>CP124711.1:10000-2510000 GCA_031232105.1 Capsicum rhomboideum
AAACCCTAAACCCTAAACCCTAAACCCTAAACCCTAAACCCTAAACCCTAAACCCTAAACCCTAAACCCTAAACCCTAAACCCTAAACCCTAAACCCTAAACCCTAAACCCTAAACCCTAAACCCTAAACCCTGAACCCTGAACCCTGAACCCTAAACCCTAACCCTAAACCCTAAACCCTAAACCCTAAACCCTGAACCCTAAACCCTAAACCCTGAACCCTAAACCCTGAACCCTGAACCCTAAACCCTGAACCCTGAACCCTAAACCCTAAACCCTGAACCCTGAACCCTAAACCCTAAACCCTAAACCCTGAACCCTGAACCCTGAACCCTAAACCCTAAACCCTAAACCCTGAACCCTGAACCCTGAACCCTGAACCCTGAACCCTGAACCCTGAACCCTGAACCCTGAACCCTGAACCCTGAACCCTGAACCCTAAACCCTAAACCCTAAACCCTAAACCCTAAACCCTAAACCCTAAACCCTAAACCCTAAACCCTAAACCCTAAACCCTAAACCCTAAACCCTAAACCCTAAACCCTGAACCCTGAACCCTGAACCCTGAACCCTGAACCCTGAACCCTGAACCCTGAACCCTGAACCCTAAACCCTAAACCCTAAACCCTAAACCCTAAACCCTAAACCCTGAACCCTGAACCCTGAACCCTGAACCCTGAACCCTGAACCCTGAACCCTGAACCCTGAACCCTAAACCCTAAACCCTAAACCCTAAACCCTAAACCCTAAACCCTAAACCCTAAACCCTGAACCCTGAACCCTGAACCCTGAACCCTAAACCCTAAACCCTGAACCCTGAACCCTAAACCCTAAACCCTAAACCCTAAACCCTAAACCCTGAACCCTGAACCCTAAACCCTAAACCCTAAACCCTGAACCCTGAACCCTAAACCCTAAACCCTAAACCCTGAACCCTGAACCCTGAACCCTGAACCCTAAACCCTAAACCCTAAACCCTAAACCCTAAACCCTGAACCCTGAACCCTGAACCCTAAACCCTAAACCCTAAACCCTAAACCCTAAACCCTAAACCCTAAACCCTAAACCCTGAACCCTGAACCCTGAACCCTGAACCCTAATGAACCCTAATGAACCCTAATGAACCCTAATGAACCCTAAACCCTAAACCCTGAACCCTAAACCCTAAACCCTAAACCCTAAACCCTAATGAAACCCTGAACCCTGAACCCTGAACCCTGAACCCTGAACCCTGAACCCTGAACCCTAAACCCTAAACCCTGAACCCTAAACCCTAAACCCTGAACCCTGAACCCTGAACCCTAATGAACCCTGAACCCTGAACCCTGAACCCTAATGAACCCTAATGAACCCTAATGAACCCTAATGAACCCTAAACCCTAAACCCTGAACCCTAAACCCTAAACCCTAAACCCTAAACCCTAATGAAACCCTGAACCCTGAACCCTGAACCCTGAACCCTGAACCCTGAACCCTGAACCCTGAACCCTGAACCCTGAACCCTGAACCCTGAACCCTGAACCCTGAACCCTGAACCCTGAACCCTGAACCCTGAACCCTGAACCCTGAACCCTGAACCCTGAACCCTGAACCCTAAACCCTGAACCCTGAACCCTGAACCCTGAACCCTGAACCCTGAACCCTGAACCCTGAACCCTAAACCCTAAACCCTAAACCCTAAACCCTGAACCCTAAACCCTAAACCCTAAACCCTGAACCCTAAACCCTGAACCCTAAACCCTAAACCCTAAACCCTAAACCCTAAACCCTAAACCCTAAACCCTGACGAGCTGTTAAGCGGATCCATGGGCTCCGGGGGGCCTGTGGGAGGTTTTGAGGGCGTCCCAGAGGCGAAAGAGTGGAAACGGCAGTTTTTTGGCGATTTTTCGTGGGTGTTAGCCCTCGGATCGATGGGGGGGCGCTGGGTCCGGAAATTATTTTGGGTCGAGCGGCTCGGGGGGGTCCCTGACGAGCTGTTAAGCGGATCCATGGGCTCCGGGGGGCCTGTGGGAGGTTTTGAGGGCGTCCCAGAGGCGAAAGAGTGGAAACGGCAGTTTTTTGGCGATTTTTCGTGGGTGTTAGCCCACGGATCGATGGGGGGCGCTGGGTCCAGAAATTATTTTGGGCCGAGCCACTCGGGGGGGTCCCTGACGAGCTGTTAAGCGGATCCATGGGCTCCGGGGGGCCTGTGGGATGTTTTGAGGGCATCCCAGAGGCAAAAGAGTGGAAACGGCAGTTTTTTGTCGAATTTTCGTGGGTGTTAGCCCACGGATCGATGGGGGGGCACTGGGTCCGAAAATTATTTTGGGTCGAGCCACTCGGGGGGGTCCCTGACGAGCTGTTAAGCGGATCCATGGGCTCCGGGGGGCCTGTGGGAGGTTTTGAGGGCGTCCCAGAGGCGAAAGAGTGGAAACGGCAGTTTTTTGGCTATTTTTCGTGGGTGTTAGCCCACGGATCGATGGGGGGGCGCTGGGTCCGGAAATTATTTTGGGCCGAGCCGCTCGGGGGGGTCCCTGACGAGCTGTTAAGCAGATCCATGGGCTCCAGGGGGCCTGTGGGAGGTTTATGGGCGTCCCAGAGGCGAAAGAGTGGAAATGGCAGTTTTTTGGCGATTTTTCGTGGGTGTTAGCCCACGGATCGATGGGGGGGCGCTGGGTCCGGAAATTATTTTGGGCCGAGCCGCTCGGGGGGGTCCCTGACGAGCTGTTAAGCGGATCCATGGGCTCCGGGGGGCCTGTGGGATGTTTTGAGGGCGTCCCAAAGGCGAAAGAGTGGAAACGGCAGTTTTTTGGCGATTTTTCGTGGGTGTTAGCCCACGGATCGATGGGGGGGCGCTGGGTCCGGAAATTATTTTGGGCCGAGCCGCTCGGGGGGGTCCCTGACGAGCTGTTAAGCGGATCCATGGGCTCCGGGGGGCCTGTGGGAGGTTTTGAGGGCGTCCCAGAGGCGTAAGAGTGGAAACGGTAGTTTTTTGGCGATTTTTCGTGGGTGTTAGCCCACGGATCGATGGGGGGGCGCTGGGTCCGGAAATTATTTTGGGCCAAGCCGCTCGGGGGGGTCCCTGACGAGCTGTTAAGCGGATCCATGGGCTCCGGGGGGCCTGTGGGAGGTTTTGAGGGCGTCCCAGAGGCGAAAGAGTGGAAACGGCAGTTTTTTGGCGATTTTTCGTGGGTGTTAGCCCACGGATCGATGGGGGGGCGCTGGGTCCGGAAATTATTTTGGGCCGAGCCGCTCGAGGGGGTCCCTGACGAGCTGTTAAGCGGATCCATGGGCTCCGGGGGGCCTGTGGGATGTTTTGAGGGCGTCCCAGAGGCGAAAGAGTGGAAACGGCAGTTTTTTGGCGATTTTTCGTGGGTGTTAGCCCACGGATTGATGGGGGGGCGCTGGGTCCGGAAATTATTTTGGGCCGAGCCGCTCGGGGGGGTCCCTGACGAGCTGTTAAGCGGATCCATGGGCTCCGGGGGGCCTGTGGGAGGTTTTGAGGGCGTCCCAGAGGCGAAAGAGTGGAAACGGCAGTTTTTTGGCGATTTTTCGTGGGTGTTAGCCCACGGATCGATGGGGGGGCGCTGGGTCCGGAAATTATTTTGGGCCGAGCCGCTCGGGGGGGTCCCTGACGAGCTGTTAAGCGGATCCATGGGCTCCGGGGGGCCTGTGGGAGGTTTTGAGGGCGTCCCAGAGGCGAAAGAGTGGAAACGGCAGTTTTTTGGCGATTTTTCGTGGGTGTTAGCCCACGGATCGATGGGGGGGCGCTGGGTCCGGAAATTATTTTGGGCCGAGCTGCTCGGGGGGGTCCCTGACGAGCTGTTAAGCGGATCCATGGGCTCCGGGGGGCCTGTGGGAGGTTTTGAGGGCGTCCCAGAGGCGAAAGAGTGGAAATGGCAGTTTTTTGGCGATTTTTCGTGGGTGTTAGCCCACAGATCGATGGGGGGGCGCTGGGTCCGGAAATTATTTTGGGCCGAGCCGCTCGGGGGGGTCCCTGACGAGCTGTTAAGCGGATCCATGGGCTCCGGGGGGCCTGTGGGAGGTTTTGAGGGCGTCCCAGAGGCGAAAGAGTGGAAACGGCAGTTTTTTGGCGATTTTTCGTGGGTGTTAGCCCACGGATCGATGGGGGGGCGCTGGGTCCAGAAATTATTTTGGGCCGAGCCGCTCGGGGGGGTCCCTGACGAGCTGTTAAGCGGATCCATGGGCTCCGGGGGGCCTGTGGGATGTTTTGAGGGCGTCTCAGAGGCGAAAGAGTGGAAACGGCAGTTTTTTGGCGATTTTTCGTGGGTGTTAGCCCACGGATTGATGGGGGGGCGCTGGGTACGGAAATTATTTTGGGCCGAGCCTCTCGGGGGGGTCCCTGACGAGCTGTTAAGCGGATCCATGGGCTCCGGGGGGCCTGTGGGAGGTTTTGAGGGCGTCCCAGAGGCGAAAGAGTGGAAACGGCAGTTTTTTGGCGATTTTTCGTGGGTGTTAGCCCACGGATCGATGGGGGGGCGCTGGGTCCGGAAATTATTTTGGGCCGAGCCGCTCGGGGGGGTCCCTGACGAGCTGTTAAGCGGATCCATGGGCTCTGGGGGGCCTGTGGGAGGTTTTGAGGGCGTCCCAGAGGCGAAAGAGTGGAAACGGCAGTTTTTTGGCGATTTTTCGTGGGTGTTAGCCCACGGATCGATGGGGGGCGCTGGGTCCTGAAATTATTTTGGGACGGGCCTCTCGGGGGGGTCCCTGACGAGCTGTTAAGCGGATCCATGGGCTCCGGGGGGCCTGTGGGAGGTTTTGAGGGCGTCCCAGAGGCGAAAGAGTGGAAATGGCAGTTTTTTGGCGATTTTTCGTGGGTGTTAGCCCACGGATCGATGGGGGGGCGCTGGGTCCGGAAATTATTTTAGGCCGAGCCACTCGGGGGGGTCCCTGACGAGCTGTTAAGCGGATCCATGGGCTCCGGGGGGCCTGTGGGAGGTTTTGAGGGCGTCCCAGAGGCGAAAGAGTGGAAACGGCAGTTTTTTGGCGATTTTTCGTGGGTGTTAGCCCACGGATCGATGGGGGGGCGCTGGGTCCGGAAATTATTTTGGGCCGAGCCGCTCGGGGGGTTCCCTGACGAGCTGTTAAGCGGATCCATGGGCTCCGGGGGGCCTGTGGGAGGTTTTGAGGGCGTCCCAGAGGCGAAAGAGTGGAAACGGCAGTTTTTTGGCGATTTTTCGTGGGTGTTAGCCCACGGATCGATGGGGGGCGCTGGGTCCGGAAATTATTTTGGGCCGAGCCGCTCGGGGGGGTCCCTGACGAGCTGTTAAGTGGATCCATGGGCTCCGGGGGGCCTGTGGGAGGTTTTGAGGGCGTCCCAGAGGCGAAAGAGTGGAAACGGCAGTTTTTTGGCGATTTTTCGTGGGTGTTAGCACACGAATCGATGGGGGGGGCGCTGGGTCCGGAAATTATTTTGGGCCGAGCCGCTCAGGGGGGTCCCTGACGAGCTTTTAAGCGGATCCATGGGCTCCGGGGGGCCTGTGGGAGGTTTTGAGGGCGTCCCAGAGGTGAAAGAGTGGAAACGGCAGTTTTTTGGCGATTTTTCGTGGGTGTTAGCCCACGGATCGATGGGGGGGCGCTGGGTCCGGAAATTATTTTTGGCCGAGCCTCTCAGGGGGGTCCCTGACGAGCTGTTAAGCGGATCCATGGGCTCCGGGGGGCCTGTGGGAGGTTTTGAGGGCGTCCCAGAGGCGAAAGAGTGGAAACGGCAGTTTTTTGGCGATTTTTCGTGGGTGTTAGCCCACGGATCGATGGGGGGGCGCTGGGTCCGGAAATTGTTTTGGGCCGAGCCGCTCGGGGGGGTCCCTGACGAGCTGTTAAGCAGATCCATGGGCTCCGGGGGGCCTGTGGGAGGTTTTGAGGGCGTCCCAGAGGCAAAAGAGTGGAAACGGCAGTTTTTTGGCGATTTTTCGTCGGTGTTAGCCCACGGATCGATGGGGGGGCGCTGGGTCCGGAAATTATTTTGGGCCGAGCCACTCGGGGAGGACCCTGACGAGCTGTTAAGCGGATCCATGGGCTCCGGGGGGCCTGTGGGAGGTTTTGAGGGCGTCCCAGAGGCGAAAGAGTGGAAACGGCAGTTTTTTGGCGATTTTTCGTGGGTGTTAGCCCACGGATCGATGGGGGGGCGCTGGGTCCGGAAATTATTTTGGGCCGAGCCGCTCGGGGGGGTCCCTGACGAGCTGTTAAGCGGATCCATGGGCTCCGGGGGGCCTGTGGGAGGTTTTGAGGGCGTCCCAGAGGCGAAAGAGTGGAAACGGCAGTTTTTTGGCGATTTTTCGTGGGTGTTAGCCCACGGATCGATGGGGGGGCGCTGGTTCCGAAAATTATTTTGGGCCGAGCCGCTCGGGGGGGTCCCTGACGAGCTGTTAAGCGGATCCATGGGCTCCGGGGGGCCTGTGGGAGGTTTTGAGGGCGTCCCAGAGGCAAAAGAGTGGAAACGGCAGTTTTTTGGCGATTTTTCGTGGGTGTTAGCCCACGGATCGATGGGGGGGCGCTGGTTCCGGAAATTATTTTGGGCCGAGCCACTCGGGGGGGTCCCTGACGAGCTGTTAAGCGGATCCATGGGCTCCGGGGGGCCTGTGGGAGGTTTTGAGGGCGTCCCAGAGGCGAAAGAGTGGAAACGGCAGTTTTTTGGCGATTTTTCGTGGGTGTTAGCCCACGGATCGATGGGGGGGCGCTGGGTCCGGAAATTATTTTGGGCCGAGCTGCTCGGGGGGTCCCTGACGAGCTGTTAAGCGGATCCATGGTCTCCGGGGGGCCTGTGGGAGGTTTTGAGGGCGTCCCAGAGGCGAAAGAGTGGAAACGGCAGTTTTTTGGCGATTTTTCGTGGGTGTTAGCCCACGGATCGATGGGGGGGCGCTGGGTCCGGAAATTATTTTGGGCCGAGCCGCTCGGGGGGGTCCCTGACAAGCTGTTAAGCGGATCCATGGGCTCCGGGGGGCCTGTGGGAGGTTTTGAGGGCGTCCCAGAGGCGAAAGAGTGGTAACGGCAGTTTTTTGGCGATTTTTCGTGGGTGTTAGCCCACGGATCGATGGGGGGGCGCTGGGTCCGGAAATTATTTTAGGCCGAGCCGCTCGGGGGGGTCCCTGACGAGCTGTTAAGCAAATCCATGGGCTCCGGGGGGCCTGTGGGAGGTTTTGAGGGCGTCCCAGAGGCGAAAGAGTGGAAACGGCAGTTTTTTGGCAATTTTTCGTGGGTGTTAGCCCACGGATCGATGGGGGGGCGCTGGGTCCGGAAATTATTTTGGACCGAGCCGCTCGGGGGGGTCCCTGACGAGCTTTTAAGCGGATCCATGGGCTCCGGGGGGCCTGTGGGAGGTTTTGAGGGCGTCCCAGAGGCGAAAGAGTCGAAACGGCAGTTTTTTGGCAATTTTTCGTGGGTGTTAGCCCACGGATCGATGGGGGGGCGCTGGGTCCGGAAATTATTTTGGGCCGAGCCGCTCGGGGGGGTCCCTGACGAGCTGTTAAGCGGATCCATGGGCTCCGGGGGGCCTGTGGGAGGTTTTGAGGGCGTCCCAGAGGCGAAAGAGTGGAAACGGCAGTTTTTTGGCGATTTTTCATGGGTGTTAGCCCACGGATCGATGGGGGGGCGCTGGTTTTGGAAATTATTTTGGGCCGAGCCGCTCGGGGGGGTCCCTGACGAGCTGTTAAGCGGATCCATGGGCTCCGGGGGGCCTGTGGAAGGTTTTGAGGGCGTCCCAGAGGCGAAAGAGTGGAAACGGCAGTTTTTTGGCGATTTTTCGTGGGTGTTAGCCCACGGATCGATGGGGGGGCGCTGGGTCCGAAAATTATTTTGGGCCGAGCCGCTCGGGGGGGTCCCTGACGAGCTGTTAAGCGGATCCATGGGCTCCGGGGGGCCTGTGGGAGGTTTTGAGGGCGTCCCAGAGGCGAAAGAGTGGAAACGGCAGTTTTTTGGCAATTTTTCGTGGGTGTTAGCCCACGGATCGATGGGGGGGCGCTGGGTCCGGAAATTATTTTGGACCGAGCCGCTCGAGGGGGTCCCTGACGAGCTGTTAAGCGGATCCATGGGCTCCAGGGGGCCTGTGGGAGGTTTTGAGGGCGTCCCAGAGGCGAAAGAGTGGAAACGGCAGTTTTTTGGCGATTTTTCGTGGGTGTTAGCCCACGGATCGATGGGGGGGCGCTGGGTCCGGAAATTATTTTGGACCGAGCTGCTCGGGAGGGTCCCTGACGAGCTGTTAAGCGGATCCATGGGCTCCGGGGGGCCTGTGGGAGGTTTTGAGGGCGTCCCAGAGGCGAAAGAGTGGAAACGGCAGTTTTTTGGCGATTTTTTGTGGGTGTTAGCCCACGGATCGATGGGGGGGCGCTGGGTCCGGAAATTATTTTGGGCCGAGCTGCTCGGGGGGGTCCCTGACGAGCTGTTAAGCGGATCCATGGGATCCGGTGGGCCTGTGGGAGGTTTTGAGGGCGTCCCAGAGGTGAAAGAGTGGAAACGGCAGTTTTTTGGCGATTTTTCGTGGGTGTTAGCCCACGGATCGATGGGGGGGCGCTGGGTCCGGAAATTATTTTGGGCCGAGCCGCTCGGGGGGGTCCCTGACGAGCTGTTAAGCGGATCCATGGGCTCCGGGGGGCCTGTGGGAGGTTTTGAGGGCGTCCCAGAGGCGAAAGAGTGGAAACGGCAGTTTTTTGGCGATTTTTCGTGGGTGTTAGCCCACGGATCGATGGGGGGGCGCTGGGTCCTGAAATTATTTTGGGCTGAGCCGCTCGGGGGGGTCCCTGACGAGCTGTTAAGCGGATCCATGGGCTCCGGGGGGCCTGTGGGAGGTTTTGAGGGCGTCCCAGAGGCGAAAGAGTGGAAACGGCAGTTTTTTGGCGATTTTTCGTGGGTGTTTGCCCACGGATCGCTGGGGTGGCGCTGGGTCCGAAAATTATTTTGGGCCGAGCCGCTCGGGGGGGTCCCTGACGAGCTGTTAAGCGGATCCATGGGCTCTGGGGGGCCTGTGGGAGGTTTTGAGGGCATCCCAGAGGCGAAAGAGTGGAAACGGCAGTTTTTTGGCGATTTTTCGTGGGTGTTAGCCCACGGATCGATGGGGGGGCGCTGGGTCCGGAAATTATTTTGGGCCGAGCCACTCGGGGGGGTCCCTGACGAGCTGTTAAGCGGATCCATGGGCTCCGGGGGGCCTGTGGGAGGTTTTGAGGGCATCCCAGAGGCGAAAGAGTGGAAACGGCAGTTTTTTGGCGATTTTTCGTGGGTGTTAGCCCACGGATCGATGGGGGGGCGCTGGGTCCGGAAATTATTTTGGGCCGAGCCACTCGGGGGGGTCCCTGACGAGCTTTTAAGCGGATCCATGGGCTCCGGGGGGCCTGTGGGAGGTTTTGAGGGCGTCCCAGAGGCGAAAGAGTGGAAACGGCAGTTTTTTGGCGATTTTTCGTGGGTGTTAGCCCACGGATCGATGGGGGGGCGCTGGGTCCTGAAATTATTTTGGGCTGAGCCACTCGGGGGGGTCCCTGACGAGCTGTTAAGCGGATCCATGGGCTCCGGGGGGCCTGTGGGAGGTTTTGAGGGCGTCCCAGAGGCGAAAGAGTGGAAACGGCAGTTTTTTGGCGATTTTTCGTGGGTGTTAGCCCACGGATCGCTGGGGTGGCGCTGGGTCCGAAAATTATTTTGGGCCGAGCCGCTCGGGGGGGTCCCTGACGAGCTGTTAAGCGGATCCATGGGCTCTGGGGGGCCTGTGGGAGGTTTTGAGGGCGTCCCAGAGGCGAAAGAGTGGAAACGGCAGTTTTTTGGCGATTTTTCGTGGGTGTTAGCCCACGGATCGATGGGGGGCGCTGGGTCCGGAAATTATTTTGGGCCGAGCCACTCGGGGGGGTCCCTGACAAGCTGTTAAGCGGATCCATGGGCTCCGGGGGGCCTGTGGGAGGTTTTGAGGGCATCCCAGAGGCAAAAGAGTGGAAACGGCAGTTTTTTGGTGATTTTTCGTGGGTGTTAGCCCACGGATCGATGGGGGGGCGCTGGGTCCGGAAATTATTTTGGGCCAAGCCGCTCGAGGGGGTCCCTGACGAGCTTTTAAGCGGATCCATGGGCTCCGGGGGGCCTGTGGGAGGTTTTGAGGGCGTCCTAGAGGCGAAAGAGTGGAAACGGGAGTTTTTTGGCGATTTTTCGTGGGTGTTAGCCCACGGATCGATGGGGGGGAGCTGGGTCCGGAAATTATTTTGGGCCGAGCCGCTCGGGGGGTTCCCTGACGAGCTGTTAAGCGGATCCATGGGCTCCGGGGGGCCTGTGGGAGGTTTTGAGGGCGTCCCAGAGGCGAAAGAGTGGAAACGGCAGTTTTTTGGCGATTTTTCGTGGGTGTTAGCCCACGGATCGATGGAGGGGCGCTGGGTCCGGAAATTATTTTGGGCCGAGCCACTCGGAGGGGTCCCTGACGAGCTTTTAAGCGGATCCATGGGCTCCGGGGGGCCTGTGGGAGGTTTTGAGGGCGTCCCAGAGGCGAAAGAGTGGAAACGGCAGTTTTTTGGCGATTTTTCGTGGGTGTTAGCCCACGGATCGATGGGGGGGCGCTGGGTCCGGAAATTATTTTAGGCCGAGCCGCTCAGGGGGGTCCCTGACGAGCTGTTAAGCGGATCCATGGGCTCCGGGGGGCCTGTGGGAGGTTTTGAGGGCGTCCCAGAGGCGAAAGAGTGGAAACGGCAGTTTTTTGGCGATTTTTCGTGGGTGTTAGCCCACGGATCGATGGGGGGGCACTGGGTCCGAAAATTATTTTGGGCCGAGCCACTCGGGGGGGTTCCTGACAAGCTGTTAAGCGGATCCATGGGCTCCGGGGGGCCTGTGGGAGGTTTTGAGGGCGTCCCAGAGGCGAAAGAGTGGAAACGGCAGTTTTTTGACGATTTTTCGTGGGTGTTAGCCCACGGATCGATGGGGGGGCGCTGGGTCCGGAAATTATTTTGGGACGAGCCACTCGGGGGGGTCCCTGACAAGCTGTTAAACGGATCCATGGGCTCCGGGGGGCCTGTGGGAGGTTTTGAGGGCGTCCCAGAGGCAAAAGAGTCGAAATGGCAGTTTTTTGGCAATTTTTCGTGGGTGTTAGCCCACGGATCGATGGGGGGGCGCTGGGTCCGGAAATTATTTTGGGCCGAGCCACTCGGGGGGGTCCCTGACGAGCTGTTAAGCGGATCCATGGGCTCCGGGGGGCCTGTGGGAGGTTTTGAGGGCGTCCCAGAGGCGAAAGAGTGGAAACGGCAGTTTTTTGGCGATTTTTCATGGGTGTTAGCCCACGGATCGATGGGGGGGCGCTGGTTCCGGAAATTATTTTGGGTCGAGCCGCTCGGGGGGGTCCCTGACGAGCTGTTAAGCGGATCCATGGGCTCCGGAGGGCCTGTGGAAGGTTTTGAGGGCGTCCCAGAGGCGAAAGAGTGGAAACGGCAGTTTTTTGGCGATTTTTCGTGGGTGTTAGCCCACGGATCGATGGGGGGGCGCTGGGTCCGGAAATTATTTTGGGCCGAGCCGCTCGGGGGGGTCCCTGACGAGCTGTTAAGCGGATCCATGGGCTCCGGGGGGCCTGTGGGAGGTTTTGAGGGCCTCCCAGAGGCGAAAGAGTGGAAACGGTAGTTTTTTTGCAATTTTTCGTGGGTGTTAGCCCACCGATCGATGGGGGGGCGCTGGGTCCGGAAATTATTTTGGGCCGAGCCGCTCGAGGGGGTCCCTGACGAGCTGTTAAGCGGATCCATGGGCTCCGGGGGGCCTGTGGGAGGTTTTGAGGGCGTCCCAGAGGCGAAAGAGTGGAAACGGCAGTTTTTTGGCGATTTTTCATGGGTGTTAGCCCACGGATCGATGGGGGGGCGCTGGTTTCGGAAATTATTTTGGGCCGAGCCGCTCGGGGGGGTCCCTGACGAACTGTAAAGCGGATCCATGGGCTCCGGGGGGCCTGTGGGAGGTTTTGAGGGCGTCCCAGAGGCGAAAGAGTGGAAACGGCAGTTTTTTGGCGATTTTTCATGGGTGTTAGCCCACGGATCGATGGGGGGGCGCTGGGTCCGGAAATTATTTTGGGCCGAGCCGCTCGGGGGGGTCCCTGACGAGCTGTTAAGCGGATCCATGGGCTCCGGGGGGCCTGTGGGAGGTTTTGAGGGCGTCCCAGAGGCGAAAGAGTGGAAACGGCAGTTTTTTGGCGATTTTTCGTGGGTGTTAGCCCACGGATCGATGGGGGGGGCGCTGGGTCCGAAAATTATTTTGGGATGAGCCGCTCGAGGGGGTCCCTGACGAGCTGTTAAGTGGATCCATGGGCTCCGGGGGGCCTGTGGGAGGTTTTGAGGGCGTCCCAGAGGCGAAAGAGTGGAAACGGCAGTTTTTTGGCGATTTTTCGTGGGTGTTAGCCCACGGATCGATGGGGGGGCGCTGGGTCCAGAAATTATTTTGGGCCGAGCTGCTCGGGGGGGTCCCTGACGAGCTATTAAGCGGATCCATGGGCTCCGGGGGGCCTGTGGGAGGTTTTGAGGGCGTCCCAGAGGCGAAAGAGTGGAAACGGCAGTTTTTTGGCGATTTTTCGTGGGTGTTAGCCCACGGATCGATGGGGGGGCGCTGGGTCCGGAAATTATTTTGGGCCGAGCCGCTCGGGGGGGTCCCTGACGAGCTTTTAACCGGATCCATGGGCTCCGGGGGGCCTGTGGGAGGTTTTGAGGGCGTCCCAGAGGGGAAAGAGTGGAAACGGCAGTTTTTTGGCGATTTTTCGTGGGTGTTAGCCCACGGATCGATGGGGGGGCGCTGGGTCCGGAAATTATTTTGGGCCGAACCGCTCGGGGGGGTCCCTGACGAGCTGTTAAGCGGATCCATGGGCTCCGGGGGTCCTGTAGGAGGTTTTGAGGGCGTCCCAGAGGCGAAAGAGTGGAAACGGCAGTTTTTTGGCGATTCGTGGGTGTTAGCCCACGGATCGATGGGGGGGCGCTGGGTCCGGAAATTATTTTGAGCCGAGCCGCTCGGGGGGGTCCCTGACGAGCTGTTAAGTGGATCCATGGGCTCCGGGGGGCCTGTGGGAGGTTTTGAGGGCGTCCCAGAGGCGAAAGAGTGGAAACGGCAGTTTTTTGGCGATTTTTCGTGGGTGTTAGCCCACGGATCGATGGGGGGGCGCTGGGTCCGGAAATTATTTTGGGCCGAACCGCTCGGGGGGGTCCCTGACGAGCTGTTAAGCGGATCCATGGGCTCCGGGGGGCCTGTGGGAGGTTTTGAGGGCGTCCCAGAGGCGAAAGAGTGGAAACGGCAGTTTTTTGGCGATTTTTTGTGGGTGTTAGCCCACGGATCGATGGGGGGGCGCTGGGTCCGGAAATTATTTTGGGCCGAGCCGCTCGAGGGGGTCCCTGACGAGCTGTTAAGCGGATCCATGGGCTCCGGGGGGCCTGTGGGAGGTTTTGAGGGCGTCCCAGAGGCGAAAGAGTGGAAACGGCAGTTTTTTGGCGATTTTTCGTGGGTGTTAGCCCACGGATCGATGGGGGGCGCTGGGTCCGGAAATTATTTTGGGACGAGCCACTCGGGGGGGTCCCTGACGAGCTGTTAAGCGGATCCATGGGCTCCGAGGGGCCTGTGGGAGGTTTTGAGGGCGTCCCAGAGGCGAAAGAGTGGAAACGGCAGTTTTTTGGCGATTTTTCGTGGGTGTTAGCCCACGGATCGATGGGGGGGCGCTGGGTCCGGAAATTATTTTGGCCCGAGCCACTCGGGGGGGTCCCTGACGAGCTGTTAAGCGGATCCATGGGCTCCGGGGGGCCTGTGGGAGGTTTTGAGGGCATCCCAGAGGCGAAAGAGTGGAAACGGCAGTTTTTTGGCGATTTTTCGTGGGTGTTAGCCCACGGATCGATGGGGGGGCGCTGGGTCCGGAAATTATTTTGGGATGAGCCACTCGGGGGGGTCCCTGACGAGCTGTTAAGCGGATCCATGGGCTCCGGGGGGCCTGTGGGAGGTTTTGAGGGCATCCCAGAGGCGAAAGAGTGGAAACGGCAGTTTTTTGGCGATTTTTCGTGGGTGTTAGCCCACGGATCGATGGGGGGGCGCTGGGTCCGAAAATTATTTTGGGATGAGCCGCTCGGGGGGGTCCCTGACGAGCTGTTAAGCGGATCCATGGGCTCCGGGGGGCCTGTGGGAGGTTTTGAGGGCGTCCCAGAGACGAAAGAGTGGAAACGGCAGTTTTTTGGCGATTTTTCGTGGGTGTTAGCCCACGGATCGATGGGGGGGCGCTGGGTCCGGAAATTATTTTGGGCCGAGCCGCTCGGGGGGGTCCCTGACGAGCTGTTAAGCGGAACCATGGGCTCCGGGGGGCCTGTGGAAGGTTTTGAGGGCGTCCCAGAGGCGAAAGAATGGAAACGGCAGTTTTTTGGCGATTTTTCGTGGGTGTTAGCCCACGGATCGATGGGGGGGCGCTGGGTCCGGAAATTATTTTGGGCCGAGCCGCTCAGGGGGGTCCCTGACGAGCTGTTAAGCAGATCCATGGGCTCCGGGGGGCCTGTGGGAGGTTTTGAGGGCGTCCCAGAGGCGAAAGAGTGGAAACGGCAGTTTTTTGGCGATTTTTCGTGGGTGTTAGCCCACGGATCGATGGGGGGGCGCTGGGTCCGGAAATTATTTTGGGCCAAGCTGCATGGGGGGGTCCCTGACGAGCTGTTAAGCGGATCCATGGGCTCCGGGGGGCCTGTGGGAGGTTTTGAGGGCGTCCCAGAGGCGAAAGAGTGGAAACGGCAGTTTTTTGGTGATTTTTCGTGGGTGTTAGCCCACGGATCGATGGGGGGGCGCTGGGTCCGGAAATTATTTTGGGCCGAGCTGCTCGGGGGGGTCCCTGACGAGCTGTTAAGCGGATACATGGGCTCCGGGGGGCCTGTGGGAGGTTTTGAGGGCGTCCCAGAGGCGAAAGAGTGGAAACGGCAGTTTTTTGGCGATTTTTCGTGGGTGTTAGCCCACGGATTGATGGGGGGGCGCTGGGTCCGGAAATTATTTTGGGCCGAGCCGCTCGGGGGGGTCCCTGACGAGCTGTTAAGCGGATCCATGGGCTCCGGGGGGCCTGTGGGAGGTTTTGAGGGCGTCCCAGAGGCGAAATAGTGGAAACGACAGTTTTTTGGCGATTTTTCGTGGGTGTTAGCCCACGGATCGATGGGGGGGCGCTGGGTCCGGAAATTATTTTGGGCCGAGCCACTCGGGGGGGTCCCTGACGAGCTTTTAAGCGGATCCATGGGCTCCGGGGGGCCTGTAGGAGGTTTTGAGGGCGTCCCAGAGGCGAAAGAGTGGAAACGGCAGTTTTTTGGCGATTTTTCGTGGGTGTTAGCCCACGGATCGATGGGGGGGCGCTGGGTCCGGAAATTATTTTGGGCCGAGCCGCTCGGGGGGGTCCCTGACGAGCTTTTAAGCGGATCCATGGGCTCCGGGGGGCCTGTGGGAGGTTTTGAGGGCGTCCCAGAGGCGAAAGAGTGGAAACGGCAGTTTTTTGGCGATTTTTCGTGGGTGTTAGCCCACGGATCGATGGGGGGGCGCTGGGTCCGGAAATTATTTTGGGCCGAGCCGCTCGGGGGGGTCCCTGACGAGCTGTTAAGCGGATCCATGGGCTCCAGGGGGCCTGTGGGAGGTTTTGAGGGCGTCCCAGAGGCGAAAGAGTGGAAACCGCAGTTTTTTGGCGATTTTTCGTGGGTGTTAGCCCACGGATCGATGGGGGGGCGCTGGGTCTGGAAATTATTTTTGGCCGAGCCGCTCGGGGGGGTCCCTGACGAGCTGTTCAGTGGATCCATGGGCTCCGGGGGGCCTGTGGGAGGTTTTGAGGGCGTCCCAGAGGTGAAAGAGTGGAAACGGCAGTTTTTTGGCGATTTTTCGTGGGTGTTAGCCCACGGATCGATGGGGGGGCGCTGGGTCCGGAAATTATTTTGGGCCGAGCCGCTCGGGGGGGTCCCTGACGAGCTTTTAAGCGGATCCATGGGCTCCGGGGGGCCTGTGGAAGGTTTTGAGGGCGTCCCAGAGGCGAAAGAATGGAAACGGCAGTTTTTTGGCGATTTTTCGTGGGTGTTAGCCCACGGATCGATGGGGGGGCGCTGGGTCCGGAAATTATTTTGGGCCGAGCCGCTCAGGGGGGTCCCTGACGAGCTGTTAAGCAGATCCATGGGCTCCGGGGGGCCTGTGGGAGGTTTTGAGGGCGTCCCAGAGGCGAAATAGTGGAAACGGCAGTTTTTTGGCGATTTTTCGTGGGTGTTAGCCCACGGATCGATGGGGGGGCGCTGGGTCCGGAAATTATTTTGGGCCGAGCTGCATGGGGGGGTCCCTGACGAGCTGTTAAGCGGATCCATGGGCTCCGGGGGGCCTGTGGGAGGTTTTGAGGGCGTCCCAGAGGCGAAAGAGTGGAAACGGCAGTTTTTTGGTGATTTTTCGTGGGTGTTAGCCCCCGGATCGATGGGGGGGCGCTGGGTCCGGAAATTATTTTGGGCCGAGCTGCTCGGGGGGGTCCCTGACGAGCTGTTAAGCGGATACATGGGCTCCGGGGGGCCTGTGAGAGGTTTTGAGGGCGTCCCAGAGGCGAAAGAGTGGAAACGGCAGTTTTTTGGCGATTTTTCGTGGGTGTTAGCCCACGGATTGATGGGGGGGCGCTGGGTCCGGAAATTATTTTGGGCCGAGCCGCTCGGGGGGGTCCCTGACGAGCTGTTAAGCGGATCCATGGGCTCCGGGGGGCCTGTGGGAGGTTTTGAGGGCGTCCCAGAGGCGAAATAGTGGAAACGACAGTTTTTTGGCGATTTTTCGTGGGTGTTAGCCCACGGATCGATGGGGGGGCGCTGGGTCCGGAAATTATTTTGGGCCGAGCCGCTCGGGGGGGTCCCTGACGAGCTGTTAAGCGGATCCATGGGCTCCGGGGGGCCTGTGGGAGGTTTTGAGGGCGTCCCAGAGGCGAAAGAGTGGAAACGGCAGTTTTTTGGCGATTTTTCGTGGGTGTTAGCCCACGGATCGATGGGGGGGCGCTGGGTCCGGAAATTATTTTGGGCCGAGCCGCTCGGGGGGGTCCCTGACGAGCTGTTAAGCGGATCCATGGGCTCCGGGGGGCCTGTGGGAGGTTTTGAGGGCGTCCCAGAGGCGAAAGAGTGGAAACGGCAGTTTTTTGGCGATTTTTCGTGGGTGTTAGCCCACGGATCGATGGGGGGGCGCTGGGTCCGGAAATTATTTTTGGCCGAGCCGCTCGGGGGGGTCCCTGACGAGCTGTTCAGCGGATCCATGGGCTCCGGGGGGCCTGTGGGAGGTTTTGAGGGCGTCCCAGAGGTGAAAGAGTGGAAACAGCAGTTTTTTGGCGATTTTTCGTGGGTGTTAGCCCACGGATCGATGGGGGGGCGCTGGGTCCAGAAATTATTTTGGGCCGAGCAACTCGGGGGGGTCCCTGACGAGCTGTTAAGCGGATCCATGGGCTCCGGGGGGCCTGTGGGAGGTTTTGAGGGCGTCCCAGAGGCGAAAGAGTGGAAACGACAGTTTTTTGGCGATTTTTCGTGGGTGTTAGCCCACGGATCGATGGGGGGGCGCTGGGTTCGGAAATTATTTTGGGCCGAACCGCTCGGGGGGGGTCCCTGACCATCTGTTAAGCGGATCCATGGGCTCCGGGGGGCCTGTGGGAGGTTTTGAGGGCGTCCCAGAGGCGAAAGAGTGGAAACGGCAGTTTTTTGGCGATTTTTCGTGGGTGTTAGCCCACGGATCGATGGGGGGGCGCTGGGTCCGGAAATTATTTTGGGCCGAGCCACTCGGGGGGGTCCCTGACGAGCTGTTAAGTGGATCCATGGGCTCCGGGGGGCCTGTGGGAGGTTTTGAGGGCGTCCCAGAGGCGAAAGAGTGGAAACGGCAGTTTTTTGGCGATTTTTCGTGGGTGTTAGCCCACGGATCGATGGGGGGGCGCTGGGTCCGGAAATTATTTTGGGCCGAGCCGCTCGGGGGGGGCCCTGACGAGCTGTTAAGCAGATCCATGGGCTCCGGGGGGCCTGTGGGAGGTTTTGAGGGCGTCCCAGAGGCGAAAGAGTGGAAACGGCAGTTTTTTGGCGATTTTTCGTGGGTGTTAGCCCACGGATCGATGGGGGGGCGCTAGGTCCGGAAATTATTTTGGGCCGAGCCGCTCGGGGGGGTCCCTGACGAGCTGTTAAGCGGATCCATGGGCTCCGGGGGGCCTGTGGGAGGTTTTGAGGGCGTCCCAGAGGCGAAAGAGTGGAAACGGCAATTTTTTGGCGATTTTTCGTGGGTGTTAGCCCACGGATCGATGGGGGGGCGCTGGGTCCGGAAATTATTTTGGGCCAAGCCACTCGGGGGGGTCCCTGACGAGCTGTTAAGCGGATCCATGGGCTCCGGGGGGCCTGTGGGAGGTTTTGAGGGCATCTCAGAGGCGAAAGAGTGGAAACGGCAATTTTTTGGCGATTTTTCGTGGGTGTTAGCCCACGGATCGATGGGGGGGCGCTGGGTCCGGAAATTATTTTGGGCCGAGCCGCTCGGGGGGGTCCCTGACAAGCTGTTAAGCGGATCCATGGGCTCCGGGGGGCCTGTGGGAGGTTTTGAGGGCATCCGAGAGGCGAAATAGTTTGCGATTTTTCGTGGGTGTTAGCCCACGGATCGATGGGGGGGCGCTGGGTCCGGAAATTATTTTGGGCCGAGCCACTCGGGGGGGTCCCTGACGAGCTGTTAAGCGGATCCATGGGCTCCGGGGGGCCTGTGGGAGGTTTTGAGGGCGTCCCAGAGGCGAAAGAGTAGAAACGGCAGTTTTTTGGCGATTTTTCGTGGGTGTTAGCCCACGGATCGATGGGGGGGCGCTGGGTCCGGAAATTATTTTGGGCCGAGCCGCTCGGGGGGGTCCCTGACGATCTGTTAAGCGGATCCATGGGCTCCGGGGGGCCTGTGGGAGGTTTTGAGGGCGTCCCAGAGGCGAAAGAGTGGAAACGGCAGTTTTTTGGCGATTTTTCGTGGGTGTTAGCCCACGGATCGATGGGGGGGCGCTGGGTCCGGAAATTATTTTGGGCCGAGCCACTCGGGGGGGTCCCTGACGAGCTGTTAAGCGGATCCATGGGCTCCGGGGGGCCTGTGGGAGGTTTTGAGGGCGTCCCAGAGGCGAAAGAGTGGAAACGGCAGTTTTTTGGCGATTTTTCGTGGGTGTTAGCCCACGGATCGATGGGGGGGCGCTGGGTTCGGAAATTATTTTGGGCCGACCCGCTCGGGGGGGTCTCTGACGAGCTGTTAAGTGGATCCATGGGCTCCGGGGGGCCTGTGGGAGGTTTTGAGGGCGTCCCAGAGGCGAAAGAGTGGAAACGGCAGTTTTTTGGCGATTTTTCGTGGGTGTTAGCCCACGGATCGATGGGGGGGCGCTGGGTCCGAAAATTATTTTGGGCCGAGCCACTCGGGGGGGTCCCTGACGAGCTGTTAAGCGTATCCATGGGCTCCGGGGGGCCTGTGGGAGGTTTTGAGGGCGTCCCAGAGGCGAAAGAGTGGAAACGGCAGTTTTTTGGCGATTTTTCGTGGGTGTTAGCCCACGGATCGATGGAGGGGCGCTGGGTCCGGAAATTATTTTGGGCCGAGCCGCTCGGGGGGGTTCCTGACGAGCTGTTAAGCGGATCCATGGGCTCCGGGGGGCCTGTGGGAGGTTTTGAGGGCGTCCCAGAGTCGAAAGAGTGGAAACGGCAGTTTTTTGGCGATTTTTCATGGGTGTTAGCCCACGGATCGATGGGGGGGCGCTGGGTCCGGAAATTATTTTGGGACGAGCTGCTCGGGAGCGTCCCTGACGAGCTGTTGAGCGGATCCATGGGCTCCGTGGGGCCGTTGGGAGGTTTTTGGGGCGTCCCAGAGGCGAAAGAGTGAAAACGGAAGTTTTTTGGCGATTTTCTGTGGGTGTTAGCCCATGGATCGCTGGGGGGGCGCTGGGTCCGGAAATTATTTTGGGCCGAGGCCCTTGGGGGAATCCCTGACGAGCTGTTGAGCGGATCCATGGGCTCCGTGGGGCCGTTGGTAGGTTTTTAGGGCGTCCTAGAGGCAAAAGAGTGAAAACGGCAGTTTTTTGGCGATTTTCCGTGGGTGTTAGCCCATGGATCGCTGGGGGGGCGCTGGGTCCGGAAATTATTTTGGGTCGAGGCCCTCGGGGGCGTCCCTGACAAGCTTTTGAGCGGATCCATGGGCTCCGTGGGGCCGTTGGGAGGTTTTTAGGTCGTCCCAGAGGCGAAAGAGTGAAAACGGCAGTTTTTTGGCGATTTTTCGTCGGTGTTAGCCCATGGATCGCTGGGGGGCGCTGGGTCCGGAAATTATTTTGGGCCGAGGCCCTCGGGGGAATCCCTGACGAGCTGTTGAGCGGATCCATGGGCTCCGTGGGGCCGTTGGGAGGTTTTTAGGGCATCCCAGAGGCGAAAGAGTGAAAACGGCAGTTTTTTGGTGATTTTCCGTGGGTGTTAGCCCATGGATCGCTGGGGGGGCGCTGGGTCCGGAAATTATTTTGGGCCGAGGCCCTCGGGAGCGTCCCTGATGAGCTGTTGAGCGGATCCATGGGCTCCGTGGGGCTGTTGGGTGGTTTTTAGGGCGTCCCAGAGGCGAAAGAGTGAAAACGGCAGTTTTTTGGCGATTTTCCGTGGGTGTTAGCCCATGGATCGCTGGGGGGCGCTGGGTCCGGAAATTATTTTGGGCCGAGGCCCTCGGGGGCATCCCTGACGAGCTGTTGAGTGGATCCATGGGCTCCGTGGGGCCGTTGGGAGGTTTTTAGGGCATCCCAGAGGCGAAAGAGTGAAAACGGAAGTTTTTTGGCGATTTTCCGTGGGTGTTAGCCCATGGATCGTTGGGGGGGCGCTGGGTGCGGAAATTATTTTGGGACGAGGCCCTCGGGGGCATCGCTGATGAGCTTTTGAGCGGATCCATGGGCTCCGTGGGGCCGTTGGGAGGTTTTTAGGGCGTCCCAGAGGCAAAAGAGTGAAAACGGAAGTTTTTTGGCGATTTTCCTTGGGTGTTAGCCCATGGATCGCTGGGGGGGCGCTGGGTACGGAAATTATTTTGGGCCGAGGCCCTCGGGGGCATCCCTGACGAGCTGTTGAGTGGATCCATGGGCTCCGTGGGGCCGTTGGGAGGTTTTTAGGGCGTCCCAGAGGCGAAAGAGTGAAAACGGCAGTTTTTTGGCGATTTTCCGTGGGTGTTAGCCCATGGATCGCTGGGGGGGCGCTGGGTCCGGAAATTATTTTGGGCCGAGGCCCTCGGGGGCGTCCATGACGAGCTGTTGAGCGGATCCATGGGCTTCGTGGGGCCGTTGGGTGGTTTTTAGGGCATCCCAGAGGCGAAAGAGTGAAAACGGCAGTTTTTTGGCGATTTTCCGTGGGTGTTAGCCCATGGATCGCTGGGGGGCGCTGGGTCCAGAAATTATTTTGGGCCGAGGCCCTCGGGGGCGTCCCTGACGAGCTTTTGAGTGGATCCATGGGCTCCGTGGGGCCGTTGGGAGGATTTTTGGTCGTCCCAGAGGCGAAAGAGTGAAAACGGCAGTTTTTTGGCAATTTTCCGTGGGTGTTAGCCCATGGATCGCTGGGGGGGCGCTGGGTTCGGAAATTATTTTGGACCGAGGCCATCAGGGACGTCCCTGACAAGCTGTTGAGCGGATCCATGGGCTCCGTGGGGCCGTTGGGAGGTTTTTAGGGCGTCCCAGAGGCGAAAGAGTGAAAACGGCAGTTTTTTGGCGATTTTTCGTGGGTGTTAGCCCATGGATCGCTGGGGGGGCGCTGGGTCCGAAATTTATTTTGGGCCGAGGCCCTCGGGGGCGTCCTTGACGAGCTGTTGAGCGGATCCATTGGCTCCGTGGGGCCGTTGGGAGGTTTTTAGGGCGTCCCAGAGGCGAAAGAGTGAAAACGGCAGTTTTTTGTCGATTTTCCGTGGGTGTTATCCCATGGATCGCTGGGGGGGCGCTGGGTCCGAAAATTATTTTGGACCGAGGCCCTCGGGGGCGTCCCTGACGAGCTGTTGAGCGGATCCATGGGCTCCGTGGGGCCATTGGGAGGTTTTTAGGGCGTCCCAGAGGCGAAAGAGTGAAAATGGCAGTTTTTTGGCGATTTTCCATGGGTGTTAGCCCATGGATCGCTGGGGGGGCGCTGGGTCCGGAAATTATTTTGGGCCGAGGCCCTCGGGGGCGTCCCTGATGAGCTGTTGATGGGATCCATGGGCTCCGTGGGGCCGTTGGGTGGTTTTTATGGCATCCCAGAGGCGAAAGAGTGAAAACGGCAGTTTTTTGGCGATTTTCCGTGGGTGTTAGCCCATGGATCGCTGGGGGGGCGCTGGGTCCGGAAATTATTTTTGGCCGAGGCCTTCGGGGACGTCCCTGACGAGCTGTTGAGCGGATCCATGGGCTCCGTGCGGCCGTTGGGAGGTTTTTAGGGCATCCCAGAGGCGAAAGAGTGAAAACGGAAGTTTTTTGGCGATTTTTCGTGGGTGTTAGCCCATGGATCGCTGGGGGGGCGCTGGGTCCGGAAATTATTTTGGGACGAGGCCCTCGGGGGCGTCCCTGACGAGCTGTTGAGCGTATCCATGGGCTCCGTGGGGCCGTTGGGAGGTTTTTAGGGCGTCCCAGAGGCGAAAGAGTGAAAACGGCAGTTTTTTGGCGATTTTTCATGGGTGTTAGCCCATGGATCGCTGGGGGGGCGCTGGGTCCGGAAATTATTTTGGGCCGAGGCCCTCGGGGGCCTCCCTGACGAGCTGTTGAGATGACCCATGGGCTCCGTGGGGCCGTTGGGAGGTTTTTAGGGCGTCCCAGAGGCGAAAGAGTGAAAACGGCAATTTTTTGGCAATTTTTCGTGGGTGTTAGCCCATGGATCGCTGGGGGGGCGCTGGGTCCGGAAATTATTTTGGGCCGAGGCCCTCAGGGGCGTCCCTGACGAGCTGTTGAGCGAATCCATGGGCTCCGTGGGGCCATTGGGAGGTTTTTTGGTCATCCCAGAGGCGAAAGAGTGAAAACGGCAGTTTTTTGGCGATTTTCCGTGGGTGTTAGCCCATGGATCGCTGGGGGGCGCTGGGTCCGGAAATTATTTTGGGCTGAGGCCCTCGGGGACATCCCTGACGAGCTGTTGAGCGGATCCGTGGGCTCCGTGGGGCCGTTGGGAGGTTTTTAGGGCATCCCAGAGGCGAAAGAGTGAAAATGCCAGTTTTTTGGCGATTTTTCGTGGGTGTTAGCCCATGGATCGCTGGGGGGCGCTGGGTACGGAAATTATTTTGGGCCTAGGCCCTCGGGAGCGTCCCTGACGAGCTGTTGAGCGGATCCATGGGCTCCGTGGGGCCGTTGGGAGGTTTTTAGGGCATCCCAGAGGCGAAACAGTGAAAACGGCAGTTTTTTGGCAATTTTTCGTGGGTGTTAGCCCATGGATCGCTGGGGCGGCGCTGGGTCCGGAAATTATTTTGGGACGAGGCCCTCGGGGGCGTCCCTGACGAGCTGTTGAGCGGATCCATGGGCTCCGTGGGGCCGTTGGGAGGTTTTTAGGGCGTCCCAGAGGCGAAAGAGTGAAAACGGCAGTTTTTTGTCGATTTTCCGTGGGTGTTATCCCATGGATCGCTGGGGGGGCGCTGGGTCCGAAAATTATTTTGGACCGAGGCCCTCGGGGGCGTCCCTGACGAGCTGTTGAGCGGATCCATGGGCTCCGTGGGGCCATTGGGAGGTTTTTAGGGCGTCCCAGAGGCGAAAGAGTGAAAATGGCAGTTTTTTGGCGATATTCCATGGGTGTTAGCCCATGGATCGCTGGGGGGGCGCTGGGTCCGGAAATTATTTTGGGCCGAGGCCCTCGGGGGCGTCCCTGATGAGCTGTTGATGGGATCCATGGGCTCCGTGGGGCCGTTGGGTGGTTTTTATGGCATCCCAGAGGCGAAAGAGTGAAAACGGCAGTTTTTTGGCGATTTTCCGTGGGTGTTAGCCCATGGATCGCTGGGGGGGCGCTGGGTCCGGAAATTATTTTTGGCCGAGGCCTTCGGGGACGTCCCTGACGAGCTGTTGAGCGGATACATGGGCTCCGTGCGGCCGTTGGGAGGTTTTTAGGGCATCCCAGAGGCGAAAGAGTGAAAACGGAAGTTTTTTGGCGATTTTTCGTGGGTGTTAGCCCATGGATCGCTGGGGGGGCGCTGGGTCCGGAAATTATTTTGGGACGAGGCCCTCGGGGGCGTCCCTGACGAGCTGTTGAGCGTATCCATGGGCTCCGTGGGGCCGTTGGGAGGTTTTTAGGGCGTCCCAGAGGCGAAAGAGTGAAAACGGCAGTTTTTTGGCGATTTTTCATGGGTGTTAGCCCATGGATCGCTGGGGGGGCGCTGGGTCCGGAAATTATTTTGGGCCGAGGCCCTCGGGGGCCTCCCTGACGAGCTGTTGAGATGACCCATGGGCTCCGTGGGGCCGTTGGGAGGTTTTTAGGGCGTCCCAGAGGCGAAAGAGTGAAAACGGCAATTTTTTGGCAATTTTTCGTGGGTGTTAGCCCATGGATCGCTGGGGGGGCGCTGGGTCCGGAAATTATTTTGGGCCGAGGCCCTCAGGGGCGTCCCTGACGAGCTGTTGAGCGAATCCATGGGCTCCGTGGGGCCATTGGGAGGTTTTTTGGTCATCCCAGAGGCGAAAGAGTGAAAACGGCAGTTTTTTGGCGATTTTCCGTGGGTGTTAGCCCATGGATCGCTGGGGGGCGCTGGGTCCGGAAATTATTTTGGGCCGAGGCCCTCGGGGACATCCCTGACGAGCTGTTGAGCGGATCCGTGGGCTCCGTGGGGCCGTTGGGAGGTTTTTAGGGCATCCCAGAGGCGAAAGAGTGAAAATGCCAGTTTTTTGGCGATTTTTCGTGGGTGTTAGCCCATGGATCGCTGGGGGGCGCTGGGTACGGAAATTATTTTGGGCCTAGGCCCTCGGGAGCGTCCCTGACGAGCTGTTGAGCGGATCCATGGGCTCCGTGGGGCCGTTGGGAGGTTTTTAGGGCATCCCAGAGGCGAAACAGTGAAAACGGCAGTTTTTTGGCAATTTTTCGTGGGTGTTAGCCCATGGATCGCTGGGGCGGCGCTGGGTCCGGAAATTATTTTGGGACGAGGCCCTCGGGGGCGTCCCTGACGAGCTGTTGAGCGGATCCATGGGCTCCGTGGGGCCGTTGGGAGGTTTTTAGGGCGTCCCAGAGGCGAAAGAGTGAAAATGGCAGTTTTTTGGCGATTTTCCGTGGGTGTTAGCCCATGGATCGCTGGGGGGGCGCTGGGTCCGAAATTTATTTTGGGCCGAGGCCCTCGGGGGCGTCCCTGACGAGCTGTTGAGCGGATCCATAGGCTCCGTGGGGCCGTTTGGAGGTTTTTAGGGCATCCCAGAGGCAAAAGAGTGAAAACGGCAGTTTTTTGGTGATTTTTCCGTGGGTGTTAGCCCATGGATCGCTGGGGGGGCGCTGGGTCCAAAAATTATTTTGGACCGAGGCCCTCGGGGGCGTCCCTGACGAGCTGTTGAGCGGATCCATGGGCTCCGTGGGGCCGTTGGGAGGTTTTTAGGGCGTCCCAGAGGTGAAAGAGTGAAAATGACAGTTTTTTGGCGATTTTCCGTGGGTGTTAGCCCATGGATCGCTGGGGGGGCGCTGGGTCCAGAAATTATTTTGGGCCGAGTCCCTCGGGGGCGTCCCTGACGAGCTGTTGAGCGGATCCATGGGCTCCGTGGGGCCGTTGGGAGGTTTTTAGGGCGTCCCAGAGGCGAAAGAGTGAAAACGGCAGTTTTTTGGCTATTTTCCGTGGGTGTTAGCCCTGAATCGCTGGGGGGGCGCTGGGTCCGGAAATTATTTTGGGCTGAGGCCCTCGGGGGCATCCCTGACGAGCTGTTGAGCGGATCCATGGGCTACGTGGGGCCGTTGGGAGGTTTTTAGGGCGTCCCAGAGGTGAATGAGTGAAAACGGCAGTTTTTTGGCGATTTTCCGCGGGTGTTAGCCCATGGATCGCTGGGGGGGCGCTGGGTTCGGAAATTATTTTGGGCCGAGGCCCTCGGGGGCATCCCTGACGAGCTGTTGAGCGGATCCATGGGCTCCGTGGGGCCGTTGGGAGGTTTTTAGGGCATCCCAGAGGCGAAAGAGTGAAAACGGCAGTTTTTTGGCGATTTTCCGTGGGTGTTAGCCCATGGATCGCTGGGGGGGCGCTGGGTCCGAAAATTATTTTGGGCCGAGGCCCTCGGGGGAATCCCTGACAAGCTGTTGAGCGGATCCATGGGCTCCGTGGGGCCGTTGGGAGGTTTTTAGGGCGTCCCAGAGGCGAAAGAGTGAAAACGGCAGTTTTTTGGCGATTTTCCGTGGGTGTTAGCCCATGGATCGCTGGGGGGGCGCTGGGTCCGAAAATTATTTTGGGCCGAGGCCCTCGGGGGCGTCTCTGACGAGCTGTTGAGCAGATCCATGGGCTCCGTGGGGCCGTTGGGAGGTTTTTAAGGCGTCCCAGAGGCGAAAGAATGAAAACGGCAGTTTTTTGGCGATTTTCCGTGGGTGTTAGCCCATGGATCGCTGGGGGGGCGCTGGGTCCGGAAATTATTTTGGACCGAGGCCCTCGGGGGCGTCCCTGACGAGCTGTTGAGCGGATCCATGGGCTCCGTGGGGCCGTTGGGTGGTTTTTAGGGCGTCCCAGAGGCGAAAGAGTGAAAACGGCAGTTTTTTGGCGATTTTCCGTGGGTGTTAGCCCATGGATCGCTGGGGGGGCGCTGGGTCCAAAAATTATTTTGGACCGAGGCCCTCGGGGGCGTCCCTGACGAGCTGTTGAGCGGATCCATGGGCTCCGTGGGGCCGTTGGGAGGTTTTTAGGGCGTCCCAGAGGTGAAAGAGTGAAAATGACAGTTTTTTGGCGATTTTCCGTGGGTGTTAGCCCATGGATCGCTGGGGGGGCGCTGGGTCCAGAAATTATTTTGGGCCGAGTCCCTCGGGGGCGTCCCTGACGAGCTGTTGAGCGGATCCATGGGCTCCGTGGGGCCGTTGGGAGGTTTTTAGGGCGTCCCAGAGGCGAAAGAGTGAAAACGGCAGTTTTTTGGCTATTTTCCGTGGGTGTTAGCCCTGAATCGCTGGGGGGGCGCTGGGTCCGGAAATTATTTTGGGCTGAGGCCCTCGGGGGCATCCCTGACGAGCTGTTGAGCGGATCCATGGGCTACGTGGGGCCGTTGGGAGGTTTTTAGGGCGTCCCAGAGGCGAATGAGTGAAAACGGCAGTTTTTTGGCGATTTTCCGCGGGTGTTAGCCCATGGATCGCTGGGGGGCGCTGGGTTCGGAAATTATTTTGGGCCGAGGCCCTCGGGGGCATCCCTGACGAGCTGTTGAGCGGATCCATGGGCTCCGTGGGGCCGTTGGGAGGTTTTTAGGGCATCCCAGAGGCGAAAGAGTGAAAACGGCAGTTTTTTGGCGATTTTCCGTGGGTGTTAGCCCATGGATCGCTGGGGGGGCGCTGGGTCCGAAAATTATTTTGGGCCGAGGCCCTCGGGGGCATCCCTGACAAGCTGTTGAACGGATCCATGGGCTCCGTGGGGCCGTTGGGAGGTTTTTAGGGCGTCCCAGAGGCGAAAGAGTGAAAACGGCAGTTTTTTGGCGATTTTCCGTGGGTGTTAGCCCATGGATCGCTGGGGGGGCGCTGGGTCCGAAAATTATTTTGGGCCGAGGCCCTCGGGGGCGTCTCTGACGAGCTGTTGAGCGGATCCATGGGCTCCGTGGGGCCGTTGGGAGGTTTTTAAGGCGTCCCAGAGGCGAAAGAATGAAAACGGCAGTTTTTTGGCGATTTTCCGTGGGTGTTAGCCCATGGATCGCTGGGGGGGCGCTGGGTCCGGAAATTATTTTGGACCGAGGCCCTCGGGGGCGTCCCTGACGAGCTGTTGAGCGGATCCATGGGCTCCGTGGGGCCGTTGGGTGGTTTTTAGGGCGTCCCAGAGGCGAAAGAGTGAAAACGGCAGTTTTTTGGCGATTTTCCGTGGGTGTTAGCCCACGGATCGCTGGGGGGGCGCTGGGTCCGGAAATTATTTTGGGCCGAGGCCCTCAGGGGCGTCCCTGACGAAGTGTTGAGCGGATCCATGGGCTCCGTGGGGCCGTTGGGAGGTTTTTAGGGCGTCCCAGAGGCGAAAGAGTGAAAACGGCAATTTTTTGGCGATTTTCCGTGGGTGTTAGCCTATGGATCGCTGAGGGGGCGCTGGGTCCAGAAATTATTTTGGGCCGAGCCCCTCGGGGGATTCCCTGACGAGCTGTTGAGCGGATCCATGGGCTCCGTGGGGCCGTTGGGTGGTTTTTAGGGCGTCCCAGAGGCGAAAGAGTGAAAACGGCAGTTTTTTGGCGATTTTCCGTGGGTGTTAGCCCACGGATCGCTGGGGGGGCGCTGGGTCCGGAAATTATTTTGGGCCGAGGCCCTCAGGGGCGTCCCTGATGAAGTTTTGAGTGGATCCATGGGCTCCGTGGGGCCGTTGGGTGGTTTTTAGGGCGTCCCAGAGGCGAAAGAGTGAAAACGGCAATTTTTTGGCGATTTTCCGTGGGTGTTAGCCTATGGATCGCTGAGGGGGCGCTGGGTCCAGAAATTATTTTGGGCCGAGCCCCTCGGGGGATTCCCTGACGAGCTGTTGAGCGGATCCATGGGCTCCGTGGGGCCGTTGGGAGGTTTTTAGGGCATCCCAGAGGCAAAAGAGTGAAAACGGCAGTTTTTTGGCGATTTTCCGTGGGTGTTAGCCCATGATTCGCTGGGGGGCGCTGGGTACGGAAATTATTTTGGGCCGAGGCCCTAGGGGGAGTCCCTGACGAGCTGTTGAGCGGATCCATGGGCTCCGTGGGGCCGTTGGGAGGTTTTTAGGGCGTCCCAGAGGCGAAAGAGTGAAAACGGCAGTTTTTTGGCAATTTTCCGTGGGTGTTAGCCCATGGATCGCTGGGGGGGCGCTGGGTACGGAAATTATTTTGGGCCGAGGCCCTCGGGGGCATCCCTGATGACCTGTTGAGCGGATCCATGCGCTCCGTGGGGCCGTTGGGAGGTTTTTAGGGCGTCCCAGAGGCGAAAGAGTGAAAATGGTAGTTTTTTGGCGATTTTCCGTGGGTGTTAGCCCATGGATCGCTGGGTCCGGAAATTATTTTGGGCCGTGTCCCTCGGGGGAGTCCCTGACGAGCTGTTTAACGGATCCATGGGCTCCGTGGGGCTGTTGGGAGGTTTTTAGGGCGTCCCATAGGCGAAAGAGTGAAAACGACAGTTTTTTGGCGATTTTCCGTGGGTGTTAGCCCATGGATCGCTGGGGGGGCGCTGGGTCCGGAAATTATTTTGGGCCGAGGCCCTCGGGGGCATCCCTGACGAGCTGTTTAGCGGATCCATGGGTTCCGTGGGGCCGTTGGGAGGTTTTTAGGGCGTCCCAGAGGCGAAAGAGTGAAAACAGCAATTTTTTGGCGATTTTCCATGGGTGTTAGCCCATGGATCGCTAGGGGGCGTTGGGTCCGGAAATTATTTTGGGCCGAGGCCCTCGGGGGATTCCCTGACGAGCTGTTGAGCGGATCCATGGGCTCTGTGGGGCCGTTGGGAGGTTTTTAGGGCATCCCAGAGGCGAAAGAGTGAAAACGGCAGTTTTTTGGTGATTTTCCGTGGGTGTTAGCCCATGGATCGATGGGGGGGCGCTGGGTCTGGAAATTACTTTGGGCCGAGGACCTCGAGGGCGTCCCTGACGAGCTGTTGAGCAGATCCATGGGCTCCGTGGGGCCGTTGGAAGGTTTTTAGGGCATCCCAGAGGCGAAAGAGTGAAAACGGAAGTTTTTTGGCGATTTTCCGTGGGTGTTAGCCCATGGATCGCTGGGGGGGCGCTGGGTCCGGAAATTATTTTGGGCCGAGGCCCTCGGGGGCGTCCCTGAAGAGCTGTTGAGTGGATGCATGGGCTACGTGGGGACGTTGGGAGGTTTTTAGGGCGTCCCAGAGGCGAAAGAGTGAAAACGGCAGTTTTTTGGCGATTTTCCGTGGGTGTTAGCCCATGGATCGATGGGGGGCGCTGGGTCCGGAAATTACTTTAGGCCGAGGCCATCGGGGGCGTCCCTGACGAGCTGTTGAGCGGATCCATGGGCTCCGTGGGGCCGTTGGGAGGTTTTTAGGGCATCCCAGAGGCGAAAGAGTGAAAACGGCAGTTTTTTGGCAATTTTTCGTGGGTGTTAGCCCATGGATCGCTGGGGGGGCGCTGGGTTCGGAAATTATTTTGGGCCGAGGCCCTCGGGGGCATCCCTGACGAGCTGTTGAGCGGATCCATGGGCTCCGTGGGGCCGTTGGGAGGGTTTTAGGGCGTCCCAGAGGCGAAAGAGTGAAAACGGCAGTTTTTTGGCGATTTTCCGTGGGTGTTAGCCCATGGATCGCTGGGGGGGCGTTGGGTCCGGAAATTATTTTGGGCCGAGGCCCTCGGGGGCATCCCTGACGAGCTGTTGAGCGGATCCATGGGCTCCATGGGGCCGTTGGGAGGTTTTTAGGGCATCCCAGAGGCGAAAGAGTGAAAACGGCAGTTTTTTGGCGATTTTCCGTGGGTGTTAGCCCATGGATCGCTGGGGGGCGCTGGGTCCGGAAATTATTTTGGGCCGAGTCCCTCGGGGGCGTCCCTGACGAGCTGTTGAGTGGATCCATGGGCTCCGTGGGGCCGTTGGGAGGTTTTTAGGGCGTCCCAGAGGCAAAAGAGTGAAAACGGCAGTTTTTTGGCGATTTTCCGTGGGTGTTAGCCCATGGATCGCTGGGTCCGGAAATTATTTTGGGCCGAGGCCCTCGGGGGCGTCCCTAACGAGCTGTTGAGCGGATCCATGGGCTCCGTGTGGCCGTTGGGAGGTTTTTAGGGCGTCCCAGAGGCAAAAGAGTGAAAACGGCAGTTTTTTGGCGATTTTCCGTGGGTGTTAGCCCATGGATCGCTGGGTCCGGAAATTATTTTGGGCCGAGGCCCTCGGGGGCGTCCCTAACGAGCTGTTGAGCGGATCCATGGGCTCCGTGTGGCCGTTGGGAGGTTTTTAGGGCGTCCCAGAGGCGAAAGAGTGAAAACGGCAGTTTTTTGGCGATTTTCCGTGGGTGTTAGCCCATGGATCGCTGGGGGGGCGCTGGGTCCGGAAATTATTTTGGGCCGAGGCCCTCGGGGGCGTCCCTGACGAGCTGTTGAGCGGATCCATGGGTTCTGTGGGGCCGTTGGGAGGTTTTTAGGGCGTTCCAGAGGCGAAAGAGTGAAAACGGCAGTTTTTTTGCGATTTTCCGTGGGTGTTAGCCCATGGATCGATGGAGGGGCGCTGGGTCCGGAAATTATTTTGGGCCGAGGACCTCGGGGGCATCCCTGACGAGCTGTTGAGCGGATCCATGGGCTCCGTGGGGCCGTTGGGAGGTTTTTAGGGCGTCCCAGAGGCGAAAGAGTGAAAACGGCAGTTTTTTGGCGATTTTCCGTGGGTGTTAGCCCATGGATCGCTGGGGGGCGCTGGGTCCGGAAATTATTTTGGGCCGAGGCCCTCGGGGGCGTCCCTGACGAGCTGTTGAGCGGATCCATGGGTTCTGTGGGGCCGTTGGGAGGTTTTTAGGGCATCCCAGAGGCTAAAGAGTGAAAACGACAGTTTTTTGGCGATTTTCCGTGGGTGTTAGCCCTGAATCGCTGGGGGGGCGCTGGGTCCGGAAATTATTTTGGGCTGAGGCCCTCGGGGGCATCCCTGACGAGCTGTTGAGCGGATCCATGGGCTCCGTGGGGCCGTTGGGAGGTTTTTAGGGCGTCCCAGAGGCGAAAGAATGAAAACAGCAGTTTTTTTTCGATTTTCCGTGGGTGTTAGCCCATGGATCGCTGGGGGGGCGCTGGGTCCAGAAATTATTTTGGGCCGAGGCCCTCGGGGGAGTCCCTGACGAGCTGTTGAGCGGATCCATGGGCTCCGTGGGGCCGTTGGGATTTTTTTAGGGCGTCCCAGAGGCGAAAGAGTGAAAACGGCAGTTTTTTGGCGATTTTCCGTGGGTGTTAGCCCATGGATCGATGGGGGGCGCTGGGTCCGAAAATTATTTTGGGCCGAGGCCCTCGGGGGCGTCCCTGACGATCTGTTGAGCGGATCCATGGGCTCCGTGGGGCCGTTGGGAGGTTTTTAGGGCGTCCCAGAGGCGAAAGAGTGAAAACGGCAGTTTTTTGGCAATTTTTTGTGGGTGTTAGCCCATGGATCGCTGGGGGGGCGCTGGGTCCGGAAATTATTTTGGGCCGAGGCCCTCGGGGGCGTCCCTGACGAGCTTTTGAGCGGATCCATGGGCTCCGTGGGGCCGTTGGGAGGTTTTTAGGGCGTCCCAGAGGCGAAAGAGTGAAAACGGCAGTTTTTTGGCGATTTTCCATGGGTGTTAGCCCATGGATCGCTGGGTTCGGAAATTATTTTGGGCCGAGGCCCTCGGGGGCGTCCCTGACGAGCTATTGAGCGTATCCATGGGCTCCGTGGGGCTGTTGGGAGGTTTTTAGGGCGTCCCAGAGGCGAAAGAGTGAAAACGGCAGTTTTTTGGCGATTTTCCGTGGGTGTTAGCCCATGGATCGCTGGGGGGCGCTGGGTCCGAAAATTATTTTGGTTCGAGGCCCTCGGGGGAGTCCCTGACGAGCTGTTGAGCGGATCCATGGGCTCCGTGGGGCCGTTGGGAGGTTTTTAGGGCATCCCAGAGGCGAAAGAGTGAAAATGGCAGTTTTTCGGCGATTTTCCGTGGGTGTTAGCCCATGGATCGCTGGGGGGGCGCTGGGTCCGGAAATTATTTTGGGCCGAGGCCCTCGGGGGCATCCCTGACGAGCTGTTGAGCGGATCCATGGGCTCCGTGGGGCCGTTGGGAGGTTTTTAGGGCGTCCCAGAGGCGAAAGAGTGAAAACGGCACTTTTTTGGCGATTTTCCGTGGGTGTTAGCCCATGGATCGCTGGGGGGGCGCTGGGTCCGGAAATTATTTTGGTCCGAGGCCCTCGGGGGCGTCCCTGACGAGCTGTTGAGCGGATCTATGGGCTCCGTGGGGCCGTTGGGAGGTTTTTAGGGCGTCCCAGAGGCGAAAGAGTGAAAACGGCAGTTTTTTGGCGATTTTCCGTGGGTGTTAGCCCATGGATCGCTGGGGGGGCGCTGGGTCCGGAAATTATTTTGGGCTGAGGCCCTCGGGGGCGTCCCTGACGAGCTGTTGAGCGGATCCATGGGCTCCGTGGGGCCGTTGGGAGGTTTTTAGGGCGTCCCAGAGGCGAAAGAGTGAAAACGGCAGTTTTTTGGCAATTTTCCGTGGGTGTTAGCCCATGGATCGCTGGGGGGGCGCTGGGTCCGGAAATTATTTTGGACCGAGGCCCTCGGGGGCGTCCCTGACGAGCTGTTGAGCGGATCCATGGGCTCCGTGGGGCCGTTGGGAGGTGTTTAGGGCGTCCCAGAGGCGAAAGAGTGAAAACGGCACTTTTTTGGCGATTTTCCGTGGGTGTTAGCCCATGGATCGCTGGGGGGGCGCTGGGTCCGGAAATTATTTTAGGCCGAGGCCCTCGGGGGCGTCCCTGACGAGCTTTTGAACGGATCCATGGGATCCGTGGGGCCGTTGGGAGGTTTTTAGGGCGTCCCAGAGGCGAAAGAGTGAAAACGGCAGTTTTTTTGCGATTTTCCGTGGGTGTTAGCCCATGGATCGCTGGGGGGGCGCTGGGTCCGGAAATTATTTTGGGCCGAGTCCCTCGGGGGCGTCCCTGACGAGCTATTAAGTGGATCCATGGGCTCCGTGGGGCCGTTGGGAGGTTTTTAGGGCGTCCCAGAGGCAAAAGAGTGAAAACGGCAGTTTTTTGGCGATTTTTCGTGTGTGTTAGCCCATGGATCGCTGGGGGGGTGCTGAGTCCGGAAATTATTTTGGGCCGAGGCCCTCGGGGGCGTCCCTGACGAGCTTTTGAGCGGATCCATGGGTTCCGTGGGGCCGTTGGGAGGTTTTTAGGGCATCCCAGAGGCTAAAGAGTGAAAACGACAGTTTTTTGGCTATTTTCCGTGGATGTTAGCCCTGAATCGCTGGGGGGGCGCTGGGTCCGGAAATTATTTTGGGCTGAGGCCCTCGGGGGCATCCCTGACGAGCTGTTGAGCGGATCCATGGGCTACGTGGGGCCGTTGGGAGGTTTTTAGGGCGTCCCAGAGGCGAATGAGTGAAAACGGCAGTTTTTTGGCGATTTTCCGTGGGTGTTAGCCCATGGATCGCTGGGGGGCGCTGGGTACGAAAATTATTTTGGCTCGAGGCCCTCGGGGGCGTCCCTGACGAGCTGTTGAGCGGATCCATGGGCTCCGTGGGGCCGTTGGGAGGTTTTTAGGGCGTCCCAGAGGCGAAAGAGTGAAAATGGCAGTTTTTCGGCGATTTTCCGTGGGTGTTAGCCCATGGATCGCTGGGGGGGCGCTGGGTCCGGAAATTATTTTGGGCCGAGGCCCTCGGGGGCATCCCTGACGAGCTGTTGAGCGGATCCATGGGCTCCGTGGGGCCGTTGGGAGGTTTTTAGGGCGTCCCAGAGGCGAAAGAGTGAAAACGGCAGTTTTTTGGCGATTTTCCGTGGGTGTTAGCCCATGGATCGCTGGGGGGGCGCTGGGTCCGGAAATTATTTTGGACCGAGGCCCTCGGGGGCGTCCCTGACGAGCTGTTGAGCGGATCCATGGGCTCCGTGGGGCCGTTGGGAGGTGTTTAGGGCGTCCCAGAGGCGAAAGAGTGAAAACGGCACTTTTTTGGCGATTTTCCGTGGGTGTTAGCCCATGGATCGCTGGGGGGGCGCTGGGTCCGGAAATTATTTTAGGCCGAGGCCCTCGGGGGCGTCCCTGACGAGCTTTTGAACGGATCCATGGGCTCCGTGGGGCCGTTGGGAGGTTTTTAGGGCGTCCCAGAGGCGAAAGAGTGAAAACGGCAGTTTTTTTGCGATTTTCCGTGGGTGTTAGCCCATGGATCGCTGGGGGGGCGCTGGGTCCGGAAATTATTTTGGGCCGAGTCCCTCGGGGGAGTCCCTGACGAGCTATTAAGTGGATCCATGGGCTCCGTGGGGCCGTTGGGAGGTTTTTAGGGCGTCCCAGAGGCAAAAGAGTGAAAACGGCAGTTTTTTGGCGATTTTCCGTGGGTGTTAGCCCATGGATCGCTGGGGGGGTGCTGAGTCCGGAAATTATTTTGGGCCGAGGCCCTCGGGGGCGTCCCTGACGAGCTTTTGAGCGGATCCATGGGTTCCGTGGGGCCGTTGGGAGGTTTTTAGGGCATCCCAGAGGCTAAAGAGTGAAAACGACAGTTTTTTGGCTATTTTCCGTGGGTGTTAGCCCTGAATCGCTGGGGGGGCGCTGGGTCCGGAAATTATTTTGGGCTGAGGCCCTCGGGGGCATCCCTGACGAGCTGTTGAGCGGATCCATGGGCTACGTGGGGCCGTTGGGAGGTTTTTAGGGCGTCCCAGAGGCGAATGAGTGAAAACGGCAGTTTTTTGGCGATTTTCCGTGGGTGTTAGCCCATGGATCGCTGGGGGGCGCTGGGTACGAAAATTATTTTGGCTCGAGGCCCTCGGGGGCGTCCCTGACGAGCTGTTGAGCGGATCCATGGGCTCCGTGGGGCCGTTGGGAGGTTTTTAGGGCGTCCCAGAGGCGAAAGAGTGAAAATGGCAGTTTTTCGGCGATTTTCCGTGGGTGTTAGCCCATGGATCGCTGGGGGGGCGCTGGGTCCGGAAATTATTTTGGGCCGAGGCCCTCGGGGGCATCCCTGACGAGCTGTTGAGCGGATCCATGGGCTCCGTGGGGCCGTTGGGAGGTTTTTAGGGCGTCCCAGAGGCGAAAGAGTGAAAACGGCAGTTTTTTGGCGATTTTCCGTGGGTGTTAGCCCATGGATCGCTGGGGGGGCGCTGGGTCCGGAAATTATTTTGGGCTGAGGCCCTCGGGGGCGTCCCTGACGAGCTTTTGAGCGGATCCATGGGCTCCGTGGGGCCGTTGGGAGGTTTTTAGGGCGTCCCAGAGGCGAAAGAGTGAAAACGGCCGTTTTTTGGCGATTTTCCGTGGGTGTTAGCCCATGGATCGCTGGGGGGCGCTGGGTCCGAAAATTATTTTGGCTCGAGGCCCTCGAGGGCATCCCTGACGAGCTGTTGAGCGGATCCATGGGATCCGTGGGGCCGTTGGGAGGTTTTTAGGGCGTCCCAGAGGCGAAAGAGTGAAAACGGCAGTTTTTTGGCGATTTTCCGTGGGTGTTAGCCCATGGATCGCTGGGGGGGCGCTGGGTCCGGAAATTATTTTGGGCCGAGGCCCTCTGGGGCATCCCTGACGAGCTGTTGAGCGGATCCATGGGCTCCGTGGGGCCGTTGGGAGGTTTTTAGGGCGTCCCAGAGGCGAAAGAGTGAAAACGGCACTTTTTTGGCGATTTTCCGTGGGTGTTAGCCCATGGATCGCTGGGGGGGCGCTGGGTCCGGAAATTATTTTGGTCCGAGGCCCTCGGGGGCGTCCCTGACGAGCTGTTGAGCGGATCTATGGGCTCCGTGGGACCGTTGGGAGGTTTTTAGGGCGTCCCAGAGGCGAAAGAGTGAAAACGGCAGTTTTTTGGCGATTTTCCGTGGGTGTTAGCCCATGGATCGCTGGGGGGGCGCTGGGTCCGGAAATTATTTTGGGATGAGGCCCTCGGGGGCGTCCCTGACGAGCTGTTGAGCGGATCCATGGGCTCCGTGGGGCCGTTGGGAGGTTTTTAGGGCGTCCCAGAGGCGAAAGAGTGAAAACGGCAGTTTTTTGGCGATTTTCCGTGGGTGTTAGCCCATGGATCGCTGGGGGGGCGCTGGGTCCGGAAATTATTTTGGACCGAGGCCCTCGGGGGCGTCCCTGATGAGCTGTTGAGCAGATCCATGGGCTCCATGGGGCCGTTGGGAGGTTTTTAGGGCGTCCCAGAGGCGAAAGAGTGAAAACGGCACTTTTTTGGCGATTTTCCGTGGGTGTTAGCCCATGGATCGCTGGGGGGGCGCTGGGTCCGGAAATTATTTTAGGCTGAGGCCCTCGGGGGCGTCCCTGACGAGCTTTTGAGCGGATCCATGGGCTCCGTGGGGCCGTTGGGAGGTTTTTAGGGCGTCCCAGAGGCGAAAGAGTGAAAACGGCAGTTTTTTTGCGATTTTCCGTGGGTGTTAGCCCATGGATCGCTGGGGGGGCGCTGGGTCCGGAAATTATTTTGGGCCGAGTCCCTCGGAGGCGTCCCTGACGAGCTATTGAGCGGATCCATGGGCTCCGTGGGGCCGTTGGGAGGTTTTTAGGGCATCCCAGAGGCGAAAGAGTGAAAACGGTAGTTTTTTGGCGATTTTCCGTGTGTGTTAGCCCATGGATCGCTGGGGGGGTGCTGAGTCCGGAAATTATTTTGGGCCGAGGCCCTCGGGGGCGTCCCTGACGAGCTGTTGAGCGGATCCATGGGCTCCGTGGGGCCGTTGGGAGGTTTTTAGGGCGTCCCAGAGGCTAAAGAGTGAAAACGACAGTTTTTTGGCGATTTTCCGTGGGTGTTAGCCCTGGATCGCTGGGGGGGCGCTGGGTCCGGAAATTATTTTGGGCTGAGGCCCTCGGGGGCGTCCCTGACGAGCTGTTGAGCGGATCCATGGGCTCCGTGGGGCCGTTGGGAGGTTTTTAGGGCGTCCCAGAGGCGAAAGAGTGAAAACGGCCGTTTTTTGGCGATTTTCCGTGGGTGTTAGCCCATGGATCGCTGGGGGGCGCTGGGTCCGAAAATTATTTTGGCTCGAGGACCTCGAGGGCGTCCCTGACGAGCTGTTGAGCGGATCCATGGGCTCCGTGGGGCCGTTGGGAGGTTTTTAGGGCGTCCCAGAGGCGAAAGAGTGAAAACGGCAGTTTTTTGGCGATTTTCCGTGGGTGTTAGCCCATGGATCGCTGGGGGGGCGCTGGGTCCGGAAATTATTTTGGGTCGAGGCCCTCGGGGGCATCCCTGACGAGCTGTTGAGCGGATCCATGGGCTCCGTGGGGCCGTTGGGAGGTTTTTAGGGCGTCCCAGAGGCGAAAGAGTGAAAACGGCACTTTTTTGGCGATTTTCCGTGGGTGTTAGCCCATGGATCGCTGGGGGGGCGCTGGGTCTGGAAATTATTTTGGGCCGAGGCCCTCGGGGACGTCTCTGACGAGCTGTTGAGCGGATCTATGGGCTCCGTGGGGCCGTTGGGAGGTTTTTAGGGCGTCCCAGAGGCGAAAGAGTGAAAACGGCAGTTTTTTGGCGATTTTCCGTGGGTGTTAGCCCATGGATCGCTGGGGGGGCGCTGGGTCCGGAAATTATTTTGGGCCGAGGCCCTCGGGGGCGTCCCTGACGAGCTGTTGAGCGGATCCATGGGCTCCGTGGGGACGTTGGGATGTTTTTAGGGCATCCCAGAGGCGAAAGAGTGAAAACGGCAGTTTTTTTGCGATTTTCCGTGGGTGTTAGCCCATGGATCGCTGGGGGGGCGCTGGGTCTGGAAATTATTTTGGGCCGAGGCCCTCGGGGGCGTCCCTGACGAGCTGTTGAGCGGATCCATGGGCTCCGTGGGGCCGTTGGGAGGTTTTTAGGGCGTCCCAGAGGCGAAAGAGTGAAAACGGCAGTTTTTTGGCGATTTTCCGTGTGTGTTAGCCCATGGATCGCTGGGGGGGTGCTGAGTCCGGAAATTATTTTGGGCCGAGGCCCTCGGGGGCGTCCCTAACAAGCTGTTGAGCGGATCCATGCGCTCCGTAGGGCCGTTGGGAGGTTTTTAGGGCGTCCCAGAGGCGAAAAAGTGAAAACGGCAGTTTTTTGGTGATTTTCCGTGGGTGTTAGCCCATGGATCGCTGGGGGGGCGCTGGGTCCGGAAATTATTTTGGGCCGAGGCCCTCGGGGGCATCCCTTACGAGCTGTTGAGCAGATCCATGGGCTCCGTGGGGCCGTTGGGAGGTTTTTAGGGCATCCCAGAGGCGAAAGAGTGAAAACGACAGTTTTTTGGCGATTTTCCGTGGGTGTTAGCCCATGGATCGCTGGGGGGGCGCTGGGTTCGGAAATTATTTTGGGCCGAGGCCTTCGGGGGCGTCCCTGACGAGCTGTTGAGCAGATCCATGGGCTCCGTGGGGCCGTTGGGAGGTTTTTAGGGCGTCCCAGAGGCGAAAGAGTGAAAACGGCAGTTTTTTGGCGATTTTCCGTGGGTGTTAGCCCATTGATCGCTGGGGGGGCGCTGGGTCCGAAAATTATTTTGGGCCGAGGCCCTCGGGGGCGTCCCTGACGAGCTGTTGAGCGGATCCATGGGCTCCGTGGGGCCGTTGGGAGGTTTTTTGGGCGTCCCAGAGGCAAAAGAGTGAAAACGACAGTTTTTTGGCGATTTTCCGTGGGTGTTAGCCCATGGATCGCAGGGGGGGCGCTGGGTCCGGAAATTATTTTGGGCCGAGGCCCCCAGGGGCGTGCCTGACGAGCTGTTGAGCGGATCCATGGGCTCCGTGGGGCCGTTGGGAGGTTTTTAGGGCGTCCCAGAGGCAAAAGAGTGAAAACGGCAGTTTTTTGGCGATTTTCCGTGGGTGTTAGCCCATGGATCGCTGGGTCCGAAAATTATTTTGGGCCGAGGCCCTCGGGGGCGTCCCTGACGAGCTGTTGAGTGTATCCATGGGTCCCGTGGGGCCGTTGGGAGGTTTTTAGGGCATCCCAGAGGCGAAAGAGTGAAAACGGTAGTTTTTTGGCGATTTTCCGTGGGTGTTAGCCCATGGATCGCTGGGGGGGCGCTGGGTCCGGAAATTATTTTGGGCCGAGGCCCTCAGGGGCGTCCCTGACGAGCTGTTGAATGGATCCATGGGCTCCGTGGGGTCGTTGGGAGGTTTTTAGGGCGTCCCAGAGGCGAAAGAGTGAAAACGGCAGTTTTTTGGCGATTTTTCGTGGGTGTTAGCCCATGGATCGCTGGGGGGTGCGCTGGGTCCGGAAATTATTTTGGGACGAGGCCCTCGGGGGCATCCCTGACGAGCTGTTGAGCAGATCCATGGGCTCCGTGGGGTCGTTGGGAGGTTTTTAGGGCGTCCCAGAGGCGAATGAGTGAAAACGACAGTTTTTTGGCGATTTTCCGTGGGTGTTAGCCCATGGATCGCTGATGGATCGCTGGGTCCGGAAATTATTTTGGGCCGAGGCCCTCGGGGGCGTCCCTTACGAGCTTTTGAGCGGATCCATGGGCTCCGTGGGGCCGTTGGGAGGTTTTTAGGGCGTCCCAGAGGCGAAAGAGTGAAAATGACAGTTTTTTGGCGATTTTCCGTGGGTGTTAGCCCATGGATCGCTGGGTCCGGAAATTATTTTGGGCCGAGGCCCTCGGAGGCATCCCTGACGAGCTGTTGAGCGGATCCATGGGCTCCGTGGGGCCGTTGGGAGGTTTTTAGGGCGTCCCAGAGGCGAAAGAGTGAAAACGGCAGTTTTTTGGCGATTTTCCGTGGGTGTTAGCCCATGGATCGCTGGGGAGGCGCTGGGTCCGGAAATTATTTTAGGCCGAGGCCCTCGTGGACATCCCTGACGAGCTGTTGAGCGGATCCATGGGCTCCGTGGGGCCGTTGGGATGTTTTTAGGGCGTCCCAGAGGCGAAAGAGTGAAAACTGCAGTTTTTTGGCGATTTTCCGTGGGTGTTAGCCCATGGATCGCTGGGTCCGGAAATTATTTTGGACCGAGGCCCTCGGGGGCGTCCCTGACGAGCTGTTGAGCGGATCCATGGGCTCCGTGGGGCCGTTGGGAGGTTTTTAGGGCGTCCCAGAGGCGAAAGAGTGAAAACGGCAGTTTTTGGCGATTTTCCGTGGGTGTTAGCCCATGGATCGCTGGGGGGGCGCTGGGTCCGGAAATTATGTTGGGCTGAGGCCCTCGGGGGCGTCCCTGACGAGCTGTTGAGTGGATCCATGGGCTCCGTGAGGCCGTTGGGAGGTTTTTAGGGCGTCCCAGAGGCGAAAGAGTGAAAACGGCAGTTTTTTGGCAATTTTCCGTGGGTGTTAGCCCATGGATCGCTGGGGGGGTGCTGGGTCCGGAAATTATTTTGGGCCGAGGCTCTCGGGGGTGTCCCTGACGAGCTTTTGAGCGGATACATGGTCTCCGTGGGGCCGTTGGGAGGTTTTTAGGGCGTCCCAAAGGCGAAAGAGTGAAAACGGCAGTTTTTTGGCGATTTTCCATGGGTGATAGCCCATGGATCGCTGGGGGGGCGCTGGGTACAGAAATTATTTTGGGCCGAGGCCCTCGGGGGCGTCCCTGACGAGCTGTTGAGCGGATCCATGGGCTCCGTGGGGCCGTTGGGTGGTTTTTAGGGCGTCCCAGAGGCGAAAGAGTGAAAACGGCAGTTTTTTGGCGATTTTCCGTGGGTGTTAGCCCATGGATCGCTGGGGAGGCGCTGGGTCCGGAAATTATTTTAGGCCGAGGCCCTCGTGGGCGTCCCTGACGAGCTGTTGAGCGGATCCATGGGCTCCGTGGGGCCGTTGGGAGGTTTTTAGGGCATCCCAGAGGCGAAAGAGTGAAAACGGCAGTTTTTTGGCGATTTTCCGTGGGTGTTAGCCCATGGATCGCTGGGTCCGGAAATTATTTTGGGCCGAGGCCCTCGGGGGCGTTCCTGACGAGCTGTTGAGCGGATCCATGGGCTCCGTGGGGCCGTTGGGAGGTTTTTAGGGCATCCCAGAGGCGAAAGAGTGAAAACGGCAGTTTTTGGCGATTTTCCGTGGGTGTTAGCCCATGGATCGCTGGGGGGGCGCTGGGTCTGGAAATTATGTTGGGCCGAGGCCCTCGGGGGCGTCCCTGACGAGCTGTTGAGCGGATCCATGGGCTCCGTGGGGCCGTTGGGAGGTTTTTAGGGCATCCCAGAGGCGAAAGAGTGAAAACGGCAGTTTTTGGCGATTTTCCGTGGGTGTTAGCCCATGGATCGCTGGGGGGGCGCTGGGTCCGGAAATTATGTTGGGACGAGGCCCTCGGGGGCGTCCCTGACGAGCTGTTGAGCGGATCCATGGGCTCCGTGAGGCCGTTGGGAGGTTTTTAGGGCCTCCCAGAGGCAAAAGAGTGAAAACGGCAGTTTTTTGGCAATTTTCCGTGGGTGTTAGCCCATGGATCGCTGGGGGGGCACTGGGTCCGGAAATTATTTTGGGCCGAGGTTCTCGGGGGCGTCCCTGACGAGCTGTTGAGCGGATCCATGGTCTCCTTGGGGCCGTTGGGAGGTTTTTAGGGCGTCCCAGAGGCGAAAGAGTGAAAACGGCAGTTTTTTGGCGATTTTCCGTGGGTGTTAGCCCATGGATCGCTGGGGGGCACTGGGTCCAGAAATTATTTTGGGTCGAGGCCCTCGGGGGCGTCCCTGACGAGCTGTTGAGCGGATCCATGGGCTCCGTGGGGCCGTTGGGAGGTTTTTAGGGCGTCCCAGAGGCGAAAGAGTGAAAACGGCAGTTTTTTGGTGATTTTCCGTGGGTGTTAGCCCATGGATCGCTGGGGGGGCGCTGGGTCCGAAAATTATTTTGGGCCGAGGCCCTTGGGGGAGTCCCTGACGAGCTGTTGAGCAGATCCATGGGCTCCGTGGGGCCGTTGGGAGGTTTTTAGGGCGTCCCAGAGGCGAAAGAGTGAAAACGGCAGTTTTTTGGCGATTTTCCATGGGTGTTAGCCCATGGATCACTGGGGGGGCGCTGGGTCCGAAAATTATTTTGGGCCGAGGCCCTCGGGGGCATCCCTGATGAGCTTTTGAGCGGATCCATGGGCTCCGTGGGGCCGTTGGGTGGTTTTTAGGGCGTCCCAGAGGCGGAAGAGTGAAAACGGCAGTTTTTTGGCGATTTTCCGTGGGTGTTAGCCCATGGATGGCTAGGGTGGCGCTGGGTCCGGAAATTATTTTGGGCCGAGGCCCTCGGGGGCGTCCCTGACGAGCTGTTGAGCGGATCCATGGGCTCCGTGGGGCCGTTGGGAGGTTTTTAGGGCGTCCCAGAGGCGAAAGAGTGAAAACGGCAGTTTTTTGGTGATTTTCCGTGGGTGTTAGCCCATGGATCGCTGGGGGGGCGCTGGGTCCGAAAATTATTTTGGGCCGAGGCCCTTGGGGGAGTCCCTGACGAGCTGTTGAGCAGATCCATGGGCTCCGTGGGGCCGTTGGGAGGTTTTTAGGGCGTCCCAGAGGCGAAAGAGTGAAAACGGCAGTTTTTTGGCGATTTTCCGTGGGTGTTAGCCCATGGATCGCTGGGGGGGCGCTGCGTCCGGAAATTATTTTGGGACGAGGCCCTCGGGGGCGTCCCTGACGAGCTGTTGAGCGGATCCATGGGCTCCGTGGGGCCGTTGGGAGGTTTTTAGGGCATCCCAGAGGCGAAAGAGTTAAAACGGCAGTTTTTTGGCGATTTTTCATGGGTGTTAGCCCATGGATCGCTGGGTCCGGAAATTATTTTGGGCCGAGGCCCTCGGGGGCGTCCCTGACGAGCTGTTGAGCGGATCCATGGGCTCCGTGGGGCCGTTGGGAGGTTTTTAGGGCGTCCCAGAGGCGAAAGAGTGAAAACGGCAGTTTTTTGGCAATTTTCCGTGGGTGTTAGCCCATGGATCGCTCGGGGGCGCTGGGTCCGGAAATTATTTTGGGCCGAGGCCCTCGGGGGCGTCCTTGACGAGCTGTTGAGCGGATCCATGGGCTCCATGGGGCCGTTGGGAGGTTTTTAGGGCATCCCAGAGGCGAAAGAGTGAAAACGGCAGTTTTTTGGCGATTTTTCGTGGGTGTTAGCCCATGGATCGCTGGGGGGGCGCTGGGTCCGGAAATTATTTTGGGCCGAGGCCCTTGGGGGCGTCCCTGACGAGCTGTTGAGCGGATCCATGGGCTCCGTGGGGCCGTTGGGAGGTTTTTAGGGTGTCCCAGAGGCGAAAGAGTGAAAACGGCAGTTTTTTGGCGATTTTCCGTGGGTGTTAGCCCATGGATCGCTGGGTCCGGAAATTATTTTGGGCCGAGGCCCTCGGGGGCATCCCTGACAAGCTGTTGAGCGGATCCATGGGCTCCGTGGGTCCGTTGGGAGATTTTTAGGGCGTCCCAGAGGCGAAAGAGTGAAAACGGTAGTTTTTTGGCGATTTTTCGTGGGTGTTAGCCCATGGATCGCTGGGGGGGCGCTGGGTCCAGAAATTATTTTGGGCCGAGGCCCTTGGGGGCGTCCCTGACGAGCTGTTGAGCGGATCCATGGGCTCCGTGGGGCCGTTGGGAGGTTTTTAGGGCGTCCCAGAGGCGAAAGAGTGAAAACGGCAGTTTTTTGGCGATTTTCCGTGGGTGTTAGCCCATGGATCGCTGGGTCCGGAAATTATTTTGGGTAGAGGTCCTCGGAGGCGTCCCTGACGAGCTGTTGAGCGGATGCATGGGCTCCGTGGGTCCGTTGGGAGGTTTTTAGGGCGTCCCAGAGGCGAAAGAGTGAAAACGGCAGTTTTTTGGCGATTTTCCGTGGGTGTTAGCCCATGGATCGCTGGGGGGGCGCTGGGTCCGGAAATTATTTTGGGCCGAGGCCCTCGAGGGCATCCTTGACGAGCTGTTGAGCGGATCCATGGGCTCCGTGGGGCCGTTGGGAGGTTTTTAGGCCATCCCAGAGGCGAAAGAGTGAAAACGGCAGTTTTTTGGCGATTTTCCGTGGGTGTTAGCCCATGGATCGCTGGGTCCAAAAATTATTTTGGACCGAGGCCCTCGGGGGATTCCCTGACGAGCTGTTGAGCGGATACATGGGCTCCGTGGGGCCGTTGGGAGGTTTTTAGGGCATCCCAGAGGCGAAAGAGTGAAAACGGCAGTTTTTTGGCGATTTTCCGTGGGTGTTAGCCCATGGATCGCTGGGGGGGCGCTGGGTTCGGAAATTATTTTGGACCGAGGCCCTCGGGGGAGTCCCTGATGAGCTTTTGAGCGGATCCATGGGCTCCGTGGGGCCGTTGGGAGGTTTTTAGGGCGTCCCAGAGGCAAAAGAGTGAAAACAGCAGTTTTTTGGCGATTTTCCGTGGGTGTTAGCCCATGGATCGCTGGGTCCGGAAATTATTTTGGGCCGAGGCCCTCAGGGGCGTCCCTGACGAGCTGTTGAGCGGATCCATGGGCTCCGTGGGGCCGTTGGGAGGTTTTTAGGGCGTCCCAGAGGTGAAATTGTGAAAACGGCAGTTTTTTGGCGATTTTCCGTGGGTGTTAGCCCATGGATCGCTGGGGGGCGCTGGGTACGGAAATTATTTTGGGCCGAGGCCCTCGGAGGCGTCCCTGACAATCTGTTGAGCGGATCTATGGGCTCCGTGGGGCCGTTGGGAGGTTTTTAGGGCGTCTCAGAGGCGAAAGAGTGAAAACGGCAGTTTTTTGGCGATTTTCCGTGGGTGTTAGCCCATGGATCGCTGGGGGGCGCTGGGTCCAGAAATTATTTTGGGCCGAGGCCCTCGGGGGCGTCCCTGACGAGCTGTTGAGCGGATCCATGGGCTCCGTGGGGCCGTTGAGAGGTTTTTAGGGCGTCCCAGAGGCGAAAGAGTGAAAACGGCAGTTTTTTGGCGATTTTCCGTGGGTGTTAGCCCATGGATCGCTGGGGGGGCGCTGGGTCCGGAAAGTATTTTGGGCTGAGGCCCTCGGGGGCGTCCCTGACGAGCTGTTGAGCGGATCCATGGGCTCCGTGGGGCTGTTGGGAGGTTTTTAGGGCATCCCAGAGGTGAAAGAGTGAAAACGGCAGTTTTTTGGTGATTTTCCGTGGGTGTTAGCCCATGGATCGCTGGGGGGGCGCTGGGTCCGGAAATTATTTTGGGCTGAGGCCCTCGGGGGCGTCCCTGACGAGCTGTTGAGCAGATCCATGGGCTCCGTGGGGCCGTTGGGAGGTTTTTAGGGCGTCCCAGAGGCGAAAGAGTGAAAACGGCAGTTTTTTGGCGATTTTCCGTGGGTGTTAGCCCATGGATCGCTGGGGGGGCGCTGGGTCCGGAAATTATTTTGGGCCGAGGCCCTCGGGGGCGTCCCTGAAGAGCTGTTGAACGGATCCATGGGATCCGTTGGGCCGTTGGGAGGTTTTTAGGGCGTCCCAGAGGCGAAAGAGTGAAAACGGCAGTTTTTGGCGATTTTCCGTGGGTGTTAGCCCATGGATCGCTGGGGGGGCGCTGGGTCCAGAAATTATGTTGGGCCGAGGCCCTCGGGGGCGTCCCTGACGAGCTGTTGAGCGGATCCATGGGCTTCGTGAGGCCGTTGGGAGGTTTTTAGGGCGTCCCAGAGGCGAAAGAGTGAAAACAGCAGTTTTTTGGCAATTTTCCGTGGGTGTTAGCCCATGGATCGCTGGGGGGGCGCTGGGTCCGGAAATTATTTTGGGCCGAGGCTCTCGGGGGCATCCCTGACAAGCTGTTGAGCGGATCCATGGTCTCCGTGGGGCCGTTGGGAGGTTTTTAGGGCGTCCCAGAGGCGAAAGAGTGAAAATGGCAGTTTTTTGGCGATTTTTCGTGGGTGTTAGCCCATGGATCGCTGGGGGGGCGCTGGGTCCAGAAATTATTTTGGGCCGAGGCCCTCGGGGGCGTCCCTGACGAGCTGTTGAGCGGATCCATGGGCTCCGTGGGGCCGTTGGGAGGTTTTTAGGGCGTCCCAGAGGCGAAAGAGTGAAAACGGCAGTTTTTTGTCGATTTTCCGTGGGTGTTAGCCCATGGATCGCTGGGGAGGCGCTGGGTCCGGAAATTATTTTAGGCCGAGGCCCTCGTGGGCGTCCCTGACGAGCTGTTGAGCGGATCCATGGGCTCCGTGGGGCCGTTGGGAGGTTTTTAGGGCGTCCCAGAGGCGAAAGAGTGAAAACGGCAGTTTTTTGGCAATTTTCCGTGGGTGTTAGCCCATGGATCGCTGGGTTCGGAAATTATTTTGGGCCGAGGCCCTCGGGGGCGTCCCTGACGAGCTGTTGAGCGGATCCATGGGCTCTGTGGGGCCGTTGGGAGGTTTTTAGGGCGTCCCAGAGGCAAAAGAGTGAAAACGGCAGTTTTTGGCGATTTTCCGTGGGTGTTAGCCCATGGATCGCTGGGGGGGCGCTGGGTCCGGAAATTATGTTGGGCCTAGGCCCTCGGGGGCATCCCTGACGAGCTGTTGAGCGGATCCATGGGCTCCGTGAGGCCGTTGGGAGGTTTTTAGGGCGTCCCAGAGGCGAAAGAGTGAAAACGGCAGTTTTTTGGCAATTTTCCGTGGGTGTTAGCCCATGGATCGCTGGGGGGGCGCTGGGTCCAGAAATTATTTTGGGCCGAGGCTCTCGGGGGAGTCCCTGACGAGCTGTTGAGTGGATCCATGGTCTCCGTGGGGCCGTTGGGAGGTTTTTAGGGCGTCCCAGAGGCGAAAGAGTGAAAACGGCAGTTTTTTGGCGATTTTCCGTGGGTGTTAGCCCATGGATCGCTGGGGGGGCGCTGGGTCCAGAAATTATTTTGGGTCGAGGCCCTCGGGGGCGTCCCTGATGAGCTGTTGAGCGGATCCATGGGCTCCGTGGGGCCGTTGGGAGGTTTTTAGGGCGTCCCAGAGGCGAAAGAGTGAAAACGGCAGTTTTTTGGTGATTTTCCGTGGGTGTTAGCCCATGGATCGCTGGGGGGGCGCTGGGTCCGAAAATTATTTTGGGCCGAGGCACTCGGGGGCGTCCCTGACGAGCTGTTGAGCGGATCCATGGGCTTCGTGGGGCCGTTGGGAGGTTTTTAGGGCGTCCCAGAGGCGAAAGAGTGAAAACGGCAGTTTTTTAGCGATTTTCCGTGGGTGTTAGCCCATGGATCGCTGGGGGGGCGCTGGGTCCGGAAATTATTTTGGGCCGAGGCCCTCGAGGGCATCCTTGACGAGCTGTTGAGCGGATCCATGGGCTCCGTGGGGCCGTTGGGAGGTTTTTAGGCCATCCCAGAGGCGAAAGAGTGAAAACGGCAGTTTTTTGGCGATTTTCCGTGGGTGTTAGCCCATGGATCGCTGGGTCCAAAAATTATTTTGGACCGAGGCCCTCGGGGGATTCCCTGACGAGCTGTTGAGCGGATACATGGGCTCCGTGGGGCCGTTGGGAGGTTTTTAGGGCATCCCAGAGGCGAAAGAGTGAAAACGGCAGTTTTTTGGCGATTTTCCGTGGGTGTTAGCCCATGGATCGCTGGGGGGGCGCTGGGTTCGGAAATTATTTTGGACCGAGGCCCTCGGGGGAGTCCCTGATGAGATTTTGAGCAGATCCATGGGCTCCGTGGGGCCGTTGGGAGGTTTTTAGGGCGTCCCAGAGGCAAAAGAGTGAAAACGGCAGTTTTTTGGCGATTTTCCGTGGGTGTTAGCCCATGGATCGCTGGGTCCGGAAATTATTTTGGGCCGAGGCCCTCGGGGGCGTCCCTGACGAGCTGTTGAGCGGATCCATGGGCTCCGTGGGGCCGTTGGGAGGTTTTTAGGGCGTCCCAGAGGTGAAATTGTGAAAACGGCAGTTTTTTGGCGATTTTCCGTGGGTGTTAGCCCATGGATCGCTGGGGGGCGCTGGGTCCGGAAATTATTTTGGGCCGAGGCCCTCGGAGGCGTCCCTGACAATCTGTTGAGCGGATCTATGGGCTCCGTGGGGCCGTTGGGAGGTTTTTAGGGCGTCCCAGAGGCGAAAGAGTGAAAACGGCAGTTTTTTGGCGATTTTCCGTGGGTGTTAGCCCATGGATCACTGGGGGGCGCTGGGTCCAGAAATTATTTTGGGCCGAGGCCCTCGGGGGCGTCCCTGACGAGCTGTTGAGCGGATCCATGGGCTCCGTGGGGCCGTTGAGAGGTTTTTAGGGCGTCCCAGAGGCGAAAGAGTGAAAACGGCAGTTTTTTGGCGATTTTCCGTGGGTGTTAGCCCATGGATCGCTGGGGGGGCGCTGGGTCCGGAAAGTATTTTGGGCTGAGGCCCTCGGGGGCGTCCCTGACGAGCTGTTGAGCGGATCCATGGGCTCCGTGGGGCTGTTGGGAGGTTTTTAGGGCATCCCAGAGGTGAAAGAGTGAAAACGGCAGTTTTTTGGCGATTTTCCGTGGGTGTTAGCCCATGGATCGCTGGGGGGGCGCTGGGTCCGGAAATTATTTTGGGCTGAGGCCCTCGGGGGCGTCCCTGACGAGCTGTTGAGCAGATCCATGGGCTCCGTGGGGCCGTTGGGAGGTTTTTAGGGCGTCCCAGAGGCGAAAGAGTGAAAACGGCAGTTTTTTGGCGATTTTCCGTGGGTGTTAGCCCATGGATCGCTGGGGGGGCGCTGGGTCCGGAAATTATTTTGGGCCGAGGCCCTCGGGGGCGTCCCTGAAGAGCTGTTGAACGGATCCATGGGATCCGTGGGGCCGTTGGGAGGTTTTTAGGGCGTCCCAGAGGCGAAAGAGTGAAAACGGCAGTTTTTGGCGATTTTCCGTGGGTGTTAGCCCATGGATCGCTGGGGGGGCGCTGGGTCCGGAAATTATGTTGGGCCGAGGCCCTCGGGGGCGTCCCTGACGAGCTGTTGAGCGGATCCATGGGCTCCGTGGGGCCGTTGGGAGGTTTTTAGGGCGTCCCAGAGGCGAAAGAGTGAAAACGGCAGTTTTTTGTCGATTTTCCGTGGGTGTTAGCCCATGGATCGCTGGGGAGGCGCTGGGTCCGGAAATTATTTTAGGCCGAGGCCCTCGTGGGCGTCCCTGACGAGCTGTTGAGCGGATCCATGGGCTCCGTGGGGCCGTTGGGAGGTTTTTAGGGCGTCCCAGAGGCGAAAGAGTGAAAACGGCAGTTTTTTGGCAATTTTCCGTGGGTGTTAGCCCATGGATCGCTGGGTTCGGAAATTATTTTGGGCCGAGGCCCTCGGGGGCATCCCTGACGAGCTGTTGAGCGGATCCATGGGCTCTGTGGGGCCGTTGGGAGGTTTTTAGGGCGTCCCAGAGGCGAAAGAGTGAAAACAGCAGTTTTTGGCGATTTTCCGTGGGTGTTAGCCCATGGATCGCTGGGGGGGCGCTGGGTCCGGAAATTATGTTGGGCCTAGGCCCTCGGGGGCATCCCTGACGAGCTGTTGAGCGGATCCATGGGCTCCGTGAGGCCGTTGGGAGGTTTTTAGGGCGTCCCAGAGGCGAAAGAGTGAAAACGGCAGTTTTTTGGCAATTTTCCGTGGGTGTTAGCCCATGGATCGCTGGGGGGGCGCTGGGTCCAGAAATTATTTTGGGCCGAGGCTCTCGGGGGAGTCCCTGACGAGCTGTTGAGCGGATCCATGGTCTCCGTGGGGCCGTTGGGAGGTTTTTAGGGCGTCCCAGAGGCGAAAGAGTGAAAACGGCAGTTTTTTGGCGATTTTCCGTGGGTGTTAGCCCATGGATCGCTGGGGGGGCGCTGGGTCCAGAAATTATTTTGGGTCGAGGCCCTCGGGGGCGTCCCTGATGAGCTGTTGAGCGGATCCATGGGCTCCGTGGGGCCGTTGGGAGGTTTTTAGGGCGTCCCAGAGGCGAAAGAGTGAAAACGGCAGTTTTTTGGTGATTTTCCGTGGGTGTTAGCCCATGGATCGCTGGGGGGGCACTGGGTCCGGAAATTATTTTGGGCCGAGGCCCTCGAGGGCATCCTTGACGAGCTGTTGAGCGGATCCATGGGCTCCGTGGGGCCGTTGGGAGGTTTTTAGGCCATCCCAGAGGCGAAAGAGTGAAAACGGCAGTTTTTTGGCGATTTTCCGTGGGTGTTAGCCCATGGATCGCTGGGTCCAAAAATTATTTTGGACCGAGGCCCTCGGGGGATTCCCTGACGAGCTTTTGAGCGGATACATGGGCTCCGTGGGGCCGTTGGGAGGTTTTTAGGGCATCCCAGAGGCGAAAGAGTGAAAACGGCAGTTTTTTGGCGATTTTCCGTGGGTGTTAGCCCATGGATCGCTGGGGGGGCGCTGGGTTCGGAAATTATTTTGGACCGAGGCCCTCGGGGGAGTCCCTGATGAGCTTTTGAGCGGATCCATGGGCTCCGTGGGGCCGTTGGGAGGTTTTTAGGGCGTCCCAGAGGCAAAAGAGTGAAAACGGCAGTTTTTTGGCGATTTTCCGTGGGTGTTAGCCCATGGATCGCTGGGTCCGGAAATTATTTTGGGCCGAGGCCCTCGGGGGCGTCCCTGACGAGCTGTTGAGCGGATCCATGGGATCCGTGGGGCCGTTGGGAGGTTTTTAGGGCGTCCCAGAGGTGAAATTGTGAAAACGGCAGTTTTTTGGCGATTTTCCGTGGGTGTTAGCCCATGGATCGCTGGGGGGCGCTGGGTCCGGAAATTATTTTGGGCCGAGGCCCTCGGAGGCGTCCCTGACAATCTGTTGAGCGGATCTATGGGCTCCGTGGGGCTGTTGGGAGGTTTTTAGGGCGTCCCAGAGGCGAAAGAGTGAAAACGGCAGTTTTTTGGCGATTTTCCGTGGGTGTTAGCCCATGGATCGCTGGGGGGGCGCTGGGTCCGGAAATTATTTTGGGCTGAGGCCCTCGGGGGCGTCCCTGACGAGCTGTTGAGCAGATCCATGGGCTCCGTGGGGCCGTTGGGAGGTTTTTAGGGCGTCCCAGAGGCGAAAGAGTGAAAACGGCAGTTTTTTGGCGATTTTCCGTGGGTGTTAGCCCATGGATCGCTGGGGGGGCGCTGGGTCCGGAAATTATTTTGGGCCGAGGCCCTCGGGGGCGTCCCTGAAGAGCTGTTGAACGGATCCATGGGATCCGTGGGGCCGTTGGGAGGTTTTTAGGGCGTCCCAGAGGCGAAAGAGTGAAAACGGCAGTTTTTGGCGATTTTCCGTGGGTGTTAGCCCATGGATCGCTGGGGGGGCGCTGGGTCCGGAAATTATGTTGGGCCGAGGCCCTCGGGGGCGTCCCTGACGAGCTGTTGAGCGGATCCATGGGCTCCGTGAGGCCGTTGGGAGGTTTTTAGGGCGTCCCAGAGGCGAAAGAGTGAAAACGGCAGTTTTTTGGCAATTTTCCGTGGGTGTTAGCCCATGGATCGCTGGGGGGGCGCTGGGTCCGGAAATTATTTTGGGCCGAGGCTCTCGGGGGCGTCCCTGACAAGCTGTTGAGCGGATCCATGGTCTCCGTGGGGCCGTTGGGAGGTTTTTAGGGCGTCCCAGAGGCGAAAGAGTGAAAATGGCAGTTTTTTGGCGATTTTCCGTGGGTGTTGCCCATGGATCGCTGGGGGGGCGCTGGGTCCAGAAATTATTTTGGGCCGAGGCCCTCGGGGGCGTCCCTGACGAGCTGTTGAGCGGATCCATGGGCTCCGTGGGGCCGTTGGGAGGTTTTTAGGGCGTCCCAGAGGCGAAAGAGTGAAAACGGCAGTTTTTTGTCGATTTTCCGTGGGTGTTAGCCCATGGATCGCTGGGGAGGCGCTGGGTCCGGAAATTATTTTAGGCCGAGGCCCTCGTGGGCGTCCCTGACGAGCTGTTGAGCGGATCCATGGGCTCCGTGGGGCCGTTGGGAGGTTTTTAGGGCGTCCCAGAGGCGAAAGAGTGAAAACGGCAGTTTTTTGGCGATTTTCCGTGGGTGTTAGCCCATGGATCGCTGGGTTCGGAAATTATTTTGGGCCGAGGCCCTCGGGGGCGTCCCTGACGAGCTGTTGAGCGGATCCATGGGCTCTGTGGGGCCGTTGGGAGGTTTTTAGGGCGTCCCAGAGGCGAAAGAGTGAAAACGGCAGTTTTTGGCGATTTTCCGTGGGTGTTAGCCCATGGATCGCTGGGGGGGCGCTGGGTCCGGAAATTATGTTGGGCCTAGGCCCTCGGGGGCATCCCTGACGAGCTGTTGAGCGGATCCATGGGCTCCGTGAGGCCGTTGGGAGGTTTTTAGGGCGTCCCAGAGGCGAAAGAGTGAAAACGGCAGTTTTTTGGCAATTTTCCGTGGGTGTTAGCCCATGGATCGCTGGGGGGGCGCTGGGTCCAGAAATTATTTTGGGCCGAGGCTCTCGGGGGAGTCCCTAACGAGCTGTTGAGCGGATCCATGGTCTCCGTGGGGCCGTTGGGCGGTTTTTAGGGCGTCCCAGAGGCGAAAGAGTGAAAACGGCAGTTTTTTGGCGATTTTCCGTGGGTGTTAGCCCATGGATCGCTGGGGGGGCGCTGGGTCAAGAAATTATTTTGGGTCGAGGCCCTCGGGGGCGTCCCTGACGAGCTGTTGAGTGGATCCATGGGCTCCGTGGGGCCTTTGGGAGGTTTTTAGGGCGTCCCAGAGGCGAAAGAGTGAAAACGGCAGTTTTTTGGTGATTTTCCGTGGGTGTTAGCCCATGGATCGCTGGGGGGGCGCTGGGTCCGAAAATTATTTTGGGCCGAGGCCCTCGGGGGCGTCCCTGACGAGCTGTTGAGCGGATCCATGGGCTTCGTGGGGCCGTTGGGAGGTTTTTAGGGCGTCCCAGAGGCGAAAGAGTGAAAACGGCAGTTTTTTGGCGATTTTCCGTGGGTGTTAGCCCATGGATCGCTGGGGGGGCGCTGGGTCCGGAAATTATTTTGGGCTGAGGCCCTCGGGGGCGTCCCTGACGAGCTTTTGAGCGGATCCATGGGCTCCGTGGGGCCGTTGGGAGGTTTTTAGGGCGTCCCAGAGGCGAAAGAGTGAAAACGGCAGTTTTTTGGCGATTTTCCGTGGGTGTTAGCCCATGGATGGCTAGGGGGGCGCTGGGTCCGGAAATTATTTTGGGCCGAGGCCCTCGGGGGCGTCCCTAACGAGCTGTTGAGCGGATCCATGGGCTCCGTGGGGCCGTTGGGAGGTTTTTAGGGCGTCCCAGAGGCAAAAGAGTTAAAACGGCAGTTGTTTGGCAATTTTTCGTGGGTGTTAGCCCATGGATCGCTGGGGGGGCGCTGGGTCCAGAAATTATTTTAGGACGAGGCCCTCGGGGGCGTCCCTGACGAGCTTTTGAGCGGATCCATGGGCTCCATGGGGCCGTTGGGAGGTTTTTAGGGCGTCCCAGAGGCGAAAGAGTGAAAACGGCAGTTTTTTGGCGATTTTCCGTGGGTGTTAGCCCATGGATCGCTGGGGGGGCGCTGGGTCCGGAAATTATTTTGGGACGAGGCCCTCGGGGGCGTCCCTGACGAGCTGTTGAGCGGATCCATGGGCTCCGTGGGGCCGTTGGGAGGTTTTTAGGGCATCCCAGAGGCGAAAGAGTTAAAACGGCAGTTTTTTGGCACTTTTTCATGGGTGTTAGCCCATGGATCGCTGGGTCCGGAAATTATTTTGGGCCGAGGCCCTCGGGGGCGTCCCTGACGAGCTGTTGAGCGGATCCATGGGCTCCGTGGGGCCGTTGGGAGGTTTTTAGGGTGTCCCAGAGGCGAAAGAGTGAAAACGGCAGTTTTTTGGCGATTTTCCGTGGGTGTTAGCCCATGGATCGCTGGGGGGCGCTGGGTTCGGAAATTATTTTGGGCCGAGGCCCTCGGGGGCGTCCCTGATGAGCTGTTGAGCGGATCCATGGGCTCCATGGGGCCGTTGGGAGCTTTTTAGGGCATCCCAGAGGCGAAAGAGTGAAAACGGCAGTTTTTTGGCGATTTTCCGTGGGTGTTAGCCCATGGATCGCTGGGGGGGCGCTGGGTTCGGAAATTATTTTGGGCCGAGGCCCTCGGGGGCATCCCTGACGAGCTGTTGAGCGGATCCATGGGCTCCGTGGGGCCGTTGGGAGGTTTTTAGGGCTTCCCAGAGGTGAAAGAGTGAAAACGGCAGTTTTTTGGCGATTTTCCGTGGGTGTTAGCCCATGGATCGCTGGGGGGGCGCTGGGTCCGGAAAGTATTTTGGGCTGAGGCCCTCGGGGGCATCCCTGACGAGCTGTTGAGCGGATCCATGGGCTCCGTGGGGCCGTTGGGAGGTTTTTAGGGCATCCCAGAGGTGAAAGAGCGAAAACGGCAGTTTTTTGGCGATTTTCCGTGGGTGTTAGCCCATGGATCGCTGGGGGTCGCTGGGTCTGGAAATTATTTTGGGCCGAGGCCCTCGGGGGCGTCCCTGACGAGCTGTTGAGCGGATCCATGGGCTCCGTGGGGCCGTTGGGAGGTTTTTAGGGCATCCCAGAGGCGAAAGAGTGAAAACGGCAGTTTTTTGGCGATTTTCCGTGGGTGTTAGCCCATGGATCGCTGGGGGGCGCTGGGTCCGGAAATTATTTTGGGCCGAGGCCCTCGGGGGCGTCCCTGACGAGCTGTTGAGCGGATCCATGGGCTCCATGGGGCCGTTGGGAGGTTTTTAGGGCATCCCAGAGGCGAAAGAGTGAAAACGGCAGTTTTTTGGCGATTTTCCATGGGTGTTAGCCCATGGATCGCTGGGGGGGCGCTGGGTTCAGAAATTATTTTGGGCCGAGGCCCTCGGGGGCATCCCTAACGAGCTGTTGAGCGGATCCATGGGCTCCGTGGGTCCGTTGGGAGGTTTTTAGGGCGTCCCAGAGGCGAAAGAGTGAAAATGGTAGTTTTTTGGCGATTTTCCGTGGGTGTTAGCCCATGGATCGCTGGGGGGGCGCTGGGTCCGGAAATTATTTTGGGCCGAGGCCCTTGGGGGCGTCCCTGATGAGCTGTTGAGCGGATCCATGGGCTCCGTGGGGCCGTTGGGAGGTTTTTAGGGCGTCCCAGAGGTGAAAGAGTGAAAACGGCAGTTTTTTGGCGATTTTCCGTGGGTGTTAGCCCATGGATCGCTGGGTCCGGAAATTATTTGGGGTCGAGGTCCTCGGGGGTGTCCCTGACGAGCTGTTGAGCGGATGCATGGGCTCCGTGGGGCCGTTGGGAGGTTTTTAGGGCGTCCCAGAGGCGAAAGAGTGAAAACGGCAATTTTTTGGCGATTTTCCGTGGGTGTTAGCCCATGGATCGCTGGGGGGGCGCTGGGTCCGGAAATTATTTTGGGCCGAGGCCCTCGAGGGCATCCTTGACGAGCTGTTGAGCGGATCCAAGGGCTCCGTGGGGCCGTTGGGAGGTTTTTAGGCCATCCCAGAGGCGAAAGAGTGAAAACGGTAGTTTTTTGGCGATTTTCCGTGGGTGTTAGCCCATGGATCGCTGGGTCCAAAAATTATTTTGGGCCGAGACCCTCGGGGGATTCCCTGACGAGCTGTTGAGCGGATACATGGGCTCCGTGGGGCCGTTGGGAGGTTTTTAGGGCATCCCAGAGGCGAAAGAGTGAAAACGGCAGTATTTTGGCGATTTTCCGTGGGTGTTAGCCCATGGATCGCTGGGGGGGCGCTGGGTTCGGAAATTATTTTGGGCCGAGGCCCTGGGGGGAGTCCCTGACGAGCTTTTGAGCGGATCCATGGGCTCCGTGGGGCCGTTGGGAGGTTTTTAGGGCGTCCCAGAGGCAAAAGAGTGAAAACGGCAGTTTTTTGGCGATTTTCCGTGGGTGTTAGCCCATGGATCGCTGGGTCCGGAAATTCTTTTGGGCCGAGGCCCTCGGGGGCGTCCCTGACAATCTGTTGAGCGGATCTATGGGCTCCGTGGGGCCGTTGGGAGGTTTTTAGGGCGTCCCAGAGGCGAAAGAGTGAAAACGGCAGTTTTTTGGCGATTTTCCGTGGGTGTTAGCCCATGGATCGCTGGGGGGGCGCTGGGTCCAGAAATTATTTTGGGCCGAGGCCCTCGGGGGCATCCCTGACGAGCTGTTGAGCGGATCCATGGGCTCCGTGGGGCCGTTGAGAGGTTTTTAGGGCGTCCCAGAGGCGAAAGAGTGAAAACGGCAGTTTTTTGGCGATTTTCCGTGGGTGTTAGCCCATGGATCGCTGGGGGGGCGCTGGGTCCGGAAAGTATTTTGGGCCGAGGCCCTCAGGGGCGTCCCTGACGAGCTGTTGAGCGGATCCATGGGCTCCGTGGGGCCGTTGGGAGGTTTTTAGGGCATCCCAGAGGTGAAAGAGTGAAAACGGCAGTTTTTTGGCGATTTTCTGTGGGTGTTAGCCCATGGATCGCTGGGGGGGCGCTGGGTTCGAAAATTATTTTGGGCTGAGTCCCTCGGGGGCGTCCCTGACGAGCTGTTGAGCAGATCCATGGGCTCCGTGGGGCCGTTGGGAGGTTTTTAGGGCATCCCAGAGGCGAAAGAGTGAAAACGGCAGTATTTTGGCGATTTTCTGTGGGTGTTAGCCCATGGATCGCTGGGGGGGCGCTGGGTTCGGAAATTATTTTGGGCCGAGGCCCTGGGGGGAGTCCCTGACGAGCTTTTGAGCGGATCTATGGGCTCCGTGGGTCCGTTGGGAGGTTTTTAGGGCGTCCCAGAGGCAAAAGAGTGAAAACGACAGTTTTTTGGCGATTTTCCGTGGGTGTTAGCCCATGGATCGCTGGGTCCGGAAATTATTTTGGGCCGAGGCCCTCGGGGGCGTCCCTGACGAGCTGTTGAGTGGATCCATGGGCTCCGTGGGGCCGTTGGGAGGTTTTTAGGGCGTCCCAGAGGTGAAATTGTGAAAACGGCAGTTTTTTGGCGATTTTCCGTAGGTGTCAGCCCATGGATCGCTGGGGGGGCGCTGGGTCCGGAAATTATTTTGGGCCGAGGCCCTCAGAGGCGTCCCTGACAATCTGTTGAGCGGATCTATGGGCTCCGTGGGGCCGTTGGGAGGTTTTTAGGGCGTCCCAGAGGCGAAAGAGTGAAAACGGCAGTTTTTTGGCGATTTTCCGTGGGTGTTAGCCCATGGATCGCTGGGGGGGCGCTGGGTCCAAAAATTATTTTGGGCCGAGGCCCTCGGGGGCGTCCCTGACGAGCTGTTGAGCGGATCCATGGGCTCCGTGGGGCCGTTGAGAGGTTTTTAGGGCATCCCAGAGGCGAAAGAGTGAAAACGGCAGTTTTTTGGCGATTTTCCATGGGTGTTAGCCCATGGATCGCTGGGGGGGCGCTGGGTCCGGAAAGTATTTTGGGCCGAGGCCCTCGGGGGCGTCCCTGACGAGCTGTTGAGCGGATCCATGGGCTCCGTGGGGCCGTTGGGAGGTTTTTTGGGCATCCCAGAGGTGAAAGAGTGAAAACGGCAGTTTTTTGGCGATTTTCCGTGGGTGTTAGCCCATGGATCGCTGGGGGGGCGCTGGGTCCGGAAATTATTTTGGGCTGAGGCCCACGGGGGCATCCCTGATGAGCTGTTGAGCAGATCCATGGGCTCCGTGGGGCCGTTGGGAGGTTTTTAGGGCGTCCCAGAGGCAAAAGAGTGAAAACGGCAGTTTTTTGGCGATTTTCCGTGGGTGTTAGCCCATGGATCGCTGGGGGGGCGCTGGGTCCGGAAATTATTTTGGGCCGAGGCCCTCGGGGGCATCCCTGAAGAGCTGTTGAACGGATCCATGGGATCCGTGGGGCCGTTGGGAGGTTTTTAGGGCGTCCCAGAGGCGAAAGAGTGAAAACGGCAGTTTTTTGGCGATTTTCCTTGGGTGTTAGCCCATGGATCGCTGGGGGGGCGCTGGGTCCGGAAATTATTTTGGGCCGAGGCCCTCGGGGGCATCCCTGAAGAACTGTTGAGCGGATCTATGGGCTCCGTATGGCCGTTGGGAGGTTTTTAGGGCATCCCAGAGGCGAAAGAGTGAAAACGGCAGTTTTTTGGCGATTTTCCATGGGTGTTAGCCCATGGATCGCTGGGGGGGCGCTGGGTCCGGAAATTATTTTGGGCCAAGGCCCTCGGGGGCATCCCTGATGAGCTGTTGAGCGGATCCATGGGCTCCGTGGGGCCGTTGGGAGGTTTTTAGGGCGTCCCAAAGGCGAAAGAGTGAAAACGGCAGTTTTTTGGCAATTTTCCGTGGGTGTTAGCCCATGGATCGCTAGGGGGGCGCTGGGTCCGGAAATTATTTTGGACCGAGGCCCTCGGGGGCGTCCCTGACGAGCTGTTGAGCGTATCCATGGGCTCCGTGGGGCCGTTGGGAGTTTTTTAGGGCGTCCCAGAGGCGAAAGAGTGAAAACGGCAGTTTTTTGGCGATTTTCCGTGGGTGTTAGCCCATGGATCGCTGGGGGTCGCTGGGTCTGGAAATTATTTTGGGCCGAGGCCCTCGGGGGCGTCCCTGACGAGCTGTTGAGTAGATCCATGGGCTCCGTGGGGCCGTTGGTAGGTTTTTAGGGCGTCCCAGAGGCAAAAGAGTGAAAACGGCAGTTTTTTGGCGAGTTTCCGTGGGTGTTAGCCCATGGATCGCTGGGGGGGCGCTGGGTCCGGAAATTATTTTGGGCCGAGGCCCTCGGGGGCGTCCCTGACGAGCTGTTGAGCGGATCCATGGGCTCCGTGGGGCTGTTGGGAGGTTTTTAGGGCGTCCCAGAGGCGAAATTGTGAAAACGGCAGTTTTTTGGCAATTTTCCGTGGGTGTTAGCCCATGGATCGCTGGGGGGGCGCTGGGTCCGGAAATTATTTTGGGTCGAGGCCCTCGGAGGCGTCCCTGACAATCTGTTGAGCAGATCTATGGGCTCCGTGGGGCCGTTGGGAGGTTTTTAGGGCGTCCCAGAGGCGAAAGAGTGAAAACGGCAGTTTTTTAGCGATTTTCCGTGGGTGTTAGCCCATGGATCGCTGGGGGGGCGCTGGGTCCAGAAATTATTTTGGGCCGAGGCCCTCGGGGGCGTCCCTGACGAGCTGTTGAGCGGATCCATGGGCTCCGTGGGGCCGTTGAGAGGTTTTTAGGGCATCCCAGAGGCGAAAGAGTGAAAACGGTAGTTTTTTGGCGATTTTCCGTGGGTGTTAGCCCATGGATCGCTGGGGGGGCGCTGGGTTCGGAAAGTATTTTAGGACGAGGCCCTCGGGGGCGTCCCTGACGAGCTGTTGAGCGGATACATGGGCTCCGTGGGGCCGTTGGGAGGTTTTTAGGGCGTCCCAGAGGTGAAAGAGTGAAAACGGCAGTTTTTTGGCAATTTTCCGTGGGTGTTAGCCCATGGATCGCTGGGGGGGCGCTGGGTCCGGAAATTATTTTGGGATGAGGCCCTCGGGGGCGTCCCTGACGAGCTGTTGAGCAGATCCATGGGCTCCGTGGGGCCGTTGGGAGGTTTTTAGGGCGTCCCAGAGGCGAAAGAGTGAAAACGGCAGTTTTTTGGCGATTTTCCGTGGGTGTTAGCCCATGGATCGCTGGGGGGGCGCTGGGTCCGGAAATTATTTTGGGCCGAGGCCCTCGGGGGCGTCCCTGAAGAGCTGTTGAACGGATCCATGGGATCCGTGGGGCCGTTGGGAGGTTTTTAGGGCGTCCCAGAGGCGAAAGAGTGAAAACGGCAGTTTTTTGGCGATTTTCCTTGGGTGTTAGCCCATGGATCGCTGGGGGGGCGCTGGGTCCGGAAATTATTTTGGGCCGAGGCCCTCGGGGGCATCCCTGAAGAACTGTTGAGCGGATCTATGGGCTCCGTAGGGCCGTTGGGAGGTTTTTAGGGCATCCCAGAGGCGAAAGAGTGAAAACGGCAGTTTTTTGGCGATTTTCCATGGGTGTTAGCCCATGGATCGCTGGGGGGGCGCTGGGTCCGGAAATTATTTTGGGCCAAGGCCCTCGGGGGCGTCCCTGATGAGCTGTTGAGCGGATCCATGGGCTCCGTGGGGCCGTTGGGAGGTTTTTAGGGCGTCTCAGAGGCAAAAGAGTTAAAACGGCAGTTTTTTGGCGATTTTCCGTGGGTGTTAGCCCATGGATCGCTGGGGGGGCGCTGAGTTCGGAAATTATTTTAGGCCGAGGCCCTCAGGGGTGTCCCTGACGAGCTGTTGAGCGGATCCATGGGCTCCGTGGGGCCGTTGGGAGTTTTTTAGGGCGTCCCAGAGGCGAAAGAGTGAAAACGGCAGTTTTTTGGCGATTTTCCGTGGGTGTTAGCCCATGGATCGCTGGGGGTCGCTGGGTCTGGAAATTATTTTGGGCCGAGGCCCTCGGGGGCGTCCCTGACGAGCTTTTGAGCAGATCCATGGGCTCCGTGGGGCCGTTGGTAGGTTTTTAGGGCGTCCCAGAGGCGAAAGAGTGAAAACGGCAGTTTTTTGGCAATTTTCCGTGGGTGTTAGCCCATGGATCGCTGGGGGGGCACTGGGTCCGGAAATTATTTTGGGCCGAGGCCCTCGGGGGCGTCCCTGACGAGCTGTTGAGCGGATCCATGGGCTCCGTGGGGCCGTTGGGAGGTTTTTAGGGCGTCCCAGAGGCGAAAGAGTGAAAACTGCAGTTTTTTGGCGATTTTCCGTGGGTGTTAGCCCATGGATCGCTGGGGGGGCGCTGGGTTCGGAAATTATTTTGGGCCGAGGCCCTCAGGGGCGTCCCTGACGAGCTGTTGAGCGGATCCATGGGCTCCGTAGGGCCGTTCGGAGGTTTTTAGGGCGTCCCAGAGGCGAAAGAGTGAAAACGGCAGTTTTTTGGCGATTTTCCGTGGGTGTTAGCCCATGGATCGCTAGGGGGGCGCTGGGTCCGGAAATTATTTTAGCCCGAGGCCCTCGGGGGTGTCCCTGACAAGCTGTTGAGCGGATACATGGGCTTCGTGGGGCCGTTGGGAGGTTTTTAGGGCGTCCCAGAGGCGAAAGAGTGAAAACGGCAGTTTTTTGGCAATTTTCAGTGGGTGTTAGCCCATGGATCGCTGGGTCCGGAAATTATTTTGGGCCGAGGCCCTTGGGGGCGTCCCTGACGAGCTGTTGAGCGGATCCATGGGCTCCGTGGGGCCGTTGGGAGGTTTTTAGGGCGTCCCAGAGGCGAAAGAGTGAAAACGGCAGTTTTTTGGCAATTTTCCGTGGGTGTTAGCCCATGGATCGCTGGGGGGGCGCTGGGTCCGGAAATTATTTTGGGCCGAGGCCCTCGGGGGCGTCCCTGAAGAGCTGTTGAACGGATCCATGGGATCCGTGGGGCCATTGGGAGGTTTTTAGGGCGTCCCAGAGGCGAAAGAGTGAAAACGGCAGTTTTTTGGCGATTTTCCTTGGGTGTTAGCCCATGGATCGCTGGGGGGGCGCTGGGTCCGGAAATTTTTTTGGGCCGAGGCCCTCGGGGGCATCCCTGAAGAACTGTTGAGCGGATCTATGGGCTCCGTAGGGCCGTTGGGAGGTTTTTAGGGCATCCCAGAGGCGAAAGAGTGAAAACGGCAGTTTTTTGGCGATTTTCCGTGGGTGTTAGCCCATGGATCGCTGGGGGGGCGCTGGGTCCAGAAATTATTTTGGGCCGAGGCCCTCGGGGGCATCCCTGACGAGCTGTTGAGAGGATCCATGGGCTCCGTGGGGCCGTTGAGAGGTTTTTAGGGCATCCTAGAGGCGAAAGAGTGAAAACGGTAGTTTTTTGGCGATTTTCCGTGGGTGTTAGCCCATGGATCGCTGGGGGGGCGCTGGGTTCGGAAAGTATTTTGGGACGAGGCCCTCGGGGGCGTCCCTGACGAGCTGTTGAGCGGATACATGGGCTACGTGGGGCCGTTGGGAGGTTTTTAGGGCGTCCCAGAGGTGAAAGAGTGAAAACGGCAGTTTTTTGGCAATTTTCCGTGGGTGTTAGCCCATGGATCGCTGGGGGGGCGCTGGGTCCGGAAATTATTTTTGGCTGAGGCCCTCGGGGGCGTCCCTGACGAGCTGTTGAACAGATCCATGGGCTCCGTGGGGCCGTTGGGAGGTTTTTAGGGCGTCCCAGAGGCGAAAGAGTGAAAACGGCAGTTTTTTGGCGATTTTCCGTGGGTGTTAGCCCATGGATCGCTGGGGGGGTGCTGGGTCCGGAAATTATTTTGGGCCGAGGCCCTCGGGGGCGTCCCTGAAGAGCTGTTGAACGGATCCATGGGATCCGTGGGGCCGTTGGGAGGTTTTTAGGGCGTCCCAGAGGCGAAAGAGTGAAAACGGCAGTTTTTTGGCGATTTTCCTTGGGTGTTAGCCCATGGATCGCTGGGGGGGCGCTGGGTCCGGAAATTATTTTGGGCCGAGGCCCTCGGGGGCATCCCTGAAGAACTGTTGAGCGGATCTATGGGCTCCGTAGGGCCGTTGGGAGGTTTTTAGGGCATCCCAGAGGCGAAAGAGTGAAAACGGCAGTTTTTTGGCGATTTTCCATGGGTGTTAGCCCATGGATCGCTGGGGGGGCGCTGGGTCCGGAAATTATTATGGGCCAAGGCCCTCGGGGGCGTCCCTGATGAGCTGTTGAGCGGATCCATGGGCTCCGTGGGGCCGTTGGGAGGTTTTTAGGGCGTCTCAGAGGCAAAAGAGTTAAAACGGCAGTTTTTTGGCGATTTTCCGTGGGTGTTAGCCCATGGATCGCTGGGGGGGCGCTGAGTTCGGAAATTATTTTAGGCCGAGGCCCTCAGGGGTGTCCCTGACGAGCTGTTGAGCGGATCCATGGGCTCCGTGGGGCCGTTGGGAGTTTTTTAGGGCGTCCCAGAGGCGAAAGAGTGAAAACGGCAGTTTTTTGGCGATTTTCCGTGGGTGTTAGCCCATGGATCGCTGGGGGTCGCTGGGTCTGGAAATTATTTTGGGCCGAGGCCCTCGGGGGCGTCCCTGACGAGCTTTTGAGCAGATCCATGGGCTCCGTGGGGCCGTTGGTAGGTTTTTAGGGCGTCCCAGAGGCGAAAGAGTGAAAACGGCAGTTTTTTGGCGATTTTCCGTGGGTGTTAGCCCATGGATCGCTGGGGGGGCGCTGGGTCCGGAAATTATTTTGGGCCGAGGCCCTCGGGGGCGTCCCTGACGAGCTGTTGAGCGGATCCATGGGCTCCGTGGGGACGTTGGGAGGTTTTTAGGGCGTCCCAGAGGCGAAAGAGTGAAAACTGCAGTTTTTTGGCGATTTTCCGTGGGTGTTAGCCCATGGATCGCTGGGGGGGCGCTGGGTTCGGAAATTATTTTGGGCCGAGGCCCTCAGGGGCGTCCCTGACGAGCTGTTGAGCGGATCCATGGGCTCCGTAGGGCCGTTGGGAGGTTTTTAGGGCGTCCCAGAGGCGAAAGAGTGAAAACGGCAGTTTTTTGGCGATTTTCCGTGGGTGTTAGCCCATGGATCGCTAGGGGGGCGCTGGGTCCGGAAATTATTTTTGACCGAGGCCCTCGGGGGCGTCCCTGATGAGCTGTTGAGCGGATCCATGGGCTCCGTGGGGCCGTTGGGAGGTTTTTAGGGCTTCTCAGAGGCAAAAGAGTTAAAACGGCAGTTTTTTGGCGATTTTCCGTGGGTGTTAGCCCATGGATCGCTGGGGGGGCGCTGAGTTCGGAAATTATTTTAGGCCGAGGCCCTCGGGGGTGTCCCTGACAAGCTGTTGAGCGGATACATGGGCTTCGTGGGGCCGTTGGGAGGTTTTTAGGGCGTCCCAGAGGCGAAAGAGTGAAAACGGCAGTTTTTTGGCAATTTTCCGTGGGTGTTTGCCCATGGATCGCTGGGGGGCGCTGGGTCCGGAAATTATTTTAGGCCGAGGCCCTCGGGGGCGTCCTTGACGAGCTGTTGAGCGGATCCATGGGCTCCGTGGGGCCGTTGGGAGGTTTTTAGGGCGTCCCAGAGGCGAAAGAGTGAAAACGGCAGTTTTTTGGCGATTTTCCGTGGGTGTTAGCCCATGGATCGCTGGGGGGGCGCTGGGTCCGGAAATTATTTTGGGCCGAGGCTCTCGGGGGCGTCCCTGACGAGCTGTTGAGCGGACCCATGGGCTCCGTGGGTCCGTTGGGAGGTTTTTAGGGCGTCCCAGAGGTGAAAGAGTGAAAATGGCAGTTTTTTGGCGATTTTCAGTAGGTGTTAGCCCATGGATCGCTGGGTCCGGAAATTATTTTGGGCCGAGGCCCTCGGGGGCGTCCCTGACGAGCTGTTGAGCAGATCCATGGGCTCCGTGGGGCCGTTGGGAGGTTTTTAGGGCGTCCCAGAGGCGAAAGAGTGAAAACGGCAGTTTTTTGGCGATTTTCCGTGGGTGTTAGCCCATGGATCGCTGGGGGGGCGCTGGGTCCGGAAATTATTTTGGGCCGAGGCCCTCGGGGGCGTCCCTGAAGAGCTGTTGAACGGATCCATGGGATCCGTGGGGCCATTGGGAGGTTTTTAGGGCGTCCCAGAGGCGAAAGAGTGAAAACGGCAGTTTTTTGGCAATTTTCCTTGGGTGTTAGCCCATGGATCGCTGGGGGGCGCTGGGTACGGAAATTTTTTTGGGCCGAGGCCCTCGGGGGCATCCCTGAAGAACTGTTGAGCGGATCTATGGGCTCCGTAGGGCCGTTGGGAGGTTTTTAGGGCATCCCAGAGGCGAAAGAGTGAAAACGGCAGTTTTTTGGCGATTTTCCATGGGTGTTAGCCCATGGATCGCTGGGGGGGCGCTGGGTCCGGAAATTATTTTGGGTCAAGGCCCTCGGGGGCGTCCCTGATGAGCTGTTTAGTGGATCCATGGGCTCCGTGGGGCCGTTGGGTGGTTTTTAGGGCGTCCCATAGGCGAAAGAGTGAAAACGGCAGTTTTTTGGCAATTTTCCGTGGGTGTTAGCCCATGGATCGCTAGGGGGGCGCTGGGTCCGGAAATTATTTTGGGCCGAGGCCCTCGGGGGCATCCCTGACGAGCTGTTGAGCGTATCCATGGGCTCCGTGGGGCCGTTGGGAGTTTTTTAGGGCGTCCCAGAGGCGAAAGAGTGAAAACGGCAGTTTTTTGGCGATTTTCCGTGGGTGTTAGCCCATGGATCGCTGGGGGTCGCTGGGTCTGGAAATTATTTTGGGCCGAGGCCCTCGGGGGCGTCCCTGACGAGCTGTTGAGCAGATCCATGGGCTCCGTGGGGCCGTTGGTAGGTTTTTAGGGCATCCCAGAGGCGAAAGAGTGAAAACGGCAGTTTTTTGGCGATTTTCCGTGGGTGTCAACCCATGGATCGCTGGGGGGGCGCTGGGTCCGGAAATTATTTTGGGCCGAGGCCCTCGGGGGCGTCCCTGACAAGCTGTTGAGCGGATCCATGGGCTCCGTGGGGCCGTTGGGAGGTTTTTAGGGCATCCCAGAGGCGAAAGAGTGAAAACGGCAGTTTTTTGGCGATTTTCCGTGGGTGTTAGCCCATGGATCGCTGGGGGGGCGCTGGGTTCGGAAATTATTTTGGGCCGAGGCCCTCAGGGGCATCCCTGACGAGCTGTTGAGCGGATCCATGGGCTCCGTAGGGCCGTTGGGAGGTTTTTAGGGCGTCCTAGAGGCGAAAGAGTGAAAACGGCAGTTTTTTGGCGATTTTCCGTGGGTGTTAGCCCATGGATCGCTAGGGGGGCGCTGGGTCCGGAAATTATTTTGGACCGAGGCCCTCGGGGGCGTCCCTGATGAGCTGTTGAGCGGATCCATGGGCTCCGTGGGGCCGTTGGGAGGTTTTTAGGGCGTCTCAGAGGCGAAAGAGTTAAAACGGCAGTTTTTTGGCGATTTTCCGTGGGTGTTAGCCCATGGATCGCTGGGGGGGCGCTGAGTTCGGAAATTATTTTAGGCCGAGGCCCTCGTGGGTGTCCCTGACAAGCTGTTTAGCGGATACATGGGCTTCGTGGGGCCGTTGGGAGGTTTTTAGGGCGTCCCAGAGGTGAAAGAGTGAAAACGGCAGTTTTTTGGCAATTTTCCGTGGGTGTTAGCCCATGGATCGCTGCGGGGCGCTGGGTCCGGAAATTATTTTGGGCCGAGGCCCTCGGGGGCGTCCTTGACGAGCTGTTGAGCGGATCCATGGGCTCCGTGGGGCCGTTGGGAGGTTTTTAGGGCATCCCAGAGGCGAAAGAGTGAAAATGGCAGTTTTTTGGCGATTTTCCGTGGGTGTTAGCCCATGGATCGCTGGGGGGGCGCTGGATCCGGAAATTATTTTGGGCCGAGGCCCTCGGGGGCGTCCCTGACGAGCTGTTGAGCGGACCCATGGGCTCCGTGGGTCCGTTGGGAGGTTTTTAGGGCATCCCAGAGGCGAAAGAGTGAAAATGGCAGTTTTTTGGCGATTTTCAGTGGGTGTTAGCCCATGGATCGCTGGGTCCGGAAATTATTTTGGGCCGAGGCCCTCGGGGGCGTCCCTGACGAGCTGTTGAGCGGATCCATGGGCTCCGTGGGGCCGTTAGGAGGTTTTTAGGGCGTCCCAGAGGCGAAAGAGTGAAAACGGCAGTTTTTTGGCAATTTTCCGTGGGTGTTAGCCCATGGATCGCTGGGGGGGCGCTGGGTCCGGAAATTATTTTGGGCCGAGGCCCTCGGGGGCGTCCCTGACGAGCTGTTGAGCGGATCCATGGGCTCCGTAGGGCCGCTGGGAGGTTTTTAGGGCGTCCCAGAGGCGAAAGAGTGAAAACGGCAGTTTTTTGGCGATTTTCCATGGGTGTTAGCCCATGGATCGCTGGGGGGCGCTGGGTCCGGAAATTATTTTGGATCGAGGCCCTCGGAGGCATCCCTGATGAGCTGTTGAGCGGATCCATGGGCTCCGTGGGGCCGTTGGGAGGTTTTTAGGGCGTCCCAGAGGCGAAAGAGTGAAAACGGCAGTTTTTTGGCGATTTTCCGTGGGTGTTAGCCCATGGATCGCTGGGGGGGCGCTGGGTTCGGAAATTATTTTGGGCCGAGGCCCTCGGGGGCATCCCTGACGAGCTTTTAAGCGGATCCATGGGCTCCATGGGGCCGTTGGGAGGTTATTAGGGCGTCCCAGAGGCGAAAGAGTGAAAACGGAAGTTTTTTGGCGATTTTCCGTGGGTGTTAGGCCATGGATCGCTAGGGGGGCGCTGGGTCCGGAAATTATTTTGGGCCGAGGCCCTGGGGGCGTCCTTGATGAGCTGTTGACCGGATCCATGGGCTCCGTGGGGCCGTTGGGAGGTTTTTAGGATGTCCCAGAGGCGAAAGAGTAAAAACGGCAGTTTTTTGGCGATTTTTCGTAGGTGTTAGCCCATGGATCGCTGGGGGGGCGCTGGGTCCGGAAATAATTTTGAGCTGAGGCCCTCAGGGGTGTCCCTGACAAGCTGTTGAACGGATCCATGGGCTCCGTGGGGCCGTTGGGAGGTTTTTAGGGCGTCCCAGAGGCGAAAGAGTGAAAACGGCAGTTTTTTGGCGATTTTCCGTGGGTGTTAGCTCATTGATCGCTGGAGGGGCGCTGGGTTCGGAAATTATTTTGGGCCGAGGCCCTCGGAGGCGTCCCTGACAAGCTGTTGAGCAGATCCATGGGCTCCGTGGGGCCGTTGGGAGGTTTTTAGGGCGTCCTAGAGGCGAAAGAGTGAAAACGACAGTTTTTTGGCGATTTTCCGTGGGTGTTAGCCCATGGATCGCTGGGGGGGCGCTGGGTCCGGAAATTATTTTGGGCCAAGACCCTCGGGGGCGTCCCTGACGAGCTATTGAGCGGATCCATGGGCTCCGTGGGGCCGTTGGGAGGTTTTTAGGGCGTCCCAGAGGCGAAAGAGTGAAAACTGCAGTTTTTTGGTGATTTTCCGTGGGTGTTAGCTCATGGATCGCTGGGGAGGCGCTGGGTCCGGAAATTATTTTGGGCTGAGGCCCTCGGGGGTGTCCCTGACGAGATGTTGAGCGGACCCATTGGCTCCGTGGGGCCGTTGGGAGGTTTTTAGGGCGTCCCAGAGGCAAAAGAGTGAAAACGACAGTTTTTTGGCGATTTTCAGTGGGTGCTAGCCCATGGATCGCTGGGTCCGGAAATTATTTTGGGTCGAGGCCCTCGGGGGCATCCCTGACGAGCTGTTGAGCGGATGCATGGGCTCCGTGGGGCCGTTGGGAGGTTTTTAGGGCGTCCCAGAGGCGAAAGAGTGAAAACGGCAGTTTTTTGGCGATTTTCCATGGGTGTTAGCCCATAGATCGCTGGGGGGGCGCTGGGTCCGGAAATTATTTTGGGCCGAGGCCCTCGAGGGCGTCCCTGACGAGCTGTTGAGCGGATCCATGGGCTCCGTGGGGCCGTTGGGAGGTTTTTAGGCCATCCCAGAGGTGAAAGAGTGAAAACGGCAGTTTTTTGGCGATTTTCCGTGGGTGTTAGCCCATGGATCGCTGGGTCTGAAAATTATTTTGGGCCGAGGCCCTCGGGGGAATCCCTGACGAGCTGTTGAGCGGATCCATGGGCTCCGTGGGGCCGTTGGGAGGTTTTTAGGGCGTCCCAGAGGCGAAAGAGTAAAAACGGCAGTTTTTTGGCGATTTTCCGTGGGTGTTAGCCCATGGATCGCTGGGGGGGCGCTGGGTCCGGAAATTATTTTGGGCCGAGGCCCTCGGGGGCGTCCCTGATGAGCTTTTGAGTGGATCCATGGGCTTCGTGGGGCCGTTGGGAGGTTTTTAGGGCGTCCCAGAGGCGAAAGAGTGAAAACGGCAGTTTTTTGGCGATTTTCCGTGGGTGTTAGCCTATGGATCGCTGGGTCCGGAAATTATTTTGGGCCGAGGCCCTCGGGGGCATCCTTGACGAGCTGTTGAGCGGATCCATGGGCTCCGTGGGGCCGTTGGGAGGTTTTTAGGGCATCCCAGAGGCGAAATTGTGAAAACGGCAGTTTTTTGGCGATTTTCCGTGGGTGTTAGCCCATGGATCGCTGGGGGGGCGCTGGGTCCGGAAATTATTTTGGGCCGAGGCCCTCGAAGGCGTCCCTGACGAGCTGTTGAGCGGATCCATGGGCTCCGTGGGGCCGTTGGGAGGTTTTTAGGGCGTCCCAGAGGCGAAAGAGTTAAAACGGCAGTTTTTTGGCGATTTTCCGTGGGTGTTAGCCCATGGATCGCTGGGGGGGCGCTGGGTCCGGAAATTATTTTGGGCTGATGCCCTCGGGGGCGTCCCTGACGAGCTGTTGAACGGATCCATGGGCTCCGTGGGGCCGTTGGGAGGTTTTTAGGGCATCCCAGAGGCGAAAGAGTGAAAACAGCAGTTTTTTGGCAATTTTCCGTGGGTGTTAGCCCATGGATCGCTGGGGGGGCGCTGGGTCCGGAAATTATTTTAGGCCGAGGCCCTCGGGGGCGTCCCTGACGAGCTTTTGAACGGATCCATGGGCTCCGTGGGGCCGTTGGGAGGTTTTTAGGGCATCCCAGAGGCAAAAGAGTGAAAACGGCAGTTTTTTGGCGATTTTCCATGGGTGTTAGCCCATGGATCGCTGGGGGGGCGCTGGGTCCGGAAATTATTTTGGACCAAGGCCCTCGGGGGCGTCCCTGAGGAGCTGTTGAGAGGATCCATGGGCTCCGTGGGTCCGTTGGGAGGTTTTTAGGGCGTCCCAGAGGCGAAAGAGTGAAAACGGCAGTTTTTTGGCAATTTTCCGTGGGTGTTAGCCCATGGATCGCTGGGGGGGCGCTGGGTCCGGAAATTATTTTGGGCCGAGGCCCTCGAGGGCGTCCCTGACGAGCTGTTGAGCGGATCCATGGGCTCCGTGGGGCCGTTGGGAGGTTTTTAGGGCGTCCCAGAGGCGTTAGAGTGAAAACGGCAGTTTTTTTGCGATTTTCCGTGGGTGTTAGCCCATGGATCGCTGGGGGTCGCTGGGTCTGGAAATTATTTTGGGCCGAGGCCCTCGGGGGCGTCCCTAACGAGCTGTTGAGCAGATCCATGGGCTCCGTGGGGCCGTTGGGAGGTTTTTATGGCATCCCAGAGGCGAAAGAGTGAAAACGGCAGTTTTTTGGCGATTTTCCGTGGGTGTTAGCCCATGGATCACTGGGGGGGCGCTGGGTACGGAAATTATTTTGGGCCGAGGCCCTCGGGGGCGTCCCTGACGAGCTGTTGAGCGGATCCATGGGCTCCATGGGGCCGTTGGGAGGTTTTTAGGGCGTCCCAGAGGCGAAAGAGTGAAAACGGCAGTTTTTTGGCGATTTTCCGTGGGTGTTAGCCCATGGATCGCTAGGGGGGCGCTGGGTCCAAAAATGATTTTGGGCCGAGGCCCTCGGGGGCGTCCCTGACGAGCTGTTGAGCGGATCCATAGGCTCCGTGGGGCCGTTGGGAGGTTTTTAGGGCGTCTCAGAGGCGAAAGAGTTAAAACGGCAGTTTTTTGGCGATTTTCCGTGGGTGTTAGCCCATGGATCGCTGGGGGGCGCTGGGTCCGGAAATTATTTTGGGCCAAGGCCCTCGGGGGCATCCTTGACGAGCTGTTGAGCGGATCAATGGGCTCCGTGGGGCCATTGGGAGGTTTTTAGGGCGTCCCAGAGGCGAAAGAGTGAAAACGGCAGTTTTTTGGCGATTTTCCGTGGGTGTTAGCCCATGGATCGCTGGGGGGCGCTGGGTCCGGAAATTATTTTGGGCCGAGGCCCTTGGGGGCGTCCCTGACGAGCTGTTGAGCGGACCCATGGGCTCCGTGGGTCCGTTGGGAGGTTTTTAGGGCGTCCCAGAGGCAAAAGAGTGAAAATGGCAGTTTTTTGGCAATTTTCCGTGGGTGTTAGCCCATGGATCGCTGGGTCCGGAAATTATTTTGGGCCGAGGCCCTCGGGGGCGTCCCTGACGAGCTGTTGAGCGGATCCATGGGCTCCGTGGGGCCGTTGGGAGGTTTTTAGGGAGTCCCAGAGGCGAAAGAGTGAAAACGACAGTTTTTTGGCGATTTTCCGTAGGTGTTAGCCCATGGATCGCTGGGGGGGCGCTGGGTCCGGAAATTATTTTGGGCCGAGGCCCTCAGGGGCGTCCCTGATGAGCTGTTGAGCAGATCCATGGGCTCCGTGGGGCCGTTGGGAGGTTTTTAGGGCGTCCCAGAGGCGAAAGAGTGAAAACGGCAGTTTTTTGGCGATTTTCCGTGGGTGTTAGCCCATGGATCGCTGAGGGGGCGCTGGGTCCGGAAATTATTTTGGACTGAGGCCCTCGGGGGCATCCCTGACGAGCTGTTGAGCGGATACATGGGCTCCGTGGGGCCGTTGGGAGGTTTTTAGGGCATCCCAGAGGCGAAAGAGTGAAAACGGCAGTTTTTTGGCGATTTTCCGTGGGTGTTAGCCCATGGATCGCTGGGGGGGCGCTGGGTCCAGAAATTATTCTGGGCCGATGCCCTCGGGGGCGTCCCTGACGAGCTGTTGAACGGATCCATGGGCTCCGTGGGGCCGTTGGGAGGTTTTTAGGGCGTCCCAGAGGCGAAAGAGTGAAAACAGCAGTTTTTTGGCGATTTTCCGTGGGTGTTAGCCCATGGATCGCTGGGGGGGCGCTGGGTCCGGAAATTATTTTGGGCCGAGGCCCTCGGGGGCGTCCCTGACGAGCTTTTGAACGGATCCATGGGCTCCGTGGGGCCGTTGGGAGGTTTTTAGGGCATCCCAGAGGCGAAAGAGTTAAAACGGCAGTTTTTTGGCGATTTTCCGTGGGTGTTAGCCCATGGATCACTGGGGGGGCGCTGGGTACGGAAATTATTTTGGGCCGAGGCCCTCGGGGGCGTCCCTGACGAGCTGTTGAGCGTATCCATGGGCTCCGTGGGGCCGTTGGGAGGTTTTAAGGGTGTCCCAGAGGCGAAAGAGTGAAAAGGGCAGTTTTTTGGCGATTTTCCGTGGGTGTTAGCCCATGGATCGCTGGGGGGGCACTGGGTTCGGAAATTATCTTGGGCCGATGCCCTCAGGGGCGTCCCTGACGAGCTGTTGAGCGGATCCATGGGCTCCATGGGGCCGTTGGGAGGTTTTTAGGGCGTCCCAGAGGCGAAAGAGTGAAAACGGCAGTTTTTTGGCGATTTTCCGTGGGTGTTAGCCCATGGATCGCTAGGGGGGCGCTGGGTCCAAAAATGATTTTTGGCCGAGGCCCTCGGGGGCGTCCCTGACGAGCTGTTGAGCGGATCCATAGGCTCCGTGGGGCCGTTGGGAGGTTTTTAGGGCGTCTCAGAGGCGAAAGAGTTAAAACGGCAGTTTTTTGGCGATTTTCCGTGGGTGTTAGCCCATGGATCGCTGGGGGGCGCTGGGTCCGGAAATTATTTTGGGCCAAGGCCCTCGGGGGCATCCTTGACGAGCTGTTGAGCGGATCAATGGGCTCCGTGGGGCCATTGGGAGGTTTTTAGGGCGTCCCAGAGGCGAAAGAGTGAAAACGGCAGTTTTTTGGCGATTTTCCGTGGGTGTTAGCCCATGGATCGCTGGGGGGCGCTGGGTCCGGAAATTATTTTGGGCCGAGGCCCTTGGGGGCGTCCCTCACGAGCTGTTGAGCGGACCCATGGGCTCCGTGGGTCCGTTGGGAGGTTTTTAGGGCGTCCCAGAGGCAAAAGAGTGAAAATGGCAGTTTTTTGGCAATTTTCCGTGGGTGTTAGCCCATGGATCGCTGGGTCCGGAAATTATTTTGGGCCGAGGCCCTCGGGGGCGTCCCTGACGAGCTGTTGAGCGGATCCATGGGCTCCGTGGGGCCGTTGGGAGGTTTTTAGGGAGTCCCAGAGGCGAAAGAGTGAAAACGACAGTTTTTTGGCGATTTTCCGTAGGTGTTAGCCCATGGATCGCTGGGGGGGCGCTGGGTCCGGAAATTATTTTGGGCCGAGGCCCTCAGGGGCGTCCCTGATGAGCTGTTGAGCAGATCCATGGGCTCCGTGGGGCCGTTGGGAGGTTTTTAGGGCGTCCCAGAGGCGAAAGAGTGAAAACGGCAGTTTTTTGGCGATTTTCCGTGGGTGTTAGCCCATGGATCGCTGAGGGGGCGCTGGGTCCGGAAATTATTTTGGACTGAGGCCCTCGGGGGCATCCCTGACGAGCTGTTGAGCGGATACATGGGCTCCGTGGGGCCGTTGGGAGGTTTTTAGGGCATCCCAGAGGCGAAAGAGTGAAAACGGCAGTTTTTTGGCGATTTTCCGTGGGTGTTAGCCCATGGATCGCTGGGGGGGCGCTGGGTCCAGAAATTATTCTGGGCCGATGCCCTCGGGGGCGTCCCTGACGAGCTGTTGAACGGATCCATGGGCTCCGTGGGGCCGTTGGGAGGTTTTTAGGGCGTCCCAGAGGCGAAAGAGTGAAAACAGCAGTTTTTTGGCGATTTTCCGTGGGTGTTAGCCCATGGATCGCTGGGGGGGCGCTGGGTCCGGAAATTATTTTGGGCCGAGGCCCTCGGGGGCGTCCCTGACGAGCTTTTGAACGGATCCATGGGCTCCGTGGGGCCGTTGGGAGGTTTTTAGGGCATCCCAGAGGCGAAAGAGTTAAAACGGCAGTTTTTTGGCGATTTTCCGTGGGTGTTAGCCCATGGATCGCTGAGGGGGCGCTGGGTCCGGAAATTATTTTGGACTGAGGCCCTCGGGGGCATCCCTGACGAGCTGTTGAGCGGATACATGGGCTCCGTGGGGCCGTTGGGAGGTTTTTAGGGCATCCCAGAGGCGAAAGAGTGAAAACGGCAGTTTTTTGGCGATTTTCCGTGGGTGTTAGCCCATGGATCGCTGGGGGGGCGCTGGGTCCAGAAATTATTCTGGGCCGATGCCCTCGGGGGCGTCCCTGACGAGCTGTTGAACGGATCCATGGGCTCCGTGGGGCCGTTGGGAGGTTTTTAGGGCGTCCCAGAGGCGAAAGAGTGAAAACGGCAGTTTTTTGGCGATTTTCCTTGGGTGTTAGCCCATGGATCCATGGGGGGGCGCTGGGTCCAGAAATTATTTTGGGCCAAGGCCCTCGGGGGCATCCCTGATGAGCTGTTGAGCGGATCTATGGGCTCCGTAGGGCCGTTGGGAGGTTTTTAGGGCATCCCAGAGGCAAAAGAGTGAAAACGGCAGTTTTTTGGCGATTTTCCATGGGTGTTAGCCCATGGATCGCTGGGGGGGCGCTGGGTACGGAAATTATTTTGGACCAAGGCCCTCGGGGGCGTCCCTGACGAGCTGTTGAGAGGATCCATGGGCTCCGTGGGGCCGTTGGGAGGTTTTTAGGGCATCCCAGAGGCGAAAGAGTGAAAACAGCAGTTTTTTGGCGATTTTCCGTGGGTGTTAGCCCATGGATCGCTGGGGGGGCGCTGGGTCCGGAAATTATTTTGGGCCGAGGCCCTCGGGGGCGTCCCTGACGAGCTTTTGAACGGATCCATGGGCTCCGTGGGGCCGTTGGGAGGTTTTTAGGGCATCCCAGAGGCAAAAGAGTGAAAACGGCAGTTTTTTGGCGATTTTCCATGGGTGTTAGCCCATGGATCGCTGGGGGGGCGCTGGGTCCGGAAATTATTTTGGACCAAGGCCCTCGGGGGCGTCCCTGAGGAGCTGTTGAGAGGATCCATGGGCTCCGTGGGGCCGTTGGGAGGTTTTTAGGGCGTCCCAGAGGCGAAAGAGTGAAAACGGCAGTTTTTTGGCAATTTTCCGTGGGTGTTAGCCCATGGATCGCTGGGGGGGCGCTGGGTCCGGAAATTATTTTGGGCCGAGGCCATCGAGGGCGTCCCTGACGAGCTGTTGAGCGTATCCATGGGCTCCGTGGGGCCGTTGGGAGGTTTTTAGGGCGTCCCAGAGGCGTTAGAGTGAAAACGGCAGTTTTTTTGCGATTTTCCGTGTGTGTTAGCCCATGGATCGCTGGGGGTCGCTGGGTCTGGAAATTATTTTGGGCCGAGGCCCTCGGGGGCGTCCCTGACGAGCTGTTGAGCAGATCCATGGGCTCCGTGGGGCCGTTGGGAGGTTTTTATGGCGTCCCAGAGGCGAAAGAGTGAAAACGGCAGTTTTTTGGCGATTTTCCGTGGGTGTTAGCCCATGGATCACTGGGGGGGCGCTGGGTACGGAAATTATTTTGGGCCGAGGCCCTTGGGGGCGTCCCTGACGAGCTGTTGAGCGTATCCATGGGCTCCGTGGGGCCGTTGGGAGGTTTTTAGGGTGTCCCAGAGGCGAAAGAGTAAAAAGGGCAGTTTTTTGGCGATTTTCCGTGGGTGTTAGCCCATGGATCGCTGGGGGGGCACTGGGTTCGGAAATTATCTTGGGCCGATGCCCTCAGGGGTGTCCCTGACGAGCTGTTGAGCGGATCCATGGGCTCCATGGGGCCGTTGGGAGGTTTTTAGGGCGTCCCAGAGGCGAAAGAGTGAAAACGGCAGTTTTTTGGCGATTTTCCGTGGGTGTTAGCCCATGGATCGCTAGGGGGGCGCTGGGTCCAAAAATGATTTTGGGCCGAGGCCCTCGGGGGCGTCCCTGACGAGCTGTTGAGCGGATCCATAGGCTCTGTGGGGCCGTTGGGAGGTTTTTAGGGCGTCTCAGAGGCGAAAGAGTTAAAACGGCAGTTTTTTGGCGATTTTCCGTGGGTGTTAGCCCATGGATCGCTGGGGGGCGCTGGGTCCGGAAATTATTTTGGGCCAAGGCCCTCGGGGGCATCCTTGACGAGCTGTTGAGCGGATCAATGGGCTCCGTGGGGCCATTGGGAGGTTTTTAGGGCGTCCCAGAGGCGAAAGAGTGAAAACGGCAGTTTTTTGGCGATTTTCCGTGGGTGTTAGCCCATGGATCGCTGGGGGGGCGCTGGGTCCGAAAATTATTTGGGGCCGAGGCCCTTGGGGGCGTCCCTGACGAGCTGTTGAGCGGACCCATGGGCTCCGTGGGTCCGTTGGGAGGTTTTTAGGGCGTCCCAGAGGCAAAAGAGTGAAAATGGCAGTTTTTTGGCAATTTTCCGTGGGTGTTAGCCCATGGATCGCTGGGTCCGGAAATTATTTTGGGCCGAGGCCCTCAGGGGCGTCCCTGACGAGCTGTTGAGCGGATCCATGGGCTCCGTGGGGCCGTTGGGAGGTTTTTAGGGAGTCCCAGAGGCGAAAGAATGAAAACGACAGTTTTTTGGCGATTTTCCGTAGGTGTTAGCCCATGGATCGCTGGGGGGGCGCTGGGTCCGGAAATTATTTTGGGCCGAGGCCCTCAGGGGCGTCCCTGATGAGCTGTTGAGCAGATCCATGGGCTCCGTGGGGCCGTTGGGAGGTTTTTAGGGCGTCCCAGAGGCGAAAGAGTGAAAACGGCAGTTTTTTGGCAATTTTCCGTGGGTGTTAGCCCATGGATCGCTGAGGGGGCGCTGGGTCCGGAAATTATTTTGGACTGAGGCCCTCGGGGGCATCCCTGACGAGCTGTTGAGCGGATACATGGGCTCCGTGGGGCCGTTGGGAGGTTTTTAGGGCATCCCAGAGGCGAAAGAGTGAAAACGGCAGTTTTTTGGCGATTTTCCGTGGGTGTTAGCCCATGGATCGCTGGGGGGGCGCTGGGTCCAGAAATTATTCTGGGCCGATGCCCTCGGGGGCGTCCCTGACGAGCTGTTGAACGGATCCATGGGCTCCGTGGGGCCGTTGGGAGGTTTTTAGGGCGTCCCAGAGGCGAAAGAGTGAAAACAGCAGTTTTTTGGTGATTTTCCGTGGGTGTTAGCCCATGGATCGCTGGGGGGGCGCTGGGTCCGGAAATTATTTTGGGCCGAGGCCCTCGGGGGCGTCCCTGACGAGCTGTTGAACGGATCCATGGGCTCCGTGGGGCCGTTGGGAGGTTTTTAGGGCATCCCAGAGGCGAAAGAGTTAAAACGGCAGTTTTTTGGCGATTTTCCGTGGGTGTTAGCCCATGGATCGCTGGGGGGGTGCTGGGTCCGGAAATTATTTTGGGCCGAGGCCCTCGGGGGCGTCCCTGACGAGCTGTTGAGCGGATCCATGGGCTCCGTGGGGCCGTTGGGAGGTTTTTAGGGCGTCCCAGAGGCGAAAGAGTGAAAACGGCAGTTTTTTGGCGATTTTCCGTGGGTGTTAGCCCATGGATCGCTGGGGGGGCGCTGGGTCCGAAAATTATTTTGGGCCGAGGCCCTCGGGGGCGTCCCTGACGAGCTGTTGAACGGATCCATGGGATCCGTGGGGCCGTTGGGAGGTTTTTAGGGCGTCCCAGAGGCGAAAGAGTGAAAACGGCAGTTTTTTGGCGATTTTCCTTGGGTGTTAGCCCATGGATCCATGGGGGGGCGCTGGGTCCAGAAATTATTTTGGGCCAAGGCCCTCGGGGGCATCCCTGATGAGCTGTTGAGCGGATCTATGGGCTCCGTAGGGCCGTTGGGAGGTTTTTAGGGCGTCCCAGAGGCAAAAGAGTGAAAACGGCAGTTTTTTGGCGATTTTCCATGGGTGTTAGCCCATGGATCGCTGGGGGGGCGTTGGGTACGGAAATTATTTTGGACCAAGGCCCTCGGGGGCGTCCCTGACGAGCTGTTGAGAGGATCCATGGGCTCCGTGGGGCCGTTGGGAGGTTTTTAGGGCATCCCAGAGGCGAAAGAGTGAAAACGGTAGTTTTTTGGCAATTTTCCGTGGGTGTTAGCCCATGGATCGCTGGGGGGGCGCTGGGTCCGGAAAATATTTTGGGCCGAGGCCCTCGGGGGCGTCCCTGACGAGCTATTGAGCGTATCCATGGGCTCCGTGGGGCCGTTGGGAGGTTTTTAGGGCGTCCCAGAGGCGTTAGAGTGAAAACGGCAGTTTTTTTGCGATTTTCCGTGGGTGTTAGCCCATGGATCGCTGGGGGTCGCTGGGTCTGGAAATTATTTTGGGCCGAGGCCCTCGAGGGCGTCCCTGACGAGTTTTTGAGCAGATCCATGGGCTCCGTGGGGCCGTTGGGAGGTTTTTATGGCGTCCCAGAGGCGAAAGAGTGAAAACGGCAGTTTTTTGGCAATTTTCCATGGGTGTTAGCCCATGGATCGCTGGGGGGGCGCTGGGTACGGAAATTATTTTGGGCCGAGGCCCTCGGGGGAGTCCCTGACGAGCTGTTGAGCATATCCATGGGCTCCGTGGGGCCGTTGGGAGGTTTTTAGGGTGTCCCAGAGGCGAAAGAGTGAAAAGGGCAGTTTTTTGGCGATTTTCCGTGGGTGTTAGCCCATGGATCGCTGGGGGGGCACTGGGTTCGGAAATTATTTTGGGCCGAGGCCCTCAGGGGCGTCCCTGACGAGCTGTTGAGCGGATCCATGGGCTCCATGGGGCCGTTGGGAGGTTTTTAGGGCATCTCAGAGGCGAAAGAGTTAAAACGGCAGTTTTTTGGCGATTTTCCGTGGGTGTTAGCCCATGGATCGCTGGGGGGCGCTGAGTTCGGAAATTATTTTAGGCCGAGGCCCTCGGGGGCATCCCTGACAAGCTGTTGAGCGGATACATGGGCTCTGTGGGGCCGTTGGGAGGTTTTTAGGGCATCCCAGAGGCGAAAGAGTTAAAATGGCAGTTTTTTGGCGATTTTCCGTGGGTGTTAGCTCATGGATCGCTGGGGGGGCGCTGGGTCCGGAAATTATTTTGGGCCGAGGCCCTCGGGGGCATCCCTGACGAGCTGTTGAGCGGACCCATTGGCTCCGTGGGGCCATTGGGAGGTTTTTAGGGCGTCCCAGAGGCGAAAGAGTGAAAATGATAGTTTTTTGGCGATTTTCCGTGGGTGTTAGCCCATGGATCGCTGGGTCCGGAAATTATTTTGGGCCGAGGCCCTCGGGGGCGTCCCTGATGAGCTGTTGAGCGGATCCATGGGCTCCGTGGGGCGGTTGGGAGGTTTTTAGGGCGTCCCAGAGGCGAAAGAGTGAAAACGGCAGTTTTTTGGCGATTTTCCGTGGGTGTTAGCCCATGGATCGCTGGGGGGGCGCTGGGTCTGGAAATTATTTTGGGCCGAGGCCCTCGGGGGCATCCCTGATGAGCTGTTGAGCGGATCCATGGGCTCCGTGGGGCCGTTGGGAGGTTTTTAGGGCGTCCCAGAGGCGAAAGAGTGAAAACGGCAGTTTTTTGGCGATTTTTCGTGGGTGTTAGCCCATGGATTGCTGGGTCCGGAAATTATTTTGGGCCGAGGACCTTGGGGGCGTCCCTGACGAGCTGTTGAGCGGACCCATTGGCTCCGTGGGGCCGTTGGGAGGATTTTAGGGCGTCCCAGAGGCGAAAGAGTGAAAACGGCAGTTTTTTGGCGATTTTCCGTGGGTGTTAGCCCATGGATCGCTAGGGGGGCGCTGGGTCCGGAAATTATTTTGGACCGAGGCCCTCGAGGGCGTCCCTGATGAGCTGTTGAGCGGATCCATGGGCTCCGTGGGGCCGTTGGGAGGTTTTTAGGTCGTCCCAGAGGCAAAAGAGTGAAAACGGCAGTTTTTTGGCAATTTTCCGTGGGTGTTAGCCCATGGATCGCTGGGTCCGGAAATTATTTTGGGCCGAGGACCTTGGGGGCGTCCCTGACGAGCTGTTGAGTGGATCCATGGGCTCTGTGGGGCCGTTGGGAGGTTTTTAGGGGGTCCCAGAGGCGAAAGAGTGAAAACGGCAGTTTTTTGGCGATTTTCCGTGGGTGTTAGCCCATGGATCGCCGGGGGGGCACTGGGTACGGAAATTATTTTGGGCCGATGCCCTCGGGGGCGTACCTGATGAGCTGTTGAGCGGATCCATGGGCTCCGTGGGGCCGTTGGGAGGTTTTTAGGGCATCCCAGAGGCGAAAGAGTGTAAACGGCAGTTTTTTGGCGATTTTCCGTGGGTGTTAGCCCATGGATCGCTGGGGGGGCACTGGGTTCGGAAATTATTTTGGTCCGAGGCCCTCGGGGGATTCCCTGACGAGCTGTTGAGCGGATCCATGGGCTCCGTGGGGCCGTTGGGAGGTTTTTAGGGCGTCCCACAGGCAAAAGAGTGAAAACGGCAGTTTTTTGGCGATTTTCCGTTGGTGTTAGCCCATGGATCGCTGGGGGGGCGCTGGGTCCGGAAATTATTTTGGGCCGAGGCCCTCGGGGGCATCCCTAATGAGCTGTTGAGCGGATCCATGGGCTCCGTGGGGCCGTTGGGAGTTTATTAGGGTGTCCCAGAGGCGAAAGAGTGAAAACGGCAGTTTTTTGGCGATTTTCCGTGGGTGTTAGCCCATGGATCGCTGGGTCCGGAAATTATTTTGGGCCGAGGCCCTCAGGGGCGTCCCTGACGAGCTGTTGAGCGGATCCATGGGCTCCGTGGGGCCGTTGGGAGGTTTTTAGGGCGTCCCAGAGGCGAAAGAGTGTAAACGGCAGTTTTTTGGCGATTTTCCGTGGGTGTTAGCCCATGGATCGCTGGGGGGGCACTGGGTCCGGAAATTATTTTGGGCCGAGGCCCTCGGGGGATTCCCTGACGAGCTGTTGAGCGGATCCATGGGCTCCGTGGGGCCGTTGGGAGGTTTTTAGGGCGTCCCAGAGGCAAAAGAGTGAAAACGGCAGTTTTTTGGCGATTTTCCGTTGGTGTTAGCCCATGGATCGCTGGGGGGGCGCTGGGTCCGGAAATTATTTTGAGCCGAGACCCTCAGGGGCGTCCCTAATGAGCTGTTGAGCGGATCCATGGGCTCCGTGGGGCCGTTGGGAGGTTTTTAGGGTGTCCCAGAGGCGAAAGAGTGAAAACGGCAGTTTTTTGGCGATTTTCCGTGGGTGTTAGCCCATGGATCGCTGGGGGGGCGCTGGGTCAGGAAATTATTTTGGGCCGAGGCCCTCGTGGACATCCCTGACGAGCTGTTGAGCGGATCCATGGGCTCCGTGGGGCCGTTGGGAGGTTTTTAGGGCGTCCCAGAGGCGAAAGAGTGAAAACAGCAGTTTTTTGGCGATTTTCCGTGGGTGTTAGCCCATGGATCGTTGGGGGGGCGCTGGGTCCGGAAATTATTTTGGGCCGAGGCCCTCGGGGGCTTCCCTGACGAGCTGTTGAGCGGATCCATGGGCTCCGTGGGGCCGTTGGGAGGTTTTTAGGGCGTCCCAGAGGCGAAAGAGTGAAAACGGCAGTTTTTTGGCGATTTTCCGTGGGTGTTAGCCCATGGATCGCTGGGGGGCGCTGGGTCCGAAAATTATTTTGGGCCGAGGCCCTCGGGGGCGTCCGTTATGAGCTGTTGAGCGGACCCATGGGCTCCGTGGGGCCGTTGGGAGGTTTTTAGGGCATCCCAGAGGCGAAAGAGTGAAAACGGCAGTTTTTTGGCGATTTTCCGTGGGTGTTAGCCCATGGATCGCTGGGCGGGCGCTGGGTCCGGAAATTATTTTGGGCCGAGGCCCTTGGGGGCATCCCTGACGAGCTGTTGAGCGGATCCATGGGCTCTGTGGGGCCGTTGGGAGATTTTAGGGCGTCCCAGAGGCGAAAGAGTGAAAACGGCAGTTTTTTGGCGATTTTCCGTGGGTGTTAGCCCATGGATCGCTGGGGGGGCGCTGGGTCTGAAAATTATTTTGGGCCGAGGCCCTCGGGGGCATCCCTTACGAGCTGTTGAGCGGACCCATGGGCTCCGTGGGGCCGTTGGGAGGTTTTTAGGGCATCCCAGAGGCGAAAGAGTGAAAACGGCAGTTTTTTGGCGATTTTCCGTGGGTGTTAGCCCATGGATCGCTGGGGGGGCGCTGGGTCCGGAAATTATTTTGGGCCGAGGCCCTCGGGGGCATCCCTGATGAGCTTTTGAGCAGATCCATGGGCTCTGTGGGGCCGTTGGGAGGTTTTTAGGGCGTCCCAGAGGCGAAAGAGTGAAAACGGCAGTTTTTTGGCGATTTTCCGTGGGTGTTAGCCCATGGATCGCTGGGGGGGTGCTGGGTCTGGAAATTATTTTGGGCCGAGGCCCTCGAGGGCATCCCTGATGAGCTGTTGAGCGGATCCATGGGCTCCGTGGGGCCGTTGGGAGGTTTTTAGGGCGTCCCAGAGGCGAAAGAGTGAAAACGGCAGTTTTTTGGCAATTTTCCGTGGGTGTTAGCCCATGGATCGCTGGGTCCAGAAATTATTTTGGGCCGAGGACCTTGGGGGCGTCCCTGACGAGCTGTTGAGTGGATCCATGGGCTCCGTGGGGCCGTTGGGAGGTTTTTAGGGCGTCCCAGAGGCGAAAGAGTGAAAACGGCAGTTTTTTGGCGATTTTCCGTGGGTGTTAGCCCATGGATCGCTGGGGGGGCACTTGGTACGGAAATTATTTTGGGCCGAGGCCCTCGGGGGCGTACCTGATGAGCTTTTGAGCGGATCCATGGGCTCCGTGGGGCCGTTGGGAGGTTTTTAGGGCGTCCCAGAGGCGAAAGAGTGAAAACGGCAGTTTTTTGGCGATTTTCCGTTGGTGTTAGCCCATGGATCGCTGGGGGGGCGCTGGGTCCGGAAATTATTTTGGGCCAAGGCCCTCGGGGGCGTCCCTAACGAGCTGTTGAGCGGATCCATGGGCTCCGTGGGGCCGTTGGGAGGTTTTTAAGGCGTCCAAGAGGCGAAAGAGTGAAGACGGCAGTTTTTTGGCGATTTTCCGTGGGTGTTAGCCCATGGATCGCTGGGTCCGGAAATTATTTTGGGCCGAGGCCCTCGGGGGCGTCCCTGACGAGCTGTTGAGCGGATCCATGGGCTCCGTGGGGCCGTTGGGAGGTTTTTAGGGCGTCCCAGAGGCGAAATAGTGTAAACGGCAGTTTTTTGGCGATTTTCCATGGGTGTTAGCCCATGGATCGCTGGGGGGGCACTGGGTCCAGAAATTATTTTGGACCGAGGCCCTCGGGGGATTCCCTGACGAGCTGTTTAGCGGATCCATGGGCTCCGTGGGGCCGTTGGGAGGTTTTTAGGGCGTCCCAGAGGCAAAAGAGTGAAAACGGCAGTTTTTTGGCGATTTTCCGTTGGTGTTAGCCCATGGATCGCTGGGGGGGGCGCTGGGTCCGGAAATTATTTTGGGCCGAGGCCCTCGGGGGCATCCCTAATGAGCTGTTGAGCGGATCCATGGGCTCCGTGGGGCCGTTGGGAGGTTTTTAGGGCGTCCCAGAGGCGAAAGAGTGAAAACGGCAGTTTTTTGGCGATTTTCCATGGGTGTTAGCCCATGGATCGCTGGGGGGGGCGCTGGGTCAGGAAATTATTTTGGGCCGAGGCCCTCGTGGACATCCCTGACGAGCTGTTGAGTGGATCCATGGGCTCCGTGGGGCCGTTGGGAGGTTTTTAGGGCGTCCCAGAGGCGAAAGAGTGAAAACAGCAGTTTTTTGGCGATTTTCCGTGGGTGTTAGCCCATGGATCGTTGGGGGGGTGCTGGGTCCGGAAATTATTTTGGGCCGAGGCCCTCGGGGGCTTCCTTGAAGAGCTGCTGAGCGGATCCATGGGCTCCGTGGGGCCGTTGGGAGATTTTTAGGGCGTCCCAGAGGCGAAAGAGTGAAAACGTCAGTTTTTTGGCGATTTTCCGTGGGTGTTAGCCTATGGATCGCTGGGGGGGCGCTGGGTCCGAAAATTATTTTGGGTCGAGGCCCTCGGGGGCTTCCCTGATGAGCTGTTAAGCAGATCCATGGGCTCCGTGGGGCCTGTGGGAGGTTTTCAGGGCATCCCAGAGGCGAAATAGTGAAAATGGCAGTTTTTTGGCGATTTTCCGTAGGTGTTAGCCCACGGATCGCTGGGGCGGCGCTGGCTCCGGAAATTATTTTGGGCCGAACCCCTCGGGGGCGTCCCTGACGAGCTGTTAAGCGGATCCATGGGCTCCGTGGGGCCTGTAGGAGGTTTTAAGGGCGTCCCAGAGGCGAAAGAGTGAAAACGGCAGTTTTTTGGCGATTTTCCGTGGGTGTTAGCCCACGGATCGCTGGGGTGGTGCTGGCTCCGGAAATTATTTTGGGCCGAGCCCCTCGGGGGCATCCCTGACGAGCTGTTAAGCGGATCCATGGGCTCCATGGGGCCTGTGGGAGGTTTTAAGGGCGTCCCAGAGGCGAAAGAGTGAAAACGGCAGTTTTTTGGCGATTTTCCGTGGGTGTTAGCCCACGGATCGCTGGGATGGCGCTGGCTCCGGAAATTATTTTGGGCCGAACCCCTCGAGGGCATCCCTGACGAGCTGTTAAGCGGATCCATGGGCTCCGTGGGGCCTGTGGGAGGTTTTAAGGGCGTTCCAGAGGCGAAAGAGTGAAAACGGCAGTTTTTTGGCGATTTTCCGTGGGTGTTAGCCCACGGATCGCTGGGGTGGCGCTGGCTTCGGAAATTATTTTGGGCCGAGCCCCTCGGGGGCGTCCCTGACGAGCTGTTAAGCGGATCCATGGGCTCCGTGGGGCCTGTGGGATGTTTTAAGGGCGTCCCAGAGGCGAAAGAGTGAAAACGGCAGTTTTTTGGCGATTTTCCGTGGGTGTTAGCCCACGGATCGCTGGGGTGGCGCTGGCTCCGAAAATTATTTTGGGACGAGCCCCTCGGGGGCGTCCCTGACGAGCTGTTAAGCGGATCCATGGGCTCCGTGGGGCCTGTGGGAGGTTTTAAGGGCGTCCCAGAGGCGAAAGAGTGAAAACGGCAGTTTTTTGGCGATTTTTCGTGGGTGTTAGCCCACGGATCGCTAGGGTGGCGCTGGCTCCGGAAATTATTTTGGGTCGAGCCCCTCGGGGGCGTCTCTGACGAGCTGTTAAGCGGATCCATGGGCTCCTTGGGGCCTGTGGGAGGTTTTAAGGGCGTCCCAGAGGTGAAAGAGTGAAAACGGCAGTTTTTTGGCGATTTTCCGTGGGTGTTAGCCCACGGATCGCTGGGGTGGCGCTGGCTCCGGAAATTATTTTGGGCCGAGCCCCTCGGGGGCGTCCCTGACGAGCTGTTAAGCGGATCCATGGGCTCCGTGGGGCCTGTGGGAGGTTTTAAGGGCGTCCCAGAGGCGAAAGAGTGAAAACGGCAGTTTTTTGGCGATTTTCCTTGGGTGTTAGCCCACGGATCGCTGGGGTGGCGCTGGCTCCGGAAATTATTTTGGGCCGAGCCCCTCGGGGGCGTCCCTGACAAGCTGTTAAGCGGATCCATGGGCTCCATGGGGCCTGTGGGAGGTTTTAAGGGCGTCCCAGAGGCGAAAGAGTGAAAACGGCAGTTTTTTGGCGATTTTCCGTGGGTGTTAGCCCACGGATCGCTGGGGTGGCGCTGGCTCCGGAAATTATTTTGGGCCGAGCCCCTCGGGGGCGTCCCTGACGAGCTGTTAAGCGGATCCATGGGCTCCGTGGGGCCTGTGGGAGGTTTTAAGGGCGTCCCAGAGGCGAAAGAGTGAAAACGGCAGTTTTTTGGTGATTTTCCGTGGGTGTTAGCCCACGGATCGCTGGGGTGGCGCTGGCTCCGGAAATTATTTTGGGCCGAGCCCCTCGGGGGCGTCCATGACGAGCTGTTAAGTGGATCCATGGGCTTCGTGGGGCCTGTGGGAGGTTTTAAGGGCGTACCAGAGGCGAAAGAGTGAAAACGGCAGTTTTTTGGCGATTTTCCGTGGGTGTTAGCCCACGGATCGCTGGGGTGGCGCTGGCTCCGGAAATTATTTTGGGCCGAGCCCCTCGGGGGCGTCCCTGACGAGCTGTTAAGTGGATCCATGGGCTCCGTGGGGCCTGTGGGAGGTTTTAAGGGCGTCCCAGAGGCGAAAGAGTGAAAACGGCAGTTTTTTGGCGATTTTCCGTGGGTGTTAGCCCACGGATCGCTGGGGCGGCGCTGGCTCCGGAAATTATTTTGGGCCGAGCCCCTCGGGGGAGTCCAAGACGAGCTTTTAAGCGGATCCATGGGCTCCGTGGGGCCTGTGGGAGGTTTTAAGGGCGTCCCAGAGGCGAAAGAGTGAAAACGGCAGTTTTTTGGCGATTTTCCGTGGGTGTTAGCCCACGGATCGCTGGGGTGGCGCTGGCTCCGGAAATTATTTTGGGCCGAGCCCCTCGGGGGCGTCCCTGACGAGCTGTTAAGCGGATCCATGGGCTCCGTGGGGCCTGTGGGAGGTTTTAAGGGCGTCCCAGAGGCGAAAGAGTGAAAACGGCAGTTTTTTGGCGATTTTCCGTGGGTGTTAGCCCACGGATCGCTGGGGTGGCGCTGGCTCCGGAAATTATTTTGGGCCGAGCCCCTCGGGGCGTCCCTGACGAGCTGTTAAGCGGATCCATGGGCTCCGTGGGGCCTGTGGGAGGTTTTAAGGGCGTCCCAGAGGCGAAAGAGTGAAAACGACAGTTTTTTGGCGATTTTCCGTGGGTGTTAGCCCACGGATCGCTGGGGTGGCGCTGGCTCCGGAAATTATTTTGGGTCGAGCCCCTCGGGGGCATCCCTGATGAGCTGTTAAGAGGATCCATGGGCTCCGTGGGGCCTGTGGGAGGTTTTAAGGGCGTCCCAGAGGCGAAAGAGTGAAAACGGCAGTTTTTTGGCGATTTTCCGTGGGTGTTAGCCCACGGATCGCTGGGGTGGCGCTGGCTCCGGAAATTATTTTGGGCCGAGCCCCTCGGGGGCGTCCCTGACGAGCTGTTAAGCGGATCCATGGGCTCCGTGGGGCCTGTGGGAGGTTTTAAGGGCGTCCCAGAGGCGAAAGAGTGAAAACGGCAGTTTTTTGGCGATTTTCCGTGGGTGTTAGCCCACGGATCGCTGGGGTGGCGCTGGCTCCGGAAATTATTTTGGGCCGAGCCCCTCGGGGGCATCCCTGACGAGCTGTTAAGCGGATCCATGGGCTCCGTGGGGCCTGTGGGAGGTTTTAAGGGCGTCCCAGAGGCGAAAGAGTGAAAACGGCAGTTTTTTGGCGATTTTCCGTGCGTGTTAGCCCACGGATCGCTGGGGTGGCGCTGGCTTCGGAAATTATTTTGGGCCGAGCCCCTCGGGGGCATCCCTGACGAGCTGTTAAGCGGATCCATGGGCTCCGTGGGGCCGGTGGGAGGTTTTAAGGGCGTCCCAGAGGCGAAAGAGTGAAAACGGCAGTTTTTTGGCGATTTTCCGTGGGTGTTAGCCCACGGATCGCTGGGGTGGCGCTGGCTCCGGAAATTATTTTGGGCCGAGCCCCTCGGGGGCATCCCTGACGAGCTGTTAAGCGGATCCATGGGCTCCGTGGGGCCTGTGGGAGGTTTTAAGGGCGTCCCAGAGGCGAAAGAGTGAAAACGGCAGTTTTTTGGCGATTTTCCGTGGGTGTTAGCCCACGAATCGCTGGGGTGGCGCTGGCTCCGGAAATTATTTTGGGCCGAGCCCCTCGGGGGCGTCCCTGACAAGCTGTTAAGCGGATCCATGGGCTCCGTGGGGCCTGTGGGAGGTTTTAAGGGCGTCCCAGAGGCGAAAGAGTGAAAACGGCAGTTTTTTGGCTATTTTCCGTGGGTGTTAGCCCACGGATCGCTGGGGTGGCGCTGGCTCCGGAAATTATTTTTGGCCGAGCCCCTCGGGGGCGTCCCTGACGAGCTGTTAAGCGGATCCATGGGCTCCGTGGGGCCTGTGGGAGGTTTTAAGGGCATCCCAGAGGCGAAAGAGTGAAAACGGCAGTTTTTTGGCGATTTTCCGTGGGTGTTAGCCCACGGATCGCTGGGGTGGCGCTGGCTCCGGAAATTATTTTGGGCCGAGCCCCTCGGGGGCGTCCCTGACGAGCTGTTAAGCGGATCCATCGGCTCCGTGGGGCCTGTGGGAGGTTTTAAGGGCGTCCCAGAGGCGAAAGAGTGAAAACGGCAGTTTTTTGGCGATTTTCCGTGGGTGTTAGCCCACGGATCGCTGGGGTGGCGCTGGCTCCGGAAATTATTTTGGGCCGAGCCCCTCGGGGGCGTCCCTTACGAGCTGTTAAGCGGATCCATGGGCTCCGTGGGGCCTGTGGGAGGTTTTAAGGGCGTCCCAGAGGCGAAAGAGTGAAAACGGCAGTTTTTTGGCGATTTTCCGTGGGTGTTAGCCCACGGATCGCTGGGGTGGCGCTGGCTCCGGAAATTATTTTGGGCCGAGCCCCTCGGGGGCGTCCCTGACGAGCTGTTAAGCGGATCCATAGGCTCCGTGGGGCCTGTGGGAGGTTTTAAGGGCGTCCCAGAGGCGAAAGAGTGAAAACGGCAGTTTTTTGGTGATTTTCCGTGGGTGTTAGCCCACGGATCGCTGGGGTGGCGCTGGCTTCGGAAATTATTTTGGGCCGAGCCCCTCGGGGGCGTCCCTGAAGAGCTGTTAAGCGGATCCATGGGCTCCGTGGGGACTGTGGGAGGTTTTAAGGGCGTCCCAGAGGCGAAAGAGTGAAAACGGCAGTTTTTTGGCGATTTTCCGTGGGTGTTAGCCCACGGATCGCTGGGGTGGCGCTGGCTCCGAAAATTATTTTGGGCCGAGCCCCACGGGGGCGTCCCTGACGAGCTGTTAAGCGGATCCATGGGCTCCGTGGGGCCTGTGGGAGGTTTTAAGGGCGTCCCAGAGGCGAAAGAGTGAAAACGGCAGTTTTTTGGCGATTTTCCGTGGGTGTTAGCCCACGGATCGCTGGGGTGGCGCTGGCTCCGGAAATTATTTTGGGCCGAGCCCCTCGGGGGCGTCCCTGACGAGCTGTTAAGCGGATCCATGGGCTCCGTGGGGCCTGTGGGAGGTTTTAAGGGCGTCCCAGAGGCGAAAGAGTGAAAACGGCAGTTTTTTGGCAATTTTTCGTGGGTGTTAGCCCACGGATCGCTGGGGTGGCGCTGGCTCCGGAAATTATTTTGGGCCGAGCCCCTCGGGGGTGTCCCTGACAAGCTGTTAAGCGGATCCATGGGCTCCGTGGGGCCTGTGGGAGGTTTTAAGGGCGTCCCAGAGGCGAAAGAGTGAAAACGGCAGTTTTTTGGCAATTTTCCGTGGGTGTTAGCCCACGGATCGCTGGGGTGGCGCTGGCTTCGGAAATTATTTTGGGCCGAGCCCCTCGGGGGCGTCCCTGAAGAGCTGTTAAGCGGATCCATGGGCTCCGTGGGGCCTGTGGGAGGTTTTAAGGGCGTCCCAGAGGCGAAAGAGTGAAAACGGCAGTTTTTTGGCGATTTTCCGTGGGTGTTAGCCCACGGATCGCTGGGGTGGCGCTGGCTCCGGAAATTATTTTGGGCCGAGCCCCTCGGGGGCGTCCCTGACGAGCTGTTAAGCGGATCCATGGGCTCCGTGGGGCCTGTGGGAGGTTTTAAGGGCGTCCCAGAGGCGAAAGAGTGAAAACGGCAGTTTTTTGGCGATTTTCCGTGGGTGTTAGCCCACGGATCGCTGGGGTGGCGCTGGCTCCGGAAATTATTTTGGGCCGAGCCCCTCGGGGGCGTCCCTGATGAGCTGTTAAGCGGATCCATGGGCTCCGTGGGGCCTGTGGGAGGTTTTAAGGGCGTCCCAGAGGCGAAAGAGTGAAAACGACAGTTTTTTGGCGATTTTCCGTGGGTGTTAGCCCACGGATCGCTGGGGTGGCGCTGGCTCCGGAAATTATTTTTGGCCGAGCCCCTCGGGGGCGTCCCTGACGAGCTGTTAAGCGGATCCATGGGCTCCGTGGGGCCTGTGGGAGGTTTTAAGGGCATCCCAGAGGCGAAAGAGTGAAAACGGCAGTTTTTTGGCGATTTTCCGTGGGTGTTAGCCCACGGATCGCTGGGGTGGCGCTGGCTCCAGAAATTATTTTGGACCGAGCCCCTCGGGGGCATCCCTGACGAGCTGTTAAGCGGATCCATGGGCTCCGTGGGGCCTGTGGGAGGTTTTAAGGGTGTCCCAGAGGCGAAAGAGTGAAAACGGCAGTTTTTTGGCGATTTTCCGTGGGTGTTAGCCCACGGATCGCTGGGGTGGCGCTGGCTCCGGAAATTATTTTGGGACGAACCCCTCGGGGGCATCCCTGACGAGCTGTTAAGCGGATCCATCGGCTCCGTGGGGCCTGTGGGAGGTTTTAAGGGCGTCCCAGAGGCGAAAGAGTGAAAACGGCAGTTTTTTGGCGATTTTCCGTGGGTGTTAGCCCACGGATCGCTGGGGTGGCGCTGGCTCCGGAAATTATTTTGGGCCGAGCCCCTCGGGGGCGTCCCTTACGAGCTGTTAAGCGGATCCATGGGCTCCGTGGGGCCTGTGGGAGGTTTTAAGGGCGTCCCAGAGGCGAAAGAGTGAAAACGGCAGTTTTTTGGCGATTTTCCGTAGGTGTTAGCCCACGGATCGCTGGGGTGGCGCTGGCTCCGGAAATTATTTTGGGCCGAGCCCCTCGGGGGCGTCCCTGACGAGCTGTTAAGCGGATCCATAGGCTCCGTGGGGCCTGTGGGAGGTTTTAAGGGCGTCCCAGAGGCGAAAGAGTGAAAACGGCAGTTTTTTGGTGATTTTCCGTGGGTGTTAGCCCACGGATCGCTGGGGTGGCGCTGGCTTCGGAAATTATTTTGGGCCGAGCCCCTCGGGGGCGTCCCTGAAGAGCTGTTAAGCGGATCCATGGGCTCCGTGGGGACTGTGGGAGGTTTTAAGGGCGTCCCAGAGGCGAAAGAGTGAAAACGGCAGTTTTTTGGCGATTTTCCGTGGGTGTTAGCCCACGGATCGCTGGGGTGGCGCTGGCTCCGAAAATTATTTTGGGCCGAGCCCCACGGGGGCGTCCCTGACGAGCTGTTAAGCGGATCCATGGGCTCCGTGGGGCCTGTGGGAGGTTTTAAGGGCGTCCCAGAGGCGAAAGAGTGAAAACGGCAGTTTTTTGGCGATTTTCCGTGGGTGTTAGCCCACGGATCGCTGGGGTGGCGCTGGCTCCGGAAATTATTTTGGGCCGAGCCCCTCGGGGGCGTCCCTGACGAGCTGTTAAGCGGATCCATGGGCTCCGTGGGGCCTGTGGGAGGTTTTAAGGGCGTCCCAGAGGCGAAAGAGTGAAAACGGCAGTTTTTTGGCAATTTTTCGTGGGTGTTAGCCCACGGATCGCTGGGGTGGCGCTGGCTCCGGAAATTATTTTGGGCCGAGCCCCTCGGGGGTGTCCCTGACAAGCTGTTAAGCGGATCCATGGGCTCCGTGGGGCCTGTGGGAGGTTTTAAGGGCGTCCCAGAGGCGAAAGAGTGAAAACGGCAGTTTTTTGGCAATTTTCCGTGGGTGTTAGCCCACGGATCGCTGGGGTGGCGCTGGCTTCGGAAATTATTTTGGGCCGAGCCCCTCGGGGGCGTCCCTGAAGAGCTGTTAAGCGGATCCATGGGCTCCGTGGGGCCTGTGGGAGGTTTTAAGGGCGTCCCAGAGGCGAAAGAGTGAAAACGGCAGTTTTTTGGCGATTTTCCGTGGGTGTTAGCCCACGGATCGCTGGGGTGGCGCTGGCTCCGGAAATTATTTTGGGCCGAGCCCCTCGGGGGCGTCCCTGACGAGCTGTTAAGCGGATCCATGGGCTCCGTGGGGCCTGTGGGAGGTTTTAAGGGCGTCCCAGAGGCGAAAGAGTGAAAACGGCAGTTTTTTGGCGATTTTCCGTGGGTGTTAGCCCACGGATCGCTGGGGTGGCGCTGGCTCCGGAAATTATTTTGGGCCGAGCCCCTCGGGGGCGTCCCTGATGAGCTGTTAAGCGGATCCATGGGCTCCGTGGGGCCTGTGGGAGGTTTTAAGGGCGTCCCAGAGGCGAAAGAGTGAAAACGACAGTTTTTTGGCGATTTTCCGTGGGTGTTAGCCCACGGATCGCTGGGGTGGCGCTGGCTCCGGAAATTATTTTTGGCCGAGCCCCTCGGGGGCGTCCCTGACGAGCTGTTAAGCGGATCCATGGGCTCCGTGGGGCCTGTGGGAGGTTTTAAGGGCATCCCAGAGGCGAAAGAGTGAAAACGGCAGTTTTTTGGCGATTTTCCGTGGGTGTTAGCCCACGGATCGCTGGGGTGGCGCTGGCTCCAGAAATTATTTTGGACCGAGCCCCTCGGGGGCATCCCTGACGAGCTGTTAAGCGGATCCATGGGCTCCGTGGGGCCTGTGGGAGGTTTTAAGGGTGTCCCAGAGGCGAAAGAGTGAAAACGGCAGTTTTTTGGCGATTTTCCGTGGGTGTTAGCCCACGGATCGCTGGGGTGGCGCTGGCTCCGGAAATTATTTTGGGACGAACCCCTCGGGGGCATCCCTGACGAGCTGTTAAGCGTATCCATGGGCTCCGTGGGGCCTGTGGGAGGTTTTAAGGGCGTCCCAGAGGCGAAAGAGTGAAAACGGCAGTTTTTTGGCGATTTTCCGTGGGTGTTAGCCCACGGATCGCTGGGGTGGCGCTGGCTCCGGAAATTATTTTGGGCCGAGCCCCTCGGGGGCGTCCCTGACGAGCTGTTAAGCGGATCCATGGGCTCCGTGGGGCCTGTGGGAGGTTTTAAGGGCGTCCCAGAGGCGAAAGAGTGAAAACGGCAGTTTTTTGGCGATTTTACATGGGTGTTAGCCCACGGATCGCTGGGGTGGCGCTGGCTCCGAAAATTATTTTGGGCCGAGCCCCTCGGGGGCGTCCCTGACAAGCTGTTAAGCGGATCCATGGGCTCCGTGGGGCCTGTGTGAGGTTTTAAGGGCGTCCCAGAGGCGAAAGAGTGAAAACGGCAGTTTTTTGGCGATTTTCCGTGGGTGTTAGCCCACGGATCGCTGGGGTGGCGCTGGCTCCGGAAATTATTTTGGGCCGAGCCCCTCTGGGGCATCCCAGACGAGCTGTTAAGCGGATCCATGGGCTCCGTGGGGCCTGTGGGAGGTTTTAAGGGCGTCCCAGAGGCGAAAGAGTGAAAACGGCAATTTTGTGGCGATTTTCCGTGGGTGTTAGCCCACGGATCGCTGGGGTGGCGCTGGCTCCGGAAATTATTTTGGGCTGAGCCCCTCGGGGGAGTCCCTGACGAGCTGTTAAGAGGATCCACGGGCTCCGTGGGGCCTGTGGGAGGTTTTAAGGGCGTCCCAGAGGCGAAAGAGTGAAAACGGCAGTTTTTTGGCGATTTTCCGTGGGTGTTAGCCCACGGATGGCTGGGGTGGCGCTGGCTCCGGAAATTATTTTGGACCGAGCCCCTCGGGGGCGTCCCTGACGAGCTGTTAAGCGGATCCATGGGCTCCGTGGGGCCTGTGGGAGGTTTTAAGGGCATCCCAGAGGCGAAAGAGTGAAAACGGCAGTTTTTTGGCGATTTTCCGTGGGTGTTAGCCCACGGATCGCTGGGGTGGCGCTGGCTCCAGAAATTATTTTGGACCGAGCCCCTCGGGGGCATCCCTGACGAGCTGTTAAGCGGATCCATGGGCTCCGTGGGGCCTGTGGGAGGTTTTAAGGGCGTCCCAGAGGCGAAAGAGTGAAAACGGCAGTTTTTTGGCGATTTTCCGTGGGTGTTAGCCCACGGATCGCTGGGGTGGCGCTGGCTCCGGAAATTATTTTGGGCCGAACCCCTCGGGGGCATCCCTGACGAGCTGTTAAGCGTATCCATGGGCTCCGTGGGGCCTGTGGGAGGTTTTAAGGGTGTCCCAGAGGCGAAAGAGTGAAAATGGCAGTTTTTTGGCGATTTTCCGTGGGTGTTAGCCCACGGATCGCTGGGGTGGCGCTGGCTCCGGAAATTATTTTGGGCCGAGCCCCTCGGGGGCGTCCCTGACGAGCTGTTAAGCGGATCCATGGGCTCCGTGGGGCCTGTGGGAGGTTTTAAGGGTGTCCCAGAGGCGAAAGAGTGAAAACGGCAGTTTTTTGGCGATTTTCCATGGGTGTTAGCCCACGGATCGCTGGGGTGGCGCTGGCTCCGGAAATTATTTTGGGCCGAGCCCCTCGGGGGCGTCCCTGACGAGCTGTTAAGCGGATCCATGGGCTCCGTGGGGCCTGTGGGAGGTTTTAAGGGCGTCCCAGAGGCGAAAGAGTGAAAACGGCAGTTTTTTGGCGATTTTCCGTGGGTGTTAGCCCACGGATCGCTGGGGTGGCGCTGGCTCCAGAAATTAATTTGGGCCGAGACCCTCGGGGGCATCCCTAACGAGCTGTTAAGCGTATCCATGGGCTCCGTGGGGCCTGTGGGAGGTTTTAAGGGCGTCCCAGAGGCGAAAGAGTGAAAACGGCAGTTTTGTGGCGATTTTCCGTGGGTGTTAGCCCACGGATCGCTGGGGTGGCGCTGGATCCAAAAATTATTTTGGGCCGAGCCCCTCGGGGGCATCCCTGACGAGCTGTTAAGCGGATCCATGGGCTCCGTGGGGCCTGTGGGAGGTTTTAAGGGCGTCCCAGAGGCGAAAGAGTGAAAACGGCAGTTTTTTGGCGATTTTCCGTGGGTGTTAGCCCACGGATCGCTGGGGTGGCGCTGGCTCCGGAAATTATTTTGGGCCGAGCCCCTCGGGGGCGTCCCTGACGAGCTGTTAAGTGGATCCATGGGCTCCGTGGGGCCTGTGGGAGGTTTTAAGGGCGTCCCAGAGGCGAAAGAGTGAAAACGGCAGTTTTTTGGCGATTTTCTGTGGGTGTTAGCCCACGGATCGCTGGGGTGGCGCTGGCTCCGGAAATTATTTTGGGCCGAGCACCTCGGGGGCATCCCTGACGAGCTGTTAAGCGGATCCATGGGCTCCGTGGGGCCTGTGGGAGGTTTTAAGGGCGTCCCAGAGGCGAAAGAGTGAAAACGGCAGTTTTTTGGCAATTTTCCGTGGGTGTTAGCCCACGGATCGCTGGGGTGGCGCTGGCTCCGGAAATTATTTTGGGCCGAGCACCTCGGGGGCCTCCCTGACGAGCTGTTAAGCGGATCCATGGGCTCCGTGGGGCCTGTGGGAGGTTTTAAGGGCGTCCCAGAGGCGAAAGAGTGAAAACGGCAGTTTTTTGGCGATTTTCCGTGGGTGTTAGCCCACGGATCGCTGGGGTGGCGCTGGCTCCGGAAATTATTTTGGGCCGAGCCCCTCGGGGGCGTCCCTGACGAGCTGTTAAGCGGATCCATGGGCTCCGTGGGGCCTGTGGGAGGTTTTAAGGGCGTCCCAGAGGCGAAAGAGTGAAAACGGCAGTTTTTTGGCGATTTTCCGTGGGTGTTAGCCCACGGATCGCTGGGGTGGCGCTGGCTCCGGAAATTATTTTGGGCCGAGCCCCTCGGGGGCGTCCCTGACGAGCTGTTAAGTGGATCCATGGTCTCCGTGGGGCCTGTGGGAGGTTTTAAGGGCGTCCCAGAGGCGAAAGAGTGAAAACGGCAGTTTTTTGGCGATTTTCTGTGGGTGTTAGCCCACGGATCGCTGGGGTGGCGCTGGCTCCGGAAATTATTTTGGGCCGAGCACCTCGGGGGCGTCCCTGACGAGCTGTTAAGCGGATCCATGGGCTCCGTGGGGCCTGTGGGAGGTTTTAAGGGCGTCCCAGAGGCGAAAGAGTGAAAACGGCAGTTTTTTGGCAATTTTCCGTGGGTGTTAGCCCACGGATCGCTGGGGTGGCGCTGGCTCCGGAAATTATTTTGGGCCGAGCACCTCGGGGGCCTCCCTGACGAGCTGTTAAGCGGATCCATGGGCTCCGTGGGGCCTGTGGGAGGTTTTAAGGGCGTCCCAGAGGCGAAAGAGTGAAAACGGCAGTTTTTTGGCGATTTTCCGTGGGTGTTAGCCCACGGATCGCTGGGGTGGCGCTGGCTCCGGAAATTATTTTGGGCCGAGCCCCTCGGGGGCGTCCCTGACGAGCTGTTAAGCGGATCCATGGGCTCCGTGGGGCCTGTGGGAGGTTTTAAGGGTATCCCAGAGGCGAAAGAGTGAAAACGGCAGTTTTTTGGCGATTTTCCGTGGGTGTTAGCCCACGGATCGCTGGGGTGGCGCTGGCTCCAGAAATTATTTTGGACCGAGCCCCTCGGGGGCATCCCTGACGAGCTGTTAAGCGGATCCATGGGCTCCGTGGGGCCTGTGGGAGGTTTTAAGTGCGTCCCAGAGGCGAAAGAGTGAAAACGGCAGTTTTTTGGCGATTTTCCGTGGGTGTTAGCCCACGGATCGCTGGGGTGGCGCTGGCTCCGGAAATTATTTTGGGCCGAACCCCTCGGGGGCATCCCTGACGAGCTGTTAAGCGTATCCATGGGCTCCGTGGGGCCTGTGGGAGGTTTTAAGGGTGTCCCAGAGGCGAAAGAGTGAAAATGGCAGTTTTTTGGCGATTTTCCGTGGGTGTTAGCCCACGGATCGCTGGGGTGGCGCTGGCTCCGGAAATTATTTTGGGCCGAGCCCCTCGGGGGCGTCCCTGACGAGCTGTTAAGCGGATCCATGGGCTCCGTGGGGCCTGTGGGAGGTTTTAAGGGCGTCCCAGAGGCGAAAGAGTGAAAACGGCAGTTTTTTGGCGATTTTCCATGGGTGTTAGCCCACGGATCGCTGGGGTGGCGCTGGCTCCGGAAATTATTTTGGGCCGAGCCCCTCGGGGGCGTCCCTGACGAGCTGTTAAGCGGATCCATGGGCTCCGTGGGGCCTGTGGGAGGTTTTAAGGGCGTCCCAGAGGCGAAAGAGTGAAAACGGCAGTTTTTTGGCGATTTTCCGTGGGTGTTAGCCCACGGATCGCTGGGGTGGCGCTGGCTCCAGAAATTAATTTGGGCCGAGACCCTCGGGGGCATCCCTAACGAGCTGTTAAGCGTATCCATGGGCTCCGTGGGGCCTGTGGGAGGTTTTAAGGGCGTCCCAGAGGCGAAAGAGTGAAAACGGCAGTTTTGTGGCGATTTTCCGTGGGTGTTAGCCCACGGATCGCTGGGGTGGCGCTGGATCCAAAAATTATTTTGGGCCGAGCCCCTCGGGGGCGTCCCTGACGAGCTGTTAAGCGGATCCATGGGCTCCGTGGGGCCTGTGGGAGGTTTTAAGGGCGTCCCAGAGGCGAAAGAGTGAAAACGGCAGTTTTTTGGCGATTTTCCGTGGGTGTTAGCCCACGGATCGCTGGGGTGGCGCTGGCTCCGGAAATTATTTTGGGCCGAGCCCCTCGGGGGCGTCCCTGACGAGCTGTTAAGTGGATCCATGGGCTCCGTGGGGCCTGTGGGAGGTTTTAAGGGCGTCCCAGAGGCGAAAGAGTGAAAACGGCAGTTTTTTGGCGATTTTCTGTGGGTGTTAGCCCACGGATCGCTGGGGTGGCGCTGGCTCCGGAAATTATTTTGGGCCGAGCACCTCGGGGGCATCCCTGACGAGCTGTTAAGCGGATCCATGGGCTCCGTGGGGCCTGTGGGAGGTTTTAAGGGCGTCCCAGAGGCGAAAGAGTGAAAACGGCAGTTTTTTGGCAATTTTCCGTGGGTGTTAGCCCACGGATCGCTGGGGTGGCGCTGGCTCCGGAAATTATTTTGGGCCGAGCACCTCGGGGGCCTCCCTGACGAGCTGTTAAGCGGATCCATGGGCTCCGTGGGGCCTGTGGGAGGTTTTAAGGGCGTCCCAGAGGCGAAAGAGTGAAAACGGCAGTTTTTTGGCGATTTTCCGTGGGTGTTAGCCCACGGATCGCTGGGGTGGCGCTGGCTCCGGAAATTATTTTGGGCCGAACCCCTCGGGGGCATCCCTGACGAGCTGTTAAGCGTATCCATGGGCTCCGTGGGGCCTGTGGGAGGTTTTAAGGGTGTCCCAGAGGCGAAAGAGTGAAAATGGCAGTTTTTTGGCGATTTTCCGTGGGTGTTAGCCCACGGATCGCTGGGGTGGCGCTGGCTCCGGAAATTATTTTGGGCCGAGCCCCTCGGGGGCGTCCCTGACGAGCTGTTAAGCGGATCCATGGGCTCCGTGGGGCCTGTGGGAGGTTTTAAGGGCGTCCCAGAGGCGAAAGAGTGAAAACGGCAGTTTTTTGGCGATTTTCCATGGGTGTTAGCCCACGGATCGCTGGGGTGGCGCTGGCTCCGGAAATTATTTTGGGCCGAGCCCCTCGGGGGCGTCCCTGACGAGCTGTTAAGCGGATCCATGGGCTCCGTGGGGCCTGTGGGAGGTTTTAAGGGCGTCCCAGAGGCGAAAGAGTGAAAACGGCAGTTTTTTGGCGATTTTCCGTGGGTGTTAGCCCACGGATCGCTGGGGTGGCGCTGGCTCCAGAAATTAATTTGGGCCGAGACCCTCGGGGGCATCCCTAACGAGCTGTTAAGCGTATCCATGGGCTCCGTGGGGCCTGTGGGAGGTTTTAAGGGCGTCCCAGAGGCGAAAGAGTGAAAACGGCAGTTTTGTGGCGATTTTCCGTGGGTGTTAGCCCACGGATCGCTGGGGTGGCGCTGGATCCAAAAATTATTTTGGGCCGAGCCCCTCGGGGGCGTCCCTGACGAGCTGTTAAGCGGATCCATGGGCTCCGTGGGGCCTGTGGGAGGTTTTAAGGGCGTCCCAGAGGCGAAAGAGTGAAAACGGCAGTTTTTTGGCGATTTTCCGTGGGTGTTAGCCCACGGATCGCTGGGGTGGCGCTGGCTCCGGAAATTATTTTGGGCCGAGTCCCTCGGGGGCGTCCCTGACGAGCTGTTAAGTGGATCCATGGGCTCCGTGGGGCCTGTGGGAGGTTTTAAGGGCGTCCCAGAGGCGAAAGAGTGAAAACGGCAGTTTTTTGGCGATTTTCTGTGGGTGTTAGCCCACGGATCGCTGGGGTGGCGCTGGCTCCGGAAATTATTTTGGGCCGAGCACCTCGGGGGCATCCCTGACGAGCTGTTAAGCGGATCCATGGGCTCCGTGGGGCCTGTGGGAGGTTTTAAGGGCGTCCCAGAGGCGAAAGAGTGAAAACGGCAGTTTTTTGGCAATTTTCCGTGGGTGTTAGCCCACGGATCGCTGGGGTGGCGCTGGCTCCGGAAATTATTTTGGGCCGAGCACCTCGGGGGCCTCCCTGACGAGCTGTTAAGCGGATCCATGGGCTCCGTGGGGCCTGTGGGAGGTTTTAAGGGCGTCCCAGAGGCGAAAGAGTGAAAACGGCAGTTTTTTGGCGATTTTCCGTGGGTGTTAGCCCACGGATCGCTGGGGTGGCGCTGGCTCCGGAAATTATTTTGGGCCGAGCCCCTCGGGGGCGTCCCTGACGAGCTGTTAAGCGGATCCATGGGCTCCGTGGGGCCTGTGGGAGGTTTTAAGGGCGTCCCAGAGGCGAAAGAGTGAAAACGGCAGTTTTTTGGCGATTTTCCGTGGGTGTTAGCCCACGGATCGCTGGGGTGGCGCTGGCTCCGGAAATTATTTTGGGCCGAGCACCTCGGGGGCGTCCCTGACGAGCTGTTAAGCGGATCCATGGGCTCCGTGGGGCCTGTGGGAGGTTTTAAGGGCGTCCCAGAGGCGAAAGAGTGAAAACGGCAGTTTTTTGGCAATTTTCCGTGGGTGTTAGCCCACGGATCGCTGGGGTGGCGCTGGCTCCGGAAATTATTTTGGGCCGAGCACCTCGGGGGCCTCCCTGACGAGCTGTTAAGCGGATCCATGGGCTCCGTGGGGCCTGTGGGAGGTTTTAAGGGCGTCCCAGAGGCGAAAGAGTGAAAACGGCAGTTTTTTGGCGATTTTCCGTGGGTGTTAGCCCACGGATCGCTGGGGTGGCGCTGGCTCCGGAAATTATTTTGGGCCGAGCCCCTCGGGGGCGTCCCTGACGAGCTGTTAAGCGGATCCATGGGCTCCGTGGGGCCTGTGGGAGGTTTTAAGGGCGTCCCAGAGGCGAAAGAGTGAAAACGGCAGTTTTTTGGCGATTTTCCGTGGGTGTTAGCCCACGGATCGCTGGGGTGGCGCTGGCTCCGGAAATTATTTTGGGCCGAGCCCCTCGGGGGCGTCCCTGACGAGCTGTTAAGCGGATCCATGGGCTCCGTGGGGCCTGTGGGAGGTTTTAAGGGCGTCCCAGAGGCGAAAGAGTGAAAACGGCAGTTTTTTGGCGATTTTCCGTGGGTGTTAGCCCACGGATCGCTGGGGTGGCGCTGGCTCCAGAAATTAATTTGGGCCGAGACCCTCGGGGGCATCCCTAACGAGCTGTTAAGCGTATCCATGGGCTCCGTGGGGCCTGTGGGAGGTTTTAAGGGCGTCCCAGAGGCGAAAGAGTGAAAACGGCAGTTTTGTGGCGATTTTCCGTGGGTGTTAGCCCACGGATCGCTGGGGTGGCGCTGGATCCAAAAATTATTTTGGGCCGAGCCCCTCGGGGGCGTCCCTGACGAGCTGTTAAGCGGATCCATGGGCTCCGTGGGGCCTGTGGGAGGTTTTAAGGGCGTCCCAGAGGCGAAAGAGTTAAAACGGCAGTTTTTTGGCGATTTTCCGTGGGTGTTAGCCCACGGATCGCTGGGGTGGCGCTGGCTCCGGAAATTATTTTGGGCCGAGCCCCTCGGGGGCGTCCCTGACGAGCTGTTAAGTGGATCCATGGGCTCCGTGGGGCCTGTGGGAGGTTTTAAGGGCGTCCCAGAGGCGAAAGAGTGAAAACGGCAGTTTTTTGGCGATTTTCTGTGGGTGTTAGCCCACGGATCGCTGGGGTGGCGCTGGCTCCGGAAATTATTTTGGGCCGAGCACCTCGGGGGCATCCCTGACGAGCTGTTAAGCGGATCCATGGGCTCCGTGGGGCCTGTGGGAGGTTTTAAGGGCGTCCCAGAGGCAAAAGAGTGAAAACGGCAGTTTTTTGGCAATTTTCCATGGGTGTTAGCCCACGGATCGCTGGGGTGGCGCTGGCTCCGGAAATTATTTTGGGCCGAGCACCTCGGGGGCCTCCCTGACGAGCTGTTAAGCGGATCCATGGGCTCCGTGGGGCCTGTGGGAGGTTTTAAGGGCGTCCCAGAGGCGAAAGAGTGAAAACGGCAGTTTTTTGGCGATTTTCCGTGGGTGTTAGCCCACGGATCGCTGGGGTGGCGCTGGCTCCGGAAATTATTTTGGGCCGAGCCCCTCGGGGGCGTCCCTGACGAGCTGTTAAGCGGATCCATGGGCTCCGTGGGGCCTGTGGGAGGTTTTAAGGGCGTCCCAGAGGCGAAAGAGTGAAAACGGCAGTTTTTTGGCGATTTTCCGTGGGTGTTAGCCCACGGATCGCTGGGGTGGCGCTGGCTCCGGAAATTATTTTGGGCCGAGCCCCTCGGGGGCGTCCCTGACGAGCTGTTAAGTGGATCCATGGTCTCCGTGGGGCCTGTGGGAGGTTTTAAGGGCGTCCCAGAGGCGAAAGAGTGAAAACGGCAGTTTTTTGGCGATTTTCTGTGGGTGTTAGCCCACGGATCGCTGGGGTGGCGCTGGCTCCGGAAATTATTTTGGGCCGAGCACCTCGGGGGCGTCCCTGACGAGCTGTTAAGCGGATCCATGGGCTCCGTGGGGCCTGTGGGAGGTTTTAAGGGCGTCCCAGAGGCGAAAGAGTGAAAACGGCAGTTTTTTGGCAATTTTCCGTGGGTGTTAGCCCACGGATCGCTGGGGTGGCGCTGGCTCCGGAAATTATTTTGGGCCGAGCACCTCGGGGGCCTCCCTGACGAGCTGTTAAGCGGATCCATGGGCTCCGTGGGGCCTGTGGGAGGTTTTAAGGGCGTCCCAGAGGCGAAAGAGTGAAAACGGCAGTTTTTTGGCGATTTTCCGTGGGTGTTAGCCCACGGATCGCTGGGGTGGCGCTGGCTCCGGAAATTATTTTGGGCCGAGCCCCTCGGGGGCGTCCCTGACGAGCTGTTAAGCGGATCCATGGGCTCCGTGGGGCCTGTGGGAGGTTTTAAGGGCGTCCCAGAGGCGAAAGAGTGAAAACGGCAGTTTTTTGGCGATTTTCCGTGGGTGTTAGCCCACGGATCGCTGGGGTGGCGCTGGCTCCGGAAATTATTTTGGACCGAGCCCCTCGGGGGCGTCCCTGAAGAGGTGTTAAGCGGATCCATGGGCTCCGTGGGGCCTGTGGGAGGTTTTAAGGGCGTCCCAGAGGCGAAAGAGTGAAAACGGTACTTTTTTGGCAATTTTCCGTGGGTGTTAGCCCACGGATCGCTGGGGTGGCGCTGGCTCCGGAAATTATTTTGGGCCGAGCCCCTCGGGGGAGTCCCTGACGAGCTGTTAAGCAGATCCATGGGCTCCGTGGGGCCTGTAGGAGGTTTTAAGGGCGTCCCAGAGGCGAAAGAGTGAAAACGACAGTTTTTTTGCGATTTTCCGTGGGTGTTAGCCCACGGATCGCTGGGGTGGCGCTGGCTCCGGAAATTATTTTGGGCCGAGCCCCTCGGGGGCATCCCTGACGAGCTGTTAAGCGGATCCATGGGCTCTGTGGGGCCTGTGGGAGGTTTTAAGGGCGTCCCAGAGGCGAAAGAGTGAAAACGGCAGTTTTTTGGCGATTTTCCGTGGGTGTTAGCCCACGGATCGCTGGGGTGGCGCTGGCTCCGGAAATTATTTTGGGCCGAGCCCCTCGGGGGCGTCCCTGACGAGCTGTTAAGAGGATCCATGGGCTCCGTGGGGCCTATGGGAGGTTTTAAGGGCATCCCAGAGGCGAAAGAGTGAAAACGGCAGTTTTTTGGCGATTTTCCGTGGGTGTTAGCCCACGGATCGCTGGGGTGGCGCTGGCTCCGGAAATTATTTTAGACCGAACCCCTCGGGGGCGTCCCTGACGAGCTGTTAAGCGGATCCATGGGCTCCGTGGGGCCTGTGGGAGGTTTTAAGGGATTCCCAAAGGCGAAAGAGTGAAAACGGCAGTTTTTTGGCGATTTTCCGTGGGTGTTAGCCCACGGATCGCTGGGGTGGCGCTGGCTCCGGAAATTATTTTGGACCGAGCCCCTCGGGGGCGTCCCTGACGAGCTGTTAAGCGGATCCATGGGCTCCGTGGGGCCTGTGGGAGGTTTTAAGGGCGTCCCAGAGGCGAAAGAGTGAAAACGGTACTTTTTTGGCAATTTTCCGTGGGTGTTAGCCCACGAATCGCTGGGGTGGCGCTGGCTCCGGAAATTATTTTGGGCCGAGCCCCTCGGGGGAGTCCCTGACGAGCTGTTAAGCAGATCCATGGGCTCCGTGGGGCCTGTGGGAGGTTTTAAGGGATTCCCAAAGGCGAAAGAGTGAAAACGGCAGTTTTTTGGCGATTTTCCGTGGGTGTTAGCCCACGGATCGCTGGGGTGGCGCTGGCTCCGGAAATTATTTTGGGCCGAGCCCCTCGGGGGCATCCCTGACGAGCTGTTAAGCAGATCCATGGGCTCCGTGGGGCCTGTGGGAGGTTTTAAGGGCGTCCCAGAGGCGAAAGAGTGAAAACGGCAGTTTTTTGGCGATTTTCCATGGGTGTTAGCCCACGGATCGCTGGGGTGGCGCTGGCTACGAAAATTATTTTAGGACGAGCCCCTCGGGGGCGTCCCTGACGAGCTGTTAAGCGGATCCATGGGCTCCGTGGGGCCTGTGGGAGGTTTTAAGGGCATCCCAGAGGCGAAAGAGTGAAAATGGCAGTTTTTTGGCGATTTTCCGTGGGTGTTAGCGCACGGATCGCTGGGGTGGCGCTGGTTCCGGATATTATTTTGGGCCAAACCCCTCGGGGGCGTCCCTGACGAGCTGTTAAGCGGATCCATGGGCTCCGTGGGGCCTGTGGGAGGTTTTAAGGGCGTCCCAGAGGCGAAAGAGTGAAAACGGCAGTTTTTTGGCGATTTTCCGTGGGTGTTAGCCCACGGATCGCTGGGGTGGCGCTGGCTCCGGAAATTATTTTGGGCCGAGCCCCTCGGGGGCATCCCTGACGAGCTGTTAAGCGGATCCATGGGCTCCGTGGGGCCTGTGGAAGGTTTTAAGGGCGTCCCAGAGGCGAAAGAGTGAAAACGGCAGTTTTTTGGTGATTTTCCGTGGGTGTTAGCCCACGGATCGCTGGGGTGGCACTGGCTCCGAAAATTATTTTGGGCCGAGCCCCTCGGGGGCGTCCCTGACAAGCTGTTAAGCGGATCCATGGGCTCCGTGGGGCCTGTGGGAGGTTTTAAGGGCGTCCCAGAGGCGAAAGAGTGAAAACGACAGTTTTTTGGCGTTTTTCCGTGGGTGTTAGCCCACGGATCGCTGGGGTGGCGCTGGATCCAGAAATTATTTTGGGCCGAGCCCCTCGGGGGCGTCCCTGACGAGCTGTTAAGCGGATCCATGGGCTCCGTGGGGCCTGTGGGAGGTTTTAAGGGCGTCCCAGAGGCGAAAGAGTGAAAACGGCAGTTTTTTGGCGATTTTCCGTGGGTGTTAGCCCACGGATCGCTGGGGTGGCGCTGGATCCAAAAATTATTTTGGGCCGAACCCCTCGGGGGCGTCCCTGACGAGCTGTTAAGCGGATCCATGGGCTCCGTGGGGCCTGTGGGAGGTTTTAAGGGCGTCCCAGAGGCGAAAGAGTGAAAACGGCAGTTTTTTGGCGATTTTCCGTGGGTGTTAGCCCACGGATCGCTGGGGTGGCGCTGGCTCCGGAAATTATTTTGGGCCGAACCCCTCGGGGGCGTCCCTGAAGAGCTGTTAAGTGGATCCATGGGCTCCGTGGGGCCTGTGGGAGGTTTCAAGGGCGTCCCAGAGGCGAAAGAGTGAAAACGGCAGTTTTTTGGCGATTTTCCGTGGGTGTTAGCCCACGGATCGCTGGGGTGGCGCTGGCTCCGAAAATTATTTTGGGCCGAGCCCCTCGGGGGCGTCCCTGATGAACTGTTAAGCGGATCCATGGGCTCCGTGAGGCCTGTGGGAGGTTTTAAGGGCGTCCCAGAGGCGAAAGAGTGAAAACGGCAGTTTTTTGGCGATTTTCCGTGGGTGTTAGCCCACAGATCGCTGGGGTGGCACTGGCTCCGAAAATTATTTTGGGCCGAGCCCCTCAGGGGCGTCCCTGACGAGCTGTTAAGCGGATCCATGGGCTCCGTGGGGCCTGTGGGAGGTTTTAAGGGCGTCCCAGAGGCGAAAGAGTGAAAACGGCAGTTTTTTGGCAATTTTCCGTGGGTGTTAGCCCACGGATCGCTGGGGTGGCGCTGGCTCCGGAAATTATTTTGGGCCGAGCCCCTCGGGGGCGTCCCTGACGAGCTGTTAAGCGGATCCATGGGCTCCGTGGGGCCTGTGGGAGGTTTTAAGGGCGTCCCAGAGGCGAAAGAGTGAAAACGGCAGTTTTTTGGCGATTTTCCGTGGGTGTTAGCCCACGGATCGCTGGGGTGGCGCTGGCTCCGGAAATTATTTTGGGCCGAGCACCTCGGGGGCGTCCCTGACGAGCTGTTAAGCGGATCCATGGGCTCCGTGGGGCCTGTGGGAGGTTTTAAGGACGTCCCAGAGGCAAAAGAGTGCAAACGGCAGTTTTTTGGCGATTTTCCGTGGGTGTTAGCCCACGGATCGCTGGGGTGGCGCTGGCTCCGGAAATTATTTTGGGCCGAGCCCCTCGGGGGCGTCCCTGACGAGCTGTTAAGCGGATCAATGGGCTCCGTGGGGCCTGTGGGAGGTTTTAAGGGCATCCCAGAGGCGAAAGAGTGAAAACGGCAGTTTTTTGGCGATTTTCCGTGGGTGTTAGCCCACGGATCGCTGGGGTGGCGCTGGCTCCGGAAATTATTTTGGACCGAGCCCCTCGGGGGCGTCCCTGACGAGCTGTTAAGCGGATCCATGGGCTCCGTGGGGCCTGTGGGAGGTTTTAAGGGCGTCCCAGAGGCGAAAGAGTGAAAACGGTAGTTTTTTGGCAATTTTCCGTGGGTGTTAGCCCACGGATCGCTGGGGTGGCGCTGGCTCCGGAAATTATTTTGGGCCGAGCCCCTCGGGGGAGTCCCTGACGAGCTGTTAAGCAGATCCATGGGCTCCGTGGGGCCTGTGGGAGGTTTTAAGGGCGTCCCAGAGGCGAAAGAGTGAAAACGGCAGTTTTTTGGCGATTTTCCGTGGGTGTTAGCCCACGGATCGCTGGGGTGGCGCTGGCTCCGGAAATTATTTTGGGCCGAACCCCTCGGGGGCATCCCTGACGAGCTGTTAAGCGTATCCATGGGCTCCGTGGGGCCTGTGGGAGGTTTTAAGGGCGTCCCAGAGGCGAAAGAGTGAAAACGGCAGTTTTTTGGCGATTTTCCGTGGGTGTTAGCCCACGGATCGCTGGGGTGGCGCTGGCTCCGGAAATTATTTTGGGCCGAGCCCCTCAGGGGCGTCCCTGACGAGCTGTTAAGCGGATCCATGGGCTCCGTGGGGCCTGTGGGAGGTTTTAAGGGCGTCCCAGAGGCGAAAGAGTGAAAATGGCAGTTTTTTGGCGATTTTCCGTGGGTGTTAGCGCACGGATCGCTGGGGTGGCGCTGGTTCCGGATATTATTTTGGGCCGAACCCCTCGGGGGAGTCCCTGACGAGCTCTTAAGCGGATCCATGGGCTCCGTGGGGCCTGTGGGAGGTTTTAAGGGCGTCCCAGAGGCGAAAGAGTGAAAACGGCAGTTTTTTGGCGATTTTCCGTGGGTGTTAGCCCACGGATCGCTGGGGTGGCGCTGGCTCCGGAAATTATTTTGGGCCGAGCCCCTCGGGGGCATCCCTGACGAGCTATTAAGCGGATCCATGGGCTCCGTGGGGCCTGTGGGAGGTTTTAAGGGCGTCCCAGAGGCGAAAGAGTGAAAACGGCAGTTTTTTGGTGATTTTCCGTGGGTGTTAGCCCACGGATCGCTGGGGTGGCACTGGCTCCGGAAATTATTTTGGGCCGAGCCCCTCGGGGGCGTCCCTGACAAGCTGTTAAGCGGATCCATGGGCTCCGTGGGGCCTGTGGGAGGTTTTAAGGGCGTCCCAGAGGCGAAAGAGTGAAAACGACAGTTTTTTGGCGATTTTCCGTGGGTGTTAGCCCACGGATCGCTGGGGTGGCGCTGGATCCAGAAATTATTTTGGGCCGAGCCCCTCGGGGGCGTCCCTGACGAGCTGTTAAGCGGATCCATGGGCTCCGTGGGGCCTGTGGGAGGTTTTAAGGGCGTCCCAGAGGCGAAAGAGTGAAAACGGCAGTTTTTTGGCGATTTTCCGTGGGTGTTAGCCCACGGATCGCTGGGGTGGCGCTGGATCCAGAAATTATTTTGGGCTGAGCCCCTCGGGGGCGTCCCTGACGAGCTGTTAAGCGGATCCATGGGCTCCGTGGGGCCTGTGGGAGGTTTTAAGGGCGTCCCAGAGGCGAAAGAGTGAAAACGGCAGTTTTTTTGCGATTTTCCGTGGGTGTTAGCCCACGGATCGCTGGGGTGGCGCTGGCTCCGGAAATTATTTTGGGCCGAACCCCTCGGGGGCGTCCCTGACGAGCTGTTAAGCGGATCCATGGGCTCCGTGGGGCCTGTGAGAGGTTTTAAGGGCGTCCCAGAGGCGAAAGAGTGAAAACGGCAGTTTTTTGGCGATTTTCCGTGGGTGTTAGCCCACGGATCGCTGGGGTGGCGCTGGCTCCGGAAATTATTTTGGGCCGAGCCCCTCGGGGGCGTCCCTGATGAACTGTTAAGCGAATCCATGGGCTCCGTGAGGCCTGTGGGAGGTTTTAAGGGCGTCCCAGAGGCGAAAGAGTGAAAACGGCAGTTTTTTGGCGATTTTCCGTGGGTGTTAGCCCACAGATCGCTGGGGTGGCGCTGGCTCCGAAAATTATTTTCGGTCGAGCCCCTCGGGGGCGTCCCTGACGAGCTGTTAAGCGGATCCATGGGCTCCGTGGGGCCTGTGGGAGGTTTTAAGGGCATTCCATAGGCGAAAGAGTGAAAACGGCAGTTTTTTAGCGATTTTCCGTGGGTGTTAGCCCACGGAACGCTGGGGTGGCGCTGGCTCCGGAAATTATTTTGGGCCGAGCCCCTCGGGGGCGTCCCTGACGAGCTGTTAAGCGGATCCATGGGCTCCGTGGGGCCTGTGGGAGGTTTTAAGGGCGTCCCAGAGGCGAAAGAGTGAAAACGGCAGTTTTTTGGCGATTTTCCGTGGGTGTTAGCCCACGGATCGCTGGGGTGGCGCTGGCTCCGGAAATTATTTTGGGCCGAGCCCCTCGGGGGCGTCCCTGACGAGCTGTTAAGCGGATCCATGGGCTCCGTGGGGCCTGTGGGAGGTTTTAAGGGCGTCCCAGAGGCGAAAGAGTGAAAACGGCAGTTTTTTGGCGATTTTCCGTGGGTGTTAGCCCACGGATCGCTGGGGTGGCGCTGGCTCCGGAAATTATTTTGGGCCGAGCCCCTCGGGGGCGTCCCTGACGAGCTGTTAAGCGGATCCATGGGCTCCGTGGGGCCTGTGGGAGGTTTTAAGGGCGTCCCAGAGGCGAAAGAGTGAAAACGGCAGTTTTTTGGCGATTTTTCGTGGGTGTTAGCCCACGGATCGCAGGGGTGGCGCTGGCTCCGAAAATTATTTTGGGCCGAGCCCCTTGGGGGAGTCCCTGACGAGCTGTTAAGCGGATCCATGGGCTCCGTGGGGCCTGTGGGAGGTTTAAAGGGCGTCCCAGAGGCGAAAGAGTGAAAACGGCAGTTTTTTGGCGATTTTCCGTGGGTGTTAGCCCACGGATCGCTGGGGTGGCGCTGGCTCCGGAAATTATTTTGGACCGAGCCCCTCGGGGGCGTCCCTGACGAGCTGTTAAGCGGATCCATGGGCTCCGTGGGGCCTGTGGGAGGTTTTAAGGGCGTCCCAGAGGCGAAAGAGTGAAAACGGCAGTTTTTTGGCGATTTTCCGTGGGTGTTAGCCCACGGATCGCTGGGGTGGCGCTGGCTCCGGAAATTATTTTGGGCCTAGCCCCTCGGGGGCGTCCCTGACGAGCTGTTAAGCGGATCCATGGGCTCCGTGGGGCCTGTGGGAGGTTTTAAAGGCGTCCCAGAGGCGAAAGAGTGAAAACGGCAGTTTTTTGGCGATTTTCCGTGGGTGTTAGCCCACGGATCGCTGGGGTGGCGCTGGCTCCGGAAATTATTTTGGGCCGAGCCCCTCAGGGGCGTCCCTGACGAGCTGTTAAGCGGATCCATTGGCTCCGTGGGGCCTGTGGGAGGTTTTAAGGGCGTCCCAGAGGCGAAAGAGTGAAAACGGCAGTTTTTTGGCGATTTTCCGTGGGTGTTAGCCCACGGATCGCTGGGGTGGCGCTGGCTTCGGAAATTATTTTGGGCCGAGCCCCTCGGGGGCGTCCCTGACGAGCTGTTAAGCGGATCCATGGGCTCCGTGGGGCCTGTGGGAGGTTTTAAGGGCGTCCTAGAGGCGAAAGAGTGAAAACGGCAGTTTTTTGGCGATTTTCCGTGGGTGTTAGCCCACGGATCGCTGGGGTGGCGCTGGCTCCGGAAATTATTTTGGGCCGAGCCCCTCGGGGGCGTCCCTGACGAGCTGTTAAGCGGATCCATGGGCTCCGTGGGGCCTGTGGGAGGTTTTAAGGGCGTCGCAGAGGCGAAAGAGTGAAAACGACAGTTTTTTGGCGATTTTCCGTGGGTGTTAGCCCACGGATCGCTGGGGTGGCGCTGGCTTCGGAAATTATTTTGGGCCGAGCCCCTCGAGGGCATCCCTGACGAGCTGTTAAGCGTATCCATGGGCTCCATGGGGCCTGTGGGAGGTTTTAAGTGCGTCCCAGAGGCGAAAGAGTGAAAACGGCAGTTTTTTGGCGATTTTCCGTGGGTGTTAGCCCACGGATCGCTGGGGTGGCGCTGGCTCCGGAAATTATTTTGGGCCGAGCCCCTCGGGGGCGTCCCTGACGAGCTGTTAAGCGGATCCATGGGCTCCGTGGGGCCTGTGGGAGGTTTTAAGGGCGTCCCAGAGGTGAAAGAGTGAAAACGGCAGTTTTTTGGCGATTTTCCGTGGGTGTTAGCCCACGGATCGCTGGGGTGGCGCTGGCTCCGGAAATTATTTTGGGCCGAGCCCCTCGGGGGAGTCCCTGACGAGCTGTTAAGCGGATCCATGGGCTCCGTGGGGCCTGTGGGAGGTTTTAAGGGCGTCCCAGAGGCGAAAGAGTGAGAACGGCAGTTTTTTGGTGATTTTCCGTGGGTGTTAGCCCACGGATCGCTGGGGTGGCGCTGGCTCCGGAAATTATTTTGGGCCGAGCCCCTCAGGGGCGTCCCTGACGAGCTGTTAAGCAGATCCATGGGCTCCGTGGGGCCTGTGGGAGGTTTTAAGGGCGTCCCAGAGGCGAAAGAGTGAAAACGGCAGTATTTTGGCGATTTTCCGTGGGTGTTAGCCCACGGATCGCTGGGGTGGCGCTGGCTCCGGAAATTATTTTGGGCCGAGCCCCTCGGGGGCGTCCCTGACGAGCTGTTAAGCGGATCCATGGGTTCTGTGGGGCCTGTGGGAGGTTTTAAGGGCGTCCCAGAGGCGAAAGAGTGAAAACGGCAGTTTTTTGGCAATTTTCCGTGGGTGTTAGCCCACGGATCGCTGGGGTGGCGCTGGCTCCGGAAATTATTTTGGGCCGAACCCCTCGGGGGCGTCCCTGACGAGCTGTTAAGCGGATCCATGGGCTCCGTGGGGCCTGTGGGAGGTTTTAAGGGCGTCCCAGAGGCGAAAGAGTGAAAACGATAGTTTTTTGGTGATTTTCCGTGGGTGTTAGCCCACGGATCGCTGGGGTGGCGCTGGCTCCGGAAATTATTTTGGGCCGAGCCCCTCGGGGGCGTCCCTGACGAGCTGTTAAGCGGATCCATGGGCTCCGTGGGGCCTGTGGGAGGTTTTAAGGGCGTCCCAGAGGCGAAAGAGTGAAAACGGCAGTATTTTGGCGATATTCCGTGGGTGTTAGCCCACGGATCGCTGGGGTGGCGCTGGCTCCGGAAATTATTTTGGGCCGAGCCCCTCGGGGGCGTCCCTGACGAGCTGTTAAGCGGATCCATGGGCTCCGTGGGGCCTGTGGGAGGTTTTAAAGGCGTCCCAGAGGCGAAAGAGTGAAAACGGCAGTTTTTTGGCGATTTTCCGTGGGTGTTAGCCCACGGATCGCTGGGGTGGCGCTGGCTCCGGAAATTATTTTGGGCCGAGCCCCTCGGGGGCGTCCCTGACGAGCTGTTAAGCGGATCCATGGGCTCCGTGGGGCCTGTGGGAGGTTTTAAAGGCGTCCCAGAGGCGAAAGAGTGAAAACGGCAGTTTTTTGGCGATTTTCCGTGGGTGTTAGCCCACGGATCGCTGGGGTGGCGCTGGCTCCGGAAATTATTTTGGGCCGAGCCCCTCAGGGGCGTCCCTGACGAGCTGTTAAGCGGATCCATGGGCTCCGTGGGGCCTGTGGGAGGTTTTAAGGGCGTCCTAGAGGCGAAAGAGTGAAAACGGCAGTTTTTTGGCGATTTTCCGTGGGTGTTAGCCCACGGATCGCTGGGGTGGCGCTGGCTCCGGAAATTATTTTGGGCCGAGCCCCTCGGGGGCGTCCCTGACGAGCTGTTAAGCGGATCCATGGGCTCCGTGGGGCCTGTGGGAGGTTTTAAGGGCGTCCCAGAGGCGAAAGAGTGAGAACGGCAGTTTTTTGGTGATTTTCCGTGGGTGTTAGCCCACGGATCGCTGGGGTGGCGCTGGCTCCGGAAATTATTTTGGGTCGAGCCCCTCAGGGGCGTCCCTGACGAGCTGTTAAGCGGATCCATGGGCTCCGTGGGGCCTGTGGGAGGTTTTAAGGGCGTCCCAGAGGCGAAAGAGTGAAAACGGCAGTTTTTTGGCAATTTTCCGTGGGTGTTAGCCCACGGATCGCTGGGGTGGCGCTGGCTCCGGAAATTATTTTGGGCCGAACCCCTCGGGGGCGTCCCTGACGAGCTGTTAAGCGGATCCATGGGCTCCGTGGGGCCTGTGGGAGGTTTTAAGGGCGTCCCAGAGGCGAAAGAGTGAAAACGACAGTTTTTTGGTGATTTTCCGTGGGTGTTAGCCCACGGATCGCTGGGGTGGCGCTGGCTCCGGAAATTATTTTGGGCCGAGCCCCTCGGGGGCGTCCCTGATGAGCTGTTAAGCGGATCCATGGGCTCCGTGGGGCCTGTGGGAGGTTTTAAGGGCGTCCCAGAGGCGAAAGAGTGAAAACGGCAGTATTTTGGCGATATTCCGTGGGTGTTAGCCCACGGATCGCTGGGGTGGCGCTGGCTCCGGAAATTATTTTGGGCCGAGCCCCTCGGGGGCGTCCCTGACGAGCTGTTAAGCGGATCCATGGGCTCCGTGGGGCCTGTGGGAGGTTTTAAGGGCGTCCCAGAGGCGAAAGAGTGAAAACGGCAGTTTTTTGGCGATTTTCCGTGGGTGTTAGCCCACGGATCGCTGGGGTGGCGCTGGCTCCGGAAATTATTTTGGGCCGAGCCCCTCAGGGGCGTCCCTGACGAGCTGTTAAGCGGATCCATGGGCTCCGTGGGGCCTTTGGGAGGTTTTAAGAGCGTCCCAGAGGCGAAAGAGTGAAAACGGCAGTTTTTTGGCGATTTTCCGTGGGTGTTAGCCCACGGATCGCTGGGGTGGCGCTGGCTCCGGAAATTATTTTGGGCCAAGCCCCTCGGGGGCGTCCCTGACGAGCTGTTAAGCGGATCCATGGGCTCCGTGGCGCCTGTGGGAGGTTTTAAGGGCGTCCCAGAGGCGAAAGAGTGAAAACGGCAGTATTTTGGCGATTTTCCGTGGGTGTTAGCCCACGGATCGCTGGGGTGGCGCTGGCTCCGGAAATTATTTTGGACCGAGCCCCTCGGGGGCTTCCCTGACGAGTTGTTAAGCGGATCCATGGGCTCTGTGGGGCCTATGGGAGGTTTTAAGGGCGTCCCAGAGGCGAAAGAGTGGAAACGGCAGTTTTTTGGTGATTTTCCGTGGTTGTTAGCCCACGGATCGCTGGGGTGGCGCTGGCTTCGGAAATTATTTTGGGCCGAGCCCCTCGGGGGAGTCCCTGACGAGCTGTTAAGCGGATCCATGGGCTCCGTGGGGCCTGTGGGAGGTTTTAAGGGCGTCCCAGAGGCGAAAGAGTGAAAACGGCAGTTTTTTGGCGATTTTCCGTGGGTGTTAGCCCACGGATCGCTGGGGTGGCGCTGGCTCCGGAAATTATTTTGGGCCGAGCCCCTCGGGGGCTTCCCTGACGAGCTGTTAAGCGGATCCATGGGCTTCGTGGGGCCTGTGGGAGGTTTTAAGGGCGTCCAAGAGGCGAAAGAGTGGAAACGGCAGTTTTTTGGCAATTTTCCGTGGGTGTTAGCCCACGGATCGCTGGGGTGGCGCTGGCTCCGGAAATCATTTTGGGCCGAGCCCCTCGGGGGGGTCCCTGACGAGCTTTTAAGCGTATCCATGGGCTCCGTGGGGCCTGTGGGAGGTTTTAAGGGCGTCCCAGAGGCGAAAGAGTGGAAACGGCAGTTTTTTGGCGATTTTTCGTGGGTGTTAGCCCACGGATCGATGGGGGGGCGCTGGGTACGGAAATTATTTTGGGCCGAGCCGCTCGGGGGGGCCCCTAACGAGCTGTTAAGCGGATCCATGGGCTTCGGGGGGCCTGTGGGAGGTTTTGAGGGCGTCCCAGACGCGAAAGAGTGGAAACGGCAGTTTTTTGGCGATTTTTCGTGGGTGTTAGCCCACGGATCGATGGGGGGGGGCTGGGTACGGAAATTATTTTGGGCCGAGCCGCTCGGGGGGGGTCCCTGACGAGCTGTTAAGCGGATCCATGGGCTCCGGGGGGCCTGTGGGAGGTTTTGAGGGCGTCCCAGAGGCGAAAGAGTGGAAACGGCAGTTTTTTGGCGATTTTTCGTGGGTGTTAGCCCACGGATCGATGGGGGGGCGCTGGGTCCGGAAATTATTTTGGCCCGACCCGCTCGGGGGGGTCCCTGACGAGCTGTTAAGCGGATCCATGGGCTCCGGGGGGCCTGTGGGAGGTTTTGAGGGCGTCCCAGAGGCGAAAGAGTGGAAACGGCAGTTTTTTGGCGATTTTTCGTGGGTGTTAGCCCACGGATCGATGGGGGGGGCGCTGGGTTCGGAAATTATTTTGGGCCGGGCCGCTCGGGGGGCTCCCTGACGAGCTGTTAAGCAGATCCATGGGCTCCGGGGGGCCTGTGGGAGGTTTTGAAGGCGTCCCATAGGCGAAAGAGTGGAAACGATAGTTTTTTGGCGATTTTTCGTGGGTGTTAGCCCACGGATCGATGGGGGGGCGCTGGGTCCGGAAATTATTTTGGGCCGAGCCACTCGGGGGGGTCCCTGACGAGCTGTTAAGCGGATCCATGGGCTCCGGGGGGCCTGTGGGAGGTTTTGAGGGCGTCCCAGAGGCGAAAGAGTGCAAACGGCAGTTTTTTGGCGATTTTTCGTGGGTGTTAGCCCACGGATCGATGGGGGGGCGCTGGGTCCAGAAATTATTTTGGGCCGAGCCACTCGGGGGGGTCCCTGACGAGCTGTTAAGCGGATCCATGGGCTCCGGGGGGCCTGTGGGAGGTTTTGAGGGCGTCCCAGAGGCGAAAGAGTGCAAACGGCAGTTTTTTGGCGATTTTTCGTGGGTGTTAGCCCACGGATCGATGGGGGGGCGCTGGGTCCAGAAATTATTTTGGGCCGAGCCACTCGGGGGGGTCCTTGACGAGCTGTTAAGCGGATCCATGGGCTCCGGGGGGCCTGTGGGAGGTTTTGAGGGCGTCCCAGAGGCGAAAGAGTGGAAACGGCAGTTTTTTGGCGATTTTTCGTGGGTGTTAGCGCACGGATCGATGGGGGGGCGCTGGGTCCGGAAATTATTTTGGACCGAGCCGCTTGGGGGGGTCCCTGACGAGCTGTTAAGCGGATCCATGGGCTCCGGGGGGCCTGTGGGAGGTTTTGAGGGCGTCCCAGAGGCAAAAGAGTGGAAACGACAGTTTTTTGGCGATTTTTCGTGGGTGTTAGCCCACGGATCGATGGGGGGGCGCTGGGTCCGAAAATTATTTTGGTCCGAGCCGCTCGGGGGGGTCCCTGACGAGCTGTTAAGCAGATCCATGGGCTCCGGGGGGCCTGTGGGAGGTTTTGAGGGCGTCCCAGAGGCGAAAGAGTGGAAACGATAGTTTGTTGGCGATTTTTCGTGGGTGTTAGCCCACGGATCGATGGGGGGGCGCTGGGTCCGGAAATTATTTTGGGCCGAGCCGCTCGGGGGGGTCCCTGACGAGCTGTTAAGCGGATCCATGGGCTCCGGGGGGCCTGTGGGAGGTTTTGAGGGCGTCCCAGAGGCGAAAGAGTGCAAACGGCAGTTTTTTGGCGATTTTTCGTGGGTGTTAGCCCACGGATCGATGGGGGGGCACTGGGTCCAGAAATTATTTTGGGCCGAGCCACTCGGGGGGGTCCCTGACGAGCTGTTAAGCGGATCCATGGGCTCCGGGGGGCCTGTGGGAGGTTTTGAGGGCGTCCCAGAGGCGAAAGAGTGGAAACGGCAGTTTTTTGGCGATTTTTCGTGGGTGTTAGCCCACGGATCGATGGGGGGGGCGCTGGGTTCGGAAATTATTTTGGGCCGGGCCGCTCGGGGGGCTCCCTGACGAGCTGTTAAGCAGATCCATGGGCTCCGGGGGGCCTGTGGGAGGTTTTGAAGGCGTCCCATAGGCGAAAGAGTGGAAACGATAGTTTTTTGGCGATTTTTCGTGGGTGTTAGCCCACGGATCGATGGGGGGGCGCTGGGTCCGGAAATTATTTTGGGCCGAGCCACTCGGGGGGGTCCCTGACGAGCTGTTAAGCGGATCCATGGGCTCCGGGGGGCCTGTGGGAGGTTTTGAGGGCGTCCCAGAGGCGAAAGAGTGCAAACGGCAGTTTTTTGGCGATTTTTCGTGGGTGTTAGCCCACGGATCGATGGGGGGGCGCTGGGTCCAGAAATTATTTTGGGCCGAGCCACTCGGGGGGGTCCCTGACGAGCTGTTAAGCGGATCCATGGGCTCCGGGGGGCCTGTGGGAGGTTTTGAGGGCGTCCCAGAGGCGAAAGAGTGCAAACGGCAGTTTTTTGGCGATTTTTCGTGGGTGTTAGCCCACGGATCGATGGGGGGGCGCTGGGTCCAGAAATTATTTTGGGCCGAGCCACTCGGGGGGGTCCTTGACGAGCTGTTAAGCGGATCCATGGGCTCCGGGGGGCCTGTGGGAGGTTTTGAGGGCGTCCCAGAGGCGAAAGAGTGGAAACGGCAGTTTTTTGGCGATTTTTCGTGGGTGTTAGCGCACGGATCGATGGGGGGGCGCTGGGTCCGGAAATTATTTTGGACCGAGCCGCTTGGGGGGGTCCCTGACGAGCTGTTAAGCGGATCCATGGGCTCCGGGGGGCCTGTGGGAGGTTTTGAGGGCGTCCCAGAGGCAAAAGAGTGGAAACGACAGTTTTTTGGCGATTTTTCGTGGGTGTTAGCCCACGGATCGATGGGGGGGCGCTGGGTCCGAAAATTATTTTGGTCCGAGCCGCTCGGGGGGGTCCCTGACGAGCTGTTAAGCAGATCCATGGGCTCCGGGGGGCCTGTGGGAGGTTTTGAGGGCGTCCCAGAGGCGAAAGAGTGGAAACGATAGTTTGTTGGCGATTTTTCGTGGGTGTTAGCCCACGGATCGATGGGGGGGCGCTGGGTCCGGAAATTATTTTGGGCCGAGCCGCTCGGGGGGGTCCCTGACGAGCTGTTAAGCGGATCCATGGGCTCCGGGGGGCCTGTGGGAGGTTTTGAGGGCGTCCCAGAGGCGAAAGAGTGCAAACGGCAGTTTTTTGGCGATTTTTCGTGGGTGTTAGCCCACGGATCGATGGGGGGGCACTGGGTCCAGAAATTATTTTGGGCCGAACAACTCGGGGGGGTCCCTGACGAGCTGTTAAGCGGATCCATGGGCTCCGGGGGGCCTGTGGGAGGTTTTGAGGGCGTCCCAGAGGCGAAAGAGTGGAAACGACAGTTTTTTGGCGATTTTTCGTGGGTGTTAGCCCACGGATCGATGGGGGGGCACTGGGTCCGGAAATTATTTTGGGCCGACCCACTCGGGGGGGTCCCTGATGAGCTGTTAAGCGGATCCATGGGCTCCGGGGGGCCTGTGGGAGGTTTTGAGGGCGTCCCAGAGGCGAAAGAGTGGAAACGGCAGTTTTTTGGCGATTTTTCGTGGGTGTTAGCCCACGGATCGATGGGGGGGCGCTGGGTCCGAAAATTATTTTGGGCCGAGCCGCTCGGGGGGGTCCCTGACGAGCTGTTAAGCGGATCCATGGGCTCCGGGGGGCCTGTGGGAGGTTTTGAGGGCGTCCCAGAGGCGAAAGAGTGGAAACGGTAGTTTTTTGGCGATTTTTCGTGGGTGTTAGCCCACGGATCGATGGGGGGGCTCTGGGTCCGGAAATTATTTTGGGCCGAGCCGCTCGGGGGGGTCCCTGACGAGCTGTTAAGCGGATCCATGGGCTCCGGGGGGCCTGTGGGAGGTTTTGAGGGCGTCCTAGAGGCGAAAGAGTGGAAACGGCAGTTTTTTGGCGATTTTTCGTGGGTGTTAGCCCACGGATCGATGGGGGGGCGCTGGGTCCGGAAATTATTTTGGGCCGAGCCGCTCGGGGGGGTCCCTGACGAGCTGTTAAGCGGATCCATGGGCTCCGGGGGGCCTGTGGGAGGTTTTGAGGGCGTCCCAGAGGCGAAAGAGTGGAAACGGCAATTTTTTGGCAATTTTTCGTGGGTGTTAGCCCACGGATCGATGGGGGGGCGCTGGGTCCGGAAATTATTTTGGGCTGAGCCGCTCGGGGGGGTCCCTGACGAGCTGTTAAGCGGATCCATGGGCTCCGGGGGGCCTGTGGGAGGTTTTGAGGGCATCCCAGAGGCGAAAGAGTGGAAACGGCAGTTTTTTGGCAATTTTTCGTGGGTGTTAGCCCACGGATCGATGGGGGGGCGCTGGGTCCGGAAATTATTTTGGGCCGAGCCATTCGGGGGGGTCCTTGACGAGCTGTTAAGCGGATCCATGGGCTCCGGGGGGCCTGTGGGAGGTTTTGAGGGCGTCCCAGAGGCGAAAGAGTGGAAACGGCAGTTTTTTGGCGATTTTTCGTGGGTGTTAGCCCACGGATCGATGGGGGGGCGCTGGGTCCGGAAATTATTTTGGGCCGAGCCGCTCGGGGGGGTCCCTGACGAGCTGTTAAGCGGATCCATGGGCTCCGGGGGGCCTTTGGGAGGTTTTGAGGGCGTCCCAGAGGCGAAAGAGTGGAAACGGCAGTTTTTTGGCGATTTTTCGTGGGTGTTAGCCCACGGATCGATGGGGGGGCGCTGGGTCCGGAAATTATTTTGGGCCGAGCCGCTCGGGGGGGTCCCTGACGAGCTGTTAAGCGGATCCATGGGCTCTGGGGGCCTGTGGGAGGTTTTGAGGGCGTCCCAGAGGCGAAAGAGTTGAAACGGCAGTTTTTTGGCGATTTTTCGTGGGTGTTAGCCCACGGATCGATGGGGGGGCGCTGGGTCCGGAAATTATTTTGGGCCGAGCCGCTCGGGGGGGTCCCTGACGAGCTGTTAAGCGGATCCATGGGCTCCGGGGGGCCTGTGGGAGGTTTTGAGGCGTCCCAGAGGCGAAAGAGTGGAAACGGCAGTTTTTTGGCGATTTTTCGTGGGTGTTAGCCCACGGATCGATGGGGGGGCGCTGGGTACGGAAATTATTTTAGGCCGAGCCACTCGGGGGGGTCCCTGACGAGCTGTTAAGCAGATCCATGGGCTCCGGGGGGCCTGTGGGAGGTTTTGAGGGCATCCCAGAGGCGAAAGAGTGGAAACGGCAGTTTTTTGGCGATTTTTCGTGGGTGTTAACCCACGGATCGATGGGGGGGCGCTGGGTCCGGAAATTATTTTGGGCCGAGCCGCTCGGGGGGGTCCCTGACGAGCTGTTAAGCGGATCCATGGGCTCCGGGGGGCCTGTGGGAGGTTTTGAGGGAGTCCCAGAGGCGAAAGAGTGGAAACGGCAGTTTTTTGGCGATTTTTCGTGGGTGTTAGCCCACGGATCGATGGGGGGGCGCTGGGTCCGGAAATTATTTTGGGCCGAGCCGCTCGGGGGGGTCCCTGACGAGCTGTTAAGCAGATCCATGGGCTCCGGGGGGCCTGTGGGAGGTTTTGAGGGCGTCCCAGAGGCGAAAGAGTGGAAACGGCAGTTTTTTGGCGATTTTTCGTGGGTGTTAGCCCACGGATCGATGGGGGGGCGCTGGGTCCAGAAATTATTTTGGGCCGAGCCGCTCGGGGGGGTCCCTGACGAGCTGTTAAGCGGATCCATGGGCTCCGGGGGGCCTGTGGGAGGTTTTGAGGGCGTCCCAGAGGCGAAAGAGTGGAAACGGCAGTTTTTTGGCGATTTTTCGTGGGTGTTAGCCCACGGATCGATGGGGGGGCGCTGGGTCCGGAAATTATTTTGGGCCGAGCCGCTCGGGGGGGTCCCTGACGAGCTGTTAAGCGGATCCATGGGCTCCGTGGGGCCTGTGGGAGGTTTTGAGGGCGTCCCAGAGGCGAAAGAGTGGAAACGGCAGTTTTTTGGCAATTTTTCGTGAGTGTTAGCCCACGGATCGATGGGGGGGCGCTGGGTCCGGAAATTATTTTGGACCGAGCCGCTCGGGGGGGTCCCTGACGAGCTGTTAAGCGGATCCATGGGCTCTGGGGGGCCTGTGGGAGGTTTTGAGGGCGTCCCAGAGGCGAAAGAGTGGAAACGGCAGTTTTTTGGCGATTTTTCGTGGGTGTTAGCCCACGGATCGATGGGGGGGCGCTGGGTCCGGAAATTATTTTGGGCCGAGCCGCTCGGAGGGGTCCCTGACGAGCTGTTAAGCGGATCCATGGGCTCCGGGGGGCCTGTGGGAGGTTTTGAGGGCGTCGCAGAGGCGAAAGAGTGGAAACGGCAGTTTTTTGGCGATTTTTCGTGGGTGTTAGCCCACGGATCGATGGGGGGGCGCTGGGTCCGGAAATTATTTTGGGCCGAGCCGCTCGGGGGGGTCCCTGACGAGCTGTTAAGCGTATCCATGGGCTCCGGGGGGCATGTGGGAGGTTTTGAGGGCGTCCCAGAGGCGAAAGAGTGGAAACGGCAGTTTTTTGGCGATTTTTCGTGGGTGTTAGCCCACGGATCGATGGGGGGGCGCTGGGTCCAGAAATTATTTTGGGCCGAGCCGCTCAGGGGGGTCCCTGACGAGCTGTTAAGCGGATCCATGGGCTCCGGGGGGCCTGTGGGAGGTTTTGAGGGCGTCCCAGAGGCGAAAGAGTGGAAACGGCAGTTTTTTGGCGATTTTTCGTGGGTGTTAGCCCACGGATCGATGGGGGGGCGCTGGGTCCGGAAATTATTTTGGGCCGAGCCGCTCGGAGGGGTCCCTGACGAGCTGTTAAGCGGATCCATGGGCTCCGGGGGGCCTGTGGGAGGTTTTGAGGGCGTCCCAGAGGCGAAATAGTGGAAACGGCAGTTTTTTGGCGATTTTTCGTGGGTGTTAGCCCACGGATCGATGGGGGGGCGCTGGGTCCGGAAATTATTTTGGGCCGAACCGCTCGGGGGGGTCCCTGACGAGCTGTTAAGCGGATCCATGGGCTCCGGGGGGCCTGTGGGAGGTTTTGAGGGCGTCCCAGAGGCGAAAGAGTGGAAACGGCAGTTTTTTGGCGATTTTTCGTGGGTGTTAGCCCACGGATCGATGGGGGGGCGCTGGGTCCGGAAATTATTTTGGGCCGAGCCGCTCGGGGGGGTCCCTGACGAGCTGTTAAGCGGATCCATGGGCTCCGGGGGGCCTGTGGGAGGTTTTGAGGGCGTCCCAGAGGCGAAAGAGTGGAAACGGCAGTTTTTTGGCGATTTTTCATGGGTGTTAGCCCACGGATCGATGGGGGGGCACTGGGTCCGGAAATTATTTTGGGCCGAGCCGCTCGGGGGGGTCCCTGACGAGCTATTAAGCGCATCCATGGGCTCCGGGGGGCCTGTGGGAGGTTTTGAGGGCGTCCCAGAGGCGAAAGAGTGGAAACGGCAGTTTTTTGGCGATTTTTCGTGGGTGTTAGCCCACGGATCGATGGGGGGGCGCTGGGTCCGGAAATTATTTTGGGCCGAGCCATTCGGGGGGGTCCCTGACGAGCTGTTAAGCGGATCCATGGGCTCCGGGGGGCCTGTGGGAGGTTTTGAGGGCGTCCCAGAGGCGAAAGAGTGGAAACGGCAGTTTTTTGGCGATTTTTCGTGGGTGTTAGCCCACGGATCGATGGGGGGGCGCTGGGTCCAAAAATTATTTAGGCCCGACCCGCTCGGGGGGGTCCCTGACGAGCTGTTAAGCGGATCCATGGGATCCGGGGGGCCTGTGGGAGGTTTTGAGGGCGTCCCAGAGGCGAAAGAGTGGAAACGGCAGTTTTTTGGCGATTTTTCGTGGGTGTTAGCCCCCGGATCGATGGGGGGGCGCAGGGTCCGGAAATTATTTTGGGCCGAGCCGCTCGGGGGGGTCCCTGACGAGCTGTTAAGCGGATCCATGGGCTCCGGGGGGCCTGTGGGTGGTTTTGAGGGCGTCCCAGAGGCGAAAGAGTGGAAACGGCAGTTTTTTGGCGATTTTTCGTGGGTGTTAGCCCACGGATCGATGGGGGGGCGCTGGGTCCAGAAATTATTTTGGGCCGAGCCACTCGGGGGGGTCCCTGACGAGCTGTTAAGCGGATCCATGGGCTCCGGGGGGCCTGTGGGAGGTTTTGAGGGCATCCCAGAGGCGAAAGAGTGGAAACGGCAGTTTTTTGGCGATTTTTCGTGGGTGTTAGCCCACGGATCGATGGGGGGGCGCTGGGTCCGGAAATTATTTTGGGCTGAGCCGCTCGGGGGGGTCCCTGACAAGCTGTTAAGTGGATCCATGGGCTCCGGGGGGCCTGTGGGAGGTTTTGAGGGCGTCCCAGAGGCGAAAGAGTGGAAACGGCAGTTTTTTGGCGATTTTTCATGGGTGTTAGCCCACGGATCGATGGGGGGGCGCTGGGTCCGGAAATTATTTTGGGCCGAGCTGCTCGGGGGGGTCCCTGACGAGCTGTTAAGCGGATCCATGGGCTCCGGGGGGCCTGTGGGAGGTTTTGAGGGCGTCCCAGAGGCGAAAGAGTGGAAACGGCAGTTTTTTGGCGATTTTTCGTGGGTGTTAGCCCACGGATCGATGGGGGGGCGCTGGGTCCAGAAATTATTTTGGGCCGAGCCGCTCGGGGGGGTCCCTGACGAGCTGTTAAGAGGATACATGGGCTCCGGGGGGCCTGTGGGAGGTTTTGAGGGCGTCCCAGAGGCGAAAGAGTGGAAACGGCAGTTTTTTGGCGATTTTTCGTGGGTGTTAGCCCACGGATCGATGGGGGGGCGCTGGGTTCGGAAATTATTTTGGGCCGAGCCGCTCGGGGGGGTCCCTGACGAGCTGTTAAGCGGATCCATGGGCTCCGGGGGGCCTGTGGGAGGTTTTGAGGGCGTCCCAGAGGCGAAAGAGTGGAAACGGCAGTTTTTTGGCGATTTTTCGTGGGTGTTAGCCCACGGATCGATGGGGGGGCGCTGGGTCCGGAAATTATTTTGGGCCGAGCCGCTCGGGGGGGTCCCTGACGAGCTGTTAAGCGGATCCATGGGCTCCGGGGGGCCTGTGGGAGGTTTTGAGGGCGTCCCAGAGGCGAAAGAGTGGAAACGACAGTTTTTTGGCGATTTTTCGTGGGTGTTAGCCCACGGATCGATGGGGGGGCACTGGGTCCGGAAATTATTTTGGGCCGACCCGCTCGGGGGGGTCCCTGATGAGCTGTTAAGCGGATCCATGGGCTCCGGGGGGCCTGTGGGAGGTTTTGAGGGCGTCCCAGAGGCGAAAGAGTGGAAACGGCAGTTTTTTGGCGATTTTTCGTGGGTGTTAGCCCACGGATCGATGGGGGGGCGCTGGGTCCGAAAATTATTTTGGGCCGAGCCGCTCAGGGGGGTCCCTGACGAGCTGTTAAGCGGATCCATGGGCTCCGGGGGGCCTGTGGGAGGTTTTGAGGGCGTCCCAGAGGCGAAAGAGTGGAAACGGTAGTTTTTTGGCGATTTTTCGTGGGTGTTAGCCCACGGATCGATGGGGGGGCTCTGGGTCCGGAAATTATTTTGGGCCGAGCCGCTCGGGGGGGTCCCTGACGAGCTGTTAAGCGGATCCATGGGCTCCGGGGGGCCTGTGGGAGGTTTTGAGGGCGTCCTAGAGGCGAAAGAGTGGAAACGGCAGTTTTTTGGCGATTTTTCGTGGGTGTTAGCCCACGGATCGATGGGGGGGCGCTGGGTCCGGAAATTATTTTGGGCCGAGCCGCTCGGGGGGGTCCCTGACGAGCTGTTAAGCGGATCCATGGGCTCCGGGGGGCCTGTGGGAGGTTTTGAGGGCGTCCCAGAGGCGAAAGAGTGGAAACGGCAATTTTTTGGCAATTTTTCGTGGGTGTTAGCCCACGGATCGATGGGGGGGCGCTGGGTCCGGAAATTATTTTGGGCTGAGCCGCTCGGGGGGGTCCCTGACGAGCTGTTAAGCGGATCCATGGGCTCCGGGGGGCCTGTGGGAGGTTTTGAGGGCATCCCAGAGGCGAAAGAGTGGAAACGGCAGTTTTTTGGCAATTTTTCGTGGGTGTTAGCCCACGGATCGATGGGGGGGCGCTGGGTCCGGAAATTATTTTGGGCCGAGCCATTCGGGGGGGTCCATGACGAGCTGTTAAGCGGATCCATGGGCTCCGGGGGGCCTGTGGGAGGTTTTGAGGGCGTCCCAGAGGCGAAAGAGTGGAAACGGCAGTTTTTTGGCGATTTTTCGTGGGTGTTAGCCCACGGATCGATGGGGGGGCGCTGGGTCCGGAAATTATTTTGGGCCGAGCCGCTCGGGGGGGTCCCTGACGAGCTGTTAAGCGGATCCATGGGCTCCGGGGGGCCTGTGGGAGGTTTTGAGGGCGTCCCAGAGGCGAAAGAGTGGAAACGGCAGTTTTTTGGCGATTTTTCGTGGGTGTTAGCCCACGGATCGATGGGGGGGCGCTGGGTCCGGAAATTATTTTGGGCCGAGCCGCTCGGGGGGGTCCCTGACGAGCTGTTAAGCGGATCCATGGGCTCTGGGGGGCCTGTGGGAGGTTTTGAGGGCGTCCCAGAGGCGAAAGAGTGGAAACGGCAGTTTTTTGGCGATTTTTCGTGGGTGTTAGCCCACGGATCGATGGGGGGGCGCTGGGTCCAGAAATTATTTTGGGCCGAGCCGCTCGGGGGGGTCCCTGACGAGCTGTTAAGAGGATACATGGGCTCCGGGGGGCCTGTGGGAGGTTTTGAGGGCGTCCCAGAGGCGAAAGAGTGGAAACGGCAGTTTTTTGGCGATTTTTCGTGGGTGTTAGCCCACGGATCGATGGGGGGGCGCTGGGTTCGGAAATTATTTTGGGCCGAGCCGCTCGGGGGGGTCCCTGACGAGCTGTTAAGCAGATCCATGGGCTCCGGGGGGCCTGTGGGAGGTTTTGAGGGCGTCCCAGAGGCGAAAGAGTGGAAACGGCAGTTTTTTGGCGATTTTTCGTGGGTGTTAGCCCACGGATCGATGGGGGGGCGCTGGGTCCGGAAATTATTTTGGGCCAAGCCGCTCGGGGGGGTCCCTGACGAGCTGTTAAGCGGATCCATGGGCTCCGGGGGGCCTGTGGGAGGTTTTGAGGGCGTCCCAGAGGCGAAAGAGTGGAAACGACAGTTTTTTGGCGATTTTTCGTGGGTGTTAGCCCACGGATCGATGGGGGGGCACTGGGTCCGGAAATTATTTTGGGCCGACCCGCTCGGGGGGGTCCCTGATGAGCTGTTAAGCGGATCCATGGGCTCCGGGGGGCCTGTGGGAGGTTTTGAGGGCGTCCCAGAGGCGAAAGAGTGGAAACGGCAGTTTTTTGGCGATTTTTCGTGGGTGTTAGCCCACGGATCGATGGGGGGGCGCTGGGTCCGAAAATTATTTTGGGCCGAGCCGCTCGGGGGGGTCCCTGACGAGCTGTTAAGCGGATCCATGGGCTCCGGGGGGCCTGTGGGAGGTTTTGAGGGCGTCCCAGAGGCGAAAGAGTGGAAACGGTAGTTTTTTGGCGATTTTTCGTGGGTGTTAGCCCACGGATCGATGGGGGGGCTCTGGGTCCGGAAATTATTTTGGGCCGAGCCGCTCGGGGGGGTCCCTGACGAGCTGTTAAGCGGATCCATGGGCTCCGGGGGGCCTGTGGGAGGTTTTGAGGGCGTCCTAGAGGCGAAAGAGTGGAAACGGCAGTTTTTTGGCGATTTTTCGTGGGTGTTAGCCCACGGATCGATGGGGGGTCGCTGGGTCCGGAAATTATTTTGGGCCGAGCCGCTCGGGGGGGTCCCTGACGAGCTGTTAAGCGGATCCATGGGCTCCGGGGGGCCTGTGGGAGGTTTTGAGGGCGTCCCAGAGGCGAAAGAGTGGAAACGGCAATTTTTTGGCAATTTTTCGTGGGTGTTAGCCCACGGATCGATGGGGGGGCGCTGGGTCCGGAAATTATTTTGGGCTGAGCCGCTCGGGGGGGTCCCTGACGAGCTGTTAAGCGGATCCATGGGCTCCGGGGGGCCTGTGGGAGGTTTTGAGGGCATCCCAGAGGCGAAAGAGTGGAAACGGCAGTTTTTTGGCAATTTTTCGTGGGTGTTAGCCCACGGATCGATGGGGGGGCGCTGGGTCCGGAAATTATTTTGGGCCGAGCCATTCGGGGGGGTCCTTGACGAGCTGTTAAGCGGATCCATGGGCTCCGGGGGGCCTGTGGGAGGTTTTGAGGGCGTCCCAGAGGCGAAAGAGTGGAAACGGCAGTTTTTTGGCGATTTTTCGTGGGTGTTAGCCCACGGATCGATGGGGGGGCGCTGGGTCCGGAAATTATTTTGGGCCGAGCCGCTCGGGGGGGTCCCTGACGAGCTGTTAAGCGGATCCATGGGCTCCGGGGGGCCTGTGGGAGGTTTTGAGGGCGTCCCAGAGGCGAAAGAGTGGAAACGGCAGTTTTTTGGCGATTTTTCGTGGGTGTTAGCCCACGGATCGATGGGGGGGCGCTGGGTCCAGAAATTATTTTGGGCCGAGCCGCTCGGGGGGGTCCCTGACGAGCTGTTAAGCGGATCCATGGGCTCTGGGGGGCCTGTGGGAGGTTTTTAGGGCGTCCCAGAGGCGAAAGAGTGGAAACGGCAGTTTTTTGGCGATTTTTCGTGGGTGTTAGCCCACGGATCGATGGGGGGGCGCTGGGTCCGGAAATTATTTTGGGCCGAGCCGCTCGGGGGGGTCCCTGACGAGCTGTTAAGCGGATCCATGGGCTCCGGGGGGCCTGTGGGAGGTTTTGAGGCGTCCCAGAGGCGAAAGAGTGGAAACGGCAGTTTTTTGGCGATTTTTCGTGGGTGTTAGCCCACGGATCGATGGGGGGGCGCTGGGTACGGAAATTATTTTAGGCCGAGCCACTCGGGGGGGTCCCTGACGAGCTGTTAAGCAGATCCATGGGCTCCGGGGGGCCTGTGGGAGGTTTTGAGGGCGTCCCAGAGGCGAAAGAGTGGAAACGGCAGTTTTTTGGCGATTTTTCGTGGGTGTTAACCCACGGATCGATGGGGGGGCGCTGGGTCCGGAAATTATTTTGGGCCGAGCCGCTCGGGGGGGTCCCTGACGAGCTGTTAAGCGGATCCATGGGCTCCGGGGGGCCTGTGGGAGGTTTTGAGGGAGTCCCAGAGGCGAAAGAGTGGAAACGGCAGTTTTTTGGCGATTTTTCGTGGGTGTTAGCCCACGGATCGATAGGGGGGCGCTGGGTCCGGAAATTATTTTGGGCCGAGCCACTCGGGGGGGTCCCTGACGAGCTGTTAAGCAGATCCATGGGCTCCGGGGGGCCTGTGGGAGGTTTTGAGGGCGTCCCAGAGGCGAAAGAGTGGAAACGGCAGTTTTTTGGCGATTTTTCGTGGGTGTTAGCCCACGGATCGATGGGGGGGCGCTGGGTCCAGAAATTATTTTGGGCCGAGCCGCTCGGGGGGGTCCCTGACGAGCTGTTAAGCGGATCCATGGGCTCCGGGGGGCCTGTGGGAGGTTTTCAGGGCGTCCCAGAGGCTAAAGAGTGGAAACGGCAGTTTTTTGGCGATTTTTCGTGGGTGTTAGCCCACGGATCGATGGGGGGGCGCTGGGTCCGGAAATTATTTTGGGCCGAGCCGCTCGGGGGGGTCCCTGACGAGCTGTTAAGCGGATCCATGGGCTCCGTGGGGCCTGTGGGAGGTTTTGAGGGCGTCCCAGAGGCGAAAGAGTGGAAACGGCAGTTTTTTGGCGATTTTTCGTGGGTGTTAGCCCACGGATCGATGGGGGGGCGCTGGGTCCGGAAATTATTTTGGGCCGAGCCGCTCGGGGGGGTCCCTGACGAGCTGTTAAGCGGATCCATGGGCTCCGGGGGGCCTGTGGGAGGTTTTGAGGGCGTCCCAGAGGCGAAAGAGTGGAAACGGCAGTTTTTTGGCGATTTTTCGTGGGTGTTAGCCCACGGATCGATGGGGGGGCGCTGGGTCCAGAAATTATTTTGGGCCGAGCCGCTCGGGGGGGTCCCTGACGAGCTGTTAAGCGGATCCATGGGCTCTGGGGGGCCTGTGGGAGGTTTTGAGGGCGTCCCAGAGGCGAAAGAGTGGAAACGGCAGTTTTTTGGCGATTTTTCGTGGGTGTTAGCCCACGGATCGATGGGGGGGCGCTGGGTCCGGAAATTATTTTGGGCCGAGCCGCTCGGGGGGGTCCCTGACGAGCTGTTAAGCGGATCCATGGGCTCCGGGGGGCCTGTGGGAGGTTTTGAGGCGTCCCAGAGGCGAAAGAGTGGAAACGGCAGTTTTTTGGCGATTTTTCGTGGGTGTTAGCCCACGGATCGATGGGGGGGCGCTGGGTACGGAAATTATTTTAGGCCGAGCCACTCGGGGGGGTCCCTGACGAGCTGTTAAGCAGATCCATGGGCTCCGGGGGGCCTGTGGGAGGTTTTGAGGGCGTCCCAGAGGCGAAAGAGTGGAAACGGCAGTTTTTTGGCGATTTTTCGTGGGTGTTAACCCACGGATCGATGGGGGGGCGCTGGGTCCGGAAATTATTTTGGGCCGAGCCGCTCGGGGGGGTCCCTGACGAGCTGTTAAGCGGATCCATGGGCTCCGGGGGGCCTGTGGGAGGTTTTGAGGGAGTCCCAGAGGCGAAAGAGTGGAAACGGCAGTTTTTTGGCGATTTTTCGTGGGTGTTAGCCCACGGATCGATAGGGGGGCGCTGGGTCCGGAAATTATTTTGGGCCGAGCCGCTCGGGGGGGTCCCTGACGAGCTGTTAAGCAGATCCATGGGCTCCGGGGGGCCTGTGGGAGGTTTTGAGGGCGTCCCAGAGGCGAAAGAGTGGAAACGGCAGTTTTTTGGCGATTTTTCGTGGGTGTTAGCCCACGGATCGATGGGGGGGCGCTGGGTCCAGAAATTATTTTGGGCCGAGCCGCTCGGGGGGGTCCCTGACGAGCTGTTAAGCGGATCCATGGGCTCCGGGGGGCCTGTGGGAGGTTTTCAGGGCGTCCCAGAGGCGAAAGAGTGGAAACGGCAGTTTTTTGGCGATTTTTCGTGGGTGTTAGCCCACGGATCGATGGGGGGGCGCTGGGTCCGGAAATTATTTTGGGCCGAGCCGCTCGGGGGGGTCCCTGACGAGCTGTTAAGCGGATCCATGGGCTCCGTGGGGCCTGTGGGAGGTTTTGAGGGCGTCCCAGAGGCGAAAGAGTGGAAACGGCAGTTTTTTGGCAATTTTTCGTGGGTGTTAGCCCACGGATCGATGGGGGGGCGCTGGGTCCGGAAATTATTTTGGACCGAGCCGCTCGGGGGGGTCCCTGACGAGCTGTTAAGCGGATCCATGGGCTCTGGGGGGCCTGTGGGAGGTTTTGAGGGCGTCCCAGAGGCGAAAGAGTGGAAACGGCAGTTTTTTGGCGATTTTTCGTGGGTGTTAGCCCACGGATCGATGGGGGGGCGCTGGGTCCGGAAATTATTTTGGGCCGAGCCGCTCGGAGGGGTCCCTGACGAGCTGTTAAGCGGATCCATGGGCTCCGGGGGGCCTGTGGGAGGTTTTGAGGGCGTCGCAGAGGCGAAAGAGTGGAAACGGCAGTTTTTTGGCGATTTTTCGTGGGTGTTAGCCCACGGATCGATGGGGGGGCGCTGGGTCCGGAAATTATTTTGGGCCGAGCCGCTCGGGGGGGTCCCTGACGAGCTGTTAAGCGTATCCATGGGCTCCGGGGGGCATGTGGGAGGTTTTGAGGGCGTCCCAGAGGCGAAAGAGTGGAAACGGCAGTTTTTTGGCGATTTTTCGTGGGTGTTAGCCCACGGATCGATGGGGGGGCGCTGGGTCCAGAAATTATTTTGGGCCGAGCCGCTCAGGGGGGTCCCTGACGAGCTGTTAAGCGGATCCATGGGCTCCGGGGGGCCTGTGGGAGGTTTTGAGGGCGTCCCAGAGGCGAAAGAGTGGAAACGGCAGTTTTTTGGCGATTTTTCGTGGGTGTTAGCCCACGGATCGATGGGGGGGCGCTGGGTCCGGAAATTATTTTGGGCCGAGCCGCTCGGAGGGGTCCCTGACGAGCTGTTAAGCGGATCCATGGGCTCCGGGGGGCCTGTGGGAGGTTTTGAGGGCGTCCCAGAGGCGAAATAGTGGAAACGGCAGTTTTTTGGCGATTTTTCGTAGGTGTTAGCCCACGGATCGATGGGGGGGCGCTGGGTCCGGAAATTATTTTGGGCCGAACCGCTCGGGGGGGTCCCTGACGAGCTGTTAAGCGGATCCATGGGCTCCGGGGGGCCTGTGGGAGGTTTTGAGGGCGTCCCAGAGGCGAAAGAGTGGAAACGGCAGTTTTTTGGCGATTTTTCGTGGGTGTTAGCCCACGGATCGATGGGGGGGCGCTGGGTCCGGAAATTATTTTGGGCCGAGCCGCTCGGGGGGGTCCCTGACGAGCTGTTAAGCGGATCCATGGGATCCGGGGGGCCTGTGGGAGGTTTTGAGGGCGTCCCAGAGGCGAAAGAGTGGAAACGGCAGTTTTTTGGCGATTTTTCATGGGTGTTAGCCCACGGATCGATGGGGGGGCGCTGGGTCCGGAAATTATTTTGGGCCGAGCCGCTCGGGGGGGTCCCTGACGAGCTATTAAGCGCATCCATGGGCTCCGGGGGGCCTGTGGGAGGTTTTGAGGGCGTCCCAGAGGCGAAAGAGTGGAAACGGCAGTTTTTTGGCGATTTTTCGTGGGTGTTAGCCCACGGATCGATGGGGGGGCGCTGGGTCCGGAAATTATTTTGGGCCGAGCCGTTCGGGGGGGTCCCTGACGAGCTGTTAAGCGGATCCATGGGCTCCGTGGGGCCTGTGGGAGGTTTTGAGGGCGTCCCAGAGGCGAAAGAGTGGAAACGGCAGTTTTTTGGCAATTTTTCGTGGGTGTTAGCCCACGGATCGATGGGGGGGCGCTGGGTCCGGAAATTATTTTGGACCGAGCCGCTCGGGGGGGTCCCTGACGAGCTGTTAAGCGGATCCATGGGCTCTGGGGGGCCTGTGGGAGGTTTTGAGGGCGTCCCAGAGGCGAAAGAGTGGAAACGGCAGTTTTTTGGCGATTTTTCGTGGGTGTTAGCCCACGGATCGATGGGGGGGCGCTGGGTCCGGAAATTATTTTGGGCCGAGCCGCTCGGAGGGGTCCCTGACGAGCTGTTAAGCGGATCCATGGGCTCCGGGGGGCCTGTGGGAGGTTTTGAGGGCGTCGCAGAGGCGAAAGAGTGGAAACGGCAGTTTTTTGGCGATTTTTCGTGGGTGTTAGCCCACGGATCGATGGGGGGGCGCTGGGTCCGGAAATTATTTTGGGCCGAGCCGCTCGGGGGGGTCCCTGACGAGCTGTTAAGCGTATCCATGGGCTCCGGGGGGCATGTGGGAGGTTTTGAGGGCGTCCCAGAGGCGAAAGAGTGGAAACGGCAGTTTTTTGGCGATTTTTCGTGGGTGTTAGCCCACGGATCGATGGGGGGGCGCTGGGTCCAGAAATTATTTTGGGCCGAGCCGCTCAGGGGGGTCCCTGACGAGCTGTTAAGCGGATCCATGGGCTCCGGGGGGCCTGTGGGAGGTTTTGAGGGCGTCCCAGAGGCGAAAGAGTGGAAACGGCAGTTTTTTGGCGATTTTTCGTGGGTGTTAGCCCACGGATCGATGGGGGGGCGCTGGGTCCGGAAATTATTTTGGGCCGAGCCGCTCGGAGGGGTCCCTGACGAGCTGTTAAGCGGATCCATGGGCTCCGGGGGGCCTGTGGGAGGTTTTGAGGGCGTCCCAGAGGCGAAATAGTGGAAACGGCAGTTTTTTGGCGATTTTTCGTAGGTGTTAGCCCACGGATCGATGGGGGGGCGCTGGGTCCGGAAATTATTTTGGGCCGAACCGCTCGGGGGGGTCCCTGACGAGCTGTTAAGCGGATCTATGGGCTCCGGGGGGCCTGTGGGAGGTTTTGAGGGCGTCCCAGAGGCGAAAGAGTGGAAACGGCAGTTTTTTGGCGATTTTTCGTGGGTGTTAGCCCACGGATCGATGGGGGGGCGCTGGGTCCGGAAATTATTTTGGGCCGAGCCGCTCGGGGGGGTCCCTGACGAGCTGTTAAGCGGATCCATGGGATCCGGGGGGCCTGTGGGAGGTTTTGAGGGCGTCCCAGAGGCGAAAGAGTGGAAACGGCAGTTTTTTGGCGATTTTTCATGGGTGTTAGCCCACGGATCGATGGGGGGGCGCTGGGTCCGGAAATTATTTTGGGCCGAGCCGCTCGGGGGGGTCCCTGACGAGCTATTAAGCGCATCCATGGGCTCCGGGGGGCCTGTGGGAGGTTTTGAGGGCGTCCCAGAGGCGAAAGAGTGGAAACGGCAGTTTTTTGGCGATTTTTCGTGGGTGTTAGCCCACGGATCGATGGGGGGGCGCTGGGTCCGGAAATTATTTTGGGCCGAGCCGTTCGGGGGGGTCCCTGACGAGCTGTTAAGCGGATCCATGGGCTCCGGGGGGCCTGTGGGAGGTTTTGAGGGCGTCCCAGAGGCGAAAGAGTGGAAACGGCAGTTTTTTGGCAATTTTTCGTGGGTGTTAGCCCACGGATCGATGGGGGGGTGCTGGTTCCGAAAATTATTTTGGGCCGACCCGCTCGGGGGGGTCCCTGACGAGCTGTTAAGCGGATCCATGGGATCCGGGGGGCCTGTGGGAGGTTTTGAGGGCGTCCCAGAGGCGAAAGAGTGGAAACGGCAGTTTTTTGGCGATTTTTCGTGGGTGTTAGCCCACGGATCGATGGGGGGGCGCTGGGTCCGGAAATTATTTTGGGCCGAGACGCTCGGGGGGGTCCCTGACGAGCTGTTAAGCGGATCCATGGGCTCCGGGGGGCCTGTGGGAGGTTTTGAGGGCGTCCCAGAGGCGAAAGAGTGGAAACGGCAGTTTTTTGGCAATTTTTCGTGGGTGTTAGCCCACGGATCGATGGGGGGGCGCTGGGTCCAGAAATTATTTTGGGCCGAGCCACTCGGGGGGGTCCCTGACGAGCTGTTAAGCGGATCCATGGGCTCCGGGGGGCCTGTGGGAGGTTTTGAGGGCATCCCAGAGGCGAAAGAGTGGAAACGGCAGTTTTTTGGCGATTTTTCGTGGGTGTTAGCCCACGGATCGATGGGGGGGCGCTGGGTCCGGAAATTATTTTGGGCTGAGCCGCTCGGGGGGGTCCCTGACAAGCTGTTAAGTGGATCCATGGGCTCCGGGGGGCCTGTGGGAGGTTTTGAGGGCGTCCCAGAGGCGAAAGAGTGGAAACGGCAGTTTTTTGGCGATTTTTCATGGGTGTTAGCCCACGGATCGATGGGGGGGCGCTGGGTCCGGAAATTATTTTGGGCCGAGCTGCTCGGGGGGGTCCCTGACGAGCTGTTAAGCGGATCCATGGGCTCCGGGGGGCCTGTGGGAGGTTTTGAGGGCGTCCCAGAGGCGAAAGAGTGGAAACGGCAGTTTTTTGGCGATTTTTCGTGGGTGTTAGCCCACGGATCGATGGGGGGGCGCTGGGTCCAGAAATTATTTTGGGCCGAGCCGCTCGAGGGGGTCCCTGACGAGCTGTTAAGAGGATACATGGGCTCCGGGGGGCCTGTGGGAGGTTTTGAGGGCGTCCCAGAGGCGAAAGAGTGGAAACGGCAGTTTTTTGGCGATTTTTCGTGGGTGTTAGCCCACGGATCGATGGGGGGGCGCTGGGTTCGGAAATTATTTTGGGCCGAGCCGCTCGGGGGGGTCCCTGACGAGCTGTTAAGCGGATCCATGGGCTCCGGGGGGCCTGTGGGAGGTTTTGAGGGCGTCCCAGAGGCGAAAGAGTGGAAACGGCAGTTTTTTGGCGATTTTTCGTGGGTGTTAGCCCACGGATCGATGGGGGGGCGCTGGGTCCGGAAATTATTTTGGGCCGAGCCGCTCGGGGGGGTCCCTGACGAGCTGTTAAGCGGATCCATGGGCTCCGGGGGGCCTGTGGGAGGTTTTGAGGGCGTCCCAGAGGCGAAAGAGTGGAAACGGCAGTTTTTTGGCGATTTTTCGTGGGTGTTAGCCCACGGATCGATGGGGGGGCGCTGGGTCCGGAAATTATTTTGGGCCGAACCGCTCGGGGGGGTCCCTGACGAGCTGTTAAGTGGATCCATGGGCTCCGGGGGGCCTGTAGGAGGTTTTGAGGGCGTCCCAGAGGCGAAAAAGTGGAAACGGCAGTTTTTTGGCGATTTTTCGTGGGTGTTAGCCCACGGATCGATGGGAGGGAACTGGGTCCGGAAATTATTTTGGGCTGAGCCACTCGAGGGGGTCCCTAACGAGCTGTTAAGCGGATCCATGGGCTCCGAGGGGCCTGTGGGAGGTTTTGAGGGCCTCCCAGAGGCGAAAGAGTGGAAACGGCAGTTTTTTGGCGATTTTTCGTGGGTGTTAGCCCACGGATCGATGGGGGGGCGCTGGGTCCGGAAATTATTTTGGGCCGAGATGCTCGGGGGGGTCCTTGAAAAGCTGTTAAGCGGATCCATGGGCTCCGGGGGGCCTGTGGGAGGTTTTGAGGGCATCCCAGAGGCGAAAGAGTGGAAACGGCAGTTTTTTGGCGATTTTTCGTGGGTGTTAGCCCACGGATCGATGGGGGGGCGCTGGGTCCGGAAATTATTTTGGGCCGAACCGCTCAAGGGGGTCCCTGACGAGCTGTTAAGCGGATCCATGGGCTCCGGGGGGCCTGTGGGTGGTTTTGAGGGCGTTCCAGAGGCGAAAGAGTGGAAACGGCAGTTTTTTGGCGATTTTTCGTGGGTGTTAGCCCACGGATCGATGGGGGGGCGCTGGGTCCGGAAATTATTTTGGGCCGAGCCGCTCGGGGGGGTCCCTGACGAGCTGTTAAGCGGATCCATGGGCTCCGGGGGGCCTGTGGGAGGTTTTGAGGGCGTCCCAGAGGCGAAAGAGTGGAAACGGCAGTTTTTTGGCAATTTTTCGTGGGTGTTAGCCCACGGATCGATGGGGGGCGCTGGGTCCGGAAATTACTTTGGGCCGAGCCGCTTGGGGGGGTCCCTGACGAGCTGTTAAGCGGATCCATGGGCTCCGGGGGGCCTGTGGGAGGTTTTGAGGGCGTCCCAGAGGCGAAAGAGTGGAAACGGCAGTTTTTTGGCGATTTTTCGTGGGTGTTAGCCCACGGATCGATGGGGGGGCGCTGGGTCCGGAAATTATTTTGGGCCGAGCCGCTCGGGGGGGTCCCTGACGATCTGTTAAGCGGATCCATGGGCTCCGAGGGGCCTGTGGGAGGTTTTGAGGGCGTCCCAGAGGCGAAAGAGTGGAAACGGCAGTTTTTTGGCGATTTTTCGTGGGTGTTAGCCCACGGATCGATGGGGGGGCGTTGGGTCCGGAAATTATTTTGGGCCGAGCCGCTCGGGGGGGTCCCTGATGAGCTGTTAAGCGGATCCATGGGCTCCGGGGGGCCTGTGGGAGGTTTTGAGGGCGTCCCAGAGGCGAAAGAGTGGAAACGGCAGTTTTTTGGCGATTTTTCGTGGGTGTTAGCCCACGGATCGATGGGGGGGCGCTGGGTCCGGAAATTATTTTGGGCCGAGCCGCTCGGGGGGGTCCCTGACGAGCTGTTAAGCATATCCATGGGCTCCGGGGGGCCTGTGGGAGGTTTTGAGGGCGTCCCAGAGGCGAAAGAGTGGAAACGGCAGTTTTTTGGCGATTTTTCGTGGGTGTTAGCCCACGGATCGATGGGGGGGCGCTGGGTCCAGAAATTATTTTGGGCCGAGCCGCTCGGGGGGGTCCCTGACGAGCTGTTAAGCGGATCCATGGGCTCCGGGGGGCCTGTGGGAGGTTTTGAGGGCGTCCCAGAGGCGAAAGAGTGGAAACGGCAGTTTTTTGGCGATTTTTCGTGGGTGTTAGCCCACGGATCGATGGGGGGGCGCTGGGTCCGGAAATTATTTTGGGCCGAGCCGCTCGGGGGGGTCCCTGACGAGCTGTTAAGCGGATCCATGGGCTCCGTGGGGCCTGTGGGAGGTTTTGAGGGCGTCCCAGAGGCGAAAGAGTGGAAACGGCAGTTTTTTGGCAATTTTTCGTGGGTGTTAGCCCACGGATCGATGGGGGGGCGCTGGGTCCGGAAATTATTTTGGACCGAGCCGCTCGGGGGGGTCCCTGACGAGCTGTTAAGCGGATCCATGGGCTCTGGGGGGCCTGTGGGAGGTTTTGAGGGCGTCCCAGAGGCGAAAGAGTGGAAACGGCAGTTTTTTGGCGATTTTTCGTGGGTGTTAGCCCACGGATCGATGGGGGGGCGCTGGGTCCGGAAATTATTTTGGGCCGAGCCGCTCGGAGGGGTCCCTGACGAGCTGTTAAGCGGATCCATGGGCTCCGGGGGGCCTGTGGGAGGTTTTGAGGGCGTCGCAGAGGCGAAAGAGTGGAAACGGCAGTTTTTTGGCGATTTTTCGTGGTCGTTAGCCCACGGATCGATGGGGGGGCGCTGGGTCCGGAAATTATTTTGGGCCGAGCCGCTCGGGGGGGTCCCTGACGAGCTGTTAAGCGTATCCATGGGCTCCGGGGGGCATGTGGGAGGTTTTGAGGGCGTCCCAGAGGCGAAAGAGTGGAAACGGCAGTTTTTTGGCGATTTTTCGTGGGTGTTAGCCCACGGATCGATGGGGGGGCGCTGGGTCCGGAAATTATTTTGGGCCGAGCCGCTCAGGGGGGTCCCTGACGAGCTGTTAAGCGGATCCATGGGCTCCGGGGGGCCTGTGGGAGGTTTTGAGGGCGTCCCAGAGGCGAAAGAGTGGAAACGGCAGTTTTTTGGCGATTTTTCGTGGGTGTTAGCCCACGGATCGATGGGGGGGCGCTGGGTCCGGAAATTATTTTGGGCCGAGCCGCTCGGAGGGGTCCCTGACGAGCTGTTAAGCGGATCCATGGGCTCCGGGGGGCCTGTGGGAGGTTTTGAGGGCGTCCCAGAGGCGAAATAGTGGAAACGGCAGTTTTGTGGCGATTTTTCGTGGGTGTTAGCCCACGGATCGATGGGGGGGCGCTGGGTCCGGAAATTATTTTGGGCCGAGCCGCTCGGGGGGGTCCCTGACGAGCTGTTAAGCGGATCCATGGGCTCCGGGGGGCCTGTGGGAGGTTTTGAGGGCGTCCCAGAGGCGAAAGAGTGGAAACGGCAGTTTTTTGGCGATTTTTCGTGGGTGTTAGCCCACGGATCGATGGGGGGGCGCTGGGTCCGGAAATTATTTTGGGCCGAGCCGCTCGGGGGGGTCCCTGACGAGCTGTTAAGCGGATCCATGGGCTCCGGGGGGCCTGTGGGAGGTTTTGAGGGCGTCCCAGAGGTGAAAGAGTGGAAACGGCAGTTTTTTGGCGATTTTTCATGGGTGTTAGCCCACGGATCGATGGGGGGGCGCTGGGTCCGGAAATTATTTTGGGCCGAGCCGCTCGGGGGGGTCCCTGACGAGCTATTAAGTGGATCCATGGGCTCCGGGGGGCCTGTGGGAGGTTTTGAGGGCGTCCCAGAGGCGAAAGAGTGGAAACGGCAGTTTTTTGGCGATTTTTCGTGGGTGTTAGCCCACGGATCGATGGGGGGGCGCTGGGTCCGGAAATTATTTTGGGCCGAGCCGTTCGGGGGGGTCCCTGACGAGCTGTTAAGCGGATCCATGGGCTCCGGGGGGCCTGTGGGAGGTTTTGAGGGCGTCCCAGAGGCGAAAGAGTGGAAACGGCAGTTTTTTGGCGATTTTTCGTGGGTGTTAGCCCACGGATCGATGGGGGGGCGCTGGGTCCGAAAATTATTTTGGACTGACCCGCTCGGGGGGGTCCCTGACGAGCTGTTAAGCGGATCCATGGGATCCGGGGGGCCTGTGGGAGGTTTTGAGGGCGTCCCAGAGGCGAAAGAGTGGAAACGGCAGTTTTTTGGCGATTTTTCGTGGGTGTTAGCCCACGGATCGATGGGGGGGCGCTGGGTCCGGAAATTATTTTGGGCCGAGCCGCTCGGGGGGGTCCCTGACGAGCTGTTAAGCGGATCCATGGGCTCCGGGGGGCCTGTGGGAGGTTTTGAGGGCGTCCCAGAGGCGAAAGAGTGGAAACGACAGTTTTTTGGCGATTTTTCGTGGGTGTTAGCCCACGGATCGATGGGGGGGCGCTGGGTCCAGAAATTATTTTGGGCCGAGCCACTCGGGGGGGTCCCTGACGAGCTGTTAAGCGGATCCATGGGCTCCGGGGGGCCTGTGGGAGGTTTTGAGGACGTCCCAGAGGCGAAAGAGTGGAAACGGCAGTTTTTTGGCGATTTTTCGTGGGTGTTAGCCCACGGATCGATGGGGGGGCGCTGGGTCCGGAAATTATTTTGGGCTGAGCCGCTCGGGGGGGTCCCTGACAAGCTGTTAAGTGGATCCATGGGCTCCGGGGGGCCTGTGGGAGGTTTTGAGGGCGTCCCAGAGGCGAAAGAGTGGAAACGGCAGTTTTTTGGCGATTTTTCATGGGTGTTAGCCCACGGATCGATGGGGGGGCGCTGGGTCCGGAAATTATTTTGGGCCGAGCTGCTCGGGGGGGTCCCTGACGAGCTGTTAAGCGGATCCATGGGCTCCGGGGGGCCTGTGGGAGGTTTTGAGGGCGTCCCAGAGGCGAAAGAGTGGAAACGGCAGTTTTTTGGCGATTTTTCGTGGGTGTTAGCCCACGGATCGATGGGGGGGCGCTGGGTCCAGAAATTATTTTGGGCCGAGCCGCTCGGGGGGGTCCCTGACGATCTGTTAAGAGGATACATGGGCTCCGGGGGGCCTGTGGGAGGTTTTGAGGGCGTCCCAGAGGCGAAAGAGTGGAAACGGCAGTTTTTTGGCGATTTTTCGTGGGTGTTAGCCCACGGATCGATGGGGGGGCGCTGGGTCTGGAAATTATTTTGGGCCGAGCCGCTCGGGGGGGTCCCTGACGAGCTGTTAAGCGGATCCATGGGCTCCGGGGGGCCTGTGGGAGGTTTTGAGGGCGTCCCAGAGGCGAAAGAGTGGAAACGGCAGTTTTTTGGCGATTTTTCGTGGGTGTTAGCCCACGGATCGATGGGGGGGCGCTGGGTCCGGAAATTATTTTGGGCCGAGCCGCTCGGGGGGGTCCCTGATGAGCTGTTAAGCGGATCCATGGTCTCCTGGGGGCCTGTGGGAGGTTTTGAGGGCGTCCCAGAGGCGAAAGAGTGGAAACGGCAGTTTTTTGGTGATTTTTCGTGGGTGTTAGCCCACGGATCGATGGGGGGGCGCTGGGTCCGGAAATTATTTTGGGCCGAGCCGCTCAGGGGGGTCCCTGACGAGCTGTTAAGTGGATCCATGGGCTCCGGGGGGCCTGTGGGAGGTTTTGAGGGCGTCCCAGAGGCGAAAAAGTGGAAACGGCAGTTTTTTGGCGATTTTTCGTGGGTGTTAGCCCACGGATCGATGGGAGGGCGCTGGGTCCGGAAATTATTTTGGGCTGAGCCACTCGGGGGGGTCCCTAACGAGCTGTTAAGCGGATCCATGGGCTCCGGGGGGCCTGTGGGAGGTTTTGAGGGCCTCCCAGAGGCGAAAGAGTGGAAACGGCAGTTTTTTGGCGATTTTTCGTGGGTGTTAGCCCACGGATCGATGGGGGGGCGCTGGGTCCGGAAATTATTTTGGGCCGAGACGCTCGGGGGGGTCCTTGACGAGCTGTTAAGCGGATCCATGGGCTCCGGGGGGCCTGTGGGAGGTTTTGAGGGCGTCCCAGAGGCGAAAGAGTGGAAACGGCAGTTTTTTGGCAATTTTTCGTGGGTGTTAGCCCACGGATCGATGGGGGGGCGCTGGGTCCAGAAATTATTTTGGGCCGAGCCGCTCGGGGGGGTCCCTGACGATCTGTTAAGAGGATACATGGGCTCCGGGGGGCCTGTGGGAGGTTTTGAGGGCGTCCCAGAGGCGAAAGAGTGGAAACGGCAGTTTTTTGGCGATTTTTCGTGGGTGTTAGCCCACGGATCGATGGGGGGGCGCTGGGTCCGGAAATTATTTTGGGCCGAGACGCTCGGGGGGGTCCTTGACGAGCTGTTAAGCGGATCCATGGGCTCCGGGGGGCCTGTGGGAGGTTTTGAGGGCCTCCCAGAGGCGAAAGAGTGGAAACGGCAGTTTTTTGGCGATTTTTCGTGGGTGTTAGCCCACGGATCGATGGGGGGGCGCTGGGTCCGGAAATTATTTTGGGCCGAGCTGCTCGGGGGGGTCCCTGACGAGCTGTTAAGCGGATCCATGGGCTCCGGGGGGCCTGTGGGAGGTTTTGAGGGCGTCCCAGAGGCGAAAGAGTGGAAACGGCAGTTTTTTGGCGATTTTTCGTGGGTGTTAGCCCACGGATCGATGGGGGGGCGCTGGGTCAGGAAATTATTTTGGGCCGAGACGCTCGGGGGGGTCCCTAACGAGCTGTTAAGCGGATCCATGGGCTCCGGGGGGCCTGTGGGAGGTTTTGAGGGCCTCCCAGAGGCGAAAGAGTGGAAACGGCAGTTTTTTGGCGATTTTTCGTGGGTGTTAGCCCACGGATCGATGGGGGGGCGCTGGGTCCGGAAATTATTTTGGGCCGAGACGCTCGGGGGGGTCCTTGACGAGCTGTTAAGCGGATCCATGGGCTCCGGGGGGCCTGTGGGAGGTTTTGAGGGCGTCCCAGAGGCGAAAGAGTGGAAACGGCAGTTTTTTGGCGATTTTTCGTGGGTGTTAGCCCACGGATCGATGGGGGGGCGCTGGGTCCAGAAATTATTTTGGGCCGAGCCGCTCGGGGGGGTCCCTGACGATCTGTTAAGAGGATACATGGGCTCCGGGGGGCCTGTGGGAGGTTTTGAGGGCGTCCCAGAGGCGAAAGAGTGGAAACGGCAGTTTTTTGGCGATTTTTCGTGGGTGTTAGCCCACGGATCGATGGGGGGGCGCTGGGTCCGGAAATTATTTTGAGCCGAGACGCTCGGGGGGGTCCCTGACAAGCTGTTAAGTGGATCCATGGGCTCCGGGGGGCCTGTGGGAGGTTTTGAGGGCGTCCCAGAGGCGAAAGAGTGGAAACGGCAGTTTTTTGGCGATTTTTCATGGGTGTTAGCCCACGGATCGATGGGGGGGCGCTGGGTCCGGAAATTATTTTGGGCCGAGCTGCTCGGGGGGGTCCCTGACGAGCTGTTAAGCGGATCCATGGGCTCCGGGGGGCCTGTGGGAGGTTTTGAGGGCGTCCCAGAGGCGAAAGAGTGGAAACGGCAGTTTTTTGGCGATTTTTCGTGGGTGTTAGCCCACGGATCGATGGGGGGGCGCTGGGTCCAGAAATTATTTTGGGCCGAGCCGCTCGGGGGGGTCCCTGACGATCTGTTAAGAGGATACATGGGCTCCGGGGGGCCTGTGGGAGGTTTTGAGGGCGTCCCAGAGGCGAAAGAGTGGAAACGGCAGTTTTTTGGCGATTTTTCGTGGGTGTTAGCCCACGGATCGATGGGGGGGCGCTGGGTCCGGAAATTATTTTGGGCCGAGCCGCTCGGGGGGGGCCCTGACGAGCTGTTAAGCGGATCCATGGGCTCCGGGGGGCCTGTGGGAGGTTTTGAGGGCGTCCCAGAGGCGAAAGAGTGGAAACGGCAGTTTTTTGGCGATTTTTCGTGGGTGTTAGCCCACGGATCGATGGGGGGGCGCTGGGTCCGGAAATTATTTTGGGCCGAGCCGCTCGGGGGGGTCCCTGATGAGCTGTTAAGCGGATCCATGGGCTCCGGGGGGCCTGTGGGAGGTTTTGAGGGCGTCCCAGAGGCGAAAGAGTGGAAACGGCAGTTTTTTGGTGATTTTTCGTGGGTGTTAGCCCACGGATCGATGGGGGGGCGCTGGGTCCGGAAATTATTTTGGGCCGAGCCGCTCGGGGGGGTCCCTGACGAGCTGTTAAGTGGATCCATGGGCTCCGGGGGGCCTGTGGGAGGTTTTGAGGGCGTCCCAGAGGCGAAAAAGTGGAAACGGCAGTTTTTTGGCGATTTTTCGTGGGTGTTAGCCCACGGATCGATGGGAGGGCGCTGGGTCCAGAAATTATTTTGGGCTGAGCCACTCGGGGGGGTCCCTAACGAGCTGTTAAGCGGATCCATGGGCTCCGGGGGGCCTGTGGGAGGTTTTGAGGGCCTCCCAGAGGCGAAAGAGTGGAAACGGCAGTTTTTTGGCGATTTTTCGTGGGTGTTAGCCCACGGATCGATGGGGGGGCGCTGGGTCCGGAAATTATTTTGGGCCGAGACGCTCGGGGGGGTCCTTGACGAGCTGTTAAGCGGATCCATGGGCTCCGGGGGGCCTGTGGGAGGTTTTGAGGGCATCCCAGAGGCGAAAGAGTGGAAACGGCAGTTTTTTGGCGATTTTTCGTGGGTGTTAGCCCACGGATCGATGGGGGGGCGCTGGGTCCGGAAATTATTTTGGGCCGAACCGCTCAAGGGGGTCCCTGACGAGCTGTTAAGCGGATCCATGGGCTCCGGGGGGCCTGTGGGAGGTTTTGAGGGCGTTCCAGAGGCGAAAGAGTGGAAACGGCAGTTTTTTGGCGATTTTTCGTGGGTGTTAGCCCACGGATCGATGGGGGGGCGCTGGGTCCGGAAATTATTTTGGGCCGAGCCGCTCGGGGGGGTCCCTGACGATCTGTTAAGAGGATACATGGGCTCCGGGGGGCCTGTGGGAGGTTTTAAGGGCGTCCCAGAGGCGAAAGAGTGGAAACGGCAGTTTTTTGGCGATTTTTCGTGGGTGTTAGCCCACGGATCGATGGGGGGGCGCTGGGTCCGGAAATTGTTTTGGGCCGAGACGCTCGGGGGGGTCCTTGACGAGCTGTTAAGCGGATCCATGGGCTCCGGGGGGCCTGTGGGAGGTTTTGAGGGCCTCCCAGAGGCGAAAGAGTGGAAACGGCAGTTTTTTGGCGATTTTTCGTGGGTGTTAGCCCACGGATCGATGGGGGGGCGCTGGGTCCGGAAATTATTTTGGGCCGAGCTGCTCGGGGGGGTCCCTGACGAGCTGTTAAGCGGATCCATGGGCTCCGGGGGGCCTGTGGGAGGTTTTGAGGGCGTCCCAGAGGCGAAAGAGTGGAAACGGCAGTTTTTTGGCGATTTTTCGTGGGTGTTAGCCCACGGATCGATGGGGGGGCGCTGGGTCAGGAAATTATTTTGGGCCGAGACGCTCGGGGGGGTCCCTAACGAGCTGTTAAGCGGATCCATGGGCTCCGGGGGGCCTGTGGGAGGTTTTGAGGGCCTCCCAGAGGCGAAAGAGTGGAAACGGCAGTTTTTTGGCGATTTTTCGTGGGTGTTAGCCCACGGATCGATGGGGGGGCGCTGGGTCCGAAAATTATTTTGGGCCGAGACGCTCGGGGGGGTCCTTGACGAGCTGTTAAGCGGATCCATGGGCTCCGGGGGGCCTGTGGGAGGTTTTGAGGGCGTCCCAGAGGCGAAAGAGTGGAAACGGCAGTTTTTTGGCGATTTTTCGTGGGTGTTAGCCCACGGATCGATGGGGGGGCGCTGGGTCCAGAAATTATTTTGGGCCGAGCCGCTCGGGGGGGTCCCTGACGATCTGTTAAGAGGATACATGGGCTCCGGGGGGCCTGTGGGAGGTTTTGAGGGCGTCCCAGAGGCGAAAGAGTGGAAACGGCAGTTTTTTGGCGATTTTTCGTGGGTGTTAGCCCACGGATCGATGGGGGGGCGCTGGGTCCGGAAATTATTTTGGGCCGAGACGCTCGGGGGGGTCCCTGACAAGCTGTTAAGTGGATCCATGGGCTCCGGGGGGCCTGTGGGAGGTTTTGAGGGCGTCCCAGAGGCGAAAGAGTGGAAACGGCAGTTTTTTGGCGATTTTTCATGGGTGTTAGCCCACGGATCGATGGGGGGGCGCTGGGTCCGGAAATTATTTTGGGCCGAGCTGCTTGGGGGGGTCCCTGACGAGCTGTTAAGCGGATCCATGGGCTCCGGGGGGCCTGTGGGAGGTTTTGAGGGCGTCCCAGAGGCGAAAGAGTGGAAACGGCAGTTTTTTGGCGATTTTTCGTGGGTGTTAGCCCACGGATCGATGGGGGGGCGCTGGGTCCAGAAATTATTTTGGGCCGAGCCGCTCGGGGGGGTCCCTGACGATCTGTTAAGAGGATACATGGGCTCCGGGGGGCCTGTGGGAGGTTTTGAGGGCGTCCCAGAGGCGAAAGAGTGGAAACGGCAGTTTTTTGGCGATTTTTCGTGGGTGTTAGCCCACGGATCGATGGGGGGGCGCTGGGTCCGGAAATTATTTTGGGCCGAGCCGCTCGGGGGGGGCCCTGACGAGCTGTTAAGCGGATCCATGGGCTCCGGGGGGCCTGTGGGAGGTTTTGAGGGCGTCCCAGAGGCGAAAGAGTGGAAACGGCAGTTTTTTGGCGATTTTTCGTGGGTGTTAGCCCACGGATCGATGGGGGGGCGCTGGGTCCGGAAATTATTTTGGGCCGAGCCGCTCGGGGGGGTCCCTGATGAGCTGTTAAGCGGATCCATGGGCTCCGGGGGGCCTGTGGGAGGTTTTGAGGGCGTCCCAGAGGCGAAAGAGTGGAAACGGCAGTTTTTTGGTGATTTTTCGTGGGTGTTAGCCCACGGATCGATGGGGGGGCGCTGGGTCCGGAAATTATTTTGGGCCGAGCCGCTCGGGGGGGTCCCTGACGAGCTGTTAAGTGGATCCATGGGCTCCGGGGGGCCTGTGGGAGGTTTTGAGGGCGTCCCAGAGGCGAAAAAGTGGAAACGGCAGTTTTTTGGCGATTTTTCGTGGGTGTTAGCCCACGGATCGATGGGAGGGCGCTGGGTCCAGAAATTATTTTGGGCTGAGCCACTCGGGGGGGTCCCTAACGAGCTGTTAAGCGGATCCATGGGCTCCGGGGGGCCTGTGGGAGGTTTTGAGGGCCTCCCAGAGGCGAAAGAGTGGAAACGGCAGTTTTTTGGCGATTTTTCGTGGGTGTTAGCCCACGGATCGATGGGGGGGCGCTGGGTCCGGAAATTATTTTGGGCCGAGACGCTCGGGGGGGTCCTTGACGAGCTGTTAAGCGGATCCATGGGCTCCGGGGGGCCTGTGGGAGGTTTTGAGGGCATCCCAGAGGCGAAAGAGTGGAAACGGCAGTTTTTTGGCGATTTTTCGTGGGTGTTAGCCCACGGATCGATGGGGGGGCGCTGGGTCCGGAAATTATTTTGGGCCGAACCGCTCAAGGGGGTCCCTGACGAGCTGTTAAGCGGATCCATGGGCTCCGGGGGGCCTGTGGGAGGTTTTGAGGGCGTTCCAGAGGCGAAAGAGTGGAAACGGCAGTTTTTTGGCGATTTTTCGTGGGTGTTAGCCCACGGATCGATGGGGGGGCGCTGGGTCCGGAAATTATTTTGGGCCGAACCGCTCGGGGGGGTCCCTGACGAGCTGTTAAGCGGATCCATGGGCTCCGGGGGGCCTGTGGGAGGTTTTGAGGGCGTCCCAGAGGCGAAAGAGTGGAAACGGCAGTTTTTTGGCAATTTTTCGTGGGTGTTAGCCCACGGATCGATGGGGGGCGCTGGGTCTGGAAATTACTTTGGGCCGAGCCGCTCGGGGGGGTCCCTGACGAGCTGTTAAGCGGATCCATGGGCTCCGGGGGGCCTGTGGGAGGTTTTGAGGGCGTCCCAGAGGCGAAAGAGTGGAAACGGCAGTTTTTTGGCGATTTTTCGTGGGTGTTAGCCCACGGATCGATGGGGGGGCGCTGGGTCCGGAAATTATTTTGGGCCGAGCCGCTCGGGGGGGTCCCTGACGATCTGTTAAGCGGATCCATGGGCTCCGAGGGGCCTGTGGGAGGTTTTGAGGGCGTCCCAGAGGCGAAAGAGTGGAAACGACAGTTTTTTGGCGATTTTTCGTGGGTGTTAGCCCACGGATCGATGGGGGGGCGCTGGGTCCGAAAATTATTTTGGGCCGAGCCGCTCGGGGGGGTCCCTGATGAGCTGTTAAGCGGATCCATGGGCTCCGGGGGGCCTGTGGGAGGTTTTGAGGGCGTCCCAGAGGCGAAAGAGTGGAAACGGCAGTTTTTTGGCGATTTTTCGTGGGTGTTAGCCCACGGATCGATGGGGGGGCGCTGGGTCCGAAAATTATTTTGGGCCGAGCCGCTCGGGGGGGTCCCTGACGAGCTGTTAAGCATATCCATGGGCTCCGGGGGGCCTGTGGGAGGTTTTGAGGGCGTCCCAGAGGCGAAAGAGTGGAAACGGCAGTTTTTTGGCGATTTTTCGTGGGTGTTAGCCCACGGATCGATGGGGGGGCGCTGGGTCCGGAAATTATTTTGGGCCGAGCCGCTCGGGGGGGTCCCTGACGAGCTGTTAAGTGGATCCATGGGCTCCGGGGGGCCTGTGGGAGGTTTTGAGGGCGTCCCAGAGGCGAAAGAGTGGAAACGGCAGTTTTTTGGCAATTTTTCATGGGTGTTAGCCCACGGATCGATGGGGGGGCGCTGGGTCCGAAAATTATTTTGGGCCGAGCCACTCGGGGGGGTCCCTGACGAGCTGTTAAGCGGATCCATGGGCTCCGGGGGGCCTGTGGGAGGTTTTGAGGGCGTCCCAGAGGCGAAAGAGTGGAAACGGCAGTTTTTTGGCAATTTTTCGTGGGTGTTAGCCCACGGATCGATGGGGGGGCGCTGGGTCCGGAAATTATTTTGGGCCGAGCCGCTCGAGGGGGTCCCTGACGAGCTGTTAAGCGGATCCATGGGCTCCGGGGGGCCTGTGGGAGGTTTTGAGGGCGTCCCAGAGGCGAAAGAGTGGAAACGGCAGTTTTTTGGCGATTTTTCGTGGGTGTTAGCCCACGGATCGATGGGGGGGCGCTGGGTCCGGAAATTATTTTGGGCCGAGCCGCTCGGGGTGGTCCCTGACGAGCTGTTAAGCGGATCCATGGGCTCCGGGGGGCCTGTGGGAGGTTTTGAGGGCGTCCCAGAGGCGAAAGAGTGGAAACGACAGTTTTTTGGCGATTTTTCGTAGGTGTTAGCCCACGGATCGATGGGGGGGCGCTGGGTCCGGAAATTATTTTTGGCCGAGCCACTCTGGGGGGTCCCTGACGAGCTGTTAAACGGAACCATGGGCTCCGGGGGGCCTGTGGGAGGTTTTGAGGGCATCCCAGAGGCGAAAGAGTGGAAACGGCAGTTTTTTGGCGATTTTTCGTGGGTGTTAGCCCACGGATCGATGGGGGGGCGCTGGGTCCGGAAATTATTTTGGGCCGAGCCGCTCGGGGGTGTCCCTGACGAGCTGTTAAGCGGATCCATGGGCTCCGGGGGGCCTGTTGGAGGTTTTGAGGGCGTCCCAGAGGCGAAAGAGTGGAAACGGCAGTTTTTTGGCGATTTTTCGTGGGTGTTAGCCCACGGATCGATGGGGGGGCGCTGGGTCCGGAAATTATTTTGGGCCGAGCCGCTCGGGGGGGTCCCTGACGATCTGTTAAGTGGATCCATGGGCTCCGAGGGGCCTGTGGGAGGTTTTGAGGGCGTCCCAGAGGCGAAAGAGTGGAAACGACAGTTTTTTGGCGATTTTTCGTGGGTGTTAGCCCACGGATCGATGGGGGGGCGCTGGGTCCGAAAATTATTTTGGGCCGAGCCGCTCGGGGGGGTCCCTGATGAGCTGTTAAGCGGATCCATGGGCTCCGGGGGGCCTGTGGGAGGTTTTGAGGGCGTCCCAGAGGCGAAAGAGTGGAAACGGCAGTTTTTTGGCGATTTTTCGTGGGTGTTAGCCCACGGATCGATGGGGGGGCGCTGGGTCCGAAAATTATTTTGGGCCGAGCCGCTCGGGGGGGTCCCTGACGAGCTGTTAAGCATATCCATGGGCTCCGGGGGGCCTGTGGGAGGTTTTGAGGGCGTCCCAGAGGCGAAAGAGTGGAAACGGCAGTTTTTTGGCGATTTTTCGTGGGTGTTAGCCCACGGATCGATGGGGGGGCGCTGGGTCCGGAAATTATTTTGGGCCGAGCCGCTCGGGGGGGTCCCTGACGAGCTGTTAAGTGGATCCATGGGCTCCGGGGGGCCTGTGGGAGGTTTTGAGGGCGTCCCAGAGGCGAAAGAGTGGAAACGGCAGTTTTTTGGCAATTTTTCATGGGTGTTAGCCCACGGATCGATGGGGGGGCGCTGGGTCCGAAAATTATTTTGGGCCGAGCCACTCGGGGGGGTCCCTGACGAGCTGTTAAGCGGATCCATGGGCTCCGGGGGGCCTGTGGGAGGTTTTGAGGGCGTCCCAGAGGCGAAAGAGTGGAAACGGCAGTTTTTTGGCAATTTTTCGTGGGTGTTAGCCCACGGATCGATGGGGGGGCGCTGGGTCCGGAAATTATTTTGGGCCGAGCCGCTCGAGGGGGTCCCTGACGAGCTGTTAAGCGGATCCATGGGCTCCGGGGGGCCTGTGGGAGGTTTTGAGGGCGTCCCAGAGGCGAAAGAGTGGAAACGGCAGTTTTTTGGCGATTTTTCGTGGGTGTTAGCCCACGGATCGATGGGGGGGCGCTGGGTCCGGAAATTATTTTGGGCCGAGCCGCTCGGGGTGGTCCCTGACGAGCTGTTAAGCGGATCCATGGGCTCCGGGGGGCCTGTGGGAGGTTTTGAGGGCGTCCCAGAGGCGAAAGAGTGGAAACGGCAGTTTTTTGGCGATTTTTCGTAGGTGTTAGCCCACGGATCGATGGGGGGGCGCTGGGTCCGGAAATTATTTTTGGCCGAGCCACTCTGGGGGGTCCCTGACGAGCTGTTAAACGGAACCATGGGCTCCGGGGGGCCTGTGGGAGGTTTTGAGGGCATCCCAGAGGCGAAAGAGTGGAAACGGCAGTTTTTTGGCGATTTTTCGTGGGTGTTAGCCCACGGATCGATGGGGAGGCGCTGGGTCCGGAAATTATTTTGGGCCGAGCCGCTCGGGGGTGTCCCTGACGAGCTGTTAAGCGGATCCATGGGCTCCGGGGGGCCTGTGGGAGGTTTTGAGGGCGTCCCAGAGGCGAAAGAGTGGAAACGGCAGTTTTTTGGCGATTTTTTGTGGGTGTTAGCCCACGGATCGATGGGGGGCGCTGGGCCCGGAAATTATTTTGGGCTGAGCCGCTCGGGGGGGTCCCTGACGAGCTGTTAAGCGGATCCATGGGCTCCGGGGGGCCTGTAGGAGGTTTTGAGGGCGTCCCAGAGGCGAAAGAGTGGAAACGGCAGTTTTTTGGCGATTTTTCGTGGGTGTTAGCCCACGGATCGATGGGGGGCACTGGGTCCGGAAATTATTTTGGACCGAGCCGCTCGAGGGGGTCCCTGACGAGCTGTTAAGCGGATCCATGGGCTCCGGGGGGCCTGTGGGAGGTTTTGAGGGCGTCCCAGAGGCGAAAGAGTGGAAACGGCAGTTTTTTGGCGATTTTTCGTGGGTGTTAGCCCACGGATCGATGGGGGGGCGCTGGGTCCGAAAATTATTTTGGTCCGAGCCGCTCGGGGGGGTCCCTGATGAGCTGTTAAGCGGATCCATGGGCTCCGGGGGGCCTGTGGGAGGTTTTGAGGGCGTCCCAGAGGCAAAAGAGTGGAAACGGCAGTTTTTTGGCGATTTTTCATGGGTTTAGCCCAAGGATCGATGGGGGGGTGCTGGGTCCGGAAATTATTTTGGGGCGAGCCGCTCGGGGGGCCCCTGACGAGCTGTTAAGCGGATCCATGGGCTCCGGGGGGCCTGTGGGAGGTTTTTAGGGCGTCCCAGAGGCGAAAGAGTGGAAACGGCAGTTTTTTGGCGATTTTTCGTGGGTGTTAGCCCACGGATCGATGGGGGGGCGCTGGGTCCGGAAATTATTTTGGGCCGAGCCGCTCGGGGGGGTCCCTGACGAGCTGTTAAGCGGATCCATGGGCTCCGGGGGGCCTGTGGGAGGTTTTGAGGGCGTCCCAGAGGCGAAAGAGTGGAAACGGCAGTTTTTTGGCGATTTTTCGTGGGTGTTAGCCCACGGATCGATGGGGGGGCGCTGGGTCCGAAATTATTTTGGGCCGAACCACTCGGGGGGGTCCCTGACGAGCTGTTAAGCGGATCCATGGGCTCCGGGGGGCCTGTGGGAGGTTTTGAGGGCGTCCCAGAGGCGAAAGAGTGGAAACGGCAGTTTTTTGGCAATTTTTCGTGGGTGTTAGCCCACGGATCGATGGGGGGGCGCTGGGTCCGGAAATTATTTTGGGCCGAGCCGCTCGGGGGGGTACCTGACGAGCTGTTAAGCGGATCCATGGGCTCCGAGTGGCCTGTGGGAGGTTTTGAGGGCGTCCCAGAGGCGAAAGAGTGGAAACAGCAGTTTTTTGGCGATTTTTCGTGGGTGTTAGCCCACGGATCGATGGGGGGGCGCTGGGTCCGGAAATTATTTTGGGGCGAGCCACTCGGGGGGGTCCCTGACGAGCTGTTAAGCGGATCCATGGGCTCCGGGGTGCCTGTGGGAGGTTTTGAGGGCGTCCCAGAGGCGAAAGAGTGGAAACGGCAGTTTTTTGGCGATTTTTCGTGGGTGTTAGCCCACGGATCGATGGGGGGGCGCTGGGTCCGGAAATTATTTTGGGCCGAGCCACTCGGGGGGGGGTCCCTGACGAGCTGTTAAGCGGATCCATGGGCTCCGGGGGGCCTGTGGGAGGTTTTGAGGGCGTCCCAGAGGCAAAAGAGTGGAAACGGCAGTTTTTTGGCGATTTTTCGTGGGTGTTAGCCCACGGATCGATGGGGGGGCGCTGGGTCCGGAAATTATTTTGGGCCGAGCTTTTCGGGGGGGTCCCTGACGAGCTGTTAAGTGGATCCATGGGCTCCGAGGGGCCTGTGGGAGGTTTTGAGGGCGTCCCAGAGGCGAAAGAGTGGAAACGGCAGTTTTTTGGCGATTTTTCGTGGGTGTTAGCCCACGGATCGATGGAGGGGCGCTGGGTCCGGAAATTATTTTGGGCCGAGCCGCTCGGGGGGGTCCCTGAAGAGCTGTTAAGCGGATCCATGGGCTCCAGGGGGCCTGTGGGAGGTTTTGAGGGCGTCCCAGAGGCGAAAGAGTGGAAACGGCAGTTTTTTGGCGATTTTTCGTGGGTGTTAGCCCACGGATCGATGGGGGGGCGCTGGGTCCGGAAATTATTTTGGGCTGAGCCATTCGGGGGGGTCCCTGACGAGCTGTTAAGCGGATCCATGGGCTCCGAGGGGCCTGTGGGAGGTTTTGAGGGCGTCCCAGAGGCGAAAGAGTGGAAACGGCAGTTTTTTGGCAATTTTTCGTGGGTGTTAGCCCACGGATCGATGGGGGGGCGCTGGGTCCGGAAATTATTTTGGGCCGAGCCGCTCGGGGGGGTCCCTGACGAGCTGTTAAGCGGATCCATGGGCTCCGGGGGGCCTGTGGGAGGTTTTGAGGGCGTCCCAGAGGCGAAAGAGTGGAAACGGCAGTTTTTTGGCGATTTTTCGTGGGTGTTAGCCCACGGATCGATGGGGGGGCGCTGGGTCCTAAAATTATTTTGGGCTGAGCCGCTCGGGGGGGTCCCTGACGAGCTGTTAAGCGGATCCATGGGCTCCGGGGGGCCTGTGGGAGGTTTTGAGGGCGTCCCAGAGGCGAAAGAGTGGAAACGGCAGTTTTTTGGCGATTTTTCGTGGGTGTTAGCCCACGGATCGATGGGGGGGCGCTGGGTCCGGAAATTATTTTGGGCCAAGCCGCTCGGGGGGGTCCCTGACGAGCTGTTAAGCAGATCCATGGGCTCCGGGGGGCCTGTGGGAGGTTTTGAGGGCGTCCCAGAGGCGAAAGAGTGGAAACGGCAGTTTTTTGGCGATTTTTCGTGGGTGTTAGCCCACGGATCGATGGGGGGGCGCTGGGTCCGGAAATTATTTTGGGCCGAGCCGCTCGGGGGGGTCCCTGACGAGCTGTTAAGCGGATCCATGGGCTCCGGGGGGCCTGTGGGAGGTTTTGAGGGCGTCCCAGAGGCGAAAGAGTGGAAACGGCAGTTTTTTGGCGATTTTTCGTGGGTGTTAGCCCACGGATCGATGGGGGGGCGCTGGGTCCGAAATTATTTTGGGCCGAACCACTCGGGGGGGTCCCTGACGAGCTGTTAAGCGGATCCATGGGCTCCGGGGGGCCTGTGGGAGGTTTTGAGGGCGTCCCAGAGGCGAAAGAGTGGAAACGGCAGTTTTTTGGCAATTTTTCGTGGGTGTTAGCCCACGGATCGATGGGGGGGCGCTGGGTCCGGAAATTATTTTGGGCCGAGCCGCTCGGGGGGGTACCTGACGAGCTGTTAAGCGGATCCATGGGCTCCGAGTGGCCTGTGGGAGGTTTTGAGGGCGTCCCAGAGGCGAAAGAGTGGAAACAGCAGTTTTTTGGCGATTTTTCGTGGGTGTTAGCCCACGGATCGATGGGGGGGCGCTGGGTCCGGAAATTATTTTGGGGCGAGCCACTCGGGGGGGTCCCTGACGAGCTGTTAAGCGGATCCATGGGCTCCGGGGTGCCTGTGGGAGGTTTTGAGGGCGTCCCAGAGGCGAAAGAGTGGAAACGGCAGTTTTTTGGCGATTTTTCGTGGGTGTTAGCCCACGGATCGATGGGGGGGGCGCTGGGTCCGGAAATTATTTTGGGCCGAGCCACTCGGGGGGGGGTCCCTGACGAGCTGTTAAGCGGATCCATGGGCTCCGGGGGGCCTGTGGGAGGTTTTGAGGGCGTCCCAGAGGCAAAAGAGTGGAAACGGCAGTTTTTTGGCGATTTTTCGTGGGTGTTAGCCCACGGATCGATGGGGGGGCGCTGGGTCCGGAAATTATTTTGGGCCGAGCTTTTCGGGGGGGTCCCTGACGAGCTGTTAAGTGGATCCATGGGCTCCGAGGGGCCTGTGGGAGGTTTTGAGGGCGTCCCAGAGGCGAAAGAGTGGAAACGGCAGTTTTTTGGCGATTTTTCGTGGGTGTTAGCCCACGGATCGATGGAGGGGCGCTGGGTCCGGAAATTATTTTGGGCCGAGCCGCTCGGGGGGGTCCCTGAAGAGCTGTTAAGCGGATCCATGGGCTCCAGGGGGCCTGTGGGAGGTTTTGAGGGCGTCCCAGAGGCGAAAGAGTGGAAACGGCAGTTTTTTGGCGATTTTTCGTGGGTGTTAGCCCACGGATCGATGGGGGGGCGCTGGGTCCGGAAATTATTTTGGGCTGAGCCATTCGGGGGGGTCCCTGACGAGCTGTTAAGCGGATCCATGGGCTCCGAGGGGCCTGTGGGAGGTTTTGAGGGCGTCCCAGAGGCGAAAGAGTGGAAACGGCAGTTTTTTGGCAATTTTTCGTGGGTGTTAGCCCACGGATCGATGGGGGGGCGCTGGGTCCGGAAATTATTTTGGGCCGAGCCGCTCGGGGGGGTCCCTGACGAGCTGTTAAGCGGATCCATGGGCTCCGGGGGGCCTGTGGGAGGTTTTGAGGGCGTCCCAGAGGCGAAAGAGTGGAAACGGCAGTTTTTTGGCGATTTTTCGTGGGTGTTAGCCCACGGATCGATGGGGGGGCGCTGGGTCCTAAAATTATTTTGGGCTGAGCCGCTCGGGGGGGTCCCTGACGAGCTGTTAAGCGGATCCATGGGCTCCGGGGGGCCTGTGGGAGGTTTTGAGGGCGTCCCAGAGGCGAAAGAGTGGAAACGGCAGTTTTTTGGCGATTTTTCGTGGGTGTTAGCCCACGGATCGATGGGGGGGCGCTGGGTCCGGAAATTATTTTGGGCCAAGCCGCTCGGGGGGGTCCCTGACGAGCTGTTAAGCAGATCCATGGGCTCCGGGGGGCCTGTGGGAGGTTTTGAGGGCGTCCCAGAGGCGAAAGAGTGGAAACGGCAGTTTTTTGGCAATATTTTGTGGGTGTTAGCCCACGGATCGATGGGGGGGCGCTGGGTCCAGAAATTATTTTGGGCCGAGCCGCTCGGGGGGGTCCCTGACGAGCTGTTAAACGGATCCATGGGCTCTGGGGGGCCTGTGGGAGGTTTTGAGGGCGTCCCAGAGGCGAAAGAGTGGAAACGGCAGTTTTTTGGCGATTTTTCGTGGGTGTTAGCCCACGGATCGATGGGGGGGCGCTGGGTACGGAAATTATTTTGGGCCGAGCAGCTCGGGGGGGTCCCTGACGAGCTGTTAAGCGGATCCATGGGCTCCGGGGGGCCTGTGGGAGGTTTTGAGGGCGTCCCAGAGGCGAAAGAGTGGAAACGGCAGTTTTTTGGCGATTTTTCGTGGGTGTTAGCCCACGGATCGATGGGGGGGCGCTGGGTCCGGAAATTATTTTGGGCCGAGCCGCTTGGGGGGGTACCTGACGAGCTGTTAAGCGGATCCATGGGCTCCGGGGGGCCTGTGGGAGGTTTTGAGGGCGTCCCAGAGGCGAAAGAGTGGAAACGGCAGTTTTTTGGCGATTTTTCGTGGGTGTTAGCCCACGGATCGATGGGGGGGCGCTGGGTCCGGAAATTATTTTGGGCCGAGCCACTCGGGGGGGTCCCTGACGAGCTGTTAAGCGGATCCATGGGCTCCGGGGGGCCTGTGGGAGGTTTTGAGGGCGCCCCAGAGGCGAAAGAGTGGAAACGGCAGTTTTTTGGCGATTTTTCGTGGGTGTTAGCCCACGGATCGATGGGGGGGCGCTGGGTCCGGAAATTATTTAGGGCCGAGCCACTCGGGGGGGTCCCTAACGAGCTGTTAAGCGGATCCATGGGCTCCGGGGGGCCTGTGGGAGGTTTTGAGGGCGTCCCAGAGGCGAAAGAGTGGAAACGGCAGTTTTTTGGCGATTTTTCGTGGGTGTTAGCCCACGGATCGATGGGGGGGCGCTGGGTCCAGAAATTATTTTGGGCCAAGCCGCTCGGGGGGGTCCCTGACGAGCTTTTAAGCAGATCCATGGGCTCCGGGGGGCCTGTGGGAGGTTTTGAGGGCGTCCCAGAGGCGAAAGAGTGGAAACGGCAGTTTTTTGGCGATTTTTCGTAGGTGTTAGCCCACGGATCGATGGGGGGGTGCTGGGTCCGGAAATTATTTTGGGCCGAGCCGCTCGAGGGGGTCCCTGACGAGCTGTTAAGCGGATACATGGGCTCCGGGGGGCCTGTGGGAGGTTTTGAGGGCGTCCCAGAGGCGAAAGAGTGGAAACGGCAGTTTTTTGGCGATTTTTCGTGGGTGTTAGCCCACGGATCGATGGGGGGGCGCTGGATCCGGAAATTATTTTGGGCCGAGCCGCTCGGGAGGGTCCCTTACGAGCTGTTAAGCGGATCCATGGGCTCCGGGGGTCCTGTGGGAGGTTTTGAGGGCGTCCCAGAGGCGAAAGAGTGGAAACGGCAGTTTTTTGGCGATTTTTCGTGGGTGTTAGCCCACGGATCGATGGGGGGGCGCTGGGTCCGGAAATTATTTTGGGCCGAGCCGCTCGGGGGGGTCCCTGACGAGCTGTTAAGCGGATCCATGGGCTCCGGGGGGCCTGTGGGAGGTTTTGAGGGCGTCCCAGAGGCGAAAGAGTGGAAACGGCAGTTTTTTGGCGATTTTTCGTGGGTGTTAGCCCACGGATCGATGGGGGGGCGCTGGGTCCGGAAATTATTTTGGGCCGACCCGCTCGGGGGGGTCCCTGACGAGCTGTTAAGCGGATCCATGGGCTCCGGGGGGCCTGTGGGAGGTTTTGAGGGCGTCCCAGAGGCGAAAGAGTGGAAACGGCAGTTTTTTGGTGATTTTTCGTGGGTGTTAGCCCACGGATCGATGGGGGGGCGCTGGGTCCGGAAATTATTTTGGGCCGAGCCATTCGGGGGGGTCCCTGACGAGCTGTTAAGCGGATCCATGGGCTCCGGGGGGCCTGTGGGAGGTTTTGAGGGCGTCCCAGAGGCGAAAGAGTGGAAACGGCAGTTTTTTGGCGATTTTTCGTGGGTGTTAGCCCACGGATCGATGGGGAGGCGCTGGGTCCGGAAATTATTTTTGGCCGAGCCGCTCGGGGGGGTCCCTGACGAGCTGTTAAGCGGATCCATGGGCTCCGGGGGGCCTGTGGGAGGTTTTGAGGGCGTCCCAGAGGCGAAAGAGTGGAAACGGCAGTTTTTTGGCAATTTTTCGTGGGTGTTAGCCCACGGATCGATGGGGGGGCGCTGCGTCCGGAAATTATTTTGGGCCGAGCCACTCGGGGGGGTCCCTGACGAGCTGTTAAGCGGATCCATGGGCTCCGGGGGGCCTGTGGGAGGTTTTGAGGGCGTCCCAGAGGCGAAAGAGTGGAAACGGCAGTTTTTTGGCGATTTTTCGTGGGTGTTAGCCCACGGATCGATGGGGGGCGCTGGGTCCGGAAATTATTTTGGGCCGAGCCGCTCGGAGGGGTCCCTGACGAGCTGTTAAGCGGATCCATGGGCTCCGGGGGGCCTGTGGGAGGTTTTGAGGGCGTCCCAGAGGCGAAAGAGTGGAAACGGCAGTTTTTTGGCGATTTTTCGTGGGTGTTAGCCCACGGATCGATGGGGGGCGCTGGGTCCGGAAATTATTTTGGGCCGAGCCGCTCGGGGGGGTCCCTGACGAGCTGTTAAGCGGATCCATGGGCTCCGGGGGGCCTGTGGGAGGTTTTGAGGGCGTCCCAGAGGCGAAAGAGTGGAAACGGCAGTTTTTTGGCGATTTTTCGTGGGTGTTAGCCCACGGATCGATGGGGGGGCGCTGGGTCCGGAAATTATTTTGGGTCGAGCCGCTCGGGGGGGTCCCTGACGAGCTGTTAAGCGGATCCATGGGCTCCGGGGGGCCTGTGGGAGGTTTTGAGGGCGTCCCAGAGGCGAAAGAGTGGAAACGGCAGTTTTTTGGCAATTTTTCGAGGGTGTTAGCCCACGGATCGATGGGGGGGCGCTGGGTCCGGAAATTATTTTGGGCCGAGCTGCTCGGGGGGGTCCCTGACGAGCTGTTAAGCAGATCCATGGGCTCCGGGGGGCCTGTGGGAGGTTTTGAGGGCGTCCCAGAGGCGAAAGAGTGGAAACGGCAGTTTTTTGGCGATTTTTCGTGGGTGTTAGCCCACGGATCGATGGGGGGCGCTGGGTCCGGAAATTATTTTGGGCCGATCCACTCGGGGGGGTCCCTGACGAGCTGTTAAGCGGATCCATGGGCTCCGGGGTGCCTTTGGGAGGTTTTGAGGGCGTCCCAGAGGCGAAAGAGTGGAAACGGCAGTTTTTTGGCGATTTTTCGTGGGTGTTAGCCCACGGATCGATGGGGGGGCGCTGGGTCCGGAAATTATTTTGGGCCGAGCTTTTCGGGGGGGTCCCTAACGAGCTGTTAAGTGGATCCATGGGCTCCGAGGGGCCTGTGGGAGGTTTTGAGGGCGTCCCAGAGGCGAAAGAGTGGAAACGGCAGTTTTTTGGCGATTTTTCGTGGGTGTTAGCCCACGGATCGATGGGGGGGCGCTGGGTCCGGAAATTATTTTGGGCCGAGCCTCTCGGGGGAGTCCCTGACGAGCTGTTAAGCGGATCCATGGGCTCCGGGGGGCCTGTGGGAGGTTTTGAGGGCGTCCCAGAGGCGAAAGAGTGGAAACGGCAGTTTTTTGGCAATTTTTCGTGGGTGTTAGCCCACGGATCGATGGGGGGGCGCTGGGTCCGGAAATTATTTTGGGCCGAGCCGCTCAGGGGGGTCCCTGACGAGCTGTTAAGCGGATCCATGGGCTCCGGGGGGCCTGTGGGAGGTTTTGAGGGCGTCCCAGAGGCGAAAGAGTGGAAACGGCAGTTTTTTGGCGATTTTTCGTGGGTGTTAGCCCACGGATCGATGGGGGGGCGCTGGGTCCGGAAATTATTTTGGGTCGAGCCACTCGGGGGGGTCCCTGACGAGCTGTTAAGCGGATCCATGGGCTCCGGGGGGCCTGTGGGAGGTTTTGAGGGCGTCCCAGAGGCGAAAGAGTGGAAACAGCAGTTTTTTGGCGATTTTTCGTGGGTGTTAGCCCACGGATAGATGGGGGGGCGCTGGGTCCGGAAATTATTTTGGGCCGAGCTGCTCGGGGGGTCCCTGACGAGCTGTTAAGCAGATCCATGGGCTCCGGGGGGCCTGTGGGAGGTTTTGAGGGCGTCCCAGAGGCGAAAGAGTGGAAACGGCAGTTTTTTGGCGATTTTTCGTGGGTGTTAGCCCACGGATCGATGGGGGGCGCTGGGTCCGGAAATTATTTTGGGCCGAGCCACTCGGGGGGGTCCCTGACGAGCTGTTAAGCGGATCCATGGGCTCCGGGGTGCCTTTGGGAGGTTTTGAGGGCGTCCCAGAGGCGAAAGAGTGGAAACGGCAGTTTTTTGGCGATTTTTCGTGGGTGTTAGCCCACGGATCGATGGGGGGGCGCTGGGTCCGGAAATTATTTTGGGCCGAGCTTTTCGGGGGGGTCCCTAACGAGCTGTTAAGTGGATCCATGGGCTCCGAGGGGCCTGTGGGAGGTTTTGAGGGCGTCCCAGAGGCGAAAGAGTGGAAACGGCAGTTTTTTGGCGATTTTTCGTGGGTGTTAGCCCACGGATCGATGGGGGGGCGCTGGGTCCGGAAATTATTTTGGGCCGAGCCTCTCGGGGGAGTCCCTGACGAGCTGTTAAGCGGATCCATGGGCTCCGGGGGGCCTGTGGGAGGTTTTGAGGGCGTCCCAGAGGCGAAAGAGTGGAAACGGCAGTTTTTTGGCAATTTTTCGTGGGTGTTAGCCCACGGATCGATGGGGGGGCGCTGGGTCCGGAAATTATTTTGGGCCGAGCCGCTCAGGGGGGTCCCTGACGAGCTGTTAAGCGGATCCATGGGCTCCGGGGGGCCTGTGGGAGGTTTTGAGGGCGTTCCAGAGGCGAAAGAGTGGAAACGGCAGTTTTTTGGCGATTTTTCGTGGGTGTTAGCCCACGGATCGATGGGGGGGCGCTGGGTCCGGAAATTATTTTGGGTCGAGCCACTCGGGGGGGTCCCTGACGAGCTGTTAAGCGGATCCATGGGCTCCGGGGGGCCTGTGGGAGGTTTTGAGGGCGTCCCAGAGGCGAAAGAGTGGAAACAGCAGTTTTTTGGCGATTTTTCGTGGGTGTTAGCCCACGGATAGATGGGGGGGCGCTGGGTCCGGAAATTATTTTGGGCCGAGCTGCTCGGGGGGTCCCTGACGAGCTGTTAAGCAGATCCATGGGCTCCGGGGGGCCTGTGGGAGGTTTTGAGGGCGTCCCAGAGGCGAAAGGGTGGAAACGGCAGTTTTTTGGCGATTTTTCGTGGGTGTTAGCCCACGGATCGATGGGGGGCGCTGGGTCCGGAAATTATTTTGGGCCGAGCCACTCGGGGGGGTCCCTGACGAGCTGTTAAGCGGATCCATGGGCTCCGGGGTGCCTGTGGGAGGTTTTGAGGGCGTCCCAGAGGCGAAAGAGTGGAAACGGCAGTTTTTTGGCGATTTTTCGTGGGTGTTAGCCCACGAATCGATGGGGGGGCGCTGGGTCCGAAAAATATTTTGGGCCGAGCCGCTCGGGGGGGTCCCTGACGAGCTTTTAAGTGGATCCATGGGCTCCGGGGGGCCTGTGGGAGGTTTTGAGGGCGTCCCAGAGGCGAAAGAGTGGAAACGGCAGTTTTTTGGCGATTTTTCGTGGGTGTTAGCCCACGGATCGATGGGGGGGCGCTGGGTCCGGAAATTATTTTGGGCCGAGCCGCTCGGGGGAGTCCCTGACGAGCTGTTAAGCGGATCCATGGGCTCCGGGGGGCCTGTGGGAGGTTTTGAGGGCGTCCCAGAGGCGAAAGAGTGGAAACGGCAGTTTTTTGGCGATTTTTCGTGGGTGTTAGCCCACGGATCGATGGGGGGGCGCTGGGTCCGGAAATTATTTTGGGCCGAGCCGCTCAGGGGGGTCCCTGACGAGCTGTTAAGCGGATCCATGGGCTCCGGGGGGCCTTTGGGAGGTTTTGAGGGCGTCCCAGAGGCGAAAGAGTGGAAACGGCAGTTTTTTGGCGATTTTTCGTGGGTGTTAGCCCACGGATTGATGGGGGGGCGCTGGGTCCGGAAATTATTTTGGGCCGAGCCGCTCGGGGGGGTCCCTGACGAGCTGTTAAGCGGATCCATGGGCTCCGGGGGGCCTGTGGGAGGTTTTGAGGGCGTCCCAGAGGCAAAAGAGTGGAAACGGCAGTTTTTTGGCGATTTTTCGTGGGTGTTAGCCCACGGATCGATGGGGGGGCGCTGGGTCCGGAAATTATTTTGGGCCGAGCCGCTCGGGGGGGTCCCTGACGAGCTGTTAAGTGGATCCATGGGCTCCGGGGGGCCTGTGGGAGGTTTTGAGGGCGTCCCAGAGGCGAAAGAGTGGAAACGGCAGTTTTTTGGTGATTTTTCGTGGGTGTTAGCCCACGGATCGATGGGGGGGCGCTGGGTACGGAAATTATTTTGGGCCGAGCCACTCGGGGGGGTCCTTGACGAGCTGTTAAGCGGATCCATGGGCTCCGGGGGGCCTGTGGGAGGTTTTGAGGGCGTCCCAGAGGCGAAAGAGTGGAAACGGCAGTTTTTTGGCGATTTTTCGTGGGTGTTAGCCCACGGATCGATGGGGGGGCGCTGGGTCCGGAAATTATTTTGGGCCGAGCCGCTTGGGGGGGTCCCTGACGAGCTATTAAGCGGATCCATGGGCTCCGGGGGGCCTGTGGGAGGTTTTGAGGGCGTCCCAGAGGCGAAAGAGTGGAAACGGCAGTTTTTTGGCGATTTTTCGTGGGTGTTAGCCCACGGATCGATGGGGGGGCGCTGGGTCCGGAAATTATTTTGGGCCGAGCCACTCGGGGGGATCCCTGACGAGCTGTTAAGCGGATCCATGGGCTCCGGGGGGCCTGTGGGAGGTTTTGAGGGCGTCCCAGAGGCGAAAGAGTGGAAACGGCAGTTTTTTGGCGATTTTTCGTGGGTGTTAGCCCACGGATCGATGGGGGGGCGCTGGGTTCGGAAATTATTTTGGGCCGAGCCGCTCGGGGGGGTCCCTGACGAGCTGTTAAGCGGATCCATGGGCTCCGGGGTGCCTGTGGGAGGTTTTGAGGGCGTCCCAGAGGCGAAAGAGTGGAAACGGCAGTTTTTTGGCGATTTTTCATGGGTGTTAGCCCACGGATCGATGGGGGGGCGCTGGGTCCGGAAATTATTTTGGGCCGAGCCGCTCGGGGGGGTCCCTGACGAGCTGTTAAGCGGATCCATGGGCTCCGGGGGGCCTGTGGGAGGTTTTGAGGGCGTCCCAGAGGCGAAAGAGTGGAAACGACAGTTTTTTGGCGATTTTTCGTGGGTGTTAGCCCACGGATCGATGGGGGGGCGCTGGGTCCGGAAATTATTTTGGGCCGAGCCACTCGGGGGGGTCCCTGACGAGCTGTTAAGCGGATCCATGGGCTCCGGGGGGCCTGTGGGAGGTTTTGAGGGCGTCCCAGAGGCGAAAGAGTGGAAACGACAGTTTTTTGGCAATTTTTCGTGGGTGTTAGCCCACGGATCGATGGGGGGGCGCTGGGTCCGGAAATTATTTTGGGCCGAGCCGCTCGGGGGGGTCCCTGACGAGCTGTTAAGTGGATCCATGGGCTCCGGGGGGCCTGTGGGAGGTTTTGAGGGCGTCCCAGAGGCGAAAGAGTGGAAACGGCAGTTTTTTGGTGATTTTTCGTGGGTGTTAGCCCACGGATCGATGGGGGGGCGCTGGGTCCGGAAATTATTTTGGGCCGAGCCACTCGGGGGGATCCCTGACGAGCTGTTAAGCGGATCCATGGGCTCCGGGGGGCCTGTGGGAGGTTTTGAGGGCGTCCCAGAGGCGAAAGAGTGGAAACGGCAGTTTTTTGGCGATTTTTCGTGGGTGTTAGCCCACGGATCGATGGGGGGGCGCTGGGTCCGGAAATTATTTTGGGCCGAGCCGCTCGGGGGGGTCCCTGACGAGTTGTTAAGCGGATCCATGGGCTCCGGGGGGCCTGTGGGAGGTTTTGAGGGCGTCCCAGAGGCGAAAGAGTGGAAACGGCAGTTTTTTGGCGATTTTTCGTGGGTGTTAGCCCACGGATCGATGGGGGGGCGCTGGGTCCGGAAATTATTTTGGGCCGAGCCGCTCGGGGGGGTCCCTGACGAGCTGTTAAGCGGATCCATGGGCTCCGGGGGGCCTGTGGGAGGTTTTGAGGGCGTCCCAGAGGCGAAAGAGTGGAAACGGCAGTTTTTTGGCGATTTTTCGTGGGTGTTAGCCCACGGATAGATGGGGGGGCGCTGGGTCCGGAAATTATTTTGGGCCGAGCCGCTCGGGGGGGTCCCTGACGAGCTGTTAAGAGGATCCATGGGCTCCGGGGGGCCTGTGGGAGGTTTTGAGGGCGTCCCAGAGGCGAAAGAGTGGAAACGGCAGTTTTTTGGCGATTTTTCGTGGGTGTTAGCCCACGGATCGATGGGGGGGCGCTGGGTACAGAAATTATTTTGGGGCGAGCTGCTCGGGGGGGTCCCTGACGAGCTGTTAAGCGGATCCATGGGCTCCGGGGGGCCTGTGGGAGGTTTTGAGGGCGTCCCAGAGGCAAAAGAGTGGAAACGGCAGTTTTTTGGCGATTTTTCGTGGGTGTTAGCCCACGGATCGATGGGGGGGCGCTGGGTCCGGAAATTATTTTGGGCCGAGCCGCTCGGGGGGGTCCCTGACGAGCTTTTAAGCGGATCCATGGGCTCCAGGGGGCCTGTGGGAGGTTTTGAGGGCGTCTCAGAGGCGAAAGAGTGGAAACGGCAGTTTTTTGGCGATTTTTTGTGGGTGTTAGCCCACGGATCGATGGGGGGGCGCTGGGTCTGGAAATTATTTTGGGCCGAGCCGCTCGGGGGGGTCCCTGACGAGCTGTTAAGCGGATCCATGGGCTCCGAGGGGCTTGTGGGAGGTTTTGAGGGCGTCCTAGAGGCGAAAGAGTGGAAACGGCAGTTTTTTGGCAATTTTTCGTGGGTGTTAGCCCACGGATCGATGGGGGGGCGCTGGGTCCGGAAATTATTTTGGGCCGAGCCGCTCGGGGGGGTCCCTGACGAGCTGTTAAGCTGATCCATGGGATTCGGGGGGCCTGTGGAGGTTTTGAGGGCGTCCCAGAGGCGAAAGAGTGGAAACGGCAATTTTTTGGCAATTTTTCGTGGGTGTTAGCCCACGGATCGATGGGGGGGCGCTGGGTCTGAAAATTATTTTGGGCCGAGCCGCTCGGGGGGGTCCCTGACGAGCTGTTAAGCGGATCCATGGGCTCCGGGGGGCCTGTGGGAGGTTTTAAGGGCATCCCAGAGGCGAAAGAGTGGAAACGGCAGTTTTTTGGCGATTTTTCGTGGGTGTTAGCCCACGGATCGATGGGGGGGCGCTGGGTACAGAAATTATTTTGGGGCGAGCCGCTCGGGGGGGTCCCTGACGAGCTGTTAAGCGGATCCATGGGCTCCGGGGGGCCTGTGGGAGGTTTTGAGGGCGTCCCAGAGGCGAAAGAGTGGAAACGGCAGTTTTTTGGCGATTTTTCGTGGGTGTTAGCCCACGGATCGATGGGGGGGCGCTGGGTCCGGAAATTATTTTGGGCCGAGCCGCTCGGGGGGGTCCCTGACGAGCTGTTAAGCGGATCCATGGGCTCCAGGGGGCCTGTGGGAGGTTTTGAGGGCGTCTCAGAGGCGAAAGAGTGGAAACGGCAGTTTTTTGGCGATTTTTTGTGGGTGTTAGCCCACGGATCGATGGGGGGGCGCTGGGTCTGGAAATTATTTTGGGCCGAGCCGCTCGGGGGGGTCCCTGACGAGCTGTTAAGCGGATCCATGGGCTCCGAGGGGCTTGTGGGAGGTTTTGAGGGCGTCCTAGAGGCGAAAGAGTGGAAACGGCAGTTTTTTGGCAATTTTTCGTGGGTGTTAGCCCACGGATCGATGGGGGGGCGCTGGGTCTGGAAATTATTTTGGGCCGAGCTGCTCGGGGGGGTCCCTGACGAGTTGTTAAGCTGATCCATGGGATTCGGGGGGCCTGTGGAGGTTTTGAGGGCGTCCCAGAGGCGAAAGAGTGGAAACGGCAATTTTTTGGCAATTTTTCGTGGGTGTTAGCCCACGGATCGATGGGGGGGCGCTGGGTCCGAAAATTATTTTGGGCCGAGCCGCTCGGGGGGGTCCCTGACGAGCTGTTAAGCGGATCCATGGGCTCCGAGGGGCCTGTGGGAGGTTTTAAGGGCATCCCAGAGGTGAAAGAGTGGAAACGGCAGTTTTTTGGCGATTTTTCGTGGGTGTTAGCCCACGGATCGATGGGGGGGCGCTGGTTCCGGAAATTATTTTGGGCCGAGCCGCTCGGGGGGGTCCCTGACGAGCTGTTAAGCAGATCCATGGGCTCCGGGGGGCCTGTGGGAGGTTTTGAGGGCGTCCCAGAGGCGAAAGAGTGGAAACGGCAGTTTTTTGGCGATTTTTCGTGGGTGTTAGCCCACGGATCGATGGGGGGGCGCTGGGTCTGGAAATTATTTTGGGCCGAGCCACTCGGGGGGGTCCCTGACGAGCTGTTAAGCGGATCCATGGGCTCCGGGGGGCCTGTGGGAGGTTTTGAGGGCGTCCCAGAGGCGAAAGAGTGGAAACGGCAGTTTTTTGGCGATTTTTCGTGGGTGTTAGCCCACGGATCGATGGGGGGGCGCTGGGTCCGGAAATTATTTTGGGCCGAGCCACTCGGGGGGGTCCCTGACGAGCTGTTAAGCGGATACATGGGCTCCGGGGGGCCTGTGGGAGGTTTTTAGGGCGTCCCAGAGGCGAAAGAGTGGAAACGGCAGTTTTTTGGCGATTTTTCGTGGGTGTTAGCCCACGGATCGATGGGGGGCGCTGGGTCCAAAAATTATTTGGGGCCGAGCCACTCGGGGGGGTCCCTGACGAGCTGTTAAGCGGATCCATGGGCTCCGGGGGGCCTGTGGGAGATTTTGAGGGCATCCCAGAGGCGAAAGAGTGGAAACGGCAGTTTTTTGGCGATTTTTCGTGGGTGTTAGCCCACGGATCGATGGGGGGGCGCTGGGTCCAGAAATTATTTTGGGCCGAGCCACTCGGGGGGGTCCCTGACGAGCTGTTAAGCGGATCCATGGGCTCCGGGGGGCCTGTGGGAGGTTTTAAGGGCATCCCAGAGGCGAAAGAGTGGAAACGGCAGTTTTTTGGCGATTTTTCGTGGGTGTTAGCCCACGGATCGATGGGGGGGCGCTGGGTCCGGAAATTATTTTGGGCCGAGCCGCTCGGGGGGGTCCCTGACGAGCTGTTAAGCGTATCCATGGGCTCCGGGGTGCCTGTGGGAGGTTTTGAGGGCGTCCCAGAGGCGAAAGAGTGGAAACGGCAGTTTTTTGGCGATTTTTCGTGGGTGTTAGCCCACGGATCGATGGGGGGGCGCTGGGTCCGGAAATTATTTTGGGCCGAGCCGCTCGGGGGGGTCCCTGACGAGCTGTTAAGCGGATCCATGGGCTCCGGGGGGCCTGTGGGAGGTTTTGAGGGCATCCCAGAGGCGAAAGAGTGGAAACGGCAGTTTTTTGGCGATTTTTCGTGGGTGTTAGCCCACGGATCGATGGGGGGGCGCTGGGTCCGGAAATTATTTTGGGCCGAGCCGCTCGGGGGGGTCCCTGACGAGCTGTTAAGCGGATCCATGGGCTCCGGGGGGCCTGTGGGAGGTTTTGAGGGCGTCCCAGAGGCGAAAGAGTGGAAACGGCAGTTTTTTGGCGATTTTTCGTGGGTGTTAGCCCACGGATAGATGGGGGGGCGCTGGGTCCGGAAATTATTTTGGGCCGAGCCGCTCGGGGGGGTCCCTGACGAGCTGTTAAGCGGATCCATGGGCTCCGGGGGGCCTGTGGGAGGTTTTGAGGGCGTCCCAGAGGCGAAAGAGTGGAAACGGCAGTTTTTTGGCGATTTTTCGTGGGTGTTAGCCCACGGATCGATGGGGGGGCGCTGGGTACAGAAATTATTTTGGGGCGAGCCACTCGGGGGGGTCCCTGACGAGCTGTTAAGCGGATCCATGGGCTCCGGGGGGCCTGTGGGAGGTTTTGAGGGCGTCCCAGAGGCAAAAGAGTGGAAACGGCAGTTTTTTGGCGATTTTTCGTGGGTGTTAGCCCACGGATCGATGGGGGGGCGCTGGGTCCGGAAATTATTTTGGGCCGAGCCGCTCGGGGGGGTCCCTGACGAGCTTTTAAGCGGATCCATGGGCTCCAGGGGGCCTGTGGGAGGTTTTGAGGGCGTCTCAGAGGCGAAAGAGTGGAAACGGCAGTTTTTTGGCGATTTTTTGTGGGTGTTAGCCCACGGATCGATGGGGGGGCGCTGGGTCTGGAAATTATTTTGGGCCGAGCCGCTCGGGGGGGTCCCTGACGAGCTGTTAAGCGGATCCATGGGCTCCGAGGGGCTTGTGGGAGGTTTTGAGGGCGTCCTAGAGGCGAAAGAGTGGAAACGGCAGTTTTTTGGCAATTTTTCGTGGGTGTTAGCCCACGGATCGATGGGGGGGCGCTGGGTCCGGAAATTATTTTGGGCCGAGCCGCTCGGGGGGGTCCCTGACGAGCTGTTAAGCTGATCCATGGGATTCGGGGGGCCTGTGGAGGTTTTGAGGGCGTCCCAGAGGCGAAAGAGTGGAAACGGCAATTTTTTGGCAATTTTTCGTGGGTGTTAGCCCACGGATCGATGGGGGGGCGCTGGGTCCGAAAATTATTTTGGGCCGAGCCGCTCGGGGGGGTCCCTGACGAGCTGTTAAGCGGATCCATGGGCTCCGGGGGGCCTGTGGGAGGTTTTAAGGGCATCCCAGAGGCGAAAGAGTGGAAACGGCAGTTTTTTGGCGATTTTTCGTGGGTGTTAGCCCACGGATCGATGGGGGGGCGCTGGGTACAGAAATTATTTTGGGGCGAGCCGCTCGGGGGGGTCCCTGACGAGCTGTTAAGCGGATCCATGGGCTCCGGGGGGCCTGTGGGAGGTTTTGAGGGCGTCCCAGAGGCGAAAGAGTGGAAACGGCAGTTTTTTGGCGATTTTTCGTGGGTGTTAGCCCACGGATCGATGGGGGGGCGCTGGGTCCGGAAATTATTTTGGGCCGAGCCGCTCGGGGGGGTCCCTGACGAGCTGTTAAGCGGATCCATGGGCTCCAGGGGGCCTGTGGGAGGTTTTGAGGGCGTCTCAGAGGCGAAAGAGTGGAAACGGCAGTTTTTTGGCGATTTTTTGTGGGTGTTAGCCCACGGATCGATGGGGGGGCGCTGGGTCTGGAAATTATTTTGGGCCGAGCCGCTCGGGGGGGTCCCTGACGAGCTGTTAAGCGGATCCATGGGCTCCGAGGGGCTTGTGGGAGGTTTTGAGGGCGTCCTAGAGGCGAAAGAGTGGAAACGGCAGTTTTTTGGCAATTTTTCGTGGGTGTTAGCCCACGGATCGATGGGGGGGCGCTGGGTCCGGAAATTATTTTGGGCCGAGCTGCTCGGGGGGGTCCCTGACGAGTTGTTAAGCTGATCCATGGGATTCGGGGGGCCTGTGGAGGTTTTGAGGGCGTCCCAGAGGCGAAAGAGTGGAAACGGCAATTTTTTGGCAATTTTTCGTGGGTGTTAGCCCACGGATCGATGGGGGGGCGCTGGGTCCGAAAATTATTTTGGGCCGAGCCACTCGGGGGGGTCCCTGACGAGCTGTTAAGCGGATCCATGGGCTCCGAGGGGCCTGTGGGAGGTTTTAAGGGCATCCCAGAGGCGAAAGAGTGGAAACGGCAGTTTTTTGGCGATTTTTCGTGGGTGTTAGCCCACGGATCGATGGGGGGGCGCTGGTTCCGGAAATTATTTTGGGCCGAGCCGCTCGGGGGGGTCCCTGACGAGCTGTTAAGCAGATCCATGGGCTCCGGGGGGCCTGTGGGAGGTTTTGAGGGCGTCCCAGAGGCGAAAGAGTGGAAACGGCAGTTTTTTGGCGATTTTTCGTGGGTGTTAGCCCACGGATCGATGGGGGGGCGCTGGGTCTGGAAATTATTTTGGGCCGAGCCACTCGGGGGGGTCCCTGACGAGCTGTTAAGCGGATCCATGGGCTCCGGGGGGCCTGTGGGAGGTTTTGAGGGCGTCCCAGAGGCGAAAGAGTGGAAACGGCAGTTTTTTGGCGATTTTTCGTGGGTGTTAGCCCACGGATCGATGGGGGGGCGCTGGGTCCGGAAATTATTTTGGGCCGAGCCGCTCGGGGGGGTCCCTGACGAGCTGTTAAGCGGATACATGGGCTCCGGGGGGCCTGTGGGAGGTTTTTAGGGCGTCCCAGAGGCGAAAGAGTGGAAACGGCAGTTTTTTGGCGATTTTTCGTGGGTGTTAGCCCACGGATCGATGGGGGGCGCTGGGTCCAAAAATTATTTTGGGCCGAGCCACTCGGGGGGGTCCCTGACGAGCTGTTAAGCGGATCCATGGGCTCCAGGGGGCCTGTGGGAGGTTTTGAGGGCGTCTCAGAGGCGAAAGAGTGGAAACGGCAGTTTTTTGGCGATTTTTTGTGGGTGTTAGCCCACGGATCGATGGGGGGGCGCTGGGTCTGGAAATTATTTTGGGCCGAGCCGCTCGGGGGGGTCCCTGACGAGCTGTTAAGCGGATCCATGGGCTCCGAGGGGCTTGTGGGAGGTTTTGAGGGCGTCCTAGAGGCGAAAGAGTGGAAACGGCAGTTTTTTGGCAATTTTTCGTGGGTGTTAGCCCACGGATCGATGGGGGGGCGCTGGGTCCGGAAATTATTTTGGGCCGAGCTGCTCGGGGGGGTCCCTGACGAGTTGTTAAGCTGATCCATGGGATTCGGGGGGCCTGTGGAGGTTTTGAGGGCGTCCCAGAGGCGAAAGAGTGGAAACGGCAATTTTTTGGCAATTTTTCGTGGGTGTTAGCCCACGGATCGATGGGGGGGCGCTGGGTCCGAAAATTATTTTGGGCCGAGCCACTCGGGGGGGTCCCTGACGAGCTGTTAAGCGGATCCATGGGCTCCGAGGGGCCTGTGGGAGGTTTTAAGGGCATCCCAGAGGCGAAAGAGTGGAAACGGCAGTTTTTTGGCGATTTTTCGTGGGTGTTAGCCCACGGATCGATGGGGGGGCGCTGGTTCCGGAAATTATTTTGGGCCGAGCCGCTCGGGGGGGTCCCTGACGAGCTGTTAAGCAGATCCATGGGCTCCGGGGGGCCTGTGGGAGGTTTTGAGGGCGTCCCAGAGGCGAAAGAGTGGAAACGGCAGTTTTTTGGCGATTTTTCGTGGGTGTTAGCCCACGGATCGATGGGGGGGCGCTGGGTCTGGAAATTATTTTGGGCCGAGCCACTCGGGGGGGTCCCTGACGAGCTGTTAAGCGGATCCATGGGCTCCGGGGGGCCTGTGGGAGGTTTTGAGGGAGTCCCAGAGGCGAAAGAGTGGAAACGGCAGTTTTTTGGCGATTTTTCGTGGGTGTTAGCCCACGGATCGATGGGGGGGCGCTGGGTCCGGAAATTATTTTGGGCCGAGCCGCTCGGGGGGGTCCCTGACGAGCTGTTAAGCGGATACATGGGCTCCGGGGGGCCTGTGGGAGGTTTTTAGGGCGTCCCAGAGGCGAAAGAGTAGAAACGGCAGTTTTTTGGCAATTTTTCGTGGGTGTTAGCCCACGGATCGATGGGGGGGCGCTGGGTCCGGAAATTATTTTGGGTCGAGCCACTCGGGGGGGTCCCTGACGAGCTGTTAAGCGGATCCATGGGCTCCGGGGGGCCTGTGGGAGGTTTTGAGGGCGTCCCAGAGGCGAAAGAGTGGAAACGGCAGTTTTTTGGCGATTTTTCGTGGGTGTTAGCCCACGGATCGATGGGGGGGCGCTGGGTTCGGAAATTATTTTGGGACGAGCCGCTCGGGGGGGTCCCTGACGAGCTGTTAAGCGGATCAATGGGCTCCGGGGGGCCTGTGGGAGGTTTTGAGGGCGTCCCAGAGTCGAAAGAGTGGAAACGGCAGTTTTTTGGCGATTTTTCGTGGGTGTTAGCCCACGGATCGATGGGGGGGCGCTGGGTCGGGAAATTATTTTGGGTCGAGCCACTCGGGGGGGTCCCTGACGAGCTGTTAAGCGGATCCATGGGCTCCGGGGGGCCTGTGGGAGGTTTTGAGGGCGTCCCAGAGGCAAAAGAGTGGAAACGGTAGTTTTTTGGCAATTTTTCGTGGGTGTTAGCCCACGGATCGATGGGGGGCGCTGGGTCCGGAAATTATTTTGGGCCGAGCCGCTTGGGGGGGTCCCTGACGAGCTGTTAAGCGGATCCATGGGCTCCGGGGGGCCTGTGGGAGGTTTTGAGGGCATCCCAGAGGCGAAAGAGTGGAAACGGCAGTTTTTTGGCGATTTTTCGTGGGTGTTAGCCCACGGATCGATGGGGGGGCGCTGGGTCCGGAAATTATTTTGGGCTGAGACGCTCGGGGGGGTCCCTGACGAGCTGTTAAGTGGATCAATGGGCTCCGGGGGGCCTGTGGGAGGTTTTGAGGGCGTCCCAGAGTCGAAAGAGTGGAACCGGCAGTTTTTTGGCGATTTTTCGTGGGTGTTAGCCCACGGATCGATGGGGGGGCGCTGGGTCCGGAAATTATTTTGGGTCGAGCCGCTCGGGGGGGTCCCTTACGAGCTGTTAAGCGGATCCATGGGCTCTGGGGGGCCTGTGGGAGGTTTTGAGGGCGTCCCAGAGGCGAAAGCGTGGAAACGGCAGTTTTTTGGCGATTTTTCGTGGGTGTTAGCCCACGGATCGATGGGGGGGCGCTGGGTCCGGAAATTATTTTGGGCCGAGCCGCTCGGGGGGGTCCCTGACGAGCTGTTAAGCGGATCAATGGGCTCCGGGGGGCCTGTGGGAGGTTTTGAGGGCGTCCCAGAGTCGAAAGAGTGGAAACGGCAGTTTTTTGGCGATTTTTCGTGGGTGTTAGCCCACGGATCGATGGGGGGGCGCTGGGTCCGGAAATTATTTTGGGCCGAGCCACTCGGCGGGGTCCCTGACGAGCTGTTAAGTGGATCCATGGGCTCCGGGGGGCCTGTGGGAGGTTTTGAGGGCGTCCCAGAGGCGAAAGAGTGGAAACGGCAGTTTTTTGGCAATTTTTCGTGGGTGTTAGCCCACGGATCGATGGGGGGCGCTGGGTCCGGAAATTATTTTGGGCCGAGCCACTCGGGGGGGTCCCTGACGAGCTGTTAAGTGGATCCATGGGCTCCGGGGGGCCTGTGGGAGGTTTTGAGGGCGTCCCAGAGGCGAAAGAGTGGAAACGGCAGTTTTTTGGCGATTTTTCGTGGGTGTTAGCCCACGGATCGATGGGGGGGCGCTGGGTCCGGAAATTATTTTGGGCCGAGCCACTCGGGGGGGTCCCTGACGAGCTCTTAAGCGGATCCATGGGCTCCGGGGGGCCTGTGGGAGGTTTTGAGGGCGTCCCAGAGGTGAAAGAGTGGAAACGGCAGTTTTTTGGCGATTTTTTGTAGGTGTTCGCCCACGGATCGATGGGGGGGCGCTGGGTCCGGAAATTATTTTGGGCCGAGCCGCTCGGGGGGGTCCCTGACGAGCTGTTAAGCGGATCCATGGTCTCCGGGGGGCCTGTGGGAGGTTTTGAGGGCGTCCAAGAGGCGAAAGAGTGGAAACGGCAGTTTTTTGGCGATTTTTCGTGGGTGTTAGCCCACGGATCGATGGGGGGCGCTGGGTTCGGAAATTATTTTGGGCCGAGCCGCTCGGGGGGGTCCCTGACGAGCTGTTAAGCGGATCCATGGGCTCCGGGGGGCCTGTGGGATGTTTTGAGGGCGTCCCAGAGGCGAAAGAGTGGAAACGGCAGTTTTTTGGCAATTTTTCGTGGGTGTTAGCCCACGGATCGATGGGGGGGCGCTGGGTCCGAAAATTATTTTGGGCCGAGCCGCTCGGGGGGGTCCCTGACGAGCTGTTAAGCGGATCCATGAGCTCCAGGGGGCCTGTGGGAGGTTTTGAGGGCGTCCCAGAGGCGAAAGAGTGGAAACGGCAGTTTTTTGGCGATTTTTCGTGGGTGTTAGCCCACGGATCGATGGGGGGGCGCTGGGTCCGAAAATTATTTTGGGCCGAGCCACTCGGGGGGGTCCCTGACGAGCTCTTAAGCGGATCCATGGGCTCCGGGGGGCCTGTGGGAGGTTTTGAGGGCGTCCCAGAGGTGAAAGAGTGGAAACGGCAGTTTTTTGGCGATTTTTTGTAGGTGTTCGCCCACGGATCGATGGGGGGGCGCTGGGTCCGGAAATTATTTTGGGCCGAGCCGCTCGGGGGGGTCCCTGACGAGCTGTTAAGCGGATCCATGGTCTCCGGGGGGCCTGTGGGAGGTTTTGAGGGCGTCCAAGAGGCGAAAGAGTGGAAACGGCAGTTTTTTGGCGATTTTTCGTGGGTGTTAGCCCACGGATCGATGGGGGGCGCTGGGTTCGGAAATTATTTTGGGCCGAGCCGCTCGGGGGGGTCCCTGACGAGCTGTTAAGCGGATCCATGGGCTCCGGGGGGCCTGTGGGATGTTTTGAGGGCGTCCCAGAGGCGAAAGAGTGGAAACGGCAGTTTTTTGGCGATTTTTCGTGGGTGTTAGCCCACGGATCGATGGGGGGGCGCTGGGTCCGAAAATTATTTTGGGCCGAGCCGCTCGGGGGGGTCCCTGACGAGCTGTTAAGCGGATCCATGAGCTCCAGGGGGCCTGTGGGAGGTTTTGAGGGCGTCCCAGAGGCGAAAGAGTGGAAACGGCAGTTTTTTGGCGATTTTTCGTGGGTGTTAGCCCACGGATCGATGGGGGGGCGCTGGGTCCGAAAATTATTTTGGGCCGAGCCGCTCGGGGGGGTCCCTAACGATCTGTTAAGCGGATCCATGGGCTCCGGGGGGCCTGTGGGATGTTTTGAGGGCGTCCCAGAGGCGAAAGAGTGGAAACGGCAGTTTTTTGGCGATTTTTCGTGGGTGTTAGCCCACGGATCGATGGGGGGGCGCTGGGTCCGGAAATTATTTTGGGCCGAGCCGCTCGGGGGGGTCCCTCACGAGCTGTTAAGCGGATCCATGGGCTCCGGGGGGCCTGTGGGAGGTTTTGAGGGCGTCCCAGAGGCGAAAGAGTGGAAACGACAGTTTTTTGGCGATTTTTCGTGGGTGTTAGCCCACGGATCGATGGGGGGGCGCTGGGTTCGGAAATTATTTTGGGCCGAGCCGCTCGGGGGGGTCCCTGACGAGCTGTTAAGCGGATCCATGGGCTCCGGGGGGCCTGTGGGAGGTTTTGAGGGCGTCCCAGAGGCGAAAGAGTGGAAACGGCAGTTTTTTGGCGATTTTTCATGGGTGTTAGCCCACGGATCAATGGGGGGGCGCTGGGTCCGGAAATTATTTTGGGCCGAGCCGCTCGGGGGGGTCCCTGACGAGCTGTTAAGCGGATCCATGGGCTCCGGGGGGCCTGTGGGAGGTTTTTAGGGCGTCCCAGAGGCGAAATAGTGGAAACGGCAGTTTTTTGGCGATTTTTCGTGGGTGTTAGCCCACGGATCGATGGGGGGGCGCTGGGTCCGGAAATTATTTTGGGCCGAGCCGCTCGGGGGGGTCCCTGACGAGCTGTTAAGCGGATCCATGGGCTCCGGGGGGCCTGTGGGAGGTTTTTAGGGCGTCCCAGAGGCGAAAGAGTGGAAACGGCAGTTTTTTGGCGATTTTTTGTGGGTGTTAGCCCACGGATCGATGGGGGGGCGCTGGGTCCGGAAATTATTTTGGGCCGAGCCGTTCGGGGGGGTCCCTGACGAGCTGTTAAGCGGATCCATGGGCTCCGGGGGGCCTGTGGGAGGTTTTGAGGGCGTCCTAGAGGCGAAAGAGTGGAAACGGCAGTTTTTTGGCGATTTTTCGTGGGTGTTAGCCCACGGATCGATGGGGGGGCGCTGGGTCCGGAAATTATTTTGGGCCGAGCCGCTCGAGGGGGTCCCTGACGAGCTGTTAAGCGGATCCATGGGCTCCGGGGGGCCTGTGGGAGGTTTTGAGGGCGTCCCAGAGGCGAAAGAGTGGAAACGGCAGTTTTTTGGTAATTTTTCGTGGGTGTTAGCCCACGGATCGATGGGGGGGCGCTGGATCCGGAAATTATTTTGGGCCGAGCCACTCGGGGGGGTCCCTGACGAGCTGTTAAGCGGATCCATGGGCTCCGGGGGGCCTGTGGGAGGTTTTGAGGGCGTCCCAGAGGCGAAAGAGTGGAAACGGCAGTTTTTTGGCGATTTTTCGTGGGTGTTAGCCCACGGATCGATGGGGGGGCGCTGGGTACGGAAATTATTTTTGGCCTAGCCGCTCGGGGGGGTCCCTGACGAGCTGTTAAGCGGATCCATGGGCTCCGAGGGGCCTGTGGGAGGTTTTGAGGGCGTCCCAGAGGCGAAAGAGTGGAAACGGCAGTTTTTTGGCGATTTTTCGTGGGTGTTAGCCCACGGATCGATGGGGGGGCGCTGGGTCCGGAAATTATTTTGGGCCGAGCCGTTCGGGGGGGTACCTGACGACTGTTAAGCGGATCCATGGGCTCCGGGGGGCCTGTGGGAGGTTTTGAGGGCGTCCCAGAGGCGAAAGAGTGGAAAAGACAGTTTTTTGGAGATTTTTCGTGGGTGTTAGCCCACGGATCGATGGGGGGGCGCTGGGTCCGGAAATTATTTTGGGCCGAGCCGCTCGGGGGGTCCCTGATGAGCTGTTAAGCAGATCCATGGGCTCCGGGGGGCCTGTGGGAGGTTTTGAGGGCGTCCCAGAGGCGAAAGATTGGAAACGGCAGTTTTTTGGCGATTTTTCGTGGGTGTTAGCCCACGGATCGATGGGGGGGCGCTGGGTCCGAAAATTATTTTGGGCCGAGCTTCTCGGGGGGGTCCCTGACGAGCTGTTAAGCGGATCCATGGGCTCCGGGGGGCCTGTGGGAGGTTTTTAGGGCGTCCCAGAGGCGAAAGAGTGGAAACGGCAGTTTTTTGGCGATTTTTCGTGGGTGTTAGCCCACGGATCGATGGGGGGGCGCTGGGTCCGGAAATTATTTTGGGCTGAGACGCTCGGGGGGGTCCCTGACGAGCTGTTAAGTGGATCAATGGGCTCCGGGGGGCCTGTGGGAGGTTTTGAGGGCGTCCCAGAGTCGAAAGAGTGGAACCGGCAGTTTTTTGGCGATTTTTCGTGGGTGTTAGCCCACGGATCGATGGGGGGGCGCTGGGTCCGGAAATTATTTTGGGTCGAGCCGCTCGGGGGGGTCCCTTACGAGCTGTTAAGCGGATCCATGGGCTCTGGGGGGCCTGTGGGAGGTTTTGAGGGCGTCCCAGAGGCGAAAGCGTGGAAACGGCAGTTTTTTGGCGATTTTTCGTGGGTGTTAGCCCACGGATCGATGGGGGGGCGCTGGGTCCGGAAATTATTTTGGGCCGAGCCGCTCGGGGGGGTCCCTGACGAGCTGTTAAGCGGATCAATGGGCTCCGGGGGGCCTGTGGGAGGTTTTGAGGGCGTCCCAGAGTCGAAAGAGTGGAAACGGCAGTTTTTTGGCGATTTTTCGTGGGTGTTAGCCCACGGATCGATGGGGGGGCGCTGGGTCCGGAAATTATTTTGGGCTGAGCCACTCGGCGGGGTCCCTGACGAGCTGTTAAGTGGATCCATGGGCTCCGGGGGGCCTGTGGGAGGTTTTGAGGGCGTCCCAGAGGCGAAAGAGTGGAAACGGCAGTTTTTTGGCAATTTTTCGTGGGTGTTAGCCCACGGATCGATGGGGGGCGCTGGGTCCGGAAATTATTTTGGGCCGAGCCACTCGGGGGGGTCCCTGACGAGCTGTTAAGTTGATCCATGGGCTCCGGGGGGCCTGTGGGAGGTTTTGAGGGCGTCCCAGAGGCGAAAGAGTGGAAACGGCAGTTTTTTGGCGATTTTTCGTGGGTGTTAGCCCACGGATCGATGGGGGGGCGCTGGGTCCGGAAATTATTTTGGGCCGAGCCACTCGGGGGGGTCCCTGACGAGCTCTTAAGCGGATCCATGGGCTCCGGGGGGCCTGTGGGAGGTTTTGAGGGCGTCCCAGAGGTGAAAGAGTGGAAACGGCAGTTTTTTGGCGATTTTTTGTAGGTGTTCGCCCACGGATCGATGGGGGGGCGCTGGGTCCGGAAATTATTTTGGGCCGAGCCGCTCGGGGGGGTCCCTGACGAGCTGTTAAGCGGATCCATGGTCTCCGGGGGGCCTGTGGGAGGTTTTGAGGGCGTCCAAGAGGCGAAAGAGTGGAAACGGCAGTTTTTTGGCGATTTTTCGTGGGTGTTAGCCCACGGATCGATGGGGGGCGCTGGGTTCGGAAATTATTTTGGGCCGAGCCGCTCGGGGGTGTCCCTGACGAGCTGTTAAGCGGATCCATGGGCTCCGGGGGGCCTGTGGGATGTTTTGAGGGCGTCCCAGAGGCGAAAGAGTGGAAACGGCAGTTTTTTGGCAATTTTTCGTGGGTGTTAGCCCACGGATCGATGGGGGGGCGCTGGGTCCGAAAATTATTTTGGGCCGAGCCGCTCGGGGGGGTCCCTGACGAGCTGTTAAGCGGATCCATGAGCTCCAGGGGGCCTGTGGGAGGTTTTGAGGGCGTCCCAGAGGCGAAAGAGTGGAAACGGCAGTTTTTTGGCGATTTTTCGTGGGTGTTAGCCCACGGATCGATGGGGGGGCGCTGGGTCCGAAAATTATTTTGGGCCGAGCCACTCGGGGGGGTCCCTGACGAGCTCTTAAGCGGATCCATGGGCTCCGGGGGGCCTGTGGGAGGTTTTGAGGGCGTCCCAGAGGTGAAAGAGTGGAAACGGCAGTTTTTTGGCGATTTTTTGTAGGTGTTCGCCCACGGATCGATGGGGGGGCGCTGGGTCCGGAAATTATTTTGGGCCGAGCCGCTCGGGGGGGTCCCTGACGAGCTGTTAAGCGGATCCATGGTCTCCGGGGGGCCTGTGGGAGGTTTTGAGGGCGTCCAAGAGGCGAAAGAGTGGAAACGGCAGTTTTTTGGCGATTTTTCGTGGGTGTTAGCCCACGGATCGATGGGGGGCGCTGGGTTCGGAAATTATTTTGGGCCGAGCCGCTCGGGGGGGTCCCTGACGAGCTGTTAAGCGGATCCATGGGCTCCGGGGGGCCTGTGGGATGTTTTGAGGGCGTCCCAGAGGCGAAAGAGTGGAAACGGCAGTTTTTTGGCGATTTTTCGTGGGTGTTAGCCCACGGATCGATGGGGGGGCGCTGGGTCCGAAAATTATTTTGGGCCGAGCCGCTCGGGGGGGTCCCTGACGAGCTGTTAAGCGGATCCATGAGCTCCAGGGGGCCTGTGGGAGGTTTTGAGGGCGTCCCAGAGGCGAAAGAGTGGAAACGGCAGTTTTTTGGCGATTTTTCGTGGGTGTTAGCCCACGGATCGATGGGGGGGCGCTGGGTCCAAAAATTATTTTGGGCCGAGCCGCTCGGGGGGGTCCCTAACGATCTGTTAAGCGGATCCATGGGCTCCGGGGGGCCTGTGGGATGTTTTGAGGGCGTCCCAGAGGCGAAAGAGTGGAAACGGCAGTTTTTTGGCGATTTTTCGTGGGTGTTAGCCCACGGATCGATGGGGGGGCGCTGGGTCCGGAAATTATTTTGGGCCGAGCCGCTCGGGGGGGTCCCTCACGAGCTGTTAAGCGGATCCATGGGCTCCGGGGGGCCTGTGGGAGGTTTTGAGGGCGTCCCAGAGGCGAAAGAGTGGAAACGACAGTTTTTTGGCGATTTTTCGTGGGTGTTAGCCCACGGATCGATGGGGGGGCGCTGGGTTCGGAAATTATTTTGGGCCGAGCCGCTCGGGGGGGTCCCTGACGAGCTGTTAAGCGGATCCATGGGCTCCGGGGGGCCTGTGGGAGGTTTTGAGGGCGTCCCAGAGGCGAAAGAGTGGAAACGGCAGTTTTTTGGCGATTTTTCATGGGTGTTAGCCCACGGATCAATGGGGGGGCGCTGGGTCCGGAAATTATTTTGGGCCGAGCCGCTCGGGGGGGTCCCTGACGAGCTGTTAAGCGGATCCATGGGCTCCGGGGGGCCTGTGGGAGGTTTTTAGGGCGTCCCAGAGGCGAAATAGTGGAAACGGCAGTTTTTTGGCGATTTTTCGTGGGTGTTAGCCCACGGATCGATGGGGGGGCGCTGGGTCCGGAAATTATTTTGGGCCGAGCCGCTCGGGGGGGTCCCTGACGAGCTGTTAAGCGGATCCATGGGCTCCGGGGGGCCTGTGGGAGGTTTTTAGGGCGTCCCAGAGGCGAAAGAGTGGAAACGGCAGTTTTTTGGCGATTTTTTGTGGGTGTTAGCCCACGGATCGATGGGGGGGCGCTGGGTCCGGAAATTATTTTGGGCCGAGCCGTTCGGGGGGGTCCCTGACGAGCTGTTAAGCGGATCCATGGGCTCCGGGGGACCTGTGGGAGGTTTTGAGGGCGTCCTAGAGGCGAAAGAGTGGAAACGGCAGTTTTTTGGCGATTTTTCGTGGGTGTTAGCCCACGGATCGATGGGGGGGCGCTGGGTCCGGAAATTATTTTGGGCCGAGCCGCTCGAGGGGGTCCCTGACGAGCTGTTAAGCGGATCCATGGGCTCCGGGGGGCCTGTGGGAGGTTTTGAGGGCGTCCCAGAGGCGAAAGAGTGGAAACGGCAGTTTTTTGGTAATTTTTCGTGGGTGTTAGCCCACGGATCGATGGGGGGGCGCTGGATCCGGAAATTATTTTGGGCCGAGCCACTCGGGGGGGTCCCTGACGAGCTGTTAAGCGGATCCATGGGCTCCGGGGGGCCTGTGGGAGGTTTTGAGGGCGTCCCAGAGGCGAAAGAGTGGAAACGGCAGTTTTTTGGCGATTTTTCGTGGGTGTTAGCCCACGGATCGATGGGGGGGCGCTGGGTACGGAAATTATTTTTGGCCTAGCCGCTCGGGGGGGTCCCTGACGAGCTGTTAAGCGGATCCATGGGCTCCGAGGGGCCTGTGGGAGGTTTTGAGGGCGTCCCAGAGGCGAAAGAGTGGAAACGGCAGTTTTTTGGCGATTTTTCGTGGGTGTTAGCCCACGGATCGATGGGGGGGCGCTGGGTCCGGAAATTATTTTGGGCCGAGCCGTTCGGGGGGGTACCTGACGACTGTTAAGCGGATCCATGGGCTCCGGGGGGCCTGTGGGAGGTTTTGAGGGCGTCCCAGAGGCGAAAGAGTGGAAAAGACAGTTTTTTGGAGATTTTTCGTGGGTGTTAGCCCACGGATCGATGGGGGGGCGCTGGGTCCGGAAATTATTTTGGGCCGAGCCGCTCGGGGGGTCCCTGATGAGCTGTTAAGCAGATCCATGGGCTCCGGGGGGCCTGTGGGAGGTTTTGAGGGCGTCCCAGAGGCGAAAGATTGGAAACGGCAGTTTTTTGGCGATTTTTCGTGGGTGTTAGCCCACGGATCGATGGGGGGGCGCTGGGTCCGAAAATTATTTTGGGCCGAGCTTCTCGGGGGGGTCCCTGACGAGCTGTTAAGCGGATCCATGGGCTCCGGGGGGCCTGTGGGAGGTTTTGAGGGTGTCCCAGAGGCGAAAGAGTGGAAACGGCAGTTTTTTGGCGATTTTTCGTGGGTGTTAGCCCACGGATCGATGGGGGGGCGCTGGGTTCGGAAATTATTTTGGGCCGAACCGCTCGGGGGGTCCCCTGACGAGCTGTTAAGTGGATCCATGGGCTCCGGGGGGCCTGTGGGAGGTTTTGAGGGCGTCCCAGAGGCGAAAGAGTGGAAACGGCAGTTTTTTGGCGATTTTTCGTGGGTGTTAGCCCACGGATCGATGGGGGGGCGCTGGGTCCGAAAATTATTTTGGGCCGAGCCGCTCGGGGTGGTCCCTGACGAGCTGTTAAGCGGATCCATGGGCTCCGAGGGGCCTGTGGGAGGTTTTGAGGGCGTCCCAGAGGCGAAAGAGTGGAAACGGCAGTTTTTTGGCGATTTTTCGTGGGTGTTAGCCACGGATCGATGGGGGGGCGCTGGGTCCGGAAATTATTTTGGGCCGAGCCGCTCGGGGGGGTCCCTTACGAGCTGTTAAGCGGATCCATGGGCTCCGGGGGGCCTGTGGGAGGTTTTGAGGGCGTCCCAGAGGCGAAAGAGTGGAAACGGCAGTTTTTTGGCGATTTTTCGTGGGTGTTAGCCCACGGATCGATGGGGGGGCGATGGGTCCGGAAATTATTTTGGGCCGAGCCGCTCGGGGGGGTCCCTGACGAGCTGTTAAGCGGATCCATGGGCTCCGGGGGGCCTGTGGGAGGTTTTGAGGGCGTCCCAGAGGCGAAAGAGTGGAAACGGCAGTTTTTTGGCAATTTTTCGTGGGTGTTAGCCCACGGATCGATGGGGGGGCGCTGGGTCCGGATATTATTTTGGGCCGAGCTGCTCGGGGGGTCCCTGACGAGCTGTTAAGCGGATCCATGGGCTCCGGGGGGCCTGTGGGAGGTTTTGAGGGCATCCCAGAGGCGAAAGAGTGGAAACGGCAGTTTTTTGGCAATTTTTCGTGGGTGTTAGCCCACGGATCGATGGGGGGGCGATGGGTCCGGAAATTATTTTGGGCCGAGCAACTCGGGGGGGTCCCTGACGAGCTGTTAAGCGGATCCATGGGCTCCGGGGGGCCTGTGGGAGGTTTTGAGGGCGTCCCAGAGGCGAAAGAGTGGAAACGGCAGTTTTTTGGCAATTTTTCGTGGGTGTTAGCCCACGGATCGATGGGGGGGCGCTGGGTCCGGAAATTATTTTGGGCCGAGCCACTCGGGGGGGTCCCTGACGAGCTGTTAAGCGGATCCATGGGCTCCGGGGGGCCTGTGGGAGGTTTTGAGGGCGTCCCAGAGGCGAAAGAGTGGAAACGGCAGTTTTTTGGCGATTTTTCGTGGGTGTTAGCCCACGGATCGATGGGGGGGCGCTGGGTCCGGAAATTATTTTGGGCCGAGCCGCTCGGGGGGGTCCCTGACGAGCTGTTAAGCGGATCCATGGGCTCCGGGGGGCCTGTGGGAGGTTTTTAGGGCGTCCCAGAGGCGAAAGAGTGGAAACGGCAGTTTTTTGGCGATTTTTCGTGGGTGTTAGCCCACGGATCGATGGGGGGGCGCTGGGTCCGGAAATTATTTTGGGCCGAGTCACTCGGGGGGGGCCCTGACGAGCTGTTAAGCAGATCCATGGGCTCCGGGAGGCCTGTGGGAGGTTTTGAGGGCGTCCCAGAGGCGAAAGAGTGGAAACAGCAGTTTTTTGGCGATTTTTCGTGGGTGTTAGCCCACGGATCGATGGGGGGGCGCTGGGTCCGGAAATTATTTTGGGCCGAGCTGCTCGGGGGGGTCCCTGACGAGCTGTTAAGCGGATCCATGGGCTCCGGGGGGCCTGTGGGAGGTTTTGAGGGCGTCCCAGAGGCGAAAGAGTGGAAACGGCAGTTTTTTGGCGATTTTTCGTGGGTGTTAGCCCACGGATCGATGGGGGGGCGCTGGGTCCGGAAATTATTTTGGGCCGAGCCACTCGGGGGGGTCCCTTACGAGCTGTTAAGCGGATCCATGGGCTCCGAGGGGCCTGTGGGAGGTTTTGAGGGCGTCCCAGAGGCGAAAGAGTGGAAACGGCAGTTTTTTGGCGATTTTTCGTGGGTGTTAGCCCACGGATCGATGGGGGGGCGCTGGGTCCGGAAATTATTTTGGGCCGAGCCGCTCGGGGGGGTCCCTGACGAGCTGTTAAGCGGATCCATGGGCTCCGGGGGGCCTGTGGGAGGTTTTGAGGGCGTCCCAGAGGCGAAAGAGTGGAAAAGACAGTTTTTTGGAGACTTTTCGTGGGTGTTAGCCCACGGATCGATGGGGGGGCGCTGGGTCCGGAAATTATTTTGGGCCGAGCCGCTCGGGGGGGTCCCTGATGAGCTGTTAAGCGGATCCATGGGCTTCGGGGGGCCTGTGGGAGGTTTTGAGGGCGTCCCAGAGGCGAAAGATTGGAAACGGCAGTTTTTTGGCGATTTTTCGTGGGTGTTAGCCCACGGATCGATGGGGGGGTGCTGGGTCCGAAAATTACTTTGGGCCGAGCTTCTCGGGGGGGTCCCTGACGAGCTGTTAAGCGGATCCATGGGCTCCGGGGGGACTGTGGGAGGTTTTGAGGGTGTCCCAGAGGCGAAAGAGTGGAAACGGCAGTTTTTTGGCGATTTTTCGTGGGTGTTAGCCCACGGATCGATGGGGGGGCGCTGGGTTCGGAAATTATTTTGGGCCGAACCGCTCGGGGGGGTCCCTGACGAGCTGTTAAGTGGATCCATGGGCTCCGGGGGGCCTGTGGGAGGTTTTGAGGGCGTCCCAGAGGCGAAAGAGTGGAAACGGCAGTTTTTTGGCGATTTTTCGTGGGTGTTAGCCCACGGATCGATGGGGGGGCGCTGGGTCCGGAAATTATTTTGGGCCGAGCCGCTCGGGGGGGTCCCTTATGAGCTGTTAAGCGGATCCATGGGCTCCGGGGGGCCTGTGGGAGGTTTTGAGGGCATCCCAGAGGCGAAAGAGTGGAAACGGCAGTTTTTTGGCGATTTTTCGTGGGTGTTAGCCCACGGATCGATGGGGGGGCGATGGGTCCGGAAATTATTTTGGGCCGAGCCACTCGGGGGGGTCCCTGACGAGCTGTTAAGCGGATCCATGGGCTCCGGGGGGCCTGTGGGAGGTTTTGAGGGCGTCCCAGAGGCGAAAGAGTGGAAACGGCAGTTTTTTGGCAATTTTTCGTGGGTGTTAGCCCACGGATCGATGGGGGGCGCTGGGTCCGGATATTATTTTGGGCCGAGCCGCTCGGGGGGGTCCCTGACGAGCTGTTAAGCGGATCCATGGGCTCCGGGGGGCCTGTGGGAGGTTTTGAGGGCGTCCCAGAGGCGAAAGAGTGGAAACGACAGTTTTTTGGCAATTTTTCGTGGGTGTTAGCCCACGGATCGATAGGGGGGCGCTGGGTCCGGAAATTATTTTGGGCCGAGCCGCTCGGGGGGGTCCCTAACGAGCTGTTAAGCGGATCCATGGGCTCCGGGGGGCCTGTGGGAGGTTTTGAGGGCGTCCCAGAGGCGAAAGAGTGGAAACGACAGTTTTTTGGCGATTTTTCGTGGGTGTTAGCCCACGGATCGATGGGGGGGCGCTGGGTCCGGAAATTATTTTGGGCCGAGCCGCTCGGGGGGGTCCCTGACGAGCTGTTAAGCGGATCCATGGGCTCCGGGGGGCCTGTGGGAGGTTTTTAGGGCGTCCCAGAGGCGAAAGAGTGGAAACGGCAGTTTTTTGGCGATTTTTCGTGGGTGTTAGCCCACGGATCGATGGGGGGGCGCTGGGTCCGGAAATTATTTTGGGCCGAGCCACTCGGGGGGGTCCCTGACGAGCTGTTAAGCGGATCCATGGGCTCCGGGAGGCTTGTGGGAGGTTTTGAGGGCGTCCCAGAGGCGAAAGAGTGGAAACAGCAGTTTTTTGGCAATTTTTCGTGGGTGTTAGCCCACGGATCGATGGGGGAGCGCTGGGTCCGGAAATTATTTTGGGCCGAGCCGCTCGGGGGGGTCCCTGACGAGCTGTTAAGCGGATCCATGGGCTCCGGGGGGCCTGTGGGAGGTTTTGAGGGCGTCCCAGAGGCGAAAGAGTGGAAACGGCAGTTTTTTGGCGATTTTTCGTGGGTGTTAGCCCACGGATCGATGGGGGGGCGCTGGGTCCGGAAATTATTTTGGGCCGAGCCACTCGGGGGGGTCCCTGACGAGCTGTTAAGCGGATCCATGGGCTCCGGGGGGCCTGTGGGAGGTTTTGAGGGCGTCCCAGAGGCGAAAGAGTGGAAACGGCAGTTTTTTGGCAATTTTTCGTGGGTGTTAGCCCACGGATCGATGGGGGGGCGCTGGGTCCGAAAATTATTTTGGGCCGAGCCACTCGGGGGGGTCCCTGACGAGCTGTTAAGCGGATCCATGGGCTCCGGGAGGCCTGTGGGAGGTTTTGAGGGCGTCCCAGAGGCGAAAGAGTGGAAACAGCAGTTTTTTGGCAATTTTTCGTGGGTGTTAGCCCACGGATCGATGGGGGGGCGCTGGGTCCGGAAATTATTTTGGGCCGAGCCGCTCGGGGGGGTCCCTGACGAGCTGTTAAGCGGATCCATGGGCTCCGGGGGGCCTGTGGGAGGTTTTGAGGGCGTCCCAGAGGCGAAAGAGTGGAAACGGCAGTTTTTTGGCGATTTTTCGTGGGTGTTAGCCCACGGATCGATGGGGGGGCGCTGGGTCCGGAAATTATTTTGGGCCGAGCCGCTCGGGGGGGTCCCTGACGAGCTGTTAAGCGGATCCATGGGCTCCGGGGGGCCTGTGGGAGGTTTTGAGGGCGTCCCAGAGGCGAAAGAGTGGAAACGGCAGTTTTTTGGCAATTTTTCGTGGGTGTTAGCCCACGGATCGATGGGGGGGCGCTGGGTCCGGAAATTATTTTGGACCGAGCCGCTCGGGGGGGTCCCTGACAAGCTGTTAAGCGGATCCATGGGCTTCGGGGTGCCTGTGGGAGGTTTTGAGGGCGTCCCAGAGGCGAAAGAGTGGAAACGGCAGTTTTTTGGCGATTTTTCGTGGGTGTTAGCCCACGGATCGATGGGGGGGCGCTGGGTCCGGAAATTATTTTGGGCCGAGCCACTCGGGGGGGTCCCTGACGAGCTGTTAAGCGGATCCATGGGCTCCGGGGGGCCTGTGGGAGGTTTTGAGGGCGTCCCAGAGGCGAAAGAGTGGAAACGGCAGTTTTTTGGCAATTTTTCGTGGGTGTTAGCCCACGGATCGATGGGGGGGCGCTGGTTCCGGAAATTATTTTGGGCCGAGCCACTCGGGGGGGTCCCTGACGAGCTGTTAAGCGGATCCATGGGCTCCGGGAGGCCTGTGGGAGGTTTTGAGGGCGTCCCAGAGGCGAAAGAGTGGAAACAGCAGTTTTTTGGCAATTTTTCGTGGGTGTTAGCCCACGGATCGATGGGGGGGCGCTGGGTCCGGAAATTATTTTGGGCCGAGCCGCTCGGGGGGGTCCCTGACGAGCTGTTAAGCGGATCCATGGGCTCCGGGGGGCCTGTGGGAGGTTTTGAGGGCGTCCCAGAGGCGAAAGAGTGGAAACGGCAGTTTTTTGGCGATTTTTCGTGGGTGTTAGCCCACGGATCGATGGGGGGGCGCTGGGTCCGGAAATTATTTTGGGCCGAGCCGCTCGGGGGGGTCCCTGACGAGCTGTTAAGCGGATCCATGGGCTCCGGGGGGCCTGTGGGAGGTTTTGAGGGCGTCCCAGAGGCGAAAGAGTGGAAACGGCAGTTTTTTGGCAATTTTTTGTGGGTGTTAGCCCACGAATCGATGGGGGGGCGCTGGGTCCGGAAATTATTTTGGGCCGAGCCGCTCGGGGGGGTCCCTGACAAGCTGTTAAGCGGATCCATGGGCTTCGGGGTGCCTGTGGGAGGTTTTGAGGGCATCCCAGAGGCGAAAGAGTGGAAACGGCAGTTTTTTGGCGATTTTTCGTGGGTGTTAGCCCACGGATCGATGGGGGGGCGCTGGGTCCGGAAATTATTTTGGGCCGAGCCACTCGGGGGGGTCCCTGACGAGCTGTTAAGCAGATCCATGGGCTCCGGGGGGCCTGTGGGAGGTTTTGAGGGCGTCCCAGAGGCGAAAGAATGGAAACGGAAGTTTTTTGGCGATTTTTCGTGGGTGTTAGCCCATGGATCGATGGGGGGGCGCTGGGTCCGGAAATTATTTTGGGCCGAGCCGCTCGGGGGGGTACCTGAAGAGCTGTTAAGCGGATCCATGGGCTCTGGGGGGCCTGTGGGAGGTTTTGAGGGCGTCCCAGAGGCGAAAAAGTGGAAACGGCAGTTTTTTGGCGATTTTTCGTGGGTGTTAGCCCACGGATCGATGGGGGGGCGCTGGGTCCGGAAATTATTTTGGGCCGAGCCACTCGGGGGGGTCCCTGACGAGCTGTTAAGCGGATCCATGGGCTCCGGGGGGCCTGTGGGAGGTTTTGAGGGCGTCCCAGAGGCGAAAGAGTGGAAACGGCAGTTTTTTGGCGATTTTTCGTGGGTGTTAGCCCACGGATCGATGGGGGGGCGCTGGGTCCAGAAATTATTTTGGGCCGAGCCGCTCGGGTGGGTCCCTGACGAGCTGTTAAGTGGATCCATGGGCTCCGGGGGGCCTGTGGGAGGTTTTGAGGGCATCCCAGAGGTGAAAGAGTGGAAACGGCAGTTTTTTGGCAATTTTTCGTGGGTGTTAGCCCACGGATCGATGGGGGGGCGCTGGGTCCGGAAATTATTTTGGGCCGAACCGCTCGGGGGGGTCCCTGATGAGCTGTTAAGCGGATCCATGGGCTCCGGGGGGCCTGTGGGAGGTTTTGAGGGCGTCCCAGAGGCGAAAGAGTGGAAACGGCAGTTTTTTGGCGATTTTTCGTGGGTGTTAGCCCACGGATCGATGGGGGGGCGCTGGGTCCGGAAATTATTTTGGGCCAACCCGCTCGGGGGGGTCCCTGACGAGCTGTTAAGCGGATCCATGGGCTCCGGGGGGCCTGTGGGAGGTTTTGAGGGCGTCCCAGAGGCGAAAGAGTGGAAACGACAGTTTTTTGGCGATTTTTCGTGGGTGTTAGCCCACGGATCGATGGGGGGGCGCTGGGTCCGGAAATTATTTTGGGCCGAGCCGCTCGGGGGGGTCCCTAACGAGCTGTTAAGCGGATCCATGGGCTCCGGGGGGCCTGTGGGAGGTTTTGAGGGCGTCCCAGAGGCGAAAGAGTGGAAACGACAGTTTTTTGGCGATTTTTCGTGGGTGTTAGCCCACGGATCGATGGGGGGGCGCTGGGTCCGGAAATTATTTTGGGCCGAGCCGCTCGGGGGGGTCCCTGACGAGCTGTTAAGCGGATCCATGGGCTCCGGGGGGCCTGTGGGAGGTTTTTAGGGCGTCCCAGAGGCGAAAGAGTGGAAACGGCAGTTTTTTGGCGATTTTTCGTGGGTGTTAGCCCACGGATCGATGGGGGGGCGCTGGGTCCGGAAATTATTTTGGGCCGAGCCACTCGGGGGGGTCCCTGACGAGCTGTTAAGCGGATCCATGGGCTCCGGGAGGCTTGTGGGAGGTTTTGAGGGCGTCCCAGAGGCGAAAGAGTGGAAACAGCAGTTTTTTGGCAATTTTTCGTGGGTGTTAGCCCACGGATCGATGGGGGAGCGCTGGGTCCGGAAATTATTTTGGGCCGAGCCGCTCGGGGGGGTCCCTGACGAGCTGTTAAGCGGATCCATGGGCTCCGGGGGGCCTGTGGGAGGTTTTGAGGGCGTCCCAGAGGCGAAAGAGTGGAAACGGCAGTTTTTTGGCGATTTTTCGTGGGTGTTAGCCCACGGATCGATGGGGGGGCGCTGGGTCCGGAAATTATTTTGGGCCGAGCCACTCGGGGGGGTCCCTGACGAGCTGTTAAGCGGATCCATGGGCTCCGGGGGGCCTGTGGGAGGTTTTGAGGGCGTCCCAGAGGCGAAAGAGTGGAAACGGCAGTTTTTTGGCAATTTTTCGTGGGTGTTAGCCCACGGATCGATGGGGGGGCGCTGGGTCCGAAAATTATTTTGGGCCGAGCCACTCGGGGGGGTCCCTGACGAGCTGTTAAGCGGATCCATGGGCTCCGGGAGGCCTGTGGGAGGTTTTGAGGGCGTCCCAGAGGCGAAAGAGTGGAAACAGCAGTTTTTTGGCAATTTTTCGTGGGTGTTAGCCCACGGATCGATGGGGGGGCGCTGGGTCCGGAAATTATTTTGGGCCGAGCCGCTCGGGGGGGTCCCTGACGAGCTGTTAAGCGGATCCATGGGCTCCGGGGGGCCTGTGGGAGGTTTTGAGGGCGTCCCAGAGGCGAAAGAGTGGAAACGGCAGTTTTTTGGCGATTTTTCGTGGGTGTTAGCCCACGGATCGATGGGGGGGCGCTGGGTCCGGAAATTATTTTGGGCCGAGCCGCTCGGGGGGGTCCCTGACGAGCTGTTAAGCGGATCCATGGGCTCCGGGGGGCCTGTGGGAGGTTTTGAGGGCGTCCCAGAGGCGAAAGAGTGGAAACGGCAGTTTTTTGGCAATTTTTCGTGGGTGTTAGCCCACGGATCGATGGGGGGGCGCTGGGTCCGGAAATTATTTTGGACCGAGCCGCTCGGGGGGGTCCCTGACAAGCTGTTAAGCGGATCCATGGGCTTCGGGGTGCCTGTGGGAGGTTTTGAGGGCGTCCCAGAGGCGAAAGAGTGGAAACGGCAGTTTTTTGGCGATTTTTCGTGGGTGTTAGCCCACGGATCGATGGGGGGGCGCTGGGTCCGGAAATTATTTTGGGCCGAGCCACTCGGGGGGGTCCCTGACGAGCTGTTAAGCGGATCCATGGGCTCCGGGGGGCCTGTGGGAGGTTTTGAGGGCGTCCCAGAGGCGAAAGAGTGGAAACGGCAGTTTTTTGGCAATTTTTCGTGGGTGTTAGCCCACGGATCGATGGGGGGGCGCTGGTTCCGGAAATTATTTTGGGCCGAGCCACTCGGGGGGGTCCCTGACGAGCTGTTAAGCGGATCCATGGGCTCCGGGAGGCCTGTGGGAGGTTTTGAGGGCGTCCCAGAGGCGAAAGAGTGGAAACAGCAGTTTTTTGGCAATTTTTCGTGGGTGTTAGCCCACGGATCGATGGGGGGGCGCTGGGTCCGGAAATTATTTTGGGCCGAGCCGCTCGGGGGGGTCCCTGACGAGCTGTTAAGCGGATCCATGGGCTCCGGGGGGCCTGTGGGAGGTTTTGAGGGCGTCCCAGAGGCGAAAGAGTGGAAACGGCAGTTTTTTGGCGATTTTTCGTGGGTGTTAGCCCACGGATCGATGGGGGGGCGCTGGGTCCGGAAATTATTTTGGGCCGAGCCGCTCGGGGGGGTCCCTGACGAGCTGTTAAGCGGATCCATGGGCTCCGGGGGGCCTGTGGGAGGTTTTGAGGGCGTCCCAGAGGCGAAAGAGTGGAAACGGCAGTTTTTTGGCAATTTTTTGTGGGTGTTAGCCCACGAATCGATGGGGGGGCGCTGGGTCCGGAAATTATTTTGGGCCGAGCCGCTCGGGGGGGTCCCTGACAAGCTGTTAAGCGGATCCATGGGCTTCGGGGTGCCTGTGGGAGGTTTTGAGGGCATCCCAGAGGCGAAAGAGTGGAAACGGCAGTTTTTTGGCGATTTTTCGTGGGTGTTAGCCCACGGATCGATGGGGGGGCGCTGGGTCCGGAAATTATTTTGGGCCGAGCCACTCGGGGGGGTCCCTGACGAGCTGTTAAGCAGATCCATGGGCTCCGGGGGGCCTGTGGGAGGTTTTGAGGGCGTCCCAGAGGCGAAAGAATGGAAACGGAAGTTTTTTGGCGATTTTTCGTGGGTGTTAGCCCATGGATCGATGGGGGGGCGCTGGGTCCGGAAATTATTTTGGGCCGAGCCGCTCGGGGGGGTACCTGAAGAGCTGTTAAGCGGATCCATGGGCTCTGGGGGGCCTGTGGGAGGTTTTGAGGGCGTCCCAGAGGCGAAAAAGTGGAAACGGCAGTTTTTTGGCGATTTTTCGTGGGTGTTAGCCCACGGATCGATGGGGGGGCGCTGGGTCCGGAAATTATTTTGGGCCGAGCCACTCGGGGGGGTCCCTGACGAGCTGTTAAGCGGATCCATGGGCTCCGGGGGGCCTGTGGGAGGTTTTGAGGGCGTCCCAGAGGCGAAAGAGTGGAAACGGCAGTTTTTTGGCGATTTTTCGTGGGTGTTAGCCCACGGATCGATGGGGGGGCGCTGGGTCCAGAAATTATTTTGGGCCGAGCCGCTCGGGTGGGTCCCTGACGAGCTGTTAAGTGGATCCATGGGCTCCGGGGGGCCTGTGGGAGGTTTTGAGGGCATCCCAGAGGTGAAAGAGTGGAAACGGCAGTTTTTTGGCAATTTTTCGTGGGTGTTAGCCCACGGATCGATGGGGGGGCGCTGGGTCCGGAAATTATTTTGGGCCGAACCGCTCGGGGGGGTCCCTGATGAGCTGTTAAGCGGATCCATGGGCTCCGGGGGGCCTGTGGGAGGTTTTGAGGGCGTCCCAGAGGCGAAAGAGTGGAAACGGCAGTTTTTTGGCGATTTTTCGTGGGTGTTAGCCCACGGATCGATGGGGGGGCGCTGGGTCCGGAAATTATTTTGGGCCAACCCGCTCGGGGGGGTCCCTGACGAGCTGTTAAGCGGATCCATGGGCTCCGGGGGGCCTGTGGGAGGTTTTGAGGGCGTCCCAGAGGCGAAAGAGTGGAAACGACAGTTTTTTGGCGATTTTTCGTGGGTGTTAGCCCACGGATCGATGGGGGGGCGCTGGGTACGGAAATTATTTTGGGCCGAGCCACTCGAGGGGGTCCCTGACGAGCTGTTAAGCGTATCCATGGGCTCTGGGGGGCCTGTGGGAGGTTTTGAGGGCGTCCCAGAGGCGAAAGAGTGGAAACGGCAGTTTTTTGGCGATTTTTCGTGGGTGTTAGCCCACGGATCGATGGGGGGCGCTGGGTTCGGAAATTATTTTGGGCCGAGCCACTCGGGGGGGTCCCTGACGAGCTGTTAAGCGTATCCATGGGCTCCGGGGGGCCTGTGGGAGGTTTTGAGGGCGTCCCAGAGGCGAAAGAGTGGAAACGGCAGTTTTTTGGCGATTTTTCGTGGGTGTTAGCCCACGGATCGATGGGGGGGCGCTGGGTCCGGAAATTATTTTGGGCCGAGCCGCTTGGGGGGGTCCCTGACGAGCTGTTAAGCGTATCCATGGGCTCCGGGGGGCCTGTGGGAGGGTTTGAGGGCGTCCCAGAGGCGAAAGAGTGGAAACGGCAGTTTTTTGGCAATTTTTCGTGGGTGTTAGCCCACGGATCGATGGGGGGGCGCTGGGTCCGGAAATTATTTTGGGCCAAGCCGCTCGGGGGGGTCCCTGACGAGCTGTTAAGCGGATCCATGGGCTCCGGGGGGCCTGTGGGAGGTTTTGAGGGCGTCCCAGAGGCGAAAGAGTGGAAACGGCAGTTTTTTGGCGATTTTTTGTGGGTGTTAGCCCACGGATCGATGGGGGGGCGCTGGGTCCGGAAATTATTTTGGGCAGAGCCGCTCGGGGGGGTCCCTGACGAGCTGTTAAGCGTATCCATGGGCTCCGGGGGGCCTGTGGGAGGTTTTGAGGGCGTCCCAGAGGCGAAAGAGTGGAAACGGCAGTTTTTTGGCAATTTTTCGTGGGTGTTAGCCCACGGATCGATGGGGGGGCGCTGGGTCCGGAAATTATTTTGGGCCGAGCCGCTCGGGGGGGTCCCTGACGAGCTGTTAAGCGTATCCATGGGCTCCGGGGGGCCTGTGGGAGGTTTTGAGGGCGTCCCAGAGTCGAAAGAGTGGAAACGGCAGTTTTTTGGCAATTTTTCGTGGGTGTTAGCCCACGGATCGATGGGGGGGCGCTGGGTCCGGAAATTATTTTGGGCCGAGCCGCTCGGGGGGGTTCCTGACGAGCTGTTAAGTGGATCCATGGGCTCCGGGGGGCCTGTGGGAGGTTTTGAGGGCATCTCAGAGGCGAAAGAGTGGAAACGGCGGTTTTTTGGCGATTTTTCGTGGGTGTTAGCCCACGGATCGATGGGGGGGCGCTGGGTCCGGAAATTATTTTGGGCCGAGCCGCTCGGGGGGGTCCCTGACGAGCTGTTAAGCGGATCCATGGGCTCCGGGGGGCCTGTGGGAGGTTTTGAGGGCGTCCCAGAGGCGAAAGAGTGGAAACGGCAGTTTTTTGGCGATTTTTTGTGGGTGTTAGCCCACGGATCGATGGGGGGGCGCTGGGTCCGGAAATTATTTTGGGCAGAGCCGCTCGGGGGGGTCCTTGACGAGCTGTTAAGCGTATCCATGGGCTCCGGGGGGCCTGTGGGAGGTTTTGAGGGCGTCCCAGAGGCGAAAGAGTGGAAACGGCAGTTTTTTGGCAATTTTTCGTGGGTGTTAGCCCACGGATCGATGGGGGGGCGCTGGGTCCGGAAATTATTTTGGGCCGAGCCGCTCGGGGGGGTCCCTGACGAGCTGTTAAGCGTATCCATGGGCTCCGGGGGGCCTGTGGGAGGTTTTGAGGGCGTCCCAGAGGCGAAAGAGTGGAAACGGCAGTTTTTTGGCAATTTTTCGTGGGTGTTAGCCCACGGATCGATGGGGGGGCGCTGGGTCCGGAAATTATTTTGGGCCGAGCCGCTCGGGGGGGTTCCTGACGAGCTGTTAAGTGGATCCATGGGCTCCGGGGGGCCTGTGGGAGGTTTTGAGGGCATCTCAGAGGCGAAAGAGTGGAAACGGCGGTTTTTTGGCGATTTTTCGTGGGTGTTAGCCCACGGATCGATGGGGGGGCACTGGGTCCGGAAATTATTTTGGGCCGAGCCGCTCGGGGGGGTCCCTGACGAGCTGTTAAGCGTATCCATGGGCTCCGGGGGTCCTGTGGGAGGTTTTGAGGGCGTCCCAGAGGCGAAAGAGTGGAAACGGCAGTTTTTTGGCGATTTTTCGTGGGTGTTAGCCCACGGATCGATGGGGGGGCGCTCGGTCCGGAAATTATTTTGGGCCGAGCCGCTCGGGGGGGTCCCTGACGAGCTGTTAAGCGGATCCATGGGCTCCGGGGGGCCTGTGGGAGGTTTTGAGGGCGTCCCAGAGGCGAAAGAGTGGAAACGGCAGTTTTTTGGCGATTTTTCGTGGGTGTTAGCCCACGGATCGATGGGGGGGCGCTGGGTCCGGAAATTATTTTGGGCCGAGCCGCTCGGGGGGGTCCCTGACGAGCTGTTAAGCGTATCCATGGGCTCTGGGGGTCCTGTGGGAGGTTTTGAGGGCATCCCAGAGGCGAAAGAGTGGAAACGGCAGTTTTTTGGCGATTTTTCGTGGGTGTTAGCCCACGGATCGATGGGGGGGCACTGGGTTCGGAAATTATTTTGGGCTGAGCCGCTCGGGGGGGTCCCTGACGAGCTGTTAAGCGTATCCATGGGCTCTGGGGGGCCTGTGGGAGGTTTTGAGGGCGTCCCAGAGGCGAAAGAGTGGAAACGGCAGTTTTTTGGCGATTTTTCGTGGGTGTTAGCCCACGGATCGATGGGGGGGCGCTGGGTCCGGAAATTATTTTGGGCCGAGCCGCTTGGGGGGGTCCCTGACGAGCTGTTAAGCGTATCCATGGGCTCCGGGGGCCTGTGGGAGGTTTTGAGGGCGTCCCAGAGGCGAAAGAGTGGAAACGGCAGTTTTTTGGCGATTTTTCGTGGGTGTTAGCCCACGGATCGATGGGGGGGCGCTGGGTCCGGAAATTATTTTGGGCCGAGCCGCTCGGGGGGGTCCCTGACGAGCTGTTAAGCGTATCCATGGGCTTCGGGGGGCCTGTGGGAGGTTTTGAGGGCGTCCCAGAGGCGAAAGAGTGGAAACGGCAGTTTTTTGGTGATTTTTCGTGGGTGTTAGCCCACGGATCGATGGGGGGGCGCTGGGTCCGGAAATTATTTTGGGCCGAGCCGCTCGGGGGGGTCCCTGACGAGCTGTTAAGCGTATCCATGGGCTTCGGGGGGCCTGTGGGAGGTTTTGAGGGCGTCCCAGAGGCGAAAGAGTGGAAACGGCAGTTTTTTGGCGATTTTTCGTGGGTGTTAGCCCACGGATCGATGGGGGGGCGCTGGGTCCGGAAATTATTTTGGGCCGAGCCGCTCGGGGGGGTCCCTGACGAGCTGTTAAGCGTATCCATGGGCTCCGGGGGGCCTGTGGGAGGTTTTGAGGGCGTCCCAGAGGCGAAAGAGTGGAAACGGCAGTTTTTTGGCGATTTTTCGTGGGTGTTAGCCCACGGATCGATGGGGGGGCGCTGGGTCCGGAAATTATTTTGGGCCGAGCCGCTCGGGGGGGTCCCTGACGAGCTGTTAAGCGGATCCATGGGCTCCGGGGGGCCTGTGGGAGGTTTTGAGGGCGTCCCAGAGGCGAAAGAGTGGAAACGGCAGTTTTTTGGCGATTTTTCGTGGGTGTTAGCCCACGGATCGATGGGGGGACGCTGGGTCCGGAAATTATTTTGGGCCGAGCCGCTCGAGGGGGTCCCTGACGAGCTGTTAAGCGAATCCATGGGCTCCGGGGGGCCTGTGGGAGGTTTTGAGGGCGTCCCAGAGGCGAAAGAGTGGAAACGGCAGTTTTTTGGCGATTTTTCGTGGGTGTTAGCCCACGGATCGATGGGGGGGCACTGGGTCTGGAAATTATTTTGGGCCGAGCCGCTCGGGGGGGTCCCTGACGAGCTGTTAAGTGGATCCATGGGCTCCGGGGGGCCTGTGGGAGGTTTTGAGGGCATCCCAGAGGCGAAAGAGTGGAAACGGCAGTTTTTTGGCGATTTTTCGTGGGTGTTAGCCCACGGATCGATGGGGGGGCGCTGGGTCCGGAAATTATTTTGGGCCGAGCCACTCGGGGGGGTCCCTGACGAGCTGTTAAGCGTATCCATGGGCTCCGGGGGGACTGTGGGAGGTTTTGAGGGCGTCCCAGAGGCGAAAGAGTGGAAACGGCAGTTTTTTGGCGATTTTTCGTGGGTGTTAGCCCACGGATCGATGGGGGGGCGCTGGGTCCGGAAATTATTTTGGGCCGAGCCGCTCGGGGGGGTCCCTGACGAGCTGTTAAGCGGATACATGGGCTCCGGGGGGCCTGTGGGAGGTTTTGAGGGCGTCCCAGAGGCGAAAGAGTGGAAACGATAGTTTTTTGGCGATTTTTCGTGGGTGTTAGCCCACGGATCGATGGGGGGGCGCTGGGTCCGGAAATTATTTTGGGCCGAGCCGCTCGGGGGGGTCCCTGACGAGCTGTAACGCGTATCCATGGGCTCCGGGGGGCCTGTGGGAGGTTTTGAGGGCGTCCCAGAGGCGAAAGAGTGGAAACGGCAGTTTTTTGGCGATTTTTCGTGGGTGTTAGCCCACGGATCGATGGGGGGGCGCTGGGTCCAGAAATTATTTTGGGCCGAGCCGCTCGGGGGGGTCCCTGACGAGCTGTTAAGCATATCCATGGGCTCCGGGGGGCCTGTGGGAGGTTTTGAGGGCGTCCCAGAGGCGAAAGAGTGGAAACGGCAGTTTTTTGGCGATTTTTCGTGGGTGTTACCCCACGGATCGATGGGGGGGCGCTGGGTCCGGAAATTATTTTGGGCCGAGCCGCTCGGGGGGTCCCTGACGAGCTGTTAAGCGTATCCATGGGCTCCGGGGGGCCTGTGGGAGGTTTTGAGGGCGTCCCAGAGGCGAAAGAGTGGAAACGGCAGTTTTTTGGTGATTTTTCGTGGGTGTTAGCCCACGGATCGATGGGGGGGCGCTGGGTCCGGAAATTATTTTGGGCCGAGCCGCTCGGGGGGGTCCCTGACGAGCTGTTAAGCGTATCCATGGGCTTCGGGGGGCCTGTGGGAGGTTTTGAGGGCGTCCCAGAGGCGAAAGAGTGGAAACGGCAGTTTTTTGGCGATTTTTCGTGGGTGTTAGCCCACGGATCGATGGGGGGGCGCTGGGTCCGGAAATTATTTTGGGCCGAGCCGCTCGGGGGGGTCCCTGACGAGCTGTTAAGCGTATCCATGGGCTCCGGGGGGCCTGTGGGAGGTTTTGAGGGCGTCCCAGAGGCGAAAGAGTGGAAACGGCAGTTTTTTGGCGATTTTTCGTGGGTGTTAGCCCACGGATCGATGGGGGGGCGCTGGGTCCGGAAATTATTTTGGGCCGAGCCGCTCGGGGGGGTCCCTGACGAGCTGTTAAGCGGATCCATGGGCTCCGGGGGGCCTGTGGGAGGTTTTGAGGGCGTCCCAGAGGCGAAAGAGTGGAAACGGCAGTTTTTTGGCGATTTTTCGTGGGTGTTAGCCCACGGATCGATGGGGGGACGCTGGGTCCGGAAATTATTTTGGGCCGAGCCGCTCGGGGGGGTCCCTGACGAGCTGTTAAGCGAATCCATGGGCTCCGGGGGGCCTGTGGGAGGTTTTGAGGGCGTCCCAGAGGCGAAAGAGTGGAAACGGCAGTTTTTTGGCGATTTTTCGTGGGTGTTAGCCCACGGATCGATGGGGGGGCGCTGGGTCTGGAAATTATTTTGGGCCGAGCCGCTCGGGGGGGTCCCTGACGAGCTGTTAAGTGGATCCATGGGCTCCGGGGGGCCTGTGGGAGGTTTTGAGGGCATCCCAGAGGCGAAAGAGTGGAAACGGCAGTTTTTTGGCGATTTTTCGTGGGTGTTAGCCCACGGATCGATGGGGGGGCGCTGGGTCCGGAAATTATTTTGGGCCGAGCCACTCGGGGGGGTCCCTGATGAGCTGTTAAGCGTATCCATGGGCTCCGGGGGGCCTGTGGGAGGTTTTGAGGGCGTCCCAGAGGCGAAAGAGTGGAAACGGCAGTTTTTTGGCGATTTTTCGTGGGTGTTAGCCCACGGATCGATGGGGGGGCGCTGGGTCCGGAAATTATTTTGGGCCGAGCCGCTCGGGGGGGTCCCTGACGAGCTGTTAAGCGGATACATGGGCTCCGGGGGGCCTGTGGGAGGTTTTGAGGGCGTCCCAGAGGCGAAAGAGTGGAAACGATAGTTTTTTGGCGATTTTTCGTGGGTGTTAGCCCACGGATCGATGGGGGGGCGCTGGGTCCGGAAATTATTTTGGGCCGAGCCGCTCGGGGGGGTCCCTGACGAGCTGTAACGCGTATCCATGGGCTCCGGGGGGCCTGTGGGAGGTTTTGAGGGCGTCCCAGAGGCGAAAGAGTGGAAACGGCAGTTTTTTGGCGATTTTTCGTGGGTGTTAGCCCACGGATCGATGGGGGGGCGCTGGGTCCAGAAATTATTTTGGGCCGAGCCGCTCGGGGGGGTCCCTGACGAGCTGTTAAGCATATCCATGGGCTCCGGGGGGCCTGTGGGAGGTTTTGAGGGCGTCCCAGAGGCGAAAGAGTGGAAACGGCAGTTTTTTGGCGATTTTTCGTGGGTGTTACCCCACGGATCGATGGGGGGGCGCTGGGTCCGGAAATTATTTTGGGCCGAGCCGCTCGGGGGGTCCCTGACGAGCTGTTAAGCGGATCCATGGGCTCCGGGGGGCCTGTGGGAGGTTTTGAGGGCATCCCAGAGGCGAAAGAGTGGAAACGGCAGTTTTTTGGCGATTTTTCGTGGGTGTTAGCCCACGGATCGATGGGGGGGCGCTGGGTCCGGAAATTATTTTGGGCCGAGCCACTCGGGGGGTCCCTGACGAGCTGTTAAGCGTATCCATGGGCTCCGGGGGGCCTGTGGGAGGTTTTGAGGGCGTCCCAGAGGCGAAAGAGTGGAAACGGCAGTTTTTTGGTGATTTTTCGTGGGTGTTAGCCCACGGATCGATGGGGGGGCGCTGGGTCCGGAAATTATTTTGGGCCGAGCCGCTCGGGGGGGTCCCTGACGAGCTGTTAAGCGTATCCATGGGCTTCGGGGGGCCTGTGGGAGGTTTTGAGGGCGTCCCAGAGGCGAAAGAGTGGAAACGGCAGTTTTTTGGCGATTTTTCGTGGGTGTTAGCCCACGGATCGATGGGGGGGCGCTGGGTCCGGAAATTATTTTGGGCCGAGCCGCTCGGGGGGGTCCCTGACGAGCTGTTAAGCGTATCCATGGGCTCCGGGGGGCCTGTGGGAGGTTTTGAGGGCGTCCCAGAGGCGAAAGAGTGGAAACGGCAGTTTTTTGGCGATTTTTCGTGGGTGTTAGCCCACGGATCGATGGGGGGGCGCTGGGTCCGGAAATTATTTTGGGCCGAGCCGCTCGGGGGGGTCCCTGACGAGCTGTTAAGCGGATCCATGGGCTCCGGGGGGCCTGTGGGAGGTTTTGAGGGCGTCCCAGAGGCGAAAGAGTGGAAACGGCAGTTTTTTGGCGATTTTTCGTGGGTGTTAGCCCACGGATCGATGGGGGGACGCTGGGTCCGGAAATTATTTTGGGCCGAGCCGCTCGGGGGGGTCCCTGACGAGCTGTTAAGCGAATCCATGGGCTCCGGGGGGCCTGTGGGAGGTTTTGAGGGCGTCCCAGAGGCGAAAGAGTGGAAACGGCAGTTTTTTGGCGATTTTTCGTGGGTGTTAGCCCACGGATCGATGGGGGGGCGCTGGGTCTGGAAATTATTTTGGGCCGAGTCGCTCGGGGGGGTCCCTGACGAGCTGTTAAGTGGATCCATGGGCTCCGGGGGGCCTGTGGGAGGTTTTGAGGGCATCCCAGAGGCGAAAGAGTGGAAACGGCAGTTTTTTGGCGATTTTTCGTGGGTGTTAGCCCACGGATCGATGGGGGGGCGCTGGGTCCGGAAATTATTTTGGGCCGAGCCACTCGGGGGGGTCCCTGACGAGCTGTTAAGCGTATCCATGGGCTCCGGGGGGCCTGTGGGAGGTTTTGAGGGCGTCCCAGAGGCGAAAGAGTGGAAACGGCAGTTTTTTGGCGATTTTTCGTGGGTGTTAGCCCACGGATCGATGGGGGGGCGCTGGGTCCGGAAATTATTTTGGGCCGAGCCGCTCGGGGGGGTCCCTGACGAGCTGTTAAGCGGATACATGGGCTCCGGGGGGCCTGTGGGAGGTTTTGAGGGCGTCCCAGAGGCGAAAGAGTGGAAACGATAGTTTTTTGGCGATTTTTCGTGGGTGTTAGCCCACGGATCGATGGGGGGGCGCTGGGTCCGGAAATTATTTTGGGCCGAGCCGCTCGGGGGGGTCCCTGACGAGCTGTAACGCGTATCCATGGGCTCCGGGGGGCCTGTGGGAGGTTTTGAGGGCGTCCCAGAGGCGAAAGAGTGGAAACGGCAGTTTTTTGGCGATTTTTCGTGGGTGTTAGCCCACGGATCGATGGGGGGGCGCTGGGTCCAGAAATTATTTTGGGCCGAGCCGCTCGGGGGGGTCCCTGACGAGCTGTTAAGCATATCCATGGGCTCCGGGGGGCCTGTGGGAGGTTTTGAGGGCGTCCCAGAGGCGAAAGAGTGGAAACGGCAGTTTTTTGGCGATTTTTCGTGGGTGTTACCCCACGGATCGATGGGGGGGCGCTGGGTCCGGAAATTATTTTGGGCCGAGCCGCTCGGGGGGTCCCTGACGAGCTGTTAAGCGGATCCATGGGCTCCGGGGGGCCTGTGGGAGGTTTTGAGGGCATCCCAGAGGCGAAAGAGTGGAAACGGCAGTTTTTTGGCGATTTTTCGTGGGTGTTAGCCCACGGATCGATGGGGGGGCGCTGGGTCCGGAAATTATTTTGGGCCGAGCCACTCGGGGGGTCCCTGACGAGCTGTTAAGCGTATCCATGGGCTCCGGGGGGCCTGTGGGAGGTTTTGAGGGCGTCCCAGAGGCGAAAGAGTGGAAACGGCAGTTTTTTGGTGATTTTTCGTGGGTGTTAGCCCACGGATCGATGGGGGGGCGCTGGGTCCGGAAATTATTTTGGGCCGAGCCGCTCGGGGGGGTCCCTGACGAGCTGTTAAGCGTATCCATGGGCTTCGGGGGGCCTGTGGGAGGTTTTGAGGGCGTCCCAGAGGCGAAAGAGTGGAAACGGCAGTTTTTTGGCGATTTTTCGTGGGTGTTAGCCCACGGATCGATGGGGGGGCGCTGGGTCCGGAAATTATTTTGGGCCGAGCCGCTCGGGGGGGTCCCTGACGAGCTGTTAAGCGTATCCATGGGCTCCGGGGGGCCTGTGGGAGGTTTTGAGGGCGTCCCAGAGGCGAAAGAGTGGAAACGGCAGTTTTTTGGCGATTTTTCGTGGGTGTTAGCCCACGGATCGATGGGGGGGCGCTGGGTCCGGAAATTATTTTGGGCCGAGCCGCTCGGGGGGGTCCCTGACGAGCTGTTAAGCGGATCCATGGGCTCCGGGGGGCCTGTGGGAGGTTTTGAGGGCGTCCCAGAGGCGAAAGAGTGGAAACGGCAGTTTTTTGGCGATTTTTCGTGGGTGTTAGCCCACGGATCGATGGGGGGACGCTGGGTCCGGAAATTATTTTGGGCCGAGCCGCTCGGGGGGGTCCCTGACGAGCTGTTAAGCGAATCCATGGGCTCCGGGGGGCCTGTGGGAGGTTTTGAGGGCGTCCCAGAGGCGAAAGAGTGGAAACGGCAGTTTTTTGGCGATTTTTCGTGGGTGTTAGCCCACGGATCGATGGGGGGGCGCTGGGTCTGGAAATTATTTTGGGCCGAGCCGCTCGGGGGGGTCCCTGACGAGCTGTTAAGTGGATCCATGGGCTCCGGGGGGCCTGTGGGAGGTTTTGAGGGCATCCCAGAGGCGAAAGAGTGGAAACGGCAGTTTTTTGGCGATTTTTCGTGGGTGTTAGCCCACGGATCGATGGGGGGGCGCTGGGTCCGGAAATTATTTTGGGCCGAGCCACTCGGGGGGTCCCTGACGAGCTGTTAAGCGTATCCATGGGCTCCGGGGGGCCTGTGGGAGGTTTTGAGGGCGTCCCAGAGGCGAAAGAGTGGAAACGGCAGTTTTTTGGTGATTTTTCGTGGGTGTTAGCCCACGGATCGATGGGGGGGCGCTGGGTCCGGAAATTATTTTGGGCCGAGCCGCTCGGGGGGGTCCCTGACGAGCTGTTAAGCGTATCCATGGGCTTCGGGGGGCCTGTGGGAGGTTTTGAGGGCGTCCCAGAGGCGAAAGAGTGGAAACGGCAGTTTTTTGGCGATTTTTCGTGGGTGTTAGCCCACGGATCGATGGGGGGGCGCTGGGTCCGGAAATTATTTTGGGCCGCGCCGCTCGGGGGGGTCCCTGACGAGCTGTTAAGCGTATCCATGGGCTCCGGGGGGCCTGTGGGAGGTTTTGAGGGCGTCCCAGAGGCGAAAGAGTGGAAACGGCAGTTTTTTGGCGATTTTTCGTGGGTGTTAGCCCACGGATCGATGGGGGGGCGCTGGGTCCGGAAATTATTTTGGGCCGAGCCGCTCGGGGGGGTCCCTGACGAGCTGTTAAGCGGATCCATGGGCTCCGGGGGGCCTGTGGGAGGTTTTGAGGGCGTCCCAGAGGCGAAAGAGTGGAAACGGCAGTTTTTTGGCGATTTTTCGTGGGTGTTAGCCCACGGATCGATGGGGGGGCGCTGGGTCCGGAAATTATTTTGGGCCGAGCCGCTCGGGGGGGTCCCTGACGAGCTGTTAAGTGGATCTATGGGCTCCGGGGGGCCTGTGGGATGTTTTGAGGGCATCCCAGAGGCGAAAGAGTGGAAACGGCAGTTTTTTGGCGATTTTTCGTGGGTGTTAGCCCACGGATCGATGGGGGGGCGCTGGGTCCGGAAATTATTTTGGGTCGAGCCGCTCGGGGGGGTCCCTGACGAGCTGTTAAGCGTATCCATGGGCTCCGGGGGGCCTGTGGGAGGTTTTGAGGGCGTCCCAGAGGCGAAAGAGTGGAAACGGCAGTTTTTTGGCGATTTTTCGTGGGTGTTAGCCCACGGATCGATGGGGGGGCGCTGGGTCCGGAAATTATTTTGGGCCGAGCCGCTCGGGGGGGTCCCTGACGAGCTGTTAAGCGGATCCATGGGCTCCGGGGGGCCTGTGGGAGGTTTTGAGGGCGTCCCAGAGGCGAAAGAGTGGAAACGGCAGTTTTTTGGCGATTTTTCATGGGTGTTAGCCCACGGATCGATGGGGGGGCGCTGGGTCCGGAAATTATTTTGGGCCGAGCTGCTCGGGGGGGTCCCTGACGAGCTGTTAAGCGGATCCATGGGCTCCGGGGGGCCTATGGGAGGTTTTGAGGGCGTCCCAGAGGCGAAAGAGTGGAAACGGCAGTTTTTTGGCGATTTTTCGTGGGTGTTAGCCCACGGATCGATGGGGGGGCGCTGGGTCCGGAAATTATTTTGGACCGAGCCGCTCGGAGGAGTCCCTGACGAGCTGTTAAGCGTATCCATGGGCTCCGGGGGGCCTGTGGGAGGTTTTGAGGGCGTCCCAGAGGCGAAAGAGTGGAAACGGCAGTTTTTTGGCGATTTTTCGTGGGTGTTAGCCCACGGATCGATGGGGGGGCGCTGGGTCCGGAAATTATTTTGGGCCGAGCCGCTCGGGGGGGTCCCTGACGAGCTGTTAAGCGTATCCATGGGCTCCGGGGGGCCTGTGGGAGGTTTTGAGGGCGTCCCAGAGGCGAAAGAGTGGAAACGGCAGTTTTTTGGCGATTTTTCGTGGGTGTTAGCCCACGGATCGATGGGGGGGCGCTGGGTCCGGAAATTATTTTGGGCCGAGCCGCTCGGGGGGGTCCCTGACGAGCTGTTAAGCGTATCCATGGGCTCCGGGGGGCCTGTGGGAGGTTTTGAGGGCGTCCCAGAGGCGAAAGAGTGGAAACGGCAGTTTTTTGGCGATTTTTCGTGGGTGTTAGCCCACGGATCGATGGGGGGGCGCTGGGTCCAGAAATTATTTTGGGCCGAGCCGCTCGGGGGGGTCCCTGACGAGCTGTTAAGCGGATCCATGGGCTCTGGGGGGCCTGTGGGAGGTTTTGAGGGCGTCCCAGAGGCGAAAGAGTGGAAACGGCAGTTTTTTGGCGATTTTTCGTGGGTGTTAGCCCACGGATCGATGGGGGGGCGCTGGGTCCGGAAATTATTTTGGGCCGACCCGCTCGGGGGGGTCCCTGACGAGCTGTTAAGCGGATCCATGGGCTCCGGGGGGCCTGTGGGAGGTTTTGAGGGCGTCCCAGAGGCGAAAGAGTGGAAACGGCAGTTTTTTGGCGATTTTTCGTGGGTGTTAGCCCACGGATCGATGGGGGGGCGCTGGGTCCGGAAATTATTTTGGGCCGAGCCGCTCGGGGGGGTCCCTGACGAGCTGTTAAGCGTATCCATGGGCTCCGGGGGGCCTGTGGGAGGTTTTGAGGGCGTCCCAGAGGCGAAAGAGTGGAAACGGCAGTTTTTTGGCGATTTTTCGTGGGTGTTAGCCCACGGATCGATGGGGGGGCGCTGGGTCCGGAAATTATTTTGGGCCGAGCCGCTCGGGGGGGTCCCTGACGAGCTGTTAAGTGGATCTATGGGCTCCGGGGGGGCTGTGGGATGTTTTGAGGGCATCCCAGAGGCGAAAGAGTGGAAACGGCAGTTTTTTGGCGATTTTTCGTGGGTGTTAGCCCACGGATCGATGGGGGGGCGCTGGGTCCGGAAATTATTTTGGGCCGAGCCGCTCGGGGGGTCCCTGACGAGCTGTTAAGCGGATCCATGGGCTCCGGGGGGCCTGTGGGAGGTTTTGAGGGCATCCCAGAGGCGAAAGAGTGGAAACGGCAGTTTTTTGGCGATTTTTCGTGGGTGTTAGCCCACGGATCGATGGGGGGGCGCTGGGTCCGGAAATTATTTTGGGCCGAGCCACTCGGGGGGTCCCTGACGAGCTGTTAAGCGTATCCATGGGCTCCGGGGGGCCTGTGGGAGGTTTTGAGGGCGTCCCAGAGGCGAAAGAGTGGAAACGGCAGTTTTTTGGTGATTTTTCGTGGGTGTTAGCCCACGGATCGATGGGGGGGCGCTGGGTCCGGAAATTATTTTGGGCCGAGCCGCTCGGGGGGGTCCCTGACGAGCTGTTAAGCGTATCCATGGGCTTCGGGGGGCCTGTGGGAGGTTTTGAGGGCGTCCCAGAGGCGAAAGAGTGGAAACGGCAGTTTTTTGGCGATTTTTCGTGGGTGTTAGCCCACGGATCGATGGGGGGGCGCTGGGTCCGGAAATTATTTTGGGCCGCGCCGCTCGGGGGGGTCCCTGACGAGCTGTTAAGCGTATCCATGGGCTCCGGGGGGCCTGTGGGAGGTTTTGAGGGCGTCCCAGAGGCGAAAGAGTGGAAACGGCAGTTTTTTGGCGATTTTTCGTGGGTGTTAGCCCACGGATCGATGGGGGGGCGCTGGGTCCGGAAATTATTTTGGGCCGAGCCGCTCGGGGGGGTCCCTGACGAGCTGTTAAGCGGATCCATGGGCTCCGGGGGGCCTGTGGGAGGTTTTGAGGGCGTCCCAGAGGCGAAAGAGTGGAAACGGCAGTTTTTTGGCGATTTTTCGTGGGTGTTAGCCCACGGATCGATGGGGGGGCGCTGGGTCCGGAAATTATTTTGGGCCGAGCCGCTCGGGGGGGTCCCTGACGAGCTGTTAAGTGGATCTATGGGCTCCGGGGGGCCTGTGGGATGTTTTGAGGGCATCCCAGAGGCGAAAGAGTGGAAACGGCAGTTTTTTGGCGATTTTTCGTGGGTGTTAGCCCACGGATCGATGGGGGGGCGCTGGGTCCGGAAATTATTTTGGGCCGAGCCGCTCGGGGGGGTCCCTGACGAGCTGTTAAGCATATCCATGGGCTCCGGGGGGCCTGTGGGAGGTTTTGAGGGCGTCCCAGAGGCGAAAGAGTGGAAACGGCAGTTTTTTGGCGATTTTTCGTGGGTGTTAGCCCACGGATCGATGGGGGGGCGCTGGGTCCGGAAATTATTTTGGGCCGAGCCGCTCGGGGGGGTCCCTGACGAGCTGTTAAGCGGATCCATGGGCTCCGGGGGGCCTGTGGGAGGTTTTGAGGGCGTCCCAGAGGCGAAAGAGTGGAAACGGCAGTTTTTTGGCGATTTTTCATGGGTGTTAGCCCACGGATCGATGGGGGGGCGCTGGGTCCGGAAATTATTTTGGGCCAAGCTGCTCGGGGGGGTCCCTGATGAGCTGTTAAGCGGATCCATGGGCTCCGGGGGGCCTATGGGAGGTTTTGAGGGCGTCCCAGAGGCGAAAGAGTGGAAACGGCAGTTTTTTGGCGATTTTTCGTGGGTGTTAGCCCACGGATCGATGGGGGGGCGCTGGGTCCGGAAATTATTTTGGACCGAGCCGCTCGGAGGAGTCCCTGACGAGCTGTTAAGCGTATCCATTGGCTCCGGGGGGCCTGTGGGAGGTTTTGAGGGCGTCCCAGAGGCGAAAGAGTGGAAACGGCAGTTTTTTGGCGATTTTTCGTGGGTGTTAGCCCACGGATCGATGGGGGGGCGCTGGGTCCGGAAATTATTTTGGGCCGAGCCGCTCGGGGGGGTCCCTGACGAGCTGTTAAGCGTATCCATGGGCTCCGGGGGGCCTGTGGGAGGTTTTGAGGGCGTCCCAGAGGCGAAAGAGTGGAAACGGCAGTTTTTTGGCGATTTTTCGTGGGTGTTAGCCCACGGATCGATGGGGGGGCGCTGTGTCCGGAAATTATTTTGGGCCGAGCCGCTCGGGGGGGTCCCTGACGAGCTGTTAAGCGTATCCATGGGCTCCGGGGGGCCTGTGGGAGGTTTTGAGGGCGTCCCAGAGGCGAAAGAGTGGAAACGGCAGTTTTTTGGCGATTTTTCGTGGGTGTTAGCCCACGGATCGATGGGGGGGCGCTGGGTCCAGAAATTATTTTGGGCCGAGCCGCTCGGGGGGGTCCCTGACGAGCTGTTAAGCGGATCCATGGGCTCTGGGGGGCCTGTGGGAGGTTTTGAGGGCGTCCCAGAGGCGAAAGAGTGGAAACGGCAGTTTTTTGGCGATTTTTCGTGGGTGTTAGCCCACGGATCGATGGGGGGGCGCTGGGTCCGGAAATTATTTTGGGCCGACCCGCTCGGGGGGGTCCCTGACGAGCTGTTAAGCGGATCCATGGGCTCCGGGGGGCCTGTGGGAGGTTTTGAGGGCGTCCCAGAGGCGAAAGAGTGGAAACGGCAGTTTTTTGGCGATTTTTCGTGGGTGTTAGCCCACGGATCGATGGGGGGGCGCTGGGTCCGGAAATTATTTTGGGCCGAGCCGCTCGGGGGGGTCCCTGACGAGCTGTTAAGCGTATCCATGGGCTCCGGGGGGCCTGTGGGAGGTTTTGAGGGCGTCCCAGAGGCGAAAGAGTGGAAACGGCAGTTTTTTGGCGATTTTTCGTGGGTGTTAGCCCACGGATTGATGGGGGGGCGCTGGGTCCAGAAATTATTTTGGGCCGAGCCGCTCGGGGGGGTCCCCGACGAGCTGTTAAGCGTATCCATGGGCTCCGGGGGGCCTGTGGGAGGTTTTGAGGGCGTCCCAGAGGCGAAAGAGTGGAAACGGCAGTTTTTTGGCGATTTTTCGTGGGTGTTAGCCCACGGATCGATGGGGGGGCGCTGGGTCCGGAAATTATTTTGGGCCGAGCCGCTCGGGGGGGTCCCTGACGAGCTGTTAAGCGGATCCATGGGCTCCGGGGGGCCTGTGGGAGGTTTTGAGGGCATCCCAGAGGCGAAAGAGTGGAAACGGCAGTTTTTTGGCGATTTTTCGTGGGTGTTAGCCCACGGATCGATGGGGGGGCGCTGGGTCCGGAAATTATTTTGGGCCGAGCCGCTCGGGGGGTCCCTGACGAGCTGTTAAGCGTATCCATGGGCTCCGGGGGGCCTGTGGGATGTTTTGAGGGCGTCCCAGAGGCAAAAGAGTGGAAACGGCAGTTTTTTGGCGATTTTTCGTGGGTGTTAGCCCACGGATAGATGGGGGGGCGCTGGGTCCGGAAATTATTTTGGGCCGAGCCACTCGGGGGGGTCCCTGACGAACTGTTAAGCGTATCCATGGGCTCCGGGGGGCCTGTGGGAGGTTTTGAGGGCGTCCCAGAGGCGAAAGAGTGGAAACGGCAGTTTTTTGGCGATTTTTCGTGGGTGTTAGCCCACGGATCGATGGGGGGGCGCTGGGTCCGGAAATTATTTTGGGCCGAGCCACTCGGGGGGTCCCTGACGAGCTGTTAAGCGTATCCATGGGCTCCGGGGGGCCTGTGGGAGGTTTTGAGGGCGTCCCAGAGGCGAAAGAGTGGAAACGACAGTTTTTTGGCGATTTTTCGTGGGTGTTAGCCCACGGATCGATGGGGGGGCGCTGGGTCCGGAAATTATTTTGGGCCGAGCCGCTCGGGGGGGTCCCTGACGAGCTGTTAAGCGGATCCATGGGCTCCGGGGGGCCTGTGGGAGGTTTTGAGGGCGTCCCAGAGGCGAAAGAGTGGAAATGGCAGTTTTTTGGCGATTTTTCGTGGGTGTTAGCCCACGGATCGATGGGGGGGCGCTGGGTTCGGAAATTATTTTGGGCCGAGCCACTCGGGGGGGTCCCTGACGAGCTGTTAAGTGGATCCATGGGCTCCGGGGGGCCTGTGGGAGGTTTTGAGGGCGTCCCAGAGGCGAAAGAGTGGAAACGGCAGTTTTTTGGCGATTTTTCGTGGGTGTTAGCCCACGGATCGATGGGGGGGCGCTGGGTCCAGAAATTATTTTGGGCTGAGCCACTCGGGGGGGTCCCTGACGAGCTGTTAACCATATCCATGGGCTCCGGGGGGCCTGTGGGAGGTTTTGAGGGCGTCCCAGAGGCGAAAGAGTGGAAACGGCAGTTTTTTGGCGATTTTTCGTGGGTGTTAGCCCACGGATCGATGGGGGGGCGCTGGGTCCGGAAATTATTTTGGGCCGAGCCGCTCGGGGGGTCCCTGACGAGCTTTTAAGCGGATCCATGGGCTCCGGGGGGCCTGTGGGAGGTTTTGAGGGCATCCCAGAGGCGAAAGAGTGGAAACAGCAGTTTTTTGGCGATTTTTCGTGGGTGTTAGCCCACGGATCGATGGGGGGGCGCTGGGTCCGGAAATTATTTTGGACCGAGCCGCTCGGGGGGTCCCTGACGAGCTGTTAAGCGTATCCATGGGCTCCGGGGGGCCTGTGGGAGGTTTTGAGGGCGTCCCAGAGGCAAAAGAGTGGAAACGGCAGTTTTTTGGCGATTTTTCGTGTGTGTTAGCCCACGGATCGATGGGGGGCGCTGGGTCCGGAAATTATTTTGGGCCGAGCCGCTCGGGGAGGTCCCTGACGAGCTGTTAAGCGTATCCATGGGCTTCGGGGGGCCTGTGGGAGGTTTTGAGGGCGTCCCAGAGGCGAAAGAGTGGAAACGGCAGTTTTTTGGCGATTTTTCGTGGGTGTTAGCCCACGGATCGATGGGGGGGCGCTGGGTCCGGAAATTATTTTGGGCCGAGCCGCTCGGGGGGGTCCCTGACGAGCTGTTAAGCGGATCCATGGGCTCCGGGGGGCCTGTGGGAGGTTTTGAGGGCGTCCCAGAGGCGAAAGAGTGGAAACGGCAGTTTTTTGGCGATTTTTCGTGGGTGTTAGCCCACGGATCGATGGGGGGGCGCTGTGTCCGGAAATTATTTTGGGCCGAGCCGCTCGGGGGGGTCCCTGACGAGCTGTTAAGCGTATCCATGGGCTCCGGGGGGCCTGTGGGAGGTTTTGAGGGCGTCCCAGAGGCGAAAGAGTGGAAACGGCAGTTTTTTGGCGATTTTTCGTGGGTGTTAGCCCACGGATTGATGGGGGGGCGCTGGGTCCAGAAATTATTTTGGGCCGAGCTGCTCGGGGGGGTCCCCGACGAGCTGTTAAGCGTATCCATGGGCTCCGGGGGGCCTGTGGGAGGTTTTGAGGGCGTCCCAGAGGCGAAAGAGTGGAAACGGCAGTTTTTTGGCGATTTTTCGTGGGTGTTAGCCCACGGATCGATGGGGGGGCGCTGGGTACGGAAATTATTTTGGGCCGAGCCGCTCGGGGGGGTCCCTGACGAGCTGTTAAGCGGATCCATGGGCTCCGGGGGGCCTGTGGGAGGTTTTGAGGGCATCCCAGAGGCGAAAGAGTGGAAACGGCAGTTTTTTGGCGATTTTTCGTGGGTGTTAGCCCACGGATCGATGGGGGGGCGCTGGGTCCGGAAATTATTTTGGGCCGAGCCGCTCGGGGGGTCCCTGACGAGCTGTTAAGCGTATCCATGGGCTCCGGGGGGCCTGTGGGATGTTTTGAGGGCGTCCCAGAGGCGAAAGAGTGGAAACGGCAGTTTTTTGGCGATTTTTCGTGGGTGTTAGCCCACGGATCGATGGGGGGGCGCTGGGTCCGGAAATTATTTTGGGCCGAGCCACTCGGGGGGGTCCCTGACGAACTGTTAAGCGTATCCATGGGCTCCGGGGGGCCTGTGGGAGGTTTTGAGGGCGTCCCAGAGGCGAAAGAGTGGAAACGGCAGTTTTTTGGCGATTTTTCGTGGGTGTTAGCCCACGGATCGATGGGGGGGCGCTGGGTCCGGAAATTATTTTGGGCCGAGCCACTCGGGGGGTCCCTGACGAGCTGTTAAGCGTATCCATGGGCTCCGGGGGGCCTGTGGGAGGTTTTGAGGGCGTCCCAGAGGCGAAAGAGTGGAAACGACAGTTTTTTGGCGATTTTTCGTGGGTGTTAGCCCACGGATCGATGGGGGGGCGCTGGGTCCGGAAATTATTTTGGGCCGAGCCGCTCGGGGGGGTCCCTGACGAGCTGTTAAGCGGATCCATGGGCTCCGGGGGGCCTGTGGGAGGTTTTGAGGGCGTCCCAGAGGCGAAAGAGTGGAAACGGCAGTTTTTTGGCGATTTTTCGTGGGTGTTAGCCCACGGATCGATGGGGGGGCGCTGGGTCCGGAAATTATTTTGTGCCGAGCCGCTCGGGGGGGTCCCTGACGAGCTGTTAAGTGGATCCATGGGCTCCGGGGGGCCTGTGGGAGGTTTTGAGGGCGTCCCAGAGGCGAAAGAGTGGAAACGGCAGTTTTTTGGCGATTTTTCGTGGGTGTTAGCCAACGGATCGATGGGGGGGCGCTGGATCCAGAAATTATTTTGGGCCGAGCCGCTCGGGGGGGTCCCTGACGAGCTGTTAAGCATATCCATGGGCTCCGGGGGGCCTGTGGGAGGTTTTGAGGGCGTCCCAGAGGCGAAAGAGTGGAAACGGCAGTTTTTTGGCGATTTTTCGTGGGTGTTAGCCCACGGATCGATGGGGGGGCGCTGGGTCCGGAAATTATTTTGGGCCGAGCCGCTCGGGGGGTCCCTGACGAGCTGTTAAGCGGATCCATGGGCTCCGGGGGGCCTGTGGGAGGTTTTGAGGGCATCCCAGAGGCAAAAGAGTGGAAACGGCAGTTTTTTGGCGATTTTTCGTGGGTGTTAGCCCACGGATCGATGGGGGGGCGCTGGGTCCGGAAATTATTTTGGGCCGAGCCGCTCGGGGGGTCCCTGACGAGCTGTTAAGCGTATCCATGGGCTCCGGGGGGCCTGTGGGAGGTTTTGAGGGCGTCCCAGAGGCGAAAGAGTGGAAACGGCAGTTTTTTGGCGATTTTTCGTGGGTGTTAGCCCACGGATCGATGGGGGGGCGCTGGGTCCGGAAATTATTTTGGGCCGAGCCGCTCGGGGGGGTCCCTGACGAGCTGTTAAGCGTATCCATGGGCTTCGGGGGGCCTGTGGGAGGTTTTCAGGGCGTCCCAGAGGCGAAAGAGTGGAAACGGCAGTTTTTTGGCGATTTTTCGTGGGTGTTAGCCCACGGATCGATGGGGGGGCGCTGGGTCCGGAAATTATTTTGGGCCGAGCTGCTTGGGGGGGTCCCTGACGAGCTGTTAAGCGTATCCATGGGCTCCGGGGGGCCTGTGGGAGGTTTTGAGGGCGTCCCAGAGGCGAAAGAGTGGAAACGGCAGTTTTTTGGCGATTTTTCGTGGGTGTTAGCCCACGGATCGATGGGGGGGCGCTGGGTCTGGAAATTATTTTGGGCCGAACCGCTCGGGGGGGTCCCTGACGAGCTGTTAAGCGGATCCATGGGCTCCGGGGGGCCTGTGGGAGGTTTTGAGGGCGTCCCAGAGGCGAAAGAGTGGAAACGGCAGTTTTTTGGCGATTTTTCGTGGGTGTTAGCCAACGGATCGATGGGGGGGCGCTGGGTCCGAAAATTATTTTGGGCCGAGCCGCTCGGGGGGGTCCCTGACGAGCTGTTAAGCATATCCATGGGCTCCGGGGGGCCTGTGGGAGGTTTTGAGGGCGTCCCAGAGGCGAAAGAGTGGAAACGGCAGTTTTTTGGCGATTTTTCGTGGGTGTTAGCCCACGGATCGATGGGGGGGCGCTGGGTCCGGAAATTATTTTGGGCCGAGCCGCTCGGGGGTGTCCCTGACGAGCTGTTAAGCGGATCCATGGGCTCCGGGGGGCCTGTGGGAGGTTTTGAGGGCGTCCCAGAGGCGAAAGAGTGGAAACGGCAGTTTTTTGGCGATTTTTCGTGGGTGTTAGCCCACGGATCGATGGGGGGGCGCTGGGTCCGGAAATTATTTTGGGCCGAGCCGCTCGGGGGGGTCCCTGACGAGCTGTTAAGCGGATCCATGGGCTCCGGGAGGCCTGTGGGAGGTTTTGAGGGCGTCCCAGAGGCGAAAGAGTGGAAACGGCATTTTTTTGGCGATTTTTCGTGGGTGTTAGCCCACGGATCGATGGGGGGGCGCTGGGTCCGGAAATTATTTTGGGCCGAGCCGCTCGGAGGAGTCCCTGACGAGCTGTTAAGCGTATCCATGGGCTCCGGGGGGCCTGTGGGAGGTTTTGAGGGCGTCCCAGAGGCGAAAGAGTGGAAACGGCAGTTTTTTGGCGATTTTTCGTGGGTGTTAGCCCACGGATCGATGGGGGGGCGCTGGGTCCGGAAATTATTTTGGGCCGAGCCGCTCGGGGGGGTCCCTGACGAGCTGTTAAGCGGATCCATGGGCTCCGGGGGGCCTGTGGGAGGTTTTGAGGGCGTCCCAGAGGCGAAAGAGTGGAAACGGCAGTTTTTTGGCGATTTTTCGTGGGTGTTAGCCCACGGATCGATGGGGGGGCGCTGGGTCCGGAAATTATTTTGTGCCGAGCCGCTCGGGGGGGTCCCTGACGAGCTGTTAAGTGGATCCATGGGCTCCGGGGGGCCTGTGGGAGGTTTTGAGGGCGTCCCAGAGGCGAAAGAGTGGAAACGGCATTTTTTTGGCGATTTTTCGTGGGTGTTAGCCAACGGATCGATGGGGGGGCGTTGGATCCAGAAATTATTTTGGGCCGAGCCGCTCGGGGGGGTCCCTGACGAGCTGTTAAGCATATCCATGGGCTCCGGGGGGCCTGTGGGAGGTTTTGAGGGCGTCCCAGAGGCGAAAGAGTGGAAACGGCAGTTTTTTGGCGATTTTTCGTGGGTGTTAGCCCACGGATCGATGGGGGGGCGCTGGGTCCGGAAATTATTTTGGGCCGAGCCGCTCGGGGGGTCCCTGACGAGCTGTTAAGCGTATCCATGGGCTCCGGGGGGCCTGTGGGAGGTTTTGAGGGCGTCCCAGAGGCGAAAGAGTGGAAACGGCAGTTTTTTGGCGATTTTTCGTGGGTGTTAGCCCACGGATCGATGGGGGGGCGCTGGGTCCGGAAATTATTTTGGGCCGAGCCGCTCGGGGGGGTCCCTGACGAGCTGTTAAGCGGATCCATGGGCTCCGGGGGGCCTGTGGGAGGTTTTGAGGGCGTCCCAGAGGCGAAAGAGTGGAAACGGCAGTTTTTTGGCGATTTTTCGTGGGTGTTAGCCCACGGATCGATGGGGGGGCGCTGGGTCCGGAAATTATTTTGTGCCGAGCCGCTCGGGGGGGTCCCTGACGAGCTGTTAAGTGGATCCATGGGCTCCGGGGGGCCTGTGGGAGGTTTTGAGGGCGTCCCAGAGGCGAAAGAGTGGAAACGGCAGTTTTTTGGCGATTTTTCGTGGGTGTTAGCCAACGGATCGATGGGGGGGCGTTGGATCCAGAAATTATTTTGGGCCGAGCCGCTCGGGGGGGTCCCTGACGAGCTGTTAAGCATATCCATGGGCTCCGGGGGGCCTGTGGGAGGTTTTGAGGGCGTCCCAGAGGCGAAAGAGTGGAAACGGCAGTTTTTTGGCGATTTTTCGTGGGTGTTAGCCCACGGATCGATGGGGGGGCGCTGGGTCCGGAAATTATTTTGGGCCGAGCCGCTCGGGGGGTCCCTGACGAGCTGTTAAGCGTATCCATGGGCTCCGGGGGGCCTGTGGGAGGTTTTGAGGGCGTCCCAGAGGCGAAAGAGTGGAAACGGCAGTTTTTTGGCGATTTTTCGTGGGTGTTAGCCCACGGATCGATGGGGGGGCGCTGGGTCCGGAAATTATTTTGGGCCGAGCCGCTCGGGGGGGTCCCTGACGAGCTGTTAAGCGTATCCATGGGCTTCGGGGGGCCTGTGGGAGGTTTTCAGGGCGTCCCAGAGGCGAAAGAGTGGAAACGGCAGTTTTTTGGCGATTTTTCGTGGGTGTTAGCCCACGGATCGATGGGGGGGCGCTGGGTCCGGAAATTATTTTGGGCCGAGCCGCTTGGGGGGGTCCCTGACGAGCTGTTAAGCGTATCCATGGGCTCCGGGGGGCCTGTGGGAGGTTTTGAGGGCGTCCCAGAGGCGAAAGAGTGGAAACGGCAGTTTTTTGGCGATTTTTCGTGGGTGTTAGCCCACGGATCGATGGGGGGGCGCTGGGTCTGGAAATTATTTTGGGCCGAACCACTCGGGGGGGTCCCTGACGAGCTGTTAAGCGGATCCATGGGCTCCGGGGGGCCTGTGGGAGGTTTTGAGGGCGTCCCAGAGGCGAAAGAGTGGAAACGGCAGTTTTTTGGCGATTTTTCGTGGGTGTTAGCCCACGGATCGATGGGGGGGCGCTGGGTCCGAAAATTATTTTGGGCCGAGCCGCTCGGGGGGGTCCCTGACGAGCTGTTAAGCATATCCATGGGCTCCGGGGGGCCTGTGGGAGGTTTTGAGGGCGTCCCAGAGGCGAAAGAGTGGAAACGGCAGTTTTTTGGCGATTTTTCGTGGGTGTTAGCCCACGGATCGATGGGGGGGCGCTGGGTCCGGAAATTATTTTGGGCCGAGCCGCTCGGGGGTGTCCCTGACGAGCTGTTAAGCGGATCCATGGGCTCCGGGGGGCCTGTGGGAGGTTTTGAGGGCGTCCCAGAGGCGAAAGAGTGGAAACGGCAGTTTTTTGGCGATTTTTCGTGGGTGTTAGCCCACGGATCGATGGGGGGGCGCTGGGTCCGGAAATTATTTTGGGCCGAGCCGCTCGGGGGGGTCCCTGACGAGCTGTTAAGCGGATCCATGGGCTCCGGGAGGCCTGTGGGAGGTTTTGAGGGCGTCCCAGAGGCGAAAGAGTGGAAACGGCATTTTTTTGGCGATTTTTCGTGGGTGTTAGCCCACGGATCGATGGGGGGGCGCTGGGTCCGGAAATTATTTTGGGCCGAGCCGCTCGGAGGAGTCCCTGACGAGCTGTTAAGCGTATCCATGGGCTCCGGGGGGCCTGTGGGAGGTTTTGAGGGCGTCCCAGAGGCGAAAGAGTGGAAACGGCAGTTTTTTGGCGATTTTTCGTGGGTGTTAGCCCACGGATCGATGGGGGGGCGCTGGGTCCGGAAATTATTTTGGGTCGAGCCGCTCGGGGGGGTCCCTGACGAGCTGTTAAGCGTATCCATGGGCTCCGGGGGGCCTGTGGGAGGTTTTGAGGGCGTCCCAGAGGCGAAAGAGTGGAAACGGCAGTTTTTTGGCGATTTTTCGTGGGTGTTAGCCCACGGATCGATGGGGGGGCGCTGGGTCCGGAAATTATTTTGGGCCGAGCCGCTCGGGGGGGTCCCTGACGAGCTGTTAAGCGTATCCATGGGCTCCGGGGGGCCTGTGGGAGGTTTTGAGGGCGTCCCAGAGGCGAAAGAGTGGAAACGGCAGTTTTTTGGCGATTTTTCGTGGGTGTTAGCCCACGGATCGATGGGGGGGCGCTGGGTCCAGAAATTATTTTGGGCCGAGCCGCTCGGGGGGGTCCCTGACGAGCTGTTAAGCGGATCCATGGGATCTGGGGGGCCTGTGGGAGGTTTTGAGGGCGTCCCAGAGGCGAAAGAGTGGAAACGGCAGTTTTTTGGCGATTTTTCGTGGGTGTTAGCCCACGGATCGATGGGGGGGCGCTGGGTCCGGAAATTATTTTGGGCCGAGCCGCTCGGGGGGGTCCCTGACGAGCTGTTAAGCGGATCCATGGGCTCCGGTGGGCCTGTGGGAGGTTTTGAGGGCGTCCCAGAGGCGAAAGAGTGGAAACGGCAGTTTTTTGGCGATTTTTCGTGGGTGTTAGCCCACGGATCGATGGGGGGGCGCTGGGTCCGGAAATTATTTTGGGCCGAGCCGCTCGGGGGGGTCCCTGACGAGCTGTTAAGCGTATCCATGGGCTCCGGGGGGCCTGTGGGAGGTTTTGAGGGCGTCCCAGAGGCGAAAGAGTGGAAACGGTAGTTTTTTGGCGATTTTTCGTGGGTGTTAGCCCACGGATCGATGGGGGGGCGCTGGGTCCAGAAATTATTTTGGGCCGAGCCACTCGGGGGGGTCCCCGACGAGCTGTTAAGCGTATCCATGGGCTCCGGGGGGCCTGTGGGAGGTTTTGAGGGCGTCCCAGAGGCGAAAGAGTGGAAACTGCAGTTTTTTGGCGATTTTTCGTGGGTGTTAGCCCACGGATCGATGGGGGGGCGCTGGGTCCGGAAATTATTTTGGGCCGAGCCGCTCGGGGGGGTCCCTGACGAGCTGTTAAGCGGATCCATGGGCTCCGGGGGGCCTGTGGGAGGTTTTGAGGGCATCCCAGAGGCGAAAGAGTGGAAACGGCAGTTTTTTGGCGATTTTTCGTGGGTGTTAGCCCACGGATCGATGGGGGGGCGCTGGGTCCGGAAATTATTTTGGGCCGAGCCGCTCGGGGGGGTCCCTGACGAGCTGTTAAGCGGATCCATGGGCTCCGGGAGGCCTGTGGGAGGTTTTGAGGGCATCCCAGAGGCGAAAGAGTGGAAACGGCATTTTTTTGGCGATTTTTCGTGGGTGTTAGCCCACGGATCGATGGGGGGGCGCTGGGTCCGGAAATTATTTTGGGCCGAGCCGCTCGGGGGGGTCCCTGACGAGCTGTTAAGCGTATCCATGGGCTCCGGGGGGCCTGTGGGAGGTTTTGAGGGCGTCCCAGAGGCGAAAGAGTGGAAACGGTAGTTTTTTGGCGATTTTTCGTGGGTGTTAGCCCACGGATCGATGGGGGGGCGCTGGGTCCAGAAATTATTTTGGGCCGAGCCACTCGGGGGGGTCCCCGACGAGCTGTTAAGCGTATCCATGGGCTCCGGGGGGCCTGTGGGAGGTTTTGAGGGCGTCCCAGAGGCGAAAGAGTGGAAACGGCAGTTTTTTGGCGATTTTTCGTGGGTGTTAGCCCACGGATCGATGGGGGGGCGCTGGGTCCGGAAATTATTTTGGGCCGAGCCGCTCGGGGGGGTCCCTGACGAGCTGTTAAGCAGATCCATGGGCTCCGGGGGGCCTGTGGGAGGTTTTGAGGGCATCCCAGAGGCGAAAGAGTGGAAACGGCATTTTTTTGGCGATTTTTCGTGGGTGTTAGCCCACGGATCGATGGGGGGGCGCTGGGTCCGGAAATTATTTTGGGCCGAGCCACTCGGGGGGGTCCCTGACGAGCTGTTAAGCAGATCCATGGGCTCCGGGAGGCCTGTGGGAGGTTTTGAGGGCGTCCCAGAGGCGAAAGAGTGGAAACGGCATTTTTTTGGCGATTTTTCGTGGGTGTTAGCCCACGGATCGATGGGGGGGCGCTGGGTCCGGAAATTATTTTGGGCCGAGCCGCTCGGAGGAGTCCCTGACGAGCTGTTAAGCGTATCCATGGGCTCCGGGGGGCCTGTGGGAGGTTTTGAGGGCGTCCCAGAGGCGAAAGAGTGGAAACGGCAGTTTTTTGGCGATTTTTCGTGGGTGTTAGCCCACGGATCGATGGGGGGGCGCTGGGTCCGGAAATTATTTTGGGCCGAGCCGCTCGGGGGGGTCCCTGACAAGCTGTTAAGCGTATCCATGGGCTCCGGGGGGCCTGTGGGAGGTTTTGAGGGCGTCCCAGAGGCGAAAGAGTGGAAACGGCATTTTTTTGGCGATTTTTCGTGGGTGTTAGCCCACGGATCGATGGGGGGGCGCTGGGTCCGGAAATTATTTCGGGCCGAGCCACTCGGGGGGGTCCCTGACGAGCTGTTAAGCGTATCCATGGGCTCCGGGGGGCCTGTGGGAGGTTTTGAGGGCGTCCCAGAGGCGAAAGAGTGGAAACGGCAGTTTTTTGGCGATTTTTCGTGGGTGTTAGCCCACGGATCGATGGGGGGGCGCTGGGTCCGGAAATTATTTTGGGCCGAGCCGCTCGGGGGGGTCCCTGACGAGCTGTTAAGCGTATCCATGGGCTCCGGGGGGCCTGTGGGAGGTTTTGAGGGCGTCCCAGAGGCGAAAGAGTGGAAACGGCAGTTTTTTGGCGATTTTTCGTGGGTGTTAGCCCACGGATCGATGGGGGGGCGCTGGGTCCGGAAATTATTTTGGGCCGAGCCGCTCGGGGGGGTCCCTGACGAGCTGTTAAGCGTATCCATGGGCTCCGGGGGGCCTGTGGGAGGTTTTGAGGGCGTCCCAGAGGCGAAAGAGTGGAAACGGCAGTTTTTTGGCGATTTTTCGTGGGTGTTAGCCCACGGATCGATGGGGGGGCGCTGGGTCCGGAAATTATTTTGGGCCGAGCCGCTCGGGGGGGTCCCTGACGAGCTGTTAAGCATATCCATGGGCTCCGGGGGGCCTGTGGGAGGTTTTGAGGGCGTCCCAGAGGCGAAAGAGTGGAAACGGCAGTTTTTTGGCGATTTTTCGTGGGTGTTAGCCCACGGATCGATGGGGGGGCGCTGGGTCCAGAAATTATTTTGGGCCGAGCCGCTCGGGGGGGTCCCTGACGAGCTGTTAAGCGGATCCATGGGCTCTGGGGGGCCTGTGGGAGGTTTTGAGGGCGTCCCAGAGGCGAAAGAGTGGAAACGGCAGTTTTTTGGCGATTTTTCGTGGGTGTTAGCCCACGGATCGATGGGGGGGTGCTGGGTACGGAAATTATTTTGGGCCGAGCCGCTCGGGGGGGTCCCTGACGAGCTGTTAAGCGTATCCATGGGCTCCGGTGGGCCTGTGGGAGGTTTTGAGGGCGTCCCAGAGGCGAAAGAGTGGAAACGGCAGTTTTTTGGCGATTTTTCGTGGGTGTTAGCCCACGGATCGATGGGGGGGCGCTGTGTCCGGAAATTATTTTGGGCCGAACCGCTCGGGGGGGTCCCTGACGAGCTGTTAAGCGTATCCATGGGCTCCGGGGGGCCTGTGGGAGGTTTTGAGGGCGTCCCAGAGGCGAAAGAGTGGAAACGGCAGTTTTTTGGCGATTTTTCGTGGGTGTTAGCCCACGGATCGATGGGGGGGCGCTGGGTCCAGAAATTATTTTGGGGCGAGCCACTCGGGGGGGTCCCCGACGAGCTGTTAAGCGTATCCATGGGCTCCGGGGGGCCTGTGGGAGGTTTTGAGGGCGTCCCAGAGGCGAAAGAGTGGAAACGGCAGTTTTTTGGCGATTTTTCGTGGGTGTTAGCCCACGGATCGATGGGGGGGCGCTGGGTCCGGAAATTATTTTGGGCCGAGCCGCTCGGGGGGGTCCCTGACGAGCTGTTAAGCGGATCCATGGGCTCCGGGGGGCCTGTGGGAGGTTTTGAGGGCATCCCAGAGGCGAAAGAGTGGAAACGGCAGTTTTTTGGCGATTTTTCGTGGGTGTTAGCCCACGGATCGATGGGGGGGCGCTGGGTCCGGAAATTATTTTGGGCCGACCCGCTCGGGGGGGTCCCTGACGAGCTGTTAAGCGGATCCATGGGCTCCGGGGGGCCTGTGGGAGGTTTTGAGGGCGTCCCAGAGGCGAAAGAGTGGAAACGGCAGTTTTTTGGCGATTTTTCGTGGGTGTTAGCCCACGGATCGATGGGGGGGCGCTGGGTCCGGAAATTATTTTGGGCCGAGCCACTCGGGGGGGTCCCTGACGAGCTGTTAAGCGTATCCATGGGCTCCGGGGGACCTGTGGGAGGTTTTGAGGGCGTCCCAGAGGCGAAAGAGTGGAAACGGCAGTTTTTTGGCGATTTTTCGTGGGTGTTAGCCCACGGATCGATGGGGGGCGCTGGGTACAGAAATTATTTTGGGCCGAGCCGCTCGGGGGGGTCCCCGACGAGCTTTTAAGCGTATCCATGGGCTCCGGGGGGCCTATGGGAGGTTTTGAGGGCGTCCCAGAGGCGAAAGAGTGGAAACGGCAGTTTTTTGGCGATTTTTCGTGGGTGTTAGCCCACGGATCGATGGGGGGGCGCTGGGTCCGGAAATTATTTTGGGCCGAGCCGCTCGGGGGGGTCCCTGACGAGCTGTTAAGCGTATCCATGGGCTCCGGGGGGCCTGTGGGAGGTTTTTGAGGGCGTCCCAGAGGCGAAAGAGTGGAAACGGCAGTTTTTTGGCGATTTTTCATGGGTGTTAGCCCACCGATCGATGGGGGGGCGCTGGGTCCGGAAATTATTTTGGGCCGAGCCGCTCGGGGGGGTCCCTGACGAGCTGTTAAGCGTATCCATGGGCTCCGGGGGGCCTGTGGGAGGTTTTGAGGGCGTCCCAGAGGCGAAAGAGTGGAAACGGCAGTTTTTTGGCGATTTTTCGTGGGTGTTAGCCCACGGATCGATGGGGGGGCGCTGGGTCCAGAAATTATTTTGGGCCGAGCCGCTCGGGGGGGTCCCTGACGAGCTGTTAAGCGGATCCATGGGCTCTGGGGGGCCTGTGGGAGGTTTTGAGGGCGTCCCAGAGGCGAAAGAGTGGAAACGGCAGTTTTTTGGCGATTTTTCGTGGGTGTTAGCCCACGGATCGATGGGGGGGCGCTGGGTCCGGAAATTATTTTGGGCCGAGCCGCTCGGGGGGGTCCCTGACGAGCTGTTAAGCGGATCCATGGGCTCCGGTGGGCCTGTGGGAGGTTTTGAGGGCGTCCCAGAGGCGAAAGAGTGGAAACGGCAGTTTTTTGGCGATTTTTCGTGGGTGTTAGCCCACGGATCGATGGGGGGGCGCTGGGTCCGGAAATTATTTTGGGCCGAGCCGCTCGGGGGGGTCCCTGACGAGCTGTTAAGCGTATCCATGGGCTCCGGGGGGCCTGTGGGAGGTTTTGAGGGCGTCCCAGAGGCGAAAGAGTGGAAACGGCAGTTTTTTGGCGATTTTTCGTGGGTGTTAGCCCACGGATCGATGGGGGGGCGCTGGGTCCAGAAATTATTTTGGGCCAAGCCACTCGGGGGGGTCCCCGACGAGCTGTTAAGCGTATCCATGGGCTCCGGGGGGCCTGTGGGAGGTTTTGAGGGCGTCCCAGAGGCGAAAGAGTGGAAACGGCAGTTTTTTGGCGATTTTTCGTGGGTGTTAGCCCACGGATCGATGGGGGGGCGCTGGGTCCGGAAATTATTTTGGGCCGAGCTGCTCGGGGGGGTCCCTGACGAGCTGTTAAGCGGATCCATGGGCTCCGCGGGGCCTGTGGGAGGTTTTGAGGGCATCCCAGAGGCGAAAGAGTGGAAATGGCAGTTTTTTGGCGATTTTTCGTGGGTGTTAGCCCACGGATCGATGGGGGGGCGCTGGGTCCGGAAATTATTTTGGGCCGAGCCGCTCGGGGGGGTCCCTGACGAGCTGTTAAGCGTATCCATGGGCTCCGGGGGGCCTGTGGAAGGTTTTGAGGGCGTCCCAGAGGCGAAAGAGTGGAAACGGCAGTTTTTTGGCGATTTTTCGTGGGTGTTAGCCCACGGATCGATGGGGGGGCGCTGGGTCCAGAAATTATTTTGGGCCGAGCCACTCGGGGGGGTCCCCGACGAGCTGTTAAGCGTATCCATGGGCTCCGGGGGGCCTGTGGGAGGTTTTGAGGGCGTCCCAGAGGCGAAAGAGTGGAAACGGCAGTTTTTTGGCGATTTTTCGTGGGTGTTAGCCCACGGATCGATGGGGGGGCGCTGGGTCCAGAAATTATTTTGGGCCGAGCCGCTCGGGGGGGTCCCCGACGAGCTGTTAAGCGTATCCATGGGCTCCGGGGGGCCTGTAGGAGGTTTTGAGGGCGTCCCAGAGGCGAAAGAGTGGAAACGGCAGTTTTTTGGCGATTTTTCGTGGGTGTTAGCCCACGGATCGATGGGGGGGCACTGGGTCCGGAAATTATTTTGGGCCGAGCCGCTCGGGGGGGTCCCTGACGAGCTGTTAAGCGTATCCATGGGCTCCGGGGGGCCTGTGGGAGGTTTTGAGGGCGTCCCAGAGGCGAAAGAGTGGAAACGGCAGTTTTTTGGCGATTTTTCGTGGGTGTTAGCCCACGGATCGATGGGGGGGCGCTGGGTCCGGAAATTATTTTGGGCCGAGCCGATCGGGGGGGTCCCTGACGAGCTGTTAAGCGTATCCATGGGCTCCGGGGGGCCTGTGGGAGGTTTTGAGGGCGTCCCAGAGGCGAAAGAGTGGAAACGGCAGTTTTTTGGCGATTTTTCGTGGGTGTTAGCCCACGGATCGATGGGGGGGCGCTGGGTCCAGAAATTATTTTGGGCCGAGCCGCTCGGGGGGGTCCCTGACGAGCTGTTAAGCGGATCCATGGGCTCTGGGGGGCCTGTGGGAGGTTTTGAGGGCGTCCCAGAGGCGAAAGAGTGGAAACGGCAGTTTTTTGGCGATTTTTCGTGGGTGTTAGCCCACGGATCGATGGGGGGGCGCTGGGTCCGGAAATTATTTTGGGCCGAGCCGCTCGGGGGGGTCCCTGACGAGCTGTTAAGCGGATCCATGGGCTCCGGGGGGCCTGTGGGAGGTTTTGAGGGCATCCCAGAGGCGAAAGAGTGGAAACGGCAGTTTTTTGGCGATTTTTCGTGGGTGTTAGCCCACGGATCGATGGGGGGGCGCTGGGTCCGGAAATTATTTTGGGCCGAGCCGCTCGAGGGGGTCCCTGACGAGCTGTTAAGCGGATCCATGGGCTTCGGGGGGCCTGTGGGAGGTTTTGAGGGCGTCCCAGAGGCGAAAGAGTGGAAACGGCAGTTTTTTGGCGATTTTTCGTGGGTGTTAGCCCACGGATCGATGGGGGGGCGCTGGGTCCGGAAATTATTTTGGGCCGAGCCACTCGGGGGGGTCCCTGACGAGCTGTTAAGCGGATCCATGGGCTCCGGGGGGCCTGTGGGAGGTTTTGAGGGCATCCCAGAGGCGAAAGAGTGGAAACGGCAGTTTTTTGGCGATTTTTCGTGGGTGTTAGCCCACGGATCGATGGGGGGGCGCTGGGTCCGGAAATTATTTTGGGCCGAGCCGCTCGGGGGGGTCCCTGACGAGCTGTTAAGCGGATCCATGGGCTTCGGGGGGCCTGTGGGAGGTTTTGAGGGCATCCCAGAGGCGAAAGAGTGGAAACGGCAGTTTTTTGGCGATTTTTCGTGGGTGTTAGCCCACGGATCGATGGGGGGGCGCTGGGTTCGGAAATTATTTTGGGCCGAGCCGCTCGGGGGGGTCCCTGACGAGCTGTTAAGCGTATCCATGGGCTCCGGGGGGCCTGTGGGAGGTTTTGAGGGCGTCCCAGAGGCGAAAGAGTGGAAACGGCAGTTTTTTGGCGATTTTTCGTGGGTGTTAGCCCACGGATCGATGGGGGGGCGCTGGGTCCAGAAATTATTTTGGGCCGAGACGCTTGGGGGGGTCACCGACAAGCTATTAAGCGTATCCATGGGCTCCGGGGGGCCTGTGGGAGGTTTTGAGGGCGTCCCAGAGGCGAAAGAGTGGAAACGGCAGTTTTTTGGCGATTTTTCGTGGGTGTTAGCCCACGGATCGATGGGGGGGCGCTGGGTCCGAAAATTATTTTGGGCCGAGCCGCTCGGGGGGGTCCCTGACGAGCTGTTAAGCGGATCCATGGGCTCCGGGGGGCCTGTGGGAGGTTTTGAGGGCATCCCAGAGGCGAAAGAGTGGAAACGGCAGTTTTTTGGCGATTTTTCGTGGGTGTTAGCCCACGGATCGATGAGGGGGCGCTGGTTCCGGAAATTATTTTGGGCCGAGCCGCTCGGGGGGTCCCTGACGAGCTGTTAAGCGTATCCATGGGCTCCGGGGGGCCTGTGGGAGGTTTTGAGGGCGTCCCAGAGGCGAAAGAGTGGAAACGGCAGTTTTTTGGCGATTTTTCGTGGGTGTTAGCCCACGGATCGATGGGGGGGCGCTGGGTCCGGAAATTATTTTGGGCCGAGCCACTCGGGGGGGTCCCTGACGAACTGTTAAGCGTATCCATGGGCTCCGGGGGGCCTGTGGGAGGTTTTGAGGGCGTCCCAGAGGCGAAAGAGTGGAAACGGCAGTTTTTTGGCGATTTTTCGTGGGTGTTAGCCCACGGATCGATGGGGGGGCGCTGGGTCCGGAAATTATTTTGGGCCAAGCCGCTCGAGGGGGTCCCTGACGAGCTGTTAAGCGGATCCATGGGCTCCGGGGGGCCTGTGGGAGGTTTTGAGGGCGTCCCAGAGGCGAAAGAGTGGAAACGGCAGTTTTTTGGCGATTTTTCATGGGTGTTAGCCCACGGATCGATGGGGGGGCGCTGGGTCCGGAAATTATTTTGGGCCGAGCCGCTCGGGGGGGTCCCTGACGAGCTGTTAAGTGGATCCATGGGCTCCGGGGGGCCTGTCGGAGGTTTTGAGGGCATCCCAGAGGCGAAAGAGTGGAAACGACAGTTTTTTGGCGATTTTTCGTGGGTGTTAGCCCACGGATCGATGGGGGGGCGCTGGGTCCGGAAATTATTTTGGGCCGAGCCGCTCGGGGGGGTCCCTGACGAGCTGTTAAGCGTATCCATGGGCTCCGGGGGGCCTGTGGGAGGTTTTGAGGGCGTCCCAGAGGCAAAAGAGTGGAAACGGCAGTTTTTTGGCGATTTTTCGTGGGTGTTAGCCCACGGATCGATGGGGGGGCGCTGGGTCCGGAAATTATTTTGGGCCGAGCCGCTCGGGGGGGTCCCTGACGAGCTGTTAAGTGGATCCATGGGCTCCGGGGGGCCTGTGGGATGTTTTGAGGGCATCCCAGAGGCGAAAGAGTGGAAACGGCAGTTTTTTGGCGATTTTTCGTGGGTGTTAGCCCACGGATCGATGGGGGGGCGCTGGGTCCGAAAATTATTTTGGGCCGAGCCGCTCGGGGGGGTCCCTGACGAGCTGTTAAGCGTATCCATGGGCTCCGGGGGGCCTGTGGGAGGTTTTGAGGGCGTCCCAGAGGCGAAAGAGTGGAAACGGCAGTTTTTTGGCGATTTTTTGTGGGTGTTAGCCCACGGATCGATGGGGGGGCGCTGGGTCCAGAAATTATTTTGGGCCGAACCGCTCGGGGGGGTCCCTGACGAGCTGTTAAGCGGATCCATGGGCTCCGGGGGGCCTGTGGGAGGTTTTGAGGGCGTCCCAGAGGCGAAAGAGTGGAAACGGCAGTTTTTTGGCGATTTTTCGTGGGTGTTAGCCCACGGATCGATGGGGGGGCGCTGGGTCCGAAAATTATTTTGGGCCGAGCCGCTCGGGGGGGTCCCTGACGAGCTGTTAAGCGGATCCATGGGATCCTGGGGGCCTGTGGGAGGTTTTGAGGGCGTCCCAGAGGCGAAAGAGTGGAAACGGCAGTTTTTTGGCGATTTTTCGTGGGTGTTAGCCCACGGATCGATGGGGGGGCGCTGGGTCCGGAAATTACTTTGGGCCGAGCCGCTCGGAGGAGTCCCTGACGAGCTGTTAAGCGTATCCATGGGCTCCGGGGGGCCTGTGGGAGGTTTTGAGGGCGTCCCAGAGGCAAAAGAGTGGAAACGGCAGTTTTTTGGCGATTTTTCGTGGGTGTTAGCCCACGGATCGATGGGGGGGCGCTGGGTCCGGAAATTATTTTGGGCCGAGCCGCTCGGGGGGGTCCCTGACGAGCTGTTAAGCGTATCCATGGGCTCCGGGGGGCCTGTGGGAGGTTTTGAGGGCGTCCCAGAGGCGAAAGAGTGGAAACGGCAGTTTTTTGGCGATTTTTCGTGGGTGTTAGCCCACGGATCGATGGGGGGGCGCTGGGTCCGGAAATTATTTTGGGCCGAGCCGCTCGGGGGGGTCCCTGACGAGCTGTTAAGCGTATCCATGGGCTCCGGGGGGCCTGTGGGAGGTTTTGAGGGTGTCCCAGAGGCGAAAGAGTGGAAACGGCAGTTTTTTGGCGATTTTTCGTGGGTGTTAGCCCACGGATCGATGGGGGGGCGCTGGGTCCAGAAATTATTTTGGGCCGAGCCGCTCGGGGGGGTCCCTGACGAGCTGTTAAGCGGATCCATGGGCTCTGGGGGGCCTGTGGGAGGTTTTGAGGGCGTCCCAGAGGCGAAAGAGTGGAAACGGCAGTTTTTTGGCGATTTTTCGTGGGTGTTAGCCCACGGATCGATGGGGGGGCGCTGGGTCCGGAAATTATTTTGGGCCGAGCCGCTCGGGGGGGTCCCTGACGAGCTGTTAAGCAGATCCATGGGCTCCGGGGGGCCTGTGGGAGGTTTTGAGGGCGTCCCAGAGGCGAAAGAGTGGAAACGGCAATTTTTTGGCGATTTTTCGTGGGTGTTAGCCCACGGATCGATGGTGGGGCGCTGGGTTCGGAAATTATTTTGGGCCGAGCCGCTCGGGGGGTTCCCTGACGAGCTGTTAAGCGTATCCATGGGCTCCGGGGGGCCTGTGGGAGGTTTTGAGGGCGTCCTAGAGGCGAAAGAGTGGAAACGGCAGTTTTTTGGCGATTTTTCGTGGGTGTTAGCCCACGGATCGATGGGGGGGCGCTGGGTCCAGAAATTATTTTGGGTCGAGCCGCTCGGGGGGGTCCCCGACGAGCTGTTAAGCGTATCCATGGGCTCCGGGGGGCCTGTGGGAGGTTTTGAGGGCATCCCAGAGGCGAAAGAGTGGAAACGGCAGTTTTTTGGCGATTTTTTGTGGGTGTTAGCCCACGGATCGATGGGGGGGCGCTGGGTCCGGAAATTATTTTGGGCCGAGCCGCTCGGGGGGGTCCCTGACGAGCTGTTAAGCGGATCCATGGGCTCCGGGGGGCCTGTGGGAGGTTTTGAGGGCATCCCAGAGGCGAAAGAGTGGAAACGGCAGTTTTTTGGCGATTTTTCGTGGGTGTTAGCCCACGGATCGATGGGGGGCGCTGGGTCCGGAAATTATTTTGGGCCGAGCCGCTTGGGGGGTCCCTGACGAGCTGTTAAGCGTATCCATGGGCTCCGGGGGGCCTGTGGGAGGTTTTGAGGGCGTCCCAGAGGCGAAAGAGTGGAAACGGCAGTTTTTTGGCGATTTTTCGTGGGTGTTAGCCCACGGATCGATGGGGGGGCGCTGGGTCCGGAAATTATTTTGGGCCGAGCCGCTCGGGGGGGTCCCTGACGAACTGTTAAGCGTATCCATGGGCTCCGGGGGGCCTGTGGGAGGTTTTGAGGGCGTCCCAGAGGCGAAAGAGTGGAAACGGCAGTTTTTTGGTGATTTTTCGTGGGTGTTAGCCCACGGATCGATGGGGGGGCGCTGGGTCCGGAAATTATTTTGGGCCGAGCCGCTTGGGGGGTCCCTGACGAGCTGTTAAGCGTATCCATGGGCTCCGGGGGGCCTGTGGGCGGTTTTGAGGGCGTCCCAGAGGCGAAAGAGTGGAAACGACAGTTTTTTGGCGATTTTTCGTGGGTGTTAGCCCACGGATCGATGGGGGGGCGCTGGGTCCGGAAATTATTTTGGGCCGAGCCGCTCGGGGGGGTCCCTGACGAGCTGTTAAGCGGATCCATGGGCTCCGGGGGGCCTGTGGGAGGTTTTGAGGGCGTCCCAGAGGCGAAAGAGTGGAAACGGCAGTTTTTTGGCGATTTTTCGTGGGTGTTAGCCCACGGATCGATGGGGGGGCGCTGGGTCCGGAAATTATTTTGGGCCGAGCCGCTCGGGGGGGTCCCTGACGAGCTGTTAAGTGGATCCATGGGCTCCGGGGGGCCTGTCGGAGGTTTTGAGGGCATCCCAGAGGCGAAAGAGTGGAAACGGCAGTTTTTTGGCGATTTTTCGTGGGTGTTAGCCCACGGATCGATGGGGGGGCGCTGGGTCCGGAAATTATTTTGGGCCGAGCCGCTCGGGGGGGTCCCTGACGAGCTGTTAAGCGGATCCATGGGCTCCGGGGGGCCTGTGGGAGGTTTTGAGGGCATCCCAGAGGCGAAAGAGTGGAAACGGCAGTTTTTTGGCGATTTTTCGTGGGTGTTAGCCCACGGATCGATGGGGGGGCGCTGGGTCCGGAAATTATTTTGGGCCGAGCCGCTCGGGGGGTCCCTGACGAGCTGTTAAGCATATCCATGGGCTCCGGGGGGCCTGTGGGAGGTTTTGAGGGCGTCCTAGAGGCGAAAGAGTGGAAACGACAGTTTTTTGGCGATTTTTCGGGGGTGTTAGCCCACGGATCGATGGGGGGGCGCTGGGTCCGGAAATTATTTTGGGCCGAGCCGCTCGGGGGGGTCCCTGACGAGCTGTTAAGCGGATCCATGGGCTCCGGGGGGCCTGTGGGAGGTTTTGAGGGCGTCCCAGAGGCGAAAGAGTGGAAACGGCAGTTTTTTGGCGATTTTTCGTGGGTGTTAGCCCACGGATCGATGGGGGGGCGCTGGGTCCGGAAATTATTTTGGGCCGAGCCGCTCGGGGGGGTCCCTGACGAGCTGTTAAGTGGATCCATGGGCTCCGGGGGGCCTGTCGGAGGTTTTGAGGGCATCCCAGAGGCGAAAGAGTGGAAACGGCAGTTTTTTGGCGATTTTTCGTGGGTGTTAGCCCACGGATCGATGGGGGGGCGCTGGGTCCGGAAATTATTTTGGGCCGAGCCGCTCGGGGGGGTCCCTGACGAGCTGTTAAGCGGATCCATGGGCTCCGGGGGGCCTGTGGGAGGTTTTGAGGGCATCCCAGAGGCGAAAGAGTGGAAACGGCAGTTTTTTGGCGATTTTTCGTGGGTGTTAGCCCACGGATCGATGGGGGGGCGCTGGGTCCGGAAATTATTTTGGGCCGAGCCGCTCGGGGGGTCCCTGACGAGCTGTTAAGCGTATCCATGGGCTCCGAGGGGCCTGTGGGTGGTTTTGAGGGCGTCCCAGAGGCGAAAGAGTGGAAACGGCAGTTTTTTGGCGATTTTTCGTGGGTGTTAGCCCACGGATCGATGGGGGGGCGCTGGGTCCGGAAATTATTTTGGGCCGAGCCGCTCGGGGGGGTCCCTGACGAACTGTTAAGCGTATCCATGGGCTCCGGGGGGCCTGTGGGAGGTTTTGAGGGCGTCCCAGAGGCGAAAGAGTGGAAACGGCAGTTTTTTGGCGATTTTTCGTGGGTGTTAGCCCACGGATCGATGGGGGGCGCTGGGTCCGGAAATTATTTTGGGCCGAGCCGCTCGGGGGGTCCCTGACGAGCTGTTAAGCGTATACATGGGCTCCGGGGGGCCTGTGGGAGGTTTTGAGGGCGTCCCAGAGGCGAAAGAGTGGAAACGACAGTTTTTTGGCGATTTTTCGTGGGTGTTAGCCCACGGATCGATGGGGGGGCGCTGGGTCCGGAAATTATTTTGGGCCGAGCCGCTCGGGGGGGTCCCTGACGAGCTGTTAAGCGGATCCATGGGCTCCGGGGGGCCTGTGGGAGGTTTTGAGGGCATCCCAGAGGCGAAAGAGTGGAAACGGCAGTTTTTTGGCGATTTTTCGTGGGTGTTAGCCCACGGATCGATGGGGGGGCGCTGGGTACGGAAATTATTTTGGGCCGAGCCGCTCGGGGGGGTCCCTGACGAGCTGTTAAGCGGATCCATGGGCTCCGGGGGGCCTGTGGGAGGTTTTGAGGGCATCCCAGAGGCGAAAGAGTGGAAACGGCAGTTTTTTGGCGATTTTTCGTGGGTGTTAGCCCACGGATCGATGGGGGGGCGCTGGGTCCGGAAATTATTTTGGGCCGAGCCGCTCAGGGGGGTCCCTGACGAGCTGTTAAGCGTATCCATGGGCTCCGGGGGGCCTGTGGGAGGTTTTGAGGGCGTCCCAGAGGCGAAAGAGTGGAAACGGCAGTTTTTTGGCGATTTTTCGTGGGTGTTAGCCCACGGATTGATGGGGGGGCGCTGGGTCCAGAAATTATTTTGGGCCGAGCCGCTCGGGGGGGTCCCCGACGAGCTGTTAAGCGTATCCATGGGCTCCGGGGGGCCTGTGGGAGGTTTTGAGGGCGTCCCAGAGGCGAAAGAGTGGAAACGGCAGTTTTTTGGCGATTTTTCGTGGGTGTTAGCCCACGGATCGATGGGGGGGCGCTGGGTACGGAAATTATTTTGGGCCGAACCGCTCGGGGGGGTCCCTGACGAGCTGTTAAGCGGATCCATGGGCTCCGGGGGGCCTGTGGGAGGTTTTGAGGGCATCCCAGAGGCGAAAGAGTGGAAACGGCAGTTTTTTGGCGATTTTTCGTGGGTGTTAGCCCACTGATCGATGGGGGGGCGCTGGGTCCGGAAATTATTTTGGGCCGAGCCGCTCGGGGGGTCCCTGACGAGCTGTTAAGCGTATCCATGGGCTCCGGGGGGCCTGTGGGATGTTTTGAGGGCGTCCCAGAGGCGAAAGAGTGGAAACGACAGTTTTTTGGCGATTTTTCGTGGGTGTTAGCCCACGGATCGATGGGGGGGCGCTGGGTCCGGAAATTATTTTGGGCCGAGCCACTCGGGGGGGTCCCTGACGAACTGTTAAGCGTATCCATGGGCTCCGGGGGGCCTGTGGGAGGTTTTGAGGGCGTCCCAGAGGCGAAAGAGTGGAAACGGCAGTTTTTTGGCGATTTTTCGTGGGTGTTAGCCCACGGATCGATGGGGGGGCGCTGGGTCCGGAAATTATTTTGGGCCGAGCCACTCGGGGGGTCCCTGACGAGCTGTTAAGCGTATCCATGGGCTCCGGGGGGCCTGTGGGAGGTTTTGAGGGCGTCCCAGAGGCGAAAGAGTGGAAACGACAGTTTTTTGGCGATTTTTCGTGGGTGTTAGCCCACGGATCGATGGGGGGGCGCTGGGTCCGGAAATTATTTTGGGCCGAGCCGCTCAGGGGGGTCCCTGACGAGCTGTTAAGCGTATCCATGGGCTCCGGGGGGCCTGTGGGAGGTTTTGAGGGCGTCCCAGAGGCGAAAGAGTGGAAACGGCAGTTTTTTGGCGATTTTTCGTGGGTGTTAGCCCACGGATTGATGGGGGGGCGCTGGGTCCAGAAATTATTTTGGGCCGAGCCGCTCGGGGGGGTCCCCGACGAGCTGTTAAGCGTATCCATGGGCTCCGGGGGGCCTGTGGGAGGTTTTGAGGGCGTCCCAGAGGCGAAAGAGTGGAAACGGCAGTTTTTTGGCGATTTTTCGTGGGTGTTAGCCCACGGATCGATGGGGGGGCGCTGGGTACGGAAATTATTTTGGGCCGAGCCGCTCGGGGGGGTCCCTGACGAGCTGTTAAGCGGATCCATGGGCTCCGGGGGGCCTGTGGGAGGTTTTGAGGGCATCCCAGAGGCGAAAGAGTGGAAACGGCAGTTTTTTGGCGATTTTTCGTGGGTGTTAGCCCACGGATCGATGGGGGGGCGCTGGGTCCGGAAATTATTTTGGGCCGAGCCGCTCGGGGGGTCCCTGACGAGCTGTTAAGCGTATCCATGGGCTCCGGGGGGCCTGTGGGATGTTTTGAGGGCGTCCCAGAGGCGAAAGAGTGGAAACGACAGTTTTTTGGCGATTTTTCGTGGGTGTTAGCCCACGGATCGATGGGGGGGCGCTGGGTCCGGAAATTATTTTGGGCCGAGCCACTCGGGGGGGTCCCTGACGAACTGTTAAGCGTATCCATGGGCTCCGGGGGGCCTGTGGGAGGTTTTGAGGGCGTCCCAGAGGCGAAAGAGTGGAAACGGCAGTTTTTTGGCGATTTTTCGTGGGTGTTAGCCCACGGATCGATGGGGGGGCGCTGGGTCCGGAAATTATTTTGGGCCGAGTCACTCGGGGGGTCCCTGACGAGCTGTTAAGCGTATCCATGGGCTCCGGGGGGCCTGTGGGAGGTTTTGAGGGCGTCCCAGAGGCGAAAGAGTGGAAACGACAGTTTTTTGGCGATTTTTCGTGGGTGTTAGCCCACGGATCGATGGGGGGGCGCTGGGTCCGGAAATTATTTTGGGCCGAGCCGCTCGGGGGGGTCCCTGACGAGCTGTTAAGCGGATCCATGGGCTCCGGGGGGCCTGTGGGAGGTTTTGAGGGCGTCCCAGAGGCGAAAGAGTGGAAACGGCAGTTTTTTGGCGATTTTTCGTGGGTGTTAGCCCACGGATCGATGGGGGGGCGCTGGGTCCGGAAATTATTTTGTGCCGAGCCGCTCGGGGGGGTCCCTGACGAGCTGTTAAGTGGATCCATGGGCTCCGGGGGGCCTGTGGGAGGTTTTGAGGGCGTCCCAGAGGCGAAAGAGTGGAAACGGCAGTTTTTTGGCGATTTTTCGTGGGTGTTAGCCAACGGATCGATGGGGGGGCGCTGGATCCAGAAATTATTTTGGGCCGAGCCGCTCGGGGGGGTCCCTGACGAGCTGTTAAGCATATCCATGGGCTCCGGGGGGCCTGTGGGAGGTTTTGAGGGCGTCCCAGAGGCGAAAGAGTGGAAACGGCAGTTTTTTGGCGATTTTTCGTGGGTGTTAGCCCACGGATCGATGGGGGGGCGCTGGGTCCGGAAATTATTTTGGGCCGAGCTGCTCTGGGGGTCCCTGACGAGCTGTTAAGCGGATCCATGGGCTCCGGGGGGCCTGTGGGAGGTTTTGAGGGCATCCCAGAGGCAAAAGAGTGGAAACGGCAGTTTTTTTGCGATTTTTCGTGGGTGTTAGCCCACGGATCGATGGGGGGGCGCTGGGTCCGGAAATTATTTTGGGCCGAGCCGCTCGGGGGGTCCCTGACGAGCTGTTAAGCGTATCCATGGGCTCCGGGGGGCCTGTGGGAGGTTTTGAGGGCGTCCCAGAGGCGAAAGAGTGGAAACGGCAGTTTTTTGGCGATTTTTCGTGGGTGTTAGCCCACGGATCGATGGGGGGGCGCTGGGTCCGGAAATTATTTTGGGCCGAGCCGCTCGGGGGGGTCCCTGACGAGCTGTTAAGCGTATCCATGGGCTTCGGGGGGCCTGTGGGATGTTTTGAGGGCGTCCCAGAGGCGAAAGAGTGGAAACGACAGTTTTTTGTCGATTTTTCGTGGGTGTTAGCCCACGGATCGATGGGGGGGCGCTGGGTCCGGAAATTATTTTGGGCCGAGCCACTCGGGGGGGTCCCTGACGAACTGTTAAGCGTATCCATGGGCTCCGGGGGGCCTGTGGGAGGTTTTGAGGGCGTCCCAGAGGCGAAAGAGTGGAAACGGCAGTTTTTTGGCGATTTTTCGTGGGTGTTAGCCCACGGATCGATGGGGGGGCGCTGGGTCCGGAAATTATTTTGGGCCGAGCCACTCGGGGGGTCCCTGACGAGCTGTTAAGCGTATCCATGGGCTCCGGGGGGCCTGTGGGAGGTTTTGAGGGCGTCCCAGAGGCGAAAGAGTGGAAACGACAGTTTTTTGGCGATTTTTCGTGGGTGTTAGCCCACGGATCGATGGGGGGGCGCCGGGTCCGGAAATTATTTTGGGCCGAGCCGCTCGGGGGGGTCCCTGACGAGCTGTTAAGCGGATCCATGGGCTCCGGGGGGCCTGTGGGAGGTTTTGAGGGCGTCCCAGAGGCGAAAGAGTGGAAACGGCAGTTTTTTGGCGATTTTTCGTGGGTGTTAGCCCACGGATCGATGGGGGGGCGCTGGGTCCGGAAATTATTTTGTGCCGAGCCGCTCGGGGGGGTCCCTGACGAGCTGTTAAGTGGATCCATGGGCTCCGGGGGGCCTGTGGGAGGTTTTGAGGGCGTCCCAGAGGCGAAAGAGTGGAAACGGCAGTTTTTTGGCGATTTTTCGTGGGTGTTAGCCAACGGATCGATGGGGGGGCGCTGGATCCAGAAATTATTTTGGGCCGAGCCGCTCGGGGGGGTCCCTGACGAGCTGTTAAGCATATCCATGGGCTCCGGGGGGCCTGTGGGAGGTTTTGAGGGCGTCCCAGAGGCGAAAGAGTGGAAACGGCAGTTTTTTGGCGATTTTTCGTGGGTGTTAGCCCACGGATCGATGAGGGGGCGCTGGGTCCGGAAATTATTTTGGGCCGAGCTGCTCGGGGGGTCCCTGACGAGCTGTTAAGCGGATCCATGGGCTCCGGGGGGCCTGTGGGAGGTTTTGAGGGCATCCCAGAGGCAAAAGAGTGGAAACGGCAGTTTTTTTGCGATTTTTCGTGGGTGTTAGCCCACGGATCGATGGGGGGGCGCTGGGTCCGGAAATTATTTTGGGCCGAGCCGCTCGGGGGGTCCCTGACGAGCTGTTAAGCGTATCCATGGGCTCCGGGGGGCCTGTGGGAGGTTTTGAGGGCGTCCCAGAGGCGAAAGAGTGGAAACGGCAGTTTTTTGGCGATTTTTCGTGGGTGTTAGCCCACGGATCGATGGGGGGGCGCTGGGTCCGGAAATTATTTTGGGCCGAGCCGCTCGGGGGGGTCCCTGACGAGCTGTTAAGCGTATCCATGGGCTTCGGGGGGCCTGTGGGAGGTTTTCAGGGCGTCCCAGAGGCGAAAGAGTGGAAACGGCAGTTTTTTGGCGATTTTTCGTGGGTGTTAGCCCACGGATCGATGGGGGGGCGCTGGGTCCGAAAATTATTTTGGGCCGAGCCGCTCGGGGGGGTCCCTGACGAGCTGTTAAGCGGATCCATGGGATCCTGGGGGCCTGTGGGAGGTTTTGAGGGCGTCCCAGAGGCGAAAGAGTGGAAACGGCAGTTTTTTGGCGATTTTTCGTGGGTGTTAGCCCACGGATCGATGGGGGGGCGCTGGGTCCGGAAATTACTTTGGGCTGAGCCGCTCGGAGGAGTCCCTGACGAGCTGTTAAGCGTATCCATGGGCTCCGGGGGGCCTGTGGGAGGTTTTGAGGGCGTCCCAGAGGCGAAAGAGTGGAAACGGCAGTTTTTTGGCGATTTTTCGTGGGTGTTAGCCCACGGATCGATGGGGGGGCGCTGGGTCCGGAAATTATTTTGGACCGACCCGCTCGGGGGGGTCCCTGACGAGCTGTTAAGCGTATCCATGGGCTCCGGGGGGCCTGTGGGAGGTTTTGAGGGCCTCCCAGAGGCGTAAGAGTGGAAACGGCAGTTTTTTGGCGATTTTTCGTGGGTGTTAGCCCACGGATCGATGGGGGGGCGCTGGGTCCGGAAATTATTTTGGGCCGAGCCGCTCGAGGGGGTCCCTGACGAGCTGTTAAGCGTATCCATGGGCTCCGGGGGGCCTGTGGGAGGTTTTGAGGGCGTCCCAGAGGCGAAAGAGTGGAAACGGCAGTTTTTTGGCGATTTTTCGTGGGTGTTAGCCCACGGATCGATGGGGGGGCGCTGGGTCCAGAAATTATTTTGGGCCGAGCCGCTCGGGGGGGTCCCTGACGAGCTGTTAAGCGGATCCATGGGCTCTGGGGGGCCTGTGGGAGGTTTTGAGGGCGTCCCAGAGGCGAAAGAGAGGAAACGGCAGTTTTTTGGCGATTTTTCGTGGGTGTTAGCCCACGGATCGATGGGGGGGCGCTGGGTCCGGAAATTATTTTGGGCCGAGCCGCTCGGGGGGGTCCCTGACGAGCTGTTAAGCAGATCCATGGGCTCCGGGGGGCCTGTGGGAGGTTTTGAGTGCGTCCCAGAGGCGAAAGAGTGGAAACGGCAGTTTTTTGGCGATTTTTCGTGGGTGTTAGCCCACGGATCGATGGGGGGGCGCTGGGTCCAGAAATTATTTTGGGCCGAGCCGCTCGGGGGGGTCCCCGACGAGCTGTTAAGCGTATCCATGGGCTCCGGGGGGCCTGTGGGAGGTTTTGAGGGCATCCCAGAGGCGAAAGAGTGGAAACGGCAGTTTTTTGGCGATTTTTTGTGGGTGTTAGCCCACGGATCGATGGGGGGGCGCTGGGTCCGGAAATTATTTTGGGCCGAGCCGCTCGGGGGGGTCCCTGACGAGCTGTTAAGCGGATCCATGGGCTCCGGGGGGCCTGTGGGAGGTTTTGAGGGCATCCCAGAGGCGAAAGAGTGGAAACGGCAGTTTTTTGGCGATTTTTCGTGGGTGTTAGCCCACGGATCGATGGGGGGCGCTGGGTCCGGAAATTATTTTGGGCCGAGCCGCTCGGGGGGTCCCTGACGAGCTGTTAAGCGTATCCATGGGCTCCGGGGGGCCTGTGGGAGGTTTTGAGGGCGTCCCAGAGGCGAAAGAGTGGAAACGGCAGTTTTTTGGCGATTTTTCGTGGGTGTTAGCCCACGGATCGATGGGGGGGCGCTGGGTCCGGAAATTATTTTGGGCCGAGCCGCTCGGGGGGGTCCCTGACGAACTGTTAAGCGTATCCATGGGCTCCGGGGGGCCTGTGGGAGGTTTTGAGGGCGTCCCAGAGGCGAAAGAGTGGAAACGGCAGTTTTTTGGCGATTTTTCGTGGGTGTTAGCCCACGGATCGATGGGGGGGCGCTGGGTCCGGAAATTATTTTGGGCCGAGCCGCTCGGGGGGTCCCTGACGAGCTGTTAAGCGTATCCATGGGCTCCGGGGGGCCTGTGGGAGGTTTTGAGGGCGTCCCAGAGGCGAAAGAGTGGAAACGACAGTTTTTTGGCGATTTTTCGTGGGTGTTAGCCCACGGATCGATGGGGGGGCGCTGGGTCCGGAAATTATTTTGGGCCGAGCCGCTCGGGGGGGTCCCTGACGAGCTGTTAAGCGGATCCATGGGCTCCGGGGGGCCTGTGGGAGGTTTTGAGGGCATCCCAGAGGCGAAAGAGTCGAAACGGCAGTTTTTTGGCGATTTTTCGTGGGTGTTAGCCCACGGATCGATGGGGGGGCGCTGGGTCCGGAAATTATTTTGGGCCGAGCCGCTCGGGGGGGTCCCTGACGAGCTGTTAAGTGGATCCATGGGCTCCGGGGGGCCTGTCGGAGGTTTTGAGGGCATCCCAGAGGCGAAAGAGTGGAAACGGCAGTTTTTTGGCGATTTTTCGTGGGTGTTAGCCCACGGATCGATGGGGGGGCGCTGGGTCCGGAAATTATTTTGGGCCGAGCCGCTCGGGGGGGTCCCTGACGAGCTGTTAAGCGGATCCATGGGCTCCGGGGGGCCTGTGGGAGGTTTTGAGGGCATCCCAGAGGCGAAAGAGTGGAAACGGCAGTTTTTTGGCGATTTTTCGTGGGTGTTAGCCCACGGATCGATGGGGGGGCGCTGGGTCCGGAAATTATTTTGGGCCGAGCCGCTCGGGGGGGTCCCTGACGAGCTGTTAAGCGGATCCATGGGCTCTGGGGGGCCTGTGGGAGGTTTTGAGGGCGTCCCAGAGGCGAAAGAGTGGAAACGGCAGTTTTTTGGCGATTTTTCGTGGGTGTTAGCCCACGGATCGATGGGGGGGCGCTGGGTCCGGAAATTATTTTGGGCCGAGCCGCTCGGGGGGGTCCCTGACGAGCTGTTAAGTGGATCCATGGGCTCCGGGGGGCCTGTCGGAGGTTTTGAGGGCATCCCAGAGGCGAAAGAGTGGAAACGGCAGTTTTTTGGCGATTTTTCGTGGGTGTTAGCCCACGGATCGATGGGGGGGCGCTGGGTCCGGAAATTATTTTGGGCCGAGCCGCTCGGGGGGGTCCCTGACGAGCTGTTAAGCGGATCCATGGGCTCCGGGGGGCCTGTGGGAGGTTTTGAGGGCATCCCAGAGGCGAAAGAGTGGAAACGGCAGTTTTTTGGCGATTTTTCGTGGGTGTTAGCCCACGGATCGATGGGGGGGCGCTGGGTCCGGAAATTATTTTGGGCCGAGCCGCTCGGGGGGTCCCTGACGAGCTGTTAAGCGTATCCATGGGCTCCGGGGGGCCTGTGGGAGGTTTTGAGGGCGTCCCAGAGGCGAAAGAGTGGAAACGGCAGTTTTTTGGCGATTTTTCGTGGGTGTTAGCCCACGGATCGATGGGGGGGCGCTGGGTCCGGAAATTATTTTGGGCCGAGCCGCTCGGGGGGGTCCCTGACGAACTGTTAAGCGTATCCATGGGCTCCGGGGGGCCTGTGGGAGGTTTTGAGGGCGTCCCAGAGGCGAAAGAGTGGAAACGGCAGTTTTTTGGCGATTTTTCATGGGTGTTAGCCCACGAATCGATGGGGGGGCGCTGGGTCCGGAAATTATTTTGGGCCGAGCCGCTCGGGGGGTCCCTGACGAGCTGTTAAGCGTATACATGGGCTCCGGGGGGCCTGTGGGAGGTTTTGAGGGCGTCCCAGAGGCGAAAGAGTGGAAACGACAGTTTTTTGGCGATTTTTCGTGGGTGTTAGCCCACGGATCGATGGGGGGGCGCTGGGTCCGGAAATTATTTTGGGCCGAGCCGCTCAGGGGGGTCCCTGACGAGCTGTTAAGCGGATCCATGGGCTCCGGGGGGCCTGTGGGAGGTTTTGAGGGCGTCCCAGAGGCGAAAGAGTGGAAACGGCAGTTTTTTGGCGATTTTTCGTGGGTGTTAGCCCACGGATCGATGGGGGGGCGCTGGGTCCGGAAATTATTTTGGGCCGAGCCGCTCGGGGGGGTCCCTGACGAGCTGTTAAGTGGATCCATGGGCTCCGGGGGGCCTGTCGGAGGTTTTGAGGGCATCCCAGAGGCGAAAGAGTGGAAACGGCAGTTTTTTGGCGATTTTTCGTGGGTGTTAGCCCACGGATCGATGGGGGGGCGCTGGGTCCGGAAATTATTTTGGGCCGAGCCGCTCGGGGGGGTCCCTGACGAGCTGTTAAGCGGATCCATGGGCTCCGGGGGGCCTGTGGGAGGTTTTGAGGGCATCCCAGAGGCAAAAGAGTGGAAACGGCAGTTTTTTGGCGATTTTTCGTGGGTGTTAGCCCACGGATCGATGGGGGGGCGCTGGGTCCGGAAATTATTTTGGGCCGAGCCGCTCGGGGGGGTCCCTGACGAGCTGTTAAGTGGATCCATGGGCTCCGGGGGGCCTGTCGGAGGTTTTGAGTGCGTCCCAGAGGCGAAAGAGTGGAAACGGCAGTTTTTTGGCGATTTTTCGTGGGTGTTAGCCCACGGATCGATGGGGGGGCGCTGGGTCCAGAAATTATTTTGGGCCGAGCCGCTCGGGGGGGTCCCCGACGAGCTGTTAAGCGTATCCATGGGCTCCGGGGGGCCTGTGGGAGGTTTTGAGGGCATCCCAGAGGCGAAAGAGTGGAAACGGCAGTTTTTTGGCGATTTTTTGTGGGTGTTAGCCCACGGATCGATGGGGGGGCGCTGGGTCCGGAAATTATTTTGGGCCGAGCCGCTCGGGGGGGTCCCTGACGAGCTGTTAAGCGGATCCATGGGCTCCGGGGGGCCTGTGGGAGGTTTTGAGGGCATCCCAGAGGCGAAAGAGTGGAAACGGCAGTTTTTTGGCGATTTTTCGTGGGTGTTAGCCCACGGATCGATGGGGGGCGCTGGGTCCGGAAATTATTTTGGGCCGAGCCGCTCGGGGGGTCCCTGACCAGCTGTTAAGCGTATCCATGGGCTCCGGGGGGCCTGTGGGAGGTTTTGAGGGCGTCCCAGAGGCGAAAGAGTGGAAACGGCAGTTTTTTGGCGATTTTTCGTGGGTGTTAGCCCACGGATCGATGGGGGGGCGCTGGGTCCGGAAATTATTTTGGGCCGAGCCGCTCGGGGGGGTCCCTGACGAACTGTTAAGCGTATCCATGGGCTCCGGGGGGCCTGTGGGAGGTTTTGAGGGCGTCCCAGAGGCGAAAGAGTGGAAACGGCAGTTTTTTGGCGATTTTTCGTGGGTGTTAGCCCACGGATCGATGGGGGGGCGCTGGGTCCGGAAATTATTTTGGGCCGAGCCGCTTGGGGGGTCCCTGACGAGCTGTTAAGCGTATCCATGGGCTCCGGGGGGCCTGTGGGAGGTTTTGAGGGCGTCCCAGAGGCGAAAGAGTGGAAACGACAGTTTTTTGGCGATTTTTCGTGGGTGTTAGCCCACGGATCGATGGGGGGGCGCTGGGTCCGGAAATTATTTTGGGCCGAGCCGCTCGGGGGGGTCCCTGACGAGCTGTTAAGCGGATCCATGGGCTCCGGGGGGCCTGTGGGAGGTTTTGAGGGCGTCCCAGAGGCGAAAGAGTCGAAACGGCAGTTTTTTGGCGATTTTTCGTGGGTGTTAGCCCACGGATCGATGGGGGGGCGCTGGGTCCGGAAATTATTTTGGGCCGAGCCGCTCGGGGGGGTCCCTGACGAGCTGTTAAGTGGATCCATGGGCTCCGGGGGGCCTGTCGGAGGTTTTGAGGGCATCCCAGAGGCGAAAGAGTGGAAACGGCAGTTTTTTGGCGATTTTTCGTGGGTGTTAGCCCACGGATCGATGGGGGGGCGCTGGGTCCGGAAATTATTTTGGGCCGAGCCGCTCGGGGGGGTCCCTGACGAGCTGTTAAGCGGATCCATGGGCTCCGGGGGGCCTGTGGGAGGTTTTGAGGGCATCCCAGAGGCGAAAGAGTGGAAACGGCAGTTTTTTGGCGATTTTTCGTGGGTGTTAGCCCACGGATCGATGGGGGGGCGCTGGGTCCGGAAATTATTTTGGGCCGAGCCGCTCGGGGGGGTCCCTGACGAGCTGTTAAGCGGATCCATGGGCTCTGGGGGGCCTGTGGGAGGTTTTGAGGGCGTCCCAGAGGCGAAAGAGTGGAAACGGCAGTTTTTTGGCGATTTTTCGTGGGTGTTAGCCCACGGATCGATGGGGGGGCGCTGGGTCCGGAAATTATTTTGGGCCGAGCCGCTCGGGGGGGTCCCTGACGAGCTGTTAAGTGGATCCATGGGCTCCGGGGGGCCTGTCGGAGGTTTTGAGGGCATCCCAGAGGCGAAAGAGTGGAAACGGCAGTTTTTTGGCGATTTTTCGTGGGTGTTAGCCCACGGATCGATGGGGGGGCGCTGGGTCCGGAAATTATTTTGGGCCGAGCCGCTCGGGGGGGTCCCTGAGGAGCTGTTAAGCGGATCCATGGGCTCCGGGGGGCCTGTGGGAGGTTTTGAGGGCATCCCAGAGGCGAAAGAGTGGAAACGGCAGTTTTTTGGCGATTTTTCGTGGGTGTTAGCCCACGGATCGATGGGGGGGCGCTGGGTCCGGAAATTATTTTGGGCCGAGCCGCTCGGGGGGTCCCTGACGAGCTGTTAAGCGTATCCATGGGCTCCGGGGGGCCTGTGGGAGGTTTTGAGGGCGTCCCAGAGGCGAAAGAGTGGAAACGGCAGTTTTTTGGCGATTTTTCGTGGGTGTTAGCCCACGGATCGATGGGGGGGCGCTGGGTCCGGAAATTATTTTGGGCCGAGCCGCTCGGGGGGGTCCCTGACGAACTGTTAAGCGTATCCATGGGCTCCGGGGGGCCTGTGGGAGGTTTTGAGGGCGTCCCAGAGGCGAAAGAGTGGAAACGGCAGTTTTTTGGCGATTTTTCATGGGTGTTAGCCCACGAATCGATGGGGGGGCGCTGGGTCCGGAAATTATTTTGGGCCGAGCCACTCGGGGGGTCCCTGACGAGCTGTTAAGCGTATACATGGGCTCCGGGGGGCCTGTGGGAGGTTTTGAGGGCGTCCCAGAGGCGAAAGAGTGGAAACGACAGTTTTTTGGCGATTTTTCGTGGGTGTTAGCCCACGGATCGATGGGGGGGCGCTGGGTCCGGAAATTATTTTGGGCCGAGCCGCTCAGGGGGGTCCCTGACGAGCTGTTAAGCGGATCCATGGGCTCCGGGGGGCCTGTGGGAGGTTTTGAGGGCGTCCCAGAGGCGAAAGAGTGGAAACGGCAGTTTTTTGGCGATTTTTCGTGGGTGTTAGCCCACGGATCGATGGGGGGGCGCTGGGTCCGGAAATTATTTTGGGCCGAGCCGCTCGGGGGGGTCCCTGACGAGCTGTTAAGTGGATCCATGGGCTCCGGGGGGCCTGTCGGAGGTTTTGAGGGCATCCCAGAGGCGAAAGAGTGGAAACGGCAGTTTTTTGGCGATTTTTCGTGGGTGTTAGCCCACGGATCGATGGGGGGGCGCTGGGTCCGGAAATTATTTTGGGCCGAGCCGCTCGGGGGGGTCCCTGACGAGCTGTTAAGCGGATCCATGGGCTCCGGGGGGCCTGTGGGAGGTTTTGAGGGCATCCCAGAGGCAAAAGAGTGGAAACGGCAGTTTTTTGGCGATTTTTCGTGGGTGTTAGCCCACGGATCGATGGGGGGGCGCTGGGTCCGGAAATTATTTTGGGCCGAGCCGCTCGGGGGGGTCCCTGACGAGCTGTTAAGCGGATCCATGGGCTCCGGGGGGCCTGTGGGAGGTTTTGAGGGCGTCCCAGAGGCGAAAGAGTGGAAACGACAGTTTTTTGGCGATTTTTCGTGGGTGTTAGCCCACGGATCGATGGGGGGGCGCTGGGTCCGGAAATTATTTTGGGCCGAGCCGCTCGGGGGGGTCTTGACGAGCTGTTAAGTGTATCCATGGGCTCCGGGGGGCCTGTGGGAGGTTTTGAGTGCGTCCCAGAGGCGAAAGAGTGGAAACGGCAGTTTTTTGGCGATTTTTCGTGGGTGTTAGCCCACGGATCGATGGGGGGGCGCTGGGTCCGGAAATTATTTTGGGCCGAGCCACTCGGGGGGGTCCCTGACGAGCTGTTAAGCGTATCCATGGGCTCCGGGGGGCCTGTGGGAGGTTTTGAGGGCGTCCCAGAGGCGAAAGAGTGGAAACGGCAGTTTTTTGGCGATTTTTCGTGGGTGTTAGCCCACGGATCGATGGGGGGGCGCTGGGTCCGGAAATTATTTTGGGCCGAGCCGCTCGGGGGGGTCCCTTACGAGCTGTTAAGCGTATCCATGGGCTCCGGGGGGCCTGTGGGAGGTTTTGAGGGCGTCCCAGAGGTGAAAGAGTGGAAACGGCAGTTTTTTGGCGATTTTTCATGGGTGTTAGCCCACGGATCGATGGGGGGGCGCTGGGTCCGGAAATTATTTTGGGCCGAGCCGCTCGGGGGGGTCCCTGACGAGCTGTTAAGCGGATCCATGGGCTCCGGGGGGCCTGTGGGAGGTTTTGAGGGCGTCCCAGAGGCGAAAGAGTGGAAACGGCAGTTTTTTGGCGATTTTTCGTGGGTGTTAGCCCACGGATCGATGGGGGGGCGCTGGGTCCGGAAATTATTTTGGGCCAAGCCGCTCGGGGGGGTCCTTGACGAGCTGTTAAGCGGATCCATGGGCTCCGGGGGGCCTGTGGGAGGTTTTGAGGGCATCCCAGAGGCGAAAGAGTGGAAACGGCAGTTTTTTGGCGATTTTTCGTGGGTGTTAGCCCACGGATCGATGGGGGGGCGCTGGGTCCGGAAATTATTTTGGGCCGAGCCGCTCGGGGGGGTCCCTGACGAGCTGTTAAGCGGATCCATGGGCTCTGGGGGGCCTGTGGGAGGTTTTGAGGGCATCCCAGAGGCGAAAGAGTGGAAACGGCAGTTTTTTGGCGATTTTTCGTGGGTGTTAGCCCACGGATCGATGGGGGGCGCTGGGTCCGGAAATTATTTTGGGCCGAGCCACTCAGGGGGTCCCTGACGAGCTGTTAAGCGTATCCATGGGCTCCGGGGGGCCTGTGGGAGGTTTTGAGGGCGTCCCAGAGGCGAAAGAGTGGAAACGGCAGTTTTTTGGCGATTTTTCGTGGGTGTTAGCCCACGGATCGATGGGGGGCGCTGGGTCCGGAAATTATTTTGGGCCGAGCCGCTCGGGGGGGTCCCTGACGAACTGTTAAGCGTATCCATGGGATCCGGGGGGCCTGTGGGAGGTTTTGAGGGCGTCCCAGAGGCGAAAGAGTTGAAACGACAGTTTTTTGGCGATTTTTCGTGGGTGTTAGCCCACGGATCGATGGGGGGGCGCTGGGTCCGGAAATTATTTTGGGCCGAGCCGCTCGGGGGGTCCCTGACGAGCTGTTAAACGTATCCATGGGCTCCGGGGGGCCTGTGGGAGGTTTTGAGGGCGTCCCAGAGGCGAAAGAGTGGAAACGACAGTTTTTTGGCGATTTTTCGTGGGTGTTAGCCCACGGATCGATGGGGGGGCGCTGGGTCCGAAAATTATTTTGGGCCGAGCCGCTCGGGGGGGTCCCTGACGAGCTGTTAAGCGTATCCATGGGCTCCGGGGGGCCTGTGGGAGGTTTTGAGGGCGTCCCAGAGGCAAAAGAGTGGAAACGGCTGTTTTTTGGCGATTTTTTGTGGGTGTTAGCCCACGGATCGATGGGGGGGCGCTGGGTCCGGAAATTATTTTGGGCCGAGCCGCTTGGGGGGGTCCCTGACGAGCTGTTAAGTGGATCCATGGGCTCCGGGGGGCCTGTCGGCGGTTTTGAGGGCATCCCAGAGGCGAAAGAGTGGAAACGGCAGTTTTTTGGCGATTTTTCGTGGGTGTTAGCCCACGGATCGATGGGGGGGCGCTGGGTCCGGAAATTATTTTGGGCCGAGCCGCTCGGGGGGGTCCCTGACGAGCTGTTAAGCGGATCCATGGGCTCCGGGGGTCCTGTGGGAGGTTTTGAGGGCATCCCAGAGGCGAAAGAGTGGAAACGGCAGTTTTTTGGCGATTTTTCGTGGGTGTTAGCCCACGGATCGATGGGGGGGCGCTGGGTCCGGAAATTATTTTGGGCCGAGCCGCTCGGGGGGTCCCTGACGAGCTGTTAAGCGTATCCATGGGCTCCGGGGGGCCTGTGGGAGGTTTTGAGGGCGTCCCAGAGGCGAAAGAGTGGAAACGGCAGTTTTTTGGCGATTTTTCGTGGGTGTTAGCCCACGGATCGATGGGGGGGCGCTGGGTCCGGAAATTATTTTGGGCTGAGCCGCTCGGGGGGGTCCCTGACGAACTGTTAAGCGTATCCATGGGATCCGGGGGGCCTGTGGGAGGTTTTGAGGGCGTCCCAGAGGCGAAAGAGTGGAAACGGCAGTTTTTTGGCGATTTTTCGTGGGTGTTAGCCCACGGATCGATGGGGGGGCGCTGGGTCCGGAAATTATTTTGGGCCGAGCCGCTCGGGGGGTCCCTGACGAGCTGTTAAACGTATCCATGGGCTCCGGGGGGCCTGTGGGAGGTTTTGAGGGCGTCCCAGAGGCGAAAGAGTGGAAACGACAGTTTTTTGGCGATTTTTCGTGGGTGTTAGCCCACGGATCGATGGGGGGGCGCTGGGTCCGAAAATTATTTTGGGCCGAGCCGCTCGGGGGGGTCCCTGACGAGCTGTTAAGCGTATCCATGGGCTCCGGGGGGCCTGTGGGAGGTTTTGAGGGCGTCCCAGAGGCAAAAGAGTGGAAACGGCAGTTTTTTGGCGATTTTTTGTGGGTGTTAGCCCACGGATCGATGGGGGGGCGCTGGGTCCGGAAATTATTTTGGGCCGAGCCGCTTGGGGGGGTCCCTGACGAGCTGTTAAGTGGATCCATGGGCTCCGGGGGGCCTGTCGGAGGTTTTGAGGGCATCCCAGAGGCGAAAGAGTGGAAACGGCAGTTTTTTGGCGATTTTTCGTGGGTGTTAGCCCACGGATCGATGGGGGGGCGCTGGGTCCGGAAATTATTTTGGGCCGAGCCGCTCGGGGGGGTCCCTGACGAGCTGTTAAGCGGATCCATGGGCTCCGGGGGGCCTGTGGGAGGTTTTGAGGGCATCCCAGAGGCGAAAGAGTTGAAACGGCAGTTTTTTGGCGATTTTTCGTGGGTGTTAGCCCACGGATCGATGGGGGGGCGCTGGGTCCGGAAATTATTTTGGGCCGAGCCGCTCGGGGGGTCCCTGACGAGCTGTTAAGCGTATCCATGGGCTCCGGGGGGCCTGTGGGAGGTTTTGAGGGCGTCCCAGAGGCGAAAGAGTGGAAACGGCAGTTTTTTGGCGATTTTTCGTGGGTGTTAGCCCACGGATCGATGGGGGGGCGCTGGGTCCGGAAATTATTTTGGGCCGAGCCGCTCGGGGGGGTCCCTGACGAACTGTTAAGCGTATCCATGGGCTCCGGGGGGCCTGTGGGAGGTTTTGAGGGCGTCCCAGAGGCGAAAGAGTGGAAACGGCAGTTTTTTGGCGATTTTTTGTGGGTGTTAGCCCACGGATCGATGGGGGGGCGCTGGGTCCGGAAATTATTTTGGGCAGAGCCGCTCGGGGGGTCCCTGACGAGCTGTTAAGCGTATACATGGGCTCCGGGGGGCCTGTGGGAGGTTTTGAGGGCGTCCCAGAGGCGAAAGAGTGGAAACGACAGTTTTTTGGCGATTTTTCGTGGGTGTTAGCCCACGGATCGATGGGGGGGCACTGGGTCCGGAAATTATTTTGGGCCGAGCCGCTCGGGGGGGTCCCTGACGAGCTGTTAAGCGGATCTATGGGCTCCGGGGGGCCTGTGGGAGGTTTTGAGGGCGTCCCAGAGGCGAAAGAGTGGAAACGGCAGTTTTTTGGCGATTTTTCGTGGGTGTTAGCCCACGGATCGATGGGGGGGCGCTGGGTCCGGAAATTATTTTGGGCCGAGCCGCTCGGGGGGGTCCCTGACGAGCTGTTAAGTGGATCCATGGGCTCCGGGGGGCCTGTCGGAGGTTTTGAGGGCATCCCAGAGGCGAAAGAGTGGAAACGGCAGTTTTTTGGCGATTTTTCGTGGGTGTTAGCCCACGGATCGATGGGGGGGCGCTGGGTCCGAAAATTATTTTGGGCCGAGCCGCTTGGGGGGGTCCCTGACGAGCTGTTAAGCGTATCCATGGGCTCCGGGGGGCCTGTGGGAGGTTTTGAGGGCATCCCAGAGGCAAAAGAGTGGAAACGGCAGTTTTTTGGCGATTTTTCGTGGGTGTTAGCCCACGGATCGATGGGGGGGCGCTGGGTCCGGAAATTATTTTGGGCCGAGCCGCTCGAGGGGGTCTCTGACGAGCTGTTAAGCGGATCCATGGGCTCCGGGGGGCCTGTGGGAGGTTTTGAGGGCGTCCCAGAGGCGAAAGAGTGGAAACGGCAGTTTTTTGGCGATTTTTCGTGGGTGTTAGCCCACGGATCGATGGGGGGGCGCTGGGTCCGGAAATTATTTTGGGACGAGCCGCTCGGGGGGGTCTTGACGAGCTGTTAAGTGTATCCATGGGCTCCGGGGGGCCTGTGGGAGGTTTTGAGTGCGTCCCAGAGGCGAAAGAGTGGAAACGGCAGTTTTTTGGCGATTTTTCGTGGGTGTTAGCCCACGGATCGATGGGGGGGCGCTGGGTCCGAAAATTATTTTGGGCCGAGCCGCTCGGGGGGGTCCCTGACGAGCTGTTAAGCGTATCCATGGGCTCCGGGGGGCCTGTGGGAGGTTTTGAGGGCGTCCCAGAGGCGAAAGAGTGGAAACGGCAGTTTTTTGGCGATTTTTCGTGGGTGTTAGCCCACGGATCGATGGGGGGGCGCTGGGTCCGGAAATTATTTTGGGCCGAGCCGCTCGGGGGGGTCCCTGACGAGCTGTTAAGCGTATCCATGGGCTCCGGGGGGCCTGTGGGAGGTTTTGAGGGCGTCCCAGAGGTGAAAGAGTGGAAACGGCAGTTTTTTGGCGATTTTTCGTGGGTGTTAGCCCACGGATCGATGGGGGGGCGCTGGGTCCGGAAATTATTTTGGGCCGAGCCGCTCGGGGGGGTCCCTGACGAGCTGTTAAGCGGATCCATGGGCTCCGGGGGGCCTGTGGGAGGTTTTGAGGGCGTCCCAGAGGCGAAAGAGTGGAAACGGCAGTTTTTTGGCGATTTTTCGTGGGTGTTAGCCCACGGATCGATGGGGGGGCGCTGGGTCCGGAAATTATTTTGGGCCGAGCCACTCGGGGGGGTCCCTGACGAGCTGTTAAGCGGATCCATGGGCTCCGGGGGGCCTGTGGGAGGTTTTGAGTGCGTCCCAGAGGCGAAAGAGTGGAAACGGCAGTTTTTTGGCGATTTTTCGTGGGTGTTAGCCCACGGATCGATGGGGGGGCGCTGGGTCCGGAAATTATTTTGGGACGAGCCGCTCGGGGGGGTCCCTGACGAGCTGTTAAGCGGATCCATGGGCTCCGGGGGGCCTGTGGGAGGTTTTGAGGGCGTCCCAGAGGCGAAAGAGTGGAAACGGCAGTTTTTTGGCCATTTTTCGTGGGTGTTAGCCCACGGATCGATGGGGGGGCGCTGGGTCCAGAAATTATTTTGGGCCGAGCCGCTCGGGGGGGTCCCTGACGAGCTGTTAAGCATATCCATGGGCTCCAGGGGGCCTGTGGGAGGTTTTGAGGGCGTCCAGAGGCGAAAGAGTGGAAACGGCAGTTTTTTGGCGATTTTTCGTGGGTGTTAGCCCACGGATCGATGGGGGGGCGCTGGGTCCGGAAATTATTTTGGGACGAGCCGCTCGGGGGGTTCCCTGACGAGTTGTTAAGCGTATCCATGGGCTCCGGGGGGCCTGTGGGAGGTTTTGAGGGCGTCCCAGAGGCGAAAGAGTGGAAACGGCAGTTTTTTGGCAATTTTTCGTGGGTGTTAGCCCACGGATCGATGGAGGGCGCTGGGTCCGGAAATTATTTTTGGCCGAGCCGCTCGGGGGGTCCCTGACGAGCTATTAAGCGTATCCATGGGCTCCGGGGGGCCTGTGGGAGGTTTTGAGGGCGTCCCAGAGGCGAAAGAGTGGAAACGGCAGTTTTTTGGCCATTTTTCGTGGGTGTTAGCCCACGGATCGATGGGGGGGCGCTGGGTCCGGAAATTATTTTGGGCCGAGCCGCTCGGGGGGGTCCCTGACGAGCTGTTAAGCGTATCCATGGGCTCCGGGGGGCCTGTGGGAGGTTTTGAGGGCGTCCCAGAGGCGAAAGAGTGGAAACGGCAGTTTTTTGGCGATTTTTCGTGGGTGTTAGCCCACGGATCGATGGGGGGGCGCTGGGTCCGGAAATTATTTTGGGCCGAGCCGCTCGGGGGGGTCCCTGACGAGCTGTTAAGAGGATCCATGGGCTCCGGGGGGCCTGTGGGAGGTTTTGAGGGCGTCCCAGAGGCGAAAGAGTGGAAACGGCAGTTTTTTGGCGATTTTTCGTGGGTGTTAGCCCACGGATCGATGGGGGGGCGCTGGGTCCGGAAATTATTTTGGGCCGAGCCACTCGGGGGGGTCCCTGACGAGCTGTTAAGCGGATCCATGGGCTCCGGGGGGCCTGTGGGAGGTTTTGAGGGCGTCCCAGAGGCGAAAGAGTGGAAACGGCAGTTTTTTGGCGATTTTTCGTGGGTGTTAGCCCACGGATCGATGGGGGGGCGCTGGGTCCGGAAATTATTTTGGGCCGAGCCCCTCGGGGGGGTCCCTGACGAGCTGTTAAGCGGATCCATGGGCTCCGGGGGGCCTGTGGGAGGTTTTGAGGGCGTCCCAGAGGCGAAAGAGTGGAAACGGCAGTTTTTTGGCCATTTTTCGTGGGTGTTAGCCCACGGATCGATGGGGGGGCGCTGGGTCCAGAAATTATTTTGGGCCGAGCCGCTCGGGGGGGTCCCTGACGAGCTGTTAAGCGTATCCATGGGCTCCAGGGGGCCTGTGGGATGTTTTGAGGGCGTCCAGAGGCGAAAGAGTGGAAACGGCAGTTTTTTGGCGATTTTTCGTGGGTGTTAGCCCACGGATCGATGGGGGGGCGCTGGGTCCGGAAATTATTTTGGGCCGAGCCGCTCGGGGGGGTCCCTGACGAGCTGTTAAGCGGATCCATGGGCTCCGGGGGGCCTGTGGGAGGTTTTGAGGGCATCCCAGAGGCGAAAGAGTGGAAACGGCAGTTTTTTGGCGATCTTTTGTGGGTGTGAGCCCACGGATCGATGGGGGGCGCTGGGTCCGGAAATTATTTTTGCCCGAGCCGCTCGGGGGGTCCCTGACGAGCTATTAAGCGTATCCATGGGCTCCGAGGGGCCTGTGGGAGGTTTTGAGGGCGTCCCAGAGGCGAAAGAGTGGAAACGGCAGTTTTTTGGCGATTTTTCGTAGGTGTTAGCCCACGGATCGATGGGGGGGCGCTGGGTCCGGAAATTATTTTGGGCCGAGCCGCTCGGGGGGGTCCCTGACGAGCTGTTAAGCGTATCCATGGGCTCCGGGGGGCCTGTGGGAGGTTTTGAGGGCGTCCCAGAGGCGAAAGAGTGGAAACGGCAGTTTTTTGGCGATTTTTCGTGGGTGTTAGCCCACGGATCGATGGGGGGGCGCTGGGTCCGGAAATTATTTTGGGCCGAGCCGCTCGGGGGGGTCCCTGACGAGCTGTTAAGCGTATCCATGGGCTCCGGGGGGCCTGTGGGAGGTTTTGAGGGCGTCCCAGAGGCGAAAGAGTGGAAACGGCAGTTTTTTGGCGATTTTTCGTGGGTGTTAGCCCACGGATCGATGGGGGGGCGCTGGGTCCGGAAATTATTTTGGGACGAGCCGCTCGGGGGGGTCTTGACGAGCTGTTAAGTGTATCCATGGGCTCCGGGGGGCCTGTGGGAGGTTTTGAGTGCGTCCCAGAGGCGAAAGAGTGGAAACGGCAGTTTTTTGGCGATTTTTCGTGGGTGTTAGCCCACGGATCGATGGGGGGGCGCTGGGTCCGAAAATTATTTTGGGCCGAGCCGCTCGGGGGGGTCCCTGACGAGCTGTTAAGCGTATCCATGGGCTCCGGGGGGCCTGTGGGAGGTTTTGAGGGCGTCCCAGAGGCGAAAGAGTGGAAACGGCAGTTTTTTGGCGATTTTTCGTGGGTGTTAGCCCACGGATCGATGGGGGGGCGCTGGGTCCGGAAATTATTTTGGGCCGAGCCGCTCGGGGGGGTCCCTGACGAGCTGTTAAGCGTATCCATGGGCTCCGGGGGGCCTGTGGGAGGTTTTGAGGGCGTCCCAGAGGCGAAAGAGTGGAAACGGCAGTTTTTTGGCGATTTTTCGTGGGTGTTAGCCCACGGATCGATGGGGGGGCGCTGGGTCCGGAAATTATTTTGGGCCGAGCCGCTCGGGGGGGTCCCTGACGAGCTGTTAAGCGTATCCATGGGCTCCGGGGGGCCTGTGGGAGGTTTTGAGGGCGTCCCAGAGGCGAAAGAGTGGAAACGGCAGTTTTTTGGCGATTTTTCGTGGGTGTTAGCCCACGGATCGATGGGGGGGCGCTGGGTCCGGAAATTATTTTGGGACGAGCCGCTCGGGGGGGTCTTGACGAGCTGTTAAGTGTATCCATGGGCTCCGGGGGGCCTGTGGGAGGTTTTGAGTGCGTCCCAGAGGCGAAAGAGTGGAAACGGCAGTTTTTTGGCGATTTTTCGTGGGTGTTAGCCCACGGATCGATGGGGGGGCGCTGGGTCCGAAAATTATTTTGGGCCGAGCCGCTCGGGGGGGTCCCTGACGAGCTGTTAAGCGTATCCATGGGCTCCGGGGGGCCTGTGGGAGGTTTTGAGGGCGTCCCAGAGGCGAAAGAGTGGAAACGGCAGTTTTTTGGCGATTTTTCGTGGGTGTTAGCCCACGGATCGATGGGGGGGCGCTGGGTCCGGAAATTATTTTGGGCCGAGCCGCTCGGGGGGGTCCCTGACGAGCTGTTAAGCGTATCCATGGGCTCCGGGGGGCCTGTGGGAGGTTTTGAGGGCGTCCCAGAGGTGAAAGAGTGGAAACGGCAGTTTTTTGGCGATTTTTCGTGGGTGTTAGCCCACGGATCGATGGGGGGGCACTGGGTCCGGAAATTATTTTGGGCCGAGCCGCTCGGGGGGGTCCCTGACGAGCTGTTAAGCGGATCCATGGGCTCCGGGGGGCCTGTGGGAGGTTTTGAGGGCGTCCCAGAGGCGAAAGAGTGGAAACGGCAGTTTTTTGGCGATTTTTCGTGGGTGTTAGCCCACGGATCGATGGGGGGGCGCTGGGTCCGGAAATTATTTTGGGCCGAGCCACTCGGGGGGGTCCCTGACGAGCTGTTAAGCGGATCCATGGGCTCCGGGGGGCCTGTGGGAGGTTTTGAGGGCGTCCCAGAGGCGAAAGAGTGGAAACGGCAGTTTTTTGGCGATTTTTCGTGGGTGTTAGCCCACGGATCGATGGGGGGGCGCTGGGTCCGGAAATTATTTTGGGACGAGCCGCTCGGGGGGGTCCCTGACGAGCTGTTAAGCGGATCCATGGGCTCCGGGGGGCCTGTGGGAGGTTTTGAGGGCGTCCCAGAGGCGAAAGAGTGGAAACGGCAGTTTTTTGGCCATTTTTCGTGGGTGTTAGCCCACGGATCGATGGGGGGGCGCTGGGTCCAGAAATTATTTTGGGCCGAGCCGCTCGGGGGGGTCCCTGACGAGCTGTTAAGCGTATCCATGGGCTCCAGGGGGCCTGTGGGAGGTTTTGAGGGCGTCCAGAGGCGAAAGAGTGGAAACGGCAGTTTTTTGGCGATTTTTCGTGGGTGTTAGCCCACGGATCGATGGGGGGGCGCTGGGTCCGGAAATTATTTTGGGACGAGCCGCTCGGGGGGTTCCCTGACGAGCTGTTAAGCGTATCCATGGGCTCCGGGGGGCCTGTGGGAGGTTTTGAGGGCGTCCCAGAGGCGAAAGAGTGGAAACGGCAGTTTTTTGGCGATTTTTCGTGGGTGTTAGCCCACGGATCGATGGAGGGCGCTGGGTCCGGAAATTATTTTTGGCCGAGCCGCTCGGGGGGTCCCTGACGAGCTATTAAGCGTATCCATGGGCTCCGGGGGGCCTGTGGGAGGTTTTGAGGGCGTCCCAGAGGCGAAAGAGTGGAAACGGCAGTTTTTTGGCGATTTTTCGTGGGTGTTAGCCCACGGATCGATGGGGGGGCGCTGGGTCCGGAAATTATTTTGGGCCGAGCCGCTCGGGGGGGTCCCTGACGAGCTGTTAAGAGGATCCATGGGCTCCGGGGGGCCTGTGGGAGGTTTTGAGGGCGTCCCAGAGGCGAAAGAGTGGAAACGGCAGTTTTTTGGCGATTTTTCGTGGGTGTTAGCCCACGGATCGATGGGGGGGCGCTGGGTCCGGAAATTATTTTGGGCCGAGCCACTCGGGGGGGTCCCTGACGAGCTGTTAAGCGGATCCATGGGCTCCGGGGGGCCTGTGGGAGGTTTTGAGGGCGTCCCAGAGGCGAAAGAGTGGAAACGGCAGTTTTTTGGCGATTTTTCGTGGGTGTTAGCCCACGGATCGATGGGGGGGCGCTGGGTCCGGAAATTATTTTGGGCCGAGCCGCTCGGGGGGGTCCCTGACGAGCTGTTAAGCGGATCCATGGGCTCCGGGGGGCCTGTGGGAGGTTTTGAGGGCGTCCCAGAGGCGAAAGAGTGGAAACGGCAGTTTTTTGGCCATTTTTCGTGGGTGTTAGCCCACGGATCGATGGGGGGGCGCTGGGTTCAGAAATTATTTTGGGCCGAGCCGCTCGGGGGGGTCCCTGACGAGCTGTTAAGCGTATCCATGGGCTCCAGGGGGCCTGTGGGAGGTTTTGAGGGCGTCCAGAGGCGAAAGAGTGGAAACGGCAGTTTTTTGGCGATTTTTCGTGGGTGTTAGCCCACGGATCGATGGGGGGGCGCTGGGTCCGGAAATTATTTTGGGCCGAGCCGCTCGGGGGGGTCCCTGACGAGCTGTTAAGCGGATCCATGGGCTCCGGGGGGCCTGTGGGAGGTTTTGAGGGCATCCCAGAGGCGAAAGAGTGGAAACGGCAGTTTTTTGGCGATCTTTTGTGGGTGTGAGCCCACGGATCGATGGGGGGCGCTGGGTCCGGAAATTATTTTTGGCCGAGCCGCTCGGGGGGTCCCTGACGATCTATTAAGCGTATCCATGGGCTCCGGGGGGCCTGTGGGAGGTTTTGAGGGCGTCCCAGAGGCGAAAGAGTGGAAACGGCAGTTTTTTGGCAATTTTTCGTAGGTGTTAGCCCACGGATCGATGGGGGGGCGCTGGGTCCGGAAATTATTTTGGGCCGAGCCGCTCGGGGGGGTCCCTGACGAGCTGTTAAGCGTATCCATGGGCTCCGGGGGGCCTGTGGGAGGTTTTGAGGGCGTCCCAGAGGCGAAAGAGTGGAAACGGCAGTTTTTTGGCGATTTTTCGTGGGTGTTAGCCCACGGATCGATGGGGGGGCGCTGGGTCCGGAAATTATTTTGGGCCGAGCCGCTCGGGGGGGTCCCTGACGAGCTGTTAAGCGTATCCATGGGCTCCGGGGGGCCTGTGGGAGGTTTTGAGGGCGTCCCAGAGGCGAAAGAGTGGAAACGACAGTTTTTTGGCGATTTTTCGTGGGTGTTAGCCCACGGATCGATGGGGGGGCGCTGGGTCCGGAAATTATTTTGGGCCGAGCCGCTCGGGGGGGTCCCTGACGAGCTGTTAAGCGGATCCATGGGCTCCGGGGGGCCTGTGGGAGGTTTTGAGGGCGTCCCAGAGGCGAAAGAGTGGAAACGGCAGTTTTTTGGCCATTTTTCGTGGGTGTTAGCCCACGGATCGATGGGGGGGCGCTGGGTCCAAAAATTATTTTGGGCCGAGCCGCTCGGGGGGGTCCCTGACGAGCTGTTAAGCGTATCCATGGGCTCCAGGGGGCCTGTGGGAGGTTTTGAGGGCGTCCAGAGGCGAAAGAGTGGAAACGGCAGTTTTTTGGCGATTTTTCGTGGGTGTTAGCCCACGGATCGATGGGGGGGCTCTGGGTCCGGAAATTATTTTGGGCCGAGCCGCTCGGGGGGATCCCTGACGAGCTGTTAAGCGGATCCATGGGCTCCGGGGGGCCTGTGGGAGGTTTTGAGGGCATCCCAGAGGCGAAAGAGTGGAAACGGCAGTTTTTTGGCGATCTTTTGTGGGTGTGAGCCCACGGATCGATGGGGGGCGCTGGGTCCGGAAATTATTTTTGGCCGAGCCGCTCGGGGGGTCCCTGACGAGCTATTAAGCGTATCCATGGGCTCCGGGGGGCCTGTGGGAGGTTTTGAGGGCGTCCCAGAGGCGAAAGAGTGGAAACGGCAGTTTTTTGGCGATTTTTCGTAGGTGTTAGCCCACGGATCGATGGGGGGGCGCTGGGTCCGGAAATTATTTTGGGCCGAGCCGCTCGGGGGGGTCCCTGACGAGCTGTTAAGCGTATCCATGGGCTCCGGGGGGCCTGTGGGAGGTTTTGAGGGCGTCCCAGAGGCGAAAGAGTGGAAACGGCAGTTTTTTGGCGATTTTTCGTGGGTGTTAGCCCACGGATCGATGGGGGGGCGCTGGGTCCGGAAATTATTTTGGGCCGAGCCGCTCGGGGGGGTCCCTGACGAGCTGTTAAGCGTATCCATGGGCTCCGGGGGGCCTGTGGGAGGTTTTGAGGGCGTCCCAGAGGCGAAAGAGTGGAAACGACAGTTTTTTGGCGATTTTTCGTGGGTGTTAGCCCACGGATCGATGGGGGGGCGCTGGGTCCGGAAATTATTTTGGGCCGAGCCGCTCGGGGGGGTCCTGACGAGCTGTTAAGCGTATCCATGGGCTCCGGGGGGCCTGTGGGAGGTTTTGAGTGCGTCCCAGAGGCGAAAGAGTGGAAACGGCAGTTTTTTGGCGATTTTTCGTGGGTGTTAGCCCACGGATCGATGGGGGGGCGCTGGGTCCGGAAATTATTTTTGGCCGAGCCGCTCGGGGGGTCCCTGACGAGCTATTAAGCGTATCCATGAGCTCCGGGGGGCCTGTGGGAGGTTTTGAGGGCGTCCCAGAGGCGAAAGAGTGGAAACGGCAGTTTTTTGGCGATTTTTCGTGGGTGTTAGCCCACGGATCGATGGGGGGGCGCTGGGTCCGGAAATTATTTTGGGCCGAGCCGCTCGGGGGGGTCCCTGACGAGCTGTTAAGCGTATCCATGGGCTCCGGGGGGCCTGTGGGAGGTTTTGAGGGCGTCCCAGAGTTGAAAGAGTGGAAACGGCAGTTTTTTGGCAATTTTTCGTGGGTGTTAGCCCACGGATCGATGGGGGGGCGCTGGGTCCGGAAATTATTTTTGGCCGAGCCGCTCGGGGGGGTCCCTGACGAGCTGTTAAGAGGATCCATGGGCTCCGGGGGGCCTTTGGGAGGTTTTGAGGGCGTCCCAGAGGCGAAAGAGTGGAAACGGCAGTTTTTTGGCGATTTTTCGTGGGTGTTAGCCCACGGATCGATGGGGGGGCGCTGGGTCCGGAAATTATTTTGGGCCGAGCCACTCGGGGGGGTCCCTGACGAGCTGTTAAGCGGATCCATGGGCTCCGGGGGGCCTGTGGGAGGTTTTGAGGGCGTCCCAGAGGCGAAAGAGTGGAAACGACAGTTTTTTGGCGATTTTTCGTGGGTGTTAGCCCACGGATCGATGGGGGGGCGCTGGGTCCGGAAATTATTTTGGGCCGAGCCGCTCGGGGGGGTCCCTGACGAGCTGTTAAGCGTATCCATGGGCTCCGGGGGGCCTGTGGGAGGTTTTGAGGGCGTCCCAGAGGCGAAAGAGTGGAAACGACAGTTTTTTGGCGATTTTTCGTGGGTGTTAGCCCACGGATCGATGGGGGGGCGCTGGGTCCGGAAATTATTTTGGGCCGAGCCGCTCGGGGGGGTCCTGACGAGCTGTTAAGCGTATCCATGGGCTCCGGGGGGCCTGTGGGAGGTTTTGAGTGCGTCCCAGAGGCGAAAGAGTGGAAACGGCAATTTTTTGGCGATTTTTCGTGGGTGTTAGCCCACGGATCGATGGGGGGGCGCTGGGTCCGGAAATTATTTTGGGCCGAGCCGCTCGGGGGGGTCCCTGACGAGCTGTTAAGCGTATCCATGGGCTCCGGGGGGCCTGTGGGAGGTTTTGAGGGCGTCCCAGAGGCGAAAGAGTGGAAACGGCAGTTTTTTGGCAATTTTTCGTGGGTGTTAGCCCACGGATCGATGGGGGGGCGCTGGGTCCGGAAATTATTTTGGGCCGAGCCGCTCGGGGGGGTCCCTGACGAGCTGTTAAGCGTATCCATGGGCTCCGGGGGGCTTGTGGGAGGTTTTGAGGGCGTCCCAGAGGCGAAAGAGTGGAAACGGCAGTTTTTTGGCGATTTTTCGTGGGTGTTAGCCCACGGATCGATGGGGGGGCGCTGGGTCCGGAAATTATTTTGGGCCGAGCCGCTCGGGGGGGTCCCTGACGAGCTGTTAAGCGGATCCATGGGCTCCGGGGGGCCTGTGGGAGGTTTTGAGGGCGTCCCAGAGGCGAAAGAGTGGAAACGGCAGTTTTTTGGCGATTTTTCGTGGGTGTTAGCCCACGGATCGATGGGGGGGCGCTGGGTCCGGAAATTATTTTGGGCCGAGCCACTCGGGGGGGTCCCTGACGAGCTGTTAAGCGGTTCCATGGGCTCCGGGGGGCCTGTGGGAGGTTTTGAGGGCGTCCCAGAGGCGAAAGAGTGGAAACGGCAGTTTTTTGGCGATTTTTCGTGGGTGTTAGCCCACGGATCGATGGGGGGGCACTGGGTCCGGAAATTATTTTGGGCCGAGCCGCTCGGGGGGGTCCCTGACGAGCTGTTAAGCGGATCCATGGGCTCCGGGGGGCCTGTGGGAGGTTTTGAGGGCGTCCCAGAGGCGAAAGAGTGGAAACGGCAGTTTTTTGGCCATTTTTCGTGGGTGTTAGCCCACGGATCGATGGGGGGGCGCTGGGTCCAGAAATTATTTTGGACCGAGCCGCTCGGGGGGGTCCCTGACGAGCTGTTAAGCGTATCCATGGGCTCCAGGGGGCCTGTGGGAGGTTTTGAGGGCGTCCAGAGGCGAAAGAGTGGAAACGGCAGTTTTTTGGCGATTTTTCGTGGGTGTTAGCCCACGGATCGATGGGGGGGCGCTGGGTCCGGAAATTATTTTGGGCCGAGCCGCTCGGGGGGTTCCCTGACGAGCTATTAAGCGTATCCATGGGCTCCGGGGGGCCTGTGGGAGGTTTTGAGGGCGTCCCAGAGGCGAAAGAGTGGAAACGGCAGTTTTTTGGCAATTTTTCGTGGGTGTTAGCCCACGGATCGATGGGGGGGCGCTGGGTCCGGAAATTATTTTGGGCCGAGCCGCTCGGGGGGGTCCCTGACGAGCTGTTAAGTGGATCCATGGGCTCCGGGGGGCCTGTGGGAGGTTTTGAGGGCATCCCAGAGGCGAAAGAGTGGAAACGGCAGTTTTTTGGCGATTTTTCGTGGGTGTTAGCCCACGGATCGATGGGGGGGCGCTGGGTCCGGAAATTATTTTGGGCCGAGCCGCTCGGGGGGGTCCCTGACGAGCTGTTAAGCGGATCCATGGGCTCCGGGGTGCCTGTGGGAGGTTTTGAGGGCGTCCCAGAGGCGAAAGAGTGGAAACGGCAGTTTTTTGGCGATTTTTCGTGGGTGTTAGCCCACGGATCGATGGGGGGGCGCTGGGTCCGGAAATTATTTTGGGCCGAGCCGCTCGGGGGGGTCCCTGACGAGCTGTTAAGCGGATCCATGGGCTCCGGGGGGCCTGTGGGAGGTTTTGAGGGCGTCCCAGAGGTGAAAGAGTGGAAACGGCAGTTTTTTGGTGATTTTTCGTGGGTGTTAGCCCACGGATCGATGGGGGGGCGCTGGGTCCGGAAATTATTTTGGGCCGAACCGCTCGGGGGGGTCCCTGACGAGCTGTTAAGCGGATCCATGGGCTCCGGGGGGCCTGTGGGAGGTTTTGAGGGCGTCCCAGAGGCGAAAGAGTGGAAACGGCAGTTTTTTGGCGATTTTTCGTGGGTGTTAGCCCACGGATCGATGGGGGGGCGCTGGGTCCGGAAATTATTTTGGGCCGAACCGCTCGGGGGGGTCCCTGACGAGCTGTTAAGCGTATCCATGGGCTCCGGGGGGCCTGTGGGAGGTTTTGAGGGCGTCCCAGAGGCGAAAGAGTGGAAACGGCAGTTTTTTGGAGATTTTTCGTGGGTGTTAGCCCACGGATCGATGGGGGGGCGCTGGGTTCGGAAATTATTTTGGGCCGAGCCGCTCGGGGGGGTCCCTGACGAGCTGTTAAGCGTATCCATGGGCTCCGGGGGGCCTGTGGGAGGTTTTGAGGGCGTCCCAGAGGCGAAAGAGTGGAAACGGCAGTTTTTTGGCGATTTTTCGTGGGTGTTAGCCCACGGATCGATGGGGGGGCGCTGGGTCCGGAAATTATTTTGGGCCGAGCTGCTTGGGGGGGTCCCTGACGAGCTGTTAAGCGTATCCATGGGCTCCGGGGGGCCTGTGGGAGGTTTTGAGGGCGTCCCAGAGGCGAAAGAGTGGAAACGGCAGTTTTTTGGCGATTTTTCGTGGGTGTTAGCCCACGGATCGATGGGGGGGCGCTGGGTCCGAAAATTATTTTGGGCCGAGCTGCTTGGGGGGTTCCCTGACGACCTGTTAAGCGGATCCATGGGCTCCGGGGGGCCTGTGGGAGGTTTTGAGGGCGTCCCAGAGGCGAAAGAGTGGAAACGGCAGTTTTTTGGCGATTTTTCGTGGGTGTTAGCCCACGGATCGATGGGGGGGCGCTGGGTCCTGAAATTATTTTGGGCCGAGCCGCTTGGGGGGGTCCCTGACGAGCTGTTAAGCGTATCCATGGGCTCCGGGGGGCCTGTGGGAGGTTTTGAGGGCGTCCCAGAGGCGAAAGAGTGGAAACGGCAGTTTTTTGGCAATTTTTCGTGGGTGTTAGCCCACGGATCGATGGGGGGGCGCTGGGTCCGGAAATTATTTTGGGCAGAGCCGCTCGGGGGGGTCCCTGACGAGCTGTTAAGTGTATCCATGGGCTCCGGGGGGACTGTGGGAGGTTTTGAGGGCGTCCCAGAGGCAAAAGAGTGGAAACGGCAGTTTTTTGGCGATTTATCGTGGGTGTTAGCCCACGGATCGATGGTGGGGCGCTGGGTCCGGAAATTATTTTGGGCCGAGCCGCTCGGGGGGGTCCCTGACGAGCTGTTAAGCGGATCCATGGGCTCCGGGGGGCCTGTGGGAGGTTTTGAGCGCGTCCCAGAGGCGAAAGAGTGGAAACGGCAGTTTTTTGGCGATTTTTCGTGGGTGTTAGCCCACGGATCGATGGGGGGGCGCTGGGTCCGGAAATTATTTTGGGCCGAGCCGCTCGGGGGGGTCCCTGATGAGCTTTTAAGTGGATCCATGGGCTCCGGGGGGCCTGTGGGAGGTTTTGAGGGCATCCCAGAGGCGAAAGAGTGGAAACGGCAGTTTTTTGGCGATTTTTCGTGGGTGTTAGCCCACGGATCGATGGGGGGGCGCTGGGTCCGGAAATTATTTTCGGCCGAGCCGCTCGGGGGGGTCCCTGACGAGCTGTTAAGCGTATCCATGGGCTCCGGGGGGCCTGTGGGAGGTTTTGAGGGCGTCCCAGAGGCGAAAGAGTGGAAACGGCAGTTTTTTGGCGATTTTTCGTGGGTGTTAGCCCATGGATCGATGGGGGGGCGCTGGGTCCGGAAATTATTTTGGACCGAGCCGCTCAGGGGGGTCCCTGACGAGCTGTTAAGCGGATCCATGGGCTCCGAGGGGCCTGTGGGAGGTTTTGAGGGCGTCCCAGAGGCGAAAGAGTGGAAACGGCAGTTTTTTGGCGATTTTTCGTGGGTGTTAGCCCACGGATCGATGGGGGGGCGCTGGGTCCGGAAATTATTTTGGGCCGAGCCGCTCGAGGGGGTCCCTGACGAGCTGTTAAGCGGATCCATGGGCTCCGGGGGGCCTGTGAGAGGTTTTGAGGGCGTCCCAGAGGCGAAAGAGTGGAAACGGCAGTTTTTTGGCGATTTTTCGTGGGTGTTAGCCCACGGATCGATGGGGGGGCGCTGGGTCCGGAAATTATTTTGGGCCGAGCCACTCGGGGGGGTCCCTGACGAGCTGTTAAGCGTATCCATGGGCTCCGGGGGGCCTGTGGGAGGTTTTGAGGGCGTCCCAGAGGCGAACGAGTGGAAACGGCAGTTTTTTGGTGATTTTTCGTGGGTGTTAGCCCTCGGATCGATGGGGGGGCGCTGGGTTCGGAAATTATTTTGGGCCGAGCCGCTCGGGGGGGTCCCTGACGAGCTGTTAAGCGTATCCATGGGCTCCGGGGGGCCTGTGGGAGGTTTTGAGGGCGTCCCAGAGGCGAAAGAGTGGAAACGGCAGTTTTTTGGCGATTTTTCGTTGGTGTTAGCCCACGGATCGATGGGGGGGCGCTGGGTCCGGAAATTATTTTGGGCTGAGCCGCTTGGGGGGGTCCCTGATGAGCTGTGAAGCGTATCCATGGGCTCCGGGGGGCCTGTGGGAGGTTTTGAGGGCGTCCCAGAGGCGAAAGAGTGGAAACGGCAGTTTTTTGGCGATTTTTCGTGGGTGTTAGCCCACGGATCGATGGGGGGGCGCTGGGTCCAGAAATTATTTTGGGTCGAGCCACTCGGGGGGGTCCCTGACGAGCTGTTAAGCGGATCCATGGGCTCCGGGGGGCCTGTGGGAGGTTTTGAGGGCGTCCCAGAGGCGAAAGAGTGGAAACGGCAGTTTTTTGGCGATTTTTCGTGGGTGTTAGCCCACGGATCGATGGGGGGGCGCAGGGTCCGGAAATTATTTTGGACCGAACCGCTCGGGGGGGTCCCTGACGAGCTGTTAAGCGGATCCATGGGCTCCGGGGGGCCTGTGGGAGGTTTTGAGGGCGTCCCAGAGGCGAAAGAGTGGAAACGGCAGTTTTTTGGCGATTTTTCGTGGGTGTTAGCCCACGGATCGATGGGGGGGCGCTGGGTCCGGAAATTATTTTGGGCCGAGCCGCTCAGGGGGGTCCCTGACGAGCTGTTAAGCGTATCCATGGGCTCTGGGGGGCCTGTGGGAGGTTTTGAGGGCGTCCCAGAGGCGAAAGAGTGGAAACGGCAGTTTTTTGGCGATTTTTCGTGGGTGTTAGCCCACGGATCGATGGGGGGGCGCTGGGTTCAGAAATTATTTTGGGCCGAGCCGCTCGGGGGGGTCCCTGACGAGCTGTTAAGCGTATCCATGGGCTCCGGGGGGCCTGTGGGAGGTTTTGAGGGCATCCCAGAGGCGAAAGAGTGGAAACGGCAGTTTTTTGGCGATTTTTCGTGGGTGTTAGCCCACGGATCGATGGGGGGGCGCTGGGTCCGGAAATTATTTTGGGCCGAGCCACTCGGGGGGGTCCCTGACGAGCTTTTAAGCGGATCCATGGGCTCCGGGGGGCCTGTGGGAGGTTTTGAGGGCGTCCCAGAGGCGAAAGAGTGGAAACGGCAGTTTTTTGGCGATTTTTCGTGGGTGTTAGCCCACGGATCGATGGGGGGGCGCTGGGTCCGGAAATTATTTTGGGCCGAGCCGCTCGGGGGGGTCCCTGACGAGCTGTTAAGCGGATCCATGGGCTCCGGGGGGCCTGTGGGAGGTTTTGAGGGCGTCCCAGAGGCGAAAGAGTGGAAACGGCAGTTTTTTGGCGATTTTTCGTGGGTGTTAGCCCACGGATCGATGGGGGGGCGCTGGTTCCGGAAATTATTTTGGGCCGAGCCGCTCGGGGGGGTCCCTGACGAGCTGTTAAGCGTATCCATGGGCTCCGGGGGGCCTGTGGGAGGTTTTGAGGGCGTCCCAGAGGCGAAAGAGTGGAAACGGCAGTTTTTTGGCGATTTTTCGTGGGTGTTAGCCCACGGATCGATGGGGGGGCGCTGTGTTCGGAAATTATTTTGGGCCGAGCCGCTCGGGGGGGTCCCTGACGAGCTGTTAAGCGTATCCATGGGATCCGGGGGGCCTGTGGGAGGTTTTGAGGGCGTCCCAGAGGCGAAAGAGTGGAAACGGCAGTTTTTTGGCGATTTTTCGTGGGTGTTAGCCCACGGATCGATGGGGGGGCGCTGGGTCCGGAAATTATTTTGGGCCGAGCCGCTTGGGGGGGTCCCTGACGAGCTGTTAAGCGGATCCATGGGCTCCGGGGGGCCTGTGGGAGGTTTTGAGGGCGTCCCAGAGGCGAAAGAGTGGAAACGGCAGTTTTTTGGCGATTTTTCGTGGGTGTTAGCCCACGGATCGATGGGGGGGCGCTGGGTCCGGAAATTATTTTGGGCCGAGCCACTCGGGGGGGTCCCTGACGAGCTGTTAAGCGGATCCATGGGCTCCGGGGGGCCTGTGGGAGGTTTTGAGGGCGTCCCAGAGGCGAAAGAGTGGAAACAGCAGTTTTTTGGCTATTTTTCGTGGGTGTTAGCCCACGGATCGATGGGGGGGCGCTGGGTCCGGAAATTATTTTGGGCCGAGCCGCTCGGGGGGGTCCCTGACGAGCTGTTAAGCGTATCCATGGGCTCCGGGGGGGCTGTGGGAGGTTTTGAGGGCGTCCCAGAGGCGAAAGAGTGGAAACGGCAGTTTTTTGGCAATTTTTCGTGGGTGTTAGCCCACGGATCGATGGGGGGGCGCTGGGTCCGGAAATTATTTTGGGCCGAGCCGCTCGGGGGGGTCCCTGACGAGCTGTTAAGCGTATCCATGGGCTCCGGGGGGCCTGTGGGAGGTTTTGAGGGCGTCCCAGAGGCGAAAGAGTCGAAACGGCAGTTTTTTGGCGATTTTTTGTGGGTGTTAGCCCACGGATCGATGGGGGGGCGCTGGGTCCGGAAATTATTTTCGGCCGAGCCGCTCGGGGGGGTCCCTGACGAGCTGTTAAGCGTATCCATGGGCTCCGAGGGGCCTGTGGGAGGTTTTGAGGGCGTCCCAGAGGCGAAAGAGTGGAAACGGCAGTTTTTTGGCGATTTTTCGTGGGTGTTAGCCCATGGATCGATGGGGGGGCGCTGGGTCCGGAAATTATTTTGGACCGAGCCGCTCAGGGGGGTCCCTGACGAGCTGTTAAGCGGATCCATGGGCTCCGGGGGGCCTGTGGGAGGTTTTGAGGGCGTCCCAGAGGCGAAAGAGTGGAAACGGCAGTTTTTTGGCGATTTTTCGTGGGTGTTAGCCCACGGATCGATGGGGGGGCGCTGGGTCCGGAAATTATTTTGGGCCGAGCCGCTCGAGGGGGTCCCTGACGAGCTGTTAAGCGGATCCATGGGCTCCGGGGGGCCTGTGAGAGGTTTTGAGGGCGTCCCAGAGGCGAAAGAGTGGAAACGGCAGTTTTTTGGCGATTTTTCGTGGGTGTTAGCCCACGGATCGATGGGGGGGCGCTGGGTCCGGAAATTATTTTGGGCCGAGCCGCTCGGGGGGGTCCCTGACGAGCTGTTAAGCGTATCCATGGGCTCCGGGGGGCCTGTGGGAGGTTTTGAGGGCGTCCCAGAGGCGAACGAGTGGAAACGGCAGTTTTTTGGCGATTTTTCGTGGGTGTTAGCCCTCGGATCGATGGGGGGGCGCTGGGTTCGGAAATTATTTTGGGCCGAGCCGCTCGGGGGGGTCCCTGACGAGCTGTTAAGCGTATCCATGGGCTCCGGGGGGCCTGTGGGAGGTTTTGAGGGCGTCCCAGAGGCGAAAGAGTGGAAACGGCAGTTTTTTGGCGATTTTTCGTTGGTGTTAGCCCACGGATCGATGGGGGGGCGCTGGGTCCGGAAATTATTTTGGGCTGAGCCGCTTGGGGGGGTCCCTGATGAGCTGTGAAGCGTATCCATGGGCTCCGGGGGGCCTGTGGGAGGTTTTGAGGGCGTCCCAGAGGCGAAAGAGTGGAAACGGCAGTTTTTTGGCGATTTTTCGTGGGTGTTAGCCCACGGATCGATGGGGGGGCGCTGGGTCCAGAAATTATTTTGGGTCGAGCCACTCGGGGGGGTCCCTGACGAGCTGTTAAGCGTATCCATGGGCTCCGGGGGGCCTGTGGGAGGTTTTGAGGGCATCCCAGAGGCGAAAGAGTGGAAACGGCAGTTTTTTGGTGATTTTTCGTGGGTGTTAGCCCACGGATCGATGGGGGGGCGCTGGGTCCGGAAATTATTTTGGGCCGAGCCACTCGGGGGGGTCCCTGACGAGCTTTTAAGCGGATCCATGGGCTCCGGGGGGCCTGTGGGAGGTTTTGAGGGCGTCCCAGAGGCGAAAGAGTGGAAACGGCAGTTTTTTGGCGATTTTTCGTGGGTGTTAGCCCACGGATCGATGGGGGGGCGCTGGGTCCGGAAATTATTTTGGGCCGAGCCGCTCGGGGGGGTCCCTGACGAGCTGTTAAGCGGATCCATGGGCTCCGGGGGGCCTGTGGGAGGTTTTGAGGGCGTCCCAGAGGCGAAAGAGTGGAAACGGCAGTTTTTTGGCGATTTTTCGTGGGTGTTAGCCCACGGATCGATGGGGGGGCGCTGGTTCCGGAAATTATTTTGGGCCGAGCCGCTCGGGGGGGTCCCTGACGAGCTGTTAAGCGTATCCATGGGCTCCGGGGGGCCTGTGGGAGGTTTTGAGGGCGTCCCAGAGGCGAAAGAGTGGAAACGGCAGTTTTTTGGCGATTTTTCGTGGGTGTTAGCCCACGGATCGATGGGGGGGCGCTGTGTTCGGAAATTATTTTGGGCCGAGCCGCTCGGGGGGGTCCCTGACGAGCTGTTAAGCGTATCCATGGGATCCGGGGGGCCTGTGGGAGGTTTTGAGGGCGTCCCAGAGGCGAAAGAGTGGAAACGGCAGTTTTTTGGCGATTTTTCGTGGGTGTTAGCCCACGGATCGATGGGGGGGCGCTGGGTCCGGAAATTATTTTGGGCCGAGCCGCTTGGGGGGGTCCCTGACGAGCTGTTAAGCGGATCCATGGGCTCCGGGGGGCCTGTGGGAGGTTTTGAGGGCGTCCCAGAGGCGAAAGAGTGGAAACGGCAGTTTTTTGGCGATTTTTCGTGGGTGTTAGCCCACGGATCGATGGGGGGGCGCTGGGTCCGGAAATTATTTTGGGCCGAGCCGCTCGGGGGGGTCCCTGACGAGCTGTTAAGCGGATCCATGGGCTCCGGGGGGCCTGTGGGAGGTTTTGAGGGCGTCCCAGAGGTGAAAGAGTGGAAACGGCAGTTTTTTGGCTATTTTTCGTGGGTGTTAGCCCACGGATCGATGGGGGGGCGCTGGGTCCGGAAATTATTTTGGGCCGAGCCGCTCGGGGGGGTCCCTGACGAGCTGTTAAGCGTATCCATGGGCTCCGGGGGGGCTGTGGGAGGTTTTGAGGGCGTCCCAGAGGCGAAAGAGTGGAAACGGCAGTTTTTTGGCAATTTTTCGTGGGTGTTAGCCCACGGATCGATGGGGGGGCGCTGGGTCCGGAAATTATTTTGGGCCGAGCCGCTCGGGGGGGTCCCTGACGAGCTGTTAAGCGTATCCATGGGCTCCGGGGGGCCTGTGGGAGGTTTTGAGGGCGTCCCAGAGGCGAAAGAGTCGAAACGGCAGTTTTTTGGCGATTTTTTGTGGGTGTTAGCCCACGGATCGATGGGGGGGCGCTGGGTCCGGAAATTATTTTGGGCCGAGCCTCTCGGGGGGGTCCCTGACGAGCTGTTAAGCGTATCCATGGGCTCCGGGGGGCCTGTGGGAGGTTTTGAGGGCGTCCCAGAGGCGAAAGAGTGGAAACGGCAGTTTTTTGGCAATTTTTCGTGGGTGTTAGCCCACGGATCGATGGGGGGGCGCTGGGTCCGGAAATTATTTTGGGCCGAGCCGCTCGGGGGGGTCCCTGACGAGCTGTTAAGCGTAACCATGGGCTCCGGGGGGCCTGTGGGAGGTTTTGAGGGCGTCCCAGAGGCGAAAGAGTGGAAACGGCAGTTTTTTGGCCATTTTTCGTGGGTGTTAGCCCACGGATCGATGGGGGGGCGCTGGGTCCGGAAATTATTTTGGGCCGAGCCGCTCGGGGGGGTCCCTGACGAGCTGTTAAGCGGATCCATGGGCTCCGGGGGGCCTGTGGGAGGTTTTGAGGGCGTCCCAGAGGCGAAAGAGTGGAAACGGCAGTTTTTTGGCGATTTTTCGTGGGTGTTAGCCCACGGATCGATGGGGGGGCGCTGGGTCCGGAAATTATTTTGGGCCGAGCCGCTCGGGGGGGTCCCTGATGAGCTGTTAAGTGGATCCATGGGCTTCGGGGGGCCTGTGGGAGGTTTTGAGGGCATCCCAGTGGCGAAAGAGTGGAAACGGCAGTTTTTTGGCAATTTTTCGTGGGTGTTAGCCCACGGATCGATGGGGGGGCGCTGGGTCCGAAAATTATTTTCGGCCGAACTGCTCAGGGGGGTCCCTGACGAGCTGTTAAGCATATCCATGGGCTCCGGGGGGCCTGTGGGAGGTTTTGAGGGCGTCTCAGAGGCGAAAGAGTGGAAACGGCAGTTTTTTGGCGATTTTTCGTGGGTGTTAGCCCACGGATCGATGGGGGGGCGCTGGGTACGGAAATTATTTTGGGCCGAGCCGCTCGGGGAGGTCCCTGACGAGCTGTTAAGCGGATCCATGGGCTCCGGGGGGCCTGTGGGAGGTTTTGAGGGCGTCCCAGAGGCGAAAGAGTGGAAACGGCAGTTTTTTGGCGATTTTTCGTGGGTGTTAGCCCACGGATCGATGGGGGGGCGCTGGGTTCGGAAATTATTTTGGGCCGAGCCGCTCGGGGGGGTCCCTGACGAGCTGTTAAGCGTATCCATGGGTTCCGGGGGGCCTGTGGGAGGTTTTGAGGGCGTCCCAGAGGCGAAAGAGTGGAAACGGCAGTTTTTTGGCGATTTTTCGTGGATGTTAGCCCACGGATCGATGGGGGGGCGCTGGGTCCGGAAATTATTTTGGACCGAGCCGCTTGGGAGGGTCCCTGACGAGCTGTTAAGCGTATCCATGGGCTCCGGGGGGCCTGTGGGAGGTTTTGAGGGCGTCCCAGAGGCGAAAGAGTGGAAACGGCAGTTTTTTGGCGATTTTTCGTGGGTGTTAGCCCACGGATCGATGGGGGGGCGCTGGGTCCGGAAATTATTTTGGGCCGAGCCACTCGGGGGGGTCCCTGACGAGCTGTTAAGCGGATCCATGGGCTCCGGGGGGCCTGTGGGAGGTTTTGAGGGCATCCCAGAGGCGAAAGAGTGGAAACGGCAGTTTTTTGGCGATTTTTCGTGGGTGTTAGCCCACGGATCGATGGGGGGGCGCTGGGTCCGGAAATTATTTTGGGCCGAGCCGCTTGGGGGGGTCCCTGACGAGCTGTTAAGTGGATCCATGGGCTCCGGGGGGCCTGTGGGAGGTTTTGAGGGCGTCCCAGAGGCGAAAGAGTGGAAACGGCAGTTTTTTGGCGATTTTTCGTGGGTGTTAGCCCACGGATCGATGGGGGGGCGCTGGGTCCGGAAATTATTTTGGGCCGAGCCGCTCGGGGGGGTCCCTGATGAGCTGTTAAGTGGATCCATGGGCTTCGGGGGGCCTGTGGGAGGTTTTGAGGGCATCCCAGTGGCGAAAGAGTGGAAACGGCAGTTTTTTGGCAATTTTTCGTGGGTGTTAGCCCACGGATCGATGGGGGGGCGCTGGGTCCGAAAATTATTTTCGGCCGAACTGCTCAGGGGGGTCCCTGACGAGCTGTTAAGCATATCCATGGGCTCCGGGGGGCCTGTGGGAGGTTTTGAGGGCGTCTCAGAGGCGAAAGAGTGGAAACGGCAGTTTTTTGGCGATTTTTCGTGGGTGTTAGCCCACGGATCGATGGGGGGGCGCTGGGTACGGAAATTATTTTGGGCCGAGCCGCTCGGGGAGGTCCCTGACGAGCTGTTAAGCGGATCCATGGGCTCCGGGGGGCCTGTGGGAGGTTTTGAGGGCGTCCCAGAGGCGAAAGAGTGGAAACGGCAGTTTTTTGGCGATTTTTCGTGGGTGTTAGCCCACGGATCGATGGGGGGGCGCTGGGTTCGGAAATTATTTTGGGCCGAGCCGCTCGGGGGGGTCCCTGACGAGCTGTTAAGCGTATCCATGGGTTCCGGGGGGCCTGTGGGAGGTTTTGAGGGCGTCCCAGAGGCGAAAGAGTGGAAACGGCAGTTTTTTGGCGATTTTTCGTGGATGTTAGCCCACGGATCGATGGGGGGGCGCTGGGTCCGGAAATTATTTTGGACCGAGCCGCTTGGGAGGGTCCCTGACGAGCTGTTAAGCGTATCCATGGGCTCCGGGGGGCTTGTGGGAGGTTTTGAGGGCGTCCCAGAGGCGAAAGAGTGGAAACGGAAGTTTTTTGGCGATTTTTCGTGGGTGTTAGCCCACGGATCGATGGGGGGGCGCTGGGTCCGGAAATTATTTTGGGCCGAGCCGCTCGGGGGGGTCCCTGACGAGCTGTTAAGCGGATCCATGGGCTCCGGGGGGCCTGTGGGAGGTTTTGAGGGCATCCCAGAGGCGAAAGAGTGGAAACGGCAGTTTTTTGGCGATTTTTCGTGGGTGTTAGCCCACGGATCGATGGGGGGGCGCTGGGTCCGGAAATTATTTTGGGCCGAGCCGCTTGGGGGGGTCCCTGACGAGCTGTTAAGTGGATCCATGGGCTCCGGGGGGCCTGTGGGAGGTTTTGAGGGCGTCCCAGAGGCGAAAGAGTGGAAACGGCAGTTTTTCGGCGATTTTTCGTAGGTGTTAGCCCACGGATCGATGGGGGGGTGCTGGGTCCGGAAATTATTTTGGGCCGAGCCGCTCAGGGGGGTCCTTGACGAGCTGTTAAGCGTATCCATGGGCTCCGGGGGGACTGTGGGAGGTTTTGAGGGTGTCCCAGAGGCGAAAGAGTGGAAACGGCAGTTTTTTGGCGATTTTTCGTGGGTGTTAGCCCACGGATCGATGGGGGGGCGCTGGGTCCAGAAATTATTTTGGGCCGAGCCGCTCGGGGGGGTCGCTGACGAGCTGTTAAGCGTATCCATGGGCTCCGGGGGGCCTGTGGGAGGTTTTGAGGGCGTCCCAGAGGCGAAAGAGTGGAAACGGCAGTTTTTTGGCAATTTTTCGTGGGTGTTAGCCCACGGATCGATGAGGGGGCGCTGGGTCCGGAAATTATTTTGGGCCGAGCCACTCGGGGGGGTCCCTGACGAGCTGTTAAGAGGATCCATGGGCTCCGGGGGGCCTGTGGGAGGTTTTGAGGGCGTCCCAGAGGCGAAAGAGTGGAAACGGCAGTTTTTTGGCAATTTTTCGTGGGTGTTAGCCCACGGATCGATGGGGGGGCGCTGGGTCCGGAAATTATTTTGGGCCGAGCCACTCAGGGGGGTCCCTGACGAGCTGTTAAGCGTATCCATGGGCTCCGGGGGGCCTGTGGGAGGTTTTGAGGGCGTCCCAGAGGCGAAAGAGTGGAAACGGCAGTTTTTTGGCAATTTTTCGTGGGTGTTAGCCCACGGATCGATGGGGGGGCGCTGGGTCCAGAAATTATTTTGGGCCGAGCTGCTCGGGGGGGTCCCTGACGAGCTGTTAAGCGTATCCATGGGCTCCGGGGGGCCTGTGGGAGGTTTTGAGGGCGTCCCAGAGGCGAAAGAGTGGAAACGGCAGTTTTTTGGCGATTTTTCGTGGGTGTTAGCCCACGGATCGATGAGGGGGCGCTGGGTCCGGAAATTATTTTGGGCCGAGCCGCTCGGGGGGGTCCCTGACGAGCTGTTAAGCGGATCCATGGGCTCCGGGGGGCCTGTGGGAGGTTTTGAGGGCATCCCAGAGGCGAAAGAGTGGAAACGGCAGTTTTTTGGCGATTTTTCGTGGGTGTTAGCCCACGGATCGATGGGGGGGCTCTGGGTCCGGAAATTATTTTGGGCCGAGCCGCTCGGGGGGGTCCCTGACGAGCTGTTAAGCGGATCCATGGGCTCCGGGGGGCCTGTGGGAGGTTTTGAGGGCGTCCCAGAGGCGAAAGAGTGGAAACGGCAGTTTTTTGGCGATTTTTCGTGGGTGTTAGCCCACGGATCGATGGGGGGGCGCTGGGTCCGGAAATTATTTTGGGCCGAGCCGCTCGGGGGGGTCCCTGACGAGCTGTTAAGCGTATCCATGGGCTCCGGGGGGCCTGTGGGAGGTTTTGAGGGCGTCCCAGAGGCGAAAGAGTGGAAACGGCAGTTTTTTGGCGATTTTTCGTGGGTGTTAGCCCATGGATCGATGGGGGGGCGCTGGGTTCGGAAATTATTTTGGGCCGAGCCGCTCGGGGGGGTCCCTGACGAGCTGTTAAGCGTATCCATGGGCTCCGGGGGGCCTGTGGGAGGTTTTGAGGGCGTCCCAGAGGCGAAAGAGTGGAAACGGCAGTTTTTTGGCGATTTTTTGTGGGTGTTAGCCCACGGATCGATGAGGGGGCGCTGGGTCCGGAAATTATTTTGGGCCGAGCCGCTCGGGGGGGTCCCTAACGAGCTGTTAAGCGGATCCATGGGCTCCGGGGGGCCTGTGGGAGGTTTTGAGGGCATCCCAGAGGCGAAAGAGTGGAAACGGCAGTTTTTTGGCGATTTTTCGTGGGTGTTAGCCCACGGATCGATGGGGGGGCGCTGGGTCCGGAAATTATTTTGGGCCGAGCCGCTCGGGGGGTCCCTGACGAGCTGTTAAGCGTATCCATGGGCTCCGGGGGGCCTGTGGGAGGTTTTGAGGGCGTCCCAGAGGCGAAAGAGTGGAAACGGCAGTTTTTTGGCGATTTTTCGTGGGTGTTAGCCCACGGATCGATGGGGGGGCGCTGGGTGCGGAAATTATTTTGGGCCGAGCCGCTCGGGGGGGTCCCTGACGAGCTGTTAAGCGTATCCATGGGCTCCGGGTGGCCTGTGGGAGGTTTTGAGGGCGTCCCAGAGGCGAAAGAGTGGAAACGGCAGTTTTTTGGCGATTTTTCGTGGGTGTTAGCCCACGGATCGATGGGGGGGCGCTGGGTCCGGAAATTATTTTGGGACGAGCCGCTCGGGGGGGTCCCTGACGAGCTGTTAAGTGGATCCATGGGCTCCGGGGGGCCTGTGGGAGGTTTTGAGGGCATCCCAGAGGCGAAAGAGTGGAAACGGCAGTTTTTTGGCGATTTTTCGTGGGTGTTAGCCCACGGATCGATGGGAGGGCGCTGGGTCCGGAAATTATTTTGGGCAGAGCCGCTCGGGGGGGTCCCTGACGAGCTGTTAAGCGTATCCATGGGCTCCGGGGGGCCTGTGGGAGGTTTTGAGGGCGTCCCAGAGGCGAAAGAGTGGAAACGGCAGTTTTTTGGCGATTTTTCGTGGGTGTTAGCCCACGGATCGATGGGGGGGCGCTGGGTCCGGAAATTATTTTGGGCCGAGCCGCTCGGGGGGGTCCCTGACGAGCTGTTAAGCGTATCCATGGGCTCCGGGGGGCCTGTGGGAGGTTTTGAGGGCGTCCCAGAGGCGAAAGAGTGGAAACGGCAGTTTTTTGGCGATTTTTCGTGGGTGTTAGCCCATGGATCGATGGGGGGGCGCTGGGTTCGGAAATTATTTTGGGCCGAGCCGCTCGGGGGGGTCCCTGACGAGCTGTTAAGCGTATCCATGGGCTCCGGGGGGCCTGTGGGAGGTTTTGAGGGCGTCCCAGAGGCGAAAGAGTGGAAACGGCAGTTTTTTGGCGATTTTTTGTGGGTGTTAGCCCACGGATCGATGAGGGGGCGCTGGGTCCGGAAATTATTTTGGGCCGAGCCGCTCGGGGGGGTCCCTGACGAGCTGTTAAGCGGATCCATGGGCTCCGGGGGGCCTGTGGGAGGTTTTGAGGGCATCCCAGAGGCGAAAGAGTGGAAACGGCAGTTTTTTGGCGATTTTTCGTGGGTGTTAGCCCACGGATCGATGGGGGGGCGCTGGGTCCGGAAATTATTTTGGGCCGAGCCGCTCGGGGGGTCCCTGACGAGCTGTTAAGCGTATCCATGGGCTCCGGGGGGCCTGTGGGAGGTTTTGAGGGCGTCCCAGAGGCGAAAGAGTGGAAACGGCAGTTTTTTGGCGATTTTTCGTGGGTGTTAGCCCACGGATCGATGGGGGGGCGCTGGGTGCGGAAATTATTTTGGGCCGAGCCGCTCGGGGGGGTCCCTGACGAGCTGTTAAGCGTATCCATGGGCTCCGGGTGGCCTGTGGGAGGTTTTGAGGGCGTCCCAGAGGCGAAAGAGTGGAAACGGCAGTTTTTTGGCGATTTTTCGTGGGTGTTAGCCCACGGATCGATGGGGGGGCGCTGGGTCCGGAAATTATTTTGGGCCGAGCCGCTCGGGGGGGACCCTGACGAGCTGTTAAGCGGATCCATGGGCTCCGGGGGGCCTGTGGGAGGTTTTGAGGGCGTCCCAGAGGCGAAAGAGTGGAAACGGCAGTTTTTTGGTGATTTTTCGTGGGTGTTAGCCCACGGATCGATGGGGGGGCGCTGGGTCCGGAAATTATTTTGGGACGAGCCGCTCGGGGGGGTCCCTGACGAGTTGTTAAGTGGATCCATGGGCTCCGGGGGGCCTGTGGGAGGTTTTGAGGGCATCCCAGAGGCGAAAGAGTGGAAACGGCAGTTTTTTGGCGATTTTTCGTGGGTGTTAGCCCACGGATCGATGGGAGGGCGCTGGGTCCGGAAATTATTTTGGGCCGAGCCGCTCGGGGGGGTCCCTGACGAGCTGTTAAGCGTATCCATGGGCTCCGGGGGGCCTGTGGGAGGTTTTGAGGGCGTCCCAGAGGCGAAAGAGTGGAAACGGCAGTTTTTTGGCGATTTTTCGTGGGTGTTAGCCCACGGATCGATGGGGGGGCGCTGGGTCCAGAAATTATTTTGGGCCGAGCCGCTCGAGGGGGTCCCTGACGAGCTGTTAAGCGTATCCATGGGCTCCGGGGGGCCTGTGGGAGGTTTTGAGGGCGTCCTAGAGGCAAAAGAGTGGAAACGTCAGTTTTTTGGCAATTTTTTGTGGGTGTTAGCCCACGGATCGATGGGGGGGCGCTGGGTCTGGAAATTATTTTGGGCCGAGCCGCTCGGGGGGGTCCCTGACGAGCTGTTAAGCGTATCCATGGGCTCCGGGGGGCCTGTGGGAGGTTTTGAGGGCATCCCAGAGGCGAAAGAGTGGAAACGGCAGTTTTTTGGCAATTTTTCGTGGGTGTTAGCCCACGGAGCGATGGGGGGGCGCTGGGTCCGGAAATTATTTTGGGCCGAGCCGCTCGGGGGGGTCCCTGACGAGCTGTTAAGCGGATCCATGGGCTCCGGGGGGCCTGTGGGAGGTTTTGAGGGCGTCCCAGAGGCGAAAGAGTGGAAACGGCAGTTTTTTGGCGATTTTTCGTGGGTGTTAGCCCACGGATCGATGGGGGGGCGCTGGGTCCGGAAATTATTTTGGGCCGAGCCGCTCGGGGGGGTCCCTGACGAGCTGTTAAGCGGATCCATAGGCTCCGGGGGGCCTGTGGGAGGTTTTGAGGGCGTCCCAGAGGCGAAAGAGTGGAAACGGCAGTTTTTTGGCGATTTTTCGTGGGTGTTAGCCCACGGATCGATGGGGGGGCGCTGGGTCCGGAAATTATTTTGGGCCGAGCCACTCGGGGGGGTCCCTGACGAGCTGTTAAGCGTATCCATGTGCTCCGGGGGGCCTGTGGGAGGTTTTGAGGGCGTCCCAGAGGCGAAAGAGTGGAAACGGCAGTTTTTTGGCGATTTTTCGTGGGTGTTAGCCCACGGATCGATGGGGGGGCGCTGGGTTCGGAAATTATTTTGGGCCGAGCCGCTCGAGGGGGTCCCTGACGAGCTGTTAAGCGTATCCATGGGCTCCGGGGGGCCTGTGGGAGGTTTTGAGGGCGTCCCAGAGGCGAAAGAGTGGAAACGGCAGTTTTTTGGCGATTTTACGTGGGTGTTAGCCCACGGATCGATGGGGGGGCGCTGGGTCCGGAAATTATTTTGGGCCGAGCCGCTTGGGGGGGTCCCTGACGAGCTGTTAAGCGTATCCATGGGCTCCGGGGGGCCTGTGGGAGGTTTTGAGGGCGTCCCAGAGGCGAAAGAGTGGAAACGGCAGTTTTTTGGCGATTTTTCGTGGGTGTTAGCCCACGGATCGATGGGGGGGCGCTGGGTCCGGAAATTATTTTGGCCCGAGCCACTCGGGGGGGTCCCTGACGAGCTGTTAAGCGGATCCATGGGCTCCGGGGGGCCTGTGGGAGGTTTTGAGGGCGTCCCAGAGGCGAAAGAGTGGAAACGGCAGTTTTTTGGCGATTTTTCGTGGGTGTTAGCCCACGGATCGATGGGGGGGCGCTGGGTCCAGAAATTATTTTGGGTCGAGCCGCTCGGGGGGGTCCCTGACGAGCTGTTAAACGTTTCCATAGGCTCCGGGGGGCCTGTGGGAGGTTTTGAGGGCGTCCCAGAGGCGAAAGAGTGGAAACGGCAATTTTTTGGCAATTTTTCGTGGGTGTTAGCCCACGGATCGATGGGGGGGCGCTGGGTCTGGAAATTATTTTGGGCCGAGCTGCTCGGGGGTGTCCCTGACGAGCTGTTAAGCGGATCCATGGGCTCCGGGGGGCCTGTGGGAGGTTTTGAGGGCATCCCAGAGGCGAAAGAGTGGAAACGGCAGTTTTTTGGCAATTTTTCGTGGGTGTTAGCCCACGGATCGATGGGGGGGCGCTGGGTCCGGAAATTATTTTGGGCCGAGCCGCTCGGGGGGGTCCCTGACGAGCTGTTAAGCGGATCCATGGGCTCCGGGGGGCCTGTGGGAGGTTTTGAGGGCGTCCCAGAGGCGAAAGAGTGGAAACGGCAGTTTTTTGGCGATTTTTCGTGGGTGTTAGCCCACGGATCGATGGGGGGGCGCTGGGTCTGGAAATTATTTTGGGCCGAGCCGCTCGGGGGGGTCCCTGACGAGCTGTTAAGCGGATCCATGGGCTCCGGGGGGCCTGTGGGAGGTTTTGAGGGCGTCCCAGAGGCGAAAGAGTGGAAACGGCAGTTTTTTGGCAATTTTTCGTGGGTGTTAGCCCACGGATCGATGGGGGGGCGCTGGGTCCGGAAATTATTTTGGGCCGACCCGCTCGGGGGGGTCCCTGACGAGCTGTTAAGCGTATCCATGTGCTCGGGGGGGCCTGTGGGAGGTTTTGAGGGCATCCCAGAGGCGAAAGAGTGGAAACGGCAGTTTTTTGGCGATTTTTCGTGGGTGTTAGCCCACGGATCGATGGGGGGGCGCTGGGTCCGGAAATTATTTTGGGCCGAGCCGCTTGGGGGGGTCCCTGACGAGCTGTTAAGCGGATCCATGGGCTCCGGGGGGCCTGTGGGAGGTTTTGAGGGCGTCCCAGAGGCGAAAGATTGGAAACGGCAGTTTTTTGGCGATTTTTCGTGGGTGTTAGCCCACGGATCGATGGGGGGGCGCTGGGTCCAGAAATTATTTTGGGCCGAGCCGCTCGGGGGGGTCCCTGACGAGCTGTTAAGCGTATCCATGGGCTCCGGGGGGCCTGTGGGAGGTTTTGAGGGCGTCCCAGAGGCGAAAGAGTGGAAACGGCAGTTTTTTGGCGATTTTTCATGGGTGTTAGCCCACGGATCGATGGGGGGGCGCTGGGTCCGGAAATTATTTTGGGCCGAGCCGCTCGGGGGGGTCCCTGACGAGCTGTTAAGCGGATCCATGGGCTCCGGGGGGCCTGTGGGAGGTTTTGAGGGCATCCCAGAGGTGAAAGAGTGGAAACGGCAGTTTTTTGGCAATTTTTCGTGGGTGTTAGCCCACGGATCGATGGGGGGGCGCTGGTTCCGGAAATTATTTTGGGCCGAGCCGCTCGGGGGGGTCCCTGACGAGCTGTTAAGCGTATCCATGGGCTCCGGGGGGCCTGTGGGAGGTTTTGAGGGCGTCCCAGAGGCGAAAGAGTGGAAACGGCAGTTTTTTGGCGATTTTTCGTGGGTGTTAGCCCACGGATCGATGGGGGGGCGCTGGGTTCGGAAATTATTTTGGGCCGAGCCGCTCGGGGGGGTCCCTGACGAGCTGTTAAGCGTATCCATGGGCTCCGGTGGGCCTGTGGGAGGTTTTGAGGGCGTCCCAGAGGCGAAAGAGTGGAAACGGCAGTTTTTTGGCGATTTTTCGTGGGTGTTAGCCCACGGATCGATGGGGGGGCGCTGGGTCCGGAAATTATTTTGGACCGAGCCGCTTGGGGGGGTCCCTGACGAGCTGTTAAGCGTATCCATGGGCTCCGGGGGGCCTGTGGGAGGTTTTGAGGGCGTCCCAGAGGCGAAAGAGTGGAAACGGCAGTTTTTTGGCGATTTTTCGTGGGTGTTAGCCCACGGATCGATGGGGGGGCGCTGGGTCCGGAAATTATTTTGGGCCGAGCCGCTCGGGGGGGTCCCTGACGAGCTGTTAAGCGGATCCATGGGCTCCGGAGGGCCTGTGGGAGGTTTTGAGGGCGTCCCAGAGGCGAAAGAGTGGAAACGGCAGTTTTTTGGCGATTTTTCGTGGGTGTTAGCCCACGGATCGATGGGGGGGCGCTGGGTCCAGAAATTATTTTGGGCCGAGCCGCTCGGGGGGGTCCCTGACGAGCTGTTAAGCGTATCCATGGGCTCCGGGGGGCCTGTGGGAGGTTTTGAGGGCGTCCCAGAGGCGAAAGAGTGGAAACGGCAGTTTTTTGGCGATTTTTCGTGGGTGTTAGCCCACGGATCGATGGGGGGGCGCTGGGTCCGGAAATTATTTTGGGCCGAGCCGCTCGGGGGGGTCCCTGACGAGCTGTTAAGCGGATCCATGGGCTCCGGGGGGCCTGTGGGAGGTTTTGAGGGCATCCCAGAGGCGAAAGAGTGGAAACGGCAGTTTTTTGGCGATTTTTCGTGGGTGTTAGCCCACGGATCGATGGGGGGGCGCTGGGTCCGGAAATTATTTTGGGCCGAGCCGCTCGGGGGGTCCCTGACGAGCTGTTAAGCGTATCCATGGGCTCCGGGGGGCCTGTGGGAGGTTTTGAGGGCGTCCCAGAGGCGAAAGAGTGGAAACGGCAGTTTTTTGGCGATTTTTCGTGGGTGTTAGCCCACGGATCGATGGGGGGGCGCTGGGTCCGGAAATTATTTTGGGCCGAGCCGCTCGGGGGGGTCCCTGACGAGCTGTTAAGCGTATCCATGGGCTCCGGGTGGCCTGTGGGAGGTTTTGAGGGCGTCCCAGAGGCGAAAGAGTGGAAACGGCAGTTTTTTGGCGATTTTTCGTGGGTGTTAGCCCACGGATCGATGGGGGGGCGCTGGGTCCGGAAATTATTTTGGGCCGAGCCGCTCGGGGGGGTCCCTGACGAGCTGTTAAGCGGATCCATGGGCTCCGGGGGGCCTGTGGGAGGTTTTGAGGGCGTCCCAGAGGCGAATGAGTGGAAACGGCAGTTTTTTGGCGATTTTTCGTGGGTGTTAGCCCACGGATCGATGGGGGGGCGCTGGGTCCGGAAATTATTTTGGACCGAGCCGCTTGGGGGGGTCCCTGACGAGCTGTTAAGCGTATCCATGGGCTCCGGGGGGCCTGTGGGAGGTTTTGAGGGCGTCCCAGAGGCGAAAGAGTGGAAACGACAGTTTTTTGGCGATTTTTCGTGGGTGTTAGCCCACGGATCGATGGGGGGGCGCTGGGTCCGGAAATTATTTTGGGCCGAGCCACTCGGGGGGGTCCCTGACGAGCTGTTAAGCGGATCCATGGGCTCCGGGGGGCCTGTGGGAGGTTTTGAGGGCGTCCCAGAGGCGAAAGAGTGGAAACGGCAGTTTTTTGGCGATTTTTCGTGGGTGTTAGCCCACGGATCGATGGGGGGGCGCTGGGTCCGGAAATTATTTTGGACGGAGCCGCTTGGGGGGGTCCCTGACGAGCTGTTAAGTGGATCCATGGGCTCCGGGGGGCCTGTGGGAGGTTTTGAGGGCGTCCCAGAGGCGAAAGAGTGGAAACGGCAGTTTTTTGGCGATTTTTCGTGGGTGTTAGCCCACGGATCGATGGGGGGGCGCTGGGTCCGGAAATTATTTTGGGCCGAGCCGCTCAGGGAGGTCCCTGACGAGCTGTTAAGCGTATCCATGGGCTCCGGGGGGCCTGTGGGAGGTTTTGAGGGCATCCCAGAGGCGAAAGAGTGGAAACGGCAGTTTTTTGGCGATTTTTCGTGGGTGTTAGCCCACGGATCGATGGGGGGGCGCTGGGTCCAGAAATTATTTTGGGCCGAGCCGCTCGGGGGGGTCCCTGACGAACTGTTAAGCGTATCCATGGGCTCCGGGGGGCCTGTGGGAGGTTTTGAGGGCGTCCCAGAGGCGAAAGAGTGGAAACGGCAGTTTTTTGGCGATTTTTCGTGGGTGTTAGCCCACGGATCGATGGGGGGGCGCTGGGTCCGGAAATTATTTTGGGCCGAGCCGCTCGGGGGGGTCCCTGACGAGCTGTTAAGCGGATCCATGGGCTCCGGGGGGCCTGTGGGAGGTTTTGAGGGCGTCCCAGAGGCGAAAGAGTGGAAACGGCAGTTTTTTGGCGATTTTTCGTGGGTGTTAGCCCACGGATCGATGGGGGGGCGCTGGGTTCGGAAATTATTTTGGGCCGAGCCGCTCGGGGGGGTCCCTGACGAGCTGTTAAGCGTATCCATGGGCTCCGGGGGGCCTGTGGGAGGTTTTGAGGGCGTCCCAGAGGCGAAAGAGTGGAAACGGCAGTTTTTTGGCGATTTTTCGTGGGTGTTAGCCCACGGATCGATGGGGGGGCGCTGGGTCCGGAAATTATTTTGGGCCGAGCCACTCGGAGGGGTCCCTGACGAGCTGTTAAGCGTATCCATGGGCTACGGGGGGCCTGTGGGAGGTTTTGAGGGCGTCCCAGAGGCGAAAGAGTGGAAACGGCAGTTTTTTGGCGATTTTTCGTGGGTGTTAGCCCACGGATAGATGGGGGGGCGCTGGGTCCGGAAATTATTTTGGGCCGAGCCGCTCGGGGGGGTCCCTGACGAGCTGTTAAGCGTATCCATGGGCTCCGGGGGGCCTGTGGGAGGTTTTGAGGGCGTCCCAGAGGCGAAAGAATGGAAACGGCAGTTTTTTGGCGATTTTTCGTGGGTGTTAGCCCACGGATCGATGGGGGGGCGCTGGGTTCGGAAATTATTTTGGGCCGAGCCGCTCGGGGGGGTCCCTGACGAGCTGTTAAGCGTATCCATGGGCTCCGGGGGGCCTGTGGGAGGTTTTGAGGGCGTCCCAGAGGCGAAAGAGTGGAAACGGCAGTTTTTTGGCGATTTTTCGTGGGTGTTAGCCCACGGATCGATGGGGGGGCGCTGGGTCCGGAAATTATTTTGGGCCGAGCCACTCGGAGGGGTCCCTGACGAGCTGTTAAGCGTATCCATGGGCTCCGGGGGGCCTGTGGGAGGTTTTGAGGGCGTCCCAGAGGCGAAAGAGTGGAAACGGCAGTTTTTTGGCGATTTTTCGTGGGTGTTAGCCCACGGATAGATGGGGGGGCGCTGGGTCCGGAAATTATTTTGGGCCGAGCCGCTCGGGGGGGTCCCTGACGAGCTGTTAAGCGTATCCATGGGCTCCGGGGGGCCTGTGGGAGGTTTTGAGGGCGTCCCAGAGGCGAAAGAGTGGAAACGGCAGTTTTTTGGCGATTTTTCGTGGGTGTTAGCCCACGGATCGATGGGGGGGCGCTGGGTTCGGAAATTATTTTGGGCCGAGCCACTCGGGGGGGTCCCTGACGAGCTGTTAAGCGTATCCATGGGCTCCGGGGGGCCTGTGGGAGGTTTTGAGGGCGTCCCAGAGGCGAAAGAGTGGAAACGGCAGTTTTTTGGCAATTTTTCGTGGGTGTTAGCCCACGGATCGATGGGGGGGCGCTGGGTCCGGAAATTATTTTGGGCCGAGCCACTCGGAGGGGTCCCTGACGAGCTGTTAAGCGTATCCATGGGCTCCGGGGGGCCTGTGGGAGGTTTTGAGGGCGTCCCAGAGGCGAAAGAGTGGAAACGGCAGTTTTTTGGCGATTTTTCGTGGGTGTTAGCCCACGGATCGATGGGGGGGCGCTGGGTCCAGAAATTATTTTGGGCCGAGACACTCGGGGGGGTCCCTGACGAGCTGTTAAGCGTATCCATGGGCTCCGGGGGGCCTGTGGGAGGTTTTGAGGGCGTTCCAGAGGCGAAAGAGTGGAAACGGCAGTTTTTTGGCAATTTTTCGTGGGTGTTAGCCCACGGATCGATGGGGGGGCGCTGGGTCCGGAAATTATTTTGGGCTGAGCCACTCGGGGGGGTCCCTGACGAGCTGTTAAGCGGATCCATGGGCTCCGGGGGGCCTGTGGGAGGTTTTGAGGGCATCCCAGAGGCGAAAGAGTGGAAACAGCAGTTTTTTGGCGATTTTTCGTGGGTGTTAGCCCACGGATCGATGGGGGGGTGCTGGGTCCGGAAATTATTTTGGACCGAGCCACTCGGGGGGTCCCTGATGAGCTGTTAAGCGTATCCATGGGCTCCGGGGGGCCTGTGGGAGGTTTTGAGGGCGTCCCAGAGGCGAAAGAGTGGAAACGGCAGTTTTTTGGCAATTTTTCGTGGGTGTTAGCCCACGGATCGATGGGGGGGCACTGGGTCCGGAAATTATTTTGGGCCGAGCCGCTCGGGGGGGTCCCTGACGAGCTGTTAAGTGGATCCATGGGCTCCGAGGGGCCTGTGGGAGGTTTTGAGGGCATCCCAGAGGAGAAAGAGTGGAAACGACAGTTTTTTGGCGATTTTTCGTGGGTGTTAGCCCACGGATCGATGGGGGGGCGCTGGGTCCGGAAATTATTTTGGGCCGAGCCGCTCGGGGGGGTCCCTGACGAGCTGTTAAGCGTATCCATGGGCTCCGGGGGGCCTGTGGGAGGTTTTGAGGGCGTCCCAGAGGCGAAAGAGTGGAAACGGCAGTTTTTTGGCGATTTTTCGTAGGTGTTAGCCCACGGATCGATGGGGGGGCGCTGGGTCCGGAAATTATTTTGGGCCGAGCCGCTCGGGGGGGTCCCTGACGAGCTGTTAAGCGGATCCATGGGCTCCGGGGGGCCTGTGGGAGGTTTTGAGGGCGTCCCAGAGGCGAAAGAGTGGAAACGGCAGTTTTTTGGCAATTTTTCGTGGGTGTTAGCCCACGGATCGATGGGGGGGCGCTGGGTCCAAAAATTATTTTGGGCCGAGCCGCTCGGGGGGGTCCCTGACGAGCTGTTAAGCTGATCCATGGGCTCCGGGGGGCCTGTGGGAGGTTTTGAGGGCGTCCCAGAGGCGAAAGAGTGGAAATGGCAGTTTTTTGGCGATTTTTCGTGGGTGTTAGCCCACGGATCGATGGGGGGGCGCTGGGTCCGGAAATTATTTTGGGCCGAGCCGCTCGGGGGGGGTCCCTGACGAGCTGTTAAGCGTATCCATGGGCTCCGGGGGGCCTGTGGGAGGTTTTGAGGGCGTCCCAGAGGCGAAAGAGTGGAAACGGCAGTTTTTTGGCGATTTTTCGTGGGTGTTAGCCCACGGATAGATGGGGGGGCGCTGGGTTCGGAAATTATTTTGGGCCGAGCCGCTCAGAGGGGTCCCTGACGAGCTGTTAAGCGTATACATGGGCTCCGGGGGGCCTGTGGGAGGTTTTGAGGGCGTCCCAGAGGCGAAAGAGTGGAAACGGCAGTTTTTTGGCGATTTTTCGTGGGTGTTAGCCCACGGATCGATGGGGGGGCGCTGGGTCCGGAAATTATTTTGGGCCGAGCCGCTTGGGGGGGTCCCTGACGAGCTGTTAAGCATATCCATGGGCTCCGAGGGGCCTGTGGGAGGTTTTGAGGGCGTCCCAGAGGCGAAAGAGTGGAAACGGCAGTTTTTTGGCGATTTTTCGTGGGTGTCAGCCCACGGATCGATGGGGGGCGCTGGGTCCGGAAATTATTTTGGGCCGAACCGCTCGGGGGGGTCCCTGACGAGCTGTTAAGCGGATCCATGGGCTCCGGGGGGCCTGTGGGAGGTTTTGAGGGCGTCCCAGAGGCGAAAGAGTGGAAACGACAGTTTTTTGGCGATTTTTCGTGGGTGTTAGCCCACGGATCGATGGGGGGGCGCTGGGTCCGAAAATTATTTTGGGCCGAGCCGCTCGGGGGGGTCCCTGACGAGCTGTTAAGCGTATCCATGGGCTCCGGGGGGCCTGTGGGAGGTTTTGAGGGCGTCCCAGAGGTGAAAGAGTGGAAACGGCAGTTTTTTGGCAATTTTTCGTGGGTGTTAGCCCACGGATCGATGGGGGGGCGCTGGGTCCGGAAATTATTTTGGGCTGAGCCGCTCGGGGGGGTCCCTGACGAGCTGTTAAGCGTATCCATGGGCTCCGGGGTGCCTGTGGGAGGTTTTGAGGGCGTCCCAGAGGCGAAAGAGTGGAAACGGCAGTTTTTTGGCGATTTTTCGTGGGTGTTAGCCCACGGATCGATGGGGGGGCGCTGGGTCCGGAAATTATTTTGGGCCGAGCCACTAGGGGGGGTCCCTGACGAGCTGTTAAGCGTATCCATGGGCTCCGGGGGGCCTGTGGGAGGTTTTGAGGGCGTCCCAGAGGCGAAAGAGTGGAAACGGCAGTTTTTTGGCGATTTTTCGTGGGTGTTAGCCCACGGATCGATGGGGGGGCGCTGGGTCCGGAAATTATTTTGGGCCGAGCCGCTCGGGGGGGTCCCTGACGAGCTGTTAAGCGTATCCATGGGCTCCGGGGGGCCTGTGGGAGGTTTTGAGGGCGTCCCAGAGGCGAAAGAGTGGAAACGGCAGTTTTTTGGCGATTTTTCGTGGGTGTTAGCCCACGGATCGATGGGGGGGCGCTGGGTCCGGAAATTATTTTGGGCCAAGACGTTCGGGGGGGTCCCTGACGAGCTGTTAAGCGGATCCATGGGCTCCGGGGGGCCTGTGGGAGGTTTTGAGGGCGTCCCAGAGGCGAAAGAGTGGAAACGGGAGTTTTTTGGCGATTTTTCGTGGGTGTTAGCCCACGGATCGATGGGGGGGCGCTGGGTTCGGAAATTATTTTGGGCCGAGCCGCTCGGGGGGGTCCCTGACGAGCTGTTAAGTGGATCCATGGGCTCCGGGGGGCCTGTGGGAGGTTTTGAGGGCATCCCAGTGGCGAAAGAGTGGAAACGGCAGTTTTTTGGCGATTTTTCGTGGGTGTTAGCCCACGGATCGATGGGGGGGCGCTGGGTCCGGAAATTATTTTGGGCCGAGCCGCTCGGGGGGGTCCCTGACGAGCTGTTAAGCGTATCCATGGGCTCCGGGGGGCCTGTGGGAGGTTTTGAGGGCGTCCCAGAGGCGAAAGAGTGGAAACGGCAGTTTTTTGGCGATTTTTCGCAGGTGTTAGCCCACGGATCGATGGGGGGGCGCTGGGTCCGGAAATTATTTTGGGCCGAGCCGCTCGGGGGGGTACCTGACGATCTGTTAAGCGGATCCATGGGCTTCGGGGGGCCTGTGGGAGGTTTTGAGGGCGTCCCAGAGGCGAAAAAGTGGAAACGGCAGTTTTTTGGCAATTTTTCGTGGGTGTTAGCCCACGGATCGATGGGGGGGCGCTGGGTCCGGAAATTATTTTGGGCCGAGCCGCTCGGGGGGGTCCCTGACGAGCTGTTAAGCGTATCCATGGGCTCCGGGGGGCCTGTGGGAGGTTTTGAGGGCGTCCCAGAGGCGAAAGAGTGGAAACGGCAGTTTTTTGGCGATTTTTCGTGGGTGTTAGCCCACGGATCGATGGGGGGGCGCTGGGTCCGGAAATTATTTTGGGCCGAGCCACTCGGGGGGGTCCCTGACGAGCTGTTAAGCGGATCCATGGGCTCCGGGGGGCCTGTGGGAGGTTTTGAGGGCGTCCCAGAGGCTAAAGAGTGGAAACGGCAGTTTTTTGGCGATTTTTCGTGGGTGTTAGCCCACGGATCGATGGGGGGGCGCTGGGTCCGGAAATTATTTTCGGCCGAGCCGCTCGGGGGGGTCCCTGACGAGCTGTTAAGCGTATCCATGGGCTCCGGGGGGCCTGTGGGAGGTTTTGAGGGCGTCCCAGAGGCGAAAGAGTGGAAACGGCAGTTTTTTGGCAATTTTTTGTGGGTGTTAGCCCACGGATCGATGGGGGGGCGCTGGGTCCGGAAATTATTTTGGGCCGAGCCACTCGGGGGGGTCCCTGACGAGCTTTTAAGCGGATCCATGGGTTCCGGGGGGCCTGTGGGAGGTTTTGACGGCGTCCCAGAGGCGAAAGAGTGGAAACGGCAGTTTTTTGGCGATTTTTCGTGGGTGTTAGCCCACGGATCGATGGGGGGGCGCTGGGTCCGGAAATTATTTTGGGCCGAGCCACTCGGGGGGGTCCCTGACGAGCTGTTAAGCGTATCCATGGGCTCCGGGGGTCCTGTGGGAGGTTTTGAGGGCGTCCCATAGGTGAAAGAGTGGAAACGGCAGTTTTTTGGCGATTTTTCGTGGGTGTTAGCCCACGGATCGATGGGGGGGCGCTGGGTTCGGAAATTATTTTGGGCCGAGCCGCTCGGAGGGGTCCCTGACGAGCTGTTAAGCGTATCCATGGGCTCCGGGGGGCCTGTGGGAGGTTTTGAGGGCGTCCTAGAGGCGAAAGAGTGGAAACGGCAGTTTTTTGGCGATTTTTCGTGGGTGTTAGCCCACGGATCGATGGGGGGGCGCTGGGTCCGGAAATTATTTTGGGCCAAGCCGCTCGGGGGGGTCCCTGACGAGCTGTTAAGCGTATCCATGGGCTCCGAGGGGCCTGTGGGAGGTTTTGAGGGCGTCCCAGAGGCGAAAGAGTGGAAACGGCAGTTTTTTGGCGATTTTTCGTGGGTGTTAGCCCACGGATCGATGGGGGGGCGCTGGGTCCGGAAATTATTTTGGGCCGAGCCACTCGGGGGGGTCCCTGACGAGCTGTTAAGCGGATCCATGGGCTCCGGGGGTCCTGTGGGAGGTTTTGAGGGCGTCCCAGAGGCGAAAGAGTGGAAACGGCAGTTTTTTGGCGATTTTTCGTGGGTGTTAGCCCACGGATCGATGGGGGGGCGCTGGGTCCGGAAATTATTTTGGGACGAGCTGCTCGGGGGGGTCCCTGACGAGCTGTTTAGCGGATCCATGGGCTCCGGGGGGCCTGTGGGAGGTTTTGAGGGCGTCCCAGAGGTGAAAGAGTGGAAACGGCAGTTTTTTGGCGATTTTTTGTGGGTGTTAGCCCACGGATCGATGGGGGGGCGCTGGGTTCGGAAATTATTTAGGGCCGAGCCGCTCGGGGGGGTCCCTGACGAGCTGTCAAGCGTATCCATGGGCTCCGGGGGGCCTGTGGGAGGTTTTGAGGGTGTCCCAGAGGCGAAAGAGTGGAAACGGCAGTTTTTTGGCAATTTTTCGTGGGTGTTAGAGCACGGATCGATGGGGGGGCGCTGGGTCCGGAAATTATTTTGGGCCGAGCCGCTCGGGGGGGTCCCTGACGAGCTGTTAAGCGTATCCATGGGCTCCGGGGGGCCTGTGGGAGGTTTTGAGGGCGTCCCAGAGGCGAAAGAGTGGAAACGGCAGTTTTTTGGCGATTTTTCGTGGGTGTTAGCCCACGGATCGATTGGGGGGCGCTGGGTCCGGAAATTATTTTGGGCCGAGCCGCTCGGGGGGTTCCCTGACGAGCTGTTAAGCGTATCCATGGGCTCCGGGGGTCCTGTGGGAGGTTTTGAGGGCGTCCCAGAGGCGAAAGAGTGGAAACGGCAGTTTTTTGGCGATTTTTCGTGGGTGTTAGCCCACGGATCGATGGGGGGGCGCTGGGTCCGGAAATTATTTTGGGCCGAGCCGCTCGGGGGGGTCCCTGACGAGCTGTTAAGCGTATCCATGGGCTCCGGGGGGCCTGTGGGAGGTTTTGAGGGCGTCCCAGAGGCGAAAGAGTGGAAACGGCAGTTTTTTGGCGATTTTTCGTGGGTGTTAGCCCACGGATCGATGGGGGGCGCTGGGTCCGGAAATTATTTTGGGCCGAGCCGCTCGGGGGGGTCCCTGACGAGCTGTTAAGCGTATCCATGGGCTCCGGGGGGCCTGTGGGAGGTTTTGAGGGTGTCCCAGAGGCGAAAGAGTGGAAACGGTAGTTTTTTGGCAATTTTTCGTGGTTGTTAGCCCACGGATCGATGGGGGGGCGCTGGGTCCGGAAATTATTCTGGGCCGAGATGCTCGGGGGGGTCCCTGACGAGCTGTTAAGCGTATCCATGGGCTCCGGGGGGCCTGTGGTAGGTTTTGAGGGCGTCCCAGAGGCGAAAGAGTGGAAACGGCAGTTTTTTGGCGATTTTTGGTCGGTGTTAGCCCACGGATCGATGGGGGGGCGCTGGGTCCGCAAATTATTTTGGACCGAGCCGCTCGGGGGGCTCCCTGACGAGCTGTTAAGCGTATCCATGGGCTCCGGGGGGCCTGTGGGAGGTTTTGAGGGCGTCCCAGAGGCGAAAGAGTGGAAACGGCAGTTTTTTGGCGATTTTTCGTGGGTGTTAGCCCACGGATCGATGGGGGGGCACTGGGTCCGGAAATTATTTTGGGCAGAGCCGCTCGGGGGGGTCCCTGACGAGCTGTTAAGCGTATCCATGGGCTCCGGGGGGCCTGTGGGAGGGTTTGCGGGCGTCCCAGAGGCGAAAGAGTGGAAACGGCAGTTTTTTGGCGATTTTTCGTGGGTGTTAGCCCACGGATCGATGGGGGGGCGCTGGGTTCGGAAATTATTTTGGGCCGAGCCGCTCGGGGGGGTCCCTGACGAGCTGTTAAGCGTATCCATGGGCTCCGGGGGGCCTGTGGGAGGTTTTGAGGGCGTCCCAGAGGCGAAAGAGTGGAAACGGCAGTTTTTTGGCGATTTTTCGTGGTTGTTAGCCCACGGATCGATGGGGGGGCGCTGGGTCCGGAAATTATTTTGGGCCGAGCTGCTCGGGGGGGTCCCTGACGAGCTGTTAAGCGGATCCATGGGCTCCGGGGGGCCTGTGGGAGGTTTTGAGGGCGTCCCAGAGGCGAAAGAGTGGAAACGACAGTTTTTTGGCGATTTTTCGTGGGTGTTAGCCCACGGATCGATGGGGGGGCGCTGGGTCCGGAAATTATTTTGGGCCGAGCCGCTCGGGGGGGTCCCTTACGAGCTGTTAAGCGTATACATGGGCTCTGGGGGGCCTGTGGGAGGTTTTGAGGGCGTCCCAGAGGCGAAAGAGTGGAAACGGCAGTTTTTTGGCAATTTTTCGTGGGTGTTAGCCCACGGATCGATGGGGGGGCGCTGGGTTTGGAAATTATTTTGGGCCAAGCTGCTCGGGGGGGTCCCTAACGAGCTGTTAAGCGTATCCATGGGCTCCGGGGGGCCTGTGGGAGGTTTTGAGGGCGTCCCAGAGGAGAAAGAGTGGAAACGGCAGTTTTTTGGCTATTTTTCGTGGGTGTTAGCCCACGGATCGATGGGGGGGCGCTGGGTCCGGAAATTATTTTGGGCCGAGCTGCTTGGGGGGGTCCCTGACGAGCTGTTAAGCGTATCCATGGGCTCCGGGGGGCCTGTGGGAGGTTTTGAGGGTGTCCCAGAGGCGAAAGAGTGGAAACGGCAGTTTTTTGGCGATTTTTCGTGGGTGTTAGCCCACGGATCGATGGGGGGGCGCTGGGTCCGAAAATTATTTTGGGCCGACCCGCTCGGGGGGGTCCCTGACGAGCTGTTAAGCGTATCCATGGGCTCCGGGGGGCCTGTGGGAGGTTTTGAGGGCGTCCCAGAGGCGAAAGAGTGGAAACGGCAGTTTTTTGGCGATTTTTCGTGGGTGTTAGCCCACGGATCGATGGGGGGGCGCTGGGTCCAGAAATTATTTTGGACCGAGACGCTCGGGGGGGTCCCTGACGAGCTGTTAAGCGTATCCATGGGCTCCGAGGGGCCTGTGGGAGGTTTTGAGGGCGTCCCAGAGGCGAAAGAGTGGAAACGGCAGTTTTTTGGCGATTTTTCGTGGGTGTTAGCCCACGGATCGATTGGGGGGCGCTGGGTCCGGAAATTATTTTGGGCCGAGCCGCTCGGGGGGGTCCCTGACGAGCTGTTAAGCGGATCCATGGGCTCCGGGGGGCTTGTGGGAGGTTTTGAGGGCATCCCAGAGGCGAAAGAGTGGAAACGGCAGTTTTTTGGCGATTTTTCGTGGGTGTTAGCCCACGGATCGATGGGGGGGCGCTGGGTCCGGAAATTATTTTGGGTCGAGCCGCTCGGGGGGTCCCTGACGAGCTGTTAAGCGTATCCATGGGCTCCGAGGGGCCTGTGGGAGGTTTTGAGGGCGTCCCAGAGGCGAAAGAGTGGAAACGGCAGTTTTTTGGCGATTTTTCGTGGGTGTTAGCCCACGGATCGATGGGGGGGCGCTGGGTCCGGAAATTATTTTGGGCCGAGCCACTCGGGGGGGTCCCTGACGAGCTGTTAAGCGTATCCATGGGCTCCGGGGGGCCTGTGGGAGGTTTTGAGGGCGTCCCAGAGGCGAAAGAGTGGAAACGGCAGTTTTTTGGCGATTTTTCGTGGGTGTTAGCCCACGGATTGATGGGGGGGCACTGGGTCCGGAAATTATTTTGGGCCGAGTCTCTCGGGGGGGTCCCTGACGAGCTGTTAAGCGTATCCATGGGCTCCGGGGGGCCTTTGGGAGGTTTTGAGGGCGTCCCAGAGGCGAAAGAGTGGAAACGGCAGTTTTTTGGCGATTTTTCGTGGGTGTTAGCCCACGGATCGATGGGGGGGCGCTGGGTCCGGAAATTATTTTGGGCCGAGCCGCTCGGGGGGGTCCCTGACGAGCTGTTAAGCGGATCCATGGGATCCGGGGGTCCTGTGGGAGGTTTTGAGGGCGTCCCAGAGGCGAAAGAGTGGAAACGGCAGTTTTTTGGCAATTTTTCGTGGGTGTTAGCCCACGGATCGATGGGGGGGCGCTGGGTCCGGAAATTATTTTGGGCCGAGCCGCTCGGGGGGGTCCCTGACGAGCTGTTAAGCGTATCCATGGGCTCTGGGGGGCCTGTGGGAGGTTTTGAGGGCATCCCAGAGGCGAAAGAGTGGAAACGGCAGTTTTTTGGCAATTTTTCGTGGGTGTTAGCCCACGGATCGATGGGGGGGCGCTGGGTTCGGAAATTATTTTGGGCCGAGCCACTCGGGGGGGTCCCTAACGAGCTGTTAAGCGTATCCATGGGCTCCGGGGGGCCTGTGGGAGGTTTTGAGGGCGTCCCAGAGGAGAAAGAGTGGAAACGGCAGTTTTTTGGCTATTTTTCGTGGGTGTTAGCCCACGGATCGATGGGGGGGCGCTGGGTCCGGAAATTATTTTGGGCCGACCCGCTCGGGGGGGTCCCTGACGAGCTGTTAAGCGTATCCATGGGCTCCGGGGGGCCTGTGGGAGGTTTTGAGGGCGTCCCAGAGGCGAAAGAGTGGAAACGGCAGTTTTTTGGCGATTTTTCGTGGGTGTTAGCCCACGGATCGATGGGGGGGCGCTGGGTCCAGAAATTATTTTGGCCCGAGACGCTCGGGGGGGTCCCTGACGAGCTGTTAAGCGTATCCATGGGCTCCGGGGGGCCTGTGGGAGGTTTTGAGGGCGTCCCAGAGGCGAAAGAGTGGAAACGGCAGTTTTTTGGCGATTTTTCGTGGGTGTTAGCCCACGGATCGATTGGGGGGCGCTGGGTCCGGAAATTATTTTGGGCCGAGCCGCTCGGGGGGGTCCCTGACGAGCTGTTAAGCGGATCCATGGGCTCCGGGGGGCTTGTGGGAGGTTTTGAGGGCATCCCAGAGGCGAAAGAGTGGAAAAGGCAGTTTTTTGGCGATTTTTCGTGGGTGTTAGCCCACGGATCGATGGGGGGGCGCTGGGTCCGGAAATTATTTTGGGTTGAGCCGCTCGGGGGGTCCCTGACGAGCTGTTAAGCGTATCCATGGGCTCCGGGGGGCCTGTGGGAGGTTTTGAGGGCGTCCCAGAGGCGAAAGAGTGGAAACGGCAGTTTTTTGGCGATTTTTCGTGGGTGTTAGCCCACGGATCGATGGGGGGGCGCTGGGTCCGGAAATTATTTTGGGCCGAGCCACTCGGGGGGGTCCCTGACGAGCTGTTAAGCGTATCCATGGGCTCCGGGGGGCCTGTGGGAGGTTTTGAGGGCGTCCCAGAGGCGAAAGAGTGGAAACGGCAGTTTTTTGGCGATTTTTCGTGGGTGTTAGCCCACGGATTGATGGGGGGGCACTGGGTCCGAAAATTATTTTGGGCCGAGCCTCTCGGGGGGGTCCCTGACGAGCTGTTAAGCGTATCCATGGGCTCCGGGGGGCCTGTGGGAGGTTTTGAGGGCGTCCCAGAGGCGAAAGAGTGGAAACGGCAGTTTTTTGGCGATTTTTCGTGGGTGTTAGCCCACGGATCGATGGGGGGGCGCTGGGTCCGGAAATTATTTTGGGCCGAGCCGCTCGGGGGGGTCCCTGACGAGCTGTTAAGCGGATCCATGGGCTCCGGGGGTCCTGTGGGAGGTTTTGAGGGCGTCCCAGAGGCGAAAGAGTGGAAACGGCAGTTTTTTGGCAATTTTTCGTGGGTGTTAGCCCACGGATCGATGGGGGGGCGCTGGGTCCGGAAATTATTTTGGCCCGAGCCGCTCGGGGGGGTCCCTGACGAGCTGTTAAGTGGATCCATGGGCTCCGGGGGGCCTGTGGGAGGTTTTGAGGGCATCCCAGAGGCGAAAGAGTGGAAACGGCAGTTTTTTGGCGATTTTTCGTGGGTGTTAGCCCACGGATCGATGGGGGGGCGCTGGGTCCGGAAATTATTTTGGGCCGAGCCACTCGGGGGGGTCCCTGACGAGCTGTTAAGCGTATCCATGGGCTCCGGGGGTCCTGTGGGAGGTTTTGAGGGCGTCCCAGATGCGAAAGAGTGGAAACGGCAGTTTTTTGGCGATTTTTCGTGGGTGTTAGCCCACGGATCGATGGGGGGGCGCTGGGTCCGGAAATTATTTTGGGCCGAGCCGTTCGGGGGGGTCCCTGACGAGCTGTTAAGCGGATCCATGGGCTCCGGGGGGCCTGTGGGAGGTTTTGAGGGCATCCCAGAGGCGAAAGAGTGGAAACGGCAGTTTTTTGGCGATTTTTCGTGGGTGTTAGCCCACGGATCGATGGGGGGGCGCTGGGTCCGGAAATTATTTTGGGCCGAGCTGCTCGGGGGGGTCCCTGACGAGCTGTTAAGCGTATCCATGGGCTCCGGGGGGCCTGTGGGAGGTTTTGAGGGCGTCCCAGAGGCGAAAGAGTGGAAACGGCAGTTTTTTGGCGATTTTTCGTGGGTGTTAGCCCACGGATCGATGGGGGGGCGCTGGGTCCGGAAATTATTTTGGGCCGAGCCGCTCGGGGGGGTCCCTTACGAGCTGTTAAGCGTATCCATGGGCTCTGGGGGGCCTGTGGGAGGTTTTGAGGGCGTCCCAGAGGCGAAAGAGTGGAAACGGCAGTTTTTTGGCAATTTTTCGTGGGTGTTAGCCCACGGATCGATGGGGGGGCGCTGGGTTCGGAAATTATTTTGGGCCAAGCCGCTCGGGGGGGTCCCTAACGAGCTGTTAAGCGTATCCATGGGCTCCGGGGGGCCTGTGGGAGGTTTTGAGGGCGTCCCAGAGGAGAAAGAGTGGAAACGGCAGTTTTTTGGCTATTTTTCGTGGGTGTTAGCCCACTGATCGATGGGGGGGCGCTGGGTCCGGAAATTATTTTGGGCCGAGCCACTTGGAGGGGTCCTTGACGAGCTGTTAAGCGTATCCATGGGCTCCGGGGGGCCTGTGGGAGGTTTTGAGGGCGTCCCAGAGGCGAAAGAGTGGAAACGGCAGTTTTTTGGCGATTTTTCGTGGGTGTTAGCCCACGGATCGATGGGGGGGCGCTGGGTCCGGAAATTATTTTGGGCCGACCCGCTCGGGGGGGTCCCTGACGAGCTGTTAAGCGTATCCATGGGCTCCGGGGGGCCTGTGGGAGGTTTTGAGGGCGTCCCAGAGGCGAAAGAGTGGAAACGGCAGTTTTTTGGCGATTTTTCGTGGGTGTTAGCCCACGGATCGATGGGGGGGCGCTGGGTCCGGAAATTATTTTGGGCCGAGCCACTCGGGGGGGTCCCTGACGAGCTGTTAAGCGGATCCATGGGCTCCGGGGGGCCTGTGGGAGGGTTTGAGGGCGTCCCAGAGGCGAAAGAGTGGAAACGGCAGTTTTTTGGCAATTTTTCGTGGGTGTTAGCCCACGGATCGATGGGGGGGCGCTGGGTCCGGAAATTATTTTGGGCCGAGCCGCTCTGGGGGGTCCCTGACGAGCTGTTAAGCGTATCCATGGGCTCCGGGGGTCCTGTGGGAGGTTTTGAGGGCGTCCCAGAGGCGAAAGAGTGGAAACGGCAGTTTTTTGGCAATTTTTCGTGGGTGTTAGCCCACGGATCGATGGGGGGGCACTGGGTCCGAAAATTATTTTGGGCCGAGCCGCTCGGGGGGGTCCCTGACGAGCTGTTAAGCGTATCCATGGGCTCCGGGGGGCCTGTGGGAGGTTTTGAGGGCGTCCCAGAGGCGAAAGAGTGGAAACGGCAGTTTTTTGGCGATTTTTCGTGGGTGTAAGCCCACGGATCGATGGGGGGGCGCTGGGTCCGGAAATTATTTTGGGCCGAGCCGCTCGGGGGGGTCCCTGACGAGCTGTTAAGCGTATCCATGGGCTCCGGGGGGCCTGTGGGAGGAAGAGACGAAAGAGTGGAAACGGCAGTTTTTTGGCGATTTTTCGTGGGTGTTAGCCCACGGATCGATGGGGGGGCGCTGGGTCCGGAAATTATTTTGGGCCGAGCCGCTCGGGGGGGTCCCTGACGAGCTGTTAAGCGGATCCATGGGCTCCGGGGGGCCTGTGGGAGGAAGAGAGGAAAGAGTGGAAACGGCAGTTTTTTGGCGATTTTTCGTGGGTGTTAGCCCACGGATCGATGGGGGGGCGCTGGGTCCGGAAATTATTTTGGGCCGAGCCGCTCGGGGGGGTCCCTGACGAGCTGTTAAGCGGATCCATGGGCTCTGGGGGGCCTGTGGGAGGTTTTGAGGGCGTCCCAGAGGCGAAAGAGTGGAAACGGCAGTTTTTTGGCGATTTTTCGTGGGTGTTAGCCCACGGATCGATGGGGGGGCGCTGGGTCCGGAAATTATTTTGGGCCGAGCCACTCGGGGGGGTCCCTGACGAGCTGTTAAGCGTATCCATGGGCTCCGGGGGGCCTGTGGGAGGTTTTGAGGGCGTCCCAGAGGCGAAAGAGTGGAAACGGCAGTTTTTTGGTGATTTTTCGTGGGTGTTAGCCCACGGATCGATGGGGGGGCGCTGGGTTCGGAAATTATTTTGGGCCGAGCCGCTCGGGGGGGTCCCTGACGAGCTGTTAAGCGTATCCATGGGCTCCGGGGGGCCTGTGGGAGGTTTTGAGGGCGTCCCAGAGGCGAAAGAGTGGAAACGGCAGTTTTTTGGCGATTTTTCGTGGGTGTTAGCCCACGGATCGATGGGGGGGCATTGGGTCCGGAAATTATTTTGGGCCGAGCCGCTCGGGGGGGTCCCTGACGAGCTGTTAAGCGTATCCATGGGCTCCGGGGGGCCTGTGGGAGGTTTTGAGGGCGTCCCAGAGGCGAAAGAGTGGAAACGGCAGTTTTTTGGCGATTTTTCGTGGGTGTTAGCCCACGGATCGATGGGGGGGCGCTGGGTTCGGAAATTATTTTGGGCCGAGCCGCTCGGGGGGGTCCCTGACGAGCTGTTAAGCGTATCCATGGGCTCCGGGGGGCCTGTGGGAGGTTTTGAGGGCGTCCCAGAGGCGAAAGAGTGGAAACGGCAGTTTTTTGGCGATTTTTCGTGGGTGTTAGCCCACGGATCGATGGGGGGGCGCTGGGTCCGGAAATTATTTTGGGCCGAGCCGCTCGGGGGGGTCCCTGACGAGCTTTTAAGCAGATCCATGGGCTCCGGGGGGCCTGTGGGAGGTTTTGAGGTCGTCCCAGAGGCGAAAGAGTGGAAACGGCAGTTTTTTGGCGATTTTTCGTGGGTGTTAGCCCACGGATCGATGGGGGGGCGCTGGGTACGGAAATTATTTTGGGCCGAGCCGCTCGGGGGGGTCCCTGACGAGCTGTTAAGCGTATCCATGGGCTCCGGGGGGCCTGTGGGAGGTTTTGAGGGCGTCCCAGAGGCGAAAGAGTGGAAACGGCAGTTTTTTGGCGATTTTTCATGGGTGTTAGCCCACGGATCGATGGGGGGGCGCTGGGTCCGGAAATTATTTTGGGCCGAGCCGCTCGGGGGGGTCCCTGACGAGCTGTTAAGCGTATCCATGGGCTCCGGGGGGCCTGTTGGAGGTTTTGAGGGCGTCCCAGAGGCGAAAGAGTGGAAACGGCAGTTTTTTGGCGATTTTTCGTGGGTGTTAGCCCACGGATCGATGGGGGGGCGCTGGGTCCAAAAATTATTTTGGGCCGAGCCGCTCGGGGGGGTCCCTGACGAGCTGTTAAGCGGATCCATGGGCTCCGGGGGGCCTGTGGGAGGTTTTGAGGGTGTCCCAGAGGCGAAAGAGTGGAAACGGCAGTTTTTTGGCGATTTTTCGTGGGTGTTAGCCCACGGATCGATGGGGGGGCGCTGGGTCCGGAAATTATTTTGGGCCGAGCCGCTCGGGGGGGTCCCTGACGAGCTGTTAAGCGGATCCATGGGATCCGGGGGGCCTGTGGGAGGTTTTGAGGGCGTCCCAGAGGCGAAAGAGTGGAAACGGCAGTTTTTTGGCGATTTTTCGTGGGTGTTATCCCACGGATCGATGGGGGGCGCTGGGTTCGGAAATTATTTTGGGCCGAGCCACTCGGGGGGGTCCCTTACGAGCTGTTAAGCGTATCCATGGGCTCCGGGGGGCCTGTGGGAGGTTTTGAGGGCGTCCCAGAGGCGAAAGAGTGGAAACGGCAGTTTTTTGGCGATTTTTCGTGGATGTTAGCCCACGGATCGATGGGGGGGCGCTGGGTCCGGAAATTATTTTGGGCCGAGCCGCTCGGGGGGGTCCCTGACGAGCTGTTAAGCGGATCCATGGGCTCCGGGGGGCCTGTGGGAGGTTTTGAGGGCGTCCCAGAGGCGAAAGAGTGGAAACGGCAGTTTTTTGGCGATTTTTGGTGGGTGTTAGCCCACGGATCGATGGGGGGGCGCTGGGTCCGGAAATTATTTTGGGCCGAGACGCTCGGGGGGGTCCCTGACGAGCTGTTAAGCGTATCCATGGGCTCCGGGGGGCCTGTGGGAGGTTTTGAGGGCGTCCCAGAGGCGAAAGAGTGGAAACGGCAGTTTTTTGGCGATTTTTCGTGGGTGTTAGCCCACGGATCGATGGGGGGGCGCTGGGTCCGGAAATTATTTTGGGCCGAGCCGCTCGGGGGGGTCCCTGACGAGCTGTTAAGCGTATCCATGGGCTCCGGGGGGCCTGTGGGAGGTTTTGAGGGCGTCCCAGAGGCGAAAGAGTGGAAACGGCAGTTTTTTAGCGATTTTTCGTGGGTGTTAGAGCACGGATCGATGGGGGGGTGCTGGGTCCGGAAATTATTTTGGGCCGAGCTGCTCGGGGGGGTCCCTGACGAGCTGTTAAGCGTATCCATGGGCTCCGGGGGGCCTGTGGGAGGAAGAGACGAAAGAGTGGAAACGGCAGTTTTTTGGCGATTTTTCGTGGGTGTTAGCCCACAGATCGATGGGGGGGCGCTGGGTTCGGAAATTATTTTGGGCCGAGCCGCTCGGGGGGGTCCCTGACGAGCTGTTAAGCGGATCCATGGGCTCCGGGGGGCCTGTGGGAGGTTTTCAGGGCGTCCCAGAGGCGAAAGAGTGGAAACGGCAGTTTTTTGGCAATTTTTCGTGGGTGTTAGCCCACGGATCGATGGGGGGGCGCTGGGTCCGAAAATTATTTTGGGCCGAACCACTCGGGGGGGTCCCTGACGAGCTGTTAAGCGTATCCATGGGCTCCGGGGGGCCTGTGGGAGGTTTTGAGGGCGTCCCAGAGGCGAAAGAGTGGAAACGGCAGTTTTTTGGCGATTTTTCGTGGGTGTTAGCCCACGGATCGATGGGGGGGCGCTGGGTTCGGAAATTATTTTGGGGCGAGCCGCTCGGGGGGGTCCCTGACGAGCTGTTAAGCGTATCCATGGGCTCCGGGGGGCCTGTGGGAGGTTTTGAGGGCGTCCCAGAGGCGAAAGAGTGGAAACGGCAGTTTTTTGGCAATTTTTCGTGGGTGTTAGCCCACGGATCGATGGGGGGGCGCTGGGTCCGGAAATTATTTTGGGCCGAGCCGCTCGGGGGGGTCCCTGACGAGCTGTTAAGCGTATCCATGGGCTCCGGGGGGCCTGTGGGAGGTTTTGAGGGCGTCCCAGAGGCGAAAGAGTGGAAACGGCAGTTTTTTGGCCTATTTTTCGTGGGTGTTAGCCCACGGATCGATGGGGGGGCGCTGGGTCCGGAAATTATTTTGGGCCGAGCCACTCGGGGGGGTCCCTGACGAGCTGTTAAGCGTATCCATGGGCTCCGGGGGGCCTATGGGAGGTTTTGAGGGCGTCCCAGAGGCGAAAGAGTGGAAACGGCAGTTTTTTGGCGATTTTTCGTGGGTGTTAGCCCACGGATCGATGGGGGGGCGCTGGGTCCGGAAATTATTTTGGGCCGAACCGCTCGGGGGGGTCCCTGACGAGCTGTTAAGCGTATCCATGGGCTCCAGGGGGCCTGTTGGAGGTTTTGAGGGCGTCCCAGAGGCGAAAGAGTGGAAACGGCAGTTTTTTGGCGATTTTTCGTGGGTGTTAGCCCACGGATCGATGGGGGGGCGCTGGGTCCGGAAATTATTTTGGGCCGAGCCGCTCGGGGGGGTCCCTGACGAGATGTTAAGGGTATCCATGGGCTCCGGGGGGCCTGTGGGAGGTTTTGAGGGCGTCCCAGAGGCGAAAGAGTGGAAACGGCAGTTTTTTGGCGATTTTTCATGGATGTTAGCCCACGGATCGATGGGGGGGCGCTGGGTCCGGAAATTATTTTGGGCCGAGCCGCTCGGGGGGGTCCCTGACGAGCTGTTAAGCGGATCCATGGGCTCCGGGGGGCCTGTGGGAGGTTTTGAGGGCGTCCCAGAGGCGAAAGAGTGGAAACGGCAGTTTTTTGGCAATTTTTCGTGGGTGTTAGCCCACGGATCGATGGGGGGGCGCTGGGTCCGGAAATTATTTTGGGCCGAGCCGCTCGGGGGGGTCCCTGACGAGCTGTTAAGCGTATCCATGGGCTCCGAGGGGCCTGTGGGAGGTTTTGAGGGCGTCCCAGAGGCGAAAGAGTGGAAACGGCAGTTTTTTGGCGATTTTTCGTGGGTGTTAGCCCACGGATCGATGGGGGGGCACTGGGTCCGGAAATTATTTTGGGCCGAGACGCTCGGGGTGGTCCCTGACGAGCTGTTAAGCGTATCCATGGGCTCCGGGGGGCCTGTGGGAGGTTTTGAGGGCGTCCCAGAGGCGAAAGAGTGGAAACGGCAGTTTTTGGCGATTTTTCGTGGGTGTTAGCCCACGGATCGATGGGGGGGCGCTGGGTCCGGAAATTATTTTGGGCCGAGCCGCTCGGGGGGGTCCCTGACGAGCTGTTAAGTGTATCCATGGGCTCCGGGGGGCCTGTGGGAGGTTTTGAGGGCGTCCCAGAGGCGAAAGAGTGGAAACGGCAGTTTTTTGGCGATTTTTCGTGGGTGTTAGAGCACGGATCGATGGGGGGGCGCTGGGTCCGGAAATTATTTTGGGCCGAGCTGCTCGGGGGGGTCCCTGACAAGCTGTTAAGCGTATCCATGGGCTCCGGGGGGCCTGTGGGAGGAAGAGACGAAAGAGTGGAAACGGCAGTTTTTTGGCGATTTTTCGTGGGTGTTAGCCCACGGATCGATGGGGGGGCGCTGGGTCCGGAAATTATTTTGGGCCAAGCCGCTCGGGGGGGTCCCTGACGAGCTGTTAAGCGGATCCATGGGCTCCGGGGGGCCTGTGGGAGGTTTTCAGGGCGTCCCAGAGGCGAAAGAGTGGAAACGGCAGTTTTTTGGCAATTTTTCGTGGGTGTTAGCCCACGGATCGATGGGGGGGCGCTGGGTCCGGAAATTATTTTGGGCCGAGCCACTCGGGGGGGTCCCTGACGAGCTGTTAAGCGTATCCATGGGCTCCGGGGGGCCTGTGGGAGGTTTTGAGGGCGTCCCAGAGGCGAAAGAGTGGAAACGGCAGTTTTTTGGCGATTTTTCGTGGGTGTTAGCCCACGGATCGATGGGGGGCGCTGGGTTCGGAAATTATTTTGGGGCGAGCCGCTCGGGGGGGTCCCTGACGAGCTGTTAAGCGTATCCATGGGCTCCGGGGGGCCTGTGGGAGGTTTTGAGGGCGTCCCAGAGGCGAAAGAGTGGAAACGGCAGTTTTTTGGCAATTTTTCGTGGGTGTTAGCCCACGGATCGATAGGGGGGCGCTGGGTCCGGAAATTATTTTGGGCCGAGCCGCTCGGGGGGGTCCCTGACGAGCTGTTAAGTGTATCCATGGGCTCCGGGGGGCCTGTGGGAGGTTTTGAGGGCATCCCAGAGGCGAAAGAGTGGAAACGGCAGTTTTTTGGCGATTTTTCGTGGGTGTTAGAGCACGGATCGATGGGGGGGCGCTGGGTTCGGAAATTATTTTGGGCCGAGCTGCTCGGGGGGGTCCCTGACAAGCTGTTAAGCGTATCCATGGGCTCCGGGGGGCCTGTGGGAGGAAGAGACGAAAGAGTGGAAACGGCAGTTTTTTGGCGATTTTTCGTGGGTGTTAGCCCACGGATCGATGGGGGGGCGCTGGGTCCGGAAATTATTTTGGGCCAAGCCGCTCGGGGGGGTCCCTGACGAGCTGTTAAGCGGATCCATGGGCTCCGGGGGGCCTGTGGGAGGTTTTCAGGGCGTCCCAGAGGCGAAAGAGTGGAAACGGCAGTTTTTTGGCAATTTTTCGTGGGTGTTAGCCCACGGATCGATGGGGGGGCGCTGGGTCCGGAAATTATTTTGGGCCGAGCCACTTGGGGGGGTCCCTGACGAGCTGTTAAGCGTATCCATGGGCTCCGGGGGTCCTGTGGGAGGTTTTGAGGGCGTCCCAGAGGCGAAAGAGTGGAAACGGCAGTTTTTTGGCGATTTTTCGTGGGTGTTAGCCCACGGATCGATGGGGGGCGCTGGGTTCGGAAATTATTTTGGGGCGAGCCGCTCGGGGGGGTCCCTGACGAGCTGTTAAGCGTATCCATGGGCTCCGGGGGGCCTGTGGGAGGTTTTGAGGGCGTCCCAGAGGCGAAAGAGTGGAAACAGCAGTTTTTTGGCAATTTTTCGTGGGTGTTAGCCCACGGATCGATAGGGGGGCGCTGGGTCCGGAAATTATTTTGGGCCGAGCCGCTCGGGGGGGTCCCTGACGAGCTGTTAAGCGTATCCATGGGCTCCGGGGGGCCTGTGGGAGGTTTTGAGGGCGTCCCAGAGGCGAAAGAGTGGAAACGGCAGTTTTTTGGCGATTTTTCGTGGGTGTTAGCCCACGGATTGATGGGGGGCGCTGGGTTCGGAAATTATTTTGGGCCGAGCCGCTCGGGGGGGTCCCTGACGAGCTGTTAAGCGTATCCATGGGCTCCGGGGGGCCTGTGGGAGGTTTTGAGGGCGTCCCAGAGGCGAAAGAGTGGAAACGGCAGTTTTTTGGCGATTTTTCGTGGGTGTTAGCCCACGGATCGATGGGGGGGCGCTGGGTCCGAAAATTATTTTGGGCCGAGCCACTCGGGGGGGTCCCTGACGAGCTGTTAAGCGTATCCATGGGCTCCGGGGGGCCTGTGGGAGGTTTTGAGGGCGTCCCAGAGGCGAAAGAGTGGAAACGGCAGTTTTTTGGCGATTTTTCGTGGGTGTTAGCCCACGGATCGATGGGGGGGCGCTGGGTCCGGAAATTATTTTGGGCCGAGCCGCTCGGGGGGGTCCCTGACGAGCTGTTAAGTGTATCCATGGGCTCCGGGGGGCCTGTGGGAGGTTTTCAGGGCGTCCCAGAGGCGAAAGAGTGGAAACGGCAGTTTTTTGGCGATTTTTCGTGGGTGTTAGCCCACGGATCGATGGGGGGGCGCTGGGTCCGGAAATTATTTTGGGCCAAGCCGCTCGGGGGGGTCCCTGACGAGCTGTTAAGCGTATCCATGGGCTCCGGGGGGCCTGTGGGAGGTTTTGAGGGCGTCCCATAGGCGAAAGAGTGGAAACGGCAGTTTTTTGGTGATTTTTCGTGGGTGTTAGCCCACGGATCGATGGGGGGGCGCTGGGTCCGGAAATTATTTTGGGCCAAACCGCTCGGGGGGGTCCCTGACGAGCTGTTAAGCGGATCCATGGGCTCCTGGGGGCCTGTGGGAGGTTTTGAGGGCGTCCCATAGGCGAAAGAGTGGAAACGGCAGTTTTTTGGCGATTTTTGGTGGGTGTTAGCCCACGGATCGATGGGAGGGCGCTGGGTCCGGAAATTATTTTGGGCCGAGCCACTCGGGGGGGTCCCTGACGAGCTGTTAAGCGGATCCATGGGCTCCTGGGGGCCTGTGGGAGGTTTTGAGGGCGTCCCATAGGCGAAAGAGTGGAAACGGCAGTTTTTTGGCGATTTTTGGTGGGTGTTAGCCCACGGATCGATGGGGGGGCGCTGGGTTCGGAAATTATTTTGGGCCGAGCCGCTCGGGGGGGTCCCTGACGAGCTGTTAAGCGGATCCATGGGCTCCTGGGGGCCTGTGGGAGGTTTTGAGGGCGTCCCATAGGCGAAAGAGTGGAAACGGCAGTTTTTTGGCGATTTTTGGTGGGTGTTAGCCCACGGATCGATGGGGGGGCGCTGGGTTCGGAAATTATTTTGGGCCGAGCCGCTCGGGGGGGTCCCTGACGAGCTGTTAAGCGGATCCATGGGCTCCTGGGGGCCTGTGGGAGGTTTTGAGGGCGTCCCATAGGCGAAAGAGTGGAAACGGCAGTTTTTTGGCGATTTTTGGTGGGTGTTAGCCCACGGATCGATGGGGGGGCGCTGGGTCCGGAAATTATTTTGGGCCGAGCCGCTCGGGGGGGTCCCTGACGAGCTGTTAAGCGGATCCATGGGCTCCTGGGGGCCTGTGGGAGGTTTTGAGGGCGTCCCATAGGCGAAAGAGTGGAAACGGCAGTTTTTTGGCGATTTTTGGTGGGTGTTAGCCCACGGATCGATGGGGGGGCGCTGGGTCCGGAAATTATTTTGGGCCGAGCCGCTCGGGGGGGTCCCTGACGAGCTGTTAAGCGGATCCATGGGCTCCTGGGGGCCTGTGGGAGGTTTTGAGGGCGTCCCATAGGCGAAAGAGTGGAAACGGCAGTTTTTTGGCGATTTTTGGTGGGTGTTAGCCCACGGATCGATGGGGGGGCGCTGGGTCCGGAAATTATTTTGGGCCGAGCCGCTCGGGGGGGTCCCTGACGAGCTGTTAAGCGGATCCATGGGCTCCTGGGGGCCTGTGGGAGGTTTTGAGGGCGTCCCATAGGCGAAAGAGTGGAAACGGCAGTTTTTTGGCGATTTTTGGTGGGTGTTAGCCCACGGATCGATGGGGGGGCGCTGGGTCCGGAAATTATTTTGGGCCGAGCCGCTCGGGGGGGTCCCTGACGAGCTGTTAAGCGGATCCATGGGCTCCTGGGGGCCTGTGGGAGGTTTTGAGGGCGTCCCATAGGCGAAAGAGTGGAAACGGCAGTTTTTTGGCGATTTTTGGTGGGTGTTAGCCCACGGATCGATGGGGGGGCGCTGGGTCCGGAAATTATTTTGGGCCGAGCCGCTCGGGGGGGTCCCTGACGAGCTGTTAAGCGGATCCATGGGCTCCTGGGGGCCTGTGGGAGGTTTTGAGGGCGTCCCATAGGCGAAAGAGTGGAAACGGCAGTTTTTTGGCGATTTTTGGTGGGTGTTAGCCCACGGATCGATGGGGGGGCGCTGGGTCCGGAAATTATTTTGGGCCGAGCTGCTCGGGGGGGTCCCTGACGAGCTGTTAAGCGGATCCATGGGCTCCTGGGGGCCTGTGGGAGGTTTTGAGGGCGTCCCATAGGCGAAAGAGTGGAAACGGCAGTTTTTTGGCGATTTTTGGTGGGTGTTAGCCCACGGATCGATGGGGGGGCGCTGGGTCCGGAAATTATTTTGGGCCGAGCCGCTCGGGGGGGTCCCTGACGAGCTGTTAAGCGGATCCATGGGCTCCTGGGGGCCTGTGGGAGGTTTTGAGGGCGTCCCATAGGCGAAAGAGTGGAAACGGCAGTTTTTTGGCGATTTTTGGTGGGTGTTAGCCCACGGATCGATGGGGGGGCGCTGGGTCCGGAAATTATTTTGGGCCGAGCCGCTCGGGGGGGTCCCTGACGAGCTGTTAAGCGGATCCATGGGCTCCTGGGGGCCTGTGGGAGGTTTTGAGGGCGTCCCATAGGCGAAAGAGTGGAAACGGCAGTTTTTTGGCGATTTTTGGTGGGTGTTAGCCCACGGATCGATGGGGGGGCGCTGGGTCCGGAAATTATTTTGGGCCGAGCCGCTCGGGGGGGTCCCTGACGAGCTGTTAAGCGGATCCATGGGCTCCTGGGGGCCTGTGGGAGGTTTTGAGGGCGTCCCATAGGCGAAAGAGTGGAAACGGCAGTTTTTTGGCGATTTTTGGTGGGTGTTAGCCCACGGATCGATGGGGGGGCGCTGGGTCCGGAAATTATTTTGGGCCGAGCCGCTCGGGGGGGTCCCTGACGAGCTGTTAAGCGGATCCATGGGCTCCTGGGGGCCTGTGGGAGGTTTTGAGGGCGTCCCATAGGCGAAAGAGTGGAAACGGCAGTTTTTTGGCGATTTTTGGTGGGTGTTAGCCCACGGATCGATGGGGGGGCGCTGGGTCCGGAAATTATTTTGGGCCGAGCCGCTCGGGGGGGTCCCTGACGAGCTGTTAAGCGGATCCATGGGCTCCTGGGGGCCTGTGGGAGGTTTTGAGGGCGTCCCATAGGCGAAAGAGTGGAAACGGCAGTTTTTTGGCGATTTTTGGTGGGTGTTAGCCCACGGATCGATGGGGGGGCGCTGGGTCCGGAAATTATTTTGGGCCGAGCCGCTCGGGGGGGTCCCTGACGAGCTGTTAAGCGGATCCATGGGCTCCTGGGGGCCTGTGGGAGGTTTTGAGGGCGTCCCATAGGCGAAAGAGTGGAAACGGCAGTTTTTTGGCGATTTTTGGTGGGTGTTAGCCCACGGATCGATGGGGGGGCGCTGGGTCCGGAAATTATTTTGGGCCGAGCCGCTCGGGGGGGTCCCTGACGAGCTGTTAAGCGGATCCATGGGCTCCTGGGGGCCTGTGGGAGGTTTTGAGGGCGTCCCATAGGCGAAAGAGTGGAAACGGCAGTTTTTTGGCGATTTTTGGTGGGTGTTAGCCCACGGATCGATGGGGGGGCGCTGGGTCCGGAAATTATTTTGGGCCGAGCCGCTCGGGGGGGTCCCTGACGAGCTGTTAAGCGGATCCATGGGCTCCTGGGGGCCTGTGGGAGGTTTTGAGGGCGTCCCATAGGCGAAAGAGTGGAAACGGCAGTTTTTTGGCGATTTTTGGTGGGTGTTAGCCCACGGATCGATGGGGGGGCGCTGGGTCCGGAAATTATTTTGGGCCGAGCCGCTCGGGGGGGTCCCTGACGAGCTGTTAAGCGGATCCATGGGCTCCTGGGGGCCTGTGGGAGGTTTTGAGGGCGTCCCATAGGCGAAAGAGTGGAAACGGCAGTTTTTTGGCGATTTTTGGTGGGTGTTAGCCCACGGATCGATGGGGGGGCGCTGGGTCCGGAAATTATTTTGGGCCGAGCCGCTCGGGGGGGTCCCTGACGAGCTGTTAAGCGGATCCATGGGCTCCTGGGGGCCTGTGGGAGGTTTTGAGGGCGTCCCATAGGCGAAAGAGTGGAAACGGCAGTTTTTTGGCGATTTTTGGTGGGTGTTAGCCCACGGATCGATGGGGGGGCGCTGGGTCCGGAAATTATTTTGGGCCGAGCCGCTCGGGGGGGTCCCTGACGAGCTGTTAAGCGGATCCATGGGCTCCTGGGGGCCTGTGGGAGGTTTTGAGGGCGTCCCATAGGCGAAAGAGTGGAAACGGCAGTTTTTTGGCGATTTTTGGTGGGTGTTAGCCCACGGATCGATGGGGGGGCGCTGGGTCCGGAAATTATTTTGGGCCGAGCCGCTCGGGGGGGTCCCTGACGAGCTGTTAAGCGGATCCATGGGCTCCTGGGGGCCTGTGGGAGGTTTTGAGGGCGTCCCATAGGCGAAAGAGTGGAAACGGCAGTTTTTTGGCGATTTTTGGTGGGTGTTAGCCCACGGATCGATGGGGGGGCGCTGGGTCCGGAAATTATTTTGGGCCGAGCCGCTCGGGGGGGTCCCTGACGAGCTGTTAAGCGGATCCATGGGCTCCTGGGGGCCTGTGGGAGGTTTTGAGGGCGTCCCATAGGCGAAAGAGTGGAAACGGCAGTTTTTTGGCGATTTTTGGTGGGTGTTAGCCCACGGATCGATGGGGGGGCGCTGGGTCCGGAAATTATTTTGGGCCGAGCCGCTCGGGGGGGTCCCTGACGAGCTGTTAAGCGGATCCATGGGCTCCTGGGGGCCTGTGGGAGGTTTTGAGGGCGTCCCATAGGCGAAAGAGTGGAAACGGCAGTTTTTTGGCGATTTTTGGTGGGTGTTAGCCCACGGATCGATGGGGGGGCGCTGGGTCCGGAAATTATTTTGGGCCGAGCCGCTCGGGGGGGTCCCTGACGAGCTGTTAAGCGGATCCATGGGCTCCTGGGGGCCTGTGGGAGGTTTTGAGGGCGTCCCATAGGCGAAAGAGTGGAAACGGCAGTTTTTTGGCGATTTTTGGTGGGTGTTAGCCCACGGATCGATGGGGGGGCGCTGGGTCCGGAAATTATTTTGGGCCGAGCCGCTCGGGGGGGTCCCTGACGAGCTGTTAAGCGGATCCATGGGCTCCTGGGGGCCTGTGGGAGGTTTTGAGGGCGTCCCATAGGCGAAAGAGTGGAAACGGCAGTTTTTTGGCGATTTTTGGTGGGTGTTAGCCCACGGATCGATGGGGGGGCGCTGGGTCCGGAAATTATTTTGGGCCGAGCCGCTCGGGGGGGTCCCTGACGAGCTGTTAAGCGGATCCATGGGCTCCTGGGGGCCTGTGGGAGGTTTTGAGGGCGTCCCATAGGCGAAAGAGTGGAAACGGCAGTTTTTTGGCGATTTTTGGTGGGTGTTAGCCCACGGATCGATGGGGGGGCGCTGGGTCCGGAAATTATTTTGGGCCGAGCCGCTCGGGGGGGTCCCTGACGAGCTGTTAAGCGGATCCATGGGCTCCTGGGGGCCTGTGGGAGGTTTTGAGGGCGTCCCATAGGCGAAAGAGTGGAAACGGCAGTTTTTTGGCGATTTTTGGTGGGTGTTAGCCCACGGATCGATGGGGGGGCGCTGGGTCCGGAAATTATTTTGGGCCGAGCCGCTCGGGGGGGTCCCTGACGAGCTGTTAAGCGGATCCATGGGCTCCTGGGGGCCTGTGGGAGGTTTTGAGGGCGTCCCATAGGCGAAAGAGTGGAAACGGCAGTTTTTTGGCGATTTTTGGTGGGTGTTAGCCCACGGATCGATGGGGGGGCGCTGGGTCCGGAAATTATTTTGGGCCGAGCCGCTCGGGGGGGTCCCTGACGAGCTGTTAAGCGGATCCATGGGCTCCTGGGGGCCTGTGGGAGGTTTTGAGGGCGTCCCATAGGCGAAAGAGTGGAAACGGCAGTTTTTTGGCGATTTTTGGTGGGTGTTAGCCCACGGATCGATGGGGGGGCGCTGGGTCCGGAAATTATTTTGGGCCGAGCCGCTCGGGGGGGTCCCTGACGAGCTGTTAAGCGGATCCATGGGCTCCTGGGGGCCTGTGGGAGGTTTTGAGGGCGTCCCATAGGCGAAAGAGTGGAAACGGCAGTTTTTTGGCGATTTTTGGTGGGTGTTAGCCCACGGATCGATGGGGGGGCGCTGGGTCCGGAAATTATTTTGGGCCGAGCCGCTCGGGGGGGTCCCTGACGAGCTGTTAAGCGGATCCATGGGCTCCTGGGGGCCTGTGGGAGGTTTTGAGGGCGTCCCATAGGCGAAAGAGTGGAAACGGCAGTTTTTTGGCGATTTTTGGTGGGTGTTAGCCCACGGATCGATGGGGGGGCGCTGGGTCCGGAAATTATTTTGGGCCGAGCCGCTCGGGGGGGTCCCTGACGAGCTGTTAAGCGGATCCATGGGCTCCTGGGGGCCTGTGGGAGGTTTTGAGGGCGTCCCATAGGCGAAAGAGTGGAAACGGCAGTTTTTTGGCGATTTTTGGTGGGTGTTAGCCCACGGATCGATGGGGGGGCGCTGGGTCCGGAAATTATTTTGGGCCGAGCCGCTCGGGGGGGTCCCTGACGAGCTGTTAAGCGGATCCATGGGCTCCTGGGGGCCTGTGGGAGGTTTTGAGGGCGTCCCATAGGCGAAAGAGTGGAAACGGCAGTTTTTTGGCGATTTTTGGTGGGTGTTAGCCCACGGATCGATGGGGGGGCGCTGGGTCCGGAAATTATTTTGGGCCGAGCCGCTCGGGGGGGTCCCTGACGAGCTGTTAAGCGGATCCATGGGCTCCTGGGGGCCTGTGGGAGGTTTTGAGGGCGTCCCATAGGCGAAAGAGTGGAAACGGCAGTTTTTTGGCGATTTTTGGTGGGTGTTAGCCCACGGATCGATGGGGGGGCGCTGGGTCCGGAAATTATTTTGGGCCGAGCCGCTCGGGGGGGTCCCTGACGAGCTGTTAAGCGGATCCATGGGCTCCTGGGGGCCTGTGGGAGGTTTTGAGGGCGTCCCATAGGCGAAAGAGTGGAAACGGCAGTTTTTTGGCGATTTTTGGTGGGTGTTAGCCCACGGATCGATGGGGGGGCGCTGGGTCCGGAAATTATTTTGGGCCGAGCCGCTCGGGGGGGTCCCTGACGAGCTGTTAAGCGGATCCATGGGCTCCTGGGGGCCTGTGGGAGGTTTTGAGGGCGTCCCATAGGCGAAAGAGTGGAAACGGCAGTTTTTTGGCGATTTTTGGTGGGTGTTAGCCCACGGATCGATGGGGGGGCGCTGGGTCCGGAAATTATTTTGGGCCGAGCCGCTCGGGGGGGTCCCTGACGAGCTGTTAAGCGGATCCATGGGCTCCTGGGGGCCTGTGGGAGGTTTTGAGGGCGTCCCATAGGCGAAAGAGTGGAAACGGCAGTTTTTTGGCGATTTTTGGTGGGTGTTAGCCCACGGATCGATGGGGGGGCGCTGGGTCCGGAAATTATTTTGGGCCGAGCCGCTCGGGGGGGTCCCTGACGAGCTGTTAAGCGGATCCATGGGCTCCTGGGGGCCTGTGGGAGGTTTTGAGGGCGTCCCATAGGCGAAAGAGTGGAAACGGCAGTTTTTTGGCGATTTTTGGTGGGTGTTAGCCCACGGATCGATGGGGGGGCGCTGGGTCCGGAAATTATTTTGGGCCGAGCCGCTCGGGGGGGTCCCTGACGAGCTGTTAAGCGGATCCATGGGCTCCTGGGGGCCTGTGGGAGGTTTTGAGGGCGTCCCATAGGCGAAAGAGTGGAAACGGCAGTTTTTTGGCGATTTTTGGTGGGTGTTAGCCCACGGATCGATGGGGGGGCGCTGGGTCCGGAAATTATTTTGGGCCGAGCCGCTCGGGGGGGTCCCTGACGAGCTGTTAAGCGGATCCATGGGCTCCTGGGGGCCTGTGGGAGGTTTTGAGGGCGTCCCATAGGCGAAAGAGTGGAAACGGCAGTTTTTTGGCGATTTTTGGTGGGTGTTAGCCCACGGATCGATGGGGGGGCGCTGGGTCCGGAAATTATTTTGGGCCGAGCCGCTCGGGGGGGTCCCTGACGAGCTGTTAAGCGGATCCATGGGCTCCTGGGGGCCTGTGGGAGGTTTTGAGGGCGTCCCATAGGCGAAAGAGTGGAAACGGCAGTTTTTTGGCGATTTTTGGTGGGTGTTAGCCCACGGATCGATGGGGGGGCGCTGGGTCCGGAAATTATTTTGGGCCGAGCCGCTCGGGGGGGTCCCTGACGAGCTGTTAAGCGGATCCATGGGCTCCTGGGGGCCTGTGGGAGGTTTTGAGGGCGTCCCATAGGCGAAAGAGTGGAAACGGCAGTTTTTTGGCGATTTTTGGTGGGTGTTAGCCCACGGATCGATGGGGGGGCGCTGGGTCCGGAAATTATTTTGGGCCGAGCCGCTCGGGGGGGTCCCTGACGAGCTGTTAAGCGGATCCATGGGCTCCTGGGGGCCTGTGGGAGGTTTTGAGGGCGTCCCATAGGCGAAAGAGTGGAAACGGCAGTTTTTTGGCGATTTTTGGTGGGTGTTAGCCCACGGATCGATGGGGGGGCGCTGGGTCCGGAAATTATTTTGGGCCGAGCCGCTCGGGGGGGTCCCTGACGAGCTGTTAAGCGGATCCATGGGCTCCTGGGGGCCTGTGGGAGGTTTTGAGGGCGTCCCATAGGCGAAAGAGTGGAAACGGCAGTTTTTTGGCGATTTTTGGTGGGTGTTAGCCCACGGATCGATGGGGGGGCGCTGGGTCCGGAAATTATTTTGGGCCGAGCCGCTCGGGGGGGTCCCTGACGAGCTGTTAAGCGGATCCATGGGCTCCTGGGGGCCTGTGGGAGGTTTTGAGGGCGTCCCATAGGCGAAAGAGTGGAAACGGCAGTTTTTTGGCGATTTTTGGTGGGTGTTAGCCCACGGATCGATGGGGGGGCGCTGGGTCCGGAAATTATTTTGGGCCGAGCCGCTCGGGGGGGTCCCTGACGAGCTGTTAAGCGGATCCATGGGCTCCTGGGGGCCTGTGGGAGGTTTTGAGGGCGTCCCATAGGCGAAAGAGTGGAAACGGCAGTTTTTTGGCGATTTTTGGTGGGTGTTAGCCCACGGATCGATGGGGGGGCGCTGGGTCCGGAAATTATTTTGGGCCGAGCCGCTCGGGGGGGTCCCTGACGAGCTGTTAAGCGGATCCATGGGCTCCTGGGGGCCTGTGGGAGGTTTTGAGGGCGTCCCATAGGCGAAAGAGTGGAAACGGCAGTTTTTTGGCGATTTTTGGTGGGTGTTAGCCCACGGATCGATGGGGGGGCGCTGGGTCCGGAAATTATTTTGGGCCGAGCCGCTCGGGGGGGTCCCTGACGAGCTGTTAAGCGGATCCATGGGCTCCTGGGGGCCTGTGGGAGGTTTTGAGGGCGTCCCATAGGCGAAAGAGTGGAAACGGCAGTTTTTTGGCGATTTTTGGTGGGTGTTAGCCCACGGATCGATGGGGGGGCGCTGGGTCCGGAAATTATTTTGGGCCGAGCCGCTCGGGGGGGTCCCTGACGAGCTGTTAAGCGGATCCATGGGCTCCTGGGGGCCTGTGGGAGGTTTTGAGGGCGTCCCATAGGCGAAAGAGTGGAAACGGCAGTTTTTTGGCGATTTTTGGTGGGTGTTAGCCCACGGATCGATGGGGGGGCGCTGGGTCCGGAAATTATTTTGGGCCGAGCCGCTCGGGGGGGTCCCTGACGAGCTGTTAAGCGGATCCATGGGCTCCTGGGGGCCTGTGGGAGGTTTTGAGGGCGTCCCATAGGCGAAAGAGTGGAAACGGCAGTTTTTTGGCGATTTTTGGTGGGTGTTAGCCCACGGATCGATGGGGGGGCGCTGGGTCCGGAAATTATTTTGGGCCGAGCCGCTCGGGGGGGTCCCTGACGAGCTGTTAAGCGGATCCATGGGCTCCTGGGGGCCTGTGGGAGGTTTTGAGGGCGTCCCATAGGCGAAAGAGTGGAAACGGCAGTTTTTTGGCGATTTTTGGTGGGTGTTAGCCCACGGATCGATGGGGGGGCGCTGGGTCCGGAAATTATTTTGGGCCGAGCCGCTCGGGGGGGTCCCTGACGAGCTGTTAAGCGGATCCATGGGCTCCTGGGGGCCTGTGGGAGGTTTTGAGGGCGTCCCATAGGCGAAAGAGTGGAAACGGCAGTTTTTTGGCGATTTTTGGTGGGTGTTAGCCCACGGATCGATGGGGGGGCGCTGGGTCCGGAAATTATTTTGGGCCGAGCCGCTCGGGGGGGTCCCTGACGAGCTGTTAAGCGGATCCATGGGCTCCTGGGGGCCTGTGGGAGGTTTTGAGGGCGTCCCATAGGCGAAAGAGTGGAAACGGCAGTTTTTTGGCGATTTTTGGTGGGTGTTAGCCCACGGATCGATGGGGGGGCGCTGGGTCCGGAAATTATTTTGGGCCGAGCCGCTCGGGGGGGTCCCTGACGAGCTGTTAAGCGGATCCATGGGCTCCTGGGGGCCTGTGGGAGGTTTTGAGGGCGTCCCATAGGCGAAAGAGTGGAAACGGCAGTTTTTTGGCGATTTTTGGTGGGTGTTAGCCCACGGATCGATGGGGGGGCGCTGGGTCCGGAAATTATTTTGGGCCGAGCCGCTCGGGGGGGTCCCTGACGAGCTGTTAAGCGGATCCATGGGCTCCTGGGGGCCTGTGGGAGGTTTTGAGGGCGTCCCATAGGCGAAAGAGTGGAAACGGCAGTTTTTTGGCGATTTTTGGTGGGTGTTAGCCCACGGATCGATGGGGGGGCGCTGGGTCCGGAAATTATTTTGGGCCGAGCCGCTCGGGGGGGTCCCTGACGAGCTGTTAAGCGGATCCATGGGCTCCTGGGGGCCTGTGGGAGGTTTTGAGGGCGTCCCATAGCGAAAGAGTGGAAACGGCAGTTTTTTGGCGATTTTTGGTGGGTGTTAGCCCACGGATCGATGGGGGGGCGCTGGGTCCGGAAATTATTTTGGGCCGAGCCGCTCGGGGGGGTCCCTGACGAGCTGTTAAGCGGATCCATGGGCTCCTGGGGGCCTGTGGGAGGTTTTGAGGGCGTCCCATAGGCGAAAGAGTGGAAACGGCAGTTTTTTGGCGATTTTTGGTGGGTGTTAGCCCACGGATCGATGGGGGGGCGCTGGGTCCGGAAATTATTTTGGGCCGAGCCGCTCGGGGGGGTCCCTGACGAGCTGTTAAGCGGATCCATGGGCTCCTGGGGGCCTGTGGGAGGTTTTGAGGGCGTCCCATAGGCGAAAGAGTGGAAACGGCAGTTTTTTGGCGATTTTTGGTGGGTGTTAGCCCACGGATCGATGGGGGGGCGCTGGGTCCGGAAATTATTTTGGGCCGAGCCGCTCGGGGGGGTCCCTGACGAGCTGTTAAGCGGATCCATGGGCTCCTGGGGGCCTGTGGGAGGTTTTGAGGGCGTCCCATAGGCGAAAGAGTGGAAACGGCAGTTTTTTGGCGATTTTTGGTGGGTGTTAGCCCACGGATCGATGGGGGGGCGCTGGGTCCGGAAATTATTTTGGGCCGAGCCGCTCGGGGGGGTCCCTGACGAGCTGTTAAGCGGATCCATGGGCTCCTGGGGGCCTGTGGGAGGTTTTGAGGGCGTCCCATAGGCGAAAGAGTGGAAACGGCAGTTTTTTGGCGATTTTTGGTGGGTGTTAGCCCACGGATCGATGGGGGGGCGCTGGGTCCGGAAATTATTTTGGGCCGAGCCGCTCGGGGGGGTCCCTGACGAGCTGTTAAGCGGATCCATGGGCTCCTGGGGGCCTGTGGGAGGTTTTGAGGGCGTCCCATAGGCGAAAGAGTGGAAACGGCAGTTTTTTGGCGATTTTTGGTGGGTGTTAGCCCACGGATCGATGGGGGGGGCGCTGGGTCCGGAAATTATTTTGGGCCGAGCCGCTCGGGGGGGTCCCTGACGAGCTGTTAAGCGGATCCATGGGCTCCTGGTGGGCCTGTGGGAGGTTTTGAGGGCGTCCCATAGGCGAAAGAGTGGAAACGGCAGTTTTTTGGCGATTTTTGGTGGGTGTTAGCCCACGGATCGATGGGGGGGCGCTGGGTCCGGAAATTATTTTGGGCCGAGCCGCTCGGGGGGGTCCCTGACGAGCTGTTAAGCGGATCCATGGGCTCCTGGGGGCCTGTGGGAGGTTTTGAGGGCGTCCCATAGGCGAAAGAGTGGAAACGGCAGTTTTTTGGCGATTTTTGGTGGGTGTTAGCCCACGGATCGATGGGGGGGCGCTGGGTCCGGAAATTATTTTGGGCCGAGCCGCTCGGGGGGGTCCCTGACGAGCTGTTAAGCGGATCCATGGGCTCCTGGGGGCCTGTGGGAGGTTTTGAGGGCGTCCCATAGGCGAAAGAGTGGAAACGGCAGTTTTTTGGCGATTTTTGGTGGGTGTTAGCCCACGGATCGATGGGGGGGCGCTGGGTCCGGAAATTATTTTGGGCCGAGCCGCTCGGGGGGGTCCCTGACGAGCTGTTAAGCGGATCCATGGGCTCCTGGGGGCCTGTGGGAGGTTTTGAGGGCGTCCCATAGGCGAAAGAGTGGAAACGGCAGTTTTTTGGCGATTTTTGGTGGGTGTTAGCCACGGATCGATGGGGGGGCGCTGGGTCCGGAAATTATTTTGGGCCGAGCCGCTCGGGGGGGTCCCTGACGAGCTGTTAAGCGGATCCATGGGCTCCTGGGGGCCTGTGGGAGGTTTTGAGGGCGTCCCATAGGCGAAAGAGTGGAAACGGCAGTTTTTTGGCGATTTTTGGTGGGTGTTAGCCCACGGATCGATGGGGGGGGCGCTGGGTCCGGAAATTATTTGGGCCGAGCCGCTCGGGGGGGTCCCTGACGAGCTGTTAAGCGGATCCATGGGCTCCTGGGGGCCTGTGGGAGGTTTTGAGGGCGTCCCATAGGCGAAAGAGTGGAAACGGCAGTTTTTTGGCGATTTTTGGTGGGTGTTAGCCCACGGATCGATGGGGGGGCGCTGGGTCCGGAAATTATTTTGGGCCGAGCCGCTCGGGGGGGGTCCCTGACGAGCTGTTAAGCGGATCCATGGGCTCCTGGGGGCCTGTGGGAGGTTTTGAGGGCGTCCATAGGCGAAAGAGTGGAAACGGCAGTTTTTTGGCGATTTTTGGTGGGTGTTAGCCCACGGATCGATGGGGGGGCGCTGGGTCCGGAAATTATTTTGGGCCGAGCCGCTCGGGGGGGTCCCTGACGAGCTGTTAAGCGGATCCATGGGCTCCTGGGGGCCTGTGGGAGGTTTTGAGGGCGTCCCATAGGCGAAAGAGTGGAAACGGCAGTTTTTTGGCGATTTTGGTGGGTGTTAGCCCACGGATCGATGGGGGGGCGCTGGGTCCGGAAATTATTTTGGGCCGAGCCGCTCGGGGGGGTCCCTGACGAGCTGTTAAGCGGATCCATGGGCTCCTGGGGGCCTGTGGGAGGTTTTGAAGGGCGTCCCATAGGCGAAAGAGTGGAAACGGCAGTTTTTTGGCGATTTTGGTGGGTGTTAGCCCACGGATCGATGGGGGGGCGCTGGGTCCGGAAATTATTTTGGGCCGAGCCGCTCGGGGGGGTCCCTGACGAGCTGTTAAGCGGATCCATGGGCTCCTGGGGGCCTGTGGGAGGTTTTGAGGGGGCGTCCCATAGGCGAAAGAGTGGAAACGGCAGTTTTTTGGCGATTTTTGGTGGGTGTTAGCCCACGGATCGATGGGGGGGGCGCTGGGTCCGGAAATTATTTTGGGCCGAGCCGCTCGGGGGGGTCCCTGACGAGCTGTTAAGCGGATCCATGGGCTCCTGGGGGCCTGTGGGAGGTTTTGAGGGCGTCCCATAGGCGAAAGAGTGGAAACGGCAGTTTTTTGGCGATTTTTGGTGGGTGTTAGCCCACGGATCGATGGGGGGGGGGGCGCTGGGTCCGGAAATTATTTTGGGCCGAGCCGCTCGGGGGGGTCCCTGACGAGCTGTTAAGCGGATCCATGGGCTCCTGGGGGCCTGTGGAGGTTTTTGAGGGCGTCCCATAGGCGAAAGAGTGGAAACGGCAGTTTTTTGGCGATTTTTGGTGGGTGTTAGCCCACGGATCGATGGGGGGGGCGCTGGGTCCGGAAATTATTTTGGGCCGAGCCGCTCGGGGGGGGTCCCTGACGAGCTGTTAAGCGGATCCATGGGCTCCTGGGGGCCTGTGGGAGGTTTTGAGGGCGTCCCATAGGCGAAAGAGTGGAAACGGCAGTTTTTTGGCGATTTTGGTGGGTGTTAGCCCACGGATCGATGGGGGGGCGCTGGGTCCGGAAATTATTTTGGGCCGAGCCGCTCGGGGGGGTCCCTGACGAGCTGTTAAGCGGATCCATGGGCTCCTGGGGGCCTGTGGGAGGTTTTGAGGGCGTCCCATAGGCGAAAGAGTGGAAACGGCAGTTTTTTGGCGATTTTTGGTGGGTGTTAGCCCACGGATCGATGGGGGGGGCGCTGGGTCCGGAAATTATTTTGGGCCGAGCCGCTCGGGGGGGTCCCTGACGAGCTGTTAAGCGGATCCATGGGCTCCTGGGGGCCTGTGGGAGGTTTTGAGGGCGTCCCATAGGCGAAAGAGTGGAAACGGCAGTTTTTTGGCGATTTTTTGGTGGGTGTTAGCCCACGGATCGATGGGGGGGCGCTGGGTCCGGAAATTATTTTGGGGCCGAGCCGCTCGGGGGGGTCCCTGACGAGCTGTTAAGCGGATCCATGGGCTCCTGGGGGCCTGTGGGAGGTTTTGAGGGCGTCCCATAGGCGAAAGAGTGGAAACGGCAGTTTTTTGGCGATTTTTGGTGGGTGTTAGCCCACGGATCGATGGGGGGGGGCGCTGGGTCCGGAAATTATTTTGGGCCGAGCCGCTCGGGGGGGTCCCTGACGAGCTGTTAAGCGGATCCATGGGCTCCTGGGGGCCTGTGGGAGGTTTTGAGGGCGTCCCATAGGCGAAAGAGTGGAAACGGCAGTTTTTTGGCGATTTTTGGTGGGTGTTAGCCCACGGATCGATGGGGGGGCGCTGGGTCCGGAAATTATTTTGGGCCGAGCCGCTCGGGGGGGGGTCCCTGACGAGCTGTTAAGCGGATCCATGGGCTCCTGGGGGCCTGTGGGAGGTTTTGAGGGCGTCCCATAGGCGAAAGAGTGGAAACGGCAGTTTTTTGGCGATTTTTGGTGGGTGTTAGCCCACGGATCGATGGGGGGGGCGCTGGGTCCGGAAATTATTTTGGGCCGAGCCGCTCGGGGGGGTCCCTGACGAGCTGTTAAGCGGATCCATGGGCTCCTGGGGGCCTGTGGGAGGTTTTGAGGGCGTCCCATAGGCGAAAGAGTGGAAACGGCAGTTTTTTTGGCGATTTTTGGTGGGTGTTAGCCCACGGATCGATGGGGGGGGCGCTGGGTCCGGAAATTATTTTGGGCCGAGCCGCTCGGGGGGGTCCCTGACGAGCTGTTAAGCGGATCCATGGGCTCCTGGGGGCCTGTGGGAGGTTTTGAGGGCGTCCCATAGGCGAAAGAGTGGAAACGGCAGTTTTTTGGCGATTTTTGGTGGGTGTTAGCCCACGGATCGATGGGGGGGCGCTGGGTCCGGAAATTATTTTGGGCCGAGCCGCTCGGGGGGGTCCCTGACGAGCTGTTAAGCGGATCCATGGGCTCCTGGGGGCCTGTGGGAGGTTTTGAGGGCGTCCCATAGGCGAAAGAGTGGAAACGGCAGTTTTTTGGCGATTTTTGGTGGGTGTTAGCCCACGGATCGATGGGGGGGCGCTGGGTCCGGAAATTATTTTGGGCCGAGCCGCTCGGGGGGGTCCCTGACGAGCTGTTAAGCGGATCCATGGGCTCCTGGGGGCCTGTGGGAGGTTTTGAGGGCGTCCCATAGGCGAAAGAGTGGAAACGGCAGTTTTTTGGCGATTTTTGGTGGGTGTTAGCCCACGGATCGATGGGGGGGCGCTGGGTCCGGAAATTATTTTGGGCCGAGCCGCTCGGGGGGGTCCCTGACGAGCTGTTAAGCGGATCCATGGGCTCCTGGGGGCCTGTGGGAGGTTTTGAGGGCGTCCCATAGGCGAAAGAGTGGAAACGGCAGTTTTTTGGCGATTTTTGGTGGGTGTTAGCCCACGGATCGATGGGGGGGCGCTGGGTCCGGAAATTATTTTGGGCCGAGCCGCTCGGGGGGGTCCCTGACGAGCTGTTAAGCGGATCCATGGGCTCCTGGGGGCCTGTGGGAGGTTTTGAGGGCGTCCCATAGGCGAAAGAGTGGAAACGGCAGTTTTTTGGCGATTTTTGGTGGGTGTTAGCCCACGGATCGATGGGGGGGCGCTGGGTCCGGAAATTATTTTGGGCCGAGCCGCTCGGGGGGGTCCCTGACGAGCTGTTAAGCGGATCCATGGGCTCCTGGGGGCCTGTGGGAGGTTTTGAGGGCGTCCCATAGGCGAAAGAGTGGAAACGGCAGTTTTTTGGCGATTTTTGGTGGGTGTTAGCCCACGGATCGATGGGGGGGCGCTGGGTCCGGAAATTATTTTGGGCCGAGCCGCTCGGGGGGGTCCCTGACGAGCTGTTAAGCGGATCCATGGGCTCCTGGGGGCCTGTGGGAGGTTTTGAGGGCGTCCCATAGGCGAAAGAGTGGAAACGGCAGTTTTTTGGCGATTTTTGGTGGGTGTTAGCCCACGGATCGATGGGGGGGCGCTGGGTCCGGAAATTATTTTGGGCCGAGCCGCTCGGGGGGGTCCCTGACGAGCTGTTAAGCGGATCCATGGGCTCCTGGGGGCCTGTGGGAGGTTTTGAGGGCGTCCCATAGGCGAAAGAGTGGAAACGGCAGTTTTTTGGCGATTTTTGGTGGGTGTTAGCCCACGGATCGATGGGGGGGCGCTGGGTCCGGAAATTATTTTGGGCCGAGCCGCTCGGGGGGGTCCCTGACGAGCTGTTAAGCGGATCCATGGGCTCCTGGGGGCCTGTGGGAGGTTTTGAGGGCGTCCCATAGGCGAAAGGAGTGGAAAGGACAGGTTTTTTGGCGATTTTTTGGTGGGTGTTAGCCCACGGATCGATGGGGGGGGGCGCTGGGTCCGGAAATTATTTTGGGCCGAGCCGCTCGGGGGGGTCCCTGACGAGCTGTTAAGCGGATCCATGGGCTCCTGGGGGCCTGTGGGAGGTTTTGAGGGCGTCCCATAGGCGAAAGAGTGGAAACGGCAGTTTTTTGGCGATTTTTGGTGGGTGTTAGCCCACGGATCGATGGGGGGGGCGCTGGGTCCGGAAATTATTTTGGGCCGAGCCGCTCGGGGGGGTCCCTGACGAGCTGTTAAGCGGATCCATGGGCTCCTGGGGGCCTGTGGGAGGTTTTGAGGGCGTCCCATAGGCGAAAGAGTGGAAACGGCAGTTTTTTGGCGATTTTTGGTGGGTGTTAGCCCACGGATCGATGGGGGGGCGCTGGGTCCGGAAATTATTTTGGGCCGAAGCCGCTCGGGGGGGTCCCTGACGAGCTGTTAAGCGGATCCATGGGCTCCTGGGGGCCTGTGGGAGGTTTTGAGGGCGTCCCATAGGCGAAAGAGTGGAAACGGCAGTTTTTTGGCGATTTTTGGTGGGTGTTAGCCCACGGATCGATGGGGGGGGCGCTGGGTCCGGAAATTATTTTGGGCCGAGCCGCTCGGGGGGGTCCCTGACGAGCTGTTAAGCGGATCCATGGGCTCCTGGGGGCCTGTGGGAGGTTTTGAGGGCGTCCCATAGGCGAAAGAGTGGAAACGGCAGTTTTTTGGCGATTTTTGGTGGGTGTTAGCCCACGGATCGATGGGGGGGGCGCTGGGTCCGAAATTATTTTGGGCCGAGCCGCTCGGGGGGGGTCCCTGACGAGCTGTTAAGCGGATCCATGGGCTCCTGGGGGCCTGTGGGAGGTTTTGAGGGCGTCCCATAGGCGAAAGAGTGGAAACGGCAGTTTTTTGGCGATTTTTGGTGGGTGTTAGCCCACGGATCGATGGGGGGGGCGCTGGGTCCGGAAATTATTTTGGGCCGAGCCGCTCGGGGGGGTCCCTGACGAGCTGTTAAGCGGATCCATGGGCTCCTGGGGGCCTGTGGGAGGTTTTGAGGGCGTCCCATAGGCGAAAGAGTGGAAACGGCAGTTTTTTGGCGATTTTTGGTGGGTGTTAGCCCACGGATCGATGGGGGGGCGCTGGGTCCGGAAATTATTTTGGGCCGAGCCCGCTCGGGGGGGGTCCCTGACGAGCTGTTAAGCGGATCCATGGGCTCCTGGGGGCCTGTGGGAGGTTTTGAGGGCGTCCCATAGGCGAAAGAGTGGAAACGGCAGTTTTTTGGCGATTTTTGGTGGGTGTTAGCCCACGGATCGATGGGGGGGCGCTGGGTCCGGAAATTATTTTGGGCCGAGCCGCTCGGGGGGGTCCCTGACGAGCTGTTAAGCGGATCCATGGGCTCCTGGGGGCCTGTGGGAGGTTTTGAGGGCGTCCCATAGGCGAAAGAGTGGAAACGGCAGTTTTTTGGCGATTTTTGGTGGGTGTTAGCCCACGGATCGATGGGGGGGCGCTGGGTCCGGAAATTATTTTGGGCCGAGCCGCTCGGGGGGGTCCCTGACGAGCTGTTAAGCGGATCCATGGGCTCCTGGGGGCCTGTGGGAGGTTTTGAGGGCGTCCCATAGGCGAAAGAGTGGAAACGGCAGTTTTTTGGCGATTTTTGGTGGGTGTTAGCCCACGGATCGATGGGGGGGCGCTGGGTCCGGAAATTATTTTGGGCCGAGCCGCTCGGGGGGGTCCCTGACGAGCTGTTAAGCGGATCCATGGGCTCCTGGGGGCCTGTGGGAGGTTTTGAGGGCGTCCCATAGGCGAAAGAGTGGAAACGGCAGTTTTTTGGCGATTTTTGGTGGGTGTTAGCCCACGGATCGATGGGGGGGCGCTGGGTCCGGAAATTATTTTGGGCCGAGCCGCTCGGGGGGGTCCCTGACGAGCTGTTAAGCGGATCCATGGGCTCCTGGGGGCCTGTGGGAGGTTTTGAGGGCGTCCCATAGGCGAAAGAGTGGAAACGGCAGTTTTTTGGCGATTTTTGGTGGGTGTTAGCCCACGGATCGATGGGGGGGCGCTGGGTCCGGAAATTATTTTGGGCCGAGCCGCTCGGGGGGGTCCCTGACGAGCTGTTAAGCGGATCCATGGGCTCCTGGGGGCCTGTGGGAGGTTTTGAGGGCGTCCCATAGGCGAAAGAGTGGAAACGGCAGTTTTTTGGCGATTTTTGGTGGGTGTTAGCCCACGGATCGATGGGGGGGCGCTGGGTCCGGAAATTATTTTGGGCCGAGCCGCTCGGGGGGGTCCCTGACGAGCTGTTAAGCGGATCCATGGGCTCCTGGGGGCCTGTGGGAGGTTTTGAGGGCGTCCCATAGGCGAAAGAGTGGAAACGGCAGTTTTTTGGCGATTTTTGGTGGGTGTTAGCCCACGGATCGATGGGGGGGCGCTGGGTCCGGAAATTATTTTGGGCCGAGCCGCTCGGGGGGGTCCCTGACGAGCTGTTAAGCGGATCCATGGGCTCCTGGGGGCCTGTGGGAGGTTTTGAGGGCGTCCCATAGGCGAAAGAGTGGAAACGGCAGTTTTTTGGCGATTTTTGGTGGGTGTTAGCCCACGGATCGATGGGGGGGCGCTGGGTCCGGAAATTATTTTGGGCCGAGCCGCTCGGGGGGGTCCCTGACGAGCTGTTAAGCGGATCCATGGGCTCCTGGGGGCCTGTGGGAGGTTTTGAGGGCGTCCCATAGGCGAAAGAGTGGAAACGGCAGTTTTTTGGCGATTTTTGGTGGGTGTTAGCCCACGGATCGATGGGGGGGCGCTGGGTCCGGAAATTATTTTGGGCCGAGCCGCTCGGGGGGGTCCCTGACGAGCTGTTAAGCGGATCCATGGGCTCCTGGGGGCCTGTGGGAGGTTTTGAGGGCGTCCCATAGGCGAAAGAGTGGAAACGGCAGTTTTTTGGCGATTTTTGGTGGGTGTTAGCCCACGGATCGATGGGGGGGCGCTGGGTCCGGAAATTATTTTGGGCCGAGCCGCTCGGGGGGGTCCCTGACGAGCTGTTAAGCGGATCCATGGGCTCCTGGGGGCCTGTGGGAGGTTTTGAGGGCGTCCCATAGGCGAAAGAGTGGAAACGGCAGTTTTTTGGCGATTTTTGGTGGGTGTTAGCCCACGGATCGATGGGGGGGCGCTGGGTCCGGAAATTATTTTGGGCCGAGCCGCTCGGGGGGGTCCCTGACGAGCTGTTAAGCGGATCCATGGGCTCCTGGGGGCCTGTGGGAGGTTTTGAGGGCGTCCCATAGGCGAAAGAGTGGAAACGGCAGTTTTTTGGCGATTTTTGGTGGGTGTTAGCCCACGGATCGATGGGGGGGCGCTGGGTCCGGAAATTATTTTGGGCCGAGCCGCTCGGGGGGGTCCCTGACGAGCTGTTAAGCGGATCCATGGGCTCCTGGGGGCCTGTGGGAGGTTTTGAGGGCGTCCCATAGGCGAAAGAGTGGAAACGGCAGTTTTTTGGCGATTTTTGGTGGGTGTTAGCCCACGGATCGATGGGGGGGCGCTGGGTCCGGAAATTATTTTGGGCCGAGCCGCTCGGGGGGGTCCCTGACGAGCTGTTAAGCGGATCCATGGGCTCCTGGGGGCCTGTGGGAGGTTTTGAGGGCGTCCCATAGGCGAAAGAGTGGAAACGGCAGTTTTTTGGCGATTTTTGGTGGGTGTTAGCCCACGGATCGATGGGGGGGCGCTGGGTCCGGAAATTATTTTGGGCCGAGCCGCTCGGGGGGGTCCCTGACGAGCTGTTAAGCGGATCCATGGGCTCCTGGGGGCCTGTGGGAGGTTTTGAGGGCGTCCCATAGGCGAAAGAGTGGAAACGGCAGTTTTTTGGCGATTTTTGGTGGGTGTTAGCCCACGGATCGATGGGGGGGCGCTGGGTCCGGAAATTATTTTGGGCCGAGCCGCTCGGGGGGGTCCCTGACGAGCTGTTAAGCGGATCCATGGGCTCCTGGGGGCCTGTGGGAGGTTTTGAGGGCGTCCCATAGGCGAAAGAGTGGAAACGGCAGTTTTTTGGCGATTTTTGGTGGGTGTTAGCCCACGGATCGATGGGGGGGCGCTGGGTCCGGAAATTATTTTGGGCCGAGCCGCTCGGGGGGGTCCCTGACGAGCTGTTAAGCGGATCCATGGGCTCCTGGGGGCCTGTGGGAGGTTTTGAGGGCGTCCCATAGGCGAAAGAGTGGAAACGGCAGTTTTTTGGCGATTTTTGGTGGGTGTTAGCCCACGGATCGATGGGGGGGCGCTGGGTCCGGAAATTATTTTGGGCCGAGCCGCTCGGGGGGGTCCCTGACGAGCTGTTAAGCGGATCCATGGGCTCCTGGGGGCCTGTGGGAGGTTTTGAGGGCGTCCCATAGGCGAAAGAGTGGAAACGGCAGTTTTTTGGCGATTTTTGGTGGGTGTTAGCCCACGGATCGATGGGGGGGCGCTGGGTCCGGAAATTATTTTGGGCCGAGCCGCTCGGGGGGGTCCCTGACGAGCTGTTAAGCGGATCCATGGGCTCCTGGGGGCCTGTGGGAGGTTTTGAGGGCGTCCCATAGGCGAAAGAGTGGAAACGGCAGTTTTTTGGCGATTTTTGGTGGGTGTTAGCCCACGGATCGATGGGGGGGCGCTGGGTCCGGAAATTATTTTGGGCCGAGCCGCTCGGGGGGGTCCCTGACGAGCTGTTAAGCGGATCCATGGGCTCCTGGGGGCCTGTGGGAGGTTTTGAGGGCGTCCCATAGGCGAAAGAGTGGAAACGGCAGTTTTTTGGCGATTTTTGGTGGGTGTTAGCCCACGGATCGATGGGGGGGCGCTGGGTCCGGAAATTATTTTGGGCCGAGCCGCTCGGGGGGGTCCCTGACGAGCTGTTAAGCGGATCCATGGGCTCCTGGGGGCCTGTGGGAGGTTTTGAGGGCGTCCCATAGGCGAAAGAGTGGAAACGGCAGTTTTTTGGCGATTTTTGGTGGGTGTTAGCCCACGGATCGATGGGGGGGCGCTGGGTCCGGAAATTATTTTGGGCCGAGCCGCTCGGGGGGGTCCCTGACGAGCTGTTAAGCGGATCCATGGGCTCCTGGGGGCCTGTGGGAGGTTTTGAGGGCGTCCCATAGGCGAAAGAGTGGAAACGGCAGTTTTTTGGCGATTTTTGGTGGGTGTTAGCCCACGGATATCGATGGGGGGGCGCTGGGTCCGGAAATTATTTTGGGCCGAACCGCTCGGGGGGGTCCCTGACGAGCTGTTAAGCGGATCCATGGGCTCCTGGGGGCCTGTGGGAGGTTTTGAGGGTGTCCCATAGGCGAAAGAGTGGAAACGGCAGTTTTTTGGCGATTTTTGGTGGGTGTTAGCCCACGGATCGATGGGGGGCGCTGGGTCCCGGAAATTATTTTGGGCCGAGCCGCTCGGGGGGGTCCCTGACGAGCTGTTAAGCGGATCCATGGGCTCCCTGGGGGCCTGTGGGAGGTTTTGAGGGCGTCCCATAGGCGAAAGAGTGGAAACGGCAGTTTTTTGGCGATTTTTGGTGGGTGTTAGCCCACGGATCGATGGGGGGGGCGCTGGGTCCGGAAATTATTTTGGGCCGAGCCGCTCGGGGGGGTCCCTGACGAGCTGGTTAAGCGGATCCATGGGCTCCTGGGGGCCTGTGGGAGGTTTTGAGGGCGTCCCATAGGCGAAAGAGTGGAAACGGCAGTTTTTTGGCGATTTTTGGTGGGTGTTAGCCCACGGATCGATGGGGGGGCGTGCTGGGTCCGGAAATTATTTTGGGCCGAGCCGCTCGGGGGGGTCCCTGACGAGCTGTTAAGCGGATCCATTGGCTCCTGGGGGGCCGTGTGGAGGTTTTGAGGGCGTCCCATAGGCGAAAGAGTGGAAACTGCAGTTTTTTGGCGATTTTTGGTGGGTGTTAGCCCACGGATCGATGGGGGGGCGCTGGGTCCGGAAATTATTTTGGGCCGAGCCGCTCGGGGGGGTCCCTGACGAGCTGTTAAGCGGATCCATGGGCTCCTGGGCCTGTGGGAGGTTTTGAGGCGTCCCATAGGCGAAAGAGTGGAAACGGCAGTTTTTGGATTTTGGGGAGTAGCCCACGGATCGATGGGGGGGCGCTGGGTCCAGGAAATTATTTTGGGCCGAGCCGCTCGGGGGGGTCCCTGACGAGCTGTTAAGCGGATCCATGGGCTCCTGGGGGCCTGTGGGAGGTTTTGAGGGCGTCCCATAGGCGAAAGAGTGGAAACGGCAGTTTTTTGGCGATTTTTGGTGGGTGTTAGCCCACGGATCGATGGGGGGGCGCTGGGTCCGGAAATTATTTTGGGCCGAGCCGCTCGGGGGGGTCCCTGACGAGCCTGTTAAGCGGATCCATGGGCTCCTGGGGGCCTGTGGGAGGTTTTGAGGGCGTCCCATAGGCGAAAGAGTGGAAACGGCAGTTTTTTGGCGATTTTTGGTGGGTGTTAGCCCACGGATCGATGGGGGGGCGCTGGGTCCGGAAATTATTTTGGGCCGAGCCGCTCGGGGGGGTCCCTGACGAGCTGTTAAGCGGATCCATGGGCTCCTGGGGGCCTGTGGGAGGTTTTGAGGGCGTCCCATAGGCGAAAGAGTGGAAACGGCAGTTTTTTGGCGATTTTTGGTGGGTGTTAGCCCACGGATCGATGGGGGGGCGCTGGGTCCGGAAATTATTTTGGGCCGAGCCGCTCGGGGGGGTCCCTGACGAGCTGTTAAGCGGATCCATGGGCTCCTGGGGGCCTGTGGGAGGTTTTGAGGGCGTCCCATAGGCGAAAGAGTGGAAACGGCAGTTTTTTGGCGATTTTTGGTGGGTGTTAGCCCACGGATCGATGGGGGGGCGCTGGGTCCGGAAATTATTTTGGGCCGAGCCGCTCGGGGGGGGTCCCTGACGAGCTGTTAAGCGGATCCATGGGCTCCTGGGGGCCTGTGGGAGGTTTTGAGGGCGTCCCATAGGCGAAAGAGTGGAAACGGCAGTTTTTTGGCGATTTTTGGTGGGTGTTAGCCCACGGATCGATGGGGGGGGCGCTGGTCCGGAAATTATTTTGGGCCGAGCCGCTCGGGGGGGTCCCTGACGAGCTGTTAAGCGGATCCATGGGCTCCTGGGGGCCTGTGGGAGGTTTTGAGGCGTCCCATAGGCGAAAGAGTGGAAACGGCAGTTTTTGGCGATTTTTGGTGGGTGTTAGCCCACGGATCGATGGGGGGGGCGCTGGGTCCGAAAATTATTTTGGGCCGAGCCGCTCGGGGGGGTCCCTGACGAGCTGTTAAGCGGATCCATGGGCTCCTGGGGGCCTGTGGGAGGTTTTGAGGGCGTCCCATAGGCGAAAGAGTGGAAACGGCAGTTTTTTGGCGATTTTTGGTGGGTGTTAGCCCACGGATCGATGGGGGGGGCGCTGGGTCCGGAAATTATTTGGGCCGAGCCGCTCGGGGGGGGTCCCTGACGAGCTGTTAAGCGGATCCATGGGCTCCTGGGGGCCTGTGGAGGTTTTGAGGGCGTCCCATAGGCGAAAGAGTGGAAACGGCAGTTTTTTGGCGATTTTTGGTGGGTGTTAGCCCACGGATCGATGTGGGGGGCGCTGGGTCCGGAAATTATTTTGGGCCGAGCCGCTCGGGGGGGTCCCTGACGAGCTGTTAAGCGGATCCATGGGCTCCTGGGGGCCTGTGGGAGGTTTTGAGGGCGTCCCATAGGCGAAAGAGTGGAAACGGCAGTTTTTTGGCGATTTTTGGTGGGTGTTAGCCCACGGATCGATGGGGGGCGCTGGGTCCGGAAATTATTTTGGGCCGAGCCGCTCGGGGGGGTCCCTGACGAGCTGTTAAGCGGATCCATGGGCTCCTGGGGGCCTGTGGGAGGTTTTGAGGGCGTCCCATAGGCGAAAGAGTGGAAACGGCAGTTTTTTGGCGATTTTTGGTGGGTGTTAGCCCACGGATCGATGGGGGGGCGCTGGGTCCGGAAATTATTTTGGGCCGAGCCGCTCGGGGGGGTCTCTGACGAGCTGTTAAGCGGATCCATGGGCTCCTGGGGGCCTGTGGGAGGTTTTGAGGGCGTCCCATAGGCGAACGAGTGGAAACGGCAGTTTTTTGGCGATTTTTGGTGGGTGTTAGCCCACGGATCGATGGGGGGGGCGCTGGGTCCGGAAATTATTTTGGGCCGAGCCGCTCGGGGGGGTCCCTGACGAGCTGTTAAGCGGATCCATGGGCTCCTGGGGGCCTGTGGGAGGTTTTGAGGGCGTCCCATAGGCGAAAGAGTGGAAACGGCAGTTTTTTGGCGATTTTTGGTGGGTGTTAGCCCACGGATCGATGGGGGGGCGCTGGGTCCGGAAATTATTTTGGGCCGAGCCGCTCGGGGGGGTCCCTGACGAGCTGTTAAGCGGATCCATGGGCTCCTGGGGGCCTGTGGGAGGTTTTGAGGGCGTCCCATAGGCGAAAGAGTGGAAACGGCAGTTTTTTGGCGATTTTTGGTGGGTGTTAGCCCACGGATCGATGGGGGGGCGCTGGGTCCGGAAATTATTTTGGGCCGAGCCGCTCGGGGGGGTCCCTGACGAGCTGTTAAGCGGATCCATGGGCTCCTGGGGGCCTGTGGGAGGTTTTGAGGGCGTCCCATAGGCGAAAGAGTGGAAACGGCAGTTTTTTGGCGATTTTTGGTGGGTGTTAGCCCACGGATCGATGGGGGGGCGCTGGGTCCGGAAATTATTTTGGGCCGAGCCGCTCGGGGGGGTCCCTGACGAGCTGTTAAGTGGATCCATGGGCTCCTGGGGGCCTGTGGGAGGTTTTGAGGGCGTCCCATAGGCGAAAGAGTGGAAACGGCAGTTTTTTGGCGATTTTTGGTGGGTGTTAGCCCACGGATCGATGGGGGGGCGCTGGGTCCGGAAATTATTTTGGGCCGAGCCGCTCGGGGGGGTCCCTGACGAGCTGTTAAGCGGATCCATGGGCTCCTGGGGGCCTGTGGGAGGTTTTGAGGGCGTCCCATAGGTGAAAGAGTGGAAACGGCAGTTTTTTGGCGATTTTTGGTGGGTGTTAGCCCACGGATCGATGGGGGGGCGCTGGGTCCGGAAATTATTTTGGGCTGAGCCGCTCGGGGGGGTCCCTGACGAGATGTTAAGCGGATCCATGGGCTCCTGGGGGCCTGTGGGAGGTTTTGAGGGCATCCCATAGGCGAAAGAGTGGAAACGGCAGTTTTTTGGCGATTTTTGGTGGGTGTTAGCCCACGGATCGATGGGGGGGCGCTGGGTCCGGAAATTATTTTGGGCCGAGCCGCTCGGGGGGGTCCCTGACGAGCTGTTAAGCGGATCCATGGGCTCCTGGGGGCCTGTGGGAGGTTTTGAGGGCGTCCCATAGGCGAAAGAGTGGAAACGGCAGTTTTTTGGCGATTTTTGGTGGGTGTTAGCCCACGGATCGATGGGGGGGCGCTGGGTCCGGAAATTATTTTGGGCCGAGCCGCTCGGGGGGGTCCCTGACGAGCTGTTAAGCAGATCCATGGGCTCCTGGGGGCCTGTGGGAGGTTTTGAGGGCGTCCCATAGGCGAAAGAGTGGAAACGGCAGTTTTTTGGCGATTTTTGGTGGGTGTTAGCCCACGGATCGATGGGGGGGCGCTGGGTCCGGAAATTATTTTGGGCCGAGCTGCTCGGGGGGGTCCCTGACGAGCTGTTAAGCGGATCCATGGGCTCCTGGGGCCTGTGGGAGGTTTTGAGGGCATCCCATAGGCGAAAGAGTGGAAACGGCAGTTTTTTGGCGATTTTTGGTGGGTGTTAGCCCACGGATCGATGGGGGGGCGCTGGGTCCGGAAATTATTTTGGGCCGAGCCGCTCGGGGGGGTCCCTGAAGAGCTGTTAAGCGGATCCATGGGCTCTTGGGGGCCTGTGGGAGGTTTTGAGGGCGTCCCATAGGCGAAAGAGTGGAAACGGCAGTTTTTTGGCGATTTTTGGTGGGTGTTAGCCCACGGATCGATGGGGGGGCGCTGGGTCCGGAAATTATTTTGGGCCGAGCCGCTCGGGGGGGTCCCTGACGAGCTGTTAAGCGGATCCATGGGCTCCTGGGGGCCTGTGGGAGGTTTTGAGGGCGTCCCATAGGCGAAAGAGTGGAAACGGCAGTTTTTTGGCGATTTTTGGTGGGTGTTAGCCCACGGATCGATGGGGGGGCGCTGGGTCCGGAAATTATTTTGGGCCGAGCCGCTCGGGGGGGTCCCTGACGAGCTGTTAAGCGGATCCATGGGCTCCTGGGGGCCTGTGGGAGGTTTTGAGGGCGTCCCATAGGCGAAAGAGTGGAAACGGCAGTTTTTTGGCGATTTTTGGTGGGTGTTAGCCCACGGATCGATGGGGGGGCGCTGGGTCCGGAAATTATTTTGGGTCGAGCCACTCGGGGGGGTCCCTGACGAGCTGTTAAGCGGATCCATGGGCTCCTGGGGGCCTGTGGGAGGTTTTGAGGGCGTCCCATAGGCGAAAGAGTGGAAACGGCAGTTTTTTGGCGATTTTTGGTGGGTGTTAGCCCACGGATCGATGGGGGGGCGCTGGGTCCGGAAATTATTTTGGGCCGAGCCGCTCGGGGGGGTCCCTGACGAGCTGTTAAGCGGATCCATGGGCTCCTGGGGGCCTGTGGGAGGTTTTGAGGGCGTCCCATAGGCGAAAGAGTGGAAACGGCAGTTTTTTGGCGATTTTTGGTGGGTGTTAGCCCACGGATCGATGGGGGGGCGCTGGGTCCGGAAATTATTTTGGGCCGAGCCGCTCGGGGGGGTCCCTGACGAGCTGTTAAGCGGATCCATGGGCTCCTGGGGGCCTGTGGGAGGTTTTGAGGGCGTCCCATAGGCGAAAGAGTGGAAACGGCAGTTTTTTGGCGATTTTTGGTGGGTGTTAGCCCACGGATCGATGGGGGGGCGCTGGGTCCGGAAATTATTTTGGGCCGAGCCGCTCGGGGGGGTCCCTGACGAGCTGTTAAGCGGATCCATGGGCTCCTGGGGGCCTGTGGGAGGTTTTGAGGGCGTCCCATAGGCGAAAGAGTGGAAACGGCAGTTTTTTGGCGATTTTTCGTGGGTGTTAGCCCACGGATCGATGGGGGGGCGCTGGGTTCGGAAATTATTTTGGGCCGAGCCACTCGGGGGGGTCCCTGACGAGCTGTTAAGCGGATCCATGGGCTCCTGGGTGCCTGTGGGAGGTTTTGAGGGCGTCCCATAGGCGAAAGAGTGGAAACGGCAGTTTTTTGGCGATTTTTCGTGGGTGTTAGCCCACGGATCGATGGGGGGGCGCTGGGTCCGGAAATTATTTTTGGCCGAGCCGCTCGGGGGGGTCCCTGACGAGCTGTTAAGCGGATCCATGGGCTCCTGGGGGCCTGTGGGAGGTTTTGAGGGCGTCCCATAGGCGAAAGAGTGGAAACGGCAGTTTTTTGGCGATTTTTGGTGGGTGTTAGCCCACGGATCGATGGGGGGGCGCTGGGTCCGGAAATTATTTTGGGCCGAGCCGCTCGGGGGGGTCCCTGACGAGCTGTTAAGCGGATCCATGGGCTCCTGGGGGCCTGTGGGAGGTTTTGAGGGCGTCCCATAGGCGAAAGAGTGGAAACGGCAGTTTTTTGGCGATTTTTGGTGGGTGTTAGCCCACGGATCGATGGGGGGGCGCTGGGTCCGGAAATTATTTTGGGCCGAGCCGCTCGGGGGGGTCCCTGACGAGCTGTTAAGCGGATCCATGGGCTCCTGGGGGCCTGTGGGAGGTTTTGAGGGCGTCCCATAGGCGAAAGAGTGGAAACGGCAGTTTTTTGGCGATTTTTGGTGGGTGTTAGCCCACGGATCGATGGGGGGGCGCTGGGTCCGGAAATTATTTTGGGCCGAGACGCTCGGGGGGGTCCCTGACGAGCTGTTAAGCGGATCCATGGGCTCCTGGGGGCCTGTGGGAGGTTTTGAGGGCGTCCCATAGGCGAAAGAGTGGAAACGGCAGTTTTTTGGCGATTTTTGGTGGGTGTTAGCCCACGGATCGATGGGGGGGCGCTGGGTCCGGAAATTATTTTGGGCCGAGCCGCTCGGGGGGGTCCCTGACGAGCTGTTAAGCGGATCCATGGGCTCCTGGGGGCCTGTGGGAGGTTTTGAGGGCGTCCCATAGGCGAAAGAGTGGAAACGGCAGTTTTTTGGCGATTTTTCGTGGGTGTTAGCCCACGGATCGATGGGGGGGCGCTGGGTCCGGAAATTATTTTGGGCCGAGCCGCTCGGGGGGGTCCCTGACGAGCTGTTAAGCGGATCCATGGGCTCCTGGGGGCCTGTGGGAGGTTTTGAGGGCGTCCCATAGGCGAAAGAGTGGAAACGACAGTTTTTTGGCGATTTTTGGTGGGTGTTAGCCCACGGATCGATGGGGGGGCGCTGGGTCCGGAAATTATTTTGGACCGAGCCGCTCGGGGGGGTCCCTGACGAGCTGTTAAGCGGATCCATGGGCTCCTGGGGGCCTGTGGGAGGTTTTGAGGGCGTCCCATAGGCGAAAGAGTGGAAACGGCAGTTTTTTGGCGATTTTTGGTGGGTGTTAGCCCACGGATCGATGGGGGGGCGCTGGGTCAGGAAATTATTTTGGGCTGAGACGCTCGGGGGGGTCCCTGACGAGCTGTTAAGCGGATCCATGGGCTCCTGGGGGCCTGTGGGAGGTTTTGAGGGCGTCCCATAGGCGAAAGAGTGGAAACGGCAGTTTTTTGGCGATTTTTCGTGGGTGTTAGCCCACGGATCGATGGGGGGGCGCTGGGTCCGGAAATTATTTTGGGCCGAGCCGCTCGGGGGGGTCCCTGACGAGCTGTTAAGCGGATCCATGGGCTCCTGGGGGCCTGTGGGAGGTTTTGAGGGCGTCCCATAGGCGAAAGAGTGGAAACGGCAGTTTTTTGGCGATTTTTGGTGGGTGTTAGCCCACGGATCGATGGGGGGGCGCTGGGTCCGGAAATTATTTTGGGCCGAGCCGCTCGGGGGGGTCCCTGACGAGCTGTTAAGCGGATCCATGGGCTCCTGGGGGCCTGTGGGAGGTTTTGAGGGCGTCCCATAGGCGAAAGAGTGGAAACGGCAGTTTTTTGGCGATTTTTCGTGGGTGTTAGCCCACGGATCGATGTGGGGGCGCTGGGTCCGGAAATTATTTTGGGCCGAGCCGCTCGGGGGGGTCCCTGACGAGCTGTTAAGCGGATCCATGGGCTCCTGGGGGCCTGTGGGAGGTTTTGAGGGCGTCCCATAGGCGAAAGAGTGGAAACGGCAGTTTTTTGGCGATTTTTCGTGGGTGTTAGCCCACGGATCGATGGGGGGGCGCTGGGTCCGGAAATTATTTTGGGCCGAGCCGCTCGGGGGGGTCCCTGACGAGCTGTTAAGCGGATCCATGGGCTCCTGGGGGCCTGTGGGAGGTTTTGAGGGCGTCCCATAGGCGAAAGAGTGGAAACGGCAGTTTTTTGGCGATTTTTGGTGGGTGTTAGCCCACGGATCGATGGGGGGGCACTGGGTCCGGAAATTATTTTGGGCCGAGCCGCTCGGGGGGGTCCCTGACGAGCTGTTAAGCGGATCCATGGGCTCCGGGGGGCCTGTGGGAGGTTTTGAGGGCGTCCCATAGGCGAAAGAGTGGAAACGGCAGTTTTTTGGCGATTTTTGGTGGGTGTTAGCCCACGGATCGATGGGGGGGCGCTGGGTCCGGAAATTATTTTGGGCCGAGCCGCTCGGGGGGGTCCCTGACGAGCTGTTAAGCGGATCCATGGGCTCCTGGGGGCCTGTGGGAGGTTTTGAGGGCGTCCCATAGGCGAAAGAGTGGAAACGGCAGTTTTTTGGCGATTTTTGGTGGGTGTTAGCCCACGGATCGATGGGGGGGCGCTGGGTCCGGAAATTATTTTGGGCCGAGCCGCTCGGGGGGGTCCCTGACGAGCTGTTAAGCGGATCCATGGGCTCCTGGGGGCCTGTGGGAGGTTTTGAGGGCGTCCCATAGGCGAAAGAGTGGAAACGGCAGTTTTTTGGCGATTTTTGGTGGGTGTTAGCCCACGGATCGATGGGGGGGCGCTGGGTCCGGAAATTATTTTGGGCCGAGCCGCTCGGGGGGGTCCCTGACGAGCTGTTAAGCGGATCCATGGGCTCCTGGGGGCCTGTGGGAGGTTTTGAGGGCGTCCCATAGGCGAAAGAGTGGAAACGGCAGTTTTTTGGCGATTTTTCGTGGGTGTTAGCCCACGGATCGATGGGGGGGCGCTGGGTCCGGAAATTATTTTGGGCCGAACCGCTCGGGGGGGTCCCTGACGAGCTGTTAAGCGGATCCATGGGCTCCTGGGGGCCTGTGGGAGGTTTTGAGGGCGTCCCATAGGCGAAAGAGTGGAAACGACAGTTTTTTGGCGATTTTTGGTGGGTGTTAGCCCACGGATCGATGGGGGGGCGCTGGGTCCGGAAATTATTTTGGGCCGAGCCGCTCGGGGGGGTCCCTGACGAGCTGTTAAGCGGATCCATGGGCTCCTGGGGGCCTGTGGGAGGTTTTGAGGGCGTCCCATAGGCGAAAGAGTGGAAACGGCAGTTTTTTGGCGATTTTTGGTGGGTGTTAGCCCACGGATCGATGGGGGGGCGCTGGGTCCGGAAATTATTTTGGGCCGAACCGCTCGGGGGGGTCCCTGACGAGCTGTTAAGCGGATCCATGGGCTCCTGGGGGCCTGTGGGAGGTTTTGAGGGCATCCCATAGGCGAAAGAGTGGAAACGGCAGTTTTTTGGCGATTTTTCGTGGGTGTTAGCCCACGGATCGATGGGGGGGCGCTGGGTCCGGAAATTATTTTGGGCCGAGCCGCTCGGAGGGGTCCCTGACGAGCTGTTAAGCGGATCCATGGGCTCCTGGGGGCCTGTGGGAGGTTTTGAGGGCGTCCCATAGGCGAAAGAGTGGAAACGGCAGTTTTTTGGCGATTTTTGGTGGGTGTTAGCCCACGGATCGATGGGGGGGCGCTGGGTCCGGAAATTATTTTGGGCCGAACCGCTCGGGGGGGTCCCTGACGAGCTGTTAAGCGGATCCATGGGCTCCTGGGGGCCTGTGGGAGGTTTTGAGGGCATCCCATAGGCGAAAGAGTGGAAACGGCAGTTTTTTGGCGATTTTTCGTGGGTGTTAGCCCACGGATCGATGGGGGGGCGCTGGGTCCGGAAATTATTTTGGGCCGAGCCGCTTGGGGGGGTCCCTGACGAGCTGTTAAGCGGATCCATGGGCTCCTGGGGGCCTGTGGGAGGTTTTGAGGGCGTCCCATAGGCGAAAGAGTGGAAACGGCAGTTTTTTGGCGATTTTTGGTGGGTGTTAGCCCACGGATCGATGGGGGGGCGCTGGGTCCGGAAATTATTTTGGGCCGAGCTGCTCGAGGGGGTCCCTGACGAGCTGTTAAGCGGATCCATGGGCTCCTGGGGGCCTGTGGGAGGTTTTGAGGGCGTCCCATAGGCGAAAGAGTGGAAACGGCAGTTTTTTGGCGATTTTTGGTGGGTGTTAGCCCACGGATCGATGGGGGGGCGCTGGGTCCGGAAATTATTTTGGGCCGAGCCGCTCGGGGGGGTCCCTGACGAGCTGTTAAGCGGATCCATGGGCTCCTGGGGGCCTGTGGGAGGTTTTGAGGGCGTCCCATAGGCGAAAGAGTGGAAACGGCAGTTTTTTGGCGATTTTTCGTGGGTGTTAGCCCACGGATCGATGGGGGGGCGCTGGGTCCGGAAATTATTTTGGGCCGAGCCGCTCGGGGGGGTCCCTGACGAGCTGTTAAGCGGATCCATGGGCTCCTGGGGGCCTGTGGGAGGTTTTGAGGGCGTCCCATAGGCGAAAGAGTGGAAACGGCAGTTTTTTGGCGATTTTTGGTGGGTGTTAGCCCACGGATCGATGGGGGGGCGCTGGGTCCGGAAATTATTTTGGGCCGAGCCGCTCGGGGGGGTCCCTGACGAGCTGTTAATCGGATCCATGGGCTCCTGGGGGCCTGTGGGAGGTTTTGAGGGCGTCCCATAGGCGAAAGAGTGGAAATGGCAGTTTTTTGGCGATTTTTGGTGGGTGTTAGCCCACGGATCGATGGGGGGGCGCTGGGTCCGGAAATTATTTTGGGCCGAACCGCTCGGGGGCGTCCCTGACGAGCTGTTAAGCGGATCCATGGGCTCCTGGGGGCCTGTGGGAGGTTTTGAGGGCGTCCCATAGGCGAAAGAGTGGAAACGGCAGTTTTTTGGCGATTTTTGGTGGGTGTTAGCCCACGGATCGATGGGGGGGCGCTGGGTCCGGAAATTATTTTGGGCCGAGCCGCTCGGGGGGGTCCCTGACGAGCTGTTAAGTGGATCCATGGGCTCCTGGGGGCCTGTGGGAGGTTTTGAGGGCGTCCCATAGGCGAAAGAGTGGAAACGGCAGTTTTTTGGCGATTTTTCGTGGGTGTTAGCCCACGGATCGATGGGGGGGCGCTGGGTCCGGAAATTATTTTGGGCCGAGCCGCTCGGGGGGGTCCCTGACGAGCTGTTAAGCGGATCCATGGGCTCCTGGGGGCCTGTGGGAGGTTTTGAGGGCGTCCCATAGGCGAAAGAGTGGAAACGGCAGTTTTTTGGCGATTTTTCGTGGGTGTTAGCCCACGGATCGATGGGGGGGCGCTGGGTCCGGAAATTATTTTGGGCCGAGCCGCTCGGGGGGGTCCCTGACGAGCTGTTAAGCGGATCCATGGGCTCCTGGGGGCCTGTGGGAGGTTTTGAGGGCGTCCCATAGGCGAAAGAGTGGAAACGGCAGTTTTTTGGCGATTTTTGGTGGGTGTTAGCCCACGGATCGATGGGGGGGCGCTGGGTCTGGAAATTATTTTGGGCCGAGCCGCTCGGGGGGGTCCCTGACGAGCTGTTAAGCGGATCCATGGGCTCCTGGGGGCCTGTGGGAGGTTTTGAGGGCGTCCCATAGGCGAAAGAGTGGAAACGGCAGTTTTTTGGCGATTTTTCGTGGGTGTTAGCCCACGGATCGATGGGGGGGCGCTGGGTCCGGAAATTATTTTGGGCCGAGCCGCTAGGGGGGGTCCCTGACGAGCTGTTAAGCGGATCCATGGGCTCCTGGGGGCCTGTGGGAGGTTTTGAGGGCGTCCCATAGGCGAAAGAGTGGAAACGGCAGTTTTTTGGCGATTTTTGGTGGGTGTTAGCCCACGGATCGATGGGGGGGCGCTGGGTCCGGAAATTATTTTGGGCCGAGCCGCTCGGGGGGGTCCCTGACGAGCTGTTAAGCGGATCCATGGGCTCCTGGGGGCCTGTGGGAGGTTTTGAGGGCGTCCCATAGGCGAAAGAGTGGAAACGGCAGTTTTTTGGCGATTTTTGGTGGGTGTTAGCCCACGGATCGATGGGGGGGCGCTGGGTCCGGAAATTATTTTGGGCCGAGCCACTCGGGGGGGTCCCTGACGAGCTGTTAAGCGGATCCATGGGCTCCGGGGGGCCTGTGGGAGGTTTTGAGGGCGTCCCATAGGCGAAAGAGTGGAAACGGCAGTTTTTTGGCGATTTTTCGTGGGTGTTAGCCCACGGATCGATGGGGGGGCGCTGGGTCCGGAAATTATTTGGGGCCGAGCCGCTCGGGGGGGTCCCTGACGAGCTGTTAAGCGGATCCATGGGCTCCGGGGGGCCTGTGGGAGGTTTTGAGGGCGTCCCATAGGCGAAAGAGTGGAAACGGCAGTTTTTTGGCGATTTTTCGTGGGTGTTAGCCCACGGATCGATGGGGGGGCGCTGGGTCCGGAAATTATTTTGGGCCGAGCCGCTCGGGGGGGTCCCTGACGAGCTGTTAAGCGGATCCATGGGCTCCGGGGGGCCTGTGGGAGGTTTTGAGGGCGTCCCATAGGCGAAAGAGTGGAAACGGCAGTTTTTTGGCGATTTTTCGTGGGTGTTAGCCCACGGATCGATGGGGGGGCGCTGGGTCCGGAAATTATTTTGGGCCGAGCCACTCGGGGGGGTCCCTGACGAGCTGTTAAGCGGATCCATGGGCTCCTGGGGGCCTGTGGGAGGTTTTGAGGGCGTCCCATAGGCGAAAGAGTGGAAACGGCAGTTTTTTGGCGATTTTTGGTGGGTGTTAGCCCACGGATCGATGGGGGGGCGCTGGGTCTGGAAATTATTTTGGGCCGAGCCGCTCGGGGGGTTCCCTGACGAGCTGTTAAGCGGATCCATGGGCTCCTGGGGGCCTGTGGGAGGTTTTGAGGGCGTCCCATAGGCGAAAGAGTGGAAACGGCAGTTTTTTGGCGATTTTTCGTGGGTGTTAGCCCACGGATCGATGGGGGGGCGCTGGGTCCGGAAATTATTTTGGGCCGAGCCACTCGGGGGGGTCCCTGACGAGCTGTTAAGCGGATCCATGGGCTCCTGGGGGCCTGTGGGAGGTTTTGAGGGCGTCCCATAGGCGAAAGAGTGGAAACGGCAGTTTTTTGGCTATTTTTGGTGGGTGTTAGCCCACGGATCGATGGGGGGGCGCTGGGTCCGGAAATTATTTTGGGCCGAGCCGCTCGGGGGGGTCCCTGACGAGCTGTTAAGCGGATCCATGGGCTCCTGGGGGCCTGTGGGAGGTTTTGAGGGCGTCCCATAGGCGAAAGAGTGGAAACGGCAGTTTTTTGGCGATTTTTGGTGGGTGTTAGCCCACGGATCGATGGGGGGGCGCTGGGTCCGGAAATTATTTTGGGCCGAGCCGCTCGGGGGGGTCCCTGAAGAGCTGTTAAGCGGATCCATGGGCTCCTGGGGGCCTGTGGGAGGTTTTGAGGGCGTCCCATAGGCGAAAGAGTGGAAACGGCAGTTTTTTGGCGATTTTTCGTGGGTGTTAGCCCACGGATCGATGGGGGGGCGCTGGGTCCGGAAATTATTTTGGGCCGAGCCGCTCGGGGGGGTCCCTGACGAGCTGTTAAGCGGATCCATGGGCTCCTGGGGGCCTGTGGGAGGTTTTGAGGGCGTCCCATAGGCTAAAGAGTGGAAACGGCAGTTTTTTGGCGATTTTTGGTGGGTGTTAGCCCACGGATCGATGGGGGGGCGCTGGGTCCGGAAATTATTTTGGGCCGAGCCGCTCGAGGGGGTCCCTGACGAGCTGTTAAGCGGATCCATGGGCTCCTGGGGGCCTGTGGGAGGTTTTGAGGGCGTCCCATAGGCGAAAGAGTGGAAACGGCAGTTTTTTGGCGATTTTTCGTGGGTGTTAGCCCACGGATCGATGGGGGGGCGCTGGGTCCGGAAATTATTTTGGGCCGAGCCGCTCGGGGGGGTCCCTGACGAGCTGTTAAGCGGATCCATGGGCTCCTGGGGGCCTGTGGGAGGTTTTGAGGGCGTCCCATAGGCGAAAGAGTGGAAACGGCAGTTTTTTGGCGATTTTTGGTGGGTGTTAGCCCACGGATCGATGGGGGGGCGCTGGGTCCGGAAATTATTTTGGGCCGAGCCGCTCGGGGGGGTCCCTGACGAGCTGTTAAGCGGATCCATGGGCTCCTGGGGGCCTGTGGGAGGTTTTGAGGGCGTCCCATAGGCGAAAGAGTGGAAACGGCAGTTTTTTGGCGATTTTTCGTGGGTGTTAGCCCACGGATCGATGGGGGGGCGCTGGGTCCGGAAATTATTTTGGGCCGAGCCGCTCGGGGGGGTCCCTGACGAGCTGTTAAGCGGATCCATGGGCTCCTGGGGGCCTGTGGGAGGTTTTGAGGGCGTCCCATAGGCGAAAGAGTGGAAACGGCAGTTTTTTGGCGATTTTTCGTGGGTGTTAGCCCACGGATCGATGGGGGGGCGCTGGGTCCGGAAATTATTTTGGGCCGAGCCGCTCGGGGGGGTCCCTGACGAGCTGTTAAGCGGATCCATGGGCTCCTGGGGGCCTGTGGGAGGTTTTGAAGGCGTCCCATAGGCGAAAGAGTGGAAACGGCAGTTTTTTGGCGATTTTTGGTGGGTGTTAGCCCACGGATCGATGGGGGGGCGCTGGGTCCGGAAATTATTTTGGGCCGAGCCGCTCGGGGGGGTCCCTGACGAGCTGTTAAGCGGATCCATGGGCTCCTGGGGGCCTGTGGGAGGTTTTGAGGGCGTCCCATAGGCGAAAGAGTGGAAACGGCAGTTTTTTGGCGATTTTTCGTGGGTGTTAGCCCACGGATCGATGGGGGGGCGCTGGGTCCGGAAATTATTTTAGGCCGAGCCGCTCGGGGGGGTCCCTGACGAGCTGTTAAGCGGATCCATGGGCTCCTGGGGGCCTGTGGGAGGTTTTGAGGGCGTCCCATAGGCGAAAGAGTGGAAACGGCAGTTTTTTGGCGATTTTTGGTGGGTGTTAGCCCACGGATCGATGGGGGGGCGCTGGGTCCGGAAATTATTTTGGGCCGAGCCGCTCGGGGGGGTCCCTGACGAGCTGTTAAGCAGATCCATGGGCTCCTGGGGGCCTGTGGGAGGTTTTGAGGGCGTCCCATAGGCGAAAGAGTGGAAACGGCAGTTTTTTGGCGATTTTTCGTGGGTGTTAGCCCACGGATCGATGGGGGGGCGCTGGGTCCGGAAATTATTTTGGGCCGAGCCGCTCGGGGGGGTCCCTGACGAGATGTTAAGCGGATCCATGGGCTCCTGGGGGCCTGTGGGAGGTTTTGAGGGCGTCCCATAGGCGAAAGAGTGGAAATGGCAGTTTTTTGGCGATTTTTGGTGGGTGTTAGCCCACGGATCGATGGGGGGGGCGCTGGGTCCGGAAATTATTTTGGGCCGAGCCACTCGGGGGGGTCCCTGACGAGCTGTTAAGCGGATCCATGGGCTCCTGGGGGCCTGTGGGAGGTTTTGAGGGCGTCCCATAGGCGAAAGAGTGGAAACGGCAGTTTTTTGGCGATTTTTGGTGGGTGTTAGCCCACGGATCGATGGGGGGGCGCTGGGTCCGGAAATTATTTTGGGCCGAGCCGCTCGGGGGGGTCCCTGACGAGCTGTTAAGCGGATCCATGGGCTCCTGGGGGCCTGTGGGAGGTTTTGAGGGCGTCCCATAGGCGAAAGAGTGGAAACGGCAGTTTTTTGGCGATTTTTCGTGGGTGTTAGCCCACGGATCGATGGGGGGGCGCTGGGTCCGGAAATTATTTTGGGCCGAGCCGCTCGGGGGGGTCCCTGACGAGCTGTTAAGCGGATCCATGGGCTCCTGGGGGGCCTGTGGGAGGTTTTGAGGGCGTCCCATAGGCGAAAGAGTGGAAACGACAGTTTTTTGGCGATTTTTGGTGGGTGTTAGCCCACGGATCGATGGGGGGGCGCTGGGTCCGGAAATTATTTTGGGCCGAGCCGATCGGGGGGGTCCCTGACGAGATGTTAAGCGGATCCATGGGCTCCTGGGGGCCTGTGGGAGGTTTTGAGGGCGTCCCATAGGCGAAAGAGTGGAAACGGCAGTTTTTTGGCGATTTTTGGTGGGTGTTAGCCCACGGATCGATGGGGGGGCGCTGGGTCCGGAAATTATTTTGGGCCGAGCCGCTCGGGGGGGTCCCTGACGAGCTGTTAAGCGGATCCATGGGCTCCTGGGGGCCTGTGGGAGGTTTTGAGGGCGTCCCATAGGCGAAAGAGTGGAAACGGCAGTTTTTTGGCGATTTTTCGGTGGGTGTTAGCCCACGGATCGATGGGGGGGGCGCTGGGTCCGGAAAATTATTTTGGGCCGAGCCGCTCGGGGGGGTCCCTGACGAGCTGTTAAGCGGATCCATGGGCTCCTGGGGGGCCTGTGGGAGGTTTTGAGGGCGTCCCATAGGCGAAAGAGTGGAAACGGCAGTTTTTTGGCGATTTTTGCGTGGGTGTTAGCCCACGGATCGATGGGGGGGCGCTGGGTCCGGAAATTATTTTGGGCCGAGCCGCTCGGGGGGGTCCCTGACGAGCTGTTAAGCGGATCCATGGGCTCCTGGGGGCCTGTGGGAGGTTTTGAGGGCGTCCCATAGGCGAAAGAGTGGAAACGGCAGTTTTTTGGCGATTTTTGGTGGGTGTTAGCCCACGGATCGATGGGGGGGCGCTGGGTCCGGAAATTATTTTGGGCCGAGCCGCTCGGGGGGGTCCCTGACGAGCTGTTAAGCGGATCCATGGGCTCCTGGGGGCCTGTGGGAGGTTTTGAGGGCGTCCCATAGGCGAAAGAGTGGAAACGGCAGTTTTTTGGCGATTTTTGGTGGGTGTTAGCCCACGGATCGATGGGGGGGCGCTGGGTCCGGAAATTATTTTGGGCCGAGCCGCTCGGGGGGGTCCCTGACGAGCTGTTAAGCGGATCCATGGGCTCCTGGGGGCCTGTGGGAGGTTTTGAGGGCGTCCCATAGGCGAAAGAGTGGAAACGGCAGTTTTTTGGCGATTTTTGGTGGGTGTTAGCCCACGGATCGATGGGGGGGGCGCTGGGTCCGGAAATTATTTTGGGCCGAGCCGCTCGGGGGGGTCCCTGACGAGCTGTTAAGCGGATCCATGGGCTCCTGGGGGCCCTGTGGGAGGTTTTGAGGGCGTCCCATAGGCGAAAGAGTGGAAACGGCAGTTTTTTGGCGATTTTTGGTGGGTGTTAGCCCACGGATCGATGGGGGGGCGCTGGGTCCGGAAATTATTTTGGGCCGAGCCGCTCGGGGGGGTCCCTGACGAGCTGTTAAGCGGATCCATGGGCTCCTGGGGGCCTGTGGGAGGTTTTGAGGGCGTCCCATAGGCGAAAGAGTGGAAACGGCAGTTTTTTGGCGATTTTTGGTGGGTGTTAGCCCACGGATCGATGGGGGGGCGCTGGGTCCGGAAATTATTTTGGGCCGAGCCGCTCGGGGGGGTCCCTGACGAGCTGTTAAGCGGATCCATGGGCTCCTGGGGGCCTGTGGGAGGTTTTGAGGGCGTCCCATAGGCGAAAGAGTGGAAACGGCAGTTTTTTGGCGATTTTTGGTGGGTGTTAGCCCACGGATCGATGGGGGGGCGCTGGGTCCGGAAATTATTTTGGGCCGAGCCGCTCGGGGGGGTCCCTGACGAGCTGTTAAGCGGATCCATGGGCTCCTGGGGGCCTGTGGGAGGTTTTGAGGGCGTCCCATAGGCGAAAGAGTGGAAACGGCAGTTTTTTGGCGATTTTTGGTGGGTGTTAGCCCACGGATCGATGGGGGGGCGCTGGGTCCGGAAATTATTTTGGGCCGAGCCGCTCGGGGGGGTCCCTGACGAGCTGTTAAGCGGATCCATGGGCTCCTGGGGGCCTGTGGGAGGTTTTGAGGGCGTCCCATAGGCGAAAGAGTGGAAACGGCAGTTTTTTGGCGATTTTTGGTGGGTGTTAGCCCACGGATCGATGGGGGGGCGCTGGGTCCGGAAATTATTTTGGGCCGAGCCGCTCGGGGGGGTCCCTGACGAGCTGTTAAGCGGATCCATGGGCTCCTGGGGGCCTGTGGGAGGTTTTGAGGGCGTCCCATAGGCGAAAGAGTGGAAACGGCAGTTTTTTGGCGATTTTTGGTGGGTGTTAGCCCACGGATCGATGGGGGGGCGCTGGGTCCGGAAATTATTTTGGGCCGAGCCGCTCGGGGGGGTCCCTGACGAGCTGTTAAGCGGATCCATGGGCTCCTGGGGGCCTGTGGGAGGTTTTGAGGGCGTCCCATAGGCGAAAGAGTGGAAACGGCAGTTTTTTGGCGATTTTTGGTGGGTGTTAGCCCACGGATCGATGGGGGGGCGCTGGGTCCGGAAATTATTTTGGGCCGAGCCGCTCGGGGGGGTCCCTGACGAGCTGTTAAGCGGATCCATGGGCTCCTGGGGGCCTGTGGGAGGTTTTGAGGGCGTCCCATAGGCGAAAGAGTGGAAACGGCAGTTTTTTGGCGATTTTTGGTGGGTGTTAGCCCACGGATCGATGGGGGGGCGCTGGGTCCGGAAATTATTTTGGGCCGAGCCGCTCGGGGGGGTCCCTGACGAGCTGTTAAGCGGATCCATGGGCTCCTGGGGGCCTGTGGGAGGTTTTGAGGGCGTCCCATAGGCGAAAGAGTGGAAACGGCAGTTTTTTGGCGATTTTTGGTGGGTGTTAGCCCACGGATCGATGGGGGGGCGCTGGGTCCGGAAATTATTTTGGGCCGAGCCGCTCGGGGGGGTCCCTGACGAGCTGTTAAGCGGATCCATGGGCTCCTGGGGGCCTGTGGGAGGTTTTGAGGGCGTCCCATAGGCGAAAGAGTGGAAACGGCAGTTTTTTGGCGATTTTTGGTGGGTGTTAGCCCACGGATCGATGGGGGGGCGCTGGGTCCGGAAATTATTTTGGGCCGAGCCGCTCGGGGGGGTCCCTGACGAGCTGTTAAGCGGATCCATGGGCTCCTGGGGGCCTGTGGGAGGTTTTGAGGGCGTCCCATAGGCGAAAGAGTGGAAACGGCAGTTTTTTGGCGATTTTTGGTGGGTGTTAGCCCACGGATCGATGGGGGGGCGCTGGGTCCGGAAATTATTTTGGGCCGAGCCGCTCGGGGGGGTCCCTGACGAGCTGTTAAGCGGATCCATGGGCTCCTGGGGGCCTGTGGGAGGTTTTGAGGGCGTCCCATAGGCGAAAGAGTGGAAACGGCAGTTTTTTGGCGATTTTTGGTGGGTGTTAGCCCACGGATCGATGGGGGGGCGCTGGGTCCGGAAATTATTTTGGGCCGAGCCGCTCGGGGGGGTCCCTGACGAGCTGTTAAGCGGATCCATGGGCTCCTGGGGGCCTGTGGGAGGTTTTGAGGGCGTCCCATAGGCGAAAGAGTGGAAACGGCAGTTTTTTGGCGATTTTTGGTGGGTGTTAGCCCACGGATCGATGGGGGGGCGCTGGGTCCGGAAATTATTTTGGGCCGAGCCGCTCGGGGGGGTCCCTGACGAGCTGTTAAGCGGATCCATGGGCTCCTGGGGGCCTGTGGGAGGTTTTGAGGGCGTCCCATAGGCGAAAGAGTGGAAACGGCAGTTTTTTGGCGATTTTTGGTGGGTGTTAGCCCACGGATCGATGGGGGGGCGCTGGGTCCGGAAATTATTTTGGGCCGAGCCGCTCGGGGGGGTCCCTGACGAGCTGTTAAGCGGATCCATGGGCTCCTGGGGGCCTGTGGGAGGTTTTGAGGGCGTCCCATAGGCGAAAGAGTGGAAACGGCAGTTTTTTGGCGATTTTTGGTGGGTGTTAGCCCACGGATCGATGGGGGGGCGCTGGGTCCGGAAATTATTTTGGGCCGAGCCGCTCGGGGGGGTCCCTGACGAGCTGTTAAGCGGATCCATGGGCTCCTGGGGGCCTGTGGGAGGTTTTGAGGGCGTCCCATAGGCGAAAGAGTGGAAACGGCAGTTTTTTGGCGATTTTTGGTGGGTGTTAGCCCACGGATCGATGGGGGGGCGCTGGGTCCGGAAATTATTTTGGGCCGAGCCGCTCGGGGGGGTCCCTGACGAGCTGTTAAGCGGATCCATGGGCTCCTGGGGGCCTGTGGGAGGTTTTGAGGGCGTCCCATAGGCGAAAGAGTGGAAACGGCAGTTTTTTGGCGATTTTTGGTGGGTGTTAGCCCACGGATCGATGGGGGGGCGCTGGGTCCGGAAATTATTTTGGGCCGAGCCGCTCGGGGGGGTCCCTGACGAGCTGTTAAGCGGATCCATGGGCTCCTGGGGGCCTGTGGGAGGTTTTGAGGGCGTCCCATAGGCGAAAGAGTGGAAACGGCAGTTTTTTGGCGATTTTTGGTGGGTGTTAGCCCACGGATCGATGGGGGGGCGCTGGGTCCGGAAATTATTTTGGGCCGAGCCGCTCGGGGGGGTCCCTGACGAGCTGTTAAGCGGATCCATGGGCTCCTGGGGGCCTGTGGGAGGTTTTGAGGGCGTCCCATAGGCGAAAGAGTGGAAACGGCAGTTTTTTGGCGATTTTTGGTGGGTGTTAGCCCACGGATCGATGGGGGGGCGCTGGGTCCGGAAATTATTTTGGGCCGAGCCGCTCGGGGGGGTCCCTGACGAGCTGTTAAGCGGATCCATGGGCTCCTGGGGGCCTGTGGGAGGTTTTGAGGGCGTCCCATAGGCGAAAGAGTGGAAACGGCAGTTTTTTGGCGATTTTTGGTGGGTGTTAGCCCACGGATCGATGGGGGGGCGCTGGGTCCGGAAATTATTTTGGGCCGAGCCGCTCGGGGGGGTCCCTGACGAGCTGTTAAGCGGATCCATGGGCTCCTGGGGGCCTGTGGGAGGTTTTGAGGGCGTCCCATAGGCGAAAGAGTGGAAACGGCAGTTTTTTGGCGATTTTTGGTGGGTGTTAGCCCACGGATCGATGGGGGGGCGCTGGGTCCGGAAATTATTTTGGGCCGAGCCGCTCGGGGGGGTCCCTGACGAGCTGTTAAGCGGATCCATGGGCTCCTGGGGGCCTGTGGGAGGTTTTGAGGGCGTCCCATAGGCGAAAGAGTGGAAACGGCAGTTTTTTGGCGATTTTTGGTGGGTGTTAGCCCACGGATCGATGGGGGGGCGCTGGGTCCGGAAATTATTTTGGGCCGAGCCGCTCGGGGGGGTCCCTGACGAGCTGTTAAGCGGATCCATGGGCTCCTGGGGGCCTGTGGGAGGTTTTGAGGGCGTCCCATAGGCGAAAGAGTGGAAACGGCAGTTTTTTGGCGATTTTTGGTGGGTGTTAGCCCACGGATCGATGGGGGGGCGCTGGGTCCGGAAATTATTTTGGGCCGAGCCGCTCGGGGGGGTCCCTGACGAGCTGTTAAGCGGATCCATGGGCTCCTGGGGGCCTGTGGGAGGTTTTGAGGGCGTCCCATAGGCGAAAGAGTGGAAACGGCAGTTTTTTGGCGATTTTTGGTGGGTGTTAGCCCACGGATCGATGGGGGGGCGCTGGGTCCGGAAATTATTTTGGGCCGAGCCGCTCGGGGGGGTCCCTGACGAGCTGTTAAGCGGATCCATGGGCTCCTGGGGGCCTGTGGGAGGTTTTGAGGGCGTCCCATAGGCGAAAGAGTGGAAACGGCAGTTTTTTGGCGATTTTTGGTGGGTGTTAGCCCACGGATCGATGGGGGGGCGCTGGGTCCGGAAATTATTTTGGGTCGAGCCGCTCGGGGGGGTCCCTGACGAGCTGTTAAGCGGATCCATGGGCTCCTGGGGGCCTGTGGGAGGTTTTGAGGGCGTCCCATAGGCGAAAGAGTGGAAACGGCAGTTTTTTGGCGATTTTTGGTGGGTGTTAGCCCACGGATCGATGGGGGGGCGCTGGGTCCGGAAATTATTTTGGGCCGAGCCGCTCGGGGGGGTCCCTGACGAGCTGTTAAGCGGATCCATGGGCTCCTGGGGGCCTGTGGGAGGTTTTGAGGGCGTCCCATAGGCGAAAGAGTGGAAACGGCAGTTTTTTGGCGATTTTTGGTGGGTGTTAGCCCACGGATCGATGGGGGGGCGCTGGGTCCGGAAATTATTTTGGGCCGAGCCGCTCGGGGGGGTCCCTGACGAGCTGTTAAGCGGATCCATGGGCTCCTGGGGGCCTGTGGGAGGTTTTGAGGGCGTCCCATAGGCGAAAGAGTGGAAACGGCAGTTTTTTGGCGATTTTTGGTGGGTGTTAGCCCACGGATCGATGGGGGGGCGCTGGGTCCGGAAATTATTTTGGGCCGAGCCGCTCGGGGGGGTCCCTGACGAGCTGTTAAGCGGATCCATGGGCTCCTGGGGGCCTGTGGGAGGTTTTGAGGGCGTCCCATAGGCGAAAGAGTGGAAACGGCAGTTTTTTGGCGATTTTTGGTGGGTGTTAGCCCACGGATCGATGGGGGGGCGCTGGGTCCGGAAATTATTTTGGGCCGAGCCGCTCGGGGGGGTCCCTGACGAGCTGTTAAGCGGATCCATGGGCTCCTGGGGGCCTGTGGGAGGTTTTGAGGGCGTCCCATAGGCGAAAGAGTGGAAACGGCAGTTTTTTGGCGATTTTTGGTGGGTGTTAGCCCACGGATCGATGGGGGGGCGCTGGGTCCGGAAATTATTTTGGGCCGAGCCGCTCGGGGGGGTCCCTGACGAGCTGTTAAGCGGATCCATGGGCTCCTGGGGGCCTGTGGGAGGTTTTGAGGGCGTCCCATAGGCGAAAGAGTGGAAACGGCAGTTTTTTGGCGATTTTTGGTGGGTGTTAGCCCACGGATCGATGGGGGGGCGCTGGGTCCGGAAATTATTTTGGGCCGAGCCGCTCGGGGGGGTCCCTGACGAGCTGTTAAGCGGATCCATGGGCTCCTGGGGGCCTGTGGGAGGTTTTGAGGGCGTCCCATAGGCGAAAGAGTGGAAACGGCAGTTTTTTGGCGATTTTTGGTGGGTGTTAGCCCACGGATCGATGGGGGGGCGCTGGGTCCGGAAATTATTTTGGGCCGAGCCGCTCGGGGGGGTCCCTGACGAGCTGTTAAGCGGATCCATGGGCTCCTGGGGGCCTGTGGGAGGTTTTGAGGGCGTCCCATAGGCGAAAGAGTGGAAACGGCAGTTTTTTGGCGATTTTTGGTGGGTGTTAGCCCACGGATCGATGGGGGGGCGCTGGGTCCGGAAATTATTTTGGGCCGAGCCGCTCGGGGGGGTCCCTGACGAGCTGTTAAGCGGATCCATGGGCTCCTGGGGGCCTGTGGGAGGTTTTGAGGGCGTCCCATAGGCGAAAGAGTGGAAACGGCAGTTTTTTGGCGATTTTTGGTGGGTGTTAGCCCACGGATCGATGGGGGGGCGCTGGGTCCGGAAATTATTTTGGGCCGAGCCGCTCGGGGGGGTCCCTGACGAGCTGTTAAGCGGATCCATGGGCTCCTGGGGGCCTGTGGGAGGTTTTGAGGGCGTCCCATAGGCGAAAGAGTGGAAACGGCAGTTTTTTGGCGATTTTTGGTGGGTGTTAGCCCACGGATCGATGGGGGGGCGCTGGGTCCGGAAATTATTTTGGGCCGAGCCGCTCGGGGGGGTCCCTGACGAGCTGTTAAGCGGATCCATGGGCTCCTGGGGGCCTGTGGGAGGTTTTGAGGGCGTCCCATAGGCGAAAGAGTGGAAACGGCAGTTTTTTGGCGATTTTTGGTGGGTGTTAGCCCACGGATCGATGGGGGGGCGCTGGGTCCGGAAATTATTTTGGGCCGAGCCGCTCGGGGGGGTCCCTGACGAGCTGTTAAGCGGATCCATGGGCTCCTGGGGGCCTGTGGGAGGTTTTGAGGGCGTCCCATAGGCGAAAGAGTGGAAACGGCAGTTTTTTGGCGATTTTTGGTGGGTGTTAGCCCACGGATCGATGGGGGGGCGCTGGGTCCGGAAATTATTTTGGGCCGAGCCGCTCGGGGGGGTCCCTGACGAGCTGTTAAGCGGATCCATGGGCTCCTGGGGGCCTGTGGGAGGTTTTGAGGGCGTCCCATAGGCGAAAGAGTGGAAACGGCAGTTTTTTGGCGATTTTTGGTGGGTGTTAGCCCACGGATCGATGGGGGGGCGCTGGGTCCGGAAATTATTTTGGGCCGAGCCGCTCGGGGGGGTCCCTGACGAGCTGTTAAGCGGATCCATGGGCTCCTGGGGGCCTGTGGGAGGTTTTGAGGGCGTCCCATAGGCGAAAGAGTGGAAACGGCAGTTTTTTGGCGATTTTTGGTGGGTGTTAGCCCACGGATCGATGGGGGGGCGCTGGGTCCGGAAATTATTTTGGGCCGAGCCGCTCGGGGGGGTCCCTGACGAGCTGTTAAGCGGATCCATGGGCTCCTGGGGGCCTGTGGGAGGTTTTGAGGGCGTCCCATAGGCGAAAGAGTGGAAACGGCAGTTTTTTGGCGATTTTTGGTGGGTGTTAGCCCACGGATCGATGGGGGGGCGCTGGGTCCGGAAATTATTTTGGGCCGAGCCGCTCGGGGGGGTCCCTGACGAGCTGTTAAGCGGATCCATGGGCTCCTGGGGGCCTGTGGGAGGTTTTGAGGGCGTCCCATAGGCGAAAGAGTGGAAACGGCAGTTTTTTGGCGATTTTTGGTGGGTGTTAGCCCACGGATCGATGGGGGGGCGCTGGGTCCGGAAATTATTTTGGGCCGAGCCGCTCGGGGGGGTCCCTGACGAGCTGTTAAGCGGATCCATGGGCTCCTGGGGGCCTGTGGGAGGTTTTGAGGGCGTCCCATAGGCGAAAGAGTGGAAACGGCAGTTTTTTGGCGATTTTTGGTGGGTGTTAGCCCACGGATCGATGGGGGGGCGCTGGGTCCGGAAATTATTTTGGGCCGAGCCGCTCGGGGGGGTCCCTGACGAGCTGTTAAGCGGATCCATGGGCTCCTGGGGGCCTGTGGGAGGTTTTGAGGGCGTCCCATAGGCGAAAGAGTGGAAACGGCAGTTTTTTGGCGATTTTTGGTGGGTGTTAGCCCACGGATCGATGGGGGGGCGCTGGGTCCGGAAATTATTTTGGGCCGAGCCGCTCGGGGGGGTCCCTGACGAGCTGTTAAGCGGATCCATGGGCTCCTGGGGGCCTGTGGGAGGTTTTGAGGGCGTCCCATAGGCGAAAGAGTGGAAACGGCAGTTTTTTGGCGATTTTTGGTGGGTGTTAGCCCACGGATCGATGGGGGGGCGCTGGGTCCGGAAATTATTTTGGGCCGAGCCGCTCGGGGGGGTCCCTGACGAGCTGTTAAGCGGATCCATGGGCTCCTGGGGGCCTGTGGGAGGTTTTGAGGGCGTCCCATAGGCGAAAGAGTGGAAACGGCAGTTTTTTGGCGATTTTTGGTGGGTGTTAGCCCACGGATCGATGGGGGGGCGCTGGGTCCGGAAATTATTTTGGGCCGAGCCGCTCGGGGGGGTCCCTGACGAGCTGTTAAGCGGATCCATGGGCTCCTGGGGGCCTGTGGGAGGTTTTGAGGGCGTCCCATAGGCGAAAGAGTGGAAACGGCAGTTTTTTGGCGATTTTTGGTGGGTGTTAGCCCACGGATCGATGGGGGGGCGCTGGGTCCGGAAATTATTTTGGGCCGAGCCGCTCGGGGGGGTCCCTGACGAGCTGTTAAGCGGATCCATGGGCTCCTGGGGGCCTGTGGGAGGTTTTGAGGGCGTCCCATAGGCGAAAGAGTGGAAACGGCAGTTTTTTGGCGATTTTTGGTGGGTGTTAGCCCACGGATCGATGGGGGGGCGCTGGGTCCGGAAATTATTTTGGGCCGAGCCGCTCGGGGGGGTCCCTGACGAGCTGTTAAGCGGATCCATGGGCTCCTGGGGGCCTGTGGGAGGTTTTGAGGGCGTCCCATAGGCGAAAGAGTGGAAACGGCAGTTTTTTGGCGATTTTTGGTGGGTGTTAGCCCACGGATCGATGGGGGGGCGCTGGGTCCGGAAATTATTTTGGGCCGAGCCGCTCGGGGGGGTCCCTGACGAGCTGTTAAGCGGATCCATGGGCTCCTGGGGGCCTGTGGGAGGTTTTGAGGGCGTCCCATAGGCGAAAGAGTGGAAACGGCAGTTTTTTGGCGATTTTTGGTGGGTGTTAGCCCACGGATCGATGGGGGGGCGCTGGGTCCGGAAATTATTTTGGGCCGAGCCGCTCGGGGGGGTCCCTGACGAGCTGTTAAGCGGATCCATGGGCTCCTGGGGGCCTGTGGGAGGTTTTGAGGGCGTCCCATAGGCGAAAGAGTGGAAACGGCAGTTTTTTGGCGATTTTTGGTGGGTGTTAGCCCACGGATCGATGGGGGGGGCGCTGGGTCCGGAAATTATTTTGGGCCGAGCCGCTCGGGGGGGTCCCTGACGAGCTGTTAAGCGGATCCATGGGCTCCTGGGGGCCTGTGGGAGGTTTTGAGGGCGTCCCATAGGCGAAAGAGTGGAAACGGCAGTTTTTTGGCGATTTTTGGTGGGTGTTAGCCCACGGATCGATGGGGGGGCGCTGGGTCCGGAAATTATTTTGGGCCGAGCCGCTCGGGGGGGTCCCTGACGAGCTGTTAAGCGGATCCATGGGCTCCTGGGGGCCTGTGGGAGGTTTTGAGGGCGTCCCATAGGCGAAAGAGTGGAAACGGCAGTTTTTTGGCGATTTTTGGTGGGTGTTAGCCCACGGATCGATGGGGGGGCGCTGGGTCCGGAAATTATTTTGGGCCGAGCCGCTCGGGGGGGTCCCTGACGAGCTGTTAAGCGGATCCATGGGCTCCTGGGGGCCTGTGGGAGGTTTTGAGGGCGTCCCATAGGCGAAAGAGTGGAAACGGCAGTTTTTTGGCGATTTTTGGTGGGTGTTAGCCCACGGATCGATGGGGGGGCGCTGGGTCCGGAAATTATTTTGGGCCGAGCCGCTCGGGGGGGTCCCTGACGAGCTGTTAAGCGGATCCATGGGCTCCTGGGGGCCTGTGGGAGGTTTTGAGGGCGTCCCATAGGCGAAAGAGTGGAAACGGCAGTTTTTTGGCGATTTTTGGTGGGTGTTAGCCCACGGATCGATGGGGGGGCGCTGGGTCCGGAAATTATTTTGGGCCGAGCCGCTCGGGGGGGTCCCTGACGAGCTGTTAAGCGGATCCATGGGCTCCTGGGGGCCTGTGGGAGGTTTTGAGGGCGTCCCATAGGCGAAAGAGTGGAAACGGCAGTTTTTTGGCGATTTTTGGTGGGTGTTAGCCCACGGATCGATGGGGGGGCGCTGGGTCCGGAAATTATTTTGGGCCGAGCCGCTCGGGGGGGTCCCTGACGAGCTGTTAAGCGGATCCATGGGCTCCTGGGGGCCTGTGGGAGGTTTTGAGGGCGTCCCATAGGCGAAAGAGTGGAAACGGCAGTTTTTTGGCGATTTTTGGTGGGTGTTAGCCCACGGATCGATGGGGGGGCGCTGGGTCCGGAAATTATTTTGGGCCGAGCCGCTCGGGGGGGTCCCTGACGAGCTGTTAAGCGGATCCATGGGCTCCTGGGGGCCTGTGGGAGGTTTTGAGGGCGTCCCATAGGCGAAAGAGTGGAAACGGCAGTTTTTTGGCGATTTTTGGTGGGTGTTAGCCCACGGATCGATGGGGGGGGCGCTGGGTCCGGAAATTATTTTGGGCCGAGCCGCTCGGGGGGGTCCCTGACGAGCTGTTAAGCGGATCCATGGGCTCCTGGGGGCCTGTGGGAGGTTTTGAGGGCGTCCCATAGGCGAAAGAGTGGAAACGGCAGTTTTTTGGCGATTTTTGGTGGGTGTTAGCCCACGGATCGATGGGGGGGCGCTGGGTCCGGAAATTATTTTGGGCCGAGCCGCTCGGGGGGGTCCCTGACGAGCTGTTAAGCGGATCCATGGGCTCCTGGGGGCCTGTGGGAGGTTTTGAGGGCGTCCCATAGGCGAAAGAGTGGAAACGGCAGTTTTTTGGCGATTTTTGGTGGGTGTTAGCCCACGGATCGATGGGGGGGCGCTGGGTCCGGAAATTATTTTGGGCCGAGCCGCTCGGGGGGGTCCCTGACGAGCTGTTAAGCGGATCCATGGGCTCCTGGGGGCCTGTGGGAGGTTTTGAGGGCGTCCCATAGGCGAAAGAGTGGAAACGGCAGTTTTTTGGCGATTTTTGGTGGGTGTTAGCCCACGGATCGATGGGGGGGCGCTGGGTCCGGAAATTATTTTGGGCCGAGCCGCTCGGGGGGGTCCCTGACGAGCTGTTAAGCGGATCCATGGGCTCCTGGGGGCCTGTGGGAGGTTTTGAGGGCGTCCCATAGGCGAAAGAGTGGAAACGGCAGTTTTTTGGCGATTTTTGGTGGGTGTTAGCCCACGGATCGATGGGGGGGCGCTGGGTCCGGAAATTATTTTGGGCCGAGCCGCTCGGGGGGGTCCCTGACGAGCTGTTAAGCGGATCCATGGGCTCCTGGGGGCCTGTGGGAGGTTTTGAGGGCGTCCCATAGGCGAAAGAGTGGAAACGGCAGTTTTTTGGCGATTTTTGGTGGGTGTTAGCCCACGGATCGATGGGGGGGCGCTGGGTCCGGAAATTATTTTGGGCCGAGCCGCTCGGGGGGGTCCCTGACGAGCTGTTAAGCGGATCCATGGGCTCCTGGGGGCCTGTGGGAGGTTTTGAGGGCGTCCCATAGGCGAAAGAGTGGAAACGGCAGTTTTTTGGCGATTTTTGGTGGGTGTTAGCCCACGGATCGATGGGGGGGCGCTGGGTCCGGAAATTATTTTGGGCCGAGCCGCTCGGGGGGGTCCCTGACGAGCTGTTAAGCGGATCCATGGGCTCCTGGGGGCCTGTGGGAGGTTTTGAGGGCGTCCCATAGGCGAAAGAGTGGAAACGGCAGTTTTTTGGCGATTTTTGGTGGGTGTTAGCCCACGGATCGATGGGGGGGCGCTGGGTCCGGAAATTATTTTGGGCCGAGCCGCTCGGGGGGGTCCCTGACGAGCTGTTAAGCGGATCCATGGGCTCCTGGGGGCCTGTGGGAGGTTTTGAGGGCGTCCCATAGGCGAAAGAGTGGAAACGGCAGTTTTTTGGCGATTTTTGGTGGGTGTTAGCCCACGGATCGATGGGGGGGGCTGGGTCCGGAAATTATTTTGGGCCGAGCCGCTCGGGGGGGTCCCTGACGAGCTGTTAAGCGGATCCATGGGCTCCTGGGGGCCTGTGGGAGGTTTTGAGGGCGTCCCATAGGCGAAAGAGTGGAAACGGCAGTTTTTTGGCGATTTTTGGTGGGTGTTAGCCCACGGATCGATGGGGGGGGCGCTGGGTCCGGAAATTATTTTGGGCCGAGCCGCTCGGGGGGGTCCCTGACGAGCTGTTAAGCGGATCCATGGGCTCCTGGGGGCCTGTGGGAGGTTTTGAGGGCGTCCCATAGGCGAAAGAGTGGAAACGGCAGTTTTTTGGCGATTTTTGGTGGGTGTTAGCCCACGGATCGATGGGGGGGCGCTGGGTCCGGAAATTATTTTGGGCCGAGCCGCTCGGGGGGGTCCCTGACGAGCTGTTAAGCGGATCCATGGGCTCCTGGGGGCCTGTGGGAGGTTTTGAGGGCGTCCCATAGGAGAAAGAGTGGAAACGGCAGTTTTTTGGCGATTTTTGGTGGGTGTTAGCCCACGGATCGATGGGGGGGGCGCTGGGTCCGGAAATTATTTTGGGCCGAGCCGCTCGGGGGGGTCCCTGACGAGCTGTTAAGCGGATCCATGGGCTCCTGGGGGCCTGTGGGAGGTTTTGAGGGCGTCCCATAGGCGAAAGAGTGGAAACGGCAGTTTTTTGGCGATTTTTGGTGGGTGTTAGCCCACGGATCGATGGGGGGGCGCTGGGTCCGGAAATTATTTTGGGCCGAGCCGCTCGGGGGGGTCCCTGACGAGCTGTTAAGCGGATCCATGGGCTCCTGGGGGCCTGTGGGAGGTTTTGAGGGCGTCCCATAGGCGAAAGAGTGGAAACGGCAGTTTTTTGGCGATTTTTGGTGGGTGTTAGCCCACGGATCGATGGGGGGGCGCTGGGTCCGGAAATTATTTTGGGCCGAGCCGCTCGGGGGGGTCCCTGACGAGCTGTTAAGCGGATCCATGGGCTCCTGGGGGCCTGTGGGAGGTTTTGAGGGCGTCCCATAGGCGAAAGAGTGGAAACGGCAGTTTTTTGGCGATTTTTGGTGGGTGTTAGCCCACGGATCGATGGGGGGGCGCTGGGTCCGGAAATTATTTTGGGCCGAGCCGCTCGGGGGGGTCCCTGACGAGCTGTTAAGCGGATCCATGGGCTCCTGGGGGCCTGTGGGAGGTTTTGAGGGCGTCCCATAGGCGAAAGAGTGGAAACGGCAGTTTTTTGGCGATTTTTGGTGGGTGTTAGCCCACGGATCGATGGGGGGGCGCTGGGTCCGGAAATTATTTTGGGCCGAGCCGCTCGGGGGGGTCCCTGACGAGCTGTTAAGCGGATCCATGGGCTCCTGGGGGCCTGTGGGAGGTTTTGAGGGCGTCCCATAGGCGAAAGAGTGGAAACGGCAGTTTTTTGGCGATTTTTGGTGGGTGTTAGCCCACGGATCGATGGGGGGGCGCTGGGTCCGGAAATTATTTTGGGCCGAGCCGCTCGGGGGGGTCCCTGACGAGCTGTTAAGCGGATCCATGGGCTCCTGGGGGCCTGTGGGAGGTTTTGAGGGCGTCCCATAGGCGAAAGAGTGGAAACGGCAGTTTTTTGGCGATTTTTGGTGGGTGTTAGCCCACGGATCGATGGGGGGGCGCTGGGTCCGGAAATTATTTTGGGCCGAGCCGCTCGGGGGGGTCCCTGACGAGCTGTTAAGCGGATCCATGGGCTCCTGGGGGCCTGTGGGAGGTTTTGAGGGCGTCCCATAGGCGAAAGAGTGGAAACGGCAGTTTTTTGGCGATTTTTGGTGGGTGTTAGCCCACGGATCGATGGGGGGGCGCTGGGTCCGGAAATTATTTTGGGCCGAGCCGCTCGGGGGGGTCCCTGACGAGCTGTTAAGCGGATCCATGGGCTCCTGGGGGCCTGTGGGAGGTTTTGAGGGCGTCCCATAGGCGAAAGAGTGGAAACGGCAGTTTTTTGGCGATTTTTGGTGGGTGTTAGCCCACGGATCGATGGGGGGGCGCTGGGTCCGGAAATTATTTTGGGCCGAGCCGCTCGGGGGGGTCCCTGACGAGCTGTTAAGCGGATCCATGGGCTCCTGGGGGCCTGTGGGAGGTTTTGAGGGCGTCCCATAGGCGAAAGAGTGGAAACGGCAGTTTTTTGGCGATTTTTGGTGGGTGTTAGCCCACGGATCGATGGGGGGGCGCTGGGTCCGGAAATTATTTTGGGCCGAGCCGCTCGGGGGGGTCCCTGACGAGCTGTTAAGCGGATCCATGGGCTCCTGGGGGCCTGTGGGAGGTTTTGAGGGCGTCCCATAGGCGAAAGAGTGGAAACGGCAGTTTTTTGGCGATTTTTGGTGGGTGTTAGCCCACGGATCGATGGGGGGGCGCTGGGTCCGGAAATTATTTTGGGCCGAGCCGCTCGGGGGGGTCCCTGACGAGCTGTTAAGCGGATCCATGGGCTCCTGGGGGCCTGTGGGAGGTTTTGAGGGCGTCCCATAGGCGAAAGAGTGGAAACGGCAGTTTTTTGGCGATTTTTGGTGGGTGTTAGCCCACGGATCGATGGGGGGGCGCTGGGTCCGGAAATTATTTTGGGCCGAGCCGCTCGGGGGGGTCCCTGACGAGCTGTTAAGCGGATCCATGGGCTCCTGGGGGCCTGTGGGAGGTTTTGAGGGCGTCCCATAGGCGAAAGAGTGGAAACGGCAGTTTTTTGGCGATTTTTGGTGGGTGTTAGCCCACGGATCGATGGGGGGGCGCTGGGTCCGGAAATTATTTTGGGCCGAGCCGCTCGGGGGGGTCCCTGACGAGCTGTTAAGCGGATCCATGGGCTCCTGGGGGCCTGTGGGAGGTTTTGAGGGCGTCCCATAGGCGAAAGAGTGGAAACGGCAGTTTTTTGGCGATTTTTGGTGGGTGTTAGCCCACGGATCGATGGGGGGGCGCTGGGTCCGGAAATTATTTTGGGCCGAGCCGCTCGGGGGGGTCCCTGACGAGCTGTTAAGCGGATCCATGGGCTCCTGGGGGCCTGTGGGAGGTTTTGAGGGCGTCCCATAGGCGAAAGAGTGGAAACGGCAGTTTTTTGGCGATTTTTGGTGGGTGTTAGCCCACGGATCGATGGGGGGGCGCTGGGTCCGGAAATTATTTTGGGCCGAGCCGCTCGGGGGGGTCCCTGACGAGCTGTTAAGCGGATCCATGGGCTCCTGGGGGCCTGTGGGAGGTTTTGAGGGCGTCCCATAGGCGAAAGAGTGGAAACGGCAGTTTTTTGGCGATTTTTGGTGGGTGTTAGCCCACGGATCGATGGGGGGGCGCTGGGTCCGGAAATTATTTTGGGCCGAGCCGCTCGGGGGGGTCCCTGACGAGCTGTTAAGCGGATCCATGGGCTCCTGGGGGCCTGTGGGAGGTTTTGAGGGCGTCCCATAGGCGAAAGAGTGGAAACGGCAGTTTTTTGGCGATTTTTGGTGGGTGTTAGCCCACGGATCGATGGGGGGGCGCTGGGTCCGGAAATTATTTTGGGCCGAGCCGCTCGGGGGGGTCCCTGACGAGCTGTTAAGGGGGTCCCTGACGAGCTGTTAAGCGGATCCATGGGCTCCTGGGGGCCTGTGGGAGGTTTTGAGGGCGTCCCATAGGCGAAAGAGTGGAAACGGCAGTTTTTTGGCGATTTTTGGTGGGTGTTAGCCCACGGATCGATGGGGGGGCGCTGGGTCCGGAGAAATTATTTTGGGCCGAGCCGCTCGGGGGGGTCCCTGACGAGCTGTTAAGCGGATCCATGGGCTCCTGGGGGCCTGTGGGAGGTTTTGAGGGCGTCCCATAGGCGAAAGAGTGGAAACGGCAGTTTTTTGGCGATTTTTGGTGGGTGTTAGCCCACGGATCGATGGGGGGGCGCTGGGTCCGGAAATTATTTTGGGCCGAGCCGCTCGGGGGGGTCCCTGACGAGCTGTTAAGCGGATCCATGGGCTCCTGGGGGCCTGTGGGAGGTTTTGAGGGCGTCCCATAGGCGAAAGAGTGGAAACGGCAGTTTTTTGGCGATTTTTGGTGGGTGTTAGCCCACGGATCGATGGGGGGGCGCTGGGTCCGGAAATTATTTTGGGCCGAGCCGCTCGGGGGGGTCCCTGACGAGCTGTTAAGCGGATCCATGGGCTCCTGGGGGCCTGTGGGAGGTTTTGAGGGCGTCCCATAGGCGAAAGAGTGGAAACGGCAGTTTTTTGGCGATTTTTGGTGGGTGTTAGCCCACGGATCGATGGGGGGGCGCTGGGTCCGGAAATTATTTTGGGCCGAGCCGCTCGGGGGGGTCCCTGACGAGCTGTTAAGCGGATCCATGGGCTCCTGGGGGCCTGTGGGAGGTTTTGAGGGCGTCCCATAGGCGAAAGAGTGGAAACGGCAGTTTTTTGGCGATTTTTGGTGGGTGTTAGCCCACGGATCGATGGGGGGGCGCTGGGTCCGGAAATTATTTTGGGCCGAGCCGCTCGGGGGGGTCCCTGACGAGCTGTTAAGCGGATCCATGGGCTCCTGGGGGCCTGTGGGAGGTTTTGAGGGCGTCCCATAGGCGAAAGAGTGGAAACGGCAGTTTTTTGGCGATTTTTGGTGGGTGTTAGCCCACGGATCGATGGGGGGGGCGCTGGGTCCGGAAATTATTTTGGGCCGAGCCGCTCGGGGGGGTCCCTGACGAGCTGTTAAGCGGATCCATGGGCTCCTGGGGGCCTGTGGGAGGTTTTGAGGGCGTCCCATAGGCGAAAGAGTGGAAACGGCAGTTTTTTGGCGATTTTTGGTGGGTGTTAGCCCACGGATCGATGGGGGGGCGCTGGGTCCGGAAATTATTTTGGGCCGAGCCGCTCGGGGGGGTCCCTGACGAGCTGTTAAGCGGATCCATGGGCTCCTGGGGGCCTGTGGGAGGTTTTGAGGGCGTCCCATAGGCGAAAGAGTGGAAACGGCAGTTTTTTGGCGATTTTTGGTGGGTGTTAGCCCACGGATCGATGGGGGGGCGCTGGGTCCGGAAATTATTTTGGGCCGAGCCGCTCGGGGGGGTCCCTGACGAGCTGTTAAGCGGATCCATGGGCTCCTGGGGGCCTGTGGGAGGTTTTGAGGGCGTCCCATAGGCGAAAGAGTGGAAACGGCAGTTTTTTGGCGATTTTTGGTGGGTGTTAGCCCACGGATCGATGGGGGGGCGCTGGGTCCGGAAATTATTTTGGGCCGAGCCGCTCGGGGGGGTCCCTGACGAGCTGTTAAGCGGATCCATGGGCTCCTGGGGGCCTGTGGGAGGTTTTGAGGGCGTCCCATAGGCGAAAGAGTGGAAACGGCAGTTTTTTGGCGATTTTTGGTGGGTGTTAGCCCACGGATCGATGGGGGGGCGCTGGGTCCGGAAATTATTTTGGGCCGAGCCGCTCGGGGGGGTCCCTGACGAGCTGTTAAGCGGATCCATGGGCTCCTGGGGGCCTGTGGGAGGTTTTGAGGGCGTCCCATAGGCGAAAGAGTGGAAACGGCAGTTTTTTGGCGATTTTTGGTGGGTGTTAGCCCACGGATCGATGGGGGGGGCGCTGGGTCCGGAAATTATTTTGGGCCGAGCCGCTCGGGGGGGTCCCTGACGAGCTGTTAAGCGGATCCATGGGCTCCTGGGGGCCTGTGGGAGGTTTTGAGGGCGTCCCATAGGCGAAAGAGTGGAAACGGCAGTTTTTTGGCGATTTTTGGTGGGTGTTAGCCCACGGATCGATGGGGGGGCGCTGGGTCCGGAAATTATTTTGGGCCGAGCCGCTCGGGGGGGTCCCTGACGAGCTGTTAAGCGGATCCATGGGCTCCTGGGGGCCTGTGGGAGGTTTTGAGGGCGTCCCATAGGCGAAAGAGTGGAAACGGCAGTTTTTTGGCGATTTTTGGTGGGTGTTAGCCCACGGATCGATGGGGGGGCGCTGGGTCCGGAAATTATTTTGGGCCGAGCCGCTCGGGGGGGTCCCTGACGAGCTGTTAAGCGGATCCATGGGCTCCTGGGGGCCTGTGGGAGGTTTTGAGGGCGTCCCATAGGCGAAAGAGTGGAAACGGCAGTTTTTTGGCGATTTTTGGTGGGTGTTAGCCCACGGATCGATGGGGGGGCGCTGGGTCCGGAAATTATTTTGGGCCGAGCCGCTCGGGGGGGTCCCTGACGAGCTGTTAAGCGGATCCATGGGCTCCTGGGGGCCTGTGGGAGGTTTTGAGGGCGTCCCATAGGCGAAAGAGTGGAAACGGCAGTTTTTTGGCGATTTTTGGTGGGTGTTAGCCCACGGATCGATGGGGGGGCGCTGGGTCCGGAAATTATTTTGGGCCGAGCCGCTCGGGGGGGTCCCTGACGAGCTGTTAAGCGGATCCATGGGCTCCTGGGGGCCTGTGGGAGGTTTTGAGGGCGTCCCATAGGCGAAAGAGTGGAAACGGCAGTTTTTTGGCGATTTTTGGTGGGTGTTAGCCCACGGATCGATGGGGGGGCGCTGGGTCCGGAAATTATTTTGGGCCGAGCCGCTCGGGGGGGTCCCTGACGAGCTGTTAAGCGGATCCATGGGCTCCTGGGGGCCTGTGGGAGGTTTTGAGGGCGTCCCATAGGCGAAAGAGTGGAAACGGCAGTTTTTTGGCGATTTTTGGTGGGTGTTAGCCCACGGATCGATGGGGGGGCGCTGGGTCCGGAAATTATTTTGGGCCGAGCCGCTCGGGGGGGTCCCTGACGAGCTGTTAAGCGGATCCATGGGCTCCTGGGGGCCTGTGGGAGGTTTTGAGGGCGTCCCATAGGCGAAAGAGTGGAAACGGCAGTTTTTTGGCGATTTTTGGTGGGTGTTAGCCCACGGATCGATGGGGGGGCGCTGGGTCCGGAAATTATTTTGGGCCGAGCCGCTCGGGGGGGTCCCTGACGAGCTGTTAAGCGGATCCATGGGCTCCTGGGGGCCTGTGGGAGGTTTTGAGGGCGTCCCATAGGCGAAAGAGTGGAAACGGCAGTTTTTTGGCGATTTTTGGTGGGTGTTAGCCCACGGATCGATGGGGGGGCGCTGGGTCCGGAAATTATTTTGGGCCGAGCCGCTCGGGGGGGTCCCTGACGAGCTGTTAAGCGGATCCATGGGCTCCTGGGGGCCTGTGGGAGGTTTTGAGGGCGTCCCATAGGCGAAAGAGTGGAAACGGCAGTTTTTTGGCGATTTTTGGTGGGTGTTAGCCCACGGATCGATGGGGGGGCGCTGGGTCCGGAAATTATTTTGGGCCGAGCCGCTCGGGGGGGTCCCTGACGAGCTGTTAAGCGGATCCATGGGCTCCTGGGGGCCTGTGGGAGGTTTTGAGGGCGTCCCATAGGCGAAAGAGTGGAAACGGCAGTTTTTTGGCGATTTTTGGTGGGTGTTAGCCCACGGATCGATGGGGGGGCGCTGGGTCCGGAAATTATTTTGGGCCGAGCCGCTCGGGGGGGTCCCTGACGAGCTGTTAAGCGGATCCATGGGCTCCTGGGGGCCTGTGGGAGGTTTTGAGGGCGTCCCATAGGCGAAAGAGTGGAAACGGCAGTTTTTTGGCGATTTTTGGTGGGTGTTAGCCCACGGATCGATGGGGGGGCGCTGGGTCCGGAAATTATTTTGGGCCGAGCCGCTCGGGGGGGTCCCTGACGAGCTGTTAAGCGGATCCATGGGCTCCTGGGGGCCTGTGGGAGGTTTTGAGGGCGTCCCATAGGCGAAAGAGTGGAAACGGCAGTTTTTTGGCGATTTTTGGTGGGTGTTAGCCCACGGATCGATGGGGGGGCGCTGGGTCCGGAAATTATTTTGGGCCGAGCCGCTCGGGGGGGTCCCTGACGAGCTGTTAAGCGGATCCATGGGCTCCTGGGGGCCTGTGGGAGGTTTTGAGGGCGTCCCATAGGCGAAAGAGTGGAAACGGCAGTTTTTTGGCGATTTTTGGTGGGTGTTAGCCCACGGATCGATGGGGGGGCGCTGGGTCCGGAAATTATTTTGGGCCGAGCCGCTCGGGGGGGTCCCTGACGAGCTGTTAAGCGGATCCATGGGCTCCTGGGGGCCTGTGGGAGGTTTTGAGGGCGTCCCATAGGCGAAAGAGTGGAAACGGCAGTTTTTTGGCGATTTTTGGTGGGTGTTAGCCCACGGATCGATGGGGGGGCGCTGGGTCCGGAAATTATTTTGGGCCGAGCCGCTCGGGGGGGTCCCTGACGAGCTGTTAAGCGGATCCATGGGCTCCTGGGGGCCTGTGGGAGGTTTTGAGGGCGTCCCATAGGCGAAAGAGTGGAAACGGCAGTTTTTTGGCGATTTTTGGTGGGTGTTAGCCCACGGATCGATGGGGGGGCGCTGGGTCCGGAAATTATTTTGGGCCGAGCCGCTCGGGGGGGTCCCTGACGAGCTGTTAAGCGGATCCATGGGCTCCTGGGGGCCTGTGGGAGGTTTTGAGGGCGTCCCATAGGCGAAAGAGTGGAAACGGCAGTTTTTTGGCGATTTTTGGTGGGTGTTAGCCCACGGATCGATGGGGGGGCGCTGGGTCCGGAAATTATTTTGGGCCGAGCCGCTCGGGGGGGTCCCTGACGAGCTGTTAAGCGGATCCATGGGCTCCTGGGGGCCTGTGGGAGGTTTTGAGGGCGTCCCATAGGCGAAAGAGTGGAAACGGCAGTTTTTTGGCGATTTTTGGTGGGTGTTAGCCCACGGATCGATGGGGGGGCGCTGGGTCCGGAAATTATTTTGGGCCGAGCCGCTCGGGGGGGTCCCTGACGAGCTGTTAAGCGGATCCATGGGCTCCTGGGGGCCTGTGGGAGGTTTTGAGGGCGTCCCATAGGCGAAAGAGTGGAAACGGCAGTTTTTTGGCGATTTTTGGTGGGTGTTAGCCCACGGATCGATGGGGGGGCGCTGGGTCCGGAAATTATTTTGGGCCGAGCCGCTCGGGGGGGTCCCTGACGAGCTGTTAAGCGGATCCATGGGCTCCTGGGGGCCTGTGGGAGGTTTTGAGGGCGTCCCATAGGCGAAAGAGTGGAAACGGCAGTTTTTTGGCGATTTTTGGTGGGTGTTAGCCCACGGATCGATGGGGGGGCGCTGGGTCCGGAAATTATTTTGGGCCGAGCCGCTCGGGGGGGTCCCTGACGAGCTGTTAAGCGGATCCATGGGCTCCTGGGGGCCTGTGGGAGGTTTTGAGGGCGTCCCATAGGCGAAAGAGTGGAAACGGCAGTTTTTTGGCGATTTTTGGTGGGTGTTAGCCCACGGATCGATGGGGGGGGCGCTGGGTCCGGAAATTATTTTGGGCCGAGCCGCTCGGGGGGGTCCCTGACGAGCTGTTAAGCGGATCCATGGGCTCCTGGGGGCCTGTGGGAGGTTTTGAGGGCGTCCCATAGGCGAAAGAGTGGAAACGGCAGTTTTTTGGCGATTTTTGGTGGGTGTTAGCCCACGGATCGATGGGGGGGCGCTGGGTCCGGAAATTATTTTGGGCCGAGCCGCTCGGGGGGGTCCCTGACGAGCTGTTAAGCGGATCCATGGGCTCCTGGGGGCCTGTGGGAGGTTTTGAGGGCGTCCCATAGGCGAAAGAGTGGAAACGGCAGTTTTTTGGCGATTTTTGGTGGGTGTTAGCCCACGGATCGATGGGGGGGCGCTGGGTCCGGAAATTATTTTGGGCCGAGCCGCTCGGGGGGGTCCCTGACGAGCTGTTAAGCGGATCCATGGGCTCCTGGGGGCCTGTGGGAGGTTTTGAGGGCGTCCCATAGGCGAAAGAGTGGAAACGGCAGTTTTTTGGCGATTTTTGGTGGGTGTTAGCCCACGGATCGATGGGGGGGCGCTGGGTCCGGAAATTATTTTGGGCCGAGCCGCTCGGGGGGGTCCCTGACGAGCTGTTAAGCGGATCCATGGGCTCCTGGGGGCCTGTGGGAGGTTTTGAGGGCGTCCCATAGGCGAAAGAGTGGAAACGGCAGTTTTTTGGCGATTTTTGGTGGGTGTTAGCCCACGGATCGATGGGGGGGCGCTGGGTCCGGAAATTATTTTGGGCCGAGCCGCTCGGGGGGGTCCCTGACGAGCTGTTAAGCGGATCCATGGGCTCCTGGGGGCCTGTGGGAGGTTTTGAGGGCGTCCCATAGGCGAAAGAGTGGAAACGGCAGTTTTTTGGCGATTTTTGGTGGGTGTTAGCCCACGGATCGATGGGGGGGCGCTGGGTCCGGAAATTATTTTGGGCCGAGCCGCTCGGGGGGGTCCCTGACGAGCTGTTAAGCGGATCCATGGGCTCCTGGGGGCCTGTGGGAGGTTTTGAGGGCGTCCCATAGGCGAAAGAGTGGAAACGGCAGTTTTTTGGCGATTTTTGGTGGGTGTTAGCCCACGGATCGATGGGGGGGCGCTGGGTCCGGAAATTATTTTGGGCCGAGCCGCTCGGGGGGGTCCCTGACGAGCTGTTAAGCGGATCCATGGGCTCCTGGGGGCCTGTGGGAGGTTTTGAGGGCGTCCCATAGGCGAAAGAGTGGAAACGGCAGTTTTTTGGGATTTTTGGTGGGTGTTAGCCCACGGATCGATGGGGGGGCGCTGGGTCCGGAAATTATTTTGGGCCGAGCCGCTCGGGGGGGTCCCTGACGAGCTGTTAAGCGGATCCATGGGCTCCTGGGGGCCTGTGGGAGGTTTTGAGGGCGTCCCATAGGCGAAAGAGTGGAAACGGCAGTTTTTTGGCGATTTTTGGTGGGTGTTAGCCCACGGATCGATGGGGGGGCGCTGGGTCCGGAAATTATTTTGGGCCGAGCCGCTCGGGGGGGTCCCTGACGAGCTGTTAAGCGGATCCATGGGCTCCTGGGGGCCTGTGGGAGGTTTTGAGGGCGTCCCATAGGCGAAAGAGTGGAAACGGCAGTTTTTTGGCGATTTTTGGTGGGTGTTAGCCCACGGATCGATGGGGGGGCGCTGGGTCCGGAAATTATTTTGGGCCGAGCCGCTCGGGGGGGTCCCTGACGAGCTGTTAAGCGGATCCATGGGCTCCTGGGGGCCTGTGGGAGGTTTTGAGGGCGTCCCATAGGCGAAAGAGTGGAAACGGCAGTTTTTTGGCGATTTTTGGTGGGTGTTAGCCCACGGATCGATGGGGGGGCGCTGGGTCCGGAAATTATTTTGGGCCGAGCCGCTCGGGGGGGTCCCTGACGAGCTGTTAAGCGGATCCATGGGCTCCTGGGGGCCTGTGGGAGGTTTTGAGGGCGTCCCATAGGCGAAAGAGTGGAAACGGCAGTTTTTTGGCGATTTTTGGTGGGTGTTAGCCCACGGATCGATGGGGGGGCGCTGGGTCCGGAAATTATTTTGGGCCGAGCCGCTCGGGGGGGTCCCTGACGAGCTGTTAAGCGGATCCATGGGCTCCTGGGGGCCTGTGGGAGGTTTTGAGGGCGTCCCATAGGCGAAAGAGTGGAAACGGCAGTTTTTTGGCGATTTTTGGTGGGTGTTAGCCCACGGATCGATGGGGGGGCGCTGGGTCCGGAAATTATTTTGGGCCGAGCCGCTCGGGGGGGTCCCTGACGAGCTGTTAAGCGGATCCATGGGCTCCTGGGGGCCTGTGGGAGGTTTTGAGGGCGTCCCATAGGCGAAAGAGTGGAAACGGCAGTTTTTTGGCGATTTTTGGTGGGTGTTAGCCCACGGATCGATGGGGGGGCGCTGGGTCCGGAAATTATTTTGGGCCGAGCCGCTCGGGGGGGTCCCTGACGAGCTGTTAAGCGGATCCATGGGCTCCTGGGGGCCTGTGGGAGGTTTTGAGGGCGTCCCATAGGCGAAAGAGTGGAAACGGCAGTTTTTTGGCGATTTTTGGTGGGTGTTAGCCCACGGATCGATGGGGGGGCGCTGGGTCCGGAAATTATTTTGGGCCGAGCCAGCTCGGGGGGGTCCCTGACGAGCTGTTAAGCGGATCCATGGGCTCCTGGGGGCCTGTGGGAGGTTTTGAGGGCGTCCCATAGGCGAAAGAGTGGAAACGGCAGTTTTTTGGCGATTTTTGGTGGGTGTTAGCCCACGGATCGATGGGGGGGCGCTGGGTCCGGAAATTATTTTGGGCCGAGCCGCTCGGGGGGGTCCCTGACGAGCTGTTAAGCGGATCCATGGGCTCCTGGGGGCCTGTGGGAGGTTTTGAGGGCGTCCCATAGGCGAAAGAGTGGAAACGGCAGTTTTTTGGCGATTTTTGGTGGGTGTTAGCCCACGGATCGATGGGGGGGCGCTGGGTCCGGAAATTATTTTGGGCCGAGCCGCTCGGGGGGGTCCCTGACGAGCTGTTAAGCGGATCCATGGGCTCCTGGGGGCCTGTGGGAGGTTTTGAGGGCGTCCCATAGGCGAAAGAGTGGAAACGGCAGTTTTTTGGCGATTTTTGGTGGGTGTTAGCCCACGGATCGATGGGGGGGCGCTGGGTCCGGAAATTATTTTGGGCCGAGCCGCTCGGGGGGGTCCCTGACGAGCTGTTAAGCGGATCCATGGGCTCCTGGGGGCCTGTGGGAGGTTTTGAGGGCGTCCCATAGGCGAAAGAGTGGAAACGGCAGTTTTTTGGCGATTTTTGGTGGGTGTTAGCCCACGGATCGATGGGGGGGCGCTGGGTCCGGAAATTATTTTGGGCCGAGCCGCTCGGGGGGGTCCCTGACGAGCTGTTAAGCGGATCCATGGGCTCCTGGGGGCCTGTGGGAGGTTTTGAGGGCGTCCCATAGGCGAAAGAGTGGAAACGGCAGTTTTTTGGCGATTTTTGGTGGGTGTTAGCCCACGGATCGATGGGGGGGCGCTGGGTCCGGAAATTATTTTGGGCCGAGCCGCTCGGGGGGGTCCCTGACGAGCTGTTAAGCGGATCCATGGGCTCCTGGGGGCCTGTGGGAGGTTTTGAGGGCGTCCCATAGGCGAAAGAGTGGAAACGGCAGTTTTTTGGCGATTTTTGGTGGGTGTTAGCCCACGGATCGATGGGGGGGCGCTGGGTCCGGAAATTATTTTGGGCCGAGCCGCTCGGGGGGGTCCCTGACGAGCTGTTAAGCGGATCCATGGGCTCCTGGGGGCCTGTGGGAGGTTTTGAGGGCGTCCCATAGGCGAAAGAGTGGAAACGGCAGTTTTTTGGCGATTTTTGGTGGGTGTTAGCCCACGGATCGATGGGGGGGCGCTGGGTCCGGAAATTATTTTGGGCCGAGCCGCTCGGGGGGGTCCCTGACGAGCTGTTAAGCGGATCCATGGGCTCCTGGGGGCCTGTGGGAGGTTTTGAGGGCGTCCCATAGGCGAAAGAGTGGAAACGGCAGTTTTTTGGCGATTTTTGGTGGGTGTTAGCCCACGGATCGATGGGGGGGCGCTGGGTCCGGAAATTATTTTGGGCCGAGCCGCTCGGGGGGGTCCCTGACGAGCTGTTAAGCGGATCCATGGGCTCCTGGGGGCCTGTGGGAGGTTTTGAGGGCGTCCCATAGGCGAAAGAGTGGAAACGGCAGTTTTTTGGCGATTTTTGGTGGGTGTTAGCCCACGGATCGATGGGGGGGCGCTGGGTCCGGAAATTATTTTGGGCCGAGCCGCTCGGGGGGGTCCCTGACGAGCTGTTAAGCGGATCCATGGGCTCCTGGGGGCCTGTGGGAGGTTTTGAGGGCGTCCCATAGGCGAAAGAGTGGAAACGGCAGTTTTTTGGCGATTTTTGGTGGGTGTTAGCCCACGGATCGATGGGGGGGCGCTGGGTCCGGAAATTATTTTGGGCCGAGCCGCTCGGGGGGGTCCCTGACGAGCTGTTAAGCGGATCCATGGGCTCCTGGGGGCCTGTGGGAGGTTTTGAGGGCGTCCCATAGGCGAAAGAGTGGAAACGGCAGTTTTTTGGCGATTTTTGGTGGGTGTTAGCCCACGGATCGATGGGGGGGCGCTGGGTCCGGAAATTATTTTGGGCCGAGCCGCTCGGGGGGGTCCCTGACGAGCTGTTAAGCGGATCCATGGGCTCCTGGGGGCCTGTGGGAGGTTTTGAGGGCGTCCCATAGGCGAAAGAGTGGAAACGGCAGTTTTTTGGCGATTTTTGGTGGGTGTTAGCCCACGGATCGATGGGGGGGCGCTGGGTCCGGAAATTATTTTGGGCCGAGCCGCTCGGGGGGGTCCCTGACGAGCTGTTAAGCGGATCCATGGGCTCCTGGGGGCCTGTGGGAGGTTTTGAGGGCGTCCCATAGGCGAAAGAGTGGAAACGGCAGTTTTTTGGCGATTTTTGGTGGGTGTTAGCCCACGGATCGATGGGGGGGCGCTGGGTCCGGAAATTATTTTGGGCCGAGCCGCTCGGGGGGGTCCCTGACGAGCTGTTAAGCGGATCCATGGGCTCCTGGGGGCCTGTGGGAGGTTTTGAGGGCGTCCCATAGGCGAAAGAGTGGAAACGGCAGTTTTTTGGCGATTTTTGGTGGGTGTTAGCCCACGGATCGATGGGGGGGCGCTGGGTCCGGAAATTATTTTGGGCCGAGCCGCTCGGGGGGGTCCCTGACGAGCTGTTAAGCGGATCCATGGGCTCCTGGGGGCCTGTGGGAGGTTTTGAGGGCGTCCCATAGGCGAAAGAGTGGAAACGGCAGTTTTTTGGCGATTTTTGGTGGGTGTTAGCCCACGGATCGATGGGGGGGCGCTGGGTCCGGAAATTATTTTGGGCCGAGCCGCTCGGGGGGGTCCCTGACGAGCTGTTAAGCGGATCCATGGGCTCCTGGGGGCCTGTGGGAGGTTTTGAGGGCGTCCCATAGGCGAAAGAGTGGAAACGGCAGTGTTTTTTGGCGATTTTTGGTGGGTGTTAGCCCACGGATCGATGGGGGGGCGCTGGGTCCGGAAATTATTTTGGGCCGAGCCGCTCGGGGGGGTCCCTGACGAGCTGTTAAGCGGATCCATGGGCTCCTGGGGGCCTGTGGGAGGTTTTGAGGGCGTCCCATAGGCGAAAGAGTGGAAACGGCAGTTTTTTGGCGATTTTTGGTGGGTGTTAGCCCACGGATCGATGGGGGGGCGCTGGGTCCGGAAATTATTTTGGGCCGAGCCGCTCGGGGGGGTCCCTGACGAGCTGTTAAGCGGATCCATGGGCTCCTGGGGGCCTGTGGGAGGTTTTGAGGGCGTCCCATAGGCGAAAGAGTGGAAACGGCAGTTTTTTGGCGATTTTTGGTGGGTGTTAGCCCACGGATCGATGGGGGGGCGCTGGGTCCGGAAATTATTTTGGGCCGAGCCGCTCGGGGGGGTCCCTGACGAGCTGTTAAGCGGATCCATGGGCTCCTGGGGGCCTGTGGGAGGTTTTGAGGGCGTCCCATAGGCGAAAGAGTGGAAACGGCAGTTTTTTGGCGATTTTTGGTGGGTGTTAGCCCACGGATCGATGGGGGGGCGCTGGGTCCGGAAATTATTTTGGGCCGAGCCGCTCGGGGGGGTCCCTGACGAGCTGTTAAGCGGATCCATGGGCTCCTGGGGGCCTGTGGGAGGTTTTGAGGGCGTCCCATAGGCGAAAGAGTGGAAACGGCAGTTTTTTGGCGATTTTTGGTGGGTGTTAGCCCACGGATCGATGGGGGGGCGCTGGGTCCGGAAATTATTTTGGGCCGAGCCGCTCGGGGGGGTCCCTGACGAGCTGTTAAGCGGATCCATGGGCTCCTGGGGGCCTGTGGGAGGTTTTGAGGGCGTCCCATAGGCGAAAGAGTGGAAACGGCAGTTTTTTGGCGATTTTTGGTGGGTGTTAGCCCACGGATCGATGGGGGGGCGCTGGGTCCGGAAATTATTTTGGGCCGAGCCGCTCGGGGGGGTCCCTGACGAGCTGTTAAGCGGATCCATGGGCTCCTGGGGGCCTGTGGGAGGTTTTGAGGGCGTCCCATAGGCGAAAGAGTGGAAACGGCAGTTTTTTGGCGATTTTTGGTGGGTGTTAGCCCACGGATCGATGGGGGGGCGCTGGGTCCGGAAATTATTTTGGGCCGAGCCGCTCGGGGGGGTCCCTGACGAGCTGTTAAGCGGATCCATGGGCTCCTGGGGGCCTGTGGGAGGTTTTGAGGGCGTCCCATAGGCGAAAGAGTGGAAACGGCAGTTTTTTGGCGATTTTTGGTGGGTGTTAGCCCACGGATCGATGGGGGGGCGCTGGGTCCGGAAATTATTTTGGGCCGAGCCGCTCGGGGGGGTCCCTGACGAGCTGTTAAGCGGATCCATGGGCTCCTGGGGGCCTGTGGGAGGTTTTGAGGGCGTCCCATAGGCGAAAGAGTGGAAACGGCAGTTTTTTGGCGATTTTTGGTGGGTGTTAGCCCACGGATCGATGGGGGGGCGCTGGGTCCGGAAATTATTTTGGGCCGAGCCGCTCGGGGGGGTCCTGACGAGCTGTTAAGCGGATCCATGGGCTCCTGGGGGCCTGTGGGAGGTTTTGAGGGCGTCCCATAGGCGAAAGAGTGGAAACGGCAGTTTTTTGGCGATTTTTGGTGGGTGTTAGCCCACGGATCGATGGGGGGGCGCTGGGTCCGGAAATTATTTTGGGCCGAGCCGCTCGGGGGGGTCCCTGACGAGCTGTTAAGCGGATCCATGGGCTCCTGGGGGCCTGTGGGAGGTTTTGAGGGCGTCCCATAGGCGAAAGAGTGGAAACGGCAGTTTTTTGGCGATTTTTGGTGGGTGTTAGCCCACGGATCGATGGGGGGGCGCTGGGTCCGGAAATTATTTTGGGCCGAGCCGCTCGGGGGGGTCCCTGACGAGCTGTTAAGCGGATCCATGGGCTCCTGGGGGCCTGTGGGAGGTTTTGAGGGCGTCCCATAGGCGAAAGAGTGGAAACGGCAGTTTTTTGGCGATTTTTGGTGGGTGTTAGCCCACGGATCGATGGGGGGGCGCTGGGTCCGGAAATTATTTTGGGCCGAGCCGCTCGGGGGGGTCCCTGACGAGCTGTTAAGCGGATCCATGGGCTCCTGGGGGCCTGTGGGAGGTTTTGAGGGCGTCCCATAGGCGAAAGAGTGGAAACGGCAGTTTTTTGGCGATTTTTGGTGGGTGTTAGCCCACGGATCGATGGGGGGGCGCTGGGTCCGGAAATTATTTTGGGCCGAGCCGCTCGGGGGGGTCCCTGACGAGCTGTTAAGCGGATCCATGGGCTCCTGGGGGCCTGTGGGAGGTTTTGAGGGCGTCCCATAGGCGAAAGAGTGGAAACGGCAGTTTTTTGGCGATTTTTGGTGGGTGTTAGCCCACGGATCGATGGGGGGGCGCTGGGTCCGGAAATTATTTTGGGCCGAGCCGCTCGGGGGGGTCCCTGACGAGCTGTTAAGCGGATCCATGGGCTCCTGGGGGCCTGTGGGAGGTTTTGAGGGCGTCCCATAGGCGAAAGAGTGGAAACGGCAGTTTTTTGGCGATTTTTGGTGGGTGTTAGCCCACGGATCGATGGGGGGGCGCTGGGTCCGGAAATTATTTTGGGCCGAGCCGCTCGGGGGGGTCCCTGACGAGCTGTTAAGCGGATCCATGGGCTCCTGGGGGCCTGTGGGAGGTTTTGAGGGCGTCCCATAGGCGAAAGAGTGGAAACGGCAGTTTTTTGGCGATTTTTGGTGGGTGTTAGCCCACGGATCGATGGGGGGGCGCTGGGTCCGGAAATTATTTTGGGCCGAGCCGCTCGGGGGGGTCCCTGACGAGCTGTTAAGCGGATCCATGGGCTCCTGGGGGCCTGTGGGAGGTTTTGAGGGCGTCCCATAGGCGAAAGAGTGGAAACGGCAGTTTTTTGGCGATTTTTGGTGGGTGTTAGCCCACGGATCGATGGGGGGGCGCTGGGTCCGGAAATTATTTTGGGCCGAGCCGCTCGGGGGGGTCCCTGACGAGCTGTTAAGCGGATCCATGGGCTCCTGGGGGCCTGTGGGAGGTTTTGAGGGCGTCCCATAGGCGAAAGAGTGGAAACGGCAGTTTTTTGGCGATTTTTGGTGGGTGTTAGCCCACGGATCGATGGGGGGGCGCTGGGTCCGGAAATTATTTTGGGCCGAGCCGCTCGGGGGGGTCCCTGACGAGCTGTTAAGCGGATCCATGGGCTCCTGGGGGCCTGTGGGAGGTTTTGAGGGCGTCCCATAGGCGAAAGAGTGGAAACGGCAGTTTTTTGGCGATTTTTGGTGGGTGTTAGCCCACGGATCGATGGGGGGGGCGCTGGGTCCGGAAATTATTTTGGGCCGAGCCGCTCGGGGGGGTCCCTGACGAGCTGTTAAGCGGATCCATGGGCTCCTGGGGGCCTGTGGGAGGTTTTGAGGGCGTCCCATAGGCGAAAGAGTGGAAACGGCAGTTTTTTGGCGATTTTTGGTGGGTGTTAGCCCACGGATCGATGGGGGGGCGCTGGGTCCGGAAATTATTTTGGGCCGAGCCGCTCGGGGGGGTCCCTGACGAGCTGTTAAGCGGATCCATGGGCTCCTGGGGGCCTGTGGGAGGTTTTGAGGGCGTCCCATAGGCGAAAGAGTGGAAACGGCAGTTTTTTGGCGATTTTTGGTGGGTGTTAGCCCACGGATCGATGGGGGGGCGCTGGGTCCGGAAATTATTTTGGGCCGAGCCGCTCGGGGGGGTCCCTGACGAGCTGTTAAGCGGATCCATGGGCTCCTGGGGGCCTGTGGGAGGTTTTGAGGGCGTCCCATAGGCGAAAGAGTGGAAACGGCAGTTTTTTGGCGATTTTTGGTGGGTGTTAGCCCACGGATCGATGGGGGGGCGCTGGGTCCGGAAATTATTTTGGGCCGAGCCGCTCGGGGGGGTCCCTGACGAGCTGTTAAGCGGATCCATGGGCTCCTGGGGGCCTGTGGGAGGTTTTGAGGGCGTCCCATAGGCGAAAGAGTGGAAACGGCAGTTTTTTGGCGATTTTTGGTGGGTGTTAGCCCACGGATCGATGGGGGGGCGCTGGGTCCGGAAATTATTTTGGGCCGAGCCGCTCGGGGGGGTCCCTGACGAGCTGTTAAGTGGATCCATGGGCTCCTGGGGGCCTGTGGGAGGTTTTGAGGGCGTCCCATAGGCGAAAGAGTGGAAACGGCAGTTTTTTGGCGATTTTTGGTGGGTGTTAGCCCACGGATCGATGGGGGGGCGCTGGGTCCGGAAATTATTTTGGGCCGAGCCGCTCGGGGGGGTCCCTGACGAGCTGTTAAGCGGATCCATGGGCTCCTGGGGGCCTGTGGGAGGTTTTGAGGGCGTCCCATAGGTGAAAGAGTGGAAACGGCAGTTTTTTGGCGATTTTTGGTGGGTGTTAGCCCACGGATCGATGGGGGGGCGCTGGGTCCGGAAATTATTTTGGGCTGAGCCGCTCGGGGGGGTCCCTGACGAGATGTTAAGCGGATCCATGGGCTCCTGGGGGCCTGTGGGAGGTTTTGAGGGCATCCCATAGGCGAAAGAGTGGAAACGGCAGTTTTTTGGCGATTTTTGGTGGGTGTTAGCCCACGGATCGATGGGGGGGCGCTGGGTCCGGAAATTATTTTGGGCCGAGCCGCTCGGGGGGGTCCCTGACGAGCTGTTAAGCGGATCCATGGGCTCCTGGGGGCCTGTGGGAGGTTTTGAGGGCGTCCCATAGGCGAAAGAGTGGAAACGGCAGTTTTTTGGCGATTTTTGGTGGGTGTTAGCCCACGGATCGATGGGGGGGCGCTGGGTCCGGAAATTATTTTGGGCCGAGCCGCTCGGGGGGGTCCCTGACGAGCTGTTAAGCAGATCCATGGGCTCCTGGGGGCCTGTGGGAGGTTTTGAGGGCGTCCCATAGGCGAAAGAGTGGAAACGGCAGTTTTTTGGCGATTTTTGGTGGGTGTTAGCCCACGGATCGATGGGGGGGCGCTGGGTCCGGAAATTATTTTGGGCCGAGCTGCTCGGGGGGGTCCCTGACGAGCTGTTAAGCGGATCCATGGGCTCCTGGGGCCTGTGGGAGGTTTTGAGGGCATCCCATAGGCGAAAGAGTGGAAACGGCAGTTTTTTGGCGATTTTTGGTGGGTGTTAGCCCACGGATCGATGGGGGGGCGCTGGGTCCGGAAATTATTTTGGGCCGAGCCGCTCGGGGGGGTCCCTGAAGAGCTGTTAAGCGGATCCATGGGCTCTTGGGGGCCTGTGGGAGGTTTTGAGGGCGTCCCATAGGCGAAAGAGTGGAAACGGCAGTTTTTTGGCGATTTTTGGTGGGTGTTAGCCCACGGATCGATGGGGGGGCGCTGGGTCCGGAAATTATTTTGGGCCGAGCCGCTCGGGGGGGTCCCTGACGAGCTGTTAAGCGGATCCATGGGCTCCTGGGGGCCTGTGGGAGGTTTTGAGGGCGTCCCATAGGCGAAAGAGTGGAAACGGCAGTTTTTTGGCGATTTTTGGTGGGTGTTAGCCCACGGATCGATGGGGGGGCGCTGGGTCCGGAAATTATTTTGGGCCGAGCCGCTCGGGGGGGTCCCTGACGAGCTGTTAAGCGGATCCATGGGCTCCTGGGGGCCTGTGGGAGGTTTTGAGGGCGTCCCATAGGCGAAAGAGTGGAAACGGCAGTTTTTTGGCGATTTTTGGTGGGTGTTAGCCCACGGATCGATGGGGGGGCGCTGGGTCCGGAAATTATTTTGGGTCGAGCCACTCGGGGGGGTCCCTGACGAGCTGTTAAGCGGATCCATGGGCTCCTGGGGGCCTGTGGGAGGTTTTGAGGGCGTCCCATAGGCGAAAGAGTGGAAACGGCAGTTTTTTGGCGATTTTTGGTGGGTGTTAGCCCACGGATCGATGGGGGGGCGCTGGGTCCGGAAATTATTTTGGGCCGAGCCGCTCGGGGGGGTCCCTGACGAGCTGTTAAGCGGATCCATGGGCTCCTGGGGGCCTGTGGGAGGTTTTGAGGGCGTCCCATAGGCGAAAGAGTGGAAACGGCAGTTTTTTGGCGATTTTTGGTGGGTGTTAGCCCACGGATCGATGGGGGGGCGCTGGGTCCGGAAATTATTTTGGGCCGAGCCGCTCGGGGGGGTCCCTGACGAGCTGTTAAGCGGATCCATGGGCTCCTGGGGGCCTGTGGGAGGTTTTGAGGGCGTCCCATAGGCGAAAGAGTGGAAACGGCAGTTTTTTGGCGATTTTTGGTGGGTGTTAGCCCACGGATCGATGGGGGGGCGCTGGGTCCGGAAATTATTTTGGGCCGAGCCGCTCGGGGGGGTCCCTGACGAGCTGTTAAGCGGATCCATGGGCTCCTGGGGGCCTGTGGGAGGTTTTGAGGGCGTCCCATAGGCGAAAGAGTGGAAACGGCAGTTTTTTGGCGATTTTTCGTGGGTGTTAGCCCACGGATCGATGGGGGGGCGCTGGGTTCGGAAATTATTTTGGGCCGAGCCACTCGGGGGGGTCCCTGACGAGCTGTTAAGCGGATCCATGGGCTCCTGGGTGCCTGTGGGAGGTTTTGAGGGCGTCCCATAGGCGAAAGAGTGGAAACGGCAGTTTTTTGGCGATTTTTCGTGGGTGTTAGCCCACGGATCGATGGGGGGGCGCTGGGTCCGGAAATTATTTTTGGCCGAGCCGCTCGGGGGGGTCCCTGACGAGCTGTTAAGCGGATCCATGGGCTCCTGGGGGCCTGTGGGAGGTTTTGAGGGCGTCCCATAGGCGAAAGAGTGGAAACGGCAGTTTTTTGGCGATTTTTGGTGGGTGTTAGCCCACGGATCGATGGGGGGGCGCTGGGTCCGGAAATTATTTTGGGCCGAGCCGCTCGGGGGGGTCCCTGACGAGCTGTTAAGCGGATCCATGGGCTCCTGGGGGCCTGTGGGAGGTTTTGAGGGCGTCCCATAGGCGAAAGAGTGGAAACGGCAGTTTTTTGGCGATTTTTGGTGGGTGTTAGCCCACGGATCGATGGGGGGGCGCTGGGTCCGGAAATTATTTTGGGCCGAGCCGCTCGGGGGGGTCCCTGACGAGCTGTTAAGCGGATCCATGGGCTCCTGGGGGCCTGTGGGAGGTTTTGAGGGCGTCCCATAGGCGAAAGAGTGGAAACGGCAGTTTTTTGGCGATTTTTGGTGGGTGTTAGCCCACGGATCGATGGGGGGGCGCTGGGTCCGGAAATTATTTTGGGCCGAGACGCTCGGGGGGGTCCCTGACGAGCTGTTAAGCGGATCCATGGGCTCCTGGGGGCCTGTGGGAGGTTTTGAGGGCGTCCCATAGGCGAAAGAGTGGAAACGGCAGTTTTTTGGCGATTTTTGGTGGGTGTTAGCCCACGGATCGATGGGGGGGCGCTGGGTCCGGAAATTATTTTGGGCCGAGCCGCTCGGGGGGGTCCCTGACGAGCTGTTAAGCGGATCCATGGGCTCCTGGGGGCCTGTGGGAGGTTTTGAGGGCGTCCCATAGGCGAAAGAGTGGAAACGGCAGTTTTTTGGCGATTTTTCGTGGGTGTTAGCCCACGGATCGATGGGGGGGCGCTGGGTCCGGAAATTATTTTGGGCCGAGCCGCTCGGGGGGGTCCCTGACGAGCTGTTAAGCGGATCCATGGGCTCCTGGGGGCCTGTGGGAGGTTTTGAGGGCGTCCCATAGGCGAAAGAGTGGAAACGACAGTTTTTTGGCGATTTTTGGTGGGTGTTAGCCCACGGATCGATGGGGGGGCGCTGGGTCCGGAAATTATTTTGGACCGAGCCGCTCGGGGGGGTCCCTGACGAGCTGTTAAGCGGATCCATGGGCTCCTGGGGGCCTGTGGGAGGTTTTGAGGGCGTCCCATAGGCGAAAGAGTGGAAACGGCAGTTTTTTGGCGATTTTTGGTGGGTGTTAGCCCACGGATCGATGGGGGGGCGCTGGGTCAGGAAATTATTTTGGGCTGAGACGCTCGGGGGGGTCCCTGACGAGCTGTTAAGCGGATCCATGGGCTCCTGGGGGCCTGTGGGAGGTTTTGAGGGCGTCCCATAGGCGAAAGAGTGGAAACGGCAGTTTTTTGGCGATTTTTCGTGGGTGTTAGCCCACGGATCGATGGGGGGGCGCTGGGTCCGGAAATTATTTTGGGCCGAGCCGCTCGGGGGGGTCCCTGACGAGCTGTTAAGCGGATCCATGGGCTCCTGGGGGCCTGTGGGAGGTTTTGAGGGCGTCCCATAGGCGAAAGAGTGGAAACGGCAGTTTTTTGGCGATTTTTGGTGGGTGTTAGCCCACGGATCGATGGGGGGGCGCTGGGTCCGGAAATTATTTTGGGCCGAGCCGCTCGGGGGGGTCCCTGACGAGCTGTTAAGCGGATCCATGGGCTCCTGGGGGCCTGTGGGAGGTTTTGAGGGCGTCCCATAGGCGAAAGAGTGGAAACGGCAGTTTTTTGGCGATTTTTCGTGGGTGTTAGCCCACGGATCGATGTGGGGGCGCTGGGTCCGGAAATTATTTTGGGCCGAGCCGCTCGGGGGGGTCCCTGACGAGCTGTTAAGCGGATCCATGGGCTCCTGGGGGCCTGTGGGAGGTTTTGAGGGCGTCCCATAGGCGAAAGAGTGGAAACGGCAGTTTTTTGGCGATTTTTCGTGGGTGTTAGCCCACGGATCGATGGGGGGGCGCTGGGTCCGGAAATTATTTTGGGCCGAGCCGCTCGGGGGGGTCCCTGACGAGCTGTTAAGCGGATCCATGGGCTCCTGGGGGCCTGTGGGAGGTTTTGAGGGCGTCCCATAGGCGAAAGAGTGGAAACGGCAGTTTTTTGGCGATTTTTGGTGGGTGTTAGCCCACGGATCGATGGGGGGGCACTGGGTCCGGAAATTATTTTGGGCCGAGCCGCTCGGGGGGGTCCCTGACGAGCTGTTAAGCGGATCCATGGGCTCCGGGGGGCCTGTGGGAGGTTTTGAGGGCGTCCCATAGGCGAAAGAGTGGAAACGGCAGTTTTTTGGCGATTTTTGGTGGGTGTTAGCCCACGGATCGATGGGGGGGCGCTGGGTCCGGAAATTATTTTGGGCCGAGCCGCTCGGGGGGGTCCCTGACGAGCTGTTAAGCGGATCCATGGGCTCCTGGGGGCCTGTGGGAGGTTTTGAGGGCGTCCCATAGGCGAAAGAGTGGAAACGGCAGTTTTTTGGCGATTTTTGGTGGGTGTTAGCCCACGGATCGATGGGGGGGCGCTGGGTCCGGAAATTATTTTGGGCCGAGCCGCTCGGGGGGGTCCCTGACGAGCTGTTAAGCGGATCCATGGGCTCCTGGGGGCCTGTGGGAGGTTTTGAGGGCGTCCCATAGGCGAAAGAGTGGAAACGGCAGTTTTTTGGCGATTTTTGGTGGGTGTTAGCCCACGGATCGATGGGGGGGCGCTGGGTCCGGAAATTATTTTGGGCCGAGCCGCTCGGGGGGGTCCCTGACGAGCTGTTAAGCGGATCCATGGGCTCCTGGGGGCCTGTGGGAGGTTTTGAGGGCGTCCCATAGGCGAAAGAGTGGAAACGGCAGTTTTTTGGCGATTTTTCGTGGGTGTTAGCCCACGGATCGATGGGGGGGCGCTGGGTCCGGAAATTATTTTGGGCCGAACCGCTCGGGGGGGTCCCTGACGAGCTGTTAAGCGGATCCATGGGCTCCTGGGGGCCTGTGGGAGGTTTTGAGGGCGTCCCATAGGCGAAAGAGTGGAAACGACAGTTTTTTGGCGATTTTTGGTGGGTGTTAGCCCACGGATCGATGGGGGGGCGCTGGGTCCGGAAATTATTTTGGGCCGAGCCGCTCGGGGGGGTCCCTGACGAGCTGTTAAGCGGATCCATGGGCTCCTGGGGGCCTGTGGGAGGTTTTGAGGGCGTCCCATAGGCGAAAGAGTGGAAACGGCAGTTTTTTGGCGATTTTTGGTGGGTGTTAGCCCACGGATCGATGGGGGGGCGCTGGGTCCGGAAATTATTTTGGGCCGAACCGCTCGGGGGGGTCCCTGACGAGCTGTTAAGCGGATCCATGGGCTCCTGGGGGCCTGTGGGAGGTTTTGAGGGCATCCCATAGGCGAAAGAGTGGAAACGGCAGTTTTTTGGCGATTTTTCGTGGGTGTTAGCCCACGGATCGATGGGGGGGCGCTGGGTCCGGAAATTATTTTGGGCCGAGCCGCTCGGAGGGGTCCCTGACGAGCTGTTAAGCGGATCCATGGGCTCCTGGGGGCCTGTGGGAGGTTTTGAGGGCGTCCCATAGGCGAAAGAGTGGAAACGGCAGTTTTTTGGCGATTTTTGGTGGGTGTTAGCCCACGGATCGATGGGGGGGCGCTGGGTCCGGAAATTATTTTGGGCCGAACCGCTCGGGGGGGTCCCTGACGAGCTGTTAAGCGGATCCATGGGCTCCTGGGGGCCTGTGGGAGGTTTTGAGGGCATCCCATAGGCGAAAGAGTGGAAACGGCAGTTTTTTGGCGATTTTTCGTGGGTGTTAGCCCACGGATCGATGGGGGGGCGCTGGGTCCGGAAATTATTTTGGGCCGAGCCGCTTGGGGGGGTCCCTGACGAGCTGTTAAGCGGATCCATGGGCTCCTGGGGGCCTGTGGGAGGTTTTGAGGGCGTCCCATAGGCGAAAGAGTGGAAACGGCAGTTTTTTGGCGATTTTTGGTGGGTGTTAGCCCACGGATCGATGGGGGGGCGCTGGGTCCGGAAATTATTTTGGGCCGAGCTGCTCGAGGGGGTCCCTGACGAGCTGTTAAGCGGATCCATGGGCTCCTGGGGGCCTGTGGGAGGTTTTGAGGGCGTCCCATAGGCGAAAGAGTGGAAACGGCAGTTTTTTGGCGATTTTTGGTGGGTGTTAGCCCACGGATCGATGGGGGGGCGCTGGGTCCGGAAATTATTTTGGGCCGAGCCGCTCGGGGGGGTCCCTGACGAGCTGTTAAGCGGATCCATGGGCTCCTGGGGGCCTGTGGGAGGTTTTGAGGGCGTCCCATAGGCGAAAGAGTGGAAACGGCAGTTTTTTGGCGATTTTTCGTGGGTGTTAGCCCACGGATCGATGGGGGGGCGCTGGGTCCGGAAATTATTTTGGGCCGAGCCGCTCGGGGGGGTCCCTGACGAGCTGTTAAGCGGATCCATGGGCTCCTGGGGGCCTGTGGGAGGTTTTGAGGGCGTCCCATAGGCGAAAGAGTGGAAACGGCAGTTTTTTGGCGATTTTTGGTGGGTGTTAGCCCACGGATCGATGGGGGGGCGCTGGGTCCGGAAATTATTTTGGGCCGAGCCGCTCGGGGGGGTCCCTGACGAGCTGTTAATCGGATCCATGGGCTCCTGGGGGCCTGTGGGAGGTTTTGAGGGCGTCCCATAGGCGAAAGAGTGGAAATGGCAGTTTTTTGGCGATTTTTGGTGGGTGTTAGCCCACGGATCGATGGGGGGGCGCTGGGTCCGGAAATTATTTTGGGCCGAACCGCTCGGGGGCGTCCCTGACGAGCTGTTAAGCGGATCCATGGGCTCCTGGGGGCCTGTGGGAGGTTTTGAGGGCGTCCCATAGGCGAAAGAGTGGAAACGGCAGTTTTTTGGCGATTTTTGGTGGGTGTTAGCCCACGGATCGATGGGGGGGCGCTGGGTCCGGAAATTATTTTGGGCCGAGCCGCTCGGGGGGGTCCCTGACGAGCTGTTAAGTGGATCCATGGGCTCCTGGGGGCCTGTGGGAGGTTTTGAGGGCGTCCCATAGGCGAAAGAGTGGAAACGGCAGTTTTTTGGCGATTTTTCGTGGGTGTTAGCCCACGGATCGATGGGGGGGCGCTGGGTCCGGAAATTATTTTGGGCCGAGCCGCTCGGGGGGGTCCCTGACGAGCTGTTAAGCGGATCCATGGGCTCCTGGGGGCCTGTGGGAGGTTTTGAGGGCGTCCCATAGGCGAAAGAGTGGAAACGGCAGTTTTTTGGCGATTTTTCGTGGGTGTTAGCCCACGGATCGATGGGGGGGCGCTGGGTCCGGAAATTATTTTGGGCCGAGCCGCTCGGGGGGGTCCCTGACGAGCTGTTAAGCGGATCCATGGGCTCCTGGGGGCCTGTGGGAGGTTTTGAGGGCGTCCCATAGGCGAAAGAGTGGAAACGGCAGTTTTTTGGCGATTTTTGGTGGGTGTTAGCCCACGGATCGATGGGGGGGCGCTGGGTCTGGAAATTATTTTGGGCCGAGCCGCTCGGGGGGGTCCCTGACGAGCTGTTAAGCGGATCCATGGGCTCCTGGGGGCCTGTGGGAGGTTTTGAGGGCGTCCCATAGGCGAAAGAGTGGAAACGGCAGTTTTTTGGCGATTTTTCGTGGGTGTTAGCCCACGGATCGATGGGGGGGCGCTGGGTCCGGAAATTATTTTGGGCCGAGCCGCTAGGGGGGGTCCCTGACGAGCTGTTAAGCGGATCCATGGGCTCCTGGGGGCCTGTGGGAGGTTTTGAGGGCGTCCCATAGGCGAAAGAGTGGAAACGGCAGTTTTTTGGCGATTTTTGGTGGGTGTTAGCCCACGGATCGATGGGGGGGCGCTGGGTCCGGAAATTATTTTGGGCCGAGCCGCTCGGGGGGGTCCCTGACGAGCTGTTAAGCGGATCCATGGGCTCCTGGGGGCCTGTGGGAGGTTTTGAGGGCGTCCCATAGGCGAAAGAGTGGAAACGGCAGTTTTTTGGCGATTTTTGGTGGGTGTTAGCCCACGGATCGATGGGGGGGCGCTGGGTCCGGAAATTATTTTGGGCCGAGCCACTCGGGGGGGTCCCTGACGAGCTGTTAAGCGGATCCATGGGCTCCGGGGGGCCTGTGGGAGGTTTTGAGGGCGTCCCATAGGCGAAAGAGTGGAAACGGCAGTTTTTTGGCGATTTTTCGTGGGTGTTAGCCCACGGATCGATGGGGGGGCGCTGGGTCCGGAAATTATTTGGGGCCGAGCCGCTCGGGGGGGTCCCTGACGAGCTGTTAAGCGGATCCATGGGCTCCGGGGGGCCTGTGGGAGGTTTTGAGGGCGTCCCATAGGCGAAAGAGTGGAAACGGCAGTTTTTTGGCGATTTTTCGTGGGTGTTAGCCCACGGATCGATGGGGGGGCGCTGGGTCCGGAAATTATTTTGGGCCGAGCCGCTCGGGGGGGTCCCTGACGAGCTGTTAAGCGGATCCATGGGCTCCGGGGGGCCTGTGGGAGGTTTTGAGGGCGTCCCATAGGCGAAAGAGTGGAAACGGCAGTTTTTTGGCGATTTTTCGTGGGTGTTAGCCCACGGATCGATGGGGGGGCGCTGGGTCCGGAAATTATTTTGGGCCGAGCCACTCGGGGGGGTCCCTGACGAGCTGTTAAGCGGATCCATGGGCTCCTGGGGGCCTGTGGGAGGTTTTGAGGGCGTCCCATAGGCGAAAGAGTGGAAACGGCAGTTTTTTGGCGATTTTTGGTGGGTGTTAGCCCACGGATCGATGGGGGGGCGCTGGGTCTGGAAATTATTTTGGGCCGAGCCGCTCGGGGGGTTCCCTGACGAGCTGTTAAGCGGATCCATGGGCTCCTGGGGGCCTGTGGGAGGTTTTGAGGGCGTCCCATAGGCGAAAGAGTGGAAACGGCAGTTTTTTGGCGATTTTTCGTGGGTGTTAGCCCACGGATCGATGGGGGGGCGCTGGGTCCGGAAATTATTTTGGGCCGAGCCACTCGGGGGGGTCCCTGACGAGCTGTTAAGCGGATCCATGGGCTCCTGGGGGCCTGTGGGAGGTTTTGAGGGCGTCCCATAGGCGAAAGAGTGGAAACGGCAGTTTTTTGGCTATTTTTGGTGGGTGTTAGCCCACGGATCGATGGGGGGGCGCTGGGTCCGGAAATTATTTTGGGCCGAGCCGCTCGGGGGGGTCCCTGACGAGCTGTTAAGCGGATCCATGGGCTCCTGGGGGCCTGTGGGAGGTTTTGAGGGCGTCCCATAGGCGAAAGAGTGGAAACGGCAGTTTTTTGGCGATTTTTGGTGGGTGTTAGCCCACGGATCGATGGGGGGGCGCTGGGTCCGGAAATTATTTTGGGCCGAGCCGCTCGGGGGGGTCCCTGAAGAGCTGTTAAGCGGATCCATGGGCTCCTGGGGGCCTGTGGGAGGTTTTGAGGGCGTCCCATAGGCGAAAGAGTGGAAACGGCAGTTTTTTGGCGATTTTTCGTGGGTGTTAGCCCACGGATCGATGGGGGGGCGCTGGGTCCGGAAATTATTTTGGGCCGAGCCGCTCGGGGGGGTCCCTGACGAGCTGTTAAGCGGATCCATGGGCTCCTGGGGGCCTGTGGGAGGTTTTGAGGGCGTCCCATAGGCTAAAGAGTGGAAACGGCAGTTTTTTGGCGATTTTTGGTGGGTGTTAGCCCACGGATCGATGGGGGGGCGCTGGGTCCGGAAATTATTTTGGGCCGAGCCGCTCGAGGGGGTCCCTGACGAGCTGTTAAGCGGATCCATGGGCTCCTGGGGGCCTGTGGGAGGTTTTGAGGGCGTCCCATAGGCGAAAGAGTGGAAACGGCAGTTTTTTGGCGATTTTTCGTGGGTGTTAGCCCACGGATCGATGGGGGGGCGCTGGGTCCGGAAATTATTTTGGGCCGAGCCGCTCGGGGGGGTCCCTGACGAGCTGTTAAGCGGATCCATGGGCTCCTGGGGGCCTGTGGGAGGTTTTGAGGGCGTCCCATAGGCGAAAGAGTGGAAACGGCAGTTTTTTGGCGATTTTTCGTGGGTGTTAGCCCACGGATCGATGGGGGGGCGCTGGGTCCGGAAATTATTTTGGGCCGAGCCGCTCGGGGGGGTCCCTGACGAGCTGTTAAGCGGATCCATGGGCTCCGGGGGGCCTGTGGGAGGTTTTGAGGGCGTCCCAGAGGCGAAAGAGTGGAAACGGCAGTTTTTTGGCGATTTTTCGTGGGTGTTAGCCCACGGATCGATGGGGGGGCGCTGGGTCCGGAAATTATTTTGGGCCGAGCCGCTCGGGGGGGTCCCTGACGAGCTGTTAAGCGGATCCATGGGCTCCGGGGGGCCTGTGGGAGGTTTTGAGGGCGTCCCAGAGGCGAAAGAGTGGAAACGGCAGTTTTTTGGCGATTTTTCGTGGGTGTTAGCCCACGGATCGATGGGGGGGCGCTGGGTCCGGAAATTATTTTGGGCCGAGCCGCTCGGGGGGGTCCCTGACGAGCTGTTAAGCGGATCCATGGGCTCCGGGGGGCCTGTGGGAGGTTTTGAGGGCGTCCCAGAGGCGAAAGAGTGGAAACGGCAGTTTTTTGGCGATTTTTCGTGGGTGTTAGCCCACGGATCGATGGGGGGGCGCTGGGTCCGGAAATTATTTTGGGCCGAGCCGCTCGGGGGGGTCCCTGACGAGCTGTTAAGCGGATCCATGGGCTCCGGGGGGCCTGTGGGAGGTTTTGAGGGCGTCCCAGAGGCGAAAGAGTGGAAACGGCAGTTTTTTGGCGATTTTTCGTGGGTGTTAGCCCACGGATCGATGGGGGGGCGCTGGGTCCGGAAATTATTTTGGGCCGAGCCGCTCGGGGGGGTCCCTGACGAGCTGTTAAGCGGATCCATGGGCTCCGGGGGGCCTGTGGGAGGTTTTGAGGGCGTCCCAGAGGCGAAAGAGTGGAAACGGCAGTTTTTTGGCGATTTTTCGTGGGTGTTAGCCCACGGATCGATGGGGGGGCGCTGGGTCCGGAAATTATTTTGGGCCGAGCCGCTCGGGGGGGTCCCTGACGAGCTGTTAAGCGGATCCATGGGCTCCGGGGGGCCTGTGGGAGGTTTTGAGGGCGTCCCAGAGGCGAAAGAGTGGAAACGGCAGTTTTTTGGCGATTTTTCGTGGGTGTTAGCCCACGGATCGATGGGGGGGCGCTGGGTCCGGAAATTATTTTGGGCCGAGCCGCTCGGGGGGGTCCCTGACGAGCTGTTAAGCGGATCCATGGGCTCCGGGGGGCCTGTGGGAGGTTTTGAGGGCGTCCCAGAGGCGAAAGAGTGGAAACGGCAGTTTTTTGGCGATTTTTCGTGGGTGTTAGCCCACGGATCGATGGGGGGGCGCTGGGTCCGGAAATTATTTTGGGCCGAGCCGCTCGGGGGGGTCCCTGACGAGCTGTTAAGCGGATCCATGGGCTCCGGGGGGCCTGTGGGAGGTTTTGAGGGCGTCCCAGAGGCGAAAGAGTGGAAACGGCAGTTTTTTGGCGATTTTTCGTGGGTGTTAGCCCACGGATCGATGGGGGGGCGCTGGGTCCGGAAATTATTTTGGGCCGAGCCGCTCGGGGGGGTCCCTGACGAGCTGTTAAGCGGATCCATGGGCTCCGGGGGGCCTGTGGGAGGTTTTGAGGGCGTCCCAGAGGCGAAAGAGTGGAAACGGCAGTTTTTTGGCGATTTTTCGTGGGTGTTAGCCCACGGATCGATGGGGGGGCGCTGGGTCCGGAAATTATTTTGGGCCGAGCCGCTCGGGGGGGTCCCTGACGAGCTGTTAAGCGGATCCATGGGCTCCGGGGGGCCTGTGGGAGGTTTTGAGGGCGTCCCAGAGGCGAAAGAGTGGAAACGGCAGTTTTTTGGCGATTTTTCGTGGGTGTTAGCCCACGGATCGATGGGGGGGCGCTGGGTCCGGAAATTATTTTGGGCCGAGCCGCTCGGGGGGGTCCCTGACGAGCTGTTAAGCGGATCCATGGGCTCCGGGGGGCCTGTGGGAGGTTTTGAGGGCGTCCCAGAGGCGAAAGAGTGGAAACGGCAGTTTTTTGGCGATTTTTCGTGGGTGTTAGCCCACGGATCGATGGGGGGGCGCTGGGTCCGGAAATTATTTTGGGCCGAGCCGCTCGGGGGGGTCCCTGACGAGCTGTTAAGCGGATCCATGGGCTCCGGGGGGCCTGTGGGAGGTTTTGAGGGCGTCCCAGAGGCGAAAGAGTGGAAACGGCAGTTTTTTGGCGATTTTTCGTGGGTGTTAGCCCACGGATCGATGGGGGGGCGCTGGGTCCGGAAATTATTTTGGGCCGAGCCGCTCGGGGGGGTCCCTGACGAGCTGTTAAGCGGATCCATGGGCTCCGGGGGGCCTGTGGGAGGTTTTGAGGGCGTCCCAGAGGCGAAAGAGTGGAAACGGCAGTTTTTTGGCGATTTTTCGTGGGTGTTAGCCCACGGATCGATGGGGGGGCGCTGGGTCCGGAAATTATTTTGGGCCGAGCCGCTCGGGGGGGTCCCTGACGAGCTGTTAAGCGGATCCATGGGCTCCGGGGGGCCTGTGGGAGGTTTTGAGGGCGTCCCAGAGGCGAAAGAGTGGAAACGGCAGTTTTTTGGCGATTTTTCGTGGGTGTTAGCCCACGGATCGATGGGGGGGCGCTGGGTCCGGAAATTATTTTGGGCCGAGCCGCTCGGGGGGGTCCCTGACGAGCTGTTAAGCGGATCCATGGGCTCCGGGGGGCCTGTGGGAGGTTTTGAGGGCGTCCCAGAGGCGAAAGAGTGGAAACGGCAGTTTTTTGGCGATTTTTCGTGGGTGTTAGCCCACGGATCGATGGGGGGGCGCTGGGTCCGGAAATTATTTTGGGCCGAGCCGCTCGGGGGGGTCCCTGACGAGCTGTTAAGCGGATCCATGGGCTCCGGGGGGCCTGTGGGAGGTTTTGAGGGCGTCCCAGAGGCGAAAGAGTGGAAACGGCAGTTTTTTGGCGATTTTTCGTGGGTGTTAGCCCACGGATCGATGGGGGGGCGCTGGGTCCGGAAATTATTTTGGGCCGAGCCGCTCGGGGGGGTCCCTGACGAGCTGTTAAGCGGATCCATGGGCTCCGGGGGGCCTGTGGGAGGTTTTGAGGGCGTCCCAGAGGCGAAAGAGTGGAAACGGCAGTTTTTTGGCGATTTTTCGTGGGTGTTAGCCCACGGATCGATGGGGGGGCGCTGGGTCCGGAAATTATTTTGGGCCGAGCCGCTCGGGGGGGTCCCTGACGAGCTGTTAAGCGGATCCATGGGCTCCGGGGGGCCTGTGGGAGGTTTTGAGGGCGTCCCAGAGGCGAAAGAGTGGAAACGGCAGTTTTTTGGCGATTTTTCGTGGGTGTTAGCCCACGGATCGATGGGGGGGGCGCTGGGTCCGGAAATTATTTTGGGCCGAGCCGCTCGGGGGGGTCCCTGACGAGCTGTTAAGCGGATCCATGGGCTCCGGGGGGCCTGTGGGAGGTTTTGAGGGCGTCCCAGAGGCGAAAGAGTGGAAACGGCAGTTTTTTGGCGATTTTTCGTGGGTGTTAGCCCACGGATCGATGGGGGGGCGCTGGGTCCGGAAATTATTTTGGGCCGAGCCGCTCGGGGGGGTCCCTGACGAGCTGTTAAGCGGATCCATGGGCTCCGGGGGGCCTGTGGGAGGTTTTGAGGGCGTCCCAGAGGCGAAAGAGTGGAAACGGCAGTTTTTTGGCGATTTTTCGTGGGTGTTAGCCCACGGATCGATGGGGGGGCGCTGGGTCCGGAAATTATTTTGGGCCGAGCCGCTCGGGGGGGTCCCTGACGAGCTGTTAAGCGGATCCATGGGCTCCGGGGGGCCTGTGGGAGGTTTTGAGGGCGTCCCAGAGGCGAAAGAGTGGAAACGGCAGTTTTTTGGCGATTTTTCGTGGGTGTTAGCCCACGGATCGATGGGGGGGCGCTGGGTCCGGAAATTATTTTGGGCCGAGCCGCTCGGGGGGGTCCCTGACGAGCTGTTAAGCGGATCCATGGGCTCCGGGGGGCCTGTGGGAGGTTTTGAGGGCGTCCCAGAGGCGAAAGAGTGGAAACGGCAGTTTTTTGGCGATTTTTCGTGGGTGTTAGCCCACGGATCGATGGGGGGGCGCTGGGTCCGGAAATTATTTTGGGCCGAGCCGCTCGGGGGGGTCCCTGACGAGCTGTTAAGCGGATCCATGGGCTCCGGGGGGCCTGTGGGAGGTTTTGAGGGCGTCCCAGAGGCGAAAGAGTGGAAACGGCAGTTTTTTGGCGATTTTTCGTGGGTGTTAGCCCACGGATCGATGGGGGGGCGCTGGGTCCGGAAATTATTTTGGGCCGAGCCGCTCGGGGGGGTCCCTGACGAGCTGTTAAGCGGATCCATGGGCTCCGGGGGGCCTGTGGGAGGTTTTGAGGGCGTCCCAGAGGCGAAAGAGTGGAAACGGCAGTTTTTTGGCGATTTTTCGTGGGTGTTAGCCCACGGATCGATGGGGGGGCGCTGGGTCCGGAAATTATTTTGGGCCGAGCCGCTCGGGGGGGTCCCTGACGAGCTGTTAAGCGGATCCATGGGCTCCGGGGGGCCTGTGGGAGGTTTTGAGGGCGTCCCAGAGGCGAAAGAGTGGAAACGGCAGTTTTTTGGCGATTTTTCGTGGGTGTTAGCCCACGGATCGATGGGGGGGCGCTGGGTCCGGAAATTATTTTGGGCCGAGCCGCTCGGGGGGGTCCCTGACGAGCTGTTAAGCGGATCCATGGGCTCCGGGGGGCCTGTGGGAGGTTTTGAGGGCGTCCCAGAGGCGAAAGAGTGGAAACGGCAGTTTTTTGGCGATTTTTCGTGGGTGTTAGCCCACGGATCGATGGGGGGGCGCTGGGTCCGGAAATTATTTTGGGCCGAGCCGCTCGGGGGGGTCCCTGACGAGCTGTTAAGCGGATCCATGGGCTCCGGGGGGCCTGTGGGAGGTTTTGAGGGCGTCCCAGAGGCGAAAGAGTGGAAACGGCAGTTTTTTGGCGATTTTTCGTGGGTGTTAGCCCACGGATCGATGGGGGGGCGCTGGGTCCGGAAATTATTTTGGGCCGAGCCGCTCGGGGGGGTCCCTGACGAGCTGTTAAGCGGATCCATGGGCTCCGGGGGGCCTGTGGGAGGTTTTGAGGGCGTCCCAGAGGCGAAAGAGTGGAAACGGCAGTTTTTTGGCGATTTTTCGTGGGTGTTAGCCCACGGATCGATGGGGGGGCGCTGGGTCCGGAAATTATTTTGGGCCGAGCCGCTCGGGGGGGTCCCTGACGAGCTGTTAAGCGGATCCATGGGCTCCGGGGGGCCTGTGGGAGGTTTTGAGGGCGTCCCAGAGGCGAAAGAGTGGAAACGGCAGTTTTTTGGCGATTTTTCGTGGGTGTTAGCCCACGGATCGATGGGGGGGCGCTGGGTCCGGAAATTATTTTGGGCCGAGCCGCTCGGGGGGGTCCCTGACGAGCTGTTAAGCGGATCCATGGGCTCCGGGGGGCCTGTGGGAGGTTTTGAGGGCGTCCCAGAGGCGAAAGAGTGGAAACGGCAGTTTTTTGGCGATTTTTCGTGGGTGTTAGCCCACGGATCGATGGGGGGGCGCTGGGTCCGGAAATTATTTTGGGCCGAGCCGCTCGGGGGGGTCCCTGACGAGCTGTTAAGCGGATCCATGGGCTCCGGGGGGCCTGTGGGAGGTTTTGAGGGCGTCCCAGAGGCGAAAGAGTGGAAACGGCAGTTTTTTGGCGATTTTTCGTGGGTGTTAGCCCACGGATCGATGGGGGGGCGCTGGGTCCGGAAATTATTTTGGGCCGAGCCGCTCGGGGGGGTCCCTGACGAGCTGTTAAGCGGATCCATGGGCTCCGGGGGGCCTGTGGGAGGTTTTGAGGGCGTCCCAGAGGCGAAAGAGTGGAAACGGCAGTTTTTTGGCGATTTTTCGTGGGTGTTAGCCCACGGATCGATGGGGGGGCGCTGGGTCCGGAAATTATTTTGGGCCGAGCCGCTCGGGGGGGTCCCTGACGAGCTGTTAAGCGGATCCATGGGCTCCGGGGGGCCTGTGGGAGGTTTTGAGGGCGTCCCAGAGGCGAAAGAGTGGAAACGGCAGTTTTTTGGCGATTTTTCGTGGGTGTTAGCCCACGGATCGATGGGGGGGCGCTGGGTCCGGAAATTATTTTGGGCCGAGCCGCTCGGGGGGGTCCCTGACGAGCTGTTAAGCGGATCCATGGGCTCCGGGGGGCCTGTGGGAGGTTTTGAGGGCGTCCCAGAGGCGAAAGAGTGGAAACGGCAGTTTTTTGGCGATTTTTCGTGGGTGTTAGCCCACGGATCGATGGGGGGGCGCTGGGTCCGGAAATTATTTTGGGCCGAGCCGCTCGGGGGGGTCCCTGACGAGCTGTTAAGCGGATCCATGGGCTCCGGGGGGCCTGTGGGAGGTTTTGAGGGCGTCCCAGAGGCGAAAGAGTGGAAACGGCAGTTTTTTGGCGATTTTTCGTGGGTGTTAGCCCACGGATCGATGGGGGGGCGCTGGGTCCGGAAATTATTTTGGGCCGAGCCGCTCGGGGGGGTCCCTGACGAGCTGTTAAGCGGATCCATGGGCTCCGGGGGGCCTGTGGGAGGTTTTGAGGGCGTCCCAGAGGCGAAAGAGTGGAAACGGCAGTTTTTTGGCGATTTTTCGTGGGTGTTAGCCCACGGATCGATGGGGGGGCGCTGGGTCCGGAAATTATTTTGGGCCGAGCCGCTCGGGGGGGTCCCTGACGAGCTGTTAAGCGGATCCATGGGCTCCGGGGGGCCTGTGGGAGGTTTTGAGGGCGTCCCAGAGGCGAAAGAGTGGAAACGGCAGTTTTTTGGCGATTTTTCGTGGGTGTTAGCCCACGGATCGATGGGGGGGCGCTGGGTCCGGAAATTATTTTGGGCCGAGCCGCTCGGGGGGGTCCCTGACGAGCTGTTAAGCGGATCCATGGGCTCCGGGGGGCCTGTGGGAGGTTTTGAGGGCGTCCCAGAGGCGAAAGAGTGGAAACGGCAGTTTTTTGGCGATTTTTCGTGGGTGTTAGCCCACGGATCGATGGGGGGGCGCTGGGTCCGGAAATTATTTTGGGCCGAGCCGCTCGGGGGGGTCCCTGACGAGCTGTTAAGCGGATCCATGGGCTCCGGGGGGCCTGTGGGAGGTTTTGAGGGCGTCCCAGAGGCGAAAGAGTGGAAACGGCAGTTTTTTGGCGATTTTTCGTGGGTGTTAGCCCACGGATCGATGGGGGGGCGCTGGGTCCGGAAATTATTTTGGGCCGAGCCGCTCGGGGGGGTCCCTGACGAGCTGTTAAGCGGATCCATGGGCTCCGGGGGGCCTGTGGGAGGTTTTGAGGGCGTCCCAGAGGCGAAAGAGTGGAAACGGCAGTTTTTTGGCGATTTTTCGTGGGTGTTAGCCCACGGATCGATGGGGGGGCGCTGGGTCCGGAAATTATTTTGGGCCGAGCCGCTCGGGGGGGTCCCTGACGAGCTGTTAAGCGGATCCATGGGCTCCGGGGGGCCTGTGGGAGGTTTTGAGGGCGTCCCAGAGGCGAAAGAGTGGAAACGGCAGTTTTTTGGCGATTTTTCGTGGGTGTTAGCCCACGGATCGATGGGGGGGCGCTGGGTCCGGAAATTATTTTGGGCCGAGCCGCTCGGGGGGGTCCCTGACGAGCTGTTAAGCGGATCCATGGGCTCCGGGGGGCCTGTGGGAGGTTTTGAGGGCGTCCCAGAGGCGAAAGAGTGGAAACGGCAGTTTTTTGGCGATTTTTCGTGGGTGTTAGCCCACGGATCGATGGGGGGGCGCTGGGTCCGGAAATTATTTTGGGCCGAGCCGCTCGGGGGGGTCCCTGACGAGCTGTTAAGCGGATCCATGGGCTCCGGGGGGCCTGTGGGAGGTTTTGAGGGCGTCCCAGAGGCGAAAGAGTGGAAACGGCAGTTTTTTGGCGATTTTTCGTGGGTGTTAGCCCACGGATCGATGGGGGGGCGCTGGGTCCGGAAATTATTTTGGGCCGAGCCGCTCGGGGGGGTCCCTGACGAGCTGTTAAGCGGATCCATGGGCTCCGGGGGGCCTGTGGGAGGTTTTGAGGGCGTCCCAGAGGCGAAAGAGTGGAAACGGCAGTTTTTTGGCGATTTTTCGTGGGTGTTAGCCCACGGATCGATGGGGGGGCGCTGGGTCCGGAAATTATTTTGGGCCGAGCCGCTCGGGGGGGTCCCTGACGAGCTGTTAAGCGGATCCATGGGCTCCGGGGGGCCTGTGGGAGGTTTTGAGGGCGTCCCAGAGGCGAAAGAGTGGAAACGGCAGTTTTTTGGCGATTTTTCGTGGGTGTTAGCCCACGGATCGATGGGGGGGCGCTGGGTCCGGAAATTATTTTGGGCCGAGCCGCTCGGGGGGGTCCCTGACGAGCTGTTAAGCGGATCCATGGGCTCCGGGGGGCCTGTGGGAGGTTTTGAGGGCGTCCCAGAGGCGAAAGAGTGGAAACGGCAGTTTTTTGGCGATTTTTCGTGGGTGTTAGCCCACGGATCGATGGGGGGGCGCTGGGTCCGGAAATTATTTTGGGCCGAGCCGCTCGGGGGGGTCCCTGACGAGCTGTTAAGCGGATCCATGGGCTCCGGGGGGCCTGTGGGAGGTTTTGAGGGCGTCCCAGAGGCGAAAGAGTGGAAACGGCAGTTTTTTGGCGATTTTTCGTGGGTGTTAGCCCACGGATCGATGGGGGGGCGCTGGGTCCGGAAATTATTTTGGGCCGAGCCGCTCGGGGGGGTCCCTGACGAGCTGTTAAGCGGATCCATGGGCTCCGGGGGGCCTGTGGGAGGTTTTGAGGGCGTCCCAGAGGCGAAAGAGTGGAAACGGCAGTTTTTTGGCGATTTTTCGTGGGTGTTAGCCCACGGATCGATGGGGGGGCGCTGGGTCCGGAAATTATTTTGGGCCGAGCCGCTCGGGGGGGTCCCTGACGAGCTGTTAAGCGGATCCATGGGCTCCGGGGGGCCTGTGGGAGGTTTTGAGGGCGTCCCAGAGGCGAAAGAGTGGAAACGGCAGTTTTTTGGCGATTTTTCGTGGGTGTTAGCCCACGGATCGATGGGGGGGCGCTGGGTCCGGAAATTATTTTGGGCCGAGCCGCTCGGGGGGGTCCCTGACGAGCTGTTAAGCGGATCCATGGGCTCCGGGGGGCCTGTGGGAGGTTTTGAGGGCGTCCCAGAGGCGAAAGAGTGGAAACGGCAGTTTTTTGGCGATTTTTCGTGGGTGTTAGCCCACGGATCGATGGGGGGGCGCTGGGTCCGGAAATTATTTTGGGCCGAGCCGCTCGGGGGGGTCCCTGACGAGCTGTTAAGCGGATCCATGGGCTCCGGGGGGCCTGTGGGAGGTTTTGAGGGCGTCCCAGAGGCGAAAGAGTGGAAACGGCAGTTTTTTGGCGATTTTTCGTGGGTGTTAGCCCACGGATCGATGGGGGGGCGCTGGGTCCGGAAATTATTTTGGGCCGAGCCGCTCGGGGGGGTCCCTGACGAGCTGTTAAGCGGATCCATGGGCTCCGGGGGGCCTGTGGGAGGTTTTGAGGGCGTCCCAGAGGCGAAAGAGTGGAAACGGCAGTTTTTTGGCGATTTTTCGTGGGTGTTAGCCCACGGATCGATGGGGGGGCGCTGGGTCCGGAAATTATTTTGGGCCGAGCCGCTCGGGGGGGTCCCTGACGAGCTGTTAAGCGGATCCATGGGCTCCGGGGGGCCTGTGGGAGGTTTTGAGGGCGTCCCAGAGGCGAAAGAGTGGAAACGGCAGTTTTTTGGCGATTTTTCGTGGGTGTTAGCCCACGGATCGATGGGGGGGCGCTGGGTCCGGAAATTATTTTGGGCCGAGCCGCTCGGGGGGGTCCCTGACGAGCTGTTAAGCGGATCCATGGGCTCCGGGGGGCCTGTGGGAGGTTTTGAGGGCGTCCCAGAGGCGAAAGAGTGGAAACGGCAGTTTTTTGGCGATTTTTCGTGGGTGTTAGCCCACGGATCGATGGGGGGGCGCTGGGTCCGGAAATTATTTTGGGCCGAGCCGCTCGGGGGGGTCCCTGACGAGCTGTTAAGCGGATCCATGGGCTCCGGGGGGCCTGTGGGAGGTTTTGAGGGCGTCCCAGAGGCGAAAGAGTGGAAACGGCAGTTTTTTGGCGATTTTTCGTGGGTGTTAGCCCACGGATCGATGGGGGGGCGCTGGGTCCGGAAATTATTTTGGGCCGAGCCGCTCGGGGGGGTCCCTGACGAGCTGTTAAGCGGATCCATGGGCTCCGGGGGGCCTGTGGGAGGTTTTGAGGGCGTCCCAGAGGCGAAAGAGTGGAAACGGCAGTTTTTTGGCGATTTTTCGTGGGTGTTAGCCCACGGATCGATGGGGGGGCGCTGGGTCCGGAAATTATTTTGGGCCGAGCCGCTCGGGGGGGTCCCTGACGAGCTGTTAAGCGGATCCATGGGCTCCGGGGGGCCTGTGGGAGGTTTTGAGGGCGTCCCAGAGGCGAAAGAGTGGAAACGGCAGTTTTTTGGCGATTTTTCGTGGGTGTTAGCCCACGGATCGATGGGGGGGCGCTGGGTCCGGAAATTATTTTGGGCCGAGCCGCTCGGGGGGGTCCCTGACGAGCTGTTAAGCGGATCCATGGGCTCCGGGGGGCCTGTGGGAGGTTTTGAGGGCGTCCCAGAGGCGAAAGAGTGGAAACGGCAGTTTTTTGGCGATTTTTCGTGGGTGTTAGCCCACGGATCGATGGGGGGGCGCTGGGTCCGGAAATTATTTTGGGCCGAGCCGCTCGGGGGGGTCCCTGACGAGCTGTTAAGCGGATCCATGGGCTCCGGGGGGCCTGTGGGAGGTTTTGAGGGCGTCCCAGAGGCGAAAGAGTGGAAACGGCAGTTTTTTGGCGATTTTTCGTGGGTGTTAGCCCACGGATCGATGGGGGGGCGCTGGGTCCGGAAATTATTTTGGGCCGAGCCGCTCGGGGGGGTCCCTGACGAGCTGTTAAGCGGATCCATGGGCTCCGGGGGGCCTGTGGGAGGTTTTGAGGGCGTCCCAGAGGCGAAAGAGTGGAAACGGCAGTTTTTTGGCGATTTTTCGTGGGTGTTAGCCCACGGATCGATGGGGGGGCGCTGGGTCCGGAAATTATTTTGGGCCGAGCCGCTCGGGGGGGTCCCTGACGAGCTGTGTAAGCGGATCCATGGGCTCCGGGGGGCCTGTGGGAGGTTTTGAGGGCGTCCCAGAGGCGAAAGAGTGGAAACGGCAGTTTTTTGGCGATTTTTCGTGGGTGTTAGCCCACGGATCGATGGGGGGGCGCTGGGTCCGGAAATTATTTTGGGCCGAGCCGCTCGGGGGGGTCCCTGACGAGCTGTTAAGCGGATCCATGGGCTCCGGGGGGCCTGTGGGAGGTTTTGAGGGCGTCCCAGAGGCGAAAGAGTGGAAACGGCAGTTTTTTGGCGATTTTTCGTGGGTGTTAGCCCACGGATCGATGGGGGGGCGCTGGGTCCGGAAATTATTTTGGGCCGAGCCGCTCGGGGGGGTCCCTGACGAGCTGTTAAGCGGATCCATGGGCTCCGGGGGGCCTGTGGGAGGTTTTGAGGGCGTCCCAGAGGCGAAAGAGTGGAAACGGCAGTTTTTTGGCGATTTTTCGTGGGTGTTAGCCCACGGATCGATGGGGGGGCGCTGGGTCCGGAAATTATTTTGGGCCGAGCCGCTCGGGGGGGTCCCTGACGAGCTGTTAAGCGGATCCATGGGCTCCGGGGGGCCTGTGGGAGGTTTTGAGGGCGTCCCAGAGGCGAAAGAGTGGAAACGGCAGTTTTTTGGCGATTTTTCGTGGGTGTTAGCCCACGGATCGATGGGGGGGCGCTGGGTCCGGAAATTATTTTGGGCCGAGCCGCTCGGGGGGGTCCCTGACGAGCTGTTAAGCGGATCCATGGGCTCCGGGGGGCCTGTGGGAGGTTTTGAGGGCGTCCCAGAGGCGAAAGAGTGGAAACGGCAGTTTTTTGGCGATTTTTCGTGGGTGTTAGCCCACGGATCGATGGGGGGGCGCTGGGTCCGGAAATTATTTTGGGCCGAGCCGCTCGGGGGGGTCCCTGACGAGCTGTTAAGCGGATCCATGGGCTCCGGGGGGCCTGTGGGAGGTTTTGAGGGCGTCCCAGAGGCGAAAGAGTGGAAACGGCAGTTTTTTGGCGATTTTTCGTGGGTGTTAGCCCACGGATCGATGGGGGGGCGCTGGGTCCGGAAATTATTTTGGGCCGAGCCGCTCGGGGGGGTCCCTGACGAGCTGTTAAGCGGATCCATGGGCTCCGGGGGGCCTGTGGGAGGTTTTGAGGGCGTCCCAGAGGCGAAAGAGTGGAAACGGCAGTTTTTTGGCGATTTTTCGTGGGTGTTAGCCCACGGATCGATGGGGGGGCGCTGGGTCCGGAAATTATTTTGGGCCGAGCCGCTCGGGGGGGTCCCTGACGAGCTGTTAAGCGGATCCATGGGCTCCGGGGGGCCTGTGGGAGGTTTTGAGGGCGTCCCAGAGGCGAAAGAGTGGAAACGGCAGTTTTTTGGCGATTTTTCGTGGGTGTTAGCCCACGGATCGATGGGGGGGCGCTGGGTCCGGAAATTATTTTGGGCCGAGCCGCTCGGGGGGGTCCCTGACGAGCTGTTAAGCGGATCCATGGGCTCCGGGGGGCCTGTGGGAGGTTTTGAGGGCGTCCCAGAGGCGAAAGAGTGGAAACGGCAGTTTTTTGGCGATTTTTCGTGGGTGTTAGCCCACGGATCGATGGGGGGGCGCTGGGTCCGGAAATTATTTTGGGCCGAGCCGCTCGGGGGGGTCCCTGACGAGCTGTTAAGCGGATCCATGGGCTCCGGGGGGCCTGTGGGAGGTTTTGAGGGCGTCCCAGAGGCGAAAGAGTGGAAACGGCAGTTTTTTGGCGATTTTTCGTGGGTGTTAGCCCACGGATCGATGGGGGGGCGCTGGGTCCGGAAATTATTTTGGGCCGAGCCGCTCGGGGGGGTCCCTGACGAGCTGTTAAGCGGATCCATGGGCTCCGGGGGGCCTGTGGGAGGTTTTGAGGGCGTCCCAGAGGCGAAAGAGTGGAAACGGCAGTTTTTTGGCGATTTTTCGTGGGTGTTAGCCCACGGATCGATGGGGGGGCGCTGGGTCCGGAAATTATTTTGGGCCGAGCCGCTCGGGGGGGTCCCTGACGAGCTGTTAAGCGGATCCATGGGCTCCGGGGGGCCTGTGGGAGGTTTTGAGGGCGTCCCAGAGGCGAAAGAGTGGAAACGGCAGTTTTTTGGCGATTTTTCGTGGGTGTTAGCCCACGGATCGATGGGGGGGCGCTGGGTCCGGAAATTATTTTGGGCCGAGCCGCTCGGGGGGGTCCCTGACGAGCTGTTAAGCGGATCCATGGGCTCCGGGGGGCCTGTGGGAGGTTTTGAGGGCGTCCCAGAGGCGAAAGAGTGGAAACGGCAGTTTTTTGGCGATTTTTCGTGGGTGTTAGCCCACGGATCGATGGGGGGGCGCTGGGTCCGGAAATTATTTTGGGCCGAGCCGCTCGGGGGGGTCCCTGACGAGCTGTTAAGCGGATCCATGGGCTCCGGGGGGCCTGTGGGAGGTTTTGAGGGCGTCCCAGAGGCGAAAGAGTGGAAACGGCAGTTTTTTGGCGATTTTTCGTGGGTGTTAGCCCACGGATCGATGGGGGGGCGCTGGGTCCGGAAATTATTTTGGGCCGAGCCGCTCGGGGGGGTCCCTGACGAGCTGTTAAGCGGATCCATGGGCTCCGGGGGGCCTGTGGGAGGTTTTGAGGGCGTCCCAGAGGCGAAAGAGTGGAAACGGCAGTTTTTTGGCGATTTTTCGTGGGTGTTAGCCCACGGATCGATGGGGGGGCGCTGGGTCCGGAAATTATTTTGGGCCGAGCCGCTCGGGGGGGTCCCTGACGAGCTGTTAAGCGGATCCATGGGCTCCGGGGGGCCTGTGGGAGGTTTTGAGGGCGTCCCAGAGGCGAAAGAGTGGAAACGGCAGTTTTTTGGCGATTTTTCGTGGGTGTTAGCCCACGGATCGATGGGGGGGCGCTGGGTCCGGAAATTATTTTGGGCCGAGCCGCTCGGGGGGGTCCCTGACGAGCTGTTAAGCGGATCCATGGGCTCCGGGGGGCCTGTGGGAGGTTTTGAGGGCGTCCCAGAGGCGAAAGAGTGGAAACGGCAGTTTTTTGGCGATTTTTCGTGGGTGTTAGCCCACGGATCGATGGGGGGGCGCTGGGTCCGGAAATTATTTTGGGCCGAGCCGCTCGGGGGGGTCCCTGACGAGCTGTTAAGCGGATCCATGGGCTCCGGGGGGCCTGTGGGAGGTTTTGAGGGCGTCCCAGAGGCGAAAGAGTGGAAACGGCAGTTTTTTGGCGATTTTTCGTGGGTGTTAGCCCACGGATCGATGGGGGGGCGCTGGGTCCGGAAATTATTTTGGGCCGAGCCGCTCGGGGGGGTCCCTGACGAGCTGTTAAGCGGATCCATGGGCTCCGGGGGGCCTGTGGGAGGTTTTGAGGGCGTCCCAGAGGCGAAAGAGTGGAAACGGCAGTTTTTTGGCGATTTTTCGTGGGTGTTAGCCCACGGATCGATGGGGGGGCGCTGGGTCCGGAAATTATTTTGGGCCGAGCCGCTCGGGGGGGTCCCTGACGAGCTGTTAAGCGGATCCATGGGCTCCGGGGGGCCTGTGGGAGGTTTTGAGGGCGTCCCAGAGGCGAAAGAGTGGAAACGGCAGTTTTTTGGCGATTTTTCGTGGGTGTTAGCCCACGGATCGATGGGGGGGCGCTGGGTCCGGAAATTATTTTGGGCCGAGCCGCTCGGGGGGGTCCCTGACGAGCTGTTAAGCGGATCCATGGGCTCCGGGGGGCCTGTGGGAGGTTTTGAGGGCGTCCCAGAGGCGAAAGAGTGGAAACGGCAGTTTTTTGGCGATTTTTCGTGGGTGTTAGCCCACGGATCGATGGGGGGGCGCTGGGTCCGGAAATTATTTTGGGCCGAGCCGCTCGGGGGGGTCCCTGACGAGCTGTTAAGCGGATCCATGGGCTCCGGGGGGCCTGTGGGAGGTTTTGAGGGCGTCCCAGAGGCGAAAGAGTGGAAACGGCAGTTTTTTGGCGATTTTTCGTGGGTGTTAGCCCACGGATCGATGGGGGGGCGCTGGGTCCGGAAATTATTTTGGGCCGAGCCGCTCGGGGGGGTCCCTGACGAGCTGTTAAGCGGATCCATGGGCTCCGGGGGGCCTGTGGGAGGTTTTGAGGGCGTCCCAGAGGCGAAAGAGTGGAAACGGCAGTTTTTTGGCGATTTTTCGTGGGTGTTAGCCCACGGATCGATGGGGGGGCGCTGGGTCCGGAAATTATTTTGGGCCGAGCCGCTCGGGGGGGTCCCTGACGAGCTGTTAAGCGGATCCATGGGCTCCGGGGGGCCTGTGGGAGGTTTTGAGGGCGTCCCAGAGGCGAAAGAGTGGAAACGGCAGTTTTTTGGCGATTTTTCGTGGGTGTTAGCCCACGGATCGATGGGGGGGCGCTGGGTCCGGAAATTATTTTGGGCCGAGCCGCTCGGGGGGGTCCCTGACGAGCTGTTAAGCGGATCCATGGGCTCCGGGGGGCCTGTGGGAGGTTTTGAGGGCGTCCCAGAGGCGAAAGAGTGGAAACGGCAGTTTTTTGGCGATTTTTCGTGGGTGTTAGCCCACGGATCGATGGGGGGGCGCTGGGTCCGGAAATTATTTTGGGCCGAGCCGCTCGGGGGGGTCCCTGACGAGCTGTTAAGCGGATCCATGGGCTCCGGGGGGCCTGTGGGAGGTTTTGAGGGCGTCCCAGAGGCGAAAGAGTGGAAACGGCAGTTTTTTGGCGATTTTTCGTGGGTGTTAGCCCACGGATCGATGGGGGGGCGCTGGGTCCGGAAATTATTTTGGGCCGAGCCGCTCGGGGGGGTCCCTGACGAGCTGTTAAGCGGATCCATGGGCTCCGGGGGGCCTGTGGGAGGTTTTGAGGGCGTCCCAGAGGCGAAAGAGTGGAAACGGCAGTTTTTTGGCGATTTTTCGTGGGTGTTAGCCCACGGATCGATGGGGGGGCGCTGGGTCCGGAAATTATTTTGGGCCGAGCCGCTCGGGGGGGTCCCTGACGAGCTGTTAAGCGGATCCATGGGCTCCGGGGGGCCTGTGGGAGGTTTTGAGGGCGTCCCAGAGGCGAAAGAGTGGAAACGGCAGTTTTTTGGCGATTTTTCGTGGGTGTTAGCCCACGGATCGATGGGGGGGCGCTGGGTCCGGAAATTATTTTGGGCCGAGCCGCTCGGGGGGGTCCCTGACGAGCTGTTAAGCGGATCCATGGGCTCCGGGGGGCCTGTGGGAGGTTTTGAGGGCGTCCCAGAGGCGAAAGAGTGGAAACGGCAGTTTTTTGGCGATTTTTCGTGGGTGTTAGCCCACGGATCGATGGGGGGGCGCTGGGTCCGGAAATTATTTTGGGCCGAGCCGCTCGGGGGGGTCCCTGACGAGCTGTTAAGCGGATCCATGGGCTCCGGGGGGCCTGTGGGAGGTTTTGAGGGCGTCCCAGAGGCGAAAGAGTGGAAACGGCAGTTTTTTGGCGATTTTTCGTGGGTGTTAGCCCACGGATCGATGGGGGGGCGCTGGGTCCGGAAATTATTTTGGGCCGAGCCGCTCGGGGGGGTCCCTGACGAGCTGTTAAGCGGATCCATGGGCTCCGGGGGGCCTGTGGGAGGTTTTGAGGGCGTCCCAGAGGCGAAAGAGTGGAAACGGCAGTTTTTTGGCGATTTTTCGTGGGTGTTAGCCCACGGATCGATGGGGGGGCGCTGGGTCCGGAAATTATTTTGGGCCGAGCCGCTCGGGGGGGTCCCTGACGAGCTGTTAAGCGGATCCATGGGCTCCGGGGGGCCTGTGGGAGGTTTTGAGGGCGTCCCAGAGGCGAAAGAGTGGAAACGGCAGTTTTTTGGCGATTTTTCGTGGGTGTTAGCCCACGGATCGATGGGGGGGCGCTGGGTCCGGAAATTATTTTGGGCCGAGCCGCTCGGGGGGGTCCCTGACGAGCTGTTAAGCGGATCCATGGGCTCCGGGGGGCCTGTGGGAGGTTTTGAGGGCGTCCCAGAGGCGAAAGAGTGGAAACGGCAGTTTTTTGGCGATTTTTCGTGGGTGTTAGCCCACGGATCGATGGGGGGGCGCTGGGTCCGGAAATTATTTTGGGCCGAGCCGCTCGGGGGGGTCCCTGACGAGCTGTTAAGCGGATCCATGGGCTCCGGGGGGCCTGTGGGAGGTTTTGAGGGCGTCCCAGAGGCGAAAGAGTGGAAACGGCAGTTTTTTGGCGATTTTTCGTGGGTGTTAGCCCACGGATCGATGGGGGGGCGCTGGGTCCGGAAATTATTTTGGGCCGAGCCGCTCGGGGGGGTCCCTGACGAGCTGTTAAGCGGATCCATGGGCTCCGGGGGGCCTGTGGGAGGTTTTGAGGGCGTCCCAGAGGCGAAAGAGTGGAAACGGCAGTTTTTTGGCGATTTTTCGTGGGTGTTAGCCCACGGATCGATGGGGGGGCGCTGGGTCCGGAAATTATTTTGGGCCGAGCCGCTCGGGGGGGTCCCTGACGAGCTGTTAAGCGGATCCATGGGCTCCGGGGGGCCTGTGGGAGGTTTTGAGGGCGTCCCAGAGGCGAAAGAGTGGAAACGGCAGTTTTTTGGCGATTTTTCGTGGGTGTTAGCCCACGGATCGATGGGGGGGCGCTGGGTCCGGAAATTATTTTGGGCCGAGCCGCTCGGGGGGGTCCCTGACGAGCTGTTAAGCGGATCCATGGGCTCCGGGGGGCCTGTGGGAGGTTTTGAGGGCGTCCCAGAGGCGAAAGAGTGGAAACGGCAGTTTTTTGGCGATTTTTCGTGGGTGTTAGCCCACGGATCGATGGGGGGGCGCTGGGTCCGGAAATTATTTTGGGCCGAGCCGCTCGGGGGGGTCCCTGACGAGCTGTTAAGCGGATCCATGGGCTCCGGGGGGCCTGTGGGAGGTTTTGAGGGCGTCCCAGAGGCGAAAGAGTGGAAACGGCAGTTTTTTGGCGATTTTTCGTGGGTGTTAGCCCACGGATCGATGGGGGGGCGCTGGGTCCGGAAATTATTTTGGGCCGAGCCGCTCGGGGGGGTCCCTGACGAGCTGTTAAGCGGATCCATGGGCTCCGGGGGGCCTGTGGGAGGTTTTGAGGGCGTCCCAGAGGCGAAAGAGTGGAAACGGCAGTTTTTTGGCGATTTTTCGTGGGTGTTAGCCCACGGATCGATGGGGGGGCGCTGGGTCCGGAAATTATTTTGGGCCGAGCCGCTCGGGGGGGTCCCTGACGAGCTGTTAAGCGGATCCATGGGCTCCGGGGGGCCTGTGGGAGGTTTTGAGGGCGTCCCAGAGGCGAAAGAGTGGAAACGGCAGTTTTTTGGCGATTTTTCGTGGGTGTTAGCCCACGGATCGATGGGGGGGCGCTGGGTCCGGAAATTATTTTGGGCCGAGCCGCTCGGGGGGGTCCCTGACGAGCTGTTAAGCGGATCCATGGGCTCCGGGGGGCCTGTGGGAGGTTTTGAGGGCGTCCCAGAGGCGAAAGAGTGGAAACGGCAGTTTTTTGGCGATTTTTCGTGGGTGTTAGCCCACGGATCGATGGGGGGGCGCTGGGTCCGGAAATTATTTTGGGCCGAGCCGCTCGGGGGGGTCCCTGACGAGCTGTTAAGCGGATCCATGGGCTCCGGGGGGCCTGTGGGAGGTTTTGAGGGCGTCCCAGAGGCGAAAGAGTGGAAACGGCAGTTTTTTGGCGATTTTTCGTGGGTGTTAGCCCACGGATCGATGGGGGGGCGCTGGGTCCGGAAATTATTTTGGGCCGAGCCGCTCGGGGGGGTCCCTGACGAGCTGTTAAGCGGATCCATGGGCTCCGGGGGGCCTGTGGGAGGTTTTGAGGGCGTCCCAGAGGCGAAAGAGTGGAAACGGCAGTTTTTTGGCGATTTTTCGTGGGTGTTAGCCCACGGATCGATGGGGGGGCGCTGGGTCCGGAAATTATTTTGGGCCGAGCCGCTCGGGGGGGTCCCTGACGAGCTGTTAAGCGGATCCATGGGCTCCGGGGGGCCTGTGGGAGGTTTTGAGGGCGTCCCAGAGGCGAAAGAGTGGAAACGGCAGTTTTTTGGCGATTTTTCGTGGGTGTTAGCCCACGGATCGATGGGGGGGCGCTGGGTCCGGAAATTATTTTGGGCCGAGCCGCTCGGGGGGGTCCCTGACGAGCTGTTAAGCGGATCCATGGGCTCCGGGGGGCCTGTGGGAGGTTTTGAGGGCGTCCCAGAGGCGAAAGAGTGGAAACGGCAGTTTTTTGGCGATTTTTCGTGGGTGTTAGCCCACGGATCGATGGGGGGGCGCTGGGTCCGGAAATTATTTTGGGCCGAGCCGCTCGGGGGGGTCCCTGACGAGCTGTTAAGCGGATCCATGGGCTCCGGGGGGCCTGTGGGAGGTTTTGAGGGCGTCCCAGAGGCGAAAGAGTGGAAACGGCAGTTTTTTGGCGATTTTTCGTGGGTGTTAGCCCACGGATCGATGGGGGGGCGCTGGGTCCGGAAATTATTTTGGGCCGAGCCGCTCGGGGGGGTCCCTGACGAGCTGTTAAGCGGATCCATGGGCTCCGGGGGGCCTGTGGGAGGTTTTGAGGGCGTCCCAGAGGCGAAAGAGTGGAAACGGCAGTTTTTTGGCGATTTTTCGTGGGTGTTAGCCCACGGATCGATGGGGGGGCGCTGGGTCCGGAAATTATTTTGGGCCGAGCCGCTCGGGGGGGTCCCTGACGAGCTGTTAAGCGGATCCATGGGCTCCGGGGGGCCTGTGGGAGGTTTTGAGGGCGTCCCAGAGGCGAAAGAGTGGAAACGGCAGTTTTTTGGCGATTTTTCGTGGGTGTTAGCCCACGGATCGATGGGGGGGCGCTGGGTCCGGAAATTATTTTGGGCCGAGCCGCTCGGGGGGGTCCCTGACGAGCTGTTAAGCGGATCCATGGGCTCCGGGGGGCCTGTGGGAGGTTTTGAGGGCGTCCCAGAGGCGAAAGAGTGGAAACGGCAGTTTTTTGGCGATTTTTCGTGGGTGTTAGCCCACGGATCGATGGGGGGGCGCTGGGTCCGGAAATTATTTTGGGCCGAGCCGCTCGGGGGGGTCCCTGACGAGCTGTTAAGCGGATCCATGGGCTCCGGGGGGCCTGTGGGAGGTTTTGAGGGCGTCCCAGAGGCGAAAGAGTGGAAACGGCAGTTTTTTGGCGATTTTTCGTGGGTGTTAGCCCACGGATCGATGGGGGGGCGCTGGGTCCGGAAATTATTTTGGGCCGAGCCGCTCGGGGGGGTCCCTGACGAGCTGTTAAGCGGATCCATGGGCTCCGGGGGGCCTGTGGGAGGTTTTGAGGGCGTCCCAGAGGCGAAAGAGTGGAAACGGCAGTTTTTTGGCGATTTTTCGTGGGTGTTAGCCCACGGATCGATGGGGGGGCGCTGGGTCCGGAAATTATTTTGGGCCGAGCCGCTCGGGGGGGTCCCTGACGAGCTGTTAAGCGGATCCATGGGCTCCGGGGGGCCTGTGGGAGGTTTTGAGGGCGTCCCAGAGGCGAAAGAGTGGAAACGGCAGTTTTTTGGCGATTTTTCGTGGGTGTTAGCCCACGGATCGATGGGGGGGCGCTGGGTCCGGAAATTATTTTGGGCCGAGCCGCTCGGGGGGGTCCCTGACGAGCTGTTAAGCGGATCCATGGGCTCCGGGGGGCCTGTGGGAGGTTTTGAGGGCGTCCCAGAGGCGAAAGAGTGGAAACGGCAGTTTTTTGGCGATTTTTCGTGGGTGTTAGCCCACGGATCGATGGGGGGGCGCTGGGTCCGGAAATTATTTTGGGCCGAGCCGCTCGGGGGGGTCCCTGACGAGCTGTTAAGCGGATCCATGGGCTCCGGGGGGCCTGTGGGAGGTTTTGAGGGCGTCCCAGAGGCGAAAGAGTGGAAACGGCAGTTTTTTGGCGATTTTTCGTGGGTGTTAGCCCACGGATCGATGGGGGGGCGCTGGGTCCGGAAATTATTTTGGGCCGAGCCGCTCGGGGGGGTCCCATGACGAGCTGTTAAGCGGATCCATGGGCTCCGGGGGGCCTGTGGGAGGTTTTGAGGGCGTCCCAGAGGCGAAAGAGTGGAAACGGCAGTTTTTTGGCGATTTTTCGTGGGTGTTAGCCCACGGATCGATGGGGGGGCGCTGGGTCCGGAAATTATTTTGGGCCGAGCCGCTCGGGGGGGTCCCTGACGAGCTGTTAAGCGGATCCATGGGCTCCGGGGGGCCTGTGGGAGGTTTTGAGGGCGTCCCAGAGGCGAAAGAGTGGAAACGGCAGTTTTTTGGCGATTTTTCGTGGGTGTTAGCCCACGGATCGATGGGGGGGCGCTGGGTCCGGAAATTATTTTGGGCCGAGCCGCTCGGGGGGGTCCCTGACGAGCTGTTAAGCGGATCCATGGGCTCCGGGGGGCCTGTGGGAGGTTTTGAGGGCGTCCCAGAGGCGAAAGAGTGGAAACGGCAGTTTTTTGGCGATTTTTCGTGGGTGTTAGCCCACGGATCGATGGGGGGGCGCTGGGTCCGGAAATTATTTTGGGCCGAGCCGCTCGGGGGGGTCCCTGACGAGCTGTTAAGCGGATCCATGGGCTCCGGGGGGCCTGTGGGAGGTTTTGAGGGCGTCCCAGAGGCGAAAGAGTGGAAACGGCAGTTTTTTGGCGATTTTTCGTGGGTGTTAGCCCACGGATCGATGGGGGGGCGCTGGGTCCGGAAATTATTTTGGGCCGAGCCGCTCGGGGGGGTCCCTGACGAGCTGTTAAGCGGATCCATGGGCTCCGGGGGGCCTGTGGGAGGTTTTGAGGGCGTCCCAGAGGCGAAAGAGTGGAAACGGCAGTTTTTTGGCGATTGCCCACGGATCGATGGGGGGGCGCTGGGTCCGGAAATTATTTTGGGCCGAGCCGCTCGGGGGGGTCCCTGACGAGCTGTTAAGCGGATCCATGGGCTCCGGGGGGCCTGTGGGAGGTTTTGAGGGCGTCCCAGAGGCGAAAGAGTGGAAACGGCAGTTTTTTGGCGATTTTTCGTGGGTGTTAGCCCACGGATCGATGGGGGGGCGCTGGGTCCGGAAATTATTTTGGGCCGAGCCGCTCGGGGGGGTCCCTGACGAGCTGTTAAGCGGATCCATGGGCTCCGGGGGGCCTGTGGGAGGTTTTGAGGGCGTCCCAGAGGCGAAAGAGTGGAAACGGCAGTTTTTTGGCGATTTTTCGTGGGTGTTAGCCCACGGATCGATGGGGGGGCGCTGGGTCCGGAAATTATTTTGGGCCGAGCCGCTCGGGGGGGTCCCTGACGAGCTGTTAAGCGGATCCATGGGCTCCGGGGGGCCTGTGGGAGGTTTTGAGGGCGTCCCAGAGGCGAAAGAGTGGAAACGGCAGTTTTTTGGCGATTTTTCGTGGGTGTTAGCCCACGGATCGATGGGGGGGCGCTGGGTCCGGAAATTATTTTGGGCCGAGCCGCTCGGGGGGGTCCCTGACGAGCTGTTAAGCGGATCCATGGGCTCCGGGGGGCCTGTGGGAGGTTTTGAGGGCGTCCCAGAGGCGAAAGAGTGGAAACGGCAGTTTTTTGGCGATTTTTCGTGGGTGTTAGCCCACGGATCGATGGGGGGGCGCTGGGTCCGGAAATTATTTTGGGCCGAGCCGCTCGGGGGGGTCCCTGACGAGCTGTTAAGCGGATCCATGGGCTCCGGGGGGCCTGTGGGAGGTTTTGAGGGCGTCCCAGAGGCGAAAGAGTGGAAACGGCAGTTTTTTGGCGATTTTTCGTGGGTGTTAGCCCACGGATCGATGGGGGGGCGCTGGGTCCGGAAATTATTTTGGGCCGAGCCGCTCGGGGGGGTCCCTGACGAGCTGTTAAGCGGATCCATGGGCTCCGGGGGGCCTGTGGGAGGTTTTGAGGGCGTCCCAGAGGCGAAAGAGTGGAAACGGCAGTTTTTTGGCGATTTTTCGTGGGTGTTAGCCCACGGATCGATGGGGGGGCGCTGGGTCCGGAAATTATTTTGGGCCGAGCCGCTCGGGGGGGTCCCTGACGAGCTGTTAAGCGGATCCATGGGCTCCGGGGGGCCTGTGGGAGGTTTTGAGGGCGTCCCAGAGGCGAAAGAGTGGAAACGGCAGTTTTTTGGCGATTTTTCGTGGGTGTTAGCCCACGGATCGATGGGGGGGCGCTGGGTCCGGAAATTATTTTGGGCCGAGCCGCTCGGGGGGGTCCCTGACGAGCTGTTAAGCGGATCCATGGGCTCCGGGGGGCCTGTGGGAGGTTTTGAGGGCGTCCCAGAGGCGAAAGAGTGGAAACGGCAGTTTTTTGGCGATTTTTCGTGGGTGTTAGCCCACGGATCGATGGGGGGGCGCTGGGTCCGGAAATTATTTTGGGCCGAGCCGCTCGGGGGGGTCCCTGACGAGCTGTTAAGCGGATCCATGGGCTCCGGGGGGCCTGTGGGAGGTTTTGAGGGCGTCCCAGAGGCGAAAGAGTGGAAACGGCAGTTTTTTGGCGATTTTTCGTGGGTGTTAGCCCACGGATCGATGGGGGGGCGCTGGGTCCGGAAATTATTTTGGGCCGAGCCGCTCGGGGGGGTCCCTGACGAGCTGTTAAGCGGATCCATGGGCTCCGGGGGGCCTGTGGGAGGTTTTGAGGGCGTCCCAGAGGCGAAAGAGTGGAAACGGCAGTTTTTTGGCGATTTTTCGTGGGTGTTAGCCCACGGATCGATGGGGGGGCGCTGGGTCCGGAAATTATTTTGGGCCGAGCCGCTCGGGGGGGTCCCTGACGAGCTGTTAAGCGGATCCATGGGCTCCGGGGGGCCTGTGGGAGGTTTTGAGGGCGTCCCAGAGGCGAAAGAGTGGAAACGGCAGTTTTTTGGCGATTTTTCGTGGGTGTTAGCCCACGGATCGATGGGGGGGCGCTGGGTCCGGAAATTATTTTGGGCCGAGCCGCTCGGGGGGGTCCCTGACGAGCTGTTAAGCGGATCCATGGGCTCCGGGGGGCCTGTGGGAGGTTTTGAGGGCGTCCCAGAGGCGAAAGAGTGGAAACGGCAGTTTTTTGGCGATTTTTCGTGGGTGTTAGCCCACGGATCGATGGGGGGGCGCTGGGTCCGGAAATTATTTTGGGCCGAGCCGCTCGGGGGGGTCCCTGACGAGCTGTTAAGCGGATCCATGGGCTCCGGGGGGCCTGTGGGAGGTTTTGAGGGCGTCCCAGAGGCGAAAGAGTGGAAACGGCAGTTTTTTGGCGATTTTTCGTGGGTGTTAGCCCACGGATCGATGGGGGGGCGCTGGGTCCGGAAATTATTTTGGGCCGAGCCGCTCGGGGGGGTCCCTGACGAGCTGTTAAGCGGATCCATGGGCTCCGGGGGGCCTGTGGGAGGTTTTGAGGGCGTCCCAGAGGCGAAAGAGTGGAAACGGCAGTTTTTTGGCGATTTTTCGTGGGTGTTAGCCCACGGATCGATGGGGGGGCGCTGGGTCCGGAAATTATTTTGGGCCGAGCCGCTCGGGGGGGTCCCTGACGAGCTGTTAAGCGGATCCATGGGCTCCGGGGGGCCTGTGGGAGGTTTTGAGGGCGTCCCAGAGGCGAAAGAGTGGAAACGGCAGTTTTTTGGCGATTTTTCGTGGGTGTTAGCCCACGGATCGATGGGGGGGCGCTGGGTCCGGAAATTATTTTGGGCCGAGCCGCTCGGGGGGGTCCCTGACGAGCTGTTAAGCGGATCCATGGGCTCCGGGGGGCCTGTGGGAGGTTTTGAGGGCGTCCCAGAGGCGAAAGAGTGGAAACGGCAGTTTTTTGGCGATTTTTCGTGGGTGTTAGCCCACGGATCGATGGGGGGGGCGCTGGGTCCGGAAATTATTTTGGGCCGAGCCGCTCGGGGGGGTCCCTGACGAGCTGTTAAGCGGATCCATGGGCTCCGGGGGGCCTGTGGGAGGTTTTGAGGGCGTCCCAGAGGCGAAAGAGTGGAAACGGCAGTTTTTTGGCGATTTTTCGTGGGTGTTAGCCCACGGATCGATGGGGGGGCGCTGGGTCCGGAAATTATTTTGGGCCGAGCCGCTCGGGGGGGTCCCTGACGAGCTGTTAAGCGGATCCATGGGCTCCGGGGGGCCTGTGGGAGGTTTTGAGGGCGTCCCAGAGGCGAAAGAGTGGAAACGGCAGTTTTTTGGCGATTTTTCGTGGGTGTTAGCCCACGGATCGATGGGGGGGGCGCTGGGTCCGGAAATTATTTTGGGCCGAGCCGCTCGGGGGGGTCCCTGACGAGCTGTTAAGCGGATCCATGGGCTCCGGGGGGCCTGTGGGAGGTTTTGAGGGCGTCCCAGAGGCGAAAGAGTGGAAACGGCAGTTTTTTGGCGATTTTTCGTGGGTGTTAGCCCACGGATCGATGGGGGGGCGCTGGGTCCGGAAATTATTTTGGGCCGAGCCGCTCGGGGGGGTCCCTGACGAGCTGTTAAGCGGATCCATGGGCTCCGGGGGGCCTGTGGGAGGTTTTGAGGGCGTCCCAGAGGCGAAAGAGTGGAAACGGCAGTTTTTTGGCGATTTTTCGTGGGTGTTAGCCCACGGATCGATGGGGGGGCGCTGGGTCCGGAAATTATTTTGGGCCGAGCCGCTCGGGGGGGTCCCTGACGAGCTGTTAAGCGGATCCATGGGCTCCGGGGGGCCTGTGGGAGGTTTTGAGGGCGTCCCAGAGGCGAAAGAGTGGAAACGGCAGTTTTTTGGCGATTTTTCGTGGGTGTTAGCCCACGGATCGATGGGGGGGCGCTGGGTCCGGAAATTATTTTGGGCCGAGCCGCTCGGGGGGGTCCCTGACGAGCTGTTAAGCGGATCCATGGGCTCCGGGGGGCCTGTGGGAGGTTTTGAGGGCGTCCCAGAGGCGAAAGAGTGGAAACGGCAGTTTTTTGGCGATTTTTCGTGGGTGTTAGCCCACGGATCGATGGGGGGGCGCTGGGTCCGGAAATTATTTTGGGCCGAGCCGCTCGGGGGGGTCCCTGACGAGCTGTTAAGCGGATCCATGGGCTCCGGGGGGCCTGTGGGAGGTTTTGAGGGCGTCCCAGAGGCGAAAGAGTGGAAACGGCAGTTTTTTGGCGATTTTTCGTGGGTGTTAGCCCACGGATCGATGGGGGGGCGCTGGGTCCGGAAATTATTTTGGGCCGAGCCGCTCGGGGGGGTCCCTGACGAGCTGTTAAGCGGATCCATGGGCTCCGGGGGGCCTGTGGGAGGTTTTGAGGGCGTCCCAGAGGCGAAAGAGTGGAAACGGCAGTTTTTTGGCGATTTTTCGTGGGTGTTAGCCCACGGATCGATGGGGGGGCGCTGGGTCCGGAAATTATTTTGGGCCGAGCCGCTCGGGGGGGTCCCTGACGAGCTGTTAAGCGGATCCATGGGCTCCGGGGGGCCTGTGGGAGGTTTTGAGGGCGTCCCAGAGGCGAAAGAGTGGAAACGGCAGTTTTTTGGCGATTTTTCGTGGGTGTTAGCCCACGGATCGATGGGGGGGCGCTGGGTCCGGAAATTATTTTGGGCCGAGCCGCTCGGGGGGGTCCCTGACGAGCTGTTAAGCGGATCCATGGGCTCCGGGGGGCCTGTGGGAGGTTTTGAGGGCGTCCCAGAGGCGAAAGAGTGGAAACGGCAGTTTTTTGGCGATTTTTCGTGGGTGTTAGCCCACGGATCGATGGGGGGGCGCTGGGTCCGGAAATTATTTTGGGCCGAGCCGCTCGGGGGGGTCCCTGACGAGCTGTTAAGCGGATCCATGGGCTCCGGGGGGCCTGTGGGAGGTTTTGAGGGCGTCCCAGAGGCGAAAGAGTGGAAACGGCAGTTTTTTGGCGATTTTTCGTGGGTGTTAGCCCACGGATCGATGGGGGGGCGCTGGGTCCGGAAATTATTTTGGGCCGAGCCGCTCGGGGGGGTCCCTGACGAGCTGTTAAGCGGATCCATGGGCTCCGGGGGGCCTGTGGGAGGTTTTGAGGGCGTCCCAGAGGCGAAAGAGTGGAAACGGCAGTTTTTTGGCGATTTTTCGTGGGTGTTAGCCCACGGATCGATGGGGGGGCGCTGGGTCCGGAAATTATTTTGGGCCGAGCCGCTCGGGGGGGTCCCTGACGAGCTGTTAAGCGGATCCATGGGCTCCGGGGGGCCTGTGGGAGGTTTTGAGGGCGTCCCAGAGGCGAAAGAGTGGAAACGGCAGTTTTTTGGCGATTTTTCGTGGGTGTTAGCCCACGGATCGATGGGGGGGCGCTGGGTCCGGAAATTATTTTGGGCCGAGCCGCTCGGGGGGGTCCCTGACGAGCTGTTAAGCGGATCCATGGGCTCCGGGGGGCCTGTGGGAGGTTTTGAGGGCGTCCCAGAGGCGAAAGAGTGGAAACGGCAGTTTTTTGGCGATTTTTCGTGGGTGTTAGCCCACGGATCGATGGGGGGGCGCTGGGTCCGGAAATTATTTTGGGCCGAGCCGCTCGGGGGGGTCCCTGACGAGCTGTTAAGCGGATCCATGGGCTCCGGGGGGCCTGTGGGAGGTTTTGAGGGCGTCCCAGAGGCGAAAGAGTGGAAACGGCAGTTTTTTGGCGATTTTTCGTGGGTGTTAGCCCACGGATCGATGGGGGGGGCGCTGGGTCCGGAAATTATTTTGGGCCGAGCCGCTCGGGGGGGTCCCTGACGAGCTGTTAAGCGGATCCATGGGCTCCGGGGGGCCTGTGGGAGGTTTTGAGGGCGTCCCAGAGGCGAAAGAGTGGAAACGGCAGTTTTTTGGCGATTTTTCGTGGGTGTTAGCCCACGGATCGATGGGGGGGCGCTGGGTCCGGAAATTATTTTGGGCCGAGCCGCTCGGGGGGGTCCCTGACGAGCTGTTAAGCGGATCCATGGGCTCCGGGGGGCCTGTGGGAGGTTTTGAGGGCGTCCCAGAGGCGAAAGAGTGGAAACGGCAGTTTTTTGGCGATTTTTCGTGGGTGTTAGCCCACGGATCGATGGGGGGGCGCTGGGTCCGGAAATTATTTTGGGCCGAGCCGCTCGGGGGGGTCCCTGACGAGCTGTTAAGCGGATCCATGGGCTCCGGGGGGCCTGTGGGAGGTTTTGAGGGCGTCCCAGAGGCGAAAGAGTGGAAACGGCAGTTTTTTGGCGATTTTTCGTGGGTGTTAGCCCACGGATCGATGGGGGGGCGCTGGGTCCGGAAATTATTTTGGGCCGAGCCGCTCGGGGGGGTCCCTGACGAGCTGTTAAGCGGATCCATGGGCTCCGGGGGGCCTGTGGGAGGTTTTGAGGGCGTCCCAGAGGCGAAAGAGTGGAAACGGCAGTTTTTTGGCGATTTTTCGTGGGTGTTAGCCCACGGATCGATGGGGGGGGCGCTGGGTCCGGAAATTATTTTGGGCCGAGCCGCTCGGGGGGGTCCCTGACGAGCTGTTAAGCGGATCCATGGGCTCCGGGGGGCCTGTGGGAGGTTTTGAGGGCGTCCCAGAGGCGAAAGAGTGGAAACGGCAGTTTTTTGGCGATTTTTCGTGGGTGTTAGCCCACGGATCGATGGGGGGGCGCTGGGTCCGGAAATTATTTTGGGCCGAGCCGCTCGGGGGGGTCCCTGACGAGCTGTTAAGCGGATCCATGGGCTCCGGGGGGCCTGTGGGAGGTTTTGAGGGCGTCCCAGAGGCGAAAGAGTGGAAACGGCAGTTTTTTGGCGATTTTTCGTGGGTGTTAGCCCACGGATCGATGGGGGGGCGCTGGGTCCGGAAATTATTTTGGGCCGAGCCGCTCGGGGGGGTCCCTGACGAGCTGTTAAGCGGATCCATGGGCTCCGGGGGGCCTGTGGGAGGTTTTGAGGGCGTCCCAGAGGCGAAAGAGTGGAAACGGCAGTTTTTTGGCGATTTTTCGTGGGTGTTAGCCCACGGATCGATGGGGGGGCGCTGGGTCCGGAAATTATTTTGGGCCGAGCCGCTCGGGGGGGTCCCTGACGAGCTGTTAAGCGGATCCATGGGCTCCGGGGGGCCTGTGGGAGGTTTTGAGGGCGTCCCAGAGGCGAAAGAGTGGAAACGGCAGTTTTTTGGCGATTTTTCGTGGGTGTTAGCCCACGGATCGATGGGGGGGGCGCTGGGTCCGGAAATTATTTTGGGCCGAGCCGCTCGGGGGGGTCCCTGACGAGCTGTTAAGCGGATCCATGGGCTCCGGGGGGCCTGTGGGAGGTTTTGAGGGCGTCCCAGAGGCGAAAGAGTGGAAACGGCAGTTTTTTGGCGATTTTTCGTGGGTGTTAGCCCACGGATCGATGGGGGGGGCGCTGGGTCCGGAAATTATTTTGGGCCGAGCCGCTCGGGGGGGTCCCTGACGAGCTGTTAAGCGGATCCATGGGCTCCGGGGGGCCTGTGGGAGGTTTTGAGGGCGTCCCAGAGGCGAAAGAGTGGAAACGGCAGTTTTTTGGCGATTTTTCGTGGGTGTTAGCCCACGGATCGATGGGGGGGCGCTGGGTCCGGAAATTATTTTGGGCCGAGCCGCTCGGGGGGGTCCCTGACGAGCTGTTAAGCGGATCCATGGGCTCCGGGGGGCCTGTGGGAGGTTTTGAGGGCGTCCCAGAGGCGAAAGAGTGGAAACGGCAGTTTTTTGGCGATTTTTCGTGGGTGTTAGCCCACGGATCGATGGGGGGGGCGCTGGGTCCGGAAATTATTTTGGGCCGAGCCGCTCGGGGGGGTCCCTGACGAGCTGTTAAGCGGATCCATGGGCTCCGGGGGGCCTGTGGGAGGTTTTGAGGGCGTCCCAGAGGCGAAAGAGTGGAAACGGCAGTTTTTTGGCGATTTTTCGTGGGTGTTAGCCCACGGATCGATGGGGGGGCGCTGGGTCCGGAAATTATTTTGGGCCGAGCCGCTCGGGGGGGTCCCTGACGAGCTGTTAAGCGGATCCATGGGCTCCGGGGGGCCTGTGGGAGGTTTTGAGGGCGTCCCAGAGGCGAAAGAGTGGAAACGGCAGTTTTTTGGCGATTTTTCGTGGGTGTTAGCCCACGGATCGATGGGGGGGGCGCTGGGTCCGGAAATTATTTTGGGCCGAGCCGCTCGGGGGGGTCCCTGACGAGCTGTTAAGCGGATCCATGGGCTCCGGGGGGCCTGTGGGAGGTTTTGAGGGCGTCCCAGAGGCGAAAGAGTGGAAACGGCAGTTTTTTGGCGATTTTTCGTGGGTGTTAGCCCACGGATCGATGGGGGGGGCGCTGGGTCCGGAAATTATTTTGGGCCGAGCCGCTCGGGGGGGTCCCTGACGAGCTGTTAAGCGGATCCATGGGCTCCGGGGGGCCTGTGGGAGGTTTTGAGGGCGTCCCAGAGGCGAAAGAGTGGAAACGGCAGTTTTTTGGCGATTTTTCGTGGGTGTTAGCCCACGGATCGATGGGGGGGCGCTGGGTCCGGAAATTATTTTGGGCCGAGCCGCTCGGGGGGGTCCCTGACGAGCTGTTAAGCGGATCCATGGGCTCCGGGGGGCCTGTGGGAGGTTTTGAGGGCGTCCCAGAGGCGAAAGAGTGGAAACGGCAGTTTTTTGGCGATTTTTCGTGGGTGTTAGCCCACGGATCGATGGGGGGGCGCTGGGTCCGGAAATTATTTTGGGCCGAGCCGCTCGGGGGGGTCCCTGACGAGCTGTTAAGCGGATCCATGGGCTCCGGGGGGCCTGTGGGAGGTTTTGAGGGCGTCCCAGAGGCGAAAGAGTGGAAACGGCAGTTTTTTGGCGATTTTTCGTGGGTGTTAGCCCACGGATCGATGGGGGGGCGCTGGGTCCGGAAATTATTTTGGGCCGAGCCGCTCGGGGGGGTCCCTGACGAGCTGTTAAGCGGATCCATGGGCTCCGGGGGGCCTGTGGGAGGTTTTGAGGGCGTCCCAGAGGCGAAAGAGTGGAAACGGCAGTTTTTTGGCGATTTTTCGTGGGTGTTAGCCCACGGATCGATGGGGGGGCGCTGGGTCCGGAAATTATTTTGGGCCGAGCCGCTCGGGGGGGTCCCTGACGAGCTGTTAAGCGGATCCATGGGCTCCGGGGGGCCTGTGGGAGGTTTTGAGGGCGTCCCAGAGGCGAAAGAGTGGAAACGGCAGTTTTTTGGCGATTTTTCGTGGGTGTTAGCCCACGGATCGATGGGGGGGCGCTGGGTCCGGAAATTATTTTGGGCCGAGCCGCTCGGGGGGGGTCCCTGACGAGCTGTTAAGCGGATCCATGGGCTCCGGGGGGCCTGTGGGAGGTTTTGAGGGCGTCCCAGAGGCGAAAGAGTGGAAACGGCAGTTTTTTGGCGATTTTTCGTGGGTGTTAGCCCACGGATCGATGGGGGGGCGCTGGGTCCGGAAATTATTTTGGGCCGAGCCGCTCGGGGGGGTCCCTGACGAGCTGTTAAGCGGATCCATGGGCTCCGGGGGGCCTGTGGGAGGTTTTGAGGGCGTCCCAGAGGCGAAAGAGTGGAAACGGCAGTTTTTTGGCGATTTTTCGTGGGTGTTAGCCCACGGATCGATGGGGGGGCGCTGGGTCCGGAAATTATTTTGGGCCGAGCCGCTCGGGGGGGTCCCTGACGAGCTGTTAAGCGGATCCATGGGCTCCGGGGGGCCTGTGGGAGGTTTTGAGGGCGTCCCAGAGGCGAAAGAGTGGAAACGGCAGTTTTTTGGCGATTTTTCGTGGGTGTTAGCCCACGGATCGATGGGGGGGGCGCTGGGTCCGGAAATTATTTTGGGCCGAGCCGCTCGGGGGGGTCCCTGACGAGCTGTTAAGCGGATCCATGGGCTCCGGGGGGCCTGTGGGAGGTTTTGAGGGCGTCCCAGAGGCGAAAGAGTGGAAACGGCAGTTTTTTGGCGATTTTTCGTGGGTGTTAGCCCACGGATCGATGGGGGGGCGCTGGGTCCGGAAATTATTTTGGGCCGAGCCGCTCGGGGGGGTCCCTGACGAGCTGTTAAGCGGATCCATGGGCTCCGGGGGGCCTGTGGGAGGTTTTGAGGGCGTCCCAGAGGCGAAAGAGTGGAAACGGCAGTTTTTTGGCGATTTTTCGTGGGTGTTAGCCCACGGATCGATGGGGGGGCGCTGGGTCCGGAAATTATTTTGGGCCGAGCCGCTCGGGGGGGTCCCTGACGAGCTGTTAAGCGGATCCATGGGCTCCGGGGGGCCTGTGGGAGGTTTTGAGGGCGTCCCAGAGGCGAAAGAGTGGAAACGGCAGTTTTTTGGCGATTTTTCGTGGGTGTTAGCCCACGGATCGATGGGGGGGCGCTGGGTCCGGAAATTATTTTGGGCCGAGCCGCTCGGGGGGGTCCCTGACGAGCTGTTAAGCGGATCCATGGGCTCCGGGGGGCCTGTGGGAGGTTTTGAGGGCGTCCCAGAGGCGAAAGAGTGGAAACGGCAGTTTTTTGGCGATTTTTCGTGGGTGTTAGCCCACGGATCGATGGGGGGGGCGCTGGGTCCGGAAATTATTTTGGGCCGAGCCGCTCGGGGGGGTCCCTGACGAGCTGTTAAGCGGATCCATGGGCTCCGGGGGGCCTGTGGGAGGTTTTGAGGGCGTCCCAGAGGCGAAAGAGTGGAAACGGCAGTTTTTTGGCGATTTTTCGTGGGTGTTAGCCCACGGATCGATGGGGGGGCGCTGGGTCCGGAAATTATTTTGGGCCGAGCCGCTCGGGGGGGTCCCTGACGAGCTGTTAAGCGGATCCATGGGCTCCGGGGGGCCTGTGGGAGGTTTTGAGGGCGTCCCAGAGGCGAAAGAGTGGAAACGGCAGTTTTTTGGCGATTTTTCGTGGGTGTTAGCCCACGGATCGATGGGGGGGCGCTGGGTCCGGAAATTATTTTGGGCCGAGCCGCTCGGGGGGGTCCCTGACGAGCTGTTAAGCGGATCCATGGGCTCCGGGGGGCCTGTGGGAGGTTTTGAGGGCGTCCCAGAGGCGAAAGAGTGGAAACGGCAGTTTTTTGGCGATTTTTCGTGGGTGTTAGCCCACGGATCGATGGGGGGGCGCTGGGTCCGGAAATTATTTTGGGCCGAGCCGCTCGGGGGGGTCCCTGACGAGCTGTTAAGCGGATCCATGGGCTCCGGGGGGCCTGTGGGAGGTTTTGAGGGCGTCCCAGAGGCGAAAGAGTGGAAACGGCAGTTTTTTGGCGATTTTTCGTGGGTGTTAGCCCACGGATCGATGGGGGGGCGCTGGGTCCGGAAATTATTTTGGGCCGAGCCGCTCGGGGGGGTCCCTGACGAGCTGTTAAGCGGATCCATGGGCTCCGGGGGGCCTGTGGGAGGTTTTGAGGGCGTCCCAGAGGCGAAAGAGTGGAAACGGCAGTTTTTTGGCGATTTTTCGTGGGTGTTAGCCCACGGATCGATGGGGGGGCGCTGGGTCCGGAAATTATTTTGGGCCGAGCCGCTCGGGGGGGTCCCTGACGAGCTGTTAAGCGGATCCATGGGCTCCGGGGGGCCTGTGGGAGGTTTTGAGGGCGTCCCAGAGGCGAAAGAGTGGAAACGGCAGTTTTTTGGCGATTTTTCGTGGGTGTTAGCCCACGGATCGATGGGGGGGGCGCTGGGTCCGGAAATTATTTTGGGCCGAGCCGCTCGGGGGGGTCCCTGACGAGCTGTTAAGCGGATCCATGGGCTCCGGGGGGCCTGTGGGAGGTTTTGAGGGCGTCCCAGAGGCGAAAGAGTGGAAACGGCAGTTTTTTGGCGATTTTTCGTGGGTGTTAGCCCACGGATCGATGGGGGGGGCGCTGGGTCCGGAAATTATTTTGGGCCGAGCCGCTCGGGGGGGTCCCTGACGAGCTGTTAAGCGGATCCATGGGCTCCGGGGGGCCTGTGGGAGGTTTTGAGGGCGTCCCAGAGGCGAAAGAGTGGAAACGGCAGTTTTTTGGCGATTTTTCGTGGGTGTTAGCCCACGGATCGATGGGGGGGCGCTGGGTCCGGAAATTATTTTGGGCCGAGCCGCTCGGGGGGGTCCCTGACGAGCTGTTAAGCGGATCCATGGGCTCCGGGGGGCCTGTGGGAGGTTTTGAGGGCGTCCCAGAGGCGAAAGAGTGGAAACGGCAGTTTTTTGGCGATTTTTCGTGGGTGTTAGCCCACGGATCGATGGGGGGGCGCTGGGTCCGGAAATTATTTTGGGCCGAGCCGCTCGGGGGGGTCCCTGACGAGCTGTTAAGCGGATCCATGGGCTCCGGGGGGCCTGTGGGAGGTTTTGAGGGCGTCCCAGAGGCGAAAGAGTGGAAACGGCAGTTTTTTGGCGATTTTTCGTGGGTGTTAGCCCACGGATCGATGGGGGGGCGCTGGGTCCGGAAATTATTTTGGGCCGAGCCGCTCGGGGGGGTCCCTGACGAGCTGTTAAGCGGATCCATGGGCTCCGGGGGGCCTGTGGGAGGTTTTGAGGGCGTCCCAGAGGCGAAAGAGTGGAAACGGCAGTTTTTTGGCGATTTTTCGTGGGTGTTAGCCCACGGATCGATGGGGGGGCGCTGGGTCCGGAAATTATTTTGGGCCGAGCCGCTCGGGGGGGTCCCTGACGAGCTGTTAAGCGGATCCATGGGCTCCGGGGGGCCTGTGGGAGGTTTTGAGGGCGTCCCAGAGGCGAAAGAGTGGAAACGGCAGTTTTTTGGCGATTTTTCGTGGGTGTTAGCCCACGGATCGATGGGGGGGCGCTGGGTCCGGAAATTATTTTGGGCCGAGCCGCTCGGGGGGGTCCCTGACGAGCTGTTAAGCGGATCCATGGGCTCCGGGGGGCCTGTGGGAGGTTTTGAGGGCGTCCCAGAGGCGAAAGAGTGGAAACGGCAGTTTTTTGGCGATTTTTCGTGGGTGTTAGCCCACGGATCGATGGGGGGGCGCTGGGTCCGGAAATTATTTTGGGCCGAGCCGCTCGGGGGGGTCCCTGACGAGCTGTTAAGCGGATCCATGGGCTCCGGGGGGCCTGTGGGAGGTTTTGAGGGCGTCCCAGAGGCGAAAGAGTGGAAACGGCAGTTTTTTGGTCGATTTTTCGTGGGTGTTAGCCCACGGATCGATGGGGGGGCGCTGGGTCCGGAAATTATTTTGGGCCGAGCCGCTCGGGGGGGTCCCTGACGAGCTGTTAAGCGGATCCATGGGCTCCGGGGGGCCTGTGGGAGGTTTTGAGGGCGTCCCAGAGGCGAAAGAGTGGAAACGGCAGTTTTTTGGCGATTTTTCGTGGGTGTTAGCCCACGGATCGATGGGGGGGCGCTGGGTCCGGAAATTATTTTGGGCCGAGCCGCTCGGGGGGGTCCCTGACGAGCTGTTAAGCGGATCCATGGGCTCCGGGGGGCCTGTGGGAGGTTTTGAGGGCGTCCCAGAGGCGAAAGAGTGGAAACGGCAGTTTTTTGGCGATTTTTCGTGGGTGTTAGCCCACGGATCGATGGGGGGGCGCTGGGTCCGGAAATTATTTTGGGCCGAGCCGCTCGGGGGGGTCCCTGACGAGCTGTTAAGCGGATCCATGGGCTCCGGGGGGCCTGTGGGAGGTTTTGAGGGCGTCCCAGAGGCGAAAGAGTGGAAACGGCAGTTTTTTGGCGATTTTTCGTGGGTGTTAGCCCACGGATCGATGGGGGGGCGCTGGGTCCGGAAATTATTTTGGGCCGAGCCGCTCGGGGGGGTCCCTGACGAGCTGTTAAGCGGATCCATGGGCTCCGGGGGGCCTGTGGGAGGTTTTGAGGGCGTCCCAGAGGCGAAAGAGTGGAAACGGCAGTTTTTTGGCGATTTTTCGTGGGTGTTAGCCCACGGATCGATGGGGGGGCGCTGGGTCCGGAAATTATTTTGGGCCGAGCCGCTCGGGGGGGTCCCTGACGAGCTGTTAAGCGGATCCATGGGCTCCGGGGGGCCTGTGGGAGGTTTTGAGGGCGTCCCAGAGGCGAAAGAGTGGAAACGGCAGTTTTTTGGCGATTTTTCGTGGGTGTTAGCCCACGGATCGATGGGGGGGCGCTGGGTCCGGAAATTATTTTGGGCCGAGCCGCTCGGGGGGGTCCCTGACGAGCTGTTAAGCGGATCCATGGGCTCCGGGGGGCCTGTGGGAGGTTTTGAGGGCGTCCCAGAGGCGAAAGAGTGGAAACGGCAGTTTTTTGGCGATTTTTCGTGGGTGTTAGCCCACGGATCGATGGGGGGGCGCTGGGTCCGGAAATTATTTTGGGCCGAGCCGCTCGGGGGGGTCCCTGACGAGCTGTTAAGCGGATCCATGGGCTCCGGGGGGCCTGTGGGAGGTTTTGAGGGCGTCCCAGAGGCGAAAGAGTGGAAACGGCAGTTTTTTGGCGATTTTTCGTGGGTGTTAGCCCACGGATCGATGGGGGGGCGCTGGGTCCGGAAATTATTTTGGGCCGAGCCGCTCGGGGGGGTCCCTGACGAGCTGTTAAGCGGATCCATGGGCTCCGGGGGGCCTGTGGGAGGTTTTGAGGGCGTCCCAGAGGCGAAAGAGTGGAAACGGCAGTTTTTTGGCGATTTTTCGTGGGTGTTAGCCCACGGATCGATGGGGGGGCGCTGGGTCCGGAAATTATTTTGGGCCGAGCCGCTCGGGGGGGTCCCTGACGAGCTGTTAAGCGGATCCATGGGCTCCGGGGGGCCTGTGGGAGGTTTTGAGGGCGTCCCAGAGGCGAAAGAGTGGAAACGGCAGTTTTTTGGCGATTTTTCGTGGGTGTTAGCCCACGGATCGATGGGGGGGCGCTGGGTCCGGAAATTATTTTGGGCCGAGCCGCTCGGGGGGGTCCCTGACGAGCTGTTAAGCGGATCCATGGGCTCCGGGGGGCCTGTGGGAGGTTTTGAGGGCGTCCCAGAGGCGAAAGAGTGGAAACGGCAGTTTTTTGGCGATTTTTCGTGGGTGTTAGCCCACGGATCGATGGGGGGGCGCTGGGTCCGGAAATTATTTTGGGCCGAGCCGCTCGGGGGGGTCCCTGACGAGCTGTTAAGCGGATCCATGGGCTCCGGGGGGCCTGTGGGAGGTTTTGAGGGCGTCCCAGAGGCGAAAGAGTGGAAACGGCAGTTTTTTGGCGATTTTTCGTGGGTGTTAGCCCACGGATCGATGGGGGGGCGCTGGGTCCGGAAATTATTTTGGGCCGAGCCGCTCGGGGGGGTCCCTGACGAGCTGTTAAGCGGATCCATGGGCTCCGGGGGGCCTGTGGGAGGTTTTGAGGGCGTCCCAGAGGCGAAAGAGTGGAAACGGCAGTTTTTTGGCGATTTTTCGTGGGTGTTAGCCCACGGATCGATGGGGGGGCGCTGGGTCCGGAAATTATTTTGGGCCGAGCCGCTCGGGGGGGTCCCTGACGAGCTGTTAAGCGGATCCATGGGCTCCGGGGGGCCTGTGGGAGGTTTTGAGGGCGTCCCAGAGGCGAAAGAGTGGAAACGGCAGTTTTTTGGCGATTTTTCGTGGGTGTTAGCCCACGGATCGATGGGGGGGCGCTGGGTCCGGAAATTATTTTGGGCCGAGCCGCTCGGGGGGGTCCCTGACGAGCTGTTAAGCGGATCCATGGGCTCCGGGGGGCCTGTGGGAGGTTTTGAGGGCGTCCCAGAGGCGAAAGAGTGGAAACGGCAGTTTTTTGGCGATTTTTCGTGGGTGTTAGCCCACGGATCGATGGGGGGGCGCTGGGTCCGGAAATTATTTTGGGCCGAGCCGCTCGGGGGGGTCCCTGACGAGCTGTTAAGCGGATCCATGGGCTCCGGGGGGCCTGTGGGAGGTTTTGAGGGCGTCCCAGAGGCGAAAGAGTGGAAACGGCAGTTTTTTGGCGATTTTTCGTGGGTGTTAGCCCACGGATCGATGGGGGGGCGCTGGGTCCGGAAATTATTTTGGGCCGAGCCGCTCGGGGGGGTCCCTGACGAGCTGTTAAGCGGATCCATGGGCTCCGGGGGGCCTGTGGGAGGTTTTGAGGGCGTCCCAGAGGCGAAAGAGTGGAAACGGCAGTTTTTTGGCGATTTTTCGTGGGTGTTAGCCCACGGATCGATGGGGGGGCGCTGGGTCCGGAAATTATTTTGGGCCGAGCCGCTCGGGGGGGTCCCTGACGAGCTGTTAAGCGGATCCATGGGCTCCGGGGGGCCTGTGGGAGGTTTTGAGGGCGTCCCAGAGGCGAAAGAGTGGAAACGGCAGTTTTTTGGCGATTTTTCGTGGGTGTTAGCCCACGGATCGATGGGGGGGCGCTGGGTCCGGAAATTATTTTGGGCCGAGCCGCTCGGGGGGGTCCCTGACGAGCTGTTAAGCGGATCCATGGGCTCCGGGGGGCCTGTGGGAGGTTTTGAGGGCGTCCCAGAGGCGAAAGAGTGGAAACGGCAGTTTTTTGGCGATTTTTCGTGGGTGTTAGCCCACGGATCGATGGGGGGGCGCTGGGTCCGGAAATTATTTTGGGCCGAGCCGCTCGGGGGGGTCCCTGACGAGCTGTTAAGCGGATCCATGGGCTCCGGGGGGCCTGTGGGAGGTTTTGAGGGCGTCCCAGAGGCGAAAGAGTGGAAACGGCAGTTTTTTGGCGATTTTTCGTGGGTGTTAGCCCACGGATCGATGGGGGGGCGCTGGGTCCGGAAATTATTTTGGGCCGAGCCGCTCGGGGGGGTCCCTGACGAGCTGTTAAGCGGATCCATGGGCTCCGGGGGGCCTGTGGGAGGTTTTGAGGGCGTCCCAGAGGCGAAAGAGTGGAAACGGCAGTTTTTTGGCGATTTTTCGTGGGTGTTAGCCCACGGATCGATGGGGGGGCGCTGGGTCCGGAAATTATTTTGGGCCGAGCCGCTCGGGGGGGTCCCTGACGAGCTGTTAAGCGGATCCATGGGCTCCGGGGGGCCTGTGGGAGGTTTTGAGGGCGTCCCAGAGGCGAAAGAGTGGAAACGGCAGTTTTTTGGCGATTTTTCGTGGGTGTTAGCCCACGGATCGATGGGGGGGCGCTGGGTCCGGAAATTATTTTGGGCCGAGCCGCTCGGGGGGGTCCCTGACGAGCTGTTAAGCGGATCCATGGGCTCCGGGGGGCCTGTGGGAGGTTTTGAGGGCGTCCCAGAGGCGAAAGAGTGGAAACGGCAGTTTTTTGGCGATTTTTCGTGGGTGTTAGCCCACGGATCGATGGGGGGGCGCTGGGTCCGGAAATTATTTTGGGCCGAGCCGCTCGGGGGGGTCCCTGACGAGCTGTTAAGCGGATCCATGGGCTCCGGGGGGCCTGTGGGAGGTTTTGAGGGCGTCCCAGAGGCGAAAGAGTGGAAACGGCAGTTTTTTGGCGATTTTTCGTGGGTGTTAGCCCACGGATCGATGGGGGGGCGCTGGGTCCGGAAATTATTTTGGGCCGAGCCGCTCGGGGGGGTCCCTGACGAGCTGTTAAGCGGATCCATGGGCTCCGGGGGGCCTGTGGGAGGTTTTGAGGGCGTCCCAGAGGCGAAAGAGTGGAAACGGCAGTTTTTTGGCGATTTTTCGTGGGTGTTAGCCCACGGATCGATGGGGGGGCGCTGGGTCCGGAAATTATTTTGGGCCGAGCCGCTCGGGGGGGTCCCTGACGAGCTGTTAAGCGGATCCATGGGCTCCGGGGGGCCTGTGGGAGGTTTTGAGGGCGTCCCAGAGGCGAAAGAGTGGAAACGGCAGTTTTTTGGCGATTTTTCGTGGGTGTTAGCCCACGGATCGATGGGGGGGCGCTGGGTCCGGAAATTATTTTGGGCCGAGCCGCTCGGGGGGGTCCCTGACGAGCTGTTAAGCGGATCCATGGGCTCCGGGGGGCCTGTGGGAGGTTTTGAGGGCGTCCCAGAGGCGAAAGAGTGGAAACGGCAGTTTTTTGGCGATTTTTCGTGGGTGTTAGCCCACGGATCGATGGGGGGGCGCTGGGTCCGGAAATTATTTTGGGCCGAGCCGCTCGGGGGGGTCCCTGACGAGCTGTTAAGCGGATCCATGGGCTCCGGGGGGCCTGTGGGAGGTTTTGAGGGCGTCCCAGAGGCGAAAGAGTGGAAACGGCAGTTTTTTGGCGATTTTTCGTGGGTGTTAGCCCACGGATCGATGGGGGGGCGCTGGGTCCGGAAATTATTTTGGGCCGAGCCGCTCGGGGGGGTCCCTGACGAGCTGTTAAGCGGATCCATGGGCTCCGGGGGGCCTGTGGGAGGTTTTGAGGGCGTCCCAGAGGCGAAAGAGTGGAAACGGCAGTTTTTTGGCGATTTTTCGTGGGTGTTAGCCCACGGATCGATGGGGGGGCGCTGGGTCCGGAAATTATTTTGGGCCGAGCCGCTCGGGGGGGTCCCTGACGAGCTGTTAAGCGGATCCATGGGCTCCGGGGGGCCTGTGGGAGGTTTTGAGGGCGTCCCAGAGGCGAAAGAGTGGAAACGGCAGTTTTTTGGCGATTTTTCGTGGGTGTTAGCCCACGGATCGATGGGGGGGCGCTGGGTCCGGAAATTATTTTGGGCCGAGCCGCTCGGGGGGGTCCCTGACGAGCTGTTAAGCGGATCCATGGGCTCCGGGGGGCCTGTGGGAGGTTTTGAGGGCGTCCCAGAGGCGAAAGAGTGGAAACGGCAGTTTTTTGGCGATTTTTCGTGGGTGTTAGCCCACGGATCGATGGGGGGGCGCTGGGTCCGGAAATTATTTTGGGCCGAGCCGCTCGGGGGGGTCCCTGACGAGCTGTTAAGCGGATCCATGGGCTCCGGGGGGCCTGTGGGAGGTTTTGAGGGCGTCCCAGAGGCGAAAGAGTGGAAACGGCAGTTTTTTGGCGATTTTTCGTGGGTGTTAGCCCACGGATCGATGGGGGGGCGCTGGGTCCGGAAATTATTTTGGGCCGAGCCGCTCGGGGGGGTCCCTGACGAGCTGTTAAGCGGATCCATGGGCTCCGGGGGGCCTGTGGGAGGTTTTGAGGGCGTCCCAGAGGCGAAAGAGTGGAAACGGCAGTTTTTTGGCGATTTTTCGTGGGTGTTAGCCCACGGATCGATGGGGGGGCGCTGGGTCCGGAAATTATTTTGGGCCGAGCCGCTCGGGGGGGTCCCTGACGAGCTGTTAAGCGGATCCATGGGCTCCGGGGGGCCTGTGGGAGGTTTTGAGGGCGTCCCAGAGGCGAAAGAGTGGAAACGGCAGTTTTTTGGCGATTTTTCGTGGGTGTTAGCCCACGGATCGATGGGGGGGCGCTGGGTCCGGAAATTATTTTGGGCCGAGCCGCTCGGGGGGGTCCCTGACGAGCTGTTAAGCGGATCCATGGGCTCCGGGGGGCCTGTGGGAGGTTTTGAGGGCGTCCCAGAGGCGAAAGAGTGGAAACGGCAGTTTTTTGGCGATTTTTCGTGGGTGTTAGCCCACGGATCGATGGGGGGGCGCTGGGTCCGGAAATTATTTTGGGCCGAGCCGCTCGGGGGGGTCCCTGACGAGCTGTTAAGCGGATCCATGGGCTCCGGGGGGCCTGTGGGAGGTTTTGAGGGCGTCCCAGAGGCGAAAGAGTGGAAACGGCAGTTTTTTGGCGATTTTTCGTGGGTGTTAGCCCACGGATCGATGGGGGGGCGCTGGGTCCGGAAATTATTTTGGGCCGAGCCGCTCGGGGGGGTCCCTGACGAGCTGTTAAGCGGATCCATGGGCTCCGGGGGGCCTGTGGGAGGTTTTGAGGGCGTCCCAGAGGCGAAAGAGTGGAAACGGCAGTTTTTTGGCGATTTTTCGTGGGTGTTAGCCCACGGATCGATGGGGGGGCGCTGGGTCCGGAAATTATTTTGGGCCGAGCCGCTCGGGGGGGTCCCTGACGAGCTGTTAAGCGGATCCATGGGCTCCGGGGGGCCTGTGGGAGGTTTTGAGGGCGTCCCAGAGGCGAAAGAGTGGAAACGGCAGTTTTTTGGCGATTTTTCGTGGGTGTTAGCCCACGGATCGATGGGGGGGCGCTGGGTCCGGAAATTATTTTGGGCCGAGCCGCTCGGGGGGGTCCCTGACGAGCTGTTAAGCGGATCCATGGGCTCCGGGGGGCCTGTGGGAGGTTTTGAGGGCGTCCCAGAGGCGAAAGAGTGGAAACGGCAGTTTTTTGGCGATTTTTCGTGGGTGTTAGCCCACGGATCGATGGGGGGGCGCTGGGTCCGGAAATTATTTTGGGCCGAGCCGCTCGGGGGGGTCCCTGACGAGCTGTTAAGCGGATCCATGGGCTCCGGGGGGCCTGTGGGAGGTTTTGAGGGCGTCCCAGAGGCGAAAGAGTGGAAACGGCAGTTTTTTGGCGATTTTTCGTGGGTGTTAGCCCACGGATCGATGGGGGGGCGCTGGGTCCGGAAATTATTTTGGGCCGAGCCGCTCGGGGGGGTCCCTGACGAGCTGTTAAGCGGATCCATGGGCTCCGGGGGGCCTGTGGGAGGTTTTGAGGGCGTCCCAGAGGCGAAAGAGTGGAAACGGCAGTTTTTTGGCGATTTTTCGTGGGTGTTAGCCCACGGATCGATGGGGGGGCGCTGGGTCCGGAAATTATTTTGGGCCGAGCCGCTCGGGGGGGTCCCTGACGAGCTGTTAAGCGGATCCATGGGCTCCGGGGGGCCTGTGGGAGGTTTTGAGGGCGTCCCAGAGGCGAAAGAGTGGAAACGGCAGTTTTTTGGCGATTTTTCGTGGGTGTTAGCCCACGGATCGATGGGGGGGCGCTGGGTCCGGAAATTATTTTGGGCCGAGCCGCTCGGGGGGGTCCCTGACGAGCTGTTAAGCGGATCCATGGGCTCCGGGGGGCCTGTGGGAGGTTTTGAGGGCGTCCCAGAGGCGAAAGAGTGGAAACGGCAGTTTTTTGGCGATTTTTCGTGGGTGTTAGCCCACGGATCGATGGGGGGGCGCTGGGTCCGGAAATTATTTTGGGCCGAGCCGCTCGGGGGGGTCCCTGACGAGCTGTTAAGCGGATCCATGGGCTCCGGGGGGCCTGTGGGAGGTTTTGAGGGCGTCCCAGAGGCGAAAGAGTGGAAACGGCAGTTTTTTGGCGATTTTTCGTGGGTGTTAGCCCACGGATCGATGGGGGGGCGCTGGGTCCGGAAATTATTTTGGGCCGAGCCGCTCGGGGGGGTCCCTGACGAGCTGTTAAGCGGATCCATGGGCTCCGGGGGGCCTGTGGGAGGTTTTGAGGGCGTCCCAGAGGCGAAAGAGTGGAAACGGCAGTTTTTTGGCGATTTTTCGTGGGTGTTAGCCCACGGATCGATGGGGGGGCGCTGGGTCCGGAAATTATTTTGGGCCGAGCCGCTCGGGGGGGTCCCTGACGAGCTGTTAAGCGGATCCATGGGCTCCGGGGGGCCTGTGGGAGGTTTTGAGGGCGTCCCAGAGGCGAAAGAGTGGAAACGGCAGTTTTTTGGCGATTTTTCGTGGGTGTTAGCCCACGGATCGATGGGGGGGCGCTGGGTCCGGAAATTATTTTGGGCCGAGCCGCTCGGGGGGGTCCCTGACGAGCTGTTAAGCGGATCCATGGGCTCCGGGGGGCCTGTGGGAGGTTTTGAGGGCGTCCCAGAGGCGAAAGAGTGGAAACGGCAGTTTTTTGGCGATTTTTCGTGGGTGTTAGCCCACGGATCGATGGGGGGGCGCTGGGTCCGGAAATTATTTTGGGCCGAGCCGCTCGGGGGGGTCCCTGACGAGCTGTTAAGCGGATCCATGGGCTCCGGGGGGCCTGTGGGAGGTTTTGAGGGCGTCCCAGAGGCGAAAGAGTGGAAACGGCAGTTTTTTGGCGATTTTTCGTGGGTGTTAGCCCACGGATCGATGGGGGGGCGCTGGGTCCGGAAATTATTTTGGGCCGAGCCGCTCGGGGGGGTCCCTGACGAGCTGTTAAGCGGATCCATGGGCTCCGGGGGGCCTGTGGGAGGTTTTGAGGGCGTCCCAGAGGCGAAAGAGTGGAAACGGCAGTTTTTTGGCGATTTTTCGTGGGTGTTAGCCCACGGATCGATGGGGGGGCGCTGGGTCCGGAAATTATTTTGGGCCGAGCCGCTCGGGGGGGTCCCTGACGAGCTGTTAAGCGGATCCATGGGCTCCGGGGGGCCTGTGGGAGGTTTTGAGGGCGTCCCAGAGGCGAAAGAGTGGAAACGGCAGTTTTTTGGCGATTTTTCGTGGGTGTTAGCCCACGGATCGATGGGGGGGCGCTGGGTCCGGAAATTATTTTGGGCCGAGCCGCTCGGGGGGGTCCCTGACGAGCTGTTAAGCGGATCCATGGGCTCCGGGGGGCCTGTGGGAGGTTTTGAGGGCGTCCCAGAGGCGAAAGAGTGGAAACGGCAGTTTTTTGGCGATTTTTCGTGGGTGTTAGCCCACGGATCGATGGGGGGGCGCTGGGTCCGGAAATTATTTTGGGCCGAGCCGCTCGGGGGGGTCCCTGACGAGCTGTTAAGCGGATCCATGGGCTCCGGGGGGCCTGTGGGAGGTTTTGAGGGCGTCCCAGAGGCGAAAGAGTGGAAACGGCAGTTTTTTGGCGATTTTTCGTGGGTGTTAGCCCACGGATCGATGGGGGGGCGCTGGGTCCGGAAATTATTTTGGGCCGAGCCGCTCGGGGGGGTCCCTGACGAGCTGTTAAGCGGATCCATGGGCTCCGGGGGGCCTGTGGGAGGTTTTGAGGGCGTCCCAGAGGCGAAAGAGTGGAAACGGCAGTTTTTTGGCGATTTTTCGTGGGTGTTAGCCCACGGATCGATGGGGGGGCGCTGGGTCCGGAAATTATTTTGGGCCGAGCCGCTCGGGGGGGTCCCTGACGAGCTGTTAAGCGGATCCATGGGCTCCGGGGGGCCTGTGGGAGGTTTTGAGGGCGTCCCAGAGGCGAAAGAGTGGAAACGGCAGTTTTTTGGCGATTTTTCGTGGGTGTTAGCCCACGGATCGATGGGGGGGCGCTGGGTCCGGAAATTATTTTGGGCCGAGCCGCTCGGGGGGGTCCCTGACGAGCTGTTAAGCGGATCCATGGGCTCCGGGGGGCCTGTGGGAGGTTTTGAGGGCGTCCCAGAGGCGAAAGAGTGGAAACGGCAGTTTTTTGGCGATTTTTCGTGGGTGTTAGCCCACGGATCGATGGGGGGGCGCTGGGTCCGGAAATTATTTTGGGCCGAGCCGCTCGGGGGGGTCCCTGACGAGCTGTTAAGCGGATCCATGGGCTCCGGGGGGCCTGTGGGAGGTTTTGAGGGCGTCCCAGAGGCGAAAGAGTGGAAACGGCAGTTTTTTGGCGATTTTTCGTGGGTGTTAGCCCACGGATCGATGGGGGGGCGCTGGGTCCGGAAATTATTTTGGGCCGAGCCGCTCGGGGGGGTCCCTGACGAGCTGTTAAGCGGATCCATGGGCTCCGGGGGGCCTGTGGGAGGTTTTGAGGGCGTCCCAGAGGCGAAAGAGTGGAAACGGCAGTTTTTTGGCGATTTTTCGTGGGTGTTAGCCCACGGATCGATGGGGGGGCGCTGGGTCCGGAAATTATTTTGGGCCGAGCCGCTCGGGGGGGTCCCTGACGAGCTGTTAAGCGGATCCATGGGCTCCGGGGGGCCTGTGGGAGGTTTTGAGGGCGTCCCAGAGGCGAAAGAGTGGAAACGGCAGTTTTTTGGCGATTTTTCGTGGGTGTTAGCCCACGGATCGATGGGGGGGCGCTGGGTCCGGAAATTATTTTGGGCCGAGCCGCTCGGGGGGGTCCCTGACGAGCTGTTAAGCGGATCCATGGGCTCCGGGGGGCCTGTGGGAGGTTTTGAGGGCGTCCCAGAGGCGAAAGAGTGGAAACGGCAGTTTTTTGGCGATTTTTCGTGGGTGTTAGCCCACGGATCGATGGGGGGGCGCTGGGTCCGGAAATTATTTTGGGCCGAGCCGCTCGGGGGGGTCCCTGACGAGCTGTTAAGCGGATCCATGGGCTCCGGGGGGCCTGTGGGAGGTTTTGAGGGCGTCCCAGAGGCGAAAGAGTGGAAACGGCAGTTTTTTGGCGATTTTTCGTGGGTGTTAGCCCACGGATCGATGGGGGGGCGCTGGGTCCGGAAATTATTTTGGGCCGAGCCGCTCGGGGGGGTCCCTGACGAGCTGTTAAGCGGATCCATGGGCTCCGGGGGGCCTGTGGGAGGTTTTGAGGGCGTCCCAGAGGCGAAAGAGTGGAAACGGCAGTTTTTTGGCGATTTTTCGTGGGTGTTAGCCCACGGATCGATGGGGGGGCGCTGGGTCCGGAAATTATTTTGGGCCGAGCCGCTCGGGGGGGTCCCTGACGAGCTGTTAAGCGGATCCATGGGCTCCGGGGGGCCTGTGGGAGGTTTTGAGGGCGTCCCAGAGGCGAAAGAGTGGAAACGGCAGTTTTTTGGCGATTTTTCGTGGGTGTTAGCCCACGGATCGATGGGGGGGCGCTGGGTCCGGAAATTATTTTGGGCCGAGCCGCTCGGGGGGGTCCCTGACGAGCTGTTAAGCGGATCCATGGGCTCCGGGGGGCCTGTGGGAGGTTTTGAGGGCGTCCCAGAGGCGAAAGAGTGGAAACGGCAGTTTTTTGGCGATTTTTCGTGGGTGTTAGCCCACGGATCGATGGGGGGGCGCTGGGTCCGGAAATTATTTTGGGCCGAGCCGCTCGGGGGGGTCCCTGACGAGCTGTTAAGCGGATCCATGGGCTCCGGGGGGCCTGTGGGAGGTTTTGAGGGCGTCCCAGAGGCGAAAGAGTGGAAACGGCAGTTTTTTGGCGATTTTTCGTGGGTGTTAGCCCACGGATCGATGGGGGGGCGCTGGGTCCGGAAATTATTTTGGGCCGAGCCGCTCGGGGGGGTCCCTGACGAGCTGTTAAGCGGATCCATGGGCTCCGGGGGGCCTGTGGGAGGTTTTGAGGGCGTCCCAGAGGCGAAAGAGTGGAAACGGCAGTTTTTTGGCGATTTTTCGTGGGTGTTAGCCCACGGATCGATGGGGGGGCGCTGGGTCCGGAAATTATTTTGGGCCGAGCCGCTCGGGGGGGTCCCTGACGAGCTGTTAAGCGGATCCATGGGCTCCGGGGGGCCTGTGGGAGGTTTTGAGGGCGTCCCAGAGGCGAAAGAGTGGAAACGGCAGTTTTTTGGCGATTTTTCGTGGGTGTTAGCCCACGGATCGATGGGGGGGCGCTGGGTCCGGAAATTATTTTGGGCCGAGCCGCTCGGGGGGGTCCCTGACGAGCTGTTAAGCGGATCCATGGGCTCCGGGGGGCCTGTGGGAGGTTTTGAGGGCGTCCCAGAGGCGAAAGAGTGGAAACGGCAGTTTTTTGGCGATTTTTCGTGGGTGTTAGCCCACGGATCGATGGGGGGGCGCTGGGTCCGGAAATTATTTTGGGCCGAGCCGCTCGGGGGGGTCCCTGACGAGCTGTTAAGCGGATCCATGGGCTCCGGGGGGCCTGTGGGAGGTTTTGAGGGCGTCCCAGAGGCGAAAGAGTGGAAACGGCAGTTTTTTGGCGATTTTTCGTGGGTGTTAGCCCACGGATCGATGGGGGGGCGCTGGGTCCGGAAATTATTTTGGGCCGAGCCGCTCGGGGGGGTCCCTGACGAGCTGTTAAGCGGATCCATGGGCTCCGGGGGGCCTGTGGGAGGTTTTGAGGGCGTCCCAGAGGCGAAAGAGTGGAAACGGCAGTTTTTTGGCGATTTTTCGTGGGTGTTAGCCCACGGATCGATGGGGGGGCGCTGGGTCCGGAAATTATTTTGGGCCGAGCCGCTCGGGGGGGTCCCTGACGAGCTGTTAAGCGGATCCATGGGCTCCGGGGGGCCTGTGGGAGGTTTTGAGGGCGTCCCAGAGGCGAAAGAGTGGAAACGGCAGTTTTTTGGCGATTTTTCGTGGGTGTTAGCCCACGGATCGATGGGGGGGCGCTGGGTCCGGAAATTATTTTGGGCCGAGCCGCTCGGGGGGGTCCCTGACGAGCTGTTAAGCGGATCCATGGGCTCCGGGGGGCCTGTGGGAGGTTTTGAGGGCGTCCCAGAGGCGAAAGAGTGGAAACGGCAGTTTTTTGGCGATTTTTCGTGGGTGTTAGCCCACGGATCGATGGGGGGGCGCTGGGTCCGGAAATTATTTTGGGCCGAGCCGCTCGGGGGGGTCCCTGACGAGCTGTTAAGCGGATCCATGGGCTCCGGGGGGCCTGTGGGAGGTTTTGAGGGCGTCCCAGAGGCGAAAGAGTGGAAACGGCAGTTTTTTGGCGATTTTTCGTGGGTGTTAGCCCACGGATCGATGGGGGGGCGCTGGGTCCGGAAATTATTTTGGGCCGAGCCGCTCGGGGGGGTCCCTGACGAGCTGTTAAGCGGATCCATGGGCTCCGGGGGGCCTGTGGGAGGTTTTGAGGGCGTCCCAGAGGCGAAAGAGTGGAAACGGCAGTTTTTTGGCGATTTTTCGTGGGTGTTAGCCCACGGATCGATGGGGGGGCGCTGGGTCCGGAAATTATTTTGGGCCGAGCCGCTCGGGGGGGTCCCTGACGAGCTGTTAAGCGGATCCATGGGCTCCGGGGGGCCTGTGGGAGGTTTTGAGGGCGTCCCAGAGGCGAAAGAGTGGAAACGGCAGTTTTTTGGCGATTTTTCGTGGGTGTTAGCCCACGGATCGATGGGGGGGCGCTGGGTCCGGAAATTATTTTGGGCCGAGCCGCTCGGGGGGGTCCCTGACGAGCTGTTAAGCGGATCCATGGGCTCCGGGGGGCCTGTGGGAGGTTTTGAGGGCGTCCCAGAGGCGAAAGAGTGGAAACGGCAGTTTTTTGGCGATTTTTCGTGGGTGTTAGCCCACGGATCGATGGGGGGGCGCTGGGTCCGGAAATTATTTTGGGCCGAGCCGCTCGGGGGGGTCCCTGACGAGCTGTTAAGCGGATCCATGGGCTCCGGGGGGCCTGTGGGAGGTTTTGAGGGCGTCCCAGAGGCGAAAGAGTGGAAACGGCAGTTTTTTGGCGATTTTTCGTGGGTGTTAGCCCACGGATCGATGGGGGGGCGCTGGGTCCGGAAATTATTTTGGGCCGAGCCGCTCGGGGGGGTCCCTGACGAGCTGTTAAGCGGATCCATGGGCTCCGGGGGGCCTGTGGGAGGTTTTGAGGGCGTCCCAGAGGCGAAAGAGTGGAAACGGCAGTTTTTTGGCGATTTTTCGTGGGTGTTAGCCCACGGATCGATGGGGGGGCGCTGGGTCCGGAAATTATTTTGGGCCGAGCCGCTCGGGGGGGTCCCTGACGAGCTGTTAAGCGGATCCATGGGCTCCGGGGGGCCTGTGGGAGGTTTTGAGGGCGTCCCAGAGGCGAAAGAGTGGAAACGGCAGTTTTTTGGCGATATTTTCGTGGGTGTTAGCCCACGGATCGATGGGGGGGCGCTGGGTCCGGAAATTATTTTGGGCCGAGCCGCTCGGGGGGGTCCCTGACGAGCTGTTAAGCGGATCCATGGGCTCCGGGGGGCCTGTGGGAGGTTTTGAGGGCGTCCCAGAGGCGAAAGAGTGGAAACGGCAGTTTTTTGGCGATTTTTCGTGGGTGTTAGCCCACGGATCGATGGGGGGGCGCTGGGTCCGGAAATTATTTTGGGCCGAGCCGCTCGGGGGGGTCCCTGACGAGCTGTTAAGCGGATCCATGGGCTCCGGGGGGCCTGTGGGAGGTTTTGAGGGCGTCCCAGAGGCGAAAGAGTGGAAACGGCAGTTTTTTGGCGATTTTTCGTGGGTGTTAGCCCACGGATCGATGGGGGGGCGCTGGGTCCGGAAATTATTTTGGGCCGAGCCGCTCGGGGGGGTCCCTGACGAGCTGTTAAGCGGATCCATGGGCTCCGGGGGGCCTGTGGGAGGTTTTGAGGGCGTCCCAGAGGCGAAAGAGTGGAAACGGCAGTTTTTTGGCGATTTTTCGTGGGTGTTAGCCCACGGATCGATGGGGGGGCGCTGGGTCCGGAAATTATTTTGGGCCGAGCCGCTCGGGGGGGTCCCTGACGAGCTGTTAAGCGGATCCATGGGCTCCGGGGGGCCTGTGGGAGGTTTTGAGGGCGTCCCAGAGGCGAAAGAGTGGAAACGGCAGTTTTTTGGCGATTTTTCGTGGGTGTTAGCCCACGGATCGATGGGGGGGCGCTGGGTCCGGAAATTATTTTGGGCCGAGCCGCTCGGGGGGGTCCCTGACGAGCTGTTAAGCGGATCCATGGGCTCCGGGGGGCCTGTGGGAGGTTTTGAGGGCGTCCCAGAGGCGAAAGAGTGGAAACGGCAGTTTTTTGGCGATTTTTCGTGGGTGTTAGCCCACGGATCGATGGGGGGGCGCTGGGTCCGGAAATTATTTTGGGCCGAGCCGCTCGGGGGGGTCCCTGACGAGCTGTTAAGCGGATCCATGGGCTCCGGGGGGCCTGTGGGAGGTTTTGAGGGCGTCCCAGAGGCGAAAGAGTGGAAACGGCAGTTTTTTGGCGATTTTTCGTGGGTGTTAGCCCACGGATCGATGGGGGGGCGCTGGGTCCGGAAATTATTTTGGGCCGAGCCGCTCGGGGGGGTCCCTGACGAGCTGTTAAGCGGATCCATGGGCTCCGGGGGGCCTGTGGGAGGTTTTGAGGGCGTCCCAGAGGCGAAAGAGTGGAAACGGCAGTTTTTTGGCGATTTTTCGTGGGTGTTAGCCCACGGATCGATGGGGGGGCGCTGGGTCCGGAAATTATTTTGGGCCGAGCCGCTCGGGGGGGTCCCTGACGAGCTGTTAAGCGGATCCATGGGCTCCGGGGGGCCTGTGGGAGGTTTTGAGGGCGTCCCAGAGGCGAAAGAGTGGAAACGGCAGTTTTTTGGCGATTTTTCGTGGGTGTTAGCCCACGGATCGATGGGGGGGCGCTGGGTCCGGAAATTATTTTGGGCCGAGCCGCTCGGGGGGGTCCCTGACGAGCTGTTAAGCGGATCCATGGGCTCCGGGGGGCCTGTGGGAGGTTTTGAGGGCGTCCCAGAGGCGAAAGAGTGGAAACGGCAGTTTTTTGGCGATTTTTCGTGGGTGTTAGCCCACGGATCGATGGGGGGGCGCTGGGTCCGGAAATTATTTTGGGCCGAGCCGCTCGGGGGGGTCCCTGACGAGCTGTTAAGCGGATCCATGGGCTCCGGGGGGCCTGTGGGAGGTTTTGAGGGCGTCCCAGAGGCGAAAGAGTGGAAACGGCAGTTTTTTGGCGATTTTTCGTGGGTGTTAGCCCACGGATCGATGGGGGGGCGCTGGGTCCGGAAATTATTTTGGGCCGAGCCGCTCGGGGGGGTCCCTGACGAGCTGTTAAGCGGATCCATGGGCTCCGGGGGGCCTGTGGGAGGTTTTGAGGGCGTCCCAGAGGCGAAAGAGTGGAAACGGCAGTTTTTTGGCGATTTTTCGTGGGTGTTAGCCCACGGATCGATGGGGGGGCGCTGGGTCCGGAAATTATTTTGGGCCGAGCCGCTCGGGGGGGTCCCTGACGAGCTGTTAAGCGGATCCATGGGCTCCGGGGGGCCTGTGGGAGGTTTTGAGGGCGTCCCAGAGGCGAAAGAGTGGAAACGGCAGTTTTTTGGCGATTTTTCGTGGGTGTTAGCCCACGGATCGATGGGGGGGCGCTGGGTCCGGAAATTATTTTGGGCCGAGCCGCTCGGGGGGGTCCCTGACGAGCTGTTAAGCGGATCCATGGGCTCCGGGGGGCCTGTGGGAGGTTTTGAGGGCGTCCCAGAGGCGAAAGAGTGGAAACGGCAGTTTTTTGGCGATTTTTCGTGGGTGTTAGCCCACGGATCGATGGGGGGGCGCTGGGTCCGGAAATTATTTTGGGCCGAGCCGCTCGGGGGGGTCCCTGACGAGCTGTTAAGCGGATCCATGGGCTCCGGGGGGCCTGTGGGAGGTTTTGAGGGCGTCCCAGAGGCGAAAGAGTGGAAACGGCAGTTTTTTGGCGATTTTTCGTGGGTGTTAGCCCACGGATCGATGGGGGGGCGCTGGGTCCGGAAATTATTTTGGGCCGAGCCGCTCGGGGGGGTCCCTGACGAGCTGTTAAGCGGATCCATGGGCTCCGGGGGGCCTGTGGGAGGTTTTGAGGGCGTCCCAGAGGCGAAAGAGTGGAAACGGCAGTTTTTTGGCGATTTTTCGTGGGTGTTAGCCCACGGATCGATGGGGGGGCGCTGGGTCCGGAAATTATTTTGGGCCGAGCCGCTCGGGGGGGTCCCTGACGAGCTGTTAAGCGGATCCATGGGCTCCGGGGGGCCTGTGGGAGGTTTTGAGGGCGTCCCAGAGGCGAAAGAGTGGAAACGGCAGTTTTTTGGCGATTTTTCGTGGGTGTTAGCCCACGGATCGATGGGGGGGCGCTGGGTCCGGAAATTATTTTGGGCCGAGCCGCTCGGGGGGGTCCCTGACGAGCTGTTAAGCGGATCCATGGGCTCCGGGGGGCCTGTGGGAGGTTTTGAGGGCGTCCCAGAGGCGAAAGAGTGGAAACGGCAGTTTTTTGGCGATTTTTCGTGGGTGTTAGCCCACGGATCGATGGGGGGGCGCTGGGTCCGGAAATTATTTTGGGCCGAGCCGCTCGGGGGGGTCCCTGACGAGCTGTTAAGCGGATCCATGGGCTCCGGGGGGCCTGTGGGAGGTTTTGAGGGCGTCCCAGAGGCGAAAGAGTGGAAACGGCAGTTTTTTGGCGATTTTTCGTGGGTGTTAGCCCACGGATCGATGGGGGGGCGCTGGGTCCGGAAATTATTTTGGGCCGAGCCGCTCGGGGGGGTCCCTGACGAGCTGTTAAGCGGATCCATGGGCTCCGGGGGGCCTGTGGGAGGTTTTGAGGGCGTCCCAGAGGCGAAAGAGTGGAAACGGCAGTTTTTTGGCGATTTTTCGTGGGTGTTAGCCCACGGATCGATGGGGGGGCGCTGGGTCCGGAAATTATTTTGGGCCGAGCCGCTCGGGGGGGTCCCTGACGAGCTGTTAAGCGGATCCATGGGCTCCGGGGGGCCTGTGGGAGGTTTTGAGGGCGTCCCAGAGGCGAAAGAGTGGAAACGGCAGTTTTTTGGCGATTTTTCGTGGGTGTTAGCCCACGGATCGATGGGGGGGCGCTGGGTCCGGAAATTATTTTGGGCCGAGCCGCTCGGGGGGGTCCCTGACGAGCTGTTAAGCGGATCCATGGGCTCCGGGGGGCCTGTGGGAGGTTTTGAGGGCGTCCCAGAGGCGAAAGAGTGGAAACGGCAGTTTTTTGGCGATTTTTCGTGGGTGTTAGCCCACGGATCGATGGGGGGGCGCTGGGTCCGGAAATTATTTTGGGCCGAGCCGCTCGGGGGGGTCCCTGACGAGCTGTTAAGCGGATCCATGGGCTCCGGGGGGCCTGTGGGAGGTTTTGAGGGCGTCCCAGAGGCGAAAGAGTGGAAACGGCAGTTTTTTGGCGATTTTTCGTGGGTGTTAGCCCACGGATCGATGGGGGGGCGCTGGGTCCGGAAATTATTTTGGGCCGAGCCGCTCGGGGGGGTCCCTGACGAGCTGTTAAGCGGATCCATGGGCTCCGGGGGGCCTGTGGGAGGTTTTGAGGGCGTCCCAGAGGCGAAAGAGTGGAAACGGCAGTTTTTTGGCGATTTTTCGTGGGTGTTAGCCCACGGATCGATGGGGGGGCGCTGGGTCCGGAAATTATTTTGGGCCGAGCCGCTCGGGGGGGTCCCTGACGAGCTGTTAAGCGGATCCATGGGCTCCGGGGGGCCTGTGGGAGGTTTTGAGGGCGTCCCAGAGGCGAAAGAGTGGAAACGGCAGTTTTTTGGCGATTTTTCGTGGGTGTTAGCCCACGGATCGATGGGGGGGCGCTGGGTCCGGAAATTATTTTGGGCCGAGCCGCTCGGGGGGGTCCCTGACGAGCTGTTAAGCGGATCCATGGGCTCCGGGGGGCCTGTGGGAGGTTTTGAGGGCGTCCCAGAGGCGAAAGAGTGGAAACGGCAGTTTTTTGGCGATTTTTCGTGGGTGTTAGCCCACGGATCGATGGGGGGGCGCTGGGTCCGGAAATTATTTTGGGCCGAGCCGCTCGGGGGGGTCCCTGACGAGCTGTTAAGCGGATCCATGGGCTCCGGGGGGCCTGTGGGAGGTTTTGAGGGCGTCCCAGAGGCGAAAGAGTGGAAACGGCAGTTTTTTGGCGATTTTTCGTGGGTGTTAGCCCACGGATCGATGGGGGGGCGCTGGGTCCGGAAATTATTTTGGGCCGAGCCGCTCGGGGGGGTCCCTGACGAGCTGTTAAGCGGATCCATGGGCTCCGGGGGGCCTGTGGGAGGTTTTGAGGGCGTCCCAGAGGCGAAAGAGTGGAAACGGCAGTTTTTTGGCGATTTTTCGTGGGTGTTAGCCCACGGATCGATGGGGGGGCGCTGGGTCCGGAAATTATTTTGGGCCGAGCCGCTCGGGGGGGTCCCTGACGAGCTGTTAAGCGGATCCATGGGCTCCGGGGGGCCTGTGGGAGGTTTTGAGGGCGTCCCAGAGGCGAAAGAGTGGAAACGGCAGTTTTTTGGCGATTTTTCGTGGGTGTTAGCCCACGGATCGATGGGGGGGCGCTGGGTCCGGAAATTATTTTGGGCCGAGCCGCTCGGGGGGGTCCCTGACGAGCTGTTAAGCGGATCCATGGGCTCCGGGGGGCCTGTGGGAGGTTTTGAGGGCGTCCCAGAGGCGAAAGAGTGGAAACGGCAGTTTTTTGGCGATTTTTCGTGGGTGTTAGCCCACGGATCGATGGGGGGGCGCTGGGTCCGGAAATTATTTTGGGCCGAGCCGCTCGGGGGGGTCCCTGACGAGCTGTTAAGCGGATCCATGGGCTCCGGGGGGCCTGTGGGAGGTTTTGAGGGCGTCCCAGAGGCGAAAGAGTGGAAACGGCAGTTTTTTGGCGATTTTTCGTGGGTGTTAGCCCACGGATCGATGGGGGGGCGCTGGGTCCGGAAATTATTTTGGGCCGAGCCGCTCGGGGGGGTCCCTGACGAGCTGTTAAGCGGATCCATGGGCTCCGGGGGGCCTGTGGGAGGTTTTGAGGGCGTCCCAGAGGCGAAAGAGTGGAAACGGCAGTTTTTTGGCGATTTTTCGTGGGTGTTAGCCCACGGATCGATGGGGGGGCGCTGGGTCCGGAAATTATTTTGGGCCGAGCCGCTCGGGGGGGTCCCTGACGAGCTGTTAAGCGGATCCATGGGCTCCGGGGGGCCTGTGGGAGGTTTTGAGGGCGTCCCAGAGGCGAAAGAGTGGAAACGGCAGTTTTTTGGCGATTTTTCGTGGGTGTTAGCCCACGGATCGATGGGGGGGCGCTGGGTCCGGAAATTATTTTGGGCCGAGCCGCTCGGGGGGGTCCCTGACGAGCTGTTAAGCGGATCCATGGGCTCCGGGGGGCCTGTGGGAGGTTTTGAGGGCGTCCCAGAGGCGAAAGAGTGGAAACGGCAGTTTTTTGGCGATTTTTCGTGGGTGTTAGCCCACGGATCGATGGGGGGGCGCTGGGTCCGGAAATTATTTTGGGCCGAGCCGCTCGGGGGGGTCCCTGACGAGCTGTTAAGCGGATCCATGGGCTCCGGGGGGCCTGTGGGAGGTTTTGAGGGCGTCCCAGAGGCGAAAGAGTGGAAACGGCAGTTTTTTGGCGATTTTTCGTGGGTGTTAGCCCACGGATCGATGGGGGGGCGCTGGGTCCGGAAATTATTTTGGGCCGAGCCGCTCGGGGGGGTCCCTGACGAGCTGTTAAGCGGATCCATGGGCTCCGGGGGGCCTGTGGGAGGTTTTGAGGGCGTCCCAGAGGCGAAAGAGTGGAAACGGCAGTTTTTTGGCGATTTTTCGTGGGTGTTAGCCCACGGATCGATGGGGGGGCGCTGGGTCCGGAAATTATTTTGGGCCGAGCCGCTCGGGGGGGTCCCTGACGAGCTGTTAAGCGGATCCATGGGCTCCGGGGGGCCTGTGGGAGGTTTTGAGGGCGTCCCAGAGGCGAAAGAGTGGAAACGGCAGTTTTTTGGCGATTTTTCGTGGGTGTTAGCCCACGGATCGATGGGGGGGCGCTGGGTCCGGAAATTATTTTGGGCCGAGCCGCTCGGGGGGGTCCCTGACGAGCTGTTAAGCGGATCCATGGGCTCCGGGGGGCCTGTGGGAGGTTTTGAGGGCGTCCCAGAGGCGAAAGAGTGGAAACGGCAGTTTTTTGGCGATTTTTCGTGGGTGTTAGCCCACGGATCGATGGGGGGGCGCTGGGTCCGGAAATTATTTTGGGCCGAGCCGCTCGGGGGGGTCCCTGACGAGCTGTTAAGCGGATCCATGGGCTCCGGGGGGCCTGTGGGAGGTTTTGAGGGCGTCCCAGAGGCGAAAGAGTGGAAACGGCAGTTTTTTGGCGATTTTTCGTGGGTGTTAGCCCACGGATCGATGGGGGGGCGCTGGGTCCGGAAATTATTTTGGGCCGAGCCGCTCGGGGGGGTCCCTGACGAGCTGTTAAGCGGATCCATGGGCTCCGGGGGGCCTGTGGGAGGTTTTGAGGGCGTCCCAGAGGCGAAAGAGTGGAAACGGCAGTTTTTTGGCGATTTTTCGTGGGTGTTAGCCCACGGATCGATGGGGGGGCGCTGGGTCCGGAAATTATTTTGGGCCGAGCCGCTCGGGGGGGTCCCTGACGAGCTGTTAAGCGGATCCATGGGCTCCGGGGGGCCTGTGGGAGGTTTTGAGGGCGTCCCAGAGGCGAAAGAGTGGAAACGGCAGTTTTTTGGCGATTTTTCGTGGGTGTTAGCCCACGGATCGATGGGGGGGCGCTGGGTCCGGAAATTATTTTGGGCCGAGCCGCTCGGGGGGGTCCCTGACGAGCTGTTAAGCGGATCCATGGGCTCCGGGGGGCCTGTGGGAGGTTTTGAGGGCGTCCCAGAGGCGAAAGAGTGGAAACGGCAGTTTTTTGGCGATTTTTCGTGGGTGTTAGCCCACGGATCGATGGGGGGGCGCTGGGTCCGGAAATTATTTTGGGCCGAGCCGCTCGGGGGGGTCCCTGACGAGCTGTTAAGCGGATCCATGGGCTCCGGGGGGCCTGTGGGAGGTTTTGAGGGCGTCCCAGAGGCGAAAGAGTGGAAACGGCAGTTTTTTGGCGATTTTTCGTGGGTGTTAGCCCACGGATCGATGGGGGGAGCGCTGGGTCCGGAAATTATTTTGGGCCGAGCCGCTCGGGGGGGTCCCTGACGAGCTTGTTAAGCGGATCCATGGGCTCCGGGGGGCCTGTGGGAGGTTTTGAGGGCGTCCCAGAGGCGAAAGAGTGGAAACGGCAGTTTTTTGGCGATTTTTCGTGGGTGTTAGCCCACGGATCGATGGGGGGGCGCTGGGTCCGGAAATTATTTTGGGCCGAGCCGCTCGGGGGGGTCCCTGACGAGCTGTTAAGCGGATCCATGGGCTCCGGGGGGCCTGTGGGAGGTTTTGAGGGCGTCCCAGAGGCGAAAGAGTGGAAACGGCAGTTTTTTGGCGATTTTTCGTGGGTGTTAGCCCACGGATCGATGGGGGGGCGCTGGGTCCGGAAATTATTTTGGGCCGAGCCGCTCGGGGGGGTCCCTGACGAGCTGTTAAGCGGATCCATGGGCTCCGGGGGGCCTGTGGGAGGTTTTGAGGGCGTCCCAGAGGCGAAAGAGTGGAAACGGCAGTTTTTTGGCGATTTTTCGTGGGTGTTAGCCCACGGATCGATGGGGGGGCGCTGGGTCCGGAAATTATTTTGGGCCGAGCCGCTCGGGGGGGTCCCTGACGAGCTGTTAAGCGGATCCATGGGCTCCGGGGGGCCTGTGGGAGGTTTTGAGGGCGTCCCAGAGGCGAAAGAGTGGAAACGGCAGTTTTTTGGCGATTTTTCGTGGGTGTTAGCCCACGGATCGATGGGGGGGCGCTGGGTCCGGAAATTATTTTGGGCCGAGCCGCTCGGGGGGGTCCCTGACGAGCTGTTAAGCGGATCCATGGGCTCCGGGGGGCCTGTGGGAGGTTTTGAGGGCGTCCCAGAGGCGAAAGAGTGGAAACGGCAGTTTTTTGGCGATTTTTCGTGGGTGTTAGCCCACGGATCGATGGGGGGGCGCTGGGTCCGGAAATTATTTTGGGCCGAGCCGCTCGGGGGGGTCCCTGACGAGCTGTTAAGCGGATCCATGGGCTCCGGGGGGCCTGTGGGAGGTTTTGAGGGCGTCCCAGAGGCGAAAGAGTGGAAACGGCAGTTTTTTGGCGATTTTTCGTGGGTGTTAGCCCACGGATCGATGGGGGGGCGCTGGGTCCGGAAATTATTTTGGGCCGAGCCGCTCGGGGGGGTCCCTGACGAGCTGTTAAGCGGATCCATGGGATCCGGGGGGCCTGTGGGAGGTTTTGAGGGCGTCCCAGAGGCGAAAGAGTGGAAACGGCAGTTTTTTGGCGATTTTTCGTGGGTGTTAGCCCACGGATCGATGGGGGGGCGCTGGGTCCGGAAATTATTTTGGGCCGAGCCGCTCGGGGGGGTCCCTGACGAGCTGTTAAGCGGATCCATGGGCTCCGGGGGGCCTGTGGGAGGTTTTGAGGGCGTCCCAGAGGCGAAAGAGTGGAAACGGCAGTTTTTTGGCGATTTTTCGTGGGTGTTAGCCCACGGATCGATGGGGGGGCGCTGGGTCCGGAAATTATTTTGGGCCGAGCCGCTCGGGGGGGTCCCTGACGAGCTGTTAAGCGGATCCATGGGATCCGGGGGGCCTGTGGGAGGTTTTGAGGGCGTCCCAGAGGCGAAAGAGTGGAAACGGCAGTTTTTTGGCGATTTTTCGTGGGTGTTAGCCCACGGATCGATGGGGGGGCGCTGGGTCCGGAAATTATTTTGGGCCGAGCCGCTCGGGGGGGTCCCTGACGAGCTGTTAAGCGGATCCATGGGCTCCGGGGGGCCTGTGGGAGGTTTTGAGGGCGTCCCAGAGGCGAAAGAGTGGAAACGGCAGTTTTTTGGCGATTTTTCGTGGGTGTTAGCCCACGGATCGATGGGGGGGCGCTGGGTCCGGAAATTATTTTGGGCCGAGCCCCTCGGGGGCGTCCCTGACGAGCTGTTAAACGGATCCATGGGCTCCGGGGGGCCTGTGGGAGGTTTTGAGGGCGTCCCAGAGGCGAAAGAGTGGAAACGGCAGTTTTTTGGCGATTTTTCGTGGGTGTTAGCCCACGGATCGATGGGGGAGGCGCTGGCTCCGGAAATTATTTTGGGCCGAGCCCCTCGGGGGCGTCCCTGACGAGCTGTTAAGCGGATCCATGGGCTCCTTGGGTCCGTTGGGGGGTTTTGAGGGCGTCCCAGAGGCGAAAGAGTGAAAAGGGCAGTTTTTTGGCGATTTTTCGTGGGTGTTAGCCCACGGATCGCTGGGGGGGCGCTGGCTCCGGAAATTATTTTGGGCCGAGCCCCTCGGGGGCGTCCCTGACGAGCTGTTAAACGGATCCATGGGCTCCTTGGGTCCGTTGGGAGGTTTTGAGGGCGTCCCAGAGGCGAAAGAGTGAAAACGGCAGTTTTTTGGCGATTTTTCGTGGGTGTTAGCCCACGGATCGCTGGGGGGGCGCTGGCTCCGGAAATTATTTTGGGCCGAGCCCCTCGGGGGCGTCCCTGACGAGCTGTTAAACGGATCCATGGGCTCCTTGGGTCCGTTGGGAGGTTTTGAGGGCGTCCCAGAGGCGAAAGAGTGAAAAGGGCAGTTTTTTGGCGATTTTTCGTGGGTGTTAGCCCACGGATCGCTGGGGGGGCGCTGGCTCCGGAAATTATTTTGGGCCGAGCCCCTCGGGGGCGTCCCTGACGAGCTGTTAAACGGATCCATGGGATCCTTGGGTCCGTTGGGAGGTTTTGAGGGCGTCCCAGAGGCGAAAGAGTGAAAACGGCAGTTTTTTGGCGATTTTTCGTGGGTGTTAGCCCACGGATCGCTGGCTTCGGAAATTATTTTGGGCCGAGCCCCTCGGGGGCGTCCCTGACGAGCTGTTAAGCGGATCCATGGGCTCCGGGGGGCCTGTGGGAGGTTTTGAGGGCGTCCCAGAGGCGAAAGAGTGGAAACGGCAGTTTTTTGGCGATTTTTCGTGGGTGTTAGCCCACGGATCGATGGGGGGGCGCTGGGTCCGGAAATTATTTTGGGCCGAGCCGCTCGGGGGGGTCCCTGACGAGCTGTTAAGCGGATCCATGGGCTCCGGGGGGCCTGTGGGAGGTTTTGAGGGCGTCCCAGAGGCGAAAGAGTGGAAACGGCAGTTTTTTGGCGATTTTTCGTGGGTGTTAGCCCACGGATCGATGGGGGGGCGCTGGGTCCGGAAATTATTTTGGGCCGAGCCACTCGGGGGGGTCCCTGACGAGCTGTTAAGCGGATCCATGGGCTCCGGGGGGCCTGTGGGAGGTTTTGAGGGCGTCCCAGAGGCGAAAGAGTGGAAACGGCAGTTTTTTGGCGATTTTTCGTGGGTGTTAGCCCACGGATCGATGGGGGGGCGCTGGGTCCGGAAATTATTTTGGGCCGAGCCGCTCGGGGGGGTCCCTGACGAGCTGTTAAGCGGATCCATGGGCTCCGGGGGGCCTGTGGGAGGTTTTGAGGGCGTCCCAGAGGCGAAAGAGTGGAAACGGCAGTTTTTTGGCGATTTTTCGTGGGTGTTAGCCCACGGATCGATGGGGGGGCGCTGGGTCCGGAAATTATTTTGGGCCGAGCCGCTCGGGGGGGTCCCTGACGAGCTGTTAAGCCGATCCATGGGCTCCGGGGGGCCTGTGGGAGGTTTTGAGGGCGTCCCAGAGGCGAAAGAGTGGAAACGGCAGTTTTTTGGCGATTTTTCGTGGGTGTTAGCCCACGGATCGATGGGGGGGCGCTGGGTCCGGAAATTATTTTGGGCCGAGCCGCTCGGGGGGGTCCCTGACGAGCTGTTAAGCGGATCCATGGGCTCCGGGGGGCCTGTGGGAGGTTTTGAGGGCGTCCCAGAGGTGAAAGAGTGGAAACGGCAGTTTTTTGGCGATTTTTCGTGGGTGTTAGCCCACGGATCGATGGGGGGGCGCTGGGTCCGGAAATTATTTTGGGCCAAGCCGCTCGGGGGGGTCCCTGACGAGCTGTTAAGCGGATCCATGGGCTCCGGGGGGCCTGTGGGAGGTTTTGAGGGCGTCCCAGAGGCGAAAGAGTGGAAACGGCAGTTTTTTGGCGATTTTTCGTGGGTGTTAGCCCACGGATCGATGGGGGGGCGCTGGGTCCGGAAATTATTTTGGGCCGAGCCGCTCGGGGGGGTCCCTGACGAGCTGTTAAGCGGATCCATGGGCTCCGGGGGGCCTGTGGGAGGTTTTGAGGGCGTCCCAGAGGCGAAAGAGTGGAAACGGCAGTTTTTTGGCGATTTTTCGTGGGTGTTAGCCCACGGATCGATGGGGGGGCGCTGGGTCCGGAAATTATTTTGGGCCGAGCCGCTCGGGGGGGGTCCCTGACGAGCTGTTAAGCGGATCCATGGGCTCCGGGGGGCCTGTGGGAGGTTTTGAGGGCGTCCCAGAGGCGAAAGAGTGGAAACGGCAGTTTTTTGGCGATTTTTCGTGGGTGTTAGCCCACGGATCGATGGGGGGGCGCTGGGTCCGGAAATTATTTTGGGCCGAGCCGCTCGGGGGGGTCCCTGACGAGCTGTTAAGCGGATCCATGGGCTCCGGGGGGCCTGTGGTAGGTTTTGAGGGCGTCCCAGAGGCGAAAGAGTGGAAACGGCAGTTTTTTGGCGATTTTTCGTGGGTGTTAGCCCACGGATCGATGGGGGGGCGCTGGGTCCGGAAATTATTTTGGGCCGAGCCGCTCGGGGGGGTCCCTGACGAGCTGTTAAGCGGATCCATGGGCTCCGGGGGGCCTGTGGGAGGTTTTGAGGGCGTCCCAGAGGCGAAAGAGTGGAAACGGCAGTTTTTTGGCGATTTTTCGTGGGTGTTAGCCCACGGATCGATGGGGGGGCGCTGGGTCCGGAAATTATTTTGGGCCGAGCCGCTCGGGGGGGTCCCTGACGAGCTGTTAAGCGGATCCATGGGCTCCGGGGGGCCTGTGGTAGGTTTTGAGGGCGTCCCAGAGGCGAAAGAGTGGAAACGGCAGTTTTTTGGCGATTTTTCGTGGGTGTTAGCCCACGGATCGATGGGGGGGCGCTGGGTCCGGAAATTATTTTGGGCCGAGCCGCTCGGGGGGGTCCCTGACGAGCTGTTAAGCGGATCCATGGGCTCCGGGGGGCCTGTGGGAGGTTTTGAGGGCGTCCCAGAGGCGAAAGAGTGGAAACGGCAGTTTTTTGGCGATTTTTCGTGGGTGTTAGCCCACGGATCGATGGGGGGGCGCTGGGTCCGGAAATTATTTTGGGCCGAGCCGCTCGGGGGGGTCCCTGACGAGCTGTTAAGCCGATCCATGGGCTCCGGGGGGCCTGTGGGAGGTTTTGAGGGCGTCCCAGAGGCGAAAGAGTGGAAACGGCAGTTTTTTGGCGATTTTTCGTGGGTGTTAGCCCACGGATCGATGGGGGGGCGCTGGGTCCGGAAATTATTTTGGGCCGAGCCGCTCGGGGGGGTCCCTGACGAGCTGTTAAGCGGATCCATGGGCTCCGGGGGGCCTGTGGGAGGTTTTGAGGGCGTCCCAGAGGTGAAAGAGTGGAAACGGCAGTTTTTTGGCGATTTTTCGTGGGTGTTAGCCCACGGATCGATGGGGGGGCGCTGGGTCCGGAAATTATTTTGGGCCAAGCCGCTCGGGGGGGTCCCTGACGAGCTGTTAAGCGGATCCATGGGCTCCGGGGGGCCTGTGGGAGGTTTTGAGGGCGTCCCAGAGGCGAAAGAGTGGAAACGGCAGTTTTTTGGCGATTTTTCGTGGGTGTTAGCCCACGGATCGATGGGGGGGCGCTGGGTCCGGAAATTATTTTGGGCCGAGCCGCTCGGGGGGGTCCCTGACGAGCTGTTAAGCGGATCCATGGGCTCCGGGGGGCCTGTGGGAGGTTTTGAGGGCGTCCCAGAGGCGAAAGAGTGGAAACGGCAGTTTTTTGGCGATTTTTCGTGGGTGTTAGCCCACGGATCGATGGGGGGGCGCTGGGTCCGGAAATTATTTTGGGCCGAGCCGCTCGGGGGGGTCCCTGACGAGCTGTTAAGCGGATCCATGGGCTCCGGGGGGCCTGTGGGAGGTTTTGAGGGCGTCCCAGAGGCGAAAGAGTGGAAACGGCAGTTTTTTGGCGATTTTTCGTGGGTGTTAGCCCACGGATCGATGGGGGGGCGCTGGGTCCGGAAATTATTTTGGGCCGAGCCGCTCGGGGGGGTCCCTGACGAGCTGTTAAGCGGATCCATGGGCTCCGGGGGGCCTGTGGTAGGTTTTGAGGGCGTCCCAGAGGCGAAAGAGTGGAAACGGCAGTTTTTTGGCGATTTTTCGTGGGTGTTAGCCCACGGATCGATGGGGGGGCGCTGGGTCCGGAAATTATTTTGGGCCGAGCCGCTCGGGGGGGTCCCTGACGAGCTGTTAAGCGGATCCATGGGCTCCGGGGGGCCTGTGGGAGGTTTTGAGGGCGTCCCAGAGGCGAAAGAGTGGAAACGGCAGTTTTTTGGCGATTTTTCGTGGGTGTTAGCCCACGGATCGATGGGGGGGCGCTGGGTCCGGAAATTATTTTGGGCCGAGCCGCTCGGGGGGGTCCCTGACGAGCTGTTAAGCGGATCCATGGGCTCCGGGGGGCCTGTGGGAGGTTTTGAGGGCGTCCCAGAGGCGAAAGAGTGGAAACGGCAGTTTTTTGGCGATTTTTCGTGGGTGTTAGCCCACGGATCGATGGGGGGGCGCTGGGTCCGGAAATTATTTTGGGCCGAGCCGCTCGGGGGGGTCCCTGACGAGATGTTAAGCGGATCCATGGGCTCCGGGGGGCCTGTGGGAGGTTTTGAGGGCGTCCCAGAGGCGAAAGAGTGGAAACGGCAGTTTTTTGGCGATTTTTCGTGGGTGTTAGCCCACGGATCGATGGGGGGGCGCTGGGTACGGAAATTATTTTGGGCCGAGCCGCTCGGGGGGGTCCCTGACGAGCTGTTAAGCGGATCCATGGGCTCCGGGGGGCCTGTGGTAGGTTTTGAGGGCGTCCCAGAGGCGAAAGAGTGGAAACGGCAGTTTTTTGGCGATTTTTCGTGGGTGTTAGCCCACGGATCGATGGGGGGGCGCTGGGTCCGGAAATTATTTTGGGCCGAGCCGCTCGGGGGGGTCCCTGACGAGCTGTTAAGCGGATCCATGGGCTCCGGGGGGCCTGTGGGAGGTTTTGAGGGCGTCCCAGAGGCGAAAGAGTGGAAACGGCAGTTTTTTGGCGATTTTTCGTGGGTGTTAGCCCACGGATCGATGGGGGGGCGCTGGGTCCGGAAATTATTTTGGGCCGACCCGCTCGGGGGGGTCCCTGACGAGCTGTTAAGCGGATCCATGGGCTCCGGGGGGCCTGTGGGAGGTTTTGAGGGCGTCCCAGAGGCGAAAGAGTGGAAACGGCAGTTTTTTGGCGATTTTTCGTGGGTGTTAGCCCCCGGATCGATGGGGGGGCGCTGTGTCCGGAAATTATTTTGGGCCGAGCCGCTCGGGGGGGTCCCTGACGAGCTGTTAAGCGGATCCATGGGCTCCGGGGGGCCTGTGGGAGGTTTTGAGGGCGTCCCAGAGGCGAAAGAGTGGAAACGGCAGTTTTTTGGCGATTTTTCGTGGGTGTTAGCCCACGGATCGATGAGGGGGCGCTGGGTCCGGAAATTATTTTGGGCCGAGCCGCTCGGGGGGGTCCCTGACGAGCTGTTAAGCGGATCCACGGGCTCCGGGGGGCCTGTGGTAGGTTTTGAGGGCGTCCCAGAGGCGAAAGAGTGGAAACGGCAGTTTTTTGGCAATTTTTCGTGGGTGTTAGCCCACGGATCGATGGGGGGGCGCTGGGTCCGGAAATTATTTTGGGCCGAGCCGCTCGGGGGGGTCCCTGACGAGCTGTTAAGCGGATCCATGGGCTCCGGGGGGCCTGTGGGAGGTTTTGAGGGCGTCCCAGAGGCGAAAGAGTGGAAACGGCAGTTTTTTGGCGATTTTTCGTGGGTGTTAGCCCACGGATCGATGGGGGGGCGCTGGGTCCGGAAATTATTTTGGGCCGAGCCGCTCGGGGGGGTCCCTGACGAGCTGTTAAGCGGATCCATGGGCTCCGGGGGGCCTGTGGGAGGTTTTGAGGGCGTCCCAGAGGCGAAAGAGTGGAAACGGCAGTTTTTTGGCGATTTTTCGTGGGTGTTAGCCCACGGATCGATGGGGGGGCGCTGGGTCCGAAAATTATTTTGGGCCGAGCCGCTCGGGGGGGTCCCTGACGAGCTGTTAAGCGGATCCATGGGCTCCGGGGGGCCTGTGGGAGGTTTTGAGGGCGTCCCAGAGGCGAAAGAGTGGAAACGGCAGTTTTTTGGCGATTTTCGTGGGTGTTAGCCCACGGATCGATGGGGGGACGCTGGGTCCGGAAATTATTTTGGGCCGAGCCGCTCGGGGGGGTCCCTGACGAGCTGTTAAGCGGATCCATGGGCTCCGGGGGGCCTGTGGGAGGTTTTGAGGGCGTCCCAGAGGCGAAAGAGTGGAAACGGCAGTTTTTTGGCGATTTTTCGTGGGTGTTAGCCCACGGATCGATGGGGGGGCGCTGGGTCCGGAAATTATTTTGGGCCGAGCCACTCGGGGGGGTCCCTGACGAGCTGTTAAGCGGATCCATGGGCTCCGGGGGGCCTGTGGGAGGTTTTGAGGGCGTCCCAGAGGCGAAAGAGTGGAAACGGCAGTTTTTTGGCGATTTTTCGTGGGTGTTAGCCCACGGATCGATGGCGGGGCGCTGGGTCCGGAAATTATTTTGGGCCGAGCCGCTCGGGGGGGTCCCTGACGAGCTGTTAAGCGGATCCATGGGCTCCGGGGGGCCTGTGGGAGGTTTTGAGGGCGTCCCAGAGGCGAAAGAGTGGAAACGGCAGTTTTTTGGCGATTTTTCGTGGGTGTTAGCCCACGGATCGATGGGGGGGCGCTGGGTCCGGAAATTATTTTGGTCCGAGCCGCTCGGGGGGGTCCCTGACGAGCTGTTAAGCGGATCCATGGGCTCCGGGGGGCCTGTGGTAGGTTTTGAGGGCGTCCCAGAGGCGAAAGAGTGGAAACGGCAGTTTTTTGGCGATTTTTCGTGGGTGTTAGCCCACGGATCGATGGGGGGGCGCTGGGTCCGGAAATTATTTTGGGCCGAGCCGCTCGGGGGGGTCCCTGACGAGCTGTTAAGCGGATCCATGGGCTCCGGGGGGCCTGTGGGAGGTTTTGAGGGCGTCCCAGAGGCGAAAGAGTGGAAACGGCAGTTTTTTGGCGATTTTTCGTGGGTGTTAGCCCACGGATCGATGGGGGGGCGCTGGGTCCGGAAATTATTTTGGGCCGAGCCGCTCGGGGGGGTCCCTGACGAGCTGTTAAGCGGATCCATGGGCTCCGGGGGGCCTGTGGGAGGTTTTGAGGGCGTCCCAGAGGCGAAAGAGTGGAAACGGCAGTTTTTTGGCGATTTTTCGTGGGTGTTAGCCCACGGATCGATGGGGGGGCGCTGGGTCCGGAAATTATTTTGGGCCGAGCCGCTCGGGGGGGTCCCTGACGAGCTGTTAAGCGGATCCATGGGCTCCGGGGGGCCTGTGGGAGGTTTTGAGGGCGTCCCAGAGGCGAAAGAGTGGAAACGGCAGTTTTTTGGCGATTTTTCGTGGGTGTTAGCCCACGGATCGATGGGGGGGCGCTGGGTCCGGAAATTATTTTGGGACGAGCCGCTCGGGGGGGTCCCTGACGAGCTGTTAAGCGGATCCATGGGCTCCGGGGGGCCTGTGGTAGGTTTTGAGGGCGTCCCAGAGGCGAAAGAGTGGAAACGGCAGTTTTTTGGCGATTTTTCGTGGGTGTTAGCCCACGGATCGATGGGGGGGCGCTGGGTCCGGAAATTATTTTGGTCCGAGCCGCTCGGGGGGGTCCCTGACGAGCTGTTAAGCGGATCCATGGGCTCCGGGGGGCCTGTGGTAGGTTTTGAGGGCGTCCCAGAGGCGAAAGAGTGGAAACGGCAGTTTTTTGGCGATTTTTCGTGGGTGTTAGCCCACGGATCGATGGGGGGGCGCTGGGTCCGGAAATTATTTTGGGCCGAGCCGCTCGGGGGGGTCCCTGACGAGCTGTTAAGCGGATCCATGGGCTCCGGGGGGCCTGTGGGAGGTTTTGAAGGCGTCCCAGAGGCGAAAGAGTGGAAACGGCAGTTTTTTGGCGATTTTTCGTGGGTGTTAGCCCACGGATCGATGGGGGGGCGCTGGGTCCGGAAATTATTTTGGGCCGAGCCGCTCAGGGGGGTCCCTGACGAGCTGTTAAGCGGATCCATGGGCTCCGGGGGGCCTGTGGGAGGTTTTGAGGGCGTCCCAGAGGCGAAAGAGTGGAAACGGCAGTTTTTTGGCGATTTTTCGTGGGTGTTAGCCCACGGATCGATGGGGGGGCGCTGGGTCCGGAAATTATTTTGGGCCGAGCCGCTCGGGGGGGTCCCTGACGAGCTGTTAAGCGGATCCATGGGCTCCGGGGGGCCTGTGGGAGGTTTTGAGGGCGTCCCAGAGGCGAAAGAGTGGAAACGGCAGTTTTTTGGCGATTTTTCGTGGGTGTTAGCCCACGGATCGATGGGGGGGCGCTGGGTCCGGAAATTATTTTGGGCCGAGCCGCTCGGGGGGGTCCCTGACGAGCTGTTAAGCGGATCCATGGGCTCCGGGGGGCCTGTGGTAGGTTTTGAGGGCGTCCCAGAGGCGAAAGAGTGGAAACGGCAGTTTTTTGGCGATTTTTCGTGGGTGTTAGCCCACGGATCGATGGGGGGGCGCTGGGTCCGGAAATTATTTTGGGCCGAGCCGCTCGGGGGGGTCCCTGACGAGCTGTTAAGCGGATCCATGGGCTCCGGGGGGCCTGTGGGAGGTTTTGAGGGCGTCCCAGAGGCGAAAGAGTGGAAACGGCAGTTTTTTGGTGATTTTTCGTGGGTGTTAGCCCACGGATCGATGGGGGGGCGCTGGGTCCGGAAATTATTTTGGGCCGAGCCGCTCGGGGGGGTCCCTGACGAGCTGTTAAGCGGATCCATGGGCTCCGGGGGGCCTGTGGTAGGTTTTGAGGGCGTCCCAGAGGCGAAAGAGTGGAAACGGCAGTTTTTTGGCGATTTTTCGTGGGTGTTAGCCCACGGATCGATGGGGGGGCGCTGGATCCGGAAATTATTTTGGGCCGAGCCGCTCGGGGGGGTCCCTGACGAGCTGTTAAGCGGATCCATGGGCTCCGGGGGGCCTGTGGGAGGTTTTGAGGGCGTCCCAGAGGCGAAAGAGTGGAAACGGCAGTTTTTTGGCGATTTTTCGTGGGTGTTAGCCCACGGATCGATGGGGGGGCGCTGGGTCCGGAAATTATTTTGGGCCGACCCGCTCGGGGGGGTCCCTGACGAGCTGTTAAGCGGATCCATGGGCTCCGGGGGGCCTGTGGGAGGTTTTGAGGGCGTCCCAGAGGCGAAAGAGTGGAAACGGCATTTTTTTGGCGATTTTTCGTGGGTGTTAGCCCACGGATCGATGGGGGGGCGCTGGGTCCGGAAATTATTTTGGGCCGAGCCGCTCGGGGGGGTCCCTGACGAGCTGTTAAGCGGATCCATGGGCTCTGGGGGGCCTGTGGGAGGTTTTGAGGGCGTCCCAGAGGCGAAAGAGTGGAAACGGCAGTTTTTTGGCGATTTTTCGTGGGTGTTAGCCCACGGATCGATGGGGGGGCGCTGGGTCCGGAAATTATTTTGGGCCGAGCCGCTCGGGGGGGTCCCTGACGAGCTGTTAAGCGGATCCATGGGCTCCGGGGGGCCTGTGGGAGGTTTTGAGGGCGTCCCAGAGGCGAAAGAGTGGAAACGGCAGTTTTTTGGCGATTTTTCGTGGGTGTTAGCCCACGGATCGATGGGGGGGCGCTGGGTCCGGAAATTATTTTGGGCCGAGCCGCTCAGGGGGGTCCCTGACGAGCTGTTAAGCGGATCCATGGGCTCCGGGGGGCCTGTGGGAGGTTTTGAGGCGTCCCAGAGGCGAAAGAGTGGAAACGGCAGTTTTTTGGCGATTTTTCGTGGGTGTTAGCCCACGGATCGATGGGGGGGCGCTGGGTCCGGAAATTATTTTGGGCCGAGCCGCTCGGGGGGGTCCCTGACGAGCTGATAAGCGGATCCATGGGCTCCGGGGGGCCTGTGGGAGGTTTTGAGGGCGTCCCAGAGGCGAAAGAGTGGAAACGGCAGTTTTTTGGCGATTTTTCGTGGGTGTTAGCCCACGGATCGATGGGGGGGCGCTGGGTCCGGAAATTATTTTGGGCCGAGCCGCTCGGGGGGGTCCCTGACGAGCTGTTAAGCGGATCCATGGGCTCCGGGGGGCCTGTGGGAGGTTTTGAGGGCGTCCCAGAGGCGAAAGAGTGGAAACGGCAGTTTTTTGGCGATTTTTCGTGGGTGTTAGCCCACGGATCGATGGGGGGGCGCTGGGTTCGGAAATTATTTTGGGCCGAGCCACTCGGGGGGGTCCCTGACGAGCTGTTAAGCAGATCCATGGGCTCCGGGGGGCCTGTGGTAGGTTTTGAGGGCGTCCCAGAGGCGAAAGAGTGGAAACGGGAGTTTTTTGGCGATTTTTCGTGGGGTGTTAGCCCACGGATCGATGGGGGGGCGCTGGGTCCGGAAATTATTTTGGGCCGAGCTGCTCGGGGGGGTCCCTGACGAGCTGTTAAGCGGATCCATGGGCTCCGGGGGGCCTGTGGGAGGTTTTGAGGGCATCCCAGAGGCGAAAGAGTGGAAACGGCAGTTTTTTGGCGATTTTTCGTGGGTGTTAGCCCACGGATCGATGGGGGGGCGCTGGGTCCGGAAATTATTTTGGGCCGAGCCGCTCGGGGGGGTCCCTGACGAGCTGTTAAGCGGATCCATGGGCTCCGGGGGGCCTGTGGGAGGTTTTGAGGGCGTCCCAGAGGTGAAAGAGTGGAAACGGCAGTTTTTTGGCGATTTTTCGTGGGTGTTAGCCCACGGATCGATGGGGGGGCGCTGGGTCCGGAAATTATTTTGGGCCGAGCCGCTCGGGGGGGTCCCTGACGAGCTGTTAAGCGGATCCATGGGCTCCGGGGGGCCTGTGGGAGGTTTTGAGGGCGTCCCAGAGGCGAAAGAGGGGAAACGGCAGTTTTTTGGCAATTTTTCGTGGGTGTTAGCCCACGGATCGATGGGGGGGCGCTGGGTCCGGAAATTATTTTGGACCGAGCCGCTCGGGGGGGTCCCTGACGAGCTGTTAAGCGGATCCATGGGCTCCGGGGGGCCTGTGGTAGGTTTTGAGGGCGTCCCAGAGGCGAAAGAGTGGAAACGGCAGTTTTTTGGCGATTTTTCGTGGGTGTTAGCCCACGGATCGATGGGGGGGCGCTGGGTCCGGAAATTATTTTGGGCCGAGCCGCTCGGGGGGGTCCCTGACGAGCTGTTAAGCGGATCCATGGGCTCCGGGGGGCCTGTGGGAGGTTTTGAGGGCGTCCCAGAGGCGAAAGAGTGGAAACGGCAGTTTTTTGGCGATTTTTCGTGGGTGTTAGCCCACGGATCGATGGGGGGGCGCTGGGTCCGGAAATTATTTTGGGCCGAGCCGCTCGGGGGGGTCCCTGACGAGCTGTTAAGCGGATCCATGGGCTCCGGGGGTCCTGTGGGAGGTTTTGAGGGCGTCCCAGAGGCGAAAGAGTGGAAACGGCAGTTTTTTGGCGATTTTTCGTGGGTGTTAGCCCACGGATCGATGGGGGGGCGCTGGGTCCGGAAATTATTTTGGGCCGAGCCGCTCGGGGGGGTCCCTGACGAGCTGTTAAGCGGATCCATGGGCTCCGGGGGGCCTGTGGGAGGTTTTGAGGGCGTCCCAGAGGCGAAAGAGTGGAAACGGCAGTTTTTTGGCGATTTTTCGTGGGTGTTAGCCCACGGATCGATGGGGGGGCGCTGGGTCCGAAAATTATTTTGGGCCGAGCCGCTCGGGGGGGTCCCTGACGAGCTGTTAAGCGGATCCATGGGCTCCGGGGGGCCTGTGGTAGGTTTTGAGGGCGTCCCAGAGGCGAAAGAGTGGAAATGGCAGTTTTTTGGCGATTTTTCGTGGGTGTTAACCCACGGATCGATGGGGGGGCGCTGGGTCCGGAAATTATTTTGGGCCGAGCCACTCGGGGGGGTCCCTGACGAGCTGTTAAGCGGATCCATGGGCTCCGGGGGGCCTGTGGGAGGTTTTGAGGGCGTCCCAGAGGCGAAAGAGTGGAAACGGCAGTTTTTTGGCGATTTTTCGTGGGTGTTAGCCCACGGATCGATGGGGGGGCGCTGGGTCCGGAAATTATTTTGGGCCGAGCCGCTCGGGGGGGTCCCTGACGAGCTGTTAAGCGGATCCATGGGCTCCGGGGGGCCTGTGGGAGGTTTTGAGGGTGTCCCAGAGGCGAAAGAGTGGAAACGGCAGTTTTTTGGCGATTTTTCGTGGGTGTTAGCCCACGGATCGATGGGGGGGCGCTGGGTCCGGAAATTATTTTGGGCCGAGCCGCTCGGGGGGGTCCCTGACGAGCTGTTAAGCGGATCCATGGGCTCCGGGGGGCCTGTGGGAGGTTTTGAGGGCGTCCCAGAGGCGAAAGAGTGGAAACGGCAGTTTTTTGGCGATTTTTCGTGGGTGTTAGCCCACGGATCGATGGGGGGGCGCTGGGTCCGGAAATTATTTTGGGCCGAGCCGCTCGGGGGGGTCCCTGACGAGCTGTTAAGCGGATCCATGGGCTCCGGGGGGCCTGTGGGAGGTTTTGAGGGCGTCCCAGAGGCGAAAGAGTGGAAACGGCAGTTTTTTGGCGATTTTTCGTGGGTGTTAGCCCACGGATCGATGGGGGGGCGCTGGGTCCGGAAATTATTTTGGGCCGAGCCGCTCGAGGGGGTCCCTGACGAGCTGTTAAGCGGATCCATGGGCTCCGGGGGGCCTGTGGTAGGTTTTGAGGGCGTCCCAGAGGCGAAAGAGTGGAAACGGCAGTTTTTTGGCGATTTTTCGTGGGTGTTAGCCCACGGATCGATGGGGGGGCGCTGGGTCCGGAAATTATTTTGGGCCGAGCCGCTCGGGGGGGTCCCTGACGAGCTGTTAAGCGGATCCATGGGCTCCGGGGGGCCTGTGGGAGGTTTTGAGGGCGTCCCAGAGGCGAAAGAGTGGAAACGGCAGTTTTTTGGCGATTTTTCGTGGGTGTTAGCCCACGGATCGATGGGGGGGCGCTGGGTCCGGAAATTATTTTGGGCCGAGCCGCTCGGGGGGGTCCCTGACGAGCTGTTAAGCGGATCCATGGGCTCCGGGGGGCCTGTGGGAGGTTTTGAGGGCGTCCCAGAGGCGAAAGAGTGGAAACGGCAGTTTTTTGGCAATTTTTCGTGGGTGTTAGCCCACGGATCGATGGGGGGGCGCTGGGTCCGGAAATTATTTTGGGCCGAGCCGCTCGGGGGGGTCCCTGACGAGCTGTTAAGAGGATCCATGGGCTCCGGGGGGCCTGTGGGAGGTTTTGAGGGCGTCCCAGAGGCGAAAGAGTGGAAACGGCAGTTTTTTGGCGATTTTTCGTGGGTGTTAGCCCACGGATCGATGGGGGGGCGCTGGGTCCGGAAATTATTTTGGGCCGAGCCGCTCGGGGGGGTCCCTGACGAGCTGTTAAGCGGATCCATGGGCTCCGGGGGGCCTGTGGGAGGTTTTGAGGGCGTCCCAGAGGCGAAAGAGTGGAAACGGCAGTTTTTTGGTGATTTTTCGTGGGTGTTAGCCCACGGATCGATGGGGGGGCGCTGGGTCCGGAAATTATTTTGGGCCGAGCCGCTCGGGGGGGTCCCTGACGAGCTGTTAAGCGGATCCATGGGCTCCGGGGGGCCTGTGGGAGGTTTTGAGGGCGTCCCAGAGGCGAAAGAGTGGAAACGGCAGTTTTTTGGCGATTTTTCGTGGGTGTTAGCCCACGGATCGATGGGGGGGCGCTGGGTCCGGAAATTATTTTGGGCCGAGCCGCTCGGGGGGGTCCCTGACGAGCTGTTAAGCGGATCCATGGGCTCCGGGGGGCCTGTGGGAGGTTTTGAGGGCGTCCCAGAGGCGAAAGAGTGGAAACGGCAGTTTTTTGGCGATTTTTCGTGGGTGTTAGCCCACGGATCGATGGGGGGGCGCTGGGTCCGGAAATTATTTTGGGCCGAGCCGCTCGGGGGGGTCCCTGACGAGATGTTAAGCGGATCCATGGGCTCCGGGGGGCCTGTGGGAGGTTTTGAGGGCGTCCCAGAGGCGAAAGAGTGGAAACGGCAGTTTTTTGGCAATTTTTCGTGGGTGTTAGCCCACGGATCGATGGGGGGGCGCTGGGTCCGGAAATTATTTTGGGCCGAGCCACTCGGGGGGGTCCCTGACGAACTGTTAAGCGGATCCATGGGCTCCGGGGGGCCTGTGGGAGGTTTTGAGGGCGTCCCAGAGGAGAAAGAGTGGAAACGGCAGTTTTTTGGCGATTTTTCGTGGGTGTTAGCCCACGGATCGATGGGGGGGCGCTGGGTCCGGAAATTATTTTGGGCCGAGCCGCTCGGGGTGGTCCCTGACGAGCTGTTAAGCGGATCGATGGGCTCCGGGGGGCCTGTGGTAGGTTTTGAGGGCGTCCCAGAGGCGAAAGAGTGGAAACGGCAGTTTTTTGGCGATTTTTCGTGGGTGTTAGCCCACGGATCGATGGGGGGGCGCTGGGTCCGGAAATTATTTTGGGCCGAGCCGCTCGGGGGGGTCCCTGACGAGCTGTTAAGCGGATCCATGGGCTCCGGGGGGCCTGTGGGAGGTTTTGAGGGCGTCCCAGAGGCGAAAGAGTGGAAACGGCAGTTTTTTGGCGATTTTTCGTGGGTGTTAGCCCACGGATCGATTGGGGGGCGCTGGGTCCAGAAATTATTTTGGGCCGAGCCGCTCGGGGGGGTCCCTGACGAGCTGTTAAGCGGATCCATGGGCTCCGGGGGGCCTGTGGTAGGTTTTGAGGGCGTCCCAGAGGCGAAAGAGTGGAAACGGCAGTTTTTTGGCGATTTTTCGTGGGTGTTAGCCCACGGATCGATGGGGGGGCGCTGGGTCCGGAAATTATTTTGGGCCGAGCCGCTCGGGGGGGTCCCTGACGAGCTGTTAAGCGGATCCATGGGCTCCGGGGGGCCTGTGGGAGGTTTTGAGGGCGTCCCAGAGGCGAAAGAGTGGAAACGGCAGTTTTTTGGCAATTTTTCGTGGGTGTTAGCCCACGGATCGATGGGGGGGCGCTGGGTCCGGAAATTATTTTGGGCCGAGCCGCTCGGGGGGGTCCCTGACGAGCTGTTAAGCGGATCCATGGGCTCCGGGGGTCCTGTGGGAGGTTTTGAGGGCGTCCCAGAGGCGAAAGAGTGGAAACGGCAGTTTTTTGGCGATTTTTCGTGGGTGTTAGCCCACGGATCGATGGGGGGGCGCTGGGTCCGAAAATTATTTTGGGCCGAGCCGCTCGGGGGGGTCCCTGACGAGCTGTTAAGCGGATCCATGGGCTCCGGGGGGCCTGTGGGAGGTTTTGAGGGCGTCCCAGAGGCGAAAGAGTGGAAACGGCAGTTTTTTGGCGATTTTTCGTGGGTGTTAGCCCACGGATCGATGGGGGGGCGCTGGGTCCGGAAATTATTTTGGGCCGAGCCGCTCGGGGGGGTCCCTGACGAGCTGTTAAGCGGATCCATGGGCTCCGGGGGGCCTGTGGGAGGTTTTGAGGGCGTCCCAGAGGCGAAAGAGTGGAAACGGCAGTTTTTTGGCGATTTTTCGTGGGTGTTAGCCCACGGATCGATGGGGGGGCGCTGGGTCCGGAAATTATTTTGGGCCGAGCCGCTCGGGGGGGTCCCTGACGAGCTGTTAAGCGGATCCATGGGCTCCGGGGGGCCTGTGGGAGGTTTTGAGGGCGTCCCAGAGGCGAAAGAGTGGAAACGGCAGTTTTTTGGCAATTTTTCGTGGGTGTTAGCCCACGGATCGATGGGGGGGCGCTGGGTCCGGAAATTATTTTGGGCCGAGCCGCTCGGGGGGGTCCCTGACGAGCTGTTAAGAGGATCCATGGGCTCCGGGGGGCCTGTGGGAGGTTTTGAGGGCGTCCCAGAGGCGAAAGAGTGGAAACGGCAGTTTTTTGGCGATTTTTCGTGGGTGTTAGCCCACGGATCGATGGGGGGGCGCTGGGTCCGGAAATTATTTTGGGCCGAGCCGCTCGGGGGGGTCCCTGACGAGCTGTTAAGAGGATCCATGGGCTCCGGGGGGCCTGTGGGAGGTTTTGAGGGCGTCCCAGAGGCGAAAGAGTGGAAACGGCAGTTTTTTGGCGATTTTTCGTGGGTGTTAGCCCACGGATCGATGGGGGGGCGCTGGGTCCGGAAATTATTTTGGGCCGAGCCGCTCGGGGGGGTCCCTGACGAGATGTTAAGCGGATCCATGGGCTCCGGGGGGCCTGTGGGAGGTTTTGAGGGCGTCCCAGAGGCGAAAGAGTGGAAACGGCAGTTTTTTGGCAATTTTTCGTGGGTGTTAGCCCACGGATCGATGGGGGGGCGCTGGGTCCGGAAATTATTTTGGGCCGAGCCACTCGGGGGGGTCCCTGACGAACTGTTAAGCGGATCCATGGGCTCCGGGGGGCCTGTGGGAGGTTTTGAGGGCGTCCCAGAGGAGAAAGAGTGGAAACGGCAGTTTTTTGGCGATTTTTCGTGGGTGTTAGCCCACGGATCGATGGGGGGGCGCTGGGTCCGGAAATTATTTTGGGCCGAGCCGCTCGGGGGGGTCCCTGACGAGCTGTTAAGCGGATCCATGGGCTCCGGGGGGCCTGTGGGAGGTTTTGAGGGCGTCCCAGAGGCGAAAGAGTGGAAACGGCAGTTTTTTGGCAATTTTTCGTGGGTGTTAGCCCACGGATCGATGGGGGGGCGCTGGGTCCGGAAATTATTTTGGGCCGAGCCGCTCGGGGGGGTCCCTGACGAGCTGTTAAGCGGATCCATGGGCTCCGGGGGTCCTGTGGGAGGTTTTGAGGGCGTCCCAGAGGCGAAAGAGTGGAAACGGCAGTTTTTTGGCGATTTTTCGTGGGTGTTAGCCCACGGATCGATTGGGGGGCGCTGGGTCCAGAAATTATTTTGGGCCGAGCCGCTCGGGGGGGTCCCTGACGAGCTGTTAAGCGGATCCATGGGCTCCGGGGGGCCTGTGGTAGGTTTTGAGGGCGTCCCAGAGGCGAAAGAGTGGAAACAGCAGTTTTTTGGCGATTTTTCGTGGGTGTTAGCCCACGGATCGATGGGGGGGCGCTGGGTCCGGAAATTATTTTGGGCCGAGCCGCTCGGGGGGGTCCCTGACGAGCTGTTAAGCGGATCCATGGGCTCCGGGGGGCCTGTGGGAGGTTTTGAGGGCGTCCCAGAGGCGAAAGAGTGGAAACGGCAGTTTTTTGGCAATTTTTCGTGGGTGTTAGCCCACGGATCGATGGGGGGGCGCTGGGTCCGGAAATTATTTTGGGCCGAGCCGCTCGGGGGGGTCCCTGACGAGCTGTTAAGCGGATCCATGGGCTCCGGGGGGCCTGTGGGAGGTTTTGAGGGCGTCCCAGAGGCGAAAGAGTGGAAACGGCAGTTTTTTGGCGATTTTTCGTGGGTGTTAGCCCACGGATCGATGGGGGGGCGCTGGGTCCGAAAATTATTTTGGGCCGAGCCGCTCGGGGGGGTCCCTGACGAGCTGTTAAGCGGATCCATGGGCTCCGGGGGGCCTGTGGGAGGTTTTGAGGGCGTCCCAGAGGCGAAAGAGTGGAAACGGCAGTTTTTTGGCGATTTTTCGTGGGTGTTAGCCCACGGATCGATGGGGGGGCGCTGGGTCCGGAAATTATTTTGGGCCGAGCCGCTCGGGGGGGTCCCTGACGAGCTGTTAAGCGGATCCATGGGCTCCGAGGGGCCTGTGGGAGGTTTTGAGGGCGTCCCAGAGGCGAAAGAGTGGAAACGGCAGTTTTTTGGCAATTTTTCGTGGGTGTTAGCCCACGGATCGATGGGGGGGCGCTGGGTCCGGAAATTATTTTGGGCCGAGCCGCTCGGGGGGGTCCCTGACGAGCTGTTAAGCGGATCCATGGGCTCCGGGGGGCCTGTGGGAGGTTTTGAGGGCGTCCCAGAGGCGAAAGAGTGGAAACGGCAGTTTTTTGGCGATTTTTCGTGGGTGTTAGCCCACGGATCGATGGGGGGGCGCTGGGTCCGGAAATTATTTTGGGCCGAGCCGCTCGGGGGGGTCCCTGACGAGCTGTTAAGCGGATCCATGGGCTCCGGGGGGCCTGTGGGAGGTTTTGAGGGCGTCCCAGAGGCGAAAGAGTGGAAACGGCAGTTTTTTGGCGATTTTTCGTGGGTGTTAGCCCACGGATCGATGGGGGGGCGCTGGGTCCGGAAATTATTTTGGGCCGAGCCGCTCGGGGGGGTCCCTGACGAGATGTTAAGCGGATCCATGGGCTCCGGGGGGCCTGTGGGAGGTTTTGAGGGCGTCCCAGAGGCGAAAGAGTGGAAACGGCAGTTTTTTGGCAATTTTTCGTGGGTGTTAGCCCACGGATCGATGGGGGGGCGCTGGGTCCGGAAATTATTTTGGGCCGAGCCACTCGGGGGGGTCCCTGACGAACTGTTAAGCGGATCCATGGGCTCCGGGGGGCCTGTGGGAGGTTTTGAGGGCGTCCCAGAGGAGAAAGAGTGGAAACGGCAGTTTTTTGGCGATTTTTCGTGGGTGTTAGCCCACGGATCGATGGGGGGGCGCTGGGTCCGGAAATTATTTTGGGCCGAGCCGCTCGGGGGGGTCCCTGACGAGCTGTTAAGCGGATCCATGGGCTCCGGGGGGCCTGTGGGAGGTTTTGAGGGCGTCCCAGAGGCGAAAGAGTGGAAACGGCAGTTTTTTGGCGATTTTTCGTGGGTGTTAGCCCACGGATCGATGGGGGGGCGCTGGGTCCGGAAATTATTTTGGGCCGAGCCGCTCGGGGGGGTCCCTGACGAGCTGTTAAGCGGATCCATGGGCTCCGGGGGGCCTGTGGGAGGTTTTGAGGGCGTCCCAGAGGCGAAAGAGTGGAAACGGCAGTTTTTTGGCGATTTTTCGTGGGTGTTAGCCCACGGATCGATTGGGGGGCGCTGGGTCCAGAAATTATTTTGGGCCGAGCCGCTCGGGGGGGTCCCTAACGAGCTGTTAAGCGGATCCATGGGCTCCGGGGGGCCTGTGGTAGGTTTTGAGGGCGTCCCAGAGGCGAAAGAGTGGAAACAGCAGTTTTTTGGCGATTTTTCGTGGGTGTTAGCCCACGGATCGATGGGGGGGCGCTGGGTCCGGAAATTATTTTGGGCCGAGCCGCTCGGGGGGGTCCCTGACGAGCTGTTAAGCGGATCCATGGGCTCCGGGGGGCCTGTGGGAGGTTTTGAGGGCGTCCCAGAGGCGAAAGAGTGGAAACGGCAGTTTTTTGGCAATTTTTCGTGGGTGTTAGCCCACGGATCGATGGGGGGGCGCTGGGTCCGGAAATTATTTTGGGCCGAGCCGCTCGGGGGGGTCCCTGACGAGCTGTTAAGCGGATCCATGGGCTCCGGGGGGCCTGTGGGAGGTTTTGAGGGCGTCCCAGAGGCGAAAGAGTGGAAACGGCAGTTTTTTGGCGATTTTTCGTGGGTGTTGGCCCACGGATCGATGGGGGGGCGCTGGGTCCGAAAATTATTTTGGGCCGAGCCGCTCGGGGGGGTCCCTGACGAGCTGTTAAGCGGATCCATGGGCTCCGGGGGGCCTGTGGGAGGTTTTGAGGGCGTCCCAGAGGCGAAAGAGTGGAAACGGCAGTTTTTTGGCGATTTTTCGTGGGTGTTAGCCCACGGATCGATGGGGGGGCGCTGGGTCCGGAAATTATTTTGGGCCGAGCCGCTCGGGGGGGTCCCTGACGAGCTGTTAAGCGGATCCATGTGCTGCGGGGGGCCTGTGGGAGGTTTTGAGGGCGTCCCAGAGGCGAAAGAGTGGAAACGGCAGTTTTTTGGCAATTTTTCGTGGGTGTTAGCCCACGGATCGATGGGGGGGCGCTGGGTCCGGAAATTATTTTGGGCCGAGCCGCTCGGGGGGGTCCCTGACGAGCTGTTAAGCGGATCCATGGGCTCCGGGGGGCCTGTGGTAGGTTTTGAGGGCGTCCCAGAGGCGAAAGAGTGGAAACGGCAGTTTTTTGGCGATTTTTCGTGGGTGTTAGCCCACGGATCGATGGGGGGGCGCTGGGTCCGGAAATTATTTTGGGCCGACCCGCTCGGGGGGGTCCCTGACGAGCTGTTAAGCGGATCCATGGGCTCCGGGGGGCCTGTGGGAGGTTTTGAGGGCGTCCCAGAGGCGAAAGAGTGGAAACGGCAGTTTTTTGGCGATTTTTCGTGGGTGTTAGCCCACGGATCGATGGGGGGGCGCTGGGTCCGGAAATTATTTTGGGCCGAGCCGCTCGGGGGGGTCCCTGACGAGCTGTTAAGCGGATCCATGGGCTCCGGGGGGCCTGTGGGAGGTTTTGAGGGCGTCCCAGAGGCGAAAGAGTGGAAACGGCAGTTTTTTGGCAATTTTTCGTGGGTGTTAGCCCACGGATCGATGGGGGGGCGCTGGGTCCGGAAATTATTTTGGGCCGAGCCACTCGGGGGGGTCCCTGACGAGCTGTTAAGCGGATCCATGGGCTCCGGGGGGCCTGTGGGAGGTTTTGAGGGCGTCCCAGAGGCGAAAGAGTGGAAACGGCAGTTTTTTGGCGATTTTTCGTGGGTGTTAGCCCACGGATCGATGGGGGGGCGCTGGGTCCGGAAATTATTTTGGGCCGAGCCGCTCGGTGGGGTCCCTGACGATCTGTTAAGCGGATCCATGGGCTCCGGGGGGCCTGTGGGAGGTTTTGAGGGCGTCCCAGAGGCGAAAGAGTGGAAACGGCAGTTTTTTGGCGATTTTTCGTGGGTGTTAGCCCACGGATCGATGGGGGGGCGCTGGGTCCGGAAATTATTTTGGGCCGAACCGCTCGGGGGGGTCCCTGACGAGCTGTTAAGCGGATCCATGGGCTCCGGGGGGCCTGTGGTAGGTTTTGAGGGCGTCCCAGAGGCGAAAGAGTGGAAACGGCAGTTTTTTGGCGATTTTTCGTGGGTGTTAGCCCACGGATCGATGGGGGGGCGCTGGGTCCGGAAATTATTTTGGGCCGAGCCGCTCGGGGGGGTCCCTGACGAGCTGTTAAGCGGATCCATGGGCTCCGGGGGGCCTGTGGGAGGTTTTGAGGGCGTCCCAGAGGCGAAAGAGTGGAAACGGCAGTTTTTTGGCAATTTTTCGTGGGTGTTAGCCCACGGATCGATGGGGGGGCGCTGGGTCCGGAAATTATTTTGGGCCGAGCCGCTCGGGGGGGTCCCTGACGAGCTGTTAAGCGGATCCATGGGCTCCGGGGGGCCTGTGGGAGGTTTTGAGGGCGTCCCAGAGGCGAAAGAGTGGAAACGGCAGTTTTTTGGCGATTTTTCGTGGGTGTTAGCCCACGGATCGATGGGGGGGCGCTGGGTCCGGAAATTATTTTGGGCCGAGCCGCTCGGGGGGGTCCCTGACGAGCTGTTAAGCGGATCCATGGGATCCGGGGGGCCTGTGGGAGGTTTTGAGGGCGTCCCAGAGGCGAAAGAGTGGAAACGGCAGTTTTTTGGCGATTTTTCGTGGGTGTTAGCCCACGGATCGATGGGGGGGCGCTGGGTCCGGAAATTATTTTGGGCCGAGCCACTCGGGGGGGTCCCTGACGAGCTGTTAAGCGGATCCATGGGCTCCGGGGGGCCTGTGGGAGGTTTTGAGGGCGTCCCAGAGGCGAAAGAGTGGAAACGGCAGTTTTTTGGCGATTTTTCGTGGGTGTTAGCCCACGGATCGATGGGGGGGCGCTGGGTCCGAAAATTATTTTGGGCAGAGCCGCTCGGGGGGGTCCCTGACGAGCTGTTAAGCGGATCCATGGGCTCCGGGGGGCCTGTGGTAGGTTTTGAGGGCGTCCCAGAGGCGAAAGAGTGGAAACGGCAGTTTTTTGGCGATTTTTCGTGGGTGTTAGCCCACGGATCGATGGGGGGGCGCTGGGTCCGGAAATTATTTTGGGCCGAGCCGCTCGGGGGGGTCCCTGACGAGCTGTTAAGCGGATCCATGGGCTCCGGGGGGCCTGTGGGAGGTTTTGAGGGCGTCCCAGAGGCGAAAGAGTGGAAACGGCAGTTTTTTGGCGATTTTTCGTGGGTGTTAGCCCACGGATCGATGGGGGGGCGCTGGGTCCGGAAATTATTTTGGGCCGAGCCGCTCGGGGGGGTCCCTGACGAGCTGTTAAGCGGATACATGGGCTCCGGGGGGCCTGTGGTAGGTTTTGAGGGCGTCCCAGAGGCGAAAGAGTGGAAACGGCAGTTTTTTGGCGATTTTTCGTGGGTGTTAGCCCACGGATCGATGGGGGGGCGCTGGGTCCGGAAATTATTTTGGGCCGAGCCACTCGGGGGGGTCCCTGACGAGCTGTTAAGCGGATCCATGGGCTCCGGGGGGCCTGTGGGAGGTTTTGAGGGCGTCCCAGAGGCGAAAGAGTGGAAACGGCAGTTTTTTGGCGATTTTTCGTGGGTGTTAGCCCACGGATCGATGGGGGGGCGCTGGGTCCGGAAATTATTTTGGGCCGAGCCGCTCGGGGGGGTCCCTGACGAGCTGTTAAGCGGATCCATGGGCTCCGGGGGGCCTGTGGTAGGTTTTGAGGGCGTCCCAGAGGCGAAAGAGTGGAAACGGCAGTTTTTTGGCGATTTTTCGTGGGTGTTAGCCCACGGATCGATGGGGGGGCGCTGGGTCCGGAAATTATTTTGGGCCGAGCCGCTCGGGGGGGTCCCTGACGAGCTGTTAAGCGGATCCATGGGCTCCGGTGGGCCTGTGGGAGGTTTTGAGGGCGTCCCAGAGGCGAAAGAGTGGAAACGGCAGTTTTTTGGCGATTTTTCGTGGGTGTTAGCCCACGGATCGATGGGGGGGCGCTGGGTCCGGAAATTATTTTGGGCCGAGCCACTCGGGGGGGTCCCTGACGAGCTGTTAAGCGGATCCATGGGCTCCGGGGGGCCTGTGGGAGGTTTTGAGGGCGTCCCAGAGGCGAAAGAGTGGAAACGGCAGTTTTTTGGCGATTTTTCGTGGGTGTTAGCCCACGGATCGATGGGGGGGCGCTGGGTCCGGAAATTATTTTGGGCCGAGCCGCTCGGGGGGGTCCCTGACGATCTGTTAAGCGGATCCATGGGCTCCGGGGGGCCTGTGGGAGGTTTTGAGGGCGTCCCAGAGGCGAAAGAGTGGAAACGGCAGTTTTTTGGCGATTTTTCGTGGGTGTTAGCCCACGGATCGATGGGGGGGCGCTGGGTCCGGAAATTATTTTGGGCCGAACCGCTCGGGGGGGTCCCTGACGAGCTGTTAAGCGGATCCATGGGCTCCGGGGGGCCTGTGGTAGGTTTTGAGGGCGTCCCAGAGGCGAAAGAGTGGAAACGGCAGTTTTTTGGCGATTTTTCGTGGGTGTTAGCCCACGGATCGATGGGGGGGCGCTGGGTCCGGAAATTATTTTGGGCCGAGCCGCTCGGGGGGGTCCCTGACGAGCTGTTAAGCGGATCCATGGGCTCCGGGGGGCCTGTGGGAGGTTTTGAGGGCGTCCCAGAGGCGAAAGAGTGGAAACGGCAGTTTTTTGGCAATTTTTCGTGGGTGTTAGCCCACGGATCGATGGGGGGGCGCTGGGTCCGGAAATTATTTTGGGCCGAGCCGCTCGGGGGGGTCCCTGACGAGCTGTTAAGCGGATCCATGGGCTCCGGGGGGCCTGTGGGAGGTTTTGAGGGCGTCCCAGAGGCGAAAGAGTGGAAACGGCAGTTTTTTGGCGATTTTTCGTGGGTGTTAGCCCACGGATCGATGGGGGGGCGCTGGGTCCGGAAATTATTTTGGGCCGAGCCGCTCGGGGGGGTCCCTGACGAGCTGTTAAGCGGATCCATGGGATCCGGGGGGCCTGTGGGAGGTTTTGAGGGCGTCCCAGAGGCGAAAGAGTGGAAACGGCAGTTTTTTGGCGATTTTTCGTGGGTGTTAGCCCACGGATCGATGGGGGGGCGCTGGGTCCGGAAATTATTTTGGGCCGAGCCACTCGGGGGGGTCCCTGACGAGCTGTTAAGCGGATCCATGGGCTCCGGGGGGCCTGTGGGAGGTTTTGAGGGCGTCCCAGAGGCGAAAGAGTGGAAACGGCAGTTTTTTGGCGATTTTTCGTGGGTGTTAGCCCACGGATCGATGGGGGGGCGCTGGGTCCGAAAATTATTTTGGGCAGAGCCGCTCGGGGGGGTCCCTGACGAGCTGTTAAGCGGATCCATGGGCTCCGGGGGGCCTGTGGTAGGTTTTGAGGGCGTCCCAGAGGCGAAAGAGTGGAAACGGCAGTTTTTTGGCGATTTTTCGTGGGTGTTAGCCCACGGATCGATGGGGGGGCGCTGGGTCCGGAAATTATTTTGGGCCGAGCCGCTCGGGGGGGTCCCTGACGAGCTGTTAAGCGGATCCATGGGCTCCGGGGGGCCTGTGGGAGGTTTTGAGGGCGTCCCAGAGGCGAAAGAGTGGAAACGGCAGTTTTTTGGCGATTTTTCGTGGGTGTTAGCCCACGGATCGATGGGGGGGCGCTGGGTCCGGAAATTATTTTGGGCCGAGCCGCTCGGGGGGGTCCCTGACGAGCTGTTAAGCGGATACATGGGCTCCGGGGGGCCTGTGGTAGGTTTTGAGGGCGTCCCAGAGGCGAAAGAGTGGAAACGGCAGTTTTTTGGCGATTTTTCGTGGGTGTTAGCCCACGGATCGATGGGGGGGCGCTGGGTCCGGAAATTATTTTGGGCCGAGCCACTCGGGGGGGTCCCTGACGAGCTGTTAAGCGGATCCATGGGCTCCGGGGGGCCTGTGGGAGGTTTTGAGGGCGTCCCAGAGGCGAAAGAGTGGAAACGGCAGTTTTTTGGCGATTTTTCGTGGGTGTTAGCCCACGGATCGATGGGGGGGCGCTGGGTCCGGAAATTATTTTGGGCCGAGCCGCTCGGGGGGGTCCCTGACGAGCTGTTAAGCGGATCCATGGGCTCCGGGGGGCCTGTGGTAGGTTTTGAGGGCGTCCCAGAGGCGAAAGAGTGGAAACGGCAGTTTTTTGGCGATTTTTCGTGGGTGTTAGCCCACGGATCGATGGGGGGGCGCTGGGTCCGGAAATTATTTTGGGCCGAGCCGCTCGGGGGGGTCCCTGACGAGCTGTTAAGCGGATCCATGGGCTCCGGTGGGCCTGTGGGAGGTTTTGAGGGCGTCCCAGAGGCGAAAGAGTGGAAACGGCAGTTTTTTGGCGATTTTTCGTGGGTGTTAGCCCACGGATCGATGGGGGGGCGCTGGGTCCGGAAATTATTTTGGGCCGAGCCACTCGGGGGGGTCCCTGACGAGCTGTTAAGCGGATCCATGGGCTCCGGGGGGCCTGTGGGAGGTTTTGAGGGCGTCCCAGAGGCGAAAGAGTGGAAACGGCAGTTTTTTGGCGATTTTTCGTGGGTGTTAGCCCACGGATCGATGGGGGGGCGCTGGGTCCGGAAATTATTTTGGGCCGAGCCGCTCGGGGGGGTCCCTGACGAGCTGTTAAGCGGATCCATGGGCTCCGGGGGGCCTGTGGGAGGTTTTGAGGGCGTCCCAGAGGCGAAAGAGTGGAAACGGCAGTTTTTTGGCGATTTTTCGTGGGTGTTAGCCCACGGATCGATGGGGGGGCGCTGGGTCCGGAAATTATTTTGGGCCGAGCCGCTCGGGGGGGTCCCTGACAAGCTGTTAAGCGGATCCATGGGCTCCGGGGGGCCTGTGGGAGGTTTTGAGGGCATCCCAGAGGCGAAAGAGTGGAAACGGCAGTTTTTTGGCGATTTTTCGTGGGTGTTAGCCCACGGATCGATGGGGGGGCGCTGGGTCCGGAAATTATTTTGGGCCGAGCCGCTCGGGGGGGTCCCTGACGAGCTGTTAAGCGGATCCATGGGCTCCGGGGGGCCTGTGGGAGGTTTTGAGGGCGTCCCAGAGGCGAAAGAGTGGAAACGGCAGTTTTTTGGCAATTTTTCGTGGGTGTTAGCCCACGGATCGATGGGGGGGCGCTGGGTCCGGAAATTATTTTGGGCCGAGCCACTCGGGGGGGTCCCTGACGAGCTGTTAAGCGGATCCATGGGCTCCGGGGGGCCTGTGGGAGGTTTTGAGGGCGTCCCAGAGGCGAAAGAGTGGAAACGGCAGTTTTTTGGCGATTTTTCGTGGGTGTTAGCCCACGGATCGATGGGGGGGCGCTGGGTCCGGAAATTATTTTGGGCCGAGCCGCTCGGGGGGGTCCCTGACGAGCTGTTAAGCGGATCCATGGGCTCCGGGGGGCCTGTGGGAGGTTTTGAGGGCGTCCCAGAGGCGAAAGAGTGGAAACGGCAGTTTTTTGGCGATTTTTCGTGGGTGTTAGCCCACGGATCGATGGGGGGGCGCTGGGTCCGGAAATTATTTTGGGCCGAGCCGCTCGGGGGGGTCCCTGACGATCTGTTAAGCGGATCCATGGGCTCCGGGGGGCCTGTGGGAGGTTTTGAGGGCGTCCCAGAGGCGAAAGAGTGGAAACGGCAGTTTTTTGGCGATTTTTCGTGGGTGTTAGCCCACGGATCGATGGGGGGGCGCTGGGTCCGGAAATTATTTTGGGCCGAACCGCTCGGGGGGGTCCCTGACGAGCTGTTAAGCGGATCCATGGGCTCCGGGGGGCCTGTGGTAGGTTTTGAGGGCGTCCCAGAGGCGAAAGAGTGGAAACGGCAGTTTTTTGGCGATTTTTCGTGGGTGTTAGCCCACGGATCGATGGGGGGGCGCTGGGTCCGGAAATTATTTTGGGCCGAGCCGCTCGGGGGGGTCCCTGACGAGCTGTTAAGCGGATCCATGGGCTCCGGGGGGCCTGTGGGAGGTTTTGAGGGCGTCCCAGAGGCGAAAGAGTGGAAACGGCAGTTTTTTGGCAATTTTTCGTGGGTGTTAGCCCACGGATCGATGGGGGGGCGCTGGGTCCGGAAATTATTTTGGGCCGAGCCGCTCGGGGGGGTCCCTGACGAGCTGTTAAGCGGATCCATGGGCTCCGGGGGGCCTGTGGGAGGTTTTGAGGGCGTCCCAGAGGCGAAAGAGTGGAAACGGCAGTTTTTTGGCGATTTTTCGTGGGTGTTAGCCCACGGATCGATGGGGGGGCGCTGGGTCCGGAAATTATTTTGGGCCGAGCCGCTCGGGGGGGTCCCTGACGAGCTGTTAAGCGGATCCATGGGATCCGGGGGGCCTGTGGGAGGTTTTGAGGGCGTCCCAGAGGCGAAAGAGTGGAAACGGCAGTTTTTTGGCGATTTTTCGTGGGTGTTAGCCCACGGATCGATGGGGGGGCGCTGGGTCCGGAAATTATTTTGGGCCGAGCCACTCGGGGGGGTCCCTGACGAGCTGTTAAGCGGATCCATGGGCTCCGGGGGGCCTGTGGGAGGTTTTGAGGGCGTCCCAGAGGCGAAAGAGTGGAAACGGCAGTTTTTTGGCGATTTTTCGTGGGTGTTAGCCCACGGATCGATGGGGGGGCGCTGGGTCCGAAAATTATTTTGGGCAGAGCCGCTCGGGGGGGTCCCTGACGAGCTGTTAAGCGGATCCATGGGCTCCGGGGGGCCTGTGGTAGGTTTTGAGGGCGTCCCAGAGGCGAAAGAGTGGAAACGGCAGTTTTTTGGCGATTTTTCGTGGGTGTTAGCCCACGGATCGATGGGGGGGCGCTGGGTCCGGAAATTATTTTGGGCCGAGCCGCTCGGGGGGGTCCCTGACGAGCTGTTAAGCGGATCCATGGGCTCCGGGGGGCCTGTGGGAGGTTTTGAGGGCGTCCCAGAGGCGAAAGAGTGGAAACGGCAGTTTTTTGGCGATTTTTCGTGGGTGTTAGCCCACGGATCGATGGGGGGGCGCTGGGTCCGGAAATTATTTTGGGCCGAGCCGCTCGGGGGGGTCCCTGACGAGCTGTTAAGCGGATACATGGGCTCCGGGGGGCCTGTGGTAGGTTTTGAGGGCGTCCCAGAGGCGAAAGAGTGGAAACGGCAGTTTTTTGGCGATTTTTCGTGGGTGTTAGCCCACGGATCGATGGGGGGGCGCTGGGTCCGGAAATTATTTTGGGCCGAGCCACTCGGGGGGGTCCCTGACGAGCTGTTAAGCGGATCCATGGGCTCCGGGGGGCCTGTGGGAGGTTTTGAGGGCGTCCCAGAGGCGAAAGAGTGGAAACGGCAGTTTTTTGGCGATTTTTCGTGGGTGTTAGCCCACGGATCGATGGGGGGGCGCTGGGTCCGGAAATTATTTTGGGCCGAGCCGCTCGGGGGGGTCCCTGACGAGCTGTTAAGCGGATCCATGGGCTCCGGGGGGCCTGTGGTAGGTTTTGAGGGCGTCCCAGAGGCGAAAGAGTGGAAACGGCAGTTTTTTGGCGATTTTTCGTGGGTGTTAGCCCACGGATCGATGGGGGGGCGCTGGGTCCGGAAATTATTTTGGGCCGAGCCGCTCGGGGGGGTCCCTGACGAGCTGTTAAGCGGATCCATGGGCTCCGGTGGGCCTGTGGGAGGTTTTGAGGGCGTCCCAGAGGCGAAAGAGTGGAAACGGCAGTTTTTTGGCGATTTTTCGTGGGTGTTAGCCCACGGATCGATGGGGGGGCGCTGGGTCCGGAAATTATTTTGGGCCGAGCCACTCGGGGGGGTCCCTGACGAGCTGTTAAGCGGATCCATGGGCTCCGGGGGGCCTGTGGGAGGTTTTGAGGGCGTCCCAGAGGCGAAAGAGTGGAAACGGCAGTTTTTTGGCGATTTTTCGTGGGTGTTAGCCCACGGATCGATGGGGGGGCGCTGGGTCCGGAAATTATTTTGGGCCGAGCCGCTCGGGGGGGTCCCTGACGAGCTGTTAAGCGGATCCATGGGCTCCGGGGGGCCTGTGGGAGGTTTTGAGGGCGTCCCAGAGGCGAAAGAGTGGAAACGGCAGTTTTTTGGCGATTTTTCGTGGGTGTTAGCCCACGGATCGATGGGGGGGCGCTGGGTCCGGAAATTATTTTGGGCCGAGCCGCTCGGGGGGGTCCCTGACAAGCTGTTAAGCGGATCCATGGGCTCCGGGGGGCCTGTGGGAGGTTTTGAGGGCATCCCAGAGGCGAAAGAGTGGAAACGGCAGTTTTTTGGCGATTTTTCGTGGGTGTTAGCCCACGGATCGATGGGGGGGCGCTGGGTCCGGAAATTATTTTGGGCCGAGCCGCTCGGGGGGGTCCCTGACGAGCTGTTAAGCGGATCCATGGGCTCCGGGGGGCCTGTGGGAGGTTTTGAGGGCGTCCCAGAGGCGAAAGAGTGGAAACGGCAGTTTTTTGGCAATTTTTCGTGGGTGTTAGCCCACGGATCGATGGGGGGGCGCTGGGTCCGGAAATTATTTTGGGCCGAGCCACTCGGGGGGGTCCCTGACGAGCTGTTAAGCGGATCCATGGGCTCCGGGGGGCCTGTGGGAGGTTTTGAGGGCGTCCCAGAGGCGAAAGAGTGGAAACGGCAGTTTTTTGGCGATTTTTCGTGGGTGTTAGCCCACGGATCGATGGGGGGGCGCTGGGTCCGGAAATTATTTTGGGCCGAGCCGCTCGGGGGGGTCCCTGACGAGCTGTTAAGCGGATCCATGGGCTCCGGGGGGCCTGTGGGAGGTTTTGAGGGCGTCCCAGAGGCGAAAGAGTGGAAACGGCAGTTTTTTGGCGATTTTTCGTGGGTGTTAGCCCACGGATCGATGGGGGGGCGCTGGGTCCGGAAATTATTTTGGGCCGAACCGCTCGGGGGGGTCCCTGACGAGCTGTTAAGCGGATCCATGGGCTCCGGGGGGCCTGTGGTAGGTTTTGAGGGTGTCCCAGAGGCGAAAGAGTGGAAACGGCAGTTTTTTGGCGATTTTTCGTGGGTGTTAGCCCACGGATCGATGGGGGGGCGCTGGGTCCGGAAATTATTTTGGGCCGAGCCGCTCGGGGGGGTCCCTGACGAGCTGTTAAGCGGATCCATGGGCTCCGGGGGGCCTGTGGGAGGTTTTGAGGGCGTCCCAGAGGCGAAAGAGTGGAAACGGCAGTTTTTTGGCAATTTTTCGTGGGTGTTAGCCCACGGATCGATGGGGGGGCGCTGGGTCCGGAAATTATTTTGGGCCGAGCCGCTCGGGGGGGTCCCTGACGAGCTGTTAAGCGGATCCATGGGCTCCGGGGGGCCTGTGGGAGGTTTTGAGGGCGTCCCAGAGGCGAAAGAGTGGAAACGGCAGTTTTTTGGCGATTTTTCGTGGGTGTTAGCCCACGGATCGATGGGGGGGCGCTGGGTCCGGAAATTATTTTGGGCCGAGCAGCTCGGGGGGGTCCCTGACGAGCTGTTAAGCGGATCCATGGGCTCCGGGGGGCCTGTGGGAGGTTTTGAGGGCGTCCCAGAGGCGAAAGAGTGGAAACGGCAGTTTTTTGGCGATTTTTCGTGGGTGTTAGCCCACGGATCGATGGGGGGGCGCTGGGTCCGGAAATTATTTTGGGCCGAGCCACTCGGGGGGGTCCCTGACGAGCTGTTAAGCGGATCCATGGGCTCCGGGGGGCCTGTGGGAGGTTTTGAGGGCGTCCCAGAGGCGAAAGAGTGGAAACGGCAGTTTTTTGGCGATTTTTCGTGGGTGTTAGCCCACGGATCGATGGGGGGGCGCTGGGTCCGAAAATTATTTTGGGCAGAGCCGCTCGGGGGGGTCCCTGACGAGCTGTTAAGCGGATCCATGGGCTCCGGGGGGCCTGTGGTAGGTTTTGAGGGCGTCCCAGAGGCGAAAGAGTGGAAACGGCAGTTTTTTGGCGATTTTTCGTGGGTGTTAGCCCACGGATCGATGGGGGGGCGCTGGGTCCGGAAATTATTTTGGGCCGAGCCGCTCGGGGGGGTCCCTGACGAGCTGTTAAGCGGATCCATGGGCTCCGGGGGGCCTGTGGTAGGTTTTGAGGGCGTCCCAGAGGCGAAAGAGTGGAAACGGCAGTTTTTTGGCGATTTTTCGTGGGTGTTAGCCCACGGATCGATGGGGGGGCGCTGGGTCCGGAAATTATTTTGGGCCGAGCCACTCGGGGGGGTCCCTGACGAGCTGTTAAGCGGATCCATGGGCTCCGGGGGGCCTGTGGGAGGTTTTGAGGGCGTCCCAGAGGCGAAAGAGTGGAAACGGCAGTTTTTTGGCGATTTTTCGTGGGTGTTAGCCCACGGATCGATGGGGGGGCGCTGGGTCCGGAAATTATTTTGGGCCGAGCCGCTCGGGGGGGTCCCTGACGAGCTGTTAAGCGGATCCATGGGCTCCGGGGGGCCTGTGGTAGGTTTTGAGGGCGTCCCAGAGGCGAAAGAGTGGAAACGGCAGTTTTTTGGCAATTTTTCGTGGGTGTTAGCCCACGGATCGATGGGGGGGCGCTGGGTCCGGAAATTATTTTGGGCCGAGCCGCTCGGGGGGGTCCCTGACGAGCTGTTAAGCGGATCCATGGGCTCCGGTGGGCCTGTGGGAGGTTTTGAGGGCGTCCCAGAGGCGAAAGAGTGGAAACGGCAGTTTTTTGGCGATTTTTCGTGGGTGTTAGCCCACGGATCGATGGGGGGGCGCTGGGTCCGGAAATTATTTTGGGCCGAGCCACTCGGGGGGGTCCCTGACGAGCTGTTAAGCGGATCCATGGGCTCCGGGGGGCCTGTGGGAGGTTTTGAGGGCGTCCCAGAGGCGAAAGAGTGGAAACGGCAGTTTTTTGGCGATTTTTCGTGGGTGTTAGCCCACGGATCGATGGGGGGGCGCTGGGTCCGGAAATTATTTTGGGCCGAGCCGCTCGGGGGGGTCCCTGACGAGCTGTTAAGCGGATCCATGGGCTCCGGGGGGCCTGTGGGAGGTTTTGAGGGCGTCCCAGAGGCGAAAGAGTGGAAACGGCAGTTTTTTGGCGATTTTTCGTGGGTGTTAGCCCACGGATCGATGGGGGGGCGCTGGGTCCGGAAATTATTTTGGGCCGAGCCGCTCGGGGGGGTCCCTGACAAGCTGTTAAGCGGATCCATGGGCTCCGGGGGGCCTGTGGGAGGTTTTGAGGGCATCCCAGAGGCGAAAGAGTGGAAACGGCAGTTTTTTGGCGATTTTTCGTGGGTGTTAGCCCACGGATCGATGGGGGGGCGCTGGGTCCGGAAATTATTTTGGGCCGAGCTGCTCGGGGGGGTCCCTGACGAGCTGTTAAGCAGATCCATGGGCTCCGGGGGGCCTGTGGTAGGTTTTGAGGGCGTCCCAGAGGCGAAAGAGTGGAAACGGCAGTTTTTTGGCGATTTTTCGTGGGTGTTAGCCCACGGATCGATGGGGGGGCGCTGGGTCCGGAAATTATTTTGGGCCGAGCCGCTCGGGGGGGTCCCTGACGAGCTGTTAAGCGGATCCATGGGCTCCGGGGGGCCTGTGGGAGGTTTTGAGGGCGTCCCAGAGGCGAAAGAGTGGAAACGGCAGTTTTTTGGCGATTTTTCGTGGGTGTTAGCCCACGGATCGATGGGGGGGCGCTGGGTCCGGAAATTATTTTGGGCCGAGCCACTCGGGGGGGTCCCTGACGAGCTGTTAAGCGGATCCATGGGCTCCGGGGGGCCTGTGGGAGGTTTTGAGGGCGTCCCAGAGGCGAAAGAGTGGAAACGGCAGTTTTTTGGCGATTTTTCGTGGGTGTTAGCCCACGGATCGATGGGGGGGCGCTGGGTCCGGAAATTATTTTGGGCCGAGCCGCTCGGGGGGGTCCCTGACGAGCTGTTAAGCGGATCCATGGGCTCCGGGGGGCCTGTGGTAGGTTTTGAGGGCGTCCCAGAGGCGAAAGAGTGGAAACGGCAGTTTTTTGGCGATTTTTCGTGGGTGTTAGCCCACGGATCGATGGGGGGGCGCTGGGTCCGGAAATTATTTTGGGCCGACCCGCTCGGGGGGGTCCCTGACGAGCTGTTAAGCGGATCCATGGGCTCCGGGGGGCCTGTGGGAGGTTTTGAGGGCGTCCCAGAGGCGAAAGAGTGGAAACGGCAGTTTTTTGGCGATTTTTCGTGGGTGTTAGCCCACGGATCGATGGGGGGGCGCTGGGTCCGGAAATTATTTTGGGCCGAGCCGCTCGGGGGGGTCCCTAACGAGCTGTTAAGCGGATCCATGGGCTCCGGGGGGCCTGTGGGAGGTTTTGAGGGCGTCCCAGAGGCGAAAGAGTGGAAACGGCAGTTTTTTGGCGATTTTTCGTGGGTGTTAGCCCACGGATCGATGGGGGGGCGCTGGGTCCGGAAATTATTTTGGGCCGAGCCGCTCGGGGGGGTCCCTGACGAGCTGTTAAGCGGATCCATGGGCTCTGGGGGGCCTGTGGTAGGTTTTGAGGGCGTCCCAGAGGCGAAAGAGTGGAAATGGCAGTTTTTTGGCGATTTTTCGTGGGTGTTAGCCCACGGATCGATGGGGGGGCGCTGGGTCCGGAAATTATTTTGGGCCGAGCCGCTCGGGGGGGTCCCTGACGAGCTGTTAAGCGGATCCATGGGCTCCGGGGGGCCTGTGGGAGGTTTTGAGGGCGTCCCAGAGGCGAAAGAGTGGAAACGGCAGTTTTTTGGCGATTTTTCGTGGGTGTTAGCCCACGGATCGATGGGGGGGCGCTGGGTCCGGAAATTATTTTGGGCCGAGCCACTCGGGGTGGTCCCTGACGAGCTGTTAAGTGGATCCATGGGCTCCGGGGGGCCTGTGGGAGGTTTTGAGGGCGTCCCAGAGGCGAAAGAGTGGAAACGGCAGTTTTTTGGCGATTTTTCGTGGGTGTTAGCCCACGGATCGATGGGGGGGCGCTGGGTCCGGAAATTATTTTGGGCCGAGCTGCTCGGGGGGGTCCTTGACGAGCTGTTAAGCAGATCCATGGGCTCCGGGGGGCCTGTGGGAGGTTTTGAGGGCGTCCCAGAGGCGAAAGAGTGGAAACGGCAGTTTTTTGGCGATTTTTCGTGGGTGTTAGCCCACGGATCGATGGGGGGGCGCTGGGTCCGGAAATTATTTTGGGCCGAGCCGCTCGGGGGGGTCCCTGACGAGCTGTTAAGCGGATCCATGGGCTCCGGGGGGCCTGTGGGAGGTTTTGAGGGCGTCCCAGAGGCGAAAGAGTGGAAACGGCAGTTTTTTGGCGATTTTTCGTGGGTGTTAGCCCACGGATCGATGGGGGGGCGCTGGGTCCGGAAATTATTTTGGGCCGAGCCGCTCGGGGGGGTCCCTGACGAGCTGTTAAGCAGATCCATGGGCTCCGGGGGGCCTGTGGTAGGTTTTGAGGGCGTCCCAGAGGCGAAAGAGTGGAAACGGCAGTTTTTTGGCGATTTTTCGTGGGTGTTAGCCCACGGATCGATGGGGGGGCGCTGGGTCCGGAAATTATTTTGGGCCGAGCCGCTCGGGGGGGTCCCTGACGAGCTGTTAAGCGGATCCATGGGCTCCGGGGGGCCTGTGGGAGGTTTTGAGGGCGTCCCAGAGGCGAAAGAGTGGAAACGGCAGTTTTTTGGCGATTTTTCGTGGGTGTTAGCCCACGGATCGATGGGGGGGCGCTGGGTCCGGAAATTATTTTGGGCCGAGCCGCTCGGGGGGGTCCCTGACGAGCTGTTAAGCGGATCCATGGGCTCCGGGGGGCCTGTGGTAGGTTTTGAGGGCGTCCCAGAGGCGAAAGAGTGGAAACGGCAGTTTTTTGGCGATTTTTCGTGGGTGTTAGCCCACGGATCGATGGGGGGGCGCTGGGTCCGAAAATTATTTTGGGCCGAGCCGCTCGGGGGGGTCCCTGACGAGCTGTTAAGCGGATCCATGGGCTCCGGGGGGCCTGTGGGAGGTTTTGAGGGCGTCCCAGAGGCGAAAGAGTGGAAACGGCAGTTTTTTGGCGATTTTTCGTGGGTGTTAGCCCACGGATCGATGGGGGGGCGCTGGGTCCGGAAATTATTTTGGGCCGAGCCGCTCGGGGGGGTCCCTGACGAGCTGTTAAGCGGATCCATGGGCTCCGGGGGGCCTGTGGGAGGTTTTGAGGGCGTCCCAGAGGCGAAAGAGTGGAAACGGCAGTTTTTTGGCGATTTTTCGTGGGTGTTAGCCCACGGATCGATGGGGGGGCGCTGGGTCCGGAAATTATTTTGGGCCGAGCCGCTCGGGGGGGTCCCTGACGAGCTGTTAAGCGGATCCATGGGCTCCGGGGGGCCTGTGGGAGGTTTTGAGGGCGTCCCAGAGGCGAAAGCGAAAGAGTGGAAACGGCAGTTTTTTGGCGATTTTTCGTGGGTGTTAGCCCACGGATCGATGGGGGGGCGCTGGGTCCGGAAATTATTTTGGGCCGAGCCGCTCGGGGGGGTCCCTGACGAGCTGTTAAGCGGATCCATGGGCTCCGGGGGGCCTGTGGGAGGTTTTGAGGGCGTCCCAGAGGCGAAAGAGTGGAAACGGCAGTTTTTTGGCGATTTTTCGTGGGTGTTAGCCCACGGATCGATGGGGGGGCGCTGGGTCCGGAAATTATTTTGGGCCGAGCCGCTCGGGGGGGTCCCTGACGAGCTGTTAAGCGGATCCATGGGCTCCGGGGGGCCTGTGGGAGGTTTTGAGGGCGTCCCAGAGGCGAAAGAGTGGAAACGGCAGTTTTTTGGCGATTTTTCGTGGGTGTTAGCCCACGGATCGATGGGGGGGCGCTGGGTCCGGAAATTATTTTGGGCCGAGCCGCTCGGGGGGGTCCCTGACGAGCTGTTAAGCGGATCCATGGGCTCCGGGGGGCCTGTGGGAGGTTTTGAGGGCGTCCCAGAGGCGAAAGAGTGGAAACGGCAGTTTTTTGGCGATTTTTCGTGGGTGTTAGCCCACGGATCGATGGGGGGGCGCTGGGTCCGGAAATTATTTTGGGCCGAGCCGCTCGGGGGGGTCCCTGACGAGCTGTTAAGCGGATCCATGGGCTCCGGGGGGCCTGTGGGAGGTTTTGAGGGCGTCCCAGAGGCGAAAGAGTGGAAACGGCAGTTTTTTGGCGATTTTTCGTGGGTGTTAGCCCACGGATCGATGGGGGGGCGCTGGGTCCGGAAATTATTTTGGGCCGAGCCGCTCGGGGGGGTCCCTGACGAGCTGTTAAGCGGATCCATGGGCTCCGGGGGGCCTGTGGGAGGTTTTGAGGGCGTCCCAGAGGCGAAAGAGTGGAAACGGCAGTTTTTTGGCGATTTTTCGTGGGTGTTAGCCCACGGATCGATGGGGGGGCGCTGGGTCCGGAAATTATTTTGGGCCGAGCCGCTCGGGGGGGTCCCTGACGAGCTGTTAAGCGGATCCATGGGCTCCGGGGGGCCTGTGGGAGGTTTTGAGGGCGTCCCAGAGGCGAAAGAGTGGAAACGGCAGTTTTTTGGCGATTTTTCGTGGGTGTTAGCCCACGGATCGATGGGGGGGCGCTGGGTCCGGAAATTATTTTGGGCCGAGCCGCTCGGGGGGGTCCCTGACGAGCTGTTAAGCGGATCCATGGGCTCCGGGGGGCCTGTGGGAGGTTTTGAGGGCGTCCCAGAGGCGAAAGAGTGGAAACGGCAGTTTTTTGGCGATTTTTCGTGGGTGTTAGCCCACGGATCGATGGGGGGGCGCTGGGTCCGGAAATTATTTTGGGCCGAGCCGCTCGGGGGGGTCCCTGACGAGCTGTTAAGCGGATCCATGGGCTCCGGGGGGCCTGTGGGAGGTTTTGAGGGCGTCCCAGAGGCGAAAGAGTGGAAACGGCAGTTTTTTGGCGATTTTTCGTGGGTGTTAGCCCACGGATCGATGGGGGGGCGCTGGGTCCGGAAATTATTTTGGGCCGAGCCGCTCGGGGGGGTCCCTGACGAGCTGTTAAGCGGATCCATGGGCTCCGGGGGGCCTGTGGGAGGTTTTGAGGGCGTCCCAGAGGCGAAAGAGTGGAAACGGCAGTTTTTTGGCGATTTTTCGTGGGTGTTAGCCCACGGATCGATGGGGGGGCGCTGGGTCCGGAAATTATTTTGGGCCGAGCCGCTCGGGGGGGTCCCTGACGAGCTGTTAAGCGGATCCATGGGCTCCGGGGGGCCTGTGGGAGGTTTTGAGGGCGTCCCAGAGGCGAAAGAGTGGAAACGGCAGTTTTTTGGCGATTTTTCGTGGGTGTTAGCCCACGGATCGATGGGGGGGCGCTGGGTCCGGAAATTATTTTGGGCCGAGCCGCTCGGGGGGGTCCCTGACGAGCTGTTAAGCGGATCCATGGGCTCCGGGGGGCCTGTGGGAGGTTTTGAGGGCGTCCCAGAGGCGAAAGAGTGGAAACGGCAGTTTTTTGGCGATTTTTCGTGGGTGTTAGCCCACGGATCGATGGGGGGGCGCTGGGTCCGGAAATTATTTTGGGCCGAGCCGCTCGGGGGGGTCCCTGACGAGCTGTTAAGCGGATCCATGGGCTCCGGGGGGCCTGTGGGAGGTTTTGAGGGCGTCCCAGAGGCGAAAGAGTGGAAACGGCAGTTTTTTGGCGATTTTTCGTGGGTGTTAGCCCACGGATCGATGGGGGGGCGCTGGGTCCGGAAATTATTTTGGGCCGAGCCGCTCGGGGGGGTCCCTGACGAGCTGTTAAGCGGATCCATGGGCTCCGGGGGGCCTGTGGGAGGTTTTGAGGGCGTCCCAGAGGCGAAAGAGTGGAAACGGCAGTTTTTTGGCGATTTTTCGTGGGTGTTAGCCCACGGATCGATGGGGGGGCGCTGGGTCCGGAAATTATTTTGGGCCGAGCCGCTCGGGGGGGTCCCTGACGAGCTGTTAAGCGGATCCATGGGCTCCGGGGGGCCTGTGGGAGGTTTTGAGGGCGTCCCAGAGGCGAAAGAGTGGAAACGGCAGTTTTTTGGCGATTTTTCGTGGGTGTTAGCCCACGGATCGATGGGGGGGCGCTGGGTCCGGAAATTATTTTGGGCCGAGCCGCTCGGGGGGGTCCCTGACGAGCTGTTAAGCGGATCCATGGGCTCCGGGGGGCCTGTGGGAGGTTTTGAGGGCGTCCCAGAGGCGAAAGAGTGGAAACGGCAGTTTTTTGGCGATTTTTCGTGGGTGTTAGCCCACGGATCGATGGGGGGGCGCTGGGTCCGGAAATTATTTTGGGCCGAGCCGCTCGGGGGGGTCCCTGACGAGCTGTTAAGCGGATCCATGGGCTCCGGGGGGCCTGTGGGAGGTTTTGAGGGCGTCCCAGAGGCGAAAGAGTGGAAACGGCAGTTTTTTGGCGATTTTTCGTGGGTGTTAGCCCACGGATCGATGGGGGGGCGCTGGGTCCGGAAATTATTTTGGGCCGAGCCGCTCGGGGGGGTCCCTGACGAGCTGTTAAGCGGATCCATGGGCTCCGGGGGGCCTGTGGGAGGTTTTGAGGGCGTCCCAGAGGCGAAAGAGTGGAAACGGCAGTTTTTTGGCGATTTTTCGTGGGTGTTAGCCCACGGATCGATGGGGGGGCGCTGGGTCCGGAAATTATTTTGGGCCGAGCCGCTCGGGGGGGTCCCTGACGAGCTGTTAAGCGGATCCATGGGCTCCGGGGGGCCTGTGGGAGGTTTTGAGGGCGTCCCAGAGGCGAAAGAGTGGAAACGGCAGTTTTTTGGCGATTTTTCGTGGGTGTTAGCCCACGGATCGATGGGGGGGCGCTGGGTCCGGAAATTATTTTGGGCCGAGCCGCTCGGGGGGGTCCCTGACGAGCTGTTAAGCGGATCCATGGGCTCCGGGGGGCCTGTGGGAGGTTTTGAGGGCGTCCCAGAGGCGAAAGAGTGGAAACGGCAGTTTTTTGGCGATTTTTCGTGGGTGTTAGCCCACGGATCGATGGGGGGGCGCTGGGTCCGGAAATTATTTTGGGCCGAGCCGCTCGGGGGGGTCCCTGACGAGCTGTTAAGCGGATCCATGGGCTCCGGGGGGCCTGTGGGAGGTTTTGAGGGCGTCCCAGAGGCGAAAGAGTGGAAACGGCAGTTTTTTGGCGATTTTTCGTGGGTGTTAGCCCACGGATCGATGGGGGGGCGCTGGGTCCGGAAATTATTTTGGGCCGAGCCGCTCGGGGGGGTCCCTGACGAGCTGTTAAGCGGATCCATGGGCTCCGGGGGGCCTGTGGGAGGTTTTGAGGGCGTCCCAGAGGCGAAAGAGTGGAAACGGCAGTTTTTTGGCGATTTTTCGTGGGTGTTAGCCCACGGATCGATGGGGGGGCGCTGGGTCCGGAAATTATTTTGGGCCGAGCCGCTCGGGGGGGTCCCTGACGAGCTGTTAAGCGGATCCATGGGCTCCGGGGGGCCTGTGGGAGGTTTTGAGGGCGTCCCAGAGGCGAAAGAGTGGAAACGGCAGTTTTTTGGCGATTTTTCGTGGGTGTTAGCCCACGGATCGATGGGGGGGCGCTGGGTCCGGAAATTATTTTGGGCCGAGCCGCTCGGGGGGGTCCCTGACGAGCTGTTAAGCGGATCCATGGGCTCCGGGGGGCCTGTGGGAGGTTTTGAGGGCGTCCCAGAGGCGAAAGAGTGGAAACGGCAGTTTTTTGGCGATTTTTCGTGGGTGTTAGCCCACGGATCGATGGGGGGGCGCTGGGTCCGGAAATTATTTTGGGCCGAGCCGCTCGGGGGGGTCCCTGACGAGCTGTTAAGCGGATCCATGGGCTCCGGGGGGCCTGTGGGAGGTTTTGAGGGCGTCCCAGAGGCGAAAGAGTGGAAACGGCAGTTTTTTGGCGATTTTTCGTGGGTGTTAGCCCACGGATCGATGGGGGGGCGCTGGGTCCGGAAATTATTTTGGGCCGAGCCGCTCGGGGGGGTCCCTGACGAGCTGTTAAGCGGATCCATGGGCTCCGGGGGGCCTGTGGGAGGTTTTGAGGGCGTCCCAGAGGCGAAAGAGTGGAAACGGCAGTTTTTTGGCGATTTTTCGTGGGTGTTAGCCCACGGATCGATGGGGGGGCGCTGGGTCCGGAAATTATTTTGGGCCGAGCCGCTCGGGGGGGTCCCTGACGAGCTGTTAAGCGGATCCATGGGCTCCGGGGGGCCTGTGGGAGGTTTTGAGGGCGTCCCAGAGGCGAAAGAGTGGAAACGGCAGTTTTTTGGCGATTTTTCGTGGGTGTTAGCCCACGGATCGATGGGGGGGCGCTGGGTCCGGAAATTATTTTGGGCCGAGCCGCTCGGGGGGGTCCCTGACGAGCTGTTAAGCGGATCCATGGGCTCCGGGGGGCCTGTGGGAGGTTTTGAGGGCGTCCCAGAGGCGAAAGAGTGGAAACGGCAGTTTTTTGGCGATTTTTCGTGGGTGTTAGCCCACGGATCGATGGGGGGGCGCTGGGTCCGGAAATTATTTTGGGCCGAGCCGCTCGGGGGGGTCCCTGACGAGCTGTTAAGCGGATCCATGGGCTCCGGGGGGCCTGTGGGAGGTTTTGAGGGCGTCCCAGAGGCGAAAGAGTGGAAACGGCAGTTTTTTGGCGATTTTTCGTGGGTGTTAGCCCACGGATCGATGGGGGGGCGCTGGGTCCGGAAATTATTTTGGGCCGAGCCGCTCGGGGGGGTCCCTGACGAGCTGTTAAGCGGATCCATGGGCTCCGGGGGGCCTGTGGGAGGTTTTGAGGGCGTCCCAGAGGCGAAAGAGTGGAAACGGCAGTTTTTTGGCGATTTTTCGTGGGTGTTAGCCCACGGATCGATGGGGGGGCGCTGGGTCCGGAAATTATTTTGGGCCGAGCCGCTCGGGGGGGTCCCTGACGAGCTGTTAAGCGGATCCATGGGCTCCGGGGGGCCTGTGGGAGGTTTTGAGGGCGTCCCAGAGGCGAAAGAGTGGAAACGGCAGTTTTTTGGCGATTTTTCGTGGGTGTTAGCCCACGGATCGATGGGGGGGCGCTGGGTCCGGAAATTATTTTGGGCCGAGCCGCTCGGGGGGGTCCCTGACGAGCTGTTAAGCGGATCCATGGGCTCCGGGGGGCCTGTGGGAGGTTTTGAGGGCGTCCCAGAGGCGAAAGAGTGGAAACGGCAGTTTTTTGGCGATTTTTCGTGGGTGTTAGCCCACGGATCGATGGGGGGGCGCTGGGTCCGGAAATTATTTTGGGCCGAGCCGCTCGGGGGGGTCCCTGACGAGCTGTTAAGCGGATCCATGGGCTCCGGGGGGCCTGTGGGAGGTTTTGAGGGCGTCCCAGAGGCGAAAGAGTGGAAACGGCAGTTTTTTGGCGATTTTTCGTGGGTGTTAGCCCACGGATCGATGGGGGGGCGCTGGGTCCGGAAATTATTTTGGGCCGAGCCGCTCGGGGGGGTCCCTGACGAGCTGTTAAGCGGATCCATGGGCTCCGGGGGGCCTGTGGGAGGTTTTGAGGGCGTCCCAGAGGCGAAAGAGTGGAAACGGCAGTTTTTTGGCGATTTTTCGTGGGTGTTAGCCCACGGATCGATGGGGGGGCGCGTGGGTCCGGAAATTATTTTGGGCCGAGCCGCTCGGGGGGGTCCCTGACGAGCTGTTAAGCGGATCCATGGGCTCCGGGGGGCCTGTGGGAGGTTTTGAGGGCGTCCCAGAGGCGAAAGAGTGGAAACGGCAGTTTTTTGGCGATTTTTCGTGGGTGTTAGCCCACGGATCGATGGGGGGGCGCTGGGTCCGGAAATTATTTTGGGCCGAGCCGCTCGGGGGGGTCCCTGACGAGCTGTTAAGCGGATCCATGGGCTCCGGGGGGCCTGTGGGAGGTTTTGAGGGCGTCCCAGAGGCGAAAGAGTGGAAACGGCAGTTTTTTGGCGATTTTTCGTGGGTGTTAGCCCACGGATCGATGGGGGGGCGCTGGGTCCGGAAATTATTTTGGGCCGAGCCGCTCGGGGGGGTCCCTGACGAGCTGTTAAGCGGATCCATGGGCTCCGGGGGGCCTGTGGGAGGTTTTGAGGGCGTCCCAGAGGCGAAAGAGTGGAAACGGCAGTTTTTTGGCGATTTTTCGTGGGTGTTAGCCCACGGATCGATGGGGGGGCGCTGGGTCCGGAAATTATTTTGGGCCGAGCCGCTCGGGGGGGTCCCTGACGAGCTGTTAAGCGGATCCATGGGCTCCGGGGGGCCTGTGGGAGGTTTTGAGGGCGTCCCAGAGGCGAAAGAGTGGAAACGGCAGTTTTTTGGCGATTTTTCGTGGGTGTTAGCCCACGGATCGATGGGGGGGCGCTGGGTCCGGAAATTATTTTGGGCCGAGCCGCTCGGGGGGGTCCCTGACGAGCTGTTAAGCGGATCCATGGGCTCCGGGGGGCCTGTGGGAGGTTTTGAGGGCGTCCCAGAGGCGAAAGAGTGGAAACGGCAGTTTTTTGGCGATTTTTCGTGGGTGTTAGCCCACGGATCGATGGGGGGGCGCTGGGTCCGGAAATTATTTTGGGCCGAGCCGCTCGGGGGGGTCCCTGACGAGCTGTTAAGCGGATCCATGGGCTCCGGGGGGCCTGTGGGAGGTTTTGAGGGCGTCCCAGAGGCGAAAGAGTGGAAACGGCAGTTTTTTGGCGATTTTTCGTGGGTGTTAGCCCACGGATCGATGGGGGGGCGCTGGGTCCGGAAATTATTTTGGGCCGAGCCGCTCGGGGGGGTCCCTGACGAGCTGTTAAGCGGATCCATGGGCTCCGGGGGGCCTGTGGGAGGTTTTGAGGGCGTCCCAGAGGCGAAAGAGTGGAAACGGCAGTTTTTTGGCGATTTTTCGTGGGTGTTAGCCCACGGATCGATGGGGGGGCGCTGGGTCCGGAAATTATTTTGGGCCGAGCCGCTCGGGGGGGTCCCTGACGAGCTGTTAAGCGGATCCATGGGCTCCGGGGGGCCTGTGGGAGGTTTTGAGGGCGTCCCAGAGGCGAAAGAGTGGAAACGGCAGTTTTTTGGCGATTTTTCGTGGGTGTTAGCCCACGGATCGATGGGGGGGCGCTGGGTCCGGAAATTATTTTGGGCCGAGCCGCTCGGGGGGGTCCCTGACGAGCTGTTAAGCGGATCCATGGGCTCCGGGGGGCCTGTGGGAGGTTTTGAGGGCGTCCCAGAGGCGAAAGAGTGGAAACGGCAGTTTTTTGGCGATTTTTCGTGGGTGTTAGCCCACGGATCGATGGGGGGGCGCTGGGTCCGGAAATTATTTTGGGCCGAGCCGCTCGGGGGGGTCCCTGACGAGCTGTTAAGCGGATCCATGGGCTCCGGGGGGCCTGTGGGAGGTTTTGAGGGCGTCCCAGAGGCGAAAGAGTGGAAACGGCAGTTTTTTGGCGATTTTTCGTGGGTGTTAGCCCACGGATCGATGGGGGGGCGCTGGGTCCGGAAATTATTTTGGGCCGAGCCGCTCGGGGGGGTCCCTGACGAGCTGTTAAGCGGATCCATGGGCTCCGGGGGGCCTGTGGGAGGTTTTGAGGGCGTCCCAGAGGCGAAAGAGTGGAAACGGCAGTTTTTTGGCGATTTTTCGTGGGTGTTAGCCCACGGATCGATGGGGGGGCGCTGGGTCCGGAAATTATTTTGGGCCGAGCCGCTCGGGGGGGTCCCTGACGAGCTGTTAAGCGGATCCATGGGCTCCGGGGGGCCTGTGGGAGGTTTTGAGGGCGTCCCAGAGGCGAAAGAGTGGAAACGGCAGTTTTTTGGCGATTTTTCGTGGGTGTTAGCCCACGGATCGATGGGGGGGCGCTGGGTCCGGAAATTATTTTGGGCCGAGCCGCTCGGGGGGGTCCCTGACGAGCTGTTAAGCGGATCCATGGGCTCCGGGGGGCCTGTGGGAGGTTTTGAGGGCGTCCCAGAGGCGAAAGAGTGGAAACGGCAGTTTTTTGGCGATTTTTCGTGGGTGTTAGCCCACGGATCGATGGGGGGGCGCTGGGTCCGGAAATTATTTTGGGCCGAGCCGCTCGGGGGGGTCCCTGACGAGCTGTTAAGCGGATCCATGGGCTCCGGGGGGCCTGTGGGAGGTTTTGAGGGCGTCCCAGAGGCGAAAGAGTGGAAACGGCAGTTTTTTGGCGATTTTTCGTGGGTGTTAGCCCACGGATCGATGGGGGGGCGCTGGGTCCGGAAATTATTTTGGGCCGAGCCGCTCGGGGGGGTCCCTGACGAGCTGTTAAGCGGATCCATGGGCTCCGGGGGGCCTGTGGGAGGTTTTGAGGGCGTCCCAGAGGCGAAAGAGTGGAAACGGCAGTTTTTTGGCGATTTTTCGTGGGTGTTAGCCCACGGATCGATGGGGGGGCGCTGGGTCCGGAAATTATTTTGGGCCGAGCCGCTCGGGGGGGTCCCTGACGAGCTGTTAAGCGGATCCATGGGCTCCGGGGGGCCTGTGGGAGGTTTTGAGGGCGTCCCAGAGGCGAAAGAGTGGAAACGGCAGTTTTTTGGCGATTTTTCGTGGGTGTTAGCCCACGGATCGATGGGGGGGCGCTGGGTCCGGAAATTATTTTGGGCCGAGCCGCTCGGGGGGGTCCCTGACGAGCTGTTAAGCGGATCCATGGGCTCCGGGGGGCCTGTGGGAGGTTTTGAGGGCGTCCCAGAGGCGAAAGAGTGGAAACGGCAGTTTTTTGGCGATTTTTCGTGGGTGTTAGCCCACGGATCGATGGGGGGGCGCTGGGTCCGGAAATTATTTTGGGCCGAGCCGCTCGGGGGGGTCCCTGACGAGCTGTTAAGCGGATCCATGGGCTCCGGGGGGCCTGTGGGAGGTTTTGAGGGCGTCCCAGAGGCGAAAGAGTGGAAACGGCAGTTTTTTGGCGATTTTTCGTGGGTGTTAGCCCACGGATCGATGGGGGGGCGCTGGGTCCGGAAATTATTTTGGGCCGAGCCGCTCGGGGGGGTCCCTGACGAGCTGTTAAGCGGATCCATGGGCTCCGGGGGGCCTGTGGGAGGTTTTGAGGGCGTCCCAGAGGCGAAAGAGTGGAAACGGCAGTTTTTTGGCGATTTTTCGTGGGTGTTAGCCCACGGATCGATGGGGGGGCGCTGGGTCCGGAAATTATTTTGGGCCGAGCCGCTCGGGGGGGTCCCTGACGAGCTGTTAAGCGGATCCATGGGCTCCGGGGGGCCTGTGGGAGGTTTTGAGGGCGTCCCAGAGGCGAAAGAGTGGAAACGGCAGTTTTTTGGCGATTTTTCGTGGGTGTTAGCCCACGGATCGATGGGGGGGCGCTGGGTCCGGAAATTATTTTGGGCCGAGCCGCTCGGGGGGGTCCCTGACGAGCTGTTAAGCGGATCCATGGGCTCCGGGGGGCCTGTGGGAGGTTTTGAGGGCGTCCCAGAGGCGAAAGAGTGGAAACGGCAGTTTTTTGGCGATTTTTCGTGGGTGTTAGCCCACGGATCGATGGGGGGGCGCTGGGTCCGGAAATTATTTTGGGCCGAGCCGCTCGGGGGGGTCCCTGACGAGCTGTTAAGCGGATCCATGGGCTCCGGGGGGCCTGTGGGAGGTTTTGAGGGCGTCCCAGAGGCGAAAGAGTGGAAACGGCAGTTTTTTGGCGATTTTTCGTGGGTGTTAGCCCACGGATCGATGGGGGGGCGCTGGGTCCGGAAATTATTTTGGGCCGAGCCGCTCGGGGGGGTCCCTGACGAGCTGTTAAGCGGATCCATGGGCTCCGGGGGGCCTGTGGGAGGTTTTGAGGGCGTCCCAGAGGCGAAAGAGTGGAAACGGCAGTTTTTTGGCGATTTTTCGTGGGTGTTAGCCCACGGATCGATGGGGGGGCGCTGGGTCCGGAAATTATTTTGGGCCGAGCCGCTCGGGGGGGTCCCTGACGAGCTGTTAAGCGGATCCATGGGCTCCGGGGGGCCTGTGGGAGGTTTTGAGGGCGTCCCAGAGGCGAAAGAGTGGAAACGGCAGTTTTTTGGCGATTTTTCGTGGGTGTTAGCCCACGGATCGATGGGGGGGCGCTGGGTCCGGAAATTATTTTGGGCCGAGCCGCTCGGGGGGGTCCCTGACGAGCTGTTAAGCGGATCCATGGGCTCCGGGGGGCCTGTGGGAGGTTTTGAGGGCGTCCCAGAGGCGAAAGAGTGGAAACGGCAGTTTTTTGGCGATTTTTCGTGGGTGTTAGCCCACGGATCGATGGGGGGGCGCTGGGTCCGGAAATTATTTTGGGCCGAGCCGCTCGGGGGGGTCCCTGACGAGCTGTTAAGCGGATCCATGGGCTCCGGGGGGCCTGTGGGAGGTTTTGAGGGCGTCCCAGAGGCGAAAGAGTGGAAACGGCAGTTTTTTGGCGATTTTTCGTGGGTGTTAGCCCACGGATCGATGGGGGGGCGCTGGGTCCGGAAATTATTTTGGGCCGAGCCGCTCGGGGGGGTCCCTGACGAGCTGTTAAGCGGATCCATGGGCTCCGGGGGGCCTGTGGGAGGTTTTGAGGGCGTCCCAGAGGCGAAAGAGTGGAAACGGCAGTTTTTTGGCGATTTTTCGTGGGTGTTAGCCCACGGATCGATGGGGGGGCGCTGGGTCCGGAAATTATTTTGGGCCGAGCCGCTCGGGGGGGTCCCTGACGAGCTGTTAAGCGGATCCATGGGCTCCGGGGGGCCTGTGGGAGGTTTTGAGGGCGTCCCAGAGGCGAAAGAGTGGAAACGGCAGTTTTTTGGCGATTTTTCGTGGGTGTTAGCCCACGGATCGATGGGGGGGCGCTGGGTCCGGAAATTATTTTGGGCCGAGCCGCTCGGGGGGGTCCCTGACGAGCTGTTAAGCGGATCCATGGGCTCCGGGGGGCCTGTGGGAGGTTTTGAGGGCGTCCCAGAGGCGAAAGAGTGGAAACGGCAGTTTTTTGGCGATTTTTCGTGGGTGTTAGCCCACGGATCGATGGGGGGGCGCTGGGTCCGGAAATTATTTTGGGCCGAGCCGCTCGGGGGGGTCCCTGACGAGCTGTTAAGCGGATCCATGGGCTCCGGGGGGCCTGTGGGAGGTTTTGAGGGCGTCCCAGAGGCGAAAGAGTGGAAACGGCAGTTTTTTGGCGATTTTTCGTGGGTGTTAGCCCACGGATCGATGGGGGGGCGCTGGGTCCGGAAATTATTTTGGGCCGAGCCGCTCGGGGGGGTCCCTGACGAGCTGTTAAGCGGATCCATGGGCTCCGGGGGGCCTGTGGGAGGTTTTGAGGGCGTCCCAGAGGCGAAAGAGTGGAAACGGCAGTTTTTTGGCGATTTTTCGTGGGTGTTAGCCCACGGATCGATGGGGGGGCGCTGGGTCCGGAAATTATTTTGGGCCGAGCCGCTCGGGGGGGTCCCTGACGAGCTGTTAAGCGGATCCATGGGCTCCGGGGGGCCTGTGGGAGGTTTTGAGGGCGTCCCAGAGGCGAAAGAGTGGAAACGGCAGTTTTTTGGCGATTTTTCGTGGGTGTTAGCCCACGGATCGATGGGGGGGCGCTGGGTCCGGAAATTATTTTGGGCCGAGCCGCTCGGGGGGGTCCCTGACGAGCTGTTAAGCGGATCCATGGGCTCCGGGGGGCCTGTGGGAGGTTTTGAGGGCGTCCCAGAGGCGAAAGAGTGGAAACGGCAGTTTTTTGGCGATTTTTCGTGGGTGTTAGCCCACGGATCGATGGGGGGGCGCTGGGTCCGGAAATTATTTTGGGCCGAGCCGCTCGGGGGGGTCCCTGACGAGCTGTTAAGCGGATCCATGGGCTCCGGGGGGCCTGTGGGAGGTTTTGAGGGCGTCCCAGAGGCGAAAGAGTGGAAACGGCAGTTTTTTGGCGATTTTTCGTGGGTGTTAGCCCACGGATCGATGGGGGGGCGCTGGGTCCGGAAATTATTTTGGGCCGAGCCGCTCGGGGGGGTCCCTGACGAGCTGTTAAGCGGATCCATGGGCTCCGGGGGGCCTGTGGGAGGTTTTGAGGGCGTCCCAGAGGCGAAAGAGTGGAAACGGCAGTTTTTTGGCGATTTTTCGTGGGTGTTAGCCCACGGATCGATGGGGGGGCGCTGGGTCCGGAAATTATTTTGGGCCGAGCCGCTCGGGGGGGTCCCTGACGAGCTGTTAAGCGGATCCATGGGCTCCGGGGGGCCTGTGGGAGGTTTTGAGGGCGTCCCAGAGGCGAAAGAGTGGAAACGGCAGTTTTTTGGCGATTTTTCGTGGGTGTTAGCCCACGGATCGATGGGGGGGCGCTGGGTCCGGAAATTATTTTGGGCCGAGCCGCTCGGGGGGGTCCCTGACGAGCTGTTAAGCGGATCCATGGGCTCCGGGGGGCCTGTGGGAGGTTTTGAGGGCGTCCCAGAGGCGAAAGAGTGGAAACGGCAGTTTTTTGGCGATTTTTCGTGGGTGTTAGCCCACGGATCGATGGGGGGGCGCTGGGTCCGGAAATTATTTTGGGCCGAGCCGCTCGGGGGGGTCCCTGACGAGCTGTTAAGCGGATCCATGGGCTCCGGGGGGCCTGTGGGAGGTTTTGAGGGCGTCCCAGAGGCGAAAGAGTGGAAACGGCAGTTTTTTGGCGATTTTTCGTGGGTGTTAGCCCACGGATCGATGGGGGGGCGCTGGGTCCGGAAATTATTTTGGGCCGAGCCGCTCGGGGGGGTCCCTGACGAGCTGTTAAGCGGATCCATGGGCTCCGGGGGGCCTGTGGGAGGTTTTGAGGGCGTCCCAGAGGCGAAAGAGTGGAAACGGCAGTTTTTTGGCGATTTTTCGTGGGTGTTAGCCCACGGATCGATGGGGGGGCGCTGGGTCCGGAAATTATTTTGGGCCGAGCCGCTCGGGGGGGTCCCTGACGAGCTGTTAAGCGGATCCATGGGCTCCGGGGGGCCTGTGGGAGGTTTTGAGGGCGTCCCAGAGGCGAAAGAGTGGAAACGGCAGTTTTTTGGCGATTTTTCGTGGGTGTTAGCCCACGGATCGATGGGGGGGCGCTGGGTCCGGAAATTATTTTGGGCCGAGCCGCTCGGGGGGGTCCCTGACGAGCTGTTAAGCGGATCCATGGGCTCCGGGGGGCCTGTGGGAGGTTTTGAGGGCGTCCCAGAGGCGAAAGAGTGGAAACGGCAGTTTTTTGGCGATTTTTCGTGGGTGTTAGCCCACGGATCGATGGGGGGGCGCTGGGTCCGGAAATTATTTTGGGCCGAGCCGCTCGGGGGGGTCCCTGACGAGCTGTTAAGCGGATCCATGGGCTCCGGGGGGCCTGTGGGAGGTTTTGAGGGCGTCCCAGAGGCGAAAGAGTGGAAACGGCAGTTTTTTGGCGATTTTTCGTGGGTGTTAGCCCACGGATCGATGGGGGGGCGCTGGGTCCGGAAATTATTTTGGGCCGAGCCGCTCGGGGGGGTCCCTGACGAGCTGTTAAGCGGATCCATGGGCTCCGGGGGGCCTGTGGGAGGTTTTGAGGGCGTCCCAGAGGCGAAAGAGTGGAAACGGCAGTTTTTTGGCGATTTTTCGTGGGTGTTAGCCCACGGATCGATGGGGGGGCGCTGGGTCCGGAAATTATTTTGGGCCGAGCCGCTCGGGGGGGTCCCTGACGAGCTGTTAAGCGGATCCATGGGCTCCGGGGGGCCTGTGGGAGGTTTTGAGGGCGTCCCAGAGGCGAAAGAGTGGAAACGGCAGTTTTTTGGCGATTTTTCGTGGGTGTTAGCCCACGGATCGATGGGGGGGCGCTGGGTCCGGAAATTATTTTGGGCCGAGCCGCTCGGGGGGGTCCCTGACGAGCTGTTAAGCGGATCCATGGGCTCCGGGGGGCCTGTGGGAGGTTTTGAGGGCGTCCCAGAGGCGAAAGAGTGGAAACGGCAGTTTTTTGGCGATTTTTCGTGGGTGTTAGCCCACGGATCGATGGGGGGGCGCTGGGTCCGGAAATTATTTTGGGCCGAGCCGCTCGGGGGGGTCCCTGACGAGCTGTTAAGCGGATCCATGGGCTCCGGGGGGCCTGTGGGAGGTTTTGAGGGCGTCCCAGAGGCGAAAGAGTGGAAACGGCAGTTTTTTGGCGATTTTTCGTGGGTGTTAGCCCACGGATCGATGGGGGGGCGCTGGGTCCGGAAATTATTTTGGGCCGAGCCGCTCGGGGGGGTCCCTGACGAGCTGTTAAGCGGATCCATGGGCTCCGGGGGGCCTGTGGGAGGTTTTGAGGGCGTCCCAGAGGCGAAAGAGTGGAAACGGCAGTTTTTTGGCGATTTTTCGTGGGTGTTAGCCCACGGATCGATGGGGGGGCGCTGGGTCCGGAAATTATTTTGGGCCGAGCCGCTCGGGGGGGTCCCTGACGAGCTGTTAAGCGGATCCATGGGCTCCGGGGGGCCTGTGGGAGGTTTTGAGGGCGTCCCAGAGGCGAAAGAGTGGAAACGGCAGTTTTTTGGCGATTTTTCGTGGGTGTTAGCCCACGGATCGATGGGGGGGCGCTGGGTCCGGAAATTATTTTGGGCCGAGCCGCTCGGGGGGGTCCCTGACGAGCTGTTAAGCGGATCCATGGGCTCCGGGGGGCCTGTGGGAGGTTTTGAGGGCGTCCCAGAGGCGAAAGAGTGGAAACGGCAGTTTTTTGGCGATTTTTCGTGGGTGTTAGCCCACGGATCGATGGGGGGGCGCTGGGTCCGGAAATTATTTTGGGCCGAGCCGCTCGGGGGGGTCCCTGACGAGCTGTTAAGCGGATCCATGGGCTCCGGGGGGCCTGTGGGAGGTTTTGAGGGCGTCCCAGAGGCGAAAGAGTGGAAACGGCAGTTTTTTGGCGATTTTTCGTGGGTGTTAGCCCACGGATCGATGGGGGGGCGCTGGGTCCGGAAATTATTTTGGGCCGAGCCGCTCGGGGGGGTCCCTGACGAGCTGTTAAGCGGATCCATGGGCTCCGGGGGGCCTGTGGGAGGTTTTGAGGGCGTCCCAGAGGCGAAAGAGTGGAAACGGCAGTTTTTTGGCGATTTTTCGTGGGTGTTAGCCCACGGATCGATGGGGGGGCGCTGGGTCCGGAAATTATTTTGGGCCGAGCCGCTCGGGGGGGTCCCTGACGAGCTGTTAAGCGGATCCATGGGCTCCGGGGGGCCTGTGGGAGGTTTTGAGGGCGTCCCAGAGGCGAAAGAGTGGAAACGGCAGTTTTTTGGCGATTTTTCGTGGGTGTTAGCCCACGGATCGATGGGGGGGCGCTGGGTCCGGAAATTATTTTGGGCCGAGCCGCTCGGGGGGGTCCCTGACGAGCTGTTAAGCGGATCCATGGGCTCCGGGGGGCCTGTGGGAGGTTTTGAGGGCGTCCCAGAGGCGAAAGAGTGGAAACGGCAGTTTTTTGGCGATTTTTCGTGGGTGTTAGCCCACGGATCGATGGGGGGGCGCTGGGTCCGGAAATTATTTTGGGCCGAGCCGCTCGGGGGGGTCCCTGACGAGCTGTTAAGCGGATCCATGGGCTCCGGGGGGCCTGTGGGAGGTTTTGAGGGCGTCCCAGAGGCGAAAGAGTGGAAACGGCAGTTTTTTGGCGATTTTTCGTGGGTGTTAGCCCACGGATCGATGGGGGGGCGCTGGGTCCGGAAATTATTTTGGGCCGAGCCGCTCGGGGGGGTCCCTGACGAGCTGTTAAGCGGATCCATGGGCTCCGGGGGGCCTGTGGGAGGTTTTGAGGGCGTCCCAGAGGCGAAAGAGTGGAAACGGCAGTTTTTTGGCGATTTTTCGTGGGTGTTAGCCCACGGATCGATGGGGGGGCGCTGGGTCCGGAAATTATTTTGGGCCGAGCCGCTCGGGGGGGTCCCTGACGAGCTGTTAAGCGGATCCATGGGCTCCGGGGGGCCTGTGGGAGGTTTTGAGGGCGTCCCAGAGGCGAAAGAGTGGAAACGGCAGTTTTTTGGCGATTTTTCGTGGGTGTTAGCCCACGGATCGATGGGGGGGCGCTGGGTCCGGAAATTATTTTGGGCCGAGCCGCTCGGGGGGGTCCCTGACGAGCTGTTAAGCGGATCCATGGGCTCCGGGGGGCCTGTGGGAGGTTTTGAGGGCGTCCCAGAGGCGAAAGAGTGGAAACGGCAGTTTTTTGGCGATTTTTCGTGGGTGTTAGCCCACGGATCGATGGGGGGGCGCTGGGTCCGGAAATTATTTTGGGCCGAGCCGCTCGGGGGGGTCCCTGACGAGCTGTTAAGCGGATCCATGGGCTCCGGGGGGCCTGTGGGAGGTTTTGAGGGCGTCCCAGAGGCGAAAGAGTGGAAACGGCAGTTTTTTGGCGATTTTTCGTGGGTGTTAGCCCACGGATCGATGGGGGGGCGCTGGGTCCGGAAATTATTTTGGGCCGAGCCGCTCGGGGGGGTCCCTGACGAGCTGTTAAGCGGATCCATGGGCTCCGGGGGGCCTGTGGGAGGTTTTGAGGGCGTCCCAGAGGCGAAAGAGTGGAAACGGCAGTTTTTTGGCGATTTTTCGTGGGTGTTAGCCCACGGATCGATGGGGGGGCGCTGGGTCCGGAAATTATTTTGGGCCGAGCCGCTCGGGGGGGTCCCTGACGAGCTGTTAAGCGGATCCATGGGCTCCGGGGGGCCTGTGGGAGGTTTTGAGGGCGTCCCAGAGGCGAAAGAGTGGAAACGGCAGTTTTTTGGCGATTTTTCGTGGGTGTTAGCCCACGGATCGATGGGGGGGCGCTGGGTCCGGAAATTATTTTGGGCCGAGCCGCTCGGGGGGGTCCCTGACGAGCTGTTAAGCGGATCCATGGGCTCCGGGGGGCCTGTGGGAGGTTTTGAGGGCGTCCCAGAGGCGAAAGAGTGGAAACGGCAGTTTTTTGGCGATTTTTCGTGGGTGTTAGCCCACGGATCGATGGGGGGGCGCTGGGTCCGGAAATTATTTTGGGCCGAGCCGCTCGGGGGGGTCCCTGACGAGCTGTTAAGCGGATCCATGGGCTCCGGGGGGCCTGTGGGAGGTTTTGAGGGCGTCCCAGAGGCGAAAGAGTGGAAACGGCAGTTTTTTGGCGATTTTTCGTGGGTGTTAGCCCACGGATCGATGGGGGGGCGCTGGGTCCGGAAATTATTTTGGGCCGAGCCGCTCGGGGGGGTCCCTGACGAGCTGTTAAGCGGATCCATGGGCTCCGGGGGGCCTGTGGGAGGTTTTGAGGGCGTCCCAGAGGCGAAAGAGTGGAAACGGCAGTTTTTTGGCGATTTTTCGTGGGTGTTAGCCCACGGATCGATGGGGGGGCGCTGGGTCCGGAAATTATTTTGGGCCGAGCCGCTCGGGGGGGTCCCTGACGAGCTGTTAAGCGGATCCATGGGCTCCGGGGGGCCTGTGGGAGGTTTTGAGGGCGTCCCAGAGGCGAAAGAGTGGAAACGGCAGTTTTTTGGCGATTTTTCGTGGGTGTTAGCCCACGGATCGATGGGGGGGCGCTGGGTCCGGAAATTATTTTGGGCCGAGCCGCTCGGGGGGGTCCCTGACGAGCTGTTAAGCGGATCCATGGGCTCCGGGGGGCCTGTGGGAGGTTTTGAGGGCGTCCCAGAGGCGAAAGAGTGGAAACGGCAGTTTTTTGGCGATTTTTCGTGGGTGTTAGCCCACGGATCGATGGGGGGGCGCTGGAGTCCGGAAATTATTTTGGGCCGAGCCGCTCGGGGGGGTCCCTGACGAGCTGTTAAGCGGATCCATGGGCTCCGGGGGGCCTGTGGGAGGTTTTGAGGGCGTCCCAGAGGCGAAAGAGTGGAAACGGCAGTTTTTTGGCGATTTTTCGTGGGTGTTAGCCCACGGATCGATGGGGGGGCGCTGGGTCCGGAAATTATTTTGGGCCGAGCCGCTCGGGGGGGTCCCTGACGAGCTGTTAAGCGGATCCATGGGCTCCGGGGGGCCTGTGGGAGGTTTTGAGGGCGTCCCAGAGGCGAAAGAGTGGAAACGGCAGTTTTTTGGCGATTTTTCGTGGGTGTTAGCCCACGGATCGATGGGGGGGCGCTGGGTCCGGAAATTATTTTGGGCCGAGCCGCTCGGGGGGGTCCCTGACGAGCTGTTAAGCGGATCCATGGGCTCCGGGGGGCCTGTGGGAGGTTTTGAGGGCGTCCCAGAGGCGAAAGAGTGGAAACGGCAGTTTTTTGGCGATTTTTCGTGGGTGTTAGCCCACGGATCGATGGGGGGGCGCTGGGTCCGGAAATTATTTTGGGCCGAGCCGCTCGGGGGGGTCCCTGACGAGCTGTTAAGCGGATCCATGGGCTCCGGGGGGCCTGTGGGAGGTTTTGAGGGCGTCCCAGAGGCGAAAGAGTGGAAACGGCAGTTTTTTGGCGATTTTTCGTGGGTGTTAGCCCACGGATCGATGGGGGGGCGCTGGGTCCGGAAATTATTTTGGGCCGAGCCGCTCGGGGGGGTCCCTGACGAGCTGTTAAGCGGATCCATGGGCTCCGGGGGGCCTGTGGGAGGTTTTGAGGGCGTCCCAGAGGCGAAAGAGTGGAAACGGCAGTTTTTTGGCGATTTTTCGTGGGTGTTAGCCCACGGATCGATGGGGGGGCGCTGGGTCCGGAAATTATTTTGGGCCGAGCCGCTCGGGGGGGTCCCTGACGAGCTGTTAAGCGGATCCATGGGCTCCGGGGGGCCTGTGGGAGGTTTTGAGGGCGTCCCAGAGGCGAAAGAGTGGAAACGGCAGTTTTTTGGCGATTTTTCGTGGGTGTTAGCCCACGGATCGATGGGGGGGCGCTGGGTCCGGAAATTATTTTGGGCCGAGCCGCTCGGGGGGGTCCCTGACGAGCTGTTAAGCGGATCCATGGGCTCCGGGGGGCCTGTGGGAGGTTTTGAGGGCGTCCCAGAGGCGAAAGAGTGGAAACGGCAGTTTTTTGGCGATTTTTCGTGGGTGTTAGCCCACGGATCGATGGGGGGGCGCTGGGTCCGGAAATTATTTTGGGCCGAGCCGCTCGGGGGGGTCCCTGACGAGCTGTTAAGCGGATCCATGGGCTCCGGGGGGCCTGTGGGAGGTTTTGAGGGCGTCCCAGAGGCGAAAGAGTGGAAACGGCAGTTTTTTGGCGATTTTTCGTGGGTGTTAGCCCACGGATCGATGGGGGGGCGCTGGGTCCGGAAATTATTTTGGGCCGAGCCGCTCGGGGGGGTCCCTGACGAGCTGTTAAGCGGATCCATGGGCTCCGGGGGGCCTGTGGGAGGTTTTGAGGGCGTCCCAGAGGCGAAAGAGTGGAAACGGCAGTTTTTTGGCGATTTTTCGTGGGTGTTAGCCCACGGATCGATGGGGGGGCGCTGGGTCCGGAAATTATTTTGGGCCGAGCCGCTCGGGGGGGTCCCTGACGAGCTGTTAAGCGGATCCATGGGCTCCGGGGGGCCTGTGGGAGGTTTTGAGGGCGTCCCAGAGGCGAAAGAGTGGAAACGGCAGTTTTTTGGCGATTTTTCGTGGGTGTTAGCCCACGGATCGATGGGGGGGCGCTGGGTCCGGAAATTATTTTGGGCCGAGCCGCTCGGGGGGGTCCCTGACGAGCTGTTAAGCGGATCCATGGGCTCCGGGGGGCCTGTGGGAGGTTTTGAGGGCGTCCCAGAGGCGAAAGAGTGGAAACGGCAGTTTTTTGGCGATTTTTCGTGGGTGTTAGCCCACGGATCGATGGGGGGGCGCTGGGTCCGGAAATTATTTTGGGCCGAGCCGCTCGGGGGGGTCCCTGACGAGCTGTTAAGCGGATCCATGGGCTCCGGGGGGCCTGTGGGAGGTTTTGAGGGCGTCCCAGAGGCGAAAGAGTGGAAACGGCAGTTTTTTGGCGATTTTTCGTGGGTGTTAGCCCACGGATCGATGGGGGGGCGCTGGGTCCGGAAATTATTTTGGGCCGAGCCGCTCGGGGGGGTCCCTGACGAGCTGTTAAGCGGATCCATGGGCTCCGGGGGGCCTGTGGGAGGTTTTGAGGGCGTCCCAGAGGCGAAAGAGTGGAAACGGCAGTTTTTTGGCGATTTTTCGTGGGTGTTAGCCCACGGATCGATGGGGGGGCGCTGGGTCCGGAAATTATTTTGGGCCGAGCCGCTCGGGGGGGTCCCTGACGAGCTGTTAAGCGGATCCATGGGCTCCGGGGGGCCTGTGGGAGGTTTTGAGGGCGTCCCAGAGGCGAAAGAGTGGAAACGGCAGTTTTTTGGCGATTTTTCGTGGGTGTTAGCCCACGGATCGATGGGGGGGCGCTGGGTCCGGAAATTATTTTGGGCCGAGCCGCTCGGGGGGGTCCCTGACGAGCTGTTAAGCGGATCCATGGGCTCCGGGGGGCCTGTGGGAGGTTTTGAGGGCGTCCCAGAGGCGAAAGAGTGGAAACGGCAGTTTTTTGGCGATTTTTCGTGGGTGTTAGCCCACGGATCGATGGGGGGGCGCTGGGTCCGGAAATTATTTTGGGCCGAGCCGCTCGGGGGGGTCCCTGACGAGCTGTTAAGCGGATCCATGGGCTCCGGGGGGCCTGTGGGAGGTTTTGAGGGCGTCCCAGAGGCGAAAGAGTGGAAACGGCAGTTTTTTGGCGATTTTTCGTGGGTGTTAGCCCACGGATCGATGGGGGGGCGCTGGGTCCGGAAATTATTTTGGGCCGAGCCGCTCGGGGGGGTCCCTGACGAGCTGTTAAGCGGATCCTCCATGGGCTCCGGGGGGCCTGTGGGAGGTTTTGAGGGCGTCCCAGAGGCGAAAGAGTGGAAACGGCAGTTTTTTGGCGATTTTTCGTGGGTGTTAGCCCACGGATCGATGGGGGGGCGCTGGGTCCGGAAATTATTTTGGGCCGAGCCGCTCGGGGGGGTCCCTGACGAGCTGTTAAGCGGATCCATGGGCTCCGGGGGGCCTGTGGGAGGTTTTGAGGGCGTCCCAGAGGCGAAAGAGTGGAAACGGCAGTTTTTTGGCGATTTTTCGTGGGTGTTAGCCCACGGATCGATGGGGGGGCGCTGGGTCCGGAAATTATTTTGGGCCGAGCCGCTCGGGGGGGTCCCTGACGAGCTGTTAAGCGGATCCATGGGCTCCGGGGGGCCTGTGGGAGGTTTTGAGGGCGTCCCAGAGGCGAAAGAGTGGAAACGGCAGTTTTTTGGCGATTTTTCGTGGGTGTTAGCCCACGGATCGATGGGGGGGCGCTGGGTCCGGAAATTATTTTGGGCCGAGCCGCTCGGGGGGGTCCCTGACGAGCTGTTAAGCGGATCCATGGGCTCCGGGGGGCCTGTGGGAGGTTTTGAGGGCGTCCCAGAGGCGAAAGAGTGGAAACGGCAGTTTTTTGGCGATTTTTCGTGGGTGTTAGCCCACGGATCGATGGGGGGGCGCTGGGTCCGGAAATTATTTTGGGCCGAGCCGCTCGGGGGGGTCCCTGACGAGCTGTTAAGCGGATCCATGGGCTCCGGGGGGCCTGTGGGAGGTTTTGAGGGCGTCCCAGAGGCGAAAGAGTGGAAACGGCAGTTTTTTGGCGATTTTTCGTGGGTGTTAGCCCACGGATCGATGGGGGGGCGCTGGGTCCGGAAATTATTTTGGGCCGAGCCGCTCGGGGGGGTCCCTGACGAGCTGTTAAGCGGATCCATGGGCTCCGGGGGGCCTGTGGGAGGTTTTGAGGGCGTCCCAGAGGCGAAAGAGTGGAAACGGCAGTTTTTTGGCGATTTTTCGTGGGTGTTAGCCCACGGATCGATGGGGGGGCGCTGGGTCCGGAAATTATTTTGGGCCGAGCCGCTCGGGGGGGTCCCTGACGAGCTGTTAAGCGGATCCATGGGCTCCGGGGGGCCTGTGGGAGGTTTTGAGGGCGTCCCAGAGGCGAAAGAGTGGAAACGGCAGTTTTTTGGCGATTTTTCGTGGGTGTTAGCCCACGGATCGATGGGGGGGCGCTGGGTCCGGAAATTATTTTGGGCCGAGCCGCTCGGGGGGGTCCCTGACGAGCTGTTAAGCGGATCCATGGGCTCCGGGGGGCCTGTGGGAGGTTTTGAGGGCGTCCCAGAGGCGAAAGAGTGGAAACGGCAGTTTTTTGGCGATTTTTCGTGGGTGTTAGCCCACGGATCGATGGGGGGGCGCTGGGTCCGGAAATTATTTTGGGCCGAGCCGCTCGGGGGGGTCCCTGACGAGCTGTTAAGCGGATCCATGGGCTCCGGGGGGCCTGTGGGAGGTTTTGAGGGCGTCCCAGAGGCGAAAGAGTGGAAACGGCAGTTTTTTGGCGATTTTTCGTGGGTGTTAGCCCACGGATCGATGGGGGGGCGCTGGGTCCGGAAATTATTTTGGGCCGAGCCGCTCGGGGGGGTCCCTGACGAGCTGTTAAGCGGATCCATGGGCTCCGGGGGGCCTGTGGGAGGTTTTGAGGGCGTCCCAGAGGCGAAAGAGTGGAAACGGCAGTTTTTTGGCGATTTTTCGTGGGTGTTAGCCCACGGATCGATGGGGGGGCGCTGGGTCCGGAAATTATTTTGGGCCGAGCCGCTCGGGGGGGTCCCTGACGAGCTGTTAAGCGGATCCATGGGCTCCGGGGGGCCTGTGGGAGGTTTTGAGGGCGTCCCAGAGGCGAAAGAGTGGAAACGGCAGTTTTTTGGCGATTTTTCGTGGGTGTTAGCCCACGGATCGATGGGGGGGCGCTGGGTCCGGAAATTATTTTGGGCCGAGCCGCTCGGGGGGGTCCCTGACGAGCTGTTAAGCGGATCCATGGGCTCCGGGGGGCCTGTGGGAGGTTTTGAGGGCGTCCCAGAGGCGAAAGAGTGGAAACGGCAGTTTTTTGGCGATTTTTCGTGGGTGTTAGCCCACGGATCGATGGGGGGGCGCTGGGTCCGGAAATTATTTTGGGCCGAGCCGCTCGGGGGGGTCCCTGACGAGCTGTTAAGCGGATCCATGGGCTCCGGGGGGCCTGTGGGAGGTTTTGAGGGCGTCCCAGAGGCGAAAGAGTGGAAACGGCAGTTTTTTGGCGATTTTTCGTGGGTGTTAGCCCACGGATCGATGGGGGGGCGCTGGGTCCGGAAATTATTTTGGGCCGAGCCGCTCGGGGGGGTCCCTGACGAGCTGTTAAGCGGATCCATGGGCTCCGGGGGGCCTGTGGGAGGTTTTGAGGGCGTCCCAGAGGCGAAAGAGTGGAAACGGCAGTTTTTTGGCGATTTTTCGTGGGTGTTAGCCCACGGATCGATGGGGGGGCGCTGGGTCCGGAAATTATTTTGGGCCGAGCCGCTCGGGGGGGTCCCTGACGAGCTGTTAAGCGGATCCATGGGCTCCGGGGGGCCTGTGGGAGGTTTTGAGGGCGTCCCAGAGGCGAAAGAGTGGAAACGGCAGTTTTTTGGCGATTTTTCGTGGGTGTTAGCCCACGGATCGATGGGGGGGCGCTGGGTCCGGAAATTATTTTGGGCCGAGCCGCTCGGGGGGGTCCCTGACGAGCTGTTAAGCGGATCCATGGGCTCCGGGGGGCCTGTGGGAGGTTTTGAGGGCGTCCCAGAGGCGAAAGAGTGGAAACGGCAGTTTTTTGGCGATTTTTCGTGGGTGTTAGCCCACGGATCGATGGGGGGGCGCTGGGTCCGGAAATTATTTTGGGCCGAGCCGCTCGGGGGGGTCCCTGACGAGCTGTTAAGCGGATCCATGGGCTCCGGGGGGCCTGTGGGAGGTTTTGAGGGCGTCCCAGAGGCGAAAGAGTGGAAACGGCAGTTTTTTGGCGATTTTTCGTGGGTGTTAGCCCACGGATCGATGGGGGGGCGCTGGGTCCGGAAATTATTTTGGGCCGAGCCGACTCGGGGGGGTCCCTGACGAGCTGTTAAGCGGATCCATGGGCTCCGGGGGGCCTGTGGGAGGTTTTGAGGGCGTCCCAGAGGCGAAAGAGTGGAAACGGCAGTTTTTTGGCGATTTTTCGTGGGTGTTAGCCCACGGATCGATGGGGGGGCGCTGGGTCCGGAAATTATTTTGGGCCGAGCCGCTCGGGGGGGTCCCTGACGAGCTGTTAAGCGGATCCATGGGCTCCGGGGGGCCTGTGGGAGGTTTTGAGGGCGTCCCAGAGGCGAAAGAGTGGAAACGGCAGTTTTTTGGCGATTTTTCGTGGGTGTTAGCCCACGGATCGATGGGGGGGCGCTGGGTCCGGAAATTATTTTGGGCCGAGCCGCTCGGGGGGGTCCCTGACGAGCTGTTAAGCGGATCCATGGGCTCCGGGGGGCCTGTGGGAGGTTTTGAGGGCGTCCCAGAGGCGAAAGAGTGGAAACGGCAGTTTTTTGGCGATTTTTCGTGGGTGTTAGCCCACGGATCGATGGGGGGGCGCTGGGTCCGGAAATTATTTTGGGCCGAGCCGCTCGGGGGGGTCCCTGACGAGCTGTTAAGCGGATCCATGGGCTCCGGGGGGCCTGTGGGAGGTTTTGAGGGCGTCCCAGAGGCGAAAGAGTGGAAACGGCAGTTTTTTGGCGATTTTTCGTGGGTGTTAGCCCACGGATCGATGGGGGGGCGCTGGGTCCGGAAATTATTTTGGGCCGAGCCGCTCGGGGGGGTCCCTGACGAGCTGTTAAGCGGATCCATGGGCTCCGGGGGGCCTGTGGGAGGTTTTGAGGGCGTCCCAGAGGCGAAAGAGTGGAAACGGCAGTTTTTTGGCGATTTTTCGTGGGTGTTAGCCCACGGATCGATGGGGGGGCGCTGGGTCCGGAAATTATTTTGGGCCGAGCCGCTCGGGGGGGTCCCTGACGAGCTGTTAAGCGGATCCATGGGCTCCGGGGGGCCTGTGGGAGGTTTTGAGGGCGTCCCAGAGGCGAAAGAGTGGAAACGGCAGTTTTTTGGCGATTTTTCGTGGGTGTTAGCCCACGGATCGATGGGGGGGCGCTGGGTCCGGAAATTATTTTGGGCCGAGCCGCTCGGGGGGGTCCCTGACGAGCTGTTAAGCGGATCCATGGGCTCCGGGGGGCCTGTGGGAGGTTTTGAGGGCGTCCCAGAGGCGAAAGAGTGGAAACGGCAGTTTTTTGGCGATTTTTCGTGGGTGTTAGCCCACGGATCGATGGGGGGGCGCTGGGTCCGGAAATTATTTTGGGCCGAGCCGCTCGGGGGGGTCCCTGACGAGCTGTTAAGCGGATCCATGGGCTCCGGGGGGCCTGTGGGAGGTTTTGAGGGCGTCCCAGAGGCGAAAGAGTGGAAACGGCAGTTTTTTGGCGATTTTTCGTGGGTGTTAGCCCACGGATCGATGGGGGGGCGCTGGGTCCGGAAATTATTTTGGGCCGAGCCGCTCGGGGGGGTCCCTGACGAGCTGTTAAGCGGATCCATGGGCTCCGGGGGGCCTGTGGGAGGTTTTGAGGGCGTCCCAGAGGCGAAAGAGTGGAAACGGCAGTTTTTTGGCGATTTTTCGTGGGTGTTAGCCCACGGATCGATGGGGGGGCGCTGGGTCCGGAAATTATTTTGGGCCGAGCCGCTCGGGGGGGTCCCTGACGAGCTGTTAAGCGGATCCATGGGCTCCGGGGGGCCTGTGGGAGGTTTTGAGGGCGTCCCAGAGGCGAAAGAGTGGAAACGGCAGTTTTTTGGCGATTTTTCGTGGGTGTTAGCCCACGGATCGATGGGGGGGCGCTGGGTCCGGAAATTATTTTGGGCCGAGCCGCTCGGGGGGGTCCCTGACGAGCTGTTAAGCGGATCCATGGGCTCCGGGGGGCCTGTGGGAGGTTTTGAGGGCGTCCCAGAGGCGAAAGAGTGGAAACGGCAGTTTTTTGGCGATTTTTCGTGGGTGTTAGCCCACGGATCGATGGGGGGGCGCTGGGTCCGGAAATTATTTTGGGCCGAGCCGCTCGGGGGGGTCCCTGACGAGCTGTTAAGCGGATCCATGGGCTCCGGGGGGCCTGTGGGAGGTTTTGAGGGCGTCCCAGAGGCGAAAGAGTGGAAACGGCAGTTTTTTGGCGATTTTTCGTGGGTGTTAGCCCACGGATCGATGGGGGGGCGCTGGGTCCGGAAATTATTTTGGGCCGAGCCGCTCGGGGGGGTCCCTGACGAGCTGTTAAGCGGATCCATGGGCTCCGGGGGGCCTGTGGGAGGTTTTGAGGGCGTCCCAGAGGCGAAAGAGTGGAAACGGCAGTTTTTTGGCGATTTTTCGTGGGTGTTAGCCCACGGATCGATGGGGGGGCGCTGGGTCCGGAAATTATTTTGGGCCGAGCCGCTCGGGGGGGTCCCTGACGAGCTGTTAAGCGGATCCATGGGCTCCGGGGGGCCTGTGGGAGGTTTTGAGGGCGTCCCAGAGGCGAAAGAGTGGAAACGGCAGTTTTTTGGCGATTTTTCGTGGGTGTTAGCCCACGGATCGATGGGGGGGCGCTGGGTCCGGAAATTATTTTGGGCCGAGCCGCTCGGGGGGGTCCCTGACGAGCTGTTAAGCGGATCCATGGGCTCCGGGGGGCCTGTGGGAGGTTTTGAGGGCGTCCCAGAGGCGAAAGAGTGGAAACGGCAGTTTTTTGGCGATTTTTCGTGGGTGTTAGCCCACGGATCGATGGGGGGGCGCTGGGTCCGGAAATTATTTTGGGCCGAGCCGCTCGGGGGGGTCCCTGACGAGCTGTTAAGCGGATCCATGGGCTCCGGGGGGCCTGTGGGAGGTTTTGAGGGCGTCCCAGAGGCGAAAGAGTGGAAACGGCAGTTTTTTGGCGATTTTTCGTGGGTGTTAGCCCACGGATCGATGGGGGGGCGCTGGGTCCGGAAATTATTTTGGGCCGAGCCGCTCGGGGGGGTCCCTGACGAGCTGTTAAGCGGATCCATGGGCTCCGGGGGGCCTGTGGGAGGTTTTGAGGGCGTCCCAGAGGCGAAAGAGTGGAAACGGCAGTTTTTTGGCGATTTTTCGTGGGTGTTAGCCCACGGATCGATGGGGGGGCGCTGGGTCCGGAAATTATTTTGGGCCGAGCCGCTCGGGGGGGTCCCTGACGAGCTGTTAAGCGGATCCATGGGCTCCGGGGGGCCTGTGGGAGGTTTTGAGGGCGTCCCAGAGGCGAAAGAGTGGAAACGGCAGTTTTTTGGCGATTTTTCGTGGGTGTTAGCCCACGGATCGATGGGGGGGCGCTGGGTCCGGAAATTATTTTGGGCCGAGCCGCTCGGGGGGGTCCCTGACGAGCTGTTAAGCGGATCCATGGGCTCCGGGGGGCCTGTGGGAGGTTTTGAGGGCGTCCCAGAGGCGAAAGAGTGGAAACGGCAGTTTTTTGGCGATTTTTCGTGGGTGTTAGCCCACGGATCGATGGGGGGGCGCTGGGTCCGGAAATTATTTTGGGCCGAGCCGCTCGGGGGGGTCCCTGACGAGCTGTTAAGCGGATCCATGGGCTCCGGGGGGCCTGTGGGAGGTTTTGAGGGCGTCCCAGAGGCGAAAGAGTGGAAACGGCAGTTTTTTGGCGATTTTTCGTGGGTGTTAGCCCACGGATCGATGGGGGGGCGCTGGGTCCGGAAATTATTTTGGGCCGAGCCGCTCGGGGGGGTCCCTGACGAGCTGTTAAGCGGATCCATGGGCTCCGGGGGGCCTGTGGGAGGTTTTGAGGGCGTCCCAGAGGCGAAAGAGTGGAAACGGCAGTTTTTTGGCGATTTTTCGTGGGTGTTAGCCCACGGATCGATGGGGGGGCGCTGGGTCCGGAAATTATTTTGGGCCGAGCCGCTCGGGGGGGTCCCTGACGAGCTGTTAAGCGGATCCATGGGCTCCGGGGGGCCTGTGGGAGGTTTTGAGGGCGTCCCAGAGGCGAAAGAGTGGAAACGGCAGTTTTTTGGCGATTTTTCGTGGGTGTTAGCCCACGGATCGATGGGGGGGCGCTGGGTCCGGAAATTATTTTGGGCCGAGCCGCTCGGGGGGGTCCCTGACGAGCTGTTAAGCGGATCCATGGGCTCCGGGGGGCCTGTGGGAGGTTTTGAGGGCGTCCCAGAGGCGAAAGAGTGGAAACGGCAGTTTTTTGGCGATTTTTCGTGGGTGTTAGCCCACGGATCGATGGGGGGGCGCTGGGTCCGGAAATTATTTTGGGCCGAGCCGCTCGGGGGGGTCCCTGACGAGCTGTTAAGCGGATCCATGGGCTCCGGGGGGCCTGTGGGAGGTTTTGAGGGCGTCCCAGAGGCGAAAGAGTGGAAACGGCAGTTTTTTGGCGATTTTTCGTGGGTGTTAGCCCACGGATCGATGGGGGGGCGCTGGGTCCGGAAATTATTTTGGGCCGAGCCGCTCGGGGGGGTCCCTGACGAGCTGTTAAGCGGATCCATGGGCTCCGGGGGGCCTGTGGGAGGTTTTGAGGGCGTCCCAGAGGCGAAAGAGTGGAAACGGCAGTTTTTTGGCGATTTTTCGTGGGTGTTAGCCCACGGATCGATGGGGGGGCGCTGGGTCCGGAAATTATTTTGGGCCGAGCCGCTCGGGGGGGTCCCTGACGAGCTGTTAAGCGGATCCATGGGCTCCGGGGGGCCTGTGGGAGGTTTTGAGGGCGTCCCAGAGGCGAAAGAGTGGAAACGGCAGTTTTTTGGCGATTTTTCGTGGGTGTTAGCCCACGGATCGATGGGGGGGCGCTGGGTCCGGAAATTATTTTGGGCCGAGCCGCTCGGGGGGGTCCCTGACGAGCTGTTAAGCGGATCCATGGGCTCCGGGGGGCCTGTGGGAGGTTTTGAGGGCGTCCCAGAGGCGAAAGAGTGGAAACGGCAGTTTTTTGGCGATTTTTCGTGGGTGTTAGCCCACGGATCGATGGGGGGGCGCTGGGTCCGGAAATTATTTTGGGCCGAGCCGCTCGGGGGGGTCCCTGACGAGCTGTTAAGCGGATCCATGGGCTCCGGGGGGCCTGTGGGAGGTTTTGAGGGCGTCCCAGAGGCGAAAGAGTGGAAACGGCAGTTTTTTGGCGATTTTTCGTGGGTGTTAGCCCACGGATCGATGGGGGGGCGCTGGGTCCGGAAATTATTTTGGGCCGAGCCGCTCGGGGGGGTCCCTGACGAGCTGTTAAGCGGATCCATGGGCTCCGGGGGGCCTGTGGGAGGTTTTGAGGGCGTCCCAGAGGCGAAAGAGTGGAAACGGCAGTTTTTTGGCGATTTTTCGTGGGTGTTAGCCCACGGATCGATGGGGGGGCGCTGGGTCCGGAAATTATTTTGGGCCGAGCCGCTCGGGGGGGTCCCTGACGAGCTGTTAAGCGGATCCATGGGCTCCGGGGGGCCTGTGGGAGGTTTTGAGGGCGTCCCAGAGGCGAAAGAGTGGAAACGGCAGTTTTTTGGCGATTTTTCGTGGGTGTTAGCCCACGGATCGATGGGGGGGCGCTGGGTCCGGAAATTATTTTGGGCCGAGCCGCTCGGGGGGGTCCCTGACGAGCTGTTAAGCGGATCCATGGGCTCCGGGGGGCCTGTGGGAGGTTTTGAGGGCGTCCCAGAGGCGAAAGAGTGGAAACGGCAGTTTTTTGGCGATTTTTCGTGGGTGTTAGCCCACGGATCGATGGGGGGGCGCTGGGTCCGGAAATTATTTTGGGCCGAGCCGCTCGGGGGGGTCCCTGACGAGCTGTTAAGCGGATCCATGGGCTCCGGGGGGCCTGTGGGAGGTTTTGAGGGCGTCCCAGAGGCGAAAGAGTGGAAACGGCAGTTTTTTGGCGATTTTTCGTGGGTGTTAGCCCACGGATCGATGGGGGGGCGCTGGGTCCGGAAATTATTTTGGGCCGAGCCGCTCGGGGGGGTCCCTGACGAGCTGTTAAGCGGATCCATGGGCTCCGGGGGGCCTGTGGGAGGTTTTGAGGGCGTCCCAGAGGCGAAAGAGTGGAAACGGCAGTTTTTTGGCGATTTTTCGTGGGTGTTAGCCCACGGATCGATGGGGGGGCGCTGGGTCCGGAAATTATTTTGGGCCGAGCCGCTCGGGGGGGTCCCTGACGAGCTGTTAAGCGGATCCATGGGCTCCGGGGGGCCTGTGGGAGGTTTTGAGGGCGTCCCAGAGGCGAAAGAGTGGAAACGGCAGTTTTTTGGCGATTTTTCGTGGGTGTTAGCCCACGGATCGATGGGGGGGCGCTGGGTCCGGAAATTATTTTGGGCCGAGCCGCTCGGGGGGGTCCCTGACGAGCTGTTAAGCGGATCCATGGGCTCCGGGGGGCCTGTGGGAGGTTTTGAGGGCGTCCCAGAGGCGAAAGAGTGGAAACGGCAGTTTTTTGGCGATTTTTCGTGGGTGTTAGCCCACGGATCGATGGGGGGGCGCTGGGTCCGGAAATTATTTTGGGCCGAGCCGCTCGGGGGGGTCCCTGACGAGCTGTTAAGCGGATCCATGGGCTCCGGGGGGCCTGTGGGAGGTTTTGAGGGCGTCCCAGAGGCGAAAGAGTGGAAACGGCAGTTTTTTGGCGATTTTTCGTGGGTGTTAGCCCACGGATCGATGGGGGGGCGCTGGGTCCGGAAATTATTTTGGGCCGAGCCGCTCGGGGGGGTCCCTGACGAGCTGTTAAGCGGATCCATGGGCTCCGGGGGGCCTGTGGGAGGTTTTGAGGGCGTCCCAGAGGCGAAAGAGTGGAAACGGCAGTTTTTTGGCGATTTTTCGTGGGTGTTAGCCCACGGATCGATGGGGGGGCGCTGGGTCCGGAAATTATTTTGGGCCGAGCCGCTCGGGGGGGTCCCTGACGAGCTGTTAAGCGGATCCATGGGCTCCGGGGGGCCTGTGGGAGGTTTTGAGGGCGTCCCAGAGGCGAAAGAGTGGAAACGGCAGTTTTTTGGCGATTTTTCGTGGGTGTTAGCCCACGGATCGATGGGGGGGCGCTGGGTCCGGAAATTATTTTGGGCCGAGCCGCTCGGGGGGGTCCCTGACGAGCTGTTAAGCGGATCCATGGGCTCCGGGGGGCCTGTGGGAGGTTTTGAGGGCGTCCCAGAGGCGAAAGAGTGGAAACGGCAGTTTTTTGGCGATTTTTCGTGGGTGTTAGCCCACGGATCGATGGGGGGGCGCTGGGTCCGGAAATTATTTTGGGCCGAGCCGCTCGGGGGGGTCCCTGACGAGCTGTTAAGCGGATCCATGGGCTCCGGGGGGCCTGTGGGAGGTTTTGAGGGCGTCCCAGAGGCGAAAGAGTGGAAACGGCAGTTTTTTGGCGATTTTTCGTGGGTGTTAGCCCACGGATCGATGGGGGGGCGCTGGGTCCGGAAATTATTTTGGGCCGAGCCGCTCGGGGGGGTCCCTGACGAGCTGTTAAGCGGATCCATGGGCTCCGGGGGGCCTGTGGGAGGTTTTGAGGGCGTCCCAGAGGCGAAAGAGTGGAAACGGCAGTTTTTTGGCGATTTTTCGTGGGTGTTAGCCCACGGATCGATGGGGGGGCGCTGGGTCCGGAAATTATTTTGGGCCGAGCCGCTCGGGGGGGTCCCTGACGAGCTGTTAAGCGGATCCATGGGCTCCGGGGGGCCTGTGGGAGGTTTTGAGGGCGTCCCAGAGGCGAAAGAGTGGAAACGGCAGTTTTTTGGCGATTTTTCGTGGGTGTTAGCCCACGGATCGATGGGGGGGCGCTGGGTCCGGAAATTATTTTGGGCCGAGCCGCTCGGGGGGGTCCCTGACGAGCTGTTAAGCGGATCCATGGGCTCCGGGGGGCCTGTGGGAGGTTTTGAGGGCGTCCCAGAGGCGAAAGAGTGGAAACGGCAGTTTTTTGGCGATTTTTCGTGGGTGTTAGCCCACGGATCGATGGGGGGGCGCTGGGTCCGGAAATTATTTTGGGCCGAGCCGCTCGGGGGGGTCCCTGACGAGCTGTTAAGCGGATCCATGGGCTCCGGGGGGCCTGTGGGAGGTTTTGAGGGCGTCCCAGAGGCGAAAGAGTGGAAACGGCAGTTTTTTGGCGATTTTTCGTGGGTGTTAGCCCACGGATCGATGGGGGGGCGCTGGGTCCGGAAATTATTTTGGGCCGAGCCGCTCGGGGGGGTCCCTGACGAGCTGTTAAGCGGATCCATGGGCTCCGGGGGGCCTGTGGGAGGTTTTGAGGGCGTCCCAGAGGCGAAAGAGTGGAAACGGCAGTTTTTTGGCGATTTTTCGTGGGTGTTAGCCCACGGATCGATGGGGGGGCGCTGGGTCCGGAAATTATTTTGGGCCGAGCCGCTCGGGGGGGTCCCTGACGAGCTGTTAAGCGGATCCATGGGCTCCGGGGGGCCTGTGGGAGGTTTTGAGGGCGTCCCAGAGGCGAAAGAGTGGAAACGGCAGTTTTTTGGCGATTTTTCGTGGGTGTTAGCCCACGGATCGATGGGGGGGCGCTGGGTCCGGAAATTATTTTGGGCCGAGCCGCTCGGGGGGGTCCCTGACGAGCTGTTAAGCGGATCCATGGGCTCCGGGGGGCCTGTGGGAGGTTTTGAGGGCGTCCCAGAGGCGAAAGAGTGGAAACGGCAGTTTTTTGGCGATTTTTCGTGGGTGTTAGCCCACGGATCGATGGGGGGGCGCTGGGTCCGGAAATTATTTTGGGCCGAGCCGCTCGGGGGGGTCCCTGACGAGCTGTTAAGCGGATCCATGGGCTCCGGGGGGCCTGTGGGAGGTTTTGAGGGCGTCCCAGAGGCGAAAGAGTGGAAACGGCAGTTTTTTGGCGATTTTTCGTGGGTGTTAGCCCACGGATCGATGGGGGGGCGCTGGGTCCGGAAATTATTTTGGGCCGAGCCGCTCGGGGGGGTCCCTGACGAGCTGTTAAGCGGATCCATGGGCTCCGGGGGGCCTGTGGGAGGTTTTGAGGGCGTCCCAGAGGCGAAAGAGTGGAAACGGCAGTTTTTTGGCGATTTTTCGTGGGTGTTAGCCCACGGATCGATGGGGGGGCGCTGGGTCCGGAAATTATTTTGGGCCGAGCCGCTCGGGGGGGTCCCTGACGAGCTGTTAAGCGGATCCATGGGCTCCGGGGGGCCTGTGGGAGGTTTTGAGGGCGTCCCAGAGGCGAAAGAGTGGAAACGGCAGTTTTTTGGCGATTTTTCGTGGGTGTTAGCCCACGGATCGATGGGGGGGCGCTGGGTCCGGAAATTATTTTGGGCCGAGCCGCTCGGGGGGGTCCCTGACGAGCTGTTAAGCGGATCCATGGGCTCCGGGGGGCCTGTGGGAGGTTTTGAGGGCGTCCCAGAGGCGAAAGAGTGGAAACGGCAGTTTTTTGGCGATTTTTCGTGGGTGTTAGCCCACGGATCGATGGGGGGGCGCTGGGTCCGGAAATTATTTTGGGCCGAGCCGCTCGGGGGGGTCCCTGACGAGCTGTTAAGCGGATCCATGGGCTCCGGGGGGCCTGTGGGAGGTTTTGAGGGCGTCCCAGAGGCGAAAGAGTGGAAACGGCAGTTTTTTGGCGATTTTTCGTGGGTGTTAGCCCACGGATCGATGGGGGGGCGCTGGGTCCGGAAATTATTTTGGGCCGAGCCGCTCGGGGGGGTCCCTGACGAGCTGTTAAGCGGATCCATGGGCTCCGGGGGGCCTGTGGGAGGTTTTGAGGGCGTCCCAGAGGCGAAAGAGTGGAAACGGCAGTTTTTTGGCGATTTTTCGTGGGTGTTAGCCCACGGATCGATGGGGGGGCGCTGGGTCCGGAAATTATTTTGGGCCGAGCCGCTCGGGGGGGTCCCTGACGAGCTGTTAAGCGGATCCATGGGCTCCGGGGGGCCTGTGGGAGGTTTTGAGGGCGTCCCAGAGGCGAAAGAGTGGAAACGGCAGTTTTTTGGCGATTTTTCGTGGGTGTTAGCCCACGGATCGATGGGGGGGCGCTGGGTCCGGAAATTATTTTGGGCCGAGCCGCTCGGGGGGGTCCCTGACGAGCTGTTAAGCGGATCCATGGGCTCCGGGGGGCCTGTGGGAGGTTTTGAGGGCGTCCCAGAGGCGAAAGAGTGGAAACGGCAGTTTTTTGGCGATTTTTCGTGGGTGTTAGCCCACGGATCGATGGGGGGGCGCTGGGTCCGGAAATTATTTTGGGCCGAGCCGCTCGGGGGGGTCCCTGACGAGCTGTTAAGCGGATCCATGGGCTCCGGGGGGCCTGTGGGAGGTTTTGAGGGCGTCCCAGAGGCGAAAGAGTGGAAACGGCAGTTTTTTGGCGATTTTTCGTGGGTGTTAGCCCACGGATCGATGGGGGGGCGCTGGGTCCGGAAATTATTTTGGGCCGAGCCGCTCGGGGGGGTCCCTGACGAGCTGTTAAGCGGATCCATGGGCTCCGGGGGGCCTGTGGGAGGTTTTGAGGGCGTCCCAGAGGCGAAAGAGTGGAAACGGCAGTTTTTTGGCGATTTTTCGTGGGTGTTAGCCCACGGATCGATGGGGGGGCGCTGGGTCCGGAAATTATTTTGGGCCGAGCCGCTCGGGGGGGTCCCTGACGAGCTGTTAAGCGGATCCATGGGCTCCGGGGGGCCTGTGGGAGGTTTTGAGGGCGTCCCAGAGGCGAAAGAGTGGAAACGGCAGTTTTTTGGCGATTTTTCGTGGGTGTTAGCCCACGGATCGATGGGGGGGCGCTGGGTCCGGAAATTATTTTGGGCCGAGCCGCTCGGGGGGGTCCCTGACGAGCTGTTAAGCGGATCCATGGGCTCCGGGGGGCCTGTGGGAGGTTTTGAGGGCGTCCCAGAGGCGAAAGAGTGGAAACGGCAGTTTTTTGGCGATTTTTCGTGGGTGTTAGCCCACGGATCGATGGGGGGGCGCTGGGTCCGGAAATTATTTTGGGCCGAGCCGCTCGGGGGGGTCCCTGACGAGCTGTTAAGCGGATCCATGGGCTCCGGGGGGCCTGTGGGAGGTTTTGAGGGCGTCCCAGAGGCGAAAGAGTGGAAACGGCAGTTTTTTGGCGATTTTTCGTGGGTGTTAGCCCACGGATCGATGGGGGGGCGCTGGGTCCGGAAATTATTTTGGGCCGAGCCGCTCGGGGGGGTCCCTGACGAGCTGTTAAGCGGATCCATGGGCTCCGGGGGGCCTGTGGGAGGTTTTGAGGGCGTCCCAGAGGCGAAAGAGTGGAAACGGCAGTTTTTTGGCGATTTTTCGTGGGTGTTAGCCCACGGATCGATGGGGGGGCGCTGGGTCCGGAAATTATTTTGGGCCGAGCCGCTCGGGGGGGTCCCTGACGAGCTGTTAAGCGGATCCATGGGCTCCGGGGGGCCTGTGGGAGGTTTTGAGGGCGTCCCAGAGGCGAAAGAGTGGAAACGGCAGTTTTTTGGCGATTTTTCGTGGGTGTTAGCCCACGGATCGATGGGGGGGCGCTGGGTCCGGAAATTATTTTGGGCCGAGCCGCTCGGGGGGGTCCCTGACGAGCTGTTAAGCGGATCCATGGGCTCCGGGGGGCCTGTGGGAGGTTTTGAGGGCGTCCCAGAGGCGAAAGAGTGGAAACGGCAGTTTTTTGGCGATTTTTCGTGGGTGTTAGCCCACGGATCGATGGGGGGGCGCTGGGTCCGGAAATTATTTTGGGCCGAGCCGCTCGGGGGGGTCCCTGACGAGCTGTTAAGCGGATCCATGGGCTCCGGGGGGCCTGTGGGAGGTTTTGAGGGCGTCCCAGAGGCGAAAGAGTGGAAACGGCAGTTTTTTGGCGATTTTTCGTGGGTGTTAGCCCACGGATCGATGGGGGGGCGCTGGGTCCGGAAATTATTTTGGGCCGAGCCGCTCGGGGGGGTCCCTGACGAGCTGTTAAGCGGATCCATGGGCTCCGGGGGGCCTGTGGGAGGTTTTGAGGGCGTCCCAGAGGCGAAAGAGTGGAAACGGCAGTTTTTTGGCGATTTTTCGTGGGTGTTAGCCCACGGATCGATGGGGGGGCGCTGGGTCCGGAAATTATTTTGGGCCGAGCCGCTCGGGGGGGTCCCTGACGAGCTGTTAAGCGGATCCATGGGCTCCGGGGGGCCTGTGGGAGGTTTTGAGGGCGTCCCAGAGGCGAAAGAGTGGAAACGGCAGTTTTTTGGCGATTTTTCGTGGGTGTTAGCCCACGGATCGATGGGGGGGCGCTGGGTCCGGAAATTATTTTGGGCCGAGCCGCTCGGGGGGGTCCCTGACGAGCTGTTAAGCGGATCCATGGGCTCCGGGGGGCCTGTGGGAGGTTTTGAGGGCGTCCCAGAGGCGAAAGAGTGGAAACGGCAGTTTTTTGGCGATTTTTCGTGGGTGTTAGCCCACGGATCGATGGGGGGGCGCTGGGTCCGGAAATTATTTTGGGCCGAGCCGCTCGGGGGGGTCCCTGACGAGCTGTTAAGCGGATCCATGGGCTCCGGGGGGCCTGTGGGAGGTTTTGAGGGCGTCCCAGAGGCGAAAGAGTGGAAACGGCAGTTTTTTGGCGATTTTTCGTGGGTGTTAGCCCACGGATCGATGGGGGGGCGCTGGGTCCGGAAATTATTTTGGGCCGAGCCGCTCGGGGGGGTCCCTGACGAGCTGTTAAGCGGATCCATGGGCTCCGGGGGGCCTGTGGGAGGTTTTGAGGGCGTCCCAGAGGCGAAAGAGTGGAAACGGCAGTTTTTTGGCGATTTTTCGTGGGTGTTAGCCCACGGATCGATGGGGGGGCGCTGGGTCCGGAAATTATTTTGGGCCGAGCCGCTCGGGGGGGTCCCTGACGAGCTGTTAAGCGGATCCATGGGCTCCGGGGGGCCTGTGGGAGGTTTTGAGGGCGTCCCAGAGGCGAAAGAGTGGAAACGGCAGTTTTTTGGCGATTTTTCGTGGGTGTTAGCCCACGGATCGATGGGGGGGCGCTGGGTCCGGAAATTATTTTGGGCCGAGCCGCTCGGGGGGGTCCCTGACGAGCTGTTAAGCGGATCCATGGGCTCCGGGGGGCCTGTGGGAGGTTTTGAGGGCGTCCCAGAGGCGAAAGAGTGGAAACGGCAGTTTTTTGGCGATTTTTCGTGGGTGTTAGCCCACGGATCGATGGGGGGGCGCTGGGTCCGGAAATTATTTTGGGCCGAGCCGCTCGGGGGGGTCCCTGACGAGCTGTTAAGCGGATCCATGGGCTCCGGGGGGCCTGTGGGAGGTTTTGAGGGCGTCCCAGAGGCGAAAGAGTGGAAACGGCAGTTTTTTGGCGATTTTTCGTGGGTGTTAGCCCACGGATCGATGGGGGGGCGCTGGGTCCGGAAATTATTTTGGGCCGAGCCGCTCGGGGGGGTCCCTGACGAGCTGTTAAGCGGATCCATGGGCTCCGGGGGGCCTGTGGGAGGTTTTGAGGGCGTCCCAGAGGCGAAAGAGTGGAAACGGCAGTTTTTTGGCGATTTTTCGTGGGTGTTAGCCCACGGATCGATGGGGGGGCGCTGGGTCCGGAAATTATTTTGGGCCGAGCCGCTCGGGGGGGTCCCTGACGAGCTGTTAAGCGGATCCATGGGCTCCGGGGGGCCTGTGGGAGGTTTTGAGGGCGTCCCAGAGGCGAAAGAGTGGAAACGGCAGTTTTTTGGCGATTTTTCGTGGGTGTTAGCCCACGGATCGATGGGGGGGCGCTGGGTCCGGAAATTATTCTTGGGCCGAGCCGCTCGGGGGGGTCCCTGACGAGCTGTTAAGCGGATCCATGGGCTCCGGGGGGCCTGTGGGAGGTTTTGAGGGCGTCCCAGAGGCGAAAGAGTGGAAACGGCAGTTTTTTGGCGATTTTTCGTGGGTGTTAGCCCACGGATCGATGGGGGGGCGCTGGGTCCGGAAATTATTTTGGGCCGAGCCGCTCGGGGGGGTCCCTGACGAGCTGTTAAGCGGATCCATGGGCTCCGGGGGGCCTGTGGGAGGTTTTGAGGGCGTCCCAGAGGCGAAAGAGTGGAAACGGCAGTTTTTTGGCGATTTTTCGTGGGTGTTAGCCCACGGATCGATGGGGGGGCGCTGGGTCCGGAAATTATTTTGGGCCGAGCCGCTCGGGGGGGTCCCTGACGAGCTGTTAAGCGGATCCATGGGCTCCGGGGGGCCTGTGGGAGGTTTTGAGGGCGTCCCAGAGGCGAAAGAGTGGAAACGACAGTTTTTTGGCGATTTTTCGTGGGTGTTAGCCCACGGATCGATGGGGGGGCGCTGGGTCCGGAAATTATTTTGGGCCGAGCCGCTCGGGGGGGTCCCTGACGAGCTGTTAAGCGGATCCATGGGCTCCGGGGGGCCTGTGGGAGGTTTTGAGGGCGTCCCAGAGGCGAAAGAGTGGAAACGGCAGTTTTTTGGCGATTTTTCGTGGGTGTTAGCCCACGGATCGATGGGGGGGCGCTGGGTCCGGAAATTATTTTGGGCCGAGCCGCTCGGGGGGGTCCCCTGACGAGCTGTTAAGCGGATCCATGGGCTCCGGGGGGCCTGTGGGAGGTTTTGAGGGCGTCCCAGAGGCGAAAGAGTGGAAACGGCAGTTTTTTGGCGATTTTTCGTGGGTGTTAGCCCACGGATCGATGGGGGGGCGCTGGGTCCGGAAATTATTTTGGGCCGAGCCGCTCGGGGGGGTCCCTGACGAGCTGTTAAGCGGATCCATGGGCTCCGGGGGGCCTGTGGGAGGTTTTGAGGGCGTCCCAGAGGCGAAAGAGTGGAAACGGCAGTTTTTTGGCGATTTTTCGTGGGTGTTAGCCCACGGATCGATGGGGGGGCGCTGGGTCCGGAAATTATTTTGGGCGAGCCGCTCGGGGGGGTCCCTGACGAGCTGTTAAGCGGATCCATGGGCTCCGGGGGGCCTGTGGGAGGTTTTGAGGGCGTCCCAGAGGCGAAAGAGTGGAAACGGCAGTTTTTTGGCGATTTTTCGTGGGTGTTAGCCCACGGATCGATGGGGGGGCGCTGGGTCCGGAAATTATTTTGGGCCGAGCCGCTCGGGGGGGTCCCTGACGAGCTGTTAAGCGGATCCATGGGCTCCGGGGGGCCTGTGGGAGGTTTTGAGGGCGTCCCAGAGGCGAAAGAGTGGAAACGGCAGTTTTTTGGCGATTTTTCGTGGGTGTTAGCCCACGGATCGATGGGGGGGCGCTGGGTCCGGAAATTATTTTGGGCCGAGCCGCTCGGGGGGGTCCCTGACGAGCTGTTAAGCGGATCCATGGGCTCCGGGGGGCCTGTGGGAGGTTTTGAGGGCGTCCCAGAGGCGAAAGAGTGGAAACGGCAGTTTTTTGGCGATTTTTCGTGGGTGTTAGCCCACGGATCGATGGGGGGGCGCTGGGTCCGGAAATTATTTTGGGCCGAGCCGCTCGGGGGGGTCCCTGACGAGCTGTTAAGCGGATCCATGGGCTCCGGGGGGCCTGTGGGAGGTTTTGAGGGCGTCCCAGAGGCGAAAGAGTGGAAACGGCAGTTTTTTGGCGATTTTTCGTGGGTGTTAGCCCACGGATCGATGGGGGGGCGCTGGGTCCGGAAATTATTTTGGGCCGAGCTGCTCGGGGGGGTCCCTGACGAGCTGTTAAGCGGATCCATGGGCTCCGGGGGGCCTGTGGGAGGTTTTGAGGGCGTCCCAGAGGCGAAAGAGTGGAAACGGCAGTTTTTTGGCGATTTTTCGTGGGTGTTAGCCCACGGATCGATGGGGGGGCGCTGGGTCCGGAAATTATTTTGGGCCGAGCCGCTCGGGGGGGTCCCTGACGAGCTGTTAAGCGGATCCATGGGCTCCGGGGGGCCTGTGGGAGGTTTTGAGGGCGTCCCAGAGGCGAAAGAGTGGAAACGGCAGTTTTTTGGCGATTTTTCGTGGGTGTTAGCCCACGGATCGATGGGGGGGCGCTGGGTCCGGAAATTATTTTGGGCCGAGCCGCTCGGGGGGGTCCCTGACGAGCTGTTAAGCGGATCCATGGGCTCCGGGGGGCCTGTGGGAGGTTTTGAGGGCGTCCCAGAGGCGAAAGAGTGGAAACGGCAGTTTTTTGGCGATTTTTCGTGGGTGTTAGCCCACGGATCGATGGGGGGGCGCTGGGTCCGGAAATTATTTTGGGCCGAGCCGCTCGGGGGGGTCCCTGACGAGCTGTTAAGCGGATCCATGGGCTCCGGGGGGCCTGTGGGAGGTTTTGAGGGCGTCCCAGAGGCGAAAGAGTGGAAACGGCAGTTTTTTGGCGATTTTTCGTGGGTGTTAGCCCACGGATCGATGGGGGGGCGCTGGGTCCGGAAATTATTTTGGGCCGAGCCGCTCGGGGGGGTCCCTGACGAGCTGTTAAGCGGATCCATGGGCTCCGGGGGGCCTGTGGGAGGTTTTGAGGGCGTCCCAGAGGCGAAAGAGTGGAAACGGCAGTTTTTTGGCGATTTTTCGTGGGTGTTAGCCCACGGATCGATGGGGGGGCGCTGGGTCCGGAAATTATTTTGGGCCGAGCCGCTCGGGGGGGTCCCTGACGAGCTGTTAAGCGGATCCATGGGCTCCGGGGGGCCTGTGGGAGGTTTTGAGGGCGTCCCAGAGGCGAAAGAGTGGAAACGGCAGTTTTTTGGCGATTTTTCGTGGGTGTTAGCCCACGGATCGATGGGGGGGCGCTGGGTCCGGAAATTATTTTGGGCCGAGCCGCTCGGGGGGGTCCCTGACGAGCTGTTAAGCGGATCCATGGGCTCCGGGGGGCCTGTGGGAGGTTTTGAGGGCGTCCCAGAGGCGAAAGAGTGGAAACGGCAGTTTTTTGGCGATTTTTCGTGGGTGTTAGCCCACGGATCGATGGGGGGGCGCTGGGTCCGGAAATTATTTTGGGCCGAGCCGCTCGGGGGGGTCCCTGACGAGCTGTTAAGCGGATCCATGGGCTCCGGGGGGCCTGTGGGAGGTTTTGAGGGCGTCCCAGAGGCGAAAGAGTGGAAACGGCAGTTTTTTGGCGATTTTTCGTGGGTGTTAGCCCACGGATCGATGGGGGGGGCGCTGGGTCCGGAAATTATTTTGGGCCGAGCCGCTCGGGGGGGTCCCTGACGAGCTGTTAAGCGGATCCATGGGCTCCGGGGGGCCTGTGGGAGGTTTTGAGGGCGTCCCAGAGGCGAAAGAGTGGAAACGGCAGTTTTTTGGCGATTTTTCGTGGGTGTTAGCCCACGGATCGATGGGGGGGCGCTGGGTCCGGAAATTATTTTGGGCCGAGCCGCTCGGGGGGGTCCCTGACGAGCTGTTAAGCGGATCCATGGGCTCCGGGGGGCCTGTGGGAGGTTTTGAGGGCGTCCCAGAGGCGAAAGAGTGGAAACGGCAGTTTTTTGGCGATTTTTCGTGGGTGTTAGCCCACGGATCGATGGGGGGGCGCTGGGTCCGGAAATTATTTTGGGCCGAGCCGCTCGGGGGGGTCCCTGACGAGCTGTTAAGCGGATCCATGGGCTCCGGGGGGCCTGTGGGAGGTTTTGAGGGCGTCCCAGAGGCGAAAGAGTGGAAACGGCAGTTTTTTGGCGATTTTTCGTGGGTGTTAGCCCACGGATCGATGGGGGGGCGCTGGGTCCGGAAATTATTTTGGGCCGAGCCGCTCGGGGGGGTCCCTGACGAGCTGTTAAGCGGATCCATGGGCTCCGGGGGGCCTGTGGGAGGTTTTGAGGGCGTCCCAGAGGCGAAAGAGTGGAAACGGCAGTTTTTTGGCGATTTTTCGTGGGTGTTAGCCCACGGATCGATGGGGGGGCGCTGGGTCCGGAAATTATTTTGGGCCGAGCCGCTCGGGGGGGTCCCTGACGAGCTGTTAAGCGGATCCATGGGCTCCGGGGGGCCTGTGGGAGGTTTTGAGGGCGTCCCAGAGGCGAAAGAGTGGAAACGGCAGTTTTTTGGCGATTTTTCGTGGGTGTTAGCCCACGGATCGATGGGGGGGGCGCTGGGTCCGGAAATTATTTTGGGCCGAGCCGCTCGGGGGGGTCCCTGACGAGCTGTTAAGCGGATCCATGGGCTCCGGGGGGCCTGTGGGAGGTTTTGAGGGCGTCCCAGAGGCGAAAGAGTGGAAACGGCAGTTTTTTGGCGATTTTTCGTGGGTGTTAGCCCACGGATCGATGGGGGGGGCGCTGGGTCAGGAAATTATTTTGGGCCGAGCCGCTCGGGGGGGTCCCTGACGAGCTGTTAAGCGGATCCATGGGCTCCGGGGGGCCTGTGGGAGGTTTTGAGGGCGTCCCAGAGGCGAAAGAGTGGAAACGGCAGTTTTTTGGCGATTTTTCGTGGGTGTTAGCCCACGGATCGATGGGGGGGGCGCTGGGTCCGGAAATTATTTTGGGCCGAGCCGCTCGGGGGGGTCCCTGACGAGCTGTTAAGCGGATCCATGGGCTCCGGGGGCCTGTGGGAGGTTTTGAGGGCGTCCCAGAGGCGAAAGAGTGGAAACGGCAGTTTTTTGGCGATTTTTCGTGGGTGTTAGCCCACGGATCGATGGGGGGGCGCTGGGTCCGGAAATTATTTTGGGCCGAGCCGCTCGGGGGGGTCCCTGACGAGCTGTTAAGCGGATCCATGGGCTCCGGGGGGCCTGTGGGAGGTTTTGAGGGCGTCCCAGAGGCGAAAGAGTGGAAACGGCAGTTTTTTGGCGATTTTTCGTGGGTGTTAGCCCACGGATCGATGGGGGGGCGCTGGGTCCGGAAATTATTTTGGGCCGAGCCGCTCGGGGGGGTCCCTGACGAGCTGTTAAGCGGATCCATGGGCTCCGGGGGGCCTGTGGGAGGTTTTGAGGGCGTCCCAGAGGCGAAAGAGTGGAAACGGCAGTTTTTTGGCGATTTTTCGTGGGTGTTAGCCCACGGATCGATGGGGGGGCGCTGGGTCCGGAAATTATTTTGGGCCGAGCCGCTCGAGGGGGGTCCCTGACGAGCTGTTAAGCGGATCCATGGGCTCCGGGGGGCCTGTGGGAGGTTTTGAGGGCGTCCCAGAGGCGAAAGAGTGGAAACGGCAGTTTTTTGGCGATTTTTCGTGGGTGTTAGCCCACGGATCGATGGGGGGGCGCTGGGTCCGGAAATTATTTTGGGCCGAGCCGCTCGGGGGGGTCCCTGACGAGCTGTTAAGCGGATCCATGGGCTCCGGGGGGCCTGTGGGAGGTTTTGAGGGCGTCCCAGAGGCGAAAGAGTGGAAACGGCAGTTTTTTGGCGATTTTTCGTGGGTGTTAGCCCACGGATCGATGGGGGGGCGCTGGGTCCGGAAATTATTTTGGGCCGAGCCGCTCGGGGGGGTCCCTGACGAGCTGTTAAGCGGATCCATGGGCTCCGGGGGGCCTGTGGGAGGTTTTGAGGGCGTCCCAGAGGCGAAAGAGTGGAAACGACAGTTTTTTGGCGATTTTTCGTGGGTGTTAGCCCACGGATCGATGGGGGGGCGCTGGGTCCGGAAATTATTTTGGGCCGAGCCGCTCGGGGGGGTCCCTGACGAGCTGTTAAGCGGATCCATGGGCTCCGGGGGGCCTGTGGGAGGTTTTGAGGGCGTCCCAGAGGCGAAAGAGTGGAAACGGCAGTTTTTTGGCGATTTTTCGTGGGTGTTAGCCCACGGATCGATGGGGGGGCGCTGGGTCCGGAAATTATTTTGGGCCGAGCCGCTCGGGGGGGTCCCTGACGAGCTGTTAAGCGGATCCATGGGCTCCGGGGGGCCTGTGGGAGGTTTTGAGGGCGTCCCAGAGGCGAAAGAGTGGAAACGGCAGTTTTTTGGCGATTTTTCGTGGGTGTTAGCCCACGGATCGATGGGGGGGCGCTGGGTCCGGAAATTATTTTGGGCCGAGCCGCTCGGGGGGGTCCCTGACGAGCTGTTAAGCGGATCCATGGGCTCCGGGGGGCCTGTGGGAGGTTTTGAGGGCGTCCCAGAGGCGAAAGAGTGGAAACGGCAGTTTTTTGGCGATTTTTCGTGGGTGTTAGCCCACGGATCGATGGGGGGGCGCTGGGTCCGGAAATTATTTTGGGCCGAGCCGCTCGGGGGGGTCCCTGACGAGCTGTTAAGCGGATCCATGGGCTCCGGGGGGCCTGTGGGAGGTTTTGAGGGCGTCCCAGAGGCGAAAGAGTGGAAACGGCAGTTTTTTGGCGATTTTTCGTGGGTGTTAGCCACGGATCGATGGGGGGGCGCTGGGTCCGGAAATTATTTTGGGCCGAGCCGCTCGGGGGGGTCCCTGACGAGCTGTTAAGCGGATCCATGGGCTCCGGGGGGCCTGTGGGAGGTTTTGAGGGCGTCCCAGAGGCGAAAGAGTGGAAACGGCAGTTTTTTGGCGATTTTTCGTGGGTGTTAGCCCACGGATCGATGGGGGGGCGCTGGGTCCGGAAATTATCTTGGGCCGAGCCGCTCGGGGGGGTCCCTGACGAGCTGTTAAGCGGATCCATGGGCTCCGGGGGGCCTGTGGGAGGTTTTGAGGGCGTCCCAGAGGCGAAAGAGTGGAAACGGCAGTTTTTTGGCGATTTTTCGTGGGTGTTAGCCCACGGATCGATGGGGGGGCGCTGGGTCCGGAAATTATTTTGGGCCGAGCCGCTCGGGGGGGTCCCTGACGAGCTGTTAAGCGGATCCATGGGCTCCGGGGGGCCTGTGGGAGGTTTTGAGGGCGTCCAGAGGCGAAAGAGTGGAAACGGCAGTTTTTTGGCGATTTTTCGTGGGTGTTAGCCCACGGATCGATGGGGGGGCGCTGGGTCCGGAAATTATTTTGGGCCGAGCCCGCTCGGGGGGGTTCCCTGACGAGCTGTTAAGCGGATCCATGGGCTCCGGGGGGCCTGTGGGAGGTTTTGAGGGCGTCCCAGAGGCGAAAGAGTGGAAACGGCAGTTTTTTGGCGATTTTTCGTGGGTGTTAGCCCACGGATCGATGGGGGGGCGCTGGGTCCGGAAATTATTTTGGGCCGAGCCGCTCGGGGGGGTTCCCTGACGAGCTGTTAAGCGGATCCATGGGCTCCGGGGGGCCTGTGGGAGGTTTTGAGGGCGTCCCAGAGGCGAAAGAGTGGAAACGACAGTTTTTTGGCGATTTTTCGTGGGTGTTAGCCCACGGATCGATGGGGGGGCGCTGGGTCCGGAAATTATTTTGGGCCGAGCCGCTCGGGGGGGTCCCTGACGAGCTGTTAAGCGGATCCATGGGCTCCGGGGGGCCTGTGGGAGGTTTTGAGGGCGTCCCAGAGGCGAAAGAGTGGAAACGGCAGTTTTTTGGCGATTTTTCGTGGGTGTTAGCCCACGGATCGATGGGGGGGCGCTGGGTCCGGAAATTATTTTGGGCCGAGCCGCTCGGGGGGGTCCCTGACGAGCTGTTAAGCGGATCCATGGGCTCCGGGGGGCCTGTGGGAGGTTTTGAGGGCGTCCCAGAGGCGAAAGAGTGGAAACGGCAGTTTTTTGGCGATTTTTCGTGGGTGTTAGCCCACGGATCGATGGGGGGGGCGCTGGGTCCGGAAATTATTTTGGGCCGAGCCGCTCGGGGGGTCCCTGACGAGCTGTTAAGCGGATCCATGGGCTCCGGGGGGCCTGTGGGAGGTTTTGAGGGCGTCCCAGAGGCGAAAGAGTGGAAACGGCAGTTTTTTGGCGATTTTTCGTGGGTGTTAGCCCACGGATCGATGGGGGGCGCGGCGGTCCGGAAATTATTTTGGGCCGAGCCGCTCGGGGGGGTCCCTGACGAGCTGTTAAGCGGATCCATGGGCTCCGGGGGGCCTGTGGGAGGTTTTGAGGGCGTCCCAGAGGCGAAAGAGTGGAAACGGCAGTTTTTTGGCGATTTTTCGTGGGTGTTAGCCCACGGATCGATGGGGGGGCGCTGGGTCCGGAAATTATTTTGGGCCGAGCCGCTCGGGGGGGTCCCTGACGAGCTGTTAAGCGGATCCATGGGCTCCGGGGGGCCTGTGGGAGGTTTTGAGGGCGTCCCAGAGGCGAAAGAGTGGAAACGGCAGTTTTTTGGCGATTTTTCGTGGGTGTTAGCCCACGGATCGATGGGGGGGCGCTGGGTCCGGAAATTATCTTGGGCCGAGCCGCTCGGGGGGGTCCCTGACGAGCTGTTAAGCGGATCCATGGGCTCCGGGGGGCCTGTGGGAGGTTTTGAGGGCGTCCCAGAGGCGAAAGAGTGGAAACGGCAGTTTTTTGGCGATTTTTCGTGGGTGTTAGCCCACGGATCGATGGGGGGGGCGCTGGGTCCGGAAATTATTTTGGGCCGAGCCGCTCGGGGGGGTCCCTGACGAGCTGTTAAGCGGATCCATGGGCTCCGGGGGGCCTGTGGGAGGTTTTGAGGGCGTCCCAGAGGCGAAAGAGTGGAAACGGCAGTTTTTTGGCGATTTTTCGTGGGTGTTAGCCCACGGATCGATGGGGGGGCGCTGGGTCCGGAAATTATTTTGGGCCGAGCCGCTCGGGGGGGTTCCCTGACGAGCTGTTAAGCGGATCCATGGGCTCCGGGGGTCCTGTGGGAGGTTTTGAGGGCGTCCCAGAGGCGAAAGAGTGGAAACGACAGTTTTTTGGCGATTTTTCGTGTGTGTTAGCCCACGGATCGATGGGGGGGCGCTGGGTCCGGAAATTATTTTGGGCCGAGCCGCTCGGGGGGGTCCCTGAAGAGCTGTTAAGCGGATCCATGGGCTCCGGGGGGCCTGTGGGAGGTTTTGAGGGCATCCCAGAGGCGAAAGAGTGGAAACGGCAGTTTTTTGGCGATTTTTCGTGGGTGTTAGCCCACGGATCGATGGGGGGGCGCTGGGTCCGGAAATTATTTTGGGCCGAGCCGCTCGGGGGGGTCCCTGACGAGCTGTTAAGCGGATCCATGGGCTCCGGGGGGCCTGTGGGAGGTTTTGAGGGCGTCCCAGAGGCGAAAGAGTGGAAACGGCAGTTTTTTGGCGATTTTTCGTGGGTGTTAGCCCACGGATCGATGGGGGGGCGCTGGGTCCGGAAATTATTTTGGGCCGAGCCGCTCGGGGGGGTCCCTGACGAGCTGTTAAGCGGATCCATGGGCTCCGGGGGGCCTGTGGGAGGTTTTGAGGGCGTCCCAGAGGCGAAAGAGTGGAAACGGCAGTTTTTTGGCGATTTTTCGTGGGTGTTAGCCCACGGATCGATGGGGGGGCGCTGGGTCCGGAAATTATTTTGGGCCGAGCCGCTCGGGGGGGTCCCTGACGAGCTGTTAAGCGGATCCATGGGCTCCGGGGGGCCTGTGGTAGGTTTTGAGGGCGTCCCAGAGGCGAAAGAGTGGAAACGGCAGTTTTTTGGCGATTTTTCGTGGGTGTTAGCCCACGGATCGATGGGGGGGCGCTGGGTCCGGAAATTATTTTGGGCCGAGCCGCTCGGGGGGGTCCCTGACGAGCTGTTAAGCGGATCCATGGGCTCCGGGGGGCCTGTGGGAGGTTTTGAGGGCGTCCCAGAGGCGAAAGAGTGGAAACGGCAGTTTTTTGGCGATTTTTCGTGGGTGTTAGCCCACGGATCGATGGGGGGGCGCTGGGTCCGGAAATTATTTTGGGCCGAGCCGCTCGGGGGGGTCCCTGACGAGCTGTTAAGCAGATCCATGGGCTCCGGGGGGCCTGTGGGAGGTTTTGAGGGCGTCCCAGAGGCGAAAGAGTGGAAACGGCAGTTTTTTGGCGATTTTTCGTGGGTGTTAGCCCACAGATCGATGGGGGGGCGCTGGGTCCGGAAATTATTTTGGGCCGAGCCGCTCGGGGGGGTCCCTGACGAGCTGTTAAGCGGATCCATGGGCTCCGGGGGGCCTGTGGGAGGTTTTGAGGGCGTCCCAGAGGCGAAAGAGTGGAAACGGCAGTTTTTTGGCGATTTTTCGTGGGTGTTAGCCCACGGATCGATGGGGGGGCGCTGGGTCCGGAAATTATTTTGGGTCGAGCCGCTCGGGGGGGTCCCTGACGAGCTGTTAAGCGGATCCATGGGCTCCGGGGGGCCTGTGGTAGGTTTTGAGGGCGTCCCAGAGGCGAAAGAGTGGAAACGGCAGTTTTTTGGCGATTTTTCGTGGGTGTTAGCCCACGGATCGATGGGGGGGCGCTGGGTCCGGAAATTATTTTGGGCCGAGCCGCTCGGGGGGGTCCCTGACGAGCTGTTAAGCGGATCCATGGGCTCCGGGGGGCCTGTGGGAGGTTTTGAGGGCGTCCCAGAGGCGAAAGAGTGGAAACGGCAGTTTTTTGGCGATTTTTCGTGGGTGTTAGCCCACGGATCGATGGGGGGGCGCTGGGTCCGGAAATTATTTTGGGCCGAGCCGCTCGGGGGGGTCCCTGACGAGCTGTTAAGCGGATCCATGGGCTCCGGGGGGCCTGTGGGAGGTTTTGAGGGCGTCCCAGAGGCGAAAGAGTGGAAACGGCAGTTTTTTGGCGATTTTTCGTGGGTGTTAGCCCACGGATCGATGGGGGGGCGCTGGGTCCGGAAATTATTTTGGGCCGAGCCGCTCGGGGGGGTCCCTAACGAGCTGTTAAGCGGATCCATGGGCTCCGGGGGGCCTGTGGGAGGTTTTGAGGGCGTCCCAGAGGCGAAAGAGTGGAAACGGCAGTTTTTTGGCGATTTTTCGTGGGTGTTAACCCACGGATCGATGGGGGGGCGCTGGGTCCGGAAATTATTTTGGGCCGAGCTGCTCGGGGGGGTCCCTGACGAGCTGTTAAGCGGATCCATGGGCTCCGGGGGGCCTGTGGTAGGTTTTGAGGGCGTCCCAGAGGCGAAAGAGTGGAAACGGCAGTTTTTTGGCGATTTTTCGTGGGTGTTAGCCCACGGATCGATGGGGGGGCGCTGGGTCCGGAAATTATTTTGGGCCGAGCCGCTCGGGGGGGTCCCTGACGAGCTGTTAAGCGGATCCATGGGCTCCGGGGGGCCTGTGGGAGGTTTTGAGGGCGTCCCAGAGGCGAAAGAGTGGAAACGGCAGTTTTTTGGCGATTTTTCGTGGGTGTTAGCCCACGGATCGATGGGGGGGCGCTGGGTCCGGAAATTATTTTGGGCCGAGCCGCTCGGGGGGGTCCCTGACGAGCTGTTAAGCGGATCCATGGGCTCCGAGGGGCCTGTGGTAGGTTTTGAGGGCGTCCCAGAGGCGAAAGAGTGGAAACGGCAGTTTTTTGGCGATTTTTCGTGGGTGTTAGCCCACGGATCGAAGGGGGGGCGCTGGGTCCGGAAATTATTTTGGGCCGAGCCGCTCGGGGGGGTCCCTGACGAGCTGTTAAGCGGATCCATGGGCTCCGGGGGTCCTGTGGGAGGTTTTGAGGGCGTCCCAGAGGCGAAAGAGTGGAAACGGCAGTTTTTTGGCGATTTTTCGTGGGTGTTAGCCCACGGATCGATGGGGGGGCGCTGGGTCCGGAAATTATTTTGGGCCGAGCCGCTCGGGGGGGTCCCTGACGAGCTGTTAAGCGGATCCATGGGCTCCGGGGGGCCTGTGGGAGGTTTTGAGGGCGTCCCAGAGGCGAAAGAGTGGAAACGGCAGTTTTTTGGCGATTTTTCGTGGGTGTTAGCCCACGGATCGATGGGGGGGCGCTGGGTCCGGAAATTATTTTGGGCCGAGCCACTCGGGGGGGTCCCTGACGAGCTGTTAAGCGGATCCATGGGCTCCGGGGGGCCTGTGGGAGGTTTTGAGGGCGTCCCAGAGGCGAAAGAGTGGAAACGGCAGTTTTTTGGCGATTTTTCGTGGGTGTTAGCCCACGGATCGATGGGGGGGCGCTGGGTCCGGAAATTATTTTGGGCCGAGCCGCTCGAGGGGGTCCCTGACGAGCTGTTAAGCGGATCCATGGGCTCCGGGGGGCCTGTGGGAGGTTTTGAGGGCGTCCCAGAGGCGAAAGAGTGGAAACGGCAGTTTTTTGGCGATTTTTCGTGGGTGTTAGCCCACGGATCGATGGGGGGGCGCTGGGTCCGGAAATTATTTTGGGCCGAGCCGCTCGGGGGGGTCCCTGACGAGCTGTTAAGCGGATCCATGGGCTCCGGGGGGCCTGTGGGAGGTTTTGAGGGCGTCCCAGAGGCGAAAGAGTGGAAACGGCAGTTTTTTGGCGATTTTTCGTGGGTGTTAGCCCACGGATCGATGGGGGGGCGCTGGGTCCGGAAATTATTTTGGGCCGAGCCGCTCGGGGGGGTCCCTGACGAGCTGTTAAGCGGATCCATGGGCTCCGGGGGGCCTGTGGGAGGTTTTGAGGGCGTCCCAGAGGCGAAAGAGTGGAAACGGCAGTTTTTTTGCGATTTTTCGTGGGTGTTAGCCCACGGATCGATGGGGGGGCGCTGGGTCCGGAAATTATTTTGGGCCGAGCCGCTCGGGGGGGTCCCTGACGAGCTGTTAAGCGGATCCATGGGCTCCGGGGGGCCTGTGGGAGGTTTTGAGGGCGTCCCAGAGGCGAAAGAGTGGAAACGGCAGTTTTTTGGCGATTTTTCGTGGGTGTTAGCCCACGGATCGATGGGGGGGGCGCTGGGTCCGGAAATTATTTTGGGCTGAGCCGCTCGGGGGGGTCCCTGACGAGCTGTTAAGCGGATCCATGGGCTCCGGGGGGCCTGTGGGAGGTTTTGAGGGCGTCCCAGAGGCGAAAGAGTGGAAACGGCAGTTTTTTGGCGATTTTTCGTGGGTGTTAGCCCACGGATCGATGGGGGGGCGCTGGGTCCGGAAATTATTTTGGGTCGAGCCGCTCGGGGGGGTCCCTGACGAGCTGTTAAGCGGATCCATGGGCTCCGGGGGGCCTGTGGGAGGTTTTGAGGGCGTCCCAGAGGCGAAAGAGTGGAAACGGCAGTTTTTTGGCGATTTTTCGTGGGTGTTAGCCCACGGATCGATGGGGGGGCGCTGGGTCCGGAAATTATTTTGGGCCGAGCCGCTCGGGGGGGTCCCTGACGAGCTGTTAAGCGGATCCATGGGCTCCGGGGGTCCTGTGGGAGGTTTTGAGGGCGTCCCAGAGGCGAAAGAGTGGAAACGGCAGTTTTTTGGCGATTTTTCGTGGGTGTTAGCCCACGGATCGATGGGGGGGCGCTGGGTCCGGAAATTATTTTGGGCCGAGCCGCTCGGGGGGGTCCCTGACGAGCTGTTAAGCGGATCCATGGGCTCCGGGGGGCCTGTGGGAGGTTTTGAGGGCGTCCCAGAGGCGAAAGAGTGGAAACGGCAGTTTTTTGGCGATTTTTCGTGGGTGTTAGCCCACGGATCGATGGGGGGGCGCTGGGTCCGGAAATTATTTTGGGCCGAGCCGCTCGGGGGGGTCCCTGACGAGCTGTTAAGCGGATCCATGGGCTCCGGGGGGCCTGTGGGAGGTTTTGAGGGCGTCCCAGAGGCGAAAGAGTGGAAACGGCAGTTTTTTGGCGATTTTTCGTGGGTGTTAGCCCACGGATCGATGGGGGGGCGCTGGGTCCGGAAATTATTTTGGGCCGAGCCGCTCAGGGGGGTCCCTGACGAGCTGTTAAGCGGATCCATGGGCTCCGGGGGGCCTGTGGGAGGTTTTGAGGGCGTCCCAGAGGCGAAAGAGTGGAAACGGCAGTTTTTTGGCGATTTTTCGTGGGTGTTAGCCCACGGATCGATGGGGGGGCGCTGGGTCCGGAAATTATTTTGGACCGAGCCGCTCGGGGGGGTCCCTGATGAGCTGTTAAGCGGATCCATGGGCTCCGGGGGGCCTGTGGGAGATTTTGAGGGCGTCCCAGAGGCGAAAGAGTGGAAACGGCAGTTTTTTGGCGATTTTTCGTGGGTGTTAGCCCACGGATCGATGGGGGGGCGCTGGGTCCGGAAATTATTTTGGGCCGAGCCGCTCGGGGGGGTCCCTGACGAGCTGTTAAGCGGATCCATGGGCTCCGGGGGGCCTGTGGGAGGTTTTGAGGGCGTCCCAGAGGCGAAAGAGTGGAAACGGCAGTTTTTTGGCGATTTTTCGTGGGTGTTAGCCCACGGATCGATGGGGGGGCGCTGGGTCCAGAAATTATTTTGGGCCGAGCTGCTCGGGGGGGTCCCTGACGAGCTGTTAAGCGGATCCATGGGCTCCGGGGGGCCTGTGGGAGGTTTTGAGGGCGTCCCAGAGGCGAAAGAGTGGAAACGGCAGTTTTTTGGCGATTTTTCGTGGGTGTTAGCCCACGGATCGATGGGGGGGCGCTGGGTCCGGAAATTATTTTGGGCCGAGCCGCTCGGGGGGGTCCCTGACGAGCTGTTAAGCGGATCCATGGGCTCCGGGGGGCCTGTGGGAGGTTTTGAGGGCGTCCCAGAGGCGAAAGAGTGGAAACGGCAGTTTTTTGGCGATTTTTCGTGGGTGTTAGCCCACGGATCGATGGGGGGGCGCTGGGTCCGGAAATTATTTTGGGCCGAGCCGCTCGGGGGGGTCCCTGACGAGCTGTTAAGCGGATCCATGGGCTCCGGGGGGCCTGTGGGAGGTTTTGAGGGCGTCCCAGAGGCGAAAGAGTGGAAACGGCAGTTTTTTGGCGATTTTTCGTGGGTGTTAGCCCACGGATCGATGGGGGGGCGCTGGGTCCGGAAATTATTTTGGGCCGAGCCACTCGGGGGGGTCCCTGACGAGCTGTTAAGCGGATCCATGGGCTCCGGGGGTCCTGTGGGAGGTTTTGAGGGCGTCCCAGAGGCGAAAGAGTGGAAACGGCAGTTTTTTGGCGATTTTTCGTGGGTGTTAGCCCACGGATCGATGGGGGGGCGCTGGGTCCGGAAATTATTTTGGCCCGAGCCGCTCGGGGGGGTCCCTGACAAGCTGTTAAGCGGATCCATGGGCTCCGGGGGGCCTGTGGGAGGTTTTGAGGGCGTCCCAGAGGCGAAAGAGTGGAAACGGCAGTTTTTTGGCGATTTTTCGTGGGTGTTAGCCCACGGATCGATGGGGGGGCGCTGGGTCCGGAAATTATTTTGGGCCGAACCGCTCGGGGGGGTCCCTGACGAGCTGTTAAGCGGATCCATGGGCTCCGGGGGGCCTGTGGGAGGTTTTGAGGGCGTCCCAGAGGCGAAAGAGTGGAAACGGCAGTTTTTTGGCGATTTTTCGTGGGTGTTAGCCCACGGATCGATGGGGGGGCGCTGGGTCCGGAAATTATTTTGGGCCGAGCCGCTCGGGGGGGTCCCTGACGAGCTGTTAAGCGGATCCATGGGCTCCGGGGGGCCTGTGGGAGGTTTTGAGGGCGTCCCAGAGGCGAAAGAGTGGAAACGGCAGTTTTTTGGCGATTTTTCGTGGGTGTTAGCCCACGGATCGATGGGGGGGCGCTGGGTCCGGAAATTATTTTGGGCCGAGCCGCTCGGGGGGGTCCCTGACGAGCTGTTAAGCGGATCCATGGGCTCCGGGGGGCCTGTGGTAGGTTTTGAGGGCGTCCCAGAGGCGAAAGAGTGGAAACGGCAGTTTTTTGGCGATTTTTCGTGGGTGTTAGCCCACGGATCGATGGGGGGGCGCTGGGTCCGGAAATTATTTTGGGCCGAGCCGCTCGGGGGGGTCCCTGACGAGCTGTTAAGCGGATCCATGGGCTCCGGGGGGCCTGTGGGAGGTTTTGAGGGCGTCCCAGAGGCGAAAGAGTGGAAACGGCAGTTTTTTGGCGATTTTTCGTGGGTGTTAGCCCACGGATCGATGGGGGGGCGCTGGGTCCGGAAATTATTTTGGGCCGAGCCGCTCGGGGGGGTCCCTGACGAGCTGTTAAGCGGATCCATGGGCTCCGGGGGGCCTGTGGGAGGTTTTGAGGGCGTCCCAGAGGCGAAAGAGTGGAAACGGCAGTTTTTTGGCGATTTTTCGTGGGTGTTAGCCCACGGATCGATGGGGGGGCGCTGGGTCCGGAAATTATTTTGGGCCGAGCCGCTCGGGGGGGTCCCTGACGAGCTGTTAAGCGGATCCATGGGCTCCGGGGGGCCTGTGGTAGGTTTTGAGGGCGTCCCAGAGGCGAAAGAGTGGAAACGTCAGTTTTTTGGCGATTTTTCGTGGGTGTTAGCCCACGGATCGATGGGGGGGCGCTGGGTCCGGAAATTATTTTGGGCCGAGCCGCTCGGGGGGGTCCCTGACGAGCTGTTAAGCGGATCCATGGGCTCCGGGGGGCCTGTGGGAGGTTTTGAGGGCGTCCCAGAGGCGAAAGAGTGGAAACGGCAGTTTTTTGGCGATTTTTCGTGGGTGTTAGCCCACGGATCGATGGGGGGGGCGCTGGGTCCGGAAATTATTTTGGGCCGAGCCGCTCGGGGGGGTCCCTGACGAGCTGTTAAGCGGATCCATGGGCTCCGGGGGGCCTGTGGGAGGTTTTGAGGGCGTCCCAGAGGCGAAAGAGTGGAAACGGCAGTTTTTTGGCGATTTTTTGTGGGTGTTAGCCCACGGATCGATGGGGGGGGCGCTGGGTCCGGAAATTATTTTGGGCCGAGCCGCTCGGGGGGGTCCCTGACGAGCTGTTAAGCGGATCCATGGGCTCCGGGGGTCCTGTGGGAGGTTTTGAGGGCGTCCCAGAGGCGAAAGAGTGGAAACGGCAGTTTTTTGGCGATTTTTCGTGGGTGTTAGCCCACGGATCGATGGGGGGGCGCTGGGTCCGGAAATTATTTTGGGCCGAGCCGCTCGGGGGGGTCCCTGACGAGCTGTTAAGCGGATCCATGGGCTCCGGGGGGCCTGTGGGAGGTTTTGAGGGCGTCCCAGAGGCGAAAGAGTGGAAACGGCAGTTTTTTGGCGATTTTTCGTGGGTGTTAGCCCACGGATCGATGGGGGGGCGCTGGGTCCGGAAATTATTTTGGGCCGAGCCGCTCGGGGGGGTCCCTGACGAGCTGTTAAGCGGATCCATGGGCTCCGGGGGGCCTGTGGGAGGTTTTGAGGGCGTCCCAGAGGCAAAAGAGTGGAAACGGCAGTTTTTTGGCGATTTTTCGTGGGTGTTAGCCCACGGATCGATGGGGGGGGCGCTGGGTCCGGAAATTATTTTGGGCCGAGCCGCTCGGCGGGGTCCCTGACGAGCTGTTAAGCGGATCCATGGGCTCCGGGGGGCCTGTGGGAGGTTTTGAGGGCGTCCCAGAGGCGAAAGAGTGGAAACGGCAGTTTTTTGGCGATTTTTCGTGGGTGTTAGCCCACGGATCGATGGGGGGGGCGCTGGGTCCGGAAATTATTTTGGGCCGAGCCGCTCGGGGGGGTCCCTGACGAGCTGTTAAGCGGATCCATGGGCTCCGGGGGGCCTGTGGGAGGTTTTGAGGGCGTCCCAGAGGCGAAAGAGTGGAAACGGCAGTTTTTTGGCGATTTTTCGTGGGTGTTAGCCCACGGATCGATGGGGGGGCGCTGGGTCCGGAAATTATTTTGGGCCGAGCCGCTCGGGGGGGTCCCTGACGAGCTGTTAAGCGGATCCATGGGCTCCGGGGGGCCTGTGGGAGGTTTTGAGGGCGTCCCAGAGGCGAAAGAGTGGAAACGGCAGTTTTTTGGCGATTTTTCGTGGGTGTTAGCCCACGGATCGATGGGGGGGCGCTGGGTCCGGAAATTATTTTGGGCCGAGCCGCTCGGGGGGGTCCCTGACGAGCTGTTAAGCGGATCCATGGGCTCCGGGGGGCCTGTGGGAGGTTTTGAGGGCGTCCCAGAGGCGAAAGAGTGGAAACGGCAGTTTTTTGGCGATTTTTCGTGGGTGTTAGCCCACGGATCGATGGGGGGGCGCTGGGTCCGGAAATTATTTTGGGCCGAGCCGCTCGGGGGGGTCCCTGACGAGCTGTTAAGCGGATCCATGGGCTCCGGGGGGCCTGTGGGAGGTTTTGAGGGCGTCCCAGAGGCGAAAGAGTGGAAACGGCAGTTTTTTGGCGATTTTTCGTGGGTGTTAGCCCACGGATCGATGGGGGGGCGCTGGGTCCGGAAATTATTTTGGGCCGAGCCACTCGGGGGGGTCCCTGACGAGCTGTTAAGCGGATCCATGGGCTCCGGGGGGCCTGTGGGAGGTTTTGAGGGCGTCCCAGAGGCGAAAGAGTGGAAACGGCAGTTTTTTGGCGATTTTTCGTGGGTGTTAGCCCACGGATCGATGGGGGGGCGCTGGGTCCGGAAATTATTTTGGGCCGAGCCGCTCGGGGGGGTCCCTGACGAGCTGTTAAGCGGATCCATGGGCTCCGGGGGGCCTGTGGGAGGTTTTGAGGGCGTCCCAGAGGCGAAAGAGTGGAAACGGCAGTTTTTTGGCGATTTTTCGTGGGTGTTAGCCCACGGATCGATGGGGGGGCGCTGGGTCCGGAAATTATTTTGGGCCGAGCCGCTCGGGGGGGTCCCTGACGAGCTGTTAAGCGGATCCATGGGCTCCGGGGGGCCTGTGGGAGGTTTTGAGGGCGTCCCAGAGGCGAAAGAGTGGAAACGGCAGTTTTTTGGCGATTTTTCGTGGGTGTTAGCCCACGGATAGATGGGGGGGCGCTGGGTCCGGAAATTATTTTGGGCCGAGCTGCTCGGGGGGGTCCCTGACGAGCTGTTAAGCGGATCCATGGGCTCCGGGGGGCCTGTGGGAGGTTTTGAGGGCGTCCCAGAGGCGAAAGAGTGGAAACGGCAGTTTTTTGGCGATTTTTCGTGGGTGTTAGCCCACGGATCGATGGGGGGGCGCTGGGTCCGGAAATTATTTTGGGCCGAGCCGCTCGGGGGGGTCCCTGACGAGCTGTTAAGCGGATCCATGGGCTCCGGGGGGCCTGTGGGAGGTTTTGAGGGCGTCCCAGAGGCAAAAGAGTGGAAACGGCAGTTTTTTGGCGATTTTTCGTGGGTGTTAGCCCACGGATCGATGGGGGGGCGCTGGGTCCGGAAATTATTTTGGGCCGAGCCGCTCGGGGGGGTCCCTGACGAGCTGTTAAGCGGATCCATGGGCTCCGGGGGGCCTGTGGGAGGTTTTGAGGGCGTCCCAGAGGCGAAAGAGTGGAAACGGCAGTTTTTTGGCGATTTTTCGTGGGTGTTAGCCCACGGATCGATGGGGGGGCGCTGGGTCCGGAAATTATTTTGGGCCGAGCCGCTCGGGGGGGTCCCTGACGAGCTTTTAAGCGGATCCATGGGCTCCGGGGGGCCTGTGGGAGGTTTTGAGGGCGTCCCAGAGGCGAAAGAGTGGAAACGGCAGTTTTTTGGCGATTTTTCGTGGGTGTTAGCCCACGGATCGATGGGGGGGCGCTGGGTCCGGAAATTATTTTGGGCCGAGCCACTCGGGGGGGTCCCTGACGAGCTGTTAAGCGGATCCATGGGCTCCGGGGGGCCTGTGGGAGGTTTTGAGGGCGTCCCAGAGGCGAAAGAGTGGAAACGGCAGTTTTTTGGCGATTTTTCGTGGGTGTTAGCCCACGGATCGATGGGGGGGCGCTGGGTCCGGAAATTATTTTGGGCCGAGCCGCTCGGGGGGGTCCCTGACGAGCTGTTAAGCGGATCCATGGGCTCCGGGGGGCCTGTGGGAGGTTTTGAGGGCGTCCCAGAGGCGAAAGAGTGGAAACGGCAGTTTTTTGGCGATTTTTCGTGGGTGTTAGCCCACGGATCGATGGGGGGGCGCTGGGTCCGGAAATTATTTTGGGCCGAGCCGCTCGGGGGGGTCCCTGACGAGCTGTTAAGCAGATCCATGGGCTCCGGGGGGCCTGTGGGAGGTTTTGAGGGCGTCCCAGAGGCGAAAGAGTGGAAACGGCAGTTTTTTGGCGATTTTTCGTGGGTGTTAGCCCACGGATCGATGGGGGGGCGCTGGGTCCAGAAATTATTTTGGGCCGAGCCACTCGGGGGGGTCCCTGACGAGCTGTTAAGCGGATCCATGGGCTCCGGGGGGCCTGTGGGAGGTTTTGAGGGCGTCCCAGAGGCGAAAGAGTGGAAACGGCAGTTTTTTGGCGATTTTTCGTGGGTGTTAGCCCACGGATCGATGGGGGGGCGCTGGGTCCGGAAATTATTTTGGGCCGAGCCACTCGGGGGGGTCCCTGACGAGCTGTTAAGCGGATCCATGGGCTCCGGGGGGCCTGTGGGAGGTTTTGAGGGCGTCCCAGAGGCGAAAGAGTGGAAACGGCAGTTTTTTGGCGATTTTTCGTGGGTGTTAGCCCACGGATCGATGGGGGGGCGCTGGGTCCGGAAATTATTTTGGGCCGAGCCGCTCGGGGGGGTCCCTGACGAGCTGTTAAGCGGATCCATGGGCTCCGGGGGGCCTGTGGGAGGTTTTGAGGGCGTCCCAGAGGCGAAAGAGTGGAAACGGCAGTTTTTTGGCGATTTTTCGTGGGTGTTAGCCCACGGATCGATGGGGGGGCGCTGGGTCCGGAAATTATTTTGGGCCGAGCCGCTCGGGGGGGTCCCTGACGAGCTGTTAAGCGGATCCATGGGCTCCGGGGGGCCTGTGGGAGGTTTTGAGGGCGTCCCAGAGGCGAAAGAGTGGAAACGGCAGTTTTTTGGCGATTTTTCGTGGGTGTTAGCCCACGGATCGATGGGGGGGCGCTGGGTCCGGAAATTATTTTGGGCCGAGCCGCTCGGGGGGGTCCCTGACGAGCTGTTAAGCGGATCCATGGGCTCCGGGGGGCCTGTGGGAGGTTTTGAGGGCGTCCCAGAGGCGAAAGAGTGGAAACGGCAGTTTTTTGGCGATTTTTCGTGGGTGTTAGCCCACGGATCGATGGGGGGGCGCTGGGTCCGGAAATTATTTTGGGCCGAGCCGCTCGGGGGGGTCCCTGACGAGCTGTTAAGCGGATCCATGGGCTCCGGGGGGCCTGTGGGAGGTTTTGAGGGCGTCCCAGAGGCGAAAGAGTGGAAACGGCAGTTTTTTGGCGATTTTTCGTGGGTGTTAGCCCACGGATCGATGGGGGGGCGCTGGGTCCGGAAATTATTTTGGGCCGAGCCGCTCGGGGGGGTCCCTGACGAGCTGTTAAGCGGATCCATGGGCTCCGGGGGGCCTGTGGGAGGTTTTGAGGGCGTCCCAGAGGCGAAAGAGTGGAAACGGCAGTTTTTTGGCGATTTTTCGTGGGTGTTAGCCCACGGATCGATGGGGGGGCGCTGGGTCCGGAAATTATTTTGGGCCGAGCCGCTCGGGGGGGTCCCTGACGAGCTGTTAAGCGGATCCATGGGCTCCGGGGGGCCTGTGGGAGGTTTTGAGGGCGTCCCAGAGGCAAAAGAGTGGAAACGGCAGTTTTTTGGCGATTTTTCGTGGGTGTTAGCCCACGGATCGATGGGGGGGCGCTGGGTCCGGAAATTATTTTGGGCCGAGCCACTCGGGGGGGTCCCTGACGAGCTGTTAAGCGGATCCATGGGCTCCGGGGGGCCTGTGGGAGGTTTTGAGGGCGTCCCAGAGGCAAAAGAGTGGAAACGGCAGTTTTTTGGCGATTTTTCGTGGGTGTTAGCCCACGGATCGATGGGGGGGCGCTGGGTCCGGAAATTATTTTGGGCCGAGCCGCTCGGGGGGGTCCCTGACGAGCTGTTAAGCAGATCCATGGGCTCCGGGGGGCCTGTGGGAGGTTTTGAGGGCGTCCCAGAGGCGAAAGATTTGAAACGGCAGTTTTTTGGCGATTTTTCGTGGGTGTTAGCCCACGGATCGATGGGGGGGCGCTGGGTCCGGAAATTATTTTGGGCCGAGCCGCTCGGGGGGGTCCCTGACGAGCTGTTAAGCGGATCCATGGGCTCCGGTGGGCCTGTGGGAGGTTTTGAGGGCGTCCCAGAGGCGAAAGAGTGGAAACGGCAGTTTTTTGGCGATTTTTCGTGGGTGTTAGCCCACGGATCGATGGGGGGGCGCTGGGTCCGGAAATTATTTTGGGCCGAGCCGCTCGGGGGGGTCCCTGACGAGCTGTTAAGCGGATCCATGGGCTCCGGGGGGCCTGTGGGAGGTTTTGAGGGCATCCCAGAGGCGAAAGAGTGGAAACGGCAGTTTTTTGGCGATTTTTCGTGGGTGTTAGCCCACGGATCGATGGGGGGGCGCTGGGTCCGGAAATTATTTTGGGCCGAGCCGCTCGGGGGGGTCCCTGACGAGCTGTTAAGCGGATCCATGGGCTCCGGGGGGCCTGTGGGAGGTTTTGAGGGCGTCCCAGAGGCGAAAGAGTGGAAACGGCAGTTTTTTGGCGATTTTTCGTGGGTGTTAGCCCACGGATCGATGGGGGGGCGCTGGGTTCGGAAATTATTTTGGGCCGAGCCGCTCGGGGGGGTCCCTGACGAGCTGTTAAGCGGATCCATGGGCTCCGGGGGGCCTGTGGGAGGTTTTGAGGGCGTCCCAGAGGCGAAAGAGTGGAAACGGCAGTTTTTTGGCAATTTTTCGTGGGTGTTAGCCCACGGATCGATGGGGGGGCGCTGGGTCCGGAAATTATTTTGGGCCGAGCCGCTCGGGGGGGTCCCTGACGAGCTGTTAAGCGGATCCATGGGCTCCGGGGGGCCTGTGGGAGGTTTTGAGGGCGTCCCAGAGGCGAAAGAGTGGAAACGGCAGTTTTTTGGCGATTTTTCGTGGGTGTTAGCCCACGGATCGATGGGGGGGCGCTGGGTCCGGAAATTATTTTGGGCCGAGCCGCTCGGAGGGGTCCCTGACGAGCTGTTAAGCGGATCCATGGGCTCCGAGGGGCCTGTGGTAGGTTTTGAGGGCGTCCCAGAGGCGAAAGAGTGGAAACGGCAGTTTTTTGGCGATTTTTCGTGGGTGTTAGCCCACGGATCGATGGGGGGCGCTGGGTCCGGAAATTATTTTGGGCCGAGCCGCTCGGGGGGGTCCCTGACGAGCTGTTAAGCGGATCCATGGGCTCCGGGGGGCCTGTGGGAGGTTTTGAGGGCGTCCCAGAGGCGAAATAGTGGAAACGGCAGTTTTTTGGCGATTTTTCGTGGGTGTTAGCCCACGGATCGATGGGGGGGCGCTGGGTCCGGAAATTATTTTGGGCCGAGCCGCTCGGGGGGGTCCCTGACGAGCTGTTAAGCGGATCCATGGGCTCCGGGGGGCCTGTGGGAGGTTTTGAGGGCATCCCAGAGGCGAAAGAGTGGAAACGGCAGTTTTTTGGCGATTTTTCGTGGGTGTTAGCCCACGGATCGATGGGGGGGGCGCTGGGTCCGGAAATTATTTTGGGCCGAGCCACTCGGGGGGGTCCCTGACGAGCTGTTAAGCGGATCCATGGGCTCCGGGGGGCCTGTGGGAGGTTTTGAGGGCGTCCCAGAGGCGAAAGAGTGGAAACGGCAGTTTTTTGGCGATTTTTCGTGGGTGTTAGCCCACGGATCGATGGGGGGGCGCTGGGTCCGGAAATTATTTTGGGCCGAGCCGCTCGGGGGGGTCCCTGACAAGCTGTTAAGCGGATCCATGGGCTCCGGGGGGCCTGTGGGAGGTTTTGAGGGCGTCCCAGAGGCGAAAGAGTGGAAACGGCAGTTTTTTGGCGATTTTTCGTGGGTGTTAGCCCACGGATCGATGGGGGGGCGCTGGGTCCGGAAATTATTTTGGGCCGAGCCGCTCGGGGGGGTCCCTGACGAGCTATTAAGCGGATCCATGGGCTCCGGGGGGCCTGTGGGAGGTTTTGAGGGCGTCCCAGAGGCGAAAGAGTGGAAACGGCAGTTTTTTGGCGATTTTTCGTGGGTGTTAGCCCACGGATCGATGGGGGGGCGCTGGGTCCGGAAATTATTTTGGGCCGAGCCGCTCGGAGGGGTCCCTGACGAGCTGTTAAGCGGATCCATGGGCTCCGAGGGGCCTGTGGTAGGTTTTGAGGGCGTCCCAGAGGCGAAAGAGTGGAAACGGCAGTTTTTTGGCGATTTTTCGTGGGTGTTAGCCCACGGATCGATGGGGGGCGCTGGGTCCGGAAATTATTTTGGGCCGAGCCGCTCGGGGGGGTCCCTGACGAGCTGTTAAGCGGATCCATGGGCTCCGGGGGGCCTGTGGGAGGTTTTGAGGGCGTCCCAGAGGCGAAAGAGTGGAAACGGCAGTTTTTTGGCGATTTTTCGTGGGTGTTAGCCCACGGATCGATGGGGGGGCGCTGGGTCCGGAAATTATTTTGGGCCGAGCCGCTCGGGGGGGTCCCTGACGAGCTGTTAAGCGGATCCATGGGCTCCGGGGGGCCTGTGGGAGGTTTTGAGGGCGTCCCAGAGGCGAAAGAGTGGAAACGGCAGTTTTTTGGCGATTTTTCGTGGGTGTTAGCCCACGGATCGATGGGGGGGCGCTGGGTCCGGAAATTATTTTGGGCCGAGCCGCTCGGGGGGGTCCCTGACGAGCTGTTAAGCGGATCCATGGGCTCCGGGGGGCCTGTGGGAGGTTTTGAGGGCGTCCCAGAGGCGAAAGAGTGGAAACGGCAGTTTTTTGGCGATTTTTCGTGGGTGTTAGCCCACGGATCGATGGGGGGGCGCTGGGTCCGGAAATTATTTTGGGCCGAGCCGCTCCGGGGGGTCCCTGACGAGCTGTTAAGCGGATCCATGGGCTCCGGGGGGCCTGTGGGAGGTTTTGAGGGCGTCCCAGAGGCGAAATAGTGGAAACGGCAGTTTTTTGGCGATTTTTCGTGGGTGTTAGCCCACGGATCAATGGGGGGGCGCTGGGTCCGGAAATTATTTTGGGCCGAGCCGCTCGGGGGGGTCCCTGACGAGCTGTTAAGCGGATCCATGGGCTCCGGGGGGCCTGTGGGAGGTTTTGAGGGCGTCCCAGAGGCGAAAGAGTGGAAACGGCAGTTTTTTGGCGATTTTTCGTGGGTGTTAGCCCACGGATCGATGGGGGGGCGCTGGGTCCGGAAATTATTTTGGGACGAGCCGCTCGGGGGGGTCCCTGACGAGCTGTTAAGCGGATCCATGGGCTCCGGGGGGCCTGTGGGAGGTTTTGAGGGCGTCCCAGAGGCGAAAGAGTGGAAACGGCAGTTTTTTGGCGATTTTTCGTGGGTGTTAGCCCACGGATCGATGGGGGGGCGCTGGGTCCGGAAATTATTTTGGGCCGAGCCGCTCAGGGGGGTCCCTGACGAGCTGTTAAGCGGATCCATGGGCTCCGGGGGGCCTGTGGGAGGTTTTGAGGGCATCCCAGAGGCGAAAGAGTGGAAACGGCAGTTTTTTGGCGATTTTTCGTGGGTGTTAGCCCACGGATCGATGGGGGGGCGCTGGGTCCGGAAATTATTTTGGGCCGAGCCGCTCGGGGGGGTCCCTGACGAGCTGTTAAGCGGATCCATGGGCTCCGGGGGGCCTGTGGGAGGTTTTGAGGGCGTCCCAGAGGCGAAAGAGTGGAAACGGCAGTTTTTTGGCGATTTTTCGTGGGTGTTAGCCCACGGATCGATGGGGGGGCGCTGGGTCCGGAAATTATTTTGGGCCGAGCCGCTCGGGGGGGTCCCTGACGAGCTGTTAAGCGGATCCATGGGCTCCGGGGGGCCTGTGGGAGGTTTTGAGGGCGTCCCAGAGGCGAAAGAGTGGAAACGGCAGTTTTTTGGCGATTTTTCGTGGGTGTTAGCCCACGGATCGATGGGGGGGCGCTGGGTCCGGAAATTATTTTGGGCCGAGCCGCTCGGGGGGGTCCCTGACGAGCTGTTAAGCGGATCCATGGGCTCCGGGGGGCCTGTGGGAGGTTTTGAGGGCGTCCCAGAGGCGAAAGAGTGGAAACGGCAGTTTTTTGGCGATTTTTCGTGGGTGTTAGCCCACGGATCGATGGGGGGGCGCTGGGTCCGGAAATTATTTTGGGCCGAGCCGCTCGGGGGGGTCCCTGACGAGCTGTTAAGCGGATCCATGGGCTCCGGGGGGCCTGTGGGAGGTTTTGAGGGCGTCCCAGAGGCGAAAGAGTGGAAACGGCAGTTTTTTGGCGATTTTTCGTGGGTGTTAGCCCACGGATCGATGGGGGGGCGCTGGGTCCGGAAATTATTTTGGGCCGAGCCGCTCGGGGGGGTCCCTGACGAGCTGTTAAGTGGATCCATGGGCTCCGGGGGGCCTGTGGTAGGTTTTGAGGGCGTCCCAGAGGCGAAAGAGTGGAAACGGCAGTTTTTTGGCGATTTTTCGTGGGTGTTAGCCCACGGATCGATGGGGGGGCGCTGGGTCCGGAAATTATTTTGGGCCGAGCCGCTCGGGGGGGTCCCTGACGAGCTGTTAAGCGGATCCATGGGCTCCGGGGGGCCTGTGGGAGGTTTTGAGGGCGTCCCAGAGGCGAAAGAGTGGAAACGGCAGTTTTTTGGCGATTTTTCGTGGGTGTTAGCCCACGGATCGATGGGGGGGCGCTGGGTCCGGAAATTATTTTGGGCCGAGCCACTCGGGGGGGTCCCTGACGAGCTGTTAAGCGGATCCATGGGCTCCGGGGGGCCTGTGGTAGGTTTTGAGGGCGTCCCAGAGGCGAAAGAGTGGAAACGGCAGTTTTTTGGCGATTTTTCATGGGTGTTAGCCCACGGATCGATGGGGGGGCGCTGGGTCCGGAAATTATTTTGGGCCGAGCCGCTCGGGGGGGTCCCTGACGAGCTGTTAAGCGGATCCATGGGCTCCGGGGGGCCTGTGGGAGGTTTTGAGGGCGTCCCAGAGGCGAAAGAGTGGAAACGGCAGTTTTTGGCGATTTTTCGTGGGTGTTAGCCCACGGATCGATGGGGGCGCTGGGTCCGGAAATTATTTTGGGCCGAGCCGCTCGGGGGGGTCCCTGACGAGCTGTTAAGCGGATCCATGGGCTCCGGGGGGCCTGTGGGAGGTTTTGAGGGCGTCCCAGAGGCGAAAGAGTGGAAACGGCAGTTTTTTGGCGATTTTTTCGTAGGTGTTAGCCCACGGATCGATGGGGGGGCGCTGGGTCCGGAAATTATTTTGGGCCGAGCCACTCGGGGGGGTCCCTGACGAGCTGTTAAGCGGATCCATGGGCTCCGGGGGGCCTGTGGGAGGTTTTGAGGGCGTCCCAGAGGCGAAAGAGTGGAAACGGCAGTTTTTTGGCGATTTTTCGTGGGTGTTAGCCCACGGATCGATGGGGGGCGCTGGGTCCGGAAATTATTTTGGACCGAGCCGCTCGGGGGGGTCCCTGACGAGCTGTTAAGCGGATCCATGGGCTCCGGGGGGCCTGTGGGAGGTTTTGAGGGCGTCCCAGAGGCGAAAGAGTGGAAACGGCAGTTTTTTGGCGATTTTTCGTGGGTGTTAGCCCACGGATCGATGGGGGGGCGCTGGGTCCGGAAATTATTTTGGGCCGAGCCGCTCGGGGGGGTCCCTGACGAGCTGTTAAGCGGATCCATGGGCTCCGGGGGGCCTGTGGGAGGTTTTGAGGGCGTCCCAGAGGCGAAAGAGTGGAAACGGCAGTTTTTTGGCGATTTTTCGTGGGTGTTAGCCCACGGATCGATGGGGGGGCGCTGGGTCCGGAAATTATTTTGGGCCGAGCCGCTCGGGGGGGTCCCTGACGAGCTGTTAAGCGGATTCATGGGCTCCGGGGGGCCTGTGGGAGGTTTTGAGGGCGTCCCAGAGGCGAAAGAGTGGAAACGGCAGTTTTTTGGCGATTTTTCGTGGGTGTTAGCCCACGGATCGATGGGGGGGCGCTGGGTCCGGAAATTATTTTGGGCCGAGCCGCTCGGGGGGGTCCCTGACGAGCTGTTAAGCGGATCCATGGGCTCCGGGGGGCCTGTGGGAGGTTTTGAGGGCGTCCCAGAGGCGAAAGAGTGGAAACGGCAGTTTTTTGGCGATTTTTTCGTGGGTGTTAGCCCACGGATCGATGGGGGGGCGCTGGGTCCGGAAATTATTTTGGGCCGAGCCACTCGGGGGGGTCCCTGACGAGCTGTTAAGCGGATCCATGGGCTCCGGGGGGCCTGTGGGAGGTTTTGAGGGCGTCCCAGAGGCGAAAGAGTGGAAACGGCAGTTTTTTGGCGATTTTTCGTGGGTGTTAGCCCACGGATCGATGGGGGGGGCGCTGGGTCCGGAAATTATTTTGGGCCGAGCCGCTCGGGGGGGTCCCTGACGAGCTGTTAAGCGGATCCATGGGCTCCGGGGGGCCTGTGGGAGGTTTTGAGGGCGTCCCAGAGGCGAAAGAGTGGAAACGGCAGTTTTTTGGCGATTTTTCGTGGGTGTTAGCCCACGGATCGATGGGGGGGCGCTGGGTCCGGAAATTATTTTGGGCCGAGCCGCTCGGGGGGGTCCCTGACGAGCTGTTAAGCGGATCCATGGGCTCCGGGGGGCCTGTGGGAGGTTTTGAGGGCGTCCCAGAGGCGAAAGAGTGGAAACGGCAGTTTTTTGGCGATTTTTCGTGGGTGTTAGCCCACGGATCGATGGGGGGGCGCTGGGTCCGGAAATTATTTTGGGCCGAGCCGCTCGGGGGGGTCCCTGACGAGCTGTTAAGCGGATCCATGGGCTCCGGGGGGCCTGTGGGAGGTTTTGAGGGCGTCCCAGAGGCGAAAGAGTGGAAACGGCAGTTTTTTGGCGATTTTTCGTGGGTGTTAGCCCACGGATCGATGGGGGGGCGCTGGGTCCGGAAATTATTTTGGGCCGAGCCGCTCGGGGGGGTCCCTGACGAGCTGTTAAGCGGATCCATGGGCTCCGGGGGGCCTGTGGGAGGTTTTGAGGGCGTCCCAGAGGCGAAAGAGTGGAAACGGCAGTTTTTTGGCGATTTTTCGTGGGTGTTAGCCCACGGATCGATGGGGGGGCGCTAGGTCCGGAAATTATTTTGGGCCGAGCCGCTCGGGGGGGTCCCTGACGAGCTGTTAAGCGGATCCATGGGCTCCGGGGGGCCTGTGGGAGGTTTTGAGGGCGTCCCAGAGGCGAAAGAGTGGAAACGGCAGTTTTTTGGCGATTTTTCGTGGGTGTTAGCCCACGGATCGATGGGGGGGCGCTGGGTCCGGAAATTATTTTGGGCCGAGCCGCTCGGGGGGGTCCCTGACGAGCTGTTAAGCGGATCCATGGGCTCCGGGGGGCCTGTGGGAGGTTTTGAGGGCGTCCCAGAGGCGAAAGAGTGGAAACGGCAGTTTTTTGGCAATTTTTCGTGGGTGTTAGCCCACGGATCGATGGGGGGGCGCTGGGTCCGGAAATTATTTTGGGCCGAGCCGCTCGGGGGGGTCCCTGACGAGCTGTTAAGCGGATCCATGGGCTCCGGGGGGCCTGTGGGAGGTTTTGAGGGCGTCCCAGAGGCGAAAGAGTGGAAACGGCAGTTTTTTGGCGATTTTTCGTGGGTGTTAGCCCACGGATCGATGGGGGGGCGCTGGGTCCGGAAATTATTTTGGACCGAGCCGCTCGGGGGGTCCCTGACGAGCTGTTAAGCGGATCCATGGGCTCCGGGGGGCCTGTGGGAGGTTTTGAGGGCGTCCCAGAGGCGAAAGAGTGGAAACGGCAGTTTTTTGGCGATTTTTCGTGGGTGTTAGCCCACGGATCGATGGGGGGGCACTGGGTCCGGAAATTATTTTGGGCCGAGCCGCTCGGGGGGGTCCCTGACGAGCTGTTAAGCGGATCCATGGGCTCCGGGGGGCCTGTGGGAGGTTTTGAGGGCGTCCCAGAGGCGAAAGAGTGGAAACGGCAGTTTTTTGGCGATTTTTCGTGGGTGTTAGCCCACGGATCGATGGGGGGGGCGCTGGGTCCGGAAATTATTTTGGGCCGAGCCGCTCGGGGGGGTCCCTAACGAGCTGTTAAGCGGATCCATGGGCTCCGGGGGGCCTGTGGGAGGTTTTGAGGGCGTCCCAGAGGCGAAAGAGTGGAAACGGCAGTTTTTTGGCGATTTTTCGTGGGTGTTAGCCCACGGATCGATGGGGGGGCGCTGGGTCCGGAAATTATTTTGGGCCGAGCCGCTCGGGGGGGTCCCTGACGAGCTGTTAAGCGGATCCATGGGCTCCGGGGGGCCTGTGGGAGGTTTTGAGGGCGTCCCAGAGGCGAAAGAGTGGAAACGGCAGTTTTTTGGCGATTTTTCGTGGGTGTTAGCCCACGGATCGATGGGGGGGCGCTGGGCCCGGAAATTATTTTGGGCCGAGCCGCTCGGGGGGGTCCCTGACGAGCTGTTAAGAGGATCCATGGGCTCCGGGGGGCCTGTGGGAGGTTTTGAGGGCGTCCCAGAGGCGAAAGAGTGGAAACGGCAGTTTTTTGGCGATTTTTCGTGGGTGTTAGCCCACGGATCGATGGGGGGGCGCTGGGTCCGGAAATTATTTTGGGCCGAGCCGCTCGGGGGGGTCCCTGACGAGCTGTTAAGCGGATCCATGGGCTCCGGGGGGCCTGTGGGAGGTTTTGAGGGCGTCCCAGAGGCGAAAGAGTGGAAACGGCAGTTTTTTGGCGATTTTTCGTGGGTGTTAGCCCACGGATCGATGGGGGGGCGCTGGGTCCGGAAATTATTTTGGGCCGAGCCGCTCGGGGGGGTCCCTGACGAGCTGTTAAGCGGATCCATGGGCTCCGGGGGGCCTGTGGGAGGTTTTGAGGGCGTCCCAGAGGCGAAAGAGTGGAAACGGCAGTTTTTTGGCGATTTTTCGTGGGTGTTAGCCCACGGATCGATGGGGGGGCGCTGGGTCCGGAAATTATTTTGGGCCGAGCCGCTCGGGGGGGTCCCTGACGAGCTGTTAAGCGGATCCATGGGCTCCGGGGGGCCTGTGGGAGGTTTTGAGGGCGTCCCAGAGGCGAAAGAGTGGAAACGGCAGTTTTTTGGCGATTTTTCGTGGGTGTTAGCCCACGGATCGATGGGGGGGCGCTGGGTCCGGAAATTATTTTGGGCCGAGCCGCTCGGGGGGGTCCCTGACGAGCTGTTAAGCGGATCCATGGGCTCCGGGGGGCCTGTGGGAGGTTTTGAGGGCGTCCCAGAGGCGAAAGAGTGGAAACGGCAGTTTTTTGGCGATTTTTCGTGGGTGTTAGCCCACGGATCGATGGGGGGGCGCTGGGTCCGGAAATTATTTTGGGCCGAGCCGCTCGGGGGGGTCCCTGACGAGCTGTTAAGCGGATCCATGGGCTCCGGGGGGCCTGTGGGAGGTTTTGAGGGCGTCCCAGAGGCGAAAGAGTGGAAACGGCAGTTTTTTGGCGATTTTTCGTGGGTGTTAGCCCACGGATCGATGGGGGGGCGCTGGGTCCGGAAATTATTTTGGACCGAGCCGCTCGGGGGGTCCCTGAAGAGCTGTTAAGCGGATCCATGGGCTCCGGGGGGCCTGTGGGAGGTTTTGAGGGCGTCCCAGAGGCGAAAGAGTGGAAACGGCAGTTTTTTGGCGATTTTTCGTGGGTGTTAGCCCACGGATCGATGGGGGGGCGCTGGGTCCGGAAATTATTTTGGGCCGAGCCGCTCGGGGGGGTCCCTGACGAGCTGTTAAGCGGATCCATGGGCTCCGGGGGGCCTGTGGGAGGTTTTGAGGGCGTCCCAGAGGCGAAAGAGTGGAAACGGCAGTTTTTTGGCGATTTTTCGTGGGTGTTAGCCCACGGATCGATGGGGGGGCGCTGGGTCCGGAAATTATTTTGGGCCGAGCCGCTCGGGGGGGTCCCTAACGAGCTGTTAAGCGGATCCATGGGCTCCGGGGGGCCTGTGGGAGGTTTTGAGGGCGTCCCAGAGGCGAAAGAGTGGAAACGGCAGTTTTTTGGCGATTTTTCGTGGGTGTTAGCCCACGGATCGATGGGGGGGCGCTGGGTCCGGAAATTATTTTGGGCCGAGCTGCTCGGGGGGGTCCCTGACGAGCTGTTAAGCGGATCCATGGGCTCCGGGGGGCCTGTGGGAGGTTTTGAGGGCGTCCCAGAGGCGAAAGAGTGGAAACGGCAGTTTTTTGGCGATTTTTCGTGGGTGTTAGCCCACGGATCGATGGGGGGGCGCTGGGTCCGGAAATTATTTTGGGCCGAGCCGCTCGGGGGGGTCCCTGACGAGCTGTTAAGCGGATCCATGGGCTCCGGGGGGCCTGTGGGAGGTTTTGAGGGCGTCCCAGAGGCGAAAGAGTGGAAACGGCAGTTTTTTGGCGATTTTTCGTGGGTGTTAGCCCACGGATCGATGGGGGGGCGCTGGGTCCGGAAATTATTTTGGGCCGAGCCGCTCGGGGGGGTTCCTGACGAGCTGTTAAGCGGATCCATGGGCTCCGGGGGGCCTGTGGGAGGTTTTGAGGGCGTCCCAGAGGCGAAAGAGTGGAAACGGCAGTTTTTTGGCGATTTTTCGTGGGTGTTAGCCCACGGATCGATGGGGGGGGCGCTGGGTCCGGAAATTATTTTGGGCCGAGCCGCTCGGGGGGGTCCCTGACGAGCTGTTAAGCGAATCCATGGGCTCCGGGGGGCCTGTGGGAGGTTTTGAGGGCGTCCCAGAGGCGAAAGAGTGGAAACGGCAGTTTTTTGGCGATTTTTCGTGGGTGTTAGCCCACGGATCGATGGGGGGGCGCTGGGCCCGGAAATTATTTTGGGCCGAGCCGCTCGGGGGGGTCCCTGACGAGCTGTTAAGCGGATCCATGGGCTCCGGGGGGCCTGTGGGAGGTTTTGAGGGCGTCCCAGAGGCGAAAGAGTGGAAACGGCAGTTTTTTGGCGATTTTTCGTGGGTGTTAGCCCACGGATCGATGGGGGGGCGCTGGGTCCGGAAATTATTTTGGGCCGAGCCGCTCGGGGGGGTCCCTGACGAGCTGTTAAGCGGATCCATGGGCTCCGGGGGGCCTGTGGGAGGTTTTGAGGGCGTCCCAGAGGCGAAAGAGTGGAAACGGCAGTTTTTTGGCGATTTTTCGTGGGTGTTAGCCCACGGATCGATGGGGGGGCGCTGGGTCCGGAAATTATTTTGGGCCGAGCCGCTCGGGGGGGTCCCTGACGAGCTGTTAAGCGGATCCATGGGCTCCGGGGGGCCTGTGGGAGGTTTTGAGGGCGTCCCAGAGGCGAAAGAGTGGAAACGGCAGTTTTTTGGCGATTTTTCGTGGGTGTTAGCCCACGGATCGATGGGGGGGCGCTGGGTCCGGAAATTATTTTGGGCCGAGCCGCTCGGGGGGGTCCCTGACGAGCTGTTAAGCGGATCCATGGGCTCCGGGGGGCCTGTGGGAGGTTTTGAGGGCGTCCCAGAGGCGAAAGAGTGGAAACGGCAGTTTTTTGGCGATTTTTCGTGGGTGTTAGCCCACGGATCGATGGGGGGGCGCTGGGTCCGGAAATTATTTTGGGCCGAGCCGCTCGGGGGGGTCCCTGACGAGCTGTTAAGCGGATCCATGGGCTCCGGGGGGCCTGTGGGAGGTTTTGAGGGCGTCCCAGAGGCGAAAGAGTGGAAACGGCAGTTTTTTGGCGATTTTTCGTGGGTGTTAGCCCACGGATCGATGGGGGGGCGCTGGGTCCGGAAATTATTTTGGGCCGAGCCGCTCGGAGGGGTCCCTGACGAGCTGTTAAGCGGATCCATGGGCTCCGGGGGGCCTGTGGGAGGTTTTGAGGGCGTCCCAGAGGCGAAAGAGTGGAAACGGCAGTTTTTTGGCGATTTTTCGTGGGTGTTAGCCCACGGATCGATGGGGGGGCGCTGGGTCCGGAAATTATTTTGGGCCGAGCCGCTCGGGGGGGTCCCTGACGAGCTGTTAAGCGGATCCATGGGCTTCGGGGGGCCTGTGGGAGGTTTTGAGGGCGTCCCAGAGGCGAAAGAGTGGAAACGGCAGTTTTTTGGCGATTTTTCGTGGGTGTTAGCCCACGGATCGATGGGGGGGGCGCTGGGTCCGGAAATTATTTTGGGCCGAGCCGCTCGGGGGGGTCCCTGACGAGCTTTTAAGCGGATCCATGGGCTCCGGGGGGCCTGTGGGAGGTTTTGAGGGCGTCCCAGAGGCGAAAGAGTGGAAACGGCAGTTTTTTGGCGATTTTTCGTGGGTGTTAGCCCACGGATCGATGGGGGGGCGCTGGGTCCGGAAATTATTTTGGGCCGAGCCGCTCGGGGGGGTCCCTGACGAGCTGTTAAGCGGATCCATGGGCTCCGGGGGGCCTGTGGGAGGTTTGGAGGGCGTCCCAGAGGCGAAAGAGTGGAAACGGCAGTTTTTTGGCGATTTTTCGTGGGTGTTAGCCCACGGATCGATGGGGGGGCGCTGGGTCCGGAAATTATTTTGGGCCGACCCGCTCGGGGGGGTCCCTGACGAGCTGTTAAGCGGATCCATGGGCTCCGAGGGGCCTGTGGGAGGTTTTGAGGGCGTCCCAGAGGCGAAAGAGTGGAAACGGCAGTTTTTTGGCGATTTTTCGTGGGTGTTAGCCCACGGATCGATGGGGGGGCGCTGGGTCCGGAAATTATTTTGGGCCGAGCCGCTCGGGGGGGTCCCTGACGAGCTGTTAAGCGGATCCATGGGCTCCGGGGGGCCTGTGGGAGGTTTTGAGGGCGTCCCAGAGGCGAAAGAGTGGAAACGGCAGTTTTTTGGCGATTTTTTGTGGGTGTTAGCCCACGGATCGATGGGGGGGCGCTGGGTCCGGAAATTATTTTGGGCCGAGCCACTCGGGGGGGTCCCTGACGAGCTGTTAAGCGGATCCATGGGCTCCGGGGGGCCTGTGGGAGGTTTTGAGGGCGTCCCAGAGGCGAAAGAGTGGAAACGGCAGTTTTTTGGCGATTTTTCGTGGGTGTTAGCCCACGGATCGATGGGGGGGCGCTGGGTCCGGAAATTATTTTGGGCCGAGCCGCTCGGGGGGGTCCCTGACGAGCTGTTAAGCGGATCCATGGGCTCCGGGGGGCCTGTGGGAGGTTTTGAGGGCGTCCCAGAGGCGAAAGAGTGGAAACGGCAGTTTTTTGGCGATTTTTCGTGGGTGTTAGCCCACGGATCGATGGGGGGGCGCTGGGTCCGGAAATTATTTTGGGCCGAGCCGCTCGGGGGGGTCCCTGACGAGCTGTTAAGCGGATCCATGGGCTCCGGGGGGCCTGTGGGAGGTTTTGAGGGCGTCCCAGAGGCGAAAGAGTGGAAACGGCAGTTTTTTGGCGATTTTTCGTGGGTGTTAGCCCACGGATCGATGGGGGGGCGCTGGGTCCGGAAATTATTTTGGGCCGAGCCGCTCGGGGGGGTCCCTGACGAGCTGTGAAGCGGATCCATGGGCTCCGGGGGGCCTGTGGGAGGTTTTGAGGGCGTCCCAGAGGCGAAAGAGTGGAAACGGCAGTTTTTTGGCGATTTTTCGTGGGTGTTAGCCCACGGATCGATGGGGGGGCGCTGGGTCCGGAAATTATTTTGGGCCGAGCCGCTCGGGGGGGTCCCTGACGAGCTGTTAAGCGGATCCATGGGCTCCGGGGGGCCTGTGGTAGGTTTTGAGGGCGTCCCAGAGGCGAAAGAGTGGAAACGGCAGTTTTTTGGCGATTTTTCGTGGGTGTTAGCCCACGGATCGATGGGGGGGCGCTGGGTCCGGAAATTATTTTGGGCCGAGCCGCTCGGGGGGGTCCCTGACGAGCTGTTAAGCGGATCCATGGGCTCCGGGGGGCCTGTGGGAGGTTTTGAGGGCGTCCCAGAGGCGAAAGAGTGGAAACGGCAGTTTTTTGGCGATTTTTCGTGGGTGTTAGCCCACGGATCGATGGGGGGGCGCTGGGTCCGGAAATTATTTTGGGCCGAGCCGCTCGGGGGGGTCCCTGACGAGCTGTTAAGCGGATCCATGGGCTCCGGGGGGCCTGTTGGAGGTTTTGAGGGCATCCCAGAGGCGAAAGAGTGGAAACGGCAGTTTTTTGGCGATTTTTCGTGGGTGTTAGCCCACGGATCGATGGGGGGGCGCTGGGTCCGGAAATTATTTTGGGCCGAGCCGCTCGGGGGGGTCCCTGACGAGCTGTTAAGCGGATCCATGGGCTCCGGGGGGCCTGTGGGAGGTTTTGAGGGCGTCCCAGAGGCGAAAGAGTGGAAACGGCAGTTTTTTGGCGATTTTTCGTGGGTGTTAGCCCACGGATCGATGGGGGGGCGCTGGGTCCGGAAATTATTTTGGGCCGAGCCGCTCGGGGGGGTCCCTGACGAGCTGTTAAGCGGATCCATGGGCTCCGGGGGGCCTGTGGGAGGTTTTGAGGGCGTCCCAGAGGCGAAAGAGTGGAAACGGCAGTTTTTTGGCGATTTTTCGTGGGTGTTAGCCCACGGATCGATGGGGGGGCGCTGGGTCCGGAAATTATTTTGGGCCGAGCCGCTCGGGGGGGTCCCTGACGAGCTGTTAAGCGGATCCATGGGCTCCGGGGGGCCTGTGGGAGGTTTTGAGGGCGTCCCAGAGGCGAAAGAGTGGAAACGGCAGTTTTTTGGCGATTTTTCGTGGGTGTTAGCCCACGGATCGATGGGGGGGCGCTGGGTCCGGAAATTATTTTGGGCCGAGCCGCTCGGGGGGGTCCCTGACGAGCTGTTAAGCGGATCCATGGGCTCCGGGGGGCCTGTGGGAGGTTTTGAGGGCGTCCCAGAGGCGAAAGAGTGGAAACGGCAGTTTTTTGGCGATTTTTCGTGGGTGTTAGCCCACGGATCGATGGGGGGGCGCTGGGTCCGGAAATTATTTTGGGCCGAGCCGCTCGGGGGGGTCCCTGACGAGCTGTTAAGCGGATCCATGGGCTCCGGGGGGCCTGTGGGAGGTTTTGAGGGCGTCCCAGAGGCGAAAGAGTGGAAACGGCAGTTTTTTGGCGATTTTTCGTGGGTGTTAGCCCACGGATCGATGGGGGGGCGCTGGGTCCGGAAATTATTTTGGGCCGAGCCGCTCGGGGGGGTCCCTGACGAGCTGTTAAGCGGATCCATGGGCTCCGGGGGGCCTGTGGGAGGTTTTGAGGGCGTCCCAGAGGCGAAAGAGTGGAAACGGCAGTTTTTTGGCGATTTTTCGTGGGTGTTAGCCCACGGATCGATGGGGGGGCGCTGGGTCCGGAAATTATTTTGGGCCGAGCCGCTCGGGGGGGTCCCTGACGAGCTGTTAAGCGGATCCATGGGCTCCGGGGGGCCTGTGGGAGGTTTTGAGGGCGTCCCAGAGGCGAAAGAGTGGAAACGGCAGTTTTTTGGCGATTTTTCGTGGGTGTTAGCCCACGGATCGATGGGGGGGCGCTGGGTCCAGAAATTATTTTGGGCCGAGCCGCTCGGGGGGGTCCCTGACGAGCTGTTAAGCGGATCCATGGGCTCCGGGGGGCCTGTGGGAGGTTTTGAGGGCGTCCCAGAGGCGAAAGAGTGGAAACGGCAGTTTTTTGGCGATTTTTCGTGGGTGTTAGCCCACGGATCGATGGGGGGGCGCTGGGTCCGGAAATTATTTTGGGCCGAGCCGCTCGGGGGGGTCCCTGACGAGCTGTTAAGCGGATCCATGGGCTCCGGGGGGCCTGTGGGAGGTTTTGAGGGCGTCCCAGAGGCGAAAGAGTGGAAACGGCAGTTTTTTGGCGATTTTTCGTGGGTGTTAGCCCACGGATCGATGGGGGGGCACTGGGTCCGGAAATTATTTTGGGCCGAGCCGCTCGGGGGGTTCCCTGACGAGCTGTTAAGCGGATCCATGGGCTCCGGGGGGCCTGTGGGAGGTTTTGAGGGCGTCCCAGAGGCGAAAGAGTGGAAACGGCAGTTTTTTGGCGATTTTTCGTGGGTGTTAGCCCACGGATCGATGGGGGGGCGCTGGGTCCGGAAATTATTTTAGGCCGAGCCGCTCGGGGGGGTCCCTGACGAGCTGTTAAGCGGATCCATGGGCTCTGGGGGGCCTGTGGGAGGTTTTGAGGGCGTCCCAGAGGCGAAAGAGTGGAAACGGCAGTTTTTTGGCGATTTTTCGTGGGTGTTAGCCCACGGATCGATGGGGGGGCGCTGGGTCCGGAAATTATTTTGGGCCGAGCCGCTCGGGGGGGTCCCTGACGAGCTGTTAAGCGGATCCATGGGCTCCGGGGGGCCTGTGGGAGGTTTTGAGGGCGTCCCAGAGGCGAAAGAGTGGAAACGGCAGTTTTTTGGCAATTTTTCGTGGGTGTTAGCCCACGGATCGATGGGGGGGCGCTGGGTCCGGAAATTATTTTGGGCCGAGCCGCTCGGGGGGGTCCTTGACGAGCTGTTAAGCGGATCCATGGGCTCCGGGGGGCCTGTGGGAGGTTTTGAGGGCGTCCCAGAGGTGAAAGAGTGGAAACGGCAGTTTTTTGGCGATTTTTCGTGGGTGTTAGCCCACGGATCGATGGGGGGGCGCTGGGTCCGGAAATTATTTTGGGCCGAGCCGCTCGGGGGGGTCCCTGACGAGCTGTCAAGCGGATCCATGGGCTCCGGGGGGCCTGTGGGAGGTTTTGAGGGCGTCCCAGAGGCGAAAGAGTGGAAACGGCAGTTTTTTGGCGATTTTTCGTGGGTGTTAGCCCACGGATCGATGGGGGGGCGCTGGGTCCGGAAATTATTTTGGGCCGAGCCGCTCGGGGGGGTCCCTGACGAGCTGTTAAGCGGATCCATGGGCTCCGGGGGGCCTGTGGGAGGTTTTGAGGGCGTCCCAGAGGCGAAAGAGTGGAAACGGCAGTTTTTTGGCGATTTTTCGTGGGTGTTAGCCCACGGATAGATGGGGGGGCGCTGGGTCCGGAAATTATTTTGGGCCGAGCCGCTCGGGGGGGTCCCTGACGAGCTGTTAAGCGGATCCATGGGCTCCGGGGGGCCTGTGGGAGGTTTTGAGGGCGTACCAGAGGCGAAAGAGTGGAAACGGCAGTTTTTTGGCGATTTTTCGTGGGTGTTAGCCCACGGATCGATGGGGGGGCGCTGGGTCCGGAAATTATTTTGGGCCGAGCCGCTCGGGGGGGTCCCTGACGAGCTGTTAAGCGGATCCATGGGCTCCGGGGGGCCTGTGGGAGGTTTTGAGGGCGTCCCAGAGGCGAAAGAGTGGAAACGACAGTTTTTTGGCGATTTTTCGTGGGTGTTAGCCCACGGATCGATGGGGGGGCGCTGGGTCCGGAAATTATTTTAGGCCGAGCCGCTCGGGGGGGTCCCTGACGAGCTGTCAAGCGGATCCATGGGCTCCGGGGGGCCTGTGGGAGGTTTTGAGGGCGTCCCAGAGGCGAAAGAGTGGAAACGGCAGTTTTTTGGCGATTTTTCGTGGGTGTTAGCCCACGGATCGATGGGGGGGCGCTGGGTCCGGAAATTATTTTGGGCCGAGCCGCTCGGGGGGGTCCCTGACGAGCTGTTAAGCGGATCCATGGGCTCCGGGGGGCCTGTGGGAGGTTTTGAGGGCGTCCCAGAGGCGAAAGAGTGGAAACGGCAGTTTTTTGGCGATTTTTCGTGGGTGTTAGCCCACGGATCGATGGGGGGGCGCTGGGTCCGGAAATTATTTTGGGCCGAGCCGCTCGGGGGGGTCCCTGACGAGCTGTTAAGCGGATCCATGGGCTCCGGGGGGCCTGTGGGAGGTTTTGAGGGCGTCCCAGAGGCGAAAGAGTGGAAACGGCAGTTTTTTGGCGATTTTTCGTGGGTGTTAGCCCACGGATCGATGGGGGGGCGCTGGGTCCGGAAATTATTTTGGGCCGAGCCGCTCGGGGGGGTCCCTGACGAGCTGTTAAGCGGATCCATGGGCTCCGGGGGGCCTGTGGGAGGTTTTGAGGGCGTCCCAGAGGCGAAAGAGTGGAAACGGCAGTTTTTTGGCGATTTTTCGTGGGTGTTAGCCCACGGATCGATGGGGGGGCGCTGGGTCCGGAAATTATTTTGGGCCGAGCCGCTCGGGGGGGTCCCTGACGAGCTGTTAAGAGGATCCATGGGCTCCGGGGGGCCTGTGGGAGGTTTTGAGGGCGTCCCAGAGGCGAAAGAGTGGAAACGGCAGTTTTTTGGCGATTTTTCGTGGGTGTTAGCCCACGGATCGATGGGGGGGCGCTGGGTCCGGAAATTATTTTGGGCCGAGCCGCTCGGGGGGGTCCCTGACGAGCTGTTAAGCGGATCCATGGGCTCCGGGGGGCCTGTGGGAGGTTTTGAGGGCGTCCCAGAGGCGAAAGAGTGGAAACGGCAGTTTTTTGGCGATTTTTCGTGGGTGTTAGCCCACGGATCGATGGGGGGGCGCTGGGTCCGGAAATTATTTTGGGCCGAGCCGCTCGGGGGGGTCCCTGACGAGCTGTTAAGCGGATCCATGGGCTCCGGGGGGCCTGTGGGAGGTTTTGAGGGCGTCCCAGAGGCGAAAGAGTGGAAACGGCAGTTTTTTGGCGATTTTTCGTGGGTGTTAGCCCACGGATCGATGGGGGGGCGCTGGGTCCGGAAATTATTTTGGCCCGAGCCGCTCGGGGGGGTCCCTGACGAGCTGTTAAGCGGATCCATGGGCTCCGGGGGGCCTGTGGGAGGTTTTGAGGGCGTCCCAGAGGCGAAAGAGTGGAAACGGCAGTTTTTTGGCGATTTTTCGTGGGTGTTAGCCCACGGATCGATGGGGGGGCGCTGGGTCCGGAAATTATTTTGGGCCGAGCCGCTCGGGGGGGTCCCTGACGAGCTGTTAAGCGGATCCATGGGCTCCGGGGGGCCTGTGGGAGGTTTTGAGGGCGTCCCAGAGGCGAAAGAGTGGAAACGGCAGTTTTTTGGCGATTTTTCGTGGGTGTTAGCCCACGGATCGATGGGGGGGCGCTGGGTCCGGAAAATATTTTGGGCCGAGCCGCTCGGGGGGGTCCCTGACGAGCTGTTAAGCGGATCCATGGGCTCCGGGGGGCCTGTGGGAGGTTTTGAGGGCGTCCCAGAGGCGAAAGAGTGGAAACGGCAGTTTTTTGGCGATTTTTCGTGGGTGTTAGCCCACGGATCGATGGGGGGGCGCTGGGTCCGGAAATTATTTTGGGCCGAGCCCCTCGGGGGGGTCCCTGACGAGCTGTTAAGCGGATCCATGGGCTCCGGGGGGCCTGTGGGAGGTTTTGAGGGCGTCCCAGAGGCGAAAGAGTGGAAACGGCAGTTTTTTGGCGATTTTTCGTGGGTGTTAGCCCACGGATCGATGGGGGGCGCTGGGTCCGGAAATTATTTTGGGCCGAGCCGCTCGGGGGGGTCCCTGACGAGCTGTTAAGCGGATCCATGGGCTCCGGGGGGCGTGTGGGAGGTTTTGAGGGCGTCCCAGAGGCGAAAGAGTGGAAACGGCAGTTTTTTGGCGACTTTTCGTGGGTGTTAGCCCACGGATCGATGGGGGGCGCTGGGTCCGGAAATTATTTTGGGCCGAGCCGCTCGGGGGGGTCCCTGACGAGCTGTTAAGTGGATCCATGGGCTCCGGGGGGCCTGTGGGAGGTTTTGAGGGCGTCCCAGAGGCGAAAGAGTGGAAACGGCAGTTTTTTGGCGATTTTTCGTGGGTGTTAGCCCACGGATCGATGGGGGGGCGCTGGGTCCGGAAATTATTTTGGACCGAGCCGCTCGGGGGGGTCCCTGACGAGCTGTTAAGCGGATCCATGGGCTCCGGGGGGCCTGTGGGAGGTTTTGAGGGCGTCCCAGAGGCGAAAGAGTGGAAACGGCAGTTTTTTGGCGATTTTTCGTGGGTGTTAGCCCACGGATCGATGAGGGGGCGCTGGGTCCGGAAATTATTTTGGGCCGAGCCGCTCGGAGGGGTCCCTGACGAGCTGTTAAGCGGATCCATGGGCTCCGGGGGGCCTGTGGGAGGTATTGAGGGCGTCCCAGAGGCGAAAGAGTGGAAACGGCAGTTTTTTGGCGATTTTTCGTGGGTGTTAGCCCACGGATCGATGGGGGGGCGCTGGGTCCGAAAATTATTTTGGGACGAGCCGCTCGGGGGGGTCCCTGACGAGCTGTTAAGCGGATCCATGGGCTCCGGGGGGCCTGTGGGAGGTTTTGAGGGCGTCCCAGAGGCGAAAGAGTGGAAACGACAGTTTTTTGGCGATTTTTCGTGGGTGTTAGCCCACGGATCGATGGGGGGGCGCTGGGTCCGGAAATTATTTTGGGCCGAGCTGCTTGGGGGGTCCCTGACGAGCTGTTAAGCGGATCCATGGGCTCCGGGGGGCCTGTGGGAGGTTTTGAGGGCGTCCCAGAGGCGAAAGAGTGGAAACGGCAGTTTTTTGGCGATTTTTCGTGGGTGTTAGCCCACGGATCGATGGGGGGGCGCTGGGTCCGGAAATTATTTTGGGCCGAGCCACTCGGGGGGGTCCCTGACGAGCTGTTAAGCGGATCCATGGGCTCCGGGGGGCCTGTGGGAGGTTTTGAGGGCGTCCCAGAGGCGAAAGAGTGGAAACGACAGTTTTTTGGCGATTTTTCGTGGGTGTTAGCCCACGGATCGATGGGGGGGCGCTGGGTCCGGAAATTATTTTGGCCCGAGCCGCTCGGGGGGGTCCCTGACGAGCTGTTAAGCGGATCCATGGGCTCCGGGGGGCCTGTGGGAGGTTTTGAGGGCGTCCCAGAGGCGAAAGAGTGGAAACAGCAGTTTTTTGGCGATTTTTCGTGGGTGTTAGCCCACGGATCGATGGGGGGGCGCTGGGTCCGGAAATTATTTTGGGCCGAGCCGCTCGGGGGGGTCCCTGACGAGCTGTTAAGCGGATCCATGGGCTCCGGGGGGCCTGTGGGAGGTTTTGAGGGCGTCCCAGAGGCGAAAGAGTGGAAACGGCAGTTTTTTGGCGATTTTTCGTGGGTGTTAGCCCACGGATCGATGGGGGGGCGCTGGGTCCGAAAATTATTTTGGGCCGAGCCGCTCGGGGGGGTCCCTGACGAGCTGTTAAGTGGATCCATGGGCTCCGGGGGGCCTGTGGGAGGTTTTGAGGGCGTCCCAGAGGCGAAAGAGTGGAAACGGCAGTTTTTTGGCGATTTTTCGTGGGTGTTAGCCCACGGATCGATGGGGGGGCGCTGGGTCCGGAAATTATTTTGGGCCGAGCCGCTCGGGGGGGTCCCTGACGAGCTGTTAAGCGGATCCATGGGCTCCGGGGGGCCTGTGGGAGGTTTTGAGGGCGTCCCAGAGGCGAAAGAGTGGAAACGGCAGTTTTTTGGCGATTTTTCGTGGGTGTTAGCCCACGGATCGATGGGGGGGCGCTGGGTCCGGAAATTATTTTGGGCCGAGCCCCTCGGGGGGGTCCCTGACGAGCTGTTAAGCGGATCCATGGGCTCCGGGGGGCCTGTGGGAGGTTTTGAGGGCGTCCCAGAGGCGAAAGAGTGGAAACGGCAGTTTTTTGGCGATTTTTCGTGGGTGTTAGCCCACGGATCGATGGGGGGCGCTGGGTCCGGAAATTATTTTGGGCCGAGCCGCTCGGGGGGGTCCCTGACGAGCTGTTAAGCGGATCCATGGGCTCCGGGGGGCGTGTGGGAGGTTTTGAGGGCGTCCCAGAGGCGAAAGAGTGGAAACGGCAGTTTTTTGGCGACTTTTCGTGGGTGTTAGCCCACGGATCGATGGGGGGCGCTGGGTCCGGAAATTATTTTGGGCCGAGCCGCTCGGGGGGGTCCCTGACGAGCTGTTAAGTGGATCCATGGGCTCCGGGGGGCCTGTGGGAGGTTTTGAGGGCGTCCCAGAGGCGAAAGAGTGGAAACGGCAGTTTTTTGGCGATTTTTCGTGGGTGTTAGCCCACGGATCGATGGGGGGGCGCTGGGTCCGGAAATTATTTTGGACCGAGCCGCTCGGGGGGGTCCCTGACGAGCTGTTAAGCGGATCCATGGGCTCCGGGGGGCCTGTGGGAGGTTTTGAGGGCGTCCCAGAGGCGAAAGAGTGGAAACGGCAGTTTTTTGGCGATTTTTCGTGGGTGTTAGCCCACGGATCGATGAGGGGGCGCTGGGTCCGGAAATTATTTTGGGCCGAGCCGCTCGGAGGGGTCCCTGACGAGCTGTTAAGCGGATCCATGGGCTCCGGGGGGCCTGTGGGAGGTATTGAGGGCGTCCCAGAGGCGAAAGAGTGGAAACGGCAGTTTTTTGGCGATTTTTCGTGGGTGTTAGCCCACGGATCGATGGGGGGGCGCTGGGTCCGAAAATTATTTTGGGACGAGCCGCTCGGGGGGGTCCCTGACGAGCTGTTAAGCGGATCCATGGGCTCCGGGGGGCCTGTGGGAGGTTTTGAGGGCGTCCCAGAGGCGAAAGAGTGGAAACGACAGTTTTTTGGCGATTTTTCGTGGGTGTTAGCCCACGGATCGATGGGGGGGCGCTGGGTCCGGAAATTATTTTGGGCCGAGCTGCTTGGGGGGTCCCTGACGAGCTGTTAAGCGGATCCATGGGCTCCGGGGGGCCTGTGGGAGGTTTTGAGGGCGTCCCAGAGGCGAAAGAGTGGAAACGGCAGTTTTTTGGCGATTTTTCGTGGGTGTTAGCCCACGGATCGATGGGGGGGCGCTGGGTCCGGAAATTATTTTGGGCCGAGCCGCTCGGGGGGGTCCCTGACGAGCTGTTTAGCGGATCCATGGGCTCCGGGGAGCCTGTGGGAGGTTTTGAGGGCGTCCCAGAGGTGAAAGAGTGGAAACGGCAGTTTTTTGGCGATTTTTCGTAGGTGTTAGCCCACGGATCGATGGGGGGGCGCTGGGTCCGGAAATTATTTTGGACCGAGCCGCTCGGGGGGGTCCCTCACAAGCTGTTAAGTGGATCCATGGGCTCCGGGGGGCCTGTGGGAGGTTTTGAGGGCGTCCCAGAGGCGAAAGAGTGGAGATGGCAGTTTTTTGGCAATTTTTCGTGGGTGTTAGCCCACGGATCGATGGGGGGGGCGCTGGGTCCGGAAATTATTTTGGGCCGAGCCGCTCGGGTGGGTCCCTGACGAGCTGTTACGCGGATCCATGGGCGCCGGGGGGCCTGTGGGAGGTTTTGAGGGCGTCCCAGAGGCGAAAGAGTGGAGACGGCAGTTTTTTGGCGATTTTTCGTGGGTGTTAGCCCACGGATCGATGGGGGGGCGTTGGGTCCGGAAATTATTTTGGGCCGAGCCGCTCGGGGGGGTCCGTGACGAGCTGTTAAGCGGATCCATGGGCTCCGGGGGGCCTGTGGGAGGTTTTGAGGGCGTCCCAGAGGCGAAAGAGTGGAAACGGCAGTTTTTTGGCGATTTTTCGTGGGTGTTAGCCCACGGATCGATGGGGGGGCGCTGGGTCCGGAAATTATTTTGGGCCGAGCCGCTCGGGGGGGTCCCTGACGAGCTGTTAAGCGGATCCATGGGCTCCGGGGGGCCTGTGGGAGGTTTTGAGGGCGTCCCAGATGCGAAAGAGTGGAAACGGCAGTTTTTTGGCAATTTTTCGTGGGTGTTAGCCCACGGATCGATGGGGGGGCGCTGGGTCCGGAAATTATTTTGGCCCGAGCCGCTCGGGGGGGTCCCTGACGAGCTGTTAAGCGGATCCATGGGCTCCGGGGGGCCTGTGGGAGGTTTTGAGGGCGTCCCAGAGGCGAAAGAGTGGAAACGGCAGTTTTTTGGCGATTTTTCGTGGGTGTTAGCCCACGGATCGATGGGGGGGCGCTGGGTCCGAAAATTATTTTGGGCCGAGCCGCTCGGGGGGGTCCCTGACGAGCTGTTAAGTGGATCCATGGGCTCCGGGGGGCCTGTGGGAGGTTTTGAGGGCGTCCCAGAGGCGAAAGAGTGGAAACGGCAGTTTTTTGGCGATTTTTCGTGGGTGTTAGCCCACGGATCGATGGGGGGGCGCTGGGTCCGGAAATTATTTTGGGCCGAGCCGCTCGGGGGGGTCCCTGACGAGCTGTTAAGCGGATCCATGGGCTCCGGGGGGCCTGTGGGAGGTTTTGAGGGCGTCCCAGAGGCGAAAGAGTGGAAACGGCAGTTTTTTGGCGATTTTTCGTGGGTGTTAGCCCACGGATCGATGGGGGGGCGCTGGGTCCGGAAATTATTTTGGGCCGAGCCCCTCGGGGGGGTCCCTGACGAGCTGTTAAGCGGATCCATGGGCTCCGGGGGGCCTGTGGGAGGTTTTGAGGGCGTCCCAGAGGCGAAAGAGTGGAAACGGCAGTTTTTTGGCGATTTTTCGTGGGTGTTAGCCCACGGATCGATGGGGGGCGCTGGGTCCGGAAATTATTTTGGGCCGAGCCGCTCGGGGGGGTCCCTGACGAGCTGTTAAGCGGATCCATGGGCTCCGGGGGGCGTGTGGGAGGTTTTGAGGGCGTCCCAGAGGCGAAAGAGTGGAAACGGCAGTTTTTTGGCGACTTTTCGTGGGTGTTAGCCCACGGATCGATGGGGGGCGCTGGGTCCGGAAATTATTTTGGGCCGAGCCGCTCGGGGGGGTCCCTGACGAGCTGTTAAGTGGATCCATGGGCTCCGGGGGGCCTGTGGGAGGTTTTGAGGGCGTCCCAGAGGCGAAAGAGTGGAAACGGCAGTTTTTTGGCGATTTTTCGTGGGTGTTAGCCCACGGATCGATGGGGGGGCGCTGGGTCCGGAAATTATTTTGGACCGAGCCGCTCGGGGGGGTCCCTGACGAGCTGTTAAGCGGATCCATGGGCTCCGGGGGGCCTGTGGGAGGTTTTGAGGGCGTCCCAGAGGCGAAAGAGTGGAAACGGCAGTTTTTTGGCGATTTTTCGTGGGTGTTAGCCCACGGATCGATGAGGGGGCGCTGGGTCCGGAAATTATTTTGGGCCGAGCCGCTCGGAGGGGTCCCTGACGAGCTGTTAAGCGGATCCATGGGCTCCGGGGGGCCTGTGGGAGGTATTGAGGGCGTCCCAGAGGCGAAAGAGTGGAAACGGCAGTTTTTTGGCGATTTTTCGTGGGTGTTAGCCCACGGATCGATGGGGGGGCGCTGGGTCCGAAAATTATTTTGGGACGAGCCGCTCGGGGGGGTCCCTGACGAGCTGTTAAGCGGATCCATGGGCTCCGGGGGGCCTGTGGGAGGTTTTGAGGGCGTCCCAGAGGCGAAAGAGTGGAAACGACAGTTTTTTGGCGATTTTTCGTGGGTGTTAGCCCACGGATCGATGGGGGGGCGCTGGGTCCGGAAATTATTTTGGGCCGAGCTGCTTGGGGGGTCCCTGACGAGCTGTTAAGCGGATCCATGGGCTCCGGGGGGCCTGTGGGAGGTTTTGAGGGCGTCCCAGAGGCGAAAGAGTGGAAACGGCAGTTTTTTGGCGATTTTTCGTGGGTGTTAGCCCACGGATCGATGGGGGGGCGCTGGGTCCGGAAATTATTTTGGGCCGAGCCGCTCGGGGGGGTCCCTGACGAGCTGTTTAGCGGATCCATGGGCTCCGGGGAGCCTGTGGGAGGTTTTGAGGGCGTCCCAGAGGTGAAAGAGTGGAAACGGCAGTTTTTTGGCGATTTTTCGTAGGTGTTAGCCCACGGATCGATGGGGGGGCGCTGGGTCCGGAAATTATTTTGGACCGAGCCGCTCGGGGGGGTCCCTCACAAGCTGTTAAGTGGATCCATGGGCTCCGGGGGGCCTGTGGGAGGTTTTGAGGGCGTCCCAGAGGCGAAAGAGTGGAGATGGCAGTTTTTTGGCAATTTTTCGTGGGTGTTAGCCCACGGATCGATGGGGGGGGCGCTGGGTCCGGAAATTATTTTGGGCCGAGCCGCTCGGGTGGGTCCCTGACGAGCTGTTACGCGGATCCATGGGCGCCGGGGGGCCTGTGGGAGGTTTTGAGGGCGTCCCAGAGGCGAAAGAGTGGAGACGGCAGTTTTTTGGCGATTTTTCGTGGGTGTTAGCCCACGGATCGATGGGGGGGCGTTGGGTCCGGAAATTATTTTGGGCCGAGCCGCTCGGGGGGGTCCGTGACGAGCTGTTAAGCGGATCCATGGGCTCCGGGGGGCCTGTGGGAGGTTTTGAGGGCGTCCCAGAGGCGAAAGAGTGGAAACGGCAGTTTTTTGGCGATTTTTCGTGGGTGTTAGCCCACGGATCGATGGGGGGGCGCTGGGTCCGGAAATTATTTTGGGCCGAGCCGCTCGGGGGGGTCCCTGACGAGCTGTTAAGCGGATCCATGGGCTCCGGGGGGCCTGTGGGAGGTTTTGAGGGCGTCCCAGATGCGAAAGAGTGGAAACGGCAGTTTTTTGGCAATTTTTCGTGGGTGTTAGCCCACGGATCGATGGGGGGGCGCTGGGTCCGGAAATTATTTTGGCCCGAGCCGCTCGGGGGGGTCCCTGACGAGCTGTTAAGCGGATCCATGGGCTCCGGGGGGCCTGTGGGAGGTTTTGAGGGCGTCCCAGAGGCGAAAGAGTGGAAACGGCAGTTTTTTGGCGATTTTTCGTGGGTGTTAGCCCACGGATCGATGGGGGGTGCTGGGTCCGGAAATTATTTTGGGCCGAGCCGCTCGGGGGGGTCCCTGACGAGCTGTTAAGCGGATCCATGGGCTCCGGGGGGCCTGTGGGAGGTTTTGAGGGCGTCCCAGAGGCAAAAGAGTGGAAACGGCAGTTTTTTGGCAATTTTTCGTGGGTGTTAGCCCACGGATCGATGGGGGGGCGCTGGGTCCGGAAATTATTTTGGGCCGAGCCGCTCGGGGGGGTCCCTGACGAGCTGTTAAGCGGATCCATGGGCTCCGGGGGGCCTGTGGGAGGTTTTGAAGGCATCCCAGAGGCGAAAGAGTGGAAACGGCAGTTTTTTGGCGATTTTTCGTGGGTGTTAGCCCACGGATCGATGGGGGGGCGCTGGGTCCGGAAATTATTTTGGGCCGAGCCGCTCGGGGGGGTCCCTGACGAGCTGTTAAGCGGATCCATGGGCTCCGGGGGGCCTGTGGGAGGTTTTGAGGGCGTCCCAGATGCGAAAGAGTGGAAACGGCAGTTTTTTGGCAATTTTTCGTGGGTGTTAGCCCACGGATCGATGGGGGGGCGCTGGGTCCGGAAATTATTTTGGCCCGAGCCGCTCGGGGGGGTCCCTGACGAGCTGTTAAGCGGATCCATGGGCTCCGGGGGGCCTGTGGGAGGTTTTGAGGGCGTCCCAGAGGCGAAAGAGTGGAAACGGCAGTTTTTTGGCGATTTTTCGTGGGTGTTAGCCCACGGATCGATGGGGGGTGCTGGGTCCGGAAATTATTTTGGGCCGAGCCGCTCGGGGGGGTCCCTGACGAGCTGTTAAGCGGATCCATGGGCTCCGGGGGGCCTGTGGGAGGTTTTGAGGGCGTCCCAGAGGCAAAAGAGTGGAAACGGCAGTTTTTTGGCAATTTTTCGTGGGTGTTAGCCCACGGATCGATGGGGGGGCGCTGGGTCCGGAAATTATTTTGGGCCGAGCCGCTCGGGGGGGTCCCTGACGAGCTGTTAAGCGGATCCATGGGCTCCGGGGGGCCTGTGGGAGGTTTTGAAGGCATCCCAGAGGCGAAAGAGTGGAAACGGCAGTTTTTTGGCGATTTTTCGTGGGTGTTAGCCCACGGATCGATGGGGGGGCGCTGGGTCCGAAAATTATTTTGGGCCGAGCCGCTCGGGGGGGTCCCTGACGAGCTGTTAAGTGGATCCATGGGCTCCGGGGGGCCTGTGGGAGGTTTTGAGGGCGTCCCAGAGGCGAAAGAGTGGAAACGGCAGTTTTTTGGCAATTTTTCGTGGGTGTTAGCCCACGGATCGATGGGGGGGCGCTGGGTCCGGAAATTATTTTGGGCCGAGCCGCTCGGGGGGGTCCCTGACGAGCTGTTAAGCGGATCCATGGGCTCCGGGGGGCCTGTGGGAGGTTTTGAGGGCGTCCCAGAGGCGAAAGAGTGGAAACGGCAGTTTTTTGGCGATTTTTCGTGGGTGTTAGCCCACGGATCGATGGGGGGGCGCTGGGTCCGGAAATTATTTTGGGCCGAGCCGCTCGGGGGGGTCCCTGACGAGCTTTTAAGCGGATCCATGGGCTCCGGGGGGCCTGTGGGAGGTTTTGAGGGCGTCCCAGAGGCGAAAGAGTGGAAACGGCAGTTTTTTGGCGATTTTTCGTGGGTGTTAGCCCACGGATCGATGGGGGGGCGCTGGGTCCGGAAATTATTTTGGGCCAAGCCGCTCGGGGGGGTCCCTGACGAGCTGTTAAGCGGATCCATGGGCTCCGGGGGGCCTGTGGGAGGTTTTGAGGGCGTCCCAGAGGCGAAAGAGTGGAAACGGCAGTTTTTTGGCGATTTTTCGTGGGTGTTAGCCCACGGATCGATGGGGGGGCGCTGGGTCCGAAAATTATTTTGGGCCGAGCCGCTCGGGGGGGTCCCTGACGAGCTGTTAAGTGGATCCATGGGCTCCGGGGGGCCTGTGGGAGGTTTTGAGGGCGTCCCAGAGGCGAAAGAGTGGAAACGGCAGTTTTTTGGTGATTTTTCGTGGGTGTTAGCCCACGGATCGATGGGGGGGCGCTGGGTCCGGAAATTATTTTGGGCCGAACCGCTCGGGGGGGTCCCTGACGAGCTGTTAAGCGGATCCATGGGCTCCGGGGGCCCTGTGGGAGGTTTTGAGGGCGTCCCAGAGGCGAAAGAGTGGAAACGGCAGTTTTTTGGCGATTTTTCGTGGGTGTTAGCCCACGGATCGATGGGGGGGCGCTGGGTCCGGAAATTATTTTGGGCCGACCCACTCGGGGGGGTCCCTGACGAGCTGTTAAGCGGATCCATGGGCTCCGGGGGGCCTGTGGGAGGTTTTGAGGGCGTCCCAGAGGCGAAAGAGTGGAAACGGCAGTTTTTTGGCGATTTTTCGTGGGTGTTAGCCCACGGATCGATGGGGGGGCGCTGGGTCCGGAAATTATTTTGGGCCGAGCCGCTCGGGGGGGTCCCTGACGAGCTGTTAAGCGGATCCATGGGCTCCGGGGGGCCTGTGGGAGGTTTTGAGGGCGTCCCAGAGGCGAAAGAGTGGAAACGGCAGTTTTTTGGCGATTTTTCGTGGGTGTTAGCCCACGGATCGATGGGGGGGCGCTGGGTCCGGAAATTATTTTGGACCGAGCCGCTCGGGGGGGTCCCTGACGAGCTGTTAAGCGGATCCATGGGCTCCGGGGGGCCTGTGGGAGGTTTTGAGGGCGTCCCAGAGGCGAAAGAGTGGAAACGGCAGTTTTTTGGCGATTTTTCGTGGGTGTTATCCCACGGATCGATGGGGGGGCGCTGGGTCCGGAAATTATTTTGGGCCGAGCCGCTCGGGGGGGTCCGTGACGAGCTGTTAAGCCGATCCATGGGCTCCGGGGGGCCTGTGGGAGGTTTTGAGGGCGTCCCAGAGGCGAAAGAGTGGAAACGGCAGTTTTTTGGCGATTTTTCGTGGGTGTTAGCCCACGGATCGATGGGGGGGCGCTGGGTCCGAAAATTATTTTGGGCCGAGCCGCTCGGGGGGGTCCCTGACGAGCTGTTAAGCGGATCCATGGGCTCCGGGGGGCCTGTGGGAGGTTTTGAGGGCGTCCCAGAGGCGAAAGAGTGGAAACGGCAGTTTTTTGGCGATTTTTCGTGGGTGTTAGCCCACGGATCGATGGGGGGGCGCTGGGTCCGGAAATTATTTTGGGCCGAGCCGCTCGGGGGGGTCCCTGACGAGCTTTTAAGCGGATCCATGGGCTCCGGGGGGCCTGTGGGAGGTTTTGAGGGCGTCCCAGAGGCGAAAGAGTGGAAACGGCAGTTTTTTGGCGATTTTTCGTGGGTGTTAGCCCACGGATCGATGGGGGGGCGCTGGGTCCGGAAATTATTTTGGGCTGAGCCGCTCGGGGGGTCCCTGACGAGCTGTTAAGCGGATCCATGGGCTCCGGGGGGCCTGTGGGAGGTTTTGAGGGCGTCCCAGAGGCGAAAGAGTGGAAACGGCAGTTTTTTGGCGATTTTTCGTGGGTGTTAGCCCACGGATCGATGGGGGGGCGCTGGGTCCGGAAATTATTTTGGGCCGAGCCGCTCGGGGGGGTCCCTGACAAGCTGTTAAGCGGATCCATGGGCTCCGGGGGGCCTGTGGGAGGTTTTGAGGGCGTCCCAGAGGCGAAAGAGTGGAGACGGCAGTTTTTTGGCGATTTTTCGTGGGTGTTAGCCCACGGATCGATGGGGGGGCGCTGGGTCCGGAAATTATTTTGGGCCGAGCCGCTCGGGGGGGTCCCTGACGAGCTGTTAAGCGGATCCATGGGCTCTGGGGGGCCTGTGGGAGGTTTTGAGGGCGTCCCAGAGGCGAAAGAGTAGAAACGGCAGTTTTTTGACGATTTTTCGTGGGTGTTAGCCCACGGATCGATGGGGGGGCGCTGGGTCCGGAAATTATTTTGGGCCGAGCCGCTCGGGGGGGTCCCTGACGAGCTGTTAAGCGGATCCATGGGCTCCGGGGGGCCTGTGGGAGGTTTTGAGGGCGTCCCAGAGGCGAAAGAGTGGAAACGGCAGTTTTTTGGCGATTTTTCGTGGGTGTTAGCCCACGGATCGATGGGGGGGCGCTGGGTCCGGAAATTATTTTGGGCCAAGCCGCTCGGGGGGGTCCCTGACGAGCTGTTAAGCGGATCCATGGGCTCCGGGGGGCCTGTGGGAGGTTTTGAGGGCGTCCCAGAGGCGAAAGAGTGGAAACGACAGTTTTTTGGCGATTTTTCGTGGGTGTTAGCCCACGGATCGATGGGGGGGCGCTGGGTCCGAAAATTATTTTGGGCCGAGCCGCTCGGGGGGGTCCCTGACGAGCTGTTAAGTGGATCCATGGGCTCCGGGGGGCCTGTGGGAGGTTTTGAGGGCGTCCCAGAGGCGAAAGAGTGGAAACGGCAGTTTTTTGGTGATTTTTCGTGGGTGTTAGCCCACGGATCGATGGGGGGGCGCTGGGTCCGGAAATTATTTTGGGCCGAGCCGCTCGGGGGGGTCCCTGACGAGCTGTTAAGCGGATCCATGGGCTCCGGGGGCCCTGTGGGAGGTTTTGAGGGCGTCCCAGAGGCGAAAGAGTGGAAACGGCAGTTTTTTGGCGATTTTTCGTGGGTGTTAGCCCACGGATCGATGGGGGGGCGCTGGGTCCGGAAATTATTTTGGGCCGACCCACTCGGGGGGGTCCCTGACGAGCTGTTAAGCGGATCCATGGGCTCCGGGGGGCCTGTGGGAGGTTTTGAGGGCGTCCCAGAGGCGAAAGAGTGGAAACGACAGTTTTTTGGCGATTTTTCGTGGGTGTTAGCCCACGGATCGATGGGGGGGCGCTGGGTCCGGAAATTATTTTGGGCCGAGCCGCTCGGGGGGGTCCCTGACGAGCTGTTAAGCGGATCCATGGGCTCCGGGGGGCCTGTGGGAGGTTTTGAGGGCGTCCCAGAGGCGAAAGAGTGGAAACGGCAGTTTTTTGGCGATTTTTCGTGGGTGTTAGCCCACGGATCGATGGGGGGGCGCTGGGTCCGGAAATTATTTTGGACCGAGCCGCTCGGGGGGGTCCCTGACGAGCTGTTAAGCGGATCCATGGGCTCCGGGGGGCCTGTGGGAGGTTTTGAGGGCGTCCCAGAGGCGAAAGAGTGGAAACGGCAGTTTTTTGGCGATTTTTCGTGGGTGTTAGCCCACGGATCGATGGGGGGGCGCTGGGTCCGGAAATTATTTTGGGCCGAGCCGCTCGGGGGGGTCCGTGACGAGCTGTTAAGCGGATCCATGGGCTCCGGGGGGCCTGTGGGAGGTTTTGAGGGCGTCCCAGAGGCGAAAGAGTGGAAACGGCAGTTTTTTGGCGATTTTTCGTGGGTGTTAGCCCACGGATCGATGGGGGGGCGCTGGGTCCGGAAATTATTTTGGGCCGAGCCGCTCGGGGGGGTCCCTGACGAACTGTTAAGCGGATCCATGGGCTCCGGGGGGCCTGTGGGAGGTTTTGAGGGCGTCCCAGAGGCGAAAGAGTGGAAACGGCAGTTTTTTGGCGATTTTTCGTGGGTGTTAGCCCACGGATCGATGGGGGGGCGCTGGGTCCGGAAATTATTTTGGGCCGAGCCGCTCGGGGGGGTCCCTGACGAGCTGTTAAGCGGATCCATGGGCTCCGTGGGGCCTGTGGGAGGTTTTGAGGGCGTCCTAGAGGCGAAAGAGTGGAAACGGCAGTTTTTTGGCGATTTTTCGTGGGTGTTAGCCCACGGATCGATGGGGGGGCGCTGGGTCCGGAAATTATTTTGGGCCGAGCCGCTCGGGGGGGTCCCTGACGAGCTGTTAAGCGGATCCATGGGCTCCGGGGGGCCTGTGGGAGGTTTTGAGGGCGTCCCAGAGGCGAAAGAGTAGAAACGGCAGTTTTTTGACGATTTTTCGTGGGTGTTAGCCCACGGATCGATGGGGGGGCGCTGGGTCCGGAAATTATTTTGGGCCGAGCCGCTCGGGGGGGTCCCTGACGAGCTGTTAAGCGGATCCATGGGCTCCGGGGGGCCTGTGGGAGGTTTTGAGGGCGTCCCAGAGGCGAAAGAGTGGAAACGGCAGTTTTTTGGCGATTTTTCGTGGGTGTTAGCCCACGGATCGATGGGGGGGCGCTGGGTCCGGAAATTATTTTGGGCCAAGCCGCTCGGGGGGGTCCCTGACGAGCTGTTAAGCGGATCCATGGGCTCCGGGGGGCCTGTGGGAGGTTTTGAGGGCGTCCCAGAGGCGAAAGAGTGGAAACGGCAGTTTTTTGGCGATTTTTCGTGGGTGTTAGCCCACGGATCGATGGGGGGGCGCTGGGTCCGAAAATTATTTTGGGCCGAGCCGCTCGGGGGGGTCCCTGACGAGCTGTTAAGTGGATCCATGGGCTCCGGGGGGCCTGTGGGAGGTTTTGAGGGCGTCCCAGAGGCGAAAGAGTGGAAACGGCAGTTTTTTGGTGATTTTTCGTGGGTGTTAGCCCACGGATCGATGGGGGGGCGCTGGGTCCAGAAATTATTTTGGGCCGAGCCGCTCGGGGGGGTCCCTGACGAGCTGTTAAGCGGATCCATGGGCTCCGGGGGCCCTGTGGGAGGTTTTGAGGGCGTCCCAGAGGCGAAAGAGTGGAAACGGCAGTTTTTTGGCGATTTTTCGTGGGTGTTAGCCCACGGATCGATGGGGGGGCGCTGGGTCCGGAAATTATTTTGGGCCGACCCACTCGGGGGGGTCCCTGACGAGCTGTTAAGCGGATCCATGGGCTCCGGGGGGCCTGTGGGAGGTTTTGAGGGCGTCCCAGAGGCGAAAGAGTGGAAACGGCAGTTTTTTGGCGATTTTTCGTGGGTGTTAGCCCACGGATCGATGGGGGGGCGCTGGGTCCGGAAATTATTTTGGGCCGAGCCGCTCGGGGGGGTCCCTGACGAGCTGTTAAGCGGATCCATGGGCTCCGGGGGGCCTGTGGGAGGTTTTGAGGGCGTCCCAGAGGCGAAAGAGTGGAAACGGCAGTTTTTTGGCGATTTTTCGTGGGTGTTAGCCCACGGATCGATGGGGGGGCGCTGGGTCCGGAAATTATTTTGGACCGAGCCGCTCGGGGGGGTCCCTGACGAGCTGTTAAGCGGATCCATGGGCTCCGGGGGGCCTGTGGGAGGTTTTGAGGGCGTCCCAGAGGCGAAAGAGTGGAAACGGCAGTTTTTTGGCGATTTTTCGTGGGTGTTAGCCCACGGATCGATGGGGGGGCGCTGGGTCCGGAAATTATTTTGGGCCGAGCCGCTCGGGGGGGTCCGTGACGAGCTGTTAAGCGGATCCATGGGCTCCGGGGGGCCTGTGGGAGGTTTTGAGGGCGTCCCAGAGGCGAAAGAGTGGAAACGGCAGTTTTTTGGCGATTTTTCGTGGGTGTTAGCCCACGGATCGATGGGGGGGCGCTGGGTCCGGAAATTATTTTGGGCCGAGCCGCTCGGGGGGGTCCCTGACGAACTGTTAAGCGGATCCATGGGCTCCGGGGGGCCTGTGGGAGGTTTTGAGGGCGTCCCAGAGGCGAAAGAGTGGAAACGGCAGTTTTTTGGCGATTTTTCGTGGGTGTTAGCCCACGGATCGATGGGGGGGCGCTGGGTCCGGAAATTATTTTGGGCCGAGCCGCTCGGGGGGGTCCCTGACGAGCTGTTAAGCGGATCCATGGGCTCCGTGGGGCCTGTGGGAGGTTTTGAGGGCGTCCCAGAGGCGAAAGAGTGGAAACGGCAGTTTTTTGGCGATTTTTCGTGGGTGTTAGCCCACGGATCGATGGGGGGGCGCTGGGTCCGGAAATTATTTTGGGCCGAGCCGCTCGGGGGGGTCCCTGACGAGCTGTTAAGCGGATCCATGGGCTCCGGGGGGCCTGTGGGAGGTTTTGAGGGCGTCCCAGAGGCGAAAGAGTGGAAACGGCAGTTTTTTGGCGATTTTTTGTGGGTGTTTGCCCACGGATCGATGGGGGGGCGCTGGGTCCGGAAATTATTTTGGGCCGAGCCGCTCGGGGGGGTCCCTGACGAGCTGTTAAGTGGATCCATGGGCTCCGGGGGGCCTGTGGGAGGTTTTGAGGGCGTCCCAGAGGCGAAAGAGTGGAAACGGCAGTTTTTTGGCGATTTTTCGTGGGTGTTAGCCCATGGATCGATGGGGGGCGCTGGGTCCGGAAATTATTTTGGGCCGAGCCGCTCGGGGGGGTCCCTGACGAGCTGTTAAGCGGATCCATGGGCTCCGGGGGGCCTGTGGGAGGTTTTGAGGGCGTCCCAGAGGCGAAAGAGTGGAAACGGCAGTTTTTTGGCGATTTTTCGTGGGTGTTAGCCCACGGATCGATGGGGGGGCGCTGGGTCCGGAAATTATTTTGGGCCGAGCCGCTCGGGGGGGTCCCTGACGAGCTGTTAAGCGGATCCATGGGCTCCGGGGGGCCTGTGGGAGGTTTTGAGGGCGTCCCAGAGGCGAAAGAGTGGAAACGGCAGTTTTTTGGCGATTTTTCGTGGGTGTTAGCCCACGGATCGATGGGGGGGCGCTGGGTCCGAAAATTATTTTGGGCCGAGCCGCTCGGGGGGGTCCCTGACGAGCTGTTAAGCGGATCCATGGGCTCCGGGGGGCCTGTGGGAGGTTTTGAGGGCGTCCCAGAGGCGAAAGAGTGGAAACGGCAGTTTTTTGGCGATTTTTCGTGGGTGTTAGCCCACGGATCGATGGGGGGGCGCTAGGTCCGGAAATTATTTTGGGCCGAGCCGCTCGGGGGGGTCCCTGACGAGCTGTTAAGCGGATCCATGGGCTCCGGGGGGCCTGTGGGAGGTTTTGAGGGCGTCCCAGAGGCGAAAGAGTGGAAACGGCAGTTTTTTGGCGATTTTTCGTGGGTGTTAGCCCACGGATCGATGGGGGGGCGCTGGGTCCGGAAATTATTTTGGGCCGAGCTGCTCGGGGGGGTCCCTGACGAGCTGTCCCTGACGAGCTGTTAAGCGGATCCATGGGCTCCGGGGGGCCTGTGGGAGGTTTTGAGGGCGTCCCAGAGGCGAAAGAGTGGAAACGGCAGTTTTTTGGCGATTTTTCGTGGGTGTTAGCCCACGGATCGATGGGGGGGCGCTGGGTCCGGAAATTATTTTGGGCCGAGCCGCTCGGGGGGGTCCCTGACGAGCTGTTAAGCGGATCCATGGGCTCCGGGGGGCCTGTGGGAGGTTTTGAGGGCGTCCCAGAGGCGAAAGAGTGGAAACGGCAGTTTTTTGGCGATTTTTCGTGGGTGTTAGCCCACGGATCGATGGGGGGGCGCTGGGTCCGAAAATTATTTTGGGCCGACCCGCTCGGGGGGGTCCCTGACGAGCTGTTAAGCGGATCCATGGGCTCCGGGGGGCCTGTGGGAGATTTTGAGGGCGTCCCAGAGGCGAAAGAGTGGAAACGGCAGTTTTTTGGCGATTTTTCGTGGGTGTTAGCCCACGGATCGATGGGGGGGCGCTGGGTCCGGAAATTATTTTGGGCCGAGCCACTCGGGGGGGTCCCTGACGAGCTGTTAAGCGGATCCATGGGCTCCGGGGGGCCTGTGGGAGGTTTTGAGGGCGTCCCAGAGGCGAAAGAGTGGAAACGGCAGTTTTTTGGCGATTTTTCGTGGGTGTTAGCCCACGGATCGATGGGGGGGCGCTGGGTCCGGAAATTATTTTGGGCCGAGCTGCTCAGGGGGGTCCCTGACGAGCTGTTAAGCGGATCCATGGGCTCCGGGGGGCCTGTGGGAGGTTTTGAGGGCGTCCCAGAGGCGAAAGAGTGGAAACGGCAATTTTTTGGCGATTTTTCGTGGGTGTTAGCCCACGGATCGATGGGGGGGCGCTGGGTCCGGAAATTATTTTGGGCCGAGCCGCTCGGGGGGGTCCCTGATGAGCTGTCCCTGATGAGCTGTTAAGCAGATCCATGGGCTCCGGGGGGCCTGTGGGAGGTTTCGAGGGCGTCCCAGAGGCGAAAGAGTGGAAACGACAGTTTTTTGGCGATTTTTCGTGGGTGTTAGCCCACGGATCGATGGGGGGGCGCTGGGTCCGGAAATTATTTTGGGCCGAGCCACTCGGGGGGGTCCCTGACGAGCTGTTAAGCGGATCCATGGGCTCCGGGGGGCCTGTGGGAGGTTTTGAGGGCGTCCCAGAGGCGAAAGAGTGGAAACGGCAGTTTTTTGGCGATTTTTCGTGGGTGTTAGCCCACGGATCGATGGGGGGGCGCTGGGTCCGAAAATTATTTTGGGCCGAGCCGCTCGGGGGGGTCCCTGACGAGCTGTTAAGCGGATCCATGGGCTCCGGGGGGCCTGTGGGAGGTTTTGAGGGCGTCCCAGAGGCGAAAGAGTGGAAACGGCAGTTTTTTGGCGATTTTTCGTGGGTGTTAGCCCACGGATCGATGGGGGGGCGCTGGGTCCGGAAATTATTTTGGGCCGAGCCGCTTGGGGGGGTCCCTGACGAGCTGTTAAGCGGATCCATGGGCTCCGGGGGGCCTGTGGGAGGTTTTGAGGGCGTCCCAGAGGCGAAAGAGTGGAAACGGCAGTTTTTTGGCAATTTTTCGTGGGTGTTAGCCCACGGATCGATGGGGGGGCGCTGGGTACGGAAATTATTTTGGGCCGAGCCGCTCGGGGGGGTCCCTGACGAGCTGTTAAGCGGATCCATGGGCTCCGGGGGGCCTGTGGGAGGTTTTGAGGGCGTCCCAGAGGCGAAAGAGTGGAAACGGCAGTTTTTTGGCGATTTTTCGTGGGTGTTAGCCCACGGATCGATGGGGGGCGCTGGGTCCGGAAATTATTTTGGGCCGAGCCGCTCGGGGGGGTTCCTGACGAGCTGTTAAGCCGATCCATGGGCTCCGGGGGGCCTGTGGGAGGTTTCGAGGGCGTCCCAGAGGCGAAAGAGTGGAAACGGCAGTTTTTTGGCGATTTTTCGTGGGTGTTAGCCCACGGATCGATGGGGGGGCGCTGGGTCCGGAAATTATTTTGGGCCGAGCCGCTCGGGGGGGTCCCTGACGAGCTGTTAAGCGGATCCATGGGCTCCGGGGGGCCTGTGGGAGGTTTTGAGGGCGTCCCAGAGGCGAAAGAGTGGAAACGGCAGTTTTTTGGCGATTTTTCGTGGGTGTTAGCCCACGGATCGATGGGGGGGCGCTGGGTCCGGAAATTATTTTGGGCCGAGCCGCTCGGGGGGGTCCCTGACGAGCTGTTAAGCGGATCCATGGGCTCCGGGGGGCCTGTGGGAGGTTTTGAGGGCGTCCCAGAGGCGAAAGAGTGGAAACGACAGTTTTTTGGCGATTTTTCGTGGGTGTTAGCCCACGGATCGATGGGGGGGCGCTGGGTCCGGAAATTATTTTGGGCCGAGCCGCTCGGGGGGGTCCCTGACGAGCTGTTAAGCGGATCCATGGGCTCCGGGGGGCCTGTGGGAGGTTTTGAGGGCGTCCCAGAGGCGAAAGAGTGGAAACGGCAGTTTTTTGGCGATTTTTCGTGGGTGTTAGCCCACGGATCGATGGGGGGCGCTGGGTCCGGAAATTATTTTGGGCCGAGCCGCTCGGGGGGGTCCCTGACGAGCAGTTAAGCGGATCGATGGGCTCCGGGGGGCCTGTGGGAGGTTTTGAGGGCGTCCCAGAGGCGAAAGAGTGGAAACGGCAGTTTTTTGGCGATTTTTCGTGGGTGTTAGCCCACGGATCGATGGGGGGGCGCTGGGTCCGAAAATTATTTTGGGCCGAGCCGCTCGGGGGGGTCCCTGACGAGCTGTTAAGCGGATCCATGGGCTCCGGGGGGCCTGTGGGAGGTTTTGAGGGCGTCCCAGAGGCGAAAGAGTGGAAACGGCAGTTTTTTGGCAATTTTTCGTGGGTGTTAGCCCACGGATCGATGGGGGGCGCTGGGTCCGAAAATTATTTTGGGCCGACCCACTCGGGGGGGTCCCTGACGAGCTGTTCAGCGGATCCATGGGCTCCGGGGGGCCTGTGGGAGGTTTCGAGGGCGTCCCAGAGGCGAAAGAGTGGAAACGACAGTTTTTTGGCGATTTTTCGTGGGTGTTAGCCCACGGATCGATGGGGGGGCGCTGGGTCCGGAAATTATTTTGGGCCGAGCCGCTCGGGGGGGTCCCTGACGAGCTGTTAAACGGATCCATGGGCTCCGGGGGGCCTGTGGGAGGTTTTGAGGGCGTCCCAGAGGCGAAAGAGTGGAAACGGCAGTTTTTTGGCGATTTTTCGTGGGTGTTAGCCCACGGATCGATGGGGGGCGCTGGGTCCGGAAATTATTTTGGGCCGAGCCGCTCGGGGGGGTCCCTGACGAGCTGTTAAGCGGATCCATGGGCTCCGGGGGGCCTGTGGGAGGTTTTTAGGGCGTCCCAGAGGCGAAAGAGTGGAAACGGCAGTTTTTTGGCGATTTTTCGTGGGTGTTAGCCCACGGATCGATGGGGGGGCGCTGGGTCCGGAAATTATTTTGGGCCGAGCCGCTCGGGGGGGTCCCTGACGAGCTCTTAAGCGGATCCATGGGCTCCGGGGTCCTGTGGGAGGTTTTGAGGGCGTCCCAGAGGCGAAAGAGTGGAAACGGCAGTTTTTTGGCGATTTTTCGTGGGTGTTAGCCCACGGATCGATGGGGGGCGCTGGGTCCGGAAATTATTTTGGGCCGAGCCGCTCGGGGGGGTTCCTGACGAGCTGTTAAGCCGATCCATGGGCTCCGGGGGGCCTGTGGGAGGTTTCGAGGGCGTCCCAGAGGCGAAAGAGTGGAAACGGCAGTTTTTTGGCGATTTTTCGTGGGTGTTAGCCCACGGATCGATGGGGGGGCGCTGGGTCCGGAAATTATTTTGGGCCGAGCCGCTCGGGGGGGTCCCTGACGAGCTGTTAAGCGGATCCATGGGCTCCGGGGGGCCTGTGGGAGGTTTTGAGGGCGTCCCAGAGGCGAAAGAGTGGAAACGGCAGTTTTTTGGCGATTTTTCGTGGGTGTTAGCCCACGGATCGATGGGGGGGCGCTGGGTCCGGAAATTATTTTGGGCCGAGCCGCTCGGGGGGGTCCCTGACGAGCTGTTAAGCGGATCCATGGGCTCCGGGGGGCCTGTGGGAGGTTTTGAGGGCGTCCCAGAGGCGAAAGAGTGGAAACGACAGTTTTTTGGCGATTTTTCGTGGGTGTTAGCCCACGGATCGATGGGGGGGCGCTGGGTCCGGAAATTATTTTGGGCCGAGCCGCTCGGGGGGGTCCCTGACGAGCTGTTAAGCGGATCCATGGGCTCCGGGGGGCCTGTGGGAGGTTTTGAGGGCGTCCCAGAGGCGAAAGAGTGGAAACGGCAGTTTTTTGGCGATTTTTCGTGGGTGTTAGCCCACGGATCGATGGGGGGCGCTGGGTCCGGAAATTATTTTGGGCCGAGCCGCTCGGGGGGGTCCCTGACGAGTAGTTAAGCGGATCGATGGGCTCCGGGGGGCCTGTGGGAGGTTTTGAGGGCGTCCCAGAGGCGAAAGAGTGGAAACGGCAGTTTTTTGGCGATTTTTCGTGGGTGTTAGCCCACGGATCGATGGGGGGGCGCTGGGTCCGAAAATTATTTTGGGCCGAGCCGCTCGGGGGGGTCCCTGACGAGCTGTTAAGCGGATCCATGGGCTCCGGGGGGCCTGTGGGAGGTTTTGAGGGCGTCCCAGAGGCGAAAGAGTGGAAACGGCAGTTTTTTGGCAATTTTTCGTGGGTGTTAGCCCACGGATCGATGGGGGGCGCTGGGTCCGAAAATTATTTTGGGCCGACCCACTCGGGGGGGTCCCTGACGAGCTGTTCAGCGGATCCATGGGCTCCGGGGGGCCTGTGGGAGGTTTCGAGGGCGTCCCAGAGGCGAAAGAGTGGAAACGACAGTTTTTTGGCGATTTTTCGTGGGTGTTAGCCCACGGATCGATGGGGGGGCGCTGGGTCCGGAAATTATTTTGGGCCGAGCCGCTCGGGGGGGTCCCTGACGAGCTGTTAAACGGATCCATGGGCTCCGGGGGGCCTGTGGGAGGTTTTGAGGGCGTCCCAGAGGCGAAAGAGTGGAAACGGCAGTTTTTTGGCGATTTTTCGTGGGTGTTAGCCCACGGATCGATGGGGGGCGCTGGGTCCGGAAATTATTTTGGGCCGAGCCGCTCGGGGGGGTCCCTGACGAGCTGTTAAGCGGATCCATGGGCTCCGGGGGGCCTGTGGGAGGTTTTTAGGGCGTCCCAGAGGCGAAAGAGTGGAAACGGCAGTTTTTTGGCGATTTTTCGTGGGTGTTAGCCCACGGATCGATGGGGGGGCGCTGGGTCCGGAAATTATTTTGGGCCGAGCCGCTCGGGGGGGTCCCTGACGAGCTCTTAAGCGGATCCATGGGCTCCGGGGTCCTGTGGGAGGTTTTGAGGGCGTCCCAGAGGCGAAAGAGTGGAAACGGCAGTTTTTTGGCGATTTTTCGTGGGTGTTAGCCCACGGATCGATGGGGGGCGCTGGGTCCGAAAATTATTTTGGGCCGACCCACTCGGGGGGGTCCCTGACGAGCTGTTAAGCGGATCCATGGGCTCCGGGGGGCCTGTGGGAGGTTTCGAGGGCGTCCCAGAGGCGAAAGAGTGGAAACGGCAGTTTTTTGGCGATTTTTCGTGGGTGTTACCCACGGATCGATGGGGGGGCGCTGGGTCCGGAAATTATTTTGGGCCGAGCCGCTCGGGGGGGTCCCTGACGAGCTGTTAAGCGGATCCATGGGCTCCGGGGGGCCTGTGGGAGGTCTTGAGGGCATCCCAGAGGCGAAAAAGTGGAAACGGCAGTTTTTTGGCGATTTTTCGTGGGTGTTAGCCCACGGATCGATGGGGGGGCGCTGGGTCCGGAAATTATTTTGGGCCGAGCCGCTCGGGGGGGTCCCTGACGAGTTGTTAAGCGGATCCATGGGCTCCGGGGGGCCTGTGGGAGGTTTTGAGGGCGTCCCAGAGGCGAAAGAGTGGAAACGGCAGTTTTTTGGCGATTTTTCGTGGGTGTTAGCCCACGGATCGATGGGGGGGCGCTGGGTCCGGAAATTATTTTGGGCCGAGCCGCTCGGGGGGGTCCCTGACGAGCTGTTAAGCGGATCCATGGGCTCCGGGGGGCCTGTGGGAGGTTTTGAGGGCGTCCCAGAGGCGAAAGAGTGGAAACGGCAGTTTTTTGGCGATTTTTCGTGGGTGTTAGCCCACGGATCGATGGGGGGGCGCTGGGTACGGAAATTATTTTGGGCCGAGCCGCTCGGGGAGGTCCCTGACGAGCTGTTAAGCGGATCCATGGGCTCCGGGGGGCCTGTGGGAGGTTTTGAGGGCGTCCCAGAGGCGAAAGAGTGGAAACGGCAGTTTTTTGGCGATTTTTCGTGGGTGTTAGCCCACGGATCGATGGGGGGGCGCTGGGTCCGGAAATTATTTTGGGCCGAGCCGCTCGGGGGAGTCCCTGATGAGCTGTTAAGCGGATCCATGGGCTCCGGGGGGCCTGTGGGAGGTTTTGAGGGCGTCCCAGAGGCGAAAGAGTGGAAACGGCAGTTTTTTGGCGATTTTTCGTGGGTGTTAGCCCACGGATCGATGGGGGGGCGCTGGGTCCGGAAATTATTTTGGGCCGAGCCACTCGGGGGGGTCCTTGACGAGCTGTTAAGCGGATCCATGGGCTCCGGGGGGCCTGTGGGAGGTTTTGAGGGCGTCCCAGAGGCAAAAGAGTGGAAACGGCAGTTTTTTGGCGATTTTTCGTGGGTGTTAGCCCACGGATCGATGGGGGGGCGCTGGGTCCGGAAATTATTTTGGGCCGAGCCGCTCGGGGGGGTCCCTGACGAGCTGTTAAGCGGATCCATGGGCTCCGGGGGGCCTGTGGGAGGTTTTGAGGGCGTCCCAGAGGCGAAAGAGTGGAAACGGCAGTTTTTTGGCGATTTTTCGTGGGTGTTAGCCCACGGATCGATGGGGGGGCGCTGGGTCCGGAAATTATTTTGGGTCGAGCCGCTCGGGGGGGTCCCTGACGAGCTGTTAAGCGGATCCATGGGCTCCGGGGGGCCTGTGGGAGGTTTTGAGGGCGTCCCAGAGGCGAAAGAGTGGAAACGGCAGTTTTTTGGCGATTTTTCGTGGGTGTTAGCCCACGGATCGATGGGGGGGTGCTGGGTCCGGAAATTATTTTGGGCCGAGCCGCTCGGGGGGGTCCCTGACGAGCTGTTAAGCGGATCCATGGGCCGCGGGGGGCCTGTGGGAGGTTTTGAGGGCGTCCCAGAGGCGAAAGAGTGGAAACGACAGTTTTTTGGCGATTTTTCGTGGGTGTTAGCCCACGGATCGATGGGGGGGCGCTGGGTCCGAAAATTATTTTGGGCCGAGCCGCTCGGGGGGGTCCCTGACGAGCTGTTAAGCGGATCCATGGGCTACGGGGGGCCTGTGGGAGGTTTTGAGGGCATCCCAGAGGCGAAAGAGTGGAAACGACAGTTTTTTGGCGATTTTTCGTGGGTGTTAGCCCACGGATCGATGGGGGGGCGCTGGGTCCGGAAATTATTTTGGGCCGAGCCACTCGGGGGGGTCCCTGACGAGCTGTTAAGCGGATCCATGGGCTCCGGGGGGCCTGTGGGAGGTTTTGAGGGCGTCCCAGAGGCGAAAGAGTGGAAACGGCAGTTTTTTGGCGATTTTTCGTGGGTGTTAGCCCACGGATCGATGGGGGGGCGCTGGGTCCGGAAATTATTTTGGGCCGAGCCGCTCGGGGGGGTCTCTGACGAGCTGTTAAGCGGATCCATGGGCTCCAGGGGGCCTGTGGGAGGTTTTGAGGGCGTCCCAGAGGCGAAAGAGTGGAAACGGCAGTTTTTTGGCGATTTTTCGTGGGTGTTAGCCCACGGATCGATGGGGGGGCGCTGGGTCCGGAAATTATTTTGGGCCGAGCCGCTCGGGGGGGTCCCTGACGAGCTGTTAAGCGGATCCATGGGCTCCGGGGGGCCTGTGGGAGATTTTGAGGGCGTCCCAGAGGCGAAAGAGTGGAAACGGCAGTTTTTTGGCGATTTTTCGTGGGTGTTAGCCCACGGATCGATGGGGGGCGCTGGGTCCGGAAATTATTTTGGGCCGAGCCGCTCGGTGGGGTCCCTGACGAGCTGTTAAGCGGATCCATGGGCTCCGGGGGGCCTGTGGGAGGTTTCGAGGGCGTCCCAGAGGCGAAAGAGTGGAAACGGCAGTTTTTTGGCGATTTTTCGTGGGTGTTAGCCCACAGATCGATGGGGGGGCGCTGGGTCCGAAAATTATTTTAGGCCAAGCCGCTCGGGGGGGTCCCTGACGAGCTGTTAAGCGGATCCATGGGCTCCGGGGGGCCTGTGGGAGGTTTTGAGGGCGTCCCAGAGGCGAAAGAGTGGAAACGGCAGTTTATTGGCGATTTTTCGTGGGTGTTAGCCCACGGATCGATGGGGGGGCGCTGGGTCCGGAAATTATTTTGGGCCGAGCCGCTCGAGGGGATCCCTGACGAGCTGTTAAGCGTATCCATGGGCTCCGGGGGGCCTGTGGGAGGTTTTGAGGGCGTCCCAGAGGCGACAGAGTGGAAACGACAATTTTTTGGCGATTTTTCGTGGGTTTTAGCCCACGGATCGATGGGGGGGCGCTGGGTCCGGAAATTATTTTGGGCCGAGCCGCTCGGGGGGGTCCCTGACGAGCTGTTAAGCGGATCCATGGGCTCCGGGGGTCCTGTGGGAGGTTTTGAGGGCGTCCCAGAGGCGAAAGAGTGGAAACGGCAGTTTTTTGGCGATTTTTCGTGGGTGTTAGCCCACGGATCGATGGGGGGGCGCTGGGTCCGGAAATTATTTTGGGCCGAGCCGCTCGGGGGGGTCCCTGACGAGCTGTTAAGCGGATCCATGGGCTCCGGGGGGCCTGTGGGAGGTTTTGAGGGCGTCCCAGAGGCGAAAGAGTGGAAACGGCAGTTTTTTGGCGATTTTTCATGGGTGTTAGCCCACGGATCGATGGGGGGGCGCTGGGTCCGGAAATTATTTTGGGCCGAGCCGCTCGGGGGGGTCCCTGACGAGCTGTTAAGCGGATCCATGGGCTCCGGGGGGCCTGTGGGAGATTTTGAGGGCGTCCCAGAGGCGAAAGAGTGGAAACGGCAGTTTTTTGGCGATTTTTCGTGGGTGTTAGCCCACGGATCGATGGGGGGCGCTGGGTCCGGAAATTATTTTGGGCCGAGCCGCTCGGGGGGGTCCCTGACGAGCTGTTAAGCGGATCCATGGGCTCCGGGGGGCCTGTGGGAGGTTTCGAGGGCGTCCCAGAGGCGAAAGAGTGGAAACGGCAGTTTTTTGGCGATTTTTCGTGGGTGTTAGCCCACAGATCGATGGGGGGGCGCTGGGTCCGAAAATTATTTTAGGCCAAGCCGCTCGGGGGGGTCCCTGACGAGCTGTTAAGCGGATCCATGGGCTCCGGGGGGCCTGTGGGAGGTTTTGAGGGCGTCCCAGAGGCGAAAGAGTGGAAACGGCAGTTTATTGGCGATTTTTCGTGGGTGTTAGCCCACGGATCGATGGGGGGGCGCTGGGTCCGGAAATTATTTTGGGCCGAGCCGCTCGAGGGGATCCCTGACGAGCTGTTAAGCGGATCCATGGGCTCCGGGGGGCCTGTGGGAGGTTTTGAGGGCGTCCCAGAGGCGACAGAGTGGAAACGACAATTTTTTGGCGATTTTTCGTGGGTTTTAGCCCACGGATCGATGGGGGGGCGCTGGGTCCGGAAATTATTTTGGGCCGAGCCGCTCGGGGGGGTCCCTGACGAGCTGTTAAGCGGATCAATGGGCTCCGGGGGTCCTGTGGGAGGTTTTGAGGGCGTCCCAGAGGCGAAAGAGTGGAAACGGCAGTTTTTTGGCGATTTTTCGTGGGTGTTAGCCCACGGATCGATGGGGGGGCGCTGGGTCCGGAAATTATTTTGGGCCGAGCCGCTCGGGGGGGTCCCTGACGAGCTGTTAAGCGGATCCATGGGCTCCGGGGGGCCTGTGGGAGTTTTTGAGGGCGTCCCAGAGGCGAAAGAGTGGAAACGGCAGTTTTTTGGCAATTTTTCATGGGTGTTAGCCCACGGATCGATGGGGGGGCGCTGGGTCCGGAAATTATTTTGGGCCGAGCCGCTCGGGGGGGTCCCTGACGAGCTGTTAAGCGGATCCATGGGCTCCGGGGGGCCTGTGGGAGGTTTTGAGGGCATCCCAGAGGCGAAAGAGTGGAAACGGCAGTTTTTTGGCGATTTTTCGTGGGTGTTAGCCCACGGATCGATGGGGGGCGCTGGGTCCGGAAATTATTTTGGGCCGAGCCGCTCGGGGGGGTCCCTGACGAGCTGTTAAGCGGATCCATGGGCTCCGGGGGGCCTGTGGGAGGTTTCGAGGGCGTCCCAGAGGCGAAAGAGTGGAAACGGCAGTTTTTTGGCGATTTTTCGTGGGTGTTAGCCCACGGATCGATGGGGGGGCGCTGGGTCCGGAAATTATTTTGGGCCGAGCCGCTCGGGGGGGTCCCTGACGAGCTGTTAAGCGGATCCATGGGCTCCGGGGGGCCTGTGGGAGGTTTTGAGGGCGTCCCAGAGGCGAAAGAGTGGAAACGGCAGTTTTTTGGCGATTTTTCGTGGGTGTTAGCCCACGGATCGATGGGGGGGCGCTGGGTCCGGAAATTATTTTGGGCCGAGCCGCTCGGGGGGGTCCCTGACGAACTGTTAAGCGGATCCATGGGCTCCGGGGGGCCTGTGGGAGGTTTTGAGGGCGTCCCAGAGGCGAAAGAGTGGAAACGGCAGTTTTTTGGCGATTTTTCGTGGGTGTTAGCCCACGGATCGATGGGGGGCACTGGGTCCGGAAATTATTTTGGGCCGAGCCGCTCGGGGGGGTCCCTGACGAGCTGTTAAGCGGATCCATGGGCTCCGGGGGGCCTGTGGGAGGTTTCGAGGGCGTCCCAGAGGCGAAAGAGTGGAAACGGCAGTTTTTTGGCGATTTTTCGTGGGTGTTAGCCCACAGATCGATGGGGGGGCGCTGGGTCCGAAAATTATTTTGGGCCGAGCCGCTCGGGGGGGTCCCTGGCGAGCTGTTAAGCGGATCCATGGGCTCCGGGGGGCCTGTGGGAGGTTTTGAGGGCGTCCCAGAGGCGAAAGAGTGGAAACGGCAGTTTTTTGGCGATTTTTCGTGGGTGTTAGCCCACGGATCGATGGGGGGGCGCTGGGTCCGGAAATTATTTTGGGCCGAGCCGCTCGAGGGGGTCCCTGACGAGCTGTTAAGCGGATCCATGGGCTCCGGGGGGCCTGTGGGAGGTTTTGAGGGCGTCCCAGAGGCGAAAGAGTGGAAACGACAGTTTTTTGGCGATTTTTCGTGGGTTTTAGCCCACGGATCGATGGGGGGGCGCTGGGTCCGGAAATTATTTTGGGCCGAGCCGCTCGGGGGGGTCCCTGACGAGCTGTTAAGCGGATCCATGGGCTCCGGGGGGCCTGTGGGAGGTTTTGAGGGCGTCCCAGAGGCGAAAGAGTGGAAACGGCAGTTTTTTGGCGATTTTTCGTGGGTGTTAGCCCACGGATCGATGGGGGGGCGCTGGGTCCGGAAATTATTTTGGGCCGAGCCGCTCGGGGGGGTCCCTGACGAGCTGTTAAGCGGATCCATGGGCTTCGGGGGGCCTGTGGGAGGTTTTGAGGGCGTCCCAGAGGCGAAAGAGTGGAAACGGCAGTTTTTTGGCGATTTTTCATGGGTGTTAGCCCACGGATCGATGGGGGGGCGCTGGGTCCGGAAATTATTTTGGGCCGACCCGCTCGGGGGGGTCCCTGACGAGCTGTTAAGCGGATCCATGGGCTCCGGGGGGCCTGTGGGAGGTTTTGAGGGCATCCCAGAGGCGAAAGAGTGGAAACGGCAGTTTTTTGGCGATTTTTCGTGGGTGTTAGCCCACGGATCGATGGGGGGCGCTGGGTCCGGAAATTATTTTGGGCCGAGCTGCTCGGGGGGGTCCCTGACGAGCTGTTAAGCGGATCCATGGGCTCCGGGGGGCCTGTGGGAGGTTTCGAGGGCGTCCCAGAGGCGAAAGAGTGGAAACGGCAGTTTTTTGGCGATTTTTCGTGGGTGTTAGCCCACGGATCGATGGGGGGGCGCTGGGTCCGGAAATTATTTTGGGCCGAGCCTCTCGGGGGGGTCCCTGACGAGCTGTTAAGCGGATCCATGGGCTCCGGGGGGCCTGTGGGAGGTTTTGAGTGAGTCCCAGAGGCAAAAGAGTGGAAACGGCAGTTTTTTGGCGATTTTTCGTGGGTGTTAGCCCACGGATCGATGGGGGGGCGCTGGGTCCGAAAATTATTTTGGGCCGAGCCGCTCGGGGGGGTCCCTGACGAGCTGTTAAGCGGATCCATGGGCTCCGGGGGGCCTGTGGGAGGTTTTGAGGGCGTCCCAGAGGCGAAAGAGTGGAAACGGCAGTTTTTTGGCGATTTTTCGTGGGTGTTAGCCCACGGATCGATGGGGGGCGCTGGGTGCGGAAATTATTTTGGGCCGAGCCGCTCGGGGGGGTCCCTGACGAGCTGTTAAGCGGATCCATGGGCTCCGGGGGGCCTGTGGGAGGTTTTGAGGGCGTCCCAGAGGCGAAAGAGTGGAAACGGCAGTTTTTTGGCGATTTTTCGTGGGTGTTAGCCCACGGATCGATGGGGGGGCGCTGGGTCCGGAAATTATTTTGGGCCGAGCCGCTCGGGGGGGTCCCTGACGAGCTGTTAAGCGGATCCATGGGCTCTGGGGGGCCTGTGGGAGGTTTTGAGGGCGTCCCAGAGGCGAAAGAGTGGAAACGGCAGTTTTTTGGCGATTTTTCGTGGGTGTTAGCCCACGGATCGATGGGGGGGCGCTGGGTCCGGAAATTATTTTGGGCCGAGCCGCTCGGGGGGGTCCCTGACGAGCTGTTAAGCGGATCCATGGGCTCCGGGGGGCCTGTGGGAGGTTTTGAGGGCGTCCCAGAGGCGAAAGAGTGGAAACGGCAGTTTTTTGGCGATTTTTCGTGGGTGTTAGCCCACGGATCGATGGGGGGCGCTGGGTCCGGAAATTATTTTGGGCCGAGCCACTCAGGGGGGTCCCTGACGAGCTGTTAAGCGGATCCATGGGCTCCGGGGGGCCTGTGGGAGGTTTTGAGGGCGTCCCAGAGGCGAAAGAGTGGAAACGGCAGTTTTTTGGCGATTTTTCGTGGGTGTTAGCCCACGGATCGATGGGGGGGCGCTGGGTCCGGAAATTATTTTGGGCCGAGCCACTCGGGGGGTCCCTGACGAGCTGTTAAGCGGATCCATGGGCTCCGGGGGGCCTGTGGGAGGTTTTGAGGGCGTCCCAGAGGCGAAAGAGTGGAAACGGCAGTTTTTTGGCGATTTTTCGTGGGTGTTAGCCCACGGATCGATGGGGGGGCGCTGGGTCCGGAAATTATTTTGGGCCAAGCCGCTCGGGGGGGTCCCTGACGAGCTGTTAAGCGGATCCATGGGCTCCGGGGATCCTGTGGGAGGTTTTGAGGGCGTCCCAGAGGCGAAAGTGTGGAAACGGCAGTTTTTTGGCGATTTTTCATGGGTGTTAGCCCACGGATCGATGGGGGGGCGCTGGGTCCGGAAATTATTTTGGGCCGAGCCGCTCGAGGGGGTCCCTGACGAGCTGTTAAGCGGATCCATGGGCTCCGGGGGTCCTGTGGGAGGTTTTGAGGGCGTCCCAGAGGCGAAAGAGTGGAGATGGCAGTTTTTTGGCGATTTTTCGTGGGTGTTTGCCCACGGATCGATGGGGGGGCGCTGGGTCCGGAAATTATTTTGGGCCGAGCCACTCGGGGGGGTCCCTGACGAGCTGTTAAGCGGATCCATGGGCTCTGGGGGGCCTGTGGGAGGTTTTGAGGGCGTCCCAGAGGCGAAAGAGTGGAGACGGCAGTTTTTTGGCGATTTTTCGTGGGTGTTAGCCCACGGATCGATGGGGGGGCGCTGGGTCCGGAAATTATTTTGGGCCGAGCCGCTCGGGGGGGTCCCTGACGAGCTGTTAAGCGGATCCATGGGCTCCGGGGGGCCTGTGAGAGGTTTTGAGGGCGTCCCAGAGGCGAAAGAGTGGAAACGGCAGTTTTTTGGCGATTTTTCGTGGGTGTTAGCCCACGGATCGATGGGGGGGCGCTGGGTCTGGAAATTATTTTGGGCCGAGCCGCTCGGGGGGGTCCCTGACGAGCTGTTAAGCGGATCCATGGGCTCCGGGGGGCCTGTGGGAGGTTTTGAGGGCGTCCCAGAGGAGAAAGAGTGGAAACGGCAGTTTTTTGGCGATTTTTCGTGGGTGTTAGCCCACGGATCGATGGGGGGGCGCTGGGTCCGGAAATTATTTTGGGCCGAGCCGCTCGGGGGGGTCCCTGACGAGCTGTTAAGCGGATCCATGGGCTCCGGGGGGCCTGTGGGAGGTTTTGAGGGCGTCCCAGAGGCGAAAGAGTGGAAACGGCAGTTTTTTGGCGATTTTTCGTGGGTGTTAGCCCACGGATCGATGGGGGGGCGCTGGGTCCGAAAATTATTTTGGGCCGAGCCGCTCGGGGGGGTCCCTGACGAGCTGTTAAGCGGATACATGGGCTCCGGGGGGCCTGTGGGAGGTTTTGAGGTCGTCCCAGAGGCGAAAGAGTGGAAACGACAGTTTTTTGGCGATTTTTCGTGGGTGTTAGCCCACGGATCGATGGGGGGGCGCTGGGTCCGGAAATTATTTTGGGCCGAGCCGCTCGGGGGGGTCCCTGACGAGCTGTTAAGCGGATCCATGGGCTCCGGGGGGCCTGTGGGAGGTTTTGAGGGCGTCCCAGAGGCGAAAGAGTGGAAACGGCAGTTTTTTGGCGATTTTTCGTGGGTGTTAGCCCACGGATCGATGGGGGGGCGCTGGGTCCGGAAATTATTTTGGGCCGAGCCGCTCGAGGGGGTCCCTGACGAGCTGTTAAGCGGATCCATGGGCTCCGGGGGGCCTGTGGGAGGTTTTGAGGGCGTCCCAGAGGCGAAAGAGTGGAAACGGCAGTTTTTTGGCGATTTTTCGTGGGTGTTAGCCCACGGATCGATGGGGGGGCGCTGGGTCCGGAAATTATTTTGGGCCGAGCCGCTCGGGGGGGTCCCTGACGAGCTGTTAAGCGGATCCATGGGCTCCGGGGGGCCTGTGGGAGGTTTTGAGGGCGTCCCAGAGGCGAAAGAGTGGAAACGGCAGTTTTTTGGCGATTTTTCGTGGGTGTTAGCCCACGGATCGATGGGGGGGCGCTGGGTCCGGAAATTATTTTGGGCCGAGCCGCTCGGGGGGGTCCCTGACGAGCTGTTAAGCGGATACATGGGCTCCGGGGGGCCTGTGGGAGGTTTTGAGGGCGTCCCAGAGGCGAAAGAGTGGAAACGACAGTTTTTTGGCGATTTTTCGTGGGTGTTAGCCCACGGATCGATGGGGGGGCGCTGGGTCCGGAAATTATTTTGGACCGAGCCGCTCGGGGGGGTCCCTGACGAGCTGTTAAGCGGATCCATGGGCTCCGGGGGGCCTGTGGGAGGTTTTGAGGGCGTCCCAGAGGCGAAAGAGTGGAAACGGCAGTTTTTTGGCAATTTTTCGTGGGTGTTAGCCCACGGATCGATGGGGGGCGCTGGGTCCGGAAATTATTTTGGGCCGAGCCGCTCGGGGGGGTCCCTGACGAGCTGTTAAGCGGATCCATGGGCTCCGGGGGGCCTGTGGGAGGTTTTGAGGGCGTCCCAGAGGCGAAAGAGTGGAAACGGCAGTTTTTTGGCGATTTTTCGTGGGTGTTAGCCCACGGATCGATGGGGGGGCGCTGGGTCCGGAAATTATTTTGGGCCGAGCCGCTCGGGGGGGTCCCTGACGAGCTGTTAAGCGGATCCATGGGCTCCGGGGGGCCTGTGGGAGGTTTTGAGGGCGTCCCAGAGGCGAAAGAGTGGAAACGGCAGTTTTTTGGCGATTTTTCGTGGGTGTTAGCCCACGGATCGATGGGGGGGCGCTGGGTCCGGAAATTATTTTGGGCCGAGCCGCTCGGGGGGGTCCCTGACGAGCTGTTAAGCGGATCCATGGGCTCCGGGGGGCCTGTGGGAGGTTTTGAGGGCGTCCCAGAGGCGAAAGAGTGGAAACGGCAGTTTTTTGGCGATTTTTCGTGGGTGTTAGCCCACGGATCGATGGGGGGGCGCTGGGTCCGGAAATTATTTTGGGCCGAGCCGCTCGGGGGGGTCCCTGACGAGCTGTTAAGCGGATCCATGGGCTCCGGGGGGCCTGTGGGAGGTTTTGAGGGCGTCCCAGAGGAGAAAGAGTGGAAACGGCAGTTTTTTGGCGATTTTTCGTGGGTGTTAGCCCACGGATCGATGGGGGGGCGCTGGGTCCGGAAATTATTTTGGGCCGAGCCGCTCGGGGGGGTCCCTGACGAGCTGTTAAGCGGATCCATGGGCTCCGGGGGGCCTGTGTGAGGTTTTGAGGGCGTCCCAGAGGCGAAAGAGTGGAAACGGCAGTTTTTTGGCGATTTTTCGTGGGTGTTAGCCCACGGATCGATGGGGGGGCGCTGGGTCCGGAAATTATTTTGGGTCGAGCCGCTCGGGGGGGTCCCTGACGAGCTGTTAAGCGGATCCATGGGCTCCGGGGGGCCTGTGGGAGGTTTTGAGGGCGTCCCAGAGGCGAAAGAGTGGAAACGGCAGTTTTTTGGCGATTTTTCGTGGGTGTTAGCCCACGGATCGATGGGGGGGCGCTGGGTCCGGAAATTATTTTGGGCCGAGCCGCTCGGGGGGGTCCCTGACGAGCTGTTAAGCGGATCCATGGGCCACGGGGGGCCTGTGGGAGGTTTTGAGGGCGTCCCAGAGGCGAAAGAGTGGAAACGACAGTTTTTTGGCGATTTTTCGTGGGTGTTAGCCCACGGATCGATGGGGGGGCGCTGGGTCCGGAAATTATTTTGGGCCGAGCCGCTCGGGGGGGTCCCTGACGAGCTGTTAAGCGGATCCATGGGCTACGGGGGGCCTGTGGGAGGTTTTGAGGGCGTCCCAGAGGCGAAAGAGTGGAAACGACAGTTTTTTGGCGATTTTTCGTGGGTGTTAGCCCACGGATCGATGGGGGGGCGCTGGGTCCGGAAATTATTTTGGGCCGAGCCACTCGGGGGGGTCCCTGACGAGCTGTTAAGCGGATCCATGGGCTCCGGGGGGCCTGTGGGAGGTTTTGAGGGCGTCCCAGAGGCGAAAGAGTGGAAACGGCAGTTTTTTGGCGATTTTTCGTGGGTGTTAGCCCACGGATCGATGGGGGGGCGCTGGGTCCGGAAATTATTTTGGGCCGAGCCGCTCGGGGGGGTCCCTGACGAGCTGTTAAGCGGATCCATGGGCTCCAGGGGGCCTGTGGGAGGTTTTGAGGGCGTCCCAGAGGCGAAAGAGTGGAAACGGCAGTTTTTTGGCGATTTTTCGTGGGTGTTAGCCCACGGATCGATGGGGGGGCGCTGGGTCCGGAAATTATTTTGGGCCGAGCCGCTCGGGGGGGTCCCTGACGAGCTGTTAAGCGGATCCATGGGCTCCGGGGGGCCTGTGGGAGATTTTGAGGGCGTCCCAGAGGCGAAAGAGTGGAAACGGCAGTTTTTTGGCGATTTTTCGTGGGTGTTAGCCCACGGATCGATGGGGGGCGCTGGGTCCGGAAATTATTTTGGGCCGAGCCGCTCGGGGGGGTCCCTGACGAGCTGTTAAGCGGATCCATGGGCTCCGGGGGGCCTGTGGGAGGTTTCGAGGGCGTCCCAGAGGCGAAAGAGTGGAAACGGCAGTTTTTTGGCGATTTTTCGTGGGTGTTAGCCCACAGATCGATGGGGGGGCGCTGGGTCCGAAAATTATTTTGGGCCAAGCCGCTCGGGGGGGTCCCTGACGAGCTGTTAAGCGGATCCATGGGCTCCGGGGGGCCTGTGGGAGGTTTTGAGGGCGTCTCAGAGGCGAAAGAGTGGAAACGGCAGTTTATTGGCGATTTTTCGTGGGTGTTAGCCCACGGATCGATGGGGGGGCGCTGGGTCCGGAAATTATTTTGGGCCAAGCCGCTCGAGGGGATCCCTGACGAGCTGTTAAGCGGATCCATGGGCTCCGGGGGGCCTGTGGGAGGTTTTGAGGGCGTCCCAGAGGCGAAAGAGTGGAAACGACAGTTTTTTGGCGATTTTTCGTGGGTTTTAGCCCACGGATCGATGGGGGGGCGCTGGGTCCGGAAATTATTTTGGGCCGAGCCGCTCGGGGGGGTCCCTGACGAGCTGTTAAGCGGATCCATGGGCTCCGGGGGGCCTGTGGGAGGTTTTGAGGGCGTCCCAGAGGCGAAAGAGTGGAAACGGCAGGTTTTTGGCGATTTTTCGTGGGTGTTAGCCCACGGATCGATGGGGGGGCGCTGGGTCCGGAAATTATTTTGGGCCGAGCCGCTCGGGGGGGTCCCTGACGAGCTGTTAAGCGGATCCATGGGCTCCGGGGGGCCTGTGGGAGGTTTTGAGGGCGTCCCAGAGGCGAAAGAGTGGAAACGGCAGTTTTTTGGCGATTTTTCATGGGTGTTAGCCCACGGATCGATGGGGGGGCGCTGGGTCCGGAAATTATTTTGGGCCGAGCCGCTCGGGGGGGTCCCTGGCGAGCTGTTAAGCGGATCCATGGGCTCTGGGGGGCCTGTGGGAGGTTTTGAGGGCATCCCAGAGGCGAAAGAGTGGAAACGGCAGTTTTTTGGCGATTTTTCGTGGGTGTTAGCCCACGGATCGATGGGGGGCGCTGGGTCCGGAAATTATTTTGGGCCGAGCCGCTCGGGGGGGTCCCTGACGAGCTGTTAAGCGGATCCATGGGCTCCGGGGGGCCTGTGGGAGGTTTCGAGGGCGTCCCAGAGGCGAAAGAGTGGAAACGGCAGTTTTTTGGCGATTTTTCGTGGGTGTTAGCCCACGGATCGATGGGGGGGCGCTGGGTCCGGAAATTATTTTGGGCCGAGCCGCTCGGGGGGGTCCCTGACGAGCTGTTAAGCGGATCCATGGGCTCCGGGGGGCCTGTGGGAGGTTTTGAGGGCGTCCCAGAGGCGAAAGAGTGGACACGGCAGTTTTTTGGCGATTTTTCGTGGGTGTTAGCCCACGGATCGATGGGGGGGCGCTGGGTCCGGAAATTATTTTGGGCCGAGCCGCTCGGGGGGGTCCCTGACGAGCTGTTAAGCGGATCCATGGGCTCCGGGGGGGCTGTGGGAGGTTTTGAGGGCGTCCCAGAGGCGAAAGAGTGGAAACGGCAGTTTTTTGGCGATTTTTCGTGGGTGTTAGCCCACGGATCGATGGGGGGCACTGGGTCCGGAAATTATTTTGGGCCGAGCCGCTCGGGGGGGTCCCTGACGAGCTGTTAAGCGGATCCATGGGCTCCGGGGGGCCTGTGGGAGGTTTCGAGGGCGTCCCAGAGGCGAAAGAGTGGAAACGGCAGTTTTTTGGCGATTTTTCGTGGGTGTTAGCCCACAGATCGATGGGGGGGCGCTGGGTCCGAAAATTATTTTGGGCCGAGCCGCTCGGGGGGGTCCCTGACGAGCTGTTAAGCGGATCCATGGGCTCCGGGGGGCCTGTGGGAGGTTTTGAGGGCGTCCCAGAGGCGAAAGAGTGGAAACGGCAGTTTTTTAGCGATTTTTCGTGGGTGTTAGCCCACGGATCGATGGGGGGGCGCTGGGTCCGGAAATTATTTTGGGCCGAGCCGCTCGAGGGGGTCCCTGACGAGCTGTTAAGCGGATCCATGGGCTCCGGGGGGCCTGTGGGAGGTTTTGAGGGCGTCCCAGAGGCGAAAGAGTGGAAACGGCAGTTTTTTGGCGATTTTTCGTGGGTTTTAGCCCACGGATCGATGGGGGGGCGCTGGGTCCGGAAATTATTTTGGGCCGAGCCGCTCGGGGGGGTCCCTGACGAGCTGTTAAGCAGATCCATGGGCTCCGGGGGGCCTGTGGGAGGTTTTGAGGGCGTCCCAGAGGCAAAAGAGTGGAAACGGCAGTTTTTTGGCGATTTTTCATGGGTGTTAGCCCACGGATCGATGGGGGGGCGCTGGGTCCGGAAATTATTTTGGGCCGAGCCGCTCGGGGGGGTCCCTGACGAGCTGTTAAGCGGATCCATGGGCTCCGGGGGGCCTGTGGGAGGTTTTGAGGGCATCCCAGAGGCGAAAGAGTGGAAACGGCAGTTTTTTGGCGATTTTTCGTGGGTGTTAGCCCACGGATCGATGGGGGGCGCTGGGTCCGGAAATTATTTTGGGCCGAGCTGCTCGGGGGGGTTCCTGACGAGCTGTTAAGCGGATCCATGGGCTCCGGGGGGCCTGTGGGAGGTTTCGAGGGCGTCCCAGAGGCGAAAGAGTGGAAACGGCAGTTTTTTGGCGATTTTTCGTGGGTGTTAGCCCACGGATCGATGGGGGGGCGCTGGGTCCGGAAATTATTTTGGGCCGAGCCGCTCGGGGGGGTCCCTGAAGAGCTGTTAAGCGGATCCATGGGCTCCGGGGGGCCTGTGGGAGGTTTTGAGGGAGTCCCAGAGGCAAAAGAGTGGAAACGGCAGTTTTTTGGCGATTTTTCGTGGGTGTTAGCCCACGGATCGATGGGGGGCGCTGGGTCCGAAAATTATTTTGGGCCGAGCCGCTCGGGGGGGTCCCTGACGAGCTGTTAAGCGGATCCATGGGCTCCGGGGGGCCTGTGGGAGGTTTTGAGGGCGTCCCAGAGGCGAAAGAGTGGAAACGGCAGTTTTTTGGCGATTTTTCGTGGGTGTTAGCCCACGGATCGATGGGGGGCGCTGGGTCCGGAAATTATTTTGGGCCGAGCCGCTTGGGGGGGTCCCTGACGAGCTGTTAAGCGGATCCATGGGCTCCGGGGGGCCTGTGGGAGGTTTTGAGGGCGTCCCAGAGGCGAAAGAGTGGAAACGGCAGTTTTTTGGCGATTTTTCGTGGGTGTTAGCCCACGGATCGATGGGGGGGCGCTGGGTCCGGAAATTATTTTGGGCCGAGCCGCTCGGGGGGGTCCCTGACGAGCTGTTAAGCGGATCCATGGGCTCCGGGGGGCCTGTGGGAGGTTTTGAGGGCGTCCCAGAGGCGAAAGAGTGGAAACGGCAGTTTTTTGGCGATTTTTCGTGGGTGTTAGCCCACGGATCGATGGGGGGGCGCTGGGTCCGGAAATTATTTTGGGCCGAGCCACTCGGGGGGGTCCCTGACGAGCTGTTAAGCGGATCCATGGGCTCCGGGGGGCCTGTGGGAGGTTTTGAGGGCGTCCCAGAGGCGAAAGAGTGGAAACGGCAGTTTTTTGGCGATTTTTCGTGGGTGTTAGCCCACGGATCGATGGGGGGGCGCTGGGTCCGGAAATTATTTTGGGCCGAGCCGCTCGGGGGGGTCCCTGACGAGCTGTTAAGCGGATCCATGGGCTCCGGGGGGCCTGTGGGAGGTTTTGAGGGCGTCCCAGAGGCGAAAGAGTGGAAACGGCAGTTTTTTGGCGATTTTTCGTGGGTGTTAGCCCACGGATCGATGGGGGGGCGCTGGGTCCGGAAATTATTTTGGGCCGAGCCGCTCAGGGGGGTCCCTGACGAGCTGTTAAGCGGATCCATGGGCTCCGGGGGGCCTGTGGGAGGTTTTGAGGGCGTCCCAGAGGCGAAAGAGTGGAAACGGCAGTTTTTTGGCGATTTTTCGTGGGTGTTAGCCCACGGATCGATGGGGGGGCGCTGGGTCCGGAAATTATTTTGGGCCGAGCCACTCGGGGGGGTCCCTGACGAGCTGTTAAGCGGATCCATGGGCTCTGGGGGGCCTGTGGGAGGTTTTGAGGGCGTCCCAGAGGCGAAAGAGTGGAAACGGCAGTTTTTTGGCGATTTTTCGTGGGTGTTAGCCCACGGATCGATGGGGGGGCGCTGGGTCCGGAAATTATTTTGGGCCGAGCCGCTCGGGGGGGTCCCTGACGAGCTGTTAAGCGGATCCATGGGCTCCGGGGAGCCTGTGGGAGGTTTTGAGGGCGTCCCAGAGGCGAAAGTGTGGAAACGGCAGTTTTTTGGCGATTTTTCGTGGGTGTTAGCCCACGGATCGATGGGGGGGCGCTGGGTCCGGAAATTATTTTGGGCCGAGCCGCTCGGGGGGGTCCCTGACGAGCTGTTAAGCGGATCCATGGGCTCCGGGGAGCCTGTGGGAGGTTTTGAGGGCGTCCCAGAGGCGAAAGTGTGGAAACGGCAGTTTTTTGGCGATTTTTCGTGGGTGTTAGCCCACGGATCGATGGGGGGGCGCTGGGTCCGGAAATTATTTTGGGCCGAGCCGCTCGGGGGGGTCCCTGACGAGCTGTTAAGCGGATCCATGGGCTCCGGGGGGCCTGTGGGAGGTTTTGAGGGCGTCCCAGAGGCGAAAGAGTGGAGATGGCAGTTTTTTGGCGATTTTTCGTGGGTGTTTGCCCACGGATCGATGGGGGGGCGCTGGGTCCGGAAATTATTTTGGGCCGAGCCACTCGGGGGGGTCCCTGACGAGCTGTTAAGCGGATCCATGGGCTCTGGGGGGCCTGTGGGAGGTTTTGAGGGCGTCCCAGAGGCGAAAGAGTGGAGACGGCAGTTTTTTGGCGATTTTTCGTGGGTGTTAGCCCACGGATCAATGGGGGGGCGCTGGGTCCAGAAATTATTTTGGGCCGAGCCGCTCGGGGGGGTCCCTGACGAGCTGTTAAGCGGATCCATGGGCTCCGGGGGGCCTGTGAGAGGTTTTGAGGGCGTCCCAGAGGCGAAAGAGTGGAGACGGCAGTTTTTTGGCGATTTTTCGTGGGTGTTAGCCCACGGATCGATGGGGGGGCGCTGGGTCCGGAAATTATTTTGGGCCGAGCCGCTCGGGGGGGTCCCTGACGAGCTGTTAAGCGGATCCATGGGCTCCGGGGGGCCTGTGGGAGGTTTTGAGGGCGTCCCAGAGGCGAAAGAGTGGAGACGGCAGTTTTTTGGCGATTTTTCGTGGGTGTTGTCCACGGATCGATGGGGGGGCGCTGGGTCCGGAAATTATTTTGGGCCGAGCCGCTCGGGGGGGTCCCTGACGAGCTGTTAAGCGGATCCATGGGCTCCGGGGGGCCTGTGGGAGGTTTTGAGGGCGTCCCAGAGGCGAAAGAGTGGAAACGGCAGTTTTTTGGCGATTTTTCGTGGGTGTTAGCCCACGGATCGATGGGGGGGCGCTGGGTCCGGAAATTATTTTGGGCCGAGCCGCTCGGGGGGGTCCCTGACGAGCTGTTAAGCGGATCCATGGGCTCCGGGGGGCCTGTGGGAGGTTTTGAGGGCGTCCCAGAGGCGAAAGAGTGGAAACGGCAGTTTTTTGGCAATTTTTCGTGGGTGTTAGCCCACGGATCGATGGGGGGGCGCTGGGTCCAGAAATTATTTTGGGCCGAGCCGCTCGGGGGGGTCCCTGACGAGCTGTTAAGCGGATCCATGGGCTCCGGGGGGCCTGTGGGAGGTTTTGAGGGCGTCCCAGAGGAGAAAGAGTGGAAACGGCAGTTTTTTGGCGATTTTTCGTGGGTGTTAGCCCACGGATCGATGGGGGGGCGCTGGGTCCGGAAATTATTTTGGGCCGAGCCGCTCGGGGGGGTCCCTGACGAGCTGTTAAGCGGATCCATGGGCTCCGGGGGGCCTGTGGGAGGTTTTGAGGGCGTCCCAGAGGCGAAAGAGTGGAAACGGCAGTTTTTTGGCGATTTTTCGTGGGTGTTAGCCCACGGATCGATGGGGGGGCGCTGGGTCCGGAAATTATTTTGGGCCGAGCCGCTCGGGGGGGTCCCTGACGAGCTGTTAAGCGGATCCATGGGCTCCGGAGGGCCTGTGGGAGGTTTTGAGGGCGTCCCAGAGGCGAAAGAGTGGAAACGGCAGTTTTTTGGCGATTTTTCGTGGGTGTTAGCCCACGGATCGATGGGGGGGCGCTGGGTCCGGAAATTATTTTGGGCCGAGCCACTCGGGGGGGTCCCTGACGAGCTGTTAAGCGGATCCATGGGCTCCGGGGGGCCTGTGGGAGGTTTTGAGGGCGTCCCAGAGGCGAAAGAGTGGAAACGGCAGTTTTTTGGCGATTTTTCGTGGGTGTTAGCCCACGGATCGATGGGGGGGCGCTGGGTCCGGAAATTATTTTGGGCCGAGCCGCTCGGGGGGGTCCCTGACGAGCTGTTAAGCGGATCCATGGGCTCCGGGGGGCCTGTGGGAGGTTTTGAGGGCGTCCCAGAGGCGAAAGAGTGGAAACGGCAGTTTTTTGGCGATTTTTCGTGGGTGTTAGCCCACGGATCGATGGGGGGGCGCTGGGTCCGGAAATTATTTTGGGCCGAGCCGCTCGGGGGGGTCCCTGACGAGCTGTTAAGCGGATCCATGGGCTCCGGGGGGCCTGTGGGAGGTTTTGAGGGCGTCCCAGAGGCGAAAGAGTGGAAACGGCAGTTTTTTGGCGATTTTTCGTGGGTGTTAGCCCACGGATCGATGGGGGGGCGCTGGGTCCGGAAATTATTTTGGGCCGAGCCGCTCGGGGGGGTCCCTGACGAGCTGTTAAGCAGATCCATGGGCTCCGGGGGGCCTGTGGGAGGTTTTGAGGGCGTCCCAGAGGCGAAAGAGTGGAAACGGCAGTTTTTTGGCGATTTTTCGTGGGTGTTAGCCCACGGATCGATGGGGGGGCGCTGGGTCCGGAAATTATTTTGGGCCGAGCCGCTCGGGGGGGTCCCTGACGAGCTGTTAAGCGGATCCATGGGCTCCGGGGGGCCTGTGGGAGGTTTTGAGGGCGTCCCAGAGGCGAAAGAGTGGAAACGGCAGTTTTTTGGCGATTTTTCGTGGGTGTTAGCCCACGGATCGATGGGGGGGCGCTGGGTCCGGAAATTATTTTGGGCCGAGCCGCTCGGGGGGGTCCCTGAAGAGCTGTTAAGCGGATCCATGGGCTCCGGGGGGCCTGTGGGAGGTTTTGAGGGCGTCCCAGAGGCGAAAGAGTGGAAACGGCAGTTTTTTGGCGATTTTTCGTGGGTGTTAGCCCACGGATCGATGGGGGGGCGCTGGGTCCGAAAATTATTTTGGGCCGAGCCGCTCGGGGGGGTCCCTGACGAGCTGTTAAGCGGATCCATGGGCTCCGGGGGGCCTGTGGGAGGTTTTGAGGGCGTCCCAGAGGCGAAAGAGTGGAAACGGCAGTTTTTTGGCGATTTTTCGTGGGTGTTAGCCCACGGATCGATGGGGGGGCGCTGGGTCCGGAAATTATTTTGGGCCAAGCCGCTCGGGGGGGTCCCTGACGAGCTGTTAAGCGGATCCATGGGCTCCGGGGGGCCTGTGGGAGGTTTTGAGGGCGTCCCAGAGGCGAAAGAGTGGAAACGGCAGTTTTTTGGCGATTTTTCGTGGGTGTTAGCCCACGGATCGATGGGGGGGCGCTGGGTCCGGAAATTATTTTGGGCCGAGCCGCTCGGGGGGGTCCCTGACGAGCTGTTAAGCGTATACATGGGATCCGGGGGGCCTGTGGGAGGTTTTGAGGGCGTCCCAGAGGCGAAAGAGTGGAAACGACAGTTTTTTGGCGATTTTTCGTGGGTGTTAGCCCACGGATCGATGGGGGGGCGCTGGGTCCGGAAATTATTTTGGACCGAGCCGCTCGGGGGGGTCCCTGACGAGCTGTTAAGCGGATCCATGGGCTCCGGGGGGCCTGTGGGAGGTTTTGAGGGCGTCCCAGAGGCGAAAGAGTGGAAACGGCAGTTTTTTGGCGATTTTTCGTGGGTGTTAGCCCACGGATCGATGGGGGGGCGCTGGGTCCGGAAATTATTTTGGGCCGAGCCTCTCGGGGGGGTCCCTGACGAGCTGTTAAGCGGATCCATGGGCTCCGGGGGGCCTGTGGGAGGTTTTGAGGGCGTCCCAGAGGCGAAAGAGTGGAAACGGCAGTTTTTTGGCGATTTTTCGTGGGTGTTAGCCCACGGATCGATGGGGGGGCGCTGGGTCCGGAAATTATTTTGGGCCGAGCCGCTCGGGGGGGTCCCTGACGAGCTGTTAAGCGGATCCATGGGCTCCGGAGGGCCTGTGGGAGGTTTTGAGGGCGTCCCAGAGGCGAAATAGTGGAAACGGCAGTTTTTTGGCGATTTTTCGTGGGTGTTAGCCCACGGATCGATGGGGGGGCGCTGGGTCCGGAAATTATTTTGGGCCGAGCCACTCGGGGGGGTCCCTGACGAGCTGTTAAGCGGATCCATGGGCTCCGGGGGGCCTGTGGGAGGTTTTGAGGGCGTCCCAGAGGCGAAAGAGTGGAAACGGCAGTTTTTTGGCGATTTTTCGTGGGTGTTAGCCCACGGATCGATGGGGGGGCGCTGGGTCCGGAAATTATTTTGGGCCGAGCCGCTCGGGGGGGTCCCTGACGAGCTGTTAAGCGGATCCATGGGCTCCGGGGGGCCTGTGGGAGGTTTTGAGGGCGTCCCAGAGGCGAAAGAGTGGAAACGGCAGTTTTTTGGCGATTTTTCGTGGGTGTTAGCCCACGGATCGATGGGGGGGCGCTGGGTCCGGAAATTATTTTGGGCCGAGCCGCTCGGGGGGGTCCCTGAAGAGCTGTTAAGCGGATCCATGGGCTCCGGGGGGCCTGTGGGAGGTTTTGAGGGCGTCCCAGAGGCGAAAGAGTGGAAACGGCAGTTTTTTGGCGATTTTTCGTGGGTGTTAGCCCACGGATCGATGGGGGGGCGCTGGGTCCGGAAATTATTTTGGGCCGAGCCGCTTGGGGGGGTCCCTGACGAGCTGTTAAGCGGATCCATGGGCTCCGGGGGGCCTGTGGGAGGTTTTGAGGGCGTCCCAGAGGCGAAAGAGTGGAAACGGCAGTTTTTTGGCGATTTTTCGTGGGTGTTAGCCCACGGATCGATGGGGGGGCGCTGGGTCCGGAAATTATTTTGGGCCGAGCCGCTCGGGGGGGTCCCTGACGAGCTGTTAAGCGGATCCATGGGCTCCGGGGGGCCTGTGGGAGGTTTTGAGGGCGTCCCAGAGGCGAAAGAGTGGAAACGGCAGTTTTTTGGCGATTTTTCGTGGGTGTTAGCCCACGGATCGATGGGGGGGCGCTGGGTCCGGAAATTATTTTGGGCCGAGCCGCTCGGGGGGGTCCCTGACGAGCTGTTAAGCGGATCCATGGGCTCCGGGGGGCCTGTGGGAGGTTTTGAGGGCGTCCCAGAGGCGAAAGAGTGGAAACGGCAGTTTTTTGGCGATTTTTCGTGGGTGTTAGCCCACGGATCGATGGGGGGGCGCTGGGTCCGGAAATTATTTTGGGCCGAGCCGCTCGGGGGGGTCCCTGACGAGCTGTTAAGCGGATCCATGGGCTCCGGGGGGCCTGTGGGAGGTTTTGAGGGCGTCCCAGAGGCGAAAGAGTGGAAACGGCAGTTTTTTGGCGATTTTTCGTGGGTGTTAGCCCACGGATCGATGGGGGGGCGCTGGGTCCGGAAATTATTTTGGGCCGAGCCGCTCGGGGGGGTCCCTGACGAGCTGTTAAGCGGATCCATGGGCTCCGGGGGGCCTGTGGGAGGTTTTGAGGGCGTCCCAGAGGCGAAAGAGTGGAAACGGCAGTTTTTTGGCGATTTTTCGTGGGTGTTAGCCCACGGATCGATGGGGGGGCGCTGGGTCCGGAAATTATTTTGGGCCGAGCCGCTCGGGGGGGTCCCTGAAGAGCTGTTAAGCGGATCCATGGGCTCCGGGGGGCCTGTGGGAGGTTTTGAGGGCGTCCCAGAGGCGAAAGAGTGGAAACGGCAGTTTTTTGGCGATTTTTCGTGGGTGTTAGCCCACGGATCGATGGGGGGGCGCTGGGTCCGAAAATTATTTTGGGCCGAGCCGCTCGGGGGGGTCCCTGACGAGCTGTTAAGCGGATCCATGGGCTCCGGGGGGCCTGTGGGAGGTTTTGAGGGCGTCCCAGAGGCGAAAGAGTGGAAACGGCAGTTTTTTGGCGATTTTTCGTGGGTGTTAGCCCACGGATCGATGGGGGGGCGCTGGGTCCGGAAATTATTTTGGGCCAAGCCGCTCGGGGGGGTCCCTGACGAGCTGTTAAGCGGATCCATGGGCTCCGGGGGGCCTGTGGGAGGTTTTGAGGGCGTCCCAGAGGCGAAAGAGTGGAAACGGCAGTTTTTTGGCGATTTTTCGTGGGTGTTAGCCCACGGATCGATGGGGGGGCGCTGGGTCCGGAAATTATTTTGGGCCGAGCCGCTCGGGGGGGTCCCTGACGAGCTGTTAAGCGTATACATGGGATCCGGGGGGCCTGTGGGAGGTTTTGAGGGCGTCCCAGAGGCGAAAGAGTGGAAACGACAGTTTTTTGGCGATTTTTCGTGGGTGTTAGCCCACGGATCGATGGGGGGGCGCTGGGTCCGGAAATTATTTTGGACCGAGCCGCTCGGGGGGGTCCCTGACGAGCTGTTAAGCGGATCCATGGGCTCCGGGGGGCCTGTGGGAGGTTTTGAGGGCGTCCCAGAGGCGAAAGAGTGGAAACGGCAGTTTTTTGGCGATTTTTCGTGGGTGTTAGCCCACGGATCGATGGGGGGGCGCTGGGTCCGGAAATTATTTTGGGCAGAGCCGCTCGGGGGGGTCCCTGACGAGCTGTTAAGCGGATCCATAGGCTCCGGGGGGCCTGTGGGAGGTTTTGAGGGCGTCCCAGAGGCGAAAGAGTGGAAACGGCAGTTTTTTGGCGATTTTTCGTGGGTGTTAGCCCACGGATCGATGGGGGGGCGCTGGGTCCGGAAATTATTTTGGGCCGAGCCGCTCGGGGGGGTCCCTGACGAGCTGTTAAGCGGATCCATGGGCTCCGGAGGGCCTGTGGGAGGTTTTGAGGGCGTCCCAGAGGCGAAAGAGTGGAAACGGCAGTTTTTTGGCGATTTTTCGTGGGTGTTAGCCCACGGATCGATGGGGGGGCGCTGGGTCCGGAAATTATTTTGGGCCGAGCCACTCGGGGGGGTCCCTGACGAGCTGTTAAGCGGATCCATGGGCTCCGGGGGGCCTGTGGGAGGTTTTGAGGGCGTCCCAGAGGCGAAAGAGTGGAAACGGCAGTTTTTTGGCGATTTTTCGTGGGTGTTAGCCCACGGATCGATGGGGGGGCGCTGGGTCCGGAAATTATTTTGGGCCGAGCCGCTCGGGGGGGTCCCTGACGAGCTGTTAAGCGGATCCATGGGCTCCGGGGGGCCTGTGGGAGGTTTTGAGGGCGTCCCAGAGGCGAAAGAGTGGAAACGGCAGTTTTTTGGCGATTTTTCGTGGGTGTTAGCCCACGGATCGATGGGGGGGCGCTGGGTCCGGAAATTATTTTGGGCCGAGCCGCTCGGGGGGGTCCCTGAAGAGCTGTTAAGCGGATCCATGGGCTCCGGGGGGCCTGTGGGAGGTTTTGAGGGCGTCCCAGAGGCGAAAGAGTGGAAACGGCAGTTTTTTGGCGATTTTTCGTGGGTGTTAGCCCACGGATCGATGGGGGGGCGCTGGGTCCGGAAATTATTTTGGGCCGAGCCGCTCGGGGGGTTCCCTGATGAGCTGTTAAGCGGATCCATGGGCTCCGGGGGGCCTGTGGGAGGTTTTGAGGGCGTCCCAAAGGCGAAAGAGTGGAAACGGCAGTTTTTTGGCGATTTTTCGTGGGTGTTAGCCCACGGATCGATGGGGGGGCGCTGGGTCCGGAAATTATTTTGGGCCGAGCCGCTCGAGGGGGTCCCTGACGAGCTGTTAAGCGGATCCATGGGCTCCGGGGGGCCTGTGGGAGGTTTTGAGGGCGTCCCAGAGGCGAAAGAGTGGAATCGGCAGTTTTTTGGCGATTTTTCGTGGGTGTTAGCCCACGGATCGATGGGGGGGCGCTGGGTCCGAAAATTATTTTGGGCCGAGCCGCTCGGGGGGGTCCCTGACGAGCTGTTAAGCGGATCCATGGGCTCCGGGGGGCCTGTGGGAGGTTTTGAGGGCGTCCCAGAGGCGAAAGAGTGGAAACGGCAGTTTTTTGGCGATTTTTCGTGGGTGTTAGCCCACGGATCGATGGGGGGGCGCTGGGTCCGGAAATTATTTTGGGCCGAGCCGCTCGGGGGGTTCCCTGATGAGCTGTTAAGCGGATCCATGGGCTCCGGGGGGCCTGTGGGAGGTTTTGAGGGCGTCCCAGAGGCGAAAGAGTGGAAACGGCAGTTTTTTGGCGATTTTTCGTGGGTGTTAGCCCACGGATCGATGGGGGGGCGCTGGGTCCGGAAATTATTTTGGGCCGAGCCGCTCGAGGGGGTCCCTGACGAGCTGTTAAGCGGATACATGGGCTCCGGGGGGCCTGTGGGATGTTTTGAGGGCGTCCCAGAGGCGAAAGAGTGGAAACGGCAGTTTTTTGGCGATTTTTCGTGGGTGTTAGCCCACGGATCGATGGGGGGGCGCTGGGTCCGGAAATTATTTTGGGCCGAGCCGCTCGGGGGGGTCCCTGACGAGCTGTTAAGCGGATCCATGGGCTCCGGGGGGCCTGTGGGAGGTTTTGAGGGCGTCCCAGAGGCGAAAGAGTGGAAACGGCAGTTTTTTGGCGATTTTTCGTGGGTGTTAGCCCACGGATCGATGGGGGGGCGCTGGGTCCGGAAATTATTTTGGGCCGAGCCGCTCCGGGGGGTCCCTGACGAGCTGTTAAGCGGATCCATGGGCTCCTGGGGGCCTGTGGGAGGTTTTGAGGGCGTCCCAGAGGCGAAAGAGTGGAAACGGCAGTTTTTTGGCGATTTTTCGTGGGTGTTAGCCCACGGATCGATGGGGGGGCGCTGGGTCCGGAAATTATTTTGGGCCGAGCCGCTCGGGGGGGTCCCTGACGAGCTGTTAAGCGGATCCATGGGCTCCGGGGGGCCTGTGAGAGGTTTTGAGGGCGTCCCAGAGGCGAAAGAGTGGAGACGGCAGTTTTTTGGCGATTTTTCGTGGGTGTTAGCCCACGGATCGATGGGGGGGCGCTGGGTCCGGAAATTATTTTGGGCCGAGCCGCTCGGGGGGGTCCCTGACGAGCTGTTAAGCGGATCCATGGGCTCCGGGGGGCCTGTGGGAGGTTTTGAGGGCGTCCCAGAGGCGAAAGAGTGGAGACGGCAGTTTTTTGGCGATTTTTCGTGGGTGTTGTCCACGGATCGATGGGGGGGCGCTGGGTCCGGAAATTATTTTGGGCCGAGCCGCTCGGGGGGGTCCCTGACGAGCTGTTAAGCGGATCCATGGGCTCCGGGGGGCCTGTGGGAGGTTTTGAGGGCGTCCCAGAGGCGAAAGAGTGGAAACGGCAGTTTTTTGGCGATTTTTCGTGGGTGTTAGCCCACGGATCGATGGGGGGGCGCTGGGTCCGGAAATTATTTTGGGCCGAGCCACTCGGGGGGGTCCCTGACGAGCTGTTAAGCGGATCCATGGGCTCCGGGGGGCCTGTGGGAGGTTTTGAGGGCGTCCCAGAGGCGAAAGAGTGGAAACGGCAGTTTTTTGGCGATTTTTCGTGGGTGTTAGCCCACGGATCGATGGGGGGGCGCTGGGTCCGGAAATTATTTTGGGCCGAGCCGCTCGAGGGGGTCCCTGACGAGCTGTTAAGCGGATCCATGGGCTCCGGGGGGCCTGTGGGAGGTTTTGAGGGCGTCCCAGAGGAGAAAGAGTGGAAACGGCAGTTTTTTGGCGATTTTTCGTGGGTGTTAGCCCACGGATCGATGGGGGGGCGCTGGGTCCGGAAATTATTTTGGGCCGAGCCGCTCGGGGGGGTCCCTGACGAGCTGTTAAGCGGATCCATGGGCTCCGGGGGGCCTGTGGGAGGTTTTATGGGCGTCCCAGAGGCGAAAGAGTGGAAACGGCAGTTTTTTGGCGATTTTTCGTGGGTGTTAGCCCACGGATCGATGGGGGGGCGCTGGGTCCGGAAATTATTTTGGGCCGAGCCGCTCGGGGGGGTCCCTGACGAGCTGTTAAGCGGATCCATGGGCTCCGGGGGGCCTGTGGGAGGTTTTGAGGGCGTCCCAGAGGCGAAAGAGTGGAAACGGCAGTTTTTTGGCGATTTTTCGTGGGTGTTAGCCCACGGATCGATGGGGGGGCGCTGGGTCCGAAAATTATTTTGGGTCGAGCCGCTCGGGGGGGTCCCTGACGAGCTGTTAAGCGGATCCATGGGCTCCGGGGGGCCTGTGGGAGGTTTTGAGGGCGTCCCAGAGGCGAAAGAGTGGAAACGGCAGTTTTTTGGCGATTTTTCGTGGGTGTTAGCCCACGGATCGATGGGGGGGCGCTGGGTCCGAAAATTATTTTGGGCCGAGCCGCTCGGGGGGGTCCCTGACGAGCTGTTAAGCGGATCCATGGGCTCCGGGGGGCCTGTGGGAGGTTTTGAGGGCGTCCCAGAGGCGAAAGAGTGGAAACGGCAGTTTTTTGGCGATTTTTCGTGGGTGTTAGCCCACGGATCGATGGGGGGGCGCTGGGTCCGGAAATTATTTTGGGCCGAGCCGCTCGGGGGGGTCCCTGACGAGCTGTTAAGCGGATACATGGGCTCCGGGGGGCCTGTGGGAGGTTTTGAGGGCGTCCCAGAGGCGAAAGAGTGGAAACGACAGTTTTTTGGCGATTTTTCGTGGGTGTTAGCCCACGGATCGATGGGGGGGCGCTGGGTCCGGAAATTATTTTGGACCGAGCCGCTCGGGGGGGTCCCTGACGAGCTGTTAAGCGGATCCATGGGCTCCGGGGGGCCTGTGGGAGGTTTTGAGGGCGTCCCAGAGGCGAAAGAGTGGAAACGGCAGTTTTTTGGCGATTTTTCGTGGGTGTTAGCCCACGGATCGATGGGGGGGCGCTGGGTCCGGAAATTATTTTGGGCCGAGCCACTCGGGGGGGTCCCTGACGAGCTGTTAAGCGGATCCATGGGCTCCGGGGGGCCTGTGGGAGGTTTTGAGGGCGTCCCAGAGGCGAAAGAGTGGAAACGGCAGTTTTTTGGCGATTTTTCGTGGGTGTTAGCCCACGGATCGATGGGGGGGCGCTGGGTCCGGAAATTATTTTGGGCCGAGCCGCTCGGGGGGGTCCCTGACGAGCTGTTAAGCGGATCCATGGGCTCCGGGGGGCCTGTGGGAGGTTTTGAGGGCGTCCCAGAGGCGAAAGAGTGGAAACGGTAGTTTTTTGGCGATTTTTCGTGGGTGTTAGCCCACGGATCGATGGGGGGGCGCTGGGTCCGGAAATTATTTTGGGCCGAGCCACTCGGGGGGGTCCCTGACGAGCTGTTAAGCGGATCCATGGGCTCCGGGAGGCCTGTGGGAGGTTTTGAGGGCGTCCCAGAGGCGAAAGAGTGGAAACGGCAGTTTTTTGGCGATTTTTCGTGGGTGTTAGCCCACGGATCGATGGGGGGGCGCTGGGTCCGGAAATTATTTTGGGCCGAGCCACTCGGGGGGGTCCCTGACGAGCTGTTAAGCGGATCCATGGGCTCCGGGGGGCCTGTGGGAGGTTTTGAGGGCGTCCCAGAGGCGAAAGAGTGGAAACGGCAGTTTTTTGGCGATTTTTCGTGGGTGTTAGCCCACGGATCGATGGGGGGGCGCTGGGTCCGGAAATTATTTTGGGCCGAGCCACTCGGGGGGGTCCCTGAAGAGCTGTTAAGCGGATCCATGGGCTCCGGGGGGCCTGTGGGAGGTTTTGAGGGCGTCCCAGAGGCGAAAGAGTGGAAACGGCAGTTTTTTGGCGATTTTTCGTGGGTGTTAGCCCACGGATCGATGGGGGGGCGCTGGGTCCGGAAATTATTTTGGGCCGAGCCGCTCGGGGGGTTCCCTGATGAGCTGTTAAGCGGATCCATGGGCTCCGGGGGGCCTGTGGGAGGTTTTGAGGGCGTCCCAGAGGCGAAAGAGTGGAAACGGCAGTTTTTTGGCGATTTTTCGTGGGTGTTAGCCCACGGATCGATGGGGGGCGCTGGGTACGGAAATTATTTTGGGCCGAGCCGCTCGAGGGGGTCCCTGACGAGCTGTTAAGCGGATCCATGGGCTCCGGGGGGCCTGTGGGAGGTTTTGAGGGCGTCCCAGAGGTGAAAGAGTGGAAACGGCAGTTTTTTGGCGATTTTTCGTGGGTGTTAGCCCACGGATCGATGGGGGGGCGCTGGGTCCGGAAATTATTTTGGGCCGAGCCGCTCAGGGGGGTCCCTGACGAGCTGTTAAGCGGATCCATGGGCTCCGGGGGGCCTGTGGGAGGTTTTGAGGGCGTCCCAGAGGCGAAAGAGTGGAAACGGCAGTTTTTTGGCGATTTTTCGTGGGTGTTAGCCCACGGATCGATGGGGGGGCGCTGGGTCCGGAAATTATTTTGGGCTCAGCCGCTCGGGGGGGTCCCTGACGAGCTGTTAAGCGGATCCATGGGCTCCGGGGGGCCTGTGGGAGGTTTTGAGGGCGTCCCAGAGGCGAAAGAGTGGAAACGGCAGTTTTTTGGCGATTTTTCGTGGGTGTTAGCCCACGGATCGATGGGGGGGCGCTGGGTCCGGAAATTATTTTGGGCCGAGCCGCTCGGGGGGGTCCCTGACGAGCTGTTAAGCGGATCCATGGGCTCCGGGGGGCCTGTGGGAGGTTTTGAGGGCGTCCCAGAGGCGAAAGAGTGGAAACGGCAGTTTTTTGGCGATTTTTCGTGGGTGTTAGCCCACGGATCGATGGGGGGGCGCTGGGTCCGGAAATTATTTTGGGCCGAGCCGCTCGGGGGGGTCCCTGACGAGCTGTTAAGCGGATCCATGGGCTCCGGGGGGCCTGTGGGAGGTTTTGAGGGCGTCCCAGAGGCGAAAGAGTGGAAACGGTAGTTTTTTGGCGATTTTTCGTGGGTGTTAGCCCACGGATCGATGGGGGGGCGGTGGGTCCGGAAATTATTTTGGGCCGAGCCGCTCGGGGGGGTCCCTGACGAGCTGTTAAGCGGATCCATGGGCTCCGGGGGGCCTGTGGGAGGTTTTGAGGGCGTCCCAGAGGCGAAAGAGTGGAAACGGCAGTTTTTTGGCGATTTTTCGTGGGTGTTAGCCCACGGATCGATGGGGGGGCGCTGGGTCCGGAAATTATTTTGGGCCGAGCCGCTCGGGGGGGTCCCTGACGAGCTGTTAAGTGGATCCATGGGCTCCGGGGGGCCTGTGGGAGGTTTTGAGGGCGTCCCAGAGGCGAAAGCGTGGAAACGGCAGTTTTTTGGCAATTTTTCGTGGGTGTTAGCCCACGAATCGATGGGGGGGCGCTGGGTACGAAAATTATTTTGGGCCGAGCCACTCGGGGGGGTCCCTGACGAGCTGTTAAGCGGATCCATGGGATCCGGGGGGCCTGTGGGAGGTTTTGAGGGCGTCCCAGAGGCGAAAGAGTGGAAACGGCAGTTTTTTGGCGATTTTTCGTGGGTGTTAGCCCACGGATCGATGAGGGGGCGCTGGGTCCGGAAATTATTTTGGGCCGAGCCGCTCGGGGGGGTCCCTGACGAGCTGTTAAGCGGATCCATGGGCTCCGGGGGGCCTGTGGGAGGTTTTGAGGGCGTCCCAGAGGCGAAAGAGTGGAAACGGCAGTTTTTTGGCGATTTTTCGTGGGTGTTAGCCCACGGATCGATGGGGGGGTGCTGGGTCCGGAAATTATTTTGGGCCGAGCCGCTCGGGGGGGTCCCTGACGAGCTGTTAAGCGGATCCATGGTCTCCGGGGGGCCTGTGGGAGGTTTTGAGGGCGTCCCAGAGGCGAAAGAGTGGAAACGGCAGTTTTTTGGCGATTTTTCGTGGGTGTTAGCCCACGGATCGATGGGGGGGCGCTGGGTCCGGAAATTATTTTGGGCCGAGCCACTCGGGGGGGTCCCTGACGAGCTGTTAAGCGGATCCATGGGCTCCGGGGGGCCTGTGGGAGGTTTTGAGGGCGTCCCAGAGGCGAAAGAGTGGAAACGGCAGTTTTTTGGCGATTTTTCGTGGGTGTTAGCCCACGGATCGATGGGGGGCGCTGGGTCCGGAAATTATTTTGGGCTGAGCCACTCGGGGGGGTCCCTGACGAGCTGTTAAGCGGATCCATGGGCTCCGGGGGGCCTGTGGGAGGTTTTGAGGGCGTCCCAGAGGCGAAAGAGTGGAAACGGCAGTTTTTTGGCGATTTTTCGTGGGTGTTAGCCCACGGATCGATGGGGGGGCGCTGGGTCCGGAAATTATTTTGGGCCGAGCCGCTCGGGGGGGTCCCTGACGAGCTGTTAAGCGGATCCATGGGCTCCGGGGGGCCTGTGGGAGGTTTTGAGGGCGTCCCAGAGGCGAAAGAGTGGAAACGGCAGTTTTTTGGCGATTTTTCGTGGGTGTTAGCCCACGGATCGATGGGGGGGCGCTGGGTCCGGAAATTATTTTGGGCCGAGCCGCTCGGGGGGGTCCCTGACGAGCTGTTAAGCGGATCCATGGGCTCCGGGGTGCCTGTGGGATGTTTTGAGGGCGTCCCAGAGGCGAAAGAGTGGAAACGGCAGTTTTTTGGCGATTTTTCGTGGGTGTTAGCCCACGGATCGATGGGGGGGCGCTGGGTCCGGAAATTATTTTGGGCCGAGCCGCTCGGGGGGGTCCCTGACGAGCTGTTAAGCGGATCCATGGGCTCCGGGGGGCCTGTGGGAGGTTTTGAGGGCGTCCCAGAGGCGAAAGAGTGGAAACGGCAGTTTTTTGGCGATTTTTCGTGGGTGTTAGCCCACGGATCGATGGGGGGCGCTGGGTCCGGAAATTATTTTGGGCCGAGCCGCTCGGGGGGGTCCCTGACGAGCTGTTAAGCGGATCCATGGGCTCTGGGGGGCCTGTGGGAGGTTTTGAGGGCGTCCCAGAGGCGAAAGAGTGGAAACGGCAGTTTTTTGGCGATTTTTCGTGGGTGTTAGCCCACGGATCGATGGGGGGGCGCTGGGTCCGGAAATTATTTTGGGTCGAGCCGCTCGGGGGGGTCCCTGACGAGCTGTTAAGCGGATCCATGGGCTCCGGGGGGCCTGTGGGAGGTTTTGAGGGCGTCCCAGAGGCGAAAGAGTGGAAACGGCAGTTTTTTGGCGATTTTTCGTGGGTGTTAGCCCACGGATCGATGGGGGGGCGCTGGGTCCAGAAATTATTTTGGGCCGAGCCGCTCGGGGGGTTCCCTGACGAGCTGTTAAGCGGATCCATGGGCTCCGGGGGGCCTGTGGGAGGTTTTGAGGGCGTCCCAGAGGCGAAAGAATGGAAACGGCAGTTTTTTGGCGATTTTTCGTGGGTGTTAGCCCACGGATCGATGGGGGGGCGCTGGGTCCGGAAATTATTTTGGGCCGAGCCGCTCGGGGGGGTCCCTGACGAGCTGTTAAGCGGATCCATGGGCTCCGGGGGGCCTGTGGGAGGTTTTGAGGGCGTCCCAGAGGCGAAAGAGTGGAAACGGTAGTTTTTTGGCGATTTTTCGTGGGTGTTAGCCCACGGATCGATGGGGGGCGCTGGGTCCGGAAATTATTTTGGGTCGAGCCGCTCGGGGGGTCCCTGACGAGCTGTTAAGCGGATCCATGGGCTCCGGGGGGCCTGTGGGAGGTTTTGAGGGCGTCCCAGAGGCGAAAGAGTGGAAACGGCAGTTTTTTGGCGATTTTTCGTGGGTGTTAGCCCACGGATCGATGGGGGGGCGCTGGGTCCAGAAATTATTTTGGGCCGAGCCGCTCGGGGGGGTCCCTGACGAGCTGTTAAGCGGATCCATGGGCTCCGGGGGGCCTGTGGGAGGTTTTGAGGGCGTCCCAGAGGCGGAAGAGTGGAAACGGTAGTTTTTTGGCGATTTTTCGTGGGTGTTAGCCCACGGATCGATGGGGGGGCGCTGGGTCCGGAAATTATTTTGGGCTGAGCCGCTCGGGGGGGTACCTGACGAGCTTTTAAGCGGATCCATGGGCTCCGGGGGGCCTGTGGGAGGTTTTGAGGGCGTCCCAGAGGCGAAAGAGTGGAAACGGCAGTTTTTTGGCGATTTTTCGTGGGTGTTAGCCCACGGATCGATGGGGGGGCGCTGGGTCCGAAAATTATTTTGGGCCAAACCGCTCGGGGGGGTCCCTGACGAGCTGTTAAGCGGATCCATGGGCTCCGGGGGGCCTGTGGGAGGTTTTGAGGGCGTCCCAGAGGCGAAAGAGTGGAAACGGCAGTTTTTTGGCGATTTTTCGTGGGTGTTAGCCCACGGATCGATGGGGGGGCGCTGGGTCCGGAAATTATTTTGGGCCGAGCCGCTCGGGGGGGTCCCTGACGAGCTGTTAAGCGGATCCATGGGCTCCGGGGGGCCTGTGGGAGGTTTTGAGGGCGTCCCAGAGGCGAAAGAGTGGAAACGGCAGTTTTTTGGCGATTTTTCGTGGGTGTTAGCCCACGGATCGATGGGGGGCGCTGGGTCCGGAAATTATTTTGGGCCGAGCCGCTCGGGGGGGTCCCTGACGAGCTGTTAAGCGGATCCATGGGCTCCGGGGGGCCTGTGGGAGGTTTTGAGGGCGTCCCAGAGGCGAAAGAGTGGAAACGGCAGTTTTTTGGCGATTTTTCGTGGGTGTTAGCCCACGGATCGATGGGGGGGCGCTGGGTCCGGAAATTATTTTGGGTCGAGCCGCTCGGGGGGGTCCCTGACGAGCTGTTAAGCGGATCCATGGGCTCCGGGGGGCCTGTGGGAGGTTTTGAGGGCGTCCCAGAGGCGAAAGAGTGGAAACGGCAGTTTTTTGGCGATTTTTCGTGGGTGTTAGCCCACGGATCGATGGGGGGGCGCTGGGTCCAGAAATTATTTTGGGCCGAGCCGCTCGGGGGGTTCCCTGACGAGCTGTTAAGCGGATCCATGGGCTCCGGGGGGCCTGTGGGAGGTTTTGAGGGCGTCCCAGAGGCGAAAGAATGGAAACGGCAGTTTTTTGGCGATTTTTCGTGGGTGTTAGCCCACGGATCGATGGGGGGGCGCTGGGTCCGGAAATTATTTTGGGCCGAGCCGCTCGGGGGGGTCCCTGACGAGCTGTTAAGCGGATCCATGGGCTCCGGGGGGCCTGTGGGAGGTTTTGAGGGCGTCCCAGAGGCGAAAGAGTGGAAACGGTAGTTTTTTGGCGATTTTTCGTGGGTGTTAGCCCACGGATCGATGGGGGGCGCTGGGTCCGGAAATTATTTTGGGTCGAGCCGCTCGGGGGGTCCCTGACGAGCTGTTAAGCGGATCCATGGGCTCCGGGGGGCCTGTGGGAGGTTTTGAGGGCGTCCCAGAGGCGAAAGAGTGGAAACGGCAGTTTTTTGGCGATTTTTCGTGGGTGTTAGCCCACGGATCGATGGGGGGGCGCTGGGTCCAGAAATTATTTTGGGCCGAGCAGCTCGGGGGGGTCCCTGACGAGCTGTTAAGCGGATCCATGGGCTCCGGGGGGCCTGTGGGAGGTTTTGAGGGCATCCCAGAGGCGGAAGAGTGGAAACGGTAGTTTTTTGGCGATTTTTCGTGGGTGTTAGCCCACGGATCGATGGGGGGGCGCTGGGTCCGAAAATTATTTTGGGCCAAACCGCTCGGGGGGGTCCCTGACGAGCTGTTAAGCGGATCCATGGGCTCCGGGGGGCCTGTGGGAGGTTTTGAGGGCGTCCCAGAGGCGAAAGAGTGGAAACGGCAGTTTTTTGGCGATTTTTCGTGGGTGTTAGCCCACGGATCGATGGGGGGGCGCTGGGTCCGGAAATTATTTTGGGCCGAGCCGCTCGGGGGGGTCCCTGACGAGCTGTTAAGCGGATCCATGGGCTCCGGGGGGCCTGTGGGAGGTTTTGAGGGCGTCCCAGAGGCGAAAGAGTGGAAACGGCAGTTTTTTGGCGATTTTTCGTGGGTGTTAGCCCACGGATCGATGGGGGGGCGCTGGGTCCGGAAATTATTTTGGGCCGAGCTGCTCGGGGGGGTCCCTGACGAGCTGTTAAGCGGATCCATGGGCTCCGAGGGGCCTGTGGGTGGTTTTGAGGGCGTCCCAGAGGCAAAAGAGTGGAAACGGCAGTTTTTTGGCGATTTTTCGTGGGTGTTAGCCCACGGATAGATGGGGGGGCGCTGGGTCCGGAAATTATTTTGGGCCGAGCCACTCGGGAGGGTCCCTGACGAGCTGTTAAGCGGATCCATGGGCTCCAGGGGGCCTGTGGGAGGTTTTGAGGGCGTCCCAGAGGCGAAAGAGTGGAAACGGCAGTTTTTTGGCGATTTTTCGTGGGTGTTAGCCCACGGATCGATGGGGGGGCACTGGGTCCGGAAATTATTTTGGGCCGAGCCGCTCGGGGGGGTCCCTGACGAGCTGTTAAGCGGATCCATGGGCTCCGGGGGGCCTGTGGGAGGTTTTGAGGGCGTCCCAGAGGCGAAAGAGTGGAAACGGCAGTTTTTTGGCGATTTTTCGTGGGTGTTAGCCCACGGATCGATGGGGGGGCGCTGGGTCCGGAAATTATTTTGGGCCGAGCCGCTCGGGGGGGTCCCTGACAAGCTGTTAAGCGGATCCATGGGCTCCGGGGGGCCTGTGGGAGGTTTTGAGGGCGTCCCAGAGGCGAAAGAGTGGAAACGGCAGTTTTTTGGCGATTTTTCGTGGGTGTTAGCCCACGGATCGATGGGGGGGCGCTGGGTACGGAAATTATTTTGGGCCGAGCCGCTCGGTGGGGTCCCTGACGAGCTGTTAAGCGGATCCATGGGCTCCGGGGGGCCTGTGGGAGGTTTTGAGGGCGTCCCAGAGGCGAAAGAGTGGAAACGGCAGTTTTTTGGCGATTTTTCGTGGGTGTTAGCCCACGGATCGATGGGGGGGCGCTGGGTCCGGAAATTATTTTGGGCCGAGCCGCTCGGGGGGGTCCCTGACGAGCTGTTAAGCGGATCCATGGGCTTCGGGGGGCCTGTGGGAGGTTTTGAGGGCGTCCCAGAGGCGAAAGAGTGGAAACGGCAGTTTTTTGGCGATTTTTCGTGGGTGTTATCCCACGGATCGATGGGGGGGCGCTGGGTCCGGAAATTATTTTGGGCCGAGCCGCTCGGGGGGGTCCCTTACGAGCTGTTAAGCGGATCCATGGGCTCCGGGGGGCCTGTGGGAGGTTTTGAGGGCGTCCCAGAGGCGAAAGAGTGGAAACGGCAGTTTTTTGGCGATTTTTCGTGGGTGTTAGCCCACGGATCGATGGGGGGGCGCTGGGTCCGGAAATTATTTTGGGCCGAGCCGCTCGGGGGGGTCCCTGACGAGCTGTTAAGCGGATCCATGGGCTCCGGGGGGCCTGTGGGAGGTTTTGAGGGCATCCCAGAGGCGAAAGAGTGGAAACGACAGTTTTTTGGCTATTTTTCGTGGGTGTTAGCCCACGGATCGATGGGGGGGCGCTGGGTCCGGAAATTATTTTGGACCGAGCCGCTCGGGGGGGTCCCTGACGAGCTGTTAAGCGGATCCATGGGCTCCGGGGGGCCTGTGGGAGGTTTTGAGGGCGTCCCAGAGGCGAAAGAGTGGAAACGGCAGCTTTTTGGCGATTTTTCGTGGGTGTTAGCCCACGGATCGATGGGGGGGCGCTGGGTCCGGAAATTATTTTGTGCCGAGCCACTCGGAGGGGTCCCTGACGAGCTGTTAAGCGGATCCATGGGCTCCGGGGGGCCTGTGGGAGGTTTTGAGGGCGTCCCAGAGGCAAAAGAGTGGAAACGGCAGTTTTTTGGCTATTTTTCGTGGGTGTTAGCCCACGGATCGATGGGGGGGCGCTGGGTCCGGAAATTATTTTGGGCCGAGCCGCTCGAGGGGGTCCCTGACGAGCTGTTAAGCGGATCCATGGGCTCCGGGGGGCCTGTGGGAGGTTTTGAGGGCGTCCCAGAGGCGAAAGAGTGGAAACGGCAGTTTTTTGGCGATTTTTCGTGGGTGTTAGCCCACGGATCGATGGGGGGGCGCTGGGTCCGGAAATTATTTTGGGCCGAGCCGCTCGGGGGGGTCCCTGACGAGCTGTTAAGCGGATCCATGGGCTCCGGGGGGCCTGTGGGAGGTTTTGAGGGCGTCCCAGAGGCGAAAGAGTGGAAACGGCAGTTTTTTGGCGATTTTTCGTGGGTGTTAGCCCACGGATCGATGGGGGGGCGCTGGGTCCGGAAATTATTTTGGGCCGAGCCGCTCGGGGGGGTCCCTGACGAGCTGTTAAGCGGATCCATGGGCTCCGGGGGGCCTGTGGGAGGTTTTGAGGGCATCCCAGAGGCGAAAGAGTGGAAACGGCAGTTTTTTGGCTATTTTTCGTGGGTGTTAGCCCACGGATCGATGGGGGGGCGCTGGGTCCGGAAATTATTTTGGGCCGAGCCGCTCGGGGGGGTCCCTGACGAGCTGTTAAGCGGATCCATGGGCTCCGGGGGGCCTGTGGGAGGTTTTGAGGGCGTCCCAGAGGCGAAAGAGTGGAAACGGCAGTTTTTTGGCGATTTTTCGTAGGTGTTAGCCCACGGATCGATGGGGGGGCGCTGGGTCCGGAAATTATTTTGGGCCGAGCCGCTCGGGGGGGTCCCTGACGAGCTGTTAAGCGGATCCATGGGCTCCGGGGGGCCTGTGGGAGGTTTTGAGGGCGTCCCAGAGGCGAAAGAGTGGAAACGGCAGTTTTTTGGCGATTTTTCGTGGGTGTTAGCCCACGGATCGATGGGGGGGCGCTGGGTCCGGAAATTATTTTGGGCCGAACCGCTCGGGGGGGTCCCTGACGAGCTGTTAAGTGGATCCATGGGCTCCGGGGGGCCTGTGGGAGGTTTTGAGGGCGTCCCAGAGGCGAAAGAGTGGAAACGGCAGTTTTTTTGCGATTTTTCGTGGGTGTTAGCCCACGGATCGATGGGGGGGCGCTGGGTCCGGAAATTATTTTGGGCTGAGCCGCTCGGGGGGGTCCCTGACGAGCTGTTAAGCGGATCCATGGGCTCCGGGGGGCCTGTGGGAGGTTTTGAGGGCGTCCCAGAGGCGAAAGAGTGGAAACGGCAGTTTTTTGGCGATTTTTCGTGGGTGTTAGCCCACGGATCGATGGGGGGGCGCTGGGTCCGGAAATTATTTTGGGCCGAGCCGCTCGGGGGGGTCCCTGACGAGCTGTTAAGCGGATCCATGGGCTCCGGGGGGCCTGTGGGAGGTTTTGAGGGCGTCCCAGAGGCGAAAGAGTGGAAACGGCAGTTTTTTGGCGATTTTTCGTGGGTGTTAGCCCACGGATCGATGGGGGGCGCTGGGTTCGGAAATTATTTTGGGCCGAGCCGCTCGGGGGGGTCCCTGAAGAGCTGTTAAGCGGATCCATGGGCTCCGGGGGGCCTGTGGGAGGTTTCGAGGGCGTCCCAGAGGCGAAAGAGTGGAAACGGCAGTTTTTTGGCGATTTTTCGTGGGTGTTAGCCCACGGATCGATGGGGGGGCGCTGGGTCCGGAAATTATTTTGGGCCGAGCCGCTCGGGGGGGTCCCTGACGAACTGTTAAGCGGATCCATGGGCTCCGGGGGGCCTGTGGGAGGTTTTGAGGGCATCCCAGAGGCGAAAGAGTGGAAACGGCAGTTTTTTGGCGATTTTTCGTGGGTGTTAGCCCACGGATCGATGGGGGGGCGCTGGGTCCGGAAATTATTTTGGGCCGAGCCGCTCGGGGGGGTCCCTGACGAGCTGTTAAGCGGATCCATGGGCTCCGGGGGGCCTGTGGGAGGTTTTGAGGGCGTCCCAGAGGCGAAAGAGTGGAAACGGCAGTTTTTTGGCAATTTTTCGTGGGTGTTAGCACACGGATCGATGGGGGCGCTGGGTCCGGAAATTATTTTGGGCCGAGCCGCTTGGGGGGGTCCCTGACGAGCTGTTAAGCGGATCCATGGGCTCCGGGGGGCCTGTGGGAGGTTTTGAGGGCGTCCCAGAGGCGAAAGAGTGGAAACGGCAGTTTTTTGGCGATTTTTCGTGGGTGTTAGCCCACGGATCGATGGGGGGGCGCTGGGTCCGGAAATTATTTTGGGCCGAGCCACTCGGGGGGGTCCCTGACGAGCTGTTAAGCGGATCCATGGGCTCCGGGGGGCCTGTGGGAGGTTTTGAGGGCGTCCCAGAGGCGAAAGAGTGGAAACGGCAGTTTTTTGGCGATTTTTCGTGGGTGTTTGCCCACGGATCGATGGGGGGGCGCTGGGTCCGGAAATTATTTTGGGCCGAGCCGCTCGGGGGGGTCCCTGACGAGCTGTTAAGCGGATCCATGGGCTCCGGGGGGCCTGTGGGAGGTTTTGAGGACGTCCCAGAGGCGAAAGAGTGGAAACGGCAGTTTTTTGGCGATTTTTCGTGGGTGTTAGCCCACGGATCGATGGGGGGGCGCTGGGTCCGGAAATTATTTTGGGCCGAGCCGCTCGGGGGGTCCCTGACGAGCTGTTAAGCGGATCCATGGGCTCCGGGGGGCCTGTGGGAGGTTTTGAGGGCGTCCCAGAGGCGAAAGAGTGGAAACGGCAGTTTTTTGGCGATTTTTCGTGGGTGTTAGCCCACGGATCGATGGGGGGGCGCTGGGTCCGGAAATTATTTTGGGCCGAGCCGCTCGGGGGGGTCCCTGACGAGCTGTTAAGCGGATCCATGGGCTCCGGGGAGCCTGTGGGAGGTTTTGAGGGCGTCCCAGAGGCGAAAGAGTGGAAACGGCAGTTTTTTGGCGATTTTTCGTGGGTGTTAGCCCACGGATCGATGGGGGGGCGCTGGGTACGGAAATTATTTTGGGCTGAGCCGCTCGGTGGGGTCCCTGACGAGCTGTTAAGCGGATCCATGGGCTCCGGGGGGCCTGTGGGAGGTTTTGAGGGCGTCCCAGAGGCGAAAGAGTGGAGATGGCAGTTTTTTGGCGATTTTTCGTGGGTGTTAGCCCACGGATCGATGGGGGGGCGCTGGGTCCGGAAATTATTTTGGGCCGAGCCGCTCGGGGGGGTCCCTGACGAGCTGTTAAGCGGATCCATGGGCTCCGGGGGGCCTGTGGGAGGTTTTGAGGGCGTTCCAGAGGCGAAAGAGTGGAGACGGCAGTTTTTTGGCGATTTTTCGTGGGTGTTAGCCCACGGATCGATGGGGGGGCGCTGGGTCCGGAAATTATTTTGGGCCGAGCCGCTCGGGGGGGTCCCTGACGAGCTGTTAAGCGGATCCATGGGCTCCGGGGGGCCTGTGGGAGGTTTTGAGGGCGTCCCAGAGGCGAAAGAGTGGAGACGGCAGTTTTTTGGCGATTTTTCGTGGGTGTTAGCCCACGGATCGATGGGGGGGCGCTGGGTCCGGAAATTATTTTGGGCCGAGCCGCTCGGGGGGGTCCCTGACGAGCTGTTAAGCGGATCCATGGGCTCCGGGGGGCCTGTGGGAGGTTTAGAGGGCGTCCCAGAGGCGAAAGAGTGGAGACGGCAGTTTTTTGGCGATTTTTCGTGGGTGTTAGCCCACGGATCGATGGGGGGGCGCTGGGTCCGGAAATTATTTTGGGCCGAGCCGCTCGGGGGGGTCCCTGACGAGCTGTTAAGCGGATCCATGGGCTCCGGGGGGCCTGTGGGAGGTTTTGAGGGCGTCCCAGAGGCAAAAGAGTGGAAACGGCAGTTTTTTGGCGATTTTTCGTGGGTGTTAGCCCACGGATCGATGGGGGGGCGCTGGGTCCGGAAATTATTTTGGGCCAAGCCGCTCGGAGGGGTCCCTGACGAGCTGTTAAGCGGATCCATGTGCTCCGGGGGGCCTGTGGGAGGTTTTGAGGGCATCCCAGAGGCGAAAGAGTGGAAACGGCAGTTTTTTGGCGATTTTTCGTGGGTGTTAGCCCACGGATCGATGGGGGGCGCTGGGTCCAGAAATTATTTTGGGCCGAGCCGCTCGGGGGGGTCCCTGACGAGCTGTTAAGCGGATCCATGGGCTCCGGGGGGCCTGTGGGAGGTTTTGAGGGCGTCCCAGAGGCGAAAGAATGGAAACGGCAGTTTTTTGGCGATTTTTCGTGGGTGTTAGCCCACGGATCGATGGGGGGGCGCTGGGTCCGGAAATTATTTTGGGCTGAGCCGCTCGGGGGGGTCCCTGACGAGCTGTTAAGCGGATCCATGGGCTCCGGGGGGCCTGTGGGAGGTTTTGAGGGCGTCCCAGAGGCGAAAGAGTGGAAACGGCAGTTTTTTGGCGATTTTTCGTGGGTGTTAGCCCACGGATCGATGGGGGGGCGCTGGGTCCGGAAATTATTTTGGGCCGAGCCGCTCGGGGGGGTCCCTGACGAGCTGTTAAGCGGATCCATGGGCTCCGGGGGGCCTGTGGGAGGTTTTGAGGGCATCCCAGAGGCGAAAGAGTGGAAACGGCAGTTTTTTGGCGATTTTTCGTGGGTGTTAGCCCACGGATCGATGGGGGGGCGCTGGGTCCGGAAATTATTTTGGCCCGAGCCGCTCGGGGGGGTCCCTGACGAGCTGTTAAGCGGATCCATGGGATCCGGGGGGCCTGTGGGAGGTTTTGAGGGCGTCCCAGAGGCGAAAGAGTGGAAACAGCAGTTTTTTGGCGATTTTTCGTGGGTGTTAGCCCACGGATCGATGGGGGGGCGCTGGGTTCGGAAATTATTTTGGGCCGAGCCGCTCGGGGGGGTCCCTGACGAGCTGTTAAGCGGATCCATGGGCTCCGGGGGGCCTGTGGGAGGTTTTGAGGGCGTCCCAGAGGCGAAAGAGTGGAAACGGCAGTTTTTTGGCGATTTTTCGTGGGTGTTAGCCCACTGATCGATGGGGGGGCGCTGGGTCCGGAAATTATTTTGGGTCGAGCCGCTCGGGGGGGTCCCTGACGAGCTGTTAAGCGTATCCATGGGCTCCGGGGGGCCTGTGGGAGGTTTTGAGGGCGTCCCAGAGGCGAAAGAGTGGAAACGGCAGTTTTTTGGCGATTTTTCGTGGGTGTTAGCCCACGGATCGATGGGGGGGCGCTGGGTCCGGAAATTATTTTGGGCCGAGCCGCTCGGGGGGGTCTCTGACGAGCTGTTAAGCGGATCCATGGGCTCCGGGGGGCCTGTGGGAGGTTTTGAGGGCGTCCCAGAGGCGAAAGAGTGGAGACGGCAGTTTTTTGGCGATTTTTCGTGGGTGTTAGCCCACGGATCGATGGGGGGGCGCTGGGTCCGGAAATTATTTTGGGCCGAACCGCTTGGGGGGGTCCCTGACGAGCTGTTAAGCGGATCCATGGGCTCCGGGGGGCCTGTGGGAGGTTTTGAGGGCGTCCCAGAGGCGAAAGAGTGGAGACGACAGTTTTTTGGCGATTTTTCGTGGGTGTTAGCCCACGGATCGATGGGGGGGCGCTGGGTCCGGAAATTATTTTGGGCCGAGCCGCTCGGGGGGGTCCCTGACGAGCTGTTAAGCGGATCCATGGGCTCCGGGGGGCCTGTGGGAGGTTTTGAGGGCGTCCCAGATGCGAAAGAGTGGAAACGACAGTTTTTTGGCGATTTTTCGTGGGTGTTAGCCCATGGATCGATGGGGGGGCGCTGGGTCCGGAAATTATTTTGGGACGAGCCGCTCGGGGGGGTCCCTGACGAGCTGTTAAGCGGATCCATGGGCTCCAGGGGGCCTGTGGGAGGTTTTGAGGGCGTCCCAGAGGCGAAAGAGTGGAAACGGCAGTTTTTTGGCGATTTTTCGTGGGTGTTAGCCCACGGATCGATGGGGGGGCGCTGGGTCTGGAAATTATTTTGGGCCGAGCCGCTCGGGGGGGTCCCTGACGAGCTGTTAAGAGGATCCATGGGCTCCGGGGGGCCTGTGGGAGGTTTTGAGGGCGTCCCAGAGGCGAAAGAGTGGAGACGGCAGTTTTTTGGCGATTTTTCGTGGGTGTTAGCCCACGGATCGATGGGGGGGCGCTGGGTCCGGAAATTATTTTGGGCCGAGCCGCACGGGGGGGTCCCTGTCGAGCTGTTAAGCGGATCCATGGGCTCCGGGGGGCCTGTGGGAGGTTTTGAGGGCGTCCCAGAGGCGAAAGAGTGGAGACGGCAGTTTTTTGGCGATTTTTCGTGGGTGTTAGCCCACGGATCGATGGGGGGGCGCTGGGTCCGGAAATTATTTTGGGCCGAGCCGCTCGGGGGGGTCCCTGACGAGCTGTTAAGCGGATCCATGGGCTCCGGGGGGCCTGTGGGAGGTTTTGAGGGCGTCCCAGAGGCGAAAGAGTGGAAACGGCAGTTTTTTGGCGATTTTTCGTGGGTGTTAGCCCACGGATCGATGGGGGGGCGCTGGGTCCGGAAATTATTTTGGGCCGAGATGCTCGGGGGGGTCCCTGACGAGCTGTTAAGCGGATCCATGGGCTCCGGGGGGCCTGTGGGAGGTTTTGAGGGCGTCCCAGAGGCGAAAGAGTGGAAACGGCAGTTTTTTGGCGATTTTTCGTGGGTGTTAGCCCACGGATCGATGGGGGGGCGCTGGGTCCGGAAATTATTTTGGCCCGAGCCGCTCGGGGGGGTCCCTGACGAGCTTTTAAGCGGATCCATGGGCTCCGGGGGGCCTGTGGGAGGTTTTGAGGGCGTCCCAGAGGCGAAAGAGTGGAGACGGCAGTTTTTTGGCGATTTTTCGTGGGTGTTAGCCCACGGATCGATGGGGGGGCGCTGGGTACGGAAATTATTTTGGGCCGAGCCACTCGGGGGGGTCCCTGACGAGCTGTTAAGCGGATCCATGGGCTCCGGGGGGCCTGTGGGAGGTTTTGAGGGCGTCCCAGAGGCGAAAGAGTGGAGACGGCAGTTTTTTGGCGATTTTTCGTGGGTGTTAGCCCACGGATCGATGGGGGGGCGCTGGGTCCGGAAATTATTTTGGGCCGAGCCGCTCGGGGGGGTCCCTGACGAGCTGTTAAGCGGATTCATGGGCTCCGGGGGGCCTGTGGGAGGTTTTGAGGGCGTCCCAGAGGCGAAAGAGTGGAGACGGCAGTTTTTTGGCGATTTTTCGTGGGTGTTAGCCCACGGATCGATGGGGGGGCGCTGGGTCCGGAAATTATTTTGGGCCGAGCCACTCGGGGGGGTCCCTGTCGAGCTGTTAAGCGGATCCATGGGCTCCGGGGGGCCTGTGGGAGGTTTTGAGGGCGTCCCAGAGGCGAAAGAGTGGAGACGGCAGTTTTTTGGCGATTTTTCGTGGGTGTTAGCCCACGGATCGATGGGGGGGCGCTGGGTCCAGAAATTATTTTGGGCCAAGCCGCTCGGGGGGTTCCCTGACGAGCTGTTAAGCGGATCCATGGGCTCCGGGGGGCCTGTGGGAGGTTTTGAGGGCGTCCCAGAGGCGAAAGAGTGGAAACGGCAGTTTTTTGGCGATTTTTCGTGGGTGTTAGCCCACGGATCGATGGGGGGGCGCTGGGTCCGGAAATTATTTTGGGCCGAGCCGCTCGAGGGGGTCCCTGACGAGCTGTTAAGCGGATCCATGGGCTCCGAGGGGCCTGTGGAAGGTTTTGAGGGCGTCCCAGAGGCGAAAGAGTGGAAACGGCAGTTTTTTGGCGATTTTTCGTGGGTGTTAGCCCACGGATCGATGGGGGGGCGCTGGGTCCGGAAATTATTTTGGGCCGAGCCGCTCGGGGGGGTCCCTGACGAGCTGTTAAGCGGATCCATGGGCTCCAGGGGGCCTGTGGGAGGTTTTGAGGGCGTCCCAGAGGCGAAAGAGTGGAGACGGCAGTTTTTTGGCGATTTTTCGTGGGTGTTAGCCCACGGATCGATGGGGGGGCGCTGGGTCCAGAAATTATTTTGGGCCGAGCCGCTCGGGGGGGTCCCTGACGAGCTGTTAAGCGGATCCATGGGCTCCGGGGGGCCTGTGGGAGGTTTTGAGGGCGTCCCAGAGGCGAAAGAGTGGAGACGGCAGTTTTTTGGCGATTTTTTGTGGGTGTTAGCCCACGGATCGATGGGGGGGCGCTGGGTCCGGAAATTATTTTGGGCCGAGCCGCTCGGGGGGGTTCCTGACGAGCTGTTAAGCGGATCCATGGGCTCCGGGGGGCCTGTGGGAGGTTTTGAGGGCGTCCCAGAGGCGAAAGAGTGGAGACGGCAGTTTTTTGGCGATTTTTCGTGGGTGTTAGCCCACGGATCGATGGGGGGGCGCTGGGTCCGGAAATTATTTTGGGCCGAGCCGCTCGGGGGGGTCCCTGACGAGCTGTTAAGCGGATCCATGGGCTCTAGGGGGCCTGTGGGAGGTTTTGAGGGCATCCCAGAGGCGAAAGAGTGGAGACGGCAGTTTTTTGGCGATTTTTCGTGGGTGTTAGCCCACGGATCGATGGGGGGGCGCTGGGTCCGGAAATTATTTTGGGCCAAACCGCTCGGGGGGGTCCCTGACGAGCTGTTAAGCGGATCCATGGGCTCCGGGGGGCCTGTGGGAAGTTTTGAGGGCGTCCCAGAGGCGAAAGAGTGGAGACGACAGTTTTTTGGCGATTTTTCGTGGGTGTTAGCCCACGGATCGATGGGGGGGCGCTGGGTCCGGAAATTATTTTGGGCCGAGCCGCTCGGGGGGGTCCCTGATGAGCTGTTAAGCGGATCCATGGGCTCCGGGGGGCCTGTGGGAGGTTTTGAGGGCGTCCCAGAGGCGAAAGAGTGGAGACGGCAGTTTTTTGGCGATTTTTCGTGGGTGTTAGCCCACGGATCGATGGGGGGGCGCTGGGTCCGGAAATTATTTTGGGCCGAGCCGCTCGGGGGGGTCCTTGACGAGCTGTTAAGCAGATCCATGGGCTCCGGGTGGCCTGTGGGAGGTTTTGAGGGCATCCCAGAGGCGAAAGAGTGGAGACGGCAGTTTTTTGGCGATTTTTCGTGGGTGTTAGCCCACGGATCGATGGGGGGGCGCTGGGTCCGGAAATTATTTTGGGCTAAACCGCTCGGGGGGGTCCCTGACGAGCTGTTAAGCGGATCCATGGGCTCCGGGGGGCCTGTGGGAGGTTTTGAGGGCGTCCCAGAGGCGAAAGAGTGGAGACGGCAGTTTTTTGGCGATTTTTCGTGGGTGTTAGCCCACGGATCGATGGGGGGGCGCTGGGTCCGGAAATTATTTTGGGCCGAGCCGCTCGGGGGGGTCCCTGACGAGCTGTTAAGCGGATCCATGGGCTCCGGGGGGCCTCTGGGAGGTTTTGAGGGCGTCTCAGAGGCGAAAGAGTGGAAACGGCAGTTTTTTAGCGATTTTTCGTGGGTGTTAGCCCACGGATCGATGGTGGGGCGCTGGGTCCGGAAATTATTTTGGGCCGAGCCACTCGGGGGGGTACCTGACGAGCTGTTAAGCGGATCCATGGGCTCCGGGGGGCCTGTGGGAGGTTTTGAGGGCGTCCCAGAGGCGAAAGAGTGGAAACGGCAGTTTTTTGGCGATTTTTCGTGGGTGTTAGCCCACGGATCGATGGGGGGGCGCTGGGTCCGGAAATTATTTTGGGACGACCCGCTCGGGGGGGTCCTTGACGAGCTGTTAAGCAGATCCATGGGCTCTGGGGGGCCTGTGGGAGGTTTTGAGGGCGTCCCAGAGGCGAAAGAGTGGAGACGGCAGTTTTTTGGCGATTTTTCATGGGTGTTAGCCCACGGATCGATGGGGGGCGCTGGGTCCGGAAATTATTTTGGGCCGAGCCGCTCGGGGGGGTCCCTGACGAGCTTTTAAGCGGATCCATGGGCTCCGGGGGGCCTGTGGGAGGTTTTGAGGGCGTCCCAGAGGCGAAAGAGTGGAAACGGCAGTTTTTTGGCGATTTTTCGTGGGTGTTAGCCCACGGATCGATGGGGGGGCGCTGGGTCCGGAAATTATTTTGGGCCGAGCCGCTCGGGGGGGTCCCTGACGAGCTGTTAAGCGGATCCATGGGCTCCGGGGGGCCTGTGGGAGGTTTTGAGGGCGTCCCAGAGGCGAAAGAGTGGAAACGGCAGTTTTTTGGCGATTTTTCGTAGGTGTTAGCCCACGGATCGATGGGGGGGCGCTGGGTCCGGAAATTATTTTGGGCCGAGCCGCTCGGGGGGGTCCCTGACGAGCTGTTAAGCAGATCCATGGGCTCCGGGGGGACTGTGGGAGGTTTTGAGGGCGTCCCAGAGGCGAAAGAGTGGAAACGGCAGTTTTTTGGCGATTTTTCGTGGGTGTTAGCCCACGGATCGATGGGGGGGCACTGGGTCCGGAAATTATTTTGGGCCGAGCCACTCGGGGGGTCCCTGACGAGCTGTTAAGCGGATCCATGGGCTCCGGGGGGCCTGTGGGAGGTTTTGAGGGCGTCCCAGAGGCGAAAGAGTGGAAACGGCAGTTTTTTGGCGATTTTTCGTGGGTGTTAGCCCACGGATCGATGGGGGGGCGCTGGGTCCGGAAATTATTTTGGGCTGAGCCGCTCGGGGGTGTCCCTGACGAGCTGTTAAGCGGATCCATGGGCTCCGGGGGGCCTGTGGGAGGTTTTGAGGGCGTCCCAGAGGCGAAAGAGTGGAAACGGCAGTTTTTTGGCAATTTTTCGTGGGTGTTAGCCCACGGATCGATGGGGGGGCGCTGGGTCCGGAAATTATTTTGGGCCGAGCTGCTCGGGGGGTCCCTGACGAGCTGCTAAGCGGATCCATGGGCTCCGGGGGGCCTGTGGGAGGTTTTGAGGGCGTCCCAGAGGCGAAAGAGTGGAAACGGCAGATTTTTGGCGATTTTTCGTGGGTGTTAGCCCACGGATCGATGGGGGGGCGCTGGGTCCGGAAATTATTTTGGGCCGAGCCACTCGGGGGGGTCCCTGACGAGCTGTTAAGCGGATCCATGGGCTCCGGGGGGCCTGTGGGAGGTTTTGAGGGCGTCCCAGAGGCGAAAGAGTGGAAACGGCAGTTTTTTGGCGATTTTTCGTGGGTGTTAGCCCACGGATCGATGGGGGGGCACTGGGTACGGAAATTATTTTGGGCCGAGCCGCTCGGGGGGGTCCCTGACGAGCTGTTAAGCGGATCCATGGGCTCCGGGGGGCCTGTGGGAGGTTTTGAGGGCGTCCCAGAGGCGAAAGAGTGGAAACGGCAGTTTTTTGGCGATTTTTCGTGGGTGTTAGCCCACGGATCGATGGGGGGGCGCTGGGTCCGGAAATTATTTTGGGCCGAGCCGCTCGGGGGGGTCCCTGACGATCTGTTAAGCGGATCCATGGGCTCCGGGGGGCCTGTGGGAGGTTTTGAGGGCGTCCCAGAGGCGAAAGAGTGGAAACGGCAGTTTTTTGGCGATTTTTCGTGGGTGTTAGCCCACGGATCGATGGGGGGGCGCTGGGTCCGGAAATTATTTTGGGCCGAGCCGCTCGGGGGGGTCCCTGACGAGCTGTTAAGCGGATCCATGGGCTCCGGGGGGCCTGTGGGAGGTTTTGAGGGCATCCCAGAGGCGAAAGAGTGGAGACGGCAGTTTTTTGGCGATTTTTCGTGGGTGTTAGCCCACGGATCGATGGGGGGGCGCTGGGTCCGGAAATTATTTTGGGCCGAGCTGCTCGGGGGGTCCCTGATGAGCTGTTAAGCGGATCCATGGGCTCCGAGGGGCCTGTGGGAGGTTTTGAGGGCGTCCCATAGGCGAAAGAGTGGAGACGGCAGTTTTTTGGCGATTTTTCGTGGGTGTTAGCCCACGGATCGATGGGGGGGCGCTGGGTCCGGAAATTATTTTGGGCCGAGCCGCTCGGGGGGGTCCCTGACGAGCTGTTAAGCGGATCCATGGGCTCCGGGGGGCCTGTGGGTGGTTTTGAGGGCGTCCCAGAGGCGAAAGAGTGGAAACGGTAGTTTTTTGGCGATTTTTCGTGGGTGTTAGCCCACGGATCGATGGGGGGGCGCTGGGTCCGGAAATTATTTTGGGCCGAGCTGCTCGGGGGGGTCCCTGACGAGCTGTTAAGCGGATCCATGGGCTCCGGGGGGCATGTGGGAGGTTTTGAGGGCGTCCCAGAGGCGAAAGAGTGGAAACGGCAGTTTTTTGGCAATTTTTCGTGGGTGTTAGCCCACGGATCGATGGGGGGGCGCTGGGTCCGGAAATTATTTTGGGCCGAGCCGCTCGGGGGGGTCCCTGACGAGCTGTTAAGCGGATCCATGGGCTCCGGGGGGCCTGTGGGAGGTTTTGAGGGCGTCCCAGAGGCGAAAGAGTGGAAACGGCAGTTTTTTGGCGATTTTTCGTGGGTGTTAGCCCACGGATCGATGGGGGGGCGCTGGGTCCGGAAATTATTTTGGGCCGAGCCACTCGGGGGGGTCCCTGATGAGCTTTTAAGCGGATCCATGGGCTCCGGGGGGCCTGTGGGAGGTTTTGAGGGCGTCCCAGAGGCGAAAGAGTGGAAACGGCAGTTTTTTGGCGATTTTTCGTGGGTGTTAGCCCACGGATCGATGGGGGGGCGCTGGGTCCTGAAATTATTTTGGGCCGAGCCGCTCGGGGGGGTCCCTGACGAGCTGTTAAGCGGATCCATGGGCTCCGGGGTGCCTGTGGGAGGTTTTGAGGGCGTCCCAGAGGCGAAAGAGTGGAAACGGCAGTTTTTTGGCGATTTTTCGTGGGTGTTAGCCCACGGATCGATGGGGGGGCGCTGGGTCCGGAAATTATTTTGGGCCGAGCCGCTCGGGGGGGTCCCTGACGAGCTGTTAAGCGGATCCATGGGCTCCGGGGGGCCTGTGGGAGGTTTTGAGGGCGTCCCAGAGGCGAAAGAGTGGAAACGGCAGTTTTTTGGCGATTTTTCGTGGGTGTTAGCCCACGGATCGATGGGGGGGCGCTGGGTCCGGAAATTATTTTGGGCCGAGCCGCTCGGGGGGGTCCCTGACGAGCTGTTAAGCGGATCCATGGGCTCCGGGGGGCCTGTGGGAGGTTTTGAGGGCGTCCCAGAGGCGAAAGAGTGGAGACGGCAGTTTTTTGGCGATTTTTCGTGGGTGTTAGCCCACGGATCGATGGGCGGGCGCTGGGTCCGAAAATTATTTTGGGCCGAGCCGCTCGGGGGGGTCCCTGACGAGCTGTTAAGCGGATCCATGGGCTCCGGGGGGCCTGTGGGAGGTTTTGAGGGCGTCCCAGAGGCGAAAGAGTGGAGACGGCAGTTTTTTGGCAATTTTTCGTGGGTGTTAGCCCACGGATCGATGGGGGGGCGCTGGGTCCGGAAATTATTTTGGGCCGAGCCGCTCGGGGGGGTCCCTGACGAGCTGTTAAGCGGATCCATGGGCTCCGGGGGGCCTGTGGGAGGTTTTGAGGGCGTCCCAGAGGCGAAAGAGTGGAGACGGCAGTTTTTTGGCGATTTTTCGTGGGTGTTAGCCCACGGATCGATGGGGGGGCGCTGGGTCCGAAAATTATTTTGGGCCGAGCCACTCGGGGGGGTCCCTGACGAGCTGTTAAGCGGATCCATGGGCTCCGGGGGGCCTGTGGGAGGTTTTGAGGGCATCCCAGAGGCGAAAGAGTGGAGACGGCAGTTTTTTGGAAATTTTTCGTGGGTGTTAGCCCACGGATCGATGGGGGGGCGCTGGGTCCGGAAATTATTTTGGGCCGAGCCGCTCGGGGGGGTCCCTGACGAGCTGTTAAGCGGATCCATGGGCTCCGGGGGGCCTGTGGGAGGTTTTGAGGGCGTCCCAGAGGCGAAAGAGTGGAAACGGCAGTTTTTTGGCGATTTTTCGTGGGTGTTAGCCCACGGATCGATGGGGGGGCGCTGGGTCCGGAAATTATTTTGGGCCGAGCCGCTCGGGGGGGTCCCTGACGAGCTGTTAAGCGGATCCATGGGCTCCGGGGGGCCTGTGGGAGGTTTTGAGGGCGTCCCAGAGGCGAAAGAGTGGAAACGGCAGTTTTTTGGCGATTTTTCGTGGGTGTTAGCCCACGGATCGATGGGGGGGCGCTGGGTCCGGAAATTATTTTGGTCCGAGCCGCTCGGGGGGGTCCCTAACGAGCTGTTAAGCGGATCCATGGGCTCCGGGGGGCCTGTAGGAGGTTTTGAGGGCGTCCCAGAGACGAAAGAGTGGAAACGGCAGTTTTTTGGCGATTTTTCATGGGTGTTAGCCCACGGATCGATGGGGGGCGCTGGGTCCGGAAATTATTTTGGGCCGAGCCGCTCGAGGGGGTCCCTGACGAGCTGTTAAGCGGATCCATGGGCTCCGGGGGGCCTGTGGGAGGTTTTGAGGGCGTCCCAGAGGCGAAAGAGTGGAAACGGCAGTTTTTTGGCGATTTTTCGTGGGTGTCAGCCCACGGATCGATGGGGGGGCGCTGGGTCCGGAAATTATTTTGGGCCGAGCCGCTCGGGGGGGTCCCTGACGAGCTGTTAAGCGGATCCATGGGCTCCGGGGGGCCTGTGGGAGGTTTTGAGGGCGTCCCAGAGGCGAAAGAGTGGAAACGGTAGTTTTTTGGCGATTTTTCGTGGGTGTCAGCCAACGGATCGATGGGGGGGCGCTGGGTCCGGAAATTATTTTGGGCCGAGCCGCTCGGGGGGGTCCCTGACGAGCTGTTAAGCGGATCCATGGGCTCCGGGGGGCCTGTGGGAGGTTTTGAGGGCGTCCCAGAGGCGAAAGAGTGGAAACGGCAGTTTTTTGGCGATTTTTCGTGGGTGTTAGCCCACGGATCGATGGGGGGGCGCTGGGTCCGGAAATTATTTTGGGCCGAGCCGCTCGGGGGGGTCCTTGACGAGCTGTTAAGCGGATCCATGGGCTCCGGGGGGCCTGTGGGAGGTTTTGAGGGCGTCCCAGAGGCGAAAGAGTGGAAACGGCAGTTTTTTGGCGATTTTTCGCGGGTGTTAGCCCACGGATCGATGGGGGGGCGCTGGGTCCGGAAATTATTTTGGGCCGAGCCACTCGGGGGGGTCCCTGACGAGATGTTAAGCGGATCCATGGGCTCCGGGGGGCCTGTGGGAGGTTTTGAGGGCGTCCCAGAGGCGAAAGAGTGGAAACGGCAGTTTTTTGGTGATTTTTCGTGGGTGTTAGCCCACGGATCGATGGGGGGGCGCTGGGTCCGGAAATTATTTTGGGCCGAGCCACTCGGGGGGGTCCCTCACGAGCTGTTAAGCGGATCCATGGGCTCCGGGGGGCCTGTGGGAGGTTTTGAGGGCGTCCCAGAGGCGAAAGAGTGGAAACGACAGTTTTTTGGCGATTTTTCGTGGGTGTTAGCCCACGGATCGATGGGGGGGCGCTGGGTCCGGAAATTATTTTGGTCCGAGCCGCTCGGGGGGGTCCCTGACGAGCTGTTAAGCGGATCCATGGGCTCCGGGGGGCCTGTAGGAGGTTTTGAGGGCGTCCCAGAGACGAAAGAGTGGAAACGGCAGTTTTTTGGCGATTTTTCATGGGTGTTAGCCCACGGATCGATGGGGGGGCGCTGGGTCCGGAAATTATTTTGGGCCGAGCCGCTCGAGGGGGTCCCTGACGAGCTGTTAAGCGGATCCATGGGCTCCGGGGGGCCTGTGGGAGGTTTTGAGGGCGTCCCAGAGGCGAAAGAGTGGAAACGGCAGTTTTTTGGCGATTTTTCGTGGGTGTCAGCCCACGGATCGATGGGGGGGCGCTGGGTCCGGAAATTATTTTGGCCGAGCCGCTCGGGGGGGTCCCTGACGAGCTGTTAAGCGGATCCATGGGCTCCGGGGGGCCTGTGGGAGGTTTTGAGGGCGTCCCAGAGGCGAAAGAGTGGAAACGGCAGTTTTTTGGCGATTTTTCGTGGGTGTCAGCCCACGGATCGATGGGGGGGCGCTGGGTCCGGAAATTATTTTGGGCCGAGCCGCTCGGGGGGGTCCCTGACGAGCTGTTAAGCGGATCCATGGGCTCCGGGGGGCCTGTGGGAGGTTTTGAGGGCGTCCCAGAGGCGAAAGAGTGGAAACGGCAGTTTTTTGGCGATTTTTCGTGGGTGTTAGCCCACGGATCGATGGGGGGGCGCTGGGTCCGGAAATTATTTTGGGCCGAGCCGCTCGGGGGGGTCCTTGACGAGCTGTTAAGCGGATCCATGGGCTCCGGGGGGCCTGTGGGAGGTTTTGAGGGCGTCCCAGAGGCGAAAGAGTGGAAACGGCAGTTTTTTGACGATTTTTCGCGGGTGTTAGCCCACGGATCGATGGGGGGGCGCTGGGTCCGGAAATTATTTTGGGCCGAGCCACTCGGGGGGGTCCCTGACGAGATGTTAAGCGGATCCATGGGCTCCGGGGGGCCTGTGGGAGGTTTTGAGGGCGTCCCAGAGGCGAAAGAGTGGAAACGGCAGTTTTTTGGCGATTTTTCGTGGGTGTTAGCCCACGGATCGATGGGGGGGCGCTGGGTCCGGAAATTATTTTGGGCCGAGCCGCTCAGGGGGGTCCCTGACGAGCTGTTAAGCGGATCCATAGGCTCCGGGGGGCCTGTGGGAGGTTTTGAGGGCGTCCCAGAGGCGAAAGAGTGGAGACGGCAGTTTTTTGGCGATTTTTCGTGGGTGTTAGCCCACGGATCGATGGGGGGGCGCTGGGTCCGGAAATTATTTTGGGCCAAGCCGCTCGGAGGGGTCCCTGACGAGCTGTTAAGCGGATCCATGGGCTCCGGGGGGCCTGTGGGAGGTTTTGAGGGCGTCCCAGAGGCGAAAGAGTGGAAACGGCAGTTTTTTGGCGATTTTTCGTGGGTGTTAGCCCACGGATCGATGGGGGGGCGCTGGGTCCGGAAATTATTTTGGGCCGAGCCGCTCGGGGGGGTCCCTGACGAGCTGTTAAGCGGATCCATGGGCTCCGGGGGGCCTGTGGGAGGTTTTGAGGGCGTCACAGAGGCGAAAGAGTGGAGACGGCAGTTTTTTGGCGATTTTTCGTGGGTGTTAGCCCACGGATCGATGGGGGAGCGCTGGGTCCGGAAATTATTTTGGGCCGAGCCGCTCGGGGGGGTCCCTGACGAGCTGTTAAGCGGATCCATAGGCTCCGGGGGGCCTGTGGGAGGTTTTGAGGGCGTCCCAGAGGCGAAAGAGTGGAGACGGCAGTTTTTTGGCGATTTTTCGTGGGTGTTAGCCCACGGATCGATGGGGGGGCGCTGGGTCCGGAAATTATTTTGGGCCGAGCCGCTCGGGGGGGTCCCTGACGAGCTGTTAAGCGGATCCATGGGCTCCGGGGGGCCTGTGGGAGGTTTTGAGGGCGTCCCAGAGGCGAAAGAGTGGAAACGGCAGTTTTTTGGCAATTTTTCGTGGGTGTTAGCCCACGGATCGATGGGGGGGCGCTGGGTCCGGAAATTATTTTGGGCTGAGCCGCTCGGGGGGCTCCCTGACGAGCTGTTAAGCAGATCCATGGGATCCGGGGTGCCTGTGGGAGGTTTTGAGGGCGTCCCAGAGGCGAAAGAGTGGAAACGGCAGTTTTTTGGCGATTTTTCGTGGGTGTTAGCCCACGGATCGATGGGGGGGCGCTGGGTCCGGAAATTATTTTGGGCCGAGCCGCTCGGGGGGTTCCCTGACGAGCTGTTAAGCGGATCCATGGGCTCCGGGGGGCCTGTGGGAGGTTTTGAGGGCGTCCCAGAGGCGAAAGAGTGGAAACGGCAGTTTTTTGGCGATTTTTCGTGGGTGTTAGCCCACGGATCGATGGGGGGGCGCTGGGTCCGAAAATTATTTTGGGCCGAGCCGCTCGGGGGGGTCCCTGACGAGCTGTTAAGCGGATCCATGGGCTCCGGGGGGCCTGTGGGAGGTTTTGAGGGCATCCCAGAGGCGAAAGAGTGGAAACGGCAGTTTTTTGGCGATTTTTCGTGGGTGTTAGCCCACGGATCGATGGGGGGGCGCTGGGTCCGGAAATTATTTTGGGCCGAGCCGCTCGGGGGGGTCCCTGACAAGCTGTTAAGCGGATCCATGGGCTCCGGGGGGCCTGTGGGAGGTTTTGAGGGCATCCCAGAGGCGAAAGAGTGGAAACGGCAGTTTTTTGGCGATTTTTCGTGGGTGTTAGCCCACGGATCGATGGGGGGGCGCTGGGTCCGGAAATTATTTTGGGCCGAGCCGCTCGGGGGGGTCCCTGACGAGCTGTTAAGCGGATCCATGGGCTCCGGGGGGCCTGTGGGAGGTTTTGAGGGCGTCCCAGAGGCAAAAGAGTGGAAACGGCAGTTTTTTGGCGATTTTTCGTGGGTGTTAGCCCACGGATCGATGGGGGGGCGCTGGGTCCGGAAATTATTTTGGGCCGAGCTGCTCGGGGGGGTCCCTGACGAGCTGTTAAGTGGATCCATGGGCTCCGGGGGGCCTGTGGGAGGTTTTGAGGGCGTCCCAGAGGCGAAAGAGTGGAAACGGCAGTTTTTTGGCGATTTTTCGTGGGTGTTAGCCCACGGATCGATGGGGGGACGCTGGGTCCAGAAATTATTTTGGGCCAAGCCACTCGGGGATGTCCCTGACAAGCTGTTAAGCGGATCCATGGGCTCCGGGGGGCCTGTGGGAGGTTTTGAGGGCGTCCCAGAGGCGAAAGAGTGGAAACGGCAGTTTTTTGGCAATTTTTCGTGGGTGTTAGCCCACGGATCGATGGGGGGGCGCTGGGTCCGGAAATTATTTTGGGCCGAGCCGCTCGGGGGGGTCCCTGACGAGCTGTTAAGCGGATCCATGGGCTCCGGGGTGCCTGTGGGAGGTTTTGAGGGCGTCCCAGAGGCGAAAGAGTGGAAACGGCAGTTTTTTGGCGATTTTTCGTGGGTGTTAGCCCACGGATCGATGGGGGGGCGCTGGGTCCGGAAATTATTTTGGGCCGAGCCGCTCGGGGGGGTCCCTGACGAGCTGTTAAGCGGATCCATGGGCTCCGGGGGGCCTGTGGGAGGTTTTGAGGGCGTCCCAGAGGCGAAAGAGTGGAAACGGCAGTTTTTTGGCGATTTTTCGTGGGTGTTAGCCCACGGATCGATGGGGGGCGCTGGGTCCGGAAATTATTTTGGGCCGAGCCGCTCGGGGGGGTCCCTGACGAGCTGTTAAGCGGATCCATGGGCTCCGGGGGGCCTGTGGGAGGTTTTGAGGGCGTCCCAGAGGCGAAAGAGTGGAGACGGCAGTTTTTTGGCGATTTTTCGTGGGTGTTAGCCCACGGATCGATGGGGGGGCGCTGGGTCCGGAAATTATTTTGGGCCAAGCCGCTCGGGGGGGTCCCTGTGGAGCTGTTAAGAAGATCCATGGGCTCCGGGGGGCCTGTGGGAGGTTTTGAGGGCGTCCCAGAGGCGAAAGAGTGGAAACGGCAGTTTTTTGGCGATTTTTCGTGGGTGTTAGCCCACGGATCGATGGGGGGGCGCTGGGTCCGGAAATTATTTTGGGACGAGCCGCTCGGGGGGGTCCCTGACGAGCTGTTAAGCGGATCCATGGGCTCCGGGGGGCCTGTGGGAGGTTTTGAGGGCGTCCCAGAGGCGAAAGAGTGGAAACGGCAGTTTTTTGGCGATTTTTCGTGGGTGTTAGCCCACGGATCGATGGGGGGGCACTGGGTCCGGAAATTATTTTGGGCCGAGCCGCTCGGGTGGGTCCCTGACGAGCTGTTAAGCGGATCCATGGGCTCCGGGGGGCCTGTGGGAGGTTTTGAGGGCGTCCCAGAGGCGAAAGAGTGGAAACGGCAGTTTTTTGGCGATTTTTCGTGGGTGTTAGCCCACGGATCGATGGGGGGGCGCTGGGTCCGGAAATTATTTTGGGCCGAGCCGCTCGGGGGGGTCCCTGACGAGCTGTTAAGCGGATCCATGGGCTCCGGGGGGCCTGTGGGAGGTTTTGAGGGCGTCCCAGAGGCGAAAGAGTGGAGACGGCAGTTTTTTGGCGATTTTTCGTGGGTGTTAGCCCACGGATCGATGGGGGGGCGCTGGGTCCGGAAATTATTTTGGGCCAAGCCGCTCGGGGGGGTCCCTGACGAGCTGTTAAGCGGATCCATGGGCTCCGGGGGGCCTGTGGGAGGTTTTGAGGGCGTCCCAGAGGCGAAAGAGTGGAAACGGCAGTTTTTTGGCGATTTTTCGTGGGTGTTAGCCCACGGATCGATGGGGGGGCGCTGGGTCCGGAAATTATTTTGGGACGAGCCACTCGGGGGGTCCCTGACGAGCTGTTAAGCGGATCCATGTGCTCCGGGGGTCCTGTGGGAGGTTTTGAGGGCGTCCCAGAGGCGAAAGAGTGGAAACGGCAGTTTTTTGGCGATTTTTCGTGGGTGTTAGCCCACGGATCGATGGGGGGGCGCTGGGTACGGAAATTATTTTGGGCCGAGCCGCTCGAGGGGGTCCCTGACGAGCTGTTAAGCGGATCCATGGGCTCCGGGGGGCCTGTGGGAGGTTTTGAGGGCGTCCCAGAGGCGAAAGAGTGGAAACGGCAGTTTTTTGGCGATTTTTCGTGGGTGTTAGCCCACGGATCGATGGGGGGGCGCTGGGTCCGAAAATTATTTTGGCCCGAGCCGCTCGGGGGGGTCCCTGACGAGCTGTTAAGCGGATCCATGGGCTCCGGGGGGCCTGTGGGAGGTTTTGAGGGCGTCTCAGAGGCGAAAGAGTGGAAACGGCAGTTTTTTGGCGATTTTTCGTGGGTGTTAGCCCACGGATCGATGGGGGGCGCTGGGTCCGGAAATTATTTTGGGCCGAGCCGCTCGGGGGGGTCCCTGACGAGTTGTTAAGCGGATCCATGGGCTCCGGGGGGCCTGTTGGAGGTTTTGAGGGCGTCCCAGAGGCGAAAGAGTGGAGACGGCAGTTTTTTGGCGATTTTTCGTGGGTGTTAGCCCACGGATCGATGGGGGGGCGCTGGGTACGGAAATTATTTTGGGCCGAGCCGGTCGGGGGGGTCCCTGACGAGCTGTTAAGCGGATCCATGGGCTCCGGGGGGCCTGTGGGAGGTTTTGAGGGCGTCCCAGAGGCGAAAGAGTTGAAACGGCAGTTTTTTGGCGATTTTTCGTGGGTGTTAGCCCACGGATCGATGGGGGGGCGCTGGGTACGGAAATTATTTTGGGCTGAGCCGCTCGGGGGGGTCCCTGACGAGCTGTTAAGCGGATCCATGGGCTCCGGGGGGCCTGTGGGAGGTTTTGAGGGCGTCCCAGAGGCAAAAGAGTGGAGACGGAAGTTTTTTGGCGATTTTTCGTGGGTGTTAGCCCACGGATCGATGGGGGGGCGCTGGGTCCGGAAATTATTTTGGGCCGAGCCGCTCGGGGGGGTCCCTGACGAGCTGTTAAGCGGATCCATGGGCTCTGGGGGGGCCTGTGGGAGGTTTTGAGGGCGTCCCAGAGGCGAAAGAGTGGAGACGGCAGTTTTTTGGCGATTTTTCGTGGGTGTTAGCCCACGGATCGATGGGGGGGCGCTGGGTCCGGAAATTATTTTGGGACGAGCCACTCGGGGGGTCCCTGACGAGCTGTTAAGCGGATCCATGTGCTCCGGGGGTCCTGTGGGAGGTTTTGAGGGCGTCCCAGAGGCGAAAGAGTGGAAACGGCAGTTTTTTGGCGATTTTTCGTGGGTGTTAGCCCACGGATCGATGGGGGGGCGCTGGGTACGGAAATTATTTTGGGCCGAGCCGCTCGAGGGGGTCCCTGACGAGCTGTTAAGCGGATCCATGGGCTCCGGGGGGCCTGTGGGAGGTTTTGAGGGCGTCCCAGAGGCGAAAGAGTGGAAACGGCAGTTTTTTGGCGATTTTTCGTGGGTGTTAGCCCACGGATCGATGGGGGGGCGCTGGGTCCGAAAATTATTTTGGCCCGAGCCGCTCGGGGGGGTCCCTGACGAGCTGTTAAGCGGATCCATGGGCTCCGGGGGGCCTGTGGGAGGTTTTGAGGGCGTCTCAGAGGCGAAAGAGTGGAAACGGCAGTTTTTTGGCGATTTTTCGTGGGTGTTAGCCCACGGATCGATGGGGGGCGCTGGGTCCGGAAATTATTTTGGGCCGAGCCGCTCGGGGGGGTCCCTGACGAGTTGTTAAGCGGATCCATGGGCTCCGGGGGGCCTGTTGGAGGTTTTGAGGGCGTCCCAGAGGCGAAAGAGTGGAGACGGCAGTTTTTTGGCGATTTTTCGTGGGTGTTAGCCCACGGATCGATGGGGGGGCGCTGGGTACGGAAATTATTTTGGGCCGAGCCGGTCGGGGGGGTCCCTGACGAGCTGTTAAGCGGATCCATGGGCTCCGGGGGGCCTGTGGGAGGTTTTGAGGGCGTCCCAGAGGCGAAAGAGTTGAAACGGCAGTTTTTTGGCGATTTTTCGTGGGTGTTAGCCCACGGATCGATGGGGGGGCGCTGGGTACGGAAATTATTTTGGGCTGAGCCGCTCGGGGGGGTCCCTGACGAGCTGTTAAGCGGATCCATGGGCTCCGGGGGGCCTGTGGGAGGTTTTGAGGGCGTCCCAGAGGCAAAAGAGTGGAGACGGAAGTTTTTTGGCGATTTTTCGTGGGTGTTAGCCCACGGATCGATGGGGGGGCGCTGGGTCCGGAAATTATTTTGGGCCGAGCCGCTCGGGGGGGTCCCTGACGAGCTGTTAAGCGGATCCATGGGCTCTGGGGGGGCCTGTGGGAGGTTTTGAGGGCGTCCCAGAGGCGAAAGAGTGGAGACGGCAGTTTTTTGGCGATTTTTCGTGGGTGTTAGCCCACGGATCGATGGGGGGGCGCTGGGTCCGGAAATTATTTTGGGGCGAGCCACTCGGGGGGGTCCCTGACGAGCTGTTAAAAGGATCCATGGGCTCCGGGGGGGCTGTGGGAGGTTTTGAGGGCGTCCCAGAGGCGAAAGAGTGGAAACGGCAGTTTTTTGGCGATTTTTCGTGGGTGTTAGCCCACGGATCGATGGGGGGGCGCTGGGTCCGGAAATTATCTTGGGCCGAGCCTCTCGGGGGGGTCCCTGACGAGCTGTTAAGCGGATCCATGGGCTCCGGGGGGCCTGTGGGAGGTTTTGAGGGCGTCCCAGAGGCGAAAGAGTGGAAACGGCAGTTTTTTGGCGATTTTTCGTGGGTGTTAGCCCACGGATCGATGGGGGGGCGCTGGGTCCGGAAATTATTTTGGGCCGAGCCGCTCGGGGGGGTCCCTGACGAGCTGTTAAGCGGATCCATGGGCTCCGGGGGGCCTGTGGGAGGTTTTGAGGGCGTCCCAGAGGCAAAAGAGTGGAAACGGCAGTTTTTTGGCGATTTTTCGTGGGTGTTAGCCCACGGATCGATGGGGGGCGCTGGGTCCGAAAATTATTTTGGGCCTAGCCGCTCGGGGGGTTCCCTGACGAGCTGTTAAGCGGATCCATGGGCTCCGAGGGGCCTGTGGGAGGTTTTGAGGGCGTCCCAGAGGCGAAAGAGTGGAAACGGCAGTTTTTTGGCGATTTTTCGTGGGTGTCAGCCCACGGATCGATGGGGGGCGCTGGGTCCGGAAATTATTTTGGGCCGAGCCGCTCGGGGGGGTCCCTGACGAGCTGTTAAGCGGATCCATGGGCTCTGGGGGGCCTGTGGGAGGTTTTGAGGGCGTCCCAGAGGCGAAAGAGTGGAAACGGCAGTTTTTTGGCGATTTTTCGTGGGTGTTAGCCCACGGATCGATGGGGGGTCGCTGGGTCCGGAAATTATTTTGGGCCGAGCCGCTCGGGGGGGTCCCTGACGAGCTGTTAAGCGGATCCATGGGCTCCGGGGGGCCTGTGGGAGGTTTTGAGGGCGTCCCAGAGGCGAAAGAGTGGAAACGGCAGTTTTTTGGCGATTTTTCGTGGGTGTTAGCCCACGGATCGATGGGGGGGCGCTGGGTCCGGAAATTATTTTGGGTCGAGCCGCTCGGGGGGGTCCCTGACGAGCTGTTAAGCGGATACATGGGCTCCGGGGGGCCTGTGGGAGGTTTTGAGGGCGTCCCAGAGGCGAAAGAGTGGAGACGGCAGTTTTTTGGCGATTTTTCGTGGGTGTTAGCCCACAGATCGATGGGGGGGCGCTGGGTCTGGAAATTATTTTGGGCCGAGCCGCTCGGGGGGGTCCCTGACGAGCTGTTAAGCGGATCCATGGGCTCCGGGGGGCCTGTGGGAGGTTTTGAGGGCGTCCCAGAGGCGAAAGAGTGGAAACGCCAGTTTTTTGGCGATTTTTCGTGGGTGTTAGCCCACGGATCGATGGGGGGGCGCTGGGTCCGGAAATTATTTTGGGCCGAGCCGCTCGGGGGGGTCCCTGACGAGCTGTTAAGCGGATCCATGGGCTCCGGGGGGCCTGTGGGAGGTTTTGAGGGCGTCCCAGAGGCGAAAGAGTGGAAACGGCAGTTTTTTGGCGATTTTTCGTGGGTGTTAGCCCACGGATCGATGGGGGGGCGCTGGGTCCGAAAATTATTTTGGGCCGAACCGCTTGAGGGGGTCCCTGACGAGCTGTTAAGCGGATCCATGGGCTCCGGGGGGCCTGTGGGAGGTTTTGAGGGCGTCCCAGAGGCGAAAGAGTGGAAACGGCAGTTTTTTGGCGATTTTTCGTGGGTGTTAGCCCACGGATCGATGGGGGGGCGCTGGGTCCGGGAATTATTTTGGGCCGAGCCGCTCGGGGGGGTCCCTGACGAGCTTTTAAGCGGATCCATGGGCTCCGGGGGGCCTGTGGGAGGTTTTGAGGGCGTCCCAGAGGCAAAAGAGTGGAAACGGCAGTTTTTTGGCGATTTTTCGTGGGTGTTAGCCCACGGATCGATGGGGGGGCGCTGGGTTCGGAAATTATTTTGGGCCGACCCGCTCGGGGGGGTCCCTGACGAGCTGTTAAGCGGATCCATGGGCTCCGGGGGGCCTGTGGGAGGTTTTGAGGGCGTCCCAGAGGCAAAAGAGTGGAAACGGCAGTTTTTTGGCGATTTTTCGTGGGTGTTAGCCCACGGATCGATGGGGGGGCGCTGGGTCCGGAAATTATTTTGGGTCGAGCCGCTCGGGGGGGTCCCTGACGAGCTGTTAAGCGGATCCATGGGCTCCGGGGGGCCTGTGGGAGGTTTTGAGGGCGTCCCAGAGGCGAAAGAGTGGAAACGGCAGTTTTTTGGCGATTTTTCGTGGGTGTTAGCCCACGGATCGATGGGGGGGCGCTGGGTCCGGAAATTATTTTGGGCCGAGCCGCTCGGGGGGGTCCCTGACGAGCTTTTAAGCGGATCCATGGGATCCGGGGGGCCTGTGGGAGGTTTTGAGGGCGTCCCCGAGGCGAAAGAGTGGAAACGGCAGTTTTTTGGCAATTTTTTGTGGGTGTTAGCCCACGGATCGATGGGGGGGCGCTGGGTCCGGAAATTATTTTGGGCCGAGCCGCTCGGGGGGGTCCCTGACGAGCTGTTAAGCGGATCCATGGGCTCCGGGGGGCCTGTGGGAGGTTTTGAGGGCGTCCCAGAGGCGAAAGAGTGGAAACGGCAGTTTTTTGGCGATTTTTCGTGGGTGTTAGCCCACGGATCGATGGGGGGGCGCTGGGTCCGGAAATTATTTTGGGCCGAGCCGCTCGGGGGGGTCCCTGACGAGCTGTTAAGCGGATCCATGGGCTCTGGGGGGCCTGTGGGAGGTTTTGAGGGCGTCCCAGAGGCGAAAGAGTGGAAACGGCAGTTTTTTGGCGATTTTTCGTGGGTGTTAGCCCACGGATCGATGGGGGGGCGCTGGGTCCGGAAATTATTTTGGGCCGAGCCGCTCGGGGGGGTCCCTGACGAGCTGTTAAGCGGATCCATGGGCTCCGGGGGGCCTGTGGGAGGTTTTGAGGGCGTCCCAGAGGCGAAAGAGTGGAGACGGCAGTTTTTTGGCGATTTTTCGTGGGTGTTAGCCCACGGATCGATGGGGGGGCGCTGGGTCCGGAAATTATTTTGGGCCGAGCCGCTCGAGGGGGTCCCTGACGAGCTGTTAAGTGGATCCATGGGCTCCGGGGGGCCTGTGGGAGGTTTTGAGGGCGTCCCAGAGGCGAAAGAGTGGAAACGGCAGTTTTTTGGCGATTTTTCGTGGGTGTTAGCCCACGGATCGATGGGGGGGCGCTGGGTCCGGAAATTATTTTGGGCCGAGCCGCTCGGGGGGGTCCCTGACGAGCTGTTAAGTGGATCCATGGGCTCCGGGGGGCCTGTGGGAGGTTTTGAGGGCGTCCCAGAGGCGAAAGAGTGGAGACGGCAGTTTTTTGGCGATTTTTCGTGGGTGTTAGCCCACGGATCGATGGGGGGGCGCTGGGTCCGGAAATTATTTTGGGCCGAGCCGCTCGGGGGGGTCCCTGACGAGCTGTTAAGCGTATCCATGGGCTCCGGGGGGCCTGTGGGAGGTTTTGAGGGCGTCCCAGAGGCGAAAGAGTGGAAACGGCAGTTTTTTGGCAATTTTTCGTGGGTGTTAGCCCACGGATCGATGGGGGGGCGCTGGGTCCGGAAATTATTTTGGGCCGAGCCGCTCGGGAGGGTCCCTGACGAGCTGTTAAGCGGATCCATGGGCTCTGGGGGGGCCTGTGGGAGGTTTTGAGGGCGTCCCAGAGGCGAAAGAGTGGAGACGGCAGTTTTTTGGCGATTTTTCGTGGGTGTTAGCCCACGGATCGATGGGGGGGCGCTGGGTCCGGAAATTATTTTGGGCCGAGCCGCTCGGGGGGGTCCCTGACGAGCTGTTAAGCCGATCCATGGGCTCCGGGGGGCCTGTGGGAGGTTTTGAGGGCGTCCCAGAGGCGAAAGAGTGGAAACGGCAGTTTTTTGGCGATTTTTCGTGGGTGTTAGCCCACGGATCGATGGGGGGGCGCTGGGTCCGGAAATTATTTTGGGACGAGCCACTCGGGGGGTCCCTGACGAGCTGTTAAGCGGATCCATGTGCTTCGGGGGTCCTGTGGGAGGTTTTGAGGGCGTCCCAGAGGCGAAAGAGTGGAAACGGCAGTTTTTTGGCGATTTTTCGTGGGTGTTAGCCCACGGATCGATGGGGGGGCGCTGGGTACGGATATTATTTTGGGGCGAGCCGCTCGAGGGGGTCCCTGACGAGCTGTTAAGCGGATCCATGGGCTCCGGGGGGCTTGTGGGAGGTTTTGAGGGCGTCCCAGAGGCGAAAGAGTGGAAACGGCAGTTTTTTGGCGATTTTTCGTGGGTGTTAGCCCACGGATCGATGGGGGGGCGCTGGGTCCGAAAATTATTTTGGGCCGAGCCGCTCGGGGGGGTCCCTGACGAGCTGTTCAGCGGATCCATGGGCTCCGGGGGGCCTGTGGGAGGTTTTGAGGGCGTCCCAGAGGCGAAAGAGTGGAAACGGCAGTTTTTTGGCGATTTTTCGTGGGTGTTAGCCCACGGATCGATGGGGGGCGCTGGGTCCGGAAATTATTTTGGGCTGAGCCGCTCGGGGGGGTCCCTGACGAGTTGTTAAGCGGATCCATGGGCTCCGGGGGGCCTGTTGGAGGTTTTGAGGGCGTCCCAGAGGCGAAAGAGTGGAGACGGCAGTTTTTTGGCGATTTTTCGTGGGTGTTAGCCCACGGATCGATGGGGGGGCGCTGGGTACGGAAATTATTTTGGGCCGAGCCGGTCGGGGGGGTCCCTGACGAGCTGTTAAGCGGATCCATGGGCTCCGGGGGGCCTGTGGGAGGTTTTGAGGGCGTCCCAGAGGCGAAAGAGTTGAAACGGCAGTTTTTTGGCGATTTTTCGTGGGTGTTAGCCCACGGATCGATGGGGGGGCGCTGGGTCCGGAAATTATTTTGGGCTGAACCGCTCGGGGGGGTCCCTGACGAGCTGTTAAGCGGATCCATGGGCTCCGGGGGGCCTGTGGGAGGTTTTGAGGGCGTCCCAGAGGCAAAAGAGTGGAGACGGAAGTTTTTTGGCGATTTTTCGTGGGTGTTAGCCCACGGATCGATGGGGGGGCACTGGGTTCGGAAATTATTTTGGACCGAGCCACTCGGGGGGGTCCCTGACGAGCTGTTAAGCGGATCCATGGGCTCCGGGGGGCCTGTGGGAGGTTTTGAGGGCGTCCCAGAGGCGAAAGAGTGGAGACGGCAGTTTTTTGGCGATTTTTCGTGGGTGTTAGCCCACGGATCGATGGGGGGGCGCTGGGTCTGGAAATTATTTTAGGCCGAGCCGCTCGGGGGGGTCCCTGACGAGCTGTTAAGCGGATACATGGGCTCCGGGGGGCCTGTGGGAGGTTTTGAGGGCGTCCCAGAGGCGAAAGAGTGGAAACGGCAGTTTTTTGGCGATTTTTCGTGGGTGTTAGCCCACGGATCGATGGGGGGGCGCTGGGTCCGGAAATTATTTTGGGCCGAGCCGCTCGGGGGGGTCCCTGACGAGCTGTTAAGCGGATCCATGGGCTCTGGGGGGGCCTGTGGGAGGTTTTGAGGGCGTCCCAGAGGCGAAAGAGTGGAGACGGCAGTTTTTTGGCGATTTTTCGTGGGTGTTAGCCCACGGATCGATGGGGGGGCGCTGGGTCCGGAAATTATTTTGGGCCGAGCCGCTCGGGGGGGTCCCTGACGAGCTGTTAAGTGGATTCATGGGCTCCGGGGGGCCTGTGGGAGGTTTTGAGGGCATCCCAGAGGCGAAAGAGTGGAAACGGCAGTTTTTTGGCGATTTTTCGTGGGTGTTAGCCCACGGATCGATGGGGGGGCGCTGGGTCCGAAAATTATTTTGGGCCGAGCCGCTCGGGGGGGTCCCTGACGAGCTGTTCAGCGGATCCATGGGCTCTGGGGGGCCTGTGGGAGGTTTTGAGGGCGTCCCAGAGGCGAAAGAGTGGAAACGGCAGTTTTTTGGCGATTTTTCGTGGGTGTTAGCCCACGGATCGATGGGGGGCGCTGGGTCCGGAAATTATTTTGGGCTGAGCCGCTCGGGGGGGTCCCTGACGAGTTGTTAAGCGGATCCATGGGCTCCGGGGGGCCTGTTGGAGGTTTTGAGGGCGTCCCAGAGGCGAAAGAGTGGAGACGGCAGTTTTTTGGCGATTTTTCGTGGGTGTTAGCCCACGGATCGATGGGGGGGCGCTGGGTACGGAAATTATTTTGGGCCGAGCCGGTCGGGGGGGTCCCTGACGAGCTGTTAAGCGGATCCATGGGCTCCGGGGGGCCTGTGGGAGGTTTTGAGGGCGTCCCAGAGGCGAAAGAGTTGAAACGGCAGTTTTTTGGCGATTTTTCGTGGGTGTTAGCCCACGGATCGATGGGGGGGCGCTGGGTCCGGAAATTATTTTGGGCTGAACCGCTCGGGGGGGTCCCTGACGAGCTGTTAAGCGGATCCATGGGCTCCGGGGGGCCTGTGGGAGGTTTTGAGGGCGTCCCAGAGGCAAAAGAGTGGAGACGGAAGTTTTTTGGCGATTTTTCGTGGGTGTTAGCCCACGGATCGATGGGGGGGCACTGGGTTCGGAAATTATTTTGGACCGAGCCACTCGGGGGGGTCCCTGACGAGCTGTTAAGCGGATCCATGGGCTCCGGGGGGCCTGTGGGAGGTTTTGAGGGCGTCCCAGAGGCGAAAGAGTGGAGACGGCAGTTTTTTGGCGATTTTTCGTGGGTGTTAGCCCACGGATCGATGGGGGGGCGCTGGGTCTGGAAATTATTTTAGGCCGAGCCGCTCGGGGGGGTCCCTGACGAGCTGTTAAGCGGATACATGGGCTCCGGGGGGCCTGTGGGAGGTTTTGAGGGCGTCCCAGAGGCGAAAGAGTGGAAACGGCAGTTTTTTGGCGATTTTTCGTGGGTGTTAGCCCACGGATCGATGGGGGGGCGCTGGGTCCGGAAATTATTTTGGGCCGAGCCGCTCGGGGGGGTCCCTGACGAGCTGTTAAGCGGATCCATGGGCTCTGGGGGGGCCTGTGGGAGGTTTTGAGGGCGTCCCAGAGGCGAAAGAGTGGAGACGGCAGTTTTTTGGCGATTTTTCGTGGGTGTTAGCCCACGGATCGATGGGGGGGCGCTGGGTCCGGAAATTATTTTGGGCCGAGCCACTCGGGGGGGTCCCTGACGAGCTGTTAAAAGGATCCATGGGCTCCGGGGGGGCTGTGGGAGGTTTTGAGGGCGTCCCAGAGGCGAAAGAGTGGAAACGGCAGTTTTTTGGCGATTTTTCGTGGGTGTTAGCCCACGGATCGATGGGGGGGCGCTGGGTCCGGAAATTATCTTGGGCCGAGCCTCTCGGGGGGGTCCCTGACGAGCTGTTAAGCGGATCCATGGGCTCCGGGGGGCCTGTGGGAGGTTTTGAGGGCGTCCCAGAGGCGAAAGAGTGGAGACGGCAGTTTTTTGGCGATTTTTCGTGGGTGTTAGCCCACGGATCGATGGGGGGGCGCTGGGTCCGGAAATTATTTTGGGTCGAGCCGCTCGGGGGGGTCCCTGACGAGCTGTTAAGCGGATCCATGGGCTCCGGGGGGCCTGTGGGAGGTTTTGAGGGCGTCCCAGAGGCGAAAGAGTGGAAACGGCAGTTTTTTGGCGATTTTTCGTGGGTGTTAGCCCACGGATCGATGGGGGGGCGCTGGGTCCGGAAATTATTTTGGGCCGAGCCGCTCGGAGGGGTCCCTGACGAGCTTTTAAGCGGATCCATGGGATCCGGGGGGCCTGTGGGAGGTTTTGAGGGCGTCCCAGAGGCGAAAGAGTGGAGACGGCAGTTTTTTGGCGATTTTTCGTGGGTGTTAGCCCACGGATCGATGGGGGGGCGCTGGGTCCGGAAATTATTTTGGGCCGAGCCACTCGGGGGGGTCCCTGACGAGCTGTTAAGCGGATCCATGGGCTCCGGGGGGCCTGTGGGAGGTTTTGAGGGCGTCCCAGAGGCGAAAGAGTGGAAACGGCAGTTTTTTGGCGATTTTTCGTGGGTGTTAGCCCACGGATCGATGGGGGGGCGCTGGGTCCGGAAATTATTTTGGGCCGAGCCGCTCGGGGGGGTCCCTGACGAGCTGTTAAGCGGATCCATGGGCTCCGGGGGGCCTGTGGGAGGTTTTGAGGGCGTCCCAGAGGCGAAAGAGTGGAAACGGCAGTTTTTTGGCGATTTTTCGTGGGTGTTAGCCCACGGATCGATGGGGGGGCGCTGGGTCCGGAAATTATTTTGGGCCGAGCCGCTCGGGGGGGTCCCTGACGAGCTGTTAAGCGGATCCATGGGCTCCGGGGGGCCTGTGGGAGGTTTTGAGGGCGTCCCAGAGGCGAAAGAGTGGAGACGGCAGTTTTTTGGCGATTTTTCGTGGGTGTTAGCCCACGGATCGATGGGGGGGCGCTGGGTCCGGAAATTATTTTGGGCCGAGCCGCTCGAGGGGGTCCCTGACGAGCTGTTAAGTGGATCCATGGGCTCCGGGGGGCCTGTGGGAGGTTTTGAGGGCGTCCCAGAGGCGAAAGAGTGGAAACGGCAGTTTTTTGGCGATTTTTCGTGGGTGTTAGCCCACGGATCGATGGGGGGGCGCTGGGTCCGGAAATTATTTTGGGCCGAGCCGCTCGGGGGGGTCCCTGACGAGCTGTTAAGCGGATCCATGGGCTCCGGGGGGCCTGTGGGAGGTTTTGAGGGCGTCCCAGAGGCGAAAGAGTGGAGACGGCAGTTTTTTGGCGATTTTTCGTGGGTGTTAGCCCACGGATCGATGGGGGGGCACTGGGTCCGAAAATTATTTTGGGCCGAGCCGCTCGGGGGCGTCCCTGACGAGCTGTTAAGCGGATCCATGGGCTCCGGGGGGCCTGTGGGAGGTTTTGAGGGCGTCCCAGAGGCGAAAGAGTGGAAACGGCAGTTTTTTGGCGATTTTTCGTGGGTGTTAGCCCACGGATCGATGGGGGGGCGCTGGGTCCGGAAATTATTTTGGGCCGAGCCGCTCGGGGGGGTCCCTGACGAGCTGTTAAGTGGATCCATGGGCTCCGGGGGGCCTGTGGGAGGTTTTGAGGGCGTCCCAGAGGCGAAAGAGTGGAGACGGCAGTTTTTTGGCGATTTTTCGTGGGTGTTAGCCCACGGATCGATGGGGGGGCGCTGGGTCCGGAAATTATTTTGGGCCGAGCCGCTCGGGGGGGTCCCTGACGAGCTGTTAAGCGTATCCATGGGCTCCGGGGGGCCTGTGGGAGGTTTTGAGGGCGTCCCAGAGGCGAAAGAGTGGAAACGGCAGTTTTTTGGCAATTTTTAGTGGGTGTTAGCCCACGGATCGATGGGGGGGCGCTGGGTCCGGAAATTATTTTGGGCCGAGCCTCTCGGGGGGGTCCCTGACGAGCTGTTAAGCGGATCCATGGGCTCCGGGGGGCCTGTGGGAGGTTTTGAGGGCGTCCCAGAGGCGAAAGAGTGGAAACGGCAATTTTTTGGCGATTTTTCGTGGGTGTTAGCCCACGGATCGATGGGGGGGCGCTGGGTCCGGAAATTATTTTGGGCCGAGCCGCTCGGGGGGGTCCCTGACGAGCTGTTAAGCGGATCCATGGGCTCCGGGGGGCCTGTGGGAGGTTTTGAGGGCGTCCCAGAGGCGAAAGAGTGGAAACGACAGTTTTTTGGCGATTTTTCGTGGGTGTTAGCCCACGGATCGATGGGGGGGCGCTGGGTCCGGAAATTATTTTGGGCCGAGCCGCTCGGGGGGGTCCCTGACGAGCTGTTAAGTGGATTCATGGGCTCCGGGGGGCCTGTGGGAGGTTTTGAGGGCGTCCCAGAGGCGAAAGAGTGGAAACGGCAGTTTTTTGGCAATTTTTCGTGGGTGTTAGCCCACGGATCGATGGGGGGGCGCTGGGTCCGGAAATTATTTTGGGCCAAGCCGCTCGGGGGGGTCCCTGACGAGCTGTTAAGCGGATCCATGGGCTCCGGGGGGCCTGTGGGAGGTTTTGAGGGCATCCCAGAGGCGAAAGAGTGGAAACGGCAGTTTTTTGGCAATTTTTCGTGGGTGTTAGCCCACGGATCGATGGGGGGGCGCTGGGTCCGGAAATTATTTTGGGCCGAGCCGCTCGGGGGGGTCCCTGACGAGCTGTTAAGCGTATCCATGGGCTCCGTGGGGCCTGTGGGAGGTTTTGAGGGCGTCCCAGAGGCGAAAGAGTGGAAACGGCAGTTTTTTGGCGATTTTTCGTGGGTGTTAGCCCACGGATCGATGGGGGGGCGCTGGGTCCGGAAATTATTTTGGGCCGAGCCGCTCGGGGGGGTCCCTGACGAGCTGTTAAGCGGATCCATGGGCTCCGGGGGGCCTGTGGGAGGTTTTGAGGTCGTCCCAGAGGCGAAAGAGTGGAAACGGCAGTTTTTTGGCGATTTTTCGTGGGTGTTAGCCCACGGATCGATGGGGGGGCGCTGGGTCCGGAAATTATTTTGGGTCGAGCCACTCGAGGGGGTCCCTGACGAGCTATTAAGCGGATCCATGGGCTCCGGGGGGCCTGTGGGAGGTTTTGAGGGCGTCCCAGAGGCGAAAGAGTGGAAACGGCAGTTTTTTGGCGATTTTTCGTGGGTGTTAGCCCACAGATCGATGGGGGGGCGCTGGGTCCGGAAATTATTTTGGGCCGAGCCGCTCGGGGGGGTCCCTGACGAGCTGTTAAGCGGATCCATGGGCTCCGGGGGGCCTGTGGGAGGTTTTGAGGGCGTCCCAGAGGCGAAAGAGTGGAAACGGCAGTTTTTTGGCAATTTTTCGTGGGTGTTAGCCCACGGATCGATGGGGGGGCGCTGGGTCCGGAAATTATTTTGGGCCGAGCCACTCGGGGGGGTCCCTGACGAGCTGTTAAGCGGATCCATGGGCTCCGGGGGGCCTGTGGGAGGTTTTGAGGGCGTCCCAGAGGCGAAAGAGTGGAGACGGCAGTTTTTTGGCGATTTTTCGTGGGTGTTAGCCCACGGATCGATGGGGGGGCGCTGGGTCCGGAAATTATTTTGGGCCGAGCCGCTCAGGGGGGTCCCTGAAGAGCTGTTAAGCGGATCCATGGGCTCCGGGGGGCCTGTGGGAGGTTTTGAGGGCGTCCCAGAGGCGAAAGAGTGGAAACGGCAGTTTTTTGGCGATTTTTCGTGGGTGTTAGCCCACGGATCGATGGGGGGGCGCTGGGTCCAGAAATTATTTTGGGCCGAGCCGCTTGGGGGGGTCCCTGATGAGCTGTTAAGCAGATCCATGGGCTCCGGGGGGCCTGTGGGAGGTTTTGAGGGCGTCCCAGAGGCGAAAGAGTGGAAACGGCAGTTTTTTGGCGATTTTTCGTGGGTGTTAGCCCACGGATCGATGGGGGGGCGCTGGGTCCGGAAATTATTTTGGGCCGAGCCGCTCGGGGGGGTCCCTGACGAGCTCTTAAGTGGATCCATGGGCTCCAGGTGGCCTGTGGGAGGTTTTGAGGGCGTCCCAGAGGCGAAAGAGTGGAGACGGCAGTTTTTTGGCGATTTTTCGTGGGTGTTAGCCCACGGATCGATGGGGGGGCGCTGGGTCCGGAAATTATTTTGGGCCGAGCCGCTCGGGGGGGTCCCTGACGAGCTGTTAAGCGGATCCATGGGCTCCGGGGGGCCTGTGGGAGGTTTTGAGGGCGTCCCAGAGGCGAAAGAGTGGAAACGGCAGTTTTTTGGCGATTTTTCGTGGGTGTTAGCCCACGGATCGATGGGGGGGCGCTGGGTCCGGAAATTATTTTGGGCCGAGCCGCTCGGGGGGGTCCCTGACGAGCTGTTAAGCGGATCCATGGGCTCCGGGGGGCCTGTGGGAGGTTTTGAGGGCGTCCCAGAGGCGAAAGAGTGGAAACGGCAGTTTTTTGGCGATTTTTCGTGGGTGTTAGCCCACGGATCGATGGGGGGGCGCTGGGTCCGGAAATTATTTTGGGCCGAGCCGCTCGGGGGGGTCCCTGACGAGCTGTTAAGCGGATCCATGGGCTCCGTGGGGCCTGTGGGAGGTTTTGAGGGCGTCCCAGAGGCGAAAGAGTGGAAACGGCAGTTTTTTGGCGATTTTTCGTGGGTGTTAGCCCACGGATCGATGGGGGGGCGCTGGGTCCGGAAATTATTTTGGGCCGAGCCGCTCGGGGGGGTCCCTGACGAGCTGTTAAGCGGATCCATGGGCTCCGGGGGGCCTGTGGGAGGTTTTGAGGTCGTCCCAGAGGCGAAAGAGTGGAAACGGCAGTTTTTTGGCGATTTTTCGTGGGTGTTAGCCCACGGATCGATGGGGGGGCGCTGGGTCCGGAAATTATTTTGGGTCGAGCCACTCGGGGGGGTCCCTGACGAGCTATTAAGCGGATCCATGGGCTCCGGGGGGCCTGTGGGAGGTTTTGAGGGCGTCCCAGAGGCGAAAGAGTGGAAACGGCAGTTTTTTGGCAATTTTTCGTGGGTGTTAGCCCACGGATCGATGGGGGGGCGCTGGGTCCGGAAATTATTTTGGGCCGAACCGCTCGGGGGGGTCCCTGACGAGCTGTTAAGCGGATACATGGGCTCCGAGGGGCCTGTGGGAGGTTTTGAGGGCGTCCCAGAGGCGAAAGAGTGGAAACGGCAGTTTTTTGGCAATTTTTCGTGGGTGTTAGCCCACGGATCGATGGGGGGGCGCTGGGTCCGGAAATTATTTTGGGCCGAGCCACTCGGGGGGGTCCCTGACGAGCTGTTAAGCGGATCCATGGGCTCCGGGGGGCCTGTGGGAGGTTTTGAGGGCGTCCCAGAGGCGAAAGAGTGGAGACGGCAGTTTTTTGGCGATTTTTCGTGGGTGTTAGCCCACGGATCGATGGGGGGGCGCTGGGTTCGGAAATTATTTTGGGCCGAGCCGCTCAGGGGGGTCCCTGACGAGCTGTTAAGCGGATCCATGGGCTCCGGGGGGCCTGTGGGAGGTTTTGAGGGCGTCCCAGAGGCGAAAGAGTGGAAACGGCAGTTTTTTGGCGATTTTTCGTGGGTGTTAGCCCACGGATCGATGGGGGGGCGCTGGGTCCAGAAATTATTTTGGGCCGAGCCGCTTGGGGGGGTCCCTGACAAGCTGTTAAGCAGATCCATGGGCTCCGGGGGGCCTGTGGGAGGTTTTGAGGGCGTCCCAGAGGCGAAAGAGTGGAAACGGCAGTTTTTTGGCGATTTTTCGTGGGTGTTAGCCCACGGATCGATGGGGGGGCGCTGGGTCCGGAAATTATTTTGGGCCGAGCCGCTCGGGGGGGTCCCTGACGAGCTGTTAAGTGGATCCATGGGCTCCGGGGGGCCTGTGGGAGGTTTTGAGGGCGTCCCAGAGGCGAAAGAGTGGAGACGGCAGTTTTTTGGCGATTTTTCGTGGGTGTTAGCCCACGGATCGATGGGGGGGCGCTGGGTCCGGAAATTATTTTGGGCCGAGCCGCTCGGGGGGGTCCCTGACGAGCTGTTAAGCGGATCCATTTGCTCCGGGGGGCCTGTGGGAGGTTTTGAGGGCGTCCCAGAGGCGAAAGAGTGGAAACGGCAGTTTTTTGGCGATTTTTCGTGGGTGTTAGCCCACGGATCGATGGGGGGGCGCTGGGTCCGAAAATTATTTTGGGCCGAGCCGCTCGGGGGGGTCCCTGACGAGCTGTTAAGCGGATCCATGGGCTCCGGGGGGCCTGTGGGAGGTTTTGAGGGCGTCCCAGAGGCGAAAGAGTGGAAACGGCAGTTTTTTGGCAATTTTTCGTGGGTGTTAGCCCACGGATCGATGGGGGGGCGCTGGGTCCGGAAATTATTTTGGGCCGAGCCACTCGGGGGGGTCCCTGACGAGCTGTTAAGCGGATCCATGGGCTCCGGGGGGCCTGTGGGAGGTTTTGAGGGCGTCCCAGAGGCGAAAGAGTGGAGACGGCAGTTTTTTGGCGATTTTTCGTGGGTGTTAGCCCACGGATCGATGGGGGGGCGCTGGGTCCGGAAATTATTTTGGGCCGAGCCGCTCAGGGGGGTCCCTGACGAGCTGTTAAGCGGATCCATGGGCTCCGGGGGGCCTGTGGGAGGTTTTGAGGGCGTCCCAGAGGCGAAAGAGTGGAAACGGCAGTTTTTTGGCGATTTTTCGTGGGTGTTAGCCCACGGATCGATGGGGGGGCGCTGGGTCCAGAAATTATTTTGGGCCGAGCCGCTTGGGGGGGTCCCTGACGAGCTGTTAAGCAGATCCATGGGCTCCGGGGGGCCTGTGGGAGGTTTTGAGGGCGTCCCAGAGGCGAAAGAGTGGAAACGGCAGTTTTTTGGCGATTTTTCGTGGGTGTTAGCCCACGGATCGATGGGGGGGCGCTGGGTCCGGAAATTATTTTGGGCCGAGCCGCTCGGGGGGGTCCCTGACGAGCTGTTAAGTGGATCCATGGGCTCCGGGGGGCCTGTGGGAGGTTTTGAGGGCGTCCCAGAGGCGAAAGAGTGGAGACGGCAGTTTTTTGGCGATTTTTCGTGGGTGTTAGCCCACGGATCGATGGGGGGGCGCTGGGTCCGGAAATTATTTTGGGCCGAGCCACTCGGGGGGGTCCCTGACGAGCTGTTAAGCGGATCCATTTGCTCCGGGGGGCCTGTGGGAGGTTTTGAGGGCGTCCCAGAGGCGAAAGAGTGGAAACGGCAGTTTTTTGGCGATTTTTCGTGGGTGTTAGCCCACGGATCGATGGGGGGGCGCTGGGTCCGGAAATTATTTTGGGCCGAGCCGCTCGGGGGGGTCCCTGACGAGCTGTTAAGCGGATCCATGGGCTCCGGGGGGCCTGTGGGAGGTTTTGAGGGCGTCCCAGAGGCGAAAGAGTGGAAACGGCAGTTTTTTGGGGATTTTTCGTGGGTGTTAGCCCACGGATCGATGGGGGGCGCTGGGTCCGGAAATTATTTTGGGCCGAGCCGCTCGGGGGGGTCCCTGACGAGCTGTTAAGCGGAGCCATGGGCTCCGGGGGGCCTGTGGGAGGTTTTGAGGGCGTCCCAGAGGCGAAAGAGTGGAGACGGCAGTTTTTTGGCGATTTTTCGTGGGTGTTAGCCCACGGATCGATGGGGGGGCGCTGGGTCCGGAAATTATTTTGGGCCGAGCCGCTCGGGGGGGTCCCTGACGAGCTGTTAAGCGGATCCATGGGCTCCGGGGGGCCTGTGGGAGGTTTTGAGGGCGTCCCAGAGGCGAAAGAGTGGAAACGCCAGTTTTTTGGCGATTTTTCGTGGGTGTTAGCCCACGGATCGATGGGGGGGCGCTGGGTCCGGAAATTATTTTGGGCCGAGCCGCTCGGGGGGGTCCCTGACGAGCTGTTAAGTGGATTCATAGGCTCTGGGGGGCCTGTGGGAGGTTTTGAGGGCGTCCCAGAGGCGAAAGAGTGGAAACGGCAGTTTTTTGGCAATTTTTCGTGGGTGTTAGCCCACGGATCGATTGGGGGGCGCTGGGTCCGGAAATTATTTTGGGCCGAGCCGCTCGGGGGGGTCCCTGACGAGCTGTTAAGCGGATCCATGGGCTCCGGGGGGCCTGTGGGAGGTTTTGAGGGCATCCCAGAGGCGAAAGAGTGGAAACGGCAGTTTTTTGGCGATTTTTCGTGGGTGTTAGCCCACGGATCGATGGGGGGGCGCTGGGTCCGGAAATTATTTTGGGCCGAGCCGCTCGGGGGGGTCCCTGACGAGCTGTTAAGCGGATCCATGGGCTCCGGGGGGCCTGTGGGAGGTTTTGAGGGCGTCCCAGAGGCGAAAGAGTGGAAACGGCAGTTTTTTGGCGATTTTTCGTGGGTGTTAGCCCACGGATCGATGGGGGGGCGCTGGGTCCGGAAATTATTTTGGGCCGAGCCGCTCGGGGGGGTCCCTGACGAGCTGTTAAGCGGATCCATGGGCTCCGTGGGGCCTGTGGGAGGTTTTGAGGGCGTCCCAGAGGCGAAAGAGTGGAAACGGCAGTTTTTTGGCGATTTTTCGTGGGTGTTAGCCCACGGATCGATGGGGGGGCGCTGGGTCCGGAAATTATTTTGGGCCGAGCCGCTCGGGGGGGTCCCTGACGAGCTGTTAAGCGGATCCATGGGCTCCGGGGGGCCTGTGGGAGGTTTTGAGGGCGTCCCAGAGGCGAAAGAGTGGAAACGGCAGTTTTTTGGGGATTTTTCGTGGGTGTTAGCCCACGGATCGATGGGGGGCGCTGGGTCCGGAAATTATTTTGGGCCGAGCCGCTCGGGGGGGTCCCTGACGAGCTGTTAAGCGGAGCCATGGGCTCCGGGGGGCCTGTGGGAGGTTTTGAGGGCGTCCCAGAGGCGAAAGAGTGGAGACGGCAGTTTTTTGGCGATTTTTCGTGGGTGTTAGCCCATGGATCGATGGGGGGGCGCTGGGTCCGGAAATTATTTTGGGCCGAGCCGCTCGGGGGGGTCCCTGACGAGCTGTTAAGCGGATCCATGGGCTCCGGGGGGCCTGTGGGAGGATTTGAGGGCGTCCCAGAGGCGAAAGAGTGGAAACGCCAGTTTTTTGGCGATTTTTCGTGGGTGTTAGCCCACGGATCGATGGGGGGGCGCTGGGTCCGGAAATTATTTTGGGCCGAGCCGCTCGGGGGGGTCCCTGACGAGCTGTTAAGTGGATTCATAGGCTCTGGGGGGCCTGTGGGAGGTTTTGAGGGCGTCCCAGAGGCGAAAGAGTGGAAACGGCAGTTTTTTGGCAATTTTTCGTGGGTGTTAGCCCACGGATCGATGGGGGGGCGCTGGGTCCGGAAATTATTTTGGGCCGAGCCGCTCGGGGGGGTCCCTGACGAGCTGTTAAGCGGATCCATGGGCTCCGGGGGGCCTGTGGGAGGTTTTGAGGGCATCCCAGAGGCGAAAGAGTGGAAACGGCAGTTTTTTGGCGATTTTTCGTGGGTGTTAGCCCACGGATCGATGGGGGGGCGCTGGGTCCGGAAATTATTTTGGGCCGAGCCGCTCGGGGGGGTCCCTGACGAGCTGTTAAGCGGATCCATGGGCTCCGTGGGGCCTGTGGGAGGTTTTGAGGGCGTCCCAGAGGCGAAAGAGTGGAAACGGCAGTTTTTTGGCGATTTTTCGTGGGTGTTAGCCCACGGATCGATGGGGGGGCGCTGGGTCCGGAAATTATTTTGGGCCGAGCCGCTCGGGGGGGTCCCTGACGAGCTGTTAAGCGGATCCATGGGCTCCGGGGGGCCTGTGGGAGGTTTTGAGGTCGTCCCAGAGGCGAAAGAGTGGAAACGGCAGTTTTTTGGCGATTTTTCGTGGGTGTTAGCCCACGGATCGATGGGGGGGCGCTGGGTCCGGAAATTATTTTGGGTCGAGCCACTCGGGGGGGTCCCTGACGAGCTATTAAGCGGATCCATGGGCTCCGGGGGGCCTGTGGGAGGTTTTAAGGGCGTCCCAGAGGCGAAAGAGTGAAAACGGCAGTTTTTTGGCGATTTTCCGTGGGTGTTAGCCCACGGATCGCTGGGGTGGCGCTGGCTCCGGAAATTATTTTGGGCCGAGCCCCTCGGGGGCGTCCCTGACGAGCTGTTAAGCGGATCCATGGGCTCCGTGGGGCCTGTGGGAGGTTTTAAGGGCGTCCCAGAGGCGAAAGAGTGAAAACGGCAGTTTTTTGGCGATTTTCCGTGGGTGTTAGCCCACGGATCGCTGGGGTGGCGCTGGCTCCGGAAATTATTTTGGGCCGAGCCCCTCGGGGGCGTCCCTGATGAGCTGTTAAGCGGATCCATGGGCTCCGTGGGGCCTGTGGGAGGTTTTAAGGGTGTCCCAGAGGCGAAAGAGTGAAAACGTCAGTTTTTTGGCGATTTTCCGTGGGTGTTAGCCCACGGATCGCTGGGGTGGCGCTGGCTCCGGAAATTATTTTGGGTCGAGCCCTTCGGGGGCGTCCCTGACGAGCTGTTAAGCGGATCCATGGGCTCCGTGGGGCCTGTGGGAGGTTTTAAGGGCGTCCCAGAGGCGAAAGAGTGAAAACGGCAGTTTTTTGGTGATTTTCCGTGGGTGTTAGCCCACGGATCGCTGGGGTGGCGCTGGCTCCGGAAATTATTTTGGACCGAGCCCCTCGGGGGTGTCCCTGACGAGCTGTTAAGCGGATCCATGGGCTCCGTGGGGCCTGTGGGAGGTTTTAAGGGCATCCCAGAGGCGAAAGAGTGAAAACGGCAGTTTTTTGGCGATTTTCCGTGGGTGTTAGCCCACGGATCGCTGGGGTGGCGCTGGCTCCGAAAATTATTTTGGGCCGAGCCCCTCGGGGGCATCCCTGACGAGCTGTTAAGCGGATCCATGGGCTCCGTAGGGCCTGTGGGAGGTTTTAAGGGCGTCCCAGAGGCGAAAGAGTGAAAACGGCAGTTTTTTGGCAATTTTCCGTGGGTGTTAGCCCACGGATCGCTGGGGTGGCGCTGGCTCCGGAAATTATTTTGGGCAAAGCCCCTCGGGGGCATCCCTGACGAGCTGTTAAGCGGATCCATGGGCTCCGTGGGGCCTGTGGGAGGTTTTAAGGGCATCCCAGAGGCGAAAGAGTGAAAACGGCAGTTTTTTGGCGATTTTCCGTGGGTGTTAGCCCACGGATCGCTGGGGTGGCGCTGGCTCCGGAAATTATTTTGGGCCGAGCCCCTCGAGGGCGTCCCTAACGAGCTGTTAAGCGGATCCATGGGCTCCGTGGGGCCTGTGGGAGGTTTTAAGGGCGTCCCAGAGGCGAAAGAGTGAAAACGACAGTTTTTTGGCGATTTTCCGTGGGTGTTAGCCCACGGATCGCTGGGGTGGCGCTGGCTCCGGAAATTATTTTGGGCCGAGCCCCTCGGGGGCGTCCCTGACGAGCTGTTAAGCGGATCCATGGGCTCCGTGGGGCCTGTGGGAGGTTTTAAGGGCGTCCCAGAGGCGAAAGAGTGAAAACGGCAGTTTTTTGGCGATTTTCCGTGGGTGTTAGCCCACGGATCGCTGGGGTGGCGCTGGCTCCGGAAATTATTTTGGGCCGAGCCCCTCGGGGGCGTCCCTGACGAGCTGTTAAGCGGATCCATGGGCTCCGTGGGGCCTGTGGGAGGTTTTAAGGGCGTCCCAGAGGCGAAAGAGTGAAAACGGCAGTTTTTTGGCGATTTTCCGTGGGTGTTAGCCCACGGATCGCTGGGGTGGCGCTGGCTCCGGAAATTATTTTGGGCCGAGACCCTCGGAGGCATCCCTGACGAGCTGTTAAGCGGATCCATGGGCTCCGTGGGGCCTGTGGGAGGTTTTAAGGGCGTCCCAGAGGCGAAAGAGTGAAAACGGCAGTTTTTTGGCGATTTTCCGTGGGTGTTAGCCCACGAATCGCTGGGGTGGCGCTGGCTCCGGAAATTATTTTGGGCCGAGCCCCTCGGGGGCGTCCCTGACGAGCTGTTAAGCGGATCCATGGGCTCCGTGGGGCCTGTGGGAGGTTTTAAGGGCGTCCCAGAGGCGAAAGAGTGAAAACGGCAGTTTTTTGGCGATTTTCCGTGGGTGTTAGCCCACGGATCGCTGGGGTGGCGCTGGCTCCGGAAATTATTTTGGGCCGATCCCCTCGGGGGCGTCCCTGACGAGCTGTTAAGCGGATCCATGGGCTCCGTGGGGCCTGTGGGAGGTTTTAAGGGCGTCCCAGAGGCGAAAGAGTGAAAACGGCAGTTTTTTGGCGATTTTCCGTGGGTGTTAGCCCACGGATCGCTGGGGTGGCGCTGGCTCCGGAAATTATTTTGGGCCGAGCCCCTCGGAGGCGTCCCTGACGAGCTGTTAAGCGGATCCATGGGCTCCGTGGGGCCTGTGGGAGGTTTTAAGGGCATCCCAGAGGCGAAAGAGTGAAAACGGCAGTTTTTTGGCGATTTTCCGTGGGTGTTAGCCCACGGATCGCTGGGGTGGCGCTGGCTCCGGAAATTATTTTGGGCCGAGCCCCTCGAGGGCGTCCCTGACGAGCTGTTAAGCGGATCCATGGGTTCCGTGGGGCCTGTGGGAGGTTTTAAGGGCGTCCCAGAGGCGAAAGAGTGAAAACGGCAGTTTTTTGGCGATTTTCCGTGGGTGTTAGCCCACGGATCGCTGGGGTGGCGCTGGCTCCGGAAATTATTTTGGGCCGAGCCCCTCGGGGGCGTCCCTGACGAGCTGTTAAGCGGATCCATGGGCTCCGTGGGGCCTGTGGGAGGTTTTAAGGGCGTCCCAGAGGCGAAAGAGTGAAAACGGCAGTTTTTTGGCGATTTTCCGCGGGTGTTAGCCCACGGATCGCTGGGGTGGCGCTGGCTCCGGAAATTATTTTGGGCCGAGCCCCTCGGGGGCGTCCCTGACGAGCTGTTAAGCGGATCCATGGGCTCCGTGGGGCCTGTGGGAGGTTTTAAGGGCGTCCCAGAGGCGAAAGAGTGAAAACGGCAGTTTTTTGGCGATTTTCCGTGGGTGTTAGCCCACGGATCGCTGGGGTGGCGCTGGCTCCGGAAATTATTTTGGGTCGAGCCCTTCGGGGGCGTCCCTGACGAGCTGTTAAGCGGATCCATGGGCTCCGTGGGGCCTGTGGGAGGTTTTAAGGGCGTCCCAGAGGCGAAAGAGTGAAAACGGCAGTTTTTTGGTGATTTTCCGTGGGTGTTAGCCCACGGATCGCTGGGGTGGCGCTGGCTCCGGAAATTATTTTGGACCGAGCCCCTCGGGGGTGTCCCTGACGAGCTGTTAAGCGGATCCATGGGCTCCGTGGGGCCTGTGGGAGGTTTTAAGGGCATCCCAGAGGCGAAAGAGTGAAAACGGCAGTTTTTTGGCGATTTTACGTGGAAGTTAGCCCACGGATCGCTGGGGTGGCGCTGGCTCCGAAAATTATTTTGGGCCGAGCCCCTAGGGGGCATCCCTGACGAGCTGTTAAGCGGATCCATGGGCTCCGTAGGGCCTGTGGGAGGTTTTAAGGGCGTCCCAGAGGCGAAAGAGTGAAAACGGCAGTTTTTTGGCAATTTTCCGTGGGTGTTAGCCCACGGATCGCTGGGGTGGCGCTGGCTCCGGAAATTATTTTGGGCAAAGCCCCTCGGGGGCATCCCTGACGAGCTGTTAAGCGGATCCATGGGCTCCATGGGGCCTGTGGGAGGTTTTAAGGGCATCCCAGAGGCGAAAGAGTGAAAACGGCAGTTTTTTGGCGATTTTCCGTGGGTGTTAGCCCACGGATCGCTGGGGTGGCGCTGGCTCCGGAAATTATTTTGGGCCGAGCCCCTCGAGGGCGTCCCTAACGAGCTGTTAAGCGGATCCATGGGCTCCGTGGGGCCTGTAGGAGGTTTTAAGGGCGTCCCAGAGGCGAAAGAGTGAAAACGGCAGTTTTTTGGCGATTTTCCGTGGGTGTTAGCCCACGGATCGCTGGGGTGGCGCTGGCTCCGGAAATTATTTTGGGCCGAGCCCCTCGGGGGCGTCCCTGACGAGCTGTTAAGCGGATCCATGGGCTCCGTGGGGCCTGTGGGAGGTTTTAAGGGCGTCCCAGAGGCGAAAGAGTGAAAACGGCAGTTTTTTGGCGATTTTCCGTGGGTGTTAGCCCACGGATCGCTGGGGTGGCGCTGGCTCCGGAAATTATTTTGGGCCGAGCCCCTCGGGGGCGTCCCTGACGAGCTGTTAAGCGGATCCATGGGCTCCGTGGGGCCTGTGGGAGGTTTTAAGGGCGTCCCAGAGGCGAAAGAGTGAAAACGGCAGTTTTTTGGCGATTTTCCGTGGGTGTTAGCCCACGGATCGCTGGGGTGGCGCTGGCTCCGGAAATTATTTTGGGCCGATCCCCTCGGGGGCGTCCCTGACGAGCTGTTAAGCGGATCCATGGGCTCCGTGGGGCCTGTGGGAGGTTTTAAGGGCGTCCCAGAGGCGAAAGAGTGAAAACGGCAGTTTTTTGGCGATTTTCCGTGGGTGTTAGCCCACGGATCGCTGGGGTGGCGCTGGCTCCGGAAATTATTTTGGGCCGAGCCCCTCGGAGGCGTCCCTGACGAGCTGTTAAGCGGATCCATGGGCTCCGTGGGGCCTGTGGGAGGTTTTAAGGGCATCCCAGAGGCGAAAGAGTGAAAACGGCAGTTTTTTGGCGATTTTCCGTGGGTGTTAGCCCACGGATCGCTGGGGTGGCGCTGGCTCCGGAAATTATTTTGGGCCGAGCCCCTCGAGGGCGTCCCTGACGAGCTGTTAAGCGGATCCATGGGTTCCGTGGGGCCTGTGGGAGGTTTTAAGGGCGTCCCAGAGGCGAAAGAGTGAAAACGGCAGTTTTTTGGCGATTTTCCGTGGGTGTTAGCCCACGGATCGCTGGGGTGGCGCTGGCTTCGGAAATTATTTTGGGCCGAGCCCCTCGGGGGCGTCGCTGACGAGCTGTTAAGCGGATCCATGGGCTCCGTGGGGCCTTTGGGATGTTTTAAGGGCATCCCAGAGGCGAAAGAGTGAAAACGGCAGTTTTTTGGCGATTTTCCGTGGGTGTTAGCCCACGGATCGCTGGGGTGGCGCTGGCTCCGGAAATTATTTTGGGCCGAGCCCCTCGGGGGCTTCCCTGACGAGCTGTTAAGCGGATCCATGGGCTCCGTGGGGCCTGTGGGAGGTTTTAAGGGCGTCCCAGAGGCGAAAGAGTGAAAACGGCAGTTTTTTGGCGATTTTCCGTGGGTGTTAGCCCACGGATCGCTGGGGTGGCGCTGGCTCCGGAAATTATTTTGCCCCGAACCCCTCGCGGGCGTCCCTGACGAGCTGTTAAGCGGATCCATGGGCTCCGTGGGGCCTGTGGGAGGTTTTAAGGGCGTCCCAGAGGCGAAAGAGTGAAAACGGCAGTTTTTTGGCGATTTTCCGTGGGTGTTAGCCCACGGATCGCTGGGGTGGCGCTGGCTCCGGAAATTATTTTGGGCCGAGCCCCTCGAGGGCGTCCCTAACGAGCTGTTAAGCGTATCCATGGGCTCCGTGGGGCCTGTGGGAGGTTTTAAGGGCGTCCCAGAGGCGAAAGAGTGAAAACGGCAGTTTTTTGGCGATTTTCCGTGGGTGTTAGCCCACGGATCGCTGGGGTGGCGCTGGCTCCGGAAATTATTTTGGGCCGAGCCCCTCGGGGGCTTCCCTGACGAGCTGTTAAGCGGATCCATGGGCTCCGTGGGGCCTGTGGGAGGTTTTAAGGGCGTCCCAGAGGCGAAAGAGTGAAAACGGCAGTTTTTTGGCGATTTTCCGTGGGTGTTAGCCCACGGATCGCTGGGGTGGCGCTGGCTCCGGAAATTATTTTGCCCCGAACCCCTCGGGGGCGTCCCTGACGAGCTGTTAAGCGGATCCATGGGCTCCGTGGGGCCTGTGGGAGGTTTTAAGGGCGTCCCAGAGGCGAAAGAGTGAAAACGGCAGTTTTTTGGCGATTTTCCGTGGGTGTTAGCCCACGGATCGCTGGGGTGGCGCTGGCTTCGGAAATTATTTTGGGCCGAGCCCCTCGGTGGCGTCCCTGACGAGCTGTTAAGCGGATCCATGGGCTCCGTGGGGCCTGTGGGAGGTTTTAAGGGCGTCCCAGAGGCGAAAGAGTGAAAACGGCAGTTTTTTGGCGATTTTCCGTGGGTGTTAGCCCACGGATCGCTGGGGTGGCGCTGGCTCCGGAAATTATTTTGGGCCGAGCCCCTCGGGGGCGTCCCTGACGAGCTGTTAAGCGGATCCATGGGCTCCGTGGGGCCTGTGGGAGGTTTTAAGGGCGTCCCAGAGGCGAAAGAGTGAAAACGGCAGTTTTTTGGCGATTTTCCGTGGGTGTTAGCCCACGGATCGCTGGGGTGGCGCTGGCTCCGGAAATTATTTTGGGCCGAGCCCCTCGGGGGCGTCCCTGACGAGCTGTTAAGCGGATCCATGGGCTCCGTGGGGCCTGTGGGAGGTTTTAAGGGCGTCCCAGAGGCGAAAGAGTGAAAACGGCAGTTTTTTGGCGATTTTCCGTGGGTGTTAGCCCACGGATCGCTGGGGTGGCGCTGGCTCCGGAAATTATTTTGGGCCGAGACCCTCGGAGGCATCCCTGACGAGCTGTTAAGCGGATCCATGGGCTCCGTGGGGCCTGTGGGAGGTTTTAAGGGCGTCCCAGAGGCGAAAGAGTGAAAACGGCAGTTTTTTGGCGATTTTCCGTGGGTGTTAGCCCACGAATCGCTGGGGTGGCGCTGGCTCCGGAAATTATTTTGGGCCGAGCCCCTCGGGGGCATCCCTGACGAGCTGTTAAGCGGATCCATGGGCTCCGTGGGGCCTGTGGGAGGTTTTAAGGGCGTCCCAGAGGCGAAAGAGTGAAAACGGCAGTTTTTTGGCGATTTTCCGTGGGTGTTAGCCCACGGATCGCTGGGGTGGCGCTGGCTCCGGAAATTATTTTGGGCCGATCCCCTCGGGGGCGTCCCTGACGAGCTGTTAAGCGGATCCATGGGCTCCGTGGGGCATGTGGGAGGTTTTAAGGGCGTCCCAGAGGCGAAAGAGTGAAAACGGCAGTTTTTTGGCGATTTTCCGTGGGTGTTAGCCCACGGATCGCTGGGGTGGCGCTGGCTCCGGAAATTATTTTGGGCCGAGCCCCTCGGGTGCGTCGCTGACGAGCTGTTAAGCGGATCCATGGGCTCCGTGGGGCCTGTGGGAGGTTTTAAGGGCATCCCAGAGGCGAAAGAGTGAAAACGGCAGTTTTTTGGCGATTTTCCGTGGGTGTTAGCCCACGGATCGCTGGGGTGGCGCTGGCTCCGAAAATTATTTTGGGCCGAGCCCCTCGAGGGCGTCCCTGACGAGCTGTTAAGCGGATCCATGGGTTCCGTGGGGCCTGTGGGAGGTTTTAAGGGCGTCCCAGAGGCGAAAGAGTGAAAACGGCAGTTTTTTGGCGATTTTCCGTGGGTGTTAGCCCACGGATCGCTGGGGTGGCGCTGGCTCCGGAAATTATTTTGGGCCGAGCCCCTCGGGTGCGTCGCTGACGAGCTGTTAAGCGGATCCATGGGCTCCGTGGGGCCTGTGGGAGGTTTTAAGGGCATCCCAGAGGCGAAAGAGTGAAAACGGCAGTTTTTTGGCGATTTTCCGTGGGTGTTAGCCCACGGATCGCTGGGGTGGCGCTGGCTCCGGAAATTATTTTGGGCCGAGCCCCTCGGGGGCTTCCCTGACGAGCTGTTAAGTGGATCCATGGGCTCCGTGGGGCCTGTGGGAGGTTTTAAGGGCGTCCCAGAGGCGAAAGAGTGAAAACGGCAGTTTTTTGGCGATTTTCCGTGGGTGTTAGCCCACGGATCGCTGGGGTGGCGCTGGCTCCGGAAATTATTTTGCCCCGAACCCCTCGGGGGCGTCCCTGACGAGCTGTTAAGCGGATCCATGGGCTCCGTGGGGCCTGTGGGAGGTTTTAAGGGCGTCCCAGAGGCGAAAGAGTGAAAACGGCAGTTTTTTGGCGATTTTCCGTGGGTGTTAGCCCACGGATCGCTGGGGTGGCGCTGGCTTCGGAAATTATTTTGGGCCGAGCCCCTCGGTGGCGTCCCTGACGAGCTGTTAAGCGGATCCATGGGCTCCGTGGGGCCTGTGGGAGGTTTTAAGGGCGTCCCAGAGGCAAAAGAGTGAAAACGGCAGTTTTTTGGCGATTTTCCGTGGGTGTTAGCCCACGGATCGCTGGGGTGGCGCTGGCTCCGGAAATTATTTTGGGCCGAGCCCCTCGGGGGCGTCCCTGACGAGCTGTTAAGCGGATCCATGGGCTCCGTGGGGCCTGTGGGAGGTTTTAAGGGCGTCCCAGAGGCGAAAGAGTGAAAACGGCAGTTTTTTGGCGATTTTCCGTGGGTGTTAGCCCACGGATCGCTGGGGTGGCGCTGGCTCCGGAAATTATTTTGGGCCGAGCCCCTCGGGGGCGTCCCTGACGAGCTGTTAAGCGGATCCATGGGCTCCGTGGGGCCTGTGGGAGGTTTTAAGGGAGTCCCAGAGGCGAAAGAGTGAAAACGGCAGTTTTTTGGCGATTTTCCGTGGGTGTTAGCCCACGGATCGCTGGGGTGGCGCTGGCTTCGGAAATTATTTTGGGCCGAGCCCCTCGGTGGCGTCCCTGACGAGCTGTTAAGCGGATCCATGGGCTCCGTGGGGCCTGTGGGAGGTTTTAAGGGCGTCCCAGAGGCGAAAGAGTGAAAACGGCAGTTTTTTGGCGATTTTCCGTGGGTGTTAGCCCACGGATCGCTGGGGTGGCGCTGGCTCCGGAAATTATTTTGGGCCGAGCCCCTCGGGGGCGTCCCTGACGAGCTGTTAAGCGGATCCATGGGCTCCGTGGGGCCTGTGGGAGGTTTTAAGGGCGTCCCAGAGGCGAAAGAGTGAAAATGGCAGTTTTTTGGCGATTTTCCGTGGGTGTTAGCCCACGGATCGCTGGGGTGGCACTGGCTCCGGAAATTATTTTGGGCCGAGCCCCTCGGGGGCGTCCCTGACGAGCTGTTAAGCGGATCCATGGGCTCCGTGGGGCCTGTGGGAGGTTTTAAGTGCGTCCCAGAGGCGAAAGAGTGAAAACGGCAGTTTTTTGGCGATTTTCCGTGGGTGTTAGCCCACGGATCGCTGGGGTAGCGCTGGCTCCAGAAATTATTTTGGGCCGAGCCCCTCGGGGGCGTCCCTGACGAGCTGTTAAGCGGATCCATGGGCTCCGTGGGGCCTGTGGGAGGTTTTAAGGGCGTCCCAGAGGCGAAAGAGTGAAAACGGCAATTTTTTGGCGATTTTCCGTGGGTGTTAGACCACGGATCGCTGGGGTGGCGCTGGCTCCGGAAATTATTTTGGGCCGAGCCCCTCGAGGGCGTCCCTGACGAGCTGTTAAGCAGATCCATGGGCTCCGTGGGGCCTGTGGGAGGTTTTAAGGGCGTCCCAGAGGCGAAAGAGTGAAAACGGCAGTTTTTTGGCGATTTTCCGTGGGTGTTAGCCCACGGATCGCTGGGGTGGCGCTGGCTCCGGAAATTATTTTGGGTCGAGCCCCTCGGGGGCGTCCCTGACGAGATGTTAAGCGGATCCATGGGCTCCGTGGGGCCTATGGGAGGTTTTAAGGGCGTCCCAGAGGCGAAAGAGTGAAAACGGCAGTTTTTTGGCGATTTTCCGTGGGTGTTAGCCCACGGATCGCTGGGGTGGCGCTGGCTCCGGAAATTATTTTGGGCCGAGCCCCTCGGGGGCGTCCCTGACGAGCTGTTAAGCGGATCCATGGGCTCCGTGGGGCCTGTGGGAGGTTTTAAGGGCGTCCCAGAGGCGAAAGAGTGAAAACGGCAGTTTTTTGGCGATTTTCCGTGGGTGTTAGCCCACGGATCGCTGGGGTGGCGCTGGCTCCGGAAATTATTTTGGGCCGAGCCCCTCGGGGGCATCCCTGACGAGCTGTTAAGCGGATCCATGGGCTCCGTGGGGCCTGTGGGAGGTTTTAAGGGCGTCCCAGAGGCGAAAGAGTGAAAACGGCAGTTTTTTGGCGATTTTCCGTGGGTGTTAGCCCACGGATCGCCGGGGTGGCGCTGGCTCCGAAAATTATTTTGGGCCGAGCCCCTCGGGGGCGTCCCTGACGAGCTGTTAAGCGGATCCATGGGATCCGTGGGGCCTGTGGGAGGTTTTAAGGGCGTCCCAGAGGCGAAAGAGTGAAAACGACAGTTTTTTGGCGATTTTCCGTGGGTGTTAGCCCAAGGATCGCTGGGGTGGCGCTGGCTCCGGAAATTATTTTGGGCCGAGCCCCTCGGGGGCGTCCCTGACGAGCTGTTAATCGGATCCATGGGCTCCGTGGGGCCTATGGGAGGTTTTAAGGGCGTCCCAGAGGCGAAAGAGTGAAAACGGCAGTTTTTTGGCGCTTTTCCGTGGGTGTTAGCCCACGGATCACTGGGGTGGCGCTGGCTCCGGAAATTATTTTGGGCCGAGCCCCTCGGGGGCGTCCCTGACGAGCTGTTAAGCGGATCCATGGGCTCCGTGGGGCCTGTGGGAGGTTTTAAGGGCGTCCCAGAGGCGAAAGAGTGAAAACGGCAGTTTTTTGGCGATTTTCCGTGGGTGTTTGCCCACGGATCGCTGGGGTGGCGCTGGCTCCGGAAATTATTTTGGGCCGATCCCCTCGGGGGCGTCCCTGACGAGCTGTTAAGCGGATCCATGGGCTCCGTGGGGCCTGTGGGAGGTTTTAAGGGCGTCCCAGAGGCAAAAGAGTGAAAACGGCAGTTTTTTGGCGATTTTCCGTGGGTGTTAGCCCACGGATCACTAGGGTGGCGCTGGCTCCGGAAATTATTTTGGGCCGAGCCCCTCGGGGGCGTCCCTGACGAGCTGTTAAGCGGATCCATGGGCTCCGTGGGGCCTGTGGGAGGTTTTAAGGGCGTCCCAGAGGCGAAAGAGTGAAAACGGCAGTTTTTTGGCGATTTTCCGTGGGTGTTAGCCCACGGATCGCTGGGGTGGCGCTGGCTCCGGAAATTATTTTGGGCCGAGCCCCTCGGGGGCGTCCCTGACAAGTTGTTAAGCGGATCCATGGGCTCCGTGGGTCCTGTGGGAGGTTTTAAGGGCGTCCCAGAGGCGAAAGAGTGAAAACGGCAGTTTTTTGGCGATTTTCCGTGGGTGTTAGCCCACGGATCGCTGGGGTGGCGCTGGCTCCGGAAATTATTTTGGGCCGAGCCCCTCGGGGGCGTCCCTGACGAGCTGTTAAGCGGATCCATGGGCTCCGTGGGGCCTGTGGGAGGTTTTAAGGGCGTCCCAGAGGCGAAAGAGTGAAAACGGCAGTTTTTTGGCGATTTTCCGTGGGTGTTAGCCCACGGATCGCTGGGGTGGCGCTGGCTCCGGAAATTATTTTGGGCCGAGCCCCTCGGGGGCGTCCCTGACGAGCTGTTAAGCGGATCCATGGGCTCCGTGGGGCCTGTGGGAGGTTTTAAGGGCGTCCCAGAGGCGAAAGAGTGAAAACGGCAGTTTTTTGGCGATTTTCCGTGGGTGTTAGCCCACGGATCGCTGGGGTGGCGCTGGCTCCGGATATTATTTTGGGCCGAGCCCCTCGGGGGCGTCCCTGACGAGCTATTAAGCGGATCCATGGGCTCCGTGGGGCCTGTGGGAGGTTTTAAGGGCGTCCCAGAGGCGAAAGAGTGAAAACGGCAGTTTTTTGGCGATTTTCCGTGGGTGTTAGCCCACGGATCGCTGGGGTGGCGCTGGCTCCAGAAATTATTTTGGGCCGAGCCCCTCGGGGGCATCCCTGACGAGCTGTTAAGCGGATCCATGGGCTCCATGGGGCCTGTGGGAGGTTTTAAGGGCGTCCCAGAGGCGAAAGAGTGAAAACGGCAGTTTTTTGGCGATTTTCCGTGGGTGTTAGCCCACGGATCGCTGGGGTGGCGCTGGCTCCGGAAATTATTTTGGGCCGAGCCCCTCGGGGGCGTCCCTGACAAGTTGTTAAGCGGATCCATGGGCTCCGTGGGGCCTGTGGGAGGTTTTAAGGGCGTCCCAGAGGCGAAAGAGTGAAAACGGCAGTTTTTTGGCGATTTTCCGTGGGTGTTAGCCCACGGATCGCTGGGGTGGCGCTGGCTCCGGAAATTATTTTGGGCCGAGCCCCTCGGGGGCGTCCCTGACGAGCTGTTAAGCGGATCCATGGGCTCCGTGGGGCCTGTGGGAGGTTTTAAGGGCGTCCCAGAGGCGAAAGAGTGAAAACGGCAGTTTTTTGGCGATTTTCCGTGGGTGTTAGCCCACGGATCGCTGGGGTGGCGCTGGCTCCGGAAATTATTTTGGGCCAAGCCCCTCGGGGGCGTCCCTGACGAGCTGTTAAGCAGATCCATGGGCTCCGTGGGGCCTGTGGGAGGTTTTAAGGGCGTCCCAGAGGCGAAAGAGTGAAAACGGCAGTTTTTTGGCGATTTTCCGTGGGTGTTAGCCCACGGATCGCTGGGGTGGCGCTGGCTCCGGAAATTATTTTGGGCCGAGCCCCTCGGGGGCGTCCCTGACGAGCTATTAAGCGGATCCATGGGCTCCGTGGGGCCTGTGGGAGGTTTTAAGGGCGTCCCAGAGGCGAAAGAGTGAAAACGGCAGTTTTTTGGCGATTTTCCGTGGGTGTTAGCCCACGGATCGCTGGGGTGGCGCTGGCTCCAGAAATTATTTTGGGCCGAGCCCCTCGGGGGCGTCCCTGACGAGCTGTTAAACGGATCCATGGGCTCCGTGGGGCCTGTGGGAGGTTTTAAGGGCGTCCCAGAGGCGAAAGAGTGAAAACGACAGTTTTTTGGCGATTCTTCGTGGGTGTTAGCCCACGGATCGCTGGGGTGGCGCTGGCTCCGGAAATTATTTTGGGCCGATCCCCTCGGGGGTGTCCCTGACAAGCTGTTAAGCGGATCCATGGGCTCCGTGGGGCCTGTGGGAGGTTTTAAGGGCGTCCCAGAGGCGAAAGAGTGAAAACGGCAGTTTTTTGGCGATTTTCCGTGGGTGTTCGCCCACGGATCGCTGGGGTGGCGCTGGCTCCGGAAATTATTTTGGGCCGAGCCCCTCGGGGGCGTCCCTGACGAGCTGTTAAGTGGATCCATGGGCTCCGTGGGGCCTGTGGGAGGTTTTAAGGGCGTCCCAGAGGCGAAAGAGTGAAAACGGCAGTTTTTTGGCGATTTTCCGTGGGTGTTAGCCCACGGATCGCTGGGGTGGTGCTGGCTCCGGAAATTATTTTGGGCTGAGCCCCTCGGGGGCGTCCCTGACGAGCTGTTAAGCGGATCCATGGGCTCCGTGGGGCCTGTGGGAGGTTTTAAGGGCGTCCCAGAGGCGAAAGAGTGAAAACGTCAGTTTTTTGGCGATTTTCCGTGGGTGTTAGCCCACGGATCGCTGGGGTGGCACTGGCTCCGGAAATTATTTTGGGCCGAGCCCCTCGGAGGCGTCCCTGACGAGCTGTTAAGCGGATCCATGGGCTCCGTGGGGCCTGTGGGAGGTTTTAAGGGCGTCCCAGAGGCGAAAGAGTGAAAACGGCAGTTTTTTGGCGATTTTTCGTGGGTGTTAGCCCACGGATCGCTTGGGTGGCGCTGGCTCCGGAAATTATTTTGGGCCGATCCCCTCGGGGGCATCCCTGACGAGCTGTTAAGCGGATCCATGGGCTCCATGGGGCCTGTGGGAGGTTTTAAGGGCGTCCCAGAGGCGAAAGAGTGAAAACGGCAGTTTTTTGGCGATTTTCCGTGGGTGTTAGCCCACGGATCGCTGGGGTGGCGCTGGCTCCGGAAATTATTTTGGGCCGAGCCCCTCGGGGGCGTCCCTGACGAGCTGTTAAGCGGATCCATGGGCTCCGTGGGGCCTGTGGGAGGTTTTAAGGGCGTCCCAGAGGCGAAAGAGTGAAAACGGCAGTTTTTTGGCGATTTTCCGTGGGTGTTAGCCCACGGATCGCTGGGGTGGCGCTGGCTCCGGAAATTATTTTGGGCCGAGCCCCTCGGGGGCGTCCCTGACGAGCTGTTAAGCGGATCCATGGGCTCCGTGGGGCCTGTGGGAGGTTTTAAGGGCGTCCCAGAGGCGAAAGAGTGAAAACGGCAGTTTTTTGGCGATTTTCCGTGGGTGTTAGCCCACGGATCGCTGGGGTGGCGCTGGCTCCGAAAATTATTTTGGGCCGAGCCCCTCGGGGGCGTCCCTGACGAGCTGTTAAGCGGATCCATGGGCTCCATGGGGCCTGCGGGAGGTTTTAAGGGCGTCCCAGAGGCGAAAGAGTGAAAACGGCAGTTTTTTGGCGATTTTCCGTGGGTGTTAGCCCACGGATCGCTGGGGTGGCGCTGGCTCCGGAAATTATTTTGGGCCGAGCCCCTCGGGGGCGTCCCTGACGAGCTGTTAAGCGGATCCATGGGCTCCGTGGGGCCTGTGGGAGGTTTTAAGGGCGTCCCAGAGGCGAAAGAGTGAAAACGGCAGTTTTTTGGCGATTTTCCGTGGGTGTTAGCCCACGGATCGCTGGGGTGGCGCTGGCTCCGGAAATTATTTTGGGCTGAGCCCCTCGGGGGCGTCCCTGACGAGCTGTTAAGCGGATCCATGGGCTCCGTGGGGCCTGTGGGAGGTTTTAAGGGCGTCCCAGAGGCGAAAGAGTGAAAACGGCAGTTTTTTGGCGATTTTCCGTGGGTGTTAGCCCACGGATCGCTGGGGTGGCGCTGGCTCCGAAAATTATTTTGGGCCGAGCCCCTCGGGGGCGTCCCTGACGAGTTGTTAAGCGGATCCATGGGCTCCGTGGGGCCTGTAGGAGGTTTTAAGGGCGTCCCAGAGGCGAAAGAGTGAAAACGGCAGTTTTTTGGCGATTTTCCGTGGGTGTTAGCCCACGGATCGCTGGGGTGGCGCTGGCTCCGGAAATTATTTTGGGCCGAGCCCCTCGGGGGCGTCCCTGACGAGCTGTTAAGCGGATCCATGGGCTCCGTGGGGCCTGTGGGAGGTTTTAAGGGCGTCCCAGAGGCGAAAGAGTGAAAACGGCAGTTTTTTGGCGATTTTCCGTGGGTGTTAGCCCACGGATCGCTGGGGTGGCGCTGGCTCCGGAAATTATTTTGGGCCGAGCCCCTCGGGGGCGTCCCTGACGAGCTGTTAAGCGGATCCATGGGCTCCGTGGGGCCTGTGGGAGGTTTTAAGGGCGTCCCAGAGGCGAAAGAGTGAAAACGGCAGTTTTTTGGCGATTTTCCGTGGGTGTTAGCCCACGGATCGCTGGGGTGGCGCTGGCTCCGGAAATTATTTTGGGCCGAGCCCCTCGGGGCGTCCCTGACGAGCTGTTAAGCGGATCCATGGGCTCCGTGGGGCCTGTGGGAGGTTTTAAGGGCGTCCCAGAGGCGAAAGACTGAAAACGTCAGTTTTTTGGCGATTTTCCGTGGGTGTTAGCCCACGGATCGCTGGGGTGGCACTGGCTCCGGAAATTATTTTGGGCCGAGCCCCTCAGGGGTGTCCCTGACGAGCTGTTAAGCGGATCCATGGGCTCCGTGGGGCCTGTGGGAGGTTTTAAGGGCGTCCCAGAGGCAAAAGAGTGAAAACGGCAGTTTTTTGGCGATTTTCCGTGGGTGTTAGCCCACGGATCGCTGGGGTGGCGCTGGCTTCGAAAATTATTTTGGGCCGAGCCCCTCGGGGGAATCCCTGACGAGCTGTTAAGCGGATCCATGGGCTCCGTTGGGCCTGTGGGAGGTTTTAAGGGCGTCCCAGAGGCGAAAGAGTGAAAACGGCAATTTTTTGGCGATTTTCCGTGGGTGTTAGCCCACGGATCGCTGGGGTGGCGCTGGCTCCGAAAATTATTTTGGGCCGAGCCCCTCGGGGGCGTCCTTGACGAGCTGTTAAGCGGATCCATGGGCTCCGTGGGGCCTGTGGGAGGTTTTAAGGGCGTCCCAGAGGCGAAAGAGTGAAAACGACAGTTTTTTGGCGATTTTCCGTGGGTGTTAGCCCACGGATCGCTGGGGTGGCACTGGCTCCGGAAATTATTTTGGGCCGAGCCCCTCGGGGGCGTCCCTGACGAGCTGTTAAGCGGATCAATGGGCTCCGTGGGGCCTGTGGGAGGTTTTAAGGGCGTCCCAGAGGCGAAAGAGTGAAAACGGCAGTTTTTTGGCGATTTTCCGTGGGTGTTAGCCCACGGATCGCTGGGGTGGCGCTGGCTTCGAAAATTATTTTGGGCCGAGCCCCTCGGGGGCGTCCCTGACGAGCTGTTAAGTGGATCCATGGGCTCCGTGGGGCCTGTGGGAGGTTTTAAGGGCGTCCCAGAGGCGAAAGAGTGAAAACGGCAGTTTTTTGGCGATTTTCCGTGGGTGTTAGCCCACGGATCGCTGGGGTGGCGCTGGCTCCGGAAATTATTTTGGGCCGAGCCCCTCGGGGGCATCCCTGACGAGCTGTTAAGCGGATCCATGGGCTCCGTTGGGCCTGTGGGAGGTTTTAAGGGCGTCCCAGAGGCGAAAGAGTGAAAACGGCAGTTTTTTGGCAATTTTCCGTGGGTGTTAGCCCACGGATCGCTGGGGTGGCGCTAGCTCCGGAAATTATTTTGGGCCGAGCCCCTCGGGGGCGTCCCTGACGAGCTGTTCAGCGGATCCATGGGCTCCGTGGGGCCTGTGGGAGGTTTTAAGGGCATCCCAGAGGCGAAAGAGTGAAAACGGCAGTTTTTTGGCGATTTTCCGTGGGTGTTAGCCCACGGATCGCTGGGGTGGCGCTGGCTCCGGAAATTATTTTGGGTCGAGCCCCTCGGGGGCGTCCCTGACGAGCTTTTAAGCGGATCCATGGGCTCCGTGGGGCCTGTGGGAGGTTTTAAGGGCGTCCCAGAGGCGAAAGAGTGAAAACGGCAGTTTTTTGGCGATTTTCCGTGGGTGTTAGCCCACGGATCGCTGGGGTGGCGCTGGCTCCGAAAATTATTTTGGGCCGAGCCCCTCGGGGGCGTCCCTGACGAGCTGTTAAGCGGATCCATGGGCTCCGTGGGGCCTGTGGGAGGTTTTAAGGGCGTCCCAGAGGCGAAAGAGTGAAAACGGCAGTTTTTTGGCGATTTTCCGTGGGTGTTAGCCCACGGATCGCTGGGGTGGCGCTGGCTCCGGAAATTATTTTGGGCCGAGCCCCTCGGGGGCGTCCCTGACGAGCTGTTAAGCGGATCCATGGGCTCCGTGGGGCCTGTGGGAGGTTTTAAGGGCGTCGCAGAGGCGAAAGTGTGAAAACGGCAGTTTTTTGGCGATTTTCCGTGGGTGTTAGCCCACGGATCGCTGGGGTGGCGCTGGCTCCGGAAATTATTTTGGGCCGAGCCCCTCGGGGGCATCCCTGACGAGCTGTTAAGCGGATCCATGGGCTCCGTTGGGCCTGTGGGAGGTTTTAAGGGCGTCCCAGAGGCGAAAGAGTGAAAACGGCAGTTTTTTGGCGATTTTTCGTGGGTGTTAGCCCACGGATCGCTGGGGTGGCGCTAGCTCCGGAAATTATTTTGGGCCGAGCCCCTCGGGGGCGTCCCTGACGAGCTGTTAAGCGGATCCATGGGCTCCGTGGGGCCTGTGGGAGGTTTTAAGGGCATCCCAGAGGCGAAAGAGTGAAAACGGCAGTTTTTTGGCGATTTTCCGTGGGTGTTAGCCCACGGATCGCTGGGGTGGCGCTGGATCCGGAAATTATTTTGGGTCGAGCCCCTCGGGGGCGTCCCTGACGAGCTTTTAAGCAGATCCATGGGCTCCGTGGGGCCTGTGGGAGGTTTTAAGGGCGTCCCAGAGGCGAAAGAGTGAAAACGGCAGTTTTTTGGCGATTTTCCGTGGGTGTTAGCCCACGGATCGCTGGGGTGGCGCTGGCTCCGGAACTTATTTTGGGTCGAGCCCCTCGGGGGCGTCCCTGACGAGCTGTTAAGCGGATCCATGGGCTCCGTGGGGCCTGTGGGAGGTTTTAAGGGCGTCCCAGAGGCGAAAGAGTGAAAACGGCAGTTTTTTGGCGATTTTCCGTGGGTGTTAGCCCACGGATCGCTGGGGTGGCGCTGGCTCCGGAAATTATTTTGGGCCGAGCCCCTCGGGGGCGTCCCTGACGAGCTGTTAAGCGGATCCATGGGCTCCGTGGGGCCTGTGGGAGGTTTTAAGGGCGTCCCAGAGGCGAAAGTGTGAAAACGGCAGTTTTTTGGCGATTTTCCGTGGGTGTTAGCCCACGGATCGCTGGAGTGGCGCTGGCTCCGGAAATTATTTTGGGCCGAGCCCCTCGGGGGCATCCCTGATGAGCTGTTAAGCGGATCCATGGGCTCCGTGGGGCCTGTGGGAGGTTTTAAGGGCGTCCCAGAGGCGAAAGAGTGAAAACGGCAGTTTTTTGGCGATTTTCCGTGGGTGTTAGCCCACGGATCGCTGGGGTGGCGCTGGCTCCGGAACTTATTTTGGGTCGAGCCCCTCGGGGGCGTCCCTGACGAGCTGTTAAGCGGATCCATGGGCTCCGTGGGGCCTGTGGGAGGTTTTAAGGGCGTCCCAGAGGCGAAAGAGTGAAAACGGCAGTTTTTTGGCGATTTTCCGTGGGTGTTAGCCCACGGATCGCTGGGGTGGCGCTGGCTCCGGAAATTATTTTGGGCCGAGCCCCTCGGGGGCATCCCTGACGAGCTGTTAAGCGGATCCATGGGCTCCGTTGGGCCTGTGGGAGGTTTTAAGGGCGTCCCAGAGGCGAAAGAGTGAAAACGGCAGTTTTTTGGCAATTTTCCGTGGGTGTTAGCCCACGGATCGCTGGGGTGGCGCTAGCTCCGGAAATTATTTTGGGCCGAGCCCCTCGGGGGCGTCCCTGACGAGCTGTTCAGCGGATCCATGGGCTCCGTGGGGCCTGTGGGAGGTTTTAAGGGCATCCCAGAGGCGAAAGAGTGAAAACGGCAGTTTTTTGGCGATTTTCCGTGGGTGTTAGCCCACGGATCGCTGGGGTGGCGCTGGCTCCGGAAATTATTTTGGGTCGAGCCCCTCGGGGGCATCCCTGACGAGCTTTTAAGCGGATCCATGGGCTCCGTGGGGCCTGTGGGAGGTTTTAAGGGCGTCCCAGAGGCGAAAGAGTGAAAACGGCAGTTTTTTGGCGATTTTCCGTGGGTGTTAGCCCACGGATCGCTGGGGTGGCGCTGGCTCCGAAAATTATTTTGGGCCGAGCCCCTCGGGGGCGTCCCTGACGAGCTGTTAAGCGGATCCATGGGCTCCGTGGGGCCTGTGGGAGGTTTTAAGGGCGTCCCAGAGGCGAAAGAGTGAAAACGGCAGTTTTTTGGCGATTTTCCGTGGGTGTTAGCCCACGGATCGCTGGGGTGGCGCTGGCTCCGGAAATTATTTTGGGCCGAGCCCCTCGGGGGCGTCCCTGACGAGCTGTTAAGCGGATCCATGGGCTCCGTGGGGCCTGTGGGAGGTTTTAAGGGCGTCGCAGAGGCGAAAGTGTGAAAACGGCAGTTTTTTGGCGATTTTCCGTGGGTGTTAGCCCACGGATCGCTGGGGTGGCGCTGGCTCCGGAAATTATTTTGGGCCGAGCCCCTCGGGGGCATCCCTGACGAGCTGTTAAGCGGATCCATGGGCTCCGTTGGGCCTGTGGGAGGTTTTAAGGGCGTCCCAGAGGCGAAAGAGTGAAAACGGCAGTTTTTTGGCGATTTTTCGTGGGTGTTAGCCCACGGATCGCTGGGGTGGCGCTAGCTCCGGAAATTATTTTGGGCCGAGCCCCTCGGGGGCGTCCCTGACGAGCTGTTAAGCGGATCCATGGGCTCCGTGGGGCCTGTGGGAGGTTTTAAGGGCATCCCAGAGGCGAAAGAGTGAAAACGGCAGTTTTTTGGCGATTTTCCGTGGGTGTTAGCCCACGGATCGCTGGGGTGGCGCTGGATCCGGAAATTATTTTGGGTCGAGCCCCTCGGGGGCGTCCCTGACGAGCTTTTAAGCAGATCCATGGGCTCCGTGGGGCCTGTGGGAGGTTTTAAGGGCGTCCCAGAGGCGAAAGAGTGAAAACGGCAGTTTTTTGGCGATTTTCCGTGGGTGTTAGCCCACGGATCGCTGGGGTGGCGCTGGCTCCGGAACTTATTTTGGGTCGAGCCCCTCGGGGGCGTCCCTGACGAGCTGTTAAGCGGATCCATGGGCTCCGTGGGGCCTGTGGGAGGTTTTAAGGGCGTCCCAGAGGCGAAAGAGTGAAAACGGCAGTTTTTTGGCGATTTTCCGTGGGTGTTAGCCCACGGATCGCTGGGGTGGCGCTGGCTCCGGAAATTATTTTGGGCCGAGCCCCTCGGGGGCGTCCCTGACGAGCTGTTAAGCGGATCCATGGGCTCCGTGGGGCCTGTGGGAGGTTTTAAGGGCGTCCCAGAGGCGAAAGTGTGAAAACGGCAGTTTTTTGGCGATTTTCCGTGGGTGTTAGCCCACGGATCGCTGGAGTGGCGCTGGCTCCGGAAATTATTTTGGGCCGAGCCCCTCGGGGGCATCCCTGATGAGCTGTTAAGCGGATCCATGGGCTCCGTGGGGCCTGTGGGAGGTTTTAAGGGCGTCCCAGAGGCGAAAGAGTGAAAACGGCAGTTTTTTGGCGATTTTCCGTGGGTGTTAGCCCACGGATCGCTGGGGTGGCGCTGGCTCCGGAACTTATTTTGGGTCGAGCCCCTCGGGGGCGTCCCTGACGAGCTGTTAAGCGGATCCATGGGCTCCGTGGGGCCTGTGGGAGGTTTTAAGGGCGTCCCAGAGGCGAAAGAGTGAAAACGGCAGTTTTTTGGCGATTTTCCGTGGGTGTTAGCCCACGGATCGCTGGGGTGGCGCTGGCTCCGGAAATTATTTTGGGCCGAGCCCCTCGGGGGCGTCCCTGACGAGCTGTTAAGCGGATCCATGGGCTCCGTGGGGCCTGTGGGAGGTTTTAAGGGCGTCCCAGAGGCGAAAGAGTGAAAACGGCAGTTTTTTCGCGATTTTCCGTGGGTGTTAGCCCACGGATCGCTGGGGTGGCGCTGGCTCCGAAAATTATTTTGGCCCGAGCCCCTCGGGGGCGTCCCTGACGAGCTGTTAAGCGGATCCATGGGCTCCGTGGGGCCTGTGGGAGGTTTTAAGGGCATCCCAGAGGCGAAAGATTGAAAACGGCAGTTTTTTGGCGATTTTCCGTGGGTGTTAGCCCACGGATCGCTGGGGTGGCGCTGGCTCCGGAAATTATTTTGGGCAGAGCCCCTAGGGGGCGTCCCTGACGAGCTGTTAAGCGGATCCATGGGCTCCGTGGGGCCTGTGGGAGGTTTTAAGGGCGTCCCAGAGGCGAAAGAGTGAAAACGGCAGTTTTTTGGCGATTTTCTGTGGGTGTTAGCCCACGGATCGCTGGGGTGGCGCTGGCTCCGGAACTTATTTTGGGCCAAGCCCCTCGGGGGCGTCCCTGACGAGCTGTTAAGCGGATCCATGGGCTCCGTGGGGCCTGTGGGAGGTTTTAAGGGCATCCCAGAGGCGAAAGAGTGAAAACGGCAGTTTTTTGGCGATTTTCCGTAGGTGTTAGCCCACGGATCGCTGGGGTGGCGCTGGCTCCGGAAATTATTTTGGGCCGAGCCCCTCGGGGGCGTCCCTGACGAGCTGTTAAGCGGATCCATGGGCTCCGTGGGGCCTGTGGGAGGTTTTAAGGGCGTCCCAGAGGCGAAAGAGTGAAAACGGCAGTTTTTTGGCGATTTTCCGTGGGTGTTAGCCCACGGATCGCTGGGGTGGCGCTGGCTCCGGAACTTATTTTGGGTCGAGCCCCTCGGGGGCGTCCCTGACGAGCTGTTAAGCGGATCCATGGGCTCCGTGGGGCCTGTGGGAGGTTTTAAGGGCGTCCCAGAGGCGAAAGAGTGAAAACGGCAGTTTTTTGGCAATTTTCCGTGGGTGTTAGCCCACGGATCGCTGGGGTGGCGCTGGCTCCGGAAATTATTTTGGGCCGAGCCCCTCGGGGGCGTCCCTGACGAGCTGTTAAGCGGATCCATGGGCTCCGTGGGGCCTGTGGGAGGTTTTAAGGGCGTCCCAGAGGCAAAAGTGTGAAAACGGCAGTTTTTTGGCGATTTTCCGTGGGTGTTAGCCCACGGATCGCTGGGGTGGCGCTGGCTCCGGAAATTATTTTGGGCCGAGCCCCTCGGGGGCATCCCTGATGAGCTGTTAAGCGGATCCATGGGCTCCGTGGGGCCTGTGGGAGGTTTTAAGGGCGTCCCAGAGGCGAAAGAGTGAAAACGGCAGTTTTTTGGCGATTTTCCGTGGGTGTTAGCCCACGGATCGCTGGGGTGGCGCTGGCTCCGAAAATTATTTTGGGTCGAGCCCCTCGGGGGCGTCCCTGACGAGCTGTTAAGCGGATCCATGGGCTCCGTGGGGCCTGTGGGAGGTTTTAAGGGCGTCCCAGAGGCGAGAGAGTGAAAACGGCAGTTTTTTGGCGATTTTCCGTGGGTGTTAGCCCACGGATCGCTGGGGTGGCGCTGGCTCCGGAAATTATTTTGGGCAGAGCCCCTCGGGGGCGTCCCTGACGAGCTGTTAAGCGGATCCATGGGATCCGTGGGGCCTGTGGGAGGTTTTAAGGGCGTCCCAGAGGCGAAAGAGTGAAAACGGCAGTTTTTTGGCGATTTTCCGTGGGTGTTAGCCCACGGATCGCTGGGGTGGCGCTGGCTCCGGAAATTATTTTGGGCCGAGCCCCTCGGGGGCGTCCCTGACGAGCTGTTAAGCGGATCCATGGGCTCCGTGGGGCCTGTGGGAGGTTTTAAGGGCGTCCCAGAGGCGAAAGAGTGAAAACGGCAGTTTTTTGGCGATTTTCCGTGGGTGTTAGCCCACGGATCGCTGGGGTGGCGCTGGCTCCGAAAATTATTTTGGCCCGAGCCCCTCGGGGGCGTCCCTGACGAGCTGTTAAGCGGATCCATGGGCTCCGTGGGGCCTGTGGGAGGTTTTAAGGGCATCCCAGAGGCGAAAGATTGAAAACGGCAATTTTTTGGCGATTTTCCGTGGGTGTTAGCCCACGGATCGCTGGGGTGGCGCTGGCTCCGGAAATTATTTTGGGCAGAGCCCCTCGGGGGCGTCCCTGACGAGCTGTTAAGCGGATCCATGGGCTCCGTGGGGCCTGTGGGAGGTTTTAAGGGCGTCCCAGAGGCGAAAGAGTGAAAACGGCAGTTTTTTGGCGATTTTCTGTGGGTGTTAGCCCACGGATCGCTGGGGTGGCGCTGGCTCCGGAAATTATTTTGGGCCAAGCCCCTCGGGGGCGTCCCTGACGAGCTGTTAAGCGGATCCATGGGCTCCGTGGGGCCTGTGGGAGGTTTTAAGGGCGTCCCAGAGGCGAAAGAGTGAAAACGGCAGTTTTTTGGCGATTTTCCGTAGGTGTTAGCCCACGGATCGCTGGGGTGGCGCTGGCTCCGGAAATTATTTTGGGCCGAGCCCCTCGGGGGCGTCCCTGACGAGCTGTTAAGCGGATCCATGGGCTCCGTGGGGCCTGTGGGAGGTTTTAAGGGCGTCCCAGAGGCGAAAGAGTGAAAACGGCAGTTTTTTGGCGATTTTCCGTGGGTGTTAGCCCACGGATCGCTGGGGTGGCGCTGGCTCCGGAAATTATTTTGGGCCGAGCCCCTCGGGGGCGTCCCTGACGAGCTGTTAAGCGGATCCATGGGCTCCATGGGGCCTGTGGGAGGTTTTAAGGGCGTTCCAGAGGCGAAAGAGTGAAAATGGCAGTTTTTTGGCGATTTTCCGTGGGTGTTAGCCCACGGATCGCTGGGGTGGCGCTGGCTCCGGAAATTATTTTGGGCCGAGCCCCTCGGGGGCGTCCCTGACGAGCTGTTAAGCGGATCCATGGGCTCCGTGGGGCCTGTGGGAGGTTTTAAGGGCGTCCCAGAAGGCGAAAGAGTGAAAACGGCAGTTTTTTGGCGATTTTCCGTGGGTGTTAGCCCACGGATCGCTGGGGTGGCGCTGGCTCCGGAAATTATTTTGGGCCGAGCCCCTCGGGGGCGTCCCTGACGAGCTGTTAAGCGGATCCATGGGCTCCGTGGGGCCTGTGGGAGGTTTTAAGGGCGTCCCAGAGGCGAAAGTGTGAAAACGGCAGTTTTTTGGCGATTTTCCGTGGGTGTTAGCCCACGGATCGCTGGGGTGGCGCTGGCTCCGGAAATTATTTTGGGCCGAGCCCCTCGGGGGCATCCCTGACGAGCTGTTAAGCGGATCCATGGGCTCCGTGGGGCCTTTGGGAGGTTTTAAGGGCGTCCCAGAGGCGAAAGAGTGAAAACGACAGTTTTTTGTTGATTTTCCGTGGGTGTTAGCCCACGGATCGCTGGGGTGGCGCTGGCTCCGAAAATTATTTTGGGCCGAGCCCCTCGGGGGCGTCCCTGACGAGCTGTTAAGCGGATCCATGGGCTCCGTGGGGCCTGTGGAAGGTTTTAAGGGCGTCCCAGAGGCGAGAGAGTGAAAACGGCAGTTTTTTGGCGATTTTCCGTGGGTGTTAGCCCACGGATCGCTGGGGTGGCGCTGGCTCCGAAAATTATTTTGGGCCGAGCCCCTCGGGGGCGTCCCTGACGAGCTGTTAAGCGGATCCATGGGCTCCGTGGGGCCTGTGGGAGGTTTTAAGGGCGTCCCAGAGGCGAAAGAGTGAAAACGGCAGTTTTTTGGCGATTTTCCGTGGGTGTTAGCCCGCGGATCGCTGGGGTGGCGCTGGCTCCGAAAATTATTTTGGGCCGAGCCCCTCGGGGGCGTCCCTGACGAGCTGTTAAGCGGATCCATGGGCTCCGTGGGGCCTGTGGAAGGTTTTAAGGGCGTCCCAGAGGCGAGAGAGTGAAAACGGCAGTTTTTTGGCGATTTTCCGTGGGTGTTAGCCCACGGATCGCTGGGGTGGCGCTGGCTCCGGAAATTATTTTGGGCCGAGCCCCTCGGGGGCGTCCCTGACGAGCTGTTAAGCGGATCCATGGGCTCCGTGGGGCCTGTGGGAGGTTTTAAGGGCGTCCCAGAGGCGAAAGAGTGAAAACGGCAGTTTTTTGGCGATTTTCCGTGGGTGTTAGCCCGCGGATCGCTGGGGTGGCGCTGGCTCCGGAAATTATTTTGGGCCGAGCCCCTCGGGGGCGTCCCTGACGAGCTGTTAAGCGGATCCATGGGCTCCGTGGGGCCTGTGGGAGGTTTTAAGGGCGTCCCAGAGGCGAAAGAGTGAAAACGGCAGTTTTTTGGCGATTATCCGTGGGTGTTAGCCCACGGATCGCTGGGGTGGCGCTGGCTCCGGAAATTATTTTGGCCCGAGCCCCTCGGGGGCGTCCCTGACGAGCTGTTAAGCTTATCCATGGGCTCCGTGGGGCCTGTGGGAGGTTTTAAGGGCATCCCAGAGGCGAAAGAGTGAAAACGGCAGTTTTTTGGCGATTTTCCGTGGGTGTTAGCCCACGGATCGCTGGGGTGGCGCTGGCTCCGGAAATTATTTTGGGCAGAGCCCCTCGGGGGCGTCCCTGACGAGCTGTTAAGCGGATCCATGGGCTCCGTGGGGCCTGTGGGAGGTTTTAAGGGCGTCCCAGAGGCGAAAGAGTGAAAACGGCAGTTTTTTGGCGATTTTCTGTGGGTGTTAGCCCACGGATCGCTGGGGTGGCGCTGGCTCCGGAAATTATTTTGGGCCAAGCCCCTCGGGGGCATCCCTGACGAGCTGTTAAGCGGATCCATGGGCTCCGTGGGGCCTGTGGGAGGTTTTAAGGGCGTCCCAGAGGCGAAAGAGTGAAAACGGCAGTTTTTTGGCGATTTTCCGTGGGTGTTAGCCCACGGATCGCTGGGGTGGCGCTGGCTCCGGAAATTATTTTGGGCCGAGCCCCTCGGGGGCATCCCTGACGAGCTGTTAAGCGGATCCATGGGCTCCGTGGGGCCTGTGGGAGGTTTTAAGGGCGTCCCAGAGGCGAAAGAGTGAAAACGGCAGTTTTTTGGCGATTTTCCGTGGGTGTTAGCCCACGGATCGCTGGGGTGGCGCTGGCTCCGGAAATTATTTTGGGCCGAGCCCCTCGGGGGCGTCCCTGACGAGCTGTTAAGCGGATCCATGGGCTCCGTGGGGCCTGTGGGAGGTTTTAAGGGCGTCCCAGAGGCGAAAGAGTGAAAACGGCAGTTTTTTGGCGATTTTTCGTGGGTGTTAGCCCACGGATCGCTGGGGTGGCGCTGGCTCCGGAAATTATTTTGGGCCGAGCCCCTCGGGGGCGTCCCTGACGAGCTGTTAAGCGGATCCATGGGCTCCGTGGGGCCTGTGGGAGGTTTTAAGGGCGTCCCAGAGGCGAAAGAGTGAAAACGGCAGTTTTTTGGCGATTTTCCGTGGGTGTTAGCCCACGGATCGCTGGGGTGGCGCTGGCTCCGGAAATTATTTTGGGCCGAGCCCCTCGGGGGCATCCCTGACGAGCTGTAAAGCGGATCCATGGGCTCCGTGGGGCCTGTGGGAGGTTTTAAGGGCGTCCCAGAGGCGAAAGAGTGAAAACGGCAGTTTTTTGGCGATTTTCCGTGGGTGTTAGCCCACGGATCGCTGGGGTGGCGCTGGCTCCGGAAATTATTTTGGGCCGAGCCCCTCGGGGGCGTCCCTGACGAGCTGTTAAGCGGATCCATGGGCTCCATGGGGCCTGTGGGAGGTTTTAAGGGCGTCCCAGAGGCGAAAGAGTGAAAACGGCAGTTTTTTGGCGATTTTCCGTGGGTGTTAGCCCACGGATCGCTGGGGTGGCGCTGGCTCCAGAAATTATTTTGGGCCGAGCCCCTCGGGGGCGTCCCTGACGAGCTGTTAAGCGGATCCATGGGCTCCGTGGGGCCTGTGGGAGGTTTTAAGGGTGTCCCAGAGGCGAAAGAGTGAAAACGGCAGTTTTTTGGCGATTTTCCGTGGGTGTTAGCCCACGGATCGCTGGGGTGGCGCTGGCTCCGGAAATTATTTTGGGCCGAGCCCCTCAGGGGCGTCCCTGACGAGCTGTTAAGCGGATCCATGGGCTCCGTGGGGCCTGTGGGAGGTTTTAAGGGCGTCCCAGAGGCGAAAGAGTGAAAACGGCAGTTTTTTGGCGATTTTCCGTGGGTGTTAGCCCACGGATCGCTGGGGTGGCGCTGGCTCCGGAAATTATTTTGGGCCGAGCCCCTCAGGGGCGTCCCTGACGAGCTGTTAAGCGTATCCATGGGCTCCGTGGGGCCTGTGGGAGGTTTTAAGGGCGTCCCAGAGGCGAAAGAGTGAAAACGGCAGTTTTTTGGCGATTTTCCGTGGGTGTTAGCCCACGGATCGCTGGGGTGGCGCTGGCTCCGGAAATTATTTTGGGCCGAGCCTCTCGGGGGCGTCCCTGACGAGCTGTTAAGCGGATCCATGGGCTCCGTGGGGCCTGTGGGAGGTTTTAAGGGCGTCCCAGAGGCGAAAGAGTGAAAACGGCAGTTTTTTGGCGATTTTCCGTGGGTGTTAGCCCACGGATCGCTGGGGTGGCGCTGGCTCCGGAAATTATTTTGGGCAGAGCCCCTCGGGGGCGTCCCTGACGAGCTGTTAAGCGGATCCATGGGCTCCGTGGGGCCTGTGGGAGGTTTTAAGGGCGTCCCAGAGGCGAAAGAGTGAAAACGGCAGTTTTTTGGCGATTTTCCGTGGGTGTTAGCCCACGGATCGCTGGGGTGGCGCTGGCTCCGAAAATTATTTTGGGCCGAGCCCCTCGGGGGCGTCCCTGACGAGCTGTTAAGCGGATCCATGGGCTCCATGGGGCCTGTGGGAGGTTTTAAGGGCGTCCCAGAGGCGAAAGAGTGAAAACGGTAGTTTTTTGGCGATTTTCCGTGGGTGTTAGCCCACGGATCGCTGGGGTGGCGCTGGCTCCGGAAATTATTTTGGGCCGAGCCCCTCGGGGGCGTCCCTGACGAGCTGTTAAGCGGATCCATGGGCTCCGTGGGGCCTGTGGGAGGTTTTAAGGGCGTCCCAGAGGCGAAAGAGTGAAAACGACAGTTTTTTGGCGATTTTCCGTGGGTATTAGCCCACGGATCGCTGGGGTGGCGCTGGCTTCGGAAATTATTTTGGGCCGAGCCCCTCGGGGGCGTCCCTGACGAGCTGTTAAGCGGATCCATGGGATCCATGGGGCCTGTGGGAGGTTTTAAGGGCATCCCAGAGGCGAAAGAGTGAAAACGGCAGTTTTTTGGCGATTTTCCGTGGGTGTTAGCCCACGGATCGCTGGGGTGGCGCTGGCTCCGGAAATTATTTTGGGCCGAGCCCCTCGGGGGCGTCCCTGACGAGCTTTTAAGCGGATCCATGGGCTCCGTGGGGCCTGTGGGAGGTTTTAAGGGCGTCCCAGAGGCAAAAGAGTGAAAACGGCAGTTTTTTGGCGATTTTCCGTGGGTGTTAGCCCACGGATCGCTGGGGTGGCGCTGGCTCCGGAAATTATTTTGGGCCGAGCCCCTCGGAGGCGTCCCTGACGAGCTGTTAAGCGGATCCATGGGCTCCGTGGGGCCTGTGGGAGGTTTTAAGGGCGTCCCAGAGGCGAAAGAGTGAAAACGGCAGTTTTTTGGCAATTTTCCGTGGGTGTTAGCCCACGGATCGCTGGGGTGGCGCTGGCTCCGGAAATTATTTTGGGCCGAACTCCTCGGGGGCGTCCCTGACGAGCTGTTAAGCGGATCCATGGGCTCCGTGGGGCCTGTGGGAGGTTTTAAGGGCGTCCCAGAGGCGAAAGAGTGAAAACGGCAGTTTTTTGGCGATTTTCCGTGGGTGTTAGCCCACGGATCGCTGGGGTGGCGCTGGCTCCGGAAATTATTTTGGGCCGAGCCCCTCGGGGGCGTCCCTGACGAGCTGTTAAGCGGATCCATGGGCTCCGTGGGGCCTGTGGGAGGTTTTAAGGGCGTCCCAGAGGCGAAAGAGTGAAAACGGCAGTTTTTTGGCGATTTTCCGTTGGTGTTAGCCCACGGATCGCTGGGGTGGCGCTGGCTCCGGAAATTATTTTGGGCCGAGCCCCTCGGGGGCGTCCCTGACGAGCTGTTAAGCGGATCCATGGGCTCCGTGGGGCCTGTGGGAGGTTTTAAGGGCGTCCCAGAGGCGAAAGAGTGAAAACGGCAGTTTTTTGGCGATTTTCCGTGGGTGTTAGCCCACGGATCGCTGGGGTGGCGCTGGCTCCGGAAATTATTTTGGACCGAGCCCCTCGGGGGCGTCCCTGACGAGCTGTTAAGTGGATCCATGGGCTCCGTGGGGCCTGTGGGAGGTTTTAAGGGCGTCCCAGAGGCGAAAGAGTGAAAACGGCAGTTTTTTGGCGATTTTCCGTGGGTGTTAGCCCACGGATCGCTGGGGTGGCGCTGGCTCCGGAAATTATTTTGGGCCGAGCAACTCGGGGGCGTCCCTGACGAGCTGTTAAGCGGATCCATGGGCTCCGTGGTGCCTGTGGGAGGTTTTAAGGGCGTCCCAGAGGCAAAAGAGTGAAAACGGCAGTTTTTTGGCGATTTTCCGTGGGTGTTAGCCCACGGATCGCTGGGGTGGCGCTGGCTCCAGAAATTATTTTGGGCCGAGCCCCTCGGGGGCTTCCCTGACGAGCTGTTAAGCGGATCCATGGGCTCCGTGGGGCCTGTGGGAGGTTTTAAGGGCGTCCCAGAGGCGAAAGAGTGAAAACGGCAGTTTTTTGGCGATTTTCCGTGGGTGTTAGCCCACGAATCGCTGGGGTGGCGCTGGCTCCGGAAATTATTTTGGGCAGAGCCCCTCGGGGGCGTCCCTGACGAGCTGTTAAGCGGATCCATGGGGCCTGTGGGAGGTTTTAAGGGCGTCCCAGAGGCGAAAGAGTGAAAACGGCAGTTTTTTGGCGATTTTCCGTGGGTGTTAGCCCACGGATCGCTGGGGTGGCGCTGGCTCCAAAAATTATTTTGGGCCGAGCCCCTCGGGGGCGTCCCTGACGAGCTGTTAAGCGGATCCATGGGCTCCATGGGGCCTGTGGGAGGTTTTAAGGGCGTCCCAGAGGCGAAAGAGTGAAAACGGCAGTTTTTTGGCGATTTTCCGTGGGTGTTAGCCCACGGATCGCTGGGGTGGCGCTGGCTCCGGAAATTATTTTGGGCCGAGCCCCTCGGGGGCGTCCCTGACGAGCTGTTAAGCGGATCCATGGGCTCCGTCGGGCCTGTGGGAGGTTTTAAGGGCGTCCCAGAGGCGAAAGAGTGAAAACGACAGTTTTTTGGCGATTTTCCATGGGTATTAGCCCACGGATCGCTGGGGTGGCGCTGGCTTCGGAAATTATTTTGGGCCGAGCCCCTCGGGGGCGTCCCTGACGAGCTGTTAAGCGGATTCATGGGCTCCGTGTGGCCTGTGGGAGGTTTTAAGGGCGTCCCAGAGGCGAAAGAGTGAAAACGGCAGTTTTTTGGTGATTTTCCGTGGGTGTTAGCCCACGGATCGCTGGGGTGGCGCTGGCTCCGGAAATTATTTTGGGCCGAGCCCCTCGGGGGCGTCCCTGACAAGCTTTTAAGCGGATCCATGGGATCCATGGGGCCTGTGGGAGGTTTTAAGGGCGTCCCAGAGGCGAAAGAGTGAAAACGGCAGTTTTTTGGCGATTTTCCGTGGGTGTTAGCCCACGGATCGCTGGGGTGGCGCTGGCTCCGGAAATTATTTTGGGCCGAGCTCCTCGGGGGCGTCCCTGACGAGCTGTTAAGCGGATCCATGGGCTCCGTGGGGCCTGTGGGAGGTTTTAAGGGCGTCCCAGAGGCGAAAGAGTGAAAACGGCAGTTTTTTGGCGATTTTCCGTGGGTGTTAGCCCACGGATCGCTGGGGTGGCGCTGGCTCCGGAAATTATTTTGGGCCGAGCCCCTCGGGGGAGTCCCTGACGAGCTGTTAAGCGGATCCATGGGCTCCGTGGGGCCTGTGGGAGGTTTTAAGGGCGTCCCAGAGGCGAAAGAGTGAAAACGGCAGTTTTTTGGCGATTTTCCGTTGGTGTTAGCCCACGGATCGCTGGGGTGGCGCTGGCTCCGGAAATTATTTTGGGCCGAGCCCCTCGGGGGCGTCCCTGACGAGCTGTTAAGCGGATCCATGGGCTCCGTGGGGCCTGTGGGAGGTTTTAAGGGCGTCCCAGAGGCGAAAGAGTGAAAACGGCAGTTTTTTGGCGATTTTCCGTGGGTGTTAGCCCACGGATCGCTGGGGTGGCGCTGGCTCCAAAAATTATTTTGGGCCGAGCCCCTCGGGGGCGTCCCTGACGAGCTGTTAAGCGGATCCATGGGCTCCATGGGGCCTGTGGGAGGTTTTAAGGGCGTCCCAGAGGCGAAAGAGTGAAAACGGCAGTTTTTTGGCGATTTTCCGTGGGTGTTAGCCCACGGATCGCTGGGGTGGCGCTGGCTCCGGAAATTATTTTGGGCCGAGCCCCTCAGGGGCGTCCCTGACGAGCTGTTAAGCGGATCCATGGGCTCCGTGGGGCCTGTGGGAGGTTTTAAGGGCGTCCCAGAGGCGAAAGAGTGAAAACGGCAGTTTTTTGGCGATTTTCCGTGGGTGTTAGCCCACGGATCGCTGGGGTGGCGCTGGCTCCGGAAATTATTTTGGGCCGAGCCCCTCGGGGGCGTCCCTGACGAGCTGTTAAGCGGATCCATGGGCTCCGTGGGGCCTGTGGGAGGTTTTAAGGGCGTCCCAGAGGCGAAAGAGTGAAAACGGCAGTTTTTTGGCGATTTTCCGTGGGTATTAGCCCACGGATCGCTGGGGTGGCGCTGGCTTCGGAAATTATTTTGGGCCGAGCCCCTCGGGGGCGTCCCTGACGAGCTGTTAAGCGGATTCATGGGCTCCGTGTGGCCTGTGGGAGGTTTTAAGGGCGTCCCAGAGGCGAAAGAGTGAAAACGGCAGTTTTTTGGTGATTTTCCGTGGGTGTTAGCCCACGGATCGCTGGGGTGGCGCTGGCTCCGGAAATTATTTTGGGCCGAGCCCCTCGGGGGCGTCCCTGACGAGCTTTTAAGCGGATCCATGGGATCCATGGGGCCTGTGGGAGGTTTTAAGGGCGTCCCAGAGGCGAAAGAGTGAAAACGGCAGTTTTTTGGCGATTTTCCGTGGGTGTTAGCCCACGGATCGCTGGGGTGGCGCTGGCTCCGGAAATTATTTTGGGCCGAGCCCCTCGGGGGCGTCCCTGACGAGCTTTTAAGCGGATCCATGGGCTCCGTGGGGCCTGTGGGAGGTTTTAAGGGCGTCCCAGAGGCAAAAGAGTGAAAACGGCAGTTTTTTGGCGATTTTCCGTGGGTGTTAGCCCACGGATCGCTGGGGTGGCGCTGGCTCCGGAAATTATTTTGGGCCGAGCCCCTCGGGGGCGTCCCTGACGAGCTGTTAAGCGGATCCATGGGCTCCGTGGGGCCTGTGGGAGGTTTTAAGGGCGTCCCAGAGGCGAAAGAGTGAAAACGGCAGTTTTTTGGCAATTTTCCTTGGGTGTTAGCCCACGGATCGCTGGGGTGGCGCTGGCTCCGGAAATTATTTTGGGCCGAGCTCCTTGGGGGCGTCCCTGACGAGCTGTTAAGCGGATCCATGGGCTCCGTGGGGCCTGTGGGAGGTTTTAAGGGCGTCCCAGAGGCGAAAGAGTGAAAACGGCAGTTTTTTGGCGATTTTCCGTGGGTGTTAGCCCACGGATCGCTGGGGTGGCGCTGGCTCCGGAAATTATTTTGGGCCGAGCCCCTCGGGGGCGTCCCTGACGAGCTGTTAAGCGGATCCATGGGCTCCGTGGGGCCTGTGGGAGGTTTTAAGGGCGTCCCAGAGGCGAAAGAGTGAAAACGGCAGTTTTTTGGCGATTTTCCGTTGGTGTTAGCCCACGGATCGCTGGGGTGGCGCTGGCTCCGGAAATTATTTTGGGCCGAGCCCCTCGGGGGCGTCCCTGACGAGCTGTTAAGCGGATCCATGGGCTCCGTGGGGCCTGTGGGAGGTTTTAAGGGCATCCCAGAGGCGAAAGAGTGAAAACGGCAGTTTTTTGGCGATTTTCCGTGGGTGTTAGCCCACGGATCGCTGGGGTGGCGCTGGCTCCGGAAATTATTTTGGGCCGAGCCCCTCGGGGGCGTCCCTGACGAGCTGTTAAGTGGATCCATGGGCTCCGTGGGGCCTGTGGGAGGTTTTAAGGGCGTCCCAGAGGCGAAAGAGTGAAAACGGCAGTTTTTTGGCGATTTTCCGTGGGTGTTAGCCCACGGATCGCTGGGGTGGCGCTGGCTCCGGAAATTATTTTGGGCCGAGCAACTCGGGGGCGTCCCTGACGAGCTGTTAAGCGGATCCATGGGCTCCGTGGGGCCTGTGGGAGGTTTTAAGGGCGTCCCAGAGGCAAAAGAGTGAAAACGGCAGTTTTTTGGCGATTTTCCGTGGGTGTTAGCCCACGGATCGCTGGGGTGGCGCTGGCTCCGGAAATTATTTTGGGCCGAGCCCCTCGGGGGCGTCCCTGACGAGCTGTTAAGCGGATCCATGGGATCCATGGGGCCTGTGGGAGGTTTTAAGGGCGTCCCAGAGGCGAAAGAGTGAAAACGGCAGTTTTTTGGCGATTTTCCGTGGGTGTTAGCCCACGGATCGCTAGGGTGGCGCTGGCTCCGGAAATTATTTTGGGCCGAGCCCCTCGGGGGCGTCCCTGACGAGCTTTTAAGCGGATCCATGGGCTCCGTGGGGCCTGTGGGAGGTTTTAAGGGCGTCCCAGAGGCGAAAGAGTGAAAACGGCAGTTTTTTGGCGATTTTCCGTGGGTGTTAGCCCACGGATCGCTGGGGTGGCGCTGGCTCCGGAAATTATTTAGGGCCGAGCTCCTCGGGGGCGTCCCTGACGAGCTGTTAAGCGGATCCATGGGCTCCGTGGGGCCTGTGGGAGGTTTTAAGGGCGTCCCAGAGGCGAAAGAGTGAAAACGGCAGTTTTTTGGCGATTTTCCGTGGGTGTTAGCCCACGGATCGCTGGGGTGGCGCTGGCTCCGGAAATTATTTTGGGCCGAGCCCCTCGGGGGCGTCCCTGACGAGCTGTTAAGCGGATCCATGGGCTCCGTGGGGCCTGTGGGAGGTTTTAAGGGCGTCCCAGAGGCGAAAGAGTGAAAACGGCAGTTTTTTGGCGATTTTCCGTTGGTGTTAGCCCACGGATCGCTGGGGTGGCGCTGGCTCCGGAAATTATTTTGGGCCGAGCCCCTCGGGGGCGTCCCTGACGAGCTGTTAAGCGGATCCATGGGCTCCGTGGGGCCTGTGGGAGGTTTTAAGGGCGTCCCAGAGGCGAAAGAGTGAAAACGGCAGTTTTTTGGCGATTTTCCGTGGGTGTTAGCCCACGGATCGCTGGGGTGGCGCTGGCTCCAAAAATTATTTTGGGCCGAGCCCCTCGGGGGCGTCCCTGACGAGCTGTTAAGCGGATCCATGGGCTCCATGGGGCCTGTGGGAGGTTTTAAGGGCGTCCCAGAGGCGAAAGAGTGAAAACGGCAGTTTTTTGGCGATTTTCCGTGGGTGTTAGCCCACGGATCGCTGGGGTGGCGCTGGCTCCGGAAATTATTTTGGGCCGAGCCCCTCAGGGGCGTCCCTGACGAGCTGTTAAGCGGATCCATGGGCTCCGTGGGGCCTGTGGGAGGTTTTAAGGGCGTCCCAGAGGCGAAAGAGTGAAAACGGCAGTTTTTTGGCGATTTTCCGTGGGTGTTAGCCCACGGATCGCTGGGGTGGCGCTGGCTCCGGAAATTATTTTGGGCCGAGCCCCTCGGGGGCGTCCCTGACGAGCTGTTAAGCGGATCCATGGGCTCCGTGGGGCCTGTGGGAGGTTTTAAGGGCGTCCCAGAGGCGAAAGAGTGAAAACGGCAGTTTTTTGGCGATTTTCCGTGGGTATTAGCCCACGGATCGCTGGGGTGGCGCTGGCTTCGGAAATTATTTTGGGCCGAGCCCCTCGGGGGCGTCCCTGACGAGCTGTTAAGCGGATTCAAGGGCTCCGTGTGGCCTGTGGGAGGTTTTAAGGGCGTCCCAGAGGCGAAAGAGTGAAAACGGCAGTTTTTTGGTGATTTTCCGTGGGTGTTAGCCCACGGATCGCTGGGGTGGCGCTGGCTCCGGAAATTATTTTGGGCCGAGCCCCTCGGGGGCGTCCCTGACGAGCTTTTAAGCGGATCCATGGGATCCTTGGGGCCTGTGGGAGGTTTTAAGGGCGTCCCAGAGGCGAAAGAGTGAAAACGGCAGTTTTTTGGCGATTTTCCGTGGGTGTTAGCCCACGGATCGCTGGGGTGGCGCTGGCTCCGGAAATTATTTTGGGCCGAGCCCCTCGGGGGCGTCCCTGACGAGCTTTTAAGCGGATCCATGGGCTCCGTGGGGCCTGTGGGAGGTTTTAAGGGCGTCCCAGAGGCAAAAGAGTGAAAACGGCAGTTTTTTGGCGATTTTCCGTGGGTGTTAGCCCACGGATCGCTGGGGTGGCGCTGGCTCCGGAAATTATTTTGGGCCGAGCCCCTCGGGGGCGTCCCTGACGAGCTGTTAAGCGGATCCATGGGCTCCGTGGGGCCTGTGGGAGGTTTTAAGGGCGTCCCAGAGGCGAAAGAGTGAAAACGGCAGTTTTTTGGCAATTTTCCTTGGGTGTTAGCCCACGGATCGCTGGGGTGGCGCTGGCTCCGGAAATTATTTTGGGCCGAGCTCCTTGGGGGCGTCCCTGACGAGCTGTTAAGCGGATCCATGGGCTCCGTGGGGCCTGTGGGAGGTTTTAAGGGCGTCCCAGAGGCGAAAGAGTGAAAACGGCAGTTTTTTGGCGATTTTCCGTGGGTGTTAGCCCACGGATCGCTGGGGTGGCGCTGGCTCCGGAAATTATTTTGGGCCGAGCCCCTCGGGGGCGTCCCTGACGAGCTGTTAAGCGGATCCATGGGCTCCGTGGGGCCTGTGGGAGGTTTTAAGGGCGTCCCAGAGGCGAAAGAGTGAAAACGGCAGTTTTTTGGCGATTTTCCGTTGGTGTTAGCCCACGGATCGCTGGGGTGGCGCTGGCTCCGGAAATTATTTTGGGCCGAGCCCCTCGGGGGCGTCCCTGACGAGCTGTTAAGCGGATCCATGGGCTCCGTGGGGCCTGTGGGAGGTTTTAAGGGCATCCCAGAGGCGAAAGAGTGAAAACGGCAGTTTTTTGGCGATTTTCCGTGGGTGTTAGCCCACGGATCGCTGGGGTGGCGCTGGCTCCGGAAATTATTTTGGGCCGAGCCCCTCGGGGGCGTCCCTGACGAGCTGTTAAGTGGATCCATGGGCTCCGTGGGGCCTGTGGGAGGTTTTAAGGGCGTCCCAGAGGCGAAAGAGTCAAAACGGCAGTTTTTTGGCGATTTTCCGTGGGTGTTAGCCCACGGATCGCTGGGGTGGCGCTGGCTCCGGAAATTATTTTGGGCCGAGCAACTCGGGGGCGTCCCTGACGAGCTGTTAAGCGGATCCATGGGCTCCGTGGGGCCTGTGGGAGGTTTTAAGGGCGTCCCAGAGGCAAAAGAGTGAAAACGGCAGTTTTTTGGCGATTTTCCGTGGGTGTTAGCCCACGGATCGCTGGGGTGGCGCTGGCTCCGGAAATTATTTTGGGCCGAGCCCCTCGGGGGCGTCCCTGACGAGCTGTTAAGCGGATCCATGGGATCCATGGGGCCTGTGGGAGGTTTTAAGGGCGTCCCAGAGGCGAAAGAGTGAAAACGGCAGTTTTTTGGCGATTTTCCGTGGGTGTTAGCCCACGGATCGCTGGGGTGGCGCTGGCTCCGGAAATTATTTTGGGCCGAGCCCCTCGGGGGCGTCCCTGACGAGCTTTTAAGCGGATCCATGGGCTCCGTGGGGCCTGTGGGAGGTTTTAAGGGCGTCCCAGAGGCAAAAGAGTGAAAACGGCAGTTTTTTGGCGATTTTCCGTGGGTGTTAGCCCACGGATCGCTGGGGTGGCGCTGGCTCCGAAAATTATTTTGGGCCGAGCCCCTCGGGGGCGTCCCTGACGAGCTGTTAAGCGGATCCATGGGCTCCGTGGGGCCTGTGGGAGGTTTTAAAGGCGTCCCAGAGGCGAAAGAGTGAAAACGGCAGTTTTTTGGCAATTTTCCGTGGGTGTTAGCCCACGGATCGCTGGGGTGGCGCTGGCTCCGGAAATTATTTTGGGCCGAGCTCCTCGGGGGCGTCCCTGACGAGCTGTTAAGCGGATCCATGGGCTCCGTGGGGCCTGTGGGAGGTTTTAAGGGCGTCCCAGAGGCGAAAGAGTGAAAACGGCAGTTTTTTGGTGATTTTCCGTGGGTGTTAGCCCACGGATCGCTGGGGTGGCGCTGGCTCCGGAAATTATTTTGGGCTGAGCCCCTCGGGGGCGTCCCTGACGAGCTGTTAAGCGGATCCATGGGCTCCGTGGGGCCTGTGGGAGGTTTTAAGGGCGTCCCAGAGGCGAAAGAGTGAAAACGGCAGTTTTTTGGCGATTTTCCGTTGGTGTTAGCCCACGGATCGCTGGGGTGGCGCTGGCTCCGGAAATTATTTTGGGCCGAGCCCCTCGGGGGCGTCCCTGACGAGCTGTTAAGCGGATCCATGGGCTCCGTGGGGCCTGTGGGAGGTTTTAAGGGCGTCCCAGAGGCGAAAGAGTGAAAACGGCAGTTTTTTGGCGATTTTCCGTGGGTGTTAGCCCACGGATCGCTGGGGTGGCGCTGGCTCCGGAAATTATTTTGGGCCGAGCCCCTCGGGGGCATCCCTGACGAGCTGTTAAGTGGATCCATGGGCTCCGTGGGGCCTGTGGGAGGTTTTAAGGGCGTCCCAGAGGCGAAAGAGTGAAAACGGCAGTTTTTTGGCTATTTTCCGTGGGTGTTAGCCCACGGATCGCTGGGGTGGCGCTGGCTCCGGAAATTATTTTGGGCCGAGCCCCTCGGGGGCGTCCCTGACGAGCTGTTAAGCGGATCCATGGGCTCCGTGGGGCCTGTGGGAGGTTTTAAGGGCGTCCCAGAGGCAAAAGAGTGAAAACGGCAGTTTTTTGGCGATTTTCCGTGGGTGTTAGCCCACGGATCGCTGGGGTGGCGCTGGCTCCGGAAATTATTTTGGGCCGAGCACCTCGGGGGCATCCCTGACGAGCTGTTAAGCGGATCCATGGGCTCCGTGGGGCCTGTGGGAGGTTTTAAGGGCGTCCCAGAGGCGAAAGAGTGAAAACGGCAGTTTTTTGGCAATTTTCCGTGGGTGTTAGCCCACGGATCGCTGGGGTGGCGCTGGCTCCGGAAATTATTTTGGGCCGAGCCCCTCGGGGGCGTCCCTGACGAGCTGTTAAGCGGATCCATGGGCTCCGTGGGGCCTGTGGGAGGTTTTAAGGGCGTCCTAGAGGCGAAAGAGTGAAAACGGCAGTTTTTTGGAGATTTTCCGTGGGTGTTAGCCCACGGATCGCTGGGGTGGCGCTGGCTCTGGAAATTATTTTGGGCCGAGCCCCTCGGGGGCGTCCCTGACGAGCTGTTAAGCGGATCCATGGGCTCCGTGGGGCCTGTGGGAGGTTTTAAGGGCGTCCCAGAGGCGAAAGAGTGAAAACGGCAGTTTTTTGGCGATTTTCCGTGGGTGTTAGCCCACGGATCGCTGGGGTGGCGCTGGCTCCGGAAATTATTTTGGGCCAAGCCCCTCGGGGGCGTCCCTGACGAGCTGTTAAGCGGATCCATGGGATCCGTGGGGCCTGTGGGAGGTTTTAAGGGCGTCCCAGAGGCGAAAGAGTGAAAACGGCAGTTTTTTGGCGATTTTCCGTGGGTGTTAGCCCACGGATCGCTGGGGTGGCGCTGGCTCCGGAAATTATTTTGGGCCGAGCCCCTCGGGGGCGTCCCTGACGAGCTGTTAAGCGGATCCATGGGCTCCGTGGGGCCTGTGGGAGGTTTTAAGGGCGTCCCAGAGGCGAAAGAGTGAAAACGGCAGTTTTTTGGCAATTTTCCGTGGGTGTTAGCCCACGGATCGCTGGGGTGGCGCTGGCTCCGGAAATTATTTTGGGCCGAGCTCCTCGGGGGCGTCCCTGACGAGCTGTTAAGCGGATCCATGGGCTCCGTGGGGCCTGTGGGAGGTTTTAAGGGCGTCCCAGAGGCGAAAGAGTGAAAACGGCAGTTTTTTGGCGATTTTCCGTGGGTGTTAGCCCACGGATCGCTGGGGTGGCGCTGGCTCCGGAAATTATTTTGGGCCGAGCCCCTCGGGGGCGTCCCTGACGAGCTGTTAAGCGGATCCATGGGCTCCGTGGGGCCTGTGGGAGGTTTTAAGGGCGTCCCAGAGGCGAAAGAGTGAAAACGGCAGTTTTTTGGCGATTTTCCGTTGGTGTTAGCCCACGGATCGCTGGGGTGGCGCTGGCTCCGGAAATTATTTTGGGCCGAGCCCCTCGGGGGCGTCCCTGACGAGCTGTTAAGCGGATCCATGGGCTCCGTGGGGCCTGTGGGAGGTTTTAAGGGCGTCCCAGAGGCGAAAGAGTGAAAACGGCAGTTTTTTGGCGATTTTCCGTGGGTGTTAGCCCACGGATCGCTGGGGTGGCGCTGGCTCCGGAAATTATTTTGGGCCGAGCCCCTCGGGGGCGTCCCTGACGAGCTGTTAAGTGGATCCATGGGCTCCGTGGGGCCTGTGGGAGGTTTTAAGGGCGTCCCAGAGGCGAAAGAGTGAAAACGGCAGTTTTTTGGCTATTTTCCGTGGGTGTTAGCCCACGGATCGCTGGGGTGGCGCTGGCTCCGGAAATTATTTTGGGCCGAGCAACTCGGGGGCGTCCCTGACGAGCTGTTAAGCGGATCCATGGGCTCCGTGGGGCCTGTGGGAGGTTTTAAGGGCGTCCCAGAGGCAAAAGAGTGAAAACGGCAGTTTTTTGGCGATTTTCCGTGGGTGTTAGCCCACGGATCGCTGGGGTGGCGCTGGCTCCGGAAATTATTTTGGCCCGAGCACCTCGGAGGCATCCCTGACGAGCTGTTAAGCGGATCCATGGGCTCCGTGGGGCCTGTGGGAGGTTTTAAGGGCGTCCCAGAGGCGAAAGAGTGAAAACGGCAGTTTTTTGGCAATTTTCCGTGGGTGTTAGCCCACGGATCGCTGGGGTGGCGCTGGCTCCGGAAATTATTTTGGGCCGAGCCCCTCGGGGGCGTCCCTGACGAGCTGTTAAGCGGATCCATGGGCTCCGTGGGGCCTGTGGGAGGTTTTAAGGGCGTCCTAGAGGCGAAAGAGTGAAAACGGCAGTTTTTTGGAGATTTTCCGTGGGTGTTAGCCCACGGATCGCTGGGGTGGCGCTGGCTCTGGAAATTATTTTGGGCCGAGCCCCTCGGGGGCGTCCCTGACGAGCTGTTAAGCGGATCCATGGGCTCCGTGGGGCCTGTGGGAGGTTTTAAGGGCGTCCCAGAGGCGAAAGAGTGAAAACGGCAGTTTTTTGGCGATTTTCCGTGGGTGTTAGCCCACGGATCGCTGGGGTGGCGCTGGCTCCGGAAATTATTTTGGGCCAAGCCCCTCGGGGGAGTCCCTGACGAGCTGTTAAGCGGATCCATGGGATCCGTGGGGCCTGTGGGAGGTTTTAAGGGCGTCCCAGAGGCGAAAGAGTGAAAACGGCAGTTTTTTGGCGATTTTCCGTGGGTGTTAGCCCACGGATCGCTGGGGTGGCGCTGGCTCCGGAAATTATTTTGGGCCGAGCCCCTCGGGGGCGTCCCTGACGAGCTGTTAAGCGGATCCATGGGCTCCGTGGGGCCTGTGGGAGGTTTTAAGGGCGTCCCAGAGGCGAAAGAGTGAAAACGGCAGTTTTTTGGCGATTTTCCGTGGGTGTTAGCCCACGGATTGCTGGGGTGGCGCTGGCTCCGAAAATTATTTTGGGCAGAGCCCCTCGGGGGCGTCCCTGACGAGCTGTTAAGCGGATCCATGGGCTCCGTGGGGCCTGTGGGAGGTTTTAAGGGCATCCCAGAGGCGAAAGAGTGAAAACGGCAGTTTTTTGGCGATTTTCCGTGGGTGTTAGCCCACGGATTGCTGGGGTGGCGCTGGCTCCGAAAATTATTTTGGGCCGAGCCCCTCGGGGGCGTCCCTGACGAGCTGTTAAGCGGATCCATGGGCTCCATGGGGCCTGTGGGAGGTTTTAAGGGCGTCCCAGAGGCGAAAGAGTGAAAACGGCAGTTTTTTGGCGATTTTCCGTGGGTGTTAGCCCACGGATCGCTGGGGTGGCGCTGGCTCCGGAAATTATTTTGGGCCGAGCCCCTCGGGGGCGTCCCTGACGAGCTGTTAAGCGGATCCATGGGCTCCGTGGGGCCTGTGGGAGGTTTTAAGGGCGTCCCAGAGGCGAAAGAGTGAAAACGACAGTTTTTTGGCGATTTTCCGTGGGTGTTAGCCCACGGATCGCTGGGGTGGCGCTGGCTCCGGAAATTATTTTGGGCCGAGCCCCTCAGGGGCGTCCCTGACGAGCTGTTAAGCGGATCCATGGGCTCCGTGGGGCCTGTGGGAGGTTTTAAGGGCGTCCCAGAGGCGAAAGAGTGAAAACGGCAGTTTTTTGGCGATTTTCCGTGGGTGTTAGCCCACGGATCGCTGGGGTGGCGCTGGCTCCGGAAATTATTTTGGGCCGAGCCCCTCGGGGGCGTCCCTGACGAGCTGTTAAGCGGATCCATGGGCTCCGTGTGGCCTGTGGGAGGTTTTAAGGGCGTCCCAGAGGCGAAAGAGTGAAAACGGCAGTTTTTTGGCGATTTTCCGTGGGTGTTAGCCCACGGATCGCTGGGGTGGCGCTGGCTCCGGAAATTATTTTGGGCCGAGCCCCTCGGGGGCGTCCCTGACGAGCTGTTAAGCGGATCCATGGGATCCATGGGGCCTGTGGGAGGTTTTAAGGGCGTCCCAGAGGCGAAAGAGTGAAAACGGCAGTTTTTTGGCGATTTTCCGTGGGTGTTAGCCCACGGATCGCTGGGGTGGCGCTGGCTCCGGAAATTATTTTGGGCCGAGCCCCTCGGGGGCATCCCTAACGAGCTTTTAAGCGGATCCATGGGCTCCGTGGGGCCTGTGGGAGGTTTTAAGGGCGTCCCAGAGGCGAAAGAGTGAAAACGGCAATTTTTTGGCGATTTTCCGTGGGTGTTAGCCCACGGATCGCTGGGGTGGCGCTGGCTCCGGAAATTATTTTGGGCCGAGCCCCTCGGGGGCGTCCCTGACGAGCTGTTAAGCGGATCCATGGGCTCCGTGGGGCCTGTGGGAGGTTTTAAGGGCGTCCCAGAGGCGAAAGAGTGAAAACGGCACTTTTTTGGCGATTTTCCGTGGGTGTTAGCCCACGGATCGCTGGGGTGGCGCTGGCTCCGGAAATTATTTTGGGCCGAGCCCCTCAGGGGCGTCCCTGACGAGCTGTTAAGCGGATCCATGGGCTCCGTGGGGCCTGTGGGAGGTTTTAAGGGCGTCCCAGAGGCGAAAGAGTGAAAACGGCAGTTTTTTGGCGATTTTCCGTGGGTGTTAGCCCACGGATCGCTGGGGTGGCGCTGGCTCCGGAAATTATTTTGGGCCGAGCCCCTCGGGGGCGTCCCTGACGAGCTGTTAAGCGGATCCATGGGCTCCGTGTGGCCTGTGGGAGGTTTTAAGGGCGTCCCAGAGGCGAAAGAGTGAAAACGGCAGTTTTTTGGCGATTTTCCGTGGGTGTTAGCCCACGGATCGCTGGGGTGGCGCTGGCTCCGGAAATTATTTTGGGCCAAGCCCCTCGGGGGCGTCCCTGACGAGCTGTTAAGCGGATCCATGGGCTCCGTGGGGCCTGTGGGAGGTTTTAAGGGCGTCCCAGAGGCGAAAGAGTGAAAACGGCAGTTTTTTGGCAATTTTCCGTGGGTGTTAGCCCACGGATCGCTGGGGTGGCGCTGGCTCCGGAAATTATTTTGGGCCGAGCTCCTCAGGGGCGTCCCTGACGAGCTGTTAAGCGGATCCATGGGCTCCGTGGGGCCTGTGGGAGGTTTTAAGGGCGTCCCAGAGGCGAAAGAGTGAAAACGGCAGTTTTTTGGCGATTTTCCGTGGGTGTTAGCCCACGGATCGCTGGGGTGGCGCTGGCTCCGGAAATTATTTTGGGCCAAGCCCCTCGGGGGCGTCCCTGACGAGCTGTTAAGCGGATCCATGGGCTCCGTGGGGCCTGTGGGAGGTTTTAAGGGCGTCCCAGAGGCGAAAGAGTGAAAACGGCAGTTTTTTGGCGATTTTCCGTGGGTGTTAGCCCACGGATCGCTGGGGTGGCACTGGCTCCGGAAATTATTTTGGGCCGAGCCCCTCGGGGGCGTCCCTGACGAGCTGTTAAGCGGATCCATGGGCTCCGTGGGGCCTGTGGGAGGTTTTAAGGGCGTCCCAGAGGCGAAAGAGTGAAAACGGCAGTTTTTTGGCGATTTTCCGTGGGTGTTAGCCCACGGATCGCTGGGGTGGCACTGGCTCCGGAAATTATTTTGGGCCGAGCCCCTCGGGGGCGTCCCTGACGAGCTGTTAAGCGGATCCATGGGCTTCGTGGGGCCTGTGGGAGGTTTTAAGGGCGTCCCAGAGGCGAAAGAGTGAAAACGGCAGTTTTTTGGCGATTTTCCGTGGGTGTTAGCCCACGGATCGCTGGGGTGGCGCTGGCTCCGGAAATTATTTTGGGCCGAGCCCCTCGGGGGCGTCCCTGACGAGCTGTTAAGTGGATCCATGGGCTCCGTGGGGCCTGTGGGAGGTTTTAAGGGCGTCCCAGAGGCGAAAGAGTGAAAACGGCAGTTTTTTGGCGATTTTCCGTGGGTGTTAGCCCACGGATCGCTGGGGTGGCGCTGGCTCCGGAAATTATTTTGGGCCGAGCCCCTCGGGGGCGTCCCTGACGAGCTGTTAAGCGGATCCATGGGCTCCGTGGGGCCTGTGGGAGGTTTTAAGGGCGTCCCAGAGGCGAAAGAGTGAAAACGGCAGTTTTTTGGCGATTTTCCGTGGGTGTTAGCCCACGGATCGCTGGGGTGGCGCTGGCTCCGGAAATTATTTTGGGCCGAGCCCCTCGGGGGAGTCCCTGACGAGCTGTTAAGCGGATCCATGGGCTCCGTGGGGCCTGTGGAAGGTTTTAAGGGCGTCCCAGAGGCAAAAGAGTGAAAACGGCAGTTTTTTGGCGATTTTCCGTGGGTGTTAGCCCACGGATCGCTGGGGTGGCGCTGGCTCTGGAAATTATTTTGGGCCGAGCCCCTCGGGGGCGTCCCTGACGAGCTGTTAAGCGGATCCATGGGCTCCGTGGGGCCTGTGGGAGGTTTTAAGGGCGTCCCAGAGGCGAAAGAGTGAAAACGGCAGTTTTTTGGCGATTTTCCGTGGGTGTTAGCCCACGGATCGCTGGGGTGGCGCTGGCTTCGGAAATTATTTTGGGCCGAGCCCCTCGGGGGCGTCCCTGACGAGCTGTTAAGCCGATCCATGGGCTCCGTGGGGCCTGTGGGAGGTTTTAAGGGCGTCCCAGAGGCGAAAGAGTGAAAACGGCAGTTTTTTGGCGATTTTCCGTGGGTGTTAGCCCACGGATCGCTGGGGTGGCGCTGGCTCCGGAAATTATTTTGGGCAGAGCCCCTCGGGGGAGTCCCTGACGAGCTGTTAAGCGGATCCATGGGCTCCGTGGGGCCTGTGGAAGGTTTTAAGGGCGTCCCAGAGGCAAAAGAGTGAAAACGGCAGTTTTTTGGCGATTTTCCGTGGGTGTTAGCCCACGGATCGCTGGGGTGGCGCTGGCTCTGGAAATTATTTTGGGCCGAGCCCCTCGGGGGCGTCCCTGACGAGCTGTTAAGCGGATCCATGGGCTCCGTGGGGCCTGTGGGAGGTTTTAAGGGCGTCCCAGAGGCGAAAGAGTGAAAACGGCAGTTTTTTGGCGATTTTCCGTGGGTGTTAGCCCACGGATCGCTGGGGTGGCGCTGGCTTCGGAAATTATTTTGGGCCGAGCCCCTCGGGGGCGTCCCTGACGAGCTGTTAAGCCGATCCATGGGCTCCGTGGGGCCTGTGGGAGGTTTTAAGGGCGTCCCAGAGGCGAAAGAGTGAAAACGGCAGTTTTTTGGCGATTTTCCGTGGGTGTTAGCCCACGGATCGCTGGGGTGGCGCTGGCTCCGGAAATTATTTTGGGCAGAGCCCCTCGGGGGCATCCCTGACGAGCTGTTAAGCGGATCCATGGGCTCCGTGGGGCCTGTGGGAGGTTTTAAGGGCGTCCCAGAGGCGAAAGAGTGAAAACGGCAGTTTTTTGGCGATTTTCCGTGGGTGTTAGCCCACGGATCGCTGGGGTGGCGCTGGCTCCGGAAATTATTTTGGGCCGAGCCCCTCGGGGGCGTCCCTGACGAGCTGTTAAGCGGATCCATGGGCTCCGTGGGGCCTGTGGGAGGTTTTAAGGGCGTCCCATAGGCGAAAGAGTGAAAATGGCAGTTTTTTGGCGATTTTCCGTGGGTGTTAGCCCACGGATCGCTGGGGGGGCGCTGGCTCCAGAAATTATTTTGGGCCGAGCCCCTCGGGGGCGTCCCTGACGAGCTGTTAAGCGGATCCATGGGCTCCGTGGGGCCTGTGGGAGGTTTTAAGGGCGTCCCAGAGGCGAAAGAGTGAAAACGGCAGTTTTTTGGCGATTTTCCGTGGGTGTTAGCCCACGGATCGCTGGGGTGGCGCTGGCTCCGGAAATTATTTTGGGCAGAGCCCCTCGGGGGCATCCCTGACGAGCTGTTAAGCGGATCCATGGGCTCCGTGGGGCCTGTGGGAGGTTTTAAGGGCGTCCCAGAGGCGAAAGAGTGAAAACGGCAGTTTTTTGGCGATTTTCCGTGGGTGTTAGCCCACGGATCGCTGGGGTGGCGCTGGCTCCGGAAATTATTTTGGGCCGAGCCCCTCGGGGGCGTCCCTGACGAGCTGTTAAGCGGATCCATGGGCTCCGTGGGGCCTGTGGGAGGTTTTAAGGGCGTCCCAGAGGCGAAAGAGTGAAAACGGCAGTTTTTTGGCGATTTTCCGTGGGTGTTAGCCCACGGATCGCTGGGGTGGCGCTGGCTCCGGAAATTATTTTGGGCCGAGCCCCTCGGGGGCGTCCCTGACGAGCTGTTAAGCGGATCCATGGGCTCCGTGGGGCCTGTTGGAGGTTTTAAGGGCGTCCCAGAGGCGAAAGAGTGAAAACGGCAGTTTTTTGGCGATTTTCCGTGGGTGTTAGCCCACGGATCGCTGGGGTGGCGCTGGCTCCGGAAATTATTTTGGGCCGAGCCCCTCGGGGGCGTCCCTGACGAGCTGTTAAGCGGATCCATGGGCTCCGTGGGGCCTGTGGGAGGTTTTAAGGGCGTCCCAGAGGCGAAAGAGTGAAAACGGCAGTTTTTTGGCGATTTTCCGTGGGTGTTAGCCCACGGATCGCTGGGGTGGCGCTGGCTCCGGAAATTATTTTGGGCCGAGCCCCTCGGGGGCGTCCCTGACGAGCTGTTAAGCGGATCCATGGGCTCCGTGGGGCCTGTGGGAGGTTTTAAGGGCGTCCCAGAGGCGAAAGAGTGAAAACGACATTTTTTTGGCGATTTTCCGTGGGTGTTAGCCCACGGATCGCTGGGGTGGCGCTGGCTCCGGAAATTATTTTGGGCCGAGCCCCTCGGGGGCATCCCTGACGAGCTGTTAAGCGGATCCATGGGCTCCGTGGGGCCTGTGGGAGGTTTTAAGGGCGTCCCAGAGGCGAAAGAGTGAAAATGGCAGTTTTTTGGCAATTTTCCGTGGGTGTTAGCCCACGGATCGCTGGGGTGGCGCTGGCTCCGGAAATTATTTTGGGCCGAGCCCCTCGGAGGCGTCCCTGACGAGCTGTTAAGCGGATCCATGGGCTCCGTGGGGCCTGTGGGAGGTTTTAAGGGCATCCCATAGGCGAAAGAGTGAAAATGGCAGTTTTTTGGCGATTTTCCGTGGGTGTTAGCCCACGGATCGCTGGGGTGGCGCTGGCTCCGGAAATTATTTTGGGCCGAGCCCCTCGGGGGCGTCCCTGACGAGCTGTTAAGCGGATCCATGGGATCCGTGGGGCCTGTGGGAGGTTTTCAGGGCGTCCCAGAGGCGAAAGAGTGAAAACGGCAGTTTTTTGGCGATTTTCCGTGGGTGTTAGCCCACGGATCGCTGGGGTGGCGCTGGCTCCGGAAATTATTTTGGGCAGAGCCCCTCGGGGGCGTCCCTGACGAGCTGTTAAGCGGATCCATGGGCTCCGTGGGGCCTGTGGGAGGTTTTAAGGGCGTCCCAGAGGCGAAAGAGTGAAAACGGCAGTTTTTTGGCAATTTTCCGTGGGTGTTAGCCCACGGATCGCTGGGGTGGCGCTGGCTCCGGAAATTATTTTGGGCCGAGCCCCTCGGGGGCGTCCCTGACGAGCTGTTAAGCGGATCCATGGGCTCCGTGGGGCCTGTGGGAGGTTTTAAGGGCGTCCCAGAGGCGAAAGAGTGAAAACGGCAGTTTTTTGGCGATTTTCCGTGGGTGTTAGCCCACGGATCGCTGGGGTGGCGCTGGCTCCGGAAATTATTTTGGGCCGAGCCCCTCGGGGGCGTCCCTGACGAGCTGTTAAGCGGATCCATGGGGCCTGTGGGAGGTTTTAAGGGCGTCCCAGAGGCGAAAGAGTGAAAACGGCAGTTTTTTGGCGATTTTCCGTGGGTGTTAGCCCACGGATCGCTGGGGTGGCGCTGGCTCCGAAAATTATTTTGGGCCGAGCCCCTCGGGGGCGTCCCTGACGAGCTGTTAAGCGGATCCATGGGCTCCGTGGGGCCTGTGGGAGGTTTTAAGGGCGTCCCAGAGGCGAAAGAGTGAAAACGGCAGTTTTTTGGCGATTTTCCGTGGGTGTTAGCCCACGGATCGCTGGGGTGGCGCTGGCTCCGGAAATTATTTTGGGCCGAGCCCCTCGGGGGCATCCCTGACGAGCTGTTAAGCGGATCCATGGGCTCTGTGGGGCCTGTGGGAGGTTTTAAGGGCGTCCCAGAGGCGAAAGAGTGAAAACGGCAGTTTTTTGGCGATTTTCCGTGGGTGTTAGCCCACGGATCGCTGGGGTGGCGCTGGCTCCGGAAATTATTTTGGGCCGAGCCCCTCGGGGGCGTCCCTGACGAGCTGTTAAGCGGATCCATGGGCTCCGTGGGGCCTGTGGGAGGTTTTAAGGGCGTCCCAGAGGCGAAAGAGTGAAAACGGCAGTTTTTTGGCGATTTTCCGTGGGTGTTAGCCCACGGATCGCTGGGGTGGCGCTGGCTCCAGAAATTATTTTGGGCCGAGCCCCTCGGGGGCATCCCTGACGAGCTGTTAAGCGGATCCATGGGCTCCGTGGGGCCTGTGGGAGGTTTTAAGGGTGTCCCAGAGGCGAAAGAGTGAAAACGGCAGTTTTTTGGCAATTTTCCGTGGGTGTTAGCCCACGGATCGCTGGGGTGGCGCTGGCTCCGGAAATTATTTTGGGCCGAGCCCCTAGGGGGCGTCCCTGACGAGCTGTTAAGCGGATCCATGGGCTCCGTGGGGCCTGTGGGAGGTTTTAAGGGCGTCCCATAGGCGAAAGAGTGAAAATGGCAGTTTTTTGGCGATTTTCCGTGGGTGTTAGCCCACGGATCGCTGGGGTGGCGCTGGCTCCGGAAATTATTTTGGGCCGAGCCCCTCGGGGGCGTCCCTGACGAGCTGTTAAGCGGATCCATGGGCTCCGTGGGGCCTGTGGGAGGTTTTAAGGGCGTCCCAGAGGCGAAAGAGTGAAAACGGCAGTTTTTTGGCGATTTTCCGTGGGTGTTAGCCCACGGATCGCTGGGGTGGCGCTGGCTCCGGAAATTATTTTGGGCCGAGCCCCTCGGGGGCGTCCCTGACGAGCTGTTAAGTGGATCCATGGGCTCCGTGGGGCCTGTGGGAGGTTTTAAGGGCGTCCCAGAGGCGAAAGAGTGAAAACGGCAGTTTTTTGGCGATTTTCCGTGGGTGTTAGCCCACGGATCGCTGGGGTGGCGCTGGCTCCGGAAATTATTTTAGGCCGAGCCCCTTGGGGGCATCCTTAACGAGCTGTTAAGCGGATCCATGGGCTCCGTGGGGCCTGTGGGAGGTTTTAAGGGCGTCCCAGAGGCGAAAGAGTGAAAACGGCAGTTTTTTGGCGATTTTCCGTGGGTGTTAGCCCACGGATCGCTGGGGTGGCGCTGGCTCCGGAAATTATTTTGGGCCGAACCACTCGGGGGCGTCCCTGACGAGCTGTTAAGCGGATCCATGGGCTCCGTGGGGCCTGTGGGAGGTTTTAAGGGCGTCCCAGAGGCGAAAGAGTGAAAACGGCAGTTTTTTGGCGATTTTCCGTGGGTGTTAGCCCACGGATCGCTGGGGTGGCGCTGGCTCCGGAAATTATTTTGGGCCGACCCCCTCGGGGGCGTCCCTGACGAGCTGTTAAGCGGATCCATGGGCTCCGTGGGGCCTGTGGGATGTTTTAAGGGCGTCCCAGAGGCGAAAGAGTTAGCCCACGGATCGCTGGGGTGGCACTGGCTCCGGAAATTATTTTGGGCCGAGCCCCTCGGGGGCGTCCCTGACGAGCTGTTAAGCGGATCCATGGGCTCCGTGGGGCCTGTGGGAGGTTTTAAGGACGTCCCAGAGGCGAAAGAGTGAAAACGGCAGTTTTTTGGCGATTTTCCGTGGGTGTTAGCCCACGGATCGCTGGGGTGGCGCTGGCTCCGGAAATTATTTTGGGCCGAGCCCCTCGGGGGCGTCCCTGACGAGCTGTTAAGCGGATCCATGGGCTCCGTAGGGCCTGTGGGAGGTTTTAAGGGCGTCCCAGAGGCGAAAGAGTGAAAACGGCAGTTTTTTGGCGATTTTCCGTGGGTGTTAGCCCACGGATCGCTGGGGTGGCGCTGGCTCCGAAAATTATTTTGGGCCGAGCCCCTCGGGGGCATCCCTGACGAGCTGTTAAGCGGATCCATGGGCTCCGTGGGGCCTGTGGGAGGTTTTAAGGGCGTCCCAGAGGCGAAAGAGTGAAAACGGCAGTTTTTTGGCGATTTTCCGTGGGTGTTAGCCCACGGATCGCTGGGGTGGCGCTGGCTCCGGAAATTATTTTGGGCCGAGCCCCTCGGGGGCGTCCCTGATGAGCTGTTAAGCGGATCCATGGGCTCCGTGGGGCCTTTGGGAGGTTTTAAGGGCGTCCCAGAGGCGAAAGAGTGAAAACGGCAGTTTTTTGGCGATTTTCCGTGGGTGTTAGCCCACGGATCGCTGGGGTGGCGCTGGCTCCGGAAATTATTTTGGGCCGACCCCCTCGGGGGCGTCCCTGACGAGCTGTTAAGCGGATCCATGGGCTCCGTGGGGCCTGTGGGATGTTTTAAGGGCGTCCCAGAGGCGAAAGAGTTAGCCCACGGATCGCTGGGGTGGCACTGGCTCCGGAAATTATTTTGGGCCGAGCCCCTCGGGGGCGTCCCTGACGAGCTGTTAAGCGGATCCATGGGCTCCGTGGGGCCTGTGGGAGGTTTTAAGGACGTCCCAGAGGCGAAAGAGTGAAAACGGCAGTTTTTTGGCGATTTTCCGTGGGTGTTAGCCCACGGATCGCTGGGGTGGCGCTGGCTCCGGAAATTATTTTGGGCCGAGCCCCTCGGGGGCGTCCCTGACGAGCTGTTAAGCGGATCCATGGGCTCCGTGGGGCCTGTGGGAGGTTTTAAGGGCGTCCCAGAGGCGAAAGAGTGAAAACGGCAGTTTTTTGGCGATTTTCCGTGGGTGTTAGCCCACGGATCGCTGGGGTGGCGCTGGCTCCGAAAATTATTTTGGGCCGAGCCCCTCGGGGGCATCCCTGACGAGCTGTTAAGCGGATCCATGGGCTCCGTGGGGCCTGTGGGAGGTTTTAAGGGCGTCCCAGAGGCGAAAGAGTGAAAACGGCAGTTTTTTGGCGATTTTCCGTGGGTGTTAGCCCACGGATCGCTGGGGTGGCGCTGGCTCCGGAAATTATTTTGGGCCGAGCCCCTCGGGGGCGTCCCTGATGAGCTGTTAAGCGGATCCATGGGCTCCGTGGGGCCTTTGGGAGGTTTTAAGGGCGTCCCAGAGGCGAAAGAGTGAAAACGGCAGTTTTTTGGCGATTTTCCGTGGGTGTTAGCCCACGGATCGCTGGAGTGGCGCTGGCTCCGGAAATTATTTTGGGTCGAGCCCCTCGGGGGCGTCCCTGACGAGCTGTTAAGCGGATCCATGGGCTCCGTGGGGCCTGTGGGAGGTTTTAAGGGCGTCCCAGAGGCGAAAGAGTGAAAACGGCAGTTTTTTGGCGATTTTCCGTGGGTGTTAGCCCACGGATCGCTGGGGTGGCGCTGGCTCCGGAAATTATTTTGGGCCGAGCCCCTCGGGGGCGTCCCTGACGAGCTGTTAAGCGGATCCATGGGCTCCGTGGGGCCTGTGGGTGGTTTTAAGGGCATCCCAGAGGCGAAAGAGTGAAAACGGCAGTTTTTTGGCGATTTTCCGTGGGTGTTAGCCCACGGATCGCTGGGGTGGCGCTGGCTCCGGAAATTATTATGGGCCGAACCCCTCGGGGGCGTCCCTGATGAGCTGTTAAGCGGATCCATGGGCTCCGTGGGGCCTGTGCGAGGTTTTAAGGGCGTCCCAGAGGCGAAAGAGTGAAAACGGCAGTTTTTTGGCGATTTTCCGTGGGTGTTAGCCCACGGATCGCTGGGGTGGCGCTGGCTCCGGAAATTATTTTGGGCCGAACCCCTCGGGGGCGTCCCTGACGAGCTGTTAAGCGGATCCATGGGCTCCGTGGGGCCTGTGGGAGGTTTTAAGGGCGTCCCAGAGGCGAAAGAGTGAAAACGGCAGTTTTTTGGCGATTTTCCGTGGGTGTTAGCCCACGGATCGCTGGGGTGGCGCTGGCTCCGGAAATTATTTTGGGCCGACCCCCTCGGGGGCGTCCCTGACGAGCTGTTAAGCGGATCCATGGGCTCCGTGGGGCCTGTGGGATGTTTTAAGGGCGTCCCAGAGGCGAAAGAGTTAGCCCACGGATCGCTGGGGTGGCACTGGCTCCGGAAATTATTTTGGGCCGAGCCCCTCGGGGGCGTCCCTGACGAGCTGTTAAGCGGATCCATGGGCTCCGTGGGGCCTGTGGGAGGTTTTAAGGGCGTCCCAGAGGCGAAAGAGTGAAAACGGCAGTTTTTTGGCGATTTTCCGTGGGTGTTAGCCCACGGATCGCTGGGGTGGCGCTGGCTCCGAAAATTATTTTGGGCCGAGCCCCTCGGGGGCATCCCTGACGAGCTGTTAAGCGGATCCATGGGCTCCGTGGGGCCTGTGGGAGGTTTTAAGGGCGTCCCAGAGGCGAAAGAGTGAAAACGGCAGTTTTTTGGCGATTTTCCGTGGGTGTTAGCCCACGGATCGCTGGGGTGGCGCTGGCTCCGGAAATTATTTTGGGCCGAGCCCCTCGGGGGCGTCCCTGATGAGCTGTTAAGCGGATCCATGGGCTCCGTGGGGCCTTTGGGAGGTTTTAAGGGCGTCCCAGAGGCGAAAGAGTGAAAACGGCAGTTTTTTGGCGATTTTCCGTGGGTGTTAGCCCACGGATCGCTGGAGTGGCGCTGGCTCCGGAAATTATTTTGGGCCGAGCCCCTCGGGGGCGTCCCTGACGAGCTGTTAAGCGGATCCATGGGCTCCGTGGGGCCTGTGGGTGGTTTTAAGGGCATCCCAGAGGCGAAAGAGTGAAAACGGCAGTTTTTTGGCGATTTTCCGTGGGTGTTAGCCCACGGATCGCTGGGGTGGCGCTGGCTCCGGAAATTATTTTGGGCCGAACCCCTCGGGGGCGTCCCTGACGAGCTGTTAAGCGGATCCATGGGCTCCGTGGGGCCTGTGCGAGGTTTTAAGGGCGTCCCAGAGGCGAAAGAGTGAAAACGGCAGTTTTTTGGCGATTTTCCGTGGGTGTTAGCCCACGGATCGCTGGGGTGGCGCTGGCTCCGAAAATTATTTTGGGCCGAGCCCCTCGGAGGTGTCCCTGACGAGCTGTTAAGCGGATCCATGGGCTCCGTGGGGCCTGTGGGAGGTTTTAAGGGCGTCCCAGAGGCGAAAGAGTGAAAACGACAGTTTTTTGACGATTTTCCGTGGGTGTTAGCCCACGGATCGCTGGGGTGGCGCTGGCTCCGGAAATTATTTTGGGCCGAGCCCCTCGGGGGCATCCCTGACGAGCTGTTAAGCGGATCCATGGGCTCCGTGGGGCCTGTGGGAGGTTTTAAGGGCGTCCCAGAGGCGAAAGAGTGAAAACGGCAGTTTTTTGGCGATTTTCCGTGGGTGTTAGCCCACGGATCGCTGGGGTGGCGCTGGCTCCGGAAATTATTTTGGGCCGAGCCCCTCGGGGGCGTCCCTGACGAGCTGTTAAGCGGATCCATGGGCTCTGTGGGGCCTGTGGGAGGTTTTAAGGGCGTCCCAGAGTCGAAAGAGTGAAAACGGCAGTTTTTTGGCGATTTTCCGTGGGTGTTAGCCCACGGATCGCTGGGGTGGCGCTGGCTCCGGAAATTATTTTGGGCCGAGCCCCTCGGGGGCGTCCCTGACGAGCTGTTAAGCGGATCCATGGGCTCCGTGGGGCCTGTGGGAGGTTTTAAGGGCGTCCCAGAGGCGAAAGAGTGAAAACGGCAGTTTTTTGGCGATTTTCCGTGGGTGTTAGCCCACGGATCGCTGGGGTGGCGCTGGCTCCGGAAATTATTTTGGGCCGAGCCCCTCGGGGGCGTACCTGACGAGCTGTTAAGCGGATCCATGGGCTCCGTGGGGCCTGTGGGAGGTTTTAAGGGCGTCCCAGAGGCAAAAGAGTGAAAACGACAGTTTTTTGGCGATTTTCCGTGGGTGTTAGCCCACGGATCGCTGGGGTGGCGCTGGCTCCGGAAATTATTTTGGGCCGAGCCCCTCGGGGGCGTCCCTGACGAGCTGTTAAGCGGATCCATGGGCTCCGTGGGGCCTGTGGGAGGTTTTAAGGGCGTCCCAGAGGCGAAAGAGTTAGCCCACGGATCGCTGGGGTGGCACTGGCTCCGGAAATTATTTTGGGCCGAGCCCCTCGGGGGCGTCCCTGACGAGCTGTTAAGCGGATGCATGGGATCCGTGGGGCCTGTGGGAGGTTTTAAGGACGTCCCAGAGGCGAAAGAGTGAAAACGGCAGTTTTTTGGCGATTTTCCGTGGGTGTTAGCCCACGGATCGCTGGGGTGGCGCTGGCTCCGGAAATTATTTTGGGCCGAGCCCCTCGGGGGCGTCCCTGACGAGCTGTTAAGCGGATCCATGGGCTCCGTGGGGCCTGTGGGAGGTTTTAAGGGCGTCCCAGAGGCGAAAGAGTGAAAACGGCAGTTTTTTGGCGATTTTCCGTGGGTGTTAGCCCACGGATCGCTGGGGTGGCGCTGGCTCCGGAAATTATTTTGGGCCGAGCCCCTCGGAGGCGTCCCTGACGAGCTGTTAAGCGGATCCATGGGCTCCGTGGGGCCTGTGGGAGGTTTTAAGGGCGTCCCAGAGGCGAAAGAGTGAAAACGGCAGTTTTTTGGCGATTTTCCGTGGGTGTTAGCCCACGGATCGCTGGGGTGGCGCTGGCTCCGGAAATTATTTTGGGCCGAGCCCCTCGGGGGCGTCCCTGACGAGCTGTTAAGCGGATCCATGGGCTCCGTGGGGCCTGTGGGAGGTTTTAAGGGCGTCCCAGAGGCAAAAGAGTGAAAACGGCAGTTTTTTGGCGATTTTCCGTGGGTGTTAGCCCACGGATCGCTGGGGTGGCGCTGGCTCCGGAAATTATTTTGGGCCAAGCCCCTCGGGGGCGTCCCTGACGAGCTGTTAAGCGGATCCATGGGCTCCGTGGGGCCTGTGGGAGGTTTTAAGGGCGTCCCAGAGGCGAAAGAGTGAAAACGGCAGTTTTTTGGCGATTTTCCGTGGGTGTTAGCCCACGGATCGCTGGGGTGGCGCTGGCTCCGGAAATTATTTTGGGCCGAGCCCCTCGGGGGCGTCCCTGACGAGCTGTTAAGCGGATCCATGGGCTCCGTGGGGCCTGTGGGAGGTTTTAAGGGCGTCCCAGAGGCGAAAGAGTGAAAACGACAGTTTTTTGGCGATTTTCCGTGGGTGTTAGCCCACGGATCGCTGGGGTGGCGCTGGCTCCGAAAATTATTTTGGGCCGAGCCCCTCGGAGGTGTCCCTGACGAGCTGTTAAGCGGATCCATGGGCTCCGTGGGGCCTGTGGGAGGTTTTAAGGGCGTCCCAGAGGCGAAAGAGTGAAAACGGCAGTTTTTTGGCGATTTTCCGTGGGTGTTAGCCCACGGATCGCTGGGGTGGCGCTGGCTCCGGAAATTATTTTGGGCCGAGCCCCTCGGGGGCGTCCCTGACGAGCTGTTAAGCGGATCCATGGGCTCCGTGGGGCCTGTGGGAGGTTTTAAGGGCGTCCCAGAGGCAAAAGAGTGAAAACGGCAGTTTTTTGGCGATTTTCCGTGGGTGTTAGCCCACGGATCGCTGGGGTGGCGCTGGCTCCGGAAATTATTTTGGGCCAAGCCCCTCGGGGGCGTCCCTGACGAGCTGTTAAGCGGATCCATGGGCTCCGTGGGGCCTGTGGGAGGTTTTAAGGGCGTCCCAGAGGCGAAAGAGTGAAAACGGCAGTTTTTTGGCGATTTTCCGTGGGTGTTAGCCCACGGATCGCTGGGGTGGCGCTGTCTCCGGAAATTATTTTGGGCCGAGCCCCTCGGGGGCGTCCCTGACGAGCTGTTAAGCGGATCCATGGGCTCCGTGGGGCCTGTGGGAGGTTTTAAGGGCGTCCCAGAGGCGAAAGAGTGAAAACGACAGTTTTTTGGCGATTTTCCGTGGGTGTTAGCCCACGGATCGCTGGGGTGGCGCTGGCTCCGGAAATTATTTTGGGCCGAGCCCCTCGGGGGCGTCCCTGACGAGCTGTTAAGCGGATCCATGGGCTCCGTGGGGCCTGTGGGAGGTTTTAAGGGCGTCCCAGAGGCGAAAGAGTGAAAACGGCAGTTTTTTGGCAATTTTCCGTGGGTGTTAGCCCACGGATCGCTGGGGTGGCGCTGGCTCCGGAAATTATTTTGGGCCGAGCCCCTCGGGGGCATCCCTGACGAGCTGTTAAGCGGATCCATGGGCTCCGTGGGGCCTGTGGGAGGTTTTAAGGGCGTCCCAGAGGCGAAAGAGTGAAAACGGCAGTTTTTTGGCGATTTTCCGTGGGTGTTAGCCCACGGATCGCTGGGGTGGCGCTGGCTCCGGAAATTATTTTGGGCCGAACCCCTCGGGGGCATCCCTGACGAGCTGTTAAGCGGATCCATGGGCTCCGTGGGGCCTGTGGGAGGTTTTAAGGGCGTCACAGAGGCGAAAGAGTGAAAACGGCAGTTTTTTGGCGATTTTCCGTGGGTGTTAGCCCACGGATCGCTGGGGTGGCGCTGGCTCCGGAAATTATTTTGGGCCGATCCCCTCGGGGGCATCCCTGACGAGCTGTTAAGCGGATCCATGGGCTCCGTGGGGCCTGTGGGAGGTTTTAAGGGCGTCCCAGAGGCGAAAGAGTGAAAACGGCAGTTTTTTGGCGATTTTCCGTGGGTGTTAGCCCACGGATCGCTGGGGTGGCGCTGGCTCCGGAAATTATTTTGGGCCGAGACCCTCGGGGGCGTCCCTGACGAGCTGTTAAGCGGATCCATGGGCTCCGTGGGGCCTGTGGGAGGTTTTAAGGGCGTCCCAGAGGCGAAAGAGTGAAAACGGCAGTTTTTTGGCGATTTTCCGTGGGTGTTAGCCCACGGATCGCTGGGGTGGCGCTGGCTCCGAAAATTATTTTGGTCCGAGCCCCTCGGGGGCGTCCCTGACGAGCTGTTAAGCGGATCCATGGGCTCCGTGGGGCCTGTGGGAGGTTTTAAGGGCGTCCCAGAGGCGAAAGAGTGAAAACGGCAGTTTTTTGGCGATTTTCCGTGGGTGTTAGCCCACGGATCGCTGGGGTGGCGCTGGCTCCGGAAATTATTTTGGGCCGAGCCCCTCGGGGGCGTCCCTGACGAGCTGTTAAGCGGATCCATGGGCTCCGTGGGGCCTGTGGGAGGTTTTAAGGGCGTCCCAGAGGCGAAAGAGTGAAAACGGCAGTTTTTTGGCGATTTTCCGTGGGTGTTAGCCCACGGATCGCTGGGGTGGCGCTGGCTCCGGAAATTATTTTGGGCCGAGCCCCTCGGGGGCGTCCCTGACGAGCTGTTAAGCGGATCCATGGGCTCCGTGGGGCCTGTGGGAGGTTTTAAGGGCGTCCCAGAGGCGAAAGAGTGAAAACGACAGTTTTTTGGCGATTTTCCGTGGGTGTTAGCCCACGGATCGCTGGGGTGGCGCTGGCTCCGAAAATTATTTTGGGCCGAGCCCCTCGGGGGCGTCCCTGACGAGCTGTTAAGCGGATCCATGGGCTCCGTGGGGCCTGTGGGAGGTTTTAAGGGCGTCCCAGAGGCGAAAGAGTGAAAACGGCAGTTTTTTGGCAATTTTCCGTGGGTGTTAGCCCACGGATCGCTGGGGTGGCGCTGGCTCCGGAAATTATTTTGGGCCGAGCCCCTCGGGGGCATCCCTGACGAGCTGTTAAGCGGATCCATGGGCTCCGTGGGGCCTGTGGGAGGTTTTAAGGGCGTCCCAGAGGCGAAAGAGTGAAAACGGCAGTTTTTTGGCGATTTTCCGTGGGTGTTAGCCCACGGATCGCTGGGGTGGCGCTGGCTCCGGAAATTATTTTGGGCCGAGCCCCTCGGGGGCGTCCCTGACGAGCTGTTAAGCGGATCCATGGGCTCCGTGGGGCCTGTGGGAGGTTTTAAGGGCGTCCCAGAGGCGAAAGAGTGAAAACGGCAGTTTTTTGGCGATTTTCCGTGGGTGTTAGCCCACGGATCGCTGGGGTGGCGCTGGCTCCGGAAATTATTTTGGGCCGATCCCCTCGGGGGCATCCCTGACGAGCTGTTAAGCGGATCCATGGGCTCCGTGGGGCCTGTGGGAGGTTTTAAGGGCGTCCCAGAGGCGAAAGAGTGAAAACGGCAGTTTTTTGGCGATTTTCCGTGGGTGTTAGCCCACGGATCGCTGGGGTGGCGCTGGCTCCGGAAATTATTTTGGGCCGAGACCCTCGGGGGCGTCCCTGACGAGCTGTTAAGCGGATCCATGGGCTCCGTGGGGCCTGTGGGAGGTTTTAAGGGCGTCCCAGAGGCGAAAGAGTGAAAACGGCAGTTTTTTGGCGATTTTCCGTGGGTGTTAGCCCACGGATCGCTGGGGTGGCGCTGGCTCCGAAAATTATTTTGGTCCGAGCCCCTCGGGGGCGTCCCTGACGAGCTGTTAAGCGGATCCATGGGCTCCGTGGGGCCTGTGGGAGGTTTTAAGGGCGTCCCAGAGGCGAAAGAGTGAAAACGGCAGTTTTTTGGCGATTTTCCGTGGGTGTTAGCCCACGGATCGCTGGGGTGGCGCTGGCTCCGGAAATTATTTTGGGCCGAGCCCCTCGGGGGCGTCCCTGACGAGCTGTTAAGCGGATCCATGGGCTCCGTGGGGCCTGTGGGAGGTTTTAAGGGCGTCCCAGAGGCGAAAGAGTGAAAACGGCAGTTTTTTGGCGATTTTCCGTGGGTGTTAGCCCACGGATCGCTGGGGTGGCGCTGGCTCCGAAAATTATTTTGGGCCGAGCCCCTCGGGGGCGTCCCTGACGAGCTGTTAAGAGGATCCATGGGCTCCGTGGGGCCTGTGGGAGGTTTTAAGGGCGTCCCAGAGGCGAAAGAGTGAAAACGGCAGTTTTTTGGCGATTTTCCGTGGGTGTTAGCCCACGGATCGCTGGGGTGGCGCTGGCTCCGGAAATTATTTTTGGCCGAGCCCCTCGGGGGCGTCCCTGACGAGCTGTTAAGAGGATCCATGGGCTCCGTGGGGCCTGTGGGAGGTTTTAAGGGCGTCCCAGAGGCGAAAGAGTGAAAACGACAGTTTTTTGGCGATTTTCCGTGGGTGTTAGCCCACGGATCGCTGGGGTGGCGCTGGCTCCGGAAATTATTTTGGGCCGAGCCCCTCGGGGGCGTCCCTGACGAGCTGTTAAGCGGATCCATGGGCTCCGTGGGGCCTGTGGGAGGTTTTAAGGGCGTCCCAGAGGCGAAAGAGTGAAAACGGCAGTTTTTTGGCAATTTTCCGTGGGTGTTAGCCCACGGATCGCTGGGGTGGCGCTGGCTCCGGAAATTATTTTGGGCCGAGCCCCTCGGGGGAATCCCTGACGAGCTGTTAAGCGGATCCATGGGCTCCGTGGGGCCTGTGGGAGGTTTTAAGGGCGTCCCAGAGGCGAAAGAGTGAAAACGGCAGTTTTTTGGCGATTTTCCGTGGGTGTTAGCCCACGGATCGCTGGGGTGGCGCTGGCTCCGGAAATTATTTTGGGCCGAGCCCCTCGGGGGCGTCCCTGACGAGCTGTTAAGCGGATCCATGGGCTCCGTGGGGCCTGTGGGAGGTTTTAAGGGCGTCCCAGAGGCGAAAGAGTGAAAACGGCAGTTTTTTGGCGATTTTCCGTGGGTGTTAGCCCACGGATCGCTGGGGTGGCGCTGGCTCCGGAAATTATTTTGGGCCGATCCCCTCGGGGGCATCCCTGACGAGCTGTTAAGCGGATCCATGGGCTCCGTGGGGCCTGTGGGAGGTTTTAAGGGCGTCCCAGAGGCGAAAGAGTGAAAACGGCAGTTTTTTGGCGATTTTCCGTGGGTGTTAGCCCACGGATCGCTGGGGTGGCGCTGGCTCCGGAAATTATTTTGGGCCGAGACCCTCGGGGACGTCCCTGACGAGCTGTTAAGCGGATCCATGGGCTCCGTGGGGCCTGTGGGAGGTTTTAAGGGCGTCCCAGAGGCGAAAGAGTGAAAACGGTAGTTTTTTGGCGATTTTCCGTGGGTGTTAGCCCACGGATCGCTGGGGTGGCGCTGGCTCCGAAAATTATTTTGGTCCGAGCCCCTCGGGGGCGTCCCTGACGAGCTGTTAAGCGGATCCATGGGCTCCGTGGGGCCTGTGGGAGGTTTTAAGGGCGTCCCAGAGGCGAAAGAGTGAAAACGGCAGTTTTTTGGCGATTTTCCGTGGGTGTTAGCCCACGGATCGCTGGGGTGGCGCTGGCTCCGGAAATTATTTTGGGCCGAGCCCCTCGGGGGCGTCCCTGACGAGCTGTTAAGCGGATCCATGGGCTCCGTGGGGCCTGTGGGAGGTTTTAAGGGCGTCCCAGAGGCGAAAGAGTGAAAACGGCAGTTTTTTGGCGATTTTCCGTGGGTGTTAGCCCACGGATCGCTGGGGTGGCGCTGGCTCCGAAAATTATTTTGGGCCGAGCCCCTCGGGGGCGTCCCTGACGAGCTGTTAAGAGGATCCATGGGCTCCGTGGGGCCTGTGGGAGGTTTTAAGGGCGTCCCAGAGGCGAAAGAGTGAAAACGGCAGTTTTTTGGCGATTTTCCGTGGGTGTTAGCCCACGGATCGCTGGGGTGGCGCTGGCTCCGGAAATTATTTTTGGCCGAGCCCCTCGGGGGCGTCCCTGACGAGCTGTTAAGCGGATCCATGGGCTCCGTGGGGCCTGTGGGAGGTTTTAAGGGCGTCCCAGAGGCGAAAGAGTGAAAACGATAGTTTTTTGGCGATTTTCCGTGGGTGTTAGCCCACGGATCGCTGGGGTGGCGCTGGCTCCGGAAATTATTTTGGGCCGAGCCCCTCGGGGGCGTCCCTGACGAGCTGTTAAGCGGATCCATGGGCTCCGTGGGGCCTGTGGGAGGTTTTAAGGGCGTCCCAGAGGCGAAAGAGTGAAAACGGCAGTTTTTTGGCAATTTTCCGTGGGTGTTAGCCCACGGATCGCTGGGGTGGCGCTGGCTCCGAAAATTATTTTGGGCCGAGCCCCTCGGGGGAATCCCTGACGAGCTGTTAAGCGGATCCATGGGCTCCGTGGGGCCTGTGGGAGGTTTTAAGGGCGTCCCAGAGGCGAAAGAGTGAAAACGGCAGTTTTTTGGCGATTTTCCGTGGGTGTTAGCCCACGGATCGCTGGGGTGGCGCTGGCTCCGGAAATTATTTTGGGCCGAGCCCCTCGGGGGCGTCCCTGACGAGCTGTTAAGCGGATCCATGGGCTCCGTGGGGCCTGTGGGAGGTTTTAAGGGCGTCCCAGAGGCGAAAGAGTGAAAACGGCAGTTTTTTGGCGATTTTCCGTGGGTGTTAGCCCACGGATCGCTGGGGTGGCGCTGGCTCCGGAAATTATTTTGGGCCGATCCCCTCGGGGGCATCCCTGACGAGCTGTTAAGCGGATCCATGGGCTCCGTGGGGCCTGTGGGAGGTTTTAAGGGCGTCCCAGAGGCGAAAGAGTGAAAACGGCAGTTTTTTGGCGATTTTCCGTGGGTGTTAGCCCACGGATCGCTGGGGTGGCGCTGGCTCCGGAAATTATTTTGGGCCGAGACCCTCGGGGACGTCCCTGACGAGCTGTTAAGCGGATCCATGGGCTCCGTGGGGCCTGTGGGAGGTTTTAAGGGCGTCCCAGAGGCGAAAGAGTGAAAACGGCAGTTTTTTGGCGATTTTCCGTGGGTGTTAGCCCACGGATCGCTGGGGTGGCGCTGGCTCCGAAAATTATTTTGGTCCGAGCCCCTCGGGGGCGTCCCTGACGAGCTGTTAAGCGGATCCATGGGCTCCGTGGGGCCTGTGGGAGGTTTTAAGGGCGTCCCAGAGGCGAAAGAGTGAAAACGGCAGTTTTTTGGCGATTTTCCGTGGGTGTTAGCCCACGGATCGCTGGGGTGGCGCTGGCTCCGGAAATTATTTTGGGCCGAGCCCCTCGGGGGCGTCCCTGACGAGCTGTTAAGCGGATCCATGGGCTCCGTGGGGCCTGTGGGAGGTTTTAAGGGCGTCCCAGAGGCGAAAGAGTGAAAACGGCAGTTTTTTGGCGATTTTCCGTGGGTGTTAGCCCACGGATCGCTGGGGTGGCGCTGGCTCCGAAAATTATTTTGGGCCGAGCCCCTCGGGGGCGTCCCTGACGAGCTGTTAAGAGGATCCATGGGCTCCGTGGGGCCTGTGGGAGGTTTTAAGGGCGTCCCAGAGGCGAAAGAGTGAAAACGGCAGTTTTTTGGCGATTTTCCGTGGGTGTTAGCCCACGGATCGCTGGGGTGGCGCTGGCTCCGGAAATTATTTTTGGCCGAGCCCCTCGGGGGCGTCCCTGACGAGCTGTTAAGCGGATCCATGGGCTCCGTGGGGCCTGTGGGAGGTTTTAAGGGCGTCCCAGAGGCGAAAGAGTGAAAACGATAGTTTTTTGGCGATTTTCCGTGGGTGTTAGCCCACGGATCGCTGGGGTGGCGCTGGCTCCGGAAATTATTTTGGGCCGAGCCCCTCGGGGGCGTCCCTGACGAGCTGTTAAGCGGATCCATGGGCTCCGTGGGGCCTGTGGGAGGTTTTAAGGGCGTCCCAGAGGCGAAAGAGTGAAAACGGCAGTTTTTTGGCAATTTTCCGTGGGTGTTAGCCCACGGATCGCTGGGGTGGCGCTGGCTCCGGAAATTATTTTGGGCCGAGCCCCTCGGGGGAATCCCTGACGAGCTGTTAAGCGGATCCATGGGCTCCGTGGGGCCTGTGGGAGGTTTTAAGGGCGTCCCAGAGGCGAAAGAGTGAAAACGGCAGTTTTTTGGCGATTTTCCGTGGGTGTTAGCCCACGGATCGCTGGGGTGGCGCTGGCTCCGGAAATTATTTTGGGCCGAGCCCCTCGGGGGCGTCCCTGACGAGCTGTTAAGCGGATCCATGGGCTCCGTGGGGCCTGTGGGAGGTTTTAAGGGCGTCCCAGAGGCGAAAGAGTGAAAACGGCAGTTTTTTGGCGATTTTCCGTGGGTGTTAGCCCACGGATCGCTGGGGTGGCGCTGGCTCCGGAAATTATTTTGGGCCGATCCCCTCGGGGGCATCCCTGACGAGCTGTTAAGCGGATCCATGGGCTCCGTGGGGCCTGTGGGAGGTTTTAAGGGCGTCCCAGAGGCGAAAGAGTGAAAACGGCAGTTTTTTGGCGATTTTCCGTGGGTGTTAGCCCACGGATCGCTGGGGTGGCGCTGGCTCCGGAAATTATTTTGGGCCGAGACCCTCGGGGACGTCCCTGACGAGCTGTTAAGCGGATCCATGGGCTCCGTGGGGCCTGTGGGAGGTTTTAAGGGCGTCCCAGAGGCGAAAGAGTGAAAACGGCAGTTTTTTGGCGATTTTCCGTGGGTGTTAGCCCACGGATCGCTGGGGTGGCGCTGGCTCCGAAAATTATTTTGGTCCGAGCCCCTCGGGGGCGTCCCTGACGAGCTGTTAAGCGGATCCATGGGCTCCGTGGGGCCTGTGGGAGGTTTTAAGGGCGTCCCAGAGGCGAAAGAGTGAAAACGGCAGTTTTTTGGCGATTTTCCGTGGGTGTTAGCCCACGGATCGCTGGGGTGGCGCTGGCTCCGGAAATTATTTTGGGCCGAGCCCCTCGGGGGCGTCCCTGACGAGCTGTTAAGCGGATCCATGGGCTCCGTGGGGCCTGTGGGAGGTTTTAAGGGCGTCCCAGAGGCGAAAGAGTGAAAACGGCAGTTTTTTGGCGATTTTCCGTGGGTGTTAGCCCACGGATCGCTGGGGTGGCGCTGGCTCCGAAAATTATTTTGGGCCGAGCCCCTCGGGGGCGTCCCTGACGAGCTGTTAAGAGGATCCATGGGCTCCGTGGGGCCTGTGGGAGGTTTTAAGGGCGTCCCAGAGGCGAAAGAGTGAAAACGGCAGTTTTTTGGCGATTTTCCGTGGGTGTTAGCCCACGGATCGCTGGGGTGGCGCTGGCTCCGGAAATTATTTTGGGCCAAGCCCCTCGGGGGCGTCCCTGACGAGCTGTTAAGCGGATCTATGGGCTCCGTGGGGCCTGTGGGAGGTTTTAAGGGCGTCCCAGAGGCGAAAGAGTGAAAACGGCAGTTTTTTGGCGATTTTCCGTGGGTGTTAGCCCACGGATCGCTGGGGTGGCGCTGGCTCCGGAAATTATTTTGGGCCGAGCCCCTCGGGGGCATCCCTGACGAGCTGTTAAGCGGATCCATGGGCTCCTTGGGGCCTGTGGGAGGTTTTAAGGGCGTCCCAGAGGCGAAAGAGTGAAAACGGCAGTTTTTTGGCGATTTTCCGTGGGTGTTAGCCCACGGATCGCTGGGGTGGCGCTGGCTCCGGAAATTATTTTGGGTCGAGCCCCTCGGGGGCATCCCTGACGAGCTGTTAAGCGGATCCATGGGCTCCGTGGGGCCTGTGGGAGGTTTTAAGGGCATCCCAGAGGCGAAAGAGTGAAAACGGCAGTTTTTTGGCGATTTTCCGTGGGTGTTAGCCCACGGATCGCTGGGGTGGCGCTGGCTCCGGAAATTATTTTGGGCCGAGCCCCTCGGGGGCGTCCCTGACGAGCTGTTAAGCGGATCCATGGGCTCCGTGGGGCCTGTGGGAGGTTTTAAGGGCGTCCCAGAGGCGAAAGAGTGAAAACGGCAGTTTTTTGGCGATTTTCCGTGGGTGTTAGCCCACGGATCGCTGGGGTGGCGCTGGCTCCGGAAATTATTTTGGGCCGAGCCCCTCGGGGGCGTCCCTGACGAGCTGTTAAGCGGATCCATGGGCTCCGTGGGGCCTGTGGGAGGTTTTAAGGGCGTCCCAGAGGCAAAAGAGTGAAAACGGCAGTTTTTTGGCGATTTTCCGTGGGTGTTAGCCCACGGATCGCTGGGGTGGCGCTGGCTCCGAAAATTATTTTGGGCCGAGCCCCTCGGGGGCGTCCCTGACGAGCTGTTAAGCGGATCCATGGGCTCCGTGGGGCCTGTGGGAGGTTTTAAGGGCGTCCCAGAGGTGAAAGAGTGAAAACGGCAGTTTTTTGGCGATTTTCCGTGGGTGTTAGCCCACGGATCGCTGGGGTGGCGCTGGCTCCGGAAATTATTTTGGGCCAAGCCCCTCGGGGGCGTCCCTGACGAGCTGTTAAGCGGATCCATGGGCTCCGTGGGGCCTGTGGGAGGTTTTAAGGGCGTCCCAGAGGCGAAAGAGTGAAAACGGCAGTTTTTTGGCGATTTTCCGTGGGTGTTAGCCCACGGATCGCTGGGGTGGCGCTGGCTCCGGAAATTATTTTGGGCCGAGCCCCTCGGGGGCGTCCCTGACGAGCTGTTAAGCGGATCCATGGGCTCCTTGGGGCCTGTGGGAGGTTTTAAGGGCGTCCCAGAGGCGAAAGAGTGAAAACGGCAGTTTTTTGGCGATTTTCCGTGGGTGTTAGCCCACGGATCGCTGGGGTGGCGCTGGCTCCGGAAATTATTTTGGGCCGAGCCCCTCGGGGGCGTCCCTGACGAGCTGTTAAGCGGATCCATGGGCTCCGTGGGGCCTGTGGGAGGTTTTAAGGGCGTCCCAGAGGCGAAAGAGTGAAAACGGCAGTTTTTTGGCAATTTTCCGTGGGTGTTAGCCCACGGATCGCTGGGGTGGTGCTGGCTCCGGAAATTATTTTGGGCCGAGCCCCTCGGGGGCGTCCCTGACGAGCTGTTAAGCGGATCCATGGGCTCCGTGGGGCCTGTGGGAGGTTTTAAGGGCGTCCCAGAGGCGAAAGAGTGAAAACGGCAGTTTTTTGGCGATTTTCCGTGGGTGTTAGCCCACGGATCGCTGGGGTGGCGCTGGCTCCGGAAATTATTTTGGGCCGAGCCCCTCGGGGGCGTCCCTGACGAGTTGTTAAGCGGATCCATGGGCTCCGTGGGGCCTGTGGGAGGTTTTAAGGGCGTCCCAGAGGCGAAAGAGTGAAAACGGCAGTTTTTTGGCGATTTTCCGTGGGTGTTAGCCCACGGATCGCTGGGGTGGTGCTGGCTCCGGAAATTATTTTGGGCCGAGCCCCTCGGGGGCGTCCCTGACGAGCTGTTAAGCGGATCCATGGGCTCCGTGGGGCCTGTGGGAGGTTTTAAGGGCGTCCCAGAGGCGAAAGAGTGAAAACGGCAGTTTTTTGGCGATTTTCCGTGGGTGTTAGCCCACGGATCGCTGGGGTGGCGCTGGCTCCGGAAATTATTTTGGGCCGAGCCCCTCGGGGGCGTCCCTGACGAGTTGTTAAGCGGATCCATGGGCTCCGTGGGGCCTGTGGGAGGTTTTAAGGGCGTCCCAGAGGCGAAAGAGTGAAAACGGCAGTTTTTTGGCAATTTTCCGTGGGTGTTAGCCCACGGATCGCTGGGGTGGCGCTGGCTCCGGAAATTATTTTGGGCCGATCCCCTCGGGGGCATCCCTGACGAGCTGTTAAGCGGATCCATGGGCTCCGTGGGGCCTGTGGGAGGTTTTAAGGGCGTCCCAGAGGCGAAAGAGTGAAAACGGCAGTTTTTTGGCGATTTTCCGTGGGTGTTAGCCCACGGATCGCTGGGGTGGCGCTGGCTCCGGAAATTATTTTGGTCCGAGCCCCTCGGGGGCGTCCCTGACGAGCTGTTAAGCGGATCCATGGGCTCCGTGGGGCCTGTGGGAGGTTTTAAGGGCGTCCCAGAGGCGAAAGAGTGAAAACGGCAGTTTTTTGGCGATTTTCCGTGGGTGTTAGCCCACGGATCGCTGGGGTGGCGCTGGCTCCGGAAATTATTTTGGGCCGAGCCCCTCGAGGGCGTCCCTGACGAGCTGTTAAGCGGATCCATGGGCTCCGTGGGGCCTGTGGGAGGTTTTAAGGGCATCCCAGAGGCGAAAGAGTGAAAACGGCAGTTTTTTGGCGATTTTCCGTGGGTGTTAGCCCACGGATCGCTGGGGTGGCGCTGGCTCCGGAAATTATTTTGGGCCGAGCCCCTCGGGGGCGTCCCTGACGAGCTGTTAAGCGGATCCATGGGCTCCGTGGGGCCTGTGGGAGGTTTTAAGGGCGTCCCAGAGGCGAAAGAGTGAAAACGGCAGTTTTTTGGCGATTTTCCGTGGGTGTTAGCCCACGGATCGCTGGGGTGGTGCTGGCTCCGGAAATTATTTTGGGCCGAGCCCCTCGGGGGCGTCCCTGACGAGCTGTTAAGCGGATCCATGGGGTCCGTGGGGCCTGTGGGAGGTTTTAAGGGCGTCCCAGAGGCGAAAGAGTGAAAACGGCAGTTTTTTGGCGATTTTCCGTGGGTGTTAGCCCACGGATCGCTGGGGTGGCGCTGGCTCCGGAAATTATTTTGGGCCGAGCCCCTCGGGGGCGTCCCTGACGAGTTGTTAAGCGGATCCATGGGCTCCGTGGGGCCTGTGGGAGGTTTTAAGGGCGTCCCAGAGGCGAAAGAGTGAAAACGGCAGTTTTTTGGCAATTTTCCGTGGGTGTTAGCCCACGGATCGCTGGGGTGGCGCTGGCTCCGGAAATTATTTTGGGCCGATCCCCTCGGGGGCATCCCTGACGAGCTGTTAAGCGGATCCATGGGCTCCGTGGGGCCTGTGGGAGGTTTTAAGGGCGTCCCAGAGGCGAAAGAGTGAAAACGGCAGTTTTTTGGCGATTTTCCGTGGGTGTTAGCCCACGGATCGCTGGGGTGGCGCTGGCTCCGGAAATTATTTTGGTCCGAGCCCCTCGGGGGCGTCCCTGACGAGCTGTTAAGCGGATCCATGGGCTCCGTGGGGCCTGTGGGAGGTTTTAAGGGCGTCCCAGAGGCGAAAGAGTGAAAACGGCAGTTTTTTGGCGATTTTCCGTGGGTGTTAGCCCACGGATCGCTGGGGTGGCGCTGGCTCCGGAAATTATTTTGGGCCGAGCCCCTCGAGGGCGTCCCTGACGAGCTGTTAAGCGGATCCATGGGCTCCGTGGGGCCTGTGGGAGGTTTTAAGGGCATCCCAGAGGCGAAAGAGTGAAAACGGCAGTTTTTTGGCGATTTTCCGTGGGTGTTAGCCCACGGATCGCTGGGGTGGCGCTGGCTCCGGAAATTATTTTGGGCCGAGCCCCTCGGGGGCGTCCCTGACGAGCTGTTAAGCGGATCCATGGGCTCCGTGGGGCCTGTGGGAGGTTTTAAGGGCGTCCCAGAGGCGAAAGAGTGAAAACGGCAGTTTTTTGGCGATTTTCCGTGGGTGTTAGCCCACGGATCGCTGGGGTGGCGCTGGCTCCGGAAATTATTTTGGGCCGAGCCCCTCGGAGGCGTCCCTGACGAGCTGTTAAGCGGATCCATGGGCTCCGTGGGGCCTGTGGGAGGTTTTAAGGGCGTCCCAGAGGCGAAAGAGTGAAAACGGCAGTTTTTTGGCAATTTTCCGTGGGTGTTAGCCCACGGATCGCTGGGGTGGCGCTGGCTCCGGAAATTATTTTGGGCCGAGCCCCTTGGGGGCGTCCCTGACGAGCTGTTAAGCGGATCCATGGGCTCCGTGGGGCCTGTGGGAGGTTTTAAGGGCGTCCCAGAGGCGAAAGAGTGAAAACGGCAGTTTTTTGGCGATTTTCCGTGGGTGTTAGCCCACGGATCGCTGGGGTGGCGCTGGCTCCGAAAATTATTTTGGGCCGAGCCCCTCGGGGGCGTCCCTGACGAGCTGTTAAGCGGATCCATGGGCTCCGTGGGGCCTGTGGGAGGTTTTAAGGGCGTCCCAGAGGCGAAAGAGTGAAAACGGCAGTTTTTTGGCGATTTTCCGTGGGTGTTAGCCCACGGATCGCTGGGGTGGCGCTGGCTCCGGAAATTATTTTGGGCCGATCCCCTCGGGGGCATCCCTGACGAGCTGTTAAGCGGATCCATGGGCTCCGTGGGGCCTGTGGGAGGTTTTAAGGGAGTCCCAGAGGCGAAAGAGTGAAAACGGCAGTTTTTTGGCGATTTTCCGTGGGTGTTAGCCCACGGATCGCTGGGGTGGCGCTGGCTCCGGAAATTATTTTGGGCCGAACCCCTCGGGGGCGTCCCTGACGAGCTGTTAAGCGGATCCATGGGCTCCGTGGGGCCTGTGGGAGGTTTTAAGGGCATCCCAGAGGCGAAAGAGTGAAAACGGCAGTTTTTTGGCGATTTTCCGTGGGTGTTAGCCCACGGATCGCTGGGGTGGCGCTGGCTCCGGAAATTATTTTGGTCCGAGCTCCTCGGGGGCGTCCCTGACGAGCTGTTAAGCGGATCCATGGGCTCCGTGGGGCCTGTTGGAGGTTTTAAGGGCGTCCCAGAGGCGAAAGAGTGAAAACGGCAATTTTTTGGCGATTTTCCGTGGGTGTTAGCCCACGGATCGCTGGGGTGGCGCTGGCTCCGGAAATTATTTTGGGCCGAGCCCCTCGAGGGCGTCCCTGACGAGCTGTTAAGCGGATCCATGGGCTCCGTGGGGCCTGTGGGAGGTTTTAAGGGCATCCCAGAGGCGAAAGAGTGAAAACGGCAGTTTTTTGGCGATTTTCCGTGGGTGTTAGCCCACGGATCGCTGGGGTGGCGCTGGCTCCGGAAATTATTTTGGGCCGAGCCCCTCGGGGGCATCCCTGACGAGCTGTTAAGCGGATCCATGGGCTTCGTGGGGCCTGTGGGAGGTTTTAAGGGCGTCCCAGAGGCGAAAGAGTGAAAACGGTAGTTTTTTGGCGATTTTCCATGGGTGTTAGCCCACGGATCGCTGGGGTGGCGCTGGCTCCGGAAATTATTTTGGGCCGAGCCCCTCGGGGGCGTCCCTGACGAGCTGTTAAGCGGATCCATGGGCTCCGTGGGGCCTGTGGGAGGTTTTAAGTGCGTCCCAGAGGCGAAAGAGTGAAAACGGCAGTTTTTTGGCGATTTTCCGTGGGTGTTAGCCCACGGATCGCTGGGGTGGCGCTGGCTCCGGAAATTATTTTGGTCTGATCCCCTCGGGGGCGTCCCTGACGAGCTGTTAAGCGGATCCATGGGCTCCGTGGGGCCTGTGGGAGGTTTTAAGGGCGTCCCAGAGGCGAAAGAGTGAAAACGGCAGTTTTTTGGCGATTTTCCGTGGGTGTTAGCCCACGGATCGCTGGGGTGGCGCTGGCTTCGGAAATTATTTTGGGCCGAGCCCCTCGGGGGCGTCCCTGACGAGCTGTTAAGCGGATCCATGGGCTCCGTGGGGCCTGTGGGAGGTTTTAAGGGCGTCCCAGAGGCGAAAGAGTGAAAACGGCAGTTTTTTGGCGATTTTCCGTGGGTGTTAGCCCACGGATCGCTGGGGTGGCGCTGGCTCCGGAAATTATTTTGGGCCGAGCCCCTCGGGGGCGTCCCTGACGAGCTGTTAAGCGGATCCATGGGCTCCGTGGGGCCTGTGGGAGGTTTTAAGGGCGTCCCAGAGGCGAAAGAGTGAAAACGGCAGTTTTTTGGCGATTTTCCGTGGGTGTTAGCCCACGGATCGCTGGGGTGGCGCTGGCTCCGGAAATTATTTTGGGCCGAGCCCCTCGGGGGCGTCCCTTACGAGCTGTTAAGCGGATCCATGGGCTCCGTGGGGCCTGTGGGAGGTTTTAAGGGCGTCCCAGAGGCGAAAGAGTGAAAACGGCAGTTTTTTGGCGATTTTCCGTGGGTGTTAGCCCACGGATCGCTGGGGTGGCGCTGGCTCCGGAAATTATTTTGGGCTGAGCCCCTCGGGGGCGTCCCTGACGAGCTGTTAAGCGGATCCATGGGCTCCGTGGGGCCTGTGGGAGGTTTTAAGGGCGTCCCAGAGGCGAAAGGGTGAAAACGGCAGTTTTTTGGCGATTTTCCGTGGGTGTTAGCCCACGGATCGCTGGGGTGGCGCTGGCTCCGGAAATTATTTTGGGCCGAGCCCCTCGGGGGCGTCCCTGACGAGCTGTTAAGCGGATCCATGGGCTCCGTGGGGCCTGTGGGAGGTTTTAAGGGCGTCCCAGAGGCGAAAGGGTGAAAACGGCAGTTTTTTGGCGATTTTCCGTGGGTGTTAGCCCATGGATCGCTGGGGTGGCGCTGGCTCCGGAAATTATTTTGGGCCGAGCCCCTCGGGGGCGTCCCTGACGAGCTGTTAAGCGGATCCATGGGCTCCGTGGGGCCTGTGGGAGGTTTTAAGGGCGTCCCAGAGGCGAAAGAGTGAAAACGGCAGTTTTTTGGCGATTTTCCGTGGGTGTTAGCCCACGGATCGCTGGGGTGGCGCTGGCTCCGGAAATTATTTTGGGCCGAGCCCCTCGGGGGCGTCCCTGACGAGCTGTTAAGCGGATCCATGGGCTCCGTGGGGCCTGTGGGAGGTTTTAAGGGCGTCCCAGAGGCGAAAGAGTGAAAACGGCAGTTTTTTGGCGATTTTCCGTGGGTGTTAGCCCACGGATCGCTGGGGTGGCGCTGGCTCCGGAAATTATTTTGGGCCGAGCCCCTCGGGGGCGTCCCTGACGAGCTGTTAAGCGGATCCATGGGCTCCGTGGGGCCTGTGGGAGGTTTTAAGGGCGTCCCAGAGGCGAAAGAGTGAAAACGGCAGTTTTTTGGCGATTTTCCGTGGGTGTTAGCCCACGGATCGCTGGGGTGGCGCTGGCTCCGGAAATTATTTTGGGCCGAGCCCCTCGGGGGCGTCCCTGACGAGCTGTTAAGCGGATCCATGGGCTCCGTGGGGCCTGTGGGAGGTTTTAAGGGCGTCCCAGAGGCGAAAGAGTGAAAACGGCAGTTTTTTGGCGATTTTCCGTGGGTGTTAGCCCACGGATCGCTGGGGTGGCGCTGTCTCCGGAAATTATTTTGGGCCGAGCCCCTCGGGGGCGTCCCTGACGAGCTGTTAAGCGGATCCATGGGCTCCGTGGGGCCTGTGGGAGGTTTTAAGGGCGTCCCAGAGGCGAAAGAGTGAAAACGGCAGTTTTTTGGCGATTTTCCGTGGGTGTTAGCCCACGGATCGCTGGGGTGGCGCTGGCTCCGGAAATTATTTTGGGCCGAGCCCCTCGGGGGCGTCCCTGACGAGCTGTTAAGCGGATCCATGGGCTCCGTGGGGTCTGTGGGAGGTTTTAAGGGCGTCCCAGAGGCGAAAGAGTGAAAACGGCAGTTTTTTGGCGATTTTCCGTGGGTGTTAGCCCACGGATCGCTGGGGTGGCGCTGGCTCCAGAAATTATTTTGGGCCGAGCCCCTCGGGGGCGTCCCTGACGAGCTGTTAAGCGGATCCATGGGCTCCGTGGGGCCTGTGGGAGGTTTTAAGGGCGTCCCAGAGGCGAAAGAGTGAAAACGGCAGTTTTTTGGCGATTTTCCGTGGGTGTTAGCCCACGGATCGCTGGGGTGGCGCTGGCTCCAGAAATTATTTTGGGCCGAGCCCCTTGGGGGCGTCCCTGACGAGCTGTTAAGCGGATCCATGGGCTCCGTGGGGCCTGTGGGAGGTTTTAAGGGCGTCCCAGAGGCGAAAGAGTGAAAACGGCAGTTTTTTGGCGATTTTCCGTGGGTGTTAGCCCACGGATCGCTGGGGTGGCGCTGGCTCCGGAAATTATTTTGGGCCGAGCCCCTCGGGGGCGTCCCTGACGAGCTGTTAAGCGGATCCACGGGCTCCGTGGGGCCTTTGGGAGGTTTTAAGGGCTTCCCAGAGGCGAAAGAGTGAAAACGGCAGTTTTTTGGCGATTTTCCGTGGGTGTTAGCCCACGGATCGCTGGGGTAGCGCTGGCTCCGGAAATTATTTTGGGCCGAGCCCTTCGGGGGCGTCCCTGACGAGCTTTTAAGCGGATCCATGGGCTCCGTGGGGCCTGTGGGAGGTTTTAAGGGCGTCCCAGAGGCGAAAGAGTGAAAACGGCAGTTTTTTGGCGATTTTCCGTGGGTGTTAGCCCACGGATCGCTGGGGTGGCGCTGGCTCCGAAATTATTTTGGGCCGAGCCCCTCGGGGGCGTCCCTGACGAGCTGTTAAGCGGATCCATGGGCTCCGTGGGGCCTGTGGGAGGTTTTAAGGGCGTCCCAGAGGCGAAAGAGTGAAAACGGCAGTTTTTTGGCGATTTTCCGTGGGTGTTAGCCCACGGATCGCTGGGGTGGCGCTGGCTCCGGAAATTATTTTGGCCCGAGCCCCTCGGGGGCGTCCCTGACGAGCTGTTAAGCGGATCCATGGGCTCCGTGGGGCCTGTGGGAGGTTTTATGGGCGTCCCAGAGGCGAAAGAGTGAAAACGGCAGTTTTTTGGCGATTTTCCGTGGGTGTTAGCCCACGGATCGCTGGGGTGGCGCTGGCTCCGGAAATTATTTTGGGCCGAGCCCCTCGGGGGCGTCCCTGACGAGCTGTTAAGCGGATCCATGGGCTCCGTGGGGCCTGTGGGAGGTTTTAAGGGCGTCCCAGAGGCGAAAGAGTGAAAACGGCAGTTTTTTGGCGATTTTCCGTGGGTGTTAGCCCACGAATCGCTGGGGTGGCGCTGGCTTCGGAAATTATTTTGGGCCGAGCCCCTCGGGGGCGTCCCTGACGAGTTGTTAAGCGGATCCATGGGCTCCGTGGGGCCTGTGGGAGGTTTTAAGGGCGTCCCAGAGGCGAAAGAGTGAAAACGGCAGTTTTTTGGCGATTTTCCGTGGGTGTTAGCCCACGGATCGCTGGGGTGGCGCTGGATCCGGAAATTATTTTGGGCCGAGCCCCTCGGGGACGTCCCTGACGAGCTGTTAAGCGGATCCATGGGCTCCGTGGGGCCTGTGGGAGGTTTTAAGGGCGTCCCAGAGGCGAAAGAGTGAAAACGGCAGTTTTTTGGCGATTTTCCGTGGGTGTTAGCCCACGGATCGCTGGGGTGGCGCTGGCTCCGGAAATTATTTTGGGCCGAGCCCCTCGGGGGCGTCCCTGACGAGCTGTTAAGCGGATCCATGGGCTCCGTGGGGCCTGTGGGAGGTTTTAAGGGCGTCCAAGAGGCGAAAGAGTGAAAACGGCAGTTTTTTGGCGATTTTCCGTGGGTGTTAGCCCACGGATCGCTGGGGTGGCGCTGGCTCCGGAAATTATTTTGGGCCGAACCCCTCGGGGGCGTCCCTGACGAGCTGTTAAGCAGATCCATGGGCTCCGTGGGGCCTGTGGGAGGTTTTAAGGGCGTCCCAGAGGCGAAAGAGTGAAAACGGCAGTTTTTTGGCGATTTTCCGTGGGTGTTAGCCCACGGATCGCTGGGGTGGCGCTGGCTCCGGAAATTATTTTGGGCCGACCCCCTCGGGGGCGTCCCTGACGAGCTGTTAAGCGGATCCATAGGCTCCGTGGGGCCTGTGGGAGGTTTTAAGGGCGTCCCAGAGGCGAAAGAGTGAAAACGGCAGTTTTTTGGCGATTTTCCGTGGGTGTTAGCCCACGGATCGCTGGGGTGGCGCTGGCTCCGGAAATTATTTTGGGCCGACCCCCTCGGGGGCATCCCTGACGAGCTGTTAAGCGGATCCATGGGCTCCGTGGGGCCTGTGGGAGGTTTTAAGGGCGTCCCAGAGGCGAAAGAGTGAAAACGGCAGTTTTTTGGCGATTTTCCGTGGGTGTTAGCCCACGGATCGCTGGGGTGGCGCTGGCTCCGGAAATTATTTTGGGCCGAGCCCCTCGGGGGCGTCCCTGACGAGCTGTTAAGCGGATCCATGGGCTCCGTGGGGCCTGTGGGAGGTTTTAAGGGCGTCCCAGAGGCGAAAGAGTGAAAACGGCAGTTTTTTGGCGATTTTCCGTGGGTGTTAGCCCACGGATCGCTGGGGTGGCGCTGGCTCCGGAAATTATTTTGGGCCGAGCCCCTCGGAGGCGTCCCTGACGAGCTGTTAAGCGGATCCATGGGCTCCGTGGGGCCTGTGGGAGGTTTTAAGGGCGTCCCAGAGGCGAAAGAGTGAAAACGGCAGTTTTTTGGCGATTTTCCGTGGGTGTTAGCCCACGGATCGCTGGGGTGGCGCTGGCTCCAGAAATTATTTTGGGCCGAGCCCCTTGGGGGCGTCCCTGACGAGCTGTTAAGCGGATCCATGGGCTCCGTGGGGCCTGTGGGAGGTTTTAAGGGCGTCCCAGAGGCGAAAGAGTGAAAACGGCAGTTTTTTGGCGATTTTCCGTGGGTGTTAGCCCACGGATCGCTGGGGTGGCGCTGGCTCCGAAATTATTTTGGGCCGAGCCCCTCGGGGGCGTCCCTGACGAGCTGTTAAGCGGATCCATGGGCTCCGTGGGGCCTGTGGGAGGTTTTAAGGGCGTCCCAGAGGCGAAAGAGTGAAAACGGCAGTTTTTTGGCGATTTTCCGTGGGTGTTAGCCCACGGATCGCTGGGGTGGCGCTGGCTCCGGAAATTATTTTGGCCCGAGCCCCTCGGGGGCGTCCCTGACGAGCTGTTAAGCGGATCCATGGGCTCCGTGGGGCCTGTGGGAGGTTTTATGGGCGTCCCAGAGGCGAAAGAGTGAAAACGGCAGTTTTTTGGCGATTTTCCGTGGGTGTTAGCCCACGGATCGCTGGGGTGGCGCTGGCTCCGGAAATTATTTTGGGCCGAGCCCCTCGGGGGCGTCCCTGACGAGCTGTTAAGCGGATCCATGGGCTCCGTGGGGCCTGTGGGAGGTTTTAAGGGCGTCCCAGAGGCGAAAGAGTGAAAACGGCAGTTTTTTGGCGATTTTCCGTGGGTGTTAGCCCACGAATCGCTGGGGTGGCGCTGGCTTCGGAAATTATTTTGGGCCGAGCCCCTCGGGGGCGTCCCTGACGAGCTGTTAAGCGGATCCATGGGCTCCGTGGGGCCTGTGGGAGGTTTTAAGGGCGTCCCAGAGGCGAAAGAGTGAAAACGGCAGTTTTTTGGCGATTTTCCGTGGGTGTTAGCCCACGGATCGCTGGGGTGGCGCTGGATCCGGAAATTATTTTGGGCCGAGCCCCTCGGGGATGTCCCTGACGAGCTGTTAAGCGGATCCATGGGCTCCGTGGGGCCTGTGGGAGGTTTTAAGGGCGTCCCAGAGGCGAAAGAGTGAAAACGGCAGTTTTTTGGCGATTTTCCGTGGGTGTTAGCCCACGGATCGCTGGGGTGGCGCTGGCTCCGGAAATTATTTTGGGCCGAGCCCCTCGGGGGCGTCCCTGACGAGCTGTTAAGCGGATCCATGGGCTCCGTGGGGCCTGTGGGAGGTTTTAAGGGCGTCCAAGAGGCGAAAGAGTGAAAACGGCAGTTTTTTGGCGATTTTCCGTGGGTGTTAGCCCACGGATCGCTGGGGTGGCGCTGGCTCCGGAAATTATTTTGGGCCGAACCCCTCGGGGGAGTCCCTGACGAGCTGTTAAGCAGATCCATGGGCTCCGTGGGGCCTGTGGGAGGTTTTAAGGGCGTCCCAGAGGCGAAAGAGTGAAAACGGCAGTTTTTTGGCGATTTTCCGTGGGTGTTAGCCCACGGATCGCTGGGGTGGCGCTGGCTCCGGAAATTATTTTGGGCCGACCCCCTCGGGGGCGTCCCTGACGAGCTGTTAAGCGGATCCATAGGCTCCGTGGGGCCTGTGGGAGGTTTTAAGGGCGTCCCAGAGGCGAAAGAGTGAAAACGGCAGTTTTTTGGCGATTTTCCGTGGGTGTTAGCCCACGGATCGCTGGGGTGGCGCTGGCTCCGGAAATTATTTTGGGCCGACCCCCTCGGGGGCATCCCTGACGAGCTGTTAAGCGGATCCATGGGCTCCGTGGGGTCTGTGGGAGGTTTTAAGGGCGTCCCAGAGGCGAAAGAGTGAAAACGGCAGTTTTTTGGCGATTTTCCGTGGGTGTTAGCCCACGGATCGCTGGGGTGGCGCTGGCTCCGGAAATTATTTTGGGCCGAGCCCCTCGGGGGCGTCCCTGACGAGCTGTTAAGCGGATCCATGGGCTCCGTGGGGCCTGTGGGAGGTTTTAAGGGCGTCCCAGAGGCGAAAGAGTGAAAACGGCAGTTTTTTGGCGATTTTCCGTGGGTGTTAGCCCACGGATCGCTGGGGTGGCGCTGGCTCCGGAAATTATTTTGGGCCGAGCCCCTCGGAGGCGTCCCTGACGAGCTGTTAAGCGGATCCATGGGCTCCGTGGGGCCTGTGGGAGGTTTTAAGGGCGTCCCAGAGGCGAAAGAGTGAAAACGGCAGTTTTTTGGCGATTTTCCGTGGGTGTTAGCCCACGGATCGCTGGGGTGGCGCCGGATCCGGAAATTATTTTGGGCCGAGCCCCTCGGGGGCGTCCCTGATGAGCTGTTAAGCGGATCCATGGGCTCCGTGGGGCCTGTGGGAGGTTTTAAGGGCGTCCCAGAGGCGAAAGAGTGAAAACGGCAGTTTTTTGGCGATTTTTCGTAGGTGTTAGCCCACGGATCGCTGGGGTGGCGCTGGCTCCGGAAATTAATTTGGGCCGAGCCCCTCAGGGGTGTCCCTGACGAGCTGTTAAGCGGATCCATGGGCTCCGTGGGGCCTGCGGGAGGTTTTAAGGGCGTCCCAGAGGCGAAAGAGTGAAAACGGCAGTTTTTTGGCGATTTTCCGTGGGTGTTAGCCCACGGATCGCTGGGGTGGCGCTGGCTCCGGAAATTATTTTGGGCCGAGCCCCTCGGGGGCGTCCCTGACGAGCTGTTAAGCAGATCCATGGGCTCTGTGGGGCCTGTGGGAGGTTTTAAGGGCGTCCCAGAGGCGAAAGAGTGAAAACGACAGTTTTTTGGCGATTTTCCGTGGGTGTTAGCCCACGGATCGCTGGGGTGGCGCTGGCTCCGGAAATTATTTTGGGCCGAGCCCCTCGGAGGCGTCCCTGACGAGCTGTTAAGCGGATCCATGGGCTCCGTGGGGTCTGTGGGAGGTTTTAAGGGCGTCCCAGAGGCGAAAGAGTGAAAACGGCAGTTTTTTGGCGATTTTCCGTGGGTGTTAGCCCACGGATCGCTGGGGTGGCGCTGGCTCCGGTAATTATTTTGGGCCGAGCCCCTCGGGGGCTTCCCTGACGAGCTGTTAAGCGGATCCATGGGCTCCGTGGGGCCTGTGGGAGGTTTTAAGGGCATCCCAGAGGCGAAAGAGTGAAAACGGCAGTTTTTTGGCGATTTTCCGTGGCTGTTAGCCCACGGATCGCTGGGGTGGCGCTGGCTCCGGAAATTATTTTGGGCCGAGCCCCTCGGGGGCGTCCCTGACGAGCTGTTAAACGGATCCATGGGCTCCGTGGGTCCTGTGGGAGGTTTTAAGGGCGTCCCAGAGGCGAAAGAGTGAAAACGGCAGTTTTTTGGCGATTTTCCGTGGGTGTTAGCCCACGGATCGCTGGGGTGGCGCTGGCTCCGGAAATTATTTTGGGCCGACCCCCTCAGGGGCGTCCCTGACGAGCTGTTAAGCGGATACATGGGCTCCGTGGGGCCTGTGGGAGGTTTTAAGGGCGTCCCAGAGGCGAAAGAGTGAAAACGGCAGTTTTTTGGCGATTTTCCGTGGGTGTTAGCCCACGGATCGCTGGGGTGGCGCTGGCTCCGGAAATTATTTTGGGCCGAGCCCCTCGGAGGCGTCCCTGACGAGCTGTTAAGCGGATCCATGGGCTCCGTGGGGTCTGTGGGAGGTTTTAAGGGCGTCCCAGAGGCGAAAGAGTGAAAACGGCAGTTTTTTGGCGATTTTCCGTGGGTGTTAGCCCACGGATCGCTGGGGTGGCGCTGGCTCCGGTAATTATTTTGGGCCGAGCCCCTCGGGGGCTTCCCTGACGAGCTGTTAAGCGGATCCATGGGCTCCGTGGGGCCTGTGGGAGGTTTTAAGGGCATCCCAGAGGCGAAAGAGTGAAAACGGCAGTTTTTTGGCGATTTTCCGTGGGTGTTAGCCCACGGATCGCTGGGGTGGCGCTGGCTCCGGAAATTATTTTGGGCCGAGCCCCTCGGGGGCGTCCCTGACGAGCTGTTAAACGGATCCATGGGCTCCGTGGGTCCTGTGGGAGGTTTTAAGGGCGTCCCAGAGGCGAAAGAGTGAAAACGGCAGTTTTTTGGCGATTTTCCGTGGGTGTTAGCCCACGGATCGCTGGGGTGGCGCTGGCTCCGGAAATTATTTTGGGCCGACCCCCTCAGGGGCGTCCCTGACGAGCTGTTAAGCGGATACATGGGCTCCGTGGGGCCTGTGGGAGGTTTTAAGGGCGTCCCAGAGGCGAAAGAGTGAAAACGGCAGTTTTTTGGCGATTTTCCGTGGGTGTTAGCCCACGGATCGCTGGGGTGGCGCTGGCTCCGGAAATTATTTTGGGCCGAGCCCCTCGGGGGCGTCCCTGACGAGCTGTTAAGCGGATCCATGGGCTCCGTGGTGCCTGTGGGAGGTTTTAAGGGCGTCCCAGAGGCGAAAGAGTGAAAACGGCAGTTTTTTGGCGATTTTCCGTGGGTGTTAGCCCACGGATCGCCGGGGTGTCGCTGGCTCCGGAAATTATTTTGGGCCGAGCCCCTCGGGGGCGTCCCTGACGTGCTGTTAAGCGGATCCATGGGGTCCGTGGGGCTTGTGGGAGGTTTTAAGGGCGTCCCAAAGGCGAAAGAGTGAAAACGGCAGTTTTTTGGCGATTTTCCGTGGGTGTTAGCCCACGGATCGCCGGGGTGTCGCTGGCTCCGGAAATTATTTTGGGCTGAGCCCCTCGGGGGCGTCCTTGATGAGCTGTTAAGCGGATCCATGGGCTCCGTGGGGCCTGTGGGAGGTTTTAAGGGCGTCCCAGAGGCGAAAGAGTGAAAATGGCAGTTTTTTGGCGATTTTCCGTGGGTGTTAGCCCACGGATCGCTGGGGTGGCGCTGGCTCCGGAAATTATTTTGGGCCGAGCCCCTCGGAGGCATCCCTGACGAGCTGTTAAGCGGATCCATGGGCTCCGTGGGGCCTGTGGGAGGTTTTAAGGGCGTCCCAGAGGCGAAAGAGTGAAAACGGCAGTTTTTTGGCAATTTTCCGTGGGTGTTAGCCCACGGATCGCTGGGGTGGCGCTGGCTCTGGTAATTATTTTGGGCCGAGCCCCTCGGGGGCTTCCCTGACGAGCTGTTAAGCGGATCCATGGGCTCCGTGGGGCCTGTGGGAGGTTTTAAGGGCGTCCCAGAGGCGAAAGAGTGAAAACGGCAGTTTTTTGGCGATTTTCAGTGGGTGTTAGCCCACGGATCGCTGGGGTGGCGCTGGCTCCGGAAATTATTTTGGGCCGAGCCCCTCGGGGGCGTCCCTGACGAGCTGTTAAGCGGATCCATGGGCTCCGTGGGGCCTGTGGGAGGTTTTAAGGGCGTCCCAGAGGCGAAAGAGTGAAAACGGCAGTTTTTTGGCGATTTTCCGTGGGTGTTAGCCCACGGATCGCTGGGGTGGCGCTGGCTCCGGAAATTATTTTGGGCCGAGCCCCTCGGGGGCGTCCCTGACGAACTGTTAAGCGGATCCATGGGCTCCGTGGGGCCTGTGGGAGGTTTTAAGGGCGTCCCAGAGGCGAAAGAGTGAAAACGGCAGTTTTTTGGCGATTTTCCGTGGGTGTTAGCCCACGGATCGTCGGGGTGTCGCTGGCTCCGGAAATTATTTTGGGCCGAGCCCCTCGGGGGCGTCCCTGACGAGCTGTTAAGCGGATCCATGGGGTCCGTGGGGCCTGTGGGAGGTTTTAAGGGCGTCCCAGAGGCGAAAGAGTGAAAACGGCAGTTTTTTGGCGATTTTCCGTGGGTGTTAGCCCACGGATCGCCGGGGTGTCGCTGGCTCCGGAAATTATTTTGGGCCGAGCCCCTCGGGGGCGTCCTTGATGAGCTGTTAAGCGGATCCCTGGGCTCCGTGGGGCCTGTGGGAGGTTTTAAGGGCGTCCCAGAGGCGAAAGAGTGAAAACGGCAGTTTTTTGGCGATTTTCCGTGGGTGTCAGCCCACGGATCGCCGGGGTGGCGCTGGCTCCGGAAATTATTTTGGGCCGAGCCCCTCGGGGGCGTCCCTGACGAGCTGTTAAGCGGATCCATGGGCTCCGTGGGGCCTGTGGGAGGTTTTAAGGGCGTCCCAGAGGCGAAAGAGTGAAAACGGCAGTTTTTTGGCGATTTTCCGTGGGTGTTAGCCCACGGATCGCCGGGGTGGCGCTGGCTCCGGAAATTATTTTGGGCCGAGCCCCTCGGGGGCGTCCCTGACGAGCTGTTAAGCGGATCCATGGGCTCCGTGGGGCCTGTGGGAGGTTTTAAGGGCGTCCCAGAGGCGAAAGAGTGAAAACGGCAGTTTTTTGGCGATTTTCCGTGGGTGTTAGCCCACGGATCGCTGGGGTGGCGCTGGCTCCGGAAATTATTTTGGGCCAAGACCCTCGGGGGCATCCCTGACGAGCTGTTAAGCGGATCCATGGGCTCCGTGGGGCCTGTGGGAGGTTTTAAGGGCGTCCCAGAGGCGAAGGAGTGATAACGGCAGTTTTTTGGCGATTTTCCGTGGGTGTTAGCCCACGGATCGCTGGGGTGGCGCTGGCTTCGGAAATTATTTTGGGCCGAGCCCCTCAGGGGCGTTCCTGACAAGCTGTTAAGCGGATCCATGGGCTCCGTGGGGCCTGTAGGAGGTTTTAAGGGCGTCCCAGAGGCGAAAGAGTGAAAACGGCAGTTTTTTGGCGATTTTCCGTGGGTGTTAGCCCACGGATCGCTGTGGTGGCGCTGGCTCCGGAAATTATTTTGGGCCGAACCCCTCGGGGGCGTCCCTGACGAGCTGTTAAGCGGATACATAGGCTCCGTGGGGCCTGTGGGAGGTTTTAAGGGCGTCCCAGAGGCGAAAGAGTGAAAACGGCAGTTTTTTGGCGATTTTCCGTGGGTGTTAGCCCACGGATCGCTGGGGTGGCGCTGGCTCCGGAAATTATTTTGGGCCGAGCCCCTCGGGGGCGTCCCTGACGAGCTGTTAAGCGGATCCATGGGCTCCGTGGGGCCTGTGGGAGGTTTTAAGGGCGTCCCAGAGGCGAAAGAGTGAAAACGGCAGTTTTTTGGCGATTTTTCGTGGGTGTTAGCCCACGGATCGCTGGGGTGGCGCTGGCTCCGGAAATTATTTTGGGCCGAGCCCCTCGGGGGCGTCCCTGACGAGCTGTTAAGCGGATCCATGGGGTCCGTGGGGCCTGTGGGAGGTTTTAAGGGCGTCCCAGAGGCGAAAGAGTGAAAATGGCAGTTTTTTGGCGATTTTCGGTGGGTGTTAGCCCACGGATCGCTGGGGTGGCGCTGGCTCCGGAAATTATTTTGGATCGAGCCCCTCGGGGGCGTCCCTGACGAGCTGTTAAGCGGATCCATGGGCTCCGTGGGGCCTGTGGGAGGTTTTAAGGGCGTCCCAGAGGCGAAAGAGTGAAAACGGCAGTTTTTTGGCGATTTTCCGTGGGTGTTAGCCCACGGATCGCTGGGGTGGCGCTGGCTCCGAAAATTATTTTGGGCCGAGCCCCTCGGGGGCATCCCTGACGAGCTGTTAAGCGGATCCATGGGCTCCGTGGGGCCTGTGGGAGGTTTTAAGGGCGTCCCAGAGGCGAAAGAGTGAAAACGGCAGTTTTTTGGCGATTTTCCGTGGGTGTTAGCCCACGGATCGCTGGGGTGGCGCTGGCTCCGGAAATTATTTTGGACCGAGCCCCTCGGGGGCATCCCTGACGAGCTGTTAAGCGGATCCATGGGCTCCGTGGGGCCTGTGGGAGGTTTTAAGGGCGTCCCAGAGGCGAAAGAGTGAAAACGGCAATTTTTTGGCGATTTTCCGTGGGTGTTAGCCCACGGATCGCTGGGGTGGCGCTGGCTCCGAAAATTATTTTGGGTCGAGCCCCTCGGGGGCGTCCCTGACGAGATGTTAAGCGGATCCATGGGCTCCGTGGGGCCTGTGGGAGGTTTTAATGGCGTCCCAGAGGCGAAAGAGTGAAAACGGCAGTTTTTTGGCGATTTTCCATGGGTGTTAGCCCACGGATCGCTGGGGTGGCGCTGGCTCCGGAAATTATTTTGGGTCGAGCCCCTCGGGGGCGTTCCTGACGAGCTGTTAAGCGGATCCATGGGCTCCGTGGGGCTTGTGGGAGGTTTTAAGGGCGTCCCAGAGGCGAAAGAGTGAAAACGGCAGTTTTTTGGCGATTTTCCGTGGGTGTTAGCCCACGGATCGCTGGGGTGGCGCTGGCTCCGAAAATTATTTTGGGCCGAACCCCTCGGGGGCGTCCCTGACGAGCTGTTAAGCGGATACACAGGCTCCGTGGGGCCTGTGGGAGGTTTTAAGGGCGTCCCAGAGGCGAAAGAGTGAAAACGGCAGTTTTTTGGCGATTTTCCGTGGGTGTTAGCCCACGGATCGCTGGGGTGGCGCTGGCTCCGGAAATTATTTTGGGCCGAGCCCCTCGGTGGCGTCCCTGACGAGCTGTTAAGCGGATCCATGGGCTCCGTGGGGCCTGTGGGAGGTTTTAATGGCGTCCCAGAGGCGAAAGAGTGAAAACGGCAGTTTTTTGGCGATTTTCCGTGGGTGTTAGCCCACGGATCGCTGGGGTGGCGCTGGCTCCGGAAATTATTTTGGGCCGAGCCCCTTGGGGGCGTCCCTGACGAGCTGTTAAGCGGATCCATGGGCTCCGTGGGGCTTGTGGGAGGTTTTAAGGGCGTCCCAGAGGCGAAAGAGTGAAAACGGCAGTTTTTTGGCGATTTTCCGTGGGTGTTAGCCCACGGATCGCTGGGGTGGCGCTGGCTCCGGAAATTATTTTGGGTCGAGCCCCTCGGGGGCGTTCCTGACGAGCTGTTAAGCGGATCCATGGGCTCCGTGGGGCTTGTGGGAGGTTTTAAGGGCGTCCCAGAGGCGAAAGAGTGAAAACGGCAGTTTTTTGGCGATTTTCCGTGGGTGTTAGCCCACGGATCGCTGGGGTGGCGCTGGCTCCGAAAATTATTTTGGGCCGAACCCCTCGGGGGCGTCCCTGACGAGCTGTTAAGCGGATACACAGGCTCCGTGGGGCCTGTGGGAGGTTTTAAGGGCGTCCCAGAGGCGAAAGAGTGAAAACGGCAGTTTTTTGGCGATTTTCCGTGGGTGTTAGCCCACGGATCGCTGGGGTGGCGCTGGCTCCGGAAATTATTTTGGGCCAAGACCCTCGGGGGCATCCCTGACGAGCTGTTAAGCGGATCCATGGGCTCCGTGGGGCCTGTGGGAGGTTTTAAGGGCGTCCCAGAGGCGAAGGAGTGATAACGGCAGTTTTTTGGCGATTTTCCGTGGGTGTTAGCCCACGGATCGCTGGGGTGGCGCTGGCTTCGGAAATTATTTTGGGCCGAGCCCCTCAGGGGCGTTCCTGACAAGCTGTTAAGCGGATCCATGGGCTCCGTGGGGCCTGTAGGAGGTTTTAAGGGCGTCCCAGAGGCGAAAGAGTGAAAACGGCAGTTTTTTGGCGATTTTCCGTGGGTGTTAGCCCACGGATCGCTGTGGTGGCGCTGGCTCCGGAAATTATTTTGGGCCGAACCCCTCGGGGGCGTCCCTGACGAGCTGTTAAGCGGATACATAGGCTCCGTGGGGCCTGTGGGAGGTTTTAAGGGCGTCCCAGAGGCGAAAGAGTGAAAACGGCAGTTTTTTGGCGATTTTCCGTGGGTGTTAGCCCACGGATCGCTGGGGTGGCGCTGGCTCCGGAAATTATTTTGGGCCGAGCCCCTCGGGGGCGTCCCTGACGAGCTGTTAAGCGGATCCATGGGCTCCGTGGGGCCTGTGGGAGGTTTTAAGGGCGTCCCAGAGGCGAAAGAGTGAAAACGGCAGTTTTTTGGCGATTTTTCGTGGGTGTTAGCCCACGGATCGCTGGGGTGGCGCTGGCTCCGGAAATTATTTTGGGCCGAGCCCCTCGGGGGCGTCCCTGACGAGCTGTTAAGCGGATCCATGGGGTCCGTGGGGCCTGTGGGAGGTTTTAAGGGCGTCCCAGAGGCGAAAGAGTGAAAATGGCAGTTTTTTGGCGATTTTCGGTGGGTGTTAGCCCACGGATCGCTGGGGTGGCGCTGGCTCCGGAAATTATTTTGGATCGAGCCCCTCGGTGGCGTCCCTGACGAGCTGTTAAGCGGATCCATGGGCTCCGTGGGGCCTGTGGGAGGTTTTAAGGGCGTCCCAGAGGCGAAAGAGTGAAAACGGCAGTTTTTTGGCGATTTTCCGTGGGTGTTAGCCCACGGATCGCTGGGGTGGCGCTGGCTCCGAAAATTATTTTGGGCCGAGCCCCTCGGGGGCATCCCTGACGAGCTGTTAAGCGGATCCATGGGCTCCGTGGGGCCTGTGGGAGGTTTTAAGGGCGTCCCAGAGGCGAAAGAGTGAAAACGGCAGTTTTTTGGCGATTTTCCGTGGGTGTTAGCCCACGGATCGCTGGGGTGGCGCTGGCTCCGGAAATTATTTTGGACCGAGCCCCTCGGGGGCATCCCTGACGAGCTGTTAAGCGGATCCATGGGCTCCGTGGGGCCTGTGGGAGGTTTTAAGGGCGTCCCAGAGGCGAAAGAGTGAAAACGGCAATTTTTTGGCGATTTTCCGTGGGTGTTAGCCCACGGATCGCTGGGGTGGCGCTGGCTCCGAAAATTATTTTGGGTCGAGCCCCTCGGGGGCGTCCCTGACGAGATGTTAAGCGGATCCATGGGCTCCGTGGGGCCTGTGGGAGGTTTTAATGGCGTCCCAGAGGCGAAAGAGTGAAAACGGCAGTTTTTTGGCGATTTTCCATGGGTGTTAGCCCACGGATCGCTGGGGTGGCGCTGGCTCCGGAAATTATTTTGGGTCGAGCCCCTCGGGGGCGTTCCTGACGAGCTGTTAAGCGGATCCATGGGCTCCGTGGGGCTTGTGGGAGGTTTTAAGGGCGTCCCAGAGGCGAAAGAGTGAAAACGGCAGTTTTTTGGCGATTTTCCGTGGGTGTTAGCCCACGGATCGCTGGGGTGGCGCTGGCTCCGAAAATTATTTTGGGCCGAACCCCTCGGGGGCGTCCCTGACGAGCTGTTAAGCGGATACACAGGCTCCGTGGGGCCTGTGGGAGGTTTTAAGGGCGTCCCAGAGGCGAAAGAGTGAAAACGGCAGTTTTTTGGCGATTTTCCGTGGGTGTTAGCCCACGGATCGCTGGGGTGGCGCTGGCTCCGGAAATTATTTTGGGCCGAGCCCCTCGGTGGCGTCCCTGACGAGCTGTTAAGCGGATCCATGGGCTCCGTGGGGCCTGTGGGAGGTTTTAATGGCGTCCCAGAGGCGAAAGAGTGAAAACGGCAGTTTTTTGGCGATTTTCCGTGGGTGTTAGCCCACGGATCGCTGGGGTGGCGCTGGCTCCGGAAATTATTTTGGGCCGAGCCCCTTGGGGGCGTCCCTGACGAGCTGTTAAGCGGATCCATGGGCTCCGTGGGGCTCGTGGGAGGTTTTAAGGGCGTCCCAGAGGCGAAAGAGTGAAAACGGCAGTTTTTTGGCGATTTTCCGTGGGTGTTAGCCCACGGATCGCTGGGGTGGCGCTGGCTCCGGAAATTATTTTGGGTCGAGCCCCTCGGGGGCGTTCCTGACGAGCTGTTAAGCGGATCCATGGGCTCCGTGGGGCTTGTGGGAGGTTTTAAGGGCGTCCCAGAGGCGAAAGAGTGAAAACGGCAGTTTTTTGGCGATTTTCCGTGGGTGTTAGCCCACGGATCGCTGGGGTGGCGCTGGCTCCGAAAATTATTTTGGGCCGAACCCCTCGGGGGCGTCCCTGACGAGCTGTTAAGCGGATACACAGGCTCCGTGGGGCCTGTGGGAGGTTTTAAGGGCGTCCCAGAGGTGAAAGAGTGAAAACGGCAGTTTTTTGGCGATTTTCCGTGGGTGTTAGCCCACGGATCGCTGGGGTGGCGCTGGCTCCGGAAATTATTTTGGGCCGAGCCCCTCGGTGGCTCCCCTGACGAGCTGTTAAGCGGATCCATGGGCTCCGTGGGGCTTGTGGGAGGTTTTAAGGGCGTCCCAGAGGCGAAAGAGTGAAAACGGCAGTTTTTTGGCGATTTTCCGTGGGTGTTAGCCCACGGATCGCTGGGGTGGCGCTGGCTCCGAAAATTATTTTGGGCCGAACCCCTCGGGGGCGTCCCTGACGAGCTGTTAAGCGGATACACAGGCTCCGTGGGGCCTGTGGGAGGTTTTAAGGGCGTCCCAGAGGCGAAAGAGTGAAAACGGCAGTTTTTTGGCGATTTTCCGTGGGTGTTAGCCCACGGATCGCTGGGGTGGCGCTGGCTCCGGAAATTATTTTGGGCCGAGCCCCTCGGTGGCGTCCCTGACGAGCTGTTAAGCGGATCCATGGGCTCCGTGGGGCCTGTGGGAGGTTTTAATGGCGTCCCAGAGGCGAAAGAGTGAAAACGGCAGTTTTTTGGCGATTTTCCGTGGGTGTTAGCCCACGGATCGCTGGGGTGGCGCTGGCTCCGGAAATTATTTTGGGCCGAGCCCCTCGGGGGCGTCCCTGACGAGCTGTTAAGCGGATCCATGGGCTCCGTGGGGCTTGTGGGAGGTTTTAAGGGCGTCCCAGAGGCGAAAGAGTGAAAACGGCAGTTTTTTGGCGATTTTCCGTGGGTGTTAGCCCACGGATCGCTGGGGTGGCGCTGGCTCCGGAAATTATTTTGGGTCGAGCCCCTCGGGGGCGTTCCTGACGAGCTGTTAAGCGGATCCATGGGCTCCGTGGGGCCTGTGGGAGGTTTTAAGGGCGTCCCAGAGGCGAAAGAGTGAAAATGGCAGTTTTTTGGCGATTTTCCGTGGGTGTTAGCCCACGGATCGCTGGGGTGGCGCTGGCTCCGGAAATTATTTTGGGCCGAGCCCCTCGGTGGCGTCCCTGACGAGCTGTTAAGCGGATCCATGGGCTCCGTGGGGCCTGTGGGAGGTTTTAATGGCGTCCCAGAGGCGAAAGAGTGAAAACGGCAGTTTTTTGGCGATTTTCCGTGGGTGTTAGCCCACGGATCGCTGGGGTGGCGCTGGCTCCGGAAATTATTTTGGGCCGAGCCCCTCGGGGGCTCCCCTGACGAGCTGTTAAGCGGATCCATGGGCTCCGTGGGGCCTGTGGGAGGTTTTAAGGGTGTCCCAGAGGCGAAAGAGTGAAAACGGCAGTTTTTTGGCGATTTTCCGTGGGTGTTAGCCCACGGATCGCTGGGGTGGCGCTGGCTCCGGAAATTATTTTGGGTCGAGCCCCTCGGGGGCGTTCCTGACGAGCTGTTAAGCGGATCCATGGGCTCCGTGGGGCCTGTGGGAGGTTTTAAGGGCGTCCCAGAGGCGAAAGAGTGAAAATGGCAGTTTTTTGGCGATTTTCCGTGGGTGTTAGCCCACGGATCGCTGGGGTGGCGCTGGCTCCGAAAATTATTTTGGGCCGAGCCCCTCGGGGGCGTCCCTGACGAGCTGTTAAGCGGATCCATGGGCTCCGTGGGGCCTGTGGGAGGTTTTAATGGCGTCCCAGAGGCGAAAGAGTGAAAACGGCAGTTTTTTGGCGATTTTCCGTGGGTGTTAGCCCACGGATCGCTGGGGTGGCGCTGGCTCCAGAAATTATTTTGGGCCGAGCCCCTCGGGGGCGTCCCTGACGAGCTGTTAAGCGGATCCATGGGCTCCGTGGGGCCTGTGGGAGGTTTTAAGGGCGTCCCAGAGGCGAAAGAGTGAAAACGGCAGTTTTTTGGCGATTTTCCGTGGGTGTTAGCCCACGGATCGCTGGGGTGGCGCTGGCTCCGAAAATTATTTTGGGCCGAGCCCCTCGGGGGCGTCCCTGACGAGCTGTTAAGCGGATCCATGGGCTCCGTGGGGCCTGTGGGAGGTTTTAAGGGCGTCCCAGAGGCGAAAGAGTGAAAACTGCAGTTTTTTGGCGATTTTCGGTGGGTGTTAGCCCACGGATCGCTGGGGTGGCGCTGGCTCCGGAATTTATTTTGGGTCGAGGCCTTCGAGGGCGTCCCTGACGAGCTGTTAAGCGGATCCATGGGCTCCGTGGGGCCTGTGGGAGGTTTTAAGGGCGTCCCAGAGGCGAAAGAGTGAAAACGGCAGTTTTTTGGTGATTTTCCGTGGGTGTTAGCCCACGGATCGCTGGGGTGGCGCTGGCTCCGGAAATTATTTTGGCCCGAGCCCCTCGGGGGCATCCCTGACGAGCTGTTAAGTGGATCCATGGGCTCCGTGGGGCCTGTGGGAGGTTTTAAGGGCGTCCCAGAGGCGAAAGAGTGAAAACGATAGTTTTTTGGTGATTTTCCGTGGGTGTTAGCCCACGGATCGCTGGGGTGGCGCTGGCTCCGGAAATTATTTTGGGCCGAGCCCCTCGGGGGCGTCCCTGACGAGCTGTTAAGCGGATCCATGGGCTCCGTGGGGCCTGTAGGAGGTTTTAAGGGCGTTCCAGAGGTGAAAGAGTGAAAACGGCAGTTTTTTGGCGATTTTCCATGGGTGTTAGCCCACGGATCGCTGGGGTGGCGCTGGCTCCGGAAATTATTTTGGGCCGAGCCCCTCGGGGGCGTCCCTGACGAGCTGTTAAGCGGATCCATGGGCTCCGTGGGGCCTGTGGGAGGTTTTAAGGACGTCCCAGAGGCGAAAGAGTGAAAACGGCAGTTTTTTGGCGATTTTCCGTGGGTGTTAGCCCACGGATCGCTGGGGTGGCGCTGGCTCCGGAAATTATTTTGGGCCGAGCCCCTCGAGGGCGTCCCTAACGAGCTGTTAAGCGGATCCATGGGCTCCGTGGGGCCTGTGGGAGGTTTTAAGGGCGTCCCAGAGGCGAAAGAGTGAAAACGGCAGTTTTTTGGCGATTTTCCGTGGGTGTTAACCCACGGATCGCTGGGGTGGCACTGGCTCCGGAAATTATTTTGGGCCGAGCCCCTCGGGGGCGTCCCTGACGAGCTGTTAAGCGGATCCATGGGCTCCGTGGGGCCTGTGGGAGGTTTTAAGGGCGTCCCAGAGGCGAAAGAGTGAAAACGGCAGTTTTTTGGCGATTTTCCGTGGGTGTTAGCCCACGGATCGCTGGGGTGGCGCTGGCTCCGGAAATTATTTTGGGCCGAGCCCCTCGGGGGCGTCCCTGACGAGCTGTTAAGCGGATCCATGGGCTCCGTGGGGCCTGTGGGAGGTTTTAAGGGCGTCCCAGAGGCGAAAGAGTGAAAACGGCAGTTTTTTGGCGATTTTTCGTGGGTGTTAGCCCACGGATCGCTGGGGTGGCGCTGGCTCCGGAAATTATTTTGGGCCAAACCCCTCGGGGGCGTCCCTGATGAGCTGTTAAGCGGATCCATGGGCTCCGTGGGGCCTGTGGGAGGTTTTAAGGGCGTCCCAGAGGCGAAAGAGTAAAAACGGCAGTTTTTTGGCGATTTTCCGTGGGTGTTAGCCCACGAATCGCTGGGGTGGCGCTGGCTCCAGAAATTATTTTGGGTCGAGCCCCTCGGGGGCGTCCCGAGCGAGCTGTTAAGTGGATCCATGGGCTCCGTGGGGCCTGTGGGAGGTTTTAAGGGCGTCCCAGAGGCGAAAGAGTGAAAACGGCAGTTTTTTGGTGATTTTCCGTGGGTGTTAGCCCACGGATCGCTGGGGTGGCGCTGGCTCCGGAAATTATTTTTGGCCGAGCCCCTCGGGGGCGTCCCTGACGAGCTGTTAAGCGGATCCATGGGCTCCGTGGGGCCTGTGGGAGGTTTTAAGGGCGTCCCAGAGGCGAAAGAGTGAAAACGGCAGTTTTTTGGCGATTTTCCGTGGGTGTTAGCCCACGGATCGCTGGGGTGGCGCTGGCTCCGGAATTTATTTTGGGTCGAGGCCCTCGGGGGCGTCCCTGATGAGCTGTTAAGCGGATCCATGGGCTCCGTGGGTCCTTTGGGATGTTTTTAGGGCGTCCCATAGGCGAAAGAGTGAAAACTGCAGTTTTTTGGCGATTTTCGGTGGGTGTTAGCCCACGGATCGCTGGGGTGGCGCTGGCTCCGGAATTTATTTTGGGCCGAGGCCCTCGGGGGCGTCCCTGACGAGCTGTTAAGCGGATCCATGGGCTCCGTGGGTCCGTTGGGATGTTTTTAGGGCCTCCCATAGGCGAAAGAGTAAAAACTACAGTTTTTTGGTGATTTTCGGTGGGTGTTAGCCCACGTATCGCTGGGGTGGCACTGGCTACGGAATTTATTTTGGGCCGAGGCCCTCGGGGGCGTCCCTGACGAGCTGTTAAGCAGATCCATGGGCTCCGTGGGTCCGTTGGGATGTTTTTAGGGCGTCCCATAGGCGAAAGAGTGAAAACTGCAATTTTTTGGCGATTTTCGGTGGGTGTTAGCCCACGGATCGCTGGGGTGGCGCTGGCTCCGGAATTTATTTTGGACCGAACCCCTCGGGGGCGTCCCTGACGAGCTGTTAAGCGGATCCATGGGCTCCGTGGGTCCTGTGGAAGGTTTTAAGGGCGTCCCAGAGGCGAAAGAGTGAAAACGGCAGTTTTTTGGCGATTTTCCGTGGGTGTTAGCCCACGGATCGCTGGGGTGGCGCTGGCTCCGGAAATTATTTTGGGCCGAGCCCCTCGGGGGCGTCCCTGACGAGCTGTTAAGCGGATCCATGGGCTCCGTGGGGCCTGTGGGAGGTTTTAAGGGCGTCCCAGAGGCGAAAGAGTGAAAACGGCAGTTTTTTGGCGATTTTCCGTGGGTGTTAGCCCACGGATCGCTGGGGTGGCGCTGGCTCCGGAATTTATTTTGGGCCGAGGCCCTCGGGGGCGTCCCTGACGAGCTGTTAAGCGGATCCATGGGCTCCGTGGGTCCGTTGGGATGTTTTTAGGGCCTCCCATAGGCGAAAGAGTAAAAACTACAGTTTTTTGGTGATTTTCGGTGGGTGTTAGCCCACGGATCGCTGGGGTGGCACTGGCTACGGAATTTATTTTGGGCCGAGGCCCTCGGGGGCGTCCCTGACGAGCTGTTAAGCAGATCCATGGGCTCCGTGGGTCCGTTGGGATGTTTTTAGGGCGTCCCATAGGCGAAAGAGTGAAAACTGCAATTTTTTGGCGATTTTCGGTGGGTGTTAGCCCACGGATCGCTGGGGTGGCGCTGGCTCCGGAATTTATTTTGGACCGAACCCCTCGGGGGCGTCCCTGACGAGCTGTTAAGCGGATCCATGGGCTCCGTGGGTCCTGTGGAAGGTTTTAAGGGCGTCCCAGAGGCGAAAGAGTGAAAACGGCAGTTTTTTGGCGATTTTCCGTGGGTGTTAGCCCACGGATCGCTGGGGTGGCGCTGGCTCCGGAAATTATTTTGGGCCGAGCCCCTCGGGGGCGTCCCTGACGAGCTGTTAAGCGGATCCATGGGCTCCGTGGGGCCTGTGGGAGGTTTTAAGGGCGTCCCAGAGGCGAAAGAATGAAAACGGCAGTTTTTTGGCGATTTTCCGTGGGTGTTAGCCCACGGATCGCCGGGGTGGCGCTGGCTCCGGAAATTATTTTGGGCCGAGCCCCTCGGGGGCGTCCCTGACGAGCTGTTAAGCGGATCCATGGGCTCCGTGGGGCCTGTGGGAGGTTTTAAGGGCGTCCCAGAGGCGAAAGAGTGAAAACGGCAGTTTTTTGGCGATTTTCCGTGGGTGTTAGCCCACGGATCGCTGGGGTGGCGCTGGCTCCGGAAATTATTTTAGGACGAGCCCATCGAGGGCGTCCCTGACGAGCTGTTAAGCGGATCCATGGGCTCCGTGGGGCCTGTGGTAGGTTTTAAGGGCGTCCCAGAGGCGAAAGAGTGAAAACGGCAGTTTTTTGGCGATTTTCCGTGGGTGTTAGCCCACGGATCGCTGGGGTGGCGCTGGCTCCGGAAATTATTTTGGGCCGAGCCCCTCGGGGGCGTCCCTGACGAGCTGTTAAGCGGATCCATGGGCTCCGTGGGGCCTGTGGGAGGTTTTAAGGGCGTCCGAGAGGCGAAAGAGTGAAAACGGCAGTTTTTTGGCGATTTTCCGTTGGTGTTAGCCCACGGATCGCTGGGGTGGCGCTGGCTCCGGAAATTATTTTGGGCCGAGCCCCTCGGGGGCGTCCTTGACGAGCTGTTAAGCGGATCCATGGGCTCCGTGGGGCCTGTGGGAGGTTTTAAGGGCGTCCCAGAGGCGAAAGAGTGAAAACGGCAGTTTTTTGGCGATTTTCCGTGGGTGTTAGCCCACGGATCGCTGGGGTGGCGCTGGCTCTGGAAATTATTTTGGGCCGAGCCCCTCGGGGGCGTCCCTGACGAGCTGTTAAGCGGATCCATGGTCTCCGTGGGGCCTGTGGGAGGTTTTAAGGGTGTCCCAGAGGCGAAAGAGTGAAAATGGCAATTTTTTGGCGATTTTCCGTGGGTGTTAGCCCACGTATCGCTGGGGTGGCGCTGGCTCCGGAAATTATTTTGGACCGAGCCCCTCGGGGGCGTCCCTGACGAGCTGTTAAGCGGATCCATGGGCTCCGTGGGGCCTGTGGGAGGTTTTAAGGGCGTGCCAGAGGCGAAAGAGTGAAAACGGCAGTTTTTTGGCGATTTTCCGTGGGTGTTAGGCCACGGATCGCTGGGGTGGCGCTGGCTCCGGAAATTATTTTGGGCCGAACCCCTCGGGGGAGTCCCTGACGAGCTGTTAAGCGGATCCATGGGGTCCGTGGGGCCTGTGGGAGGTTTTAAGGGCGTCCCAGAGGCGAAAGAGTGAAAACGGCAGTTTTTTGGCGATTTTCCGTGGGTGTTAGCCCACGGATCGCTGGGGTGGCGCTGGCTCCGGAAATTATTTTGGGCCGAGCCCCTCGGGGGCGTCCCTGACGAGCTGTTAAGCGGATCCATGGGCTCCGTGGGGCCTGTGGGAGGTTTTAAGGGCGTCCCAGAGGCGAAAGAGTGAAAACGGCAGTTTTTTGGCGATTTTCCGTGGGTGTTAGGCCACGGATCGCTGGGGTGGCGCTGGCTCCGGAAATTATTTTGGGCCGAACCCCTCGGGGGAGTCCCTGACGAGCTGTTAAGCGGATCCATGGGGTCCGTGGGGCCTGTGGGAGGTTTTAAGGGCGTCCCAGAGGCGAAAGAGTGAAAATGGCAGTTTTTTGGCGATTTTCCGTGGGTGTTAGCCCACGGATCGCTGGGGTGGCGCTGGCTCCGGAAATTATTTTGGGCCGAGCCCCTCGGGGGCGTCCCTGACGAGCTGTTAAGCGGATCCATGGGCTCCGTGGGGCCTGTGGGAGGTTTTAAGGGCGTCCCAGAGGCGAAAGAGTGAAAACGGCAGTTTTTTGGCGATTTTCCGTGGGTGTTAGCCCACGGATCGCTGGGGTGGCGCTGGCTCCGGAAATTATTTTGGGCCGAGCCCCTCGGGGGCGTCCCTGACGAGCTGTTAAGCGGATCCATGGGCTCCGTGGGGCCTGTGGTAGGTTTTAAGGGCGTCCCAGAGGCGAAAGAGTGAAAACGGCAGTTTTTTGGCGATTTTCCGTGGGTGTTAGCCCACGGATCGCTGGGGTGGCGCTGGCTCCGGAAATTATTTTGGGCCGAGCTCCTCGGGGGCGTCCCTGACGAGCTGTTAAGCGGATCCATGGGCTCCGTGGGGCCTGTGGGAGGTTATAAGGGCGTCCGAGAGGCGAAAGAGTGAAAACGGCAGTTTTTTGGCGATTTTCCGTTGGTGTTAGCCCACGGATCGCTGGGGTGGCTCTGGCTCCGGAAATTATTTTGGGCCGAGCCCCTCGGGGGCATCCCTGATGAGCTGTTAAGCGGATCCATGGGCTCCGTGGGGCCTGTGGGAGGTTTTAAGGGCGTCCCAGAGGCGAAAGAGTGAAAACGGCAGTTTTTTGGCGATTTTCCGTGGGTGTTAGCCCACGGATCGCTGGGGTGGCGCTGGCTCCGGAAATTATTTTGGGCCGAGCCCCTCGGGGGCGTCCCTGACGAGCTGTTAAGCGGATACATGGGCTCCGTGGGGCCTGTGGGAGGTTTTAAGGGTGTCCCAGAGGCGAAAGAGTGAAAATGGCAGTTTTTTGGCGATTTTCCGTGGGTGTTAGCCCACGTATCGCTGGGGTGGCGCTGGCTCCGGAAATTATTTTGGACCGAGCCCCTCGGGGGCGTCCCTGACGAGCTGTTAAGCGGATCCATGGGCTCCGTGGGGCCTGTGGGAGGTTTTAAGGGCGTGCCAGAGGCGAAAGAGTGAAAACGACAGTTTTTTGGCGATTTTCCGTGGGTGTTAGGCCACGGATCGCTGGGGTGGCGCTGGCTCCGGAAATTATTTTGGGCCGAACCCCTCGGGGGAGTCCCTGACGAGCTGTTAAGCGGATCCATGGGGTCCGTGGGGCCTGTGGGAGGTTTTAAGGGCGTCCCAGAGGCGAAAGAGTGAAAACGGCAGTTTTTTGGCGATTTTCCGTGGGTGTTAGCCCACGGATCGCCGAGGTGGCGCTGGCTCCGGAAATTATTTTGGGCCGAGCCCCTCGGGGGCGTCCCTGACGAGCTGTTAAGCGGATCCATGGGCTCCGTGGGGCCTGTGGGAGGTTTTAAGGGCATCCCAGAGGCGAAAGAGTGAAAACGGCAGTTTTTTGGCGATTTTCCGTGGGTGTTAGCCCACGGATCGCTGGGGTGGCGCTGGCTCCGGAAATTATTTTGGGCCGAGCCCCTCGGGGGCGTCCCTGACGAGCTGTTAAGCGGATCCATGGGCTCCGTGGGGCCTGTGGTAGGTTTTAAGGGCGTCCCAGAGGCGAAAGAGTGAAAACGGCAGTTTTTTGGCGATTTTCCGTGGGTGTTAGCCCACGGATCGCTGGGGTGGCGCTGGCTCCGGAAATTATTTTGGGCCGAGCCCCTCGGGGGCGTCCCTGACGAGCTGTTAAGCGGATCCATGGGCTCCGTGGGGCCTGTGGGAGGTTTTAAGGGCGTCCGAGAGGCGAAAGAGTGAAAACGGCAGTTTTTTGGCGATTTTCCGTTGGTGTTAGCCCACGGATCGCTGGGGTGGCGCTGGCTCCGGAAATTATTTTGGGTCGAGCCCCTCGGGGGCGTCCCTGATGAGCTGTTAAGCGGATCCATGGGCTCCGTGGGGCCTGTGGGAGGTTTTAAGGGCGTCCCAGAGGCGAAAGAGTGAAAACGGCAGTTTTTTTGCGATTTTCCGTGGGTGTTAGCCCACGGATCGCTGGGGTGGCGCTGGCTCCGGAAATTATTTTGGGCCGAGCCCCTCGGGGGCGTCCCTGACGAGCTGTTAAGTGGATCCATGGGCTCCGTGGGGCCTGTGGGAGGTTTTAAGGGTGTCCCAGAGGCGAAAGAATGAAAATGGCAGTTTTTTGGCAATTTTCCGTGGGTGTTAGCCCACGTATCGCTGGGGTGGCGCTGGCTCCGGAAATTATTTTGGGCCGAGCCCCTCGGGGGCGTCCCTGACGAGCTGTTAAGCGGATCCATGGGCTCCGTGGGGCCTGTGGGAGGTTTTAAGGGCGTGCCAGAGGCGAAAGAGTGAAAACGGCAGTTTTTTGGCGATTTTCCGTGGGTGTTAGGCCACGGATCGCTGGGGTGGCGCTGGCTCCGGAAATTATTTTGGGCCGAACCCCTCGGGGGAGTCCCTGACGAGCTGTTAAGCGGATCCATGGGGTCCGTGGGGCCTGTGGGAGGTTTTAAGGGCGTCCCAGAGGCGAAATAGTGAAAACGGCAGTTTTTTGGCGATTTTCCGTGGGTGTTAGCCCACGGATGGCTGGGGTGGCGCTGGCTCCGGAAATTATTTTGGGCCGAGCCCCTCGGGGGCGTCCCTGACGAGCTGTTAAGCAGATCCATGGGCTCCGTGGGGCCTGTGGGAGGTTTTAAGGGCGTCCCAGAGGCAAAAGAGTGAAAACGGCAGTTTTTTGGCGATTTTCCGTGGGTGTTAGCCCACGGATCGCTGGGGTGGCGCTGGCTCCGGAAATTATTTTGGGCCGAGCCCCTCGGGGGCGTCCCTGACGAGCTGTTAAGCGGATCCATGGGCTTCGTGGGGCCTGTGGGAGGTTTTAAGGGCGTCCCAGAGGCGAAAGAGTGAAAACGGCAGTTTTTTGGCGATTTTCCGTGGGTGTTAGCCCACGGATCGCTGGGGTGGCGCTGGCTCCGGAAATTATTTTGGGCCGAGCCCCTCGGGGGCGTCCCTGACGAGCTGTTAAGCGGATCCATGGGCTCCGTGGGGCCTGTGGGAGGTTTTAAGGGCGTCCCAAAGGCGAAAGAGTGAAAACGGCAGTTTTTTGGCGATTTTCCGTGGGTGTTAGCCCACGGATCGCTGGGGTGGCGCTGGCTCCGGAAATTATTTTGGGCCGAGCCCCTCGGGGGCGTCCCTGACGAGCTGTTAAGCGGATCCATGGGCTCCGTGGGGCCTGTGGGAGGTTTTAAGGGCGTCCCAGAGGCGAAAGAGTGAAAACGGCAGTTTTTTGGCGATTTTCCGTAGGTGTTAGCCCACGGATCGCTGGGGTGGCGCTGGCTCCGGAAATTATTTTGGGCCGAGCCCCTCAGGGGCATCCCTGACGAGCTGTTAAGCGGATCCATGGGCTCCGTGGGGCCTGTGGGAGGTTTTAAGGGCGTCCCAGAGGCGAAAGAGTGAAAACGGCAGTTTTTTGGCGATTTTCCGTGGGTGTTAGCCCACGGATCGCTGGGGTGGCGCTGGCTCCGGAAATTATTTTGGGCCGATCCCCTCGGGGGCGTCCCTAACGAGCTGTTAAGCGGATCCATGGGCTCCTTGGGGCCTGTGGGAGGTTTTAAGGGCGTCCCAGAGGCGAAAGAGTGAAAACGGCAGTTTTTTGGCGATTTTCCGTGGGTGTTAGCCCACGGATCGCTGGGGTGGCGCTGGCTCCGAAAATTATTTTGGGCCGAGCCCCTCGGGGGCGTCCCTGACGAGCTGTTAAGCGGATCCATGGGCTCCGTAGTGCCTGTGGGAGGTTTTAAGGGCGTCCCAGAGGTGAAAGAGTGAAAACGGCAGTTTTTTGGCGATTTTCCGTGGGTGTTAGCCCACGGATCGCTGGGGTGGCGCTGGCTCCGGAAATTATTTTGGGCCGAGCCCCTCGGGGGCGTCCCTGACGAGCTGTTAAGCGGATCCATGGGCTCCGTGGGGCCTGTGGGAGGTTTTAAGGGCGTCCCAGAGGCGAAAGAGTGAAAACGGCAGTTTTTTGGCGATTTTCCGTGGGTGTTAGCCCACGGATCGCTGGGGTGGCGCTGGCTCCGGAAATTATTTTGGGCCGAGCCCCTCGGGGGCGTCCCTGACGAGCTGTTATGATGATCCATGGGCTCCGTGGGGCCTGTGGGAGGTTTTAAGGGCGTCCCAGAGGCGAAAGAGTGAAAACGGCAGTTTTTTGGCGATTTTCCGTGGGTGTTAGCCCACGGATCGCTGGGGTGGCGCTGGCTCTGGAAATTATTTTGGGCCAAGCCCCTCGGGGGCATCCCTGACGAGCTGTTAAGTGGATCCATGGGCTCCGTGGGAGGTTTTAAGGGCGTCCCAGAGGCGAAAGAGTGAAAACGGCAGTTTTTTGGCGATTTTCCGTGGGTGTTAGCCCACGGATCGCTGGGGTGGCGCTGGCTCCGGAAATTATTTTGGGCCGAGCCCCTCGGGGTTGTCCCTGACGAGCTTTTAAGCGGATCCATGGGCTCCGTGGGGCCTGTGGGAGGTTTTAAGGGCGTCCCAGAGGCGAAAGAGTGAAAACGGCAGTTTTTTGGCGATTTTCCGTGGGTGTTAGCCCACGGATCGCTGGGGTGGCGCTGGCTTCGGAAATTATTTTGGGCCGAGCCCCTCGGGGGCGTCCCTGACGAGCTGTTAAGCGGATCCATGGGCTCCGTGGGGCCTGTGGGAGGTTTTAAGGACGTCCCAGAGGCGAAAGAGTGAAAACGGCAGTTTTTTGGCGATTTTCCGTGGGTGTTAGCCCACGGATCGCTGGGGTGGCGCTGGCTCCGAAAATCATTTTGGGCCGAGCCCCTCGGGGGCGTCCCTGACGAGCTGTTAAGCGGATCCATGGGCTCCGTGGGGCCTGTGGGAGGTTTTAAGGGCGTCCCAGAGGCGAAAGAGTGAAAACGGCAGTTTTTTGGCGATTTTCCGTGGGTGTTAGCCCACGGATCGCTGGGGTGGCGCTGGCTCCGGAAATTATTTTGGGCCGAGCCCCTCGGGGGCGTCCCTGACGAGCTGTTAAGCGGATCCATGGGCTCCGTGGGGCCTGTGGGAGGTTTTAAGGGCGTCCCAGAGGCGAAAGAGTGAAAACGGCAGTTTTTTGGCAATTTTCCGTGGGTGTTAGCCCACGGATCGCTGGGGTGGCGCTGGCTCCGGAAATTATTTTGGGCCGAACCCCTCGGGGACGTCCCTGACGAGCTTTTAAGCGGATCCATGGGCTCCGTGGGGCCTGTGGGAGGTTTTAAGGGCGTCCCAGAGGCGAAAGAGTGAAAACGGCAGTTTTTTGGCGATTTTCCGTGGGTGTTAGCCCACGGATCGCTGGGGTGGCGCTGGCTCCGGAAATTATTTTGGGCCGAGCCCCTCGGGGGCATCCCTGACGAGCTGTTAAGCGGATCCATGGGCTCCGTGGGGCCTGTGGGAGGTTTTAAGGGCGTCCCAGAGGCGAAAGAGTGAAAACGGCAGTTTTTTGGCGATTTTCCGTGGGTGTTAGCCCACGGATCGCTGGGGTGGCGCTGGCTCCGGAAATTATTTTGGGCCGAGCCCCTCGGGGGCGTCCCTGACGAGCTGTTAAGCGGATCCATGGGCTCCGTGGGGCCTGTGGGAGGTTTTAAGGGCGTCCCAGAGGCGAAAGAGTGAAAACGACAGTTTTTTGGCGATTTTCCGTGGGTGTTAGCCCACGGATCGCTGGGGTGGCGCTGGCTTCGGAAATTATTTTGGGCCGAGCCCCTCGGGGGCGTCCCTGACGAGCTGTTAAGCGGATCCATGGGCTCCGTGGGGCCTGTGGGAGGTTTTAAGGGCGTCCCAGAGGCGAAAGAGTGAAAACGGCAGTTTTTTGGCGATTTTCCATAGGTGTTAGCCCACGGATCGCCGGGGTGGCGCTGGCTTCGGAAATTATTTTGGGCCGAGCCCCTCGGGGGCATCCCTGACGAGCTGTTAAGCGGATCCATGGGCTCCGTGGGGCCTGTGGGAGGTTTTAAGGGCGTCCCAGAGGCGAAAGAGTGAAAACGGCAGTTTTTTGGCGATTTTCCGTGGGTGTTAGCCCACGGATCGCTGGGGTGGCGCTGGCTCCGGAAATTATTTTGGGCCGAGCCCCTCGGGGACGTCCCTGACGAGCTGTTAAGCGGATCCATGGGCTCCGTGGGTCCTGTGGGAGGTTTTAAGGGCGTCCCAGAGGCGAAAGAGTGAAAACGGCAGTTTTTTGGCAATTTTCCGGGGGTGTTAGCCCACGGATCGCTGGGGTGGCGCTGGCTCCGGAAATTATTTTGGGCCGAGCCCCTCAGGGGCGTCCCTGACGAGCTGTTAAGCGGATACATGGGCTCCGTGGGGCCTGTGGGAGGTTTTAAGGGCGTCCCAGAGGCGAAAGAGTGAAAACGGCAGTTTTTTAGCGATTTTCCGTGGGTTAACACCCACGGATCGCTGGGGTGGCGCTGGCTCCGGAAATTATTTTGGGCCGAGCCCCTCGGGGGCGTCCCTGACGAGCTGTTAAGCGGATCCATGGGCTCCGTGGGGCCTGTGGGAGGTTTTAAGGGCGTCCCAGAGGCGAAAGAGTGAAAACGGCAGTTTTTTGGCGATTTTCCGTGGGTGTTAGCCCACGGATCGCTGGGGTGGCGCTGGCTCCGGAAATTATTTTGGGCCGAGCCCCTCGGGGGCATCCCTGACGAGCTGTTAAGCGGATCCATGGGCTCCGTGGGGCCTGTGGAAGGTTTTAAGGACGTCCCAGAGGCAAAAGAGTGAAAACGGCAGTTTTTTGGCGATTTTCCGTGGGTGTTAGCCCACGGATCGCTGGGGTGGCGCTGGCTCCGGAAATTATTTTGGGCCGAGCCCCTCGGGGGCGTCCCTGACGAGATGTTAAGCAGATCCATGGGCTCCGTGGGGCCTGTGGGAGGTTTTAAGGGCATCCCAGAGGCGAAAGAGTGAAAACGGCAGTTTTTTGGCGATTTTCCGTGGGTGTTAGCCCACGGATCGCTGGGGTGGCGCTGGCTCCGGAAATTATTTTGGGCCGAGCCCCTCGGGGGCGTCCCTGACGAGCTGTTAAGCGGATCCATGGGCTCCGTGGGGCCTGTGGGAGGTTTTAAGGGCGTCCCAGAGGCGAAAGAGTGAAAACGGCAGTTTTTTGGCGATTTTCCGTGGGTGTTAGCCCACGGATCGCTGGGGTGGCGCTGGCTCCGGAAATTATTTTGGGCCGAGCCCCTCGGGGGCGTCCCTGACGAGCTGTTAAGCGGATCCATGGGCTCCGTGGGGCCTGCGGGAGGTTTTAAGGGCGTCCCAGAGGCGAAAGAGTGAAAACGGCAGTTTTTTGGCGATTTTCCGTGGGTGTTAGCCCACAGATCGCTAGGGTGGCGCTGGCTCTAGAAATTATTTTGGGCCGAGCCCCTCGGGGGCATCCCTGACGAGCTGTTAAGCGGATCCATGGGCTCCGTGGGGCCTGTGGGAGGTTTTAAGGGCGTCCCAGAGGTGAAAGAGTGAAAACGGCAGTTTTTTGGCGATTTTCCGTGGGTGTTAGCCCACGGATCGCTGGGGTGGCGCTGGCTCCGGAAATTATTTTGGGCCGAGCCCCTCGGGGGCGTCCCTGACGAGCTGTTAAGCAGATCCATGGGCTCCGTGGGGCCTGTGGGAGGTTTTAAGGGCGTCCCAGATGCGAAAGAGTGAAAACAGCAGTTTTTTGGCAATTTTCCGTGGGTGTTAACCCACGGATCGCTGGGGTGGCGCTGGCTCCGGAAATTATTTTGGGCCGAGCCCCTCGGGGGCGTCCCTGACGAGCTGTTAAGCGGATCCATGGGCTCCGTGGGGCCTGTGGGAGGTTTTAAGGGCGTCCCAGAGGCGAAAGAGTGAAAACGGCAGTTTTTTGGCGATTTTCCGTGGGTGTTAGCCCACGGATCGCTGGGGTGGCGCTGGCTCCGGAAATTATTTTGGGCCGAGCCTCTCGGGGGCGTCCCTGACGAGCTGTTAAGCGGATCCATGGGCTCCGTGGGGCCTGTGGGAGGTTTTAAGGGCGTCCCAGAGGCGAAAGAGTGAAAACGGCAGTTTTGTGGCGATTTTCCGTGGGTGCTAGCCCACGGATCGCTGGGGTGGCGCTGGCTCCGGTAATTATTTTAGGCCGAGCCCCTCGGGGGCTTCCCTGACGAGCTGTTAAGCGGATCCATGGGCTCCGTGGGGCCTGTGGGAGGTTTTAAGGGCGTCCCAGAGGCGAAAGAGTGAAAACGGCAGTTTTTTGGCGATTTTCCGTGGGTGTTAGCCCACGGATCGCTGGGGTGGCGCTGGCTCCGGAAATTATTTTGGGCCGAGCCCCTCGGGGGCGACCCTGACGAGCTGTTAAGCGGATCCATGGGCTCCGTGGGGCCTGTGGGAGGTTTTAAGGGCGTCCCAGAGGCGAAAGAGTGAAAACGGCAGTTTTTTGGCGATTTTTCGTGGGTGTTAGCCCACGGATCGCTGGGGTGGCGCTGGCTCCGGAAATTATTTTGGGCCGAGCCCCTCAGGGGCTTCCCTGACGAGCTGTTAAGCGGATCCATGGGCTCCGTGGGGCCTGTGGGAGGTTTTAAGGGCGTCCCAGAGGCGAAAGAGTGAAAACGGCAGTTTTTTGGCGATTTTCCGTGGGTGTTAGCCCACGGATCGCTGGGGTGGCGCTGGCTCTGGAAATTATTTTGGGCCGAGCCCCTCAGGGGCGTCCCTGACGAGCTGTTAAGCGGATCCATGGGCTCCGTGGGGCCAGTGGGAGGTTTTAAGGGCGTCCCAGAGGCGAAAGAGTGAAAACGGCAGTTTTTTGGCGATTTTCCCTGGGTGTTAGCCCACGGATCGCTGCGGTGGCGCTGACTCCGGAAATTATTTTGGGCCGAGCCCCTCGGGGGCGTCCCTGATGAGCTGTTAAGCGGATCCATGGGCTCCGTGGGGCCTGTGGGAGGTTTTAAGGGCGTCCCAGAGGCGAAAGAGTGAAAACGGCAGTTTTTTGGCGATTTTCCGTGGGTGTTAGCCCACGGATCGCCGGGGTGGCGCTGGCTCCGGAAATTATTTTGGGCCGAGCCCCTCGGGGGCGTCCCTGACGAGCTGTTAAGCGGATCCATGGGCTCCGTGGGGCCTGTGGGAGGTTTTAAGGGCGTCCCAGAGGCGAAAGAGTGAAAACGGCAGTTTTTTGGCGATTTTCCGTGGGTGTTAGCCCACGGATCGCCGGGGTGGCGCTGGCTCCGAAAATTATTTTGGGCCGAGCCCCTCGGGGGCGTCCCTGACGAGCTGTTAAGCGGATCCATGGGCTCCGTGGGGCCTGTGGGAGGTTTTAAGGGCGTCCCAGAGGCGAAAGAGTGAAAACGGCAGTTTTGTGGCGATTTTCCGTGGGTGCTAGCCCACGGATCGCTGGGGTGGCGCTGGCTCCGGTAATTATTTTAGGCCGAGCCCCTCGGGGGCTTCCCTGACGAGCTGTTAAGCGGATCCATGGGCTCCGTGGGGCCTGTGGGAGGTTTTAAGGGCGTCCCAGAGGCGAAAGAGTGAAAACGGCAGTTTTTTGGCGATTTTCCGTGGGTGTTAGCCCACGGATCGCTGGGGTGGCGCTGGCTCCGGAAATTATTTTGGGCCGAGCCCCTCGGGGGCGACCCTGACGAGCTGTTAAGCGGATCCATGGGCTCCGTGGGGCCTGTGGGAGGTTTTAAGGGCGTCCCAGAGGCGAAAGAGTGAAAACGGCAGTTTTTTGGCGATTTTTCGTGGGTGTTAGCCCACGGATCGCTGGGGTGGCGCTGGCTCCGGAAATTATTTTGGGCCGAGCCCCTCGGGGGCTTCCCTGACGAGCTGTTAAGCGGATCCATGGGCTCCGTGGGGCCTGTGGGAGGTTTTAAGGGCGTCCCAGAGGCGAAAGAGTGAAAACGGCAGTTTTTTGGCGATTTTCCGTGGGTGTTAGCCCACGGATCGCTGGGGTGGCGCTGGCTCCGGAAATTATTTTGGGCCGAGCCCCTCGGGGGCGTCCCTGACGAGCTGTTAAGCGGATCCATGGGCTCCGTGGGGCCAGTGGGAGGTTTTAAGGGCGTCCCAGAGGCGAAAGAGTGAAAACGGCAGTTTTTTGGCGATTTTCCGTGGGTGTTAGCCCACGGATCGCTGCGGTGGCGCTGACTCCGGAAATTATTTTGGGCCGAGCCCCTCGGGGGCGTCCCTGATGAGCTGTTAAGCGGATCCATGGGCTCCGTGGGGCCTGTGGGAGGTTTTAAGGGCGTCCCAGAGGCGAAAGAGTGAAAACGGCAGTTTTTTGGCGATTTTCCGTGGGTGTTAGCCCACGGATCGCCGGGGTGGCGCTGGCTCCGGAAATTATTTTGGGCCGAGCCCCTCGGGGGCGTCCCTGACGAGCTGTTAAGCGGATCCATGGGCTCCGTGGGGCCTGTGGGAGGTTTTAAGGGCGTCCCAGAGGCGAAAGAGTGAAAACGGCAGTTTTTTGGCGATTTTCCGTGGGTGTTAGCCCACGGATCGCCGGGGTGGCGCTGGCTCCGAAAATTATTTTGGGCCGAGCCCCTCGGGGGCGTCCCTGACGAGCTGTTAAGCGGATCCATGGGCTCCGTGGGGCCTGTGGGAGGTTTTAAGGGCGTCCCAGAGGCGAAAGAGTGAAAACGGCAGTTTTTTGGCGATTTTCCGTGGGTGTTAGCCCACGGATCGCTGGGGTGGCGCTGGCTCCGGAAATTATTTTGGGCCGAGCCCCTCGGGGGCATCCCTGACGAGCTGTTAAGCGGATCCATGGGCTCCGTGGGGCCTGTGGGAGGTTTTAAGGGCGTCCCAGAGGCGAAAGAGTGAAAACGGCAGTTTTTTGGCGATTTTCCGTGGGTGTTAGCCCACGGATCGCCGGGGTGGCGCTGGCTCCGGAAATTATTTTGGGCCGAGCCCCTCGGGGGCGTCCCTGACGAGCTGTTAAGCGGATCCATGGGCTCCGTGGGGCCTGTGGGAGGTTTTAAGGGCGTCCCAGAGGCGAAAGAGTGAAAACGGCAGTTTTTTGGCGATTTTCCGTGGGTGTTAGCCCACGGATCGCCGGGGTGGCGCTGGCTCCGAAAATTATTTTGGGCCGAGCCCCTCGGGGGCGTCCCTGACGAGCTGTTAAGCGGATCCATGGGCTCCGTGGGGCCTGTGGGAGGTTTTAAGGGCGTCCCAGAGGCGAAAGAGTGAAAACGGCAGTTTTTTGGCGATTTTCCGTGGGTGTTAGCCCACGGATCGCTGGGGTGGCGCTGGCTCCGGAAATTATTTTGGGCCGAGCCCCTCGGGGGCATCCCTGACGAGCTGTTAAGCGGATCCATGGGCTCCGTGGGGCCTGTGGGAGGTTTTAAGGGCGTCCCAGAGGCGAAAGAGTGAAAACGGCAGTTTTTTGGCGATTTTCCGTGGGTGTTAGCCCACGGATCGCTGGGGTGGCGCTGGCTCCGGAAATTATTTTGGGCCGAGCCCCTCGGGGGCGTCCCTGACGAGCTGTTAAGCGGATCCATGGGCTCCGTGGGGCCAGTGGGAGGTTTTAAGGGCGTCCCAGAGGCGAAAGAGTGAAAACGGCAGTTTTTTGGCGATTTTCCGTGGGTGTTAGCCCACGGATCGCTGCGGTGGCGCTGACTCCGGAAATTATTTTGGGCCGAGCCCCTCGGGGGCGTCCCTGATGAGCTGTTAAGCGGATCCATGGGCTCCGTGGGGCCTGTGGGAGGTTTTAAGGGCGTCCCAGAGGCGAAAGAGTGAAAACGGCAGTTTTTTGGCGATTTTCCGTGGGTGTTAGCCCACGGATCGCCGGGGTGGCGCTGGCTCCGGAAATTATTTTGGGCCGAGCCCCTCGGGGGCGTCCCTGACGAGCTGTTAAGCGGATCCATGGGCTCCGTGGGGCCTGTGGGAGGTTTTAAGGGCGTCCCAGAGGCGAAAGAGTGAAAACGGCAGTTTTTTGGCGATTTTCCGTGGGTGTTAGCCCACGGATCGCCGGGGTGGCGCTGGCTCCGAAAATTATTTTGGGCCGAGCCCCTCGGGGGCGTCCCTGACGAGCTGTTAAGCGGATCCATGGGCTCCGTGGGGCCTGTGGGAGGTTTTAAGGGCGTCCCAGAGGCGAAAGAGTGAAAACGGCAGTTTTTTGGCAATTTTCCGTGGGTGTTAGCCCACGGATCGCCGGGGTGGCGCTGGCTCCGGAAATTATTTTGGGCCGAGCCCATCGGGGGCGTCCCTGAAGAGCTGTTAAGCGGATCCATGGGCTCCGTGGGGCCTGTGGGAGGTTTTAAGGGCGTCCCAGAGGCGAAAGAGTGAAAACGGCAGTTTTTTGGCGATTTTCCGTGGGTGTCAGCACACGGATCGCTGGGGTGGCGCTGGCTCCGGAAATTATTTTGGGCCGAGCCCCTCGGGGGCTTCCCTGACGAGCTGTTAAGCGGATCCATGGGCTCCGTGGGGCCTGTGGGAGGTTTTAAGGGTGTCCCAGAGGCGAAAGAGTGAAAACGGCAGTTTTTTGGCGATTTTCCGTGGGTGTTAGCCCACGGATCGCTGGGGTGGCGCTGGCTCCGAAAATTATTTTGGGCCGAGCCCCTCGGGGGCGTCCCTGACGAGCTGTTAAGTGGATCCATGGGCTCCGTGGGGCCTGTGGGAGGTTTTAAGGGCGTCCCAGAGGCGAAAGAGTGAAAACGGCAGTTTTTTGGCGATTTTCCGTGGGTGTTAGCCCACGGATCGCTGGGGTGGCGCTGGCTCCGGAAATTATTTTGGGCCGAGCCCCTCGGGGGCGTCCCTGACGAGCTGTTAAGCGGATCCATGGGCTCCGTGGGGCCTGTGGGAGGTTTTAAGGGCGTCCCAGAAGCGAATGAGTGAAAACAGCAGTTTTTTGGCAATTTTCCGTGGGTGTTAACCCACGGATCGCTGGGGTGGCGCTGGCTCCGGAAATTATTTTGGGCCGAGCCCCTCGGGGGCGTCCCTGACGAGCTGTTAAGCGGATCCATGGGCTCCGTGGGGCCTGTGGGAGGTTTTAAGGGCGTCCCAGAGGCGAAAGAGTGAAAACGGCAGTTTTTTGGCGATTTTCCGTGGGTGTTAGCCCACGGATCGCTGGGGTGGCGCTGGCTCCGGAAATTATTTTGGGCCGAGCCTCTCGGGGGCGTCCCTGACGAGCTGTTAAGCGGATCCATGGGCTCCGTGGGGCCTGTGGGAGGTTTTAAGGGCGTCCCAGAGGCGAAAGAGTGAAAACGGCAGTTTTGTGGCGATTTTCCGTGGGTGCTAGCCCACGGATCGCTGGGGTGGCGCTGGCTCCGGTAATTATTTAGGGCCGAGCCCCTCGGGGGCTTCCCTGACGAGCTGTTAAGCGGATCCATGGGCTCCGTGGGGCCTGTGGGAGGTTTTAAGGGCGTCCCAGAGGCGAAAGAGTGAAAACGGCAGTTTTTTGGCGATTTTCCGTGGGTGTTAGCCCACGGATCGCTGGGGTGGCGCTGGCTCCGGAAATTATTTTGGGCCGAGCCCCTCGGGGGCGTACCTGACGAGCTGTTAAGCGGATCCATGGGCTCCGTGGGGCCTGTGGGAGGTTTTAAGGGCGTCCCAGAGGCGAAAGAGTGAAAACGGCAGTTTTGTGGCGATTTTCCGTGGGTGCTAGCCCACGGATCGCTGGGGTGGCGCTGGCTCCGGTAATTATTTAGGGCCGAGCCCCTCGGGGGCTTCCCTGACGAGCTGTTAAGCGGATCCATGGGCTCCGTGGGGCCTGTGGGAGGTTTTAAGGGCGTCCCAGAGGCGAAAGAGTGAAAACGGCAGTTTTTTGGCGATTTTCCGTGGGTGTTAGCCCACGGATCGCTGCGGTGGCGCTGACTCCGGAAATTATTTTGGGCCGAGCCCCTCGGGGGCGTCCCTGATGAGCTGTTAAGCGGATCCATGGGCTCCGTGGGGCCTGTGGGAGGTTTTAAGGGCGTCCCAGAGGCGAAAGAGTGAAAACGGCAGTTTTTTGGCGATTTTCCGTGGGTGTTAGCCCACGGATCGCCGGGGTGGCGCTGGCTCCGGAAATTATTTTGGGCCGAGCCCCTCGGGGGCGTCCCTGACGAGCTGTTAAGCGGATCCATGGGCTCCGTGGGGCCTGTGGGAGGTTTTAAGGGCGTCCCAGAGGCGAAAGAGTGAAAACGGCAGTTTTTTGGCGATTTTCCGTGGGTGTTAGCCCACGGATCGCCGGGGTGGCGCTGGCTCCGAAAATTATTTTGGGCCGAGCCCCTCAGGGGCGTCCCTGACGAGCTGTTAAGCGGATCCATGGGCTCCGTGGGGCCTGTGGGAGGTTTTAAGGGCGTCCCAGAGGCGAAAGAGTGAAAACGGCAGTTTTTTGGCAATTTTCCGTGGGTGTTAGCCCACGGATCGCCGGGGTGGCGCTGGCTCCGGAAATTATTTTGGGCCGAGCCCATCGGGGGCGTCCCTGAAGAGCTGTTAAGCGGATCCATGGGCTCCGTGGGGCCTGTGGGAGGTTTTAAGGGCGTCCCAGAGGCGAAAGAGTGAAAACGGCAGTTTTTTGGCGATTTTCCGTGGGTGTCAGCACACGGATCGCTGGGGTGGCGCTGGCTCCGGAAATTATTTTGGGCCGAGCCCCTCGGGGGCTTCCCTGACGAGCTGTTAAGCGGATCCATGGGCTCCGTGGGGCCTGTGGGAGGTTTTAAGGGTGTCCCAGAGGCGAAAGAGTGAAAACGGCAGTTTTTTGGCGATTTTCCGTGGGTGTTAGCCCACGGATCGCTGGGGTGGCGCTGGCTCCGAAAATTATTTTGGGCCGAGCCCCTCGGGGGCGTCCCTGACGAGCTGTTAAGTGGATCCATGGGCTCCGTGGGGCCTGTGGGAGGTTTTAAGGGCGTCCCAGAGGCGAAAGAGTGAAAACGGCAGTTTTTTGGCGATTTTCCGTGGGTGTTAGCCCACGGATCGCTGGGGTGGCGCTGGCTCCGGAAATTATTTTGGGCCGAGCCCCTCGGGGGCGTCCCTGACGAGCTGTTAAGCGGATCCATGGGCTCCGTGGGGCCTGTGGGAGGTTTTAAGGGCGTCCCAGAAGCGAATGAGTGAAAACAGCAGTTTTTTGGCAATTTTCCGTGGGTGTTAACCCACGGATCGCTGGGGTGGCGCTGGCTCCGGAAATTATTTTGGGCCGAGCCCCTCGGGGGCGTCCCTGACGAGCTGTTAAGCGGATCCATGGGCTCCGTGGGGCCAGTGGGAGGTTTTAAGGGCGTCCCAGAGGCGAAAGAGTGAAAACGGCAGTTTTTTGGCGATTTTCCCTGGGTGTTAGCCCACGGATCGCTGCGGTGGCGCTGACTCCGGAAATTATTTTGGGCCGAGCCCCTCGGGGGCGTCCCTGATGAGCTGTTAAGCGGATCCATGGGCTCCGTGGGGCCTGTGGGAGGTTTTAAGGGCGTCCCAGAGGCGAAAGAGTGAAAACGGCAGTTTTTTGGCGATTTTCCGTGGGTGTTAGCCCACGGATCGCCGGGGTGGCGCTGGCTCCGGAAATTATTTTGGGCCGAGCCCCTCGGGGGCGTCCCTGACGAGCTGTTAAGCGGATCCATGGGCTCCGTGGGGCCTGTGGGAGGTTTTAAGGGCGTCCCAGAGGCGAAAGAGTGAAAACGGCAGTTTTTTGGCGATTTTCCGTGGGTGTTAGCCCACGGATCGCCGGGGTGGCGCTGGCTCCGAAAATTATTTTGGGCCGAGCCCCTCGGGGGCGTCCCTGACGAGCTGTTAAGCGGATCCATGGGCTCCGTGGGGCCTGTGGGAGGTTTTAAGGGCGTCCCAGAGGCGAAAGAGTGAAAACGGCAGTTTTGTGGCGATTTTCCGTGGGTGCTAGCCCACGGATCGCTGGGGTGGCGCTGGCTCCGGTAATTATTTTAGGCCGAGCCCCTCGGGGGCTTCCCTGACGAGCTGTTAAGCGGATCCATGGGCTCCGTGGGGCCTGTGGGAGGTTTTAAGGGCGTCCCAGAGGCGAAAGAGTGAAAACGGCAGTTTTTTGGCGATTTTCCGTGGGTGTTAGCCCACGGATCGCTGGGGTGGCGCTGGCTCCGGAAATTATTTTGGGCCGAGCCCCTCGGGGGCGACCCTGACGAGCTGTTAAGCGGATCCATGGGCTCCGTGGGGCCTGTGGGAGGTTTTAAGGGCGTCCCAGAGGCGAAAGAGTGAAAACGGCAGTTTTTTGGCGATTTTTCGTGGGTGTTAGCCCACGGATCGCTGGGGTGGCGCTGGCTCCGGAAATTATTTTGGGCCGAGCCCCTCGGGGGCTTCCCTGACGAGCTGTTAAGCGGATCCATGGGCTCCGTGGGGCCTGTGGGAGGTTTTAAGGGCGTCCCAGAGGCGAAAGAGTGAAAACGGCAGTTTTTTGGCGATTTTCCGTGGGTGTTAGCCCACGGATCGCTGGGGTGGCGCTGGCTCCGGAAATTATTTTGGGCCGAGCCCCTCGGGGGCGTCCCTGACGAGCTGTTAAGCGGATCCATGGGCTCCGTGGGGCCAGTGGGAGGTTTTAAGGGCGTCCCAGAGGCGAAAGAGTGAAAACGGCAGTTTTTTGGCGATTTTCCGTGGGTGTTAGCCCACGGATCGCTGCGGTGGCGCTGACTCCGGAAATTATTTTGGGCCGAGCCCCTCGGGGGCGTCCCTGATGAGCTGTTAAGCGGATCCATGGGCTCCGTGGGGCCTGTGGGAGGTTTTAAGGGCGTCCCAGAGGCGAAAGAGTGAAAACGGCAGTTTTTTGGCGATTTTCCGTGGGTGTTAGCCCACGGATCGCCGGGGTGGCGCTGGCTCCGGAAATTATTTTGGGCCGAGCCCCTCGGGGGCGTCCCTGACGAGCTGTTAAGCGGATCCATGGGCTCCGTGGGGCCTGTGGGAGGTTTTAAGGGCGTCCCAGAGGCGAAAGAGTGAAAACGGCAGTTTTTTGGCGATTTTCCGTGGGTGTTAGCCCACGGATCGCCGGGGTGGCGCTGGCTCCGAAAATTATTTTGGGCCGAGCCCCTCGGGGGCGTCCCTGACGAGCTGTTAAGCGGATCCATGGGCTCCGTGGGGCCTGTGGGAGGTTTTAAGGGCGTCCCAGAGGCGAAAGAGTGAAAACGGCAGTTTTTTGGCGATTTTCCGTGGGTGTTAGCCCACGGATCGCTGGGGTGGCGCTGGCTCCGGAAATTATTTTGGGCCGAGCCCCTCGGGGGCATCCCTGACGAGCTGTTAAGCGGATCCATGGGCTCCGTGGGGCCTGTGGGAGGTTTTAAGGGCGTCCCAGAGGCGAAAGAGTGAAAACGGCAGTTTTTTGGCGATTTTCCGTGGGTGTTAGCCCACGGATCGCTGGGGTGGCGCTGGCTCCGGAAATTATTTTGGGCCGAGCCCCTCGGGGGCGTCCCTGACGAGCTGTTAAGCGGATCCATGGGCTCCGTGGGGCCAGTGGGAGGTTTTAAGGGCGTCCCAGAGGCGAAAGAGTGAAAACGGCAGTTTTTTGGCGATTTTCCGTGGGTGTTAGCCCACGGATCGCTGCGGTGGCGCTGACTCCGGAAATTATTTTGGGCCGAGCCCCTCGGGGGCGTCCCTGATGAGCTGTTAAGCGGATCCATGGGCTCCGTGGGGCCTGTGGGAGGTTTTAAGGGCGTCCCAGAGGCGAAAGAGTGAAAACGGCAGTTTTTTGGCGATTTTCCGTGGGTGTTAGCCCACGGATCGCCGGGGTGGCGCTGGCTCCGGAAATTATTTTGGGCCGAGCCCCTCGGGGGCGTCCCTGACGAGCTGTTAAGCGGATCCATGGGCTCCGTGGGGCCTGTGGGAGGTTTTAAGGGCGTCCCAGAGGCGAAAGAGTGAAAACGGCAGTTTTTTGGCGATTTTCCGTGGGTGTTAGCCCACGGATCGCCGGGGTGGCGCTGGCTCCGAAAATTATTTTGGGCCGAGCCCCTCGGGGGCGTCCCTGACGAGCTGTTAAGCGGATCCATGGGCTCCGTGGGGCCTGTGGGAGGTTTTAAGGGCGTCCCAGAGGCGAAAGAGTGAAAACGGCAGTTTTTTGGCAATTTTCCGTGGGTGTTAGCCCACGGATCGCCGGGGTGGCGCTGGCTCCGGAAATTATTTTGGGCCGAGCCCATCGGGGGCGTCCCTGAAGAGCTGTTAAGCGGATCCATGGGCTCCGTGGGGCCTGTGGGAGGTTTTAAGGGCGTCCCAGAGGCGAAAGAGTGAAAACGGCAGTTTTTTGGCGATTTTCCGTGGGTGTCAGCACACGGATCGCTGGGGTGGCGCTGGCTCCGGAAATTATTTTGGGCCGAGCCCCTCGGGGGCTTCCCTGACGAGCTGTTAAGCGGATCCATGGGCTCCGTGGGGCCTGTGGGAGGTTTTAAGGGTGTCCCAGAGGCGAAAGAGTGAAAACGGCAGTTTTTTGGCGATTTTCCGTGGGTGTTAGCCCACGGATCGCTGGGGTGGCGCTGGCTCCGAAAATTATTTTGGGCCGAGCCCCTCGGGGGCGTCCCTGACGAGCTGTTAAGTGGATCCATGGGCTCCGTGGGGCCTGTGGGAGGTTTTAAGGGCGTCCCAGAGGCGAAAGAGTGAAAACGGCAGTTTTTTGGCGATTTTCCGTGGGTGTTAGCCCACGGATCGCTGGGGTGGCGCTGGCTCCGGAAATTATTTTGGGCCGAGCCCCTCGGGGGCGTCCCTGACGAGCTGTTAAGCGGATCCATGGGCTCCGTGGGGCCTGTGGGAGGTTTTAAGGGCGTCCCAGAAGCGAATGAGTGAAAACAGCAGTTTTTTGGCAATTTTCCGTGGGTGTTAACCCACGGATCGCTGGGGTGGCGCTGGCTCCGGAAATTATTTTGGGCCGAGCCCCTCGGGGGCGTCCCTGACGAGCTGTTAAGCGGATCCATGGGCTCCGTGGGGCCTGTGGGAGGTTTTAAGGGCGTCCCAGAGGCGAAAGAGTGAAAACGGCAGTTTTTTGGCGATTTTCCGTGGGTGTTAGCCCACGGATCGCTGGGGTGGCGCTGGCTCCGGAAATTATTTTGGGCCGAGCCTCTCGGGGGCGTCCCTGACGAGCTGTTAAGCGGATCCATGGGCTCCGTGGGGCCTGTGGGAGGTTTTAAGGGCGTCCCAGAGGCGAAAGAGTGAAAACGGCAGTTTTGTGGCGATTTTCCGTGGGTGCTAGCCCACGGATCGCTGGGGTGGCGCTGGCTCCGGTAATTATTTAGGGCCGAGCCCCTCGGGGGCTTCCCTGACGAGCTGTTAAGCGGATCCATGGGCTCCGTGGGGCCTGTGGGAGGTTTTAAGGGCGTCCCAGAGGCGAAAGAGTGAAAACGGCAGTTTTTTGGCGATTTTCCGTGGGTGTTAGCCCACGGATCGCTGGGGTGGCGCTGGCTCCGGAAATTATTTTGGGCCGAGCCCCTCGGGGGCGTACCTGACGAGCTGTTAAGCGGATCCATGGGCTCCGTGGGGCCTGTGGGAGGTTTTAAGGGCGTCCCAGAGGCGAAAGAGTGAAAACGGCAGTTTTGTGGCGATTTTCCGTGGGTGCTAGCCCACGGATCGCTGGGGTGGCGCTGGCTCCGGTAATTATTTAGGGCCGAGCCCCTCGGGGGCTTCCCTGACGAGTTGTTAAGCGGATCCATGGGCTCCGTGGGGCCTGTGGGAGGTTTTAAGGGCGTCCCAGAGGCGAAAGAGTGAAAACGGCAGTTTTTTGGCGATTTTCCGTGGGTGTTAGCCCACGGATCGCTGCGGTGGCGCTGACTCCGGAAATTATTTTGGGCCGAGCCCCTCGGGGGCGTCCCTGATGAGCTGTTAAGCGGATCCATGGGCTCCGTGGGGCCTGTGGGAGGTTTTAAGGGCGTCCCAGAGGCGAAAGAGTGAAAACGGCAGTTTTTTGGCGATTTTCCGTGGGTGTTAGCCCACGGATCGCCGGGGTGGCGCTGGCTCCGGAAATTATTTTGGGCCGAGCCCCTCGGGGGCGTCCCTGACGAGCTGTTAAGCGGATCCATGGGCTCCGTGGGGCCTGTGGGAGGTTTTAAGGGCGTCCCAGAGGCGAAAGAGTGAAAACGGCAGTTTTTTGGCGATTTTCCGTGGGTGTTAGCCCACGGATCGCCGGGGTGGCGCTGGCTCCGAAAATTATTTTGGGCCGAGCCCCTCAGGGGCGTCCCTGACGAGCTGTTAAGCGGATCCATGGGCTCCGTGGGGCCTGTGGGAGGTTTTAAGGGCGTCCCAGAGGCGAAAGAGTGAAAACGGCAGTTTTTTGGCAATTTTCCGTGGGTGTTAGCCCACGGATCGCCGGGGTGGCGCTGGCTCCGGAAATTATTTTGGGCCGAGCCCATCGGGGGCGTCCCTGAAGAGCTGTTAAGCGGATCCATGGGCTCCGTGGGGCCTGTGGGAGGTTTTAAGGGCGTCCCAGAGGCGAAAGAGTGAAAACGGCAGTTTTTTGGCGATTTTCCGTGGGTGTCAGCACACGGATCGCTGGGGTGGCGCTGGCTCCGGAAATTATTTTGGGCCGAGCCCCTCGGGGGCTTCCCTGACGAGCTGTTAAGCGGATCCATGGGCTCCGTGGGGCCTGTGGGAGGTTTTAAGGGTGTCCCAGAGGCGAAAGAGTGAAAACGGCAGTTTTTTGGCGATTTTCCGTGGGTGTTAGCCCACGGATCGCTGGGGTGGCGCTGGCTCCGAAAATTATTTTGGGCCGAGCCCCTCGGGGGCGTCCCTGACGAGCTGTTAAGTGGATCCATGGGCTCCGTGGGGCCTGTGGGAGGTTTTAAGGGCGTCCCAGAGGCGAAAGAGTGAAAACGGCAGTTTTTTGGCGATTTTCCGTGGGTGTTAGCCCACGGATCGCTGGGGTGGCGCTGGCTCCGGAAATTATTTTGGGCCGAGCCCCTCGGGGGCGTCCCTGACGAGCTGTTAAGCGGATCCATGGGCTCCGTGGGGCCTGTGGGAGGTTTTAAGGGCGTCCCAGAAGCGAATGAGTGAAAACAGCAGTTTTTTGGCAATTTTCCGTGGGTGTTAACCCACGGATCGCTGGGGTGGCGCTGGCTCCGGAAATTATTTTGGGCCGAGCCCCTCGGGGGCGTCCCTGACGAGCTGTTAAGCGGATCCATGGGCTCCGTGGGGCCTGTGGGAGGTTTTAAGGGCGTCCCAGAGGCGAAAGAGTGAAAACGGCAGTTTTTTGGCGATTTTCCGTGGGTGTTAGCCCACGGATCGCTGGGGTGGCGCTGGCTCCGGAAATTATTTTGGGCCGAGCCTCTCGGGGGCGTCCCTGACGAGCTGTTAAGCGGATCCATGGGCTCCGTGGGGCCTGTGGGAGGTTTTAAGGGCGTCCCAGAGGCGAAAGAGTGAAAACGGCAGTTTTGTGGCGATTTTCCGTGGGTGCTAGCCCACGGATCGCTGGGGTGGCGCTGGCTCCGGTAATTATTTAGGGCCGAGCCCCTCGGGGGCTTCCCTGACGAGCTGTTAAGCGGATCCATGGGCTCCGTGGGGCCTGTGGGAGGTTTTAAGGGCGTCCCAGAGGCGAAAGAGTGAAAACGGCAGTTTTTTGGCGATTTTCCGTGGGTGTTAGCCCACGGATCGCTGGGGTGGCGCTGGCTCCGGAAATTATTTTGGGCCGAGCCCCTCGGGGGCGTACCTGACGAGCTGTTAAGCGGATCCATGGGCTCCGTGGGGCCTGTGGGAGGTTTTAAGGGCGTCCCAGAGGCGAAAGAGTGAAAACGGCAGTTTTGTGGCGATTTTCCGTGGGTGCTAGCCCACGGATCGCTGGGGTGGCGCTGGCTCCGGTAATTATTTAGGGCCGAGCCCCTCGGGGGCTTCCCTGACGAGCTGTTAAGCGGATCCATGGGCTCCGTGGGGCCTGTGGGAGGTTTTAAGGGCGTCCCAGAGGCGAAAGAGTGAAAACGGCAGTTTTTTGGCGATTTTCCGTGGGTGTTAGCCCACGGATCGCTGGGGTGGCGCTGGCTCCGGAAATTATTTTGGGCCGAGCCCCTCGGGGGCGTACCTGACGAGCTGTTAAGCGGATCCATGGGCTCCGTGGGGCCTGTGGGAGGTTTTAAGGGCGTCCCAGAGGCGAAAGAGTGAAAACGGCAGTTTTTTGGCGATTTTTCGTGGGTGTTAGCCCACGGATCGCTGGGGTGGCGCTGGCTCCGGAAATTATTTTGGGCCGAGCCCCTCGGGGGCTTCCCTGACGAGCTGTTAAGCGGATCCATGGGCTCCGTGGGGCCTGTGGGAGGTTTTAAGGGCGTCCCAGAGGCGAAAGAGTGAAAACGGCAGTTTTTTGGCGATTTTCCGTGGGTGTTAGCCCACGGATCGCTGGGGTGGCGCTGGCTCCGGAAATTATTTTGGGCCGAGCCCCTCGGGGGCGTCCCTGACGAGCTGTTAAGCGGATCCATGGGCTCCGTGGGGCCTGTGGGAGGTTTTAAGGGCGTCCCAGAGGCGAAAGAGTGAAAACGGCAGTTTTTTGGCGATTTTTCGTGGGTGTTAGCCCACGGATCGCTGGGGTGGCGCTGGCTCCGGAAATTATTTTGGGCCGAGCCCCTCGGGGGCGTCCCTGACGAGCTGTTAAGCGGATCCATGGGCTCCGTGGGCCTGTGGGAGGTTTTAAGGGCGTCCCAGAGGCGAAAGAGTGAAAACGGCAGTTTTTTGGCGATTTTCCGTGGGTGTTAGCCCACGGATCGCTGGGGTGGCGCTGGCTCCGGAAATTATTTTGGGCCGAGCCCCTCGGGGGCGTCCCTGAAGAGCTGTTAAGCGGATCCATGGGCTCCGTGGGGCCTGTGGGAGGTTTTAAGGGCGTCCCAGAGGCGAAAGAGTGAAAACGGCAGTTTTATGGCGATTTTCCGTGGGTGTTAGCCCACGGATCGCCGGGGTGTCGCTGGCTCCGGAAATTATTTTGGGCCGAGCCCCTCGGGGGCATCCCTGACGAGCTGTTAAGCGGATCCATGGGGTCCGTGGGGCCTGTGGGAGGTTTTAAGGGCATCCCAGAGGCGAAAGAGTGAAAACGGTAGTTTTTTGGCGATTTTCCGTGGGTGTTAGCCCACGGATCGCTGCGGTGGCGCTGGCTCCGAAAATTATTTTGGGCCGAGCCCCTCGGGGGCATCCCTGACGAGCTGTTAAGCGGATACATAGGCTCCGTGGGGCCTGTGGGAGGTTTTAAGGGCGTCCCATAGGCGAAAGAGTGAAAACGGCAGTTTTTTGGCGATTTTCCGTGGGTGTTAGCCCACGGATCGCTGGGGTGGCGCTGGCTCCGGAAATTATTTTGGGCCGAGCCCCTCGGGGGCGTCCTTGACAAGCTGTTAAGCGGATCCATGGGCTCCGTGGGGCCTGTGGGAGGTTTTAAGGGCATCCCAGAGGCGAAAGAGTGAAAACGGCAGTTTTTTGGCGATTTTCCGTGGGTGTTAGCCCACGGATCGCTGGGGTGGCGCTGGCTCCGGAAATTATTTTGGGCCGAGCCCCTTGGGGGCGTCCCTGACGAGCTGTTAAGCGGATCCATGGGCTCCGTGGGGCCTGTGGGAGGTTTTAAGGGCGTCCCAGAGGCGAAAGAGTGAAAACGGCAGTTTTTTGGCGATTTTCCGTGGGTGTTAGCCCACGGATCGCCGGGGTGGCGCTGGCTCCGGAAATTATTTTGGGCCGAGCCCCTCGGGGGCGTCCCTGACGAGCTGTTAAGCGGATCCATGGGCTCCGTGGGGCCTGTGGGAGGTTTTAAGGGCGTCCCAGAGGCGAAAGAGTGAAAACGGCAGTTTTTTGGCGATTTTCCGTGGGTGTTAGCCCACGGATCGCCGGGGTGGCGCTGGCTCCGAAAATTATTTTGGGCCGAGCCCCTCGGGGGCGTCCCTGACGAGCTGTTAAGCGGATCCATGGGCTCCGTGGGGCCTGTGGGAGGTTTTAAGGGCGTCCCAGAGGCGAAAGAGTGAAAACGGCAGTTTTTTGGCAATTTTCCGTGGGTGTTAGCCCACGGATCGCCGGGGTGGCGCTGGCTCCGAAAATTATTTTGGGCCGAGCCCCTCGGGGGCGTCCCTGAAGAGCTGTTAAGCGGATCCATGGGCTCCGTGGGGCCTGTGGGAGGTTTTAAGGGCGTCCCAGAGGCGAAAGAGTGAAAACGGCAGTTTTTTGGCGATTCTCCGTGGGTGTCAGCCCACGGATCGCTGGGGTGGCGCTGGCTCCGGAAATTATTTTGGGCCGAGCCCCTCGGGGGCGTCCCTGACGAGCTGTTAAGCGGATCCATGGGCTCCGTGGGGCCTGTGGGAGGTTTTAAGGGCGTCCCAGAGGCGAAAGAGTGAAAACGGCAGTTTTTTGGCGATTTTCCGTGGGTGTTAGCCCACGGATCGCTGGGGTGGCGCTGGCTCCGAAAATTATTTTGGTTCGAGCCCCTCGGGGGCGTCCCTGACGAGCTGTTAAGCGGATCCATGGGCTCCGTGGGGCCTGTGGGAGGTTTTAAGGGCGTCCCAGAGGCGAAAGAGTGAAAACGGCAGTTTTTTGGCGATTTTCCGTGGGTGTTAGCCCACGGATCGCTGGGGTGGCGCTGGCTCCGGAAATTATTTTGGGCTGAGCCCCTCGGGGGCATCCCTGACGAGCTGTTAAGCGGATCCATGGGCTCCGTGGGGCCTGTGGGAGGTTTTAAGGGCGTCCCAGAGGCGAAAGAGTGAAAACGGCAGTTTTTTGGCGATTTTCCGTGGGTGTTAGCCCACGGATCGCTGGGGTGGCGCTGGCTCCGGAAATTATTTTGGGCCGAGCCCCTCGGGGGCGTTCCTGACGAGCTGTTAAGCGGATCCATGGGCTCCGTGGGGCCTGTGGGAGGTTTTAAGGGCGTCCCAGAGGCGAAAGAGTGAAAACGGCAGTTTTTTGGCGATTTTCCGTGGGTGTTAGCCCACGGATCGCTGGGGTGGCGCTGGCTCCGAAAATTATTTTGGGCCGAGCCCCTCGGGGGCGTCCCTGACGAGCTGTTAAGCGGATACATAGGCTCCGTGGGGCCTGTGGGAGGTTTTAAGGGCGTCCCATAGGCGAAAGAGTGAAAACGGCAGTTTTTTGGCGATTTTCCGTGGGTGTTAGCCCACGGATCGCTGGGGTGGCGCTGGCTCCGGAAATTATTTTGGGCCGAGCCCCTCGGGGGCGTCCTTGACAAGCTGTTAAGCGGATCCATGGGCTCCGTGGGGCCTGTGGGAGGTTTTAAGGGCATCCCAGAGGCGAAAGAGTGAAAACGGCAGTTTTTTGGCGATTTTCCGTGGGTGTTAGCCCACGGATCGCTGGGGTGGCGCTGGCTCCGGAAATTATTTTGGGCCGAGCCCCTTGGGGGCGTCCCTGACGAGCTGTTAAGCGGATCCATGGGCTCCGTGGGGCCTGTGGGAGGTTTTAAGGGCGTCCCAGAGGCGAAAGAGTGAAAACGGCAGTTTTTTGGCGATTTTCCGTGGGTGTTAGCCCACGGATCGCTGGGGTGGCGCTGGCTCCGGAAATTATTTTGGGCCGAGCCCCTCGGGGGCATCCCTGACGAGCTGTTAAGCGGATCCATGGGCTCCGTGGGGCCTGTGGGAGGTTTTAAGGGCGTCCCAGAGGCGAAAGAGTGAAAACGGCAGTTTTTTGGCGATTTTCCGTGGGTGTTAGCCCACGGATCGCTGGGGTGGCGCTGGCTCCGGAAATTATTTTGGGCCGAGCCCCTCGGGGGCATCCCTGACGAGCTGTTAAGCGGATCCATGGGCTCCGTGGGGCCTGTGGGAGGTTTTAAGGGCGTCCCAGAGGCGAAAGAGTGAAAACGGTAGTTTTTTCCCCTCGGGAGCATTCCTGACGAGCTGTTAAGCGGATCCATGGGCTCCGTGGGGCCTGTGGGAGGTTTTAAGGGCGTCCCAGCGGCGAAAGAGTGAAAACGGCAGTTTTTTGGCGATTTTCCGTGGGTGTTAGCCCACGGATCGCTGGGGTGGCGCTGGCTCCGAAAATTATTTTGGGTAGAGCCCCTCGGGGGCGTCCCTGACGAGCTGTTAAGCGGATCCATGGGCTCCGTGGGGCCTGTGGGAGGTTTTAATGGCGTCCCAGAGGCGAAAGAGTGAAAACGGCAGTTTTTTGGCGATTTTCCGTGGGTGTTAGCCCACGGATCGCTGGGGTGGCGCTGGCTCCGAAAATTATTTTGGGCTGAGACCCTCGGGGGCGTTCCTGACGAGCTGTTAAGCAGATCCATGGGCTCCGTGGGGCCTGTGGGAGGTTTTAAGGGCGTCCCAGAGGCGAAAGAGTGAAAACGGCAGTTTTTTGGCGATTTTCCGTGGGTGTTAGCCCACGGATCGCTGGGGTGGCGCTGGCTCCGAAAATTATTTTGGGCCGAGCCCCTCGGGGACGTCCCTGACGAGCTGTTAAGCGGATACATAGGCTCCGTGGGGCCTGTGGGAGGTTTTAAGGGCGTCCCAGAGGCGAAAGAGTGAAAACGGCAGTTTTTTGGCGATTTTCCGTGGGTGTTAGCCCACGGATCGCTGGGGTGGCGCTGGCTCCGGAAATTATTTTGGGCCGAGCCCCTCGGGGGCGTCCCTGACGAGCTGTTAAGCGTATCCATGGGCTCCGTGGGGCCTGTGGGAGGTTTTAAGGGCGTCCCAGAGGCGAAAGAGTGAAAACGGCAGTTTTTTGGCGATTTTCCGTGGGTGTTAGCCCACGGATCGCTGGGGTGGCGCTGGCTCCGGAAATTATTTTGGGCCGACCCCCTCGGGGGCGTCCCTGACGAGCTATTAAGCGGATCCATGGGCTCCGTGGGGCCTGTGGGAGGTTTTAAGGGCGTCCCAGAGGCGAAAGAGTGAAAACGGCAGTTTTTTGGCGATTTTCCGTGGGTGTTAGCCCACGGATCGCTAGGGTGGCGCTGGCTCCGGAAATTATTTTGGGCCGAGCCCCTCGGGGGCGTCCCTGACGAGCTGTTAAGCGGATCCATGGGCTCCGTGGGGCCTGTGGGAGGTTTTAAGGGTGTCCCAGAGGTGAAAGAGTGAAAACGGCAGTTTTTTGGCGATTTTCCGTGGGTGTTAGCCCACGGATCGCTGGGGTGGCGCTGGCTCCGGAAATTATTTTGGGCCGAGCCCCTCGAGGGCGTCCCTGACGAGCTGTTAAGCGGATCCATGGGCTCCGTGGGGCCTGTGGGAGGTTTTAAGGGCGTCCCAGAGGCAAAAAAGTGAAAACGGCAGTTTTTTGGCGATTTTCCGTGGGTGTTAGCCCACGGATCGCTGGGGTGGCGCTGGCTCCGGAAATTATTTTGGGCTGAGCCCCTCGGGGGCATTCCTGACGAGCTGTTAAGCGGATCCATGGGCTCCGTGGGGCCTGTGGGAGGTTTTAAGGGCGTCCCAGAGGCGAAAGAGTGAAAACGGCAGTTTTTTGGCGATTTTCCGTAGGTGTTAGCCCACGGATCGCTGGGGTGGCGCTGGCTCCGGAAATTATTTTGGGCCGAGCCCCTCGGGGGCGTCCCTGACGAGCTGTTAAGCGGATCCATGGGCTCCGTGGGGCCTGTGGGAGGTTTTAAGGGCGTCCCAGAGGCGAAAGAGTGAAAACGGCAGTTTTTTGGCGATTTTCCGTGGGTGTTAGCCCACGGATCGCTGGGGTGGCGCTGGCTCCGGAAATTATTTTGGGCCGAGCCCCTCGGGGGTGTCCCTGACGAGCTGTTAAGCGGATCCATGGGCTCCGTGGGGCCTGTGGGAGGTTTTAAGGGCGTCCCAGAGGCGAAAGAGTGAAAACGGCAGTTTTTTGGCGATTTTCCGTGGGTGTTAGCCCACGGATCGCTGGGGTGGCGCTGGCTCCGGAAATTATTTTGGGCCGACCCCCTCGGGGGCGTCCCTGACGAGCTATTAAGCGGATCCATGGGCTCCGTGGGGCCTGTGGGAGGTTTTAAGGGCGTCCCAGAGGCGAAAGAGTGAAAACGGCAGTTTTTTGGCGATTTTCCGTGGGTGTTAGCCCACGGATCGCTAGGGTGGCGCTGGCTCCGGAAATTATTTTGGGCCGAGCCCCTCGGGGGCGTCCCTGACGAGCTGTTAAGCGGATCCATGGGCTCCGTGGGGCCTGTGGGAGGTTTTAAGGGTGTCCCAGAGGTGAAAGAGTGAAAACGGCAGTTTTTTGGAGATTTTCCGTGGGTGTTAGCCCACGGATCGCTGGGGTGGCGCTGGCTCCGGAAATTATTTTGGGCCGAACCCCTCGAGGGCGTCCCTGACGAGCTGTTAAGCGGATCCATGGGCTCCGTGGGGCCTGTGGGAGGTTTTAAGGGCGTCCCAGAGGCAAAAAAGTGAAAACGGCAGTTTTTTGGCGATTTTCCGTGGGTGTTAGCCCACGGATCGCTGGGGTGGCGCTGGCTCCGGAAATTATTTTGGGCTGAGCCCCTCGGGGGCATTCCTGACGAGCTGTTAAGCGGATCCATGGGCTCCGTGGGGCCTGTGGGAGGTTTTAAGGGCGTCCCAGAGGCGAAAGAGTGAAAACGGCAGTTTTTTGGCGATTTTCCGTAGGTGTTAGCCCACGGATCGCTGGGGTGGCGCTGGCTCCGGAAATTATTTTGGGCCGAGCCCCTCGGGGGCGTCCCTTACGAGCTGTTAAGCGGATCCATGGGCTCCGTGGGGCCTGTGGGAGGTTTTAAGGGCGTCCCAGAGGCGAAAGAGTGAAAACGGCAGTTTTTTGGCGATTTTCCGTGGGTGTTAGCCCACGGATCGCTGGGGTGGCGCTGGCTCCGGAAATTATTTTGGGCCGAGCCCCTCGGGGGTGTCCCTGACGAGCTGTTAAGCGGATCCATGGGCTCCGTGGGGCCTTTGGGAGGTTTTAAGGGCGTCCCAGAGGCGAAAGAGTGAAAACGGCAGTTTTTTGGCGATTTTCCGTGGGTGTTAGCCCACGGATCGCTGGGGTGGCGCTGGCTCTAGAAATTATTTTTGGTCAAGCCCCTTGGGGGCGTCCCTAACGAGCTGTTAAGTGGATCCATGGGCTCTGTGGGGCCTGTGGGAGGTTTTAAAGGCGTCCCAGAGGCGAAAGAGTGAAAACGGCAGTTTTTTGGTGATTTTCCGTGGGTGTTAGCCCACGGATCGCTGGGGTGGCGCTGGCTCCGGAAATTATTTTGGGCCGAGCCCCACGAGGGCGTCCCTGACGAGCTGTTAAGCGGATCCATGGGCTCCGTGGGGCCTGTGGGAGGTTTTAAGGGCGTCCCAGAGGCGAAAGAGTGAAAACGGCAGTTTTTTGGCGATTTTCCGTGGGTGTTAGCCCACGGATCGCTGGGGTGGCGCTGGCTCCGGAATTTATTTTGGGTCGAGGCCCTCGGGGGCGTCCCTGACGAGCTGTTAAGCGGATCCATGGGCTCCGTTGGTCCTTTGGGATGTTTTTAGGGCGTCCCATAGGCGAAAGAGTGAAAACTGCAGTTTTTTGGCGATTTTCGGTGGGTGTTAGCCCACGGATCGCTGGGGTGGCGCTGGCTCTGGAATTTATTTTGGGTCGAGGCCCTCGGGGGCATCCCTGACGAGCTGTTTAGCGGATCCATGGGCTCCGTGGGTCCGTTGGGATGTTTTTAGGGCATCCCATAGGCGAAAGAGTGAAAACTGCAGTTTTTTGGCGATTTTCGGTGGGTGTTAGCCCACGGATCGCTGGGGTGGCGCTGGCTTCGGAATTTATTTTGGGCCGAGGCCCTCGGGGGCATCCCTGACGAGCTGTTAAGCGGATCCAGGGGCTCCGTGGGTCCGTTGGGATGTTTTTAGGGCGTCCCATAGGCGAAAGAGTGAAAACTGCAGTTTTTTGGCGATTTTCGGTGGGTGTTAGCCCACGGATCGCTGGGGTGGCGCTGGCTCCGGAATTTATTTTGGGCCGAGGCCCTCGGGGGCATCCCTGACGAGCTGTTAAGCGGATCCATGGGCTCCGTGGGTCCGTTGGGATGTTTTTAGGGCATCCCATAGGCGAAAGAGTGAAAACTGCAGTTTTTTGGCGATTTTCGGTGGGTGTTAGCCCACGGATCGCTGGGGTGGCACTGGCTACGGAATTTATTTTGGACCGAGGCCCTCGGGGGCGTCCCTGACGAGCTGTTAAGCGGATCCATGGGCTCCGTGGGTCCATTGGGATGTTTTTAGGGCGTCCCATAGGCGAAAGAGTGAAAACTGCAGTTTTTTGGCGATTTTCGGTGGGTGATAGCCCACGGATCGCTGGGGTGGCGCTGGCTTCGGAATTTATTTTGGATCGAACCCCTCGGGGGCGTCCCTGACGAGCTGTTAAGCGGATCCATGGGCTCCGTGGGTCCTGTGGAAGGTTTTAAGGGCGTCCCAGAGGCGAAAGAGTGAAAACGGCAGTTTTTTGGCGATTTTCCGTGGGTGTTAGCCCACGGATCGCTGGGGTGGCGCTGGCTCCGGAAATTATTTTGGGCCGAGCCCCTCGGGGGCATCCCTGACGAGCTGTTAAGAGGATCCATGGGCTCCGTGGGGCCTGTGGGAGGTTTTAAGGGCGTCCCAGAGGCGAAAGAGTGAAAACGGCAGTTTTTTGGCGATTTTCCGTGGGTGTTAGCCCACGGATCGCTGGGGTGGCGCTGGCTCCGGAAATTATTTTGGGCCGAGCCCCTCGGGGGCTTCCCTGACAAGCTGTTAAGCGGATCCATGGGCTCCGTGGGGCCTGTGGGAGGTTTTAAGGGCGTCCCAGAGGCGAAAGAGTGAAAACGGCAGTTTTTTGGCGATTTTCCGTGGGTGTTAGCCCACGGATCGCTGGGGTGGCGCTGGCTCCGGAAATTATTTTGGGCCGAACCCCTCGGGGGCGTCCCTGACGAGCTGTTAAGCGGATCCATGGGGTCCGTGGGGCCTGTGGGAGGTTTTAAGGGCGTCCCAGAGGCGAAAGAGTGAAAACGGCAGTTTTTTGGCGATTTTCCGTGGGTGTTAGCCCACGGATCGCTGGGGTGGCGCTGGCTCCGGAAATTATTTTGGGCCGAGCCCCTCGGGGGCGTCCCTGACGAGCTGTGAAGCGGATCCATGGGCTCCGTGGGGCCTGTGGGAGGTTTTAAGGGCGTCCCAAAGGCGAAAGAGTGAAAACGGCAGTTTTTTGGCTATTTTCCGTGGGTGTTAGCCCACGGATCGCTGGGGTGGCGCTGGCTCCGGAAATTATTTTGGGCCGAGCCCCTCGAGGGCATCCCTGACGAGCTGTTAAGAGGATCCATGGGCTCCGTGGGGCCTGTGGGAGGTTTTAAGGGCGTCCCAGAGGCGAAAGAGTGAAAACGGCAGTTTTTTGGCGATTTTCCGTGGGTGTTAGCCCACGGATCGCTGGGGTGGCGCTGGCTCCGGAAATTATTTTGGGCCGAGCCCCTCGGGGGCTTCCCTGACAAGCTGTTAAGCGGATCCATGGGCTCCGTGGGGCCTGTGGGAGGTTTTAAGGGCGTCCCAGAGGCGAAAGAGTGAAAACGGCAGTTTTTTGGCGATTTTCCGTGGGTGTTAGCCCACGGATCGCTGGGGTGGCGCTGGCTCCGGAAATTATTTTGGGCCGAACCCCTCGGGGGCGTCCCTGACGAGCTGTTAAGCGGATCCATGGGGTCCGTGGGGCCTGTGGGAGGTTTTAAGGGCGTCCCAGAGGCGAAAGAGTGAAAACGGCAGTTTTTTGGCGATTTTCCGTGGGTGTTAGCCCACGGATCGCTGGGGTGGCGCTGGCTCCGGAAATTATTTTGGGCCGAGCCCCTCGGGGGCGTCCCTGACGAGCTGTGAAGCGGATCCATGGGCTCCGTGGGGCCTGTGGGAGGTTTTAAGGGCGTCCCAAAGGCGAAAGAGTGAAAACGGCAGTTTTTTGGCTATTTTCCGTGGGTGTTAGCCCACGGATCGCTGGGGTGGCGCTGGCTTCGGAATTTATTTTGGATCGAACCCCTCGGGGGCGTCCCTGACGAGCTGTTAAGCGGATCCATGGGCTCCGTGGGTCCTGTGGAAGGTTTTAAGGGCGTCCCAGAGGCGAAAGAGTGAAAACGGCAGTTTTTTGGCGATTTTCCGTGGGTGTTAGCCCCCGGATCGCTGGGGTGGCGCTGGCTCCGGAAATTATTTTGGGCCGAGCCCCTCGGGGGCATCCCTGACGAGCTGTTAAGCGGATCCATGGGCTCCGTGGGGCCTGTGGGAGGTTTTAAGGGCGTCCCAGAGGCGAAAGAGTGAAAACGGCAGTTTTTTGGCGATTTTCCGTGGGTGTTAGCCCACGGATCGCTGGGGTGGCGCTGGCTCCGGAAATTATTTTGGGCCGAGCCCCTCGGGGGCGCCCCTGACAAGCTGTTAAGCGGATCCATGGGCTCCGTGGGGCCTGTGGGAGGTTTTAAGGGCGTCCCAGAGGCGAAAGGGTGAAAACGGCAGTTTTTTGGCGATTTTCCGTGGGTGTTAGCCCACGGATCGCTGGGGTGGCGCTGGCTCCGGAAATTATTTTGGGCCGAACCCCTCGGGGGCGTCCCTGACGAGCTGTTAAGCGGATCCATGGGGTCCGTGGGGCCTGTGGGAGGTTTTAAGGGCGTCCCAGAGGCGAAAGAGTGAAAACGGCAGTTTTTTGGCGATTTTCCGTGGGTGTTAGCCCACGGATCGCTGGGGTGGCGCTGGCTCCGGAAATTATTTTGGGCCGAGCCCCTCGGGGGCGTCCCTGACGAGCTGTTAAGCGGATCCATGGGCTCCGTGGGGCTTGTGGGAGGTTTTAAGGGCGTCCGAGAGGCGAAAGAGTGAAAACGGCAGTTTTTTGGCAATTTTCCGTGGGTGTTAGCCCACGGATCGCTGGGGTGGCGCTGGCTCCGGAAATTATTTTGGGCCGAGCCCCTCAGGGGCGTCCCTGATGAGCTGTAAAGCGTATCCATGGGCTCCGTGGGGCCTGTGGGAGGTTTTAAGGGCGTCCCAGAGGCGAAAGAGTGAAAACTACAGTTTTTTGGCGATTTTCGGTGGGTGTTAGCCCACGGATCGCTGGGGTGGCGCTGGCTCCGGAAATTATTTTGGGCCGAGGCCCTCGGGGGCGCCCCTGACGAGCTGTTAAGCGGATCCATAAGCTCCGTGGGGCCTGTGGGAGGTTTTAAGGGTGTCCCAGAGGCGAAAGAGTGAAAACGGCAGTTTTTTGGCGATTTTCCGTGGGTGTTAGCCCACGGATCGCTGGGGTGGCGCTGGCTCCGGAAATTATTTTGGGCCGAGCCCCTCGGGGGCGTCCCTGACGAGCTGTTAAGCGGATCCATGGGCTCCGTGGGGCCTGTGGGAGGTTTTAAGGGCGTGCCAGAGGCGAAAGAGTGAAAACGGCAGTTTTTTGGCGATTTTCCGTGGGTGTTAGCCCACGGATCGCTGGGGTGGCGCTGGCTCCGGAAATTATTTTGGGCCGAGCCCCTCGGGGGCGTCCCTGACGAGCTGTTAAGCGGATCCATGGGGTCCGTGGGGCCTGTGGGAGGTTTTAAGGGCGTCCCAGAGGCGAAAGAGTGAAAATGGCAGTTTTTTGGCGATTTTCCGTGTGTGTTAGCCCATGGATCGCTGGGGTGGCGCTGGCTCCGGAAATTATTTTGGGCCGAGCCCCTCGGGGGCATCCCTGACGAGCTGTTAAGCGGATCCATGGGCTCCGTGGGGCCTGTGGGAGGTTTTAAGGGCGTCCCAGAGGCGAAAGAGTGAAAACGGCAGTTTTTTGGCGATTTTCCGTGGGTGTTAGCCCACGGATCGCTGGGGTGGCGCTGGCTCCGGAAATTATTTTGGGCCGAGCCCCTCGGGGGCGTCCCTGACGAGCTGTTAAGCGGATCCATGGGCTCCGTGGGGCCTGTGGGAGGTTTTAAGGGCGTCCCAGAGGCGAAAGAGTGAAAACTGCAGTTTTTTGGCGATTTTCGGTGGGTGTTAGCCCACGGATCGCTGGGGTGGCGCTGGCTACGGAATTTATTTTGGGCCGAGGCCCTCGGGGGCGTCCCTGACGAGCTTTTAAGCGGATCCATGGGCTCCGTGGGTCCGTTGGGATGTTTTTAGGGCGTCCCATAGGCGAAAGAGTGAAAACTGCAGTTTTTTGGCGATTTTCGGTGGGTGTTAGCCCACGGATCGCTGGGGTGGCGCTGGCTCCGGAAATTATTTTGGGTCGAGGCCCTCGGGGGCGTCCCTGACGAGCTGTTAAGCGGATCCATGGGCTCCGTGGGTCCTTTGGGATGTTTTTAGGGCGTCCCATAGGCGAAAGAGTGAAAACTGCAGTTTTTTGGCGATTTTCGGTGGGTGTTAGCCCACGGATCGCTGGGGTGGCGCTGGCTCTGGAATTTATTTTGGGTCGAGGCCCTCGGGGGCATCCCTGACGAGCTGTTTAGCGGATCCATGGGCTCCGTGGGTCCGTTGGGATGTTTTTAGGGCGTCCCATAGGCGAAAGAGTGAAAACTGCAGTTTTTTGGCGATTTTCGGTGGGTGTTAGCCCACGGATCGCTGGGGTGGCGCTGGCTCCGGAATTTATTTTGGGCCGAGGCCCTCGGGGGCATCCCTGATGAGCTGTTAAGCGGATCCATGGGCTCCGTGGGTCCGTTGGGATGTTTTTAGGGCGTCCCATAGGCGAAAGAGTGAAAACTGCAGTTTTTTGGCGATTTTTGGTGGGTGTTAGCCCACGGATCGCTGGGGTGGCGCTGGCTCCGGAATTTATTTTGGGCCGAGGCCCTCGGGGGCATCCCTGACGAGCTGTTAAGCGGATCCATGGGCTCCGTGGGGCCTATGGAAGGTTTTAAGGGCGTCCCATAGGCGAAAGAGTGAAAACTGCAGTTTTTTGGCGATTTTCCGTGGGTGTTAGCCCACGGATCGCTGGGGTGGCGCTGGCTCCGGAAATTATTTTGGGCCGAGCCCCTCGGGGGCGTCCCTGACGAGCTGTTAAGCGGATCCATGGGCTCCGTGGGGCCTGTGGGATGTTTTAAGGGCATCCCAGAGGCGAAAGAGTGAAAACGGCTGTTTTTTGGCGATTTTCCGTGGGTGTTAGCCCACGGATCGCTGGGGTGGCGCTGGCTCCGGAAATTATTTTGGGCCGAACCCCTCGGGGGCGTCCCTGACGAGCTGTTAAGCGGATCCATGGGGTCCGTGGGGCCTGTGGGAGGTTTTAAGGGCGTCCCAGAGGCGAAAGAGTGAAAACGGCAGTTTTTTGGCGATTTTCCGTGGGTGTTAGCCCACGGATCGCTGGGGTGGCGCTGGCTCCGGAAATTATTTTGGGCCGAGCCCCTCGGGGGTGTCCCTGACGAGCTGTTAAGCGGATCCATGGGGTCCGTGGGGCCTGTGGGAGGTTTTAAGGGCGTCCCAGAGGCAAAAGAATGAAAACGGCAGTTTTTTGGCGATTTTCCGTGGGTGTTAGCCCACGGATCGCCGGGGTGGCGCTGGCTCCGGAAATTATTTTGGGCCGAGCCCCTCGGGGGCGTCCCTGACGAGCTGTTAAGCGGATCCATGGGCTCCGTGGGGCCTGTGGGAGGTTTTAAGGGCGTCCGAGAGGCGAAAGAGTGAAAACGGCAGTTTTTTGGCAATTTTCCGTGGGTGTCAGCCCACGGATCGCTGGGGTGGCGCTGGCTCCGGAAATTATTTTGGGCCGAGCCCCTCGGGGGCGTCCCTGATGAGCTGTAAAGCGGATCCATGGGCTCCGTGGGGCCTGTGGGAGGTTTTAAGGGCGTCCCAGAGGCGAAAGAGTGAAAACGGCAGTTTTTTGGCGATTTTCCGTGGGTGTTAGCCCACGGATCGCTGGGGTGGCGCTGGCTCCGGAAATTATTTTGGGCCGAGCCCCTCGGGGGAGCCCCTGACGAGCTGTTAAGCGGATCCATAAGCTCCGTGGGGCCTGTGGGAGGTTTTAAGGGTGTCCCAGAGGCGAAAGAGTGAAAACGGCAGTTTTTTGGCGATTTTCCGTGGGTGTTAGCCCACGGATCGCTGGGGTGGCGCTGGCTCCGGAAATTATTTTGGGCCGAGCCCCTCGGGGGCATCCCTGACGAGCTGTTAAGCGGATCCATGGGCTCCGTGGGGCCTGTGGGAGGTTTTAAGGGCGTGCCAGAGGCGAAAGAGTGAAAACGGCAGTTTTTTGGCGATTTTCCGTGGGTGTTAGCCCACGGATCGCTGGGGTGGCGCTGGCTCCGGAAATTATTTTGGGCCGAGCCCCTCGGGGGCGTCCCTGACGAGCTGTTAAGCGGATCCATGGGGTCCGTGGGGCCTGTGGGAGGTTTTAAGGGAGTCCCAGAGGCGAAAGAGTGAAAATGGCAGTTTTTTGGCGATTTTCCGTGGGTGTTAGCCCACGGATCGCTGGGGTGGCGCTGGCTCCGAAAATTATTTTGGGCCGAGCCCCTCGGGGGCATCCCTGACGAGCTGTTAAGCGGATCCATGGGCTCCGTGGGGCCTGTGGGAGGTTTTAAGGGCGTCCCAGAGGCGAAAGAGTGAAAACGGCAGTTTTTTGGCGATTTTCCGTGGGTGTTAGCCCACGGATCGCTGGGGTGGCGCTGGCTCCGGAAATTATTTTGGGCCGAGCCCCTCGGGGGCGTCCCTGACGAGCTGTTAAGCGGATCCATGGGCTCCGTGGGGCCTGTGGGAGGTTTTAAGGGCGTCCCAGAGGCGAAAGAGTGAAAACTGCAGTTTTTTGGCGATTTTCGGTGGGTGTTAGCCCACGGATCGCTGGGGTGGCACTGGCTACGGAATTTATTTTGGGCCGAGGCCCTCGGGGGCGTCCCTGACGAGCTTTTAAGCGGATCCATGGGCTCCGTGGGTCCGTTGGGATGTTTTTAGGGCGTCCCATAGGCGAAAGAGTGAAAACTGCAGTTTTTTGGCAATTTTCGGTGGGTGTTAGCCCACGGATCGCTGGGGTGGCGCTGGCTCCGAAATTTATTTTGGACCGAACCCCTCGGGGGCGTCCCTGACGAGCTGTTAAGCGGATCCATGGGCTCCGTGGGTCCTGTGGAAGGTTTTAAGGGCGTCCCAGAGGCGAAAGAGTGAAAACGGCAGTTTTTTGGCGATTTTCCGTGGGTGTTAGCCCACGGATCGCTGGGGTGGCGCTGGCTCCAGAAATTATTTTGGGCCGAGCCCCTCGGGGGCGTCCCTGATGAGCTGTTAAGCAGATCCATGGGCTCCGTGGGGCCTGTGGGAGGTTTTAAGGGCGTCCCAGAGGCGAAAGAGTGAAAACGGCAGTTTTTTGGCAATTTTCCGTGGGTGTTAGCCCACGGATCGCTGGGGTGGCGCTGGCTCCGGAAATTATTTTGGGCCGAGCCCCTCGGGGGCGTCCTTGACGAGCTGTTAAGCAGATCCATGGGGTCCGTGGGGCCTGTGGGAGGTTTTAAGGGCGTCCCAGAGGCGAAAGAGTGAAAACGGCAGTTTTTTGGCGATTTTCCGTGGGTGTTAGCCCACGGATCGCTGGGGTGGCGCTGGCTCCGGAAATTATTTTGGGCCGAGCCCCTCGGGGGCGTCCCTGACGAGCTGTTAAGTGGATCCATGGGCTCCGTGGGGCCTGTGGTAGGTTTTAAGGGCGTCCCAGAGGCGAAAGAGTGAAAACGGCAGTTTTTTGGCGATTTTCCGTGGGTGTTAGCCCACGGATCGCTGGGGTGGCGCTGGCTCCGGAAATTATTTTGGTCCGAGCCCCTCGGGGGCGTCCCTGACGAGCTGTTAAGCGGATCCATGGGCTCCGTGGGGCCTGTGGGATGTTTTAAGGGCGTCCGAGAGGCGAAAGAGTGAAAACAGCAGTTTTTTGGCGATTTTCCGTGGGTGTTAGCCCACGGATCGCTGGGGTGGCGCTGGCTCCGAAAATTATTTTGGACCGAGCCCCTCGGGGGCGTCCCTGATGAGCTGTAAAGCGGATCCATGGGCTCCGTGGGGCCTGTGGGAGGTTTTAAGGGCGTCCCAGAGGCGAAAGAGTGAAAACGGCAGTTTTTTGGCAATTTTCCGTGGGTGTTAGCCCACGGATCGCTGGGGTGGCGCTGGCTCCGGAAATTATTTTAGGCCGAGCCCCTCGGGGGCGTCCCTGACGAGCTGTTAAGCGGATCCATGGGCTCCGTGGGGCCTGTGGGAGGTTTTAAGGGTGTCCCAGAGGCGAAAGAGTGAAAACGGCAGTTTTTTGGCGATTTTCCGTGGGTGTTAGCCCACGGATCGCTGGGGTGGCGCTGGCTCCGGAAATTATTTTGGGCCGAGCCCCTCGGGGGCATCCCTGACGATCTGTTAAGCGGATCCATGGGCTCCGTGGGGCCTGTGGGAGGTTTTAAGGGCGTGCCAGAGGCGAAAGAGTGAAAACGGCAGTTTTTTGGCGATTTTCCGTGGGTGTTAGCCCACGGATCGCTGGGGTGGCGCTGGCTCCGGAAATTATTTTGGGCCGAGCCCCTCGGGGGCGTCCCTGACGAGCTGTTAAGCGGATCCATGGGGTCCGTGGGGCTTGTGGGAGGTTTTAGGGGCGTCCCAGAGGCGAAAGAGTGAAAACAACAGTTTTTTGGCGATTTTCCGTGGGTGTTAGCCCACGGATCGCTGGGGTGGCGCTGGCTCCGGAAATTATTTTGGGCCGAGCCCCTCGGGGGCATCCCTGACGAGCTGTTAAGCGGATCCATGGGCTCCGTGGGGCCTGTGGGAGGTTTTAAGGGCGTCCCAGAGGCGAAAGAGTGAAAACGGCAGTTTTTTGGCGATTTTCCGTGGGTGTTAGCCCACGGATCGCTGGGGTGGCGCTGGCTCCGGAAATTATTTTGGGCCGAGCCCCTCGGGGGCATCCCTGACGAGCTGTTAAGCGGATCCATGGGCTCCGTGGGGCCTGTGGGAGGTTTTAAGGGCGTCCCAGAGGCGAAAGAGTGAAAACGGCAGTTTTTTGGCGATTTTCCGTGGGTGTTAGCCCACGGATCGCTGGGGTGGCGCTGGCTCCGGAATTTATTTTGGGCCGAGGCCCTCGGGGGCGTCCCTGACGAGCTGTTAAGCAGATCCATGGGCTCCGTGGGTCCGTTGGGATGTTTTTAGGGCGTCCCATAGGCGAAAGAGTGAAAACTGCAGTTTTTTGGCGATTTTCGGTGGGTGTTAGCCCACGGATCGCTGGGGTGGCACTGGCTACGGAATTTATTTTGGGCCGAGGCCCTCGGGGGCGTCCCTGACGAGCTGTTAAGCGGATCCATGGGCTCCGTGGGTCCGTTGGGATGTTTTTAGGGCGTCCCATAGGCGAAAGAGTGAAAACTGCAGTTTTTTGGCAATTTTCGGTGGGTGTTAGCCCACGGATCGCTGGGGTGGCGCTGGCTCCGGAAATTATTTTGGGCCGAGCCCCTCGGGGGCGTCCCTGACGAGCTGTTAAGCGGATCCATGGGCTCTGTGGGGCCTGTGGGAGGTTTTAAGGGCGTCCCAGAGGCGAAAGAGTGAAAACGGCAGTTTTTTGGCGATTTTCCGTGGGTGTTAGCCCACGGATCGATGGGGTGGCGCTGGCTCCGGAAATTATTTTGGGCCGAGCCCCTCCGGGGCGTCCCTGACGAGCTGTTAAGCGGATCCATGGGCTCCGTGGGGCCTGTGGGAGGTTTTAAGGGCGTCCCAGAGGCGAAAGAGTGAAAACGGCAGTTTTTTGGCGATTTTCCGTAGGTGTTAGCCCACGGATCGCTGGGGTGGCGCTGGCTCCGGAAATTATTTTGGGCCAAGCCCCTCGAGGGCGTCCCTGACGAGATGTTAAGCAGATCCATGGGCTCCGTGGGGCCTGTGGGAGGTTTTAAGGGCGTCCCAGAGGCGAAAGAGTGAAAACGGCAGTTTTTTGGTGATTTTCCGTGGGTGTTAGCCCACGGATCGCTGGGGTGGCGCTGGCTCCGGAAATTATTTTGGGCCGAGCCCCTCGGGGGCATCCCTAACGAGCTTTTAAGCGGATCCATGGGCTCCGTGGGGCCTGTGGGAGGTTTTAAGGGCGTCCCAGAGGCGAAAGAGTGAAAACGGCAGTTTTTTGGCGATTTTCCATGGGTGTTAGCCCACGGATCGCTGGGGTGGCGCTGGCTCCGGAAATTATTTTAGGCCGAGCCCCTCGGGGGCGTCCCTGAAGAGCTGTTAAGCGGATCCATGGGCTCCGTGGGGCCTGTGGGAGGTTTTAAGGGCGTCCCAGAGGCGAAAGAGTGAAAACGGCAGTTTTTTGGCGATTTTCTGTGGGTGTTAGCCCACGGATCGCTGGGGTGGCGCTGGCTCCGGAAATTATTTTGGGTCGAGCCCCTCGGGGGCGTCCCTGACGAGCTGTTAAGCGGATCCATGGGCTCCGTGGGGCCTGTGGGAGGTTTTAAGGGCGTCCCAGAGGCGAAAGAGTGAAAACGGCAGTTTTTTGGCGATTTTCCGTGGGTGTTAGCCCACGGATCGCTGGGGTGGCGCTGGCTCCGGAAATTATTTTGGACCAAGCCCCTCGAGGGCATCCCTGATGAGCTGTTAAGCGGATCCATGGGCTCCGTGGGGCCTGTGGGAGGTTTTAAGGGCGTCCCAGAGGCGAAAGAGTGAAAACGGCAGTTTTTTGGCGATTTTCCGTGGGTGTTAGCCCACGGATCGCTGGGGTGGCGCTGGCTCCGGAAATTATTTTGGGCCGAGCCCCTCGGGGGCATCCCTGACGAGCTGTTAAGCGGATCCATAGGCTCCGTGGGGCCTGTGTGAGGTTTTAAGGGCGTCCCAGAGGCGAAAGAGTGAAAACGGCAGTTTTTTGGCGATTTTCCGTGGGTGTTAGCCCACGGATCGCTGGGGTGGCGCTGGCTCCGGAAATTATTTTGGGGCGAGCCCCTCGGGGGCGTCCCTGACGAGCTGTTAAGCGGATCCATGGGCTCCGTGGGGCCTGTGGGAGGTTTTAAGGGCGTCCCAGAGGCGAAAGAGTGAAAACGGCAGTTTTTTGGCGATTTTCCGTAGGTGTTAGCCCACGGATCGCTGGGGTGGCGCTGGCTCCGGAAATTATTTTGGGCCGAGCCCCTCGGGGACGTCCCTGACGAGCTGTTAAGCGGATCCATGGGCTCCGTGGGGCCTGTGGGAGGTATTAAGGGCGTCCCAGAGGCGAAAGAGTGAAAACGGCAGTTTTTTGGCGATTTTCCGTGGGTGTTAGCCCACGGATCGCTGGGGTGGCGCTGGCTCCGGAAATTATTTTGGGCCAAGCCCCTCGGGGGCATCCCTGATGAGCTGTTAAGCGGATCCATGGGCTCCGTGGGGCCTGTGGGAGGTTTTAAGGGCGTCCCAGAGGCGAAAGAGTGAAAACGGCAGTTTTTTGGCGATTTTCCGTGGGTGTTAGCCCACGGATCGCTGGGGTGGCGCTGGCTTCGGAAATTATTTTGGGCCGAGCCCCTCGGGGGCGTCCCTGACGAGCTGTTAAGTGGATCCATGGGCTCCGTGGGGCCTGTGGGAGGTTTTAAGGGCGTCCCAGAGGCGAAAGAGTGAAAACGGCAGTTTTTTGGCGATTTTCCGTGGGTGTTAGCCCACGGATCGCTGGGGTGGCGCTGGCTCCGAAAATTATTTTGGGCCGAGCCCCTCGGGGGCGTCCCTGACGAGCTGTTTAGCGGATCCATGGGCTCCGTGGGGCCTGTGGGAGGTTTTAAGGGCGTCCCAGAGGCGAAAGAGTGAAAACGACAGTTTTTTGGCGATTTTCCGTGGGTGTTAGCCCACGGATCGCTGGGGTGGCGCTGGCTCCGGAAATTATTTTGGGCCGAGCCCATCGGGGGCGTCCCTGACGAGCTGTTAAGCGGATCCATGGGCTCCGTGGGGCCTGTGGGAGGTTTTAAGGGCGTCCCAGAGGCGAAAGAGTGAAAACGGCAGTTTTTTGGCGATTTTCCGTGGGTGTTAGCCCACGGATCGCTGGGGTGGCGCTGGCTCCGGAAATTATTTTGGGCCAAGCCCCTCGGGGGCATCCCTGACGAGATGTTAAGCGGATCCATGGGCTCCGTGGGGCCTGTGGGAGGTTTTAAGGGCGTCCCAGAGGCGAAAGAGTGAAAACGGCAGTTTTTTGGCGATTTTCCGTGGGTGTCAGCCCACGGATCGCTGGGGTGGCGCTGGCTCCGGAAATTATTTTGGGCCGAGCCCCTCGGGGGCATCCCTGACGAGTTTTTAAGCGGATCCATGCTCCGTGGGGCCTGTGGGAGGTTTTAAGGGCGTCCCAGAGGCGAAAGAGTGAAAACGGCAGTTTTTTGGCGATTTTCCGTGGGTGTTAGCCCACGGATCGCTGGGGTGGCGCTGGCTCCGGAAATTATTTTGGGCCGAGCCCCTCGGGGGCGTCCCTGACGAGCTGTTAAGCGGATCCATGGGCTCCGTGGGGCCTGTGGGAGGTTTTAAGGACGTCCCAGAGGCGAAAGAGTGAAAACGGCAGTTTTTTGGCGATTTTCCGGTGGTGTTAGCCCACGGATCGCTGGGGTGGCGCTGGCTCCGAAAATTATTTTGGGCCGAGCCCCTCGGGGGCATCCCTGACGAGCTGTTAAGCGGATCCATGGGCTCCGTGGGGCCTGTGGGAGGTTTTAAGGGCGTCCCAGAGGCGAAAGAGTGAAAACGGCAGTTTTTTGGCGATTTTCCGTGGGTGTTAGCACACGGATCGCTGGGGTGGCGCTGGCTCCGGAAATTATTTTGGGCCGAGCCCCTCGGGGACGTCCCTGACGAGCTGTTAAGCGGATCCATGGGCTCCGTGGGGCCTGTGGGAGGTATTAAGGGCGTCCCAGAGGCGAAAGAGTGAAAACGGCAGTTTTTTGGCGATTTTCCGTGGGTGTTAGCCCACGGATCGCTGGGGTGGCGCTGGCTCCGGAAATTATTTTGGGCCAAGCCCCTCGGGGGCATCCCTGATGAGCTGTTAAGCGGATCCATGGGCTCCGTGGGGCCTGTGGGAGGTTTTAAGGGCGTCCCAGAGGCGAAAGAGTGAAAACGGCAGTTTTTTGGCGATTTTCCGTGGGTGTTAGCCCACGGATCGCTGGGGTGGCGCTGGCTCCGGAAATTATTTTGGGCCGAGCCCCTTGGGGGCGTCCCTGACGAGCTGTTAAGTGGATCCATGGGCTCCGTGGGGCCTGTGGGAGGTTTTAAGGGCGTCCCAGAGGCGAAAGAGTGAAAACGGCAGTTTTTTGGCGATTTTCCGTGGGTGTTAGCCCACGGATCGCTGGGGTGGCGCTGGCTCCGAAAATTATTTTGGGCCGAGCCCCTCGGGGGCGTCCCTGACGAGCTGTTTAGCGGATCCATGGGCTCCGTGGGGCCTGTGGGAGGTTTTAAGGGCGTCCCAGAGGCGAAAGAGTGAAAACGACAGTTTTTTGGCGATTTTCCGTGGGTGTTAGCCCACGGATCGCTGGGGTGGCGCTGGCTCCGGAAATTATTTTGGGCCGAGCCCATCGGGGGCGTCCCTGACGAGCTGTTAAGCGGATCCATGGGCTCCGTGGGGCCTGTGGGAGGTTTTAAGGGCGTCCCAGAGGCGAAAGAGTGAAAACGGCAGTTTTTTGGCGATTTTCCGTGGGTGTTAGCCCACGGATCGCTGGGGTGGCGCTGGCTCCGGAAATTATTTTGGGCCGAGCCCCTCGGGGACGTCCCTGACGAGCTGTTAAGCGGATCCATGGGCTCCGTGGGGCCTGTGGGAGGTTTTAAGGGCGTCCCAGAGGCGAAAGAGTGAAAACGGCAGTTTTTTGGCGATTTTCCGTGGGTGTTAGCCCACGGATCGCTGGGGTGGCGCTGGCTCCGGAAATTATTTTGGGCCAAGCCCCTCGGGGGCATCCCTGACGAGATGTTAAGCGGATCCATGGGCTCCGTGGGGCCTGTGGGAGGTTTTAAGGGCGTCCCAGAGGCGAAAGAGTGAAAACGGCAGTTTTTTGGCGATTTTCCGTGGGTGTCAGCCCACGGATCGCTGGGGTGGCGCTGGCTCCGGAAATTATTTTGGGCCGAGCCCCTTGGGGGCATCCCTGACGAGTTTTTAAGCGGATCCATGCTCCGTGGGGCCTGTGGGAGGTTTTAAGGGCGTCCCAGAGGCGAAAGAGTGAAAACGGCAGTTTTTTGGCGATTTTCCGTGGGTGTTAGCCCACGGATCGCTGGGGTGGCGCTGGCTCCGGAAATTATTTTGGGCCGAGCCCCTCGGGGGCGTCCCTGACGAGCTGTTAAGCGGATCCATGGGCTCCGTGGGGCCTGTGGGAGGTTTTAAGGACGTCCCAGAGGCGAAAGAGTGAAAACGGCAGTTTTTTGGCGATTTTCCGGTGGTGTTAGCCCACGGATCGCTGGGGTGGCGCTGGCTTCGAAAATTATTTTGGGCCGAGCCCCTCGGGGGCATCCCTGACGAGCTGTTAAGCGGATCCATGGGCTCCGTGGGGCCTGTGGGAGGTTTTAAGGGCGTCCCAGAGGCGAAAGAGTGAAAACGGCAGTTTTTTGGCGATTTTCCGTGGGTGTTAGCACACGGATCGCTGGGGTGGCGCTGGCTCCGGAAATTATTTTGGGCCGAGCCCCTCGGGGGCGTCCCTGACGAGCTGTTAAGCGGATCCATGGGCTCCGTGGGGCCTGTGGGAGGTTTTAAGGGCGTCCCAGAGGCGAAAGAGTGAAAACGGCAGTTTTTTGGCGATTTTCCATGGGTGTTAACCCACGGATCGCTGGGGTGGCGCTGGCTCCGGAAATTATTTTGGGCCAAGCCCCTCGGGGGCGTCCCTGACGAGCTGTTAAGCGGATCCATGGGCTCCGTGGGGCCTGTGGGAGGTTTTAAGGACGTCCCATAGGCGAAAGAGTGAAAACGGCAGTTTTTTGGCGATTTTCCGTGGGTGTTAGCCCACGGATCGCTGGGGTGGCGCTGGCTCCGGAAATTATTTTGGGCCGAGCCCCTCGGGGACGTCCCTGACGAGCTGTTAAGCGGATCCATGGGCTCCGTGGGGCCTGTGGGAGGTTTTAAGGGCGTCCCAGAGGCGAAAGAGTGAAAACTGCAGTTTTTTGGCGATTTTCCGTGGGTGTTAGCCCACGGATCGCTGGGGTGGCGCTGGCTCCGGAAATTATTTTGGGCCGAGCCCCTCGGGGGCGTCCCTGACGAGCTGTTAAGCGGATCCATGGGCTCCGTGGGGCCTGTGGGAGGTTTTAAGGGCGTCCCAGAGGCGAAAGAGTGAAAACGGCAGTTTTTTGGCGATTTTCCGTGGGTGTTAGCCCACGGATCGCTGGGGTGGCGCTGGCTCCGGAAATTATTTTGGGACGAGCCCCTCGGGGGCGTCCCTGACGAGCTGTTAAGCGGATCCATGGGCTCCGTGGGGCCTGTGGGAGGTTTTAAGGGCGTCCCAGAGGCGAAAGAGTGAAAACGGCAGTTTTTTGGCGATTTTCCGTGGGTGTTAGCCCACGGATCGCTGGGGTGGCGCTGGCTCCGGAAATTATTTTGGGCCGAGCCCCTCGGGGGCATCCCTGACGAGCTGTTAAGTGGATCCATGGGCTCCGTGGGGCCTGTGGCAGGTTTTAAGGGCATCCCAGAGGCGAAAGAGTGAAAACGGCAGTTTTTTGGCGATTTTCCGTGGGTGTTAGCCCACGGATCGCTGGGGTGGCGCTGGCTCCGGAAATTATTTTGGGCCGAGCCCCTCGGGGGCGTCCTTGACGAGATGTTAAGCGGATCCATGGGCTCCGTGGGGCCTGTGGGAGGTTTTAAGGGCGTCCCAGAGGCGAAAGAGTGAAAACGGCAGTTTTTTGGTGATTTTCCGTGGGTGTTAGCCCACGGATCGCTGGGGTGGCGCTGGCTCTGGAAATTATTTTGGGGCGAGCCCCTCGGGGGCGTCCCTGACGAGCTGTTAAGCGGATCCATGGGCTCCGTGGGGCCTGTGGGAGGTTTTAAGGGCGTCCCAGAGGCGAAAGAGTGAAAACGGCAGTTTTTTGGCAATTTTCCGTGGGTGTTAGCCCACGGATCGCTGGGGTGGCGCTGGCTCCGGAAATTATTTTGGGCCGAGCCCCTCGGGGGCATCCCTGACGAGCTGTTAAGCGGATCCATGGGCTCCGTGGGGCCTGTGGGAGGTTTTATGGGCGTCCCAGAGGCGAAAGAGTGAAAACGGCAGTTTTTTGGCGATTTTCCGTGGGTGTTAGCCCACGGATCGCTGGGGTGGCGCTGGCTCCGGAAATTATTTTGGCCCGAGCCCCTCGGGGGCGTCCCTGACGAGCTGTTAAGCGGATCCATGGGCTCCGTGGGGCCTATGGGAGGTTTTAAGGGCGTCCCAGAGGCGAAAGAGTGAAAACGGCAGTTTTTTGGCGATTTTTCGTGGGTGTTAGCCCACGGATCGCTGGGGTGGCGCTGGCTCCGGAAATTATTTTGGGCCGAGCCCCTCGGGGGCGTCCCTGACGAGCTGTTAAGCGGATCCATGGGCTCCGTGGGGCCTGTGGGAGGTTTTAAGGGCGTCCCAGAGGCGAAAGAGTGAAAACGGCAGTTTTTTGGCGATTTTCCGTGGGTGTTAGCCCACGGATCGCTGGGGTGGCGCTGGCTCCGGAAATTATTTTGGGCCGAGCCCCTCGGGGGCGTCCCTGATGAGCTGTTAAGCGGATCCATGGGCTCCGTGGGGCCTGTGGGAGGTTTTAAGGGAGTCCCAGAGGCAAAAGAGTGAAAACGGCAGTTTTTTGGCGATTTTCCGTGGGTGTTAGCCCACGGATCGCTGGGGTGGCGCTGGCTCCGGAAATTATTTTGGGCCGAACCCCTCGGGGGCGTCCCTGACGAGCTGTTAAGCGGATCCATGGGCTCCGTGGGGCCTGTGGGAGGTTTTAAGGGCGTCCCAGAGGCGAAAGAGTGAAAACGGCAGTTTTTTGGCAATTTTCCGTGGGTGTTAGCCCACGGATCGCTGGGGTGGCGCTGACTCCGGAAATTATTTTGGGCCGAGCCCCTCGAGGGCATCCCTGACGAGCTGTTAAGCGTACCCATGGGCTCCGTGGGGCCTGTGGGAGGTTTGAAGGGCGTCCCAGAGGCGAAAGAGTGAAAACGACAGTTTTTTGGCGATTTTCCATGGGTGTTAGCCCACGGATCGCTGGGGTGGTGCTGGCTCCGGAAATTATTTTGGGCCGAGCCCCTCGGGGGCGTCCCTGACGAGCTGTTAAGCGGATCCATGGGCTCCGTGGGGCCTGTGGGAGGTTTTAAGGGCGTCCTAGAGGCGAAAGAGTGAAAACGGCAGTTTTTTGGCGATTTTCCGTGGGTGTTAGCCCACGGATCGCTGGGGTGGCGCTGGCTCCGGAAATTATTTTGGGCCGAGCCCCTCGGGGGCGTCCCTGACGAGCTTTTAAGCGGATCCATGGGCTCCGTGGGGCCTGTGGGAGGTTTTAAGGGCGTCCCAGAGGCGAAAGAGTGAAAACGGCAGTTTTTTGGTGATTTTCCGTGGGTGTTAGCCCACGGATCGCTGGGGTGGCGCTGGCTCCGGAAATTATTTTGGGCCGAGCATCTCGGGGGCGTCCCTGACGAGCTGTTAAGCGGATCCATGGGCTCCGTGGGGCCTGTGGGAGGTTTTAAGGGCGTCCCAGAGGCGAAAGAGTGAAAACGGCAGTTTTTTGGCTATTTTCCGTGGGTGTTAGCCCACGGATCGCTGGGGTGGCGCTGGCTCCGGAAATTATTTTGGGCCGAGCCCCTCGGGGGCGTCCCTGACGAGCTGTTAAGCGGATCCATGGGCTCTGTGGGGCCTGTGGGAGGTTTTAAGGGTGTCCCAGAGGCGAAAGAGTGAAAACGGCAGTTTTTTGGCGATTTTCCGTGGGTGTTAGCCCACGGATCGCTGGGGTGGCGCTGGCTCCGGAAATTATTTTGGGCCGAGCACCTCGGGGGCGTCCCTGACGAGCTGTTAAGCGGATCCATGGGCTCCGTGGGGCCTGTGGGAGGTTTTAAGGGCGTCCCAGAGGCGAAAGAGTGAAAACGGCAGTTTTTTGGCGATTTTCCGTGGGTGTTAGCCCACGGATCGCTGGGGTGGCGCTGGCTCCGGAAATTATTTTGGGCCGAGCCCCTCGGGGGCGTCCCTGACGAGCTGTTAAGCGGATCCATGGGCTCCGTGGGGCCTGTGGGAGGTTTTAAGGGCGTCCCAGAGGCGAAAGAGTGAAAACGGCAGTTTTTTGGCGATTTTCCGTGGGTGTTAGCCCACGGATCGCTGGGGTGGCGCTGGCTCCGGAAATTATTTTGGGCCGAGCCCCTCGGGGGCGTCCCTGACGAGCTGTTAAGCGGATCCATGGGCTCCGTGGGGCCTGTGGGAGGTTTTAAGGGTGTCCCAGAGGCGAAAGAGTGAAAACGGCAGTTTTTTGGCGATTTTCCGTGGGTGTTAGCCCACGGATCGCTGGGGTGGCGCTGGCTCCGGAAATTATTTTGGGCCGAGCACCTCGGGGGCGTCCCTGACGAGCTGTTAAGCGGATCCATGGGCTCCGTGGGGCCTGTGGGAGGTTTTAAGGGCGTCCCAGAGGCGAAAGAGTGAAAACGGCAGTTTTTTGGCGATTTTCCGTGGGTGTTAGCCCACGGATCGCTGGGGTGGCGCTGGCTCCGAAAATTATTTTGGGCCGAGCCCCTCGGGGGCGTCCCTGACGAGCTGTTAAGCGGATCCATGGGCTCCGTGGGGCCTGTGGGAGGTTTTAAGGGCGTCCCAGAGGCGAAAGAGTGAAAACGGCAATTTTTTGGCGATTTTCCGTGGGTGTCAGCCCACGGATCGCTGGGGTGGCGCTGGCTCCGGAAATTATTTTGGGACGAGCCCCTCGGGGGCGTCCCTGACGAGTTGTTAAGCGGATCCATGGGCTCCGTGGGGCCTGTGGGAGGTTTTAAGGGCGTCCCATAGGCGAAAGAGTGAAAACGGCAATTTTTTGGCGATTTTCCGTGGGTGTCAGCCCACGGATCGCTGGGGTGGCGCTGGCTCCGGAAATTATTTTGGGACGAGCCCCTCGGGGGCGTCCCTGACGAGTTGTTAAGCGGATCCATGGGCTCCGTGGGGCCTGTGGGAGGTTTTAAGGGCGTCCCATAGGCGAAAAAGTGAAAACGGCAGTTTTTTGGCGATTTTCCGTGGGTGTTAGCCCACGGATCGCTGGGGTGGCGCTGGCTCTGGAAATTATTTTGGGCCGAGCACCTCGGGGGCGTCCCTGACGAGCTTTTAAGCGGATCCATGGGCTCCGTGGGGCCTGTGGGAGGTTTTAAGGGCGTCCCAGAGGCGAAAGAGTGAAAACGGCAGTTTTTTGGCGATTTTCCGTGGGTGTTAGCCCACGGATCGCTGGGGTGGCGCTGGCTCCGGAAATTATTTTGGGTCGAGCCCCTCGGGGGCGTCCCTGACGAGCTGTTAAGCGGATCCATGGGCTCCGTGGGGCCTGTGGGAGGTTTTAAGGGCGTCCCAGAGGCGAAAGAGTGAAAACGGCAGTTTTTTGGCGATTTTCCGTGGGTGTTAGCCCACGGATCGCTGGGGTGGCGCTGGCTCCGGAAATTATTTTGGGCCGAGCCCCTCGGGGGCGTCCCTGACGAGCTGTTAAGCGGATCCATGGGCTCCGTGGGGCCTGTGGGAGGTTTTAAGGGTGTCCCAGAGTGAAAACGGCAGTTTTTTGGTGATTTTTCGTGGGTGTTAGCCCACGGATCGCTGGGGTGGCGCTGGCTCCGGAAATTATTTTGCCCCGAACCCCTCGCGGGCGTCCCTGACGAGCTGTTAAGCGGATCCATGGGCTCCGTGGGGCCTGTGGGAGGTTTTAAGGGCGTCCTAGAGGCGAAAGAGTGAAAATGGCAGTTTTTTGGCGATTTTCCGTGGGTGTTAGCCCACGGATCGCTGGGGTGGCGCTGGCTCCGAAAATTATTTTGGGCCGAGCCCCTCGGGGGCGTCCCTGACGAGCTGTTAAGCAGATCCATGGGCTCCGTGGGGCCTGTGGGAGGTTTTAAGGGCGTCCCATAGGCGAAAGAGTGAAAACGGCAGTTTTTTGGCGATTTTCCGTGGGTGTTAGCCCACGGATCGCTGGGGTGGCGCTGGCTCCGGAAATTATTTTGGGCCGAGCCCCTCGGGGGCGTCCCTGACGAGCTGTTAAGCGGATCCATGGGCTCCGTGGGGCCTGTGGGAGGTTTTAAGGGCGTCCCAGAGGCGAAAGAGTGAAAACGGCAGTTTTTTGGCAATTTTCCGTGGGTGTTAGCCCACGGATCGCTGGGGTGGCGCTGGCTCCGGAAATTATTTTGGGCCGAGCCCCTCGGGGGCGTCCCTGACGAGCTGTTAAGCGGATCCATGGTCTCCGTGGGGCCTGTGGGACGTTTTAAGGGCGTCCCAGAGGCGAAAGAGTGAAAACGGCAGTTTTTTGGCGATTTTCCGTGGGTGTTAGCCCACGGATCGCTGGGGTGGCGCTGGCTCCGGAAATTATTTTGGGCCGACCCCCTCGGGGGCGTCCCTGACTAGCTTTTAAGCGGATCCATGGGCTCCTTGGGGCCGGTGGGAGGTTTTAAGGGCGTCCCAGAGGCGAAAGAGTGAAAACGGCAGTTTTTTGGCGATTTTCCGTGGGTGTTAGCCCACGGATCGCTGGGTGGGCGCTGGCTCCAAAAATTATTTTGGGCCGAGCCCCTCGGGGACGTCCCTGACTAGCTGTTAAGCGGATCCATGGGCTCCTTGGGTCCGGTGGGAGGTTTTAAGGGCGTCCCAGAGGCGAAAGAGTGAAAACCGCAGTTTTTTGGCGATTTTCCGTGGGTGTTAGCCCACGGATCGCTGGGGTGGCGCTGGCTCCGGAAATTATTTTGGGCCGAGCCCCTCGGGGGCGTCCCTGACGAGCTGTTAAGCGGATCCATGGGCTCCTTGGGTCCGGTGGGAGGTTTTAAGGGCGTCCCAGAGGCGAAAGAGTGAAAACGGCAGTTTTTTGGCGATTTTCCGTGGGTGTTAGCCCACGGATCGCTGGGGTGGCGCTGGCTCCGGAAATTATTTTGGGCCGAGCCCCTCGGGGGCGTCCCTGACGAGCTGTTAAGCGGATCCATGGGCTCCTTGGGTCCGGTGGGAGGTTTTAAGGGCGTCCCAGAGGCGAAAGAGTGAAAACGGCAGTTTTTTGGCGATTTTCCGTGGGTGTTAGCCCACGGATCGCTGGGGTGGCGCTGGCTCCGGAAATTATTTTGGGCCGAGCCCCTCGGGGGCGTCCCTGACGAGCTGTTAAGCGGATCCATGTTCTCCTTGGGTCCGGTGGGAGGTTTTAAGGGTGTCCCAGAGGCGAAAGAGTGAAAACGGCAGTTTTTTGGCGATTTTCCGTGGGTGTTAGCCCACGGATCGCTGGGGTGGCGCTGGCTCCGGAAATTATTTTGGGCCGAGCCCCTCGGGGGCGTCCCTGACGAGCTGTTAAGCGGATCCATGGGCTCCTTGGGTCCGGTGGGAGGTTTTAAGGGCGTCCCAGAGGCGAAAGAGTGAAAACGGCAGTTTTTTGGCGATTTTCCGTGGGTGTTAGCCCACGGATCGCTGGGGTGGCGCTGGCTCCGGAAATTATTTTAGGCCGAGCCCCTCGGGGGCGTCCCTGACGAGCTGTTAAGCGGATCCATGGGCTCCTTGGGTCCGGTGGGAGGTTTTAAGGGCGTCCCAGAGGCGAAAGAGTGAAAACGGCAGTTTTTTGGCGATTTTCCGTGGGTGTTAGCCCACGGATCGCTGGGGTGGCGCTGGCTCCGGAAATTATTTTGGGCCGAGCCCCTCGGGGGCGTCCCTGACGAGCTGTTAAGCGGATCCATGGGCTCCGTGGGGCCTGTGGGAGGTTTTAAGGGTGTCCCAGAGGCGAAAGAGTGAAAACGGCAGTTTTTTGGCGATTTTCCGTGGGTGTTAGCCCACGGATCGCTGGGGTGGCGCTGGCTCCGGAAATTATTTTGGGCCGAGCACCTCGGGGGCGTCCCTGACGAGCTGTTAAGCGGATCCATGGGCTCCGTGGGGCCTGTGGGAGGTTTTAAGGGCGTCCCAGAGGCGAAAGAGTGAAAACGGCAGTTTTTTGGCGATTTTCCGTGGGTGTTAGCCCACGGATCGCTGGGGTGGCGCTGGCTCCGGAAATTATTTTGGGTCGAGCCCCTCGGGGGCGTCCCTGACGAGCTGTTAAGCGGATCCATGGGCTCCGTGGGGCCTGTGGGAGGTTTTAAGGGTGTCCCAGAGTGAAAACGGCAGTTTTTTGGTGATTTTTCGTGGGTGTTAGCCCACGGATCGCTGGGGTGGCGCTGGCTCCGGAAATTATTTTGGGCCGAGCCCCTCGGGGGCGTCCCTGACGAGCTGTTAAGCGGATCCATGGGCTCTGTGGGGCCTGTGGGAGGTTTTAAGGGCGTCCCAGAGGCGAAAGAGTGAAAACGGCAATTTTTTGGCGATTTTCCGTGGGTGTTAGCCCACGGATCGCTGGGGTGGCGCTGGCTCCGGAAATTATTTTGGGCCGCGCCCCTCGGGGGCGTCCCTGACGAGCTGTTAAGCGGATCCATGGGCTCCGTGGGGCCTGTGGGAGGTTTTAAGGGCGTCCCATAGGCGAAAGAGTGAAAACGGCAGTTTTTTGGCAATTTTCCGTGGGTGTTAGCCCACGGATCGCTGGGGTGGCGCTGGCTCCGGAAATTATTTTGGGCCGAGCCCCTCGGGGGCGTCCCTGACGAGCTGTTAAGCAGATCCATGGGCTCCGTGGGGCCTGTGGGAGGTTTTAAGGGCGTCCCATAGGCGAAAGAGTGAAAACGGTAATTTTTTGGCGATTTTCCGTGGGTGTTAGCCCACGGATCGCTGGGGTGGCGCTGGCTCCGGAAACTATTTTGGGCCGAGCCCCTCGGGGGCGTCCCTGACGAGCTGTTAAGCGGATCCATGGGCTCCGTGGGGCCTGTGGGAGGTTTTAAGGGCGTCCCAGAGGCGAAAGAGTGAAAACGGCAGTTTTTTGGCAATTTTCCGTGGGTGTTAGCCCACGGATCGCTGGGGTGGCGCTGGCTCCGGAAATTATTTTGGGCCGAGCCCCTCGGGGGCGTCCCTGACGAGCTGTTAAGTGGATCCATGGTCTCCGTGGGGCCTGTGGGACGTTTTAAGGGCGTCCCAGAGGCGAAAGAGTGAAAACGGCAGTTTTTTGGCGATTTTCCGTGGGTGTTAGCCCACGGATCGCTGGGGTGGCGCTGGCTCCGGAAATTATTTTGGGCCGACCCCCTCGGGGGCGTCCCTGACGAGCTTTTAAGCGGATCCATGGGCTCCTTGGGGCCGGTGGGAGGTTTTAAGGGCGTCCCAGAGGCGAAAGAGTGAAAACGGCAGTTTTTTGGCGATTTTCCGTGGGTGTTAGCCCACGGATCGCTGGGTGGGCGCTGGCTCCAAAAATTATTTTGGGCCGAGCCCCTCGGGGACGTCCCTGACGAGCTGTTAAGCGGATCCATGGGCTCCTTGGGTCCGGTGGGAGGTTTTAAGGGCGTCCCAGAGGCGAAAGAGTGAAAACCGCAGTTTTTTGGCGATTTTCCGTGGGTGTTAGCCCACGGATCGCTGGGGTGGCGCTGGCTCCGGAAATTATTTTGGGCCGAGCCCCTCGGGGGCGTCCCTGACGAGCTGTTAAGCGGATCCATGGGCTCCTTGGGTCCGGTGGGAGGTTTTAAGGGCGTCCCAGAGGCGAAAGAGTGAAAACGGCAGTTTTTTGGCGATTTTCCGTGGGTGTTAGCCCACGGATCGCTGGGGTGGCGCTGGCTCCGGAAATTATTTTGGGCCGAGCCCCTCGGGGGCGTCCCTGACGAGCTGTTAAGCGGATCCATGGGCTCCTTGGGTCCGGTGGGAGGTTTTAAGGGCGTCCCAGAGGCGAAAGAGTGAAAACGGCAGTTTTTTGGCGATTTTCCGTGGGTGTTAGCCCACGGATCGCTGGGTGGGCGCTGGCTCCAAAAATTATTTTGGGCCGAGCCCCTCGGGGACGTCCCTGACTAGCTGTTAAGCGGATCCATGGGCTCCTTGGGTCCGGTGGGAGGTTTTAAGGGCGTCCCAGAGGCGAAAGAGTGAAAACCGCAGTTTTTTGGCGATTTTCCGTGGGTGTTAGCCCACGGATCGCTGGGGTGGCGCTGGCTCCGGAAATTATTTTGGGCCGAGCCCCTCGGGGGCGTCCCTGACGAGCTGTTAAGCGGATCCATGGGCTCCTTGGGTCCGGTGGGAGGTTTTAAGGGCGTCCCAGAGGCGAAAGAGTGAAAACGGCAGTTTTTTGGCGATTTTCCGTGGGTGTTAGCCCACGGATCGCTGGGGTGGCGCTGGCTCCGGAAATTATTTTGGGCCGAGCCCCTCGGGGGCGTCCCTGACGAGCTGTTAAGCGGATCCATGGGCTCCTTGGGTCCGGTGGGAGGTTTTAAGGGCGTCCCAGAGGCGAAAGAGTGAAAACGGCAGTTTTTTGGCGATTTTCCGTGGGTGTTAGCCCACGGATCGCTGGGGTGGCGCTGGCTCCGGAAATTATTTTGGGCCGAGCCCCTCGGGGGCGTCCCTGACGAGCTGTTAAGCGGATCCATGTTCTCCTTGGGTCCGGTGGGAGGTTTTAAGGGTGTCCCAGAGGCGAAAGAGTGAAAACGGCAGTTTTTTGGCGATTTTCCGTGGGTGTTAGCCCACGGATCGCTGGGGTGGCGCTGGCTCCGGAAATTATTTTGGGCCGAGCCCCTCGGGGGCGTCCCTGACGAGCTGTTAAGCGGATCCATGGGCTCCTTGGGTCCGGTGGGAGGTTTTAAGGGCGTCCCAGAGGCGAAAGAGTGAAAACGGCAGTTTTTTGGCGATTTTCCGTGGGTGTTAGCCCACGGATCGCTGGGGTGGCGCTGGCTCCGGAAATTATTTTAGGCCGAGCCCCTCGGGGGCGTCCCTGACGAGCTGTTAAGCGGATCCATGGGCTCCTTGGGTCCGGTGGGAGGTTTTAAGGGCGTCCCAGAGGCGAAAGAGTGAAAACGGCAGTTTTTTGGCGATTTTCCGTGGGTGTTAGCCCACGGATCGCTGGGGTGGCGCTGGCTCCGGAAATTATTTTGGGCCGAGCCCCTCGGGGGCGTCCCTGACGAGCTGTTAAGCGGATCCATGGGCTCCGTGGGGCCTGTGGGAGGTTTTAAGGGTGTCCCAGAGGCGAAAGAGTGAAAACGGCAGTTTTTTGGCGATTTTCCGTGGGTGTTAGCCCACGGATCGCTGGGGTGGCGCTGGCTCCGGAAATTATTTTGGGCCGAGCACCTCGGGGGCGTCCCTGACGAGCTGTTAAGCGGATCCATGGGCTCCGTGGGGCCTGTGGGAGGTTTTAAGGGCGTCCCAGAGGCGAAAGAGTGAAAACGGCAGTTTTTTGGCGATTTTCCGTGGGTGTTAGCCCACGGATCGCTGGGGTGGCGCTGGCTCCGGAAATTATTTTGGGTCGAGCCCCTCGGGGGCGTCCCTGACGAGCTGTTAAGCGGATCCATGGGCTCCGTGGGGCCTGTGGGAGGTTTTAAGGGTGTCCCAGAGTGAAAACGGCAGTTTTTTGGTGATTTTTCGTGGGTGTTAGCCCACGGATCGCTGGGGTGGCGCTGGCTCCGGAAATTATTTTGGGCCGAGCCCCTCGGGGGCGTCCCTGACGAGCTGTTAAGCGGATCCATGGGCTCTGTGGGGCCTGTGGGAGGTTTTAAGGGCGTCCCAGAGGCGAAAGAGTGAAAACGGCAATTTTTTGGCGATTTTCCGTGGGTGTTAGCCCACGGATCGCTGGGGTGGCGCTGGCTCCGGAAATTATTTTGGGCCGCGCCCCTCGGGGGCGTCCCTGACGAGCTGTTAAGCGGATCCATGGGCTCCGTGGGGCCTGTGGGAGGTTTTAAGGGCGTCCCATAGGCGAAAGAGTGAAAACGGCAGTTTTTTGGCAATTTTCCGTGGGTGTTAGCCCACGGATCGCTGGGGTGGCGCTGGCTCCGGAAATTATTTTGGGCCGAGCCCCTCGGGGGCGTCCCTGACGAGCTGTTAAGCAGATCCATGGGCTCCGTGGGGCCTGTGGGAGGTTTTAAGGGCGTCCCATAGGCGAAAGAGTGAAAACGGTAATTTTTTGGCGATTTTCCGTGGGTGTTAGCCCACGGATCGCTGGGGTGGCGCTGGCTCCGGAAACTATTTTGGGCCGAGCCCCTCGGGGGCGTCCCTGACGAGCTGTTAAGCGGATCCATGGGCTCCGTGGGGCCTGTGGGAGGTTTTAAGGGCGTCCCAGAGGCGAAAGAGTGAAAACGGCAGTTTTTTGGCAATTTTCCGTGGGTGTTAGCCCACGGATCGCTGGGGTGGCGCTGGCTCCGGAAATTATTTTGGGCCGAGCCCCTCGGGGGCGTCCCTGACGAGCTGTTAAGTGGATCCATGGTCTCCGTGGGGCCTGTGGGACGTTTTAAGGGCGTCCCAGAGGCGAAAGAGTGAAAACGGCAGTTTTTTGGCGATTTTCCGTGGGTGTTAGCCCACGGATCGCTGGGGTGGCGCTGGCTCCGGAAATTATTTTGGGCCGACCCCCTCGGGGGCGTCCCTGACGAGCTTTTAAGCGGATCCATGGGCTCCTTGGGGCCGGTGGGAGGTTTTAAGGGCGTCCCAGAGGCGAAAGAGTGAAAACGGCAGTTTTTTGGCGATTTTCCGTGGGTGTTAGCCCACGGATCGCTGGGTGGGCGCTGGCTCCAAAAATTATTTTCGGCCGAGCCCCTCGGGGACGTCCCTGACGAGCTGTTAAGCGGATCCATGGGCTCCTTGGGTCCGGTGGGAGGTTTTAAGGGCGTCCCAGAGGCGAAAGAGTGAAAACCGCAGTTTTTTGGCGATTTTCCGTGGGTGTTAGCCCACGGATCGCTGGGGTGGCGCTGGCTCCGGAAATTATTTTGGGCCGAGCCCCTCGGGGGCGTCCCTGACGAGCTGTTAAGCGGATCCAAGGGCTCCTTGGGTCCGGTGGGAGGTTTTAAGGGCGTCCCAGAGGCGAAAGAGTGAAAACGGCAGTTTTTTGGCGATTTTCCGTGGGTGTTAGCCCACGGATCGCTGGGGTGGCGCTGGCTCCGGAAATTATTTTGGGCCGAGCCCCTCGGGGGCGTCCCTGACGAGCTGTTAAGCGGATCCATGGGCTCCTTGGGTCCGGTGGGAGGTTTTAAGGGCGTCCCAGAGGCGAAAGAGTGAAAACGGCAGTTTTTTGGCGATTTTCCGTGGGTGTTAGCCCACGGATCGCTGGGGTGGCGCTGGCTCCGGAAATTATTTTGGGCCGAGCCCCTCGGGGGCGTCCCTGACGAGCTATTAAGTGGATCCATGGGCTCCTTGGGTCCGGTGGGAGGTTTTAAGGGCGTCCCAGAGGCGAAAGAGTGAAAACGGCAGTTTTTTGGCGATTTTCCGTGGGTGTTAGCCCACGGATCGCTGGGGTGGCGCTGGCTCCGGAAATTATTTTGGGCCGAGCGCCTCGGGGGCGTCCCTGACGAGCTGTTAAGCGGATCCATGGGCTCCTTGGGTCCGGTGGGAGGTTTTAAGGGCGTCCCAGAGGCGAAAGAGTGAAAACGGCAGTTTTTTGGCGATTTTCCGTGGGTGTTAGCCCACGGATCGCTGGGGTGGCGCTGGCTCCGGAAATTATTTTGGGCCGAGCCCCTCGGGGGCGTCCCTGACGAGCTGTTAAGCGGATCCATGTTCTCCTTGGGTCCGGTGGGAGGTTTTAAGGGTGTCCCAGAGGCGAAAGAGTGAAAACGGCAGTTTTTTGGCGATTTTCCGTGGGTGTTAGCCCACGGATCGCTGGGGTGGCGCTGGCTCCGGAAATTATTTTGGGCCGAGCCCCTCGGGGGCGTCCCTGACGAGCTGTTAAGCGGATCCATGGGCTCCTTGGGTCCGGTGGGAGGTTTTAAGGGCGTCCCAGAGGCGAAAGAGTGAAAACGGCAGTTTTTTGGCGATTTTCCGTGGGTGTTAGCCCACGGATCGCTGGGGTGGCGCTGGCTCCGGAAATTATTTTGGGCCGAGCCCCTCGGGGGCGTCCCTGACGAGCTGTTAAGCGGATCCATGTTCTCCTTGGGTCCGGTGGGAGGTTTTAAGGGTGTCCCAGAGGCGAAAGAGTGAAAACGGCAGTTTTTTGGCGATTTTCCGTGGGTGTTAGCCCACGGATCGCTGGGGTGGCGCTGGCTCCGGAAATTATTTTGGGCCGAGCCCCTCGGGGGCGTCCCTGACGAGCTGTTAAGCGGATCCATGGGCTCCTTGGGTCCGGTGGGAGGTTTTAAGGGCGTCCCAGAGGCGAAAGAGTGAAAACGGCAGTTTTTTGGCGATTTTCCGTGGGTGTTAGCCCACGGATCGCTGGGGTGGCGCTGGCTCCGGAAATTATTTTGGGCCGAGCCCCTCGGGGGCATCCCTGATGAGCTGTTAAGCGGATCCATGGGCTCCTTGGGTCCGGTGGGAGGTTTTAAGGGCGTCCCAGAGGCGAAAGAGTGAAAACGGCAGTTTTTTGGCGATTTTCCGTGGGTGTTAGCCCACGGATCGCTGGGGTGGCGCTGGCTCCGGAAATTATTTTGGGCCGAGACCCTCGGGGGCGTCCCTGACGAGCTGTTAAGCGGATCTATGGGCTCCTTGGGTCCGGTGGGAGGTTTTAAGGGCGTCCCAGAGGCGAAAGAGTGAAAATGGCAGTTTTTTGGCGATTTTCCGTGGGTGTTAGCCCACGGATCGCTGGGGTGGCGCTGGCTCCGGATATTATTTTGGACCGAGCCCCTCGGGGGCGTCCCTGACGAGCTGTTAAGCGGATCCATGGGCTCGTTGGGTCCGGTGGGAGGTTTTAAGGGCGTCCCAGAGGCAAAAGAGTGAAAACGGCAGTTTTTTGGCGATTTTCCGTGGGTGTTAGCCCACGGATCGCTGGGGTGGCGCTGGCTCCGCAAATTATTTTGGGCCGAGCCCCTCGGGGGCATCCCTGACGAGCTGTTAAGCAGATCCATGGGCTCCTTGGGTCCGGTGGGAGGTTTTAAGGGCGTCCCAGAGGTGAAAGGGTGAAAACGGCAGTTTTTTGGCGATTTTCCGTGGGTGTTAGCCCACGGATCGCTGGGGTGGCGCTGGCTCCGGAAATTATTTTGGGCCGAGCCCCTCGGGGGCGTCCCTGACGAGCTGTTAAGCGGATCCATGGGCTCCTTGGGTCCGGTGGGAGGTTTTAAGGGCGTCCCAGAGGCGAAAGAGTTAAAACGGCAGTTTTTTGGCGATTTTCTGTGGGTGTTAGCCCACGGATCGCTGGGGTGGCGCTGGCTCCGGAAATTATTTTGGGCCGAGCCCCTCGGGGGCGTCCCTTATGAGCTGTTAAGCGGATCCATGGGCTCCTTGGGTCCGGTGGGAGGTTTTAAGGGCGTCCCGGAGGCGAGAGAGTGAAAACGGCAGTTTTTTGGCGATTTTCCGTGGGTGTTAGCCCACGGATCGCTGGGGTGGCGCTGGCTCCGAAAATTATTTTGGGACGAGCCCCTCGGGGGCATCCCTGACGAGCTGTTAAGCGGATCCATGGGCTCCTTGGGTCCGGTGGGAGGTTTTAAGGGCGTCCCAGAGGCGAAAGAGTGAAAACGGTAGTTTTTTGGCGATTTTCCGTGGGTGTTAGCCCACGGATCGCTGGGGTGGCGCTGGCTCCGGAAATTATTTTGGGCCGAGCCCCTCGGGGGCATCCCTGACGAGCTGTTAAGCAGATCCATGGGCTCCTTGGGTCCGGTGGGAGGTTTTAAGGGCGTCCCAGAGGCGAAAGAGTGAAAACGGCAGTTTTTTGGCGATTTTCCGTGGGTGTTAGCCCACGGATCACTGGGGTGGCGCTGGCTCCGAAAATTATTTTGGGCCGAGCCCCTCGGGGGCATCCCTGACGAGCTGTTAAGCGGATCCATGGGCTCCTTGGGTCCGGTGGGAGGTTTTAAGGGCGTCCCAGAGGCGAAAGAGTGAAAACGGCAGTTTTTTGGCGATTTTCCGTGGGTGTTAGCCCACGGACCGCTGGGGTGGCGCTGGCTCCGGAAATTATTTTGGGCCGAGCCCCTCGGGGGCGTCCCTGACGAGCTGTTAAGCGGATCCATGGGCTTCTTGGGTCCGGTGGGAGGTTTTAAGGGCGTCCCAGAGGCGAAAGAGTGAAAACGGCAGTTTTTTGGCGATTTTCCGTGGGTGTTAGCCCACGGATCGCTGGGGTGGCGCTGGCTCCGGAAATTATTTTGGGCCGAGCCCCTCGGGGGCATCCCTGACGAGCTGTTAAGCGGATCCATGGGCTCCTTGGGTCCGGTGGGAGGTTTTAAGGGCGTCCCAGAGGCGAAAGAGTGAAAACGGTAGTTTTTTGGCGATTTTCCGTGGGTGTTAGCCCACGGATCGCTGGGGTGGCGCTGGCTCCGGAAATTATTTTGGGCCGAGCCCCTCGGGGGCATCCCTGACGAGCTGTTAAGCAGATCCATGGGCTCCTTGGGTCCGGTGGGAGGTTTTAAGGGCGTCCCAGAGGCGAAAGAGTGAAAACGGCAGTTTTTTGGCGATTTTCCGTGGGTGTTAGCCCACGGATCACTGGGGTGGCGCTGGCTCCGAAAATTATTTTGGGCCGAGCCCCTCGGGGGCATCCCTGACGAGCTGTTAAGCGGATCCATGGGCTCCTTGGGTCCGGTGGGAGGTTTTAAGGGCGTCCCAGAGGCGAAAGAGTGAAAACGGCAGTTTTTTGGCGATTTTCCGTGGGTGTTAGCCCACGGACCGCTGGGGTGGCGCTGGCTCCGGAAATTATTTTGGGCCGAGCCCCTCGGGGGCGTCCCTGACGAGCTGTTAAGCGGATCCATGGGCTCCTTGGGTCCGGTGGGAGGTTTTAAGGGCGTCCCAGAGGCGAAAGAGTGAAAACGGCAGTTTTTTGGCGATTTTCCGTGGGTGTTAGCCCACGGATCGCTGGGGTGGCGCTGGCTCCGGAAATTATTTTGGGCCGAGCCCCTCGGGGGCATCCCTGACGAGCTGTTAAGCGGATCCATGGGCTCCTTAGGTCCGGTGGGAGGTTTTAAGGGCGTCCTAGAGGCGAAAGAGTGAAAACGGCAGTTTTTTGGCGATTTTCCGTGGGTGTTAGCCCACGGATCGCTGGGGTGGCGCTGGCTCCGGAAATTATTTTGGGCCGAGCCCCTCGGGGGCATCCCTGACGAGCTGTTAAGCGGATCCATGGGCTCCTTGGGTCCGGTGGGAGGTTTTAAGGGCGTCCCAGAGGCGAAAGAGTGAAAACGGCAGTTTTTTGGCGATTTTCCATGGGTGTTAGCCCACGGATCGCTGCGGTGGCGCTGGCTCCGGAAATTATTTTGGGCCGAGCCCCTCGGGGGCGTCCCTGACGAGCTGTTAAGCGGATCCATGGGCTCCTTGGGTCCGGTGGGAGGTTTTAAGGGCGTCCCAGAGGCGAAAGAGTGAAAACGGCAGTTTTTTGGCGATTTTCCGTGGGTGTTAGCCCACGGATCGCTGGGGTGGCGCTGGCTCCAGAAATTATTTTGGGCCGAGCGCCTCGGGGGCGTCCCTGACGAGCTGTTAAGTGGATCCATGGGCTCCTTGGGTCCGGTGGGAGGTTTTAAGGGCGTCCCAGAGGCGAAAGAGTGAAAACGGCAGTTTTTTGGCGATTTTCCGTGGGTGTTAGCCCACGGATCGCTGGGGTGGCGCTGGCTCCGGAAATTATTTTGGGCCGAGCCCCTCGGGGGCATCCCTGACGAGCTGTTAAGCGGATCCATGGGCTCCTTGGGTCCGGTGGGAGGTTTTAAGGGCGTCCCAGAGGCGAAAGAGTGAAAACGGCAGTTTTTTGGCGATTTTCCGTGGGTGTTAGCCCACGGATCGCTGGGGTGGCGCTGGCTCCGGAAATTATTTTGGGCCGAGCCCCTCGGGGGCATCCCTGACGAGCTGTTAAGCGGATCCATGGGCTCCTTGGGTCCGGTGGGAGGTTTTAAGGGCGTCCCAGAGGCGAAAGAGTGAAAACGGCAGTTTTTTGGCGATTTTCCGTGGGTGTTAGCCCACGGATCGCTGGGGTGGCGCTGGCTCCGGAAATTATTTTGGGTCGAGCCCCTCGGGGGCATCCCTGACGAGCTGTTAAGCGGATCCATGGGCTCCTTGGGTCCGGTGGGAGGTTTTAAGGGCGTCCCAGAGGCGAAAGAGTGAAAATGGTAGTTGTTTGGCGATTTTCCGTGGGTGTTAGCCCACGGATCGCTGGGGTGGCGCTGGCTCCGGAAATTATTTTGGGCCGAGCCCCTCGGGGGCGTCCCTGATGAGCTGTTAAGCGGATCCATGGGCTCCTTGGGTCCGGTGGGAGGTTTTAAGGGCGTCCCAGAGGCGAAAGGGTGAAAACGGCAGTTTTTTGGCGATTTTCCGTGGGTGTTAGCCCACGGATCGCTGGGGTGGCGCTGGCTCCGGAAATTATTTTGGGCCGAACCCCTCGGGGGCATCCCTGATGAGCTGTTAAGCGGATCCATGGGCTCCTTGGGTCCGGTGGGAGGTTTTAAGGGCGTCCTAGAGGCGAAAGAGTGAAAACGGCAGTTTTTTGGCGATTTTCCGTGGGTGTTAGCCCACGGATAGCTGGGGTGGCGCTGGCTCCGGAAATTATTTTGGGCCGAGCCCCTCGGGGGCGTCCCTGACGAGCTGTTAAGCAGATCCATGGGCTCCTTGGGTCCAGTGGGAGGTTTTAAGGGCGTCCCAGAGGCAAAAGAGTGAAAACGGCAGTTTTTTAGTGATTTTCCGTGGGTGTTAGCCCACGGATCGCTGGGGTGGCGCTGGCTCCGGAAATTATTTTGGGCCGAGCCCCTCGGGGGCATCCCTGATGAGCTGTTAAGCGGATCCATGGGCTATTTGGGTCCGGTGGGAGGTTTTAAGGGCGTCCCAGAGGCGAAAGAGTGAAAACGGCAGTTTTTTGGCGATTTTCCGTGGGTGTTAGCCCACGGATCGCTGGGGTGGCGCTGGCTCCGAAAATTATTTTAGGCCGAGCCCCTCGGGGGCATCCCTGACGAGCTGTTAAGCGGATCCATGGGCTCCTTGGGTCCGGTGGGAGGTTTTAAGGGCATCCCAGAGGCGAAAGAGTGAAAACGGCAGTTTTTTGGCGATTTTCCGTGGGTGTTAGCCCACGGATCGCTGGGGTGGCGCTGGCTCCGGAAATTATTTTGGGCCGAGCCCCTCGGGGGCGTCCCTGACGAGCTGTTAAGCGGATCCATGGGCTCCTTGGGTCCGGTTGGAGGTTTTAAGGGCGTCCCAGAGGCGAAAGAGTGAAAACGGCAGTTTTTTGGCGATTTTCCGTGGGTGTTAGCCCACGGATCGCTGGGGTGGCGCTGGCTCCAGAAATTATTTTGGGCCGAGCCCCTCGGGGGCGTCCCTGACGAGCTGTTAAGCAGATCCATGGGCTCCTTGGGTCCGGTGGGAGGTTTTAAGGGCGTCCCAGAGGCGAAAGAGTGAAAACGGCAACTTTTTGGCGATTTTCCGTGGGTGTTAGCCCACGGATCGCTGGGGTGGCGCTGGCTCCGGAAATTATTTTGGGCTGAGCCCCTCGGGGGCGTCCCTGACGAGCTGTTAAGCGGATCCATGGGCTCCTTGGGTCCGGTGGGAGGTTTTAAGGGCGTCCCAGAGGCGAAAGAGTGAAAACGGCAGTTTTTTGGCGATTTTCCGTGGGTGTTAGCCCACGGATCGCTGGGGTGGCGCTGGCTCCGGAAATTATTTTGGGCCGAGCCCCTCGGGGGCGTCCCTGACGAGCTGTTAAGCGGATCCATGGGCTCCTTGGGTCCGGTGGGAGGTTTTAAGGGCGTCCCAGAGGCGAAAGAGTGAAAACGGCAGTTTTTTGGCGATTTTCCGTGGGTGTTAGCCCACGGATCGCTGGGGTGGCGCTGGCTCCGGAAATTATTTTGGGCCGAGCCCCTCGGGGGCGTCCCTGACGAGATGTTAAGCGGATCCATGGGCTCCTTGGGTCCGGTGGGAGGTTTTAAGGGCGTCCCAGAGGCGAAAGAGTGAAAACGGCAGTTTTTTGGCGATTTTCCGTGGGTGTTAGCCCACGGATCGCTGGGGTGGCGCTGGCTCCGGAAATTATTTTGGGCCGAGCCCCTCGGGGGCGTCCCTGACGAGCTGTTAAGTGGATCCACGGGCTCCTTGGGTTCGGTGGGAGGTTTTAAGGGCGTCCCAGAGGCGAAAGAGTGAAAACGGCAGTTTTTTGGCGATTTTTCGTGGGTGTTAGCCCACGGATCGCTGGGGTGGCGCTGGCTCCGGAAATTATTTTGGGCCGAGCCCCTCGGGGGCGTCCCTGACGAGCTGTTAAGCGGATCCATGGGCTCCTTGGGTCCGGTGGGAGGTTTTAAGGGCGTCCCAGAGGCGAAAGAGTGAAAACGGCAGTTTTTTGGCGATTTTCCGTGGGTGTTAGCCCACGGATCGCTGGGGTGGCGCTGGCTCCGGAAATTATTTTGGGCCGAGCCCCTCGGGGGCGTCCCTGACGAGCTGTTAAGCGGATCCATGGGCTCCTTGGGTCCGGTGGGAGGTTTTAAGGGCGTCCCAGAGGCGAAAGAGTGAAAACGGCAGTTTTTTTGCGTTTTTCCGTGGGTGTTAGCCCACGGATCGCTGGGGTGGCGCTGGCTCCAGAAATTATTTTGGGCCGAGCCCCTCGGGGGCGTCCCTGACGAGCTGTTAAGCGGATCCATGGGCTCCTTGGGTCCGGTGGGAGGTTTTAAGGGCGTCTCAGAGGCGAAAGAGTGAAAACGGCAGTTTTTTGGCGATTTTCCGTGGGTGTTAGCCCACGGATCGCTGGGGTGGCGCTGGCTCCGGAAATTATTTTGGGCCTAGCCCCTCGGGGACGTCCCTGACGAGCTGTTAAGCGGATCCATGGGCTCCTTGGGTCCGGTGGGAGGTTTTAAGGGCATCCCAGAGGTGAAAGAGTGAAAACGGCAGTTTTTTGGCGATTTTCCGTGGGTGTTAGCCCACGGATCGCTGGGGTGGCGCTGGCTCCGGAAATTATTTTGGGCCGAGCCCCTCGGGGGCGTCCCTGACGAGCTGTTAAGCGGATCCATGGGCTCCTTGGGTCCGGTGGGAGGTTTTAAGGGCGTTCCAGAGGTGAAAGAGTGAAAACGGCAGTTTTTTGGCGATTTTCCGTGGGTTTTAGCCCACGGATCGCTGGGGTGGCGCTGGCTCCGGAAATTATTTTGGGCCGAGCCCCTCGGGGGCGTCCCTGACGAGCTGTTAAGCGGATCCATGGGCTCCTTGGGTCCGGTGGGAGGTTTTAAGGGCGTCCCAGAGGCGAAAGAGTGAAAACGGCAGTTTTTTGGCGATTTTCCGTGGGTGTTAGCCCACGGATCGCTGGGGTGGCGCTGGCTCCGGAAATTATTTTGGGCCGAGCCCCTCGGGGGCGTCCCTGATGAGCTGTTAAGCGGATCCATGGGCTCCTTGGGGCCTGTGGGAGGTTTTAAGGGCGTCCCAGAGGCGAAAGAGTGAAAACGGCAGTTTTTTGGCGATTTTCCGTGGGTGTTAGCCCACGGATCGCTGGGGTGGTGCTGGCTCCGGAAATTATTTTGGGCCGAGCCCCTTGGGGGCGTCCCTGACGAGCTGTTAAGCGGATCCATGGGCTCCTTGGGTCCGGTGGGAGGTTTTAAGGGCGTCCCAGAGGCGAAAGAGTGAAAACGGCAGTTTTTTGGCGATTTTCCGTGGGTGTTAGCCCACGGATCGCTGGGGTGGCACTGGCTCCGGAAATTATTTTGGGCCGAGCCCCTCGGGGGCGTCCCTGACGAGCTGTTAAGCGGATCCATGGGCTCCTTGGGTCCGGTGGGAGGTTTTAAGGGCATTCCAGAGGCGAAAGAGTTAAAACGGCAGTTTTTTGGCGATTTTCCGTGGGTGTTAGCCCACGGATCGCTGGGGTGGCGCTGGCTCCGGAAATTATTTTGGGCCGAGCCCCTCGGGGGCGTCCCTGACGAGCTGTTAAGCGGATCCATGGGCTCCTTGGGTCCGGTGGGAGGTTTTAAGGGCGTCCCAGAGGCGAAAGAGTGAAAACGGCAGTTTTTTGGCGATTTTCCGTGGGTGTTAGCCCACGGATCGCTGGGGTGGCGCTGGCTCCGGAAATTATTTTGGGCCGAACCCCTCGGGGGCGTCCCTGACGAGCTGTTCAGCGGATCCATGGGCTCCTTGGGTCCGGTGGGAGGTTTTAAGGGCGTCCCAGAGGCGGAAGAGTGAAAACGGCAGTTTTTTGGCGATTTTCCGTGGGTGTTAGCCCACGGATCGCTGGGGTGGCGCTGGCTCCGGAAATTATTTTGGGCCGAGCCCCTCGGGGGCGTCCCTGATGAGCTGTTAAGCGGATCCATGGGCTCCTTGGGGCCTGTGGGAGGTTTTAAGGGCGTCCCAGAGGCGAAAGAGTGAAAACGGCAGTTTTTTGGCGATTTTCCGTGGGTGTTAGCCCACGGATCGCTGGGGTGGTGCTGGCTCCGGAAATTATTTTGGGCCGAGCCCCTTGGGGGCGTCCCTGACGAGCTGTTAAGCGGATCCATGGGCTCCTTGGGTCCGGTGGGAGGTTTTAAGGGCGTCCCAGAGGCGAAAGAGTGAAAACGGCAGTTTTTTGGCGATTTTCCGTGGGTGTTAGCCCACGGATCGCTGGGGTGGCACTGGCTCCGGAAATTATTTTGGGCCGAGCCCCTCGGGGGCGTCCCTGACGAGCTGTTAAGCGGATCCATGGGCTCCTTGGGTCCGGTGGGAGGTTTTAAGGGCATTCCAGAGGCGAAAGAGTTAAAACGGCAGTTTTTTGGCGATTTTCCGTGGGTGTTAGCCCACGGATCGCTGGGGTGGCGCTGGCTCCGGAAATTATTTTGGGCCGAGCCCCTCGGGGGCGTCCCTGACGAGCTGTTAAGCGGATCCATGGGCTCCTTGGGTCCGGTGGGAGGTTTTAAGGGCGTCCCAGAGGCGAAAGAGTGAAAACGGCAGTTTTTTGGCGATTTTCCGTGGGTGTTAGCCCACGGATCGCTGGGGTGGCGCTGGCTCCGGAAATTATTTTGGGCCGAACCCCTCGGGGGCGTCCCTGACGAGCTGTTCAGCGGATCCATGGGCTCCTTGGGTCCGGTGGGAGGTTTTAAGGGCGTCCCAGAGACGGAAGAGTGAAAACGGCAGTTTTTTGGCGATTTTCCGTGGGTGTTAGCCCACGGATCGCTGGGGTGGCGCTGGCTCCGGAAATTATTTTGGGCCGAGCCCCTCGGGGGCATCCCTGACGAGCTGTTAAGCGGATCCATGGGCTCCTTGGGTCCGGTGGGAGGTTTTAAGGGCATCCCAGAGGCGAAAGAGTGAAAACGGCAGTTTTTTGGCGATTTTCCGTGGGTGTTAGCCCACGGATCGCTGGGGTGGCGCTGGCTCCGGAAATTATTTTGGGTCGAGCCCCTCGGGGGCGTCCCTGACGAGCTGTTAAGCGGATCCATGGGCTCCTTGGGTCCGGTGGGAGGTTTTAAGGGCGTCCCAGAGGCGAAAGAGTGAAAATGGCAGTTTTTTGGCGATTTTCCGTGGGTGTTAGCCCACGGATCGCTGGGGTGGCGCTGGCTCCAGAAATTATTTTGGGCCGAATCCCTCGGGGGCGTCCCTGACGAGCTGTTAAGTGGATCCATGGGCTCCTTGGGTCCGGTGGGAGGTTTTAAGGGCGTCCCAGAGGCGAAAGAGTGAAAACGGCAATTTTTTGGCGATTTTCCGTGGGTGTTAGCCCACGGATCGCTGGGGTGGCGCTGGCTCCGAAAATTATTTTGGGCCGAGCCCCTCGGGGGCGTCCCTGACGAGCTGTTAAGCGGATCCATGGGCTCCTTGGGTCCGGTGGGAGGTTTTAAGGGCGTCCCAGAGGCGAAAGAGTGAAAATGGCAGTTTTTTGGCGATTTTCCGTGGGTGTTAGCCCACGGATCGCTGGGGTGGCGCTGGCTCCGAAAATTATTTTGGGCCGAGCCCCTCGGGGGCGTCCCTGACGAGCTGTTAAGCGGATCCATGGGCTCCTTGGGTCCGGTGGGAGGTTTTAAGGGCGTCCCAGAGGCGAAAGAGTGAAAACGGCAGTTTTTTGGCGATTTTCCGTGGGTGTTAGCCCACGGATCGCTGGGGTGGCGCTGGCTCCGGAAATTATTTTGGGCCGAACCCCTCGGGGGCGTCCCTGACGAGCTGTTCAGCGGATCCATGGGCTCCTTGGGTCCGGTGGGAGGTTTTAAGGGCGTCCCAGAGGCGGAAGAGTGAAAACGGCAGTTTTTTGGCGATTTTCCGTGGGTGTTAGCCCACGGATCGCTGGGGTGGCGCTGGCTCCGGAAATTATTTTGGGCCGAGCCCCTCGGGGGCATCCCTGACGAGCTGTTAAGCGGATCCATGGGCTCCTTGGGTCCGGTGGGAGGTTTTAAGGGCATCCCAGAGGCGAAAGAGTGAAAACGGCAGTTTTTTGGCGATTTTCCGTGGGTGTTAGCCCACGGATCGCTGGGGTGGCGCTGGCTCCGGAAATTATTTTGGGTCGAGCCCCTCGGGGGCGTCCCTGACGAGCTGTTAAGCGGATCCATGGGCTCCTTGGGTCCGGTGGGAGGTTTTAAGGGCGTCCCAGAGGCGAAAGAGTGAAAATGGCAGTTTTTTGGCGATTTTCCGTGGGTGTTAGCCCACGGATCGCTGGGGTGGCGCTGGCTCCAGAAATTATTTTGGGCCGAATCCCTCGGGGGCGTCCCTGACGAGCTGTTAAGTGGATCCATGGGCTCCTTGGGTCCGGTGGGAGGTTTTAAGGGCGTCCCAGAGGCGAAAGAGTGAAAACGGCAATTTTTTGGCGATTTTCCGTGGGTGTTAGCCCACGGATCGCTGGGGTGGCGCTGGCTCCGAAAATTATTTTGGGCCGAGCCCCTCGGGGGCGTCCCTGACGAGCTGTTAAGCGGATCCATGGGCTCCTTGGGTCCGGTGGGAGGTTTTAAGGGCGTCCCAGAGGCGAAAGAGTGAAAATGGCAGTTTTTTGGCGATTTTCCGTGGGTGTTAGCCCACGGATCGCTGGGGTGGCGCTGGCTCCGAAAATTATTTTGGGCCGAGCCCCTCGGGGGCGTCCCTGACGAGCTGTTAAGCGGATCCATGGGCTCCTTGGGTCCGGTGGGAGGTTTTAAGGGCGTCCCAGAGGCGAAAGAGTGAAAACGGCAGTTTTTTGGCGATTTTCCGTGGGTGTTAGCCCACGGATCGCTGGGGTGGCGCTGGCTTCGGAAATTATTTTGGGCCGAGCCCCTCGGGGGCGTCCCTGACGAGCTGTTAAGCGGATCCATGGGCTCCTTGGGTCCGGTGGGAGGTTTTAAGGGCGTCCCAGAGGCGAAAGAGTGAAAAGGGCAGTTTTTTGGCGATTTTCCGTGGGTGTTAGCCCACGGATCGCTGGGGTGGCGCTGGCTCCAGAAATTATTTTGGGCCGAACCCCTCGGGGGCGTCCCTGACGAGCTGTTAAGCGGATCCATGGGCTCCTTGGGTCCGGTGGGAGGTTTTAAGGGCGTCCCAGAGGCGAAAGAGTGAAAACGGCAATTTTTTGGCGATTTTCCGTGGGTGTTAGCCCACGGATCGCTGGGGTGGCGCTGGCTCCGAAAATTATTTTGGGCCGAGCCCCTCGGGGGCGTCCCTGACGAGCTGTTAAGCGGATCCATGGGCTCCTTGGGTCCGGTGGGAGGTTTTAAGGGCGTCCCAGAGGCGAAAGAGTGAAAACGGCAGTTTTTTGGCGATTTTCCGTGGGTGTTAGCCCACGGATCGCTGGGGTGGCGCTGGCTCCGGAAATTATTTTGGACCGAGCCCCTCGGGGGCGTCCCTGACGAGCTGTTAAGCAGATCCATGGGCTCCGTGGGTCCGGTGGGAGGTTTTAAGGGCGTCCCAGAGGCGAAAGAGTGAAAACGGCAGTTTTTTGGCGATTTTCCGTGGGTGTTAGCCCACGGATCGCTGGGGTGGCGCTGACTTCGGAAATTATTTTGGGCCGAGCCCCTCGGGGGCGTCCCTGACGAGCCTTTAAGCGGATCCATGGGCTCCTTGTTTCCGGTGGGAGGTTTTAAGGGCGTCCCAGAGGCGAAAGAGTGAAAACGGCAGTTTTTTGGCGATTTTCCGTTGGTGTTAGCCCACGGATCGCTGGGGTGGCGCTGGCTTCGGAAATTATTTTGGGCCGAGCCCCTCGGGGGCGTCCCTGACGAGCTGTTAAGCGGATCCATGGGCTCCTTGGGTCCGGTGGGAGGTTTTAAGGGCGTCCCAGAGGCGAAAGAGTGAAAACGGCAGTTTTTTGGCGATTTTCCGTGGGTGTTAGCCCACGGATCGCTGGGGTGGCGCTGGCTCCGGAAATTATTTTGGGCCAAGCCCCTCGGGGGCGTCCCTGACGAGCTGTTATGCGGATCCATGGGCTCCTTGTTTCCGGTGGGAGGTTTTAAGGGCGTCCCAGAGGCGAAAGAGTGAAAACGGCAGTTTTTTGGCGATTTTCCGTGGGTGTTAGCCCACGGATCGCTGGGGTGGCACTGGCTCCGGAAATTATTTTGGGCCGAGCCCCTCGGGGGCATCCCTGACGAGCTGTTAAGCGGATCCATGGGCTCCTTGGGTCCGGTGGGATGTTTTAAGGGCGTCCCAGAGGCGAAAGAGTGAAAGCGGCAGTTTTTTGGCGATTTTCCGTGGGTGTTAGCCCACGGATCGCTGGGGTGGCGCTGGCTCCGGAAATTATTTTGGACCGAGCCCCTCAGGGGCGTCCCTGACGAGCTGTTAAGCGGATCCATGGGCTCCTTGGGTCCGGTGGGAGGTTTTAAGGGCGTCCCAGAGGCTTAAGAGTGAAAACGGCAGTTTTTTGGCGATTTTCCGTGGGTGTTAGCCCACGAATCGCTGGGGTGGCGCTGGCTTCGGAAATTATTTTGGGCCGAGCCCCTCGGGGGCATCCCTGACGAGCTGTTAAGCGGATCCATGGGCTCCTTGGGTCCGGTGGGAGGTTTTAAGGGCGTCCCAGAGGCGAAAGAGTGAAAACGGAAGTTTTTTGGCGATTTTCCGTGGGTGTTAGCCCACGGATTGCTGGGGTGGCGCTGGCTCCGGAAATTATTTTGGGCCGAACCCCTCGGGGGCATCCCTGACGAGCTGTTAAGCGGATCCATGGGCTCCTTGGGTCCGGTGGGAGGTTTTAAGGGCGTCCCAGAGGCATAAGAGTGAAAACTGCAGTTTTTTGGCGATTTTCCGTGGGTGTTAGCCCACGGATCGCTGGGGTGGCGCTGGCTCCGGAAATTATTTTGGGCCGAGCCCCTCGGGGGCATCCCTGACGAGCTGTTAAGCGGATCCATGGGTTCCTTGGGTCCGGTGGGAGGTTTTAAGGGCGTCCCATAGGCGAAAGAGTGAAAACGGCAGTTTTTTGGCGATTTTCCGTGGGTGTTAGCCCACGGATCGCTGGGGTGGCGCTGGCTCCGGAAATTATTTTGGGCTGAGCCCCTCGGGGGCGTCCCTGACGAGCTGTTAAGCGGATCCATGGGCTCCTTGGGTCCGGTGGGAGGTTTTAAGGGCGTCCCAGAGGCAAAAGAGTGAAAACGGCAGTTTTTGGGCGATTTTCCGTGGGTGTTAGCCCACGGATCGCTGGGGTGGCGCTGGCTCCGGAAATTATTTTGGGCCGAGCCCCTCGGGGGCGTCCCTGACGAGCTGTTAAGCGGATCCATGGGCTCCTTGGGTCCGATGGGAGGTTTTAAGGGCGTCCCAGAGGCGAAAGAGTGAAAACGGCAGTTTTTTGGCGATTTTCCGTGGGTGTTAGCCCACGGATCGCTGGGGTGGCGCTGGCTCCGGAAATTATTTTGGGCCGAGCCCCTCGGGGGCGTCCCTGACGAGCTGTTAAGCGGATCCATGGGCTCCTTGGGTCCGGTGGGAGGTTTTAAGGGCCTCCCAGAGGCGAAAGAGTGAAAACGGCAGTTTTTTGGCGATTTTCCGTGGGTGTTAGCCCACGGATCGCTGGGGTGGCGCTGGCTCCGGAAATTATTTTGGGCCGAGCCCCTCAGGGGCGTCCCTGACAAGCTGTTAAGCGGATCCATGGGCTCCTTGGGTCCGGTGGGAGGTTTTAAGGGCGTCCCAGAGGCGAAAGAGTGAAAACAGCAGTTTTTTGGCGATTTTCCGTGGGTGTTAGCCCACGGATTGCTGGGGTGGCGCTGGCTCCGGAAATTATTTTGGGCTGAGCCCCTCGGGGGCATCCCTGACGAGCTGTTAAGCGGATCCATGGGCTCCTTGGGTCCGGTGGGAGGTTTTAAGGGCGTCCCAGAGGCATAAGAGTGAAAACTGCAGTTTTTTGGCGATTTTCCGTGGGTGTTAGCCCACGGATCGCTGGGGTGGCGCTGGCTCCGAAAATTATTTTGGGCCGAGCCCCTCGGGGGCATCCCTGAAGAGCTGTTAAGCGGATCCATGGGTTCCTTGGGTCCGGTGGGAGGTTTTAAGGGCGTCCCAGAGGCGAAAGAGTGAAAACGGCAGTTTTTTGGCGATTTTCCGTGGGTGTTAGCCCACGGATCGCTGGGGTGGCGCTGGCTCCGGAAATTATTTTGGGTCGAGCCCCTCGGGGGCGTCCCTGACGAGCTGTTAAGCGGATCCATGGGCTCCTTGGGTCCGGTGGGAGGTTTTAAGGGCGTCCCAGAGGCGAAAGAGTGAAAACGGCAGTTTTTTGGCGATTTTCCGTGGGTGTTAGCCCACGGATCGCTGGGGTGGCGCTGGCTCCGGAAGTTATTTTGGGCCGAGCCCCTCGGGGGAGTCCCTGACGAGCTGTTAAGCGGATCCATGGGCTCCTTGGGTCCGGTGGGAGGTTTTAAGGGCGTCCCAGAGGCGAAAGAGTGAAAACGGCAGTTTTTTGGCGATTTTCCGTGGGTGTTAGCCCACGGATCGCTGGGGTGGCGCTGGCTCCGGAAATTATTTTGGGCCGAGCCCCTCGGGGGCGTCCATGATGAGCTGTTAAGCGGATCCATGGGCTCCTTGGGTCCGGTGGGAGGTTTTAAGGGCGTCCCAGAGGCGAAAGAGTGAAAACGGCAGTTTTTTGGCGATTTTCCGTGGGTGTTAGCCCACGGATCGCTGGGGTGGCGCTGGCTCCGGAAATTATTTTGGGTCGAGCCCCTCGGAGGCGTCCCTGACGAGCTGTTAAGCGGATCCATGGGCTCCTTGGGTCCGGTGGGAGGTTTTAAGGGCCTCCCAGAGGCGAAAGAGTGAAAACGGCAGTTTTTTGGCGATTTTCCGTGGGTGTTAGCCCACGGATCGCTGGGGTGGCGCTGGCTCCGGAAATTATTTTGGGTCGAGCCCCTCGGGGGCATCCCTGACGAGCTATTAAGTAGATCCATGGGCTCCTTGGGTCCGGTGGGAGGTTTTAAGGTCCTCCCAGAGGCGAAAGAGTGAAAACGGCAGTTTTTTGGCGATTTTCCGTGGGTGTTAGCCCACGGATCGCTGGGGTGGCGCTGGCTCCGGAAATTATTTTGGGCCGAGCCCCTCGGGGGCGTCCCTGACGAGCCGTTAAGCGGATCCATGGGCTCCTTGGGTCCGGTGGGAGGTTTTAAGGGCATCCCAGAGGCGAAAGAGTGAAAACGGCAGTTTTTTGGCGATTTTCCGTGGGTGTTAGCCCACGGATCGCTGGGGTGGCGCTGGCTCCGGAAATTATTTTGGGCCGAGCCCCTCGGGGGCGTCCCTGACGAGCTGTTAAGCGGATCCATGGGCTCCTTGGGTCCGGTGGGAGGTTTTAAGGGCGTCCCAGAGGCGAAAGAGTGAAAACGGCAGTTTTTTGGCGATTTTCCGTGGGTGTTAGCCCACGGATCGCTGGGGTGGCGCTGGCTCCGAAAATTATTTTGGGCCGAGCCCCTCGGGGGCGTCCCTGACGAGCTGTTAAGCGGATCCATGGGCTCCTTGGGTCCGGTGGGAGGTTTTAAGGGCCTCCCAGAGGCGAAAGAGTGAAAACGGCAGTTTTTTGGCGATTTTCCGTGGGTGTTAGCCCACGGATCGCTGGGGTGGCGCTGGCTCCGGAAATTATTTTGGGCCGAGCCCCTCGGGGGCGTCCCTGACGAGCTATTAAGCGTATCCATGGGCTCCTTGGGTCCGGTGGGAGGTTTTAAGGTCCTCCCAGAGGCGAAAGAGTGAAAACGGCAGTTTTTTGGCGATTTTCCGTGGGTGTTAGCCCACGGATCGCTGGGGTGGCGCTGGCTCCGGAACTTATTTTGGGCCGAGCCCCTCGGGGGCGTCCCTGACGAGCTGTTAAGCGGATCCATGGGCTCCTTGGGTCCGGTGGGAGGTTTTAAGGGCCTCCCAGAGGCGAAAGAGTGAAAACGGCAGTTTTTTGGCGATTTTCCGTGGGTGTTAGCCCACGGATCGCTGGGGTGGCGCTGGCTCCGAAAATTATTTTGGGCAGAGCCCCTCGGGGGCGTCCCTGACGAGCTGTTAAGCGGATCCATGGGCTCCTTGGGTCCGGTGGGAGGTTTTAAGGGCCTCCCAGAGGCGAAAGAGTGAAAATGGCAGTTTTTTGGCGATTTTCCGTGGGTGTTAGCCCATGGATCGCTGGGGTGGCGCTGGCTCCGGAAATTATTTTGGGCCGAGCCCCTCGAGGGCGTCCCTGACGAGCTGTTAAGCGGATCCATGGGCTCCTTGGGTCCGATGGGAGGTTTTAAGGGCGTCCCAGAGGCGAAAGAGTGAAAACGGCAGTTTTTTGGCGATTTTCCGTGGGTGTTAGCCCACGGATCGCTGGGGTGGCGCTGGCTCCAGAAATTATTTTGGGCCGAGCCCCTCGGGGGCGTCCCTGACGAGCTGTTAAGCGGATCCATGGGCTCCTTGGGTCCGATGGGAGGTTTTAAGGGCGTCCCAGAGGCGAAAGAGTGAAAACGGCAGTTTTTTGGCGATTTTCCGTGGGTGTTAGCCCACGGATCGCTGGGGGGGCGCTGGCTCCGGAAATTATTTTGGGCCGAGCCCCTCGGGGGCGTCCCTAACGAGCTGTTAAGCGGATCCATGGGCTCCTTGGGTCCGGTGGGAGGTTTTAAGGGCGTCCCAGAGGCGAAAGAGTGAAAACGGCAGTTTTTTGGCGATTTTCCGTGGGTGTTAGCCCACGGATCGCTGGGGTGGCGCTGGCTCCGGAAATTATTTTGGGCCGAGCCCCTCGGGGGCGTCCCTGACGAGCTGTTAAGCGGATCCATGGGCTCCTTGGGTCCGGTGGGAGGTTTTAAGGGCGTCCCAGAGGCGAAAGAGTGAAAACGGCAGTTTTTTGGCGATTTTCCGTGGGTGTTAGCCCACGGATCGCTGGGGTGGCGCTGGCTCCGGAAATTACTTTGGGCCGAGCCCCTCGGGGGCGTCCCTGATGAGCTGTTAAGCGGATCCATGGGCTCCTTGGGACCGGTGGGAGGTTTTAAGGGCGTCCCAGAGGCGAAAGAGTGAAAACGGCAGTTTTTTGGCGATTTTCCGTGGGTGTTAGCCCACGGATCGCTGGGGTGGCGCTGGCTCCGGAAATTATTTTGGGCCGAGCCCCTCGGGGGCGTCCCTGACGAGCTGTTAAGCGGATCCATGGGCTCCTTGGGTCCGGTGGGAGGTTTTAAGGGCGTCCCAGAGGCGAAAGAGTGAAAACGGCAGTTTTTTGGCGATTTTCCGTGGGTGTTAGCCCACGGATCGCTGGGGTGGCGCTGGCTCCGAAAATTATTTTGGGCCGAGCCCCTCGGAGGCGTCCCTGACGAGCTGTTAAGTGGATCCATGGGCTCCTTGGGTCCGGTGGGAGGTTTTAAGGGCCTCCCAGAGGCGAAAGAGTGAAAACGACAGTTTTTTGGCGATTTTCCGTGGGTGTTAGCCCACGGATCGCTGGGGTGGCGCTGGCTCCGGAAATTATTTTGGGCCGAGCCCCTCGGGGGCGTCCCTGACGAGCTATTAAGCAGATCCATGGGCTCCTTGGGTCCGGTGGGAGGTTTTAAGGTCCTCCCAGAGGCGAAAGAGTGAAAACGGCAGTTTTTTGGCGATTTTCCGTGGGTGTTAGCCCACGGATCGCTGGGGTGGCGCTGGCTCCGGAAATTATTTTGGGCCGAGCCCCTCGGGGGCGTCCCTGACGAGCTGTTAAGCGGATCCATGGGCTCCTTGGGTCCGGTGGGAGGTTTTAAGGGCATCCCAGAGGCGAAAGAGTGAAAACGGCAGTTTTTTGGCGATTTTCCGTGGGTGTTAGCCCACGGATCGCTGGGGTGGCGCTGGCTCCGAAAATTATTTTGGACCGAGCCCCTCGGGGGCGTCCCTGACGAGCTGTTAAGCGGATCCATGGGCTCCTTGGGTCCGATGGGAGGTTTTAAGGGCGTCCCAGAGGCGAAAGAGTGAAAACGGCAGTTTTTTGGCGATTTTCCGTGGGTGTTAGCCCACGGATCGCTGGGGTGGCGCTGGCTCCGGAAATTATTTTGGGCCGAGCCCCTCGGGGGTGTCCCTGACGAGCTGTTAAGCGGATCCATGGGCTCCTTGGGTTCGGTGGGAGGTTTTAAGGGCCTCCCAGAGGCGAAAGAGTGAAAACGGCAGTTTTTTGGCGATTTTCCGTGGGTGTCAGCCCACGGATCGCTGGGGTGGCGCTGGCTCCGGAAATTATTTTGGGCCGAGCCCCTCGGGGGCGTCCCTGACGAGCTGTTAAGCGGATCCATGGGCTCCTTGGGTCCGGTGGGAGGTTTTATGGGCGTCCCAGAGGCGAAAGAGTGAAAACGGCAGTTTTTTGGCGATTTTCCGTGGGTGTTAGCCCACGGATCGCTGGGGTGGCGCTGGCTCCGGAAATTATTTTGGGCCGAGCCCCTCGGGGGCATCCCTGATGAGATGTTAAGCGGATCCATGGGCTCCTTGGGTCCGGTGGGAGGTTTTAAGGGCCGCCCATAGGCGAAAGAGTGAAAACGGCAGTTTTTTGGCGATTTTCCGTGGGTGTTAGCCCACGGATCGCTGGGGTGGCGCTGGCTCCGGAAATTATTTTGGGCCGAGCCCCTCGGGGGCGTCCCTGACAAGCTGTTAAGCGGATCCATGGGCTCCTTGGGTCCGGTGGGAGGTTTTAAGGGCGTCCCAGAGGCGAAAGAGTGAAAACAGCAGTTTTTTGGCAATTTTCCGTGGGTGTTAGCCCACGGATTGCTGGGGTGGCGCTGGCTCCGGAAATTATTTTGGGCCGAGCCCCTCGGGGGCGTCCCTGACGAGCTGTTAAGCGGATCCATGGGCTCCTTGGGTCCGGTGGGAGGTTTTAAGGGCGTCCCAGAGGCATAAGAGTGAAAACTGCAGTTTTTTGGCGATTTTCCGTGGGTGTTAGCCCACGGATCGCTGGGGTGGCGCTGGCTCCGGAAATTATTTTGGGCCGAGCCCCTCGGAGGCATCCCTGACGAGCTGTTAAGCGGATCCATGGGTTCCTTGGGTCCGGTGGGAGGTTTTAAGGGCGTCCCAGAGGCGAAAGAGTGAAAACGGCAGTTTTTTGGCAATTTTCCGTGGGTGTTAGCCCACGGATCGCTGGGGTGGCGCTGGATCCGGAAATTATTTTGGGTCGAGCCCCTCGGGGGCATCCCTGACGAGCTGTTAAGCGGATCCATGGGCTCCTTGGGTCCGGTGGGAGGTTTTAAGGGCGTCCCAGAGGCGAAAGAGTGAAAACGGCAGTTTTTTGGCGATTTTCCGTGGGTGTTAGCCCACGGATCGCTGGGGTGGCGCTGGCTCCGGAAGTTATTTTGGGCCGAGCCCCTCGGGGGTATCCCTGACGAGCTGTTAAGCGGATCCATGGGCTCCTTGGGTCCGGTGGGAGGTTTTAAGGGCGTCCCAGAGGCGAAAGAGTGAAAACGGCAGTCTTTTGGCGATTTTCCGTGGGTGTTAGCCCACGGATCGCTGGGGTGGCGCTGGCTCCGGAAATTATTTTGGGCCGAGCCCCTCGGGGGCGTCCCTGACGAGCTGTTAAGCGGATCCATGGGCTCCTTGGGTCCGGTGGGAGGTTTTAAGGGCGTCCCAGAGGCGAAAGAGTGAAAACGGCAGTTTTTTGGCGATTTTCCGTGGGTGTTAGCCCACGGATCGCTGGGGTGGCGCTGGCTCCGAAAATTATTTTGGGCCGAGCCCCTCGGGGGCGTCCCTGACGAGCTGTTAAGCGGATCCATGGGATCCTTGGGTCCGGTGGGAGGTTTTAAGGGCCTCCCAGAGGCGAAAGAGTGAAAACGGCAGTTTTTTGGCGATTTTCCGTGGGTGTTAGCCCACGGATCGCTTGGGTGGCGCTGGCTCCGGAAATTATTTTGGGCCGAGCCCCTCGGGGGCGTCCCTGACGAGCTATTAAGCGTATCCATGGGCTCCTTGGGTCCGGTGGGAGGTTTTAAGGTCCTCCCAGAGGCGAAAGAGTGAAAACGGCAGTTTTTTGGCGATTTTCCGTGGGTGTTAGCCCACGGATCGCTGGGGTGGCGCTGGCTCCGGAACTTATTTTGGGCCGAGCCCCTCGGGGGCATCCCTGACGAGCTGTTAAGCGGATCCATGGGCTCCTTGGGTCCGGTGGGAGGTTTTAAGGGCCTCCCAGAGGCGAAAGAGTGAAAACGGCAGTTTTTTGGCGATTTTCCGTGGGTGTTAGCCCACGGATCGCTGGGGTGGCGCTGGCTCCGAAAATTATTTTGGGCCGAGCCCCTCGGGGGCGTCCCTGACGAGCTGTTAAGCGGATCCATGGGCTCCTTGGGTACGGTGGGAGGTTTTAAGGGCCTCCCAGAGGCGAAAGAGTGAAAATGGCAGTTTTTTGGCGATTTTCCGTGGGTGTTAGCCCATGGATCGCTGGGGTGGCGCTGGCTCCGGAAATTATTTTGGGCCGAGCCCCTCGAGGGCGTCCCTGACGAGCTGTTAAGCGGATCCATGGGCTCCTTGGGTCCGATGGGAGGTTTTAAGGGCGTCCCAGAGGCGAAAGAGTGAAAACGGCAGTTTTTTGGCGATTTTCCGTGGGTGTTAGCCCACGGATCGCTGGGGTGGCGCTGGCTCCAGAAATTATTTTGGGCCGAGCCCCTCGGGGGCGTCCCTGACGAGCTGTTAAGCGGATCCATGGGCTCCTTGGGTCCGATGGGAGGTTTTAAGGGCGTCCCAGAGGCGAAAGAGTGAAAACGGCAGTTTTTTGGCGATTTTCCGTGGGTGTTAGCCCACGGATCGCTGGGGGGGCGCTGGCTCCGGAAATTATTTTGGGCCGAGCCCCTCGGGGGCGTCCCTAACGAGCTGTTAAGCGGATCCATGGGCTCCTTGGGTCCGGTGGGAGGTTTTAAGGGCGTCCCAGAGGCGAAAGAGTGAAAACGGCAGTTTTTTGGCGATTTTCCGTGGGTGTTAGCCCACGGATCGCTGGGGTGGCGCTGGCTCCGGAAATTATTTTGGGCCGAGCCCCTCGGGGGCGTCCCTGACGAGCTGTTAAGCGGATCCATGGGCTCCTTGGGTCCGGTGGGAGGTTTTAAGGGCGTCCCAGAGGCGAAAGAGTGAAAACGGCAGTTTTTTGGCGATTTTCCGTGGGTGTTAGCCCACGGATCGCTGGGGTGGCGCTGGCTCCGGAAATTATTTTGGGCCGAGCCCCTCGGGGGTGTCCCTGACGAGCTGTTAAGCGGATCCATGGGCTCCTTGGGTTCGGTGGGAGGTTTTAAGGGCCTCCCAGAGGCGAAAGAGTGAAAACGGCAGTTTTTTGGCGATTTTCCGTGGGTGTCAGCCCACGGATCGCTGGGGTGGCGCTGGCTCCGGAAATTATTTTGGGCCGAGCCCCTCGGGGGCGTCCCTGACGAGCTGTTAAGCGGATCCATGGGCTCCTTGGGTCCGGTGGGAGGTTTTATGGGCGTCCCAGAGGCGAAAGAGTGAAAATGGCAGTTTTTTGGCGATTTTCCGTGGGTGTTAGCCCACGGATCGCTGGGGTGGCGCTGGCTCCGGAAATTATTTTGGGCCGAGCCCCTCGGGGGCATCCCTGATGAGATGTTAAGCGGATCCATGGGCTCCTTGGGTCCGGTGGGAGGTTTTAAGGGCCGCCCATAGGCGAAAGAGTGAAAACGGCAGTTTTTTGGCGATTTTCCGTGGGTGTTAGCCCACGGATCGCTGGGGTGGCGCTGGCTCCGGAAATTATTTTGGGCCGAGCCCCTCGGGGGCGTCCCTGAAAAGCTGTTAAGCGGATCCATGGGCTCCTTGGGTCCGGTGGGAGGTTTTAAGGGCGTCCCAGAGGCGAAAGAGTGAAAACAGCAGTTTTTTGGCAATTTTCCGTGGGTGTTAGCCCACGGATCGCTGGGGTGGCGCTGGCTCCGGAAATTATTTTGGGCCGAGCCCCTCGAGGGCGTCCCTGACGAGCTGTTAAGCGGATCCATGGGCTCCTTGGGTCCGGTGGGAGGTTTTAAGGGCGTCCCAGAGGCGAAAGAGTGAAAACGGCAGTTTTTTGGCAATTTTCCGTGGGTGTTAGCCCACGGATCGCTGGGGTGGCGCTGGATCCGGAAATTATTTTGGGTCGAGCCCCTCGGGGGCATCCCTGACGAGCTGTTAAGCGGATCCATGGGCTCCTTGGGTCCGGTGGGAGGTTTTAAGGGCGTCCCAGAGGCGAAAGAGTGAAAACGGCAGTTTTTTGGCGATTTTCCGTGGGTGTTAGCCCACGGATCGCTGGGGTGGCGCTGGCTCCGGAAGTTATTTTGGGCCGAGCCCCTCGGGGGCATCCCTGACGAGCTGTTAAGCGGATCCATGGGCTCCTTGGGTCCGGTGGGAGGTTTTAAGGGCGTCCCAGAGGCGAAAGAGTGAAAACGGCAGTTTTTTGGCGATTTTCCGTGGGTGTTAGCCCACGGATCGCTGGGGTGGCGCTGGCTCCGGAAATTATTTTGGGCCGAGCCCCTCGGGGGCGTCCCTGACGAGCTGTTAAGCGGATCCATGGGCTCCTTGGGTCCGGTGGGAGGTTTTAAGGGCGTCCCAGAGGCGAAAGAGTGAAAACGGCAGTTTTTTGGCGATTTTCCGTGGGTGTTAGCCCACGGATCGCTGGGGTGGCGCTGGCTCCGAAAATTATTTTGGACCGAGCCCCTCGGGGGCGTCCCTGACGAGCTGTTAAGCGGATCCATGGGATCCTTGGGTCCGGTGGGAGGTTTTAAGGGCCTCCCAGAGGCGAAAGAGTGAAAACGGCAGTTTTTTGGCGATTTTCCGTGGGTGTTAGCCCACGGATCGCTGGGGTGGCGCTGGCTCCGGAAATTATTTTGGGCCGAGCCCCTCGGGGGCGTCCCTGACGAGCTATTAAGCGTATCCATGGGCTCCTTGGGTCCGGTGGGAGGTTTTAAGGTCCTCCCAGAGGCGAAAGAGTGAAAACGGCAGTTTTTTGGCGATTTTCCGTGGGTGTTAACCCACGGATCGCTGGGGTGGCGCTGGCTCCGGAACTTATTTTGGGCCGAGCCCCTCGGGGGCGTCCCTGACGAGCTGTTAAGCGGATCCATGGGCTCCTTGGGTCCGGTGGGAGGTTTTAAGGGCCTCCCAGAGGCGAAAGAGTGAAAACGGCAGTTTTTTGGCGATTTTCCGTGGGTGTTAGCCCACGGATCGCTGGGGTGGCGCTGGCTCCGAAAATTATTTTGGGCCGAGCCCCTCGGGGGCGTCCCTGACGAGCTGTTAAGCGGATCCATGGGCTCCTTGGGTCCGGTGGGAGGTTTTAAGGGCCTCCCAGAGGCGAAAGAGTGAAAATGGCAGTTTTTTGGCGATTTTCCGTGGGTGTTAGCCCATGGATCGCTGGGGTGGCGCTGGCTCCGGAAATTATTTTGGGCCGAGCCCCTCGAGGGCGTCCCTGACGAGCTGTTAAGCGGATCCATGGGCTCCTTGGGTCCGATGGGAGGTTTTAAGGGCGTCCCAGAGGCGAAAGAGTGAAAATGGCAGTTTTTTGGCGATTTTCCGTGGGTGTTAGCCCACGGATCGCTGGGGTGGCGCTGGCTCCAGAAATTATTTTGGGCCGAGCCCCTCGGGGGCGTCCCTGACGAGCTGTTAAGCGGATCCATGGGCTCCTTGGGTCCGATGGGAGGTTTTAAGGGCGTCCCAGAGGCGAAAGAGTGAAAACGGCAGTTTTTTGGCGATTTTCCGTGGGTGTTAGCCCACGGATCGCTGGGGGGGCGCTGGCTCCGGAAATTATTTTGGGCCGAGCCCCTCGGGGGCGTCCCTAACGAGCTGTTAAGCGGATCCATGGGCTCCTTGGGTCCGGTGGGAGGTTTTAAGGGCGTCCCAGAGGCGAAAGAGTGAAAACGGCAGTTTTTTGGCGATTTTCCGTGGGTGTTAGCCCACGGATCGCTGGGGTGGCGCTGGCTCCGGAAATTATTTTGGGCCGAGCCCCTCGGGGGCGTCCCTGACGAGCTGTTAAGCGGATCCATGGGCTCCTTGGGTCCGGTGGGAGGTTTTAAGGGCGTCCCAGAGGCGAAAGAGTGAAAACGGCAGTTTTTTGGCGATTTTCCGTGGGTGTTAGCCCACGGATCGCTGGGGTGGCGCTGGCTCCGGAAATTACTTTGGGCCGAGCCCCTCGGGGGCGTCCCTGACGAGCTGTTAAGCGGATCCATGGGCTCCTTGGGACCGGTGGGAGGTTTTAAGGGCGTCCCAGAGGCGAAAGAGTGAAAACGGCAGTTTTTTGGCGATTTTCCGTGGGTGTTAGCCCACGGATCGCTGGGGTGGCGCTGGCTCCGGAAATTATTTTGGGCCGAGCCCCTCGGGGGCGTCCCTGACGAGCTGTTAAGCGGATCCATGGGCTCCTTGGGTCCGGTGGGAGGTTTTAAGGGCGTCCCAGAGGCAAAAGAGTGAAAACGGCAGTTTTTTGGCGATTTTCCGTGGGTGTTAGCCCACGGATCGCTGGGGTGGCGCTGGCTCCGGAAATTATTTTGGGCCGAGCCCCTCGGGGGCGTCCCTGACGAGCTGTTAAGAGGATCCATGGGCTCCTTGGGTCCGGTGGGAGGTTTTAGGGGCATCCCAGAGGCGAAAGAGTGAAAATGGCAGTTTTTTGGCGATTTTCCGTGGGTGTTAGCCCACGGATCGCTGGGGTGGCGCTGGCTCCGGAAATTATTTTGGGCCGAGCCCCTCGGGGGCGTCCCTGACGAGCTGTTAAGCGGATCCATGGGCTCCTTGGGTCCGGTGGGAGGTTTTAAGGGCGTCCCAGAGGCGAAAGAGTGAAAACGGCAGTTTTTTGGCGATTTTCCGTGGGTGTTAGCCCACGGATCGCTGGGGTGGCGCTGGCTCCGGAAATTATTTTGGGCCGAGCCCCTCGGGGGCGTCCCTGACGAGCTGTTAAGCGGATCCATGGGCTCCTTGGGACCGGTGGGAGGTTTTAAGGGCGTCCCAGAGGCGAAAGAGTGAAAACGGCAGTTTTTTGGCGATTTTCCGTGGGTGTTAGCCCACGGATCGCTGGGGTGGCGCTGGCTCCGGAAATTATTTTGGGCCGCGCCCCTCGGGGGCGTCCCTGACGAGCTGTTAAGCGGATCCATGGGCTCCTTGGGTCCGGTGGGAGGTTTTAAGGGCGTCCCAGAGGCAAAAGAGTGAAAACGGCAGTTTTTTGGCGATTTTCCGTGGGTGTCAGCCCACGGATCGCTGGGGTGGCGCTGGCTCCGGAAATTATTTTGGGCCGAGCCCCTCGGGGGCGTCCCTTACGAGCTGTTAAGAGGATCCATGGGCTCCTTGGGTCCGGTGGGAGGTTTTAGGGGCATCCCAGAGGCGAAAGAGTGAAAACGGCAGTTTTTTGGCGATTTTCCGTGGGTGTTAGCCCACGGATCGCTGGGGTGGCGCTGGCTCCGGAAATTATTTTGGGCCGAGCCCCTCGGGGGCGTCCCTGACGAGCTGTTAAGCGGATCCATGGGCTCCTTGGGTCCGGTGGGAGGTTTTAAGGGCGTCCCAGAGGCAAAGAGTGAAAACGGCAGTTTTTTGGCGATTTTCCGTGGGTGTTAGCCCACGTATCGCTGGGGTGGCGCTGGCTCCGGAAATTATTTTGGACCGAGCCCCTCGGGGGCATCCCTGACGAGCTGTTAAGTGGATCCATGGGCTCCTTGGGTCCGGTGGGAGGTTTTAAGGGCGTCCCAGAGGTGAAAGAGTGAAAACGGCAGTTTTTTGGCGATTTTCCGTGGGTGTTAGCCCACGGATCGCTGGGGTGGTGCTGGCTCCGGAAATTATTTTGGGTCGAGCCCCTCAGGGGCGTCCCTGACGAGCTGTTAAGCAGATCCATGGGATCCTTGGGTCCGGTGGGAGGTTTTAAGGGCATCCCAGAGGCGAAAGAGTGAAAACGGCAGTTTTTTGGCGATTTTCCGTGGGTGTTAGGCCACGGATCGCTGGGGTGGCGCTGGCTCCGGAAATTATTTTGGACCGAGCCCCTCGAGGGCGTCCCTGACGAGCTGTTAAGCGGATCCATGGACTCCTTGGGTCCGGTGGGAGGTTTTAAGGGCGTCCCAGAGGCGAAAGAGTGAAAACGGCAGTTTTTTGGCGATTTTCCGTGGGTGTTAGCCCACGGATCGCTGGGGTGGCGCTGGCTCCGGAAATTATTTTGGGCCGAGCCCCTCGGGGGCGTCCCTGACGAGCTGTTAAGCGGATCCATGGGCTCCTTGGGTCCGGTGGGAGGTTTTAAGGGCGTCCCAGAGGCGAAAGAGTGAAAACGGCAGTTTTTTGGCGATTTTCCGTGGGTGTTAGCCCACGGATCGCTGGGGTGGCGCTGGCTCCGAAAATTATTTTGGGCCGAGCCGCTCGGGGGCGTCCCTGACGAGCTGTTAAGCGGATCCATGGGCTCCTTGGGTCCGGTGGGAGGTTTTAAGGGCGTCCCAGAGGCGAAAGAGTGAAAACGGCAGTTTTTTGGCGATTTTCCGTGGGTGTTAGCCCACGGATAGCTGGGGTGGCGCTGGCTCCAAAAATTATTTTGGACCGAGCCCCTCGAGGGCGTCCCTGATGAGCTGTTAAGCGGATCCATGGGCTCCTTGAGTCCGGTGGGAGGTTTTAAGGGCATCCCAGAGGCGAAAGAGTGAAAACGGCAGTTTTTTGGCGATTTTCCGTGGGTGTTAGCCCACGGATCGCTGGGGTGGCGCTGGCTCCGGAACTTATTTTGGGTCGAGCCCCTCGGGGGCATCCCTGACGAGCTGTTAAGCGGATCCATGGGCTCCTTGGGTCCGGTGGGAGGTTTTAAGGGCGTCCCAGAGGCGAAAGAGTGAAAACGGCAGTTTTTTGGCGATTTTCCATGGGTGTTAGCCCACGGATCGCTGGGGTGGCGCTGGCTCCGGAAATTATTTTGGGCCGAGCCCCTCGGGGGCGTCCCTGACGAGCTGTTAAGCGGATCCATGGGCTCCTTGGGTCCGGTGGGAGGTTTTAAGGGCATCCCAGAGGCGAAAGAGTGAAAACGGCAGTTTTTTGGCGATTTTCCGTGGGTGTTAGCCCACGGATCGCTGGGGTGGTGCTGGCTCCGGAAATTATTTTGGGTCGAGCCCCTCAGGGGCGTCCCTGACGAGCTGTTAAGCAGATCCATGGGATCCTTGGGTCCGGTGGGAGGTTTTAAGGGCATCCCAGAGGCGAAAGAGTGAAAACGGCAGTTTTTTGGCGATTTTCCGTGGGTGTTAGGCCACGGATCGCTGGGGTGGCGCTGGCTCCGGAAATTATTTTGGACCGAGCCCCTCGAGGGCGTCCCTGACGAGCTGTTAAGCGGATCCATGGACTCCTTGGGTCCGGTGGGAGGTTTTAAGGGCGTCCCAGAGGCGAAAGAGTGAAAACGGCAGTTTTTTGGCGATTTTCCGTGGGTGTTAGCCCACGGATCGCTGGGGTGGCGCTGGCTCCGGAAATTATTTTGGGCCGAGCCCCTCGGGGGCGTCCCTGACGAGCTGTTAAGCGGATCCATGGGCTCCTTGGGTCCGGTGGGAGGTTTTAAGGGCATCCCAGAGGCGAAAGAGTGAAAACGGCAGTTTTTTGGCGATTTTCCGTGGGTGTTAGCCCACGGATCGCTGGGGTGGCGCTGGCTCCGAAAATTATTTTGGGCCGAGCCGCTCGGGGGCGTCCCTGACGAGCTGTTAAGCGGATCCATGGGCTCCTTGGGTCCGGTGGGAGGTTTTAAGGGCGTCCCAGAGGCGAAAGAGTGAAAACGGCAGTTTTTTGGCGATTTTCCGTGGGTGTTAGCCCACGGATAGCTGGGGTGGCGCTGGCTCCAAAAATTATTTTGGACCGAGCCCCTCGAGGGCGTCCCTGATGAGCTGTTAAGCGGATCCATGGGCTCCTTGAGTCCGGTGGGAGGTTTTAAGGGCATCCCAGAGGCGAAAGAGTGAAAACGGCAGTTTTTTGGCGATTTTCCGTGGGTGTTAGCCCACGGATCGCTGGGGTGGCGCTGGCTCCGGAAATTATTTTGGGTCGAGCCCCTCGGGGGCATCCCTGACGAGCTGTTAAGCGGATCCATGGGCTCCTTGGGTCCGGTGGGAGGTTTTAAGGGCGTCCCAGAGGCGAAAGAGTGAAAACGGCAGTTTTTTGGCGATTTTCCATGGGTGTTAGCCCACGGATCGCTGGGGTGGCGCTGGCTCCGGAAATTATTTTGGGCCGAGCCCCTCGGGGGCGTCCCTGACGAGCTGTTAAGCGGATCCATGGGCTCCTTGGGTCCGGTGGGAGGTTTTAAGGGCATCCCAGAGGCGAAAGAGTGAAAACGGCAGTTTTTTGGCGATTTTCCGTGGGTGTTAGCCCACGGATCGCTGGGGTGGCGCTGGCTCCGGAAATTATTTTGGGCCGAGCCCCTCGGGGGCATCCCTGACGAGCTGTTAAGCGGATCCATGGGATCCTTGGGTCCGGTGGGAGGTTTTAAGGGCGTCCCAGAGGCGAAAGAGTGAAAACGGCAGTTTTTTGGCGATTTTCCGTGGGTGTTAGCCCACGGATCGCTGGGGTGGCGCTGGCTCTGGAAATTATTTTGGGCCGAGCCCCTCGGGGGCGTCCCTGACGAGCTGTTAAGCGGATCCATGGGCTCCTTGGGTCCGGTGGGAGGTTTTAAGGGCGTCCCAGAGGCGAAAGAGTGAAAACGGCAGTTTTTTGGCGATTTTCCGTGGGTGTTAGCCCACGGATCGCTGGGGTGGCGCTGGCTCCGGAAATTATTTTGGGCCGAGCCCCTCGGGGGCGTCCCTGACGAGCTGTTAAGCGGATCCATGGGCTCCTTGGGTCCGGTGGGAGGTTTTAAGGGCGTCCCAGAGGCGAAAGAGTGAAAACGGCAGTTTTTTGGCGATTTTCCGTGGGTGTTAGCCCACGGATCGCTGGGGTGGCGCTGGCTCCGAAAATTATTTTGGGCCGAGCCCCTCGGGGGCGTCCCTGACGAGCTGTTAAGCGGATCCATGGGCTCCTTGGGTCCGGTGGGAGGTTTTAAGGGCGTCCCAGAGGCAAAGAGTGAAAACGGCAGTTTTTTGGCGATTTTCCGTGGGTGTTAGCCCACGTATCGCTGGGGTGGCGCTGGCTCCGAAAATTATTTTGGACCGAGCCCCTCGGGGGCATCCCTGACGAGCTGTTAAGTGGATCCATGGGCTCCTTGGGTCCGGTGGGAGGTTTTAAGGGCGTCCCAGAGGTGAAAGAGTGAAAACGGCAGTTTTTTGGCGATTTTCCGTGGGTGTTAGCCCACGGATCGCTGGGGTGGCGCTGGCTCCGGAAATTATTTTGGGTCGAGCCCCTCAGGGGCGTCCCTGACGAGCTGTTAAGCAGATCCATGGGATCCTTGGGTCCGGTGGGAGGTTTTAAGGGCATCCCAGAGGCGAAAGAGTGAAAACGGCAGTTTTTTGGCGATTTTCCGTGGGTGTTAGCCCACGGATCGCTGGGGTGGCGCTGGCTCCGGAAATTATTTTGGACCGAGCCCCTCGAGGGCGTCCCTGACGAGCTGTTAAGCGGATCCATGGACTCCTTGGGTCCGGTGGGAGGTTTTAAGGGCGTCCCAGAGGCGAAAGAGTGAAAATGGCAGTTTTTTGGCGATTTTCCGTGGGTGTTAGCCCACGGATCGCTGGGGTGGCGCTGGCTCCGGAAATTATTTTGGGCCGAGCCCCTCGGGGGCGTCCCTGACGAGCTGTTAAGCGGATCCATGGGCTCCTTGGGTCCGGTGGGAGGTTTTAAGGGCGTCCCAGAGGCGAAAGAGTGAAAACGGCAGTTTTTTGGCGATTTTCCGTGGGTGTTAGCCCACGGATCGCTGGGGTGGCGCTGGCTCCGAAAATTATTTTGGGCCGAGCCGCTCGGGGGCGTCCCTGACGAGCTGTTAAGCGGATCCATGGGCTCCTTGGGTCCGGTGGGAGGTTTTAAGGGCGTCCCAGAGGCGAAAGAGTGAAAACGGCAGTTTTTTGGCGATTTTCCGTGGGTGTTAGCCCACGGATAGCTGGGGTGGCGCTGGCTCCAAAAATTATTTTGGACCGAGCCCCTCGGGGGCATCCCTGACGAGCTGTTAAGCGGATCCATGGGATCCTTGGGTCCGGTGGGAGGTTTTAAGGGCGTCCCAGAGGCGAAAGAGTGAAAACGGCAGTTTTTTGGCGATTTTCCGTGGGTGTTAGCCCACGGATCGCTGGGGTGGCGCTGGCTCTGGAAATTATTTTGGGCCGAGCCCCTCGGGGGCGTCCCTGACGAGCTGTTAAGCGGATCCATGGGCTCCTTGGGTCCGGTGGGAGGTTTTAAGGGCGTCCCAGAGGCGAAAGAGTGAAAACGGCAGTTTTTTGGCGATTTTCCGTGGGTGTTAGCCCACGGATCGCTGGGGTGGCGCTGGCTCCGGAAATTATTTTGGGCCGAGCCCCTCGGGGGCGTCCCTGACGAGCTGTTAAGCGGATCCATGGGCTCCTTGGGTCCGGTGGGAGGTTTTAAGGGCGTCCCAGAGGCGAAAGAGTGAAAACGGCAGTTTTTTGGCGATTTTCCGTGGGTGTTAGCCCACGGATCGCTGGGGTGGCGCTGGCTCCGAAAATTATTTTGGGCCGAGCCCCTCGGGGGCGTCCCTGACGAGCTGTTAAGCGGATCCATGGGCTCCTTGGGTCCGGTGGGAGGTTTTAAGGGCGTCCCAGAGGCGAAAGAGTGAAAACGGCAGTTTTTTGGCGATTTTCCGTGGGTGTTAGCCCACGGATCGCTGGGGTGGCGCTGGCTCCGGAAATTATTTTGGGTCGAGCCCCTCGGGGGCGTCCCTGACGAGCTGTTAAGCGGATCCATGGGCTCCTTGGGTCCGGTGGGAGGTTTTAAGGGCGTCCCAGAGGCGAAAGAGTGAAAACGGCAGTTTTTTGGCGATTTTCCGTGGGTGTTTGCCCACGGATCGCTGGGGTGGCGCTGGCTCTGGAAATTATTTTGGGCCGAGCCCCTCGGGGACGTCCCTGACGAGCTGTTAAGCGGATCCATGGGCTCCTTGGGTCCGGTGGGAGGTTTTAAGGGCGTCCCAGAGGCGAAAGAGTGAAAACGGCAGTTTTTTGGCGATTTTCCGTGGGTGTTAGCCCACGGATCGCTGGGGTGGCGCTGGCTCCGGAAATTATTTTTGGCCGAGCCCCTCGGGGGCGTCCCTGACGAGCTGTTAAGCGGATCCATGGGCTCCTTGGGTCCGGTGGGAGGTTTTAAGGGCGTCCCAGAGGCGAAAGAGTGAAAACAGCAGTTTTTTGGCGATTTTCCGTGGGTGTTAGCCCACGGATCGCTGGGGTGGCGCTGGCTCCGAAAATTATTTTGGGCCGAGCCCCTCGGGGGCGTCCCTGACGAGCTGTTAAGCGGATCCATGGGCTCCTTGGGTCCGGTGGGAGGTTTTAAGGGCGTCCCAGAGGCGAAAGAGTGAAAACGGCAGTTTTTTGGCGATTTTCCGTGGGTGTTAGCCCACGGATCGCTGGGGTGGCGCTGGCTCCGGAAATTATTTTGGGCCGAGCCCCTCTGGGGATTCCCTGACGAGCTGTTAAGCGGATCCATGGGCTCCTTGGGTCCGGTGGGAGGTTTTAAGGGCGTCCCAGAGGCGAAAGAGTGAAAACGGCAGTTTTTTGGCGATTTTTCGTGGGTGTTAGCCCACGGATCGCTGGGGTGGCGCTGGCTCCGGAAATTATTTTGGGCCGAGCCCCTCGGGGGCGTCCCTGACGAGCTGTTAAGCGGATCCATGGGCTCCTTGGGTCCGGTGGGAGGTTTTAAGGGCGTCCCAGAGGCGAAAGAGTGAAAACGGCAATTTTTTGGCGATTTTCCGTGGGTGTTAGCCCACGGATCGCTGGGGTGGCGCTGGCTCCGGAAATTATTTTGGGCCGAGCCCCTCGAGGGCATCCCTGATGAGCTGTTAAGCGGATCCATGGGATCCTTGGGTCCGGTGGGAGGTTTTAAGGGCGTCCCAGAGGCGAAAGAGTGAAAACGGTAGTTTTTTGGCGATTTTCCGTGGGTGTTAGCCCACGGATCGCTGGGGTGGCGCTGGCTCTGGAAATTATTTTGGGCCGAGCCCCTCGGGGGCGTCCCTGACGAGCTGTTAAGCGGATCCATGGGCTCCTTGGGTCCGGTGGGAGGTTTTAAGGGCGTCCCAGAGGCGAAAGAGTGAAAACGGCAGTTTTTTGGCGATTTTCCGTGGGTGTTAGCCCACGGATCGCTGGGGTGGCGCTGGCTCCGGAAATTATTTTGGGCCGAGCCCCTCGGGGGCGTCCCTGACGAGCTGTTAAGCGGATCCATGGGCTCCTTGGGTCCGGTGGGAGGTTTTAAGGGCGTCCCAGAGGCGAAAGAGTGAAAACGGCAGTTTTTTGGCGATTTTCCGTGGGTGTTAGCCCACGGATCGCTGGGGTGGCGCTGGCTCCGGAAATTATTTTGGGCCGAGCCCCTCGGGGGCGTCCCTGACGAGCTGTTAAGCGGATCCATGGGCTCCTTGGGTCCGGTGGGAGGTTTTAAGGGCGTCCCAGAGGCGAAAGAGTGAAAACGACAGTTTTTTGGCGATTTTCCGTGGGTGTTAGCCCACGGATCGCTGGGGTGGCGCTGGCTCCGGAAATTATTTTGGGCCGAGCCCCTCGGGGGCGTCCCTGACGAGCTGTTAAGCGGATCCATGGGCTCCTTGGGTCCGGTGGGAGGTTTTAAGGGCGTCCCAGAGGCAAAAGAGTGAAAACGGCAGTTTTTTGGCGATTTTTCGTGGGTGTTAGCCCACGGATCGCTGGGGTGGCGCTGGCTCCGGAAATTATTTTGGGCCGAGCCCCTCGGGGGCGTCCCTGATGAGCTGTTAAGCGGATCCATGGGCTCCTTGGGTCCGGTGGGAGGTTTTAAGGGCGTCCCAGAGGCGAAAGAGTGAAAACGGCAGTTTTTTGGCGATTTTCCGTGGGTGTTAGCCCACGGATCGCTGGGGTGGCGCTGGCTCCGGAAATTATTTTGGGCCGAGCCCCTCGGGGGCGTCCCTGACGAGCTGTTAAGCGGATCCATGGGCTCCTTGGGTCCGGTGGGAGGTTTTAAGGGCGTCCCAGAGGCGAAAGAGTGAAAACGGCAGTTTTTTGGCGATTTTCCGTGGGTGTTAGCCCACGGATCGCTGGGGTGGCGCTGGCTCCGGAAATTATTTTGGGCCGAGCCCCTCGGGGGCATCCCTGACGAGCTGTTAAGCGGATCCATGGGCTCCTTGGGTCCGGTGGGAGGTTTTAAGGGCGTCCCAGAGGCGAAAGAGTGAAAACGGCAGTTTTTTGGCGATTTTCCGTGGGTGATAGCCCATGGATCGCTGGGGTGGCGCTGGTTCCGGAAATTATTTTGGACCGAGCCCCACGGGGGCATCCCTGACGAGCTTTTAAGCGGATCTATGGGCTCCTTGGGTCCGGTGGGAGGTTTTAAGGGCGTCCCAGAGGCGAAAGAGTGAAAACAGCAGTTTTTTGGCGATTTTCCGTGGGGGTTAGCCCACGGATCGCTGGGGTGGCGCTGGCTCCGGAAATTATTTTGGGCCGAGCCCCTCGGGGGCGTCCCTGACGAGCTTTTAAGCGGATCCATGGGCTCCTTGGGTCCGGTGGGAGGTTTTAAGGGCGTCCCAGAGGCGAAAGAGTGAAAACGGCAGTTTTTTGGCGATTTTCCGTGGGGGTTAGCCCACGGATCGCTGGGGTGGCGCTGGCTCCGAAAATTATTTTGGGCCGAGCCCCTCGGAGGCGTCCCTGACGAGCTGTTAAGCGGATCCATGGGCTCCTTGGGTCCGGTGGGAGGTTTTAAGGGCGTCCCAGAGGCGAAAGAGTGAAAACGGCAGTTTTTTGGCGATTTTCCGTGGGTGTTAGCCCACGGATCGCTGGGGTGGCGCTGGCTCCGGAAATTATTTTGGGCCGAGCCCCTCGGGGGCGTCCCTGACGAGCTGTTAAGCGGATTCATGGGCTCTTTGGGTCCGGTGGGAGGTTTTAAGGGCGTCCCAGAGGCGAAAGAGTGAAAACGGTAGTTTTTTGGCGATTTTCCGTGGGTGTTAGCCCACGGATCGCTGGGGTGGCGCTGGCTCCGGAAATTATTTTGGGCCGAGCCCCTCGAGGGCATCCCTGATGAGCTGTTAAGCGGATCCATGGGATCCTTGGGTCCGGTGGGAGGTTTTAAGGGCGTCCCAGAGGCGAAAGAGTGAAAACGGTAGTTTTTTGGCGATTTTCCGTGGGTGTTAGCCCACGGATCGCTGGGGTGGCGCTGGCTCTGGAAATTATTTTGGGCCGAGCCCCTCGGGGGCGTCCCTGACGAGCTGTTAAGCGGATCCATGGGCTCCTTGGGTCCGGTGGGAGGTTTTAAGGGCGTCCCAGAGGCGAAAGAGTGAAAACGGCAGTTTTTTGGCGATTTTCCGTGGGTGTTAGCCCACGGATCGCTGGGGTGGCGCTGGCTCCGGAAATTATTTTGGGCCGAGCCCCTCGGGGGCGTCCCTGACGAGCTGTTAAGCGGATCCATGGGCTCCTTGGGTCCGGTGGGAGGTTTTAAGGGCGTCCCAGAGGCGAAAGAGTGAAAACGGCAGTTTTTTGGCGATTTTCCGTGGGTGTTAGCCCACGGATCGCTGGGGTGGCGCTGGCTCCGGAAATTATTTTGGGCCGAGCCCCTCGGGGGCGTCCCTGACGAGCTGTTAAGCGGATCCATGGGCTCCTTGGGTCCGGTGGGAGGTTTTAAGGGCGTCCCAGAGGCGAAAGAGTGAAAACGACAGTTTTTTGGCGATTTTCCGTGGGTGTTAGCCCACGGATCGCTGGGGTGGCGCTGGCTCCGGAAATTATTTTGGGCCGAGCCCCTCGGGGGCGTCCCTGACGAGCTGTTAAGCGGATCCATGGGCTCCTTGGGTCCGGTGGGAGGTTTTAAGGGCGTCCCAGAGGCAAAAGAGTGAAAACGGCAGTTTTTTGGCGATTTTTCGTGGGTGTTAGCCCACGGATCGCTGGGGTGGCGCTGGCTCCGGAAATTATTTTGGGCCGAGCCCCTCGGGGGCGTCCCTGATGAGCTGTTAAGCGGATCCATGGGCTCCTTGGGTCCGGTGGGAGGTTTTAAGGGCGTCCCAGAGGCGAAAGAGTGAAAACGGCAGTTTTTTGGCGATTTTCCGTGGGTGTTAGCCCACGGATCGCTGGGGTGGCGCTGGCTCCGGAAATTATTTTGGGCCGAGCCCCTCGGGGGCGTCCCTGACGAGCTGTTAAGCGGATCCATGGGCTCCTTGGGTCCGGTGGGAGGTTTTAAGGGCGTCCCAGAGGCGAAAGAGTGAAAACGGCAGTTTTTTGGCGATTTTCCGTGGGTGTTAGCCCACGGATCGCTGGGGTGGCGCTGGCTCCGGAAATTATTTTGGGCCGAGCCCCTCGGGGGCATCCCTGACGAGCTGTTAAGCGGATCCATGGGCTCCTTGGGTCCGGTGGGAGGTTTTAAGGGCGTCCCAGAGGCGAAAGAGTGAAAACGGCAGTTTTTTGGCGATTTTCCGTGGGTGATAGCCCATGGATCGCTGGGGTGGCGCTGGTTCCGGAAATTATTTTGGACCGAGCCCCACGGGGGCATCCCTGACGAGCTTTTAAGCGGATCTATGGGCTCCTTGGGTCCGGTGGGAGGTTTTAAGGGCGTCCCAGAGGCGAAAGAGTGAAAACAGCAGTTTTTTGGCGATTTTCCGTGGGGGTTAGCCCACGGATCGCTGGGGTGGCGCTGGCTCCGGAAATTATTTTGGGCCGAGCCCCTCGGGGGCGTCCCTGACGAGCTTTTAAGCGGATCCATGGGCTCCTTGGGTCCGGTGGGAGGTTTTAAGGGCGTCCCAGAGGCGAAAGAGTGAAAACGGCAGTTTTTTGGCGATTTTCCGTGGGGGTTAGCCCACGGATCGCTGGGGTGGCGCTGGCTCCGAAAATTATTTTGGGCCGAGCCCCTCGGAGGCGTCCCTGACGAGCTGTTAAGCGGATCCATGGGCTCCTTGGGTCCGGTGGGAGGTTTTAAGGGCGTCCCAGAGGCGAAAGAGTGAAAACGGCAGTTTTTTGGCGATTTTCCGTGGGTGTTAGCCCACGGATCGCTGGGGTGGCGCTGGCTCCGGAAATTATTTTGGGCCGAGCCCCTCGGGGGCGTCCCTGACGAGCTGTTAAGCGGATTCATGGGCTCTTTGGGTCCGGTGGGAGGTTTTAAGGGCGTCCCAGAGGCGAAAGAGTGAAAACGGCAATTTTTTGGCGATTTTCCGTGGGTGTTAGCCCACGGATCGCTGGGGTGGCGCTGGCTCCGGAAATTATTTTGGGCCGAGCCCCTCGGGGGCATCCCTGACGAGCTGTTAAGCGGATCCATGGGCTCCTTGGGTCCGGTGGGAGGTTTTAAGGGCGTCCCAGAGGCGAAAGAGTGAAAACGGCAGTTTTTTGGCAATTTTCCGTGGGTGTTAGCCCACGGATCGCTGGGGTGGCGCTGGCTCCGGAAATTATTTTGGGCCGAGCCCCTCGGGGGCGTCCCTGACGAGCTGTTAAGCGGATCCATGGGCTCCTTGGGTCCGGTGGGAGGTTTTAAGGGCGTCCCAGAGGCGAAAGAGTGAAAACGGCAGTTTTTTGGCGATTTTCCGTGGGGGTTAGCCCACGGATCGCTGGGGTGGCGCTGGCTCCGGAAATTATTTTGGGCCGAGCCCCTCGGGGGCGTCCCTGACGAGCTGTTAAGCGGATCCATGGGCTCCTTGGGTCCGGTGGGAGGTTTTAAGGGCGTCCCAGAGGCGAAAGAGTGAAAACGGCAGTTTTTTGGCGATTTTCCGTGGGGGTTAGCCCACGGATCGCTGGGGTGGCGCTGGCTTCGGAAATTATTTTGGGCCGAGCCCCTCGGGGGCGTCCCTGACGAGCTGTTAAGCGGATCCATGGGCTCCTTGGGTCCGGTGGGAGGTTTTAAGGGCGTCCCAGAGGCGAAAGAGTGAAAACAGCAGTTTTTTGGCGATTTTCCGTGGGGGTTAGCCCACGGATCGCTGGGGTGGCGCTGGCTCCGGAAATTATTTTGGGCCGAGCCCCTCGGGGGCATCCCTGACGAGCTGTTAAGCGGATCCATGGGCTCCTTGGGTCCGGTGGGAGGTTTTAAGGGCGTCCCAGAGGCGAAAGAGTGAAAACGGCAGTTTTTTGGCGATTTTCCGTGGGTGTTAGCCCACGGATCGCTGGGGTGGCGCTGGCTCCGGAAATTATTTTGGGCCGAGCCCCTCGGGGGCGTCCCTGACGAGCTGTTAAGCGGATCCATGGGCTCCTTGGGTCCGGTGGGAGGTTTTAAGGGCGTCCCAGAGGCGAAAGAGTGAAAACAGCAGTTTTTTGGCGATTTTCCGTGGGGGTTAGTCCACGGATCGCTGGGGTGGCGCTGGCTACGGAAATTATTTTGGGCCGAGCCCCTCGGGGGCGTCCCTGACGAGCTGTTAAGCGGATCCATGGGCTCCTTGGGTCCGGTGGGAGGTTTTAAGTGCGTCCCAGAGGCGAAAGAGTGAAAACGGCAGTTTTTTGGCGATTCTCCGTGGGGGTTAGCCCACGGATCGCTGGGGTGGCGCTGGCTCCGGAAATTATTTTGGGCCGAGCCCCTCGGGGGCGTCCCTGACGAGCTGTTAAGCGGATCCATGGGCTCCTTGGGTCCGGTGGGAGGTTTTAAGGGCGTCCCAGAGGCGAAAGAGTGAAAACGGCAGTTTTTTGGCGATTTTCCGTGGGGGTTAGCCCACGGATCGCTGGGGTGGCGCTGGCTCCGGAAATTATTTTGGGCCGAGCCCCTCGGGGGCGTCCCTGATGAGCTGTTAAGCGGATCCATGGGCTCCTTGGGTCCGGTGGGAGGTTTTAAGGGCGTCCCAGAGGCGAAAGAGTGAAAACGGCAGTTTTTTGGCGATTTTCCGTGGGTGTTAGCCCACGGATCGCTGGGGTGGCGCTGGCTCCGGAAATTATTTTGGGCCGAGCCCCTCGGGGGCGTCCCTGACGAGCTGTTAAGCGGATTCATGGGCTCTTTGGGTCCGGTGGGAGGTTTTAAGGGCGTCCCAGAGGCGAAAGAGTGAAAACGGCAGTTTTTTGGCGATTTTCCGTGGGTGTTAGCCGACGGATCGCTGGGGTGGCGCTGGCTCCGGAAATTATTTTGGGCCGAGCCCCTCGGGGGCATCCCTGACGAGCTGTTAAGCGGATCCATGGGCTCCTTGGGTCCGGTGGGAGGTTTTAAGGGCGTCCCAGAGGCGAAAGAGTGAAAACGGCAGTTTTTTGGCGATTTTCCGTGGGGTGTTAGCCCACGGATCGCTGGGGTGGCGCTGGCTCCGGAAATTATTTTTTGCCGAGCCCCTCGGGGGCGTCCCTGATGAGCTGTTAAGCGGATCCATGGGCTCTTTGGGTCCGGTGGGAGGTTTTAAGGGCTTCCCAGAGGCGAAAGAGTGAAAACGGCAGTTTTTTGGCGATTTTCCGTGGGTGTTAGCCCACGGATCGCTGGGGTGGCGCTGGCTCCGGAAATTATTTTGGGCCGAGCCCCTCGGGGGCATCCCTGACGAGCTGTTAAGCGGATCCATGGGCTCCTTGGGTCCGGTGGGAGGTTTTAAGGGCGTCCCAGAGGCGAAAGAGTGAAAACGGCAGTTTTTTGGCGATTTTCCGTGGGGTGTTACCCCACGGATCGCTGGGGTGGCGCTGGCTCCGGAAATTATTTTGGGCCGAGCCCCTCGGGGGCGTCCCTGACGAGCTGTTAAGCGGATCCATGGGCTCCTTGGGTCCGGTGGGAGGTTTTAAGGGCGTCCCAGAGGCGAAAGAGTGAAAACGGCAGTTTTTTGGCAATTTTTCGTGGGTGTTAGCCCACGGATCGCTGGGGTGGCGCTGGCTCCGGAAATTATTTTGGGCCGAGCCCCTCGGGGGCGTCCCTGACGAGCTGTTAAGCGGATCCATGGGCTCCTTGGGTCCGGTGGGAGGTTTTAAGGGCGTCCCAGAGGCGAAAGAGTGAAAACGATAGTTTTTTGGCGATTTTCCGTGGGTGTTAGCCCACGGATCGCTGGGGTGGCGCTGGCTCCGGAAATTATTTTGGGCCGAGCCCCTCGGGGGCGTCCCTGACGAGATGTTAAGCGGATCCATGGGCTCCTTGGGTCCGGTGGGAGGTTTTAAGGGCGTCCCAGAGGCGAAAGAGTGAAAACGGCAGTTTTTTGGCGATTTTCCGTGGGTGTTAGCCCACGGATCGCTGGGGTGGCGCTGGCTCCGGAAATTATTTTGGGCCGAGCCCCTCGGGGGCGTCCCTGACGAGCTGTTAAGCGGATCCATGGGCTCCTTGGGTCCGGTGGGAGGTTTTAAGGGCGTCCCAGAGGCGAAAGAGTGAAAACGGCAGTTTTTTGGCGATTTTCCGTGGGTGTTAGCCCACGGATCGCTGGGGTGGCGCTGGCTCCGGAAATTATTTTGGGCCGAGCCCCTCGGGGGCATCCCTGACGAGCTGTTAAGCGGATCCATGGGCTCCTTGGGTCCGGTGGGAGGCTTTAAGGGCGTCCCAGAGGCGAAAGAGTGAAAACGGCAGTTTTTTGGCGATTTTTCGTGGGTGTTAGCCCACGGATCGCTGGGGTGGCGCTGGCTTCGGAAATTATTTTAGGCCGAGCCCCTCGGGGGCGTCCCTGACAAGCTGTTAAGCGGATACATGGGCTCCTTGGGTCCGGTGGGAGGTTTTAAGGGCATCCCAGAGGCGAAAGAGTGAAAACGGCAGTTTTTTGGCGATTTTCCGTGGGTGTTAGCCCACGGATCGCTGGGGTGGCGCTGGCTCCGGAAATTATTTTGGGCCGAGCCCCTCGGGGGCGTCCCTGACGAGCTGTTAAGCGGATCCATGGGCTCCTTGGGTCCGGTGGGAGGTTTTAAGGGCGTCCCAGAGGCGAAAGAGTGAAAACGACAGTTTTTTGGCAATTTTCCATGGGTGTTAGCCCACGGATCGCTGGGGTGGCGCTGGTTCCGGAAATTATTTTGGGCCGAGCCCCTCGGGGGCGTCCCTGACGAGCTGTTAAGCGGATCCATGGGCTCCTTGGGTCCGGTGGGAGGTTTTAAGGGCGTCCCAGAGGCGAAAGAGTGAAAACGGCAGTTTTTTGGCGATTTTCCGTGGGTGTTAGCCCACGGATCGCTGGGGTGGCGCTGGCTCCGGAAATTATTTTGGGCCGAGCCCCTCGGGGGCGTCCCTGACGAGCTGTTAAGCGGATCCATGGGCTCCTTGGGTCCGGTGGGAGGTTTTAAGGGGGTCCCAGAGGCGAAAGAGTGAAAACGATAGTTTTTTGGCGATTTTCCGTGGGTGTTAGCCCACGGATCGCTGGGGTGGCGCTGGCTCCGGAAATTATTTTGGGCCGAGCCCCTCGGGGGCGTCCCTGACGAGCTGTTAAGAGGATCCATGGGCTCCTTGGGTCCGGTGGGAGGTTTTAAGGGCGTCCCAGAGGCGAAAGAGTGAAAACGACAGTTTTTTGGCGATTTTCCGTTGGTGTTAGCCCACGGATCGCTGGGGTGGCGCTGGCTCCGGAAATTATTTTGGGCCGAGCCCCTCGGGGGCGTCCCTGACGAGCTGTTAAGCGGATCCATGGGCTCCTTGGGTCCGGTGGGAGGTTTTAAGGGCGTCCCAGAGGCGAAAGAGTGAAAACGGCAGTTTTTTGGCGATTTTCCGTGAGTGTTAGCCCACGGATCGCTGGGGTGGCGCTGGCTCCGGAAATTATTTTGGGCCAAGCCCCACGGGGGCGTCCCTGACGAGCTGTTAAGCGGATCCATGGGCTCCTTGGGTCCGGTGGGAGGTTTTAAGGGCGTCCCAGAGGCGAAAGAGTGAAAACGGCAGTTTTTTGGCGATTTTCCGTGGGTGTTAGCCCACGGATCGCTGGGGTGGCGCTGGCTCAGGAAATTATTTTGGGCCGAGCCCCTCGGGGGCATCCCTGACGAGATGTTAAGCGGATCCATGGGCTCCTTGGGTCCGGTGGGAGGTTTTAAGGGCGTCCCAGAGGCGAAAGAGTGAAAACGGTAGTTTTTTGGCGATTTTCCGTGGGTGTTAGCCCACGGATCGCTGGGGTGGCGCTGGCTCCGGAAATTATTTTGGGCCGAGCCCCTCGGAGGCGTCCCTGACGAGCTGTTAAGCGGATCCATGGGCTCCTTGGGTCCGGTGGGAGGTTTTAAGGGCGTCCCAGAGGCGAAAGAGTGAAAACGGCAGTTTTTTGGCGATTTTCCGTGGGTGTTAGCCCACGGATCGCTGGGGTGGCGCTGGCTCCGGAAATTATTTTGGGCCGAGCCCCTCGGGGGCGTCCCTAACGAGCTGTTAAGCGGATCCATGGGCTCCTTGGGTCCGGTGGGAGGTTTTAAGGGCATCCCAGAGGCGAAAGAGTGAAAACGGTAGTTTTTTGGCGATTTTCCGTGGGTGTTAGCCCACGGATCGCTGGGGTGGCGCTGGCTCCGGAAATTATTTTGGGCCGAGCCCCTCGGGGGCGTCCCTGACGAGCTGTTAAGCGGATACATGGGCTCCTTGGGTCCGGTGGGAGGTTTTAAGGGCGTCCCAGAGGCAAAAGAGTGAAAACGGCAGTTTTTTGGCGATTTTCTGTGGGTGTTTGCCCACGGATCGCTGGGGTGGCGCTGGCTACGGAAATTATTTTGGGCCGAGCCCCTCGGGGGCGTCGCTGACGAGCTGTTAAGCGGATCCATGGGCTCCTTGGGTCTGGTGGGAGGTTTTAAGGGCGTCCCAGAGGCGAAAGAGTGAAAACGGCAGTTGTTTGGCGATTTTCCGTGGGTGTTAGCCCACGGATCGCTGGGGTGGCGCTGGCTCCGGAAATTATTTTGGGCCGAGCCCCTCGGGGGCGTCCCTGACGAGCTGTTAAGCGGATCCATGGGCTCCTTGGGTCCGGTGGGAGGTTTTAAGGGCGTCCCAGAGGCGAAAGAGTGAAAACGGCAGTTTTTTGGCGATTTTCCGTGGGTGTTAGCCCACGGATCGCTGGGGTGGCGCTGGCTTCGGAAATTATTTTGGGCCGAGCCCCTCGGGGGCGTCCCTGACGAGCTGTTAAGCGGATCCATGGGCTCCTTGGGTCCGGTGGGAGGTTTTAAGGGCGTCCCAGAGGCGAAAGAGTGAAAACGGCAGTTTTTTGGCGATTTTCCGTGGGTGTTAGCCCACGGATCGCTGGGGTGGCGCTGGCTCCGGAAATTATTTTGGGTCGAGCCCCTCGGGGGCGTCCCTGACGAGCTGTTAAGCGGATCCATGGGCTCCTTTGGTCCGGTGGGAGGTTTTAAGGGCGTCCCAGAGGCGAAAGAGTGAAAACGGCAGTTTTTTGGCGATTTTCCGTGGGTGTTAGCCCACGGATCGCTGGGGTGGCGCTGGCTCCGGAAATTATTTTTGGCCGAGCCCCTCGGGGGCATCCCTGACGAGCTGTTAAGCGGATCCATGGGCTCCTTGGGTCCGGTGGGAGGTTTTAAGGGCGTCCCAGAGGCGAAAGAGTGTAAACGGCAGTTTTTTGGCGATTTTCCGTGGGTGTTAGCCCACGGATCGCTGGGGTGGCGCTGGCTCCGGAAATTATTTTGGGCCGAGCCCCTCGGGGGCGTCCCTGACGAGCTGTTAAGCGGATCCATGGGCTCCTTGGGTCCGGTGGGAGGTTTTAAGGGCGTCCCAGAGGCGAAAGAGTGAAAACGGCAGTTTTTTGGCGATTTTCCGTGGGTGTTAGCCCACGGATCGCTGGGGTGGCGCTGGCTCCGGAAATTATTTTGGGCCGAGCCCCTCGGGGGCGTCCCTGACGAGCTGTTAAGCGGATCCATGGGCTCCTTGGGTCCGGTGGGAGGTTTTAAGGGCGTCCCAGAGGCGAAAGAGTGAAAACGGCAGTTTTTTGGCGATTTTCCGTGGGTGTTAGCCCACGGATCGCTGGGGTGGCGCTGGCTCCGGAAATTATTTTGGGCCGAGTCCCTCGGGGGCATCCCTGACGAGCTGTTAAGCGGATCCATGGGCTCCTTGGGTCCGGTGGGAGGTTTTAAGGGCGTCCCAGAGGCGAAAGAGTGAAAATGGCAGTTTTTTGGCGATTTTCCGTGGGTGTTAGCCCACGGATCGCTGGGGTGGCGCTGGCTCCGGAAATTATTTTGGGCCAAGCCCCTCGGGGGCGTCCCTGACGAGCTGTTAAGCGGATCCATGGGCTCCTTGGGTCCGGTGGGAGGTTTTAAGGGCGTCCCAGAGGCGAAAGAGTGAAAACGGCAGTTTTTTGGCGATTTTCCGTGGGTGTTAGCCCACGGATCGCTGGGGTGGCGCTGGCTCCGGAAATTATTTTGGGCCGAGCCCCTCGGGGGCATCCCTGACGAGCTGTTAAGCGGATCCATGGGCTCCTTGGGTCCGTTGGGAGGTTTTAAGGGCGTCCCAGAGGCAAAAGAGTGAAAACGGCAGTTTTTTGGCGATTTTCCGTGGGTGTTAGCCCACGGATCGCTGGGGTGGCGCTGGCTCCGGAAATTATTTTGGGACGATCCCCTCGGGGGCGTCCCTGACGAGCTGTTAAGCGGATCCATGGGCTCCTTGGGTCCGGTGGGAGGTTTTAAGGGCGTCCCAGAGGCGAAAGAGTGAAAACGGCAGTTTTTTGGCGATTTTCCGTGGGTGTTAGCCCACGGATCGCTGGGGTGGCGCTGGCTCCGGAAGTTATTTTGGGCCGAGCCCCTCGGGGGCGTCCCTGACGAGCTGTTAAGCGGATCCATGGGCTCCTTGGGTCCGGTGGGAGGTTTTAAGGGCGTCCCAGAGGCGAAAGAGTGAAAACTGCAGTTTTTTGGCGATTTTCCGTGGGTGTTAGCCCACGGATCGCTGGGGTGGCGCTGGCTTCGGAAATTATTTTGGGCCGAGCCCCTCGGGGGCGTCCCTGACGAGCTGTTAAGCGGATCCATGGGCTCCTTGGGTCTGGTGGGAGGTTTTAAGGGCGTCCCAGAGGCGAAAGAGTGAAAACGGCAGTTTTTTGGCGATTTTCCGTGGGTGTTAGCCCACGGATCGCTGGGGTGGCGCTGGCTCCGGAAATTATTTTAGACCGAGCCCCTCGGAGGCGTCCCTGATGAGCTGTTAAGCGGATCCATGGGCTCCTTGGGTCCGGTGGGAGGTTTTAAGGGCGTCCCAGAGGCGAAAGAGTGAAAACGGCAGTTTTTTGGCGATTTTCCGTGGGTGTTACCCCACGGATCGCTGGGGTGGCGCTGGCTCCGAAAATTATTTTGGGCCGAACCCCTCAGGGGAGTCCCTGACGAGCTGTTAAGCGGATCCATGGGCTCCTTGGGTCCGGTGGGAGGTTTTAAGGGCGTCCCAGAGGCGAAAGAGTGAAAACGGCAGTTTTTTGGCGATTTTCCGTGGGGGTTAGCCCACGGATCGCTGGGGTGGCGCTGGCTCCGGAAATTATTTTGGGCCGAGCCCCTCGGGGGCGTCCCTGACGAGTTGTTAAGCGGATCCATGGGCTCCTTTGGTCCGGTGGGAGGTTTTAAGGGCGTCCCAGAGGCGAAAGAGTGAAAACGGCAGTTTTTTGGCGATTTTCCGTGGGTGTTAGCCCACGGATCGCTGGGGTGGCGCTGGCTCCGGAAATTATTTTTGGCCGAGCCCCTCGGGGGCATCCCTGACGAGCTGTTAAGCGGATCCATGGGCTCCTTGGGTCCGGTGGGAGGTTTTAAGGGCGTCCCAGAGGCGAAAGAGTGTAAACGGCAGTTTTTTGGCGATTTTCCGTGGGTGTTAGCCCACGGATCGCTGGGGTGGCACTGGCTCCGGAAATTATTTTGGGCCGAGCCCCTCGGGGGCGTCCCTGACGAGCTGTTAAGCGGATCCATGGGCTCCTTGGGTCCGGTGGGAGGTTTTAAGGGCGTCCCAGAGGCGAAAGAGTGAAAACGGCAGTTTTTTGGCGATTTTCCGTGGGTGTTAGCCCACGGATCGCTGGGGTGGCGCTGGCTCCGGAAATTATTTTGGGCCGAGCCCCTCGGGGGCGTCCCTGACGAGCTGTTAAGCGGATCCATGGGCTCCTTGGGTCTGGTGGGAGGTTTTAAGGGCGTCCCAGAGGCGAAAGATTGAAAACGGCAGTTTTTTGGCGATTTTCCGTGGGTGTTAGCCCACGGATCGCTGGGGTGGCGCTGGCTCCGGAAATTATTTTGGGCCGAGCCCCTCGGGGGCGTCCCTGACGAGCTGTTAAGCGGATCCATGGGCTCCTTGGGTCCGGTGGGAGGTTTTAAGGGCGTCCCAGAGGCGAAAGAGTGAAAACGGCAGTTTTTTGGCGATTTTCCGTGGGTGTTAGCCCACGGATCGCTGGGGTGGCGCTGGCTCCGGAAATTATTTTGGGCCGAGACCCTCGGGGGCGTCCCTGACGAGCTGTTAAGCGGATCCATGGGCTCCTTGGGTCCGGTGGGAGGTTTTAAGGGCGTCCCAGAGGCGAAAGAGTGAAAACGGCAGTTTTTTGGCGATTTTCCGTGGGTGTTAGCCCACGGATCGCTGGGGTGGCGCTGGCTCCGGAAATTATTTTGGGCCGAGCCCCTCGGGGGCGTCCCTGACGAGCTGTTAAGCGGATCCATGGGCTCCTTGGGTCCGGTGGGAGGTTTTAAGGGCGTCCCAGAGGCGAAAGAGTGAAAACGGCAGTTTTTTGGCGATTTTCCGTGGGTGTTAGCCCACGGATCGCTGGGGTGGCGCTGGCTCCGGAAATTATTTTGGGCCGAGTCCCTCGGGGGCATCCCTGACGAGCTGTTAAGAGGATCCATGGGCTCCTTGGGTCCGGTGGGAGGTTTTAAGGGCGTCCCAGAGGCGAAAGAGTGAAAATGGCAGTTTTTTGGCGATTTTCCGTGGGTGTTAGCCCACGGATCGCTGGGGTGGCGCTGGCTCCGGAAATTATTTTGGGCCGAGCCCCTCGGGGGCGTCCCTGACGAGCTGTTAAGCGGATCCATGGGCTCCTTGGGTCCGGTGGGAGGTTTTAAGGGCGTCCCAGAGGCGAAAGAGTGAAAACGGCAGTTTTTTGGCGATTTTCCGTAGGTGTTAGCCCACGGATCGCTGGGTAGGCGCTGGCTCCGGAAATTATTTTGGGCCGATCCCCTCGGGGGCGTCCCTGACGAGCTGTTAAGCGGATCCATGGGCTCCTTGGGTCCGGTGGGAGGTTTTAAGGGCGTCCCAGAGGCGAAAGAGTGAAAACGGCAGTTTTTTGGCGATTTTCCGTGGGTGTTAGCCCACGGATCGCTGGGGTGGCGCTGGCTCCGGAAATTATTTTGGGCCGAGCCCCTCGGGGGCGTCCCTGACGAGCTGTTAAGCGGATCCATGGGCTCCTTGGGTCCGGTGGGAGGTTTTAAGGGCGTCCCAGAGGCGAAAGAGTGAAAACGGCAGTTTTTTGGCGATTTTCCGTGGGTGTTAGCCCACGGATCGCTGGGGTGGCGCTGGCTCCGGAAATTATTTTGGGCCGAGACCCTCGGGGGCGTCCCTGACGAGCTGTTAAGCGGATCCATGGGCTCCTTGGGTCCGGTGGGAGGTTTTAAGGGCGTCCCAGAGGCGAAAGAGTGAAAACGACAGTTTTTTGGCGATTTTCCGTGGGTGTTAGCCCACGGATCGCTGGGGTGGCGCTGGCTCCGGAAATTATTTTGGGCCGAGCCCCTCGGGGGCGTCCCTGACGAGCTGTTAAGCGGATCCATGGGCTCCTTGGGTCCGGTGGGAGGTTTTAAGGGCGTCCCAGAGGCGAAAGAGTGAAAACGGCAGTTTTTTGGCGATTTTCCGTGGGTGTTAGCCCACGGATCGCTGGGGTGGCGCTGGCTCCGGAAATTATTTTGGGCCGAGTCCCTCGGGGTCATCCCTGACGAGCTGTTAAGCGGATCCATGGGCTCCTTGGGTCCGGTGGGAGGTTTTAAGGGCGTCCCAGAGGCGAAAGAGTGAAAATGGCAGTTTTTTGGCGATTTTCCGTGGGTGTTAGCCCACGGATCGCTGGGGTGGCGCTGGCTCCGGAAATTATTTTGGGCCGAGCCCCTCGGGGGCGTCCCTGACGAGCTGTTAAGCGGATCCATGGGCTCCTTGGGTCCGGTGGGAGGTTTTAAGGGCGTCCCAGAGGCGAAAGAGTGAAAACGGCAGTTTTTTGGCGATTTTCCGTGGGTGTTAGCCCACGGATCGCTGGGGTGGCGCTGGCTCCGGAAATTATTTTGGGCCGAGCCCCTCGGGGGCATCCCTGACGAGCTGTTAAGCGGATCCATGGGCTCCTTGGGTCCGTTGGTAGGTTTTAAGGGCGTCCCAGAGGCAAAAGAGTGAAAACGGCAGTTTTTTGGCGATATTCCGTGGGTGTTAGCCCACGGATCGCTGGGGTGGCGCTGGCTCCGGAAATTATTTTGGGCCGATCCCCTCGGGGGCGTCCCTGACGAGCTGTTAAGCGGATCCATGGGCTCCTTGGGTCCGGTGGGAGGTTTTAAGGGCGTCCCAGAGGCGAAAGAGTGAAAACGGCAGTTTTTTGGCGATTTTCCGTGGGTGTTAGCCCACGGATCGCTGGGGTGGCGCTGGCTCCGGAAATTATTTTGGGCCGAGCCCCTCGGGGGCGTCCCTGACGAGCTGTTAAGCGGATCCATGGGCTCCTTGGGTCCGGTGGGAGGTTTTAAGGGCGTCCCAGAGGCGAAAGAGTGAAAACTGCAGTTTTTTGGCGATTTTCCGTGGGTGTTAGCCCACGGATCGCTGGGGTGGCGCTGGCTTCGGAAATTATTTTGGGCCGAGCCCCTCGGGGGCGTCCCTGACGAGCTGTTAAGCGGATCCATGGGCTCCTTGGGTCTGGTGGGAGGTTTTAAGGGCGTCCCAGAGGCGAAAGAGTGAAAACGGCAGTTTTTTGGCGATTTTCCGTGGGTGTTAGCCCACGGATCGCTGGGGTGGCGCTGGCTCCGGAAATTATTTTAGGCCGAGCCCCTCGGAGGCGTCCCTGATGAGCTGTTAAGCGGATCCATGGGCTCCTTGGGTCCGGTGGGAGGTTTTAAGGGCGTCCCAGAGGCGAAAGAGTGAAAACGGCAGTTTTTTGACGATTTTCCGTGGGTGTTACCCCACGGATCGCTGGGGTGGCGCTGGCTCCGAAAATTATTTTGGGCCGAACCCCTCAGGGGAGTCCCTGACGAGCTGTTAAGCGGATCCATGGGCTCCTTGGGTCTGGTGGGAGGTTTTAAGGGCGTCCCAGAGGCGAAAGAGTGAAAACGGCAGTTTTTTGGCGATTTTCCGTGGGTGTTAGCCCACGGATCGCTGGGGTGGCGCTGGCTCCGGAAATTATTTTGGGCCGAGCCCCTCGGGGGCGTCCCTGACGAGCTGTTAAGCGGATCCATGGGCTCCTTGGGTCCGGTGGGAGGTTTTAAGGGCGTCCCAGAGGCGAAAGAGTGAAAACGGCAGTTTTTTGGCGATTTTCCGTGGGTGTTAGCCCACGGATCGCTGGGGTGGCGCTGGCTCCGGAAATTATTATGGGCCGAGACCCTCGGGGGCGTCCCTGACGAGCTGTTAAGCGGATCCATGGGCTCCTTGGGTCCGGTGGGAGGTTTTAAGGGCGTCCCAGAGGCGAAAGAGTGAAAACGGCAGTTTTTTGGCGATTTTCCGTGGGTGTTAGCCCACGGATCGCTGGGGTGGCGCTGGCTCCGGAAATTATTTTGGGCCGAGTCCCTCGGGGGCATCCCTGACGAGCTGTTAAGCGGATCCATGGGCTCCTTGGGTCCGGTGGGAGGTTTTAAGGGCGTCCCAGAGGCGAAAGAGTGAAAATGGCAGTTTTTTGGCGATTTTCCGTGGGTGTTAGCCCACGGATCGCTGGGGTGGCGCTGGCTCCGGAAATTATTTTGGGCCGAGCCCCTCGGGGGCGTCCCTGACGAGCTGTTAAGCGGATCCATGGGCTCCTTGGGTCCGGTGGGAGGTTTTAAGGGCGTCCCAGAGGCGAAAGAGTGAAAACGGCAGTTTTTTGGCGATTTTCCGTGGGTGTTAGCCCACGGATCGCTGGGGTGGCGCTGGCTCCGGAAATTATTTTGGGCCGAGCCCCTCGGGGGCATCCCTGACGAGCTGTTAAGCGGATCCATGGGCTCCTTGGGTCCGGTGGGAGGTTTTAAGGGCGTCCCAGAGGCAAAAGAGTGAAAACGGCAGTTTTTTGGCGATTTTCCGTGGGTGTTAGCCCACGGATCGCTGGGGTGGCGCTGGCTCCGGAAATTATTTTGGGCCGAGCCCCTCGGGGGCGTCCCTGACGAGCTGTTAAGCGGATCCATGGGCTCCTTGGGTCCGGTGGGAGGTTTTAAGGGCGTCCCAGAGGCGAAAGAGTGAAAACGGCAGTTTTTTGACGATTTTCCGTGGGTGTTAGCCGACGGATCGCTGGGGTGGCGTTGGCTCCGGAAATTATTTTGGGCCGAGCCCCTCGGGGGCGTCCCTGACGAGCTGTTAAGCGGATCCATGGGCTCCTTGGGTCCGGTGGGAGGTTTTAAGGGCGTCCCAGAGGCGAAAGAGTGAAAACGGCAGTTTTTTGGCGATTTTCCGTGGGTGTTAGCCCACGGATCGCTGGGGTGGCGCTGGCTCCGGAAATTATTTTAGGCCGAGCCCCTCGGAGGCGTCCCTGATGAGCTGTTAAGCGGATCCATGGGCTCCTTGGGTCCGGTGGGAGGTTTTAAGGGCGTCCCAGAGGCGAAAGAGTGAAAACGGCAGTTTTTTGACGATTTTCCGTGGGTGTTACCCCACGGATCGCTGGGGTGGCGCTGGCTCCGAAAATTATTTTGGGCCGAACCCCTCAGGGGAGTCCCTGACGAGCTGTTAAGCGGATCCATGGGCTCCTTGGGTCTGGTGGGAGGTTTTAAGGGCGTCCCAGAGGCGAAAGAGTGAAAACGGCAGTTTTTTGGCGATTTTCCGTGGGTGTTAGCCCACGGATCGCTGGGGTGGCGCTGGCTCCGGAAATTATTTTGGGCCGAGCCCCTCGGGGGCGTCCCTGACGAGCTGTTAAGCGGATCCATGGGCTCCTTGGGTCCGGTGGGAGGTTTTAAGGGCGTCCCAGAGGCGAAAGAGTGAAAACGGCAGTTTTTTGGCGATTTTCCGTGGGTGTTAGCCCACGGATCGCTGGGGTGGCGCTGGCTCCGGAAATTATTATGGGCCGAGACCCTCGGGGGCGTCCCTGACGAGCTGTTAAGCGGATCCATGGGCTCCTTGGGTCCGGTGGGAGGTTTTAAGGGCGTCCCAGAGGCGAAAGAGTGAAAACGGCAGTTTTTTGGCGATTTTCCGTGGGTGTTAGCCCACGGATCGCTGGGGTGGCGCTGGCTCCGGAAATTATTTTGGGCCGAGCCCCTCGGGGGCGTCCCTGACGAGCTGTTAAGCGGATCCATGGGCTCCTTGGGTCCGGTGGGAGGTTTTAAGGGCGTCCCAGAGGCGAAAGAGTGAAAACGGCAGTTTTTTGGCGATTTTCCGTGGGTGTTAGCCCACGGATCGCTGGGGTGGCGCTGGCTCCGGAAATTATTTTGGGCCGAGTCCCTCGGGGGCATCCCTGACGAGCTGTTAAGCGAATCCATGGGCTCCTTGGGTCCGGTGGGAGGTTTTAAGGGCGTCCCAGAGGCGAAAGAGTGAAAATGGCAGTTTTTTGGCGATTTTCCGTGGGTGTTAGCCCACGGATCGCTGGGGTGGCGCTGGCTCCGGAAATTATTTTGGGCCGAGCCCCTCGGGGGCGTCCCTGATGAGCTGTTAAGCGGATCCATGGGCTCCTTGGGTCCGGTGGGAGGTTTTAAGGGCGTCCCAGAGGCGAAAGAGTGAAAACGGCAGTTTTTTGGCGATTTTCCGTGGGTGTTAGCCCACGGATCGCTGGGGTGGCGCTGGCTCCGGAAATTATTTTGGGCCGAGCCCCTCGGGGGCATCCCTGACGAGCTGTTAAGCGGATCCATGGGCTCCTTGGGTCCGGTGGGAGGTTTTAAGGGCGTCCCAGAGGCAAAAGAGTGAAAACGGCAGTTTTTTGGCGATTTTCCGTGGGTGTTAGCCCACGGATCGCTGGGGTGGCGCTGGCTCCGGAAATTATTTTGGGCCGAGCCCCTCGGGGGCGTCCCTGACGAGCTGTTAAGCGGATCCATGGGCTCCTTGGGTCCGGTGGGAGGTTTTAAGGGCGTCCCAGAGGCGAAAGAGTGAAAACGGCAGTTTTTTGGCGATTTTCCGTGGGTGTTAGCCGACGGATCGCTGGGGTGGCGTTGGCTCCGGAAATTATTTTGGGCCGAGCCCCTCGGGGGCGTCCCTGACGAGCTGTTAAGCGGATCCATGGGCTCCTTGGGTCCGGTGGGAGGTTTTAAGGGCGTCCCAGAGGCGAAAGAGTGAAAACTGCAGTTTTTTGGCGATTTTCCGTGGGTGTTAGCCCACGGATCGCTGGGGTGGCGCTGGCTTCGGAAATTATTTTGGGCCGAGCCCCTCGGGGGCGTCCCTGACGAGCTGTTAAGCGGATCCATGGGCTCCTTGGGTCTGGTGGGAGGTTTTAAGGGCGTCCCAGAGGCGAAAGAGTGAAAACGGCAGTTTTTTGGCGATTTTCCGTGGGTGTTAGCCCACGGATCGCTGGGGTGGCGCTGGCTCCGGAAATTATTTTAGGCCGAGCCCCTCGAGGGCGTCCCTGATGAGCTGTTAAGCGGATCCATGGGCTCCTTGGGTCCGGTGGGAGGTTTTTAGGGCGTCCCAGAGGCGAAAGAGTGAAAACGGCAGTTTTTTGGCGATTTTCCGTGGGTGTTACCCCACGGATCGCTGGGGTGGCGCTGGCTCCGAAAATTATTTTGGGCCGAACCCCTCAGGGGAGTCCCTGACGAGCTGTTAAGCGGATCCATGGGCTCCTTGGGTCCGGTGGGAGGTTTTAAGGGCGTCCCAGAGGCGAAAGAGTGAAAACGGCAGTTTTTTGGCGATTTTCCGTGGGGGTTAGCCCACGGATCGCTGGGGTGGCGCTGGCTCCAGAAATTATTTTGGGCCGAGCCCCTCGGGGGCGTCCCTGACGAGCTGTTAAGCGGATCCATGGGCTCCTTGGGTCCGGTGGGAGGTTTTAAGGGCGTCCCAGAGGCGAAAGAGTGAAAACGGCAGTTTTTTGGCGATTTTCCGTGGGTGTTAGCCCACGGATCGCTGGGGTGGCGCTGGATCCGGAAATTATTTTGGGCCGAGCCCCTCGGAGGCGTCCCTGACGAGCTGTTAAGCGGATCCATGGGCTCCTTGGGGCCGGTGGGAGGTTTTAAGGGCGTCGCAGAGGCGAAAGAGTGAAAACGACAGTTTTTTGGTGATTTTCCATGGGTGTTAGCCCACGGATCGCTGGGTGGGCGCTGGCTCCGGAAATTATTTTGGGCCGAGCCCCTCGGGGGCGTCCCTGACGAGCTGTTAAGCGGATCCATGGGCTCCTTGGGGCCGGTGGGAGGTTTTAAGGGCGTCCCAGAGGCGAAAGAGTGAAAACGGCAGTTTTTTGGCGATTTTCCGTGGGTGTTAGCCCACGGATCGCTGGGGTGGCGCTGGCTTCGGAAATTATTTTGGGCCGAGCCCCTCGGGGGCGTCCCTGACGAGCTGTTAAGCGGATCCATGGGATCCTTGGGTCCGGTGGGAGGTTTTAAGGGCGTCCCAGAGGCGAAAGAGTGAAAACGGCAGTTGTTTGGCGATTTTCCGTGGGTGTTAGCCCACGGATCGCTGGGGTGGCGCTGGCTCCGGAAATTATTTTTGGCCGAGCCCCTCGGGGGCGTCCCTGACGAGCTGTTAAGCGGATCCATGGGCTCCTTGGGTCCGGTGGGAGGTTTTAAGGGCGTCCCAGAGGCGAAAGAGTGAAAACGGCAGTTTTTTGGCGATTTTCCGTGGGTGTTAGCCCACGGATCGCTGGGGTGGCGCTGGCTCCGGAAATTATTTTGGGCCGAGTCCCTCGGGGGCATCCCTGACGAGCTGTTAAGCGGATCCATGGGCTCCTTGGGTCCGGTGGGAGGTTTTAAGGGCGTCCCAGAGGCGAAAGAGTGAAAATGGCAGTTTTTTGGCGATTTTCCGTGGGTGTTAGCCCACGGATCGCTGGGGTGGCGCTGGCTTCGGAAATTATTTTGGGCCGAGCCCCTCAGGGGCGTCCCTGACGAGCTGTTAAGCGGATCCATGGGCTCCTTGGGTCCGGTGGGAGGTTTTAAGGGCGTCCCAGAGGCGAAAGAGTGAAAACGGCAGTTTTTTGGCGATTTTCCGTGGGTGTTAGCCCACGGATCGCTGGGGTGGCGCTGGCTCCGGAAATTATTTTGGGCCGAGCCCCTCGGGGGCATCCCTGACGAGCTGTTAAGCGGATCCATGGGCTCCTTGGGTCCGGTGGGAGGTTTTAAGGGCGTCCCAGAGGCAAAAGAGTGAAAACGGCAGTTTTTTGGCGATTTTCCGTGGGTGTTAGCCCACGGATCGCTGGGGTGGCGCTGGCTCCGGAAATTATTTTGGGCCGAGCCCCTCGGGGGCATCCCTGACGAGCTGTTAAGCGGATCCATGGGCTCCTTGGGTCCGGTGGGAGGTTTTAAGGGCGTCCCAGAGGCGAAAGAGTGAAAACGGCAGTTTTTTGGCGATTTTCCGTGGGTGTTAGCCCACGGATCGCTGGGGTGGCGCTGGCTCCGGAAATTATTTTGGGCCGAGCCCCTCGGGGGCGTCCCTGACGAGCTGTTAAGCGGATCCATGGGATCCTTGGGTCCGGTGGGAGGTTTTAAGGGCGTCCCAGAGGCGAAAGAGTGAAAACTGCAGTTTTTTGGCGATTTTCCGTGGGTGTTAGCCCACGGATCGCTGGGGTGGCGCTGGCTTCGGAAATTATTTTGGGCCGAGCCCCTCGGGGGCGTCCCTGACGAGCTGTTAAGAGGATCCATGGGCTCCTTGGGTCTGGTGGGAGGTTTTAAGGGCGTCCCAGAGGCGAAAGAGTGAAAACGGCAGTTTTTTGGCGATTTTCCGTGGGTGTTAGCCCACGGATCGCTGGGGTGGCGCTGGCTCCGGAAATTATTTTAGGCCGAGCCCCTCGGGGGCGTCCCTGATGAGCTGTTAAGCGGATCCATGGGCTCCTTGGGTCCGGTGGGAGGTTTTAAGGGCGTCCCAGAGGTGAAAGAGTGAAAACGGCAGTTTTTTGGCGATTTTCCGTGGGGGTTAGCCCACGGATCGCTGGGGTGGCGCTGGCTCCGGAAATTATTTTGGGCCGAGCCCCTCGGGGGCGTCCCTGACGAGCTGTTAAGCGGATCCATGGGCTCCTTGGGTCCGGTGGGAGGTTTTAAGGGCGTCCCAGAGGCGAAAGAGTGAAAACGGCAGTTTTTTGGCGATTTTCCGTGGGTGTTAGCCCACGGATCGCTGGGGTGGCGCTGGCTTCGGAAATTATTTTGGGCCGAGCCCCTCGGGGGCGTCCCTGACGAGCTGTTAAGAGGATCCATGGGCTCCTTGGGTCTGGTGGGAGGTTTTAAGGGCGTCCCAGAGGCGAAAGAGTGAAAACGGCAGTTTTTTGGCGATTTTCCGTGGGTGTTAGCCCACGGATCGCTGGGGTGGCGCTGGCTCCGGAAATTATTTTAGGCCGAGCCCCTCGGGGGCGTCCCTGATGAGCTGTTAAGCGGATCCATGGGCTCCTTGGGTCCGGTGGGAGGTTTTAAGGGCGTCCCAGAGGCGAAAGAGTGAAAACGGCAGTTTTTTGGCGATTTTCCGTGGGGGTTAGCCCACGGATCGCTGGGGTGGCGCTGGCTCCGGAAATTATTTTGGGCCGAGCCCCTCGGGGGCGTCCCTGACGAGCTGTTAAGCGGATCCATGGGCTCCTTGGGTCCGGTGGGAGGTTTTAAGGGCGTCCCAGAGGCGAAAGAGTGAAAACGGCAGTTTTTTGGCGATTTTCCGTGGGGGTTAGCCCACGGATCGCTGGGGTGGCGCTGGCTCGGGAAATTATTTTGGGCCGAGCCCCTCGGGGGCGTCCCTGACGAGCTGTTAAGCGGATCCATGGGCTCCTTGGGTCCGGTGGGAGGTTTTAAGGGCGTCCCAGAGGCGAAAGAGTGAAAACGGCAGTTTTTTGGCGATTTTCCGTGGGTGTTAGCCCACGGATCGCTGGGGTGGCGCTGGCTCCGGAAATTATTTTGGGCCGAGCCCCTCGGGGGCGTCCCTGACGAGCTGTTAAGCGGATCCATGGGCTCCTTGGGTGCGGTGGGAGGTTTTAAGGGCGTCGCAGAGGCGAAAGAGTGAAAACGGCAGTTTTTTGGCGATTTTCCGTGGGTGTTAGCCCACGGATCGCTGGGTGGGCGCTGGATCCGGAAATTATTTTGGGCCGAGCCCCTCGGAGGCGTCCCTGACGAGCTGTTAAGCGGATCCATGGGCTCCTTGGTTCCGGTGGGAGGTTTTAAGGGCGTCCCAGAGGCGAAAGAGTGAAAACGGCAGTTTTTTGGCGATTTTCCGTGGGTGTTAGCCCACGGATCGCTGGGGTGGCGCTGGCTCCGGAAATTATTTTGGGCCGAGCCCCTCGGGGGCGTCCCTGACGAGCTGTTAAGCGGATCCATGGGCTCCTTGGGGCCGGTGGGATGTTTTAAGGGCGTCCCAGAGGCGAAAGAGTGAAAACGGCAGTTGTTTGGCGATTTTCCGTGGGTGTTAGCCCACGGATCGCTGGGGTGGCGCTGGCTCCGGAAATTATTTTGGGCCGAGCACCTCGGGGGCGTCCCTGACGAGCTGTTAAACGGATCCATGGGCTCCTTGGGTCCGGTGGGAGGTTTTAAGGGCGTCCCAGAGGCGAAAGAGTGAAAACGGCAGTTTTTTGGCGATTTTCCGTGGGTGTTAGCCCACAGATCGCTGGGGTGGCGCTGGCTCCGGAAATTATTTTGGGCCGAGCCCCTCGGGGGCGTCCCTGACGAGCTGTTAAGAGGATCCATGGGCTCCTTGGGTCCGGTGGGAGGTTTTAAGGGCGTCCCAGAGGCGAAAGAGTGAAAACGGCAGTTTTTTGGCGATTTTCCGTGGGTGTCAGCCCACGGATCGCTGGGGTGGCGCTGGCTCCGGAAATTATTTTGGGCCGAGCCCCTCGGGGGCGTCCTTGACGAGCTGTTAAGCGGATCCATGGGCTCCTTGGGTCCGGTGGGAGGTTTTAAGGGCGTCCCAGAGGCAAAAGAGTGAAAACGGCAGTTTTTTGGCGATTTTCCGTGGGTGTTAGCCCACGGATCGCTGGGGTGGCGCTGGCTCCGGAAATTATTTTGGGCCGAGCCCCTCGGGGGCGTCCCTGACGAGCTGTTAAGCGGATCCATGGGCTCCTTGGGTCCGGTGGGAGGTTTTAAGGGCGTCCCAGAGGCGAAAGAGTGAAAACGGCAGTTTTTTGGCGATTTTCCGTGGGTGTTAGCCCACGGATCGCTGGGGTGGCGCTGGCTCCGGAAATTATTTTGGGCCGAGCCCCTCGGAGGCGTCCCTGACGAGCTGTTAAGCGGATCCATGGGCTCCTTGGGTCCGGTGGGAGGTTTTAAGGGCGTCCCAGAGGCGAAAGAGTGAAAACGGCAGTTTTTTGGCTATTTTCCGTGGGTGTTAGCCCACGGATCGCTGGGGTGGCGCTGGCTCCGAAAATTATTTTGGGCCGAGCCCCTCGGGGGCGTCCCTGACGAGCTGTTAAGCAGATCCATGGGCTCCTTGGGTCCGGTGGGAGGTTTTAAGGGCGTCGCAGAGGCGAAAGAGTGAAAATGGCAGTTTTTTGGCGATTTTCCGTGGGTGTTAGCCCACGGATCGCTGGGTGGGCGCTGGATCCGGAAATTATTTTGGGCCAAGCCCCTCGGAGGCGTCCCTGACGAGCTGTTAAGCGGATCCATGGGATCCTTGGGGCCGGTGGGAGGTTTTAAGGGCGTCGCAGAGGCGAAAGAGTGAAAACGACAGTTTTTTGGCGATTTTCCGTGGGTGTTAGCCCACGGATCGCTGGGTGGGCGCTGGCTCCGGAAATTATTTTGGGCCGAGCCCCTCGGGGGCGTCCCTGACGAGCTGTTAAGTGGATCCATGGGCTCCTTGGGGCCGGTGGGAGGTTTTAAGGGCGTCGCAGAGGCAAAAGAGTGAAAACGGCAGTTTTTTTGCGATTTTCCGTGGGTGTTAGCCCACGGATCGCTGGGTGGGCGCTGGCTCCGGAAATTATTTTGGGCCGAGCCCCTCGGGGGCGTCCCTGACGAGCTGTTAAGCGGATCCATGGGCTCCTTTGGTCCGGTGGGAGGTTTTAAGGGCGTCCCAGAGGCGAAAGAGTGAAAACGGCAGTTTTTTGGTGATTTTCCGTGGGTGTTAGCCCACGAATCGCTGGGTGGGCGCTGGCTCTGGAAATTATTTTGGGCCGAGCCCCTCGGGGGCATCCCTGACGAGCTGTTAAGCAGATCCATGGGCTCCTTGGGGCCGGTGGGAGGTTTTAAGGGCGTCCCAGAGGCGAAAGAGTGAAAACGGCAGTTTTTTGGCGATTTTCCATGGGTGTTAGCCCACGGATCGCTGGGTGGGCGCTGGCTCCGGAAATTATTTTGGGCCGACCCCCTCGGGGGCGTCCCTGACGAGCTGTTAAGCGGATCCATGGGCTCCTTGGGGCCAGTGGGAGGTTTTAAGGGCGTCCCAGAAGCGAAAGAGTGAAAACGGCAGTTTTTTGGCGATTTTCCGTGGGTGTTAGCCCACGGATCGCTGGGTGGGCGCTGGCTCCGGAAATTATTTTGGGCCGAGCCCCTCGGGGGCGTCTCTGACGAGTTGGTAAGCGGATCCATTGGCTCCTTGGGGCTGGTGGGAGTTTTTAAGGGCGTCCCAGAGGCGAAAGAGTGAAAACGGCAGTTTTTTAGCGATTTTCCGTGGGTGTTAGCCCACGGATCGCTGGATGGGCGCTGGCTCCGGAAATTATTTTGGGCCGATCCCCTCGGGGGCGTCCCTGACGAGCTGTTAAGCGGATCCATGGGCTCCTTGGGGCCGGTGGGAGGTTTTAAGGGCGTCGCAGAGGCGAAAGAGTGAAAACGGCAGTTTTTTGGCAATTTTCCGTGGGTGTTAGCCCACGGATCGCTGGGTGGGCGCTGGCTCCGGAAATTATTTTGGGCCGAGCCCCTCGGGGGCGTCCCTGACGAGCTGTTAAGCGGATCCATGGGCTCCTTGGGGCCGGTGGGAGGTTTTAAGGGCGTCCCAGAGGCGAAAGAGTGAAAACGGCAGTTTTTTGGTGATTTTCCGTGGGTGTTAGCCCACGGATCGCTGGGTGGGCGCTGGCTCCGACAATTATTTTGGGCCGAGCCCCTCGGGAGCGTCCCTGACGAGCTGTTAAGCGGATCCATGGGCTCCTTGGGGCCGGTGGGAGGTTTTAAGGGCGTCGCAGAGGCGAAAGAGTGAAAACGGCAGTTTTTTGGCAATTTTCCGTGGGTGTTAGCCCACGGATCGCTGGGTGGGCGCTGGCTCCGGAAATTATTTTGGGCCGAGCCCCTCGGGGGCGTACCTGACGAGCTGTTAAGTGGATCCATGGGCTCCTTGGGGCCGTTGTGAGGTTTTAAGGGCGTCCCAGAGGCGAAAGAGTGAAAACGGCAGTTTTTTGGCGATTTTCCGTGGGTGTTAGCCCACGGATCGCTGGGTGGGCGCTGGCTCCGGAAATTATTTTGGGCCGAGCCCCTCGGGGGCGTCCCTGACGAGCTGTTAAGCGGATCCATGGGCTCCTTGGGGCCGGTGGGAGGTTTTAAGGGCGTCTCAGAGGCGAAAGAGTGAAAACGGCAGTTTTTTAGCGATTTTTCGTGGGTGTTAGCCCACGGATCGCTGGGTGGGCGCTGGCTCCGGAAATTATTTTGGGCCGAGCCCCTCGGGGGCGTCCCTGAAGAGCTGTTAAGCGGATCCATGGGCTCCTTGGGGCCGGTGGGAGGTTTTAAGGGCGTCCCAGAGGCGAAAGAGTGAAAACGGCAGTTTTTTGGCGATTTTCCGTGGGTGTTAGCCCACGGATCGCTGGGTGGGCGCTGGCTCCGGAAATTATTTTGGGCCGAGCCCCTAGGGGGCATCCCTGACGAGCTGTTAAGCGGATCCATGGGCTCCTTGGGGCCGGTGGGAGGTTTTAAGGGTGTCCCATAGGCGAAAGAGTGAAAACGGCAGTTTTTTGGCGATTTTCCGTGGGTGTTAGCCCACGGATCGCTGGGTGGGCGCTGGCTCCGGAAATTATTTTGGGCCGAGCCCCTCAGGGGCGTCCCTGACAAGCTGTTAAGCGGATCCATGGGCTCCTTGGGGCCGGTGGGAGGTTTTAAGGGCATCCCATAGGCGAAAGAGTGAAAACGGCAGTTTTTTGGCGATTTTCCGTGGGTGTTAGCCCACGGATCGCTGGGTGGGCGCTGGCTCCGGAAATTATTTTGGGCCGAGCCCCTCGGGGGCGTCCCTGACGAGCTTTTAACCAGATCCATGGGCTCCTTGGGGCCGTTGTGAGGTTTTAAGGGCGTCCCAGAGGCGAAAGAGTGAAAACGGCAGTTTTTTGGCGATTTTCCGTGGGTGTTAGCCCACGGATCGCTGGGTGGGCGCTGGCTCCGGAAATTATTTTGGGCCGAGCCCCTCGGGGGCGTCCCTGACGAGCTGTTAAGCGGATCCACGGGCTCCTTGGGGCAGGTGGGAGGTTTTAAGGGCGTCCCAGAGGCGAAAGAGTGAAAACGGCAGTTTTTTGGCGATTTTCCGTGGGTGTTAGCCCACGGATCGCAGGGTGGGCGCTGGCTCCGGAAATTATTTTGGGCCGAACCCCTCGGGGGCGTCCCTGACGAGCTGTTAAGCGGATCCATGGGCTCCTTGGGGCCGGTGGGAGGTTTTAAGGGCGTCCCAGAGGCGAAAGAGTGAAAACGGCAGTTTTTTGGCGATTTTCCGTGGGTGTTAGCCCACGGATCGCTGGGTGGGCGCTGGCTCCGGAAATTATTTTGGGCCGAGCCCCTCGAGGGCGTCCCTGACGAGCTGTTAAGAGGATCCATGGGCTCCTTGGGGCCGTTGGGAGGTTTTAAGGGCGTCCCAGAGGCGAAAGAGTGAAAACGGCAGTTTTTTGGCGATTTTCCGTGGGTGTTAGCCCACGGATCGCTGGGTGGGCGCTGGCTCCGAAAATTATTTTGGGACAAGCCCCTCGAGGGCGTCCCTGACGAGCTGTTAAGCGGATCCATGGGCTCCTTGGGGCCGGTGCGAGGTTTTAAGGGCGTCCCAGAGGCGAAAGAGTGAAAACGACAGTTTTTTGGCGATTTTCCGTGGGTGTTAGCCCACGGATCGCTGGGTGGGCGCTGGCTCCGGAAATTATTTTAGGCCGAGCCCCTCGGGGGCGTCCATGACGAGCTGTTAAGCGGATCCATGGGCTCCTTGGGGCCGGTGGGAGGTTTTAAGGGCGTCGCAGAGGCAAAAGAGTGAAAACGGCAGTTTTTTGGCAATTTTCCGTGGGTGTTAGCCCACGGATCGCTGGGTGGGCGCTGGCTCTGGAAATTATTTTGGGCCGAGCCCCTCGGGGGCGTCCCTGACGAGATGTTAAGCGGATCCATGGGCTCCTTGGGGCCGGTGGGAGGTTTTAAGGGCATCCCATAGGCGAAAGAGTGAAAACGGCAGTTTTTTGGCGATTTTCCGTGGGTGTTAGCCCACGGATCGCTGGGTGGGCGCTGGCTCCGGAAATTATTTTGGGCCGAGCCCCTCGGGGGCGTCCCTGACGAGCTTTTAACCAGATCCATGGGCTCCTTGGGGCCGTTGTGAGGTTTTAAGGGCGTCCCAGAGGCGAAAGAGTGAAAACGGCAGTTTTTTGGCGATTTTCCGTGGGTGTTAGCCCACGGATCGCTGGGTGGGCGCTGGCTCCGGAAATTATTTTGGGCCGAGCCCCTCGGGGGCGTCCCTGACGAGCTGTTAAGCGGATCCACGGGCTCCTTGGGGCAGGTGGGAGGTTTTAAGGGCGTCCCAGAGGCGAAAGAGTGAAAACGGCAGTTTTTTGGCGATTTTCCGTGGGTGTTAGCCCACGGATCGCAGGGTGGGCGCTGGCTCCGGAAATTATTTTGGGCCGAACCCCTCGGGGGCGTCCCTGACGAGCTGTTAAGCGGATCCATGGGCTCCTTGGGGCCGGTGGGAGGTTTTAAGGGCGTCCCAGAGGCGAAAGAGTGAAAACGGCAGTTTTTTGGCGATTTTCCGTGGGTGTTAGCCCACGGATCGCTGGGTGGGCGCTGGCTCCGGAAATTATTTTGGGCCGAGCCCCTCGAGGGCGTCCCTGACGAGCTGTTAAGAGGATCCATGGGCTCCTTGGGGCCGTTGGGAGGTTTTAAGGGCGTCCCAGAGGCGAAAGAGTGAAAACGGCAGTTTTTTGGCGATTTTCCGTGGGTGTTAGCCCACGGATCGCTGGGTGGGCGCTGGCTCCGAAAATTATTTTGGGACAAGCCCCTCGAGGGCGTCCCTGACGAGCTGTTAAGCGGATCCATGGGCTCCTTGGCGCCGGTGCGAGGTTTTAAGGGCGTCCCAGAGGCGAAAGAGTGAAAACGACAGTTTTTTGGCGATTTTCCGTGGGTGTTAGCCCACGGATCGCTGGGTGGGCGCTGGCTCCGGAAATTATTTTAGGCCGAGCCCCTCGGGGGCGTCCATGACGAGCTGTTAAGCGGATCCATGGGCTCCTTGGGGCCGGTGGGAGGTTTTAAGGGCGTCGCAGAGGCAAAAGAGTGAAAACGGCAGTTTTTTGGCAATTTTCCGTGGGTGTTAGCCCACGGATCGCTGGGTGGGCGCTGGCTCTGGAAATTATTTTGGGCCGAGCCCCTCGGGGGCGTCCCTGACGAGATGTTAAGCGGATCCATGGGCTCCTTGGGGCCGGTGGGAGGTTTTAAGGGCGTCCCAGAGGCGAAAGAGTGAAAACGGCAGTTTTTTGGCGATTTTCCGTGGGTGTTAGCCCACGGATCGCTGGGTGGGCGCTGGCTCCGGAAATTATTTTGGGCCGAGCCCCTCGGAGGCATCCCTGACGAGCTGTTAAGCGGATCCATGGGCTCCTTGGGGCCGGTGGGAGGTTTTAAGGGCGTCCCAGAGGCGAAAGAGTGAAAACGGCAGTTTTTTGGTGATTTTCCGTGGGTGTTAGCCCACGGATCGCTGGGTGGGCGCTGGCTCCGACAATTATTTTGCGCCGAGCCCCTCGAGAGCGTCCCTGACGAGCTGTTAAGCGGATCCATGGGCTCCTTGGGGCCGGTGGGAGGTTTTAAGGGCGTCGCAGAGGCGAAAGAGTGAAAACGGCAGTTTTTTGGCAATTTTCCGTGGGTGTTAGCCCACGGATCGCTGGGTGGGCGCTGGCTCCGGAAATTATTTTGGGCCGAGCCCCTCGGGGGCGTACCTGACGAGCTGTTAAGTGGATCCATGGGCTCCTTGGGGCCGTTGTGAGGTTTTAAGGGCGTCCCAGAGGCGAAAGAGTGAAAACGGCAGTTTTTTGGCGATTTTCCGTGGGTGTTAGCCCACGGATCGCTGGGTGGGCGCTGGCTCCGGAAATTATTTTGGGCCGAGTCCCTCGGGGGCGTCTCTGACGAGCTGGTAAGCGGATCCATTGGCTCCTTGGGGCTGGTGGGAGTTTTTAAGGGCGTCCCAGAGGCGAAGGAGTGAAAACGGCAGTTTTTTAGCAATTTTCCGTGGGTGTTAGCCCACGGATCGCTGGGTGGGCGCTGGCTCCGGAAATTATTTTGGGCCGAGCCCCTCGGGGGCGTCCCTGACGAGCTGTTAAGCGGATCCATGGGCTCCTTGGGGCCGGTGGGAGGTTTTAAGGGCGTCCCAGAGGCGAAATAGTGAAAACGGTAGTTTTTTAGCGATTTTTCGTGGGTGTTAGCCCACGGATCGCTGGGTGGGCGCTGGCTCCGGAAATTATTTTGGGCCGAGCCCCTCGGGGGTGTCCCTGAAGAGCTGTTAAGCGGATCCATGGGCTCCTTGGGGCCGGTGGGAGGTTTTAAGGGCGTCCCAGAGGCGAAAGAGTGAAAACGGCAGTTTTTTGGCAATTTTCCGTGGGTGTTAGCCCACGGATCGCTGGGTGGGCGCTGGCTCCGGAAATTATTTTGGGCCGAGCCCCTAGGGGGCATCCCTGACGAGCTGTTAAGCGGATCCATGGGCTCCTTGGGGCCGGTGGGAGGTTTTAAGGGTGTCCCATAGGCGAAAGAGTGAAAACGGCAGTTTTTTGGCGATTTTCCGTGGGTGTTAGCCCACGGATCGCTGGGTGGGCGCTGGCTCCGGAAATTATTTTGGGCCGAGCCCCTCAGGGGCGTCCCTGACAAGCTGTTAAGCGGATCCATGGGCTCCTTGGGGCCGGTGGGAGGTTTTAAGGGCATCCCATAGGCGAAAGAGTGAAAACGGCAGTTTTTTGGCGATTTTCCGTGGGTGTTAGCCCACGGATCGCTGGGTGGGCGCTGGATTCGGAAATTATTTTAGGCCAAGCCCCTCGGGGGCGTCCCTGACGAGCTGTTAAGCGGATCCATGGGCTCCTTGGGGCCGGTGGGAGGTTTTAAGGGCGTCCCAGAGGCGAAAGAGTGAAAACGGCAGTTTTTTGGCGATTTTCCGTGGGTGTTAGCCCACGGATCGCTGGGTGGGCGCTGGCTCCGGAAATTATTTTGGGCCGAGCCCCTCGGGGGCGTCCCTGACGAGCTTTTAACCAGATCCATGGGCTCCTTGGGGCCGTTGTGAGGTTTTAAGGGCGTCCCAGAGGCGAAAGAGTGAAAACGGCAGTTTTTTGGCGATTTTCCGTGGGTGTTAGCCCACGGATCGCTGGGTGGGCGCTGGCTTCGGAAATTATTTTGGGCCGAGCCCCTCGGGGGCGTCCCTGACGAGCTGTTAAGCGGATCCACGGGCTCCTTGGGGCAGGTGGGAGGTTTTAAGGGCGTCCCAGAGGCGAAAGAGTGAAAACGGCAGTTTTTTGGCGATTTTCCGTGGGTGTTAGCCCACGGATCGCAGGGTGGGCGCTGGCTCCGGAAATTATTTTGGGCCGAACCCCTCGGGGGCGTCCCTGACGAGCTGTTAAGCGGATCCATGGGCTCCTTGGGGCCGGTGGGAGGTTTTAAGGGCGTCCCAGAGGCGAAAGAGTGAAAACGGCAGTTTTTTGGCGATTTTCCGTGGGTGTTAGCCCACGGATCGCTGGGTGGGCGCTGGCTCCGGAAATTATTTTGGGCCGAGCCCCTCGAGGGCGTCCCTGACGAGCTGTTAAGAGGATCCATGGGCTCCTTGGGGCCGTTGGGAGGTTTTAAGGGCGTCCCAGGGCGAAAGAGTGAAAACGGCAGTTTTTTGGCGATTTTCCGTGGGTGTTAGCCCATGGATCGCTGGGTGGGCGCTGGCTCCGAAAATTATTTTGGGACAAGCCCCTCGAGGGCGTCCCTGACGAGCTGTTAAGCGGATCCATGGGCTCCTTGGGGCCGGTGCGAGGTTTTAAGGGCGTCCCAGAGGCGAAAGAGTGAAAACGATAGTTTTTTGGCGATTTTCCGTGGGTGTTAGCCCACGGATCGCTGGGTGGGCGCTGGCTCCGGAAATTATTTTGGGCCGAGCCCCTCGGGGGCGTCCATGACGAGCTGTTAAGCGGATCCATGGGCTCCTTGGGGCCGGTGGGAGGTTTTAAGGGCGTCGCAGAGGCAAAAGAGTGAAAACGGCAGTTTTTTGGCAATTTTCCGTGGGTGTTAGCCCACGGATCGCTGGGTGGGCGCTGGCTCTGGAAATTATTTTGGGCCGAGCCCCTCGGGGGCGTCCCTGACGAGATGTTAAGCGGATCCATGGGCTCCTTGGGGCCGGTGGGAGGTTTTAAGGGCGTCCCAGAGGCGAAAGAGTGAAAACGGCAGTTTTTTGGCGATTTTCCGTGGGTGTTAGCCCACGGATCGCTGGGTGGGCGCTGGCTCCGGAAATTATTTTGGGCCGAGCCCCTCGGAGGCATCCCTGACGAGCTGTTAAGCGGATCCATGGGCTCCTTGGGGCCGGTGGGAGGTTTTAAGGGCGTCCCAGAGGCGAAAGAGTGAAAACGGCAGTTTTTTGGTGATTTTCCGTGGGTGTTAGCCCACGGATCGCTGGGTGGGCGTTGGCTCCGACAATTATTTTGGGCCGAGCCCCTCGGGAGCGTCCCTGACGAGCTGTTAAGCGGATCCATGGGCTCCTTGGGGCCGGTGGGAGGTTTTAAGGGCGTCGCAGAGGCGAAAGAGTGAAAACGGCAGTTTTTTGGCAATTTTCCGTGGGTGTTAGCCCACGGATCGCTGGGTGGGCGCTGGCTCCGGAAATTATTTTGGGCCGAGCCCCTCGGGGGCGTACCTGACGAGCTGTTAAGTGGATCCATGGGCTCCTTGGGGCCGTTGTGAGGTTTTAAGGGCGTCCCAGAGGCGAAAGAGTGAAAACGGCAGTTTTTTGGCGATTTTCCGTGGGTGTTAGCCCACGGATCGCTGGGTGGGCGCTGGCTCCGGAAATTATTTTGGGCCGAGTCCCTCGGGGGCGTCTCTGACGAGCTGGTAAGCGGATCCATTGGCTCCTTGGGGCTGGTGGGAGTTTTTAAGGGCGTCCCAGAGGCGAAAGAGTGAAAACGGCAGTTTTTTAGCAATTTTCCGTGGGTGTTAGCCCACGGATCGCTGGGTGGGCGCTGGCTCCGGAAATTATTTTGGGCCGAGCCCCTCGGGGGCGTCCCTGACGAGCTGTTAAGCGGATCCATGGGCTCCTTGGGGCCGGTGGGAGGTTTTAAGGGCGTCCCAGAGGCGAAAGAGTGAAAACGGCAGTTTTTTGGCAATTTTCCGTGGGTGTTAGCCCACCGATCGCAGGGTGGGCGCTGGCTCCGGAAATTATTTTGGGCCGAACCCCTCGGGGGCGTCCCTGACGAGCTGTTAAGAGGATCCATGGGCTCCTTGGGGCCGGTGGGAGGTTTTAAGGGCGTCCCAGAGGCGAAAGAGTGAAAACGGCAGTTTTTTGGCGATTTTCCGTGGGTGTTAGCCCACGGATCGCTGGGTGGGCGCTGGCTCCGGAAATTATTTTGGGCCGAGCCCCTCGAGGGCGTCCCTGACGAGCTGTTAAGAGGATCCATGGGCTCCTTGGGGCCGTTGGGAGGTTTTAAGGGCGTCCCAGAGGCGAAAGAGTGAAAACGGCAGTTTTTTGGCGATTTTCCGTGGGTGTTAGCCCACGGATCGCTGGGTGGGCGCTGGCTCCGAAAATTATTTTGGGACAAGCCCCTCGAGGGCGTCCCTGACGAGCTGTTAAGCGGATCCATGGGCTCCTTGGGGCCGGTGGGAGGTTTTAAGGGCGTCCCAGAGGCGAAAGAGTGAAAACGACAGTTTTTTGGCGATTTTCCGTGGGTGTTAGCCCACGGATCGCTGGGTGGGCGCTGGCTCCGGAAATTATTTTGGGCCGAGCCCCTCGGAGGCATCCCTGACGAGCTGTTAAGCGGATCCATGGGCTCCTTGGGGCCGGTGGGAGGTTTTAAGGGCGTCCCAGAGGCGAAAGAGTGAAAACGGCAGTTTTTTGGCGATTTTCCGTGGGTGTTAGCCCACGGATCGCTGGGTGGGCGCTGGCTCCGGAAATTATTTTGGGCCGAGCCCCTCGGGGGCGTCCCTGACGAGCTGTTAAGCGGATCCATGGGCTCCTTGGGGCCGGTGGGAGGTTTTAAGGGCGTCCCAGAGGTGAAAGAGTGAAAACGGCAGTTTTTTGGCGATTTTCCGTGGGTGTTAGCCCACGGATCGCTGGGTGGGCGCTGGCTCCGAAAATTATTTTGGGCCGAGCCCCTCGGGGGCATCCCTGACGAGCTGTTAAGCGGATCTATGGGCTCCTTGGGGCCGGTGGGAGGTTTTAAGGGCGTCGCAGAGGCGAAAGAGTGAAAACGGCAGTTTTTTGGCAATTTTCCGTGGCTGTTAGCCCACGGATCGCTGGGTGGGCGCTGGCTCCGGAAATTATTTTGGGCCGAGCCCCTCGGGGGCGTCCCTGATGAGCTGTTAAGCGGATCCATGGGCTCCTTGGGGCCGGTGGGAGGTTTTAAGGGCGTCCCAGAGGTGAAAGAGTGAAAACGGCAGTTTTTTGGCGATTTTCCGTGGGTGTTAGCCCACGGATCGCTGGGTGGGCGCTGGCTCTGAAAATTATTTTGGGCCGAGCCCCTCGAGGGCGTCCCTGACGAGCTGTTAAGCGGATCCATGGGCTCCTTGGGGCCGGTGGGAGGTTTTAAGGGCGTCGCAGAGGCGAAAGAGTGAAAACGGCAGTTTTTTGGCGATTTTCCGTGGGTGTTAGCCCACGGATCGCTGGGTGGGCGCTGGCTCCGGAAATTATTTTGGGCCGAGCCCCTCGGGGGCGTCCCTGACGAGCTGTTAAGCGGATCCATGGGCTCCTTGGGGCCGGTGGGAGGTTTTAAGGGCGTCCCAGAGGCGAAAGAGTGAAAACGGCAGTTTTTTGGCGATTTTCCGTGGGTGTTAGCCCACGGATCGCTGGGTGGGCGCTGGCTCTGAAAATTATTTTTGGCCGATCCCCTCGGAGGCATCCCTGACGAGCTTTTAAGCGGATCCATGGGCTCCTTGGGGCCGGTGGGAGGTTTTAAGGGCATCCCAGAGGCGAAAGACTGAAAACGGCAGTTTTTTGGCGATTTTCCGTGGGTGTTAGCCCACGGATCGCTGGGTGGGCGCTGGCTCCGAAAATTATTTTGGGACAAGCCCCTCGAGGGCGTCCCTGACGAGCTGTTAAGAGGATCCATGGGCTCCTTGGGGCCGTTGGGAGGTTTTAAGGGCGTCCCAGAGGCGAAAGAGTGAAAACGGCAGTTTTTTGGCGATTTTCCGTGGGTGTTAGCCCACGGATCGCTGGGTGGGCGCTGGTTCCGAAAATTATTTTGGGACAAGCCCCTCGAGGGCGTCCCTGACGAGCTGTTAAGCGGATCCATGGGCTCCTTGGGGCCGGTGGGAGGTTTTAAGGGCGTCCCAGAGGCGAAAGAGTGAAAACGACAGTTTTTTGGCGATTTTCCGTGGGTGTTAGCCCACGGATCGCTGGGTGGGCGCTGGCTCCGAAAATTATTTTGGGCCAAGCCCCTTGGGGGCGTCCCTGACGAGCTGTTAAGCAGATCCATGGGCTCCTTGGGGCCGGTGGGAGGTTTTAAGGGCGTCGCAGAGGCGAAAGAGTGAAAACGGCAGTTTTTTGGCGATTTTCCGTGGGTGTTAGCCCACGGATCGCTGGGTGGGCGCTGGCTCCGGAAATTATTTTGGGCCGAGCCCCTCGGGGGCGTCCCTGACGAGCTGTTAAGCGGATCCATGGGCTCCTTGGGGCTGGTGGGAGGTTTTAAGGGCGTCGCAGAGGCAAAAGAGTGAAAACGGCAGTTTTTTGGCGATTTTCCGTAGGTGTTAGCCCACGGATCGCTGGGTAGGCGCTGGATCCGGAAATTATTTTGGGCCGAGCCCCTCGGGGGTGTCCCTGACGAGCTGTTAAGCGGATCCATGGGCTCCTTGGGGCCGGTGGGAGGTTTTAAGGGCGTCGCAGAGGCAAAAGAGTGAAAACGGCAGTTTTTTGGCAATTTTCCGTGGGTGTTAGCCCACGGATCGCTGGGTGGGTGCTGGCTCCGGAAATTATTTTGGGCCGAGCCCCTCGGGGGCGTCCCTGACGAGATGTTAAGCGGATCCATGGGCTCCTTGGGGCCGGTGGGAGGTTTTAAGGGCGTCCCAGAGGCGAAAGAGTGAAAACGGCAGTTTTTTGGCGATTTTCCGTGGGTGTTAGCCCACGGATCGCTGGGTGGGCGCTGGCTCCGGAAATTATTTTGGGCCGAGCCCCTCGGAGGCATCCCTGACGAGCTGTTAAGCGGATCCATGGGCTCCTTGGGGCCGGTGGGAGGTTTTAAGGGCATCCCAGAGGCGTAAGAGTGAAAACGGCAGTTTTTTGGCGATTTTCCGTGGGTGTTAGCCCACGGATCGCTGGGTGGGCGCTGGCTCCGAAAATTATTTTGGGACAAGCCCCTCGAGGGCGTCCCTGACGAGCTGTTAAGCGGATCCATGGGCTCCTTGGGGCCGGTGGGAGGTTTTAAGGGCATCCCAGAGGCGAAAGAGTGAAAACGGCAGTTTTTTGGCGATTTTCCGTGGGTGTTAGCCCACGGATCGCTGGGTGGGCGCTGGCTCCGGAAATTATTTTGGGCCGAGCCCCTCGGGGGCGTCCCTGACGAGCTGTTAAGTGGATCCATGGGCTCCTTGGGGCCGGTGGGAGGTTTTAAGGGCGTCCCAGAGGCGAAAGAGTGAAAACGGCAGTTTTTTGGCGATTTTCCGTGGGTGTTAGCCCACGGATCGCTGGGTGGGCGCTGGCTCTGAAAATTATTTTGGGCCGATCCCCTCGGAGGCATCCCTGACGAGCTTTTAAGCGGATCCATGGGCTCCTTGGGGCCGGTGGGAGGTTCTAAGGGCATCCCAGAGGCGAAAGACTGAAAACGGCAGTTTTTTGGCGATTTTCCGTGGGTGTTAGCCCACGGATCGCTGGGTGGGCGCTGGCTCCGAAAATTATTTTGGGACAAGCCCCTCGAGGGCGTCCCTGACGAGCTGTTAAGAGGATCCATGGGCTCCTTGGGGCCGTTGGGAGGTTTTAAGGGCGTCCCAGAGGCGAAAGAGTGAAAACGGCAGTTTTTTGGCGATTTTCCGTAGGTGTTAGCCCACGGATCGCTGGGTAGGCGCTGGCTCCGAAAATTATTTTGGGACAAGCCCCTCGAGGGCGTCCCTGACGAGCTGTTAAGAGGATCCATGGGCTCCTTGGGGCCGTTGGGAGGTTTTAAGGGCGTCCCAGAGGCGAAAGAGTGAAAACGGCAGTTTTTTGGCGATTTTCCGTGGGTGTTAGCCCACGGATCGCTGGGTGGGCGCTGGTTCCGAAAATTATTTTGGGACAAGCCCCTCGAGGGCGTCCCTGACGAGCTGTTAAGCGGATCCATGGGCTCCTTGGGGCCGGTGGGAGGTTTTAAGGGCGTCCCAGAGGCGAAAGAGTGAAAACGACAGTTTTTTGGCGATTTTCCGTGGGTGTTAGCCCACGGATCGCTGGGTGGGCGCTGGCTCCGAAAATTATTTTGGGCCGAGCCCCTTGGGGGCGTCCCTGACGAGCTGTTAAGCAGATCCATGGGCTCCTTGGGGCCGGTGGGAGGTTTTAAGGGCGTCGCAGAGGCGAAAGAGTGAAAACGGCAGTTTTTTGGCGATTTTCCGTGGGTGTTAGCCCACGGATCGCTGGGTGGGCGCTGGCTCCGGAAATTATTTTGGGCCGAGCCCCTCGGGGGCGTCCATGACGAGCTGTTAAGCGGATCCATGGGCTCCTTGGGGCCGGTGAGAGGTTTTAAGGGCATCCCAGAGGCGAAAGAGTGAAAACGACAGTTTTTTGGCAATTTTCCGTGGGTGTTAGCCCACGGATCGCTGGGTGGGCGCTGGCTCCGGAAATTATTTTGGGCCGAGCCCCTCGGGGGCGTCCCTGACGAGCTGTTAAGCGGATCCATGGGCTCCTTGGGGCTGGTGGGAGGTTTTAAGGGCGTCGCAGAGGCAAAAGAGTGAAAACGGCAGTTTTTTGGCGATTTTCCGTAGGTGTTAGCCCACGGATCGCTGGGTAGGCGCTGGCTCCGGAAATTATTTTGGGCCGAGCCCCTCGGGGGTGTCCCTGACGAGCTGTTAAGCGGATCCATGGGCTCCTTGGGGCCGGTGGGAGGTTTTAAGGGCGTCGCAGAGGCAAAAGAGTGAAAACGGCAGTTTTTTGGCAATTTTCCGTGGGTGTTAGCCCACGGATCGCTGGGTGGGTGCTGGCTCCGGAAATTATTTTGGGCCGAGCCCCTCGGGGGCGTCCCTGACGAGATGTTAAGCGGATCCATGGGCTCCTTGGGGCCGGTGGGAGGTTTTAAGGGCGTCCCAGAGGCGAAAGAGTGAAAACGGCAGTTTTTTGGCGATTTTCCGTGGGTGTTAGCCCACGGATCGCTGGGTGGGCGCTGGCTCCGGAAATTATTTTGGGCCGAGCCCCTCGGAGGCATCCCTGACGAGCTGTTAAGCGGATCCATGGGCTCCTTGGGGCCGGTGGGAGGTTTTAAGGGCATCCCAGAGGCGAAAGAGTGAAAACGGCAGTTTTTTGGCGATTTTCCGTGGGTGTTAGCCCACGGATCGCTGGGTGGGCGCTGGCTCCGAAAATTATTTTGGGACAAGCCCCTCGAGGGCGTCCCTGACGAGCTGTTAAGAGGATCCATGGGCTCCTTGGGGCCGTTGGGAGGTTTTAAGGGCGTCCCAGAGGCGAAAGAGTGAAAACGGCAGTTTTTTGGCGATTTTCCGTGGGTGTTAGCCCACGGATCGCTGGGTGGGCGCTGGTTCCGAAAATTATTTTGGGACAAGCCCCTCGAGGGCGTCCCTGACGAGCTGTTAAGCGGATCCATGGGCTCCTTGGGGCCGGTGGGAGGTTTTAAGGGCGTCCCAGAGGCGAAAGAGTGAAAACGATAGTTTTTTGGCGATTTTCCGTGGGTGTTAGCCCACGGATCGCTGGGTGGGCGCTGGCTCCGGAAATTATTTTGGGCCGAGCCCCTCGGGGGCGTCCATGACGAGCTGTTAAGCGGATCCATGGGCTCCTTGGGGCCGGTGGGAGGTTTTAAGGGCATCCCAGAGGCGAAAGAGTGAAAACGACAGTTTTTTGGCAATTTTCCGTGGGTGTTAGCCCACGGATCGCTGGGTGGGCGCTGGCTCCGGAAATTATTTTGGGCCGAGCCCCTCGGGGGCGTCCCTGACGAGCTGTTAAGCGGATCCATGGGCTCCTTGGGGCTGGTGGGAGGTTTTAAGGGCGTCGCAGAGGCAAAAGAGTGAAAACGGCAGTTTTTTGGCGATTTTCCGTAGGTGTTAGCCCACGGATCGCAGGGTAGGCGCTGGCTCCGGAAATTATTTTGGGCCGAGCCCCTCGGGGGTGTCCCTGACGAGCTGTTAAGCGGATCCATGGGCTCCTTGGGGCCGGTGGGAGGTTTTAAGGGCGTCGCAGAGGCAAAAGAGTGAAAACGGCAGTTTTTTGGCAATTTTCCGTGGGTGTTAGCCCACGGATCGCTGGGTGGGCGCTGGCTCCGGAAATTATTTTGGGCTGAGCCCCTCGGGGGCGTCCCTGACGAGATGTTAAGCGGATCCATGGGCTCCTTGGGGCCGGTGGGAGGTTTTAAGGGCGTCCCAGAGGCGAAAGAGTGAAAACGGCAGTTTTTTGGCGATTTTCCGTGGGTGTTAGCCCACGGATCGCTGGGTGGGCGCTGGCTCCGGAAATTATTTTGGACCGAGCCCCTCGGAGGCGTCCCTGACGAGCTGTTAAGCGGATCCATGGGCTCCTTGGGGCCGGTGGGAGGTTTTAAGGGCGTCCCAGAGGCGAAAGAGTGAAAACGGCAGTTTTTTGGCGATTTTCCGTGGGTGTTAGCCCAAGGATCGCTGGGTGGGCGCTGGCTCCGGAAATTATTTTGGGCCGAGCCCCTCGGGTGCGTCCCTGACGAGCTGTTAAGCGGATCCATGGGCTCCTTGGGGCCGGTGGGAGGTTTTAAGGGCGTCCCAGAGGTGAAAGAGTGAAAACGGCAGTTTTTTGGCGATTTTCCGTGGGTGTTAGCCCACGGATCGCTGGGTGGGCGCTGGCTCCGAAAATTATTTTGGGACGAGCCCCTCGGGGGCGTCCCTGACGAGCTGTTAAGCGGATCTATGGGCTCCTTGGGGCCGGTGGGAGGTTTTAAGGGCGTCACAGAGGCGAAAGAGTGAAAACGGCAGTTTTTTGGCAATTTTCCGTGGCTGTTAGCCCACGGATCGCTGGGTGGGCGCTGGCTCCGGAAATTATTTTGGGCCGAGCCCCTCGGGGGCGTCCCTGACGAGCTGTTAAGCGGATCCATGGGCTCCTTGGGGCCGGTGGGAGGTTTTAAGGGCGTCCCAGAGGCGAAAGAGTGAAAACGGCAGTTTTTTGGCGATTTTCCGTGGGTGTTAGCCCACGGATCGCTGGGTGGGCACTGGCTCCGAAAATTATTTTGGGCCGATCCCCTCGGGGGCATCCCTGACGAGCTGTTAAGCGGATCCATGGGCTCCTTGGGGCCGGTGGGAGGTTTTAAGGGCATCCCAGAGGCGAAAGAGTGAAAACGGCAGTTTTTTGGCGATTTTCCGTGGGTGTTAGCCCACGGATCGCTGGGTGGGCGCTGGCTCCAGAAATTATTTTGGGCCGAGCCCCTCAGGGGCGTACCTGACGAGCTGTTAAGAGGATACATGGGCTCCTTGCGTCCGGTGGGAGGTTTTAAGGGCGTCCCAGAGGCGAAAGAGTGAAAACGGCAGTTTTTTGGCGATTTTCCGTGGGTGTTAGCCCATGGATCGCTGGGTGGGCGCTGGCTCCGGAAATTATTTTGGGCCGAGCCCCTCGGGGGCATCCCTGACGAGCTGTTAAGCGGATCCATGGGCTCCTTGGGGCCGGTGGGAGGTTTTAAGGGCGTCCCAGAGGCGAAAGAGTGAAAACGGCAGTTTTTTGGCGATTTTCCTTGGGTGTTAGCCCACGAATCGCTGGGTGGGCACTGGCTCCCGAAATTATTTTGGGCCGAGCCCCTCGGGGGCGTCCCTGACGAGCTGTTAAGCGGATCCATGGGCTCCTTGGGTCCGGTGGGAGGTTTTAAGGGCGTCCCAGAGGCGAAAGAGTGAAAACAGCAGTTTTTTGGCGATTTTCCGTGGGTGTTAGCCCACGGATCGCTGGGTGGGCGCTGGCTCCGGAAATTATTTTGGGCCGAGCCCCTCAGGGGAGTCCCTGACGAGCTGTTAAGCGGATCCATGGGCTCCTTGGGGACGGTGGGAGGTTTTAAGGGCGTCCCAGAGGCGAAAGAGTGAAAACGGCAGTTTTTTGGCGATTTTCCGTGGGTGTTAGCCCACGGATCGCTGGGTGGGCGCTGGCTTCGGAAATTATTTTGGGCCGAGCCCCTCGGGGGCGTCCCTGACGAGCTGTTAAGCGGATCCATGGGCTCCTTGGGGCCGGTGGGAGGTTTTAAGGGCGTCCCAGAGGCGAAAGAGTGAAAACTGCAGTTTTTTGGCGATTTTCCGTGGGTGTTAGCCCACGGATCGCTGGGTGGGCGTTGGCTCCGGAAATTATTTTGGGCTGAGCCCCTCGGGGGCGTCCCTGACGAGCTGTTAAGCGGATCCATGGGCTCCTTGGGGCCGGTGGGAGGTTTTAAGGGCGTCCCAGAGGCGAAAGAGTGAAAACGGCAGTTTTTTGGCGATTTTCCGTGGGTGTTAGCCCACGGATCGCTGGGTGGGCGCTGGCTCCAGAAATTATTTTGGGCCGAGCCCCTCGGGGGCGTCCCTGACGAGCTGTTAAGCGGATCCATGGGCTCCTTGGGGCCGGTGGGAGGTTTTAAGGGCATCCCAGAGGCAAAAGAGTGAAAACGGCAGTTTTTTGGCGATTTTCCGTGGGTGTTAGCCCACGGATCGCTGGGTGGGCGCTGGCTCCGGAAATTATTTTGGGCCGAGCCCCTCGGGGGCGTCCCTGACGAGCTGTTAAGCGGATCCATGGGCTCCTTGGGGCCGGTGGGAGGTTTTAAGGGCGTCGCAGAGGCGAAAGAGTGAAAATGGCAGTTTTTTGGCGATTTTCCGTGGGTGTTAGCCCACGGATCGCTGGGTGGGCGCTGGCTCCGGAAATTATTTTGGGCTGAGCCCCTCGGGGGCGTCCCTGACGAGATGTTAAGCGGATCCATGGGCTCCTTGGGGCCGGTGGGAGGTTTTAAGGGCGTCCCAGAGGCGAAAGAGTGAAAACGGCAGTTTTTTGGCGATTTTCCGTGGGTGTTAGCCCACGGATCGCTGGGTGGGCGCTGGCTCCGGAAATTATTTTGGACCGAGCCCCTCGGAGGCGTCCCTGACGAGCTGTTAAGCGGATCTATGGGCTCCTTGGGGCCGGTGGGAGGTTTTAAGGGCGTCCCAGAGGCGAAAGAGTGAAAACGGCAGTTTTTTGGCGATTTTCCGTGGGTGTTAGCCCAAGGATCGCTGGGTGGGCGCTGGCTCCGGAAATTATTTTGGGCCGAGCCCCTCGGGTGCGTCCCTGACGAGCTGTTAAGCGGATCCATGGGCTCCTTGGGGCCGGTGGGAGGTTTTAAGGGCGTCCCAGAGGTGAAAGAGTGAAAACGGCAGTTTTTTGGCGATTTTCCGTGGGTGTTAGCCCACGGATCGCTGGGTGGGCGCTGGCTCCGAAAATTATTTTGGGACGAGCCCCTCGGGGGCGTCCCTGACGAGCTGTTAAGCGGATCTATGGGCTCCTTGGGGCCGGTGGGAGGTTTTAAGGGCGTCACAGAGGCGAAAGAGTGAAAACGGCAGTTTTTTGGCAATTTTCCGTGGCTGTTAGCCCACGGATCGCTGGGTGGGCGCTGGCTCCGGAAATTATTTTGGGCCGAGCCCCTCGGGGGCGTCCCTGACGAGCTGTTAAGCGGATCCATGGGCTCCTTGGGGCCGGTGGGAGGTTTTAAGGGCGTCCCAGAGGCGAAAGAGTGAAAACGGCAGTTTTTTGGCGATTTTCCGTGGGTGTTAGCCCACGGATCGCTGGGTGGGCACTGGCTCCGAAAATTATTTTGGGCCGATCCCCTCGGGGGCATCCCTGACGAGCTGTTAAGCGGATCCATGGGCTCCTTGGGGCCGGTGGGAGGTTTTAAGGGCATCCCAGAGGCGAAAGAGTGAAAACGGCAGTTTTTTGGCGATTTTCCGTGGGTGTTAGCCCACGGATCGCTGGGTGGGCGCTGGCTCCAGAAATTATTTTGGGCCGAGCCCCTCAGGGGCGTACCTGACGAGCTGTTAAGAGGATACATGGGCTCCTTGCGTCCGGTGGGAGGTTTTAAGGGCGTCCCAGAGGCGAAAGAGTGAAAACGGCAGTTTTTTGGCGATTTTCCGTGGGTGTTAGCCCATGGATCGCTGGGTGGGCGCTGGCTCCGGAAATTATTTTGGGCCGAGCCCCTCGGGGGCATCCCTGACGAGCTGTTAAGCGGATCCATGGGCTCCTTGGGGCCGGTGGGAGGTTTTAAGGGCGTCCCAGAGGCGAAAGAGTGAAAACGGCAGTTTTTTGGCGATTTTCCTTGGGTGTTAGCCCACGAATCGCTGGGTGGGCACTGGCTCCCGAAATTATTTTGGGCCGAGCCCCTCGGGGGCGTCCCTGACGAGCTGTTAAGCGGATCCATGGGCTCCTTGGGTCCGGTGGGAGGTTTTAAGGGCGTCCCAGAGGCGAAAGAGTGAAAACAGCAGTTTTTTGGCGATTTTCCGTGGGTGTTAGCCCACGGATCGCTGGGTGGGCGCTGGCTCCGGAAATTATTTTGGGCCGAGCCCCTCGGGGGCGTCCCTGACGAGCTGTTAAGTGGATCCATGGGCTCCTTGGGGCCGGTGGGAGGTTTTAAGGGCGTCGCAGAGGCGAAAGAGTGAAAACAGCAGTTTTTTGTCGATTTTCCGTGGGTGTTAGCCCACGGATCGCTGGGTGGGTGCTGGCTCCGGAAATTATTTTGGGCCGAGCCCCTCAGGGGAGTCCCTGACGAGCTGTTAAGCGGATCCATGGGCTCCTTGGGGACGGTGGGAGGTTTTAAGGGCGTCCCAGAGGCGAAAGAGTGAAAACGGCAGTTTTTTGGCGATTTTCCGTGGGTGTTAGCCCACGGATCGCTGGGTGGGCGCTGGCTTCGGAAATTATTTTGGGCCGAGCCCCTCGGGGGCGTCCCTGACGAGCTGTTAAGCGGATCCATGGGCTCCTTGGGGCCGGTGGGAGGTTTTAAGGGCGTCCCAGAGGCGAAAGAGTGAAAACTGCAGTTTTTTGGCGATTTTCCGTGGGTGTTAGCCCACGGATCGCTGGGTGGGCGTTGGCTCCGGAAATTATTTTGGGCTGAGCCCCTCGGGGGCGTCCCTGACGAGCTGTTAAGCGGATCCATGGGCTCCTTGGGGCCGGTGGGAGGTTTTAAGGGCGTCCCAGAGGCGAAAGAGTGAAAACGGCAGTTTTTTGGCGATTTTCCGTGGGTGTTAGCCCACGGATCGCTGGGTGGGCGCTGGCTCCGGAAATTATTTTGGGCCGAGCCCTTCGGGGGTGTCCCTGACGAGCTGTTAAGCGGATCCATGGGCTCCTTGGGGCCGGTGGGAGGTTTTAAGGGCGTCGCAGAGGCGAAAGAGTGAAAACGGCAGTTTTTTGGCGATTTTCCGTGGGTGTTAGCCCACGGATCGCTGGGTGGGCGCTGGCTCCAGAAATTATTTTGGGCCGAGCCCCTCGGGGGCGTCCCTGACGAGCTGTTAAGCGGATCCATGGGCTCCTTGGGGCCGGTGGGAGGTTTTAAGGGCATCCCAGAGGCAAAAGAGTGAAAACGGCAGTTTTTTGGCGATTTTCCGTGGGTGTTAGCCCACGGATCGCTGGGTGGGCGCTGGCTCCGGAAATTATTTTGGGCCGAGCCCCTCGGGGGCGTCCCTGACGAGCTGTTAAGCGGATCCATGGGCTCCTTGGGGCCGGTGGGAGGTTTTAAGGGCGTCGCAGAGGCGAAAGAGTGAAAATGGCAGTTTTTTGGCGATTTTCCGTGGGTGTTAGCCCACGGATCGCTGGGTGGGCGCTGGCTTCGGAAATTATTTTGGGCCGAACCCCTCGGGGGCGTCCCTGACGAGCTGTTAAGCGGATCCATGGGCTCCTTGGGGCTGGTGGGACGTTTTACGGGCGTCCCAGAGGCGAAAGAGTGAAAACGACAGTTTTTTGGCAATTTTCCGTGGGTGTTAGCCCACGGATCGCTGGGTGGGCGCTGGCTCCGGAAATTATTTTGGGCCGAGCCCCTCGGGGGCGTCCCTGACGAGCTGTTAAGCGGATCCATGGGCTCCTTGGGGCTGGTGGGAGGTTTTAAGGGCGTCCCAGAGGCGAAAGAGTGAAAACGGCAATTTTTTGGCAATTTTCCGTGGGTGTTAGCCCACGGATCGCGGGGTGGGCGCTGGCTCCGGAAATTATTTTGGGCCGAGCCCCTCAGGGGCGTCCCTGACGAGCTGTTAAGCGGATCCATGGGCTCCTTGGGGCCGGTGGGAGGTTTTAAGGGCGTCCCAGAGGCGAAAGAGTGAAAACGGCAGTTTTTTGGCGATTTTCCGTGGGTGTTAGCCCACGGATCGCTGGGTGGGCGCTGGCTCCTGAAATTATTTTGGGCCGAGCCCCTCGGGGGCGTCCCTGACGAGCTGTTAAACGGATCCATGGGCTCCTTGGGGCCGGTGGGAGGTTTTAAGGGTGTCCCAGAGGCGAAAGAGTGAAAACGGCAGTTTTTTGGCGATTTTCCGTGGGTGTTAGCCCACGGATCGCTGGGTGGGCGCTGGCTCCGGAAATTATTTTGGGCCGAGCCCCTCGGGGGCGTCCCTGACGAGCTGTTAAGCGGATCCATGGGCTCCTTGGGGCCGGTGGGAGGTTTTAAGGGCGTCGCAGAGGCGAAAGAGTGAAAACGGCAGTTTTTTGGCGATTTTCCGTGGGTGTTAGCCCACGGATCGCTGGGTGGGCGCTGGCTCCGGAAATTATTTTGGGCCGAGCCCCTCGGGGGCGTCCCTGACGAGCTGTTAAGCGGATCCATGGGCTCCTTGGGGCCGGTGGGAGGTTTTAAGGGCATCCCAGAGGCGAAAGAGTGAAAACGGCAGTTTTTTGGCGATTTTCCGTGGGTGTTAGCCCACGGATCGCTGGGTGGGCGCTGGCTCCGGAAATTATTTTGGGCCGAGCCCCTCGGGGGCATCCCTGACGAGCTGTTAAATGGATCCATGGGCTCCTTGGGGCCGGTGGGAGGTTTTAAGGGCGTCGCAGAGGCGAAAGAGTGAAAACGGCAGTTTTTTGGCAATTTTCCGTGGGTGTTAGCCCACGGATCGCTGGGTGGGCGCTGGCTCCGGAAATTATTTTGGGCCGAACCCCTCGGGGGCGTCCCTGACGAGCTGTTAAGCGGATTCATGGGCTCCTTGGGGCTGGTGGGAGGTTTTACGGGCGTCCCAGAGGCGAAAGAGTGAAAACGGCAGTTTTTTGGCGATTTTCCGTGGGTGTTAGCCCACGGATCGCTGGGTGGGCGCTGGCTCCGGAAATTATTTTGGGCCGAGCCCCTCGGGGGCGTCCCTGACGAGCTGTTAAGCGGATCCATGGGCTCCTTGGGGCTGGTGGGAGGTTTTAAGGGCGTCCCAGAGGCGAAAGAGTGAAAACGGCAGTTTTTTGGCGATTTTTCGTGGGTGTTAGCCCACGGATCGCTGGGTGGGCGCTGGCTCCGGAAATTATTTTGGGCCGAGCCCCTCAGGGGCGTCCCTGACGAGCTGTTAAGCAGATCCATGGGCTCCTTGGGGCCGGTGGGAGGTTTTAAGGGCGTCCCAGAGGCGAAAGAGTGAAAACGGCAGTTTTTTGGCGATTTTCCGTGGGTGTTAACCCACGGATCGCTGGGTGGGCGCTGGCTTCGGAAATTATTTTGGGCCGAGCCCCTCGGGGGAGTCCCTGACGAGCTTTTAAGCGGATCCATGGGCTCCTTGGGGCCGGTGGGAGGTTTTAAGGGCGTCCCAGAGGCAAAAGAGTGAAAACGGCAGTTTTTTGGCGATTTTCCGTGGGTGTTAGCCCACGCATCGCTGGGTGGGCGCTGGCTCCGGAAATTATTTTGGGCCGAGCCCCTCAGGGGCGTCCCTGACGAGCTGTTAAGCGGATCCATGGCTCCTTGGGGCCGGTGGGAGGTTTTAAGGGCGTCCCAGAGGAGAAAGAGTGAAACGGCAGTTTTTTGGCGATTTTCCGTGGGTGTTAGCCCACGGATCGCTGGGTGGGCGCTGGCTCCGGAAATTATTTTGGGCCGAGCCCCTCGGGGGAGTCCCTGACTAGCTGTTAAGCGGATCCATGGGCTCCTTGGGGCCGGTGGGAGGTTTTAAGGGCGTCCCAGAGGCGAAAGAGTGAAAACGGCAGTTTTTTGGCGATTTTCCGTGGGTGTTAGCCCACGGATCGCTGGGTGAGCGCTGGCTCCGGAAATTATTTTGGGCCGAGCCCCTCAGGGGCGTCCCTGACGAGCTGTTAAGCGGATCCATGGATCCTTGGGGTCGGTGGGAGGTTTTAAGGGCGTCCCAGAGGTGAAAGAGTGAAAACGGCAGTTTTTTGGCGATTTTCCGTGGGTGTTAACCCACGGATCGCTGGGTGGGCGCTGGCTCCGGAAATTATTTTGGGCCGAGCCCTTCGGGGGCGTCCCTGACGAGCTGTTAAGCGGATCCATGGGCTCCTTGGGGCCGGTGGGAGGTTTTAAGGGCGTCGCAGAGGCAAAAGAGTGAAAACGGCAGTTTTTTGGCGATTTTCCGTGGGTGTTAGCCCACGGATCGCTGGGTGGGCGCTGGCTCCGGAAATTATTTTGGGCCGAGCCCCTCGAGGGCATCCCTGACGAGCTGTTAAGCGGATCCATGGGCTCCTTGGGGCCGGTGGGAGGTTTTAAGGGCGTCCCAGAGGCGAAAGAGTGAAAACGGCAGTTTTTTGGCGATTTTCCGTGGGTGTTAGCCCACGGATCGCTGGGTGGGCGCTGGCTCCAGAAATTATTTTGGGCCGAACCCCTCGGGGGCGTCCGTGACGAGCTGTTAAGCGGATCCATGGGCTCCTTGGGGCCGGTGGGAGGTTTTAAGGGTGTCCCAGAGGCGAAAGAGTGAAAAGGACAGTTTTTTGGCGATTTTCCGTGGGTGTTAGCCCACGGATCGCTGGGTGGGCGCTGGCTCCGGAAATTATTTTGGGCCGAGCCCCTCGGGGGCGTCCCTGACGAGCTGTTAAGCGGATCCATGGGCTCCTTGGGGCCGGTGGGAGGTTTTAAGGGCGTCCCAGAGGCGAAAGAGTGAAAACGATAGTTTTTTGGCGATTTTCCGTGGGTGTTAGCCCACGGATCGCTGGGTGGGCGCTGGCTCCGGAAATTATTTTGGGCCGAGCCCCTCGGGGGCGTCCCTGACGAGCTGTTAAGCGGATCCATGGGATCCTTGGGGCCGGTGGGAGGTTTTAAGGGCGTCCCAGAGGCGAAAGAGTGAAAACGGCAGTTTTTTGGCAATTTTCCGTGGGTGTTAGCCCACGGATCGCTGGGTGGGCGCTGGCTCCGGAAATTATTTTGGACCGAGCCCTTCGGAGGCATCCCTGATGAGCTTTTAAGCGTATCCATGGGCTCCTTGGGGCCGGTGGGAGGTTTTAAGGGCGTCCCAGAGGCGAAAGAGTGAAAACGGCAGTTTTTTGGCGATTTTTCGTGGGTGTTAGCCCACGGATCGCTGGGTGGGCGCTGGCTCCAGAAATTATTTTGGGCCGAGCCCCTCGGGGGCGTCCCTGACGAGCTGTTAAGCGGATCCATGGGCTCCTTGGGGCCGGTGGGAGGTTTTAAGGGCGTCGCAGAGGCGAAAGAGTGAAAACGGCAGTTTTTTGGCGATTTTCAGTGGGTGTTAGCCCACGGATCGCTGGGTGGGCGCTGGCTCCGGAAATTATTTTGGGCCGAGCCCCTCGGAGGCGTCCCTGACGAGCTGTTAAGCGGATCCATGGGCTCCTTGGGGCCGGTGGGAGGTTTTAAAGGCGTCCCAGAGGCGAAAGAGTGAAAACGGCAGTTTTTTGGCGATTTTCCGTGGGTGTTAGCCCACGGATCGCTGGGTGGGCGCTGGCTCCGGAAATTATTTTGGACCGAGACCTTCGGGGGCATCCCTGACGAGCTTTTAAGCGTATCCATGGGCTCCTTGGGGCCGGTGGGAGGTTTTAAGGGCGTCCCAGAGGCGAAAGAGTGAAAACGGCAGTTTTTTGGCGATTTTTCGTGGGTATTAGCCCACGGATCGCTGGGTGGGCGCTGGCTCCGGAAATTATTTTGGGCCGAGCCCCTCGGGGGCGTCCCTGATGAGCTGTTAAGCGGATCCATGGGCTCCTTGGGGCCGGTGGGAGGTTTTAAGGGTGTCCCAGAGGCGAAAGAGTGAAAAGGACAGTTTTTTGGCGATTTTCCGTGGGTGTTAGCCCACGGATCGCTGGGTGGGCGCTGGCTCCGGAAATTATTTTGGGCCGAGCCCCTCGGGGGCGTCCCTGACGAGCTGTTAAGCGGATCCATGGGCTCCTTGGGGCCGGTGGGAGGTTTTAAGGGCGTCCCAGAGGCGAAAGAGTGAAAACGATAGTTTTTTGGCGATTTTCCGTGGGTGTTAGCCCACGGATCGCTGGGTGGGCGCTGGCTCCGGAAATTATTTTGGGCCGAGCCCCTCGGGGGCGTCCCTGACGAGCTGTTAAGCGGATCCATGGGATCCTTGGGGCCGGTGGGAGGTTTTAAGGGCGTCCCAGAGGCGAAAGAGTGAAAACGGCAGTTTTTTGGCAATTTTCCGTGGGTGTTAGCCCACGGATCGCTGGGTGGGCGCTGGCTCCGGAAATTATTTTGGACCGAGCCCTTCGGAGGCATCCCTGATGAGCTTTTAAGCGTATCCATGGGCTCCTTGGGGCCGGTGGGAGGTTTTAAGGGCGTCCCAGAGGCGAAAGAGTGAAAACGGCAGTTTTTTGGCGATTTTCAGTGGGTGTTAGCCCACGGATCGCTGGGTGGGCGCTGGCTCCGGAAATTATTTTGGGCCGAGCCCCTCGGAGGCGTCCCTGACGAGCTGTTAAGCGGATCCATGGGCTCCTTGGGGCCGGTGGGAGGTTTTAAAGGCGTCCCAGAGGCGAAAGAGTGAAAACGGCAGTTTTTTGGCGATTTTCCGTGGGTGTTAGCCCACGGATCGCTGGGTGGGCGCTGGCTCCGGAAATTATTTTGGACCGAGACCTTCGGGGGCATCCCTGACGAGCTTTTAAGCGTATCCATGGGCTCCTTGGGGCCGGTGGGAGGTTTTAAGGGCGTCCCAGAGGCGAAAGAGTGAAAACGGCAGTTTTTTGGCGATTTTTCGTGGGTATTAGCCCACGGATCGCTGGGTGGGCGCTGGCTCCGGAAATTATTTTGGGCCGAGCCCCTCGGGGGCGTCCCTGATGAGCTGTTAAGCGGATCCATGGGCTCCTTGGGGCCGGTGGGAGGTTTTAAGGGCGTCGCAGAGGCGAAAGAGTGAAAACGGCAGTTTTTTGGCGATTTTCCGTGGGTGTTAGCCCACGGATCGCTGGGTGGGCGCTGGCTTCGGAAATTATTTTGGGCCGAGCCCCTCGGGGGCGTCCCTGACGAGCTGTTAAGCGGATCCATGGGCTCCTTGGGGCCGGTGGGAGGTTTTAAGGGCGTCGCAGAGGTGAAAGAGTGAAAACGGCAGTTTTTTGGCGATTTTCCGTGGGTGTTAGCCCACGGATCGCTGGGTGGGCGCTGGCTCCGGAAATTATTTTGGGCCGAGCCCCTCGGGGGCGTTCCTGACGAGCTGTTAAGCGGATCCATGGGGTCCTTGGGGCCGGTGGGAGGTTTTAAGGGCGTCCCAGAGGCGAAAGAGTGAAAACGGCAGTTTTTTGGCAATTTTCCGTGGGTGTTAGCCCACGGATCGCTGGGTGGGCGCTGGCTCCGGAAATTATTTTGGGACGAGCCCCTCGGGGGCGTCCCTGACGAGCTGTTAAGCGGATCCATGGGCTCCTTGGGGCCGGTGGGAGGTTTTAAGGGCGTCCCAGAGGCGAAAGAGTGAAAATGGCAGTTTTTTGGCGATTTTCCGTGGGTGTTAGCCCACGGATCGCTGGGTGGGCGCTGGCTCTGGAAATTATTTTGGGCCGAGCCCCTCGGGGGCGTCCCTGACGAGCTGTTAAGCGGATCCATGGGCTCCTTGGGGCCGGTGGGAGGTTTTAAGGGCGTCGCAGAGGCGAAAGAGTGAAAACGGCAGTTTTTTGGCGATTTTACGTGGGTGTTAGCCCACGGATCGCTGGGTGGGCGCTGGCTCCGGAAATTATTTTGGCCCGAGCCCCTCGGGGGCGTCCCTGACGAGCAGTTAAGCGTATACATGGGCTCCTTGGGTCCGGTGGGAGGTTTTAAGGGCGTCCCAGAGGCGAAAGAGTGAAAACGGCAGTTTTTTGGCGATTTTCCGTGGGTGTTAGCCCACGGATCGCTGGGTGGGCGCTGGCTCTGGAAATTAGTTTGGGCCGAGCCCCTCGGGGCATCCCTGACAACCTGTTAAGTGGATCCATGGGCTCCTTGGGTCCGGTGGGAGGTTTTAAGGGCGTCCCAGAGGCGAAAGAGTGAAAACGGCAGTTTTTTGGCTATTTTCCGTGGGTTTAGCCCACGGATCGCTGGGTGGGCGCTGGCTCCGGAAATTATTTTGGTCCGAGCCCCTCGGGGGCGTCCCTGACGAGCTGTTAAGCGGATCCATGGGCTCCTTGGGGCCGGTGGGAGGTTTTAAGGGCGTCGCAGAGGCGAAAGAGTGAAAACGGCAGTTTTTTGGCAATTTTCCGTGGGTGTTAGCCCACGGATCGTTGGGTGGGCGCTGGCTCCGGAAATTATTTTGGGCCGAGCCCCTCGGGGGCATCCCTGACGAGCTGTTAAGCGGATCCATGGGCTCCTTGGGGCCGGTGGGAGGTTTTAAGGGCGTCCCAGAGGCGAAAGAGTGAAAACGGCAGTTTTTTGGCGATTTTCCGTGGGTGTTAGCCCACGGATCGCTGGGTGGGCGCTGGCTCCGGAAATTATTTTGGACCGAGCCCCTCGGGGGCGTCCCTGACGAGCTGTTAAGCGGATACATGGGCTCCTTGGGGCCGGTGGGAGGTTTTAAGGGCGTCCCAGAGGCGAAAGAGTGAAAACGGCAGTTTTTTGGCGATTTTCCGTGGGTGTTAGCCCACGGATCGCTGGGTGGGCGCTGGCTCCGGAAAATATTTTGGGCCGAGCCTCTCGGTGGCGTCCCTGATGAGCTGTTAAGCGGATCCATGGGCTCCTTGGGGCCGGTGGGAGGTTTTAAGGGCGTCCCAGAGGCGAAAGAGTGAAAACGGCAGTTTTTTGGCGATTTTCCGTGGGTGTTAGCCCACGGATCGCTGGGTGGGCGCTGGCTCTGGAAATTATTTTGGCCCGAGCCCCTCGGGGCCGTCCCTGACGAGCTGTTAAGCGGATCCATGGGCTCCTTGGGGCCGGTGGGAGGTTTTAAGGGCGTCCCAAAGGTGAAAGAGTGAAAACGGCAGTTTTTTGGCGATTTTCCGTGGGTGTTAGCCCACGGATCGCTGGGTGGGCGCTGGCTCCGGAAATTATTTTGGGCCGAGCCCCTCGGGGGCATCCCTGACGAGCTGTTAAGCGGATCCATGGGCTCCTTGGGGCCGGTGGGAGGTTTTAAGGGCGTCGCAGAGGCGAAAGAGTGAAAACGGCAGTTTTTTGGCGATTTTTCGTGGGTGTTAGCCCACGGATCGCTGGGTGGGCGCTGGCTCCGGAAATTATTTTGGGCCGAGCCCCTCGGGGGCGTCCCTGACGAGCTGTTAAGCGGATCCATGGGCTCCTTGGGGCCGGTGGGAGGTTTTAAGGGCGTCGCAGAGGCGAAAGAGTGAAAACGGCAGTTTTTTGGCGATTTTCCGTGGGTGTTAGCCCACGGATCGCTGGGTGGGCGCTGGCTCCGGAAATTATTTTGGGCCGAGCCCCTCGAGGCATCCCTGACAACCTGTTAAGCGGATCCATGGGCTCCTTGGGTCCGGTGGGAGGTTTTAAGGGCGTCCCAGAGGCGAAAGAGTGAAAACGGCAGTTTTTTGGCGATTTTCCGTGGGTGTTAGCCCACGGATCGCTGGGTGGGCGCTGGCTCCGGAAATTATTTTGGGCCGAGCCCCTCGGGGGCGTCCCTGATGAGCTGTTAAGCGGATCCATGGGCTCCTTGGGGCCGGTGGGAGGTTTTAAGGGCGTCCCAGAGGCGAAAGAGTGAAAACGGCAGTTTTTTGGCGATTTTCCGTGGGTGTTAGCCCACGGATCGCTGGGTGGGCGCTGGCTCTGGAAATTATTTTGGCCCGAGCCCCTCGGGGCCGTCCCTGATGAGCTGTTAAGCGGATCCATGGGCTCCTTGGGGCCGGTGGGAGGTTTTAAGGGCGTCCCAGAGGCGAAAGAGTGAAAACGACAGTTTTTTGGCGATTTTCCGTGGGTGTTAGCCCACGGATCGCTGGGTGGGCGCTGGCTCCGGAAATTATTTATGGCCGAGCCCCTCGGGGGCGTCCCTGACGAGCTGTTAAGCGGATCCATGGGCTCCTTGGGGCCGGTGGAAGGTTTTAAGGGCGTCGCAGAGGCGAAAGAGTGAAAACGGCAGTTTTTTGGCGATTTTCCGTGGGTGTTAGCCCACGGATCGCTGGGTGGGCGCTGGCTCCGGAAATTATTTTGGGCCGAGCCCCTCGGGGCATCCCTGACAACCTGTTAAGCGGATCCATGGGCTCCTTGGGTCCGGTGGGAGGTTTTAAGGGCGTCCCAGAGGCGAAAGAGTGAAAACGGCAGTTTTTTGGCGATTTTCCGTGGGTTTAGCCCACGGATCGCTGGGTGGGCGCTGGCTCCGGAAATTATTTTGGTCCGAGCCCCTCGGGGGCGTCCCCGACGAGCTGTTAAGCGGATCCATGGGCTCCTTGGGGCCGGTGGGAGGTTTTAAGGGCGTCGCAGAGGCGAAAGAGTGAAAACGGCAGTTTTTTGGCAATTTTCCGTGGGTGTTAGCCCACGGATCGCTGGGTGGGCGCTGGCTCCGGAAATTATTTTGGGCCGAGCCCCTCGGGGGCGTCCCTGACGAGCTGTTAAGCGGATCAATGGGCTCCTTGGGGCCGGTGGGAGGTTTTAAGGGCGTCCCAGAGGCGAAAGAGTGAAAACGGCAGTTTTTTGGCAATTTTCCGTGGGTGTTAGCCCACGGATCGCTGGGTGGGCGCTGGCTCCGGAAATTATTTTGGACCGAGCCCCTCGGGGGCGTCCCTGACGAGCTGTTAAGCGGATACATGGGCTCGTTGGGGCCGGTGGGAGGTTTTAAGGGCGTCCCAGAGGCGAAGGAGTGAAAACGGCAGTTTTTTGGTGATTTTCCGTGGGTGTTAGCCCACGGATCGCTGGGTGGGCGCTGGCTCCGGAAATTATTTTGGGCCGAGCCCCTCGGGGGCGTCCCTGATGAGCTGTTAAGCGGATCCATGGGCTCCTTGGGGCCGGTGGGAGGTTTTAAGGGCGTCCCAGAGGCGAAAGAGTGAAAACGGCAGTTTTTTGGCGATTTTCCGTGGGTGTTAGCCCACGGATCGCTGGGTGGGCGCTGGCTCCGGAAATTATTTTGGGCCGAGCACCTCGGGGGCGTCCCTGACGAGCTGTTAAGCGGATCCCTGGGCTCCTTGGGGCCGGTGGGAGGTTTTAAGGGCGTCGCAGAGGCGAAAGAGTGAAAACGGCAGTTTTTTGGCGATTTTTCGTGGGTGTTAGCCCACGGATCGCTGGGTGGGCGCTGGCTCCGGAAATTATTTTGGACCGAGCCCCTCGGGGGCGTCCCTGACGAGCTGTTAAGCGGATACATGGGCTCCTTGGGGCTGGTGGGAGGTTTTAAGGGCGTCCCAGAGGCGAAAGAGTGAAAACGGCAGTTTTTTGGCGATTTTCCGTGGGTGTTAGCCCACGGATCGCTGGGTGGGCGCTGGCTCCGGAAAATATTTTGGGCCGAGCCTCTCGGTGGCGTCCCTGATGAGCTGTTAAGCGGATCCATGGGCTCCTTGGGGCCGGTGGGAGGTTTTAAGGGCGTCCCAGAGGCGAAAGAGTGAAAACGGCAGTTTTTTGGCGATTTTCCGTGGGTGTTAGCCCACGGATCGCTGGGTGGGCGCTGGCTCTGGAAATTATTTTGGCCCGAGCCCCTCGGGGCCGTCCCTGACGAGCTGTTAAGCGGATCCATGGGCTCCTTGGGGCCGGTGGGAGGTTTTAAGGGCGTCCCAAAGGCGAAAGAGTGAAAACGGCAGTTTTTTGGCGATTTTCCGTGGGTGTTAGCCCACGGATCGCTGGGTGGGCGCTGGCTCCGGAAATTATTTTGGGCCGAGCCCCTCGGGGGCATCCCTGACGAGCTGTTAAGCGGATCCATGGGCTCCTTGGGGCCGGTGGGAGGTTTTAAGGGCGTCGCAGAGGCGAAAGAGTGAAAACGGCAGTTTTTTGGCGATTTTTCGTGGGTGTTAGCCCACGGATCGCTGGGTGGGCGCTGGCTCCGGAAATTATTTTGGGCCGAGCCCCTCGGGGGCGTCCCTGACGAGCTGTTAAGCGGATCCATGGGCTCCTTGGGGCCGGTGGGAGGTTTTAAGGGCGTCGCAGAGGCGAAAGAGTGAAAACGGCAGTTTTTTGGCGATTTTCCGTGGGTGTTAGCCCACGGATCGCTGGGTGGGCGCTGGCTCCGGAAATTATTTTGGGCCGAGCCCCTCGAGGCATCCCTGACAACCTGTTAAGCGGATCCATGGGCTCCTTGGGTCCGGTGGGAGGTTTTAAGGGCGTCCCAGAGGCGAAAGAGTGAAAACGGCAGTTTTTTGGCGATTTTCCGTGGGTGTTAGCCCACGGATCGCTGGGTGGGCGCTGGCTCCGGAAATTATTTTGGGCCGAGCCCCTCGGGGGCGTCCCTGATGAGCTGTTAAGCGGATCCATGGGCTCCTTGGGGCCGGTGGGAGGTTTTAAGGGCGTCCCAGAGGCGAAAGAGTGAAAACGGCAGTTTTTTGGCGATTTTCCGTGGGTGTTAGCCCACGGATCGCTGGGTGGGCGCTGGCTCTGGAAATTATTTTGGCCCGAGCCCCTCGGGGCCGTCCCTGATGAGCTGTTAAGCGGATCCATGGGCTCCTTGGGGCCGGTGGGAGGTTTTAAGGGCGTCCCAGAGGCGAAAGAGTGAAAACGACAGTTTTTTGGCGATTTTCCGTGGGTGTTAGCCCACGGATCGCTGGGTGGGCGCTGGCTCCGGAAATTATTTATGGCCGAGCCCCTCGGGGGCGTCCCTGACGAGCTGTTAAGCGGATCCATGGGCTCCTTGGGGCCGGTGGAAGGTTTTAAGGGCGTCGCAGAGGCGAAAGAGTGAAAACGGCAGTTTTTTGGCGATTTTCCGTGGGTGTTAGCCCACGGATCGCTGGGTGGGCGCTGGCTCCGGAAATTATTTTGGGCCGAGCCCCTCGGGGCATCCCTGACAACCTGTTAAGCGGATCCATGGGCTCCTTGGGTCCGGTGGGAGGTTTTAAGGGCGTCCCAGAGGCGAAAGAGTGAAAACGGCAGTTTTTTGGCGATTTTCCGTGGGTTTAGCCCACGGATCGCTGGGTGGGCGCTGGCTCCGGAAATTATTTTGGTCCGAGCCCCTCGGGGGCGTCCCCGACGAGCTGTTAAGCGGATCCATGGGCTCCTTGGGGCCGGTGGGAGGTTTTAAGGGCGTCGCAGAGGCGAAAGAGTGAAAACGGCAGTTTTTTGGCAATTTTCCGTGGGTGTTAGCCCACGGATCGCTGGGTGGGCGCTGGCTCCGGAAATTATTTTGGGCCGAGCCCCTCGGGGGCGTCCCTGACGAGCTGTTAAGCGGATCAATGGGCTCCTTGGGGCCGGTGGGAGGTTTTAAGGGCGTCCCAGAGGCGAAAGAGTGAAAACGGCAGTTTTTTGGCAATTTTCCGTGGGTGTTAGCCCACGGATCGCTGGGTGGGCGCTGGCTCCGGAAATTATTTTGGACCGAGCCCCTCGGGGGCGTCCCTGACGAGCTGTTAAGCGGATACATGGGCTCGTTGGGGCCGGTGGGAGGTTTTAAGGGCGTCCCAGAGGCGAAGGAGTGAAAACGGCAGTTTTTTGGTGATTTTCCGTGGGTGTTAGCCCACGGATCGCTGGGTGGGCGCTGGCTCCGGAAATTATTTTGGGCCGAGCCCCTCGGGGGCGTCCCTGATGAGCTGTTAAGCGGATCCATGGGCTCCTTGGGGCCGGTGGGAGGTTTTAAGGGCGTCCCAGAGGCGAAAGAGTGAAAACGGCAGTTTTTTGGCGATTTTCCGTGGGTGTTAGCCCACGGATCGCTGGGTGGGCGCTGGCTCCGGAAATTATTTTGGGCCGAGCACCTCGGGGGCGTCCCTGACGAGCTGTTAAGCGGATCCCTGGGCTCCTTGGGGCCGGTGGGAGGTTTTAAGGGCGTCGCAGAGGCGAAAGAGTGAAAACGGCAGTTTTTTGGCGATTTTTCGTGGGTGTTAGCCCACGGATCGCTGGGTGGGCGCTGGCTCCGGAAATTATTTTGGGCCGAGCCCCTCGGGGGCGTCCCTGACGAGCTGTTAAGCGGATCCATGGGCTCCTTGGGGCCGATGGGAGGTTTTAAGGGCGTCGCAGAGGCGAAAGAGTGAAAACGGCAGTTTTTTGGCAATTTTCCGTGGGTGTTAGCCCACGGATCGCTGGGTGGGCGCTGGCTCCGAAAATTATTTTGGGCCGAGCCCCTCGGGGGCGTCCCTGACGAGCTGTTAAGAGTATCCATGGGCTCCTTGGGGCCGGTGGGAGGTTTTAAGGGCGTCGCAGAGGCGAAAGAGTGAAAACGGCAGTTTTTTGGCGATTTTCCGTGGGTGTTAGCCCACGGATCGCTGGGTGGGCGCTGGCTCCGGAAATTATTTTGGGCCGAGCCCCTCGGGGGCGTCCCTGACGAGCTGTTAAGTAGATCCATGGGCTCCTTGGGGCCGGTGGGAGGTTTTAAGGGCGTCGCAGAGGCGAAAGAGTGAAAACGGCAGTTTTTTGGCAATTTTCCGTGGGTGTTAGCCCACGGATCGCTGGGTGGGCACTGGCTCCGAAAATTATTTTGGGCCGAGCCCCTCGGGGGCGTCCCTGACGAGATGTTAAGAGGATCCATGGGCTCCTTGGGGCCGGTGGGAGGTTTTAAGGGTGTCCCAGAGGCGAAAGAGTGAAAACGGCAGTTTTTTGGCGATTTTCCGTGGGTGTTAGCCCACGGATCGCTGGGTGGGCGCTGGCTCCGGAAATTATTTTGGACCGAGCCACTCGGGGGCGTCCCTGACGAGCTGTTAAGCGGATCCATGGGCTCCCTGGGTCCGGTGGGAGGTTTTAAGGGCGTCCCAGAGGCGAAAGAGTGAAAACGGCAGTTTTTTGGCGATTTTCCGTGGGTGTTAGCCCACGGATCGCTGGGTGGGCGCTGGCTGCGGAAATTATTTTGGGCCGAGCCCCTCGGGGGCGTCCCTGACGAGCTGTTAAGCGGATCCATGGGCTCCTTGGGGCCGGTGGGAGGTTTTAAGGGCGTCCCAGAGGCGAAAGAGTGAAAACGGCAGTTTTTTGGCGATTTTCCGTGGGTGTTAGCCCACGGATCGCTGGGTGGGCGCTGGCTCTGGAAATTATTTTGGGCCGAGCCCCTCGGGGGCGTCCCTGACGAGCTGTTAAGCGGATCCATGGGCTCCTTGGGGCCGGTGGGAGGTTTTAAGGGCGTCGCAGAGGCAAGAGAGTGAAAACGGCAGTTTTTTGGCGATTTTCCATGGGTGTTAGCCCACGGATCGCTGGGTGGGCGCTGGCTCCGGAAATTATTTTGGGCCGAGCCCCTCGGGGGGGCGTCCCTGACGAGCTCTTAAGCGGATCCATGGGCTCCTTGGGGCCGGTGGGAGGTTTTAAGGGCGTCCCAGAGGCGAAAGAGTGAAAACGGCAGTTTTTTGGCGATTTTCCGTGGGTGTTAGCCCACGGATCGCTGGGTGGGCGCTGGCTCCGGAAATTATTTTGGGCCGAGCCCCTCGGGGGCATCCCTGAAGAGCTGTTAAGCGGATCCATGGGCTCCTTGGGGCCGGTGGGAGGTTTTAAGGGCGTCGCAGAGGCGAAAGAGTGAAAACGGCAGTTTTTTGGCGATTTTCCGTGGGTGTTAGCCCACGGATCGCTGGGTGGGCGCTGGCTCCGGAAATTATTTTGGGCCGAGCCCCTCGGAGGCGTCCCTGACGAGCTGTTAAGCGGATCAATGGGCTCCTTGGGGCCGGTGGGAGGTTTTAAGGGCGTCCCAGAGGCAAAAGAGTGAAAACGGCAGTTTTTTGGCGATTTTCCGTGGTTGTTAGCCCACGGATCGCTGGGTGGGCGCTGGCTCCGGAAATTATTTTGGGCCGAACCCCTCGGGGGCGTCCCTGACGAGCTTTTAAGCGGATCCATGGGCTCCTTGGGGCCGGTGGGAGGTTTTAAGGGTGTCCCAGAGGCGAAAGAGTGAAAACGGCAGTTTTTTGGCGATTTTCCGTGGGTGTTAGCCCACGGATCGCTGGGTGGGCGCTGGCTCCGGAAATTATTTTGGGCCGAGCCCCTCGGGGGCGTCCCTGACGAGCTGTTAAGCGGATCCATGGGCTCCTTGGGGCCGGTGGGAGGTTTTAAGGGCGTCCCAGAGGCGAAAGAGTGAAAACGGCAGTTTTTTGGCGATTTTCCGTGGGTGTTAGCCCACGGATCGCTGGGTGGGCGCTGGCTCCGGAAATTATTTTGGGCCGAGCCCCTCGGGGGCGTCCCTGACGAGCTGTTAAGCGGATCCATGGGCTCCTTAGGGCCGGTGGGAGGTTTTAAGGGCGTCCCAGAGGCGAAAGAGTGAAAACGGCAGTTTTTTGGCGATTTTCCGTGGGTGTTAGCCCACGGATCGCTGGGTGGGCGCTGGCTCTGGAAATTATTTTGGGCCGAGCCCCTCGGGGGCCTCCCTGACGAGCTGTTAAGAGGATCCATGGGCTCCTTGGGTCTGGTGGGAGGTTTTAAGGGCGTCGCAGAGGCGAAAGAGTGAAAACGGCAGTTTTTTGGCGATTTTCCGTGGGTGTTAGCCCACGGATCGATGGGTGGGCGCTGGCTCCGGAAATTATTTTGGGCCGAGCCCCTCGGGGGCGTCCCTGACGAGCTGTTAAGCGGATCCATGGGCTCCTTGGGGCCGGTGGGAGGTTTTAAGGGCGTCCCAGAGGCGAAAGAGTGAAAACGACAGTTTTTTGGCGATTTTCCGTGGGTGTTAGCCCACGGATCGCTGGGTGGGCGCTGGCTTCGGAAATTATTTTGGGCCGAGCCCCTCGGGGGCGTCCCTGACGAGCTGTTAAGCGGATCCATGGGCTCCTTGCGGCCGGTGGGAGGTTTTAAGGGCGTCCCAGAGGCGAAAGAGTGAAAACAGCAGTTTTTTGGCGATTTTCCGTGGGTGTTAGCCCACGGATCGCTGGGTGGGCGCTGGCTCCGGAAATTATTTTGGGCCGAGCCCCTCGGGGGCATCCCTGACGAGCTGTTAAGCCGATCCATGGGCTCCTTGGGGCCAGTGGGAGGTTTTAAGGGCGTCCCAAAGGCGAAAGAGTGAAAATGGCAGTTTTTTGGCGATTTTCCATGGGTGTTAGCCCACGGATCGCTGGGTGGGCGCTGGCTCCGGAAATTATTTTGGGCCGAGCCCCTCGGGGGCGTCCCTGACGAGCTGTTAAGCGGATCCATGGGCTCCTTGGGGCTGGTGGGAGGTTTTAAGGGCGTCGTAGAGGCGAAAGAGTGAAAACGGCAGTTTTTTGGCGATTTTCCGTGGGTGTTAGCCCACGGATCGCTGGGTGGGCGCTGGCTCCGGAAATTATTTTGGGCCAAGCCCCTCGGGGGCATCCCTGACGAGCTGTTAAGCAGATCCATGGGCTCTTTAGGGCCGGTGGGAGGTTTTAAGGGCATCGCAGAGGCGAAAGAGTGAAAACGGTAATTTTTTGGCGATTTTCCATGGGTGTTAGCCCACGGATCGCTGGGTGGGCGCTGGCTTCGAAAATTATTTTGGGCCGAGCCCCTCGGGGGCGTCCCTGACGAGCTGTTAAGCGGATCCATGGGCTCCTTGGGGCCGGTGGGAGGTTTTAAGGGCGTCGCAGAGGCGAAAGAGTGAAAACGGCAGTTTTTTGGCGATTTTCCGTGGGTGTTAGCCCACGGATCGCTGGGTTGGCGCTGGCTCCGGAAATTATTTTGGGCCGAGCCCCTCGGGGGCGTCCCTGACGAGCTGTTAAGCGGATCCATGGGCTCCTTGGGGCCGGTTGGAGGTTTTAAGGGCGTCGCAGAGGCGAAAGAGTGAAAACGGCAGTTTTTTGGCGATTTTCCGTGGGTGTTAGCCCACGGATCGCTGGGTGGGCGCTGGCTCCGGAAATTATTTTGGGCCGAGCCCCTCGGGGGCGTCCCTGACGAGCTGTTAAGCGGATCCATGGGCTCCTTGGGGCTGGTGGGAGGTTTTAAGGGCGTCCCAGAGGCGAAAGAGTGAAAACGGCAGTTTTTTGGCGATTTTCCGTGGGTGTTAGCCCACGGATCGCTGGGTGGGCGCTGGCTCCGGAAATTATTTTGGGCCGAACCCCTCGGGGGCGTCCCTGACGAGCTGTTAAGCGGATCCATGGGCTCCTTGGGGCTGGTGGGAGGTTTTAAGGGCGTCGCAGAGGCGAAAGAGTGAAAACGACAGTTTTTTGGCGATTTTCTGTGGGTGTTAGCCCACGGATCGCTGGGTGGGCGCTGGCTTCGGAAATTATTTTGGGCCGAGCCCCTCGGGGGCGTCCCTGACGAGCTGTTAAGCGGATCCATGGGCTCCTTGGGGCTGGTGGGAGGTTTTAAGGGCGTCCCAGAGGCGAAAGAGTGAAAACGGCAGTTTTTTGGCGATTTTCCGTGGGTGTTAGCCCACGGATCGCTGGGTGGGCGCTGGCTCCGGAAATTATTTTGGGCCGAACCCCTCGGGGGCGTCCCTGACGAGCTGTTAAGCGGATCCATGGGCTCCTTGGGGCCGGTGGGAGGTTTTAAGGGCGTCCCAGAGGCGAAAGAGTGAAAACGACAGTTTTTTGGCGATTTTCCGTGGGTGTTAGCCCACGGATCGTTGGGTGGGCGCTGGCTTCGGAAATTATTTTGGGCCGAGCCCCTCGGGGGCGTCCCTGACGAGCTGTTAAGAGGATCCATGGGCTCCTTGGGTCTGGTGGGAGGTTTTAAGGGCGTCGCAGAGGCGAAAGAGTGAAAACGGCAGTTTTTTGGCGATTTTCCGTGGGTGTTAGCCCACGGATCGCTGGGTGGGCGCTGGCTCCGGAAATTATTTTGGGCCGAGCCCCTCGGGGGCGTCCCTGACGAGCTGTTAAGCGGATCCATGGGCTCCTTGGGGCCGGTGGGAGGTTTTAAGGGCGTCCCAGAGGCGAAAGAGTGAAAACGGCAGTTTTTTGGCGATTTTCCGTGGGTGTTAGCCCACGGATCGCTGGGTGGGCGCTGGCTCCGGAAATGATTTTGGACCGAGCCCCTCGGGGGCGTCCCTGACGAGCTGTTAAGCGGATCCATGGGCTCCTTGGGGCCGGTGGGAGGTTTTAAGGGCGTCCCAGAGGCGAAAGAGTGAAAACGACAGTTTTTTGGCGATTTTCCGTGGGTGTTAGCCCACGGATCGCTGGGTGGGCGCTGGCTTCGGAAATTATTTTGGGCCGAGCCCCTCGGGGGCGTCCCTGACGAGCTGTTAAGCGGATCCATGGGCTCCTTGCGGCCGGTGGGAGGTTTTAAGGGCGTCCCAGAGGCGAAAGAGTGAAAACAACAGTTTTTTGGCGATTTTCCGTGGGTGTTAGCCCACGGATCGCTGGGTGGGCGCTGGCTCCGGAAATTATTTTGGGCCGAGCCCCTCGGGGGCATCCCTGACGAGCTGTTAAGCGGATCCATGGGCTCCTTGGGGCCAGTGGGAGGTTTTAAGGGCGTCGCAGAGGCGAAAGAGTGAAAACGTCAGTTTTTTGGCGATTTTCCGTGGGTGTTAGCCCACGGATCGCTGGGTGGGCGCTGGCTCCGGAAATTATTTTGGGCCAAGCCCCTCGGGGGCATCCCTGACGAGCTGTTAAGCAGATCCATGGGCTCTTTAGGGCCGGTGGGAGGTTTTAAGGGCATCGCAGAGGCGAAAGAGTGAAAACGGTAATTTTTTGGCGATTTTCCATGGGTGTTAGCCCACGGATCGCTGGGTGGGCGCTGGCTTCGAAAATTATTTTGGGCCGAGCCCCTCGGGGGCGTCCCTGACGAGCTGTTAAGCGGATCCATGGGCTCCTTAGGGCCGGTGGGAGGTTTTAAGGGCGTCCCAGAGGCGAAAGAGTGAAAACGGCAGTTTTTTGGCGATTTTCCGTGGGTGTTAGCCCACGGATCGCTGGGTGGGCGCTGGCTCTGGAAATTATTTTGGGCCGAGCCCCTCGGGGGCCTCCCTGACGAGCTGTTAAGAGGATCCATGGGCTCCTTGGGTCTGGTGGGAGGTTTTAAGGGCGTCGCAGAGGCGAAAGAGTGAAAACGGCAGTTTTTTGGCGATTTTCCGTGGGTGTTAGCCCACGGATCGATGGGTGGGCGCTGGCTCCGGAAATTATTTTGGGCCGAGCCCCTCGGGGGCGTCCCTGACGAGCTGTTAAGCGGATCCATGGGCTCCTTGGGGCCGGTGGGAGGTTTTAAGGGCGTCCCAGAGGCGAAAGAGTGAAAACGACAGTTTTTTGGCGATTTTCCGTGGGTGTTAGCCCACGGATCGCTGGGTGGGCGCTGGCTTCGGAAATTATTTTGGGCCGAGCCCCTCGGGGGCGTCCCTGACGAGCTGTTAAGCGGATCCATGGGCTCCTTGCGGCCGGTGGGAGGTTTTAAGGGCGTCCCAGAGGCGAAAGAGTGAAAACAGCAGTTTTTTGGCGATTTTCCGTGGGTGTTAGCCCACGGATCGCTGGGTGGGCGCTGGCTCCGGAAATTATTTTGGGCCGAGCCCCTCGGGGGCATCCCTGACGAGCTGTTAAGCCGATCCATGGGCTCCTTGGGGCCAGTGGGAGGTTTTAAGGGCGTCCCAAAGGCGAAAGAGTGAAAATGGCAGTTTTTTGGCGATTTTCCATGGGTGTTAGCCCACGGATCGCTGGGTGGGCGCTGGCTCCGGAAATTATTTTGGGCCGAGCCCCTCGGGGGCGTCCCTGACGAGCTGTTAAGCGGATCCATGGGCTCCTTGGGGCTGGTGGGAGGTTTTAAGGGCGTCGTAGAGGCGAAAGAGTGAAAACGGCAGTTTTTTGGCGATTTTCCGTGGGTGTTAGCCCACGGATCGCTGGGTGGGCGCTGGCTCCGGAAATTATTTTGGGCCAAGCCCCTCGGGGGCATCCCTGACGAGCTGTTAAGCAGATCCATGGGCTCTTTAGGGCCGGTGGGAGGTTTTAAGGGCATCGCAGAGGCGAAAGAGTGAAAACGGTAATTTTTTGGCGATTTTCCATGGGTGTTAGCCCACGGATCGCTGGGTGGGCGCTGGCTTCGAAAATTATTTTGGGCCGAGCCCCTCGGGGGCGTCCCTGACGAGCTGTTAAGCGGATCCATGGGCTCCTTGGGGCCGGTGGGAGGTTTTAAGGGCGTCGCAGAGGCGAAAGAGTGAAAACGGCAGTTTTTTGGCGATTTTCCGTGGGTGTTAGCCCACGGATCGCTGGGTTGGCGCTGGCTCCGGAAATTATTTTGGGCCGAGCCCCTCGGGGGCGTCCCTGACGAGCTGTTAAGCGGATCCATGGGCTCCTTGGGGCCGGTTGGAGGTTTTAAGGGCGTCGCAGAGGCGAAAGAGTGAAAACGGCAGTTTTTTGGCGATTTTCCGTGGGTGTTAGCCCACGGATCGCTGGGTGGGCGCTGGCTCCGGAAATTATTTTGGGCCGAGCCCCTCGGGGGCGTCCCTGACGAGCTGTTAAGCGGATCCATGGGCTCCTTGGGGCTGGTGGGAGGTTTTAAGGGCGTCCCAGAGGCGAAAGAGTGAAAACGGCAGTTTTTTGGCGATTTTCCGTGGGTGTTAGCCCACGGATCGCTGGGTGGGCGCTGGCTCCGGAAATTATTTTGGGCCGAACCCCTCGGGGGCGTCCCTGACGAGCTGTTAAGCGGATCCATGGGCTCCTTGGGGCTGGTGGGAGGTTTTAAGGGCGTCGCAGAGGCGAAAGAGTGAAAACGACAGTTTTTTGGCGATTTTCTGTGGGTGTTAGCCCACGGATCGCTGGGTGGGCGCTGGCTTCGGAAATTATTTTGGGCCGAGCCCCTCGGGGGCGTCCCTGACGAGCTGTTAAGCGGATCCATGGGCTCCTTGGGGCTGGTGGGAGGTTTTAAGGGCGTCCCAGAGGCGAAAGAGTGAAAACGGCAGTTTTTTGGCGATTTTCCGTGGGTGTTAGCCCACGGATCGCTGGGTGGGCGCTGGCTCCGGAAATTATTTTGGGCCGAACCCCTCGGGGGCGTCCCTGACGAGCTGTTAAGCGGATCCATGGGCTCCTTGGGGCCGGTGGGAGGTTTTAAGGGCGTCCCAGAGGCGAAAGAGTGAAAACGACAGTTTTTTGGCGATTTTCCGTGGGTGTTAGCCCACGGATCGTTGGGTGGGCGCTGGCTTCGGAAATTATTTTGGGCCGAGCCCCTCGGGGGCGTCCCTGACGAGCTGTTAAGAGGATCCATGGGCTCCTTGGGTCTGGTGGGAGGTTTTAAGGGCGTCGCAGAGGCGAAAGAGTGAAAACGGCAGTTTTTTGGCGATTTTCCGTGGGTGTTAGCCCACGGATCGCTGGGTGGGCGCTGGCTCCGGAAATTATTTTGGGCCGAGCCCCTCGGGGGCGTCCCTGACGAGCTGTTAAGCGGATCCATGGGCTCCTTGGGGCCGGTGGGAGGTTTTAAGGGCGTCCCAGAGGCGAAAGAGTGAAAACGGCAGTTTTTTGGCGATTTTCCGTGGGTGTTAGCCCACGGATCGCTGGGTGGGCGCTGGCTCCGGAAATGATTTTGGACCGAGCCCCTCGGGGGCGTCCCTGACGAGCTGTTAAGCGGATCCATGGGCTCCTTGGGGCCGGTGGGAGGTTTTAAGGGCGTCCCAGAGGCGAAAGAGTGAAAACGACAGTTTTTTGGCGATTTTCCGTGGGTGTTAGCCCACGGATCGCTGGGTGGGCGCTGGCTTCGGAAATTATTTTGGGCCGAGCCCCTCGGGGGCGTCCCTGACGAGCTGTTAAGCGGATCCATGGGCTCCTTGCGGCCGGTGGGAGGTTTTAAGGGCGTCCCAGAGGCGAAAGAGTGAAAACAACAGTTTTTTGGCGATTTTCCGTGGGTGTTAGCCCACGGATCGCTGGGTGGGCGCTGGCTCCGGAAATTATTTTGGGCCGAGCCCCTCGGGGGCATCCCTGACGAGCTGTTAAGCGGATCCATGGGCTCCTTGGGGCCAGTGGGAGGTTTTAAGGGCGTCGCAGAGGCGAAAGAGTGAAAACGTCAGTTTTTTGGCGATTTTCCGTGGGTGTTAGCCCACGGATCGCTGGGTGGGCGCTGGCTCCGGAAATTATTTTGGGCCAAGCCCCTCGGGGGCATCCCTGACGAGCTGTTAAGCAGATCCATGGGCTCTTTAGGGCCGGTGGGAGGTTTTAAGGGCATCGCAGAGGCGAAAGAGTGAAAACGGTAATTTTTTGGCGATTTTCCATGGGTGTTAGCCCACGGATCGCTGGGTGGGCGCTGGCTTCGAAAATTATTTTGGGCCGAGCCCCTCGGGGGCGTCCCTGACGAGCTGTTAAGCGGATCCATGGGCTCCTTGGGGCCGGTGGGAGGTTTTAAGGGCGTCGCAGAGGCGAAAGAGTGAAAACGGCAGTTTTTTGGCGATTTTCCGTGGGTGTTAGCCCACGGATCGCTGGGTTGGCGCTGGCTCCGGAAATTATTTTGGGCCGAGCCTCTCGGGGGCGTCCCTGACGAGCTGTTAAGCGGATCCATGGGCTCCTTGGGGCCGGTGGGAGGTTTTAAGGGCGTCGCAGAGGCGAAAGAGTGAAAACGGCAGTTTTTTGGCGATTTTCCGTGGGTGTTAGCCCACGGATCGCTGGGTGGGCGCTGGCTCCGGAAATTATTTTGGGCCGAGCCCCTCGGGGGCGTCCCTGACGAGCTGTTAAGCGGATCCATGGGCTCCTTGGGGCTGGTGGGAGGTTTTAAGGGCGTCCCAGAGGCGAAAGAGTGAAAACGGCAGTTTTTTGGCGATTTTCCGTGGGTGTTAGCCCACGGATCGCTGGGTGGGCGCTGGCTCCGGAAATTATTTTGGGCCGAACCCCTCGGGGGCGTCCCTGACGAGCTGTTAAGCGGATCCATGGGCTCCTTGGGGCTGGTGGGAGGTTTTAAGGGCGTCGCAGAGGCGAAAGAGTGAAAACGACAGTTTTTTGGCGATTTTCCGTGGGTGTTAGCCCACGGATCGCTGGGTGGGCGCTGGCTTCGGAAATTATTTTGGGCCGAGCCCCTCGGGGGCGTCCCTGACGAGCTTTTAAGCGGATCCATGGGCTCCTTGGGGCTGGTGGGAGGTTTTAAGGGCGTCCCAGAGGCGAAAGAGTGAAAACGGCAGTTTTTTGGCGATTTTCCGTGGGTGTTAGCCCACGGATCGCTGGGTGGGCGCTGGCTCCGGAAATTATTTTGGGCCGAACCCCTCGGGGGCGTCCCTGACGAGCTGTTAAGCGGATCCATGGGCTCCTTGGGGCCGGTGGGAGGTTTTAAGGGCGTCCCAGAGGCGAAAGAGTGAAAACGACAGTTTTTTGGCGATTTTCCGTGGGTGTTAGCCCACGGATCGCTGGGTGGGCGCTGGCTTCGGAAATTATTTTGGGCTGAGCCCCTCGGGGGCGTCCCTGACGAGCTGTTAAGCGTATCCATGGGCTCCTTGCGGCCGGTGGGAGGTTTTAAGGGCGTCCCAGAGGCGAAAGAGTGAAAACGGCAGTTTTTTGGCGATTTTCCGTGGGTGTTAGCCCACGGATCGCTGGGTGGGCGCTGGCTCCGAAAATTATTTTGGCCCGAGCCCCTCGGGGGCGTCCCTGACGAGCTGTTAAGCGGATCCATGGGCTCCTTGGGGCCGGTGGGAGGTTTTAAGGGCGTCGCAGAGGCGAAAGAGTGAAAACGGCAGTTTTTTGGCGATTTTCCGTGGGTGTTAGCCCACGGATCGCTGGGTTGGCGCTGGCTCCGGAAATTATTTTGGGCCGAGCCCCTCGGGGGCATCCCTGACGAGCTGTTAAGCGGATCCATGGGCTCCTTGGGGCCAGTGGGAGGTTTTAAGGGCGTCCCAAAGGCGAAAGAGTGAAAATGGCAGTTTTTTGGCGATTTTCCATGGGTGTTAGCCCACGGATCGCTGGGTGGGCGCTGGCTCCGGAAATTATTTTGGGCCGAGTCCCTCGGGGGCGTCCCTGACGAGCTGTTAAGCGGATCCATGGGCTCCTTGGGGCTGGTGGGAGGTTTTAAGGGCGTCGCAGAGGCGAAAGAGTGAAAACGGCAGTTTTTTGGCGATTTTCCGTGGGTGTTAGCCCACGGATCGCTGGGTGGGCGCTGGCTCCGGAAATTATTTGGGGCCAAGCCCCTCGGGGGCATCCCTGACGAGCTGTTAAGCAGATCCATAGGCTCTTTAGGGCCGGTGGGAGGTTTTTAGGGCATCGCAGAGGCGAAAGAGTGAAAACGGTAATTTTTTGGCGATTTTCCATGGGTGTTAGCCCACGGATCGCTGGGTGGGCGCTGGCTTCGAAAATTATTTTTGGCCGAGCCCCTCGGGGGCGTCCCTGACGAGCTGTTAAGCGGATCCATGGGCTCCTTGGGGCCGGTGGGAGGTTTTAAGGGCGTCGCAGAGGCGAAAGAGTGAAAACGGCAGTTTTTTGGCGATTTTCCGTGGGTGTTAGCCCACGGATCGCTGGGTTGGCGCTGGCTCCGGAAATTATTTTGGACCGAGCCCCTCGGGGGCGTCCCTGACGAGCTGTTAAGCGGATCCATGGGCTCCTTGGGGCCGGTGGGAGGTTTTAAGGGCGTCGCAGAGGCGAAAGAGTGAAAACGGCAGTTTTTTGGCGATTTTCCGTGGGTGTTAGCCCACGGATCGCTGGGTGGGCGCTGGCTCCGGAAATTATTTTGGGCCGAGCCCCTCGGGGGCGTCCCTGACGAGCTGTTAAGCGGATCCATGGGCTCCTTGGGGCTGGTGGGAGGTTTTAAGGGCGTCCCAGAGGCGAAAGAGTGAAAACGGCAGTTTTTTGGCGATTTTCCGTGGGTGTTAGCCCACGGATCGCTGGGTGGGCGCTGGCTCCGGAAATTATTTTGGGCCGAACCCCTCGGGGGCGTCCCTGACGAGCTGTTAAGCGGATCCATGGGCTCCTTGGGGCTGGTGGGAGGTTTTAAGGGCGTCGCAGAGGCGAAAGAGTGAAAACGACAGTTTTTTGGCGATTTTCCGTGGGTGTTAGCCCACGGATCGCTGGGTGGGCGCTGGCTCCGGAAATTATTTTGGGCCGAGCCCCTCGGGGGCGTCCCTGACGAGCTGTTAAGAGGATCCATGGGCTCCTTGGGTCTGGTGGGAGGTTTTAAGGGCGTCGCAGAGGCGAAAGAGTGAAAACGGCAGTTTTTTGGCGATTTTCCGTGGGTGTTAGCCCACGGATCGCTGGGTTGGCGCTGGCTCCGGAAATTATTTTGGGCCGAGCCCCTCGGGGGCATCCCTGACGAGCTGTTAAGCGGATCCATGGGCTCCTTGGGGCCGGTGGGAGGTTTTAAGGGCGTCCCAGAGGCGAAAGAGTGAAAACGGCAGTTTTTTGGCGATTTTCCGTGGGTGTTAGCCCACGGATCGCTGGGTGGGCGCTGGCTCCGGAAATGATTTTGGACCGAGCCCCTCGGGGGCGTCCCTGACGAGCTGTTAAGCGGATCCATGGGCTCCTTGGGGCCGGTGGGAGGTTTTAAGGGCGTCCCAGAGGCGAAAGAGTGAAAACGACAGTTTTTTGGCGATTTTCCGTGGGTGTTAGCCCACGGATCGCTGGGTGGGCGCTGGCTTCGGAAATTATTTTGGGCCGAGCCCCTCGGGGGCGTCCCTGACGAGCTGTTAAGCGGATCCATGGGCTCCTTGCGGCCGGTGGGAGGTTTTAAGGGCGTCCCAGAGGCGAAAGAGTGAAAACGGTAGTTTTTTGGCGATTTTCCGTGGGTGTTAGCCCACGGATCGCTGGGTGGGCGCTGGCTCCGAAAATTATTTTGGCCCGAGCCCCTCGGGGGCGTCCCTGACGAGCTGTTAAGCGGATCCATGGGCTCCTTGGGGCCGGTGGGAGGTTTTAAGGGCGTCGCAGAGGCGAGAGAGTGAAAACGGCAGTTTTTTGGCGATTTTCCGTGGGTGTTAGCCCACGGATCGCTGGGTTGGCGCTGGCTCCGGAAATTATTTTGGGCCGAGCCCCTCGGGGGCATCCCTGACGAGCTGTTAAGCGGATCCATGGGCTCCTTGGGGCCATTGGGAGGTTTTAAGGGCGTCCCAAAGGCGAAAGAGTGAAAATGGCAGTTTTTTGGCGATTTTCCATGGGTGTTAGCCCACGGATCGCTGGGTGGGCGCTGGCTCCGGAAATTATTTTGGGCCGAGCCCCTCGGGGGCGTCCCTGACGAGCTGTTAAGCGGATCCATGGGCTCCTTGGGGCTGGTGGGAGGTTTTAAGGGCGTCGCAGAGGCGAAAGAGTGAAAACGGCAGTTTTTTGGCGATTTTCCGTGGGTGTTAGCCCACGGATCGCTGGGTGGGCGCTGGCTCCGGAAATTATTTTGGGCCAAGCCCCTCGGGGGCATCCCTGACGAGCTGTTAAGCAGATCCATGGGCTCTTTAGGGCCGGTGGGAGGTTTTAAGGGCATCGCAGAGGCGAAAGAGTGAAAACGGTAATTTTTTGGCGATTTTCCATGGGTGTTAGCCCACGGATCGCTGGGTGGGCGCTGGCTTCGAAAATTATTTTGGGCCGAGCCCCTCGGGGGCGTCCCTGACGAGCTGTTAAGCGGATCCATGGGCTCCTTGGGGCCGGTGGGAGGTTTTAAGGGCGTCGCAGAGGCGAAAGAGTGAAAACGGCAGTTTTTTGGCGATTTTCCGTGGGTGTTAGCCCACGGATCGCTGGGTTGGCGCTGGCTCCGGAAATTATTTTGGGCCGAGCCCCTCGGGGGCGTCCCTGACGAGCTGTTAAGCGGATCCATGGGCTCCTTGGGGCCGGTGGGAGGTTTTAAGGGCGTCGCAGAGGCGAAAGAGTGAAAACGGCAGTTTTTTGGCGATTTTCCGTGGGTGTTAGCCCACGGATCGCTGGGTGGGCGCTGGCTCCGGAAATTATTTTGGGCCGAGCCCCTCGGGGGCGTCCCTGACGAGCTGTTAAGCGGATCCATGGGCTCCTTGGGGCTGGTGGGAGGTTTTAAGGGCGTCCCAGAGGCGAAAGAGTGAAAACGGCAGTTTTTTGGCGATTTTCCTTGGGTGTTAGCCCACGGATCGCTGGGTGGGCGCTGGCTCCGGAAATTATTTTGGGCCGAACCCCTCGGGGGCGTCCCTGACGAGCTGTTAAGCGGATCCATGGGCTCCTTGGGGCTGGTGGGAGGTTTTAAGGGCATCGCAGAGGCGAAAGAGTGAAAACGACAGTTTTTTGGCGATTTTCCGTGGGTGTTAGCCCACGGATCGCTGGGTGGGCGCTGGCTTCGGAAATTATTTTGGGCCGATCCCCTCGGGGGCGTCCCTGACGAGCTGTTAAGCGGATCCATGGGCTCCTTGGGGCTGGTGGGAGGTTTTAAGGGCGTCCCAGAGGCGAAAGAGTGAAAACGGCAGTTTTTTGGCGATTTTCCGTGGGTGTTAGCCCACGGATCGCTGGGTGGGCGCTGGCTCCGGAAATTATTTTGGGCCGAACCCCTCGGGGGCGTCCCTGACGAGCTGTTAAGCGGATCCATGGGCTCCTTAGGGCCGGTGGGAGGTTTTAAGGGCGTCCCAGAGGCGAAAGAGTGAAAACGACAGTTTTTTGGCGATTTTCCGTGGGTGTTAGCCCACGGATCGCTGGGTGGGCGCTGGCTTCGGAAATTATTTTGGGCCGAGCCCCTCGGGGGCGTCCCTGACGAGCTGTTAAGCGGATCCATGGGCTCCTTGCGGCCGGTGGGAGGTTTTAAGGGCGTCCCAGAGGCGAAAGAGTGAAAACGGCAGTTTTTTGGCGATTTTCCGTGGGTGTTAGCCCACGGATCGCTGGGTGGGCGCTGGCTCCGAAAATTATTTTGGCCCGAGCCCCTCGGGGGCGTCCTTGACGAGCTGTTAAGCGGATCCATGGGCTCCTTGGGGCCGGTGGGAGGTTTTAAGGGCGTCGCAGAGGCGAAAGAGTGAAAACGGCAGTTTTTTGGCGATTTTCCGTGGGTGTTAGCCCACGGATCGCTGGGTTGGCGCTGGCTCCGGAAATTATTTTGGGCCGAGCCCCTCGGGGGCATCCCTGACGAGCTGTTAAGCGGATCCATGGGCTCCTTGGGGCCAGTGGGAGGTTTTAAGGGCGTCCCAAAGGCGAAAGAGTGAAAATGGCAGTTTTTTGGCGATTTTCCATGGGTGTTAGCCCACGGATCGCTGGGTGGGCGCTGGCTCCGGAAATTATTTTGGGCCGAACCCCTCGGGGGCGTCCTTGACGAGCTGTTAAGCGGATCCATGGGCTCCTTGGGGCTGGTGGGAGGTTTTAAGGGCGTCGCAGAGGCGAAAGAGTGAAAACGGCAGTTTTTTGGCGATTTTCCGTGGGTGTTAGCCCACGGATCGCTGGGTGGGCGCTGGCTCCGGAAATTATTTTGGGCCAAGCCCCTCGGGGGCATCCCTGACGAGCTGTTAAGCAGATCCATGGGCTCTTTAGGGCCGGTGGGAGGTTTTAAGGGCATCGCAGAGGCGAAAGAGTGAAAACGGTAATTTTTTGGCGATTTTCCATGGGTGTTAGCCCACGGATCGCTGGGTGGGCGCTGGCTTCGAAAATTATTTTGGGCCGAGCCCCTCGGGGGCGTCCCTGACGAGCTGTTAAGCGGATCCATGGGCTCCTTGGGGCCGGTGGGAGGTTTTAAGGGCGTCGCCGAGGCGAAAGAGTGAAAACGGCAGTTTTTTGGCGATTTTCCGTGGGTGTTAGCCCACGGATCGCTGGGTTGGCGCTGGCTCCGGAAATTATTTTGGGCCGAGCCCCTCGGGGGCGTCCCTGACGAGCTGTTAAGCGGATCCATGGGCTCCTTGGGGCTGGTGGGAGGTTTTAAGGGCGTCGCAGAGGCGAAAGAGTGAAAACGGCAGTTTTTTGGCGATTTTCCGTGGGTGTTAGCCCACGGATCGCTGGGTGGGCGCTGGCTCCGGAAATTATTTTAGGCCGAGCCCCTCGGGGGCGTCCCTGACGAGCTGTTAAGCGGATCCATGGGCTCCTTGGGGCTGGTGGGAGGTTTTAAGGGCGTCCCAGAGGCGAAAGAGTGAAAACGGCAGTTTTTTGGCGATTTTTCGTGGGTGTTAGCCCACGGATCGCTGGGTGGGCGCTGGCTCCGGAAATTATTTTGGGCCGAACCCCTTGGGGGCGTCCCTGACGAGCTGTTAAGCGGATCCATGGGCTCCTTGGGGCCGGTGGGAGGTTTTAAGGGCGTCGCAGAGGTGAAAGAGTGAAAACGGCAGTTTTTTGGCGATTTTCCGTGGGTGTTAGCCCACGGATCGCTGGGTGGGCGCTGGCTCCGGAAATTATTTTGGGCCGAACCCCTCGGGGGCATCCCTGACGAGCTTTTAAGCGGATCCATGGGCTCCTTGGGGCCGGTGGGAGGTTTTAAGGGCGTCCCAGAGGTGAAAGAGTGAAAACGGCAGTTTTTTGGCGATTTTCCGTGGGTGTTAGCCCACGGATCGCTGGGTGGGCGCTGGCTCCAGAAATTATTTTGGGCCGAGCCCCTCGGGGGCGTCCCTGACGAGCTGTTAAGCGGATCCATGGGCTCCTTGGGGCCGGTGGGAGGTTTTAAGGGCGTCCCTGAGGCGAAAGAGTGAAAACGGCAGTTTTTTGGCGATTTTCCGTGGGTGTTAGCCCACGGATCGCTGGGTGGGCGCTGGCTCCGGAAATTATTTTGGGACGAGACCCTCGGGGGTGTCCCTGACGAGCTGTTAAGCGGATCCATGGGCTCCTTGGGGCCGGTGGGAGGTTTTAAGGGCGTCGCAGAGGCGAAAGAGTGAAAACGGCAGTTTTTTGGCGATTTTCCGTGGGTGTTAGCCCACGGATCGCTGGGTGGGCGCTGGCTCCGGAAATTATTTTGGGCCGAGCCCCTCGGGGGCGTCCCTGACGAGCTGTTAAGCGGATCCATGGGCTCCTTGGGGCCGGTGGGAGGTTTTAAGGGCGTCCCAGAGGCGAAAGAGTGAAAACGGCAGTTTTTTGGCGATTTTCCGTGGGTGTTAGCCCACGGATCGCTGGGTGGGCGCTGGCTCCGGAAATTATTTTGGGCCGAGCCCCTCGGGGGCATCCCTGACGAGCTGTTAAGCGGATCCATGGGCTCCTTGGGGCCGGTGGGAGGTTTTAAGGGCGTCGCAGAGGCGAAAGAGTGAAAACGGCAGTTTTTTGGCGATTTTCCGTGGGTGTTAGCCCACGGATCGCTGGGTGGGCGCTGGCTCCGGAAATTATTTTGGGCCGAGCCCCTCGGGGGCGTCCCTGACGAGCTGTTAAGCGGATCCATGGGCTCCTTGGGGCCGGTGGGAGGTTTTAAGGGCGTCGCAGAGGCGAAAGAGTGAAAACTGCAGTTTTTTGGCGATTTTAACACCCACGGATCGCTGGGTGGGCGCTGGCTTCGAAAATTATTTTGGGCCGAGCCCCTCGGGGGCATCCCGGACGAGCTGTTAAGCAGATCCATGGGCTCCTTGGGGCCGGTGGGAGGTTTTAAGGGCGTCGCAGAGGCGAAAGAGTGAAAACGGCAGTTTTTTGGCGATTTTCCGTGGGTGTTAGCCCACGGATCGCTGGGTGGGCGCTGGCTCCGGAAATTATTTTGGGCCGAGCCCCTCGGGGGCATCCCTGACGAGCTGTTAAGCGGATCCATGGGCTCCTTGCGGCCGGTGGGAGGTTTTAAGGGCGTCGCAGAGGCGAAAGAGTGAAAACGGCAGTTTTTTGGCGATTTTCCGTGGGTGTTAGCCCACGGATCGCTGGGTGGGCGCTGGCTCCGGAAATTATTTTGGGCCGAGCCCCTCGGGGGCGTCCCTGACGAGCTGTTAAGCGGATCCATGGGCTCCTTGGGGCTGGTGGGAGGTTTTAAGGGCGTCCCAGAGGCGAAAGAGTGAAAACGGCAGTTTTTTGGCGATTTTCCGTGGGTGTTAGCCCACGGATCGCTGGGTGGGCGCTGGCTCCGGAAATTATTTTGGGCCGAACCCCTCGGGGGCATCCCTGACGAGCTTTTAAGCGGATCCATGGGCTCCTTGGGGCCGGTGGGAGGTTTTAAGGGCGTCCCAGAGGTGAAAGAGTGAAAACGGCAGTTTTTTGGCTATTTTCCGTGGGTGTTAGCCCACGGATCGCTGGGTGGGCGCTGGCTCCGGAAATTATTTTGGGCCGAGCCCCTCGGGGGCATCCCTGACGAGCTGTTAAGCGGATCCATGGGCTCCTTGGGGCCGGTGGGAGGTTTTAAGGGCGTCGCAGAGGCGAAAGAGTGAAAACGGCAGTTTTTTGGCGATTTTCCGTGGGTGTTAGCCCACGGATCGCTGGGTGGGCGCTGGCTCCGGAAATTATTTTGGGCCGAGCCCCTCGGGGGCATCCCTGACGAGCTGTTAAGCGGATCCATGGGCTCCTTGGGGCCGGTGGGAGGTTTTAAGGGCGTCGCAGAGGCGAAAGAGTGAAAACTGCAGTTTTTTGGCGATTTTAACACCCACGGATCGCTGGGTGGGCGCTGGCTTCGAAAATTATTTTGGGCCGAGCCCCTCGGGGGCGTCCCGGACGAGCTGTTAAGCAGATCCATGGGCTCCTTGGGGCCGGTGGGAGGTTTTAAGGGCGTCGCAGAGGCGAAAGAGTGAAAACGGCAGTTTTTTGGCGATTTTCCGTGGGTGTTAGCCCACGGATCGCTGGGTGGGCGCTGGCTCCGGAAATTATTTTGGGCCGAGCCCCTCGGGGGCATCCCTGACGAGCTGTTAAGCGGATCCATGGGCTCCTTGCGGCCGGTGGGAGGTTTTAAGGGCGTCGCAGAGGCGAAAGAGTGAAAACGGCAGTTTTTTGGCGATTTTCCGTGGGTGTTAGCCCACGGATCGCTGGGTGGGCGCTGGCTCCGGAAATTATTTTGGGCCGAGCCCCTCGGGGGCGTCCCTGACGAGCTGTTAAGCGGATCCATGGGCTCCTTGGGGCTGGTGGGAGGTTTTAAGGGCGTCCCAGAGGCGAAAGAGTGAAAACGGCAGTTTTTTGGCGATTTTCCGTGGGTGTTAGCCCACGGATCGCTGGGTGGGCGCTGGCTCCGGAAATTATTTTGGGCCGAACCCCTCGGGGGCATCCCTGACGAGCTTTTAAGCGGATCCATGGGCTCCTTGGGGCCGGTGGGAGGTTTTAAGGGCGTCCCAGAGGTGAAAGAGTGAAAACGGCAGTTTTTTGGCGATTTTCCGTGGGTGTTAGCCCACGGATCGCTGGGTGGGCGCTGGCTCCAGAAATTATTTTGGGCCGAGCCCCTCGAGGGCGTCCCTGACGAGCTGTTAAGCGGATCCATGGGCTCCTTGGGGCCGGTGGGAGGTTTTAAGGGCGTCCCTGAGGCGAAAGAGTGAAAACGGCAGTTTTTTGGCGATTTTCCGTGGGTGTTAGCCCACGGATCGCTGGGTGGGCGCTGGCTCCGAAAATTATTTTGGGCCGAGCCCCTCGGGGGCGTCCCTGACGAGCTGTTAAGCAGATCCATGGGCTCCTTGGGGCCGGTGGGAGGTTTTAAGGGCGTCGCAGAGGCGAAAGAGTGAAAACGGCAGTTTTTTGGCGATTTTCCGTGGGTGTTAGCCCACGGATCGCTGGGTGGGCGCTGGCTCCGGAAATTATTTTGGGCCGAGACCCTCGGGGGCGTCCCTGACGAGCTGTTAAGCGGATCCATGGGCTCCTTGGGGCCGGTGGGAGGTTTTAAGGGCGTCGCAGAGGCGAAAGAGTGAAAACGGCAGTTTTTTGGCGATTTTCCGTGGGTGTTAGCCCACGGATCGCTGGGTGGGCGCTGGCTCCGGAAATTATTTTGGGCCGAGCCCCTCGGGGGCATCCCTGACGAGCTGTTAAGCGGATCCATGGGCTCCTTGGGGCTGGTGGGAGGTTTTAAGGGCGTCGCAGAGGCGAAAGAGTGAAAACGGCAGTTTTTTGGCGATTTTCCGTGGGTGTTAGCCCACGGATCGCTGGGTGGGCGCTGGCTCCGGAAATTATTTTGGGCCGAGCCCCTCGGGGGCATCCCTGACGAGCTGTTAAGTGGATCCATGGGCTCCTTGCGGCCGGTGGGAGGTTTTAAGGGCGTCGCAGAGGCGAAAGAGTGAAAACGGCAGTTTTTTGGCGATTTTCCGTGGGTGTTAGCCCACGGATCGCTGGGTGGGCGCTGGCTCCGGAAATTATTTTGGGCCGAGCCCCTCGGGGGCGTCCCTGACGAGCTGTTAAGCGGATCCATGGGCTCCTTGGGGCTGGTGGGAGGTTTTAAGGGCGTCCCAGAGGCGAAAGAGTGAAAACGGCAGTTTTTTGGCGATTTTCCGTGGGTGTTAGCCCACGGATCGCTGGGTGGGCGCTGGCTCCGGAAATTATTTTGGGCCGAACCCCTCGGGGGCATCCCTGACGAGCTTTTAAGCGGATCCATGGGCTCCTTGGGGCCGGTGGGAGGTTTTAAGGGCGTCCCAGAGGTGAAAGAGTGAAAACGGCAGTTTTTTGGCGATTTTCCGTGGGTGTTAGCCCACGGATCGCTGGGTGGGCGCTGGCTCCAGAAATTATTTTGGGCCGAGCCCCTCGAGGGCGTCCCTGACGAGCTGTTAAGCGGATCCATGGGCTCCTTGGGGCCGGTGGGAGGTTTTAAGGGCGTCCCTGAGGCGAAAGAGTGAAAACGGCAGTTTTTTGGCGATTTTCCGTGGGTGTTAGCCCACGGATCGCTGGGTGGGCGCTGGCTCCGGAAATTATTTTGGGCCGAGACCCTCGGGGGCGTCCCTGACGAGCTGTTAAGCGGATCCATGGGCTCCTTGGGGCCGGTGGGAGGTTTTAAGGGCGTCGCAGAGGCGAAAGAGTGAAAACGACAGTTTTTTGGCAATTTTCCGTGGGTGTTAGCCCACGGATCGCTGGGTGGGCGCTGGATCCGGAAATTATTTTGGGCCGAGCCCCTCGGGGGCGTCCCTGACGAGCTGTTAAGCGGATCCATGGGCTCCTTGGGGCCGGTGGGAGGTTTTAAGGGCGTCCCAGAGGCGAAAGAGTGAAAACGGCAGTTTTTTGGCGATTTTCCGTGGGTGTTAGCCCACGGATCGCTGGGTGGGCGCTGGCTCCGGAAATTATTTTGGGCCGAGCCCCTCGGGGGCATCCCTGACGAGCTGTTAAGCGGATCCATGGGCTCCTTGGGGCCGGTGGGAGGTTTTAAGGGCGTCGCAGAGGCGAAAGAGTGAAAACGGCAGTTTTTTGGCGATTTTCCGTGGGTGTTAGCCCACGGATCGCTGGGTGGGCGCTGGCTCCGGAAATTATTTTGGGCCGAGCCCCTCGGGGGCGTCCCTGACGAGCTGTTAAGCGGATCCATGGGCTCCTTGGGGCCGGTGGGAGGTTTTAAGGGCGTCGCAGAGGCGAAAGAGTGAAAACTGCAGTTTTTTGGCGATTTTAACACCCACGGATCGCTGGGTGGGCGCTGGCTCCGAAAATTATTTTGGGCCGAGCCCCTCGGGGGCGTCCCGGACGAGCTGTTAAGCAGATCCATGGGCTCCTTGGGGCCGGTGGGAGGTTTTAAGGGCGTCGCAGAGGCGAAAGAGTGAAAACGGCAGTTTTTTGGCGATTTTCCGTGGGTGTTAGCCCACGGATCGCTGGGTGGGCGCTGGCTCCGGAAATTATTTTGGGCCGAGCCCCTCGGGGGCATCCCTGACGAGCTGTTAAGCGGATCCATGGGCTCCTTGGGGCCGGTGGGAGGTTTTAAGGGCGTCGCAGAGGCGAAAGAGTGAAAACGGCAGTTTTTTGGCGATTTTCCGTGGGTGTTAGCCCACGGATCGCTGGGTGGGCGCTGGCTCCGGAAATTATTTTGGGCCGAGCCCCTCGGGGGCGTCCCTGACGAGGTCTTAAGCGGATCCATGGGCTCCTTGGGGCCGGTGGGAGGTTTTAAGGGCGTCGCAGAGGCGAAAGAGTGAAAACGGCAGTTTTTTGGCGATTTTCCGTGGGTGTTAGCCCACGGATCGCTGGGTGGGCGCTGGCTCCGGAAATTATTTTGGGCCGAGACCCTCGGGGGCGTCCCTGACGAGCTGTTAAGCGGATCCATGGGCTCCTTGGGGCCGGTGGGAGGTTTTAAGGGCGTCGCAGAGGCGAAAGAGTGAAAACGGCAGTTTTTTGGCGATTTTCCGTGGGTGTTAGCCCACGGATCGCTGGGTGGGCGCTGGCTCCGGAAATTATTTTGGGCCGAGCCCCTCGGGGGCATCCCTGACGAGCTGTTAAGCGGATCCATGGGCTCCTTGGGGCTGGTGGGAGGTTTTAAGGGCGTCGCAGAGGCGAAAGAGTGAAAACGGCAGTTTTTTGGCGATTTTCCGTGGGTGTTAGCCCACGGATCGCTGGGTGGGCGCTGGCTCCGGAAATTATTTTGGGCCGAGCCCCTCGGGGGCATCCCTGACGAGCTGTTAAGTGGATCCATGGGCTCCTTGCGGCCGGTGGGAGGTTTTAAGGGCGTCGCAGAGGCGAAAGAGTGAAAACGGCAGTTTTTTGGCGATTTTCCGTGGGTGTTAGCCCACGGATCGCTGGGTGGGCGCTGGCTCCGGAAATTATTTTGGGCCGAGCCCCTCGGGGGCGTCCCTGACGAGCTGTTAAGCGGATCCATGGGCTCCTTGGGGCTGGTGGGAGGTTTTAAGGGCGTCCCAGAGGCGAAAGAGTGAAAACGGCAGTTTTTTGGCGATTTTCCGTGGGTGTTAGCCCACGGATCGCTGGGTGGGCGCTGGCTCCGGAAATTATTTTGGGCCGAACCCCTCGGGGGCATCCCTGACGAGCTTTTAAGCGGATCCATGGGCTCCTTGGGGCCGGTGGGAGGTTTTAAGGGCGTCCCAGAGGTGAAAGAGTGAAAACGGCAGTTTTTTGGCGATTTTCCGTGGGTGTTAGCCCACGGATCGCTGGGTGGGCGCTGGCTCCAGAAATTATTTTGGGCCGAGCCCCTCGAGGGCGTCCCTGACGAGCTGTTAAGCGGATCCATGGGCTCCTTGGGGCCGGTGGGAGGTTTTAAGGGCGTCCCTGAGGCGAAAGAGTGAAAACGGCAGTTTTTTGGCGATTTTCCGTGGGTGTTAGCCCACGGATCGCTGGGTGGGCGCTGGCTCCGGAAATTATTTTGGGCCGAGACCCTCGGGGGCGTCCCTGACGAGCTGTTAAGCGGATCCATGGGCTCCTTGGGGCCGGTGGGAGGTTTTAAGGGCGTCGCAGAGGCGAAAGAGTGAAAACGGCAGTTTTTTGGCAATTTTCCGTGGGTGTTAGCCCACGGATCGCTGGGTGGGCGCTGGCTCCGGAAATTATTTTGGGCCGAGCCCCTCGGGGGCGTCCCTGACGAGCTGTTAAGCGGATCCATGGGCTCCTTGGGGCCGGTGGGAGGTTTTAAGGGCGTCCCAGAGGCGAAAGAGTGAAAACGGCAGTTTTTTGGCGATTTTCCGTGGGTGTTAGCCCACGGATCGCTGGGTGGGCGCTGGCTCCGGAAATTATTTTGGGCCGAGCCCCTCGGGGGCATCCCTGACGAGCTGTTAAGCGGATCCATGGGCTCCTTGGGGCCGGTGGGAGGTTTTAAGGGCGTCGCAGAGGCGAAAGAGTGAAAACGGCAGTTTTTTGGCGATTTTCCGTGGGTGTTAGCCCACGGATCGCTGGGTGGGCGCTGGCTCCGGAAATTATTTTGGGCCGAGCCCCTCGGGGGCGTCCCTGACGAGCTGTTAAGCGGATCCATGGGCTCCTTGGGGCCGGTGGGAGGTTTTAAGGGCGTCGCAGAGGCGAAAGAGTGAAAACTGCAGTTTTTTGGCGATTTTAACACCCACGGATCGCTGGGTGGGCGCTGGCTCCGAAAATTATTTTGGGCCGAGCCCCTCGGGGGCGTCCCGGACGAGCTGTTAAGCAGATCCATGGGCTCCTTGGGGCCGGTGGGAGGTTTTAAGGGCGTCGCAGAGGCGAAAGAGTGAAAACGGCAGTTTTTTGGCGATTTTCCGTGGGTGTTAGCCCACGGATCGCTGGGTGGGCGCTGGCTCCGGAAATTATTTTGGGCCGAGCCCCTCGGGGGCATCCCTGACGAGCTGTTAAGCGGATCCATGGGCTCCTTGGGGCCGGTGGGAGGTTTTAAGGGCGTCGCAGAGGCGAAAGAGTGAAAACGGCAGTTTTTTGGCGATTTTCCGTGGGTGTTAGCCCACGGATCGCTGGGTGGGCGCTGGCTCCGGAAATTATTTTGGGCCGAGCCCCTCGGGGGCGTCCCTGACGAGGTCTTAAGCGGATCCATGGGCTCCTTGGGGCCGGTGGGAGGTTTTAAGGGCGTCCCAGAGGCGAAAGAGTGAAAACGGCAGTTTTTTGGCGATTTTCCGTGGGTGTTAGCCCACGGATCGCTGGGTGGGCGCTGGCTCCGGAAATTATTTTGGGCCGAGCCCCTCGGGGGCATCCCTGACGAGCTGTTAAGCGGATCCATGGGCTCCTTGGGGCTGGTGGGAGGTTTTAAGGGCGTCCCAGAGGCGAAAGAGTGAAAACGGCAGTTTTTTGGCGATTTTCCGTGGGTGTTAGCCCACGGATCGCTGGGTGGGCGCTGGCTCCGGAAATTATTTTGGGCCGAACCCCTCGGGGGCGTCCCTAACGAGCTGTTAAGCGGATCCATGGGCTCCTTGGGGCCGGTGGGAGGTTTTAAGGGCGTCGCAGAGGCGAAAGAGTGAAAACGGTAGTTTTTTGGCGATTTTCCGTGGGTGTTAGCCCACGGATCGCTGGGTGGGCGCTGGCTTCGGAAATTATTTTGGGCCGAGCCCATCGGGGGCGTCCCTGACGAGCTGTTAAGCGGATCCATGGGCTCCTTGGGGCCAGTGGGAGGTTTTAAGGGCGTCCCAGAGGCGAAAGAGTGAAAACGGCAGTTTTTTGGCGATTTTCCGTGGGTGTTAGCCCACGGATCGCTGGGTGGGCGCTGGCTCCGGAAATTATTTTGGTCCGAGCCCCTCGGGGGAATCCCTGACGAGCTGTTAAGCGGATCCATGGGCTCCTTGGGGCCGGTGGGAGGTTTTAAGGGCGTCCCAGAGGCGAAAGAGTGAAAACGGCAGTTTTTTGGCGATTTTCCGTGGGTGTTAGCCCACGGATCGCTGGGTGGGCGCTGGCTCCGGAAATTATTTTGGGCCGAGACCCTCGGGGGCGTCCCTGACGAGCTGTTAAGCGGATCCATGGGCTCCTTGGGGCCGGTGGGAGGTTTTAAGGGCGTCGCAGAGGCGAAAGAGTGAAAACGGCAGTTTTTTGGCGATTTTCCGTGGGTGTTAGCCCACGGATCGCTGGGTGGGCGCTGGCTCCGGAAATTATTTTGGGCCGAGCCCCTCGGGGGCGTCCCTGACGAGCTGTTAAGCGGATCCATGGGCTCCTTGGGGCCGGTGGGAGGTTTTAAGGGCGTCGCAGAGGCGAAAGAGTGAAAACGGCAGTTTTTTGGCGATTTTCCGTGGGTGTTAGCCCACGGATCGCTGGGTGGGCGCTGGCTCCGGAAATTATTTTGGGCCGAGCCCCTCGGGGGCGTCCCTGACGAGCTGTTAAGCGGATCCATGGGCTCCTTGGGGCCGGTGGGAGGTTTTAAGGGCATCGCAGAGGCGAAAGAGTGAAAACGGCAGTTTTTTGGCGATTTTCCGTGGGTGTTAGCCCACGGATCGCTGGGTGGGCGCTGGCTCCGAAAATTATTTTGGGCCGAGCCCCTCGGGGGCGTCCCTGACGAGCTGTTAAGCAGATCCATGGGCTCCTTGGGGCCGGTGGGAGGTTTTAAGGGCGTCGCAGAGGCGAAAGAGTGAAAACGGCAGTTTTTTGGCGATTTTCCGTGGGTGTTAGCCCACGGATCGCTGGGTGGGCGCTGGCTCCGGAAATTATTTTGGGCCGAGCCCCTCGGGGGTGTCCCTGACGAGCTGTTAAGCGGATCCATGGGCTCCTTGGGGCCGGTGGGAGGTTTTAAGGGCGTCGCAGAGGTGAAAGAATGAAAACGGCAGTTTTTTGGCGATTTTCCGTGGGTGTTAGCCCACGGATCGCTGGGTGGGCGCTGGCTCCGGAAATTATTTTGGGCCGAGCCCCTCGGGGGCGTCCCTGACGAGGTATTAAGCGGATCCATGGGCTCCTTGGGGCCGGTGGGAGGTTTTAAGGGCGTCCCAGAGGCGAAAGAGTGAAAACGGCAGTTTTTTGGCGATTTTCCGTGGGTGTTAGCCCACGGATCGCTGGGTGGGCGCTGGCTCCGGAAATTATTTTGGGCCGAGCCCATCAGGGGCGTCCCTGACGAGCTGTTAAGCGGATCCATGGGCTCCTTGGGGCCGGTGGGAGGTTTTAAGGGCATCGCAGAGGCGAAAGAGTGAAAACGGCAGTTTTTTGGCGATTTTCCGTGGGTGTTAGCCCACGGATCGCTGGGTGGGCGCTGGCTCCGGAAATTATTTTGGGCTGAGCCCCTCGGGGGCGTCCCTGACGAGCTGTTAAGCGGATCCATGGGCTCCTTGGGTCCGGTGGGAGGTTTTAAGGGCGTCGCAGAGGTGAAAGAGTGAAAACGGCAGTTTTTTTGCAATTTTCCGTGGGTGTTAGCCCACGGATCGCTGGGTGGGCGCTGGCTCCGTTAATTATTTTGGGCCGAGCCCCTCGGGGGCGTCCCTGATGAGCTGTTAAGCGGATCCATGGGCTCCTTGGGGCCGGTGGGAGGTTTTAAGGGCGTCCCATAGGCGAAAGAGTGAAAACGGCAGTTTTTTGGCGATTTTCCGTGGGTGTTAGCCCACGGATCGCTGGGTGGGCGCTGGCTTCGGAAATTATTTTGGTCCGAGCCCCTCGGGGGAATCCCTGACGAGCTGTTAAGCGGATCCATGGGCTCCTTGGGGCCGGTGGGAGGTTTTAAGGGCGTCCCAGAGGCGAAAGAGTGAAAACGGCAGTTTTTTGGCGATTTTCCGTGGGTGTTAGCCCACGGATCGCTGGGTGGGCGCTGGCTCCGGAAATTATTTTGGGCTGAGCCCCTCGGGGGCGTCCCTGACGAGCTGTTAAGCGGATCCATGGGCTCCTTGGGGCCGGTGGGAGGTTTTAAGGGCGTCGCAGAGGCGAAAGAGTGAAAACTGCAGTTTTTTGGCGATTTTCCGTGGGTGTTAGCCCACGGATCGCTGGGTGGGCGCTGGCTCCGAAAATTATTTTGGGCCGAGCCCCTCGGGGGCGTCCCTGACGAGCTGTTACGCGGATCCATGGGCTCCTTGGGGCCGGTGGGAGGTTTTAAGGGCGTCCCAGAGGCGAAAGAGTGAAAACGGCAGTTTTTTGGCGATTTTCCGTGGGTGTTAGCCCACGGATCGCTGGGTGGGCGCTGGCTCCGGAAATTATTTTGGGCTGAGCCCCTCGGGGGCGTCCCTGACGAGCTGTTAAGCGGATCCATGGGCTCCTTGGGGCCGGTGGGAGGTTTTAAGGGCGTCGCAGAGGCGAAAGAGTGAAAACGGCAGTTTTTTGGCAATTTTCCGTGGGTGTTAGCCCACGGATCGCTGGGTGGGCGCTGGCTCCGTTAATTATTTTGGGCCGAGCCCCTCGGGGGCGTCCCTGATGAGCTTTTAAGCGGATCCATGGGCTCCTTGGGGCCGGTGGGAGGTTTTAAGGGCGTCCCAGAGGCGAAAGAGTGAAAACGGCAGTTTTTTGGCGATTTTCCGTGGGTGTTAGCCCACGGATCGCTGGGTGGGCGCTGGCTCCGGAAATTATTTTGGTCCGAGCCCCTCGAGGGAATCCCTGACGAGCTGTTAAGCGGATCCATGGGCTCCTTGGGGCCGGTGGGAGGTTTTAAGGGCGTCCCAGAGGCGAAAGAGTGAAAACGGCAGTTTTTTGGCGATTTTCCGTGGGTGTTAGCCCACGGATCGCTGGGTGGGCGCTGGCTCCGGAAATTATTTTGGGCTGAGCCCCTCGGGGGCGTCCCTGACGAGCTGTTAAGCGGATCCATGGGCTCCTTGGGGCCGGTGGGAGGTTTTAAGGGCGTCGCAGAGGCGAAAGAGTGAAAACGGCAGTTTTTTGGCAATTTTCCGTGGGTGTTAGCCCACGGATCGCTGGGTGGGCGCTGGCTCCATTAATTATTTTGGTCCGAGCCACTCGGGGGCGTCCCTGATGAGCTGTTAAGCGGATCCATGGGCTCCTTGGGGCCGGTGGGAGGTTTTAAGGGCGTCCCAGAGGCGAAAGAGTGAAAACGGCAGTTTTTTGGCGATTTTCCGTGGGTGTTAGCCCACGGATCGCTGGGTGGGCGCTGGATCCGGAAATTATTTTGGTCCGAGCCCCTCGGGGGAATCCCTGACGAGCTGTTAAGCGGATCCATGGGCTCCTTGGGGCCGGTGGGAGGTTTTAAGGGCGTCGCAGAGGCGAAAGAGTGAAAACGGCAGTTTTTTGGAGATTTTTCGTGGGTGTTAGCCCACGGATCGCTGGGTGGGCGCTGGCTCCGGAAATTATTTTGGGCCGAGCCCCTCGGGGGCATCCCTGAAGAGCTGTTAAGCGGATCCATGGGCTCCTTGGGGCCGGTGGGAGGTTTTAAGGGCGTCGCAGAGGCGAAAGAGTGAAAACGGCAGTTTTTTGGCGATTTTCCGTGGGTGTTAGCCCACGGATCGCTGGGTGGGCGCTGGCTCCGGAAATTATTTTGGGCCGAGCCCATCGGGGGCGTCCCTGACGAGCTGTTAAGCGGATCCATGGGCTCCTTGGGGCCGGTGGGAGGTTTTAAGGGTGTCCCAGAGGCGAAAGAGTGAAAACGGCAGTTTTTTGGCGATTTTCCGTGGGTGTTAGCCCACGGATCGCTGGGTGGGCGCTGGCTCCTTTAATTATTTTGGGCCGAGCCCCTCGGGGGCGTCCCTGATGAGCTGTTAAGCGGATCCATGGGCTCCTTGGGGCCGGTGGGAGGTTTTAAGGGCGTCCCAGAGGCGAAAGAGTGAAAACGGCAGTTTTTTGGCGATTTTCCGTGGGTGTTAGCCCACGGATCGCTGGGTGGGCGCTGGCTCCGGAAATTATTTTGGGCCGAGCCCCTCGGGGGCGTCCCTGACGAGCTGTTAAGCGGATCCATGGGCTCCTTGGGGCCGGTGGGAGGTTTTAAGGGCATCCCAGAGGCGAAAGAGTGAAAACGGCAGTTTTTTGGCGATTTTTCGTGGGTGTTAGCCCACGGATCGCTGGGTGGGCGCTGGCTCCGGAAATTATTTTGGGCCGAGCCCCTCGGGGGCGTCCCTGACGAGCTGTTAAGCGGATCCATGGGCTCCTTGGGGCCGGTGGGAGGTTTTAAGGGTGTCCCAGAGGCGAAAGAGTGAAAACGGCAGTTTTTTGGCGATTTTCCGTGGGTGTTAGCCCACGGATCGCTGGGTGGGCGCTGGCTCCGGAAATTATTTTGGGCCGAGCCCCTCGGGGGCATCCCTGACGAGCTGTTAAGCGGATCCATGGGCTCCTTGGGGCCGGTGGGAGGCTTTAAGGGCGTCGCAGAGGCGAAAGAGTGAAAACTGCAGTTTTTTGGCGATTTTCCGTGGGTGTTAGCCCACGGATCGCTGGGTGGGCGCTGGCTTCGAAAATTATTTTGGGCCGAACCCCTCGGGGGCGTCCCTGATGAGCTGTTAAGCGGATCCATGGGCTCCTTGGGGCCGGTGGGAGGTTTTAAGGGCGTCCCAGAGGCAAAAGAGTGAAAACGGCAGTTTTTTGGCGATTTTCCGTGGGTGTTAGCCCACGGATCGCTGGGTGGGCGCTGGCTCCGGAAATTATTTTGGGCCGAGCCCCTCGGGGGCGTCCCTGACGAGCTGTTAAGCGGATCCATGGGCTCCTTGGGGCCGGTGGGAGGTTTTAAGGGCGTCGCAGAGGCAAAAGAGTGAAAACGGCAGTTTTTTGGCGATTTTCCGTGGGTGTTAGCCCACGGATCGCTGGGTGGGCGCTGGCTCCGGAAATTATTTTGGGCCGAGGCCCTCGGGGGCATCCCTGACGAGCTGTTAAGCGGATCCATGGGCTCCTTAGGGCCGGTGGGAGGTTTTAAAGGCGTCGCAGAGGCGAAAGAGTGAAAACGGCAGTTTTTTGGCGATTTTCCGTGGGTGTTAGCCCACGGATCGCTGGGTGGGCGCTGGCTCCGGAAATTATTTTGGGCCGAGCCCCTCGGGGGCGTCCCTGACGAGCTGTTAAGCGGATCCATGGGCTCCTTGGGGCCGGTGGGAGGTTTTAAGGGTGTCCCAGAGGCGAAAGAGTGAAAACGGCAGTTTTTTGGCGATTTTCCGTGGGTGTTAGCCCACGGATCGCTGGGTGGGCGCTGGCTCCGGAAATTATTTTGGGCCGAGCCCCTCGGGGGCGTCCCTGACGAGCTGTTAAGCGGATCAATGGGCTCCTTGGGGCCGGTGGGAGGCTTTAAGGGCGTCGCAGAGGCGAAAGAGTGAAAACGGCAGTTTTTTGGCGATTTTCCGTGGGTGTTAGCCCACGGATCGCTGGGTGGGCGCTGGCTCCGGAAATTATTTTGGGCCGAGCCCCTCGGGGGCGTCCCTGACGAGCTGTTAAGCGGATCCATGGGCTCCTTGGGGCCGGTGGGAGATTTTAAGGGCGTCCCAGAGGCGAAAGAGTGAAAACGGCAGTTTTTTGGCGATTTTCTGTGGGTGTTAGCCCACGGATCGCTGGGTGGGCGCTGGCTCCGGAAATTATTTTGGGCCGAGCCCCTCGGGGGCGTCCCTGATGAGCTGTTAAGCGGATCCATGGGCTCCTTGGTGCCGGTGGGAGGTTTTAAGGGCGTCCCAAAGGCGAAAGAGTGAAAACGGCAGTTTTTTGGCGATTTTCCGTGGGTGTTAGCCCACGGATCGCTGGGTGGGCGCTGGCTCCGGAAATTATTTTGGGCCGAGCCCCTCGGGGGCATCCATGACGAGCTGTTAAGCGGATCCATGGGCTCCTTGGGGCCGGTGGGAGGTTTTAAGGGCGTCCCAGAGGCGAAAGAGTGAAAACGGCAGTTTTTTGGCGATTTTCCGTGGGTGTTAGCCCACGGATCGCTGGGTGGGCGCTGGCTCCGGAAATTATTTTGGACCGAGCCCTTCGGGGGCGTCCCTGACAAGCTGTTAAGCGGATCCGTGGGCTCCTTGGGGCCGGTGGGAGGTTTTAAGGGCGTCGCAGAGGCAAAAGAGTGAAAACGGCAGTTTTTTGGCGATTTTCCGTGGGTGTTAGCCCACGGATAGCTGGGTGGGCGCTGGCTCCGGAAATTATTTTGGGCCGAGCCCCTTGGGGGCGTCCCTGACGAGCTGTTAAGCGGATCCATGGGCTCCTTGGGGCCGGTGGGAGGTTTTAAGGGCGTCCCAGAGGCGAAAGAGTGAAAACGGCAGTTTTTTGGCGATTTTCCGTGGGTGTTAGCCCACGGATAGCTGGGTGGGCGCTGGCTCCGGAAATTATTTTGGGCCGAGCCCCTTGGGGGCGTCCCTGACGAGCTGTTAAGCGGATCCATGGGCTCCTTGGGGCCGGTGGGAGGTTTTAAGGGCGTCCCAGAGGCGAAAGAGTGAAAACGGCAGTTTTTTGGCGATTTTCCGTGGGTGTTAGCCCACGGATAGCTGGGTGGGCGCTGGCTCCGAAAATTATTTTGGGCCGAGCCCCTCGGGGGCATCCCTGACGAGCTGTTAGGCGGATCCATGGGCTCCTTGGGGCCGGTGGGAGGTTTTAAGGGCGTCCCAGAGGCGAAAGAGTGAAAACGGCAGTTTTTTGGCGATTTTCCGTGGGTGTTAGCCCACGGATCGCTGGGTGGGCGCTGGCTTCGAAAATTATTTTGGGCCGAACCCCTCGGGGGCGTCCCTGACGAGCTGTTAAGCGGATCCATGGGCTCCTTGGGGCCGGTGGGAGGTTTTAAGGGCGTCCCAGAGGCAAAAGAGTGAAAACGGCAGTTTTTTGGCGATTTTCCGTGGGTGTTAGCCCACGGATAGCTGGGTGGGCGCTGGCTCCGAAAATTATTTTGGGCCGAGCCCCTCGGGGGCGTCCCTGACGAGCTGTTAAGCGGATCCATGGGCTCCTTGGGGCCTGTGGGAGGTTTTAAGGGCGTCCCAGAGGCGAAAGAGTGAAAACGGCAGTTTTTTGGCGATTTTCCGTGGGTGTTAGCCCACGGATCGCTGGGTGGGCGCTGGCTCCGGAAATTATTTTGGGCCGAGCCCATCGGGGGCGTCCCTGACGAGCTGTTAAGCGGATCCATGGGCTCCTTGGGGCCGGTGGGAGGTTTTAAGGGCGTCCCAGAGGCGAAAGAGTGAAAACGGCAGTTTTTTGGCGATTTTCCGTGGGTGTTAGCCCACGGATCGCTGGGTGGGCGCTGGCTCCGGAAATATTTTGGGCCGAGCCCCTCGGGGGCGTCCCTGACGAGCTGTTAAGCGGATCCATGGGCTCCTTGGGGCCGGTGGGAGGTTTTAAGGGCGTCCCAAAGGCGAAAGAGTGAAAACGGCAGTTTTTTGGCGATTTTCCGTGGGTGTTAGCCCACGGATCGCTGGGTGGGCGCTGGCTCCGGAAATTATTTTGGGCCGAGCCCCTCGGGGGCGTCCCTGATGAGCTGTTAAGCGGATCCATGGGCTCCTTGGGGCCGGTGGGAGGTTTTAAGGGCGTCCCAAAGGAGAAAGAGTGAAAACGGCAGTTTTTTGGCGATTTTCCGTGGGTGTTAGCCCACGGATCGCTGGGTGGGCGCTGGCTCCGGAAATTATTTTGGGCCGAGCCCCTCGGGGGCATCCATGACGAGCTGTTAAGCGGATCCATGGGCTCCTTGGGGCCGGTGGGAGGTTTTAAGGGCGTCCCAGAGGCGAAAGAGTGAAAACGGCAGTTTTTTGGCGATTTTCCGTGGGTGTTAGCCCACGGATCGCTGGGTGGGCGCTGGCTCCGGAAATTATTTTGGGCCGAGCCCCTCGGGGGCGTCCCTGACGAGCTGTTAAGCGGATCCATGGGCTCCTTGGGGCCTGTGGGAGGTTTTAAGGGCGTCCCAGAGGCGAAAGAGTGAAAACGGCAGTTTTTTGGCGATTTTCCGTGGGTGTTAGCCCACGGATCGCTGGGTGGGCGCTGGCTTCGAAAATTATTTTGGGCCGAACCCCTCGGGGGCATCCCTGATGAGCTGTTAAGCGGATCCATGGGCTCCTTGGGGCCGGTGGGAGGTTTTAAGGGCGTCCCAGAGGCGAAAGAGTGAAAACGGCAGTTTTTTGGCGATTTTCCATGGGTGTTAGCCCACGGATCGCTGGGTGGGCGCTGGCTTCGGAAATTATTTTGGGCCGAGCCCCTCGAGGGCGTCCCTGACGAGCTGTTAAGCGGATCCATGGGCTCCTTGGGGCCGGTGGGAGATTTTAAGGGCGTCCCAGAGGTGAAAGAGTGAAAACGGCAGTTTTTTGGCGATTTTCCGTGGGTGTTAGCCCACGGATCGCTGGGTGGGCGCTGGCTCCGGAAATTATTTTGGGCCGAGCCCCTCGGGGGCGTCCCTGATGAGCTGTTAAGCGGATCCATGGGCTCCTTGGGGCCGGTGGGAGGTTTTAAGGGCGTCCCAAAGGCGAAAGAGTGAAAACGGCAGTTTTTTGGCGATTTTCCGTGGGTGTTAGCCCACGGATCGCTGGGTGGGCGCTGGCTCCGGAAATTATTTTGGGACGAGCCCCTCGGGGGCATCCCTGACGAGCTGTTAAGTGGATCCATGGGCTCCTTGGGGCCGGTGGGAGGTTTTAAGGGCGTCGCAGAGGTGAAAGAGTGAAAACGGCAGTTTTTTGGCGATTTTCCGTGGGTGTTAGCCCACGGATCGCTGGGTGGGCGCTGGCTCCGGAAATTATTTTGGGCCGAGCCCCTCGGGGGCATCCATGACGAGCTGTTAAGCGGATCCATGGGCTCCTTGGGGCCGGTGGGAGGTTTTAAGGGCGTCCCAGAGGCGAAAGAGTGAAAACGGCAGTTTTTTGGCGATTTTCCGTGGGTGTTAGCCCACGGATCGCTGGGTGGGCGCTGGCTCCGGAAATTATTTTGGGCCGAGCCCTTCGGGGGCGTCCCTGACAAGCTGTTAAGCGGATCCATGGGCTCCTTGGGGCCGGTGGGAGGTTTTAAGGGCGTCGCAGAGGCAAAAGAGTGAAAACGGCAATTTTTTGGCGATTTTCCGTGGGTGTTAGCCCACGGATAGCTGGGTGGGCGCTGGCTCCGGAAATTATTTTGGGCAGAGCCCCTCGGGGGCGTCCCTGACGAGCTGTTAAGCGGATCCATGGGCTCCTTGGGGCCGGTGGGAGGTTTTAAGGGCGTCCCAGAGGCGAAAGAGTGAAAACGGCAGTTTTTTGGCGATTTTCCGTGGGTGTTAGCCCACGGATCGCTGGGTGGGCGCTGGCTCCGGAAATTATTTTGGGCCGAGCCCCTCGGGGGCGTCCCTGACGAGCTGTTAAGCGGATCCATGGGCTCCTTGGGGCCGGTGGGAGGTTTTAAGGGCGTCCCAGAGGCGAAAGAGTTAAAACGGCAGTTTTTTGGCGATTTTCCGTGGGTGTTAGCCCACGGATCGCTGGGTGGGCGCTGGCTTCGAAAATTATTTTGGGCCGAACCCCTCGGGGGCGTCCCTGACGAGCTGTTAAGCGGATCCATGGGCTCCTTGGGGCCGGTGGGAGGTTTTAAGGGCGTCCCAGAGGCAAAAGAGTGAAAACGGCAGTTTTTTGGCGATTTTCCGTGGGTGTTAGCCCACGGATAGCTGGGTGGGCGCTGGCTCCGAAAATTATTTTGGGCCGAGCCCCTCGGGGGCGTCCCTGACGAGCTGTTAAGCGGATCCATGGGCTCCTTGGGGCCTGTGGGAGGTTTTAAGGGCGTCCCAGAGGCGAAAGAGTGAAAACGGCAGTTTTTTGGCGATTTTCCGTGGGTGTTAGCCCACGGATCGCTGGGTGGGCGCTGGCTCCGGAAATTATTTTGGGCCGAGCCCATCGGGGGCGTCCCTGACGAGCTATTAAGCGGATCCATGGGCTCCTTGGGGCCGGTGGGAGGTTTTAAGGGCGTCCCAGAGGCGAAAGAGTGAAAACGGCAGTTTTTTGGCGATTTTCCGTGGGTGTTAGCCCACGGATCGCTGGGTGGGCGCTGGCTCCGGAATTATTTTGGGCCGAGCCCCTCGGGGGCGTCCCTGACGAGCTGTTAAGCGGATCCATGGGCTCCTTGGGGCCGGTGGGAGGTTTTAAGGGCGTCGCAGAGGCGAAAGAGTGAAAACGGCAGTTTTTTGGCGATTTTCCGTGGGTGTTAGCCCACGGATCGCTGGGTGGGCGCTGGCTCCGGAAATTATTTTGGGCCGAGCCCCTCGGGGGCGTCCCTGACGAGCTGTTAAGCGGATCCATGGGCTCCTTGGGGCCGGTGGGAGGTTTTAAGGGCGTCCCAGAGGCGAAAGAGTGAAAACGGCAGTTTTTTGGCGATTTTCCGTGGTGTTAGCCCACGGATCGCTGGGTGGGCGCTGGCTCCGGAAATTATTTTTGGCCGAGCCCCTCGGGGGCGTCCCTGACGAGCTGTTAAGCGGATCAATGGGCTCCTTGGGGCCGGTGGGAGGTTTTAAGGGCGTCCCAGAGGCGAAAGAGTGAAAACGGCAGTTTTTTGGCGATTTTCCGTGGGTGTTAGCCCACGGATCGCTGGGTGGGCGCTGGCTCCGGAAATTATTTTTGGCCGAGCCCCTCGGGGGCGTCCCTGACGAGCTGTTAAGTGGATCCATGGGCTCCTTGGGGCCGGTGGGAGGTTTTAAGGGCGTCCCAGAGGCGAAAGAGTTAAAACGGCAGTTTTTTGGCGATTTTCCGTGGGTGTTAGCCCACGGATCGCTGGGTGGGCGCCGGCTCCGGAAATTATTTTGGGCCGAGCCCCTCGGGGGCGTCCCTGACGAGCTGTTAAGCGGATCCATGGGCTCCTTGGGGCCGGTGGGAGGTTTTAAGGGCGTCCCAAAGGCGAAAGAGTGAAAACGGCAGTTTTTTGGCGATTTTCCGTGGGTGTTAGCCCACGGATCGCTGGGTGGGCGCTGGCTCCGGAAATTATTTTGGGACGAGCCCCTCGGGGGCATCCCTGACGAGCTGTTAAGTGGATCCATGGGCTCCTTGGGGCCGGTGGGAGGTTTTAAGGGCGTCGCAGAGGCGAAAGAGTGAAAACGGCAGTTTTTTGGCGATTTTCCGTGGGTGTTAGTCCACGGATCGCTGGGTGGGCGCTGGCTCCGGAAATTATTTTGGGCCGAGCCCCTCGGGGGCGTCCCTGACGAGCTGTTAAGCGGATCCATGGGCTCCTTGGGGCCGGTGGGAGGTTTTAAGGGCGTCCCAGAGGCGAAAGAGTGAAAACGACAGTTTTTTGGCGATTTTCCGTGGGTGTTAGCCCACGGATCGCTGGGTGGGCGCTGGCTCCGGAAATTATTTTGGGCCGAGCCCCTCGGGGGCGTCCCTGACGAGCTGTTAAGCGGATCCATGGGCTCCTTGGGGCCGGTTGGAGGTTTTAAGGGCATCGCAGAGGCGAAAGAGTGAAAACGGCAGTTTTTTGGCGATTTTTCGTGGGTGTTAGCCCACGGATCGCTGGGTGGGCGCTGGCTCTGGAAATTATTTTGGGCCGAGCCCCTCGGGGGCGTCCCTGACGAGCTGTTAAGCGGATCCATGGGCTCTGTGGGGCCTGTGGGAGGTTTTAAGGGCGTCCCAGAGGCGAAAGAGTGAAAACGACAGTTTTTTGGCGATTTTCCGTGGGTGTTAGCCCACGGATCGCTGGGGTGGCGCTGGCTCCGGAAATTATTTTGGGCCGAGCCCCTCGGGGGCGTCCCTGACGAGCTGTTAAGCGGATCCATGGGCTCCTTGGGGCCGGTGGGAGGTTTTAAGGGCGTCCCAGAGGCGAAAGAGTGAAAACGGCAGTTTTTTGGTGATTTTCCGTGGTGTTAGCCCACGGATCGCTGGGTGGGCGCTGTCTCCGGAAATTATTTTTGGCCGAGCCCCTCGAGGGCGTCCCTGACGAGCTGTTAAGCGGATCCATGGGCTCCTTGGGGCCGGTGGGAGGTTTTAAGGGCGTCCCAGAGGCGAAAGAGTGAAAACGGTAGTTTTTTGGCGATTTTCCGTGGGTGTTAGCCCACGGATCGCAGGGTGGGCGCTGGCTCCGGAAATTATTTTTGACCGAGCCCCTCGGGGGCGTCCCTGACGAGCTGTTAAGCGGATCCATGGGCTCCTTGGGGCCGGTGGGAGGTTTTAAGGGCGTCCCAGAGGCGAAAGAGTGAAAACGGCAGTTTTTTGGCAATTTTCCGTGGGTGTTAGCCCACGGATCGCTGGGTGGGCGCTGGCTCCGGAAATTATTTTGGGCCAAGCCCCTCGGGGGCGTCCCTGACGAGCTGTTAAACGGATCCATGGGCTCCTTGGGGCCGGTGGGAGGTTTTAAGGGCGTCCCAGAGGCGAAAGAGTGAAAACGGCAGTTTTTTGGCGATTTTCCGTGGGTGTTAGCCCACGGATCGCTGGGTGGGCGCTGGTTCCGGAAATTATTTTGGGCCGAGCCCCTCGGGGGTGTCCCTGACGAGCTATTAAGCAGATCCATGGGCTCCTTGGGGCCAGTGGGAGGTTTTAAGGGCGTCCCAGAGGCGAAAGAGTGAAAACGGTAGTTTTTTGGCGATTTTCCGTGGGTGTTAGCCCACGGATCGCTGGGTGGGCGCTGGCTCCGAAAATTATTTTGGACCGAACCCCTCGGGGGCGTCCCTGACGAGCTGTTAAGTGGATCCATGGGATCCTTGGGGCCGGTGGGAGGTTTTAAGGGCGTCCCAGAGGCGAAAGAGTGAAAACGGCAGTTTTTTGGCGATTTTCCGTGGTTGTTAGCCCACGGATCGCTGGGTGGGCGCTGGCTCCGAAAATTATTTTGGGCTGAGCCCCTCGGGGGCGTCCCTGACGAGCTTTTAAGCGGATCCATGGGCTCCTTGGGGCCGGAGGGAGGTTTTAAGGGCATCGCAGAGGCGAAAGAGTGAAAACGGCAGTTTTTTGGCGATTTTCCGTGGGTGTTAGCCCACGGATCGCTGGGTGGGCGCTGGCTCCGGAAATAATTTTGGACTGAGCCCCTCGGGGGCATCCCTGACGAGCTGTTAAGCGGATCCATGGGCTCCTTGGGGCCGGTGGGAGGTTTTAAGGGCGTCCCAGAGGCGAAAGAGTGAAAACGGCAGTTTTTTGGCGATTTTTCGTGGGTGTTAGCCCACGGATCGCTGGGTGGGCGCTGGCTCCGGAAATTATTTTTGACCGAGCCCCTCGGGGGCGTCCCTGACGAGCTGTTAAGCGGATCCATGGGCTCCTTGGGGCCGGTGGGAGGTTTTAAGGGCGTCCCAGAGGCGAAAGAGTGAAAATGGTAGTTTTTTGGCAATTTTCCGTGGGTGTTAGCCCACGGATCGCTGGGTGGGCGCTGGCTCCGGAAATTATTTTGGGCCGAGCCCCTCGGGGGCGTCCCTGACGAGCTGTTAAGCGGATCCATGGGCTCCTTGGGGCCGGTGGGAGGTTTTAAGGGCGTCCCAGAGGCGAAAGAGTGAAAACGGCAGTTTTTTGGCGATTTTCCGTAGGTGTTAGCCCACGGATCGCTGGGTGGGCGCTGGCTCCGGAAATTATTTTGGGCCGAGCCCCTCGGGGGCGTCCCTGACGAGCTGTTAAGCGGATCCATGGGCTCCTTGGGGCCGGTTGGAGGTTTTAAGGGCGTCGCAGAGGCGAAAGAGTGAAAACGGAAGTTTTTTGGCGATTTTCCGTGGGTGTTAGCCCACGGATCGCTGGGTGGGCGCTGGCTCCGGAAATTATTTTGGGCCGAGCCCCTCGGGGGCGTCCCTGACAAGCTGTTAAGCGGATCCATGAGCTCCTTGGGGCCGGTGGGAGGCTTTAAGGGCGTCCCAGAGGCGAAAGAGTGAAAACGGCAGTTTTTTGGCGATTTTCCGTGGTGTTAGCCCACGGATCGCTGGGTGGGCGCTGTCTCCGGAAATTATTTTTGGCCAAGCCCTTCGGGGCGTCCCTGACGAGCTGTTAAGCAGATCCATGGGCTCCTTGGGGCCGGTGGGAGGTTTTAAGGGCGTCCCAGAGGCGAAAGAGTGAAAACGGCAGTTTTTTGGCGATTTTCCGTGGGTGTTAGCCCACGGATCGCTGGGTGGGCGCTGGCTCCGGAAATTATTTTGGGCCGAGCCCCTCGGGGGCGTCCCTGACGAGCTGTTAAGCGGATCCATGGGCTCCTTGGGGCCAGTGGGAGGTCTTAAGGGCGTCGCAGAGGCGAAAGAGTGAAAACGGCAGTTTTTTGGCGATTTTCCGTGGGTGTTAGCCCACGGATCGCTGGGTGGGCGCTGGCTCCGGAAATTATTTTGGGCCGAGCCCCTCGGGGGCGTCCCTGACGAGCTGTTAAGCGGATCCATGGGCTCCTTGGGGCCGGTGGGAGGTTTTAAGGGCGTCCCAGAGGCGAAAGAGTGAAAACGGCAGTTTTTTGGCGATTTTCCGTGGTGTTAGCCCACGGATCGCTGGGTGGGCGCTGTCTCCTGAAATTATTTTTGGCCGAGCCCCTCGGGGCGTCCCTGACGAGCTGTTAAGCAGATCCATGGGCTCCTTGGGGCCGGTGGGAGGTTTTAAGGGCGTCCCAGAGGCGAAAGAGTGAAAACGGCAGTTTTTTGGCGATTTTCCGTGGGTGTTAGCCCACGGATCGCTGGGTGGGCGCTGGCTCCGGAAATTATTTTGGGCCGAGCCCCTCGGGGGCGTCCCTGACGAGCTGTTAAGCGGATCCATGGGCTCCTTGGGGCCGGTTGGAGGTTTTAAGGGCGTCGCAGAGGCGAAAGAGTGAAAACGGCAGTTTTTTGGCGATTTTCCGTGGGTGTTAGCCCACGGATCGCTGGGTGGGCGCTGGCTCCGGAAATTATTTTGGGCCGAGCCCCTCGGGGGCGTCCCTGACAAGCTGTTAAGCGGATCCATGGGCTCCTTGGGGCCGGTGGGAGGCTTTAAGGGCGTCCCAGAGGCGAAAGAGTGAAAACGGCAGTTTTTTGGCGATTTTCCGTGGTGTTAGCCCACGGATCGCTGGGTGGGCGCTGTCTCCGGAAATTATTTTTGGCCAAGCCCTTCGGGGCGTCCCTGACGAGCTGTTAAGCAGATCCATGGGCTCCTTGGGGCCGGTGGGAGGTTTTAAGGGCGTCCCAGAGGCGAAAGAGTGAAAACGGCAGTTTTTTGGCGATTTTCCGTGGGTGTTAGCCCACGGATCGCTGGGTGGGCGCTGGCTCCGGAAATTATTTTGGGCCGAGCCCCTCGGGGGCGTCCCTGACGAGCTGTTAAGCGGATCCATGGGCTCCTTGGGGCCAGTGGGAGGTTTTAAGGGCGTCGCAGAGGCGAAAGAGTGAAAACGGCAGTTTTTTGGCGATTTTCCGTGGGTGTTAGCCCACGGATCGCTGGGTGGGCGCTGGCTCCGGAAATTATTTTGGGCCGAGCCCCTCGGGGGCGTCCCTGACGAGCTGTTAAGCGGATCCATGGGCTCCTTGGGGCCGGTGGGAGGTTTTAAGGGCGTCCCAGAGGCGAAAGAGTGAAAACGGCAGTTTTTTGGCGATTTTCCGTGGTGTTAGCCCACGGATCGCTGGCTGGGCGCTGGCTCCGGAAATTATTTTGGGCCGAGCCCCTCGGGGGCGTCCCTGACGAGCTGTTAAGCGGATCCATGGGCTCCTTGGGGCCGGTGGGAGGTTTTAAGGGCGTCCCAGAGGCAAAAGAGTGAAAACGGCAGTTTTTTGGCGATTTTCCGTAGGTGTTAGCCCACGGATCGCTGGGTGGGCGCTGGCTCCGGAAATTATTTTGGGCCGAGCCCCTCGGGGGCGTCCCTGACGAGCTGTTAAGCGGATCCATGGGCTCCTTGGGGCCGGTTGGAGGTTTTAAGGGCGTCGCAGAGGCGAAAGAGTGAAAACGGCAGTTTTTTGGCGATTTTCCGTGGGTGTTAGCCCACGGATCGCTGGGTGGGCGCTGGCTCCGGAAATTATTTTGGGCCGAGCCCCTCGGGGGCGTCCCTGACAAGCTGTTAAGCGGATCCATGAGCTCCTTGGGGCCGGTGGGAGGCTTTAAGGGCGTCCCAGAGGCGAAAGAGTGAAAACGGCAGTTTTTTGGCGATTTTCCGTGGTGTTAGCCCACGGATCGCTGGGTGGGCGCTGTCTCCGGAAATTATTTTTGGCCAAGCCCTTCGGGGCGTCCCTGACGAGCTGTTAAGAAGATCCATGGGCTCCTTGGGGCCGGTGGGAGGTTTTAAGGGCGTCCCAGAGGCGAAAGAGTGAAAACGGCAGTTTTTTGGCGATTTTCCGTGGGTGTTAGCCCACGAATCGCTGGGTGGGCGCTGGCTCCGGAAATTATTTTGGGCCGAGCCCCTCGGGGGCGTCCCTGACGAGCTGTTAAGCGGATCCATGGGCTCCTTGGGGCCAGTGGGAGGTCTTAAGGGCGTCGCAGAGGCGAAAGAGTGAAAACGGCAGTTTTTTGGCGATTTTCCGTGGGTGTTAGCCCACGGATCGCTGGGTGGGCGCTGGCTCCGGAAATTATTTTGGGCCGAGCCCCTCGGGGGCGTCCCTGACGAGCTGTTAAGCGGATCCATGGGCTCCTTGGGGCCGGTGGGAGGTTTTAAGGGCGTCCCAGAGGCGAAAGAGTGAAAACGGCAGTTTTTTGGCGATTTTCCGTGGGTGTTAGCCCACGGATCGCTGGGTGGGCGCTGGCTCCGGAAATTATTTTGGGCCGAGCCCCTCGGGGGCGTCCCTGACAAGCTGTTAAGCGGATCCATGGGCTCCTTGGGGCCGGTGGGATGTTTTAAGGGCGTCCCAGAGGCGAAAGAGTGAAAACGGCAGTTTTTTGGCGATTTTCCGTGGGTTCTAGCCCACGGATCGCTGGGTGGGCGCTGGCTCCGGAAATTATTTTGGACCGAGCCCCTTGGGGGCGTCCCTGACGAGCTGTTAAGCGGATCCATGGGCTCCTTGGGGCCGGTGGGAGGTTTTAAGGGCGTCCCAGAGGCGAAAGAGTGAAAACGGCAGTTTTTTGGCGATTTTCCGTGGGTGTTAGCCCACGGATCGCTGGGTGGGCGCTGGCTCCGGAAATTATTTTGGGCCGAGCCCCTCGGGGGCGTCCCTGACGAGCTGTTAAGCGGATCCATGGGCTCCTTGGGGCCGGTGGGAGGTTTTAAGGGCGTCCCAGAGGCGAAAGAGTGAAAACGGCAGTCTTTTGGCGATTTTCCGTGGGTGTTAGCCCACGGATCGCTGGGTGGGCGCTGGCTCCGGAAATTATTTTGGGCCGAGCCCCTCGGGGGCGTCCCTGACGAGCTGTTAAGCGGATCCATGGGCTACTTGGGGCCGGTGGGAGGTTTTAAGGGCGTCGCAGAGGCGAAAGAGTGAAAACGGCAGTTTTTTGGCGATTTTCCGTGGGTGTTAGCCCACGGATCGCTGGGTGGGCGCTGGCTCCGGAAATTATTTTGGGCCGAGCCCCTCGGGGGCGTCCCTGACTAGCTGTTAAGCGGATCCATGGGCTCCTTGGGGCCGGTGGGAGGTTTTAAGGGCGTCCCAGAGGCGAAAGAGTGAAAACGGCAGTTTTTTGGCGATTTTCCGTGGGTGTTAGCCCACGGATCGCTGAGTGGGCGCTGGCTCTGGAAATTATTTTGGGCCGAGCCCCTCGGGGGCGTCCCTGACGAGCTGTTAAGCGGATCCATGGGCTCCTTGGGGCCGGTGGGAGGTTTTAAGGGCGTCCCAGAGGCGAAAGAGTGAAAACGACAGTTTTTTGGCGATTTTCCGTGGGTGTTAGCCCACGGATCGCTGGGTGGGCGCTGGCTCCGGAAATTATTTTGGGCCGAGCCCCTCGGGGGCGTCCCTGACAAGCTGTTAAGCGGACCCATGGGCTCCTTGGGGCCGGTGGGAGGTTTTAAGGGCGTCCCAGAGGTGAAAGAGTGAAAACGGCAGTTTTTTGGCGATTTTCCGTGGGTTCTAGCCCACGGATCGCTGGGTGGGCGCTGGCTCCGGAAATTATTTTGGGCCGAGCCCCTTGGGGGCGTCCCTGACGAGCTGTTAAGCGGATCCATGGGCTCCTTGGGGCCGGTGGGAGGTTTTAAGGGCGTCCCAGAGGCGAAAGAGTGAAAACGGCAGTTTTTTGGCGATTTTCCGTGGGTGTTAGCCCACGGATCGCTGGGTGGGCGCTGGCTCCGGAAATTATTTTGGGCCGAGCCCCTCGGGGGCGTCCCTGACGAGCTGTTAAGCGGATCCATGGGCTCCTTGGGGCCGGTGGGAGGTTTTAAGGGCGTCCCAGAGGCGAAAGAGTGAAAACGGCAGTTTTTTGGCGATTTTCCGTGGGTGTTAGCCCACGGATCGCTGGGTGGGCGCTGGCTCCGGAAATTATTTTGGGCCGAGCCCCTCGGGGGCGTCCCTGACAAGCTGTTAAGCGGATCCATGGGCTCCTTGGGGCCGGTGGGATGTTTTAAGGGCGTCCCAGAGGCGAAAGAGTGAAAACGGCAGTTTTTTGGCGATTTTCCGTGGGTTCTAGCCCACGGATCGCTGGGTGGGCGCTGGCTCCGGAAATTATTTTGGGCCGAGCCCCTTGGGGGCGTCCCTGACGAGCTGTTAAGCGGATCCATGGGCTCCTTGGGGCCGGTGGGAGGTTTTAAGGGCGTCCCAGAGGCGAAAGAGTGAAAACGGCAGTTTTTTGGCGATTTTCCGTGGGTGTTAGCCCACGGATCGCTGGGTGGGCGCTGGCTCCGGAAATTATTTTGGGCCGAGCCCCTCGGGGGCGTCCCTGACGAGCTGTTAAGCGGATCCATGGGCTCCTTGGGGCCGGTGGGAGGTTTTAAGGGCGTCCCAGAGGCGAAAGAGTGAAAACGGCAGTCTTTTGGCGATTTTCCGTGGGTGTTAGCCCACGGATCGCTGGGTGGGCGCTGGCTCCGGAAATTATTTTGGGCCGAGCCCCTCGGGGGCGTCCCTGACGAGCTGTTAAGCGGATCCATGGGCTCCTTGGGGCCGGTGGGAGGTTTTAAGGGCGTCGCCGAGGCGAAAGAGTGAAAACGGCAGTTTTTTGGCGATTTTCCGTGGGTGTTAGCCCACGGATCGCTGGGTGGGCGCTGGCTCCGGAAATTATTTTGGGCCGAGCCCCTCGGGGGCGTCCCTGACTAGCTGTTAAGCGGATCCATGGGCTCCTTGGGGCCGGTGGGAGGTTTTAAGGGCGTCCCAGAGGCGAAAGAGTGAAAACGACAGTTTTTTGGCGATTTTCCGTGGGTGTTAGCCCACGGATCGCTGGGTGGGCGCTGGCTCCGGAAATTATTTTGGACCGAGCCCCTCGGGGGCATCCCTGACGAGCTGTTAAGCGGATCCATGGGCTCCTTGGGGCCGGTGGGAGGTTTTAAGGGCATCCCAGAGGCAAAAGAGTGAAAACGGCAGTTTTTTGGCGATTTTCCGTTGGTGTTAGCCCACGGATCGCTGGGTGGGCGCTGGCTCCGGAAATTATTTTGGGCCGAGCCCCTCGGGGGCGTCCCTGACGAGCTGTTAAGCGGATCCATGGGCTCCTTGGGTCCGGTGGGAGGTTTTAAGGGCGTCGCAGAGGCAAAAGAGTGAAAACGGCAATTTTTTGGCGATTTTCCGTGGGTGTTAGCCCACGGATCGCTGGGTGGGCGCTGGCTCCGGAAATTATTTTGGGCCGAGCCCCTGAGGGGCGTCCCTGAAGAGCTGTTAAGCGGATCCATGGGCTCCTTGGGGCCGGTGGGAGGTTTTAAGGGCGTCCCAGAGGCGAAAGAGTGAAAACGGCAGTTTTTTGGCGATTTTCCATGGGTGTTAGCCCACGGATCGCTGGGTGGGCGCTGGCTCCGGAAATTATTTTGGGCCGAGCCCCTCGGGGGCGTCCCTGATGATCTGTTAAGCGGATCCATGGGCTCCTTGGGGCCGGTGGGAGGTTTTAAGGGCGTCGCAGAGGCGAAAGAGTGAAAACGGCAGTTTTTTGGCGATTTTCAGTGGGTGTTAGCCCACGGATCACTGGGTGGGCGCTGGCTCCGGAAATTATTTTGGGCCGAGCCCCTCGGGGGCGTCCCTGACGAGCTGTTAAGCGGATCCATGGGCTCCTTGGGGCCGGTGGGAGGTTTTAAGGGCGTCCCAGAGGCGAAAGAGTGAAAACGACAGTTTTTTGGCGATTTTCCGTGGGTGTTAGCCCACGGATCGCTGGGTGGGCGCTGGCTCCGGAAATTATTTTGGGCCGAGCCCCTCGGGGGCGTCCCTGACAAGCTGTTAAGCGGACCCATGGGCTCCTTGGGGCCGGTGGGAGGTTTTAAGGGCGTCCCAGAGGTGAAAGAGTGAAAACGGCAGTTTTTTGGCGATTTTCCGTGGGTTCTAGCCCACGGATCGCTGGGTGGGCGCTGGCTCCGGAAATTATTTTGGGCCGAGCCCCTTGGGGGCGTCCCTGACGAGCTGTTAAGCGGATCCATGGGCTCCTTGGGGCCGGTGGGAGGTTTTAAGGGCGTCCCAGAGGCGAAAGAGTGAAAACGGCAGTTTTTTGGCGATTTTCCGTGGGTGTTAGCCCACGGATCGCTGGGTGGGCGCTGGCTCCGGAAATTATTTTGGGCCGAGCCCCTCGGGGGCGTCCCTGACGAGCTGTTAAGCGGATCCATGGGCTCCTTGGGGCCGGTGGGAGGTTTTAAGGGCGTCCCAGAGGCGAAAGAGTGAAAACGGCAGTTTTTTGGCGATTTTCCGTGGGTGTTAGCCCACGGATCGCTGGGTGGGCGCTGGCTCCGGAAATTATTTTGGGCCGAGCCCCTCGGGGGCGTCCCTGACAAGCTGTTAAGCGGATCCATGGGCTCCTTGGGGCCGGTGGGATGTTTTAAGGGCGTCCCAGAGGCGAAAGAGTGAAAACGGCAGTTTTTTGGCGATTTTCCGTGGGTTCTAGCCCACGGATCGCTGGGTGGGCGCTGGCTCCGGAAATTATTTTGGGCCGAGCCCCTTGGGGGCGTCCCTGACGAGCTGTTAAGCGGATCCATGGGCTCCTTGGGGCCGGTGGGAGGTTTTAAGGGCGTCCCAGAGGCGAAAGAGTGAAAACGGCAGTTTTTTGGCGATTTTCCGTGGGTGTTAGCCCACGGATCGCTGGGTGGGCGCTGGCTCCGGAAATTATTTTGGGCCGAGCCCCTCGGGGGCGTCCCTGACGAGCTGTTAAGCGGATCCATGGGCTCCTTGGGGCCGGTGGGAGGTTTTAAGGGCGTCCCAGAGGCGAAAGAGTGAAAACGGCAGTCTTTTGGCGATTTTCCGTGGGTGTTAGCCCACGGATCGCTGGGTGGGCGCTGGCTCCGGAAATTATTTTGGGCCGAGCCCCTCGGGGGCGTCCCTGACGAGCTGTTAAGCGGATCCATGGGCTCCTTGGGGCCGGTGGGAGGTTTTAAGGGCGTCGCCGAGGCGAAAGAGTGAAAACGGCAGTTTTTTGGCGATTTTCCGTGGGTGTTAGCCCACGGATCGCTGGGTGGGCGCTGGCTCCGGAAATTATTTTGGGCCGAGCCCCTCGGGGGCGTCCCTGACTAGCTGTTAAGCGGATCCATGGGCTCCTTGGGGCCGGTGGGAGGTTTTAAGGGCGTCCCAGAGGCGAAAGAGTGAAAACGACAGTTTTTTGGCGATTTTCCGTGGGTGTTAGCCCACGGATCGCTGGGTGGGCGCTGGCTCCGGAAATTATTTTGGACCGAGCCCCTCGGGGGCATCCCTGACGAGCTGTTAAGCGGATCCATGGGCTCCTTGGGGCCGGTGGGAGGTTTTAAGGGCATCCCAGAGGCAAAAGAGTGAAAACGGCAGTTTTTTGGCGATTTTCCGTTGGTGTTAGCCCACGGATCGCTGGGTGGGCGCTGGCTCCGGAAATTATTTTGGGTCGAGCCCCTCGGGGGCATCCCTGACGAGCTGTTAAGCGGATCAATGGGCTCCTTGGGGCCAGTGGGAGGTTTTAAGGGCGTCCCAGAGGCGAAAGAGTGAAAACGGCAGTTTTTTGGCGATTTTCCGTGGGTGTTAGCCCACGGATCGCTGGGTGGGCGCTGGCTCCAGAAATTATTTTGGGCCGAGCCCCTCGGGGGCGTCCCTGACGAGCTGTTAAGCGGATCCATGGGCTCCTTGGGTCCGGTGGGAGGTTTTAAGGGCGTCGCAGAGGCAAAAGAGTGAAAACGGCAATTTTTTGGCGATTTTCCGTGGGTGTTAGCCCACGGATCGCTGGGTGGGCGCTGGCTCCGGAAATTATTTTGGGCCGAGCCCCTGAGGGGCGTCCCTGAAGAGCTGTTAAGCGGATCCATGGGCTCCTTGGGGCCGGTGGGAGGTTTTAAGGGCGTCCCAGAGGCGAAAGAGTGAAAACGGCAGTTTTTTGGCGATTTTCCATGGGTGTTAGCCCACGGATCGCTGGGTGGGCGCTGGCTCCGGAAATTATTTTGGGCCGAGCCCCTCGGGGGCGTCCCTGATGATCTGTTAAGCGGATCCATGGGCTCCTTGGGGCCGGTGGGAGGTTTTAAGGGCGTCGCAGAGGCGAAAGAGTGAAAACGGCAGTTTTTTGGCGATTTTCAGTGGGTGTTAGCCCACGGATCACTGGGTGGGCGCTGGCTCCGGAAATTATTTTGGGCCGAGCCCCTCGGAGGCGTCCCTGACGAGCTGTTAAGCAGATCCATGGGCTCCTTGGGGCCGGTGGGAGGTTTTAAGGGCGTCCCAGAGGCGAAAGAGTGAAAACGGCAGTTTTTTGGCGATTTTCCGTGGGTGTTAGCCCACGGATCGCTGGGTGGGCGCTGGCTCCGGAAATTATTTTGGGCCGAGCCCCTCGGGGGCGTCCCTAACGAGCTGTTAAGCAGATCCATGGGCTCCTTGGGGCCGGTGGGAGGTTTTAAGGGCGTCCCAGAGGCGAAAGAGTGAAAACGGCAGTTTTTTGGCAATTTTCCGTGGGTGTTAGCCCACGGATCGCTGGGTGGGCGCTGGCTCCGGAAATTATTTTGGGCCGAGCCCCTCGGGGGCATCCCTGACGAGCTGTTAAGCGGATCCATGGGCTCCTTGGGGCCGGTGGGAGGTTTTTAGGGCGTCGCAGAGGCGAAAGAGTGAAAACGGCAGTTTTTTGGCGATTTTCCGTGGGTGTTAGCCCACGGATCACTGGGTGGGCGCTGGCTCCGGAAATTATTTTAGGCCGAGCCCCTCGGGGGCGTCCCTGACGAGCTGTTAAGCAGATCCATGGGATCCTTGGGGCCGGTGGGAGGTTTTAAGGGCGTCCCAGAGGAGAAAGAGTGAAAACGGCAGTTTTTTGGCGATTTTCCGTGGGTGTTAGCCCACGCATCGCTGGGTGGGCGCTGGCTCAGGAAATTATTTTGGGCGGACCCCTCGGGGGCGTCCCTGATGAGCTATTAAGCGGATCCATGGGCTCCTTGGGGCCGGTGGGAGGTTTTAAGGGCGTCGCAGAGGCAAAAGAGTGAAAACGGCAGTTTTTTGGCAATTTTCCGTGGGTGTTAGCCCACGGATCGCTGGGTGGGCGCTGCCTCCGGAAATTATTTTGGGCCGAGCCCCTCGAGGGCGTCCCTGACGAGCTGTTAAGCGGATCCATGGGCTCCTTGGGGCCGGTGGGAGGTTTTAAGGGCGTCCCAGAGGCGAAAGAGTGAAAACGGCAGTTTTTTGGCAATTTTCCGTGGGTGTTAGCCCACGGATCGCTGGGTGGGCGCTGGCTCCGGAAATTATTTTGGGCCGAGCCCCTCGGGGGCGTCCCTGACGAGCTGTTAAGCGGATCCATGGGCTCCTTGGGGCCGGTGGGAGGTTTTAAGGGCGTCCCAGAGGCGAAAGAGTGAAAACGGCAGTTTTTTGGCGATTTTCCGTGGGTGTTAGCCCACGGATCGCTGGGTGGGCGCTGGCTCCGGAAATTATTTTGGGCCGAGCCCCTCGGGGGCGTCCCTGACGAGCTGTTAAGCGGATCCATGGGCTCCTTGGGGCCGGTGGGAGGTTTTAAGGGCGTCCCAGAGGCGAAAGAGTGAAAACGGCAGTTTTTTGGCGATTTTCCGTGGGTGTTAGCCCACGGATCGCTGGGTGGGCGCTGGCTCCGGAAATTATTTTGGGCCGAGCCCCTCGGGGGCGTCCCTGACAAGCTGTTAAGCGGATCCATGGGCTCCTTGGGGCCGGTGGGAGGTTTTAAGGGCGTCCCAGAGGCGAAAGAGTGAAAACGGCAGTTTTTTGGCGATTTTCCGTGGGTTCTAGCCCACGGATCGCTGGGTGGGCGCTGGCTCCGGAAATTATTTTGGGCCGAGCCCCTTGGGGGCGTCCCTGACGAGCTGTTAAGCGGATCCATGGGCTCCTTGGGGCCGGTGGGAGGTTTTAAGGGCGTCCCAGAGGCGAAAGAGTGAAAACGGCAGTTTTTTGGCGATTTTCCGTGGGTGTTAGCCCACGGATCGCTGGGTGGGCGCTGGCTCCGGAAATTATTTTGGACCGAGCCCCTCGGGGGCATCCCTGACGAGCTGTTAAGCGGATCCATGGGCTCCTTGGGGCCGGTGGGAGGTTTTAAGGGCATCCCAGAGGCAAAAGAGTGAAAACGGCAGTTTTTTGGCGATTTTCCGTTGGTGTTAGCCCACGGATCGCTGGGTGGGCGCTGGCTCCGGAAATTATTTTGGGTCGAGCCCCTCGGGGGCATCCCTGACGAGCTGTTAAGCGGATCAATGGGCTCCTTGGGGCCATTGGGAGGTTTTAAGGGCGTCCCAGAGGCGAAAGAGTGAAAACGGCAGTTTTTTGGCGATTTTCCGTGGGTGTTAGCCCACGGATCGCTGGGTGGGCGCTGGCTCCGGAAATTATTTTGGGCCGAGCCCCTCGGGGGCGTCCCTGACGAGCTGTTAAGCGGATCCATGGGCTCCTTGGGTCCGGTGGGAGGTTTTAAGGGCGTCGCAGAGGCAAAAGAGTGAAAACGGCAATTTTTTGGCGATTTTCCGTGGGTGTTAGCCCACGGATCGCTGGGTGGGCGCTGGCTCCGGAAATTATTTTGGGCCGAGCCCCTGAGGGGCGTCCCTGAAGAGCTGTTAAGCGGATCCATGGGCTCCTTGGGGCCGGTGGGAGGTTTTAAGGGCGTCCCAGAGGCGAAAGAGTGAAAACGGCAGTTTTTTGGCGATTTTCCATGGGTGTTAGCCCACGGATCGCTGGGTGGGCGCTGGCTCCGGAAATTATTTTGGGCCGAGCCCCTCGGGGGCGTCCCTGATGATCTGTTAAGCGGATCCATGGGCTCCTTGGGGCCAGTGGGAGGTTTTAAGGGCGTCGCAGAGGCGAAAGAGTGAAAACGGCAGTTTTTTGGCGATTTTCAGTGGGTGTTAGCCCACGGATCACTGGGTGGGCGCTGGCTCCGGAAATTATTTTGGGCCGAGCCCCTCGGGGGCGTCCCTGACGAGCTGTTAAGCAGATCCATGGGCTCCTTGGGGCCGGTGGGAGGTTTTAAGGGCGTCCCAGAGGCGAAAGAGTGAAAACGGCAGTTTTTTGGCGATTTTCCGTGGGTGTTAGCCCACGGATCGCTGGGTGGGCGCTGGCTCCGGAAATTATTTCGGGCCGAGCCCCTCGGGGGCGTCCCTAACGAGCTGTTAAGCAGATCCATGGGCTCCTTGGGGCCGGTGGGAGGTTTTAAGGGCGTCCCAGAGGCGAAAGAGTGAAAACGGCAGTTTTTTGGCGATTTTCCGTGGGTGTTAGCCCACGGATCGCTGGGTGGGCGCTGGCTCCGGAAATTATTTTGGGCCGAGCCCCTCGGGGGCATCCCTGACGAGCTGTTAAGCGGATCCATGGGCTCCTTGGGGCCGGTGGGAGGTTTTTAGGGCGTCGCAGAGGCGAAAGAGTGAAAACGGCAGTTTTTTGGCGATTTTCCGTGGGTGTTAGCCCACGGATCACTGGGTGGGCGCTGGCTCCGGAAATTATTTTGGGCCGAGCCCCTCGGGGGCGTCCCTGACGAGCTGTTAAGCAGATCCATGGGATCCTTGGGGCCGGTGGGAGGTTTTAAGGGCATCCCAGAGGCAAAAGAGTGAAAACGGCAGTTTTTTGGCGATTTTCCGTTGGTGTTAGCCCACGGATCGCTGGGTGGGCGCTGGCTCCGGAAATTATTTTGGGTCGAGCCCCTCGGGGGCATCCCTGACGAGCTGTTAAGCGGATCAATGGGCTCCTTGGGGCCAGTGGGAGGTTTTAAGGGCGTCCCAGAGGCGAAAGAGTGAAAACGGCAGTTTTTTGGCGATTTTCCGTGGGTGTTAGCCCACGGATCGCTGGGTGGGCGCTGGCTCCGGAAATTATTTTGGGCCGAGCCCCTCGGGGGCGTCCCTGACGAGCTGTTAAGCGGATCCATGGGCTCCTTGGGTCCGGTGGGAGGTTTTAAGGGCGTCGCAGAGGCAAAAGAGTGAAAACGGCAATTTTTTGGCGATTTTCCGTGGGTGTTAGCCCACGGATCGCTGGGTGGGCGCTGGCTCCGGAAATTATTTTGGGCCGAGCCCCTGAGGGGCGTCCCTGAAGAGCTGTTAAGCGGATCCATGGGCTCCTTGGGGCCGGTGGGAGGTTTTAAGGGCGTCCCAGAGGCGAAAGAGTGAAAACGGCAGTTTTTTGGCGATTTTCCATGGGTGTTAGCCCACGGATCGCTGGGTGGGCGCTGGCTCCGGAAATTATTTTGGGCCGAGCCCCTCGGGGGCGTCCCTGATGATCTGTTAAGCGGATCCATGGGCTCCTTGGGGCCAGTGGGAGGTTTTAAGGGCGTCGCAGAGGCGAAAGAGTGAAAACGGCAGTTTTTTGGCGATTTTCAGTGGGTGTTAGCCCACGGATCACTGGGTGGGCGCTGGCTCCGGAAATTATTTTGGGCCGAGCCCCTCGGGGGCGTCCCTGACGAGCTGTTAAGCAGATCCATGGGCTCCTTGGGGCCGGTGGGAGGTTTTAAGGGCGTCCCAGAGGCGAAAGAGTGAAAACGGCAGTTTTTTGGCGATTTTCCGTGGGTGTTAGCCCACGGATCGCTGGGTGGGCGCTGGCTCCGGAAATTATTTTGGGCTGAGCCCCTCGGGGGCGTCCCTAACGAGCTGTTAAGCAGATCCATGGGCTCCTTGGGGCCGGTGGGAGGTTTTAAGGGCGTCCCAGAGGCGAAAGAGTGAAAACGGCAGTTTTTTGGCGATTTTCCGTGGGTGTTAGCCCACGGATCGCTGGGTGGGCGCTGGCTCCGGAAATTATTTTGGGCCGAGCCCCTCGGGAGCATCCCTGACGAGCTGTTAAGCGGATCCATGGGCTCCTTGGGGCCGGTGGGAGGTTTTTAGGGCGTCGCAGAGGCGAAAGAGTGAAAACGGCAGTTTTTTGGCGATTTTCCGTGGGTGTTAGCCCACGGATCACTGGGTGGGCGCTGGCTCCGGAAATTATTTTGGGCCGAGCCCCTCGGGGGCGTCCCTGACGAGCTGTTAAGCAGATCCATGGGATCCTTGGGGCCGGTGGGAGGTTTTAAGGGCGTCCCAGAGGAGAAAGAGTGAAAACGGCAGTTTTTTGGCGATTTTCCGTGGGTGTTAGCCCACGCATCGCTGGGTGGGCGCTGGCTCAGGAAATTATTTTGGGCGGACCCCTCGGGGGCGTCCCTGATGAGCTATTAAGCGGATCCATGGGCTCCTTGGGGCCGGTGGGAGGTTTTAAGGGCGTCGCAGAGGCAAAAGAGTGAAAACGGCAGTTTTTTGGCAATTTTCCGTGGGTGTTAGCCCACGGATCGCTGGGTGGGCGCTGGCTCCGGAAATTATTTTGGGCCGAGCCCCTCGAGGGCGTCCCTGACGAGCTGTTAAGCGGATCCATGGGCTCCTTGGGATCGGTTGGAGGTTTTAAGGGCGTCCCAGAGGCGAAAGAGTGAAAACGGCAGTTTTTTGGCGATTTTCCGTGGGTGTTAGCCCACGGATCGCTGGGTGGGCGCTGGCTCCGGAAATTATTTTGGGCCGAGCCCCTCGGGGGCATCCCTGACGAGCTGTTAAGCGGATCCATGGGCTCCTTGGGGCCGGTGGGAGGTTTTAAGGGCGTCCCAGAGGCGAAAGAGTGAAAACGGCAGTTTTTTGGCGATTTTCCGTGGGTGTTAGCCCACGGATCGCTGGGTGGGCGCTGGCTCCGAAAATTATTTTGGCCCGAGCCCCTCGGGGGCATCCCTGACGAGCTGTTAAGCGGATCCATGGGCTCCTTGGGGCCGGTGGGAGGTTTTAAGGGCGTCGCAGAGGCGAAAGAGTGAAAACGGCAGTTTTTTGGCGATTTTCCGTGGGTGTTAGCCCACGGATCGCTGGGTGGGCGCTGGCTCCGGAAATTATTTTGGGCCGAGCCCCACGGGGGCGTCCCTGACGAGCTGTTAAGCGGATCCATGGGCTCCTTGGGGCCGGTGGGAGGTTTTAAGGGCGTCCCAGAGGCGAAAGAGTGAAAACTGCAGTTTTTTGGCGATTTTCCGTGGGTGTTAGCCCACGGATCGCTGGGTGGGCGCTGGCTCCGGAAATTATTTTAGGCCGAGCCCCTCGGGGGCGTCCCTGACGAGCTGTTAAGAGGATCCATGGGATCCTTGGGGCCGGTAGGAGGTTTTAAGGGCGTCCCAGAGGCGAAAGAGTGAAAACGGCAATTTTTTGGCGATTTTCCGTGGGTGTTAGCCCACGGATCGCTGGGTGGGCGCTGGCTTCGGAAATTATTTTGGGCCGAGCCCCTCGGGGGCGTCCCTGACGAGCTGTTAAGCGGATCCATGGGCTCCTTGGGGCCGGTGGGAGGTTTTAAGGGCGTCCCAGAGGCGAAAGAGTGAAAACGGCAGTTTTTTGGCGATTTTCCATGGGTGTTAGCCCACGGATCGCTGGGTGGGCGCTGGCTCCGGAAATTATTTTGGGTCGAGCCCCTCGGGGGCGTCCCTGACGAGCTGTTAAGCGGATCCATGGGCTCCTTGGGGCCGGTGGGAGGTTTTAAGGGCGTCCCAGAGGCGAAAGAGTGAAAACGGCAGTTTTTTGGCGATTTTCCGTGGGTGTTAGCCCACGGATCGCTGGGTGGGCGCTGGCTCCGGAAATTATTTTGGGCCGAACCCCTCGGGGGCGTCCCTGACGAGCTGTTAAGCGGATCCATGGGCTCCTTGGGGCCGGTGGGAGGTTTTAAGGGCGTCCCAGAGGCGAAAGAGTGAAAACGGCAGTTTTTTGGCGATTTTCCGTGGGTGTTAGCCCACGGATCGCTGGGTGGGCGCTGGCTCCGGAAATTATTTTGGGCCGAGCCCCTCGAGGGCGTCCCTGACGAGCTGTTAAGTGGATCCACGGGCTCCTTGGGGCCGGTGGGAGGTTTTAAGGGCATCGCAGAGGCGAAAGAGTGAAAACAGCAGTTTTTTGGCGATTTTCCGTGGGTGTTAGCCCACGGATCGCTGGGTGGGCGCTGGCTCCGGAAATTATTTTGGGCCGAGACCCTCGGGGGCGTCCCTGACGTGCTGTTAAGCGGATCCATGGGCTCCTTGGGGCCGGTGGGAGGTTTTAAGGGCGTCCTAGTGGCGAAAGAGTGAAAACGGCAGTTTTTTGGCGATTTTCCGTGGGTGTTAGCCCACGGATCGCTGGGTGGGCGCTGGCTCCGGAAATTATTTTGGGCCGAGCCCCTCGGGGGCGTCCCTGACGAGCTGTTAAGCGGATCCATGGGCTCCTTGGGGCCGGTGGGAGGTTTTAAGGGCGTCCCAGAGGCGAAAGAGTGAAAACTGCAGTTTTTTGGCGATTTTCCGTGGGTGTTAGCCCACGGATCGCTGGGTGGGCGCTGGCTCCGGAAATTATTTTAGGCCGAACCCCTCGGGGGCATCCCTGACGAGCTGTTAAGAGGATCCATGGGCTCCTTGGGGCCGGTAGGAGGTTTTAAGGGCGTCCCAGAGGCGAAAGAGTGAAAACGGCAATTTTTTGGCGATTTTCCGTGGGTGTTAGCCCACGGATCGCTGGGTGGGCGCTGGCTTCGGAAATTATTTTGGGCCGAGCCCCTCGGGGGCGTCCCTGACGAGCTGTTAAGCGGATCCATGGGCTCCTTGGGGCCGGTGGGAGGTTTTAAGGGCGTCCCCGAGGCGAAAGAGTGAAAACGGCAGTTTTTTGGCGATTTTCCATGGGTGTTAGCCCACGGATCGCTGGGTGGGCGCTGGCTCCGGAAATTATTTTGGGTCGAGCCCCTCGGGGGCGTCCCTGACGAGCTGTTAAGCGGATCCATGGGCTCCTTGGGGCCGGTGGGAGGTTTTAAGGGCGTCCCAGAGGCGAAAGAGTGAAAACGGCAGTTTTTTGGCGATTTTCCGTGGGTGTTAGCCCACGGATCGCTGGGTGGGCGCTGGCTCCGGAAATTATTTTGGGCCGAACCCCTCGGGGGCGTCCCTGACGAGCTGTTAAGCGGATCCATGGGCTCCTTGAGGCCGGTGGGAGGTTTTAAGGGCGTCCCAGAGGCGAAAGAGTGAAAACGGCAGTTTTTTGGCGATTTTCCGTGAGTGTTAGCCCACGGATCGCTGGGTGGGCGCTGGCTCCGGAAATTATTTTGGGCTGAGCCTCTCGGGGGTGTCCCTGACGAGCTGTTAAGCGGATCCATGGGCTCCTTGGGGCCGGTGGGAGGTTTTAAGGGCGTCGCAGAGGCGAAAGAGTGAAAACGGCAGTTTTTTGGCGATTTTCCGTGAGTGTTAGCCCACGGATCGCTGGGTGGGCGCTGGCTCCGGAAATTATTTTGGGCCGAGCCCCTCGGGGGCGTCCCTGACGAGCTGTTAAGAGGATCCATGGGCTCCTTGGGGCCGGTGGGAGGTTTTAAGGGCATCCCAGAGGCGAAAGAGTGAAAACGGCAGTTTTTTGGCAATTTTCCGTGGGTGTTAGCCCACGGATCGCTGGGTGGGCGCTGGCTCCGGAAATTATTTTGGGCCGAGCCCCTCGGGGGCGTCCCTGATGAGCTGTTAAGCGGATCCATGGGCTCCTTGGGGCCGGTGGGAGGTTTTAAGGGCGTCCCAGAGGCGAAAGAGTGAAAACGGCAGTTTTTTGGCGATTTTCCGTGGGTGTTAGCCCACGGATCGCTGGGTTGGCGCTGGCTCCGAAAATTATTTTGGGCCGAGACCCTCGGGGGCGTCCCTGACGAGCTGTTAAGCGGATCCATGGGCTCCTTGGGGCCGGTGGGAGGTTTTAAGGGCGTCCCAGAGGCGAAAGAGTGAAAACGGCAGTTTTTTGGCGATTTTCCGTGGGTGTTAGCCCACGGATCGCTGGGTGGGCGCTGGCTCCGGAAATTATTTTGGGCCGAGCCCCTCGGGGGCGTCCCTGATGAGCTGTTAAGCGGATCCATGGGCTCCTTGGGGCCGGTGGGAGGTTTTAAGGGCGTCCCAGAGGCGAAAGAGTGAAAACGGCAGTTTTTTGGCGATTTTCCGTGGGTGTTAGCCCACGGATCGCTGGGTGGGCGCTGGCTCCGGAAATTATTTTGGGCCGAGCCCCTTGGGGGAGTCCCTGACGAGCTGTTAAGCGGATCCATGGGCTCCTTGGGGCCGGTGGGAGGTTTTAAGGGCATCCCAGAGGCGAAAGAGTGAAAACGGCAGTTTTTTGGCGATTTTCCGTGGGTGTTAGCCCACGGATCGCTGGGTGGGCGCTGGCTCCGGAAATTATTTTGGGCCGAGACCCTCCAGGGCGTCCCTGACGAGCTGTTAAGCGGATCCATGGGCTCCTTGGGGCCGGTGGGAGGTTTTAAGGGCGTCCCAGAGGCGAAAGAGTGAAAACGGCAGTTTTTTGGCGATTTTCCGTGGGTGTTAGCCCACGCATCGCTGGGTGGGCGCTGGCTCCGGAAATTATTTTGGGCTGAGCCCCTCAGGGGCGTCCCTGACGAGCTGTTAAGCGGATCCATGGGCTCCTTGGGGCCGGTGGGAGGTTTTAAGGGCGTCCCAGAGGCAAAAGAGTGAAAACGGCAGTTTTTTGGCGATTTTCCGTGGGTGTTAGCCCACGGATCGCTGGGTGGGCGCTGGCTCCAAAAATTATTTTGGGCCGAGCCCCTCGGGGGCGTCCCTAACGAGCTGTTAAGTGGATCCATGGGCTCCTTGGGGCCGGTGGGAGGTTTTAAGGGCGTCCCAGAGGCGAAAGAGTGAAAACGGCAGTTTTTTGGCAATTTTCCGTGGGTGTTAGCCCACGGATCGCTGGGTGGGCGCTGGCTCCGGAAATTATTTTGGGCCGAGCCCCTCGGGGGCGTCCCTGATGAGCTGTTAAGCGGATCCATGGGCTTCTTGGGGCCGGTGGGAGGTTTTAAGGGCGTTCCAGAGGCGAAAGAGTGAAAACGGCAGTTTTTTGGCGATTTTCCGTGGGTTTTAGCCCACGGATCGCTGGGTGGGCGCTGGCTTCGGAAATTATTTTGGGCCGAGCCCCTCGGGGGAGTCCCTGACGAGCTGTTAAGAAGATCCATGGCCTCCTTGGGGCCGGTGGGAGGTTTTAAGGGCGTCGCAGAGGCGAAAGAGTGAAAACGGCAGTTTTTTGGCGATTTTCCGTGGGTGTTAGCCCACGGATCGCTGGGTGGGCGCTGGCTCCGGAAATTATTTTGGGCCGAGCCCCTCGGGGGCATCCCTGACGAGCTGTTAAGCGGATACATGGGCTCCTTGGGGCCGGTGGGAGGTTTTAAGGGCGTCCCAGAGGCGAAAGAGTGAAAACGGCAGTTTTTTGGCGATTTTCCGTGGGTGTTAGCCCACGGATCGCTGGGTGGGCGCTGGCTCCGAAAATTATTTTGGGCCGAGCCCCTCGGGGGCGTCCCTGATGAGCTGTTAAGCGGATCCATGGGCTCCTTGGGGCCGGTGGGAGGTTTTAAGGGCGTCCCAGAGGCGAAAGAGTGAAAACGGCAGTTTTTTGGCGATTTTCCGTGGGTGTTAGCCCATGTATCGCTGGGTGGGCGCTGGCTCCGGAAATTATTTTGGGCCGAGCCCCTCGGGGGCGTCCCTGACGAGCTGTTAAGCGGATCCATGGGCTCCTTGGGGCCGGTGGGAGGTTTTAAGGGCGTCGCAGAGGCGAAAGAGTGAAAACGGCAGTTTTTTGGCGATTTTCCGTGGGTGTTAGCCCACGGATCGCTGGGTGGGCGCTGGCTCCGGAAATTATTTTGGGCCGAGCCCCTTGGGGGAGTCCCTGACGAGCTGTTAAGCGGATCCATGGGCTCCTTGGGGCCGGTGGGAGGTTTTAAGGGCATCCCAGAGGCGAAAGAGTGAAAACGGCAGTTTTTTGGCAATTTTCCGTGGGTGTTAGCCCACGGATCGCTGGGTGGGCGCTGGCTCCGGAAATTATTTTGGGCCGAGACCCTCGAGGGCATCCCTGACGAGCTGTTAAGCGGATCCATGGGCTCCTTGGGGCCGGTGGGAGGTTTTAAGGGCGTCCCAGAGGCGAAAGAGTGAAAACGGCAGTTTTTTGGCGATTTTCCGTGGGTGTTAGCCCACGCATCGCTGGGTGGGCGCTGGCTCCGGAAATTATTTTGGGCTGAGCCCCTCAGGGGCGTCCCTGACGAGCTGTTAAGCGGATCCATGGGCTCCTTGGGGCCGGTGGGAGGTTTTAAGGGCGTCCCAGAGGCGAAAGAGTGAAAACGGCAGTTTTTTGGCGATTTTCCGTGGGTGTTAGCCCACGGATCGCTGGGTGGGCGCTGGCTCCAAAAATTATTTTGGGCCGAGCCCCTCGGGGGCGTCCCTAACGAGCTGTTAAGTGGATCCATGGGCTCCTTGGGGCCGGTGGGAGGTTTTAAGGGCGTCCCAGAGGCGAAAGAGTGAAAACGGCAGTTTTTTGGCGATTTTCCGTGGGTGTTAGCCCACGGATCGCTGGGTGGGCGCTGGCTCCGGAAATTATTTTGGGCCGAGCCCCTCGGGGGCGTCCCTGACGAGCTGTTAAGCGGATCCATGGGCTTCTTGGGGCCGGTGGGAGGTTTTAAGGGCGTTCCAGAGGCGAAAGAGTGAAAACGGCAGTTTTTTGGCGATTTTCCGTGGGTTTTAGCCCACGGATCGCTGGGTGGGCGCTGGCTTCGGAAATTATTTTGGGCCGAGCCCCTCGGGGGAGTCCCTGACGAGCTGTTAAGCAGATCCATGGCCTCCTTGGGGCCGGTGGGAGGTTTTAAGGGCGTCGCAGAGGCGAAAGAGTGAAAACGGCAGTTTTTTGGCGATTTTCCGTGGGTGTTAGCCCACGGATCGCTGGGTGGGCGCTGGCTCCGGAAATTATTTTGGGCCGAGCCCCTCGGGGGCGTCCCTGACGAGCTGTTAAGAGGATCCATGGGCTCCTTGGGGCCGGTGGGAGGTTTTAAGGGCGTCGCAGAGGCGAAAGAGTGAAAACGGCAGTTTTTTGGCGATTTTCCGTGGGTGTTAGCCCACGGATCGCTGGGTGGGCGCTGGCTCCGGAAATTATTTTGGGCCGAGCCCCTCGGGGGCGTCCCTGACGAGCTGTTAAGCGGATCCATGAGCTCCTTGGGGCCGGTGGGAGGTTTTAAGGGCGTCCCAGAGGCGAAAGAGTGAAAACGGCAGTTTTTTGGCAATTTTTCGTAGGTGTTAGCCCACGGATCGCTGGGTGGGCGCTGGCTCTGGAAATTATTTTGGGCCGAGCCCCTCGGGGGCGTCCCTGACGATCTGTTAAGCGGATCCATGGGCTCCTTGGGGCCGGTGGGAGGTTTTAAGGGCGTCCCAGATGTGAAAGAGTGAAAACGCCAGTTTTTTGGCGATTTTCCGTGGGTGTTAGCCCACGGATCGCTGGGTGGGCGCTGGCTCCGGAAATTATTTTGGGCCGAGCCCCTCGGGGGCGTCCCTGACGAGCTGTTAAGCGGATCCATGAGCTCCTTGGGGCCGGTGGGAGGTTTTAAGGGCATCGGAGAGGCGAAAGAGTGAAAACGGCAGTTTTTTGGCGATTTTTCGTGGGTGTTAGCCCACGGATCGCTGGGTGGGCGCTGGCTCTGGAAATTATTTTGGGCCGAGCCCCTCGGAGGCGTCCCTGACGAGCTGTTAAGCGGATCCATGGGCTCCTTGGGGCCGGTGGGAGGTTTTAAGGGCGTCCCAGAGGCGAAAGAGTGAAAACGGCAGTTTTTTGGCGATTTTCCGTGGGGGTTAGCCCACGGATCGCTGGGTGGGCGCTGGCTCCGGAAATTATTTTGGGCCGAGCCCCTCGGGGGCGTCCCTGACAAGCTATTAAGCGGATCCATGGGCTCCTTGGGGCCGGTGGGAGGTTTTAAGGGCGTCCCAGAGGCGAAAGAGTGAAAACGGTAGTTTTTTGGCGATTTTCCGTGGGTGTTAGCCCACGGATCGCTGGGTGGGCGCTGGCTCCGAAAATTATTTTGGGCCGAGCCCCTCGGGGGCGTCCCTGACGAGCTGTTAAGCGGATCCATAGGCTCCTTGGGGCCGGTGGGAGGTTTTAAGGGCGTCGCAGAGGCGAAAGAGTGAAAACGGCAGTTTTTTGGCGATTTTCCGTGGGTGTTAGCCCACGGATCGCTGGGTGGGCGCTGGCTCCGGAAATTATTTTGGGCCGAGACCCTCGGGGGCGTCCCTGACGAGCTGTTAAGCGGATCCATGGGCTCCTTGGGGCCGGTGGGAGGTTTTAAGGGCGTCGCAGAGGCGAAAGAGTGAAAACGGCAGTTTTTTGGCGATTTTCCGTGGGTGTTAGCCCACGGATCGCTGGGTGGGCGCTGACTCCGGAAATTATTTTGGGCCGAGCCCCTCGGGGGCGTCCCTGACGAGCTGTTAAGCGGATCCATGGGCTCCTTGGGGCCGGTGGGAGGTTTTAAGGGCGTCCCAGAGGCGAAAGAGTGAAAACGGCAGTTTTTTGGCGATTTTCCGTGGGTGTTAGCCCACGGATCGCTGGGTGGGCGCTGGCTCCAGAAATTATTTTGGGCCGAGCCCCTCGGGGGCATCCCTGACGAGCTGTTAAGCGGATCTATGGGCTCCTTGTGGCCGGTGGGCGGATTTAAGGGCGTCCCAGAGGCGAAAGAGTAAAAACGGTAGTTTTTTGGCGATTTTCCGTGGGTGTTAGCCCACGGATCGCTGGGTGGGTGCTGGCTCCGGAAATTATTTTGGGCCGAGCCCCTCGGCGGAATCCCTGACGAGCTGTTAAGCGGATCCATGGGCTCCTTGGGGCCGGTGGGAGGTTTTAAGGGCGTCCCAGAGGCGAAAGAGTGAAAACGGCAGTTTTTTGGCGATTTTCCGTGGGTGTTAGCCCACGGATCGCTGGGTGGGCGCTGGCTCCGGAAATTATTTTGGGCCGAGCCCCTCGGGGGCGTCCCTGACGAGCTGTTAAGCGGATCCATGGGCTCCTTGGGGCCGGTGGGAGGTTTTAAGGGCGTCCCAGAGGCGAAAGAGTGAAAACGGCAGTTTTTTGGCGATTTTCCGTGGGTGTTAGCCCACGGATCGCTGGGTGGGCGCTGGCTCCGGAAATTATTTTGGGCCGAGCCCCTCGGGGGCGTCCCTGACGAGCTGTTAAGCGGATCCATGGGCTCCTTGGGGCCGGTGGGAGGTTTTAAGGGTGTCGCAGAGGCGAAAGAGTGAAAACGGCAGTTTTTTGGCGATTTTCCGTGGGTGTTAGCCCACGGATCGCTGGGTGGGCGCTGGCTCCGGAAATTATTTTGGGCCGAACCCCTCGGGGGCATCCCTGACGAGCTGTTAAGAGGATCCATGGGCTTCTTGGGGCCGGTGGGAGGTTTTAAGGGCGTCTCAGAGGCGAAAGAGTGAAAACGGCAGTTTTTTGGCGATTTTCCGTGGGTGTTAGCCCACGGATCGCTGGGTGGGCGCTGGCTCCGGAAATTATTTTGGGCCGAGCCCCTCGGGGGCGTCCCTGACGAGCTGTTAAGAGGATCCATGGGATCCTTGGGGCCGGTGGGAGGTTTTAAGGGCGTCGCAGAGGCGAAAGAGTGAAAACGGCAGTTTTTTGGCGATTTTCCGTGGGTGTTAGCCCACGGATCGCTGGGTGGGCGCTGGCTCCGGAAATTATTTTGGGCCGAGCCCCTCGGGGGCGTCCCTGACGAGCTGTTAAGCGGATCCATGAGCTCCTTGGGGCCGGTGGGAGGTTTTAAGGGCGTCGCAGAGGCGAAAGAGTGAAAACGGCAGTTTTTTGGCGATTTTTCGTGGGTGTTAGCCCACGGATCGCTGGGTGGGCGCTGGCTCCGGAAATTATTTTGGGCCGAGCCCCTCGGAGGCGTCCCTGACGAGCTGTTAAGCGGATCCATGGGCTCCTTGGGGCCGGTGGGAGGTTTTAAGGGCGTCCCAGAGGCGAAAGAGTGAAAACGACAGTTTTTTGGCGATTTTCCGTGGGGGTTAGCCCACGGATCGCTGGGTGGGCGCTGACTCCGGAAATTATTTTGGGCCGAGCCCCTCGGGGGCGTCCCTGACGAGCTGTTAAGCGGATCCATGGGCTCCTTGGGGCCGGTGGGAGGTTTTAAGGGCGTCCCAGAGGCGAAAGAGTGAAAACGGCAGTTTTTTGGCGATTTTCCGTGGGTGTTAGCCCACGGATCGCTGGGTGGGCGCTGGCTCCAAAAATTATTTTGGGCCGAGCCCCTCGGGGGCGTCCCTAACGAGCTGTTAAGTGGATCCATGGGCTCCTTGGGGCCGGTGGGAGGTTTTAAGGGCGTCCCAGAGGCGAAAGAGTGAAAACGGCAGTTTTTTGGCGATTTTCCGTGGGTGTTAGCCCACGGATCGCTGGGTGGGCGCTGGCTCCGGAAATTATTTTGGGCCGAGCCCCTCGGGGGCGTCCCTGACGAGCTGTTAAGCGGATCCATGGGCTTCTTGGGGCCGGTGGGAGGTTTTAAGGGCGTTCCAGAGGCGAAAGAGTGAAAACGGCAGTTTTTTGGCGATTTTCCGTGGGTTTTAGCCCACGGATCGCTGGGTGGGCGCTGGCTTCGGAAATTATTTTGGGCCGAGCCCCTCGGGGGAGTCCCTGACGAGCTGTTAAGCAGATCCATGGCCTCCTTGGGGCCGGTGGGAGGTTTTAAGGGCGTCGCAGAGGCGAAAGAGTGAAAACGGCAGTTTTTTGGCGATTTTCCGTGGGTGTTAGCCCACGGATCGCTGGGTGGGCGCTGGCTCCGGAAATTATTTTGGGCCGAGCCCCTCGGGGGCGTCCCTGACGAGCTGTTAAGAGGATCCATGGGCTCCTTGGGGCCGGTGGGAGGTTTTAAGGGCGTCGCAGAGGCGAAAGAGTGAAAACGGCAGTTTTTTGGCGATTTTCCGTGGGTGTTAGCCCACGGATCGCTGGGTGGGCGCTGGCTCCGGAAATTATTTTGGGCCGAGCCCCTCGGGGGCGTCCCTGACGAGCTGTTAAGCGGATCCATGAGCTCCTTGGGGCCGGTGGGAGGTTTTAAGGGCGTCCCAGAGGCGAAAGAGTGAAAACGGCAGTTTTTTGGCAATTTTTCGTAGGTGTTAGCCCACGGATCGCTGGGTGGGCGCTGGCTCTGGAAATTATTTTGGGCCGAGCCCCTCGGGGGCGTCCCTGACGATCTGTTAAGCGGATCCATGGGCTCCTTGGGGCCGGTGGGAGGTTTTAAGGGCGTCCCAGATGTGAAAGAGTGAAAACGCCAGTTTTTTGGCGATTTTCCGTGGGTGTTAGCCCACGGATCGCTGGGTGGGCGCTGGCTCCGGAAATTATTTTGGGCCGAGCCCCTCGGGGGCGTCCCTGACGAGCTGTTAAGCGGATCCATGAGCTCCTTGGGGCCGGTGGGAGGTTTTAAGGGCATCGGAGAGGCGAAAGAGTGAAAACGGCAGTTTTTTGGCGATTTTTCGTGGGTGTTAGCCCACGGATCGCTGGGTGGGCGCTGGCTCTGGAAATTATTTTGGGCCGAGCCCCTCGGAGGCGTCCCTGACGAGCTGTTAAGCGGATCCATGGGCTCCTTGGGGCCGGTGGGAGGTTTTAAGGGCGTCCCAGAGGCGAAAGAGTGAAAACGGCAGTTTTTTGGCGATTTTCCGTGGGGGTTAGCCCACGGATCGCTGGGTGGGCGCTGGCTCCGGAAATTATTTTGGGCCGAGCCCCTCGGGGGCGTCCCTGACAAGCTATTAAGCGGATCCATGGGCTCCTTGGGGCCGGTGGGAGGTTTTAAGGGCGTCCCAGAGGCGAAAGAGTGAAAACGGTAGTTTTTTGGCGATTTTCCGTGGGTGTTAGCCCACGGATCGCTGGGTGGGCGCTGGCTCCGAAAATTATTTTGGGCCGAGCCCCTCGGGGGCGTCCCTGACGAGCTGTTAAGCGGATCCATAGGCTCCTTGGGGCCGGTGGGAGGTTTTAAGGGCGTCGCAGAGGCGAAAGAGTGAAAACGGCAGTTTTTTGGCGATTTTCCGTGGGTGTTAGCCCACGGATCGCTGGGTGGGCGCTGGCTCCGGAAATTATTTTGGGCCGAGACCCTCGGGGGCGTCCCTGACGAGCTGTTAAGCGGATCCATGGGCTCCTTGGGGCCGGTGGGAGGTTTTAAGGGCGTCGCAGAGGCGAAAGAGTGAAAACGGCAGTTTTTTGGCGATTTTCCGTGGGTGTTAGCCCACGGATCGCTGGGTGGGCGCTGACTCCGGAAATTATTTTGGGCCGAGCCCCTCGGGGGCGTCCCTGACGAGCTGTTAAGCGGATCCATGGGCTCCTTGGGGCCGGTGGGAGGTTTTAAGGGCGTCCCAGAGGCGAAAGAGTGAAAACGGCAGTTTTTTGGCGATTTTCCGTGGGTGTTAGCCCACGGATCGCTGGGTGGGCGCTGGCTCCAGAAATTATTTTGGGCCGAGCCCCTCGGGGGCATCCCTGACGAGCTGTTAAGCGGATCTATGGGCTCCTTGTGGCCGGTGGGCGGATTTAAGGGCGTCCCAGAGGCGAAAGAGTAAAAACGGTAGTTTTTTGGCGATTTTCCGTGGGTGTTAGCCCACGGATCGCTGGGTGGGTGCTGGCTCCGGAAATTATTTTGGGCCGAGCCCCTCGGCGGAATCCCTGACGAGCTGTTAAGCGGATCCATGGGCTCCTTGGGGCCGGTGGGAGGTTTTAAGGGCGTCCCAGAGGCGAAAGAGTGAAAACGGCAGTTTTTTGGCGATTTTCCGTGGGTGTTAGCCCACGGATCGCTGGGTGGGCGCTGGCTCCGGAAATTATTTTGGGCCGAGCCCCTCGGGGGCGTCCCTGACGAGCTGTTAAGCGGATCCATGGGCTCCTTGGGGCCGGTGGGAGGTTTTAAGGGCGTCCCAGAGGCGAAAGAGTGAAAACGGCAGTTTTTTGGCGATTTTCCGTGGGTGTTAGCCCACGGATCGCTGGGTGGGCGCTGGCTCCGGAAATTATTTTGGGCCGAGCCCCTCGGGGGCGTCCCTGACGAGCTGTTAAGCGGATCCATGGGCTCCTTGGGGCCGGTGGGAGGTTTTAAGGGTGTCGCAGAGGCGAAAGAGTGAAAACGGCAGTTTTTTGGCGATTTTCCGTGGGTGTTAGCCCACGGATCGCTGGGTGGGCGCTGGCTCCGGAAATTATTTTGGGCCGAACCCCTCGGGGGCATCCCTGACGAGCTGTTAAGAGGATCCATGGGCTTCTTGGGGCCGGTGGGAGGTTTTAAGGGCGTCTCAGAGGCGAAAGAGTGAAAACGGCAGTTTTTTGGCGATTTTCCGTGGGTGTTAGCCCACGGATCGCTGGGTGGGCGCTGGCTCCGGAAATTATTTTGGGCCGAGCCCCTCGGGGGCGTCCCTGACGAGCTGTTAAGAGGATCCATGGGATCCTTGGGGCCGGTGGGAGGTTTTAAGGGCGTCGCAGAGGCGAAAGAGTGAAAACGGCAGTTTTTTGGCGATTTTCCGTGGGTGTTAGCCCACGGATCGCTGGGTGGGCGCTGGCTCCGGAAATTATTTTGGGCCGAGCCCCTCGGGGGCGTCCCTGACGAGCTGTTAAGCGGATCCATGAGCTCCTTGGGGCCGGTGGGAGGTTTTAAGGGCGTCGCAGAGGCGAAAGAGTGAAAACGGCAGTTTTTTGGCGATTTTTCGTGGGTGTTAGCCCACGGATCGCTGGGTGGGCGCTGGCTCCGGAAATTATTTTGGGCCGAGCCCCTCGGAGGCGTCCCTGACGAGCTGTTAAGCGGATCCATGGGCTCCTTGGGGCCGGTGGGAGGTTTTAAGGGCGTCCCAGAGGCGAAAGAGTGAAAACGACAGTTTTTTGGCGATTTTCCGTGGGGGTTAGCCCACGGATCGCTGGGTGGGCGCTGACTCCGGAAATTATTTTGGGCCGAGCCCCTCGGGGGCGTCCCTGACGAGCTGTTAAGCGGATCCATGGGCTCCTTGGGGCCGGTGGGAGGTTTTAAGGGCGTCCCAGAGGCGAAAGAGTGAAAACGGCAGTTTTTTGGCGATTTTCCGTGGGTGTTAGCCCACGGATCGCTGGGTGGGCGCTGGCTCCGGAAATTATTTTGGGCCGAGCCCCTCGGGGGCGTCCCTGACGAGCTGTTAAGAGGATCCATGGGCTCCTTGGGGCCGGTGGGAGGTTTTAAGGGCGTCCCAGAGGCGAAAGAGTGAAAACGGCAGTTTTTTGGCGATTTTCCGTGGGTGTTAGCCCACGGATCGCTGGGTGGGCGCTGGCTTCGGAAATTATTTTGGGCCGAGCCCCTCGGGGGCGTCCCTGACGAGCTGTTAAGCGGATCCATGGGCTCCTTGGGGCCGGTGGGAGGTTTTAAGGGCGTCCCAGAGGCGAAAGAGTGAAAACGGCAGTTTTTTGGCAATTTTCCGTGGGTGTTAGCCCACGGATCGCTGGGTGGGCGCTGGCTCCGGAAATTATTTTGGGCCGAGCCCCTCGGGGGCGTCCCTGACGAGCTGTTAAGAGGATCCATGGGCTCCTTGGGGCCGGTGGGAGGTTTTAAGGGCGTCCCAGAGGCGAAAGAGTGAAAACGGCAGTTTTTTGGCGATTTTCCGTGGGTGTTAGCCCACGGATCGCTGGGTGGGCGCTGGCTCCGGAAATTATTTTGGGCCGATCCCCTCGGGGGCGTCCCTGACGAGCTTTTAAGCGGATCTATGGGCTCCTTGGGGCCGGTGGGAGGTTTTAAGGGCGTCCCAGAGGCGAAAGAGTGAAAACGGCAGTTTTTTGGCGATTTTCCGTGGGTGTTAGCCCACGGATCGCTGGGTGGGCGCTGGCTCCGGAAATTATTTTGGGCCGAGCCCCTCGGGGGAATCCCTGACGAGCTGTTAAGCGGATCCATGGGCTCCTTGGGGCCGGTGGGAGGTTTTAAGGGCGTCCCAGAGGCGAAAGAGTGAAAACGGCAGTTTTTTGGCAATTTTCCGTGGGTGTTAGCCCACGGATCGCTGGGTGGGCGCTGGCTCCGGAAATTATTTTGGGCCGAGCCCCTCGGGGGCGTCCCTGACGAGCTGTTAAGCGGATCTATGGGCTCCTTGGGGCCGGTGGGAGGTTTTAATGGCGTCCCAGAGGCGAAAGAGTGAAAACGGCAATTTTTTGGCGATTTTCCGTGGGTGTTAGCCCACGGATCGCTGGGTGGGCGCTGGCTCCGGAAATTATTTTGGGCCGAGCCCCTCGGGGGCGTCCTTGACGAGCTTTTAAGCGGATCCATGGGCTCCTTGGGGCCGGTGGGAGGTTTTAAGGGCGTCCCAGAGGCGAAAGAGTGAAAACGGCAGTTTTTTGGCGATTTTCCGTGGGTGTTAGCCCACGGATCGCTGGGTGGGCGCTGGCTCCGGAAATTATTTTGGGCCGAGCCCCTCGGGGGCGTCCCTGACGAGCTGTTAAGCGGATCCATGGGCTCCTTGGGGCCGGTGGGAGGTTTTAAGGGCGTCCCAGAGGCGAAAGAGTGAAAACGGCAGTTTTTTGGCAATTTTCCGTGGGTGTTAGCCCACGGATCGCTGGGTGGGCGCTGGCTCCGGAAATTATTTTGGGCCGAGCCCCTCGAGGGCATCCCTGAAGAGCTGTTAAGCGGATCCATGGGCTCCTTGGGGCCGGTGGGAGGTTTTAAGGGCGTCGCAGAGGCGAAAGAGTGAAAACGGCAGTTTTTTGGCGATTTTCCGTGGGTGTTAGCCCACGGATCGCTGGGTGGGCGCTGGCTCCGGAAATTATTTTGGGCCGAGCCCCTCGGGGGCGTCCCTGACGAGCTGTTAAACGGATCCATGGGCTCCTTGGGGCCGGTGGGAGGTTTTAAGGGCGTCCCAGAGGCGAAAGAGTGAAAACGGCAGTTTTTTGGCGATTTTCCGTGGGTGTTAGCCCACGGATCGCTGGGTGGGCGCTGGCTCCGGAAATTATTTTGGGCCGAGCCCCTCGGGGGCGTCCCTGACGAGCTGTTAAGCGGATCCATGGGCTCCTTGGGGCCGGTGGGAGGTTTTAAGGGCGTCCCAGAGGCGAAAGAGTGAAAACGGCAGTTTTTTGGCGATTTTCCGTGGGTGTTAGCCCACGGATCGCTGGGTGGGCGCTGGCTCCGGAAATTATTTTGGGCCGAGCCCCTCGGGGGCATCCCTGACGAGCTGTTAAGAGGATCCTTGGGCTCCTTGGGGCCGGTGGGAGGTTTTAAGGGTGTCCCAGAGGCGAAAGAGTGAAAACGGCAGTTTTTTGGCGATTTTCCGTGGGTGTTAGCCCACGGATCGCTGGGTGGGCGCTGGCTCCGGAAATTATTTTGGGCCAAGCCCCTCGGGGGCGTCCCTGACGAGCTGTTAAGCGGATCCATGGGCTCCTTGGGGCCGGTGGGAGGTTTTAAGGGCGTCCCAGAGGCGAAAGAGTGAAAACGGCAGTTTTTTGGCGATTTTCCGTGGGTGTTAGCCCACGGATCGCTGGGTGGGCGCTGGCTCCGGAAATTATTTTGGGCCGAGCCCCTCGGGGGCGTCCCTGACGAGATTTTAAGCGGATCTATGGGCTCCTTGGGGCCGGTGGGAGGTTTTAAGGGCGTCCCAGAGGCGAAAGAGTGAAAACGGCAGTTTTTTGGCGATTTTCCGTGGGTGTTAGCCCACGGATCGCTGGGTGGGCGCTGGCTCCGGAAATTATTTTGGGCCAAGCCCCTCGGGGGCGTCCCTGACGAGCTGTTAAGCGGATCCATGGGCTCCTTGGGGCCGGTGGGAGGTTTTAAGGGCGTCCCAGAGGCGAAAGAGTGAAAACGGCAGTTTTTTGGCGATTTTCCGTGGGTGTTAGCCCACGGATCGCTGGGTGGGCGCTGGCTCCGGAAATTATTTTGGGCCGAGCCCCTCGGGGGCGTCCCTGACGAGCTGTTAAGCGGATCCATGGGCTCCTTGGGGCCGGTGGGAGGTTTTAAGGGCGTCCCAGAGGCGAAAGAGTGAAAACGGCAGTTTTTTGGCGATTTTCCGTGGGTGTTAGCCCACGGATCGCTGGGTGGGCGCTGGCTCCGGAAATTATTTTGGGCCGAGCCCCTCGGGAGCGTCCCTGACGAGCTGTTAAGCGGATCCATGGGCTCCTTGGGGCCGGTGGGAGGTTTTAAGGGCGTCCCAGAGGCGAAAGAGTGAAAACGGCAGTTTTTTGGCGATTTTCCGCGGGTGTTAGCCCACGGATCGCTGGGTGGGCGCTGGCTCCGAAAATTATTTTGGGCCGAGCCCCTCGGGGGCTTCCCTGACGAGCTGTTAAGCGGATCCATGGGCTCCTTGGGGCCGGTGGGAGGTTTTAAGGGCGTCGCAGAGGCGAAAGAGTGAAAACGGCAGTTTTTTGGCAATTTTCCGTGGGTGTTAGCCCACGGATCGCTGGGTGGGCGCTGCCTCCGGAAATTATTTTAGGCCGAGCCCCTCGGGGGCGTCCCTGACGAGCTGTTAAGCGGATCCATGGGCTCCTTGGGGCCGGTGGGAGGTTTTAAGGGCGTCCCAGAGGCGAAAGAGTGAAAACGGCAGTTTTTTGGCGATTTTCCGTGGGTGTTAGCCCACGGATCGCTGGGTGGGCGCTGGCTCCGGAAATTATTTTGGGCCGAGCCCCTCGGGGGCGTCCCTGACGAGCTGTTAAGCGGATCCATGGGCTCCTTGGGGCCGGTGGGAGGTTTTAAAGGCGTCCCAGAGGCGAAAGAGTGAAAACGGCAGTTTTTTGGCGATTTTCCGTGGGTGTTAGCCCACGGATCGCTGGGTGGGCGCTGGCTCCGGAAATTATTTTGGGCCGAGCCCCTCGGGGGCGTCCCTGACGAGCTGTTAAGCGGATCCATGGGCTCCTTGGGGCCGGTGGGAGGTTTTAAGGGTGTCCCAGAGGCGAAAGAGTGAAAACGGCAGTTTTTTGGCGATTTTCCGTGGGTGTTAGCCCACGGATCGCTGGGTGGGCGCTGGCTCCGGAAATTATTTTGGGCCAAGCCCCTCGGGGGCGTCCCTGACGAGCTGTTAAGCGGATCCATGGGCTCCTTGGGGCCGGTGGGAGGTTTTAAGGGCGTCCCAGAGGCGAAAGAGTGAAAACGGCAGTTTTTTGGCGATTTTCCGTGGGTGTTAGCCCACGGATCGCTGGGTGGGCGCTGGCTCCGGAAATTATTTTGGGCCGAGCCCCTCGGGGGCGTCCCTGACGAGCTTTTAAGCGGATCTATGGGCTCCTTGGGGCCGGTGGGAGGTTTTAAGGGCGTCCCAGAGGCGAAAGAGTGAAAACGGCAGTTTTTTGGCGATTTTCCGTGGGTGTTAGCCCACGGATCGCTGGGTGGGCGCTGGCTCCGGAAATTATTTTGGGCCAAGCCCCTCGGGGGCGTCCCTGACGAGCTGTTAAGCGGATCCATGGGCTCCTTGGGGCCGGTGGGAGGTTTTAAGGGCGTCCCAGAGGCGAAAGAGTGAAAACGGCAGTTTTTTGGCGATTTTCCGTGGGTGTTAGCCCACGGATCGCTGGGTGGGCGCTGGCTCCGGAAATTATTTTGGGCCGAGCCCCTCGGGGGCGTCCCTGACGAGCTGTTAAGCGGATCCATGGGCTCCTTGGGGCCGGTGGGAGGTTTTAAGGGCGTCCCAGAGGCGAAAGAGTGAAAACGGCAGTTTTTTGGCGATTTTCCGTGGGTGTTAGCCCACGGATCGCTGGGTGGGCGCTGGCTCCGGAAATTATTTTGGGCCGAGCCCCTCGGGGGCGTCCCTGACGAGCTGTTAAGCGGATCCATGGGCTCCTTGGGGCCGGTGGGAGGTTTTAAGGGCGTCCCAGAGGCGAAAGAGTGAAAACGGCAGTTTTTTGGCGATTTTCCGTGGGTGTTAGCCCATGGATCGCTGGGTGGGCGCTGGCTCCGGAAATTATTTTGGGCCGAGCCCCTCGGGGGCATCCAAGACGAGCTGTTAAGCGGATCCATGGGCTCCTTGGGGCCGGTGGGAGGTTTTAAGGGCGTCCCAGAGGCGAAAGAGTGAAAACGGCAGTTTTTTGGCGATTTTCCGTGGGTGTTAGCCCACGGATCGCTGGGTGGGCGCTGGCTCCGGAAATTATTTTGGGCCGAGCCCCTCGGGGGCATCCCTGACGAGCTGTTAAGAGGATCCATGGGCTCCTTGGGGCCGGTGGGAGGTTTTAAGGGTGTCCCAGAGGCGAAAGAGTGAAAACGACAGTTTTTTGGCGATTTTCCGTGGGTGTTAGCCCACGGATCGCTGGGTGGGCGCTGGCTCCGGAAATTATTTTGGGCCAAGCCCCTCGGGGGCGTCCCTGAAGAGCTGTTAAGCGGATCCATGGGCTCCTTGGGGCCGGTGGGAGGTTTTAAGGGCGTCCCAGAGGCGAAAGAGTGAAAACGGCAGTTTTTTGGCGATTTTCCGTGGGTGTTAGCCCACGGATCGCTGGGTGGGCGCTGGCTCCGGAAATTATTTTGGGCCGAGCCCCTCGGGGGCATCCCTGACGAGCTGTTAAGCGGATCCATGGGCTCCTTGGGGACGGTGGGAGGTTTTAAGGGCGTCCCAGAGGCGAAAGAGTGAAAACGGCAGTTTTTTGGCGATTTTCCGTGGGTGTTAGCCCACGGATCGCTGGGTGGGCGCTGGCTCCGGAAATTATTTTGGGCCGAGCCCCTCGGGGGCGTCCCTGACAAGCTGTTAAGCGGATCCATGGGCTCCTTGGGGCCGGTGGGAGGTTTTAAGGGCGTCCCAGAGGCGAAAGAGTGAAAACGGCAGTTTTTTGGCGATTTTCCGTGGGTGTTAGCCCATGGATCGCTGGGTGGGCGCTGGCTCCGGAAATTATTTTGGGCCGAGCCCCTCGGGGGCATCCAAGACGAGCTGTTAAGCGGATCCATGGGCTCCTTGGGGCCGGTGGGAGGTTTTAAGGGCGTCCCAGAGGCGAAAGAGTGAAAACGGCAGTTTTTTGGCGATTTTCCGTGGGTGTTAGCCCACGGATCGCTGGGTGGGCGCTGGCTCCGGAAATTATTTTGGGCCGAGCCCCTCGGGGGCGTCCCTGACGAGCTGTTAAGCGGATCCATGGGCTCCTTGGGGCCGGTGGGAGGTTTTAAGGGCGTCCCAGAGGCGAAAGAGTGAAAACGGCAGTTTTTTGGCGATTTTCCGTGGGTGTTAGCCCACGGATCGCTGGGTGGGCGCTGGCTCCGGAAATTATTTTGGGCCGAGCCCCTCGGGGGCGTCCCTGACGAGCTGTTAAGCGGATCCATGGGCTCCTTGGGGCCGGTGGGAGGTTTTAAGGGCGTCCCAGAGGCGAAAGAGTGAAAACGGCAGTTTTTTGGCGATTTTCCGTGGGTGTTAGCCCATGGATCGCTGGGTGGGCGCTGGCTCCGGAAATTATTTTGGGCCGAGCCCCTCGGGGGCATCCAAGACGAGCTGTTAAGCGGATCCATGGGCTCCTTGGGGCCGGTGGGAGGTTTTAAGGGCGTCCCAGAGGCGAAAGAGTGAAAACGGCAGTTTTTTGGCGATTTTCCGTGGGTGTTAGCCCACGGATCGCTGGGTGGGCGCTGGCTCCGGAAATTATTTTGGGCCGAGCCCCTCGGGGGCATCCCTGACGAGCTGTTAAGAGGATCCATGGGCTCCTTGGGGCCGGTGGGAGGTTTTAAGGGTGTCCCAGAGGCGAAAGAGTGAAAACGACAGTTTTTTGGCGATTTTCCGTGGGTGTTAGCCCACGGATCGCTGGGTGGGCGCTGGCTCCGGAAATTATTTTGGGCCAAGCCCCTCGGGGGCGTCCCTGACGAGCTGTTAAGCGGATCCATGGGCTCCTTGGGGCCGGTGGGAGGTTTTAAGGGCGTCCCAGAGGCGAAAGAGTGAAAACGGCAGTTTTTTGGCGATTTTCCGTGGGTGTTAGCCCACGGATCGCTGGGTGGGCGCTGGCTCCGGAAATTATTTTGGGCCGAGCCCCTCGGGGGCATCCCTGACGAGCTGTTAAGCGGATCCATGGGCTCCTTGGGGACGGTGGGAGGTTTTAAGGGCGTCCCAGAGGCGAAAGAGTGAAAACGGCAGTTTTTTGGCGATTTTCCGTGGGTGTTAGCCCACGGATCGCTGGGTGGGCGCTGGCTCCGGAAATTATTTTGGGCCGAGCCCCTCGGGGGCGTCCCTGACAAGCTGTTAAGCGGATCCATGGGCTCCTTGGGGCCGGTGGGAGGTTTTAAGGGCGTCCCAGAGGCGAAAGAGTGAAAACGGCAGTTTTTTGGCGATTTTCCGTGGGTGTTAGCCCATGGATCGCTGGGTGGGCGCTGGCTCCGGAAATTATTTTGGGCCGAGCCCCTCGGGGGCATCCAAGACGAGCTGTTAAGCGGATCCATGGGCTCCTTGGGGCCGGTGGGAGGTTTTAAGGGCGTCCCAGAGGCGAAAGAGTGAAAACGGCAGTTTTTTGGCGATTTTCCGTGGGTGTTAGCCCACGGATCGCTGGGTGGGCGCTGGCTCCGGAAATTATTTTGGGCCGAGCCCCTCGGGGGCGTCCCTGACGAGCTGTTAAGCGGATCCATGGGCTCCTTGGGGCCGGTGGGAGGTTTTAAGGGCGTCCCAGAGGCGAAAGAGTGAAAACGGCAGTTTTTTGGCGATTTTCCGTGGGTGTTAGCCCATGGATCGCTGGGTGGGCGCTGGCTCCGGAAATTATTTTGGGCCGAGCCCCTCGGGGGCATCCAAGACGAGCTGTTAAGCGGATCCATGGGCTCCTTGGGGCCGGTGGGAGGTTTTAAGGGCGTCCCAGAGGCGAAAGAGTGAAAACGACAGTTTTTTGGCGATTTTCCGTGGGTGTTAGCCCACGGATCGCTGGGTGGGCGCTGGCTCCGGAAATTATTTTGGGCCGAGCCCCTCGGGGGCATCCCTGACGAGCTGTTAAGAGGATCCATGGGCTCCTTGGGGCCGGTGGGAGGTTTTAAGGGTGTCCCAGAGGCGAAAGAGTGAAAACGACAGTTTTTTGGCGATTTTCCGTGGGTGTTAGCCCACGGATCGCTGGGTGGGCGCTGGCTCCGGAAATTATTTTGGGCCAAGCCCCTCGGGGGCGTCCCTGACGAGCTGTTAAGCGGATCCATGGGCTCCTTGGGGCCGGTGGGAGGTTTTAAGGGCGTCCCAGAGGCGAAAGAGTGAAAACGGCAGTTTTTTGGCGATTTTCCGTGGGTGTTAGCCCACGGATCGCTGGGTGGGCGCTGGCTCCGGAAATTATTTTGGGCCGAGCCCCTCGGGGGCATCCCTGACGAGCTGTTAAGCGGATCCATGGGCTCCTTGGGGACGGTGGGAGGTTTTAAGGGCGTCCCAGAGGCGAAAGAGTGAAAACGGCAGTTTTTTGGCGATTTTCCGTGGGTGTTAGCCCACGGATCGCTGGGTGGGCGCTGGCTCCGGAAATTATTTTGGGCCGAGCCCCTCGGGGGCGTCCCTGACAAGCTGTTAAGCGGATCCATGGGCTCCTTGGGGCCGGTGGGAGGTTTTAAGGGCGTCCCAGAGGCGAAAGAGTGAAAACGGCAGTTTTTTGGCGATTTTCCGTGGGTGTTAGCCCATGGATCGCTGGGTGGGCGCTGGCTCCGGAAATTATTTTGGGCCGAGCCCCTCGGGGGCATCCAAGACGAGCTGTTAAGCGGATCCATGGGCTCCTTGGGGCCGGTGGGAGGTTTTAAGGGCGTCCCAGAGGCGAAAGAGTGAAAACGGCAGTTTTTTGGCGATTTTCCGTGGGTGTTAGCCCACGGATCGCTGGGTGGGCGCTGGCTCCGGAAATTATTTTGGGCCGAGCCCCTCGGGGGCATCCCTGACGAGCTGTTAAGAGGATCCATGGGCTCCTTGGGGCCGGTGGGAGGTTTTAAGGGTGTCCCAGAGGCGAAAGAGTGAAAACGGCAGTTTTTTGGCAATTTTCCGTGGGTGTTAGCCCACGGATCGCTGGGTGGGCGCTGGCTCCGGAAATTATTTTAGGCCGAGCCCCTCGGGGGCGTCCCTGACGAGCTGTTAAGCGGATCCATGGGCTCCTTGGGGCCGGTGGGAGGTTTTAAGGGCGTCCCAGAGGCGAAAGAGTGAAAACGGCAGTTTTTTGGCGATTTTCCGCGGGTGTTAGCCCACGGATCGCTGGGTGGGCGCTGGATCCGGAAATTATTTTGGGCCGAGCCCCTCGGGGGCATCCAAGACGAGCTGTTAAGCGGATCCATGGGCTCCTTGGGGCCGGTGGGAGGTTTTAAGGGCGTCCCAGAGGCGAAAGAGTGAAAACGGCAGTTTTTTGGCGATTTTCCGTGGGTGTTAGCCCACGGATCGCTGGGTGGGCGCTGGCTCCGGAAATTATTTTGGGCCGAGCCCCTCGGGGGCATCCCTGACGAGCTTTTAAGCGGATCCATGGGCTCCTTGGGGCCGGTGGGAGGTTTTAAGGGCGTCCCATTGGCGAAAGAGTGAAAACGGCAGTTTTTTGGCGATTTTCCGTGGGTGTTAGCCCACGGATCGCTGGGTGGGCGCTGGCTCCGAAAATTATTTTGGGCCGAGCCCCTCGGGGGCGTCCCTGACGAGCTGTTAAGCGGATCCATGGGCTCCTTGGGGCCGGTGGGAGGTTTTAAGGGCGTCCCAGAGGCGAAAGAGTGAAAACGGCAGTTTTTTGGCGATTTTCCGTGGGTGTTAGCCCACGGATCGCTGGGTGGGCGCTGGCTCCGGAAATTATTTTGGGCCGAGCCCCTCGGGGGCATCCCTGACGAGCTGTTAAGCGGATCCATGGGCTCCTTGGGGACGGTGGGAGGTTTTAAGGGCGTCCCAGAGGCGAAAGAGTGAAAACGGCAGTTTTTTGGCGATTTTCCGTGGGTGTTAGCCCACGGATCGCTGGGTGGGCGCTGGCTCCGGAAATTATTTTGGGCCGAGCCCCTCGGGGGCGTCCCTGACGAGCTGTTAAGCGGATCCATGGGCTCCTTGGGGCCGGTGGGAGGTTTTAAGGGCGTCCCAGAGGCGAAAGAGTGAAAACGGCAGTTTTTTGGCGATTTTCCGCGGGTGTTAGCCCACGGATCGCTGGGTGGGCGCTGGATCCGAAAATTATTTTGGGCCGAGCCCCTCGGGGGCGTCCCTGACGAGCTGTTAAGCGGATCCATGGGCTCCTTGGGGCCGGTGGGAGGTTTTAAGGACGTCGCAGAGGCGAAAGAGTGAAAACGGCAGTTTTTTGGCAATTTTCCGTGGGTGTTAGCCCACGGATCGCTGGGTGGGCGCTGGCTCCGGAAATTATTTTAGGCCGAGCCCCTCGGGGGCGTCCCTGACGAGCTGTTAAGCGGATCCATGGGCTCCTTGGGGCCGGTGGGAGGTTTTAAGGGCGTCCCAGAGGCGAAAGAGTGAAAACGGCAGTTTTTTGGCGATTTTCCGTGGGTGTTAGCCCACGGATCGCTGGGTGGGCGCTGGATCCGGAAATTATTTTGGGCCGAGCCCCTCGGGGGCGTCCCTGACGAGCTGTTAAGCGGATCCATGGGCTCCTTGGGGCCGGTGGGAGGTTTTAAGGGCGTCGCAGAGGCGAAAGAGTGAAAACGGCAGTTTTTTGGCAATTTTCCGTGGGTGTTAGCCCACGGATCGCTGGGTGGGCGCTGGATCCGGAAATTATTTTAGGCCGAGCCCCTCGGGGGCGTCCCTGACGAGCTGTTAAGCGGATCCATGGGCTCCTTGGGGCCGGTGGGAGGTTTTAAGGGCGTCCCAGAGGCGAAAGAGTGAAAACGGCAGTTTTTTGGCGATTTTCCGTGGGTGTTAGCCCACGGATCGCTGGGTGGGCGCTGGATCCGGAAATTATTTTGGGCCGAGCCCCTCGGGGGCGTCCCTGACGAGCTGTTAAGCGGATCCATGGGCTCCTTGGGGCCGGTGGGAGGTTTTAAGGGCGTCGCAGAGGCGAAAGAGTGAAAACGGCAGTTTTTTGGCAATTTTCCGTGGGTGTTAGCCCACGGATCGCTGGGTGGGCGCTGGCTCCGAAAATTATTTTAGGCCGAGCCCCTCCGGGACATCCCTGACGAGCTGTTAAGCGGATCCATGGGCTCCTTGGGGCCGGTGGGAGGTTTTAAGGGCGTCCCAGAGGCGAAAGAGTGAAAACGGCAGTTTTTTGGCGATTTTCCGTGGGTGTTAGCCCACGGATCGCTGGGTGGGCGCTGGCTCCGGAAATTATTTTGGGCCGAGCCCCTCGAGGGCGTCCCTGACGAGATGTTAAGCGGATCCATGGGCTCCTTGGGGCCGGTGGGAGGTTTTAAGGGCGTCCCAGAGGCGAAAGAGTGAAAACGGCAGTTTTGTGGCGATTTTCCGTGGGTGTTAGCCCACGGATCGCTGGGTGGGCGCTGGCTCCGGAAATTATTTTGGGCCGAGCCCCTCGGGGGCGTCCCTGACGAGCTGTTAAGCAGATCCATGGGCTCCTTGGGGCCGGTGGGAGGTTTTAAGGGCGTCGCAGAGGCGAAAGAGTGAAAACGGCAGTGTTTTGGCGATTTTCCGTGGGTGGGCGCTGGCTCCGGAAATTATTTTGGGCCGAGCCCCTCGGGGGCATCCCTGACGAGCTGTTAAGAGGATCCATGGGCTCCTTGGGGCCGGTGGGAGGTTTTAAGGGCGTCCCAGAGGCGAAAGAGTGAAAACGGCAGTTTTTTGGCAATTTTCCGTGGGTGTTAGCCCACGGATCGCTGGGTGGGCGCTGGCTCCGTAAATTATTTTGGGCCGAGCCCCTCGGGGGCATCCCTGACGAGCTGTTAAGCGGATCCATGGTCTCCTTGGGGCCGGTGGGAGGTTTTAAGGGCGTCCCAGAGGCGAAAGAGTGAAAACGGCAGTTTTTTGGCGATTTTCCGTGGGTGTTAGCCCACGGATCGCTGGGTGGGCGCTGGCTCCGGAAATTATTTTGGACCGAGCCCCTCGGGGGCATCCCTGACGAGCTGTTAAGAGGATCCATGGGCTCCTTGGGGCCGGTGGGAGGTTTTAAGGGCGTCCCAGAGGCGAAAGAGTGAAAACGGCAGTTTTTTGGCGATTTTCCGTCGGTGTTAGCCCACGGATCGCTGGGTGGGCGCTGGCTCCGGAAATTATTTTGGGCCGAGCCCCTCGGGGGCATCCCTGACGAGCTGTTAAGCGGATCCATGGGCTCCTTGGGGCCGGTGGGAGGTTTTAAGGGCGTCCCATTGGCGAAAGAGTGAAAACGGCAGTTTTTTGGCGATTTTCCGTGGGTGTTAGCCCACGGATCGCTGGGTGGGCGCTGGCTCCGAAAATTATTTTGGGCCGAGCCCCTCGGGGGCAACCCTGACAAGCTGTTAAGAGGATCCATGGGCTCCTTGGGGCCGGTGGGAGGTTTTAAGGGCGTCCCAGAGGCGAAAGAGTGAAAACGGCAGTTTTTTGGCGATTTTCCGTGGGTGTTAGCCCACGGATCGCTGGGTGGGCGCTGGCTCCGGAAATTATTTTGGGCCGAGCCCCTCGGGGGCGTCCTTGACGAGCTGTTAAGCGGATCCATGGTCTCCTTGGGTCCGGTGGGAGGTTTTAAGGGCGTCCCAGAGGCGAAAGAGTGAAAACGGCAGTTTTTTGGCGATTTTCCGTGGGTGTTAGCCCACGGATCGCTGGGTGGGCGCTGGCTCCGGAAATTATTTTGGGCCGAGCCCCTCGGGGGCGTCCCTGACGAGCTGTTAAGCGGATCCATGGGCTCCTTGGGGACGGTGGGAGGTTTTAAGGGCGTCCCAGAGGCGAAAGAGTGAAAACGGCAGTTTTTTGGCAATTTTCCGTGGGTGTTAGCCCACGGATCGCTGGGTGGGCGCTGGCTCCGGAAATTATTTTAGGCCGAGCCCCTCGGGGGCGTCCCTGACGAGCTGTTAAGCGGATCCATGGGCTCCTTGGGGCCGGTGGGAGGTTTTAAGGGCGTCCCATTGGCGAAAGAGTGAAAACGGCAGTTTTTTGGCAATTTTCCGTGGGTGTTAGCCCACGGATCGCTGGGTGGGCGCTGGCTCCGGAAATTATTTTGGGCCGAGCCCCTCGGGGGCATCCCTGACGAGCTGTTAAGCGGATCCATGGTCTCCTTGGGGCCGGTGGGAGGTTTTAAGGGCGTCCCATTGGCGAAAGAGTGAAAACGGCAGTTTTTTGGCGATTTTCCGTGGGTGTTAGCCCACGGATCGCTGGGTGGGCGCTGGCTCCGAAAATTATTTTGGGCCGAGCCCCTCGGGGGCAACCCTGACAAGCTGTTAAGAGGATCCATGGGCTCTTTGGGGCCGGTGGGAGGTTTTAAGGGCGTCCCAGAGGCGAAAGAGTGAAAACGGCAGTTTTTTGGCGATTTTCCGTGGGTGTTAGCCCACGGATCGCTGGGTGGGCGCTGGCTTCGGAAATTATTTTGGGCCGAGCCCCTCGGGGGCATCCCTGACGAGCTGTTAAGCGGATCCATGGGCTCCTTGGGGCCGGTGGGAGGTTTTAAGAGCGTCCCAGAGGCGAAAGAGTGAAAACGATAGTTTTTCGGCGATTTTCCGTGGGTGTTAGCCCACGGATCGCTGGGTGGGCGCTGGATCCGGAAATTATTTTAGGCCGAGCCCCTCGGGGGCATCCTTGACGAGCTGTTAAGCAGATACATGGGCTCCTTGGGGCCGGTGGGAGGTTTTAAGAGCGTCCCAGAGGCGAAAGAGTGAAAACGATAGTTTTTTGGCGATTTTCCGTGGGTGTTAGCCCACGGATCGCTGGGTGGGCGCTGGATCCGGAAATTATTTTGGGCCGAGCCCCTCGGGGGCGTCCCTGACGAGCTGTTAAGCGGATCCATGGGCTCCTTGGGGCCGGTGGGAGGTTTTAAGGGCGTCGCAGAGGCGAAAGAGTGAAAACGGCAGTTTTTTGGCAATTTTCCGTGGGTGTTAGCCCACGGATCGCTGGGTGGGCGCTGGCTCCGAAAATTATTTTAGGCCGAGCCCCTCGGGGGCGTCCCTGACGAGCTGTTAAGCGGATCCATGGTCTCCTTGGGGCCGGTGGGAGGTTTTAAGGGCGTCCCAGAGGCGAAAGAGTGAAAACGGCAGTTTTTTGGCGATTTTCCGTGGGTGTTAGCCCACGGATCGCTGGGTGGGCGCTGGCTACGGAAATTATTTTGGGCCGAGCCCCTCGGGGGCGTCCCTGACAAGCTTTTAAGCGGATCCATGGGCTCCTTGGGGCCGGTGGGAGGTTTTAAGGGCGTCCCAGAGCCGAAATAGTGAAAACGGCAGTTTTGTGGCGATTTTCCGTGGGTGTTAGCCCACGGATCGCTGGGTGGGCGCTGGCTCCGGAAATTATTTTGGGTCGAGCCCCTCGGGGGCGTCCCTGACGAGCTGTTAAGCAGATCCATGGGCTCCTTGGGGCCGGTGGGAGGTTTTAAGGGCGTCGCAGAGGCGAAAGAGTGAAAACGGCAGTTTTTTGGCGATTTTCCGTGGGTGTTAGCCCACGGATCGCTGGGTGGGCGCTGGCTCCGGAAATTATTTTGGGCCGAGCCCCTCGGGGGCGTCCCTGACGAGCTGTTAAGAGGATCCATGGGCTCCTTGGGGCCGGTGGGAGGTTTTAAGGGCGTCCCAGAGGCGAAAGAGTGAAAACGGCAGTTTTTTGGCGATTTTCCGTGGGTGTTAGCCCACGGATCGCTGGGTGGGCGCTGGCTCCGAAAATTATTTTGGGCCGAGCCCCTCGGGGGCGTCCCTGACGAGCTGTTAAGCGGATCCATGGGCTCCTTGGGGCCGGTGGGAGGTTTTAAGGGCGTCCCAGAGGCGAAAGAGTGAAAACGGCAGTTTTTTGGAGATTTTCCGTGGGTGTTAGCCCACGGATCGCTGGGTGGGCGCTGGCTCCGGAAATTATTTTGGGCCGAGCCCCTCGGGGGCATCCCTGACGAGCTGTTAAGAGGATCCATGGGCTCCATGGGGCCGGTGGGAGGTTTTAAGGGCGTCCCAGAGGCGAAAGAGTGAAAACGGCAGTTTTTTGGCGATTTTCCGTGGGTGTGAGCCCACGGATCGCTGGGTGGGCGCTGGCTCCGGAAATTATTTTGGGCCGAGCCCCTCGGAGGCGTCCCTGACGAGCTGTTAAGCGGATCCATGGGCTCCTTGGGGCCGGTGGGAGGTTTTAAGGGCGTCCCAGAGGCGAAAGAGTGAAAATGGCAGTTTTTTGGCGATTTTCCGTGGGTGTTAGCCCACGGATCGCTGGGTGGGCGCTGGCTCCGGAAATTATTTTGGTCCGAGCCCCTCGGGGGCGTCCCTGACGAGCTGTTAAGCGGATCCATGGGCTCCTTGGGGACGGTGGGAGGTTTTAAGGGCGTCCCAGAGGCGAAAGAGTGAAAACGGCAGTTTTTTGGCAATTTTCCGTGGGTGTTAGCCCACGGATCGCTGGGTGGGCGCTGGCTCCGGAAATTATTTTGGGCCGAGCCCCTCGGGGGCGTCCCTGACGAGCTGTTAAGCGGATCCATGGGCTCCTTGGGGCCGGTGGGAGGTTTTAAGGGCGTCGCAGAGGCGAAAGAGTGAAAACGGCAGTTTTTTGGCAATTTTCCGTGGGTGTTAACCCACGGATCGCTGGGTGGGCGCTGGCTCCGGAAATTATTTTAGGCCTAGCCCCTCGGGGGCGTCCCTGGAGAGCCGTTAAGCGGATCCATGGGCTCCTTGGGGCCGGTGGGAGGTTTTAAGGGCGTCCCAGAGGCAAAAGAGTGAAAACGGCAGTTTTTTGGCGATTTTCCGTGGGTGTTAGCCCACGGATCGCTGGGTGGGCGCTGGCTCCGGAAATTATTTTGGGCCGAGCCCCTCGGGGGCGTCTCTGACGAGCTGTTAAGCGGATCCATGGGCTCCTTGGGGCCGGTGGGAGGTTTTAAGGGCGTCCCAGAGGCGAAAGAGTGAAAACGGCAGTTTTTTGGCGATTTTCCGTGGGTGTTAGCCCACGGATCGCTGGGTGGGCGCTGGCTCCGGAAATTATTTTGGGCCGAGCCCCTCGGGGACGTCCCTGACGAGCTGTTAAGAGGATCCATGGGCTCCTTGGGGCCGGTGGGAGGTTTTAAGGGCGTCCCAGAGGCGAAAGAGTGAGAACGGCAGTTTTTTGGCGATTTTCCGTGGGTGTTAGCCCACGGATCGCTGGGTGGGCGCTGGCTTTGGAAATTATTTTGGGCCGAGCCCCTCGGGGGCGTCCCTAACGAGCTGTTAAGCGGATCCATGGGCTCCTTGGGGCCGGTGGGAGGTTTTAAGGGTGTCCCAGAGCCGAAAGAGTGAAAACGGCAGTTTTTTGGCGATTTTCCGTGGGTGTTAGCCCACGGATCGCTGGGTGGGCGCTGGCTCCAGAAATTATTTTGGGCCGATCCCCTCGGGGGCATCCCTGACGAGCTGTTAAGCGGATCCATGGGCTCCTTGGGGCCGGTGGGAGGTTTTAAGGGCGTCCCAGAGGCGAAAGAGTGAAAACGGCAGTTTTTTGGAGATTTTCCGTGGGTGTTAGCCCACGGATCGCTGGGTGGGCGCTGGCTCCGGAAATTATTTTGGGCCGACCCCCTCGGGGGCGTCCCTGACGAGCTGTTAAGCGGATCCATGGGCTCCTTGGGGCCGGTGGGAGGTTTTAAGGGCGTCGCAGAGGCGAAAGAGTGAAAACGGCAGTTTTTTGGCGATTTTCCGTGGGTGTTAGCCCACGGATCGCTGGGTGGGCGCTGGCTCCGGAAATTATTTTGGGACGAGCCCCTCGGGGGCGTCCCTGACGAGCTGTTAAGCGGATCCATGGGCTCCTTGGGGCCGGTGGGAGGTTTTAAGGGCGTCGCAGAGGCGAAAGAGTGAAAACGGCAGTTTTTTGGCGATTTTCCGTGGGTGTTAGCCCACGGATCGCTGGGTGGGCGCTGGCTCCGAAAATTATTTTGGGCCGAGCCCCTCGGGGGCATCCCTGACGAGCTGTTAAGCGGATCCATGGGCTCCTTGGGGCCGGTGAGAGGTTTTAAGGGCATCACAGAGGCGAAAGAGTGAAAACGGCAGTTTTTTGGCGATTTTCCGTGGGTGTTAGCCCACGGATCGCTGGGTGGGCGCTGGCTTCGGAAATTATTTTGGGCCGAGCCCCTCGGGGGCGTCCCTGACGAGCTGTTAAGCGCATCCATGGGGTCCTTGGGGCCGGTGGGAGGTTTTAAGGGCGTCCCAGAGGCGAAAGAGTGAAAACGGCAGTTTTTTGGCGATTTTCCGTGGGTGTTAGCCCACGGATCGCTGGGTGGGCGCTGGCTCCGGAAATTATTTTGGGCCGAGCCCCTCGGGGGCGTCCCTGATGAGCTGTTAAGAGGATCCATGGGCTCCTTGGGGCCGGTGGGAGGTTTTAAGGGCGTCCCAGAGGCGAAAGAGTGAAAACGGCAGTTTTTTGGCGATTTTCCGTGGGTGTTAGCCCACGGATCGCTGGGTGGGCGCTGGCTCCGGAAATTATTTTGGGCCAAGCCCCTCGGGGGCGTCCCTGACGAGCTGTTAAGCGGATCCATGGGCTCCTTGGGGCCGGTGGGAGGTTTTAAGGGCGTCCCAGAGGCAAAAGAGTGAAAACGGCAGTTTTTTGGCGATTTTCCGTGGGTGTTAGCCCACGGATCGCTGGGTGGGCGCTGGCTCCGGAAATTATTTTGGGCCGAGCCCCTCGGGGGCGTCCCTGACGAGCTGTTAAGCGGATCCATGGGCTCCTTGGGGCCGGTGGGAGGTTTTAAGGGCGTCCCAGAGGCGAAAGAGTGAAAACGGCAGTTTTTTGGTGATTTTCCGTGGGTGTTAGCCCACGGATCGCTGGGTGGGCGCTGGCTCCGGAAATTATTTTAGGCCGAGCCCCTCGGGGGCATCCCTAACGAGCTGTTAAGCGGATCCATGGGCTCCTTGGGGTCGGTGAGAGGTTTTAAGGGCGTCGCAGAGGCGAAAGAGTGAAAACGGCAGTTTTTTGGCGATTTTCCGTGGGTGTTAGCCCACGGATCGCTGGGTGGGCGCTGGCTCCGGAAATTATTTTGGGCCGAGCCCCTCGGGGGCGTCCCTGACGAGCTGTTAAGCGGATCCATGGGCTCCTTGGGGCCGGTGGGAGGTTTTAAGGGCGTCCCAGAGGCGAAAGAGTGAAAACGGCAGTTTATTGGCGATTTTCCGTGGGTGTTAGCCCACGGATCGCTGGGTGGGCGCTGGCTCCGGAAATTATTTTGGGTCGAGCCCCTCGGGGGCATCCCTGACGAGCTGTTAAGCAGATCCATGGGCTCCTTGGGGCCGGTGGGAGGTTTGAAAGGCGTCCCAGAGGCGAAAGAGTGAAAACGGCAGTTTTTTGGCGATTTTCCGTGGGTGTTAGCCCACGGATCGCTGGGTGGGCGCTGGCTCCGGAAATTATTTTGGGCCGAGCCCCTCGGGGGCGTCCCTGACGAGCTGTTAAGCGGATCCATGGGCTCCTTGGGGCCGGTGGGAGGTTTTAAGGGCGTCCCAGAGGCAAAAGAGTGAAAACGGCAGTTTTTTGGCGATTTTCCGTGGGTGGTAGCCCACGAATCGCTGGGTGGGCGCTGGCTCCGGAAATTATTTTGGGCCGAGCCCCTCGGGGGCATCCCTGACGAGCTGTTAAGCGGATGCATGGGCTCCTTGGGGCCGGTGGGAGGTTTTAAGGGCGTCGCAGAGGCGAAAGAGTGAAAACGGCAGTTTTTTGGCGATTTTCCGTGGGTGTTAGCCCACGGATAGCTGGGTGGGCGCTGGCTCCGGAAATTATTTTGGACCGATCCCCTCGGGGGCGTCCCTGACGATCTGTTAAACGGATCCATGGGCTCCTTGGGGCCGATGGGAGGTTTTAAGGGCATCTCAGAGGCGAAAGAGTGAAAACGGCAGTTTTTTGGCGATTTTCCGTGGGTGTTAGCCCATGGATCGCTGGGTGGGCGCTGGCTCCGGAAATTATTTTGGGCCGAGCCCCTCGGGGGCATCCCTGACGAGCTGTTAAGCGGATCCATGGGCTCCTTGGGGCCGGTGGGAGGTTTTAAGGGCGTCCCAGAGGCGAAAGAGTGAAAACGGCAGTTTTTTGGCGATTTTCCGTGGGTGTTAGCCCACGGATCGCTGGGTGGGCGCTGGCTCTGGAAATTACTTTGGGCCGAGCCCCTCGGGGGAGTCCCTGACGAGCTGTTAAGTGAATCCATGGGCTCCTTGGGGCCGGTGGGAGGTTTTAAGGGCGTCGCAGAGGCGAAAGAGTGAAAACGGCAGTTTTTTGGCGATTTTCCGTGGGTGTTAGCCCACGGATCGCTGGGTGGGCGCTGGCTCCGGAAATTATTTTGGGCCGAGCCCCTCGGGGGCGTCCCTGACGAGCTGTTAAGCGGATCCATGGGCTCCTTGGGGCCGGTGGGAGGTTTTAAGGGTGTCCCAGAGCCGAAAGAGTGAAAACGGCAGTTTTTTGGCGATTTTCCGTGGGTGTTAGCCCACGGATCGCTGGGTGGGCGCTGGCTCCGGAAATTATTTTGGGCCGAGCCCCTCGGGGGCGTCCCTGACGAGCTTTTAAGCGGATCCATGGGCTCCTTGGGGCCGGTGGGAGGTTTTAAGGGCGTCCCAAAGGCGAAAGAGTGAAAACGGCAGTTTTTTGGTGATTTTCCGTGGGTGTTAGCCCACGGATCGCTGGGTGGGCGCTGGCTCCGGAAATTATTTTAGGCCGAGCCCCTCGGGGGCATCCCTAACGAGCTGTTAAGCGGATCCATGGGCTCCTTGGGGTCGGTGAGAGGTTTTAAGGGCGTCGCAGAGGCGAAAGAGTGAAAACGGCAGTTTTTTGGCGATTTTCCGTGGGTGTTAGCCCACGGATCGCTGGGTGGGCGCTGGCTCCGGAAATTATTTTGGGCCGAGCCCCTCGGGGGCGTCCCTGACGAGCTGTTAAGCGGATCCATGGGCTCCTTGGGGCCGGTGGGATGTTTTAAGGGCGTCCCAGAGGCGAAAGAGTGAAAACGGCAGTTTATTGGCGATTTTCCGTGGGTGTTAGCCCACGGATCGCTGGGTGGGCGCTGGCTCCGGAAATTATTTTGGGTCGAGCCCCTCGGGGGCATCCCTGACGAGCTGTTAAGCAGATCCATGGGCTCCTTGGGGCCGGTGGGAGGTTTTAAAGGCGTCCCAGAGGCGAAAGAGTGAAAACGGCAGTTTTTTGGCGATTTTCCGTGGGTGTTAGCCCACGGATCGCTGGGTGGGCGCTGGCTCCGGAAATTATTTTGGGCCGAGCCCCTCGGGGGCGTCCCTGACGAGCTGTTAAGCGGATCCATGGGCTCCTTGGGGCCGGTGGGAGGTTTTAAGGGCGTCCCAGAGGCAAAAGAGTGAAAACGGCAGTTTTTTGGCGATTTTCCGTGGGTGGTAGCCCACGAATCGCTGGGTGGGCGCTGGCTCCGGAAATTATTTTGGGCCGAGCCCCTCGGGGGCATCCCTGACGAGCTGTTAAGCGGATGCATGGGCTCCTTGGGGCCGGTGGGATGTTTTAAGGGCGTCGCAGAGGCGAAAGAGTGAAAACGGCAGTTTTTTGGCGATTTTCCGTGGGTGTTAGCCCACGGATCGCTGGGTGGGCGCTGGCTCCGGAAATTATTTTGGGCCGATCCCCTCGGGGGCGTCCCTGACGATCTGTTAAACGGATCCATGGGCTCCTTGGGGCCGATGGGAGGTTTTAAGGGCATCTCAGAGGCGAAAGAGTGAAAACGGCAGTTTTTTGGCGATTTTCCGTGGGTGTTAGCCCATGGATCGCTGGGTGGGCGCTGGCTCCGGAAATTATTTTGGGCCGAGCCCCTCGGGGGCATCCCTGACGAGCTGTTAAGCGGATCCATGGGCTCCTTGGGGCCGGTGAGAGGTTTTAAGGGCGTCGCAGAGGCGAAAGAGTGAAAACGGCAGTTTTTTGGCGATTTTCCGTGGGTGTTAGCCCACGGATCGCTGGGTGGGCGCTGGCTCCGAAAATTATTTTTGGCCGAGCCCCTCGAGGGCATCCCTGACGAGCTGTTAAGAGGATCCATGGGCTCCTTGGGGCCGGTGGGAGGTTTTAAGGGCGTCCCAGAGGCGAAAGAGTGAAAACGGCAGTTTTTTGGCGATTTTCCGTGGGTGTTAGCCCACGGATCGCTGGGTGGGCGCTGGCTCTGGAAATTACTTTGGGCCGAGCCCCTCGGGGGAGTCCCTGACGAGCTGTTAAGTGAATCCATGGGCTCCTTGGGGCCGGTGGGAGGTTTTAAGGGCGTCGCAGAGGCGAAAGAGTGAAAACGGCAGTTTTTTGGCGATTTTCCGTGGGTGTTAGCCCACGGATCGCTGGGTGGGCGCTGGCTCCGGAAATTATTTTGGGCCGAGCCCCTCGGGGGCGTCCCTGACGAGCTGTTAAGCGGATCCATGGGCTCCTTGGGGCCGGTGGGAGGTTTTAAGGGTGTCCCAGAGCCGAAAGAGTGAAAACGGCAATTTTTTGGCGATTTTCCGTGGGTGTTAGCCCACGGATCGCTGGGTGGGCGCTGGCTCCGGAAATTATTTTGGGCCGATCCCCTCGGGGGCATCCCTAACGAGCTGTTAAGCGGATCCATGGGCTCCTTGGGGCCGGTGGGAGGTTTTAAGGGCGTCCCAGAGGCGAAAGAGTGAAAACAGCAGTTTTTTGGAGATTTTCCGTGGGTGTTAGCCCACGGATCGCTGGGTGGGCGCTGGCCCAGGAAATTATTTTGGGCCGACCCCCTCGGGGGCATCCCTGACGAGCTGTTAAGCGGATCCATGGGCTCCTTGGGGCCGGTGGGAGGTTTTAAGGGCGTCGCAGAGGCGAAAGAGTGAAAACGGCAGTTTTTTGGCGATTTTCCGTGGGTGTTAGCCCACGGATCGCTGGGTGGGCGCTGGCTCCGGAAATTATTTTGGGCCGAGCCCCTCGGGGGCGTCCCTGACGAGCTGTTAAGTGGATCCATGGGCTCCTTGGGGCCGGTGGGAGGTTTTAAGGGCGTCCCAGAGGCGAAAGAGTGAAAACGGCAGTTTTTTGGCGATTTTCCGTGGATGTTAGCCCACGGATCGCTGGGTGGGCGCTGGCTCCGAAAATTATTTTGGGCCGAGCCCTTCGGGGGCGTCCCTGACGAGCTGTTAAGAGGATCCATGGGCTCCTTGGGGCCGGTGGGAGGTTTTAAGGGCGTCTCAGAGGTGAAAGAGTGAAAACGGCAGTTTTTTGGCGATTTTCCGTGGGTGTTAGCCCACGGATCGCTGGGTGGGCGCTGGCTCTGGAAATTATTTTGGGCCGAGCCCCTCGGGGGCGTCCCTGACGAGCTGATAAGCGGATTCATGGGCTCCTTGGGGCCGTTGGGAGGTTTTAAGGGCGTCGCAGAGGCGAAAGAGTGAAAACGACAGTTTTTTGGCGATTTTCCGTGGGTGTTAGCCCACGGATCGCTGGGTGGGCGCTGGCTCCGGAAATTATTTTGGGCCGAGCCCCTCGGGGGCATCCCTGACGAGCTGTTAAGCGGATCCATGGGCTCCTTGGGGCCGGTGGGAGGTTTTAAGGGCGTCCCAGAGGCGAAAGAGTGAAAACGGCAGTTTTTTGGCGATTTTCCGTGGGTGTTAGCCCACGGATCGCTGGGTGGGCGCTGGCTCCGGAAATTATTTTGGGCCGAGCCCCTCGGGGGCATCCCTGACGAGCTGTTAAGCGGATCCATGGGCTCCTTGGGGCCGGTGGGAGGTTTTAAGGGCGTCCCAGAGGCGAAAGAGTGAAAACGGCAGTTTTTTGGCGATTTTCCGTGGGTGTTAGCCCACGGATCGCTGGGTGGGCGCTGGCTCCGGAAATTATTTTGGGCCGAGCCCCTCGGGGGCGTCCCTGACGAGCTGTTAAGCGGATCCATGGGCTCCTTGGGGCCGGTGGGAGGTTTTAAGGGCGTCGCAGAGGCAAAAGAGTGAAAACGGCAGTTTTTTGGCGATTTTCCATGGGTGTTAGCCCACGGATCGCTGGGTGGGCGCTGGCTCCGGAAATTATTTTGGGCCGAGCCCCTCGGGGGCGTCCCTGACGAGCTGTTAAGCGGATCCATGGGCTCCTTGGGGCCGGTGGGAGGTTTTAAGGGTGTCCCAGAGCCGAAAGAGTGAAAACGGCAATTTTTTGGCGATTTTCCGTGGGTGTTAGCCCACGGATCGCTGGGTGGGCGCTGGCTCCGGAAATTATTTTGGGCCGATCCCCTCGGGGGCATCCCTAACGAGCTGTTAAGCGGATCCATGGGCTCCTTGGGGCCGGTGGGAGGTTTTAAGGGCGTCCCAGAGGCGAAAGAGTGAAAACAGCAGTTTTTTGGAGATTTTCCGTGGGTGTTAGCCCACGGATCGCTGGGTGGGCGCTGGCCCAGGAAATTATTTTGGGCCGACCCCCTCGGGGGCATCCCTGACGAGCTGTTAAGCGGATCCATGGGCTCCTTGGGGCCGGTGGGAGGTTTTAAGGGCGTCGCAGAGGCGAAAGAGTGAAAACGGCAGTTTTTTGGCGATTTTCCGTGGGTGTTAGCCCACGGATCGCTGGGTGGGCGCTGGCTCCGGAAATTATTTTGGGCCGAGCCCCTCGGGGGCGTCCCTGACGAGCTGTTAAGTGGATCCATGGGCTCCTTGGGGCCGGTGGGAGGTTTTAAGGGCGTCCCAGAGGCGAAAGAGTGAAAACGGCAGTTTTTTGGCGATTTTCCGTGGATGTTAGCCCACGGATCGCTGGGTGGGCGCTGGCTCCGAAAATTATTTTGGGCCGAGCCCTTCGGGGGCGTCCCTGACGAGCTGTTAAGAGGATCCATGGGCTCCTTGGGGCCGGTGGGAGGTTTTAAGGGCGTCTCAGAGGTGAAAGAGTGAAAACGGCAGTTTTTTGGCGATTTTCCGTGGGTGTTAGCCCACGGATCGCTGGGTGGGCGCTGGCTCTGGAAATTATTTTGGGCCGAGCCCCTCGGGGGCGTCCCTGACGAGCTGATAAGCGGATTCATGGGCTCCTTGGGGCCGTTGGGAGGTTTTAAGGGCGTCGCAGAGGCGAAAGAGTGAAAACGACAGTTTTTTGGCGATTTTCCGTGGGTGTTAGCCCACGGATCGCTGGGTGGGCGCTGGCTCCGGAAATTATTTTGGGCCGAGCCCCTCGGGGGCATCCCTGACGAGCTGTTAAGCGGATCCATGGGCTCCTTGGGGCCGGTGGGAGGTTTTAAGGGCGTCCCAGAGGCGAAAGAGTGAAAACGGCAGTTTTTTGGCGATTTTCCGTGGGTGTTAGCCCACGGATCGCTGGGTGGGCGCTGGCTCCGGAAATTATTTTGGGCCGAGCCCCTCGGGGGCATCCCTGACGAGCTGTTAAGCGGATCCATGGGCTCCTTGGGGCCGGTGGGAGGTTTTAAGGGCGTCCCAGAGGCGAAAGAGTGAAAACGGCAGTTTTTTGGCGATTTTCCGTGGGTGTTAGCCCACGGATCGCTGGGTGGGCGCTGGCTCCGGAAATTATTTTGGGCCGAGCCCCTCGGGGGCGTCCCTGACGAGCTGTTAAGCGGATCCATGGGCTCCTTGGGGCCGGTGGGAGGTTTTAAGGGCGTCGCAGAGGCAAAAGAGTGAAAACGGCAGTTTTTTGGCGATTTTCCATGGGTGTTAGCCCACGGATCGCTGGGTGGGCGCTGGCTCCGGAAATTATTTTGGGCCGAGCCCCTCGGGGGCGTCCCTGACGAGCTGTTAAGCGGATCCATGGGCTCCTTGGGGCCTTTGGGAGGTTTTGAGGGCGTCCTTGAGGCGAAAGAGTGAAAACGGCAGTTTTTTGGCGATTTTTCGTGGGTGTTAGCCCACGAATCGCTGGGGGGGCGCTGGCTCCGGAAATTATTTTGGGCCGAGCCCCTCGGGGGCATCCCTGACGAGCTGTTAAGCGGATCCATGGGCTCCTTGGGGCCTTTGGGAGGTTTTGAGGGCGTCCCAGAGGCGAAAGAGTGAAAACGGCAGTTTTTTGGCGATTTTTCGTGGGTGTCAGCCCACGGATCGCTGGGGGGGCGCTGGCTCCGGAAATTATTTTGGGCCGAGCCCCTCGGGGGCATCCCTGACGAGCTGTTAAGCGGATCCATGGGCTCCTTGGGGCCTTTGGGAGGTTTTGAGGGCGTCCCAAAGGCGAAAGAGTGAAAACGGCAGTTTTTTGGCGATTTTTCGTGGGTGTTAGCCCACGGATCGCTGGGGGGGCGCTGGCTCCGGAAATTATTTTGGGCCGAGCCCCTCGGGGGCGTCCCTGACGAGCTGTTAAGCGGATCCATGGGCTCCTTGGGGCCTTTGGGAGGTTTTGAGGGCGTCCCAGAGGCGAAAGAGTGAAAACGGCAGTTTTTTGGCGATTTTTCGTGGGTGTTAGCCCACGGATCGCTGGGGGGGCGCTGGCTTCGGAAATTATTTTGGGCCGAACCCCTCGGGGGCGTCCCTGACGAGCTGTTAAGCGGATCCATGGGCTCCTTGGGGCCTTTGGGAGGTTTTGAGGGCGTCCCAGAGGCGAAAGAGTGAAAACGGCAGTTTTTTGGCGATTTTTCGTGGGTGTTAGCCCACGGATCGCTGGGGGGGCGCTGGCTCCGGAAATTATTTTGGGCCGAGCCCCTCGGGGGCGTCCCTGACGAGCTGTTAAGCGGATCCATGGGCTCCTTGGGGCCTTTGGGAGGTTTTGAGGGCGTCCCAGAGGCGAAAGAGTGAAAACGGCAGTTTTTTGGCGATTTTTCGTGGGTGTTAGCCCACGGATCGCTGGGGGGGCGCTGGCTCCGGAAATTATTTTGGGCCGAGCCCCTCGGGGGCGTCCCTGACGAGCTGTTAAGCGGATCCATGGGCTCCTTGGGGCCTTTGGGAGGTTTTGAGGGCGTCCCAGAGGCGAAAGAGTGAAAACGGCAGTTTTTTGGCGATTTTTCGTGGGTGTTAGCCCACGGATCGCTGGGGGGGCGCTGGCTCCGGAAATTATTTTGGGCCGAGCCCCTCGGGGGCGTCCCTGACGAGCTGTTAAGCGGATCCATGGGCTCCTTGGGGCCTTTGGGAGGTTTTGAGGGCGTCCCAGAGGCGAAAGAGTGAAAACGGCAGTTTTTTGGCGATTTTTCGAGGGTGTTAGCCCACGGATCGCTGGGGGGGCGCTGGCTCCGGAAATTATTTTGGGCCGAGCCCCTCGGCGGCGTCCCTGACGAGCTGTTAAGCGGATCCATGGGCTCCTTGGGGCCTTTGGGAGGTTTTGATGGCGTCCCAGAGGCGAAAGAGTGAAAACGGCAGTTTTTTGGCGATTTTTCGTGGGTGTTAGCCCACGGATCGCTGGGGGGGCGCTGGCTCCGGAAATTATTTTGGGCCGAGCCCCTCGGGGGCGTCCCTGACGAGCTGTTAAGCGGATCCATGGGCTCCTTGGGGCCTTTGGGAGGTTTTGAGGGCGTCCCAGAGGCGAAAGAGTGAAAACGGCAGTTTTTTGGCGATTTTTCGTGGGTGTTAGCCCACGGATCACTGGGGGGGCGCTGGCTCCGGAAATTATTTTGGGCCGAGCCCCTCGGGGGCGTCCCTGACGAGCTGTTAAGCGGATCCATGGGCTCCTTGGGGCCTTTGGGAGGTTTTGAGGGCGTCCCAGAGGCGAAAGAGTGAAAACGGCAGTTTTTTGGCGATTTTTCGTGGGTGTTAGCCCACGGATCGCTGGGGGGGCGCTGGCTCCGGAAATTATTTTGGGCCGAGCCCCTCGGGGGCATCCCTGACGAGCTGTTAAGCGGATCCATGGGCTCCTTGGGGCCTTTGGGAGGTTTTGAGGTCGTCCCAGAGGCGAAAGAGTGAAAACGGCAGTTTTTTGGCGATTTTTCGTGGGTGTTAGCCCACGGATCGCTGGGGGGGCGCTGGCTCCGGAAATTATTTTGGGCCGAGCCCCTCGGGGGCGTCCCTGACGAGCTGTTAAGCGGATCCATGGGCTCCTTGGGGCCTTTGGGAGGTTTTGAGGGCGTCCCAGAGGCGAAAGAGTGAAAACGGCAGTTTTTTGGCGATTTTTCGTGGGTGTTAGCCCACGGATCGCTGGGGGGGCGCTGGCTCCGGAAATTATTTTGGGCCGAGCCCCTCGGGGGCGTCCCTGACGAGCTGTTAAGCGGATCCATGGGCTCCTTGGGGCCTTTGGGAGGTTTTGAGGGCGTCCCAGAGGCGAAAGAGTGAAAACGGCAGTTTTTTGGCGATTTTTCGTGGGTGTTAGCCCACGGATCGCTGGGGGGGCGCTGGCTCCGGAAATTATTTTGGGCCGAGCCCCTCGGGGGCGTCCCTGACGAGCTGTTAAGCGGATCCATGGGCTCCTTGGGGCCTTTGGGAGGTTTTGAGGGCGTCCCAGAGGCGAATGAGTGAAAACGGCAGTTTTTTGGCGATTTTTCGTGGGTGTTAGCCCACGGATCGCTGGGGGGGCGCTGGCTCCGGAAATTATTTTGGGCTGAGCCCCTCGGGGGCGTCCCTGACGAGCTGTTAAGCGGATCCAAGGGCTCCTTGGGGCCTTTGGGAGGTTTTGAGGGCGTCCCAGAGGCGAAAGAGTGAAAACGGCAGTTTTTTGGCGATTTTTCGTGGGTGTTAGCCCACGGATCGCTGGGGGGGCGCTGGCTCCGGAAATTATTTTGGGCCGAGCCCCTCGGGGGCATCCCTGACGAGCTGTTAAGCGGATCCATGGGCTCCTTAGGGCCTTTGGGAGGTTTTGAGGGCGTCCCAGAGGCGAAAAAGTGAAAACGGCAGTTTTTTGCCGATTTTTCGTGGGTGTTAGCCCACGGATCGCTGGGGGGGCGCTGGCTCCGGAAATTATTTTGGGCCGAGCCCCTCAGGGGCGTCCCTGACGAGCTGTTAAGCGGATCCATGGGCTCCTTGGGGCCTTTGGGAGGTTTTGAGGGCGTCCCAGAGGCGAAAGAGTGAAAACGGCAGTTTTTTGGCGATTTTTCGTGGGTGTTAGCCCACGGATCGCTGGGGGGGCGCTGGCTCCGGAAATTATTTTGGGCCGAGCCCCTCGGGGGCGTCCCTGACGAGCTGTTAAGCGGATCCATGGGCTCCTTGGGGCCTTTGGGAGGTTTTAAGGGCGTCCCAGAGGCGTAAGAGTGAAAACGGCAGTTTTTTGGCGATTTTTCGTGGGTGTTAGCCCACGGATCGCTGGGGGGGCGCTGGCTCCGGAAATTATTTTGGGCCGAGCCCCTCGGGGGCGTCCCTGACGAGCTGTTAAGCGGATCCATGGGCTCCTTGGGGCCTTTGGGAGGTTTTGAGGGCGTCCCAGAGGCGAAAGAGTGAAAACGGCAGTTTTTTGGCGATTTTTCGTGGGTGTTAGCCCACGGATCGCTGGGGGGGCGCTGGCTCCGGAAATTATTTTGGGCCGAGCCCCTCGGGGGCGTCCCTGACGAGCTGTTAAGCGGATCCATGGGCTCCTTGGGGCCTTTGGGAGGTTTTGAGGGCGTCCCAGAGGCGAAAGAGTGAAAACGGCAGTTTTTTGGCGATTTTTCGTGGGTGTTAGCCCACGGATCGCTGGGGGGGCGCTGGCTCCGGAAATTATTTTGGGCCGAGCCCCTCGGGGGCGTCCCTGACGAGCTGTTAAGCGGATCCATGGGCTCCTTGGGGCCTTTGGGAGGTTTTGAGGGCGTCCCAGAGGCGAAAGAGTGAAAACGGCAGTTTTTTGGCGATTTTTCGTGGGTGTTAGCCCACGGATCGCTGGGGGGGCACTGGCTCCGGAAATTATTTTGGGCCGAGCCCCTCGGGGGCGTCCCTGACGAGCTGTTAAGCGGATCCATGGGCTCCTTGGGGCCTTTGGGAGGTTTTGAGGGCGTCCCAGAGGCGAAAGAGTGAAAACGGCAGTTTTTTGGCGATTTTTCGTGGGTGTTAGCCCACGGATCGCTGGGGGGGCGCTGGCTCCGGAAATTATTTTGGGCCGAGCCCCTCGGGGGCGTCCCTGACGAGCTGTTAAGCGGATCCATGGGCTCCTTGGGGCCTTTGGGAGGTTTTGAGGGCGTCCCAGAGGCGAAAGAGTGAAAACGGCAGTTTTTTGGCGATTTTTCGTGGGTGTTAGCCCACGGATCGCTGGGGGGGCGCTGGCTCCGGAAATTATTTTGGGCCGAGCCCCTCGGGGGCGTCCCTGACGAGCTGTTAAGCGAATCCATGGGCTCCTTGGGGCCTTTGGGAGGTTTTGAGGGCGTCCCAGAGGCGAAAGAGTGAAAACGGCAGTTTTTTGGCGATTTTTCGTGGGTGTTAGCCCACGGATCGCTGGGGGGGCGCTGGCTCCGGAAATTATTTTGGGCCGAGCCCCTTGGGGGCGTCCCTGACGAGCTGTTAAGCGGATCCATGGGCTCCTTGGGGCCTTTGGGAGGTTTTGAGGGCGTCCCAGAGGCGAAAGAGTGAAAACGGCAGTTTTTTGGCGATTTTTCGTGGGTGTTAGCCCACGGATCGCTGGGGGGGCGCTGGCTCCGGAAATTATTTTGGGCCGAGCCCCTCGGGGGCGTCCCTGACGAGCTGTTAAGCAGATCCATGGGCTCCTTGGGGCCTTTGGGAGGTTTTGAGGGCGTCCCAGAGGCGAAAGAGTGAAAACGGCAGTTTTTTGGCGATTTTTCGTGGGTGTTAGCCCACGGATCGCTGGGGGGGCGCTGGCTCCGGAAATTATTTTGGGCCGAGCCCCTCAGGGGCGTCCCTGACGAGCTGTTAAGCGGATCCATGGTCTCCTTGGGGCCTTTGGGAGGTTTTGAGGGCGTCCCAGAGGCGAAAGAGTGAAAACGGCAGTTTTTTGGCGATTTTTCGTGGGTGTTAGCCCACGGATCGCTGGGGGGGCGCTGGCTCCGAAAATTATTTTGGGCCGAGCCCCTCGGGGGCGTCCCTGACGAGCTGTTAAGCGGATCCATGGGCTCCTTGGGGCCTTTGGGAGGTTTTGAGGGCGTCCCAGAGGCGAAAGAGTGAAAACGGCAGTTTTTTGGCGATTTTTCGTGGGTGTTAGCCCACGGATCGCTGGGGGGGCGCTGGCTCCGGAAATTATTTTGGGCCGAGCCCCTCGGGGGCGTCCCTGACGAGCTGTTAAGCGGATCCATGGGCTCCTTGGGGCCTTTGGGAGGTTTTGAGGGCGTCCCAGAGGCGAAAGAGTGAAAACGGCAGTTTTTTGGCGATTTTTCGTGGGTGTTAGCCCACGGATCGCTGGGGGGGCGCTGGCTCCGGAAATTATTTTGGGCCGAGCCCCTCGGGGGCGTCCCTGACGAGCTGTTAAGCGGATCCATGGGCTCCTTGGGGCCTTTGGGAGGTTTTGAGGGCGTCCCAGAGGCGAAAGAGTGAAAACGGCAGTTTTTTGGCGATTTTTCGTGGGTGTTAGCCCACGGATCGCTGGGGGGGCGCTGGCTCCGGAAATTATTTTGGGCCGAGCCCCTCGGGGGCGTCCCTGACGAGCTGTTAAGCGGATCCATGGGCTCCTTGGGGCCTTTGGGAGGTTTTGAGGGCGTCCCAGAGGCGAAAGAGTGAAAACGGCAGTTTTTTGGCGATTTTTCGTGGGTGTTAGCCCACGGATCGCTGGGGGGGCGCTGGCTCCTGAAATTATTTTGGGCCGAGCCCCTCGGGGGCGTCCCTGACGAGCTGTTAAGTGGATCCATGGGCTCCTTGGGGCCTTTGGGAGGTTTTGAGGGCGTCCCAGAGGCGAAAGAGTGAAAACGGCAGTTTTTTGGCGATTTTTCGTGGGTGTTAGCCCACGGATCGCTGGGGGGGCGCTTGCTCCGGAAATTATTTTGGGCCGAGCCCCTCGGGGGCGTCCCTGACGAGCTGTTAAGCGGATCCATGGGCTCCTTGGGGCCTTTGGGAGGTTTTGAGGGCGTCCCAGAGGCGAAAGAGTGAAAACGGCAGTTTTTTGGCGATTTTTCGTGGGTGTTAGCCCACGGATCGCTGGGGGGGCGCTGGCTCCGGAAATTATTTTGGGCCGAGCCCCTCGGGGGCATCCCTGACGAGCTGTTAAGCGGATCCATGGGCTCCTTGGGGCCTTTGGGAGGTTTTGAGGGCGTCCCAGAGGCGAAAGAGTGAAAACGGCAGTTTTTTGGCGATTTTTCATGGGTGTTAGCCCACGGATCGCTGGGGGGGCGCTGGCTCCGGAAATTATTTTGGGCCGAGCCCCTCGGGGGCGTCCCTGACGAGCTGTTAAGCGGATCCATGGGCTCCTTGGGGCCTTTGGGAGGTTTTGAGGGCGTCCCAGAGGCGAAAGAGTGAAAACGGCAGTTTTTTGGCGATTTTTCGTGGGTGTTAGCCCACGGATCGCTGGGGGGGCGCTGGCTCCGGAAATTATTTTGGGCCGAGCCCCTCGGGGGCGTCCCTGACGAGCTGTTAAGCGGATCCATGGGCTCCTTGGGGCCTTTGGGAGGTTTTGAGGGCGTCCCAGAGGGGAAAGAGTGAAAACGGCAGTTTTTTGGCGATTTTTCGTGGGTGTCAGCCCACGGATCGCTGGGGGGGCGCTGGCTCCGGAAATTATTTTGGGCCGAGCCCCTCGGGGGCGTCCCTGACGAGCTGTTAAGCAGATCCATGGGCTCCTTGGGGCCTTTGGGAGGTTTTGAGGGCGTCCCAGAGGCGAGAGAGTGAAAACGGCAGTTTTTTGGCGATTTTTCGTGGGTGTTATCCCACGGATCGCTGGGGGGGCGCTGGCTCCGGAAATTATTTTGGGCCGAGCCCCTCGGGGGCGTCCCTGACGAGCTGTTAAGCGGATCCATGGGCTCCTTGGGGCCTTTGGGAGGTTTTGAGGGCGTCCTAGAGGCGAAAGAGTGAAAACGGCAGTTTTTTGGCGATTTTTCGTGGGTGTTAGCCCACGGATCGCTGGGGGGGCGCTGGCTCCGGAAATTATTTTGGGCCGAGCCCCTCCTGGGCGTCCCTGACGAGCTGTTAAGCGGATCCATGGGCTCCTTGGGGCCTTTGGGAGGTTTTGAGGGCGTCCCAGAGGCGAAAGAGTGAAAACGGCAGTTTTTTGGCGATTTTTCGTGGGTGTTAGCCCACGGATCGCTGGGGGGGCGCTGGCTCTGGAAATTATTTTGGGCCGAGCCCCTCGGGGGCATCCCTGACGAGCTGTTAAGCGGATCCATGGGCTCCTTGGGGCCTTCGGGAGGTTTTGAGGGCGTCCCAGAGGCGAGAGAGTGAAAACGGCAGTTTTTTGGCGATTTTTCGTGGGTGTTAGCCCACGGATCGCTGGGGGGGCGCTGGCTCCGGAAATTATTTTGGGCCGAGCCCCTCGGGGGCGTCCCTGACGAGCTGTTAAGCGGATCCATGGGCTCCTTGGGGCCTTTGGGAGGTTTTGAGGGCGTCCCAGAGGCGAAAGAGTGAAAACGACAGTTTTTTGGCGATTTTTCGTGGGTGTTAGCCCACGGATCGCTGGGGGGGCGCTGGCTCCGGAAATTATTTTGGGCCGAGCCCCTCGGGGGCGTCCCTGACGAGCTGTTAAGCGGATCCATGGGCTCCTTGGGGCCTTTGGGAGGTTTTGAGGGCGTCCCAGAGGCGAAAGAGTGAAAACGGCAGTTTTTTGGCGATTTTTCGTGGGTGTTAGCCCACGGATCGCTGGGGGGGCGCTTGCTCCGGAAATTATTTTGGGCCGAGCCCCTCGGGGGCATCCCTGACGAGCTGTTAAGCGGATCCATGGGCTCCTTGGGGCCTTTGGGAGGTTTTGAGGGCGTCCCAGAGGCGAAAGAGTGAAAACGGCAGTTTTTTGGCGATTTTTCATGGGTGTTAGCCCACGGATCGCTGGGGGGGCGCTGGCTCCGGAAATTATTTTGGGCTGAGCCCCTCGGGGGCGTCCCTGACGAGCTGTTAAGCGGATCCAAGGGCTCCTTGGGGCCTTTGGGAGGTTTTGAGTGCGTCCCAGAGGCGAAAGAGTGAAAACGGCAGTTTTTTGGCGATTTTTCGTGGGTGTTAGCCCACGGATCGCTGGGGGGGCGCTGGCTCCGGAAATTATTTTGGGCCGAGCCCCTCGGGGGCGTCCCTGACGAGCTGTTAAGCGGATCCATGGGCTCCTTGGGGCCTTTGGGAGGTTTTGAGGCCGTCCCAGAGGCGAAAGAGTGAAAACGGCAGTTTTTTGGCGATTTTTCGTGGGTGTTAGCCCACGGATCGCTGGGGGGGCGCTGGCTCCGGAAATTATTTTGGGCCGAGCCCCTCGAGGGCGTCCCTGACGAGCTGTTAAGCGGATCCATGGGCTCCTTGGGGCCTTTGGGAGGTTTTGAGGGCGTCTCAGAGGCGAAAGAGTGAAAACGGCAGTTTTTTGGCAATTTTTCGTGGGTGTTAGCCCACGGATCGCTGGGGGGGCGCTGGCTCCGGAAATTATTTTGGGCCGAGCCCCTCGGGGGCGTCCCTGACGAGCTGTTAAGCGGATCCATGGGCTCCTTGGGGCCTTTGGGAGGTTTTGAGGGCGTCCCAGAGGCGAATGAGTGAAAACGGCAGTTTTTTGGCGATTTTTCGTGGGTGTTAGCCCACGGATCGCTGGGGGGGCGCTGGCTCCGGAAATTATTTTGGGCTGAGCCCCTCGGGGGCGTCCCTGACGAGCTGTTAAGCGTATCCAAGGGCTCCTTGGGGCCTTTGGGAGGTTTTGAGGGCGTCCCAGAGGCGAAAGAGTGAAAACGGCAGTTTTTTGGCGATTTTTCGTGGGTGTTAGCCCACGGATCGCTGGGGGGGCGCTGGCTCCGGAAATTATTTTGGGCCGAGCCCCTCGGGGGCGTCCCTGACGAGCTGTTAAGCGGATCCATGGGCTCCTTGGGGCCTTTGGGAGGTTTTGAGGCCGTCCCAGAGGCGAAAGAGTGAAAACGGCAGTTTTTTGGCGATTTTTCGTGGGTGTTAGCCCACGGATCGCTGGGGGGGCGCTGGCTCCGGAAATTATTTTGGGCCGAGCCCCTCGAGGGCGTCCCTGACGAGCTGTTAAGCGGATCCATGGGCTCCTTGGGGCCTTTGGGAGGTTTTGAGGCCGTCCCAGAGACGAAAGAGTGAAAACGGCAGTTTTTTGGCGATTTTTCGTGGGTGTTAGCCCACGGATCGCTGGGGGGGCGCTGGCTCCGGAAATTATTTTGGGCCGAGCCCCTCGGGGGCGTCCCTGACGAGCTGTTAAGCGGATCCATGGGCTCCTTGGGGCCTTTGGGAGGTTTTGAGGGCGTCCCAGAGGCGAAAGAGTGAAAACGGCAGTTTTTTGGCGATTTTTCGTGGGTGTTAGCCCACGGATCGCTGGGGGGGCGCTGGCTCCGGAAATTATTTTGGGCCGAGCCCCTCGGGGGCGTCCCTGACGAGCTGTTAAGCGGATCCATGGGCTCCTTGGGGCCTTTGGGAGGTTTTGAGGGCGTCCCAGAGGCGAAAGAGTGAAAACGGCAGTTTTTTGGCGATTTTTCGTGGGTGTTAGCCCACGGATCGCTGGGGGGGCGCTGGCTCCGGAAATTATTTTGGGCCGAGCCCCTCGGGGGCGTCCCTGACGAGCTGTTAAGCGGATCCATGGGCTCCTTGGGGCCTTTGGGAGGTTTTGAGGGCGTCCCAGAGGCGAAAGAGTGAAAACGGCAGTTTTTTGGCGATTTTTCGTGGGTGTTAGCCCACGGATCGCTGGGGGGGCGCTGGCTCCGGAAATTATTTTGGGCCGAGCCCCTCGGGGGCGTCCCTGACGAGCTGTTAAGCGGATCCATGGGCTCCTTGGGGCCTTTGGGAGGTTTTGAGGGCGTCCCAGAGGCGAAAGAGTGAAAACGGCAGTTTTTTGGCAATTTTTCGTGGGTGTTAGCCCACGGATCGCTGGGGGGGCGCTGGCTTCGGAAATTATTTTGGGCCGAGCCCCTCGGGGGCGTCCCTGACGAGCTGTTAAGCGGATACATGGGCTCCTTGGGGCCTTTGGGAGGTTTTGAGGGCGTCCCAGAGGCGAAAGAGTGAAAACGGCAGTTTTTTGGCAATTTTTCGTGGGTGTTAGCCCACGGATCGCTGGGGGGGCGCTGGCTCCGAAAATTATTTTGGGCCGAGCCCCTCGGGGGCGTCCCTGACGAGCTGTTAAGCGGATCCGTGGGCTCCTTGGGGCCTTTGGGAGGTTTTGAGGGCGTCCCAGAGGCGAAAGAGTGAAAACGGCAGTTTTTTGGCGATTTTTCGTGGGTGTTAGCCCACGGATCGCTGGGGGGGCGATGGCTCCGGAAATTATTTTGGGCCGAGCCCCTCGGGGGCGTCCCTGACGAGCTGTTAAGCGGATCCATGGGCTCCTTGGGGCCTTTGGGAGGTTTTGAGGGCGTCCCAGAGGCGAAAGAGTGAAAACGGCAGTTTTTTGGCGATTTTTCGTGGGTGTTAGCCCACGGATCGCTGGGGGGGCGCTGGCTCCGGAAATTATTTTGGGCCGAGCCCCTCGGGGGCGTCCCTGACGAGCTGTTAAGCGGATCCATGGGCTCCTTGGGGCCTTTGGGAGGTTTTGAGGGCGTCCCAGAGGCGAAAGAGTGAAAACGGCAGTTTTTTGGCGATTTTTCGTGGGTGTTAGCCCACGGATCGCTGGGGGGGCGCTGGCTCCGGAAATTATTTTGGGACGAGCCCCTCGGGGGCGTCCCTGACGAGCTGTTAAGCGGATCCATGGGCTCCTTGGGGCCTTTGGGAGGTTTTGAGGGCGTCCCAGAGGCGAAAGAGTGAAAACGGCAGTTTTTTGGCGATTTTTCGTGGGTGTTAGCCCACGGATCGCTGGGGGGGCACTGGCTCCGGAAATTATTTTGGGCCGACCCCTCGGGGGCGTCCCTGACGAGCTGTTAAGCGGATCCATGGGATCCTTGGGGCCTTTGGGAGGTTTTGAGGGCGTCCCAGAGGCGAAAGAGTGAAAACGGCAGTTTTTTGGCGATTTTTCGTGGGTGTTAGCCCACGGATCGCTGGGGGGGAGCTGGCTCCGGAAATTATTTTGGGCCGAGCCCCTCGGGGGCGTCCCTGACGAGCTGTTAAGCGGATCCATGGGCTCCTTGGGGCCTTTGGGAGGTTTTGAGGGCGTCCCAGAGGCGAAAGAGTGAAAACGGCAGTTTTTTGGCGATTTTTCGTGGGTGTTAGCCCACGGATCGCTGGGGGGGCGCTGGCTCCGGAAATTATTTTGGGCCGAGCCCCTCGGGGGCGTCCCTGACGAGCTGTTAAGCGGATCCATGGGCTCCTTGGGGCCTTTGGGAGGTTTTGAGGGCGTCCCAGAGGCGAAAGAGTGAAAACGGCAGTTTTTTGGCGATTTTTCGTGGGTGTTAGCCCACGGATCGCTGGGGGGGCGCTGGCTCCGGAAATTATTTTGGGCCGAGCCCCTCGGGGGCGTCCCTGACGAGCTGTTAAGCGGATCCATGGGCTCCTTGGGGCCTTTGGGAGGTTTTGAGGGCGTCCCAGAGGCGAAAGAGTGAAAACGGCAGTTTTTTGGCGATTTTTCGTGGGTGTTAGCCCACGGATCGCTGGGGGGGCGCTGGCTCCGGAAATTATTTTGGGCCGAGCCCCTCGGGGGCGTCCCTGACGAGCTGTTAAGCGGATCCATGGGCTCCTTGGGGCCTTTGGGAGGTTTTGAGGGCGTCCCAGAGGCGAAAGAGTGAAAACGGCAGTTTTTTGGCGATTTTTCGTGGGTGTTAGCCCACGGATCGCTGGGGGGGCGCTGGCTTCGGAAATTATTTTGGGCCGAGCCCCTCGGGGGCGTCCCTGACGAGCTGTTAAGCGGATACATGGGCTCCTTGGGGCCTTTGGGAGGTTTTGAGGGCGTCCCAGAGGCGAAAGAGTGAAAACGGCAGTTTTTTGGCAATTTTTCGTGGGTGTTAGCCCACGGATCGCTGGGGGGGCGCTGGCTCCGGAAATTATTTTGGGCCGAGCCCCTCGGGGGCGTCCCTGACGAGCTGTTAAGCGGATCCATGGGCTCCTTGGGGCCTTTGGGAGGTTTTGAGGGCGTCCCAGAGGCGAAAGAGTGAAAACGGCAGTTTTTTGGCGATTTTTCGTGGGTGTTAGCCCACGGATCGCTGGGGGGGCGATGGCTCCGGAAATTATTTTGGGCCGAGCCCCTCGGGGGCGTCCCTGACGAGCTGTTAAGCGGATCCATGGGCTCCTTGGGGCCTTTGAGAGGTTTTGAGGGCGTCCCAGAGGCGAAAGAGTGAAAACGGCAGTTTTTTGGCGATTTTTCGTGGGTGTTAGCCCACGGATCGCTGGGGGGGCGCTGGCTCCGGAAATTATTTTGGGCCGAGCCCCTCGGGGGCGTCCCTGACGAGCTGTTAAGCGGATCCATGGGCTCCTTGGGGCCTTTGGGAGGTTTTGAGGGCGTCCCAGAGGCGAAAGAGTGAAAACGGCAGTTTTTTGGCGATTTTTCGTGGGTGTTAGCCCACGGATCGCTGGGGGGGCGCTGGCTCCGGAAATTATTTTGGGACGAGCCCCTCGGGGGCGTCCCTGACGAGCTGTTAAGCGGATCCATGGGCTCCTTGGGGCCTTTGGGAGGTTTTGAGGGCGTCCCAGAGGCGAAAGAGTGAAAACGGCAGTTTTTTGGCGATTTTTCGTGGGTGTTAGCCCACGGATCGCTGGGGGGGCACTGGCTCCGGAAATTATTTTGGGCCGACCCCTCGGGGGCGTCCCTGACGAGCTGTTAAGCGGATCCATGGGATCCTTGGGGCCTTTGGGAGGTTTTGAGGGCGTCCCAGAGGCGAAAGAGTGAAAACGGCAGTTTTTTGGCGATTTTTCGTGGGTGTTAGCCCACGGATCGCTGGGGGGGCGCTGGCTCCGGAAATTATTTTGGGCCGAGCCCCTCGGGGGCGTCCCTGACGAGCTGTTAAGCGGATCCATGGGCTCCTTGGGGCCTTTGGGAGGTTTTGAGGGCGTCCCAGAGGCGAAAGAGTGAAAACGGCAGTTTTTTGGCGATTTTTCGTGGGTGTTAGCCCACGGATCGCTGGGGGGGCGCTGGCTCCGGAAATTATTTTGGGCCGAGCCCCTCGAGGGCGTCCCTGACGAGCTGTTAAGCGGATCCATGGGCTCCTTGGGGCCTTTGGGAGGTTTTGAGGGCGTCCCAGAGGCGAAAGAGTGAAAACGACAGTTTTTTGGCGATTTTTCGTGGGTGTTAGCCCACGGATCGCTGGGGGGGCGCTGGCTCCGGAAATTATTTTGGGCCGAGCCCCTCGGGGGCGTCCCTGACGAGCTGTTAAGTGGATCCATGGGCTCCTTGGGGCCTTTGGGAGGTTTTGAGGGCGTCCCAGAGGCGAAAGAGTGAAAACGGCAGTTTTTTGGCGATTTTTCGTGGGTGTTAGCCCACGGATCGCTGGGGGGGCGCTGGCTCCGGAAATTATTTTGGGCCGAGCCCCTCGGGGGCGTCCCTGACGAGCTGTTAAGCGGATCCATGGGCTCCTTGGGGCCTTTGGGAGGTTTTGAGGGCGTCCCAGAGGCGAAAGAGTGAAAACGACAGTTTTTTGGCGATTTTTCGTGGGTGTTAGCCCACGGATCGCTGGAGGGGCGCTGGCTCCGGAAATTATTTTGGGCCGAGCCCCTCGGGGGCGTCCCTGACGAGCTGTTAAGCGGATCCATGGGCTCCTTGGGGCCTTTGGGAGGTTTTGAGGGCGTCCCAGAGGCGAAAGAGTGAAAACGGCAGTTTTTTGGCGATTTTTCGTGGGTGTTAGCCCACGGATCGCTGGGGGGGCGCTGGCTCCGGAAATTATTTTGGGCCGAGCCCCTCGGGGGCGTCCCTGACGAGCTGTTAAGCGGATCCATGGTCTCCTTGGGGCCTTTGGGAGGTTTTGAGGGCGTCCCAGAGGCGAAAGAGTGAAAACGGCAGTTTTTTGGCGATTTTTCGTGGGTGTTAGCCCACGGATCGCTGGGGGGGCGCTGGCTCCGGAAATTATTTTAGGCCGAGCCCCTCGGGGGCGTCCCTGACGAGCTGTTAAGCGGATCCATGGGCTCCTTGGGGCCTTTGGGAGGTTTTGAGGGCGTCCCAGAGGCGAAAGAGTGAAAACGGCAGTTTTTTGGCAATTTTTCGTGGGTGTTAGCCCACGGATCGCTGGGGGGGCGCTGGCTCCGGAAATTATTTTGGACCGAGCCCCTCGGGGGCGTCCCTGACGAGCTGTTAAGCGGATCCATGGGCTCCTTGGGGCCTTTGGGAGGTTTTGAGGGCGTCCCAGAGGCGAAAGAGTGAAAACGGTAGTTTTTTGGCGATTTTTCGTGGGTGTTAGCCCACGGATCGCTGGGGGGGCGCTGGCTCCGGAAATTATTTTGGGCCGAGCCCCTCGGGGGCGTCCCTGACGAGCTGTTAAGCGGATCCATGGGCTCCTTGGGGCCTTTGGGAGGTTTTGAGGGCGTCCCAGAGGCGAAAGAGTGAAAACGGCAGTTTTTTGGCGATTTTTCGTGGGTGTTAGCCCACGGATCGCTGGGGGGGCGCTGGCTCCGGAAATTATTTTGGGCCGAGCCCCTCGGGGGCGTCCCTGACGAGCTGTTAAGCGGATCCATGGGCTCCTTGGGGCCTTTGGGAGGTTTTGAGGGCGTCCCAGAGGCGAAAGAGTGAAAACGGAAGTTTTTTGGCGATTTTTCGTGGGTGTTAGCCCACGGATCGCTGGGGGGGCGCTGGCTCCGAAAATTATTTTGGGCCGAGCCCCTCGGGGGCATCCCTGACGAGCTGTTAAGCGGATCCATGGGCTCCTTGGGGCCTTTGGGAGGTTTTGAGGGCGTCCCAGAGGCGAAAGAGTGAAAACGGCAGTTTTTTGGCGATTTTTCGTGGGTGTTAGCCCACGGATCGCTGGGGGGGCGCTGGCTCCGGAAATTATTTTGGGCCGAGCCCCTCGGGGGCGTCCCTGACGAGCTGTTAAGCGTATCCATGGGCTCCTTGGGGCCTTTGGGAGGTTTTGAGGGCGTCCCAGAGGCGAAAGAGTGAAAACGGCAGTTTTTTGGCGATTTTTCGTGGGTGTTAGCCCACGGATCGCTGGGGGGGCGCTGGCTCCGGAAATTATTTTGGGCCGAGCCCCTCGGGGGCGTCCCTGACGAGCTGTTAAGCGGATCCATGGGCTCCTTGGGGCCTTTGGGAGGTTTTGAGGGCGTCCCAGAGGCGAAAGAGTGAAAACGGCAGTTTTTTGGCGATTTTTCGTGGGTGTTAGCCCACGGATCGCTGGGGGGGCGCTGGCTCCGGAAATTATTTTGGGACGAGCCCCTCGGGGGCGTCCCTGACGAGCTGTTAAGCGGATCCATGGGCTCCTTGGGGCCTTTGGGAGGTTTTAAGGGCGTCGCAGAGGCGAAAGAGTGAAAACGCCAGTTTTTTGGCGATTTTTCATGGGTGTTAGCCCACGGATCGCTGGGGGGGCGCTGGCTCCGGAAATTATTTTGGGCCGAGCCCCTCGGGGGCGTCCCTGACGAGCTGTTAAGCGGATACATGGGCTCCTTGGGGCCTTTGGGAGGTTTTGAGGGCGTCCCAGAGGCTAAAGAGTGAAAACGGCAGTTTTTTGGCGATTTTTCGTGGGTGTTAGCCCACGGATCGCTGGGGGGGCGCTGGCTCCGGAAATTATTTTGGGCCGAGCCCCTCGGGGGCGTCCCTGACGAGCTGTTAAGCGGATCCATGGGCTCCTTGGGGCCTTTGGGAGGTTTTGAGGGCGTCCCAGAGGCGAAAGAGTGAAAACGGCAGTTTTTTGGCGATTTTTCGTGGGTGTTAGCCCACGGATCGCTGGGGGGGCGCTGGCTCCGGAAATTATTTTGGGCCGAGCCTCTCGGGGGCGTCCCTGACGAGCTGTTAAGCGGATCCATGGGCTCCTTGGGGCCTTTGGGAGGTTTTGAGGGCGTCCCAGAGGCGAAAGAGTGAAAACGGCAGTTTTTTGGCGATTTTTCGTGGGTGTTAGCCCACGGATCGCTGGGGGGGCGCTGGCTTCGGAAATTATTTTGGGCCGAGCCCCTCGGGGGCGTCCCTGACGAGCTGTTAAGCGGATACATGGGCTCCTTGGGGCCTTTGGGAGGTTTTGAGGGCGTCCCAGAGGCGAAAGAGTGAAAACGGCAGTTTTTTGGCGATTTTTCGTGGGTGTTAGCCCACGGATCGCTGGGGGGGCGCTGGCTTCGGAAATTATTTTGGGCCGAGCCCCTCGGGGGCGTCCCTGACGAGCTGTTAAGCGGATCCATGGGCTCCTTGGGGCCTTTGGGAGGTTTTGAGGGCGTCCCAGAGGCGAAAGAGTGAAAACGGCAGTTTTTTGGCGATTTTTCGTGGGTGTTAGCCCACGGATCGCTGGGGGGGCGCTGGCTCCGGAAATTATTTTGGGCCGAGCCCCTCGGGGGCGTCCCTGACGAGCTGTTAAGCGGATCCATGGGCTCCTTGGGGCCTTTGGGAGGTTTTGAGGGCGTCCCAGAGGCGAAAGAGTGAAAACGGCAGTTTTTTGGCGATTTTTCGTGGGTGTTAGCCCACGGATCGCTGGGGGGGCGCTGGCTCCGGAAATTATTTTGGGCCGAGCCCCTCGGGGGCGTCCCTGACGAGCTGTTAAGCGGATCCATGGGCTCCTTGGGGCCTTTGGGAGGTTTTGAGGGCGTCCCAGAGGCGAAAGAGTGAAAACGGCAGTTTTTTGGCGATTTTTCGTGGGTGTTAGCCCACGGATCGCTGGGGGGGCGCTGGCTCCGGAAATTATTTTGGGACGAGCCCCTCGGGGGCGTCCCTGACGAGCTGTTAAGCGGATCCATGGGCTCCTTGGGGCCTTTGGGAGGTTTTGAGGGCGTCCCAGAGGCGAAAGAGTGAAAACGGCAGTTTTTTGGCGATTTTTCGTGGGTGTTAGCCCACGGATCGCTGGGGGGGCGCTGGCTCCGGAAATTATTTTGGGCCGAGCCCCTCGGGGGCGTCCCTGACAAGCTGTTAAGCGGATCCATGGGCTCCTTGGGGCCTTTGGGAGGTTTTGAGGGCGTCCCAGAGGCGAAAGAGTGAAAACGGCAGTTTTTTGGCGATTTTTCGTGGGTGTTAGCCCACGGATCGCTGGGGGGGCGCTGGCTCCGGAAATTATTTTGGGCCGAGCCCCTCGGGGCCGTCCCTGACGAGCTGTTAAGCGGATCCATGGGCTCCTTGGGGCCTTTGGGAGGTTTTGAGGGCGTCCCAGAGGCGAAAGAGTGAAAACGGCAGTTTTTTGGCGATTTTTCGTGGGTGTTAGCCCACGGATCGCTGGGGGGGCGCTGGCTCCGGAAATTATTTTGGGCCGAGCCCCTCGGGGGCATCCCTGACGAGCTGTTAAGCGGATCCATGGGCTCCTTGGGGCCTTTGGGAGGTTTTGAGGGCGTCCCAGAGGCGAAAGAGTGAAAACGCCAGTTTTTTGGCGATTTTTCATGGGTGTTAGCCCACGGATCGCTGGGGGGGCGCTGGCTCCGGAAATTATTTTGGGCCGAGCCCCTCGGGGGCGTCCCTGACGAGCTGTTAAGCGGATCCATGGGCTCCTTGGGGCCTTTGGGAGGTTTTGAGGGCGTCCCAGAGGCGAAAGAGTGAAAACGGCAGTTTTTTGGCGATTTTTCGTGGGTGTTAGCCCACGGATCGCTGGGGGGGCGCTGGCTCCGGAAATTATTTTGGGCCGAGCCCCTCGGGGGCGTCCCTGACGAGCTGTTAAGCGGATCCATGGGCTCCTTGGGGCCTTTGGGAGGTTTTGAGGGCGTCCCAGAGGCGAAAGAGTGAAAACGGCAGTTTTTTGGCGATTTTTCGTGGGTGTTAGCCCACGGATCGCTGGGGGGGCGCTGGCTCCGGAAATTATTTTGGGCCGAGCCTCTCGGGGGCGTCCCTGACGAGCTGTTAAGCGGATCCATGGGCTCCTTGGGGCCTTTGGGAGGTTTTGAGGGCGTCCCAGAGGCGAAAGAGTGAAAACGGCAGTTTTTTGGCGATTTTTCGTGGGTGTTAGCCCACGGATCGCTGGGGGGGCGCTGGCTTCGGAAATTATTTTGGGCCGAGCCCCTCGGGGGCGTCCCTGACGAGCTGTTAAGCGGATCCATGGGCTCCTTGGGGCCTTTGGGAGGTTTTGAGGGCGTCCCAGAGGCGAAAGAGTGAAAACGGCAGTTTTTTGGCGATTTTTCGTGGGTGTTAGCCCACGGATCGCTGGGGGGGCGCTGGCTTCGGAAATTATTTTGGGCCGAGCCCCTCGGGGGCGTCCCTGACGAGCTGTTAAGCGGATCCATGGGCTCCTTGGGGCCTTTGGGAGGTTTTGAGGGCGTCCCAGAGGCGAAAGAGTGAAAACGGCAGTTTTTTGGCGATTTTTCGTGGGTGTTAGCCCACGGATCGCTGGGGGGGCGCTGGCTCCGGAAATTATTTTGGGCCGAGCCCCTCGGGGGCGTCCCTGACGAGCTGTTAAGCGGATCCATGGGCTCCTTGGGGCCTTTGGGAGGTTTTGAGGGCGTCCCAGAGGCGAAAGAGTGAAAACGGCAGTTTTTTGGCGATTTTTCGTGGGTGTTAGCCCACGGATCGCTGGGGGGGCGCTGGCTCCGGAAATTATTTTGGGCCGAGCCTCTCGGGGGCGTCTCTGACGAGCTGTTAAGCGGATCCATGGGCTCCTTGGGGCCTTTGGGAGGTTTTGAGGGCGTCCCAGAGGCGAAAGAGTGAAAACGGCAGTTTTTTGGCGATTTTTCGTGGGTGTTAGCCCACGGATCGCTGGGGGGGCGCTGGCTCCGGAAATTATTTTGGGCCGAGCCCCTCGGGGGCGTCCCTGACGAGCTGTTAAGCGGATCCATGGGCTCCTTGGGGCCTTTGGGAGGTTTTGAGGGCGTCCCAGAGGCGAAAGAGTGAAAACGACAGTTTTTTGGCGATTTTTCGTGGGAGTTAGCCCACGGATCGCTGGGGGGGCGCTGGCTCCGAAAATTATTTTGGGCCGAGCCCCTCGGGGGCGTCCCTGACGAGCTGTTAAGCGGATCCATGGGCTCCTTGGGGCCTTTGGGAGGTTTTGAGGGCGTCCAAGAGGCGAAAGAGTGAAAACGGCAGTTTTTTGGCGATTTTTCGTGGGTGTTAGCCCACGGATTGCTGGGGGGGCGCTGGCTCCGGAAATTATTTTGGGCCGAGCCCCTCGGGGGCGTCCCTGACGAGCTGTTAAGCGGATCCATGGGCTCCTTGGGGCCTTTGGGAGGTTTTGAGGGCGTCCCAGAGGCGAAAGAGTGAAAACGGCAGTTTTTTGGCGATTTTTCGTGGGTGTTAGCCCACGGATCGCTGGGGGGGCGCTGGCTCCGGAAATTATTTTGGGCCGAGCCCCTCGGGGGCGTCCCTGACGAGCTGTTAAGCGGATCCATGGGCTCCTTGGGGCCTTTGGGAGGTTTTGAGGGCGTCCCAGAGGCGAAAGAGTGAAAACGGCAGTTTTTTGGCGATTTTTCGTGGGTGTTAGCCCACGGATCGCTGGGGGGGCGCTGGTTCCGGAAATTATTTTGGGCCGAGCCCCTCGGGGGCGTCCCTGACGAGCTGTTAAGCGGATCCATGGGCTCCTTGGGGCCTTTGGGAGGTTTTGAGGGCATCCCAGAGGCGAAAGAGTTAAAACGGCAGTTTTTTGGCGATTTTTCGTGGGTGTTAGCCCACGGATCGCTGGGGGGGCGCTGGCTCCGGAAATTATTTTGGGCCGAGCCCCTCGGGGGCGTCCCTGACGAGCTGTTAAGCGGATCCATGGGCTCCTTGGGGCCTTTGGGAGGTTTTGAGGGCGTCCCAGAGGCGAAAGAGTGAAAACGGCAGTTTTTTGGCGATTTTTCGTGGGTGTTAGCCCACGGATCGCTGGGGGGGCGCTGGCTCCGGAAATTATTTTGGGCCGAGCCCCTCGGGGGCGTCCCTGACGAGCTGTTAAGCGGATCCATGGGCTCCTTGGGGCCTTTGGGAGGTTTTGAGGGCGTCCCAGAGGCGAAAGAGTGAAAACGGCAGTTTTTTGGCGATTTTTCGTGGGTGTTAGCCCACGGATCGCTGGGGGGGCGCTGGCTCCGGAAATTATTTTGGGCCGAGCCCCTCGGGGGTGTCCCTGACGAGCTGTTAAGCGGATCCATGGGCTCCTTGGGGCCTTTGGGAGGTTTTGAGGGCGTCCCAGAGGCGAAAGAGTGAAAACGGCAGTTTTTTGGCGATTTTTCGTGGGTGTTAGCCCACGGATCGCTGGGGGGGCGCTGGCTCCGAAAATTATTTTGGGCCGAGCCCCTCGGGGGCGTCCCTGACGAGCTGTTAAGCGGATCCATGGGCTCCTTGGGGCCTTTGGGAGGTTTTGAGGGCGTCCCAGAGGCGAAAGAGTGAAAACGGCAGTTTTTTGGCGATTTTTCGTGGGTGTTAGCCCACGGATCGCTGGGGGGGCGCTGGCTCCGGAAATTATTTTGGGCCGAGCCCCTCGGGGGCATCCCTGACGAGCTGTTAAGCGGATCCATGGGCTCCTTGGGGCCTTTGGGAGGTTTTGAGGGCGTCCCAGAGGCGAAAGAGTGAAAACGGCAGTTTTTTTGCGATTTTTCGTGGGTGTTAGCCCACGGATCGCTGGGGGGGCGCTGGCTCCGGAAATTATTTTGGGCCGAGCCCCTCGGGGGCGTCCCTGACGAGCTGTTAAGCGGATCCATGGGCTCCTTGGGGCCTTTGGGAGGTTTTGAGGGCGTCCCAGAGGCGAAAGAGTGAAAACGGCAGTTTTTTGGCGATTTTCGGTGGGTGTTAGCCCACGGATCGCTGGGGTGGCGCTGGCTCCGGAAATTATTTTGGGCCGAGGCCCTCGGGGGCGTCCCTGACGAGCTGTTAAGCGGATCCATGGGCTCCTTGGGTCCGTTGGGATGTTTTTAGGGCGTCCCATAGGCGAAAGAGTGAAAACTGCAGTTTTTTGGCGATTTTCGGTGGGTGTTAGCCCACGGATCGCTGGGGTGGCGCTGGCTCCGGAAATTATTTTGGGCCGAGGCCCTCGAGGGCGTCTCTGACGAGCTGTTAAGCGGATCCATGGTCTCCTTGGGTCCGTTGGGATGTTTTTAGGGCGTCCCATAGGCGAAAGAGTGAAAACTGTAGTTTTTTGGCGATTTTCGGTGGGTGTTAGCCCACGGATCGCTGGGGTGGCGCTGGCTCCGGAAATTATTTTGGGCCGAGGCCCTCGGGGGCGTCCCTGACGAGCTGTTAAGCGGATCCATGGGCTCCTTGGGTCCGTTGGGATGTTTTTAGGGCGTCCCATAGGCGAAAGAGTGAAAACTGCAGTTTTTTGGCGATTTTCGGTGGGTGTTAGCCCACGGATCGCTGGGGTGGCGCTGGCTCCGGAAATTATTTTGGGCCGAGGCCCTCGGGGGCGTCCCTGACGAGCTGTTAAGCGGATCCATGGGCTCCTTGGGTCCGTTGGGATGTTTTTAGGGCGTCCCATAGGCGAAAGAGTGAAAACTGCAGTTTTTTGGCAATTTTCGGTGGGTGTTAGCCCACGGATCGCTGGGGTGGCGCTGGCTCCGGAAATTATTTTGGGTCGAGGCCCTCGGGGGCGTCCCTGACGAGCTGTTAAGCGGATCCATGGGCTCCTTGGGTCCGTTGGGATGTTTTTAGGGCGTCCCATAGGCGAAAGAGTGAAAACTGCAGTTTTTTGGCGATTTTCGGTGGGTGTTAGCCCACGGATCGCTGGGGTGGCGCTGGCTCCGGAAATTATTTTGGGCCGAGGCCCTCGGGGGCATCCCTGACGAGCTGTTAAACGGATCCATGGGCTCCTTGGGTCCGTTGGGATGTTTTTAGGGCGTCCCATAGGCGAAAGAGTGAAAACTGCAGTTTTTTGGCGATTTTCGGTGGGTGTTAGCCCACGGATCGCTGGGGTGGCGCTGGCTCCGGAAATTATTTTGGGCCGAGGCCCTCGGGGGCGTCCCTGACGAGCTGTTAAGCGGATCCATGGGCTCCTTGGGTCCGTTGGGATGTTTTTAGGGCGTCCCATAGGCGAAAGAGTGAAAACTGCAGTTTTTTGGCGATTTTCGGTGGGTGTTAGCCCACGGATCGCTGGGGTGGCGCTGGCTCCGGAAATTATTTTGGGCCGAGGCCCTCGGGGGCGTCCCTGACGAGCTGTTAAGCGGATCCATGGGCTCCTTGGGTCCGTTGGGATGTTTTTAGGGCGTCCCATAGGCGAAAGAGTGAAAACTGCAGTTTTTTGGCGATTTTCGGTGGGTGTTAGCCCACGGATCGCTGGGGTGGCGCTGGCTTCGGAAATTATTTTAGGCCGAGGCCCTCGGGGGCGTCCCTGACGAGCTGTTAAGCGAATCCATGGGCTCCTTGGGTCCGTTGGGATGTTTTTAGGGCGTCCCATAGGCGAAAGAGTGAAAACTACAGTTTTTTGGCGATTTTCGGTGGGTGTTAGCCCACGGATCGCTGGGGTGGCGCTGGCTCCGGAAATTATTTTGGGCCGAGGCCCTCGGGGGCGTCCCTGACGAGCTGTTAAGCGGATCCATGGGCTCCTTGGGTCCGTTGGGATGTTTTTAGGGCGTCCCATAGGCGAAAGAGTGAAAACTGCAGTTTTTTGGCGATTTTCGGTGGGTGTTAGCCCACGGATCGCTGGGGTGGCGCTGGCTCCGGAAATTATTTTGGGCCGAGGCCCTCGGGGACGTCCCTGACGAGCTGTTAAGCGGATCCATGGGCTCCTTGGGTCCGTTGGGATGTTTTTAGGGCGTCCCATAGGCGAAAGAGTGAAAACTGCAGTTTTTTGGCGATTTTCGGTGGGTGTTAGCCCACGGATCGCTGGGGTGGCGCTGGCTCCGGAAATTATTTTGGGCCGAGGCCCTCGGGGGCATCCCTGACGAGCTGTTAAGCGGATCCATGGGCTCCTTGGGTCCGTTGGGATGTTTTTAGGGCGTCCCATAGGCGAAAGAGTGAAAACTACAGTTTTTTGGCGATTTTCGGTGGGTGTTAGCCCACGGATCGCTGGGGTGGCGCTGGCTCCGGAAATTATTTTGGGCCGAGGCCCTCGGGGGCGTCCCTGACGAGCTGTTAAGCGGATCCATGGGCTCCTTGGGTCCGTTGGGATGTTTTTAGGGCGTCCCATAGGCGAAAGAGTGAAAACTGCAGTTTTTTGGCGATTTTCGGTGGGTGTTAGCCCACGGATCGCTGGGGTGGCACTGGCTCCGGAAATTATTTTGGGCCGAGGCCCTCGGGGGCGTCCCTGACGAGCTGTTAAGCGGATCCATGGGCTCCTTGGGTCCGTTGGGATGTTTTTAGGGCGTCCCATAGGCGAAAGAGTGAAAACTGCAGTTTTTTGGCGATTTTCGGTGGGTGTTAGCCCACGGATCGCTGGGGTGGCGCTGGCTCCGGAAATTATATTGGGCCGAGGCCCTCGGGGGCGTCCCTGACGAGCTGTTAAGCGGATCCATGGGCTCCTTGGGTCCGTTGGGATGTTTTTAGGGCGTCCCATAGGCGAAAGAGTGAAAACTGCAGTTTTTTGGCGATTTTCGGTGGGTGTTAGCCCACGGATCGCTGGGGTGGCGCTGGCTCCGGAAATTATTTTGGGCCGAGGCCCTCGGGGGCGTCCCTGACGAGCTGTTAAGCGGATCCATGGGCTCCTTGGGTCCGTTGGGATGTTTTTAGGGCGTCCCATAGGCGAAAGAGTGAAAACTGCAGTTTTTTGGCGATTTTCGGTGGGTGTTAGCCCACGGATCGCTGGGGTGGCGCTGGCTCCGGAAATTATTTTGGGCCGAGGCCCTCGGGGGCGTCCCTGACGAGCTGTTAAGCGGATCCATGGGCTCCTTGGGTCCGTTGGGATGTTTTTAGGGCGTCCCATAGGCGAAAGAGTGAAAACTGCAGTTTTTTGGCGATTTTCGGTGGGTGTTAGCCCACGGATCGCTGGGGTGGCGCTGGCTCCGGAAATTATTTTGGGCCGAGGCCCTCGGGGGCGTCCCTGACGAGCTGTTAAGCGGATCCATGGGCTCCTTGGGTCCGTTGGGATGTTTTTAGGGCGTCCCATAGGCGAAAGAGTGAAAACTGCAGTTTTTTGGCGATTTTCGGTGGGTGTTAGCCCACGGATCGCTGGGGTGGCGCTGGCTCCGGAAATTATTTTGGGCCGAGGCCCTCGGGGGCGTCCCTGACGAGCTGTTAAGCGGATCCATGGGCTCCTTGGGTCCGTTGGGATGTTTTTAGGGCGTCCCATAGGCGAAAGAGTGAAAACTGCAAATTTTGGGCGATTTTCGGTGGGTGTTAGCCCACGGATCGCTGGGGTGGCGCTGGCTCCGGAAATTATTTTGGGCCGAGGCCCTCGGGGGCGTCCCTGACGAGCTGTTAAGCGGATCCATGGGCTCCTTGGGTCCGTTGGGATGTTTTTAGGGCGTCCCATAGGCGAAAGAGTGAAAACTGCAGTTTTTTGGCGATTTTCGGTGGGTGTTAGCCCACGGATCGCTGGGGTGGCGCTGGCTCCGGAAATTATTTTGGGCCGAGGCCCTCGGGGGCGTCCCTGACGAGCTGTTAAGCGGATCCATGGGCTCCTTGGGTCCGTTGGGATGTTTTTAGGGCGTCCCATAGGCGAAAGAGTGAAAACTGTAGTTTTTTGGCGATTTTCGGTGGGTGTTAGCCCACGGATCGCTGGGGTGGCGCTGGCTCCGGAAATTATTTTGGGCCGAGGCCCTCGGGGGCGTCCCTGACGAGCTGTTAAGCGGATCCATGGGCTCCTTGGGTCCGTTGGGATGTTTTTAGGGCGTCCCATAGGCGAAAGAGTGAAAACTGCAGTTTTTTGGCGATTTTCGGTGGGTGTTAGCCCACGGATCGCTGGGGTGGCGCTGGCTCCGGAAATTATTTTGGGCCGAGGCCCTCGGGGGCATCCCTGACGAGCTGTTAAGCGGATCCATGGGCTCCTTGGGTCCGTTGGGATGTTTTTAGGGCGTCCCATAGGCGAAAGAGTGAAAACTGCAGTTTTTTGGCGATTTTCGGTGGGTGTTAGCCCACGGATCGCTGGGGTGGCGCTGGCTCCGGAAATTATTTTGGGCCGAGGCCCTCGGGGGCATCCCTGACGAGCTGTTAAGCGGATCCATGGGCTCCTTGGGTTCGTTGGGATGTTTTTAGGGCGTCCCATAGGCGAAAGAGTGAAAACTACAGTTTTTTGGCGATTTTCGGTGGGTGTTAGCCCACGGATCGCTGGGGTGGCGCTGGCTCCAGAAATTATTTTGGGCCGAGGCCCTCGGGGGCGTCCCTGACGAGCTGTTAAGCGGATCCATGGGCTCCTTGGGTCCGTTGGGATGTTTTTAGGGCGTACCATAGGCGAAAGAGTGAAAACTGCAGTTTTTTGGCGATTTTCGGTGGGTGTTAGCCCACGGATCGCTGGGGTGGCGCTGGCTCCGGAAATTATTTTGGGCCGAGGCCCTCGGGGGCGTCCCTGACGAGCTGTTAAGCGGATCCATGGGCTCCTTGGGTCCGTTGGGATGTTTTTAGGGCATCCCATAGGCGAAAGAGTGAAAACTGCAGTTTTTTGGCGATTTTCGGTGGGTGTTAGCCCACGGATCGCTGGGGTGGCGCTGGCTCCGGAAATTATTTTGGGCCGAGGCCCTCGGGGGCGTCCCTGACGAGCTGTTAAGCGGATCCATGGGCTCCTTGGGTCCGTTGGGATGTTTTTAGGGCGTCCCATAGGCGAAAGAGTGAAAACTGCAGTTTTTTGGCGATTTTCGGTGGGTGTTAGCCCACGGATCGCTGGGGTGGCGCTGGCTCCGGAAATTATTTTGGGCCGAGGCCCTCAGGGGCGTCCCTGACGAGCTGTTAAGCGGATCCATGGGCTCCTTGGGTCCGTTGGGATGTTTTTAGGGCGTCCCATAGGCGAAAGAGTGAAAACTGCAGTTTTTTGGCGATTTTCGGTCGGTGTTAGCCCACGGATCGCTGGGGTGGCGCTGGCTTCGGAAATTATTTTGGGCCGAGGCCCTCGGGGGCGTCCCTGACGAGCTGTTAAGCGGATCCATGGGCTCCTTGGGTCCGTTGGGATGTTTTTAGGGCGTCCCATAGGTGAAAGAGTGAAAACTGCAGTTTTTTGGCGATTTTCGGTGGGTGTTAGCCCACGGATCGCTGGGGTGGCGCTGGCTCCGGAAATTATTTTGGTCCAAGGCCCTCGGGGGCGTCCCTGACGAGCTGTTAAGCGGATCCATGGGCTCCTTGGGTCCGTTGGGATGTTTTTAGGGCGTCCCATAGGCGAAAGAGTGAAAACTGCAGTTTTTTGGCGATTTTCGGTGGGTGTTAGCCCACGGATCGCTGGGGTGGCGCTGGCTCCGGAAATTATTTTGGGCCGAGGCCCTCGAGGGCGTCCCTGACGAGCTGTTAAGCGGATCCATGGGCTCCTTGGGTCCGTTGGGATGTTTTTAGGGCGTCCCATAGGCGAAATAGTGAAAACTGCAGTTTTTTGGCGATTTTCGGTGGGTGTTAGCCCACGGATCGCTGGGGTGGCGCTGGATCTGGAAATTATTTTGGGCCGAGGCCCTCGGGGGCGTCCCTGACGAGCTGTTAAGCGGATCCATGGGCTCCTTGGGTCCGTTGGGATGTTTTTAGGGCGTCCCATAGGCGAAAGAGTGAAAACTGCAGTTTTTTGGCGATTTTCGGTGGGTGTTAGCCCACGGATCGCTGGGGTGGCGCTGGCTCCGGAAATTATTTTGGGCCGAGGCCCTCGGGGGCGTCCCTGATGAGCTGTTAAGCGGATCCATGGGCTCCTTGGGTCCGTTGGGATGTTTTTAGGGCGTCCCATAGGCGAAAGAGTGAAAACTGCAGTTTTTTGGCGGTTTTCGGTGGGTGTTAGCCCACGGATCGCTGGGGTGGCGCTGGCTCCGGAAATTATTTTGGGCCGAGGCCCTCGGGGGCGTCCCTGACGAGCTGTTAAGCGGATCCATGGGCTCCTTGGGTCCGTTGGGATGTTTTTAGGGCGTCCCATAGGCGAAAGAGTGAAAACTGCAGTTTTTTGGCGATTTTCGGTGGGTGTTAGCCCACGGATCGCTGGGGTGGCGCTGGCTCCGGAAATTATTTTGGGCCGAGGCCCTCGGGGGCGTCCCTGACGAGCTGTTAAGCGGATCCATGGGCTCCTTGGGTCCGTTGGGATGTTATTAGGGCGTCCCATAGGCGAAAGAGTGAAAACTGCAGTTTTTTGGCGATTTTCGGTGGGTGTTAGCCCACGGATCGCTGGGGTGGCGCTGGCTCCGGAAATTATTTTGGGCCGAGGCCCTCGGGGGCGTCCCTGACGAGCTGTTAAGCGGATCCATGGGCTCCTTGGGTCCGTTGGGATGTTTTTAGGGCGTCCCATAGGCGAAAGAGTGAAAACTGCAGTTTTTTGGCGATTTTCGGTGGGTGTTAGCCCACGGATCGCTGGGGTGGCGCTGGCTCCGGAAATTATTTTGGGCCGAGGCCCTCGGGGGCGTCCCTGACGAGCTGTTAAGCGGATCCATGGGCTCCTTGGGTCCGTTGGGATGTTTTTAGGGCGTACCATAGGCGAAAGAGTGAAAACTGCAGTTTTTTGGCGATTTTCGGTGGGTGTTAGCCCACGGATCGCTGGGGTGGCGCTGGCTCCGGAAATTATTTTGGGCCGAGGCCCTCGGGGGCGTCCCTGACGAGCTGTTAAGCGGATCCATGGGCTCCTTGGGTCCGTTGGGATGTTTTTAGGGCATCCCATAGGCGAAAGAGTGAAAACTGCAGTTTTTTGGCGATTTTCGGTGGGTGTTAGCCCACGGATCGCTGGGGTGGCGCTGGCTCCGGAAATTATTTTGGGCCGAGGCCCTCGGGGGCGTCCCTGACGAGCTGTTAAGCGGATCCATGGGCTCCTTGGGTCCGTTGGGATGTTTTTAGGGCGTCCCATAGGCGAAAGAGTGAAAACTGCAGTTTTTTGGCGATTTTCGGTGGGTGTTAGCCCACGGATCGCTGGGGTGGCGCTGGCTCCGGAAATTATTTTGGGCCGAGGCCCTCAGGGGCGTCCCTGACGAGCTGTTAAGCGGATCCATGGGCTCCTTGGGTCCGTTGGGATGTTTTTAGGGCGTCCCATAGGCGAAAGAGTGAAAACTGCAGTTTTTTGGCGATTTTCGGTCGGTGTTAGCCCACGGATCGCTGGGGTGGCGCTGGCTCCGGAAATTATTTTGGGCCGAAGCCCTCGGGGGCGTCCCTGACGAGCTGTTAAGCGGATCCATGGGCTCCTTGGGTCCGTTGGGATGTTTTTAGGGCGTCCCATAGGTGAAAGAGTGAAAACTGCAGTTTTTTGGCGATTTTCGGTGGGTGTTAGCCCACGGATCGCTGGGGTGGCGCTGGCTCCGGAAATTATTTTGGTCCAAGGCCCTCGGGGGCGTCCCTGACGAGCTGTTAAGCGGATCCATGGGCTCCTTGGGTCCGTTGGGATGTTTTTAGGGCGTCCCATAGGCGAAAGAGTGAAAACTGCAGTTTTTTGGCGATTTTCGGTGGGTGTTAGCCCACGGATCGCTGGGGTGGCGCTGGCTCCGGAAATTATTTTGGGCCGAGGCCCTCGAGGGCGTCCCTGACGAGCTGTTAAGCGGATCCATGGGCTCCTTGGGTCCGTTGGGATGTTTTTAGGGCGTCCCATAGGCGAAAGAGTGAAAACTGCAGTTTTTTGGCGATTTTCGGTGGGTGTTAGCCCACGGATCGCTGGGGTGGCGCTGGCTCCGGAAATTATTTTGGGCCGAGGCCCTCGAGGGCGTCCCTGACGAGCTGTTAAGCGGATCCATGGGCTCCTTGGGTCCGTTGGGATGTTTTTAGGGCGTCCCATAGGCGAAAGAGTGAAAACTGCAGTTTTTTGGCGATTTTCGGTGGGTGTTAGCCCACGGATCGCTGGGGTGGCGCTGGATCCGGAAATTATTTTGGGCCGAGGCCCTCGGGGGCGTCCCTGATGAGCTGTTAAGCGGATCCATGGGCTCCTTGGGTCCGTTGGGATGTTTTTAGGGCGTCCCATAGGCGAAAGAGTGAAAACTGCAGTTTTTTGGCGATTTTCGGTGGGTGTTAGCCCACGGATCGCTGGGGTGGCGCTGGCTCCGGAAATTATTTTGGGCCGAGGCCCTCGGGGGCGTCCCTGACGAGCTGTTAAGCGGATCCATGGGCTCCTTGGGTCCGTTGGGATGTTTTTAGGGCATCCCATAGGCGAAAGAGTGAAAACTGCAGTTTTTTGGCGATTTTCGGTGGGTGTTAGCCCACGGATCGCTGGGGTGGCGCTGGCTCCGGAAATTATTTTGGGCCGAGGCCCTCGGGGGCGTCCCTGACGAGCTGTTAAGCGGATCCATGGGCTCCTTGAGTCCGTTGGGATGTTTTTAGGGCGTCCCATAGGCGAAAGAGTGAAAACTGCAGTTTTTTGGCGATTTTCGGTGGGTGTTAGCCCACGGATCGCTGGGGTGGCGCTGGCTCCGGAAATTATTTTGGGCCGAGGCCCTCGGGGGCGTCCCTGACGAGCTGTTAAACGGATCCATGGGCTCCTTGGGTCCGTTGGGATGTTTTTAGGGCGTCCCATAGGCGAAAGAGTGAAAACTGCAGTTTTTTGGCGATTTTCGGTGGGTGTTAGCCCACGGATTGCTGGGGTGGCGCTGGCTCCGGAAATTATTTTGGGCCGAGGCCCTCGGGGGCGTCCCTGACGAGCTGTTAAGCGGATCCATGGGCTCCTTGGGTCCGTTGGGATGTTTTTAGGGCGTCCCATAGGCGAAAGAGTGAAAACTGCAGTTTTTTGGCGATTTTCGGTGGGTGTTAGCCCACGGATCGCTGGGGTGGCGCTGGCTCCGGAAATTATTTTGGGCCGAGGCCCTCGGGGGCATCCCTGAAGAGCTGTTAAGCGGATCCATGGGCTCCTTGGGTCCGTTGGGATGTTTTTAGGGCGTCCCATAGGCGAAAGAGTGAAAACTGCAGTTTTTTGGCGATTTTCGGTGGGTGTTAGCCCGCGGATCGCTGGGGTGGCGCTGGCTCCGGAAATTATTTTGGGCCGAGGCCCTCGGGGGCGTCCCTGACGAGCTGTTAAGCGGATCAATGGGCTCCTTGGGTCCGTTGGGATGTTTTTAGGGCATCCCATAGGCGAAAGAGTGAAAACTGCAGTTTTTTGGCGATTTTCGGTGGGTGTTAGCCCACGGATCGCCGGGGTGGCGCTGGCTCCGGAAATTATTTTGGGCCGAGGCCCTCGGGGGCGTCCCTGACGAGCTGTTAAGCGGATCCATGGGCTCCTTGGGTCCGTTGGGATGTTTTTAGGGCGTCCCATAGGCGAAAGGGTGAAAACTGCAGTTTTTTGGCGATTTTCGGTGGGTGTTAGCCCACGGATCGCTGGGGTGGCGCTGGCTCCGGAAATTATTTTGGGCCGAGGCCCTCGGGGGCGTCCCTGACGAGCTGTTAAGCGGATCCATGGGCTCCTTGGGTCCGTTGGGATGTTTTTAGGGCGTCCCATAGGCGAAAGAGTGAAAACTGCAGTTTTTTGGCGATTTTCGGTGGGTGTTAGCCCACGGATCGCTGGGGTGGCGCTGGCTCCGGAAATTATTTTGGGCCGAGGCCCTCGGGGGCGTCCCTGACGAGCTGTTAAGCGGATCCATGGGCTCCTTGGGTCCGTTGGGATGTTTTTAGGGCGTCCCATAGGCGAAAGAGTGAAAACTGCAGTTTTTTGGCGATTTTCGGTGGGTGTTAGCCCACGGATCGCTGGGGTGGCGCTGGCTTCGAAAATTATTTTGGGCCGAGGCCCTCGGGGGCGTCCCTGACGAGCTGTTAAGCGGATCCATGGGCTCCTTGGGTCCGTTGGGATGTTTTTAGGGCGTCCCATAGGCAAAAGAGTGAAAACTGCAGTTTTTTGGCGATTTTCGGTGGGTGTTAGCCCACGGATCGCTGGGGTGGCGCTGGCTCCGGAAATTATTTTGGGCCGAGGCCCTCGGGGGCGTCCCTGACGAGCTGTTAAGCGGATCCATGGGCTCCTTGGGTCCGTTGGGATGTTTTTAGGGCGTCCCATAGGCGAAAGAGTGAAAACTGCATTTTTTTGGCGATTTTCGGTGGGTGTTAGCCCACGGATCGCTGGGGTGGCGCTGGCTCCGGAAATTATTTTGGGCCGAGGCCCTCGGGGGCGTCCCTGACGAGCTGTTAAGCGGATCCATGGGCTCCTTGGGTCCGTTGGGATGTTTTTAGGGCGTCCCATAGGCGAAAGAGTGAAAACTGCAGTTTTTTGGCGATTTTCGGTGGGTGTTAGCCCACGGATCGCTGGGGTGGCGCTGGCTCCGGAAATTATTTTGGGCCGAGGCCTTCGGGGGCGTCCCTGACGAGCTGTTAAGCGGATCCATGGGCTCCTTGGGTCCGTTGGGATGTTTTTAGGGCGTCCCATAGGCGAAAGAGTGAAAACTGCAGTTTTTTGGCGATTTTCGGTGGGTGTTAGCCCACGGATCGCTGGGGTGGCGCTGGCTCCGGAAATTATTTTGGGCCGAGGCCCTCGGGGGCGTCCCTGACGAGCTGTTAAGCGGATCCATGGGCTCCTTGGGTCCGTTGGGATGTTTTTAGGGCGTCCCATAGGCGAAAGAGTGAAAACTGCAGTTTTTTGGCGATTTTCGGTGGGTGTTAGCCCACGGATCGCTGGGGTGGCGCTGGCTCCGGAAATTATTTTGGGCCGAGGCCCTCGGGGGCGTCCCTGACGAGCTGTTAAGCGGATCCATGGGCTCCTTGGGTCCGTTGGGATGTTTTTAGGGCGTCCCATAGGCGAAAGAGTGAAAACTGCAGTTTTTTGGCGATTTTCGGTGGGTGTTAGCCCACGGATCGCTGGGGTGGCGCTGGCTCCGGAAATTATTTTGGGCCGAGGCCCTCGGGGGTGTCCCTGACGAGCTGTTAAGCGGATCCATGGGCTCCTTGGGTCCGTTGGGATGTTTTTAGGGCGTCCCATAGGCGAAAGAGTGAAAACTGCAGTTTTTTGGGGATTTTCGGTGGGTGTTAGCCCATGGATCGCTGGGGTGGCGCTGGCTCCGGAAATTATTTTAGGGCCAGGCCCTCGGGGGCGTCCCTGACGAGCTGTTAAGCGGATCCATGGGCTCCTTGGGTCCGTTGGGATGTTTTTAGGGCGTCCCATAGGCGAAAGAGTGAAAACTGCAGTTTTTTGGCGATTTTCGGTGGGTGTTAGCCCACGGATCGCTGGGGTGGCGCTGGCTCCGGAAATTATTTTGGGCCGAGGCCCTCGGGGGCGTCCCTGACGAGCTGTTAAGCGGATCCATGGGCTCCTTGGGTCCGTTGGGATGTTTTTAGGGCGTCCCATAGGCGAAAGAGTGAAAACTGCAGTTTTTTGGCGATTTTCGGTGGGTGTTAGCCCACGGATCGCTGGGGTGGCGCTGGCTCCGGAAATTATTTTGGGCCGAGGCCCTCGGGGGCGTCCCTGACGAGCTGTTAAGCGGATCCATGGGCTCCTTGGGTCCGTTGGGATGTTTTTAGGGCGTCCCATAGGCGAAAGAGTGAAAACTGCAGTTTTTTGGCGATTTTCGGTGGGTGTTAGCCCACGGATCGCTGGGGTGGCGCTGGCTCCGGAAATTATTTTGGGCCGAGGCCCTCGGGGGCGTCCCTGACGAGCTGTTAAGCGGATCCATGGGCTCCTTGGGTCCGTTGGGATGTTTTTAGGGTGTCCCATAGGCGAAAGAGTGAAAACTGCATTTTTTGGGCGATTTTCGGTGGGTGTTAGCCCACGGATCGCTGGGGTGGCGCTGGCTCCGGAAATTATTTTGGGCCGAGGCCCTCGGGGGCGTCCCTGACGAGCTGTTAAGCGGATCCATGGGCTCCTTGGGTCCGTTGGGATGTTTTTAGGGCGTCCCATAGGCGAAAGAGTGAAAACTGCAGTTTTTTGGCGATTTTCGGTGGGTGTTAGCCCACGGATCGCTGGGGTGGCGCTGGCTCCGGAAATTATTTTTGGCCGAGGCCCTCGGGGGCGTCCCTGACGAGCTGTTAAGCGGATCCATGGGCTCCTTGGGTCCGTTGGGATGTTTTTAGGGCGTCCCATAGGCGAAAGAGTGAAAACTGCAGTTTTTTGGCGATTTTCGGTGGGTGTTAGCCCACGGATCGCTGGGGTGGCGCTGGCTTCGGAAATTATTTTGGGCCGAGGCCCTCGGGGGCGTCCCTGACGAGCTTTTAAGCGGATCCATGGGCTCCTTGGGTCCGTTGGGATGTTTTTAGGGCGTCCCATAGGCGAAAGAGTGAAAACTGCAGTTTTTTGGCGATTTTCGGTGGGTGTTAGCCCACGGATCGCTGGGGTGGCGCTGGCTCCGGAAATTATTTTGGGCCGAGGCCCTCGGGGGCGTCCCTGACGAGCTGTTAAGCGGATCCATGGGCTCCTTGGGTCCGTTGGGATGTTTTTAGGGCGTCTCATAGGCGAAAGAGTGAAAACTGCAGTTTTTTGGCGATTTTCGGTGGGTGTTAGCCCACGGATCGCTGGGGTGGCGCTGGCTCCGGAAATTATTTTGGGCCGAGGCCCTCGGGGGCGTCCCTGACGAGCTGTTAAGCGGATCCATGGGCTCCTTGGGTCCGTTGGGATGTTTTTAGGGCGTCCCATAGGCGAAAGAGTGAAAACTGCAGTTTTTTGGCGATTTTCGGTGGGTGTTAGCCCACGGATCGCTGGGGTGGCGCTGGCTCCGGAAATTATTTTGGGCCGAGGCCCTCGGGGGCGTCCCTGACGAGCTGTTAAGCGGATCCATGGGCTCCTTGGGTCCGTTGGGATGTTTTTAGGGCGTCCCATAGGCGAAAGAGTGAAAACTGCAGTTTTTTGGCGATTTTCGGTGGGTGTTAGCCCACGGATCGCTGGGGTGGCGCTGGCTCCGGAAATTATTTTGGGCCGAGGCCCTCGGGGGCGTCCCTGACGAGCTGTTAAGCGGATCCATGGGCTCCTTGGGTCCGTTGGGATGTTTTTAGGGCGTCCCATAGGCGAAAGAGTGAAAACTGCATTTTTTTGGCGATTTTCGGTGGGTGTTAGCCCACGGATCGCTGGGGTGGCGCTGGCTCCGGAAATTATTTTGGGCCGAGGCCCTCGGGGGCGTCCCTGACGAGCTGTTAAGCGGATCCATGGGCTCCTTGGGTCCGTTGGGATGTTTTTAGGGCGTCCCATAGGCGAAAGAGTGAAAACTGCAGTTTTTTGGCAATTTTCGGTGGGTGTTAGCCCACGGATCGCTGGGGTGGCGCTGGCTCCGGAAATTATTTTGGGCCGAGGCCCTCGGGGGCGTCCCTGACGAGCTGTTAAGCGGATCCATGGGCTCCTTGGGTCCGTTGGGATGTTTTTAGGGCGTCCCATAGGCGAAAGAGTGAAAACTGCAGTTTTTTGGCGATTTTCGGTGGGTGTTAGCCCACGGATCGCTGGGGTGGCGCTGGCTTCGGAAATTATTTTGGGCCGAGGCCCTTGGGGGCGTCCCTGACGAGCTGTTAAGCGGATCCATGGGCTCCTTGGGTCCGTTGGGATGTTTTTAGGGCGTCCCATAGGCGAAAGAGTGAAAACTGCAGTTTTTTGGCGATTTTCGGTGGGTGTTAGCCCACGGATCGCTGGGGTGGCGCTGGCTCCGGAAATTATTTTGGGCCGAGGCCCTCGGGGGCGTCCCTGACGAGCTGTTAAGCGGATCCATGGGCTCCTTGGGTCCGTTGGGATGTTTTTAGGGCGTCTCATAGGCGAAAGAGTGAAAACTGCAGTTTTTTGGCGATTTTCGGTGGGTGTTAGCCCACGGATCGCTGGGGTGGCGCTGGCTCCGGAAATTATTTTGGGCCGAGGCCCTCGGGGGCGTCCCTGACGAGCTGTTAAGCGGATCCATGGGCTCCTTGGGTCCGTTGGGATGTTTTTAGGGCGTCCCATAGGCGAAAGAGTGAAAACTGCAGTTTTTTGGCGATTTTCGGTGGGTGTTAGCCCACGGATCGCTGGGGTGGCGCTGGCTCCGGAAATTATTTTGGGCCGAGGCCCTCGGGGGCGTCCCTGACGAGCTGTTAAGCGGATCCATGGGCTCCTTGGGTCCGTTGGGATGTTTTTAGGGCGTCCCATAGGCGAAAGAGTGAAAACTGCAGTTTTTTGGCGATTTTCGGTGGGTGTTAGCCCACGGATCGCTGGGGTGGCGCTGGCTTCGAAAATTATTTTGGGCCGAGGCCCTCGGGGGCGTCCCTGACGAGCTGTTAAGCGGATCCATGGGCTCCTTGGGTCCGTTGGGATGTTTTTAGGGCGTCCCATAGGCGAAAGAGTGAAAACTGCAGTTTTTTGGCGATTTTCGGTGGGTGTTAGCCCACGGATCGCTGGGGTGGCGCTGGCTCCGGAAATTATTTTGGGCCGAGGCCCTCGGGGGCGTCCCTGACGAGCTGTTAAGCGGATCCATGGGCTCCTTGGGTCCGTTGGGATGTTTTTAGGGCGTCCCATAGGCGAAAGAGTGAAAACTGCAGTTTTTTGGCGATTTTCGGTGGGTGTTAGCCCACGGATCGCTGGGGTGGCGCTGGCTCCGGAAATTATTTTGGGCCGAGGCCCTCGGGGGCGTCCCTGACGAGCTGTTAAGCGGATCCATGGGCTCCTTGGGTCCGTTGGGATGTTTTTAGGGCGTCCCATAGGCGAAAGAGTGAAAACTGCAGTTTTTTGGCGATTTTCGGTGGGTGTTAGCCCACGGATCGCTGGGGTGGCGCTGGCTCCGGAAATTATTTTGGGCCGAGGCCCTCGGGGGCGTCCCTGACGAGCTGTTAAGCGGATCCATGGGCTCCTTGGGTCCGTTGGGATGTTTTTAGGGCGTCCCATAGGCGAAAGAGTGAAAACTGCATTTTTTTGGCGATTTTCGGTGGGTGTTAGCCCACGGATCGCTGGGGTGGCGCTGGCTCCGGAAATTATTTTGGGCCGAGTCCCTCGGGGGCGTCCCTGACGAGCTGTTAAGCGGATCCATGGGCTCCTTGGGTCCGTTGGGATGTTTTTAGGGCGTCCCATAGGCGAAAGAGTGAAAACTGCAGTTTTTTGGCGATTTTCGGTGGGTGTTAGCCCACGGATCGCTGGGGTGGCGCTGGCTCCGGAAATTATTTTGGGCCGAGGCCCTCGGGGGCGTCCCTGACGAGCTGTTAAGCGGATCCATGGGCTCCTTGGGTCCGTTGGGATGTTTTTAGGGCGTCCCATAGGCGAAAGAGTGAAAACTGCAGTTTTTTGGCGATTTTCGGTGGGTGTTAGCCCACGGATCGCTGGGGTGGCGCTGGCTTCGGAAATTATTTTGGGCCGAGGCCCTCGGGGGCGTCCCTGACGAGCTGTTAAGCGGATCCATGGGCTCCTTGGGTCCGTTGGGATGTTTTTAGGGCGTCCCATAGGCGAAAGAGTGAAAACTGCAGTTTTTTGGCGATTTTCGGTGGGTGTTAGCCCACGGATCGCTGGGGTGGTGCTGGCTCCGGAAATTATTTTGGGCCGAGGCCCTCGGGGGCGTCCCTGACGAGCTGTTAAGCGGATCCATGGGCTCCTTGGGTCCGTTGGGATGTTTTTAGGGCATCTCATAGGCGAAAGAGTGAAAACTGCAGTTTTTTGGCGATTTTCGGTGGGTGTTAGCCCACGGATCGCTGGGGTGGCGCTGGCTCCGGAAATTATTTTGGGCCGAGGCCCTCGGGGGCGTCCCTGACGAGCTGTTAAGCGGATCCATGGGCTCCTTGGGTCCGTTGGGATGTTTTTAGGGCGTCCCATAGGCGAAAGAGTGAAAACTGCAGTTTTTTGGCGATTTTCGGTGGGTGTTAGCCCACGGATCGCTGGGGTGGCGCTGGCTCCGGAAATTATTTTGGGCCGAGGCCCTCGGGGGCGTCCCTGACGAGCTGTTAAGCGGATCCATGGGCTCCTTGGGTCCGTTGGGATGTTTTTAGGGCGTCCCATAGGCGAAAGAGTGAAAACTGCAGTTTTTTGGCGATTTTCGGTGGGTGTTAGCCCACGGATCGCTGGGGTGGCGCTGGCTTCGGAAATTATTTTGGGCCGAGGCCCTCGGGGGCGTCCCTGACGAGCTGTTAAGCGGATCCATGGGCTCCTTGGGTCCGTTGGGATGTTTTTAGGGCGTCCCATAGGCGAAAGAGTGAAAACTGCAGTTTTTTGGCGATTTTCGGTGGGTGTTAGCCCACGGATCGCTGGGGTGGCGCTGGCTCCGGAAATTATTTTGGGCCGAGGCCCTCGGGGGCGTCCCTGACGAGCTGTTAAGCGGATCCATGGGCTCCTTGGGTCCGTTGGGATGTTTTTAGGGCGTCCCATAGGCGAAAGAGTGAAAACTGCAGTTTTTTGGCGATTTTCGGTGGGTGTTAGCCCACGGATCGCTGGGGTGGCGCTGGCTCCGGAAATTATTTTGGGCCGAGGCCCTCGGGGGCGTCCCTGACGAGCTGTTAAGCGGATCCATGGGCTCCTTGGGTCCGTTGGGATGTTTTTAGGGCATCCCATAGGCGAAAGAGTGAAAACTGCAGTTTTTTGGCGATTTTCGGTGGGTGTTAGCCCACGGATCGCTGGGGTGGCGCTGGCTCCGGAAATTATTTTGGGCCGAGGCCCTCGGGGGCGTCCCTGACGAGCTGTTAAGCGGATCCATGGGCTCCTTGGGTCCGTTGGGATGTTTTTAGGGCGTCCCATAGGCGAAAGGGTGAAAACTGCAGTTTTTTGGCGATTTTCGGTGGGTGTTAGCCCACGGATCGCTGGGGTGGCGCTGGCTCCGGAAATTATTTTGGGCCGAGGCCCTCGGGGGCGTCCCTGACGAGCTGTTAAGCGGATCCATGGGCTCCTTGGGTCCGTTGGGATGTTTTTAGGGCGTCCCATAGGTGAAAGAGTGAAAACTGCAGTTTTTTGGCGATTTTCGGTGGGTGTTAGCCCACGGATCGCTGGGGTGGCGCTGGCTCCGGAAATTATTTTGGGCCGAGGCCCTCGGGGGCGTCCCTGACGAGCTGTTAAGCGGATCCATGGGCTCCTTGGGTCCGTTGGGATGTTTTTAGGGCGTCCCATAGGCGAAAGAGTGAAAACTGCAGTTTTTTGGCGATTTTCGGTGGGTGTTAGCCCACGGATCGCTGGGGTGGCGCTGGCTCCGGAAATTATTTTGTGCCGAGGCCCTCGGGGGCGTCCCTGACGAGCTGTTAAGCGGATCCATGGGCTCCTTGGGTCCGTTGGGATGTTTTTAGGGCGTCCCATAGGCGAAAGAGTGAAAACTACAGTTTTTTGGCGATTTTCGGTGGGTGTTAGCCCACGGATCGCTGGGGTGGCGCTGGCTCCGGAAATTATTTTGGGCCGAGGCCCTCGGGGGCGTCCCTGACGAGCTGTTAAGCGGATCCATGGGCTCCTTGGGTCCGTTGGGATGTTTTTAGGGCATCCCATAGGCGAAAGAGTGAAAACTGCAGTTTTTTGGCGATTTTCGGTGGGTGTTAGCCCACGGATCGCTGGGGTGGCGCTGGCTCCGGAAATTATTTTGGGCCGAGGCCCTCGGGGGCGTCCCTGACGAGCTGTTAAGCGGATCCATGGGCTCCTTGGGTCCGTTGGGATGTTTTTAGGGCGTCCCATAGGCGAAAGAGTGAAAACTGCAGTTTTTTGGCGATTTTCGGTGGGTGTTAGCCCACGGATCGCTGGGGTGGTGCTGGCTCCGGAAATTATTTTGGGCCGAGGCCCTCGGGGGCGTCCCTGACGAGCTGTTAAGCGGATCCATGGGCTCCTTGGGTCCGTTGGGATGTTTTTAGGGCGTCTCATAGGCGAAAGAGTGAAAACTGCAGTTTTTTGGCGATTTTCGGTGGGTGTTAGCCCACGGATCGCTGGGGTGGCGCTGGCTCCGGAAATTATTTTGGGCCGAGGCCCTCGGGGGCGTCCCTGACGAGCTGTTAAGCGGATCCATGGGCTCCTTGGGTCCGTTGGGATGTTTTTAGGGCGTCCCATAGGCGAAAGAGTGAAAACTGCAGTTTTTTGGCGATTTTCGGTGGGTGTTAGCCCACGGATCGCTGGGGTGGCGCTGGCTCCGGAAATTATTTTGGGCCGAGGCCCTCGGGGGCGTCCCTGACGAGCTGTTAAGCGGATCCATGGGCTCCTTGGGTCCGTTGGGATGTTTTTAGGGCGTCCCATAGGCGAAAGAGTGAAAACTGCAGTTTTTTGGCGATTTTCGGTGGGTGTTAGCCCACGGATCGCTGGGGTGGCGCTGGCTCCGGAAATTATTTTGGGCCGAGGCCCTCGGGGGCGTCCCTGACGAGCTGTTAAGCTGATCCATGGGCTCCTTGGGTCCGTTGGGATGTTTTTAGGGCATCCCATAGGCGAAAGAGTGAAAACTGCAGTTTTTTGGCGATTTTCGGTGGGTGTTAGCCCACGGATCGCTGGGGTGGCGCTGGCTCCGGAAATTATTTTGGGCCGAGGCCCTCGGGGGCGTCCCTGACGAGCTGTTAAGCGGATCCATGGGCTCCTTGGGTCCGTTGGGATGTTTTTAGGGCGTCCCATAGGCGAAAGGGTGAAAACTGCAGTTTTTTGGCGATTTTCGGTGGGTGTTAGCCCACGGATCGCTGGGGTGGCGCTGGCTCCGGAAATTATTTTGGGCCGAGGCCCTCGGGGGCGTCCCTGACGAGCTGTTAAGCGGATCCATGGGCTCCTTGGGTCCGTTGGGATGTTTTTAGGGCGTCCCATAGGTGAAAGAGTGAAAACTGCAGTTTTTTGGCGATTTTCGGTGGGTGTTAGCCCACGGATCGCTGGGGTGGCGCTGGCTCCGGAAATTATTTTGGGCCGAGGCCCTCGGGGGCGACCCTGACGAGCTGTTAAGCGGATCCATGGGCTCCTTGGGTCCGTTGGGATGTTTTTAGGGCGTCCCATAGGCGAAAGAGTGAAAACTGCAGTTTTTTGGCGATTTTCGGTGGGTGTTAGCCCACGGATCGCTGGGGTGGCGCTGGCTCCGGAAATTATTTTGTGCCGAGGCCCTCGGGGGCGTCCCTGACAAGCTGTTAAGCGGATCCATGGGCTCCTTGGGTCCGTTGGGATGTTTTTAGGGCGTCCCATAGGCGAAAGAGTGAAAACTGCAGTTTTTTGGCGATTTTCGGTGGGTGTTAGCCCACGGATCGCTGGGGTGGCGCTGGCTCCGGAAATTATTTTGGGCCGAGGCCCTCGGGGGCGTCCCTGACGAGCTGTTAAGCGGATCCATGGGCTCCTTGGGTCCGTTGGGATGTTTTTAGGGCGTCCCATAGGCGAAAGAGTGAAAACTGCAGTTTTTTGGCGATTTTCGGTGGGTGTTAGCCCACGGATCGCTGGGGTGGCGCTGGCTCCGGAAATTATTTTGTGCCGAGGCCCTCGGGGGCGTCCCTGACGAGCTGTTAAGCGGATCCATGGGCTCCTTGGGTCCGTTGGGATGTTTTTAGGGCGTCCCATAGGCGAAAGAGTGAAAACTACAGTTTTTTGGCGATTTTCGGTGGGTGTTAGCCCACGGATCGCTGGGGTGGCGCTGGCTCCGGAAATTATTTTGGGCCGAGGCCCTCGGGGGCGTCCCTGACGAGCTGTTAAGCGGATCCATGGGCTCCTTGGGTCCGTTGGGATGTTTTTAGGGCATCCCATAGGCGAAAGAGTGAAAACTGCAGTTTTTTGGCGATTTTCGGTGGGTGTTAGCCCACGGATCGCTGGGGTGGCGCTGGCTCCGGAAATTATTTTGGGCCGAGGCCCTCGGGGGCGTCCCTGACGAGCTGTTAAGCGGATCCATGGGCTCCTTGGGTCCGTTGGGATGTTTTTAGGGCGTCCCATAGGCGAAAGAGTGAAAACTGCAGTTTTTTGGCGATTTTCGGTGGGTGTTAGCCCACGGATCGCTGGGGTGGTGCTGGCTCCGGAAATTATTTTGGGCCGAGGCCCTCGGGGGCGTCCCTGACGAGCTGTTAAGCGGATCCATGGGCTCCTTGGGTCCGTTGGGATGTTTTTAGGGCGTCTCATAGGCGAAAGAGTGAAAACTGCAGTTTTTTGGCGATTTTCGGTGGGTGTTAGCCCACGGATCGCTGGGGTGGCGCTGGCTCCGGAAATTATTTTGGGCCGAGGCCCTCGGGGGCGTCCCTGACGAGCTGTTAAGCGGATCCATGGGCTCCTTGGGTCCGTTGGGATGTTTTTAGGGCGTCCCATAGGCGAAAGAGTGAAAACTGCAGTTTTTTGGCGATTTTCGGTGGGTGTTAGCCCACGGATCGCTGGGGTGGCGCTGGCTCCGGAAATTATTTTGGGCCGAGGCCCTCGGGGGCGTCCCTGACGAGCTGTTAAGCGGATCCATGGGCTCCTTGGGTCCGTTGGGATGTTTTTAGGGCGTCCCATAGGCGAAAGAGTGAAAACTGCAGTTTTTTGGCGATTTTCGGTGGGTGTTAGCCCACGGATCGCTGGGGTGGCGCTGGCTCCGGAAATTATTTTGGGCCGAGGCCCTCGGGGGCGTCCCTGACGAGCTGTTAAGCTGATCCATGGGCTCCTTGGGTCCGTTGGGATGTTTTTAGGGCATCCCATAGGCGAAAGAGTGAAAACTGCAGTTTTTTGGCGATTTTCGGTGGGTGTTAGCCCACGGATCGCTGGGGTGGCGCTGGCTCCGGAAATTATTTTGGGCCGAGGCCCTCGGGGGCGTCCCTGACGAGCTGTTAAGCGGATCCATGGGCTCCTTGGGTCCGTTGGGATGTTTTTAGGGCGTCCCATAGGCGAAAGGGTGAAAACTGCAGTTTTTTGGCGATTTTCGGTGGGTGTTAGCCCACGGATCGCTGGGGTGGCGCTGGCTCCGGAAATTATTTTGGGCCGAGGCCCTCGGGGGCGTCCCTGACGAGCTGTTAAGCGGATCCATGGGCTCCTTGGGTCCGTTGGGATGTTTTTAGGGCGTCCCATAGGTGAAAGAGTGAAAACTGCAGTTTTTTGGCGATTTTCGGTGGGTGTTAGCCCACGGATCGCTGGGGTGGCGCTGGCTCCGGAAATTATTTTGGGCCGAGGCCCTCGGGGGCGACCCTGACGAGCTGTTAAGCGGATCCATGGGCTCCTTGGGTCCGTTGGGATGTTTTTAGGGCGTCCCATAGGCGAAAGAGTGAAAACTGCAGTTTTTTGGCGATTTTCGGTGGGTGTTAGCCCACGGATCGCTGGGGTGGCGCTGGCTCCGGAAATTATTTTGTGCCGAGGCCCTCGGGGGCGTCCCTGACAAGCTGTTAAGCGGATCCATGGGCTCCTTGGGTCCGTTGGGATGTTTTTAGGGCGTCCCATAGGCGAAAGAGTGAAAACTGCAGTTTTTTGGCGATTTTCGGTGGGTGTTAGCCCACGGATCGCTGGGGTGGCGCTGGCTCCGGAAATTATTTTGGGCCGAGGCCCTCGGGGGCGTCCCTGACGAGCTGTTAAGCGGATCCATGGGCTCCTTGGGTCCGTTGGGATGTTTTTAGGGCATCCCATAGGCGAAAGAGTGAAAACTGCAGTTTTTTGGCGATTTTCGGTGGGTGTTAGCCCACGGATCGCTGGGGTGGCGCTGGCTCCGGAAATTATTTTGGGCCGAGGCCCTCGGGGGCGTCCCTGACGAGCTGTTAAGCGGATCCATGGGCTCCTTGGGTCCGTTGGGATGTTTTTAGGGCGTCCCATAGGCGAAAGAGTGAAAACTGCAATTTTTTGGCGATTTTCGGTGGGTGTTAGCCCACGGATCGCTGGGGTGGCGCTGGCTCCGGAAATTATTTTGGGCCGAGGCCCTCGGGGGCGTCTCTGACGAGCTGTTAAGCGGATCCATGGGCTCCTTGGGTCCGTTGGGATGTTTTTAGGGCGTCCCATAGGCGAAAGAGTGAAAACTGCAGTTTTTTGGCGATTTTCGGTGGGTGTTAGCCCACGGATCGCTGGGGTGGCGCTGGCTCCGGAAATTATTTTGGGCCGAGGCCCTCGGGGGCGTCCCTGACGAGCTGTTAAGCGGATCCATGGGCTCCTTGGGTCCGTTGGGATGTTTTTAGGGCGTCCCATAGGCGAAAGAGTGAAAACTGCAGTTTTTTGGCGATTTTCGGTGGGTGTTAGCCCACGGATCGCTGGGGTGGCGCTGGCTCCGGAAATTATTTTGGGCCGAGGCCCTCGGGGGCGACCCTGACGAGCTGTTAAGCGGATCCATGGGCTCCTTGGGTCCGTTGGGATGTTTTTAGGGCGTCCCATAGGCGAAAGAGTGAAAACTGCAGTTTTTTGGCGATTTTCGGTAGGTGTTAGCCCACGGATCGCTGGGGTGGCGCTGGCTTCGGAAATTATTTTGGGCCGAGGCCCTCGGGGGCGTCCCTGACGAGCTGTTAAGCGGATCCATGGGCTCCTTGGGTCCGTTGGGATGTTTTTAGGGCGTCCCATAGGCGAAAGAGTGAAAACTGCAGTTTTTTGGCGATTTTCGGTGGGTGTTAGCCCACGGATCGCTGGGGTGGCGCTGGCTCCGAAAATTATTTTGGGCCGAGGCCCTCGGGGGCGTCCCTGACGAGCTGTTAAGCGGATCCATGGGCTCCTTGGGTCCGTTGGGATGTTTTTAGGGCGTCCCATAGGCGAAAGAGTGAAAACTGCAGTTTTTTGGCGATTTTCGGTGGGTGTTAGCCCACGGATCGCTGGGGTGGCGCTGGCTTCGAAAATTATTTTGGACCGAGGCCCTCGGGGGCGTCCCTGACGAGCTGTTAAGCGGATCCATGGGCTCCTTGGGTCCGTTGGGATGTTTTTAGGGCGTCCCATAGGCGAAAGAGTGAAAACTGCAGTTTTTTGGCGATTTTCGGTGGGTGTTAGCCCACGGATCGCTGGGGTGGCGCTGGCTCCGAAAATTATTTTGGGCCGAGGCCCTCGGGGGCGTCCCTGACGAGCTGTTAAGCGGATCCATGGGCTCCTTGGGTCCGTTGGGATGTTTTTAGGGCGTCCCATAGGCGAAAGAGTGAAAACTGCAGTTTTTTGGCGATTTTCGGTGGGTGTTAGCCCACGGATCGCTGGGGTGGCGCTGGCTCCGGAAATTATTTTGGGCCGAGGCCCTCGGGGGCGTCCCTGACGAGCTGTTAAGCGGATCCATGGGCTCCTTGGGTCCGTTGGGATGTTTTTAGGGCGTCCCATAGGCGAAAGAGTGAAAACTGCAATTTTTTGGCGATTTTCGGTGGGTGTTAGCCCACGGATCGCTGGGGTGGCGCTGGCTCCGGAAATTATTTTGGGCCGAGGCCCTCGGGGGCGTCTCTGACGAGCTGTTAAGCGGATCCATGGGCTCCTTGGGTCCGTTGGGATGTTTTTAGGGCGTCCCATAGGCGAAAGAGTGAAAACTGCAGTTTTTTGGCGATTTTCGGTGGGTGTTAGCCCACGGATCGCTGGGGTGGCGCTGGCTCCGGAAATTATTTTGGGCTGAGGCCCTCGGGGGCGTCCCTGACGAGCTGTTAAGCGGATCCATGGGCTCCTTGGGTCCGTTGGGATGTTTTTAGGGCGTCCCATAGGCGAAAGAGTGAAAACTGCAGTTTTTTGGCGATTTTCGGTCGGTGTTAGCCCACGGATCGCTGGGGTGGCGCTGGCTCGGGAAATTATTTTAGGCCGAGGCCCTCGGGGGCGACCCTGACGAGCTGTTAAGCGGATCCATGGGCTCCTTGGGTACGTTGGGATGTTTTTAGGGCGTCCCATAGGCGAAAGAGTGAAAACTGCAGTTTTTTGGCGATTTTCGGTGGGTGTTAGCCCACGGATCGCTGGGGTGGCGCTGGCTCCGGAAATTATTTTGGGCCGAGGCCCTCGGGGGAGTCCCTGACGAGCTGTTAAGCGGATCCATGGGCTCCTTGGGTCCGTTGGGATGTTTTTAGGGCGTCCCATAGGCGAAAGAGTGAAAACTGCAGTTTTTTGGCGATTTTCGGTGGGTGTTAGCCCACGGATCGCTGGGGTGGCACTGGCTCCGGAAATTATTTTGGGCCGAGGCCCTCGGGGGCGTCCCTGACGAGCTGTTAAGCGGATCCATGGGCTCCTTGGGTCCGTTGGGATGTTTTTAGGGCGTCCCATAGGCGAAAGAGTGAAAACTGCAGTTTTTTGGCGATTTTCGGTGGGTGTTAGCCCACGGATCGCTGGGGTGGCGCTGGCTCCGGAAATTATTTTGGGCCGAGGCCCTCGGGGGCGTCCCTGACGAGGTGTTAAGCGGATCCATGGGCTCCTTGGGTCCGTTGGGATGTTTTTAGGGCGTCCCATAGGCGAAAGAGTGAAAACTGCAGTTTTTTGGCGATTTTCGGTGGGTGTTAGCCCACGGATCGCTGGGGTGGCGCTGGCTCTGGAAATTATTTTGGGCCGAGGCCCTCGGGGGCGTCCCTGACGAGCTGTTAAGCGGATCCATGGGCTCCTTGGGTCCGTTGGGATGTTTTTAGGGCGTCCCATAGGCGAAAGAGTGAAAACTGTAGTTTTTTGGCGATTTTCGGTGGGTGTTAGCCCACGGATCGCTGGGGTGGCGCTGGCTCCGGAAATTATTTTGGGCCGAGGCCCTCGGGGGCGTCCCTGACGAGCTGTTAAGCGGATCCATGGGCTCCTTGGGTCCGTTGGGATGTTTTTAGGGCGTCCCATAGGCGAAAGAGTGAAAACTGCAGTTTTTTGGCGATTTTCGGTGGGTGTTTGCCCACGGATCGCTGGGGTGGCGCTGGCTCCGGAAATTATTTTGGGCCGAGGCCCTCGGGGGCGTCCCTGACGAGCTGTTAAGCGGATCCATGGGCTCCTTGGGTCCGTTGGGATGTTTTTAGGGCGTCCCATAGGCGAAAGAGTGAAAACTGCAGTTTTTTGGCGATTTTCGGTGGGTGTTAGCCCACGGATCGCTGGGGTGGCGCTGGCTCCGGAAATTATTTTGGGCCGAGGCCCTCGGGGGCGTCCCTGACGAGCTGTTAAGCGGATCCATGGGCTCCTTGGGTCCGTTGGGATGTTTTTAGGGCGTCCCATAGGCGAAAGAGTGAAAACTGCAGTTTTTTGGCGATTTTTGGTGGGTGTTAGCCCACGGATCGCTGGGATGGCGCTGGCTCCGGAAATTATTTTGGGCCGAGGCCCTCGGGGGCGTCCCTGACGAGCTGTTAAGCGGATCCATGGGCTCCTTGGGTCCGTTGGGATGTTTTTAGGGCGTCCCATAGGCGAAAGAGTGAAAACTGCAGTTTTTTGGCGATTTTCGGTGGGTGTTAGCCCACGGATCGCTGGGGTGGCGCTGGCTCCGGAAATTATTTTGGGCCGAGGCCCTCGGGGGCGTCCCTGACGAGCTGTTAAGCGGATCCATGGGCTCCTTGGGTCCGTTGGGATGTTTTTAGGGCGTCCCATAGGCGAAAGAGTGAAAACTGCAGTTTTTTGGCGATTTTCGGTGGGTGTTAGCCCACGGATCGCTGGGGTGGCGCTGGCTCCGGAAATTATTTTGGGCGGAGGCCCTCGGGGGCGTCCCTGACGAGCTGTTAAGCGGATCCATGGGCTCCTTGGGTCCGTTGGGATGTTTTTAGGGCGTCCCATAGGCGAAAGAGTGAAAACTGCAGTTTTTTGGCGATTTTCGGTGGGTGTTAGCCCACGGATCGCTGGGGTGGCGCTGGCTCCGGAAATTATTTTGGGCCGAGGCCCTCGGGGGCGTCCCTGACGAGCTGTTAAGCGGATCCATGGGCTCCTTGGGTCCGTTGGGATGTTTTTAGGGCGTCCCATAGGCGAAAGAGTGAAAACTACAGTTTTTTGGCGATTTTCGGTGGGTGTTAGCCCACGGATCGCTGGGGTGGCGCTGGCTCCGGAAATTATTTTGGGCCGAGGCCCTCGGGGGCGTCCCTGACGAGCTGTTAAGCGGATCCATGGGCTCCTTGGGTCCGTTGGGATGTTTTTAGGGCGTCCCATAGGCGAAAGAGTGAAAACTGCAGTTTTTTGGCGATTTTCGGTGGGTGTTAGCCCACGGATCGCTGGGGTGGCGCTGGCTCCGGAAATTATTTTGGGCCGAGGCCCTCGGGGGCGTCCCTGACGAGCTGTTAAGCGGATCCATGGGCTCCTTGGGTCCGTTGGGATGTTTTTAGGGCGTCCCATAGGCGAAAGAGTGAAAACTGCAGTTTTTTGGCGATTTTCGGTGGGTGTTAGCCCACGGATCGCTGGGGTGGCGCTGGCTCCGGAAATTATTTTGGGCCGAGGCCCTCGGGGGCGTCCCTGACGAGCTGTTAAGTGGATCCATGGGCTCCTTGGGTCCGTTGGGATGTTTTTAGGGCGTCCCATAGGCGAAAGAGTGAAAACTGCAGTTTTTTGGCGATTTTCGGTGGGTGTTAGCCCACGGATCGCTGGGGTGGCGCTGGCTCCGGAAATTATTTTGGGCCGAGGCCCTCGGGGGCGTCCCTGACGAGCTGTTAAGCGGATCCATGGGCTCCTTGGGTCCGTTGGGATGTTTTTAGGGCGTCCCATAGGCGAAAGAGTGAAAACTGCAGTTTTTTGGCGATTTTCGGTGGGTGTTAGCCCACGGATCGCTGGGGTGGCGCTGGCTCCGGAAATTATTTTGGGCCGAGGCCCTCGGGGACGTCCCTGACGAGCTGTTAAGCGGATCCATGGGCTCCTTGGGTCCGTTGGGATGTTTCTAGGGCGTCCCATAGGCGAAAGAGTGAAAACTGCAGTTTTTTGGCGATTTTCGGTGGGTGTTAGCCCACGGATCGCTGGGGTGGCGCTGGCTCCGGAAATTATTTTGGGCCGAGGCCCTCGGGGACGTCCCTGACGAGCTGTTAAGCGGATCCATGGGCTCCTTGGGTCCGTTGGGATGTTTTTAGGGCATCCCATAGGCGAAAGAGTGAAAACTGCAGTTTTTTGGCGATTTTCGGTGGGTGTTAGCCCACGGATCGCTGGGGTGGCGCTGGCACCGAAAATTATTTTGGGCCAAGGCCCTCGGGGGTGTCCCTGACGAGCTGTTAAGCGGATCCATGGGCTCCGTGGGTCCGTTGGGATGTTTTTAGGGCGTCCCATAGGCGAAAGAGTGAAAACTGCAGTTTTTTGGCGATTTTCGGTGGGTGTTAGCCCACGGATCGCTGGGGTGGCGCTGGCTCCGGAAATTATTTTGGGCCGAGGCCCTCGGGGGCGTCCCTGACGAGCTGTTAAGCGGATCCATGGGCTCCGTGGGTCCGTTGGGATGTTTTTAGGGCGTCCCATAGGCAAAAGAGTGAAAACTGCAGTTTTTTGGCGATTTTCGGTGGGTGTTAGCCCACGGATCGCTGGGGTGGCGCTGGCTCCGGAAATTATTTTGGGCCGAGGCCCTCGGGGGCGTCCCTGACGAGCTGTTAAGCGGATCCATGGGCTCCTTGGGTCCGTTGGGATGTTTTTAGGGCGTCCCATAGTCGAAAGAGTGAAAACTGCAGTTTTTTGGCGATTTTCGGTGGGTGTTAGCCCACGGATCGCTGGGGTGGCGCTGGCTCCGGAAATTATTTTGGGCCGAGGCCCTCGGGGGCGTCCCTGACGAGCTGTTAAGCGGATCCATGGGCTCCGTGGGTCCGTTGGGATGTTTTTAGGGCGTCCCATAGGCGAAAGAGTGAAAACTGCAGTTTTTTGGCGATTTTCGGTGGGTGTTAGCCCACGGATCGCTGGGGTGGCGCTGGCTCCGGAAATTATTTTGGGCCGAGGCCCTCGGGGGCGTCCCTGACGAGCTGTTAAGCGGATCCATGGGCTCCTTGGGTCCGTTGGGATGTTTTTAGGGCGTCCCATAGGCGAAAGAGTGAAAACTGCAGTTTTTTGGCGATTTTCGGTGGGTGTTAGCCCACGGATCGCTGGGGTGGCGCTGGCTCCGGAAATTATTTTGGGCCGAGGCCCTCGGGGGCATCCCTGACGAGCTGTTAAGCGGATCCATGGGCTCCTTGGGTCCGTTGGGATGTTTTTAGGGCGTCCCATAGGCGAAAGAGTGAAAATTGCAGTTTTTTGGCGATTTTCGGTGGGTGTTAGCCCACGGATCGCTGGGGTGGCGCTGGCTCCGAAAATTATTTTGGGCCGAGGCCCTCGGGGGCGTCCCTGACGAGCTGTTAAGCGGATCCATGGGCTCCTTGGGTCCGTTGGGATGTTTTTAGGGCGTCCCATAGGCGAAAGAGTGAAAACTGCAGTTTTTTGGCGCTTTTCGGTGGGTGTTAGCCCACGGATCGCTGGGGTGGCGCTGGCTCCGGAAATTATTTTGGGCCGAGGCCCTCGGGGGCGTCCCTGACGAGCTGTTAAGCGGATCCATGGGCTCCGTGGGTCCGTTGGGATGTTTTTAGGGCGTCCCATAGTCGAAAGAGTGAAAACTGCAGTTTTTTGGCGATTTTCGGTGGGTGTTAGCCCACGGATCGCTGGGGTGGCGCTGGCTCCGGAAATTATTTTGGGCCGAGGCCCTCGGGGGCGTCCCTGACGAGCTGTTAAGCGGATCCATGGGCTCCTTGGGTCCGTTGGGATGTTTTTAGGGCGTCCCATAGGCGAAAGAGTGAAAACTGCAGTTTTTTGGCGATTTTCGATGGGTGTTAGCCCACGGATCGCTGGGGTGGCGCTGGCTCCGGAAATTATTTTGGGCCGAGGCCCTCGGGGGCGTCCCTGACGAGCTGTTAAGCGGATCCATGGGCTCCTTGGGTCCGTTGGGATGTTTTTAGGGCGTCCCATAGGCGAAAGAGTGAAAACTGCAGTTTTTTGGCGATTTTTGGTGGGTGTTAGCCCACGGATCGCTGGGGTGGCGCTGGCTCCGGAAATTATTTTGGGCCGAGGCCCTCGGGGGCGTCCCTGACGAGCTGTTAAGCGGATCCATGGGCTCCTTGGGTCCGTTGGGATGTTTTTAGGGCGTCCCATAGGCGAAAGAGTGAAAACTGCAGTTTTTTGGCGATTTTCGGTGGGTGTTAGCCCACGGATCGCTGGGGTGGCGCTGGCTCCGGAAATTATTTTGGGCCGAGGCCCTCGGGGGCGTCCCTGACGAGCTGTTAAGCGGATCCATGGGCTCCTTGGGTCCGTTGGGATGTTTTTAGGGCGTCCCATAGGCGAAAGAGTGAAAACTGCAGTTTTTTGGCGATTTTCGGTGGGTGTTAGCCCACGGATCGCTGGGGTGGCGCTGGCTCCGGAAATTATTTTGGGCCGAGGCCCTCGGAGGCGTCCCTGACGAGCTGTTAAGCGGATCCATGGGCTCCTTGGGTCCGTTGGGATGTTTTTAGGGCGTCCCATAGGCGAAAGAGTGAAAACTGCAGTTTTTTGGCGATTTTCGGTGGGTGTTAGCCCACGGATCGCTGGGGTGGCGCTGGCTACGGAAATTATTTTGGGCCGAGGCCCTCAGGGGCGTCCCTGACGAGCTGTTAAGCGGATCCATGGGCTCCGTGGGTCCGTTGGGATGTTTTTAGGGCGTCCCATAGGCGAAAGAGTGAAAACTGCAGTTTTTTGGCGATTTTCGGTGGGTGTTAGCCCACGGATCGCTGGGGTGGCGCTGGCTCCGGAAATTATTTTGGGCCGAGGCCCTCGGGGGCGTCCCTGACGAGCTGTTAAGCGGATCCATGGGCTCCTTGGGTCCGTTGGGATGTTTTTAGGGCGTCCCATAGGCGAAAGAGTGAAAACTGCAGTTTTTTGGCGATTTTCGGTGGGTGTTAGCCCACGGATCGCTGGGGTGGCGCTGGCTCCGAAAATTATTTTGGGCCGAGGCCCTCGGGGGCGTTCCTGATGAGCTGTTAAGCGGATCCATGGGCTCCTTGGGTCCGTTGGGATGTTTTTAGGGCGTCCCATAGGCGAAAGAGTGAAAACTGCAGTTTTTTGGCGATTTTCGGTGGGTGTTAGCCCACGGATCGCTGGGGTAGCGCTGGCTCCGGAAATTATTTTGGGCCGAGGCCCTCGGGGGCGTCCCTGACGAGCTGTTAAGCGGATCCATGGGCTCCTTGGGTCCGTTGGGATGTTTTTAGGGCGTCCCATAGGCGAAAGAGTGAAAACTGCAGTTTTTTGGCGATTTTCGGTGGGTGTTAGCCCACGGATCGCTGGGGTGGCGCTGGCTCCGGAAATCATTTTGGGCCGAGGCCCTCGGAGGCGTCCCTGACGAGCTGTTAAGCGGATCCATGGGCTCCGTGGGTCCGTTGGGATGTTTTTAGGGCGTCCCATAGGCGAAAGAGTGAAAACTGCAGTTTTTTGGCGATTTTCGGTGGGTGTTAGCCCACGGATCGCTGGGGTGGCGCTGGCTCCAGAAATTATTTTGGGCCGAGGCCCTCGGGGGCGTCCCTGACGAGCTGTTAAGCGGATCCATGGGCTCCGTGGGTCCGTTGGGATGTTTTTAGGGCGTCCCATAGGCGAAAGAGTGAAAACTGCAGTTTTTTGGCGATTTTCGGTGGGTGTTAGCCCACGGATCGCTGGGGTGGCGCTGGCTCCGGAAATTATTTTGGGCCGAGGCCCTCGGGGGCGTCCCTGACGAGCTGTTAAGCGGATCCATAGGCTCCGTGGGTCCGTTGGGATGTTTTTAGGGCGTCCCATAGGCGAAAGAGTGAAAACTGCAGTTTTTTGGCGATTTTCGGTGGGTGTTAGCCCACGGATCGCTGGGGTGGCGCTGGCTCCGGAAATTATTTTGGGCCGAGGCCCTCGGGGGCGTCCCTGACGAGCTGTTAAGCGGATCCATGGGCTCCGTGGGTCCGTTGGGATGTTTTTAGGGCGTCCCATAGGCGAAAGAGTGAAAACTGCAGTTTTTTGGCGATTTTCGGTGGGTGTTAGCCCACGGATCGCTGGGGTGGCGCTGGCTCCGGAAATTATTTTGGGCCGAGGCCCTCGGGGGCGTCCCTGACGGGCTGTTAAGCGGATCCATGGGCTCCGTGGGTCCGTTGGGATGTTTTTAGGGCGTCCCATAGGCGAAAGAGTGAAAACTGCAGTTTTTTGGCGATTTTCGGTGGGTGTTAGCCCACGGATCGCTGGGGTGGCGCTGGCTCCGGAAATTATTTTGGGCCGAGGCCCTCGGGGGCGTCCCTGACGAGCTGTTAAGCGGATCCATGGGCTCTGTGGGTCCGTTGGGATGTTTTTAGGGCGTCCCATAAGCGAAAGAGTGAAAACTGCAGTTTTTTGGCGATTTTCGGTGGGTGTTAGCGCACGGATCGCTGGGGTGGCGCTGGCTCCGGAAATTATTTTGGGCCGAGGCCCTCGGGGGCGTCCCTGACGAGCTGTTAAGCGGATCCATGGGCTCCGTGGGTCCGTTGGGATGTTTTTAGGGCGTCCCATAGGCGAAAGAGTGAAAACTGCAGTTTTTTGGCGATTTTCGGTGGGTGTTAGCCCACGGATCGCTCGGGTGGCGCTGGCTCCGGAAATTATTTTGGGCCGAAGCCCTCGGGGGCGTCCCTGACGAGATGTTAAGCGGATCCATGGGCTCCGTGGGTCCGTTGGGATGTTTTTAGGGCGTCCCATAGGCGAAAGAGTGAAAACTGCAGTTTTTTGGCGATTTTCGGTGGGTGTTAGCCCACGGATCGCTCGGGTGGCGCTGGCTCCGGAAATTATTTTGGGCCGAGGCCCTCGGGGGCGTCCCTGACGAGATGTTAAGCGGATCCATGGGCTCCGTGGGTCCGTTGGGATGTTTTTAGGGCGTCCCATAGGCGAAAGAGTGAAAACTGCAGTTTTTTGGCGATTTTCGGTGGGTGTTAGCCCACGGATCGCTGGGGTGGCGCTGGCTCCGGAAATTATTTTGGCCCGAGGCCCTCGGGGGCGTCCCTGATGAGCTTTTAAGCGGATCCATGGGCTCCGTGGGTCCGTTGGGATGTTTTTAGGGCGTCCCATAGGCGAAAGAGTGAAAACTGCAGTTTTTTGGCGATTTTCGGTGGGTGTTAGCCCACGGATCGCTGGGGTGGCGCTGGCTCCGTAAATTATTTTGGGCCGAGGCCCTCGGGGGCGTCCCTGACGAGCTGTTAAGCGGATCCATGGGCTCCGTGGGTCCGTTGGGATGTTTTTAGGGCGTCCCATAGGCGAAAGAGTGAAAACTGTAGTTTTTTGGCGATTTTCGGTGGGTGTTAGCCCACGGATGGCTGGGGTGGCGCTGGCTCCGGAAATTATTTTGGGCCGAGGCCCTCGGGGGCGTCCCTGATGAGCTGTTAAGCGGATCCATGGGCTCCGTGGGTCCGTTGGGATGTTTTTAGGGCGTCCCATAGGCGAAAGAGTGAAAACTGCAGTTTTTTGGCTATTTTCGGTGGGTGTTAGCCCACGGATCGCTGGGGTGGCGCTGGCTCCGGAAATTATTTTGGGCCGGGGCCCTCGGGGGCGTCCCTGACGAGATGTTAAGCGGATCCATGGGCTTCGTGGGTCCGTTGGGATGTTTTTAGGGCGTCCCATAGGCGAAAGAGTGAAAACTGCAGTTTTTTGGCGATTTTCGGTGGGTGTTAGCCCACGGATCGCTGGGGTGGCGCTGGCTCCGGAAATTATTTTGGGCCGAGGCCCTCGGGGGCGTCCCTGACGAGCTGTTAAGCGGATCCATGGGCTCCGTGGGTCCGTTGGGATGTTTTTAGGGCGTCCCATAGGCGAAAGAGTGAAAACTGCAGTTTTTTGGCGATTTTCGGTGGGTGTTAGCCCACGGATCGCTGGGGTGGCGCTGGCTCCGGAAATTATTTTGGCCTGAGGCCCTCGGGGGCGTCCCTGACGAGCTTTTAAGCGGATCCATGGGCTCCGTGGGTCCGTTGGGATGTTTTTAGGGCGTCCCATAGGCAAAAGAGTGAAAACTGCAGTTTTTTGGCGATTTTCGGTGGGTGTTAGCCCACGGATCGCTGGGGTGGCGCTGGCTCCGGAAATTATTTTGGGCCGAGGCCCTCGGGGGCGTCCCTGACGAGCTGTTAAGCGGATCCATGGGATCCGTGGGTCCGTTGGGATGTTTTTAGGGCGTCCCATAGGCGAAAGAGTGAAAACTGCAGTTTTTTGGCGATTTTCGGTGGGTGTTAGCCCACGGATCGCTGGGGTGGCGCTGGCTCCGGAAATTATTTTGGGCCGAGGCCCTCGGGGGCGTCCCTGACGAGCTGTTAAGCGGATCCATGGGCTCCGTGGGTCCGTTGGGATGTTTTTAGGGCGTCCCATAGGCGAAAGAGTGAAAACTGCAGTTTTTTGGCGATTTTCGGTGGGTGTTAGCCCACGGATCGCTGGGGTGGCGCTGGCTCCGGAAATTATTTTGGGCCGAGGACCTCGGGGGCGTTCCTGACGAGCTGTTAAGCGGATCCATGGGCTCCGTGGGTCCGTTGGGATGTTTTTAGGGCGTCCCATAGGCGAAAGAGTGAAAACTGCAGTTTTTTGGCGATTTTCGGTGGGTGTTAGCCCACGGATCGCTGGGGTGGCGCTGGTTCCGGAAATTATTTTGGGCCGAGGCCCTCGGGGGCGTCCCTGACGAGCTGTTAAGCGGATCCATGGGCTCCGTGGGTCCGTTGGGATGTTTTTAGGGCGTCCCATAGGCGAAAGAGTGAAAACTGCAGTTTTTTGGCGATTTTCGGTGGGTGTTAGCCCACGGATCGCTGGGGTGGCGCTGGCTCCGGAAATTATTTTGGGCCGAGGCCCTCGGGGGCGTCCCTGACGAGCTGTTAAGCGGATCCATGGGCTCCGTGGGTCCGTTGGGATGTTTTTAGGGCGTCCCATAGGCGAAAGAGTGAAAACTGCAGTTTTTTGGCGATTTTCGGTGGGTGTTAGCCCACGGATCACTGGGGTGGCGCTGGCTCCGGAAATTATTTTGGGACGAGGCCCTCGGGGGCGTCCCTGACGAGCTGTTAAGCGGATCCATGGGCTCCGTGGGTCCGTTGGGATGTTTTTAGGGCGTCCCATAGGCGAAAGAGTGAAAACTGCAGTTTTTTGGCGATTTTCGGTGGGTGTTAGCCCACGGATCGCTGGGGTGGCGCTGGCTCCGGAAATTATTTTGGGACGAGGCCCTCGGGGGCGTCCCTGACGAGCTGTTAAGCGGATCCATGGGCTCCGTGGGTCCGTTGGGATGTTTTTAGGGCGTCCCATAGGCGAAAGAGTGAAAACTGCAGTTTTTTGGCGATTTTCGGTGGGTGTTAGCCCACGGATCGCTGGGGTGGCGCTGGCTCCGGAAATTATTTTGGGCCGAGGCCCTCGGGGGCGTCCCTGACGAGCTGTTAAGCGGATCCATGGGCTCCGTGGGTCCGTTGGGATGTTTTTAGGGCGTCCCATAGGCGAAAGAGTGAAAACTGCAGTTTTTTGGCGATTTTCGGTGGGTGTTAGCCCACGGATCGCTGGGGTGGCGCTGGCTCCGGAAATTATTTTGGGCCGAGGCCCTCGGGGGCGTCCCTGACGAGCTGTTAAGCGGATCCATGGGCTCCGTGGGTCCGTTGGGATGTTTTTAGGGCGTCCCATAGGCGAAAGAGTGAAAACTGCAGTTTTTTGGCGATTTTCGGTGGGTGTTAGCCCACGGATCGCTGGGGTGGCGCTGGCTCCGGAAATTATTTTGGGCCGAGGCCCTCGGGGGCGTCCCTGACGAGCTGTTAAGCGGATCCATGGGCTCCGTGGGTCCGTTGGGATGTTTTTAGGGCGTCCCATAGGCGAAAGAGTGAAAACTGCAGTTTTTTGGCGATTTTCGGTGGGTGTTAGCCCACGGATCGCTGGGGTGGCGCTGGCTCCGGAAATTATTTTGGGCCGAGGCCCTCGGGGGCGTCCCTGACGAGCTGTTAAGCGGATCCATGGGCTCCGTGGGTCCGTTGGGATGTTTTTAGGGCGTCCCATAGGCGAAAGAGTGAAAACTGCAGTTTTTTGGCGATTTTCGGTGGGTGTTAGCCCACGGATCGCTGGGGTGGCGCTGGCTCCGGAAATTATTTTGGGCCGAGGCCCTCGGGGGCGTCCCTGACGAGCTGTTAAGCGGATCCATGGGCTCCGTGGGTCCGTTGGGATGTTTTTAGGGCGTCCCATAGGCGAAAGAGTGAAAACTGCAGTTTTTTGGCGATTTTCGGTGGGTGTTAGCCCACGGATCGCTGGGGTGGCGCTGGCTCCGGAAATTATTTTGGGCCGAGGCCCTCGGGGGCGTCCCTGACGAGCTGTTAAGCGGATCCATGGGCTCCGTGGGTCCGTTGGGATGTTTTTAGGGCGTCCCATAGGCGAAAGAGTGAAAACTGCAGTTTTTTGGCGATTTTCGGTGGGTGTTAGCCCACGGATCGCTGGGGTGGCGCTGGCTCCGGAAATTATTTTGGGCCGAGGCCCTCGGGGGCGTCCCTGACGAGCTGTTAAGCGGATCCATGGGCTCCGTGGGTCCGTTGGGATGTTTTTAGGGCGTCCCATAGGCGAAAGAGTGAAAACTGCAGTTTTTTGGCGATTTTCGGTGGGTGTTAGCCCACGGATCGCAGGGGTGGCGCTGGCTCCGGAAATTATTTTGGGCCGAGGCCCTCGGGGGCGTCCCTGACGAGCTGTTAAGCGGATCCATGGGCTCCGTGGGTCCGTTGGGATGTTTTTAGGGCGTCCCATAGGCGAAAGAGTGAAAACTGCAGTTTTTTGGCGATTTTCGGTGGGTGTTAGCCCACGGATCGGTGGGGTGGCGCTGGCTCCGGAAATTATTTTGGGCTGAGGCCCTCGGGGGCGTCCCTGACGAGCTGTTAAGCGGATCCATGGGCTCCGTGGGTCCGTTGGGATGTTTTTAGGGCGTCCCATAGGCGAAAGAGTGAAAACTGCAGTTTTTTGGCGATTTTCGGTGGGTGTTAGCCCACGGATCGCTGGGGTGGCGCTGGCTCCGGAAATTATTTTGGGCCGAGGCCCTCGGAGGCGTCCCTGACGAGCTGTTAAGCGGATCCATGGGCTCCGTGGGTCCGTTGGGATGTTTTTAGGGCGTCCCATAGGCGAAAGAGTGAAAACTGCAGTTTTTTGGCGATTTTCGGTGGGTGTTAGCCCACGGATCGCTGGGGTGGCGCTGGCTCCGGAAATTATTTTGGGACGAGGCCCTCGGGGGCGTCCCTGACGAGCTGTTAAGCGGATCCATGGGCTCCGTGGGTCCGTTGGGATGTTTTTAGAGCGTCCCATAGGCGAAAGAGTGAAAACTGCAGTTTTTTGGCGATTTTCGGTGGGTGTTAGCCCACGGATCGCTGGGGTGGCGCTGGCTTCGGAAATTATTTTGGGCCGAGGCCCTCGGGGGCGTCCCTGACGAGCTGTTAAGCGGATCCATGGGCTCCGTGGGTCCGTTGGGATGTTTTTAGGGCATCCCATAGGCGAAAGAGTGAAAACTGCAGTTTTTTGGCGATTTTCGGTGGGTGTTAGCCCACGGATCGCTGGGGTGGCGCTGGCTCCGGAAATTATTTTGGGCCGAGGCCCTCGGGGGCGTCCCTGACGAGCTGTTAAGCGGATCCATGGGCTCCGTGGGTCCGTTGGGATGTTTTTAGGGCGTCCCATAGGCGAAAGAGTGAAAACTGCAGTTTTTTGGCGATTTTCGGTGGGTGTTAGCCGACGGATCGCTGGGGTGGCGCTGGCTCCGGAAATTATTTTGGGCCGAGGCCCTCGGGGGCGTCCCTGACGAGCTGTTAAGCGGATCCATGGGCTCCGTGGGTCCGTTGGGATGTTTTTAGGGCGTCCCATAGGCGAAAGAGTGAAAACTGCAGTTTTTTGGCGATTTTCGGTGGGTGTTAGCCCACGGATCGCTGGGGTGGCGCTGGCTCCGGAAATTATTTTGGGCCGAGGCCCTCGGGGGCGTCCCTGACGAGCTGTTAAGCGGATCCATGGGCTCCGTGGGTCCGTTGGGATGTTTTTAGGGCGTCCCATAGGCGAAAGAGTGAAAACTGCAGTTTTTTGGCGATTTTCGGTGGGTGTTAGCCCACGGATCGCTGGGGTGGCGCTGGCTCCGGAAATTATTTTGGGCCGAGGCCCTCGGGGGCGTCCCTGACGAGCTGTTAAGCGGATCCATGGGCTCCGTGGGTCCGTTGGGATGTTTTTAGGGCGTCCCATAGGCGAAAGAGTGAAAACTGCAGTTTTTTGGCGATTTTCGGTGGGTGTTAGCACACGGATCGCTGGGGTGGCGCTGGCTCCGGAAATTATTTTGGGCCGAGGCCCTCGGGGGCGTCCCTGACGAGCTGCTAAGCGGATCCATGGGCTCCGTGGGTCCGTTGGGATGTTTTTAGGGCGTCCCATAGGCGAAAGAGTGAAAACTGCAGTTTTTTGGCGATTTTCGGTGGGTGTTAGCCCACGGATCGCTGGGGTGGCGCTGACTCCGGAAATTATTTTGGGCCAAGGCCCTCGGGGGCGTCCCTGACGAGCTGTTAAGCGGATCCATGGGCTCCGTGGGTCCGTTGGGATGTTTTTAGGGCGTCCCATAGGCGAAAGAGTGAAAACTGCAGTTTTTTGGCGATTTTCGGTGGGTGTTAGCCCACGGATCGCTGGGGTGGCGCTGGCTCCGGAAATTATTTTGGGCCGAGGCCCTCGGGGGCGTCCCTGACGAGCTGTTAAGCGGATCCATGGGCTCCGTGGGTCCGTTGGGATGTTTTTAGGGCGTCCCATAGGCGAAAGAGTGAAAACTGCAGTTTTTTGGCGATTTTCGGTGGGTGTTAGCCCACGGATCGCTGGGGTGGCGCTGGCTCCGGAAATTATTTTGGGCCGAGGCCCTCGGGGGCGTCCCTGACGAGCTGTTAAGCGGATCCATGGGCTCCGTGGGTCCGTTGGGATGTTTTTAGGGCGTCCCATAGGCGAAAGAGTGAAAACTGCAGTTTTTTGGCGATTTTCGGTGGGTGTTAGCCCACGGATCGCTGGGGTGGCGCTGGCTCCGGAAATTATTTTGGGCCGAGGCCCTCGGGGGCGTCCCTGACGAGCTGTTAAGCGGATCCATGGGCTCTGTGGGTCCGTTGGGATGTTTTTAGGGCGTCCCATAGGCGAAAGAGTGAAAACTGCAGTTTTTTGGGGATTTTCGGTGGGTGTTAGCCCACGGATCGCTGGGGTGGCGCTGGCTCCGGAAATTATTTTTGGCCGAGGCCCTCGGGGGCATCCCTGACGAGCTGTTAAGCGGATCCATGGGATCCGTGGGTCCGTTGGGATATTTTTAGGGCGTCCCATAGGCGAAAGAGTGAAAACTGCAGTTTTTTGGCGATTTTCGGTGGGTGTTAGCCCACGGATCGCTGGGGTGGCGTTGGCTCCGAAAATTATTTTGGGCCGAGGCCCTCGAGGGCATCCCTGACGAGCTGTTAAGCGGATCCATGGGGTCCGTGGGTCCGTTGGGATGTTTTTAGGGCGTCCCATAGGCGAAAGAGTAAAAACTGCAGTTTTTTGGCGATTTTCGGTGGGTGTTAGCCCACGGATCACTGGGGTGGCGCTGGCTCCGAAAATTATTTTGGGCTGAGGCCCTCGAAGGCGTCCCTATCGAGCTGTTAAGCGGATCCATGGGCTCTGTGGGTCCGTTGGGATTTTTTTAGGGCGTCCCATAGGCGAAAGAGTGAAAACTACAGTTTTTTGGCAATTTTCGGTGGGTGTTAACCCACGGATCGCTGGGGTGGCGCTGGCTCCGGAAATTATTTTGGGCCGAGGCCCTCGGGGGAATCCCTGACGAGCTGTTAAGCGGATCCATAGGGTCCGTGGGTCCGTTGGGATGTTTTTAGGGCGTCCCATAGGCTAAAGAGTGAAAACTGTAGTTTTTTGGCGATTTTCGGTGGGTGTTAGCCCACGGATCGCTGGGGTGGCGCTGGCTCCGAAAATTATTTTAGGCCGAGGCCCTCGAGGGCGTCCCTGACGAGCTGTTAAGCGGATCCATGGGCTCCGTCGGTCCGTTGGGATGTTTTTAGGGCGTCCCATAGGCGAAAGAGTGAAAACTGCAGTTTTTTGGCGATTTTCGGTGGGTGTTAGCCCACGGATCGCTGGGGTGGCGCTGGCTCCCGAAATTATTTTAGGCCGAGGCCCTCGGGGGCGTCCCTGACGAGCTGTTAAGCGGATCCATGGGGTCCGTGTGTCCGTTGGGATGTTTTTAGGGCGTCCCATAGGCGAAAGAGTGAAAACTGTAGTTTTTTGGCAATTTTCGGTGGGTGTTAGCCCACGGATCGCTGGGGTGGCGCTGGCTCCGAAAATTATTTTGGGCCGAGGCCCTCGGGGGCGTCCCTGACAAGCTGTTAAGCGGATCCATGGGCTCCGTTGGTCTGTTGGGATGTTTTTAGGGTGTCCCATAGGCGAAAGAGTGAAAACTGCAGTTTTTTGGCGATTTTCGGTGGGTGTTAGCCCACGGATCGCTGGGGTGGCGCTGGCTCCGGAAATTATTTTGGGCCGAGGCCCTCGGGGTGGTCCCTGACGAGCTTTTAAGCGGATCCATGGGGTCCGTGGGTCCGTTGGGATGTTTTTAGGGCGTCCCATAGGCGAAAGAGTGACAACTGCAGTTTTTTGGCGATTTTCGGTGGGTGTTAGCCCACGGATCGCTGGGGTGGCGCTGGCTTCGGAAATTATTTTGGGCTGAGGCCCTCGGGGGCGTCCCTGACGAGCTGTTAAGCGGATCCATGGGCTCCGTGGGTCCGTTGGGATGTTTTTAGGGCGTCCCATAGGCGAAAGTTTGAAAACTGTAGTTTTTTGGCGATTTTCGATGGGTGTTAGCCCACGGATCGCTGGGGTGGCGCTGGCTCCGGAAATTATTTTGGGCCGAGGATCTCGGGGGCGTCCCTGACGAGCTGTTAAGCGGATCCATGGGGTCCGTGGGTCCGTTGGGATGTTTTTAGGGCGTCCCATAGGCAAAAGAGTGAAAACTACAGTTTTTTGGCGATTTTCGGTGGGTGTTAGCCCACGGATCGCTGGGGTGGTGCTGGCTCCGAAAATTAATTTTGGTCGAGGCCCTCGGGGGCGTCCCTGACGAGATGTTAAGCGGATCCATGGGGTCCGTGGGTCCGTTGGGATGTTTTTAGGGCGTCCCATAGGCGAAAGAGTGAAAACTGCAGTTTTTTGGCGATTTTCGGTGGGTTTTAGCCCACGGATCGCTGGGGTGGCGCTGGCTTCGGAAATTATTTTGGGCCAAGGCCCTCGGGGTCGTCCCTGACGAGCTGTTGAGCGGATCCATGGGGTCCGTGGGTCCGTTGGGATATTTTTAGGGCGTCCCATAGGCAAAAGAGTGAAAACTACAGTTTTTTGGCAATTTTCGGTGGGTGTTAGCCCACGGATCGCTGGGGTGGCGCTGGCTCCGAAAATTATTTTGGGCGAGGCCCTCGGGGGCGTCCATGACGAGCTGTTAAGCGGATCCATGGGCTCCGTGGGTCCGTTGGAATGTTTTTAGGGCGTCGCATAGGCGAAATAGAGAAAACTGTAGTTTTATGGCGATTTTCGGTGGGTGTTAGCCCACGGATCGCTGGGGTGGCGCTGGCTCCGGAAATTATTTTGGGCCGAGGATCTCGGGGGCATCCCTGACGAGCTGTTAAGTGGATCCATGGGGTCCGTTGGGATGTTTTTAGGGCGTCCCATAGGCGAAAGAGTGAAAACTGCAGTTTTTTGGCGATTTTCGGTGGGTGTTAGCCCACGGATCGCTGGGGTGGCGCTGGCTCCGGAAATTATTTTGGGTCGAGGCCATTGGGGGCGTCCCTGACGAGCTGTTAAGCGGATCCATGGGGTCCGTGGGTCCGTTGGGATGTTTTTAGGGCGTCCCATAGGCGAAAGAGTGAAAACTGCAGTTTTTTGGCGATTTTCGGTGGGTGTTAGCCCACGGATCGCTGGGGTGGCACTGACTCCGGAAATTATTTTAGGCCGAGGCCCTAGGGGGCGTCCCTGACGAGCTGTTAAGCGGATCCATGGGCTCTGTGGGTCCGTTGGGATGTTTTTAGTGCGTCCCATAGGCGAAAGAGTGAAAACTACAGTTTTTTGGCGATTTTCGGTGGGTGTTAGCCCACGGATCGCTAGGGTGGCGCTGTCTCCGGAAATTATTTTGGGCCGAGGCCCTCGGGGGCATCCCTGACGAGCTGTTAAGCGGATCCATGGCTTCCATGGGTCCGTTGGGATGTTTTTAGGGCGTCCCATAGGCGAAAGAGTGAAAACTTTAGTTTTTTGGCGATTTTCGGTGGGTGTTAGCCCACGGATCGCTGGGGTGGCGCTGGCTCCGGAAATCATTTTGGGCCGAGGATCTCGGGGGCGTCCCTGACGAGCTGTTAAGCGGATCCATGGGGTCCGTGGGTCCGTTGGGATGTTTTTAGGGCGTCCCATAGGCGAAAGAGTGAAAACTGCAGTTTTTTGGCGATTTTCGGTGGGTGTTAGCCCACAAATCGCTGGGGTGGCGCTGGCTCCGGAAATTATTTTAGGCCGAGGATCTCGAGGGAGTCCCTGAGGAGCTGTTAAGCGGATCCATGGGGTCCGTGGGTCCGTTGGGATGTTTTGGGGGCGTCCCATAGGCGAAAGAGTGAAAACTGCAGTTTTTTGGCAATTTTCGGTGGGTGTTAGCCCACGGATCGCTGGGGTGGCGCTGGCTCCAGAAATTATTTTGGGCCGAGGCCCTCGGGGACGTCCCTGACGAGCTGTTAAGCGGATCCATGGGGTCCGTGGGTCCGTTGGGATGTTTTTAGGGCGTCCCATAGGCGAAAGAGTGAAAACTGCAATTTTATGGCGATTTTCGGTGGGTGTTAGCCCACGGATCGCTGGGGTGGCGCTGGCTCTGGAAATTATTTTGGGCCGAGGCCCTCGGAGGCGTCCCTGACGAGCTGTTAAGCGGATCCATGGGCTCCGTGGGTCCGTTGGGATGTTTTTAGGGCGTCCCATAGGCGAAAGAGTGAAAACTGCAGTTTTTTGGCAATTTTCGGTGGGTGTTAACCCACGGATCGCTGGGGTGGTGCTGGCTCCGGAAATTATTTTGGGCCGAGGCCCTCGGGGGCGTCCCTGACGAGCTGTTAAGCGGATCCATGGGCTCCGTGGGTCCGTTGGGATGTTTTTAGGGCGTCCCATAGGCGAAAGAGTGAAAACTACAGTTTTTTGGCGATTTTCGGTGGGTGTTAGCCCACGGATCGCTAGGGTGGCGCTGTCTCCGGAAATTATTTTGGGCCGAGGCCCTCGGGGGCATCCCTGACGAGCTGTTAAGCGGATCCATGGGCTCCATGGGTCCGTTGGGATGTTTTTAGGGCGTCCCATAGGCGAAAGAGTGAAAACTGTAGTTTTTTGGCGATTTTCGATGGGTGTTAGCCCACGGATCGCTGGGGTGGCGCTGGCTCCGGAAATTATTTTGGGCCAAGGCCCTCGGGGGCGACCCTGATGAGCTGTTAAGCGGATCCATGGGCTCCGTGGGTCCGTTGGGATGTTTTTAGGGCGTCCCATAGGCGAAAGAGTGAAAACTGCAGTTTTTTGGCGATTTTCGGTGGGTGTTAGCCGACGGATCGCTGGGGTGGCGCTGGCTCCGGAAATTATTTTGGGCCGAGGCCCTCGGGGGCGTCCCTGACGAGCTGTTAAGCGGATCCATGGTGTCCGTGGGTCCGTTGGGATGTTTTTAGGGCGTCCCATAGGCGAAAGAGTGAAAACTGCAGTTTTTTGGCGATTTTCGGTGGGTGTTAGCCCACGGATCGCTGGGGTGGCGCGGACTCCGGAAATTATTTTGGGCCGAGGCCCTCGGGGGCATCCCTGACGAGCTGTTAAGCGGATCCATGGGCTCGGTGGGTCCGTTGGGATGTTTTTAGGGCGTCCCATAGGCGAAAGAGTGAAAACTGTAGTTTTTTGGCGATTTTCGGTGGGTGTTAGCCCACGGATCGCTGGGGTGGCACTGGCTCCGGAAATTATTTTGGGACGAGGATCTCAGGGGCATCCCTGAAGAGCTGTTAAGCGGATCCAAGGGGTCCGTGGGTCCGTTGGGATGTTTTTAGGGCATCCCATAGGCGAAAGAGTGAAAACTGCAGTTTTTTGGCGATTTTCGGTGGGTGTTAGCCCACGGATCGCTGGGGTGGCGCTGGCTCCGAAAATTATTTTGGGCCGAGGATCTCGGGGGCGTCCCTGACGAGCTGTTAAGCGGATCCATGGGCTCCGTGGGTCCGTTGGGATGTTTTCAGGGCGTCCCATAGGCGAAAGAGTGAAAACTATAGTTTTTTGGCGATTTTCGGTGGGTGTTAGCCCACGGATCGCTGGGGTGGCGCTGGCTCCGGAAATTATTTTGGACCGAGGCCCACGTGGCCGTCCCTGACTAGCTTTTAAGCGGATCCATGGGGTCCGTGGGTCCGTTGGGATGTTTTTAGGGCGTCCCATAGGCGAAAGAGTGAAAACTGCAGTTTTTTGGCGATTTTCGGTGGGTGTTGCCTATGGATCGCTGGGGTGGCGCTGGCTCCGGAAATTATTTTGGACCGAGGCTCTCGGGGGCGTCCCCGACGAGCTGTTAAGCGGATCCATGGGCTCCGTGGGTCCGTTGGGATGTTTTTAGGGCGTCCCATAGGCGAAAGAGTGAAAACTGTAGTTTTTTGGCGATTTTCGGTGGGTGTTAGCCCACGGATCGCTGGGGTGGCACTGGTTCCAAAAATTATTTTAGGCCGAGGATCTCGGGGGCGTCCCTGATGAGCTGTTAAGTGGATCCATGGGGTCCATGGGTCCGTTGGGATGTTTTTAGGGCGTCCCATAGGCGAAAGAGTGAAAACTGCAGTTTTTTGACGATTTTCGGTGGGTGTTAGCCCACGGATCGCTGGGGTGGCGCGGGCTCCGGAAATTATTTTGGGCCGAGGCCCTCGGGGGCGTCCCTGACGAGCTGTTAAGCGGATCCATGGGGTCCGTGGGTCCTTTGGGATGTTTTTAGGGCGTCCCAGAGGCGAAAGAGTGAAAACTGCAGTTTTTTGGCGATTTTTGGTGGGTGTTAGCCCACGGATCGCTGGGGTGGCGCTGGCTCCAAAAATTATTTTAGGCCGAGGATCTCGGGGGCGTCCCTGATGAGCTGTTAAGTGGATCCATGGGGTCCGTGGGTCCGTTGGGATGTTTTTAGGGCGTCCCATAGGCGAAAGAGTGAAAACTGCAGTTTTTTGATGATTTTCGGTGGGTGTTAGCCCACGGATCGCTGGGGTGGCGCGGGCTCCGGAAATTATTTTGGGCCAAGGCCCTCGGGGGCGTCCCTGACGAGCTGTTAAGCGGATCCATGGGCTCTGTGGGTCCGTTGGGATGTTTTTAGGGCGTCCCATAGGCGAAAGAGTGAAAATTACAGTTTTTTGGCGATTTTCGGTGGGTGTTAGCCCACGGATCGCTGGGGTGGCGCTGGATTCGGAAATTATTTTGGGCCGAGGCCCTCGGGGGCGTCCCTGACGAGCTGTTAAGCGGATCCATAGGGTCCGTGGGTCCGTTGGGACGTTTTTAGGGCGTCCCATAGGCAAAAGAGTGAAAACTGCAGTTTTTTGGCGATTTTCGGTGGGTGTTAGCCCACAGATCGCTGGGGTGGCGCTGGATCCGGAAATTATTTTGGGCCGAGGCCCTCGGAGGCGTCCCTGACGAGCTGTTAAGCGGATCCATGGGCTCCGTGGGTCCGTTGGGATGTTTTTAGGGCGTCCCATAGGCGAAAGAGTGAAAACTACAATTTTTTGGCGATTTTCGGTGGGTGTTAGCCCACGGATCGCTGGGGTGGCAGTGGCTCCAGAAATTATTTTGGGCCGAGGCCCTCGGGGGCGTCCCTGACGAGCTGTTAAGCGGATCCATGGGGTCCGTGGGTCCGTTGGGATGTTTTTAGGGCATCCCATAAGCGAAAGAGTGAAAACTGCAGTTTTTTGGCGATTTTCGGTGGGTGTTAGCCCACGGATCGCTGGGGTGGCGCTGGCTCCGGAAATTATTTTGGACCGAGGCCCTCGGGGGCGTCCCCGACGAGCTGTTAAGCGGATCCATGGGCTCCGTGGGTCCGTTGGGATGTTTTTAGGGCGTCCCATAGGCGAAAGAGTGAAAACTGTAGTTTTTTGGCGATTTTCGGTGGGTGTTAGCCCACGGATCGCTGGGGTGGCGCTGGCTCCAAAAATTATTTTAGGCCGAGGATCTTGGGGGCGTCCCTGATGAGCTGTTAAGTGGATCCATGGGGTCCGTGGGTCCGTTGGGATGTTTTTAGGGCGTCCCATAGGCGAAAGAGTAAAAACTGCAGTTTTTTGACGATTTTCGGTGGGTGTTAGCCCACGGATCGCTGGGGTGGCGCGGGCTCTGGAAATTATTTTGGGCCGAGGCCCTCGGGGGCATCCCTGACGAGCTGTTAAGCGGATCCATGGGGTCCGTGGGTCCTTTGGGATGTTTTTAGGGCGTCCCAGAGGCGAAAGAGTGAAAACTGCAGTTTTTTGGCGATTTTCGGTGGGTGTTAGCCCACGGATCGCTGGGGTGGCGCTGGCTCCGAAAATTATTTTGGGCCGAGGATCTCGGGGGGGTCCCTGACGAGCTGTTAAGTGGATCCATGGGCTCCGTGGGTCCGTTGGGATGTTTTTAGGGCGTCCCATAGGCGAAAGAGTGAAAACTATAGTTTTTTGGCGATTTTCGGTGGGTGTTAGCCCACGGATCGCTGGGGTGGCGCTGGCTCCGTAAATTATTTTGGACCGAGGCCCTCGTGGCCGTCCCTGACGAGCTGTTAAGTGGATCCATGGGATCCGTGGGTCCGTTGGGATGTTTTTAGGGCGTCCCATAGGCGAAAGAGTGAAAACTGCAGTTTTTTGGCGATTTTCGGTGGGTGTTGCCTACGGATCGCTGGGGTGGCGCTGGCTCCGGAAATTACTTTGGACCGAGGCCCTCGGGGGCGTCCCCGACGAGCTGTTAAGCGGATCCATGGGCTCCGTGGGTCCGTTGGGATGTTTTTAGGGCGTCCCATCGGCGAAAGAGTGAAAACTATAGTTTTTTGGCGATTTTCGGTGGGTGTTAGCCCACGGATCGCTGGGGTGGCGCTGGCTCCAAAAATTATTTTAGGCCGAGGATCTCGGTGGCGTCCCTGATGAGCTGTTAAGTGGATCCATGGGATCCGTGGGTCTGTTGGGATGTTTTTAGGGCGTCCCATAGGCGAAAGAGTGAAAACTGCAGTTTTTTGACGATTTTCGGTGGGTGTTAGCCCACGGATCGCTGGGGTGGCGCGGGCTCCGGAAATTATTTTGGGCCGAGGCCCTCGGGGGCGTCCCTGACGAGCTGTTAAGCGGATCCATGGGCTCTGTGGGTCCGTTGGGATGTTTTTAGGGCGTCCCATAGGCGAAAGAGTGAAAATTACAGTTTTTTGGCGATTTTCGGTGGGTGTTAGCCCACGGATCGCTGGGGTGGCGCTGCCTCCGGAAATTATTTTGGGCCGAGGCCCTCGGGGGCGTCCCTGACGAGCTGTTAAGCGGATCCATTGGCTCCGTGGGTCCGTTGGGATGTTTTTAGGGCGTCCCATAGGCGAAAGAGTGAAAACTGCAGTTTTTTGGAAATTTTCGGTGGGTGTTAGCCCACGGATCGCTGGGGTGGCGCTGGCTCCGAAAATTATTTTGGGCCGAGGCCCTCGGGGGCGTCCCTGACGAGCTGTTAAGCGGATCCATGGGCTCCGTGGGTCCGTTGGGACGTTTTTAGGGCGTCCCATAGGCGAAAGAGTGAAAACTGCAGTTTTTTGGCGATTTTCGGTGGGTGTTAGCCCACAGATCGCTGGGGTGGCGCTGGCTCCGGAAATTATTTTGGGCCGAGGCCCTCGGGGGCGTCCCTGACGAGCTGTTAAGCGGATCCATGGGCTCCGTGGGTCCGTTGGGATGTTTTTAGGGCGTCCCATAGGCGAAAGAGTGAAAACTACAATTTTTTGGCGATTTTCGGTGGGTGTTAGCCCACGGATCGCTGGGGTGGCGCTGGCTCCAGAAATTATTTTGGGCCGAGGCCCTCGGAGGCGTCCCTGACGAGCTGTTAAGTTGATCCATGGGGTCCGTGGGTCCGTTGGGATGTTTTTAGGGCGTCCCATAAGCGAAAGAGTGAAAACTGCAGTTTTTTGGCGATTTTCGGTGGGTGTTAGCCCACGGATCGCTGGGGTGGCGCTGGCTCCGGAAATTATTTTGGACCGAGGCCCTCGGGGGCGTCCCCGACGAGCTGTTAAGCGGATCCATGGGCTCCGTGGGTCCGTTGGGATGTTTTTAGGGCGTCCCATAGGCGAAAGAGTGAAAACTGCAGTTTTTTGGCAATTTTCGGTGGGTGTTAGCCCACGGATCGCTGGGGTGGCGCTGGCTCCACAAATTATTTTGGGCCGAGGATCTCGGGGGCGTCCCTGACGAGCTGTTAAGCGGATCCATGGGCTCCGTGGGTCCGTTGGGATGTTTTTAGGGCGTCCCATAGGCGAAAGAGTGAAAACTATAGTTTTTTGGCGATTTTCGGTGGGTGTTAGCCCACGGATCGCTGGGGTGGCGCTGGCTCCGGAAATTATTTTGGACCGAGGCCCTCGTGGCCGTCCCTGATGAGCTGTTAAGCGGATCCATAGGCGAAAGAGTGAAAACGGCAGTTTTTTTGCAATTTTTGGGGCCGTTAGGAGGTTTTGAGGGCGTCCCAGAGGCGAAAGAGTGAAAACGGCAGTTTTTTGGCGATTTTTCGTGGGTGTTAGCCCACGGATCGCTGGGGGGGCGCTGGCTCCGGAAATTATTTTAGGCCGAGCCCCTCGGGGGCGTCCCTGACGAGCTGTTAAGCGGATCCATGGGCTCCTTGGGGCCGTTGGGAGGTTTTGAGGGCGTCCCAGAGGCGAAAGAGTGAAAACGGCAGTTTTTTGGCGATTTTTCGTGGGTGTTAGCCCACGGATCGCTGGGGGGGCGCTGGCTCCGGAAATTATTTTGGACCGAGCCCCTCGGGGGCATCCCTGACGAGCTGTTAAGCGGATACATAGGCTTCTTGGGTCCGTTGGGAGGTTTTGAGGGCGTCCCAGAGGCGAAAGAGTGAAAACGGCAGATTTTTTGCAATTTTTCGTGGGTGTTAGCCCACGGATCGCTGGGGGGGTGCTGGCTCCGGAAATTATTTTAGGCCAAGGCCCTCGGGGGAGTCCCTGACGAGCTCTTAAGTAGATCCATGGGGTCCGTGGGTCCGTTGGGATGTTTTTAGGGCGTCCCATAGGCGAAAGAGTGAAAACTACAGTTTTTTTGCGATTTTCGGTGGGTGTTAGCCCACGGATCGCTGGGGTGGCGCTGGCTCCAGAAATTATTTTGGGCCGAGGCCCTCGGGGGCATCCCTGACGAGCTGTTAAGCGGATCCATGGGCTCCGTGGGTCCGTTGGGATGTTTTTAGGGCGTCCCATAGGCGAAAGAGTGAAAACTACAGTTTTTTGGCGATTTTCGGTGGGTGTTAGCCCACGGATCGCTGGGGTGGCGCTGGCTCCAGAAATTATTTTGGGCCGAGGCCCTCGGGGGCGTCCCTGACGAGCTGTTAAGCGGATCCATGGGGTCCGTGGGTCCGTTGGGATGTTTTTAGGGCGTCCCATAAGCGAAAGAGTGAAAACTGCAGTTTTTTGGCGATTTTCGGTGGGTGTTAGCCCACGGATCGCTGGGGTGGCGCTGGCTTCGGAAATTATTTTGGGCCGAGGCCCTCGGGGGCATCCCTGACGAGCTGTTAAGCGGATCCATGGGCTCCGTGGGTCCGTTGGGATGTTTTTAGGGCGTCCCATAGGCGAAAGAGAGAAAACTGTAGTTTTTTGGCGATTTTCGGTGGGTGTTAGCCCACGGATCGCTGGGGTGGCGCTGGCTCCGGAAATTATTTTGGGCCGAGTATCTCGGGGGTTTCCCTGATGAGCTGTTAAGCGGATCCATGGGGTCCGTGGGTCCGTTGGGATGTTTTTAGGGCGTCCCATAGGCGAAAGAGTGAAAACTATAGTTTTTTGGCGATTTTCGGTGGGTGTTAGCCCACGGATCGCTGGGGTGGCGCTGGCTCCGGAAATTATTTTGGGCCGAGGCCCTCGGGGGCGTCCCTGACGAGCTGTTAAGCGGATCCATGGGCTCCGTGGGTCCGTTGGGTTGTTTTTAGGGCGTCCCATAGGCGAAAGAGTGAAAACTGTAGTTTTTTGGCGATTTTCGGTGGGTGTTAGCCCACGGATCGCTGGGGTGGCGCTGGCTCCGGAAATTATTTTGGGCTGCGGCCCTCGGAGGCATCCCTGACGAGCTGTTAAGCGGATCCATGGGCTCCGTGGGTCCGTTGGGATGTTTTTAGGGCGTCCCATAGGCGAAAGAGTGAAAACTGTAGTTTTTTGGCGATTTTTGGTGGGTGTTAGCCCACGGATCGCTGGGGTGGCGCTGGCTCCGGAAATTATTTTGGGCCGAGGCCCTCGGGGGCGTCCCTGACGAGCTGTTAAGCGGATCCATGGGCTCCGTGGGTCCGTTGGGATGTTTTTAGGGCGTCCCAGAGGCGAAAGAGTGAAAACTGCAGTTTTTTGGCGATTTTCGGTGGGTGTTAACCCACGGATCGCTGGGGTGGCACTGGCTCCGGAAATTATTTTGGGCCGAGGCCCTCGGGGGCATCCCTGAAGAGCTGTTAAGCGGATCCATGGGCTCCGTGGGTCCGTTGGGATCTTTTTAGGGCGCCCCATAGGCGAAAGAGTGAAAACTGCAGTTTTTTGGCGATTTTCGGTGGGTGTTAGCCCACGGATCGCTGGGGTGGCGCTGGCTCCGAAAATTATTTTGGACCGAGGCCCTCGGGGGTTTCCCTGACAATCTTTTAAGTGGATCCATGGGCTCCGTGGGTCCGTTGGGATGTTTTTAGGCCGTCCCATAGGCGAAAGAGTGAAAACTGCAGTTTTTTGGCGATTTTCGGTGGGTGTTAGCCCACGGATCACTGGGGTGGCACTGGCTTCGAAAATTATTTTGGGCCGAGGGCCTCGGGGGCGTCCCTGACGAGTTTTTAAGCGAATCCATGGGCTCTGTGGGTCCGTTGAGATGTTTTTAGGGCGTCCCATAGGCGAAAGAGTGAAAACTGCAGTTTTTTGGCGATTTTCGGTGGGTGTTAGCCCACGGATCACTGGGGTGGCGCTGGCTCCGGAAATTATTTTGGGCCGAGGCCCTCGGGGGCGTCCCTGAGGAGCTGTTAAGTGGATCCATGGGCTCCGTGGGTCCGTTGGGATGTTGTTAGGGCGTCCCATAGGCGAAAGAGAGAAAACTGTAGTTTTTTGGCGATTTTCGGTGGGTGTTAGCCCACGGATCGCTGGGGTGGCGCTGGCTCCGGAAATTATTTTGGGCCGAGTATCTCGGGGGTTTCCCTGACGAGCTGTTAAGCGGATCCATGGGGTCCGTGGGTCCGTTGGGATGTTTTTAGGGCGTCCCATAGGCGAAAGAGTGAAAACTGTAGTTTTTTGGCGATTTTCGGTGGGTGTTAGCCCACGGATCACTGGGGTGGCGCTGGCTCCGGAAATTATTTTGGGCCGAGGCCCTCGGGGGCGTCCCTGAGGAGCTGTTAAGTGGATCCATGGGCTCCGTGGGTCCGTTGGGGTGTTGTTAGGGCGTCCCATAGGCGAAAGAGTGAAAACTGCAGTTTTTTGGCGATTTTCGGTGGGTGTTAGCCCACGGATCACTGGGGTGGCACTGGCTCCGAAAATTATTTTAGGCCGAGGCCCTCGGGGGCATCCCTGACGAGCTGTTAAGCGGATCCATGGGCTCCGTGGGTTCGTTGGGATGTTTTTAGGGCGTCCCATAGGCGAAAGAGTGAAAACTGCAGTTTTTTGGCGATTTTCGGTGGGTGTTAGCCCACGGATCGCTGGGGTGGCGCTGGCTCCGGAAATTATTTTGGGCCGAGGCCCTCGGGGTCGTCCCTGACGAGCTGTTAAGCGGATCCATGGGCTCCGTGGGTCCGTCGGGATGTTTTTAGGGCGTCCCATAGGCGAAAGAGAGAAAACTGTAGTTTTTTGGCGATTTTCGGTGGGTGTTAGCCCACGGATCGCTGGGGTGGCGCTGGCTCCGGAAATTATTTTGGGCCGAGTATCTCGGGGGTTTCCCTGACGAGCTGTTAGGCGGATCCATGGGGTCCGTTGGGATGTTTTTAGGGCGTCCCATAGGCGAAAGAGTGAAAACTGCAGTTTTTTGGCGATTTTCGGTAGGTGTTAGCCCACGGATCGCTGGGGTGGCACTGGCTTCGGATATTATTTTGGGACGAGGCCCTCGGGGGCGTCCCTGACGAGCTGTTAAGCGGATCCATTGGCTCCGTGGGTCCGATGGGATGTTTTTAGGGCGTCCCATAGGCAAAAGAGTGAAAACTGCAGTTTTTTGGCGATTTTCGGTGGGTATTAGCCCATGGATCGCTGGGGTGGCGCTGGCTCCAAAAATTATTTTGGACCGAGGCCCTCGGGGGCGTCCCTGACGAGCTTTTAAGCGAATCCATGGGCTCCGTGGGTCCGTTGGGATGTTTTTAGGGCGTCCCATAGGCGAAAGAGTGAAAACTGCAGTTTTTTGGCGATTTTCGGTGGGTGTTAGCCCACGGATCACTGGGGTGGCGCTGGCTCCGGAAATTATTTTGGGCCGAGGCACTCGGGGGCGTCCCTGAGGAGCTGTTAAGTAGATCCATGGGCTCCGTGGGTCCGTTGGGATGTTGTTAGGGCGTCCCATAGGCGAAAGAGTGAAAACTGTAGTTTTTTGGCGATTTTCGGTGGGTGTTAGCCCACGGATCACTGGGGTGGCACTGGCTCCGAAAATTATTTTGGGCCGAGGGCCTCGGGGGCATCCCTGACGAGCTGTTAAGCGGATCCATGGGCTCCGTGGGTTCGTTGGGATGTTTTTAGGGCGTCCCATAGGCGAAAGAGTGAAAACTGCAGTTTTTTGGCGATTTTCGGTGGGTGTTAGCCCACGGATCGCTGGGGTGGCACTGGCTTCGGATATTATTTTAGGCCGAGGCCCTCGGGGGCATCCCTGACGAGCTGTTAGGCGTATCCATGGGCTCCGTGGGTCCGTTGGGATGTTTTTAGGGCGTCCCAGATGCGAAAGAGTGAAAACTGCAGTTTTTTGGCGATTTTCGGTGGGTGTTAGCCCACGGATCGCTGGGGTGGCGCTGGCTCCGGAAATTATTTTGGGCCGAGGCCCTCGGGGGCGTCCCTGACGAGCTGTTAAGCGGATCCATGGGCTCCGTGGGTCCGTCGGGATGTTTTTAGGGCGTCCCATAGGCGAAAGAGAGAAAACTGTAGTTTTTTGGCGATTTTCGGTGGGTGTTAGCCCACGGATCGCTGGGGTGGCGCTGGCTCCGGAAATTATTTTGGGCCGAGTATCTCGGGGGTTTCCCTGACGAGCTGTTAAGCGGATCCATGGGGTCCGTGGGTCCGTTGGGATGTTTTTAGGGCGTCCCATAGGCGAAAGAGTGAAAACTGCAGTTTTTTGGCGATTTTCGGTGGGTGTTAGCCCACGGATCGCTGGGGTGGCGCTGGCTCCAGAAATTATTTTGGGCCGAGGCCCTCGGGGGCGTCCCTGATGAGCTGTTAAGCGGATCCATGGGGTCCGTGGGTCCGTTGGGATGTTTTTAGGGCGTCCCATAAGCGAAAGAGTGAAAACTGCAGTTTTTTGGCAATTTTCGGTGGGTGTTAGCCCACGGATCGCTGGGGTGGCGCTGGCTCCGGAAATTATTTTGGGCCGAGGCCCTCGGGGGCGTCCCTGACGAGCTGTTAAGCGGATCCATGGGCTCCATGGGTCCGTTGGGATGTTTTTAGGGCGTCCCATAGGCGAAAGAGAGAAAACTGTAGTTTTTTGGCGATTTTCGGTGGGTGTTAGCCCACGGATCGCTGGGGTGGCGCTGGCTCCGGAAATTATTTTGGGCCGAGTATCTCGGGGGTTTCCCTGATGAGCTGTTAAGCGGATCCATGGGGTCCGTGGGTCCGTTGGGATGTTTTTAGGGCGTCCCATAGGCGAAAGAGTGAAAACTGTAGTTTTTTGGCGATTTTCGGTGGGTGTTAGCCCACGGATCGCTGGGGTGGCGCTGGCTCCAGAAATTATTTTGGGCTGCGGCCCTCGGAGGCATCCCTGACGAGCTGTTAAGCGGATCCATGGGCTCCGTGGGTCCGTCGGGATATTTTTAGGGCGTCCCATAGGCGAAAGAGTGAAAACTACAGTTTTTTGGCGATTTTCGGTGGGTGTTAGCCCACGGATCACTGGGGTGGCGCTGGCTCCGGAAATTATTTTGGGCCGAGGCCCTCGGGGGCGTCCCTGAGGAGCTGTTAAGTGGATCCATGGGCTCCGTGGGTCCGTTGGGATGTTGTTAGGGCGTCCCATAGGCGAAAGAGTGAAAACTGCAGTTTTTTGGCGATTTTCGGTGGGTGTTAGCCCACGGATCACTGGGGTGGCACTGGCTCCGAAAATTATTTTAGGCCGAGGCCCTCGGGGGCATCCCTGACGAGCTGTTAAGCGGATCCATGGGCTCCGTGGGTTCGTTGGGATGTTTTTAGGGCGTCCCATAGGCGAAAGAGTGAAAACTGCAGTTTTTTGGCGATTTTCGGTGGGTGTTAGCCCACGGATCGCTGGGGTGGCGCTGGCTCCGGAAATTATTTTGGGCCGAGGCCCTCGGGGTCGTCCCTGACGAGCTGTTAAGCGGATCCATGGGCTCCGTGGGTCCGTCGGGATGTTTTTAGGGCGTCCCATAGGCGAAAGAGAGAAAACTGTAGTTTTTTGGCGATTTTCGGTGGGTGTTAGCCCACGGATCGCTGGGGTGGCGCTGGCTCCGGAAATTATTTTGGGCCGAGTATCTCGGGGGTTTCCCTGACGAGCTGTTAAGCGGATCCATGGGGTCCGTGGGTCCGTTGGGATGTTTTTAGGGCGTCCCATAGGCGAAAGAGTGAAAACTGCAGTTTTTTGGCGATTTTCGGTAGGTGTTAGCCCACGGATCGCTGGGGTGGCACTGGCTTCGGATATTATTTTGGGACGAGGCCCTCGGGGGCGTCCCTGACGAGCTGTTAAGCGGATCCATTGGCTCCGTGGGTCCGATGGGATGTTTTTAGGGCGTCCCATAGGCAAAAGAGTGAAAACTGCAGTTTTTTGGCGATTTTCGGTGGGTGTTTGCCCACGGATCGCTGGGGTGGCGCTGGCTCCGAAAATTATTTTGGGCCAAGGCCCTTGGGGGAGTCTCTGACGAGCTTTTAAGTGGATCCATGGGCTCCGTGGGTCCGTTGGGGTGTTTTTAGGGCATCCCATTGGCGAAAGAGTGAAAACTGCAGTTTTTTGGCGATTTTTGGTGGGTATTAGCCCATGGATCGCTGGGGTGGCGCTGGCTCCAAAAATTATTTTGGACCGAGGCCCTCGGGGGCGTCCCTGACGAGCTTTTAAGCGAATCCATGGGCTCCGTGGGTCCGTTGGGATGTTTTTAGGGCGTCCCATAGGCGAAAGAGTGAAAACTGCAGTTTTTTGGCGATTTTCGGTGGGTGTTAGCCCACGGATCACTGGGGTGGCGCTGGCTCCGGAAATTATTTTGGGCCGAGGCACTCGGGGGCGTCCCTGAGGAGCTGTTAAGTAGATCCATGGGCTCCGTGGGTCCGTTGGGATGTTGTTAGGGCGTCCCATAGGCGAAAGAGTGAAAACTGTAGTTTTTTGGCGATTTTCGGTGGGTGTTAGCCCACGGATCACTGGGGTGGCACTGGCTCCGAAAATTATTTTGGGCCGAGGGCCTCGGGGGAATCCCTGACGAGCTGTTAAGCGGATCCATGGGCTCCGTGGGTTCGTTGGGATGTTTTTAGGGCGTCCCATAGGCGAAAGAGTGAAAACTGCAGTTTTTTGGCGATTTTCGGTGGGTGTTAGCCCACGGATCGCTGGGGTGGCACTGGCTTCGGATATTATTTTAGGCCGAGGCCCTCGGGGGCGTCCCTGACGAGCTGTTAGGCGTATCCATGGGCTCCGTGGGTCCGTTGGGATGTTTTTAGGGCGTCCCAGATGCGAAAGAGTGAAAACAACAGTTTTTAGGCGATTTTCGGTGGGTGTTAGCCCACGGATCGCTGGGGTGGCACTGGCTCCGAAAATTATTTTGGGTCGAGGCCCTCGGGGGCATCCCTGAAGGGCTGTTAAGCGGATCCATGGGCTCCGTGGGTCCGTTGGGATGTTTTTAGGGTGCCCCATAGGCGAAAGAGTGTAAACTGCAGTTTTTTGGCGATTTTCGGTAGGTGTTAGCCCACGGATCGCTGGGGTGGCGCTGGCTTCGGAAATTATTTTGGGCCGAGGCCCTCGGTGGCGTCCCTGACGAGCTTTTAAGCGGATCCATGGGCTCCTTGGGTCCGTTGGGATGTTTTTAGGGCGTCCCATAGGCGAAAGAGTGAAAACTGCAGTTTTTTGGCGATTTTCGGTGGGTGTTAGCCTACGGATCGCTGGGGTGGCGCTGGCTCCGAAAATTATTTTGGGCCGAGGCCCTCGGGGGCATCCCTGACGAGCTTTTAAGTGGATCCATGGGCTTCGTGGGTCCGTTGGGATTTTTTAGGGCGTCCCATAGGCGAAAGATTGAAAACTGCAGTTTTTTGGTGATTTTCGGTGGGTGTTAGCCCACGGATCACTAGGGTGGCGCTGGCTCCGGAAATTATTTTGGGACGAGGCCCTCGGGGGCGTCCCTGACAAGCTTTTAAGCAGATCCATGGGCTCCGTGGGTCCGTTGGTATGTTTTTAGGGCGTCCCATAAGCGAAAGAGTGAAAACTGCAGTTTTTTGGCGATTTTCGGTGGGTGTTAGCCCACGGATCACTGGGGTGGCGCTGGCTCCGGAAATTATTTTGGGACGAGGCCCTCGGGGGCGTGCCTGACGAGCTTTTAAGCGGATCCATGGGCTCCTTGGGTCCGTTGGGATGTTTTTAGGGCGTCCCATAGGCGAAAGAGTGAAAACTGCAGTTTTTTGGCGATTTTCGGTGGGTGTTAGCCCACGGATCGCTTGGGTGGCGCTGGCTCCAAAAATTATTTTGGGCCAAGGCCCTCGGGGGCGTACCTGAGGAGCTTTTAAGCGGATCCATGGGCTCCGTGGGTCCGTTGGGACTTTTTTAGGGCATCCCATAGGCGAAAGAGTGAAAACTGCAGTTTTTTGGCGATTTTCGGTGGGTGTTAGCCCACGGATCGCTGGGGTGGCGCTTGCTCCTAAAACTATTTTGGGCCGAGGCCCTCGGGGGCGTCCCTGACAAGATGTTAAGCAGATCCATGGGCTCCGTAGGTCCGTTGGGATGTTTTTAGGGCGTCCCATAGGCGAAAGAGTGAAAACTGCAGTTTTTTGGCGATTTTCGGTGGGTGTTAGCCCACGGATCGCTGGGGTGGCGCTGGCTCCGAAAATTATTTTGGGCCAAGGCCCTCGGGGGCGTCCCTGACGAGCTGTTAAGTGGATCAATGGGCTCCGTGGGTCCGTTGGAATTTTTTAGGGCGTCCCATAGGCGAAAGAGTGAAAACTGCAGTTTTTTGGCGATTTTCGGTGGGTGTTAGCCCACGGATCGCTGGGATGGCGCTGGCTCTGGAAATTATTTTTGGCCGAGGCCCTCGGGGGCTTCCCTGACGAGCTGTTAAGCGGATCCATGGGCTCCGTGGGTCTGTTGGGATGTTTTTAAGGCGTCCCATAGGCGAAAGAGTGAAAACTGCAGTTTTTTGGCTATTTTCGGTGGGCGTTAGCCCACGGATCGCTGGGGTGGTGCTGGCTCCGGAAATTATTTTGGGCCGAGGCCCTAGGGGACGTCCCTGACGAGCTGTTAAGCGGATCCATGGGCTCCGTAGGTCCGTTGGGATGTTTTTAGGGCATCCCATAGGCGAAAGAGTGAAAACTGCAGTTTTTTGGCGATTTTCGGTGGGTGTTAGCCCACGGATCGCTGGGGTGGCGCTGGCTCCGAAAATTATTTTGGGCCAAGGCCCTCGGGGGCGTCCCTGACGAGCTTTTAAGCGGATCCATGGGCTCCGTGGGTCCGTTGGGATGTTTTTAGGGCATCCCATAGGCGAAAGAGCGAAAACTGCAGTTTTTTGGCGATTTTCGGTGGGTGTTAGCCGACGGATCGCTGGGGTGGCGCTGGCTCCAAAAATTATTTTGAGCCGAGGCCCTCGGGGGCGTCCCTGACGAGCTTTTAAATGGATCCATGGGCTCCGTGGGTCCGTTGGGATGTTTTTAGGGAGTCCCATAGGCGAAAGAGTGGAAACTGCAGTTTTTTGGCGATTTTCGGTGGGTGTTAGCCCACGGATCACTGGGATGGCGCTGGCTCCAGAAATTATTTTGGGCCGAGGCCCTATAGGGCATCCCTGACGAGCTGTTAAGCGGATCCTTGGGCTCCGTGGGTCCGTTGGGATGTTTTTAGGGCGTCCCATAGGCGAAAGAGTGAAAACTGCAGTTTTTTGGCGATTTTCGGTGGGTGTTAGCCCACGGATCGATGGGGTGGCGCTGGCTCCGGAAATTATTTTGGGCCAAGGCCCTCGGGGGCGTCCCTGACAAGCTGTTAAGTGGATCCATGGGATCCGTGGGTCCGTTGGGATGTTTTTAGTGCGTCCCATAGGCGAAAGAGTGAAAACTGCAGTTTTTTGGCGATTTTCGGTGGGTGTTAGCCCACGGATGAATGGGGTGGCGCTGGCTTCGGAAATTATTTTGGGCCGAGGCCCTCGGGGGCATCCCTGACGAGCTGTTAAGCGGATCCATGGGCTCCGTGGGTCCGTTGGGATGTTTTTAGGCCGTCCCATAGGCGAAAGAGTGAAAACTGCAGTTTTTTGGCGATTTTCGGTGGGTGTTAGCCCACGGATCGCTGGGGTGGCGCTTGATCCTAAAACTATTTTGGGCCGAGGCCCTCGGGGGCGTCCCTGACAAGCTGTTAAGGAGATCCATGGGCTCTGTAGGTCCGTTGGGATGTTTTTAGGGCGTCCCATAGGCGAAAGAGTGAAAACTGCAGTTTTTTAGCGATTTTCGGTGGGTGTTAGCCCACGGATCACTGGGGTGGTGCTGGCTCCAAAAATTATTTTGGGACGAGGCCCTCGGGGGCGTCCCTGACGAGCTGTTAAGCAGATCCATGGGCTCCGTGGGTCCATTGGGATGTTTTTAGGGCGTCCCATAGGCGAAGAGTGAAAACTGCAGTTTTTTGGCGATTTTCGGTGGGTGTTAGCCCACGGATCGCTGGGGTGGCGCTGGCCCGGAAAATTATTCTGGTCCGAGGCCTTCCGAGGCATCCCTGACGAGCTGTTAAGCAGATCCATGGGCTCCGTAGGTCCGTTGGGATGTTTTTAGGGCATCCCATAGGCGAAAGAGTGAAAACTGCAGTTTTTTGGCGATTTTCGGTGGGTGTTAGCCCACGGATCGCTGGGGTGGCGCTGGCTCCGGAAATTATTTTGGGCCAAGGCCCTCGGGGGCGTCCCTGACAAGCTGTTAAGTGGATCCATAGGCTCCGTGGGTCCGTTGGGATGTTTTTAGGGCGTCCCATAGGCGAAAGAGTGAAAACTGCAGTTTTTTGGCAATTTTCGGTGGGTGTTAGCCCACGGATCGCTGGGGTGGCGCTGGATTCGGAAATTATTTTGGGCCGAGGCCTTCAGGGGCATCCCTGACGAGCTGTTAAGCAGGTCCATGGGCTCCGTGGGTCCGTTGGGATGTTTTTAGGCCGTCCCATAGGCGAAAGAGTGAAAACTGCAGTTTTTTGGCGATTTTCGGTGGGTGTTAGCCCACGGATCGCTGGGGTGGCGCTTGATCCTAAAACTATTTTGGGCCGAGGCTCTCGGGGGCGTCCCTGAAAAGCTGTTAAGCAGATCCATGGGCTCCGTAGGTCCGTTGGGATGTTTTTAGGGCGTCCCATAGGCGAAAGAGTGAAAACTAGAGTTTTTTGGCGATTTTCGGTGGGGGTGAGCCCACGGATCGCTAAGGTGGCGCTGGCTCCGAAAATTATTTTGGTCCGAGGCCCTCCGGGGCGTCTCTAACGAGCTGTTAAGCGGATCCATGGGCTCCGTGTGTCCGTTGGGATGTTTTTAGGGCGTCTTATAGGCGAAAGAGTGAAAACTTCAGTTTTTTGGCTACTTTCGGTGGGTGTGAGCCCACGGATCGCTGGGGTGGCGCTTGATCCTAAAACTATTTTGGTCCGAGGCCCTCGGGGGCGTTCCTGAAAAGCTGTTAAGCAGATCCATGGGCTCCGTAGGTCCGTTGGGATGTTTTTAGGGCGTCCCATAGGCGAAAGAGTGAAAACTGCAGTTTTTTGGCGATTTTCGGTGGGTGTTAGCCCACGGATCGCTAAGGTGGCGCTGGCTCCGAAAATTATTTTGGTCCGAGGCCCTCCGGGGCGTCCCTGACGAGCTGTTAAGCGGATCCATGGGCTCCGTGGGTCCGTTGGGATGTTTTTAGGGCGTCTTATAGGCGAAAGAGTGAAAACTTCAGTTTTTTGGCGACTTTCGGTGGGTGTTAGCCCACGTATCTCTGGGGTGGCGCTGGCTCCGAAAATTATTTTGGGCTGAGTCCCTCGGGGGCGTCCTTGACGAGCTGTTAAGCAGATCCATGGGCTCCGTGGGTCCGTTGGGATGTTTTTAGGGCGTCCCATAGGCGAAAGAGTGAAAACTGCAGTTTTTTGGCGATTTTCGGTGGGTGTTAGCCCACGGATCTCTGGGGTGGCGCTGGCTCCGAAAATTATTTTGGGCCGAGGCCCTCGAGGGACGTCCCTGACGAGCTGTTAAGCGGATCCATGGGGTCCGTGGGTCCGTTGGGATGTTTTTAGGGCGTCCCATAGGCAAAAGAGTGAAAACTTCAGTTTTTTGGCGATTTTCGGTGGGTGTTAGCCCACGGATCTCTGGGGTGGCGCTGGCTCCGAAAATTATTTTGGGCTGAGGCCCTCAGGGGCATCCCTGACGATCTGTTAAGTAGATCCATGGGCTCCGTGGGTCCTTTGGGAGGTTTTAAGGGCGTCCCAGAGATGAAAGAGTGAAAACTGCAGGTTTTTGGCGATTTTCGGTGGGTGTTAGCCCACGGATCGCTGGGGTGGCGCTGGCTCCGAAAATTATTTTGGGCTGAGGCCCTCGGGGACGTCCCTGACGAGCTGTTAAGCGGATCCATGGGCTCCGTGGGTCCGTTGGGATGTTTTTAGGGCGTCCCATAGGCGAAAGAGTGAAAACTGCAGTTTTTTGGCGATTTTCGATGGGTGTTAGCCCACGGATCGCTGGGGTGGCGCTGGCTCCGAAAATTATTTTGGGCCGAGGCCCTCGAGGGCGTCCCTGACAAGCTGTTAAGCGGATCCATGGGTTCCGTGGGTCCGTTAGGATGTTTTTAGGGCGTCCCATAGGCGAAAGAGTGAAAACTGCAGTTTTTTGGCGATTTTCGGTGGGTGTTAGCCCACGGATCGCTGGGGTGGCGCTGGCTCTGGAAATTATTTTTGGCCGAGGCCCTCGGGGGCGTCCCTGACGGGCGGTTAAGCGGATCCATGGGCTCCTGAGGGTGGGGCAGGGGTTTTTAGGGCATCCCATGAGCGAAAGAGTGAAAACGGCAGTTTTTTAGCGATTTTCCGTGTGTGTTAGCCCATGGATCGGCCGGGGGGTGCTGGTTCTGGGAAAAGTTTTGGGCCGAGCCCCTCAGTGGCGTCCCTTATGAGCGTTTAAGTGGATCCATGGGATCTTGAGGGTGGGGCAGAGGTTTTTAGGGCGTCCCATGAGCGAAAGAGTGAAAACGGCAGTTTTTTGACGATTTTCCGTGTGTGTTAGCCCATGGATCGGCCGGGGGGTGCCGACTTCGGGAAAAGTTTTGGGTCGAGACCCTCGGGGGCATCCCTAATGAGTGGTTAAGTGGATCCATGGTCTCCTGGGGGTGGGGCGGGGGTTTTTAGGGCGTCCCATGAGCAAAAGAGTGAAAATGGCAGTTTTTTGCGATTTTTCGTGTGTTTTAACCCATGGATCTGCCGGGGGGTGCTGGCTTCGAGAAAGGTTTTGGGCCGAGACCCTAGGGGCCATCCCTGATGAGTAGTTAAACGAATCCATGGGCTCTTAGGGGTGGGGTGGAGGTTTTTAGGGCGTCCCATGAGCGAAAGAGTGAAAACGGCAGTTTTTTAGCGATTTCCGTGTGTGTTACCCATGGATCGGTCGGAGGTGCTGGTTTTCGGAAAAGGTTTGGGCCGAGCCCCTTGGAGGTATCCCTGACGAGCAGTTAAGTAGATCCATGGGCTCCTGGGGGGTGGGGACGGAGGTTTTTACGGCATCCCATGAGCAAAAGAGTGAAAACGACAGTTTTTTGATGATTTTCCATGTGTGTTAGCCCATGGATCGGCCGGGGGGTGCTGGCTCCGGGAAAAGTGTTAGGTTGTGCCCCTCGGGGGCATCCCTGATGAGCGGTTAAGCGGATCCATGGGCTCCTAGGGGTGGGTCAAAGGTTTTTAGGGCGTCCCATGAGCGAAAGAGTGAAAACGGCAGTTTTTGGGCGATTTTCCGTGTGTGTTAGCCCATGGATCGGCCGGGGGGTGCTGGCTCTGGGAAAATTTTTGGGCCGAGCCCCTCAGGGGCGTCCCTGACAAGCGATTAAGTGGATCCATGGGCTCCTGGGGTTCGGGCGAATGTTTTTAGGGAGTCCGATGAGTGAAAGAGTGAAAACGGCAGTTTTTTGATAATTTTCCGTGTGTGTTAGCCCATGGATCGGCCGGGGGGTGCTGGCTCCGTGAAAAGTTTTGGGCCAAACCCCTCAAGGGCATCCCTGATGAGCGGTTAAGCAGATCAATATGCTCCTGGGGGTGGGGCGGAGGTTTTTAGGGCGTACCATGTGCAAAATAGTTAAAACAGTAGTTTTTTGGCAATTTTCCATGTGTGTTAGCCCATGGATCGGTCGGAGGGTGCTGGCTCCGGGAAAAGTTTTGGACCGAGCCCCTCGGGGCCATCCCTGACGAGCATTTAAGCGGATCCATGGGCTCCTGGGGTTGGGGCATAGGTTTTTAGGGCATCCCATGAGCAAAAGAGTGAAAACGGCAGTTTTTTAGTGATTTTCCGTGTTTGTTAGCCCATGGATCGGTCGGGGGGTGCTGGTTCCGGGAAAAGTTTTGGACCAAACCCCTCGGGGGCGTCCTTGAAGAGCGGTTAAGTGGATCCATGGGCTCCTGGGGGTGGGGCGGAGGTTTTTAGGGCGTCCCATGATCGAAAGAGTGAAAACGACAGTTTTTTGGTGATTTTCCGTGTTTGTTAGCCTATGGATCGGTCGGGGGGTGCTGGCTACGGGAAAAGTTTTGGGCCAAGCCCCTCAGAGGCGTCCTTGAAGAGCGGTTAAGCGGATCCATGGGCTCCTGAGGGTGGGGCAGGGTTTTTTAGGGCATCCCATGAGCGAAAGAGTGAAAACGGCAGTTTTTTAGTGATTTTCCGTGTGTGTTAGCCCATGGATCGGCCGGGGGGTGCTGGCTCTGGGAAAAGTTTTGGGCCGAGCCCCTCAGGGGCGTCCCTTATGAGCGTTTAAGCGGATCCATGGGATCTTGAGGGTGGGGCTGAGGTTTTTAGGGCGTCCCATGAGCGAAAGAGTGAAAACTGTCATTTTTTGGCAATTTTCCGTGTGTATTAGCCCATGCATCGGTCGGGGGGTGCTGGTTCCGATAAAATTTTTAGGCCGAGCCAATTGGGGGCATCCCTGACAAACGGCTAAGCGGATCCATGGGCTCTTGGTGTTGGGGCGGAGGTTTTTAGGGCGTGTCATGAGCGAAAGAGTGAAAACGGCAGTTTTTTAGCGATTTCCCGTGTGCCCATGGATCGGACAGGGGGTGCTGGCTACGGGAAAATTTTTGGGCTGAGCCCCTCAGGGGCGTCCCTTACAAGTGGTTAAGTGGATCCATGGGCTCCTGGGGTTGGGGCAGAGGTTTTTAGGGCGTCCCAGAGGTAAAATAGTGAAAACGTAAGTTTTTTGGCGATTTTCCGTGGGTGTTAGCCCATGGATCGGCCGGGGGGTGCTGGTTCCTGGAAAAGTTTTGGGCCGAGCCCCTCGAGGGCGTCCCTGATGAGCGGTTAAGCGGATTCATGGGCTCCTGGGGTTGGGGCGGAGGTTTTTAGGGCGTCCCATGAGCGAAAGAGTGAAAATGGCAGTTTTTTGACGATTTTCCATGTGTGTTAGCCCATGGATCGGCCTGGGGGTGCTGGCTCCGGGAAAAGTTTTGGGCCAAGCCCTACGGGGGCGTCCCTGATGAGCGGTTAAGCGGATCCATGGGCTCCTGGTGGTGGTATGGAGGTTTTTATGGCCTCCCATGAGCAAAAGAGTGAAAACGGCAGTTTTTTGGCGATATTCCGTGTGTGTTAGCCCATGGATTGGCCGGGGGGTGCTAGCTCCGAAAATTTTTTTGGACCGAGCCCCTCGGGGGCATCCCTGACGAGCGGTTAAGTGGATCCATTGGCTCCTGGGGGTGGGGCGGAGGTTTTTAGGGCGTCCCATGAGCGAAAGAGTGAAAACGACAGTTTTTTGGCAATTTTTCGTGTGTGTTAGCCCATGGATCGGCCGGGGGGTGTTGGCTCCGGGAAAAGTTTTGGGCCGAACCCCTCGGGGACGTCCCTGACGAGCAGTTAAACAGATCCATGGGCTTCTGGGGGTGGGACGGAGGTTTTTAGGGCATCTCATGAGCGAAAGAGTGAAAACGGCAGTTTTTTGGCGATTTTACGTGTGTGTTAGCCTATGGATCGGCCAGGGGGTGCTGGCTCCAAGAAAAGTTTTGGGCCGATCCCCTCAGGGGAGTCCCTGACGAGCGGTTAAGCAGATCCATGGGCTCCTGGGGCTGGGGCAGAGGGTTTTAGGCCGTCCCATGAGCGAAAGAGTGAAAACGGCAGGTTTTTGGCGATTTTTCGTGTGTTTTAGCCCATGGATGTTCCGGGGGGTGCTGGCTCCAGGAAAGGTTTTGGGAAGAGCCCCTCGGTGGTGTCCCTAACTAGTGCTTAAGCGGATCCATGGGCTCCTGGGGTAGGATGGAGGTTTTTAGGGCGTCCCATGAGCGAAAGACTGAAAATGGCAGTTTGTTGGCGATATTCCGTGTGTGTTAGCCCATGGATCGGCCGGGGGGTGCTTACTTCGGGAAAAGGTTTGGGCTGAGCCCCTCGAGGGCATACCTAATGAGCGGTTAAGCGGATCCATGGGCTCCTGGGGGTGGGGCGGAGGTTTTTAGGGCGTCCCATGAGCGTAAGAGTGAAAACGGCAGTTTTTTGACAATTTTCCGTGTGTGTTATCCCATGGATCGGCCGGGGGGTGCTGGCTTTGGGAAAATTTTTGGGACGAGCCCCTCGAGGGCTTCTCTTATGAGCGGTTAAGCAGATCCATGGGCTCCTGGGGGTGGGGCAGAGGTTTTTAGGGCTTCCCATGAGCTAAAGAGTGAAAATGACAGTTTTTTGGCGATTTTCCGTGTGTGTTAGCCCATGGATCGGCCGGGGGGTGCTGGCTACGGGAAAAGTTTTGGGCCAAGCCCCTCAGAGGCGTCCTTGAAGAGCGGTTAAGCGGATCCATGGGCTCCTGAGGGTGGGGCAGGGTTTTTTAGGGCATCCCATGAGCGAAAGAGTGAAAACGGCAGTTTTTTAGTGATTTTCCGTGTGTGTTAGCCCATGGATCGGCCGGGGGGTGCTGGCTCTGGGAAAAGTTTTGGGCCGAGCCCCTCAGGGGCGTCCCTTATGAGCGTTTAAGCGGATCCATGGGATCTTGAGGGTGGGGCAGAGGTTTTTAGGGAGTCCCATGAGCGAAAGAGTGAAAATGGCAGTTTTTTGGCGATTTTCTGTGTGTGTTAGCCCATGGATCGGCCGGGGGGTGCTGGCTTCGGGAAAAGTTTTGGGCCAAGCCACTCGGGGGCGTCCCTAACGAGTGGTTAAGCGGATCCATGGGCTCCTGGGGTTGGGGCAGAGGCTTTTAGGGCGTCCCAGAGGCAAAATAGTGAAAACGTAAGTTTTTTGGCGATTTTCCGTGGGTGTTAGCCCATGGATCGCTGGGGTGGAAATGGCTCCGAAAATATTTTTGGGTCGAGCCCCTCAAAGGCGTCTCTGACGAGATGTTAAGTGGATCCACGGGATCTGGAGGGTGGGGCGGAGGTTTTTAAGGCGTCCCAGAGGTGAAATAGTGAAAACGTCAGTTTTTTGGCAATTTTTCGTTGGTGTTAGCCCATGTATCGCTGGGGGGGGTGCTGGATCAAGAAATATTTTTGGGCCGAGCCCCTCGGGGGCATCCTTTACGAGCTGTTAAGCGGATCCATGGGCTCCTGGGGGTGGGACGGAGGTTTTTAAGGCGTCCCATGAGCGAAAGAGTGAAAACGGCAGTTTTTTGGCGATTTTCTGTATGTGTTAGCCCATGGATCGGCCGGGGGGTGCTGGTTCCGGGAAAATTTTTGGGTCGAGCCCCTCTGGGGCATCCCTGATGAGAGGTTAAGCGGATTCATGGGCTCCTGGGGTGGGGCTGAGGTTTTTAGGGCGTCCCATGAGCGAAAGAGTGAAAACTGTCATTTTTTGGCAATTTTCCGTGTGTATTAGCCCATAGATCGGTCGGGGGGTGCTGGTTCCGGGAAAAGTTTTGGGCCGAGCCAATTGGGGGCGTCCCTGACAAACAAATTAGCGGATCCATGGGCTCTTGGTGTTGGGGTGGAGGTTTTTAGGGCGTCTCATGAGCGAAATAGTGAAAATGGCAGTTTTTTGACGATTTTCCATGTGTGTTAGCCCATGGATCGGCCTGGGGGTGCTGGCTCCGCGAAAAGTTTTGGGCCGAGCCCTACGGGGGCGTCCCTCATGAGCGGTTAAGCGGATCCATGGGCTCTTGGGGGTGGTATGGAGGTTTTTATGGCGTCCCATGAGCGAAAGAGTGAAAACGGCAGTTTTTTGGCGATATTCCGTGTGTGTTAGCCCATGGATTGGCCGGGGGGTGCTAGCTCCGAAAAAAATTTTGGGCCGAGCCCCTCGGGGGCATCCCTGACGAGTGGTTAAGTGGATCCATTGGCTCCAGGGGGTGGGGCGGAGGTTTTTAGGGCGTCCCATGAGCGAAAGAGTGAAAACGGCAGTTTTTTGGCAATTTTTCGTGTGTGTTAGCCCATGGATCGGTCGGGGGGTGCTGGCTACGAGAAAAGTTTTGGTCCGAACCCCTTGGGACGTCCCTGATGAGCAGTTAAGTGGATCCATGGGCTCCTAGGGGTGGGACGGAGGTTTTTAGGGCATCTCATGAGCGAAAGAGTGAAAACGGCAGTTTTTTGGCGATTTTACGTGTGTGTTAGCCCATGGATCGGCCAGGGGGTGCTGGCTCCAAGAAAAGTTTTGGGCCGAGCCCCTCAGGGGAGTCCCTGACGAGCGGTTAAGCAGATCCATGGGCTCCTGGGGTTGGGGCAGAGGTTTTTAGGGCGTCCCATGAGCGAAAGAGTGAAAACAGCAGGTTTTTGGCGATTTTTCGTGTGTTTTAGCCCATGGATGTTCCTGGGGGTGCTGGCTCCAGGAAAGGTTTTGGGAAGAGCCCCTCGGTGGCGTCCCTGACAAGTGCTTAATAGGATCCATGGGCTCCTGGGGGTAGGATGGAGGTTTTTAGGGCGTCCCATGAGCGAAAGACTGAAAACGGCAGTTTGTTGGCGATATTCCGTGTGTGTTAGCCCGTGGATCGGCCGGGGGGTGCTTACTTCGAGAAAAGGTTTGGGCTGAGCCCCTCGAAGGCATCCCTAATGAGCGGTTAAGCGGATACATGGGCTCCTGGGGGTGGGGCAGAGGTTTTTATGGCGTCCCATGAGCGAAAGAGTGAAAACGGCAATTTTTTGACGATTTTCCGTGTGTGTTATCCCATGGATCGGCCGGGGGGTGCTGGCTCTGGGAAGATTTTTGGGCTGAGCCCCTCGAGGGCTTCCCTTATGAGCGGTTAAGCAGATCCATGGGCTCCTGGGGTGGGGCAGAGGTTTTTAGGGCTTCCCATGAGCTAAAGAGTGAAAATGACAGTTTTTTGGCGATTTTCCGTGTGTGTTAGCCCATGGATCGGCCAGGGGGTGCTGGCTATGGGAAAAGTTTTGGGCCGAGCCCCGCATAGGCGTCCCTGAAGAGCGGTTAAGCGGATCCATGGGCTCCTGAGGGTGGGGCAGGGGTTTTTAGGGCATCCCATGAGCGAAAGAGTGAAAACGGCAGTTTTTTAGCGATTTTCCGTGTGTGTTAGCCCATGGATCGGCCGGGGGGTGCTGGTTCTGGGAAAAGTTTTGGGCCGAGCCCCTCAGTGGCGTCCCTTATGAGCGTTTAAGTGGATCCATGGGATCTTGAGGGTGGGGCAGAGGTTTTTAGGGAGTCCCATGAGCGAAAGAGTGAAAATGGCAGTTTTTTGGCGATTTTCTGTGTGTGTTAGCCCATGGATCGGCCGGGGGGTGCTGGCTTCGGGAAAAGTTTTGGGCCGAGCCACTCGGGGGCGTCCCTAACGAGCAGTTAAGTGGATCCATGGGCTCCTGGGGTTGGGGCAGAGGTTTTTAGGGCGTCCCAGAGGCAAAATAGTGAAAACGTAAGTTTTTTGGCGATTTTCCGTGGGTGTTAGCCCATGGATCGCTGGGGTGGAAATGGCTCCAAAAATATTTTTGGGCCGAGCCCCTCAGGGGCGTTTCTGAAGAGCTGTTAAGTGGATCCACGGGATCTGTAGGGTGGGGCGGAGGTTTTTAGGGCGTCCAAGAGGCGAAATTGTGAAAATGTCAGTTTTTTGGTAATTTACCGTGGGTGTTAGCCCATGGATCGCTGGGGGGTGCTGGCTCCGAAAATATTTTTGGGCCGAGCCCCTTGGGGGCATCCCTGATGAGCTGTTAAGCCGATGCACGGGCTCCGGGGTGTGGGGCGGAGGTTTTTAGGGTGTCCCAGCGGCGAAATAGTGAAAACGTCAGTTTTTTTGCAATTTTTTGTGGGTGTTAACTCATGGATCGCTGGGGGTGGGTTGGAGGTTTTCAGGGCATCCCAGACGTGAAATAGTGAAAACATCAATTTTTTGGCAATTTTTCGTGGGTGTTAGCCCATGGATCGCTGGGGGGTAATGGATCTGGAAATATTTTTGGGCCGAGCCCCTCAGGGCATCCCTAACAAGCTTTTAAGCGGATCCATGGGCTTCGGGGGGTGGGGCAGATGTTTTTAGGGCATCCCATAGGCGAAATAGTTAAAACGTCAGTTTTATGGCAATTTTCCGTGGGTGTTAGCCCATGGATCGCTGGGGGGGTGCTGGCTCCGAAAATATTTTTGGGCCGAACCCCTCGGGGGCATCCCTGACGAGCTGTTAAGTGGATCCCTAGGCTCCGAGGGGTGGGCGGAGGTTTTAAGGGCGTCCCATAGGCAAAATAGTGAAAACATCAGTTTTCTCGCGATTTTTTGTGGGTGTTAGCCCATTGATCGCTAGTGGGGTGCTGGCTCCGGAAATATTTTAGGGTCGAGCCCCTCGGGGGTGTCCCTGATGAGCTGTTAAGTAGATCCACGGTCTCCTGGGGGGTGGGGCGGAGGTTTTTAGGGCGTCCCAGAGGTGAAATAGTGAAAATGTCAGTTTTTTAGCGATTTTTCGTGTGTGTTAGCCCATGGATCGCTGGGGGGGCGCTGGATCTGGTAATATTTTTGGGCCGAACCCCTAGGGGGAGTCCTTGACAAGCTCTAAAGCAGATCCACAGGCTCCGGGTGGTGGGGAAGAGGTTTTTAGGGTATTTCAGAGGCGAAATAGTGAAAACGTCAGTTTTTTGGCAATTTTCCGTGGGTGTTAGCCCATGGATCGCTGGGGGGTGCTGGATCTGGTAATATTTTTGGGCCGATACCCTAGTGGGAGTCCCTTACAAGCTCTAAAGCGGATCCATGAGCTCCGGGTGGTGGGGCGGAGGTTTTTAGGGTATCCCATAGGCGAAATAGTAAAAATGTCAGTTTTTTGGCAATTTTCCGTGGGTGTTAGCCCATGGATCTCTGGGGGGTGCTGGCTACGAAAATATTTTTGGGCTGAGCCCCTTGGGGGCATCACTGATGAGCTGTTAAGCAGATCCACGGGCTCCGGGGGATGGGGTAGAGGTTTTTAGGGCGTCACAGAGGCAAAATAGTGAAAACGTAAGTTTTTTGGCGATTTTTCGTGGGTGTTAGCCCATGGATCGCTGGGGGGGTGATGGCTCCGAAAATATTTTTGGGCCGAACCCTTCAAAGAAGTCCCTGACAAGCTGTTAATAGGATCCGCGGGCTTTGGGGGGTGGGGCGGAGGTTTTTAGGGCATCCAAGAGGCAAAATAGTGAAAACGTCAGTTTTTTGGCAATTTTCCGTGGGTGTTAGCCCATGGATCGCTGGGGGGGTGCTGGCTCTGGTAATATTTTTGGGCTGAGCCCCTAGGGGGAGTCCCTGATAAGCTCTAAAGAGGATCCACGGGCTACGGGTGGTTGGACGGAGGTTTTTAGGGTATCCCAGAGGCAAAATAGTAAAAACATTAGTTTTTTGGCAATTTTTCGTGGGTGTTAGCCCATGGATCTCTGGGGCGTGCTGGCTTCGAAAATATTTTTGGGACGAGCCTCTTGGGGGCGTCCCTGATGATTTGTTAAGCAGATCCACGGGCTCCGGGGGATGGGGTAGAGGTTTTTAGGGCGTCACAGAGGCGAAATAGTGAAAACATCAGTTTTTTGGCTATTTTCCGTGGGTGTTAATCCATGGATCGCTGGGGTGTGGGGAGGAGATTTTTAGGGCATCCCAGAGGCAAAATAGTGAAAACGTCAGTTTTTTGGCGATTTTTTGTGGGTGTTAGCCCATGGATCGCTGGGGAGGTGATGGCTCCGAAAATATTCCTGACGAGCTGTTAAGAGGATACACGGGCTTCAAGGGGTGGGGCGGAGGTTTTTAGGGCATCCAAGAGGCAAAATAGTGAAAACGTCAGTTTTTCGGTGATTTTTCGTGGGTGTTAGCCCATGGATCGCTGGGGGGGTGCGGTGCTGGTTCCATAAATATTTTTGGGCCGAGCCCCTCGAGGGCATCCCTGACGAGAAGTTAACTAGATCCACGGGCTCCAGGGTGTGGGGCGGAGGTTTTTAGGGAGTCTCAGAGGCAAAATAGTGAAAATGTTAGTTTTTTGGCGATTTTCCGTAGGTGTTAGCCCATGGATCACTGGGGGGGTGCTGGCTCAGGAAATATTTTTGGACCGAGCCACTCGGGGGCATCCTAAAGAGCTTCTAAGCAGATCCACGGGATTCGAGGGGTGGGACAGAGGTTTTTAGGGCATCCCAGAGGCAAAATAGTGAAAACGTTAATTTTTTGGCGATTTTTCGTGGGTGTTAGCCCATAGATCGCTGGGGGGTACTGGCTCCGGAAATATTTTTGGGCCGATCCCCTCGGGGGATTCCCTGACGAGCTGTTAAGCAGATTCACGGGCTTCGGGAGGGGGGGGGGACAAAAGTTTTTAGGGCGTCCCAAAGGTGAAATAGTGAAAACGTCAGTTTTTTGGCGATTTTTCGTGGTGTTAGCCCAAGGATCGCTGGGGGGGGGGGGGGTAATTGCTCCAAAAATATTTTTGGGTCGAGCCCCTCAGGGGCTTCCCTGATGAGCTGTTAAGCGGATCCACGGGCTCCGGGGGGTGGGGCGGAGGTTTTTAGGGCGTCCCAAAGGTGAAATAGTGAAAACGTCAGTTTTTTGGCGATTTTCCGTGGGTGTCAGCCCAAGGATCGCTTAGGGGGGTAATTGCTCCGGAAATATTTTTGGGCTGAGCCCCTCAGGGGCATCCCTGACGAGCTTTTAAGTGGATCCACGGGCTCCGGGGGGTGGGGCAGGGGGTTTTAGGGCGTCCCAGAGGCGAAATAGTGAAAACTTCAATTTTTTGGCGATTTTTCGTGGGTGTTAGCCCATGGATCGCTGGGGCGGTGCTGGCTTCGAAAATATTTTTAGGTAGATCCCCTCAGGGGCATACCTGATGAGCTGTTAAGCGGATCCACGGGCTCCGGGAGGTGGGGCGGATGTTTTTAGGGCGTCCCAGAAGTGAAATAGTGAAAATGTCAATTTTTTTGCAATTTTTCGTGGGTGTTAGCCCATGGATCGATGGGGGGGGGGGGGGTGGCTCCGAAAATATTTTTGGGCCGAGCCCCTCGGGGGCGTACCTGACGAGCTGTTAAGCAGATCCACAGGCTTTTGGGGTGGGGCGAAGGTTTTTAGGTCGTCCCAGAGGTGAAATAGTGAAAACATTAATTTTTTGGCAATTTTTCGTGGGTGTTAGCCCATGGATCGCTGGGGAGGTGCTGGCTCCGGAAATATTTTTGGGTCGAGCCCCTTGGGAGCGTCCCTGATGAGATTTTAAGTGGATCCACGGGCTCTGGGGGTGGGGCGGAGGTTTTTAGGGCATCCCAGAGGCGAAGTAATGAAAACATCAGTTTTTTAGGAATTTTTCGTGGGTGTTAGCCCATAGATCGCTGGGGGGGTGCTGGCTCCGAAAATATTTTTGGGTCGAGCCCTTCGGGGGTGTCCCTGATGAGCTGTTAAGCAGATCCACGGGCTCCTAGGGAAGGGGCGAAGGTTTTTAGGGCGTCCCAGAGGTGAAATAGTGAAAACTTCAATTTTTCGCGATTTTCCGTGGGTGTTAGCCTATGGATCGCTGGGGCAGTGCTGGCTTCTAAAATATTTTTAGGTAGAGCCCCTTAAGGGAATACCTGACGAGCTGTTAAGCGGATCCACGGGCTCCGGGAGGTGGGGCGGATGTTTTTAGGGCGTCCCAGAAGTGAAATAGTGAAAATGTCAATTTTTTAGCAAATTTTTCGTGGGTGTTCGCCCATGGATCGATGGGGGGGTGCTGGCTCCGAAAATATTTTTGGGCCGAGCCCCTCGGGGGAATCCCTGACGAGCTTTTAAGCAAATCCACGGGCTTCGGGGGGTGGGGCGGAGGTTTTTAGGGCGTCCCAGAGGCGAAATAGTGAAAACGGCAGTTTTTTGGAGATTTTCAGTAGGTGTTAGCCCATGGATCGCTGGGGGGGTGCTGGATCTGGAAATATTTTTTGGCCGAGCCCCTAGGGGGCATCCCTGACGGCTGTTAAGTGGATCCACCGGCTCCGGGGGGTGGGGCGGAGGTTTTTAGGGCTTCCAAGAGGCGAAATTGTGAAAACATCATTTTTTTGGCGATTTTCCAAGGGTGTTAGCCCATGGATCGCTGGGGAGGTGCTGGCTCCGAAAATATTTTTTGGCTGAGCCCCTCAGAAGCATCCCTGACGAGCTTTTAACAGGATCCACGGGTTCCAGTGGGTGGGGCAGAGGTTTTTAGGGCATCCCAGACGCAAAATAGTTAAAACGTCAGTTTTTTGGCAATTTTTCGTGGGTGTTAGCCCATGGATTGCTGGGGGGTGCTGGCTCCAGAAATATTTTTGGACCGAGCCCCTCGGGGGCATACCTGACGAGCTGTTAAGCAGATCCACGGGCTTCGGAGGGTGGGGCGAAGGTTTTTAGGTCGTCCCAGAGGTGAAATAGTGAAACCATTAATTTTTTGGCGATTTTTCGTGGGTGTTAGCCCATGGATCGCTGGGGTGGTGCTGGCTCCGAAAATATTTTTGGGCCGAGCCCCTTGGGAGCGTCCCTGATGAGATTTTAAGTAGATCCACGGGCTCTGGGGGGTGGGGCCGAGGTTTTTAGGGCATCCCAGAGGCGAAGTAATGAAAACATCAGTTTTTTAGCGATTTTTCGTGGGTGTTAGCACATAGATCGCTGGGGGGGGTGCTGGCTCCGAAAATATTTTTGGGCCGAGCCCTTCAGGGGTGTCCCTGACGAGCTGTTAAGCAGATCCACGGGCTCCTAGGGAAGGGGCGAAGGTTTTTAGGGCGTCCCAGAGGTGAAATAGTGAAAACATCAGTTTTTTGGCGATTTTTCGTGGGTGTTAGCCCATGGATCGCTGGGGGGGTGCTGGATCCAGAAATATTATTGGGTCGAACCCCTTGGGGGAGTCCCTGATGAGCTGTTAAGCGGATCCACGGGTTACGAGGGGTGGGGCGGAGGATTTTAGGGCGTCCCAGAGGCAAAATAGTGAAAACGTCAGTTTTTGGCGATTTTCCGTGGGTGTTAGCAAATGGATCGCTGGGGGGTGCTGGCTCCGGAAATATTTTTGGGCCGAGCCCCTCAAGGGCATCCCTGAAGAGCAATTAAGTGGATCCACGGGCTCCGGGGGGTGGGGCAGAGGTTTTTAGGGCGACCAAGAGGCGAAATAGTGAAAATGTCAGTTTTTTGGCAATTTACCGTGGGTGTTAGCCCATGGATGGCTGGGGGGTGCTGGCTCCGAAAATATTTTTGGGCCGAGCCCCTAGGGGGCGTCCCTGATGAGCTGTTAAGCCGATCCACGGGCTCTGGGGGGTGGGGCAGAGGTTTTTAGGGCGTCACAGAGGCGAAATAGTGAAAACGTCAGTTTTTTGGCGATTTTTCGTGGGTGTTAACCCATGGATCGCTGGGGGTGGGGCAGAGGTTTTTAGGGCATCCCAGAGGTGAAATAGTGAAAACGTCAGTTTTTTTGCAATTTTCCGTGGGTGTTAGCCCATGGATCGCTGGAGGGTGCTGGATCTGGTAATATTTTTGGTTTGAGCCCCTAGGGGGAGTCCCTGACGATCTCTAAAGCAGATCCACGGGCTCCAGGTGGTGGGGCGGAGGTTTTTAGGGTATCCTAGAGGCGAAATAGTAAAAACGTCAGTTTTTTAGCAATTTTCCGTGGGTGTTAGACCATGGATCTCTGGGGGGTGCTGGATCCGGAAATATTTTTGGGCCGAGCCCCTTGGGGGCATCCCTGATGAGCTGTTAAGCAGATCCACGGGCTCCGGGGGATGGGGTAGAGGTTTTTAGGGTGTCACAAAGGCGAAATAGTGAAAACGTCAGTTTTTTGGCTATTTTCCATGGGTGTTAACCCATGGATCGCTGGGGTGTGGGGAGGAGATTTTTAGGGCGTCCCAGAGGCCAAATAGTGAAAACGTCAGTTTTTTGGCGATTTTTCGTGGGTGTTAGCCCATGGATAGCTGGGGGGTGATGGCTTCGAAAATATTTTTGGGCCGAACCCCTCAAAGGAGTCCCTGACAAGCTGTTAAGAGGATCCACGGGCTTCGGGGGGTGGGGCGGAGGTTTTTAGGGCATCCAAGAGGCGAAATAGTGAAAACGTCAGTTTTTCGGCGATTTTTCGTGGGTGTTAGCCCATGGATCGCTGGGGGGGTGCTGGTTCCGTAAATATTTTTGGGCCGAGCCCCTCGAGGGCATCCTTGACGAGCCGTTAAGCAGATCCACGGGCTTCAGGGTGTGGGGCAGAGGATTTTAGGGCGTCCTAGAGGCAAAATAGTGAAAATGTTAGTTTTTTGGCGATTTTCCGCAGGTGTTAGCCCATGGATCGCTGGGGGGTGCTGGCTCAGAAAATATTTTTAGACCGAGCCCCTTGGGGGCATCCCTGAAGAGCTTCTAAGCAGATTCACGGGATCCGAGGGGTGGGGCAGAGGTTTTTAGGGCGTCCCAAAGGCGAAATAGTGAAAACGTCAGTTTTTTGGCGATTTTCCGTGGGTGTTAGCCCATGGATCGCTGGGGGGTGCTGGCTCCGAAAATATTTTTGGGCCTATCCCCTCGGGGGATTCCCTGACGAGCTGTTAAGCAGATCCACGGGCTCCGGGGGGTGGGACAAAAGTTTTTAGGGCGTCCTAGAGGTGAAATAGTGAAAACGTCAGTTTTTTGGCGATTTTCCATAGGTGTCAGCCCAAGGATCGCGGGGGGGGGGGGGGCGTAATTGCTCCGAAAATATTTTTGGACCGAGCCCCTCAGGGCGTCTCTGACGAGTTGTTAAGTGGATCCACGGGCTCCGGGGGGTGGGGCGGAGGTTTTTCGGGCGTCCAAGAGGCAAAATAGTGAAAACATCAATTTTTTGGCGATTTTCCATGGGTGTTATCCCATGGATCGCTGGGGAGGTGCTGGCTCCGAAAATATTTTTTGGCCGAGCCCCTCGGGAGCATCCCTGATGAGCTTTTAACCGGATCCACGGGTTTCGGTGGGTGGGGCGAAGGTTTTTAGGGCATCCCATACGCAAAATAGTTAAAACGTCAGTTTTTTGGCAATTTTCCGTGGGTGTTAGCCCATGGATCGCTGGGGGGTGCTGGCTCCATTAATATTTTTGGGCCGAGCCCCTCAGGGGCGTCCCTGATGAGATTTTAAGTGGATCCACGGGCTCTGGGGGTGGGGCGGAGGTTTTTAGGGCATCCCAGAGGCGAAGTAATGAAAACATCAGTTTTTTAGCGATTTTCCGTGGGTGTTAGCCCATAGATCGCTGGGGGGGTGCTGGCTCCAAAACTATTTTTGGCCCGAGCCCTTTGGGGGTGTCCCTGACGAGCTGTTAAGCAGATCCACGGGATCCTAGGGATGGGGCGAAGGTTTTTAGGGCGTCCCAGAGGTGAAATAGTAAAAACATCAGTTTTTTGGCGATTTTTCGTGGGTGTTAGCCCATGGATCACTGGGGGGGGGGGGGGGTAATGGCTCCGAAAATAATTCTGGACCGAGCCCCTCAGGGGCGTCCCTGACGAGCTGTTAAGCGGATCTACGGGCTTCGGGGGGTGGGGCGGAGGTTTTTAGGGCGTCCCAGAGGCGAAATAGTGAAAACTTCAATTTTTTGGCGATTTTTTGTGGGTGTTAGCCCATGGATCGCTGATGGGGTGCTGGCTTCGAAAATATTTTTGGGTAGAGCCCCTCAGGGGCATCCCTGACGAGCTGTTAAGCGGATCCACGGGCTCCGGGAGGTGGGGCGGATGTTTTTAGGGCGTCCCAGAGGCAAAATAGTGAAAATGTCAGTTTTTTGGCAATTTTTCGTGGGTGTTAGCCCATGGATCGATGGGGGGTCCTGGCTCCGAAAATATTTTTGGGCCGAGCCCCTCGGGGGAGTCCCTGACGAGCTTTTAAGCATATCCACGGGCTTCGGGGGTTCGGGCGGAGGTTTTTAGGGCGTCCCAGAGGCGAAATAGTGAAAACGTCAGTTTTTTAGAGATTTTCCGCGGGTGTTAGCTCATGGATCGCTGGGGGGGTGCTGGCTCTGGAAATATTTTTTGGCCGAGCCCCTAGGGGGCATCCCAAATGAGCTGTTAAGCGGATCCACGGCTCCGGGGGGTGGGGCGGAGGTTTTTAGGGAGTCCCAGAGGCAAAAAAGTGAAAACATCAATTTTATGTCTATTTTCCGTGGGTGTTAGCCCATGGATTGCTGGGGAGGTGTTGGCTCCGAAAATATTTTTGGACCGAACCCCTCGGGAGCGTCCCTGTCAAGCTTTTAAGCGCATCCACGGGCTCTGGGGTTGTGGGGCAGAGGTTTTTAGGGCGTCCCAGAAGTGAAATAGTGAAAACGTCAGTTTTTTGGCAATTTTTCGTGGGTGTTAGCCCATGGATCGCTGGGGGGGGGAGGGGTAATGGCTCCGGAAATATTTTTGGGCCGAGCCCCTCAAGGGCGTCCCTGACGAGCTGTTAAGTGGATCCACGGGCTCCGGGGGATGGGTCGGAGGTTTTTTGGGCGTCCTAGAGGCGAAATAGTGAAAACTTCAATTTTTTGGCGATTTTCCGTGGGTGCTAGCCCATGGATCGCTGGGGGGGTGCTGTCTTCGAAAATATTTTTTGGTAGAGCCCCTCAGGGGCATCCCTGACGAGCTGTTAAGCGGATCCACGGGCTCCGGGAGGTGGGGCGGATGTTTTTAGGGCGTCCCAGAGGCGAAATAGTGAGAATGTTAGTTTTTTGGCAATTTTTCGTGGGTCTTAGCCCATGGATCGATGGGGGGGTGCTGGCTCCGGAAATATTTTTTGGTCGAGCCCCTTGGGGGCATCCCTGATGAGTTGTTAAGCAGATCCACGGGCTCCGGGGGATGGGGTAGAGGTTTTTAGGGCGTCCCAGAGGCGAAATAGTGAAAACGTCAGTTTTTTGGAGATTTTCCGTAGGTGTTAGCCCATGGATCGCTGGGGGGGTGATGGCTTTGGAAATATTTTTTGGCCGAACCCCTAGGGGGCATCCCTGATGAGCTGTTAAGCGGATCCACGGGCTCCGGGGGGTGGGGCGGAGGTTTTTAGGGCGTCCCAGAGGCGAAATAGTGAAAACATCAATTTTATGGCGATTTTCCATGGGTGTTAGCCCATGGATCGCTGGGGAGGTGCTGGCTCCGAAAATATTTTTGGGCCGAACCCCTCGGGAGCATCCCTGATGAGCTTTTAAGCGGATCCACGGGCTTCGGGGGGTGGGGCGGAGGTTTTTAGGGCATCACAGAGGCGAAATAGTAAAAACGGCAGTTTTTTAGAGATTTTTTGTATGTGTTAGCCAATGGATCGGGGGGGGGGGGGCTGGTTCCAAAAATATTTTTGGGTTGAGCCCCTCGGGGGCATCCCTGCCAAGTTGTTAAGCGGATCCTTGGGCTCCGGGGGGTCGGGCGGAGGTTTTAGGGCGTCCCATGAGCGAAATACTAAAAACGGCAGTTTTTTGGAGATTTTTCGTGCGTGTTAGCCAATGGATAGGTGGGGGGTGCTGGCTCGGTAAATATTTTTAGGTTGAGACCCTCGGGGGCGTCCCTGATGAGCTGTTAAGCGGATCAATGGGCTCCAGGGGGTCGGGCGGAGGTTTTAGTGCGTCCCATAAGCGAAATACTGAAAACGGCAATTTTTTGGAGATTTATCATGTGTGTTAGCCAATGGATCGGTGGGTGGGTGCTGGCTCCATAAATATTTTTGGGTCGAGCCACTTGGAGGCGTCCCTGACAAATTGTTAAGCGGATCCATGGGATTTGGGGGGTCGGGCGGAGGTTTTAAGGGCGTCCCATGAGCGAAATACTGAAAACGACAGTTTTTTGGAGATTTTTCGTGTGTGTTAGCCAATGGATCAGTGGGGGGTGCTGGCTCCGAAAATATTTTTGGTCCGAACCCCTCGGGAGCGTCCCTGACGAGTTCTTAAGTGTATCCATGGGCTCTGGGGGGTCGGGCGGAGGATTTAGGGCGTTCCATGAGCGAAATACTAAAAACGGCTGTTTTTTGGAGATGTTTCGTGTGTGTTAGCCAATGGACCGGTTGGGGGGGGGGGGGCTGGTTCCGAAAATATTTTTGGGTCGAACCCCTCGTGGGCGTCCCTGACCAGCTATTAAGAGGATCCTTGGGATCCGGGGGGTCGGGCGGAGGTTTTAGGGCGTCCCATGAGCAAAATACTGAAAACGGCAATTTTTTGGAGATTTTTCGTGTGTGTTAGCCAATGGATTGGTGGGGGGGTGCTGGCTCCGTAAATATTTTTGGGTCGGTACCCTCAGGGACATCCCTAACGAGCCTTTAAGCTGATCTAAGGGCTCCGGGGGGTTGGGCGGAGGTTTTAGGGCGTCCCATGAGCGAAATATTGAAAACGACAATTTTTTGGAGATTTTTTTTGTGTGTTAGCCAATGGATCGGTGGGGGGGTGCTGGGTCCGCAAATATTTTTGGGTCGAGCCCTCAGGGGCGTCCCTGACGAGTTTTTAAGCGGATCCATGGGCTTCGGGGGGTCGAGCAAAGGCTTTTAGGGTGTCCCATGAGCGAAATACTGAAAACGTCAGTTTTTTTGAGATTTTTCGTGTGTGTTAGCCAATGGATCGGTGGGGGGTGCTGACTCCGTAAATATTTTTGGGTCGAGCCCCTCAGGGGAGTCCCTGACGAGTTGTTAAGCGGATCCATGGGCTTCGAGGGGTCGGGCGGAGGTTTTTAGGAGTCCCATGAGTGAAATACTGAAAATGATTGTTTTTTGGTGATTTTTCGTGTGTGTTAGCCCTTGGATTTGTGGAGGGGTGCTGGCTGTGATAATATTTTTGGGTCGAGCCCCTCGGGGGCGTCCCTGATGAGTTGTTAAGCGGATCCATGGGCTCTGGGGGGTCGGGGGAGGTTTTTAGGGCGTCCCATGAGTGAAATACTGAAAATGTCAGTTTTTTGGTGATTTTTCGTGTGTGTTAGCCCATGGATCGGTGGGGGGTTGGGGGTGCTGGATCCAGAAATTTTTTGGGGCGAGCCCCTCGGGGGCGTCCCTGACGAGCTGTTAGGCGGATTCATAGACTCCAGGGGGTCGGACGGAGGTTTTTAGGGCGTCCCATGAGTGAAATACTGAAAACGATAATTTTTTGGCGATTTTTCGTGTGTGTTAGCCCATGGATCGGGGGGGGGGGTGCTGGCTCCAAAAATATTTTTAGATCGAGCCCCGTGGGGGCGTCCCTGATGAGCGGTTAAGCAGATCCATAGACTCCGGGGGGCCGGGCAGAGGTTTTTAAGGCGTCCCATGAGTGAAATTCTGAAAATGACAGTTTTTGGTAATTTTTCGTGTGTGTTAGCCCATGGATCGGGGGGAGGGGGTGCTGGCTCCGTAAATATTTTTGGGTTGAGTCCCTCGGGGGCGTCCCTGACGAGCTGTTAAGCAGATCCATAGACTCCAGGGGGTCAAGCAGAGGTTTTTAGGGCATCCCATGAGTGAAATACTGAAAACGACAATTTTTTGGCAATTTGCTGTGTTTGTTAGCCCATGGATCGGTGGGGGGTGCTGGCTCCAGAAAGATTTTTAGCCCGAACCCCGCGGGGGCATCCCTGACAAGCTGTTAAGCGGATCCATAGACTCCGGGGGGTCGGGCGGAGGTTTTTAGGGCGTTCCATGAGTGAAATACTGAAAATGACAGTTTTTGGCAATTTTTCGTATGTGTTTGCCCATAGATCGGTGGTGGGGTGCTGGCTCCAGAAATATTTTTCGGCTGAACCCCTCGGGGGTGTCCTTGACGATCTCTTAAGAGGATCCATGGGATCTGAGGGGTCGGATGGAGGTTTTAGGCAGTCCCATGAGCGAAATACTAAAAACGATAGTTTTTTGGAGATTTTGTGTGTGTGTTAGCCAATGGGTCCGGGGGGGGGGGGGGGGGGGGGCTGGTTCCAAAATTATTTTTGGGTCGAACCCCTCTGGGGCATCCCTGATGAGCTGTTAAGCGGATCCTTAGGCTCCGGGGGGTCGGGCAGAGGTTTTAGGGCATCCCATGAGCGAAATACTGAAAACGGCAGTTTTTTGGAGATTGTTCGTGTGTGTTAGCCAATGGATTGGTGGAGGGTGCTGGCTCCGTAAATATTTTTGGGCTGAGACCTTCAGGGGCGTCCCTGACGAGCTGTTAAGCGTATATATGGGCTCCGGGTGGTCGAGCGGAGGTTTTAGGGCGTCCCATGAGTGAAATACTGAAAACGGCAATTTTTTGGAGATTTTTATGTGTGTTAACCAATGGATCGGTGGGGGGGTTCTGGCTCCGTAAATATTTTTGGGTCGAGCCCCTCGGGGGCGTCCCTGACCAGTTGTTAAGCGGATCCATGGGATTCAGGGGGTCGGGCAGAGGTTTTTAGGGTGTCCCATGAGGGAAATACTGAAAATGACTATTTTTTGGCAAATTTCCGTATGTGTTAGCCCATGGATCGGTGGAGGTTGCTGGCTACAGAAATATTTTTGGGTCGAGCCCCTTGAGGGCATCACTGACGAGCTGTTAAGCGGTTCCATGGGCTCCGGGGGGTCGTGCGAAGGTTTTTAGGGCATCCCATTAGCGAAATACTGAAAAATGGCAGTTGTTTGGCGATTTTCCATGTGTGTTGCCCATGGATCGGTGCGGGGGTGCTGGCTCCGGAAATATTTTTGGCCCGAGCCCCTCGGGGGTGTCCCTGACGAGCTGTTAAGCGGATCCATGGGCTCCGGGGGGTCGGGCGGAGGTTTTTAGGGCGTCCCATGAGCGAAATACTGAAAACGATAGTTTTTTTGCGATTTACTGTGTGTGTTAACCCATGGATCGATAGGGGGTGCTAGCTCAGAAAATATTTTTGGACCGAGATCCTGGGGGCGTCCCTAACGAGTTGTTAAGCCGATCCATGGGCTCCGGGGGGTTTGGGGGAGGTTTTTAGGGCTTCCCATGAGCGAAATACTGAAAATGGCAGTTTTTTTGCAATATTTCGTGTGTGTTAGCCCATGGATCGGTGGGGGGCGCTGGCTCCAAAAATATTTTTGGGTCGAGCCTCTCGGAGGCGTCCCTGACTAGATGTTAAACGGATCCATAGGCTCTGGGAGGTCGGGCGGAGATTTTTAGGGCGTCCCTTGAGCGAAATACTGAAAACGACAATTTTTTTGTGATTTTTCATGTGTTAGCCCATGGATCGATGGGGGGCTCTGGCACCAGAAATATTTTTGGGAAGAACCCCTCGGGGTCATCCTTGATGAGCTGTTAACTGGATCCATATGCTCCGGGGGGTCGGGCAGAGGTTTTTCAGGCGTCCCATGAGCGAAATACTGAAAATAACAGTTTTTTTGCACTTTTTCGTGTATGTTAGCCCATGGATGGATGGGGGGCGCTGGCTATGGAAATAATTATGGGTAGAGCCCTTCGGGGCATCCCTGAAGAGCTGTTAAGCGAATCCATAGGCTCCGGGGGGTCTATGATTTATTTTTATGGCATATGAGGATTTTTTGTGATTTTTCATAAGTGTTAGCCAATGAATCGATGGGGAGTGGGATCTAGGCAAAACTTCTTGGGTGTGCCCCTGACGACCTATTAAATGGATCCATAGGCTTTGGAGTGGATGGTGGAGGTTTTTTTAAGGCATATGAGCGAAATACTAAAAACGGAGGATTTTTTATGATTTTTCGTCTGGGTTAGCCTACGGATCGATGGGGGGTGCGGTCGTCGTAGTGGAATCTGGACGAAACTTCTTGGACGTGCCTCTGACGACCTATTAAATGGATCCATAATCTTTGGAGGTGATGGCAGAGGTTTTTTTTAAGGCATATGAGCAAAATACTAAAAACAAAGGATTTTTTGCGAATTTCCATGTGTGTTAGCCTATATATCGATGAGGGGATGCGGTCGTCTGAGTGGGATCTGGGCAAAACTTCTTGGGCTCGCCCCTGACAACCTATTAAACTGATCCTTAGGCTTTGAAGGGGATGGCAGAGGTTTTTTTAAGGCATATGAGCAAAATACTAAAAATGGAGGATTTTTTTTACAATTTTTCGTGTGTAGCCTATGGATTGATGGGGGTGTGGGCGTCCAGAAGTGTTTTGGATGAAATTTCTTGGGTCCGTTCTTGACAACCTATTAAATGAATTGTGTTGCTTTGGAGGAGCAGACGAGGCCTTTTTTAAGACATATTAGTGAAACAGCAGGAATTTAGAATTTTATTTGTTATTTTTCTGTGTGTGTTAACCTATGGATTGATGGAGACTGATGACGTCCGGATGTGTTTTGGGAGAAATTTCTTGGTTCCGCTCTTGATGGCCTAATAAATGAACTGTGTTGATTTTGAGGGGCGGACGGGGCTTTTTTTAAGCCATATGAACGAAATAACAAGAGTTGAGGATCTTTTTACAATTTTTCATGTGTGTTAACCTATGGATTGATGGGGGATGTGGGCATCCGGATGCAGTCTGGACAAAACTTCTTGGACCGCTCATGATGACATATTAAATGAATTGTGTTGTTTTGGAGAGGCAAATGGAGGTTTTTTTAAAAACATATGAGCGAAATAACTGGTATTGAGGATTATGTCGATTCTTGTGTGTGTTAGCCTATGGATTAATGGGAAATATGGGCGTCCAAATGAATTTTAGGGAAAACTTCTTGGGTCCGCTCGTGACGACCTATTAAATGAATTGTGTTGCTTTGGAGAGGCAGGTGGAGCTTTTTAAAAAACATATGAGCAAAATAGTATGAATTGAGGATTTTTTTGAGATTTTTCGTGTGTGTTAGCCTATGGATTAATGGGGGATATAGGCGTCCGAATGAGTTTTGGGCAAAACTTCTTGGGTCCGCTCGTGACGACCTATAAAATGAATTGTGTTGCTTAGGGAGGCGGTTAGAGCTTTTTTTAAAACATATGAGCAAAATAACATGAATTAAGGATTTTTTTTTGAGATTTTTCGTGTGTTAGCCTATAGATTAGTGGGGGATATGGCCGTCCGAATGAGTTTTGGGAAAAACTTCTTGAATCCGCTCGTGACAACCTATTTAATGAATTATGTTTCTAGCTGGAATTGAGGATTTTTTATAATTTTTCGTGTGTGTTAGCCTATGGATTAGTAGGGGATATGGGCGGTCGGGCGAAACTTCTTGGGTCTGTTCATGACGACCTATTAAATGAATTGTGTTGCTTTGGAGAGGCGGACGGAGCTTTTTAAATAACATATGATTGAAATAGCAGGAATTGAGGATTTTTTGCGATTTTTCGTATGTGTTGTTAGCCTATGGATTAATGGGGAAAATGGGTGTCTGAATAAGTGTTGGGCGAAACTTCTTGGGTTCACTCGCGATGACCTATTAAATTAATTGTGTTGCTTTAGAGAGGCGAATAGAGTTGCTTGTAAAACATATGAGCGAAATAGCAGAAATTGAGAATTTTTTATAAATTTTCGTGTGTTAGGCTATGGATTAATGGGGGATATAGGCGTCCGAATGAGTTTTGGGCGAAACTTATTAGATCCACTCGTGACGACCTATTCAATGAATTGTGTTGCTTTAGAGAGACGAACATAATTTTCTTAAAAAAAACAAATGAGCAAAATAACAGAAATTGAGGATTATTTTAATTTTTCGTGTTTGTTAGCCTATGAATTAATGGGGATAAGGGAGTCTGAATGAGTTTTAGCCAAAACCTCTTTGGGTCCGCCCGACACGACCGATTAAATAATTATATTGCTTTGAAAAGTCAAGCTAAGCTTGTTTTAAAACATATGAGCGAAAAAACAAGAATGAAAATTATTTAAGTTTTTCGTATATGTCAACCTATGAATTCCTAGGGATATGTGCGTCCAAATGAGTCCCAATTATACCACAATGTCTATGAACCGACAAAATCAATAAAAACTCAATCGACGACGCACCTTCACTTGGTAAATGGGGGTTCAGATTTCTCATTTGGACGATTTATATAGTGATAGTCAAGCCAACCTACCTACTGTTCATTTGATAATCCATTCAGGTTCATTGCTCTCAACTTTCCTTGACAAAAACCGTCATATGGCCATAATTTATTTAGTGCTCGGGGTTTAGCTGTCACACACTCCCTTTGCACGGCTCTTTCGGATACTATACTGACTTTACTACTGTTGGGATAGATAATATAGAAATAGGACACCAAGTCTGTACCTTGGCATGGCATACTAGATATTTGTCATTCAACTCCAGAACAATAAATTATGATACACAAATTAATAAGAGTGGATAGACCACAAAAGGAAAAGCAAAAAATATCAAGAATAACCAAACCCAGTTTTACCGCAACCCTCGAAAGCACTCCCATACTTTTGACATGACACGCAATAGACTGAACAAACCAGAGACGGGGGTGGATATGAAATGAGCAACTGAAACTTTTATGATCAAACTCCCTATGACTCAGGAGCAGGAGCAGGTGCCTTTAACAATGGTTGAAGAGCTTTGACAACAATACTCATATTAGGACGGAACTCAGCCTCATATTGTACGCACAGTGCTGCAACAGCTGCCATCTGAATTAAGCAAAGAAGAAACAAAAAATTACCAATAGACTTATTAGAGACTTTTATGATCTAACGGGTGTGTGGTGTGTGTTTTCTTTTTGTTGAGGTGGGAGGTGGGGGGGAGGTTTTACCAACATAAAGAAAATGATGTCAGAAGAAGGGAAGCGGAGAAACCTTGGCAACTCCTTTTCCAGGAACTTCTTTCAGCTTTGGATCAATGCATTGCTTAACCTTATCTTCACTTAGTCTCGGAGTAGCCTACGTTTAACAAAGATATAATCAAGCATAGAAAATAATCGTTACCAAAACAAATCAGGGTTAGGGGCACAAAATGAGAAGAAATACAAGAATCTGAACATGTCATTTCGCACAAAATGCAATGCTCACCCAAGTAACCAAGCTTTGTTGTCCACGAGGCATGGTATGATCTACAGGTTTTCTTCCTGTCAAAAGTTCAAGAAGAACCACCCCAAAGCTATATACATCACTCTTTTGTGTCAATTGTCCTGTCATTGCGTATCTGTGAACATTTTTTAGAAAGTTGGGTTAAGATAAAGCTCCTCAAAACAACAAATATCTGAAGAATTTTGCCACTAATAAACAGAAGAATGTGTAACATAGTAACATAGACTTGATTAAAATAGGATATGATAACACGCAACAAATTAAAATCTTATATCAATCATTAAGCTTTAATACCAAAACTTTAGGTGCCTTAGTAGACAACAACTGTTATGAAGCAAAATTCCTAAAAACTTCAAAATTCAGGCAATTTCATAGAACAGAACCTAATAAACCTGGTATTTCTATAGAAACATGAAAAAATAAAAGCTTGATAAAGATTCCTTATGCTTGTGTGTATTTTGCACAAAAGCATATCCGAACATCCCACCACAAATCTCAACAAGGTTTAGAAGCTTTTTTTATATGCACATTGGGTCATCTCCAAGGGGTTATGACGATGTGCATGGAGGATTTGGTTTCGGCGAGAGGAATGAAGGAGGTGCCTCACTTTTGGATTTTTCCCGGACCTTTGGATTGATGGTAGCTAATTCGAGCTTCCCGAAGGAGGAGGATAAGGGTCTTTCTAAGGACAGTAAGGTTATACCTAGTGAGAATCTTTCGACCCAGCATAGGCTTTAGGTGATGGACTTGGACATCAAGAAGGAGCGGAAAAGGAGGGGTGTGGATGACCGACCGAGGATTAAATGGGGTAGCTTGACGATGGACAGTGCTCTCGAAATAGGAGAGAAGTTAGTGGCTAAGAGGGCTTGGGAGAGTAAAGGAGATGCAGGTAGTATGTGGGACACGACTGCCAGTTGCATTAAGGAGACAGCTAAAAAGGTGTTGGGTGTCTCGAGAGGCCGCTCTGGCAAGCATCCAGGGAATTGGTGGTGGAATGGAGAGGTAAAAGAGAAGGTGAAGGCAAAGAAGGGGGCTGACGCGAAGTGGGTGGAGAGTAAGGATGAAGAGGAGAAGTGGAAGAATAGGGAGGATTATAAGACAGCTCGAAAAGAGGCTAAGTTGGCGGTTACAACGGCTAAGACTGCAGCTTTCGCAAGCTTGTATGCGGCGTTAGAAGGTAAAAGTGGAGATAAGAAGTTGTACAGGCTTGCCAAGTTAGGGGAGAGGAGGGCTCGGGACCTTGACCTAGTGAAGTGCATAATGGACGAGGATGGCAATGTTTTGGTGGTTCTTATTAGGAGAAGATGGCAGCCTTACTTCCATAAACTCTTAAAAGACAAGAGGGACATTAGCATTGTGTTGGGGGATTTGGAACACTCGTAGAGGCGTCGTGACTATGGTTATTGTAGGTGCATTAGGGTTGGGAAGGTTAAGGGTGTTATTCGTCGGATGCATAGGGGTAGAGCGACCGGACCTGATGAGATTTCGGTGGATTTTTGGAAGTGCACTGGTGGGGCAAGTATGGAGTGGCTGACAGAGTTGTTTAACGTCATTTTCAGGACGGCGAAGATGTTCGAAGCGTGGTGATGGAGTACGATGATTCCATAGTACATGAACAAGGGTGACATTCAGAATTGTAACTATTTGCTAACAAAATTGCACTAATTGACGAAACCAACAAGGTTGTCAACTGAAAGCTTAAACTATGGAGAACCTCTTATACTATTTGCTAACAAAATTGTGCTAATTGAAGAAACCAACGAGGTTTTCAACTAAAAGCTTGAACAATGGAGAACCTCTCCAGAGACTCAGAGCTTTAAGATAAGTATTATTTACAATTTACAATATATGGATAACAAGTTTAGTTAGTAGAAGAGTGACATTGAGGTGAGATTTGACAAGAATGTGGTGCCTAAATACAAACAATTCTGATGGTTACATACATTATTCCAAGAGAATAGAATGATTAGATGAAAATGTTTCACATAGAATCAAAATAGGATGATTGAAATGGAGAAGCATCGTACAGTATCATGCGATTGAAGAATGCCTACCTAAGTAAAAGGTAAGTTTTACAAAACCATTATAAGACCATCAATGTTATATGAAAGTGAATGTTGGGCTGCTAAAACCCAACACATCCACAAGATGAGCGTCACTGAGATACTAAGATGGATATGCAATTATACAAGACCAGAAAAGATTAAAAACAATCACATTTTCCAGAAGGTGCAAGTAGCACATATATTTAGGATAAATTGCGAGGTCACTTCAGATGGTTTGTTCATGTCTCGCATTGACCCCCAAATGCAACGGTGTATAGAAGTTGTCGCAGAAGTGCTAAAGTCTTGTGGAATCCATGTAAATTTGGCAAAAAATTAAGCTTGATTTAAAAAAAGGATCTATATAGGTGATACCAAGTAGTTGGGATATGATTTAGTCACATTAGTATGTTTACTTTCAGTACTATGCTTTTTAGGAGTCTTTTATAGAGAGCTTCTATTACTTTTTATTTTTATTTTTATTTAAATAATGTTTGCCAAAGATGAATTTAAACATAGAAACGTGGTCAATGAGGATTCATATAGTCAACCCCGACTTGTTTGGAGCTGAAGCTTTATTGTTATTGCACTCGTTGTCGCACCATATTCTCATTCCACATTTCTTGGTGCTTACACCAAAGAAGTGCACTAAGGCTCCTTTTAGGACACTGCATGCCAATGCCTTCAAGTTTACAGCAGATGACAGTTACACACCAATGATAAACAATGAACATAGAGAGATTTATTAAGTGTACATGTGATTCTACCACTACATAACTAAGTATATACATTAGTTTTATCCTTGTTGTCAAGAACGAAGATTGAGAGTGAAAGAAGACAGCTTGGAGAACAACACCAGCATGACCACTCTTAGACATCATATTCTTATTCCTTAAAACTTTTGGCAGCTGTAAATTGAATCTACAATTTATAACAAATACACCATGACACCAAGACCTCCCACATAATTAACACATAATATGTGTTTTTGTGTGTGTGTGTGTCTATGTGTATATATAGGAATTTATATCCAAAGCAATCTGACATTTCATAGTTTATCCTACAGAACTACAGTTTCAAATACTTAGCTAAAGATACAAAACATATAATCTTCGCCATAGTGTTTCGCCATCATATTCCTACAGATCACACTCATTCCTACTAGTTTGTTTTCCCAATTTCGCATCTAAATTGGATCTTTTTTTGGTCCAGGATATGCCTATTTGGAAAGAAATTTAATCTAGATACCTAAAAAGAACATAGATTCAGTAGCATGTTGCAAGAAAAAAATGAGATTAGAATTATTCAAAAATACAAAAACATTGAAACTAAACTACATGTGTAGATGTGTAAGAAGACAGAGGACCAATTCGATAATTAAGATTAGTCAAAGAAGAGTAAGGTGCAAGACATTACTCTGGTGCATGATAACCAAATGTTCCCAACACTCGTGTAGAATGTAGACGAGCAGCCATGTCAGGAGACTGATTTGACAGATTAAAATCAGCAATTTTTGCTTTGTAGTCTTCAAAGAGAAGGACATTGCTTGATCTAATATCCCTGTGTATTATTGGAGGCTGGACCTTCTCATGCAGATACTCAAGACCCCTTGCAGCATCAACAGCAATTTTTACCCGTTGCATCCAATCAAGTGTGGGTCCAGGTTGTGCCCCTTGTACTCCTTTCCTGCCTGCAAGTGTACATATAATCACAAAGCATATATATCATATATTCACCTTCTCATTAATCTAATAATTCTCTATCTCACTCAGATAAATATTCTGATACCATGCAGAATATCATGCAAGGAACCCATTGTTGCGAACTCATACGCTAATACACGAAGGTTCCCTTCCACACAGTAACCAAGCAACTCCACCAGATTTCCATGCTTCAATCTTGAAACCATAGAGACCTTAAGAGGAAAAAGAAAATAAAGATCACAGTGAGGTCTGTGAATGATAGGACGTGGAAGCAGCAAGGAAAAATTTACATCAAGACAATATGGTTACCTGGCTCAGGAAATCAACATTAGTCTCAGGCTCAGATGAAACATCAAGCTTTTTCACAGCCACAGCATTTCCATTGTTTAGATTGGCATAGTATACTCTTCCATAAGATCCTTCACCAATTAATGCTTTCGATCCAAAATTTTCAGTTTTCTCTTTCAGTTCATCCAAAGACAATGCAGGGACCTCTATAGTTGGTATTGCTTTTTGCGCTTCAGCCTTGGGAGGAACTGATGCTTTTGTCCCTTTCTGATATCCTGATGTACATACCAAGGAAAGGATTATAACCTATAAACTGGCCCATTATAACAGTAGGACTCATTTCATAAGTATACAACAACTATGCCTCAGTCCCAAACAAGTTGGGACGGTCAATTTGAATCACCCTTTTTGATTGGTCTAACATGCATACCTGATAGCTAAATGTAATGGGGAAAGATTACAGAAGATTTTAGTTTTATTATATATGCTCAAACAAATTCATGAGATTTGTGTTGGTGTACTTTTTTTTTTTTTTGAAACTGATAACTTTGTATATTCCTCAAAAACAGTACGGAAACTGTACTGATCACTATTTACAACATGTACTTCAAATCCTACCATCTCTTCCTAAATTGAGTCTAGTACATCAATTATGGAGATAGTACCATTTGAATATATTTTTCATAATCTATTGAGTCTGTGTTGGTGTACTTGCATAATCTATTTTTCATGTCAGAGTTGTTCGGTAAACGAGATATTGCAAACAAGATATTGCAAAGAACAGTTAGGAAGAATCCTAGTAAGGTTGTCGTACCAACAACAACAACATACCCAGTATATTCCCACCAAGTGGGATCTGGGAAAGGTTGTCGTACCAACTAGACCTTTTTCTAGTTGTGGTACCAACGAAGACTCTTTTTCTTTTTTTCTACTTGGAGCACCAACTAGATTTTTCCATTAAGGCATACAACTGTAGAAGTGATTTCTAGCAGCAAGGAATTGAAGCTGACAATAGGCTCTGAATAATTGTTTCCCTCTTTTCAGAAAGTATTGGATTTCCTTTCGCGTTGCTATCATACTTCCTAGGAAGCTGAGTGAAATAGACAATCAAGCAGTTAATACTGGAACTCCACCACAAATTTCTCGCGAACAAACATTTATGATGCCCAAATTATTGTGTCAGAAAGTTTTCTAGAAAAGACTCTTAAAGATTAGAAATGAAACAAATGTGATCGCCAGAAACTATCTGGATATATATATCCTGATTTTAAAGACTTTTGCTTTTTGCAGTACTAAGGTACTAAGTAGAGTAATCCTCTAAACCACTCATTAACCTTTTTTTTGAGAAAGGTAACTTGTATTATGAACAAAGGACAAACTCCAAGAGTAGTCCAGTAATACTTACAGACAGTTACAACCAGAAGTCACAGAAGAGTAAAACTAGCCTCCTATGGATTCATAAATAATTTAAGATACTAGGAATATCTTCGGTGCATTTTTCTTCTAGAATAATAAAGTATTATTAAAATTAAGCAAATACCTGTGTAGAAATACACCAAAAATAGAATATCTACAAAAAGACATGATTTTCAACAGCCGACACTCAATTTTGTACATAAAGGAACTTCATGGGTGTACCAAAAAGCAATTAGAGTAACCTAGCAGGGTTACATTAAAATCTCCACTCAGACAATGGAACATAAATCAAACCATATATAGCAGCAAATTCTTTCCTTCCTCTTCTATCACATGGTCCAAACACCCCCGCGAACACAAAATTGAATCCAGAATATATATCCTATGAAGATAGTAGTTGAATGTGCCCTATTCGTGTTCGTGTGTGACTGGTAGTGAACGCGTAGAGAGTCTCGCCGGCCTGCTCTTTGTGGTGCCCCTTTCTCTCATGATCGCGTATAAGGACCTCTGGCAGTATAAATTTGGACAGTTCGGGATTTTATGTTATTCAACATTTTTGGGAGTTGGAGACTCCTTTTTGGGGTGATCCAAGGGTGGAAAATCATCACAAATTATTGGGTAAGTGTTCCAAACTTGATTTTCAGTGATTATATCAATTACCCGTTGATTTTAACGCCTAAATTCGTAGTTTTTAATGGAGATTTGGACACTATGGCCTGGGTTTAAGAGAGTATAAATTGACAAATTGAAGATTGATTTGTTATCGAATTTTGAAATTGATTGTAGATTTGAACTCGTGGGAGCATGGGTAACGTGGAAATGAAGTAAAGTTACAATTTTGACAAAGGGCTCAGGTTTGACTTTTGGCCTGATTTCATTTAATATTGTAATACAGGTATATTGGATTTGTTTGAATGTAGAATACACTTTTGAATAGATTGGGGACATTTGGAGGCTTTGAGGAAAGGCAAGTCCGTTCAAGGAGGCTAGAAGCACTTCCGATCGAGGTAAGTTAAAGACTTAGCTTTGATGAGGCAATTTTCCCGACTAAATGCTAATTGCATAGCTACAACTTATATGGGGTAGCGTTTAGGCGAGGTGACGAGCACTTATACGGGTACTAGGCTGACTTGTTGGGTATTTTGACTATTATGCTTGTTTTACCTGTTTTATCCAATGCATGGCTACTATTTTAAGCACAATTAATGATATTTGTTGATGATTAGGCATTGTTCTATGTCGAATTGGTTGTTGTAACCTATGTGCATGTGAGTTGTCTGTGTGAAATACTATAAGCACATGAGTTGCCCGTGCAACATGTGAAAATGGTCCGTATGAGTCATTATATCAACTGGGATAGTGTACTCGCAGGTTTGTAGCACTAGGAGCGCCGGTATGGTACTATTTTGAGCCTTTATCATACCTTCTCTAATTTAGGACTCTCACCGATGCATAATTTATATGATGCATTTGTTGCATACTTATATGGTTGTTGACGCATTTATCTTTATGCCTCACCAATTGTAGCTATATTTGTGTCGTCTCCTTACAAAAATATATATATATGTTCTTGACTGCACATGTAATAGTGAGTATTTTGGAACCAACCCTTGCATTACTTTGTTGGACTCGGTCGATGATACTTCCTTAATAAGCATGGTTTATGTACTCATACTACACCTAGGGGTCATTGGTAGCTGGTTTGGAGTTGAGTTATGCAGGTATTAAATTCTACATATGTAATACCACATTGGTAGCTGGTAAGGAGGCAAGCTAGTCATGTATAAAATTAATACGGTGTTTGGTTTGTAATTTAGAAAATCTGCATAACTAATACAAGTATAAGTTGTGCAACAATCTATGTATTATTTTATCCAGGATGGATGGTGGATAACTATTACACGAATAACTAAACCATGCATAACTAATCCCTAAATAAAATAATTTATAGATTCCCTCATAACTAATTCATGCATTACTAATGCCTGCAATAACTCTAATCAGCTACCAAACGACCCCTTATTGCACTCTTGCGCAGATACCGATCCTTGTGACAGCGGCATCCGCAATCGAGTTTAAAGGTTGTTAGGAGATATCAGGGTGAGTTGCCTGGCTCGTTCGCAGCACCATAGACTCCCTCTCTTCTATTTGCTATTTTTCTACTCTTATCAAATTTTGGACTTGCGCATTTATTTCCATTTAGACGCTTTTGACACATATCGCCCTTTCATGGGGGCTTGGGTATTTTTTCGCACCTTTGATATTTTGCATTTATATTATGATTTTTAACGTCTAAATTTTGTATTATAATTGGAATTGGCTCACCTACCGGGTTGAGGTGTAGGTGTCATTGTGGGTTAGCTAAATTGGGTCGTGACCGGAAGGGTGGAGGATTGGGGGTAAGGAATTTAAAATTACGCACTAAGCATTTGTTATTCAATATTCAAATGGCCTTGGAGCTTCTACATGGATGGTAATGATATCGGGAAGAAGTTGATTTATGCAATATATGGTCAGAAGGTTGGGTGAAGTTCTCCTCCACTTCCGTTAAATGCTAAAGGGGCAATCCAAAATTATATTTGTAGGCTCTCTGAGGAGCCTATGAAATATGATAAATTGAAAGATGGAATGGGCGCAAGATAAATTTTTGAACAGATGTATGGGTCGGGGAAGAAAGTACGAAGACTACTATTGCTGAATTTCATTCAGATTCAGGCTGACAAATTAATTGTAGAAGGAATTTGAATGATTAGGAAATAGAGGACTTTTGTAAGATACTTCACCAATTGAACTCAGTCCAGCTTTGGGTTCTTTAATTTAATATAGACAACCAGAAAAAAAAAAAAGTTTTCAGTTAAAAGTTGCTATACTATATATTTAAAGGAGTCAGGTAATTGGGACAATACTTGGACTCGGAAGATCTTGAAAACAGAAGCTCCAATGCAGTAACTTGTCTAGGATGATCTGCAACCTGGGGAGCATGTGTAACTGAAAACAATTTGCAGAAGAGGGGTTTTCTTTGTGCAACAGATGCTACTTATGTGAAGAAGACCAGCAATCAGTAGATCAATTGTTCTTCACTGCAGTTTATCCAGATAATGCTGGGAACTATTTCTAACATTGACATGCTTGCTCAAGTTTTGCAGTGCCGGGTAGGGGCTCCCTACTACATACCTTGGATTATCTCTAGTAGCATCGAACAAGGATCTCGGCATTTGGAATCCGGTCATTCGGAGGGTAGAGAAGAGGTTAGCAAGTTGGCAGAAAAGAAACTTGTCCAAAGGAGGGAAGGAAGTTCCTATTAAGAGCACTTTATTGAGTATCCCTACATATTGCATGTCCCTGTCCAATGCACCTACCGTTGTTATAGGAAAGTTGGAAAGGCTACAAAGCAACTTTCTTTGGGATGCGGCAAATTGTGCAAACAAGTTTCACTTAGTTCTATGAAAGACCATGACATCTCCTCAAAGGTGGGGAGGACTTGGAGTAATGGAAGGGAGATGGAGAATAAATGTGATTACTATGCCTTTCGGGTGTGGAGGAACATAATGAAGGGGTGGGGAAGCCTTTAATGACAACACTGCTTTTAAGGTTTGGGATGGCAGTGGCGGTTTGGTGGAATAGTTATGTAGTGGTGGGAAACCCATCCTTCCAAATTGCAAAAAAAATGAAGATGCTTAAAAAGGATATTAGAGTGTGGAACAAAGAGGTGGTTTTTTTTTTTGAAACTGATAACTTGTGTGGAACAAAGAGGTGTTTGGGAGGGCTGAGGTGAAAATGAAAGAGATTATAAGTGGGGTGGCGGATTTAGAAAGGGTAGAGGAGGAGAGGGAATGGATGCAAGGAAAGAGAGATGGAGGAGTTGAAAATGAGCTAGCTTCTTTGGCATTGGCTCAAGAGATCAGTTGGAGACAAAAATCTAGGGCGCTTTGGTTGAAAGAGGGAGATTCCAACACAATTTTTTCATAGAATAGTCGTGGCAAGTAGAATGAGAAATTTCATCGATTCAATTGAGGTGATATGGTAGTGCGTGAAGAGGAGGAGGAGGTTGAGGGGGCGATACATGGTTTTTATGAACATTTATTTAGAGAGGCATTAGATTGGAGACCGAAATTAGCGGGATTAGAATTTAATCAAATAGGGGAGGATAAGAGGGAGTGGTTGGAGAGGGTATTGAGGAAGAGGAGGTATGGGAGGCGGTGGAGTGTTGTGCAGGATATACAGCTTTTGGTCTAGACGGTTTTACTTTGGCGTATTTTAAGTATTGTTGGAATATAGTTAAAGGTGAAGTGATGGAGACCACTGAAGCTTTCAATGTTACCAGAGAATTTGAAAAAAGCATTAATTCTTCTTTCATTGCCATTATCCCTCAAAGAGAATGTGCTACGAGTATCAAGGACTATAGGCCTATTAGTCCAGTGGGAAGCATCTATAAGATTATTTCTAAGCATCTACAAGACTATTTCTAATGTGCTTTCAATACGCTAAAAAAGGTCTTAGATGTGACAATTTCTACCTCACAGAATGCTTTTGTAGAAGGTAAGACAAATCATAGATGCATCACTGGTGGAAAATGAGGTAGTCGACTCAAGAAGAAAGCAACGAAAGCCGGGGATTTTGTGCAAATTAGATCTCGAGAAAGCTCCCTGAGCATAGCGGGAGCTTTAGTGCACCGGGCTGCCCTTTTTTTTAGATCTTGAGAAAGCTTATGATCATTTTCTGGATTTCATTATGTTAAAGATGGGTTTCGGTGAAAGATGGAGAAAATGGAATTCATGCACACGGCTAAGTTGGCCTTGTTATTATCAATGAAATCTTTTACTTGATCAAAAAAAATGCCTGGAGATTTACAGAGTTTATTAGAAAGCTGGCAATTTCATAGTGTTCTCAAAGGTCTGAAGTAGATTTAGAGACCATCCCACTTTGCACCTTTTGATCTTTCTTATGGCTATAGAGGAACTCCACCCCCTAATCGCCTAAATAAAATAATGATTCATATCTTTCATTTTGGTTTCGAAGAGGCAAACAAAAATTTGCATTCCATCTTTTATCCCCAATTTAGCCATCCTATATCACACCCCTTGGGGTGCGGCCCTTCCCCGAACCAGACTAAAACGGGATGTTTTATGCACTCAACATTGGTCTTCCCTTTTACTCTTATCTCTACCATAAATACCCTATACACTTCAGCATAAAGTTTTAAAGTTTATTGAATACTCCCTGAAGACCTCCTACCTCTCACCCTGCTTTTTGAATTTTTCCCAAATCTCACAACCAATTTAACCTCCCTCTCCCTTCTACTTTTTGAAGATGGACTCCTGTTGGGAGTACTAACCTTGCACTGATCCGACTCTCAGATTGCAATAAAACTTCAAATGGATACTCTTCCACTTCTATTATCTGTACCCCATATTGCTTCGGTGTGGTTTAATTCTCTAGTAAATTGTACACTCCCTCTTCATACCGGGGAAGCATCAAAATATCTTGTGGAGAGTCAATTGCATGCAGCTGGGAGGTACATTTAACGTGGTTGTAATCATCAGCAAAAGAGAAATTTTAGTTGTTTTCACATTAGCAATCTATGTTACTTACTAAAAAATTGCTTTCACTGTCTGAGATGACTCCCAATACTCATCCATAAGCATTAGGCCTTTCCTTGGCAATTGGATCCATGATTTCAACTAAATCGGATGTGGTATCATATTTAATAGAAATGGCAGCTTTTAGGCGCGATCCATCTCTCTGCTTTTCATGGTCAAGATGTGCCCATGGGATGAGACTTGTCTTTATGGGTCTCTGTATCCAATCAATTAATCCCACAAATGGAGGAAGCTTAACCAAAATGAAAGGGGAGGGTGAGGGAAGCCACCTACAAGGATGAGGCATAGTGGGAATTGAAACCACATCTCATTGAGCTGCTCCTGCAAGCACCCTTTTTGGAAGCTCAATTTGTAGGACCAAAGAGAACACTCACATGCGTGAAAACTGACATTCATAAGCCTTAGTAATCTCACAATCAGAAACGCCATAATTAATGTCTTTTTCATCTTCGTCCTCAACTTCAGTGGCTGGAAGGCTCTATCTTCCCATGTTTGTCACTTCTTCTGTTCTCGAACTTCCCATCACAAGATTCACTGTCGGGTGAGATATCTTGGGAACTAAAACATGAAGATTCGTTGAACTTTCCGTCACAAGCTTCACCATTCTATAGCTTTAAAAGGATTCCTATCTAGCTTTGTCATTCTTTTTCTCGGTGCCAGCTTGGTACTGAATTTATATTAATACCTTTTCTTATTAAAAAATTGAAAATTTATACTCTCACTACAACACATAATGGCTCAGAAAGAACTTATAACACAAGACTGGATATATAAAGAGACTGACCAATAAATGGGAATCACCATTGCAGAGAACACCTCCCAGTATATAGCTGTTTTAGTACTTTCAAAGACACTGGTCAGAGAATGACGACATGGGATAATCATAGGACTGACCTAATCTCCAAAATATTAAAAATTTGTCCTCTAGTCCCCGAAAGGCAGATATTTGACTTAAGATTACAACTATTAGCAATATCTAATGGGACTAATGAGCCAAAAGACCATTATAGACAAGAAAAGGAGAAAAATTTCTGTTTCGTCTGATGTAGCATAAGCACAGAAAAGATCAACATACCATCAGCAGTGTTCTTAGGACTTTTGTGGAGCTCGTTTTCATGTGATGGGTCAGACTCCTCTACTTTGCAGGTGCAACACAACCACCTTCTCATCCTTACTCTCTTACTCAAATAAAGATCGTCTTTAGTCCTTTCGTTCTCCAAGCGTACAAAATAACCAGGAGGTGCATGTGCCTGTGAAGTAAGTCAAACATATGAATGGCTCAGTACTAATACAAAGTTATCATAGCATGCATGCCTTGGCAATTGATTCCAAGATATTTCCACAAGGAAGCTGAAGTTGAAAGATAAACAGTTATGATCAAAGATGAAGTTGAATGATGTTCATTTCAAAGACTATATATGCAGCATTCTTGCTCTAAAAATATACACTTATGCCAATAACAAATGGAACCAGAAAGAAGTATAAACATATTTTCTCAGCCAAAAAAAGCAGAAACACATGTTAATAATGTTTTCAAATAATATTTCCTTGTACCTAAGATGGCCACATTTCAGCACAAGGAGAGAAAGAGAGACAGAAACTGATTGCAAATCCACAAAAAATGATACCCTATACAAACAAATTCAAAATTACATCCTAATCCAAATAATTATGTCGAAAAAAGTAGCTCAAAATCTTACCCCTAATCCTTGCCTATGGAAATTGTCATCCATAGCCATCCCAATAATAAACAAATATAATTAACCAAAACCAAAATCTTGAAAACCCCAGATCCAAAAGCAATTGGAAAATGAGAAAAACACAACACATTCAGAATATATATATATATATATATATATATATATATATAATAAAATAAAAGGAAAAGCAACCGAAATTCATAAAGTTTTTTCTTTAGATATAATATTCTTTTACTTTACCTGATCCTTTTTCTTCTTCTCTACGTTTGTATAAACTCACAAGAGGAGCAAAGGGCTTTGTGGGTTTTTTATTTTTTTAATTAATTTATTTATTTATTGGGGGGTTTCTTTGATGGTTCGAATAAAGGGGAAGAAGAACAGGTAAGCAAACGCTATGAGGGCGTGCAGACTTGGTGAAGATTAAAGAAACGCGTACAAACGTAAATTATAGTAGTAAGTAAAAGGATTATATTTGCCTCCGTTATATTTGTTCTTTCTTTTTTATTATTTTATGTGGCGCTATAAAAAATTTATTTTCTATTAAATTTCAACTCAATCCAATCAACTCTGGTTAAAACCCGACCCATTGCAGCTTCAAACGTCCTCTACATTTCCAATCGACTTTGAGCAACATCATACTATCAATAATCTCAAACAAGCTATTCTGAATTTTTCCCTCAAGCATCTATTGCCAACCTCATAAGATTATAGTCCTCCTCCTTGTATCCATCATAGAGGTATGGAAGAATTCACTCAGCAATCCTAGATTTCAACCTTCAGAAATTCTTCGAGTCTACTTTCCAAATGAAAAAGGACGTCACTAAATTAGTATGATGGTGATCTCTAAATTCTTGTGAGGAACTTTTGTTCCAAAGGTCTTTCTTCAGTGGATTCAAGAAGATCACTTTCGGGGTTCAAAAACAGGATTGGGCCAAGTTGTGGAAGTAAGGGTGTCCACAACACATGCGTTCAAACCAGTTGATGCATTGACCATGTTCAAGATGTATTTGGAGAGGGCAGTGGTCAAAATGAACGTGTGGAAGGTGAGCTACAGTTGCATCCAGGGTATAGTCCAATCCAAAAATCATTAGCATAGCATCCATATTTTCTCTCAAGGATCAGGGGCTTTGCCTTTTCCTGCAAAATTTGTTCTTTTAAGACAACTTCAAAAGTACATGCGCGCACGTTACTGTACATAAAGATGGAATCGCGGAATCAGTACACGAGGTTTCCTTCTAGCACAAAAATGAAGTACAACATACAACTCTATTCTTTTGAGTATACATTATCATGGGAACACAAGTGATAAAATAAATAAAACTGCAGGAGAGTACATTTTGTTCAAGTCCCCACCAAGGCTCTTTGATGAAGTAAAAAGATTGTCATTGTTCGGACTGTCCAAAGAATCTGCCAGATATTGTGACCAACATATTAAGCATAATTACTTCATCATCGAGTTTGGACTTGTCAGCTCTCAAGCTTGCACATTTTCGGAGTAATGAACGTAGGGCTGCACATGTATCGGCATCGACAGGGGTATCAACTGCAGCGCACAGAGCAAACAGCCATAAGCAGGCATCCCTTGAAAGAGCGCTCATGCTTTGCACAGCTGTAATTCGCTTCCTTAACATTGAAACTCGAGCTACAGCATCCATTCGTAAGATAACAGACAAGGTAGGACTATTGGAAGGAGATGACTTTGGTATGGAATTCCCTAGGGCAGGATCATCGGATAGGGAAGAATTGTCTTCTCCAGATATCAAACCATCAAACTTATCCAAAACAATGTCTTCAAGAAGCTGATCTGAAGAGTCTTGTTGATCAACAAAGGTTGCAGAATGAAGCTGGCTAGAAGTTCCAAAATTACCTTCCAAACGTGATAAAGCCTGAAACAAAACACAAATTCATTCATAAGAAACATAGGTAAAGCGTGTCACGAGCACTTCCTGCCACCAAAACTTCTCAAATTCGGGTCATGAGTAACCAATAATGACACCAACTCACATCCATCATGCAACTTTAAGTTCTGATCATATTTTCAGGGGAAAAGAGCAGAACTCGCAATAGGATACTTTGATGACTCAAGCTATTGCATCTCCAATTCTAAAAGTACTTCAACGCAAACAAGGAGAAAATACCAGTCTTAGCTCTGAAAAATCAGCAAGAAATGCTTCCTCCCACTCCTTGAGAGGCAACAAGTGCTCTAGACAGCTTGCAATATCAGGAATTAGGGGCATGTAAGACGTCTGTTCTTTGTTTAGTTTACTGCTTTGAACCGCTGCGACCTTCACTTTGGGCAACCGTAACGCTTCCCACCTAGGACAAATTCAGCATCCATATCATTTCAGCACAAATTTCATGTCATGGCCAGTCGAACAGGTTACAGAAAACGAGGAAATTTTGAATACAACGTTTAGCTAACTCGTAAAAAAATCCACCAAGTCCCAAATGTGTTTAAAATCTATCTAACAAATGCTATCATGAGTTTTAACTCGAATTGGAGGTTCATTGTGCATGGGCATAAGTGTACAATACATCAGGTACATTACTGGTGACCAAGAAATTAAGACTGAAAAAAATTGGAGGGTGAGAATAAGAATACTATGCCTTTTGCAGGACATGAAAGATATGCAGCCTAGTCTCCTACTGTGGCAGAGGAAAGCATGCAGGGTTAATTTGGCAGCAGAGCTGAAATCACTGGAGAAAATTACCAAACTGGTCATAGGCAAGCTCATCAATTTTTTATTTTATTTTTTTGGTTGGGCTAGCAAGATGAGCGGTTACAGGAGTGTTGATGCCTATTTTGCTTGTTCGGTCAGAAAATGGGAAGGCATGAAATTGAAAGTGGAGGGTTTATTGGCCTCCACATTAGCTTATTCAACCCATAATTGGACATTGGAAAAACTAAAAAGTTCTTTACTTCCCTTTTTATTTAGCAATAAAAAATCCTTTACATCTCTGGCAACCATAACAAGTAATTGTGGAACCCTGAAACATCAGTAATGTAAGCAAGCACTAAATTTTCTTAAAATATAGCTGATCTGCTACACATAAGAGCAAGAACATAATTTGTAATTTGTTAGAACAAAAGTCTACTGGAGTCTCGCTCCTAAAGTCAAGTCATACAAGACAAATGTTTGTGCCAAAACTCATAAGACGGGGAAAAATAATTCAGGTAATGTAGCTAAGCAAATATCTAATATCATGCACAGGATGATTGTAAAAGCTCAAATTCACTAAGACATTAGCAGCCTGGAGGTAACTATGATTTAAAGAGACAAACATCTATATCTGTCACTTGAGGAGGTCAATCTCAGGAGTTGGAAGCTACAGCCAAGGGACACCTGCTAAGCTAGAAAGGATGGACAACTGAGAGAGAATAGGATGATAGCCACAGATATAGGAGCTGAAAAAACTATTTGTTAATTTTAAATTTTAATTGTATAAAATGGAGCCTAATGTGCTATACCAGAAAAGGAACCTAATGCCACCAAGTCTGAGCTAACACATGAGAACCTGATAAAGAGAGGCACTTCTTTAGCCTCAAACTGCAGTCTACTTGGGGCTGAATCTGAAACAATAGGACATCTATTACTGCACAGCAGAATTACAGATCAACTATCGAAAATCTGAATCTCAGAGGCATCTCTTCGACAATGCCTAGTAAGATTCTTAACACTCTTTTTAGCTGGGAGGAGTCCGGTATTGGGGCACATAACAGGAAAAATTGGACGATCATTCCAGCTTGTATATTGTGGACCATCTAGAGAGAGAAATGCCAGATGTTTTGAGGATAGAAGTAGCATAATACAAAAGATTAAGCTCAACTGTGTTATGTTGTTTTGTTTTTGGTGTACAAAGACCTTTTTTGATGATACAGAGACAATCTTAGAAGTTTTAGATTCATGTTAGGATTGTATTTGCTTCAATTTTATTTATTTTTTTTGCTGTTATTTCCCTCACCATTTTTATATAAAGGGGTTTTACAGTACTTGGGATAATACAAAATTGTCACCTGTTCTAAAAAGGTTTAGTGAGGTGCAATGGGCCTTGCATCTATCTATAAAGTCAAACACGAAGAAAGTAACCGTATGTTTAAGAGCTGACATAGCCAAAGCTAAGAAAGCTTTTACAGAAGCAGCAGTCTACAGGTTGACAAAGAAATGTGCAATCATGTTAAGAGGTCATCTAAAAGGTAGACTCAAGTACTTGGTTAGAGAGCCATGTCTCAGAATCGGGTACCAATTTGGCTTAAAGCAAAGCACCCACACATCCACCCAAAAGCTCATTCCAGATTCAGTAAGTCTATGACATTACAAAAGCGGAATGAAGCAAGTAGACAATTTCTAGCCTCTATCTGTATGTCATGAGAACTCTTTGCTTTCCACTTCTATGTTAAAAAGTTGCTCATAGTATCAATATTATGTATTAAGTTTTCCACCAAAATCATCATGCAGTAACAACAAAGAGGAAAAAGAAAGACGCACAAATAAAATATCATGCAAGAACTTTCTCCTTGCTGAGTCTCAGATAATGTACACCCAAAGTATAATACAAAAATTTGAATCAATGCCACAGGGTCAATTCAAACTGTTACTGGATCTGATCTCTCTAATCCATGTGCCTCCAAATTATATTTTCTAAAATAGAGATGAGATGAGACCAGTCGAGCTAATCAAATGCCTTCGCAATGTCAAGCTTGCACATCACACCAAGTTCACCACTTTTAATCCTCCAATCTAACCCTTCATTAGCTATCAATGTTGCATCTGTGATTTGTATGTGCTGCATAAAAGCATTCTTATAGGTTGAGCAAGCTTGCCAATAATCTTCTTTGGTCTTTCTGCCAATAATTTAGACACAATCTTGTATACACTCCAATAAGACTAATTTGCCTATAGTCTTTTAATTCCACAACCTTGTTCTTTGAGTTATATGGAAAAGGCTAAGGGCTCCCATCACTTCTGGTTTGATAGGAACAAGATAGGAGTGGCCTCGCCGGAAGACAAGTTACGGGAGGCGAGGCTCAAATGGTTCGGACATGTGAAGAGGAGATGCACGGACGCCCCAATGCGGAGGTGTGAGTGACTGGCTATGGATAGTTTCAGGAGAGGTATAGGTAGGCCGAAGAAGTATTAGGGTGAAGTAATTAGACAAGACATGGCGCAACTCCAGCTTACCAAGGACATGGCCTTAGATAGGAAATTATGGAGAATACAAATTAGGGTAGAAGGTTAGTAGGTAGTTTAGTGTAGTCTCGTTTATCCTTCCATATTAGTAGTCGTAGTATTGCTCTTGTAGGTCGTTGTTCCTTTAATTTCTATTACTATATATTGTCCCTAGTAATTTGTTTATTGTATTATTTTGTTGTAGTTATTGTTCCTTTTTTTGTATTCTTTGTCATATGCCTTGTGTAGTTTTTTGTCTTGGTTTCTTCACCCCTATTATTTTCTCGAGCCGAGGGTCTATCTCTACCTCCCAAGGCGGGGTAAGGTCTATGTACACACTACTCTCCCCAGACCCGACTTGTTGGACTATATTGGGTATGTTGTTGTTGTTGTTGTTGTTGTTGTTGTTAGAGCTACAAGATAGTGCTATAAGAAGCTACCAAAAGCAAAAGCTATATATGGCCTAACTAATAGCTTCGAAGAAGCCTTAAATGATTTGTACCAAAAATTAATGACACAAGAGTAAAAAAAAAAAAAATGGTTAAAAATGCAAGACAGAGGGAGAAGAGAAGGATTTAAACCAGGTAAAGCATATTAAGGCGATGCTCAACTAGTGTTAGTGTTGACAAGAGATAATGAGATCAAAGAGAAATTGATAGGCTATTTTTATCAATTACTCAACTCGAACCATGAGAATAACGTACCTCCATATATCTTTGCCTTGAGCTACACTCGTAGAACTAAGCCATCAAATGTAAAGGATGCCATGAAAGAAATACGCATTAGAAAGCATGTAGTCTAAACGGCATCCTTATAAAGGTTTGGAAGTGTCTTGGAAAGGTTGGAGTAGTATGGCTTACCAAGTTATTTAATGGTATACCAAGCTATCCCTTAACATCTTTTACGATAAGGTAGAGGGGCTTTAGGCTCTACCTGCCAATGTAGGGGTAAGGTCTGGGCACAAGCTTCGCGCACAATTATCATCCTAGATCTACTATAAAGCCTTCATTTTTATTTTTGCAACATTCAAAACATTATTCGACCATAGGCTTAGAGTAACCCTTTTAGACACGGATAGAAAAATGGTACCTGACACGCCTAAGATACTCAAGCCCATCTTCAGGAGGACCAGAATCAAAATCAGGCTCTCCTGTAACTCTAAAGGCAGGTCTTTGAATGCTACTATAATCATCATCGCTATCATCACTTTCTTCATAAACATTGCTTTCTCCCTCATAAGAGAAGCCATCATCCCTACTAAGAGGAAATGCCGAAGGATAATTTCTAGTATCTATATTCCCTTCTTGATCATCCAAGTGCTCTGAATGGTCATTACCTGAAAGGCATAAACATTACTCACACACACACAGAGCTAATTCTAAGACAGATGTCTGAGAAATCCACAAAAGCAACTAATATATCATCCTCAAGCAAATTTCAGGTTGAGAGGTTTATTCAATTCAAATGCAAATGAAATTCATCAACTCAGTCACTTTACAACACAAGTAGACCATACATTTACATCAGCAGTCTATTTTCCAGTGTACTACATTCTACTTACATGAACGATACACGTAAACACATCATCAGTCTATCTAGCACTGTATCAGTGATCCATTTACAAGAGCTAGCTATCTACAATCAGATTCATCACAGTGGCAACCACAGAAAATGAGAAATCAATGCTCATCCAAACACTTCTCTAAACACAACATCACTCTATCTACCACTGTATCAGTGATCCATTTACAAGAGCTATCTATCTACAACCAGATTCATCACTGTGGTAAGATATGAGCAAATAAGAAATCAATGCTCATCTCAAACACTTTTCTGTACGGCAGAGGTATTGGACAATGGTTAGAATGCTTTTTCCTTCAACCCTTTATCTCGAACTGGGTACAGTACTAAAGACCTAATGGCCAGGTAAACACAAAGTGTTCTGCAGATTCATATATGTCATGCCTCTTTGTGTATAAACTCTCATATGTTTTCCTCGTTCTTTTGCTGCCAAAACACCTGTGCCAACAGAAATTTAGGAACCCATCAAATTGACACAACCACAACAGAATGTGTAGAGAAGCAAACAATACATAAAGGCAAGAAATAGAGTAAAATTTTTTACATGAAAGGGTAGCATATCATGATGTCAAGAGTATATAATCTCAAGAGTATATAATCTACAATATCACCCAAGTTACATCTAAGCTAGCATTTTCCTGAAAATGGGGCAAGTTAATGATGGAGAGCGCGGTTGGAACACAATTCTCAACTGAACTAGCTGTGTCCTTTTCTCCTCTTTTCTTTGGGTGAATGAACCACTCTCTAAATCCCCTTTTACCCAAAGTGTTAAACAAAACTTAATGTAAAGAAAGGCATTTGAGATTTTACATTTTATTCTCTGCCATTCTTAAATATATCCAGTAATAGTGCCAGCGAGAAATGACAGAAAAGATAAAACCATGACCTTAATTAAGGAGCAACTAACAATTTTAAAAGGTGAAGATCAGATGGCTTCTAAAACACATTCACTTTGCACACAGGCTTATATGTTTAGCAGACAGAGAGAGTGAGATATCGTTACTAACAAGAGACCAAGTATGTTTGTGTGTGTCTGTATGTATATATATATATAAAAAGAAGTCAAGCATCAACCACGGGAAAAAAAAAAAAAAAAAGGAAAAGTGAAAAATAAAAACAGAAGTATAGCTTTTTTAGATGATGAAAACCAGTATTAAGAAAATGCTGTTGCAAAACACGCCAAGGATTTACATGAATTGCAGTTTGCCGATGAAATCAAGTATGGCTTCAACTTCATTTACAATTTCCATCTTGCACCAAAAAGCTACCCAAAAGTATGCACCTACACTAATTACATTTTCAAATTTACCTTCAAATGTTCTAAGATTCCTTCCCCTTCAAAAAGAAAACTCCAATTAATTGCTTGTGCACTTCATACAACTAACTGTGAAACAGTGGACTCTCCAAAATACAATGGAATACATGGATGTACTGGTTTTCTTAATCTTTTTAGTATTACGATTACCTAGAAACTCTAAAGAGCTCACTGCATAACAGGCCAAAAGGCACGCCTCTAAGCAATCTTTTACAGGTCCAGTTAATGAAAGATCAGAATTTGTATAAAAGAAAATCAACAAAGTGTATCGCGACTTGATACAATTTGGGTTTTGCATTCTGTCATCTTTTTTTCAAGAATCCTGGATCACCCTATGTATATTTACATCTGTTTGATGCTTTTTTTTATATATATAATTTACTTATTTAAAATGCTGGATCAAAAATGAAAAGAGCAAAAAAAAAGATACAAGTTGAATTTCGCAGCAAAAACAATAATCTAATATGCCAATCGGACAGATAATGAACACTATTTCACACTAGCTAAACTTGACAAGATAATTATTTCTATCCGGTTCCGTCCAAAAAGCATCGTAATTATAGTGGTCAAGAAACAGCAGTTGTGTATGAAAGAAAATTGACGCACCAGAAATGAGAGGGGTATTTTCTTTTCCAAGGTTTCGGCGGAGGCCATCATATTCCTTTCGCACGGTATGAGAAAGAGCAGAGTAGACCTCAACCCACATTTTCTTCTGTTGTTCCATTCCAACAAACCTCAAATCTTCCATCTCCTTTCTAGAATATACCCTTTTCTTGTCCATTTTTTCTTTTTCCAGTTGATGATGATGATGATGATGATTTGGCATATTGTTTTTCTTGGTATTTCTTCTTTTTCTTGTTGTTGTTGAAGCAGATGATTTGGCATGATGATGAAAAGTAGAAGTAGGGTTGTTGTGGGAAATATCAATCATTGCAGTATCATCAATTACTTGAATCTTGAGTGAACACCTCACAGACCCGCTGTTCTCAGAGATGCTTATCTCATCATCGGTTTGAGCTTTGGTGGTGTTGAACAACGAATCGAAACCGTCAGCCATGATTGAAATTGGAGAGAGAGAGAGAGAGAAAGCGGTAAATTGGAGTGTTTGGGGTTTTGTCATTTTCATTAGTGATATATATAGCAACGCCGCCTACTTACTTTTTTCAGAATACTCCCTATCTATCCTCATTTGGTCCTTTAAGTTTACAGAAGATCAACACTTTTGGTCCAACCCTAAATTGAAAATCCTAAGGGGTCAATGCTCAGAATCTGAAAATATTCGAGAAATTAACACATAACGTTGGACTAAAAATTGAATCATGCCACGCCCAAATTTACGTTGGCCTAACTCAGGACCCGACTCTGACCCACACTCCCAACCAAATATTCGACTCGAGATCTGACTCCCAACCTTGATCCCAGACCCTACTCTTGACCCCGACCATGATTTGGGGTTCAACTCTCGATTCCGACTGCGATCCCGATCCGAACTCTATAAGGTATAAAAATATCTCATCTTTAGCAAAGACAGAAAAGCAGGTTAAAATTGGTGATTCGACGGGGCTAAGGTGGTGATCATTTTAAAATGAATCTCACTTGAATGAGTTAGAATTTAACCCAATTTTGAATTGTCTCGAGCCTAACCCATAAAATTTTGGACGGGTCATTTGTTTTTGGGATCATTTTGACAAGCTCTAGTAGGAATGTATAAACTTATAACACATTGACGCTATGTATTATTTATGGTCTCTTATCCAATCAATTGGGTTAGTAATCTCGTAATCCTCTTGTATCACTAAAGTATTGTCTATGGAGCATAAGTTATGTTTATAGTCTTTGAGCTAAATTTTACCTCTAAAACAAGGGTTGTAGAGCCATAGTGCACAAGTTATTGTTCCAAAGTCTTTGAGCTAAGTTTTGTTGGCGAATAGCCAAAACATGTCACAGTCGCACACAAGAATTAATCAACTAAAATATGCAGATGTTTTTTCTAACTCTTGTGTTGTACAGAATTCATCGCTAAGTATTGTAGACAACAGATAAAACCTAAGACCATCACAATCATATGCTACTTTACATTTCCTTCTTTTTCTAAAACAAATCATCAATCTCCGAGGAGAATGATAAAATCACTTCAGAAAAATGAAAAAGACTTTGAAGAATGGAGGAATGGAACAAACTAGAATCCTTCAGTATAAAAAAAAATGAAGTAGCGGGGTTTGAGAGTCCTAAGTTTACCAAGTTTTTGTTTGATGGGTAATTTATTTCAACTAATTTTAATGGAGGCTATATGTTAAACTTTGCTTAATGGATCCAAAAATTCAAGATCAACCGCTTTCAAAGTAAGTTGCGAACTAATCTTAATGGACTGTTTTTGGACCATCCCAATAACTCAACCTATTGGACTAATAAGGAGGACAAGGTTAACTTCAGCAAAATTTCTTATGTCTGAGTTCTATTAGAAGAAAAATAACTCTACCTATCAGTAGTATAAAGTTGAGTGCTAATGATTATTGGCGATCAAAACATCATCACGGAGTTTACAGATACTAAACTTACCTTCCAATATGACTCTTGCAACCGCAGTTTATGCTAACCAATCATTGTAAATATTAAAGGAACAGCCTTCAATCCAAAACTTATTCCAACAATCAACGGGAAGAATATACACCACTGTAGCCACTATGCTATTTATAGACCCACCAATATACAAGAAAGTGAAATGGAATCTTTAGGAATCTTATTTATTATTGTCATCTCCACCAAACTGAGTAGAATTACCATTCCAGAACATGTTTTTGTCACCAAACTTATTCTCATCTTCATCATGTTTCAGTGTGTGGATGTTGCTCCCAAAGCGAGATGAAGCTGGCTTTCTACCTCTGTTATTAGTTGTGGTAGATCTAGGAGTTTGGAATGGCTTACGTTCTGAGGTCTGATTATTTTGAGGTGTGGGGTTTGGACCTACATGTCAAAGGCAATAAAGTGAGAACACAGTACCAAATTATCCAGAGCTAAGCAAAAATAAATTAGCATGACACAGAGTGGCAGTCAACACATGAATATATCAGCATCTTATCCAACAACAAATCCAAAATTTATAAAAAGGGGTTAAAAAAATAGAATGTCATGCCTAAGATTTGAACATGTGACCAAAAAGCACTTTTTGATAAGATTTGAACATGTGACCAAAAAGCACTTTTTGAACCTCTTTGCCACTTCACAGAAATCTCCTTACGTCAGGGGTATTCAACAATACATGTATAGCCTAAAAACTCTGTTCACTTTATTTGCCCTGTATAATTTTTTCGACGAAATGGGTTCAATTTCCTCCTACCTAGTTCTGCCCCTATCTGATCGATTTATAAACAGAACATTTTGCATCATAATAATAAAGCCCCCAAAAACTCAGTTCCAGACACCTGATACTGGATCTCGTAAAGCTCTTGTGTATAGTACAATATTAGCACATGGAGAAACAAGTACACCTGACAGAGTCAAAAGTCTGGCACAAAATCGGGAAAGAGTTGTTTTCATATAATACTAGAGAAAATAGAGAGAACTTCTAGTGTTTTTATTTTTATTTTGCATGATCTTGGCCTTAGATGAACTTAAAGAGAAAATTAGTCAGCAATGATTCATATAGCCAACCCCTACATGTTTGGAACTTATGCTGTTGTATTAGCAAAAAATGATGATGTAGAGTGTGCAAGTCTTATAAAAATATTCAAGCAATAGAAAAGCTGATCTAAGAACGTGCAAGTGATACGACCGGTTGAACGCATCCTTAATTTTTAATTCTCTAGCAGTGAAGCTGTCACAGAGGTCAAGAAGAGAGGAAAGGAAATTACCGTATTGCCATATGCTATCTTGAGAATCCTGAGCAGTGGTTGATGTGTTAGAACTCCCACCAAGATAAGATAAAGGATTTATATACGAAAAGAGTTTTCTGATCGTAGAAAAATAGCCTGCATCGCCTCCAATTGTTGTATGGTTACTCTCAGCGGAATTGTTTTGACCATGCAATGATGTAACACTCACTTTGTTACGAGGAACGATTATCAGTGCTTGCCTATTGTGTAAACCCAAATCTGACAATGTTCTATCTAGATCTGTTGACATGTTTCAAGAAAAAAAGCTATTTGTTAGGCATAATAGTAATTTCATTGCTCTCTCTAACGGATGAGGTAAGAAAATGGTATTAATAGCAGCAAGCACCATAAAAAACTATGTTTGACAGCGGTACATGGATCATATGCTGGAATCCAACAAAATCATGCAAAAGTTCTAAAGAAGATGCTATAGCAGCTAGCATGTGGAATATATATTAACTAGCTGTTACTGATATATACTTTTTTGATGAAAAAGGTAATAGATTTCATTAAAGAGTACCAAAACGGTACAAAAAAGAGTACAACTAGAAAATTTCCCTACATGTTGAAGGAATACAAAAGATCTAACATTGAGTTCATAGCAGATAATATTCTTCTTACACCATAAATATAGACTTTTCAAATAGTTAAATTTAACATGAAGTATGTTTTCCTACCTCTCGTTAAAACATTTATTATTCCTCTATGTTTTAAACTAAATCAAGAATTCATTACAGACTAGTTGAGACTCGTTATAAGAATTTGAAATCGCACTATTGGATAAAAATAAAAACGAGACTATTTGTAGCCAAACAAGAAAATAATTCGGGAAAAACCACATCTTCTGACAAAGTTCCTAACTGCTGTAAACCAACATTTAGAAATCTTAAGAATGTATGTTAACCAAAGGAGAAAGTCTCTGCCAGATATTCAAAGTGGAACATTGATGTACCAGCCAGTGGCGGAGCCAGAATTTTCACTAAGGGGGTTCAAAATATGAAGTAAGCACACAAAGAAGCCAAAGGAAGTTCAACATCTACTATATATAAAAAATAATTTTAACCATGCATAAACAGTTTAATTTTCCACCGAAGGGGGTTCGGCCAAATCTGGCTCCAACCCTGCAGCAGCAACTCAGAGTTTCAAGTTGCCTAGTTGCATTTCCTTGTCTTGAGGCAGCTGTGGAGGATGTATTGCCACTGAAACAAGGACAAAAAGGATAAGGTTCATAATAAGAAAGACAATATGAATACTCTATTACCTTCATCACCAAAAACCTTGCGAGGATAAGGAACTGCTAGATCGTAATAACCAATGCTGCTCGCTCGGTTTTTATCAACATATTGCTTGACCATCCTTAAAGTATCCATAACAAGAAATTTCACTTGTAAACTCGAACCGTCAGGTAATCTAATGTTTAAATAAACATCGTGAAATGTATTTGACGAAGCATCTGAAAAATCAGCGTTCTCAGCAGCCACATCTTCAACTATATTTATCTCAGGACCCTTCCTTGCTTTATTGGCAATCTCTCCAGGAGCTGCACCATTAGGGTCCAACTGTTGATCACACAAACCAGGATTCTCTTTTGACATTGAACATTCATCTTTACCCTTGGTTGAATCTACCTCTACAAGATCAAGTGGCTTTTCTGCTGTTGTGATCACAGTGGTAGACTCATTGAATTCACCAATACTAGATTCCAAAGCATTTGCTGATCCATGAGAAGCCATGTCAATCACCGAGGAATCTATCTCCTGCAAAGTAGTTAAATTTAAATATTACGCTGGATAATAGTGAATAAAGGTTTGAATGTCAGTAAATGGGATTTACTGTAGCAGCATGTCCACGGTCCTCTCCCTCTACTATCTGAGAGTCGTTAGACGTTGTAGCCATTGGAGATTGTATCTGTGTCCCCGCCTGAGCTGGTGAAACTTGAGCACTTGAAGAACTCCCTACTTCAGAAGTTACAAAAGAAGTTCCAGATACAAACTCTTTCTTTGAAGCAAGTGCAGCAGTCAAGAAAGTGGTTGTTGTCTCCTGCAGTTAACCATAAATAATCGATACAAAGAACCAAAGTGAGAGTAAAACAATTCAAGGACCAACATAATAAACTAAGTGAGTCAGCCCAAAATCATGAAGTGGGTACCACTGTATACCTCAAGTATGCAGGAAATACAGTGCTTCCTAACATACTAAACAGCAAATCCATGAACTTAAACCCATATCTGAATGGATTATTTCAGCCTCATATTGAATATATTATGCTAACACAAGGTTTATGAAGTAATGAGATGTAAAAGTGAACTGCTAGCAAAAAGACATCCAACCTTCGCATTTTTCTTCAGATTACAGGGGCAGAGTAGGAAAAAATAGCACAGAGAAACTTAGGCAAGAGTATCCATCTTGCCGAAAATGGTTGACCTGATATGTCAAACCAATTACAGCAGCATAGGAGACAAGGATAAACAAGAGATGCAAGAATACTGTGGTAAGAGAGTGACGGGGGTTTATTTACTTTTGGTGTAGCAGGGAGAAAAGTAGCAACTTAGAGGCTGATTTTTAGATATCTTTGTAGCTGAATTGAAGTAAGCTGTAAGCAAAGAAGGGAAATAATCTTTCAAGAAAATTCTACCCTTACAGGAAGTTCTGTTATATTGCAATACTTGATTGGCGGACAAGAGCTTTGTAGGTTTTGAATCAAGGAAATGACTTGATTTGACCACAGTTATAAGGCTATACAGTGTGGCCATGGATGGTAAAAACAGTACAAATTGAAGCTCTTGGAGTGAAGAATATTTGTTAATTGAAAATTGTAACTAAAATAGACACAAAATGTTCCTCTATTGTAAAGCCTCGTGAAGGACCAAAGAGCAACCAAAGTTGTAGAATAAATAAACTCTAGACTCTTGACTTCCATGGTTACCACTAGCCAGACTGCCTACTCTATATACTACTATTACTTCATATGATACACATGATTTTTTTTAACATGGTAATTTGCTCCCTCGGTAATTTGAACCCACAACCTTACTTCATTATGAAACAAATAATTTACCCATGTGATGGGAATAACTTTGCCTACAAAAGAAAAGAATGTTAATAAGAACAAGATTACTCTTGTTATTCAACACATTTACTTTGACCAACTAGTTGCTGAAAATTTCATTTGTGCTTCAACGAATTACTCTGTCCAACTAGATTGTCCCTGAAATTTTTTGGACATCTGGAGATGCGTAGTGTATGATAAGACGGGTTAGAGAGAGAAAGTCCGCTTTCTCTCTAAAACTCCAACCACCCAAAATTCAATTCTACAAAAAACGTCACCGCATTTTCATACCCAACATTATTTCCTTCTCTTCCAGTTATTCCAATAAAGATCCTCGACATCTCAAACAAGTAGGTTGACTAAAGATTTTGATTGTATACATCTCTATGCTAAGTAAATTCTGGGATGAAGAAAGAAACCACAGTTTTGAGTCAATCTGTGATGAGGTTGTTGTTGTTAGAGGAGGTGGGGATCTGGTGAATCCTTGGTATTTTATGGAGACTTTAATGTCACTAGACATACAATTGAAAAAAAAAAAAAGGGCAGCCCGGTGCACTAAAGCTACCTCTATGCGCGGTGTCCGGGGAAGGGCCCCACCACAAGGGTGTATTGTACGCAGCCTTACAATGAAAAAAAAAAACCAGCAACAAAATAATATTCAGAGCAGTAAAAGAACTTTCAAATATCATTGAAGGTTAAGAGCTAGTAGACTGTAGAATCCATTCTGGATGGCGCACGAAATTTTTTGCCTATGCCATTTAAAGGGGATCTTTTTTTTCTAGTAGATAGTCCAATGTTGTCGCCCTTTAGAGGAGGGGAGAGGCTGCGGGATAGCCCCATCTTCTTGCAGCCTTATTAGTAGTAATATTTAGTAATCGCGTAGTTTCTATTCTTCAAGGTGGTCTAGTATATGTTGCTTCATTTGCTTTGTATCTTGATATTTTGTTGCCATAATTTTCTTACAACCCTGCTTCGAATATCTTCCCTTCTGAGCTGAGGGTTTATCAGAAAGAGCATCTCTACCCCTCAAAGGTAGCGTACATCTCATCCTCCCCAAACCTCACTTGTGGGACTACACTCGGTATGTCGTTATCTGACGCAAGTCACAATTCTAGCAATTGCGCACAATCACAATGCAGAATCTAGAGTGGTCTAAAAAGTATAAAAGAACAGCTCAAAACAAGTGATCCCCTGCAATCTGCTTAGCATAAAGCTAGTAGTCTTCCTGGTAAAACTATCCCTCACGACTAATGGGAACAAAGTCAGGAAAATCAATCATATCTCTGGCACCGAAATAAAATTTCATGGAGAACATGACTATGACATCAGACATACCTGAACATGAAGACTTAACCACGCCTTCTCAAGGCTAGATGCAAAATTATCAGCAGAAACAAAACCCTCTGCAAATTAGATACATAATTAAGAAACAAGAAAGAGATGCAACAACTCAGTTACATCTCAAACAACTAATCATACCATGCTTTTTTATTACCAAACATTAGATTAAGCTGATCATACCATGTTGCCATAGTTGAACACCATTGTATCCAATAGCTGTAATACAAGGGACGGCTTTCTGTGGATCTATGTAGCTCATGTAAGGGTATATCTACATGAAAAGCGCATATCGACAACATGACATTGACGGCAAGATTTCCTAATTTAAGGATTCATACACCAAGAAAAAAAATTCACAAAGTTTTGAATAGCTTCAAAAAAATTCCCATTGTAGACCTCAGTAACTACTGAACTCCTCAGTTTTCATACTAAAGCAGGTTTTTCATTTATTAAGAGAGGAGCATTTCTAATACATGTTGAAGTACTTGCACTTTGGAAACTCACATGCTTCAACATTTTTTCTACTTCTCCCTTTCGAAGTTCGAATGCTGAAAGTCCAATTGAAGATAATAAACTAGTCCCTGGAAACTACAAATCATTCCACACTGGACACAGATGCATTTGAATAGAAATACAAAAATAAGGTAAATAGAGAAGTCCATTATGCCCAGTTACAGGAATAACTTCTACATTTATGCACCTGAAATTTATCTACCAGGCCTCATGCAAAACGCCCACCCAAGTTAGCACACGGGAGAAAGTATTATCAAAATGCTTTACAATACAAGTCATCACTTCCTCTTTCAATGTTCTTGCATCAATTGTTTCTCTTTTTTTGAATGGATAAATACACTATTAAGGTGTGATCAAAATTATTTACAGGTCAAGAGCAAACGTATGTTCCGTCCATTCCAAGATAGATCCCATCAAGTCTATCAAGTTGATCACTTCTTCAGCTTCACTAATGAAATTCTGTTTACACCAAAAAACAGAATAGAAGTAAACTGTTCTTTGATCTTCTTCATAGAGTTCTGTGTCTACAAAGCATCTCACATATCTCTCCCACCAAACAGACCACCATATACAAGCAGGGATTAGTGTACCACCATTTCTGTTTCTTGTTTCTCCCCTGATGTTCCAGAAAACTAGAAATTCTTTAGTATCTCTAAGCATGCAACATTTAAGCCCCACCATGTTAAAGACACAATTGCCTACTCAATACACTCATCGAGACGAAAATCATGTCTGGTTTATTCCTCTTCTTTCTCTCAATATGATTCTTCAAATAATAACAACACCAACATACCCAGTGTAAAATTATATTTAAACATAGTTCAACCAAAAAAGGGGAAAGAAGAGGGTTGTATTTATATTTGAGAGATAATATGAGTTCCTTTTTTTTTTTGGGGGGAGAATGGTAACATGATATATGAGTTAAATTAATGAGAGAGTTTACTAAATAAATTTTTGGTAAGGATAAATGTCTTGAAAAAAGTTATTTTCTGCTTCATGAAATTTGGAGCTTCTCCCAACAACAGAAAGATTGTTCTTGTTGCTGCTCAAAAGCACTTTTTTGTTTTTGGCCAAACAACTCAAATCTCTTAAAAAAAGTACTACTCTAAGAAAAGCGCTTTTAACTTCCCAAAAGCTTGCCAAACAAGTCATAGGTATCAAACTTGGAGGCCCTTTAACTTTCACTCTCACCCACTCCGGGTGATTCATGAAAAGGGTTTCCTCCTCCAATTAAGACATCAGTCACATTTCTGCCCTCTGAAAATTTCATCTCTCCATAAGTGAAGTGGCAGACCCAGTAATCAAATCCAGACACAATCTTGGGTAAATGTCATTGAAATCACAATTGTCTTTTCTCCATCTCTAGTCACCTACTACTACTTGTTCTACCTCATTCCTAAATATACACAAAAGGTACTGAAAACCCTGCATCTCGAACACTTGGACCCCAAATGACTTTATCCGCCCACTCTGAGCCCATTTGCGAACATCAGGGCATGTCAGTAACTCAACTAGTTTCCTTCAAGTCTCTTGTCTATGGAGCGACTTAAGATCATTTGTGGATGCAAAGGATCTCCTTTAACGATGACTCTACTCTCTCCATGCTTTGCAAGACAAATATATGACTCCCATGCGGCCAGACCATATGGAACTTTTCACCACTTCCAGAAATGTGTTAGATAACTTTGGGAGATGTCCTTCTAGAATGACATTGTTGCTTTTGCCGGTAATCTATCAATCTCGTTCACTAAATAAATCCATCCAACAATTATAAGAAGTTACGGCAGGATGACGAATGTTCTCCTGTTACGTTGGATACCAATGATACTGATAAATCTTCCACATCAATTGGTTTTCTGTGCACAGACAGGTAAGGACCTGTGTTGTCTTAACCTCCAACTTCTGATCATGTTACCATGTCCTTCTGAAGCTTACTCTAGCACCATTTGTACCAGATTCTTAACTCGTTAATGTTCTATGTGATAACCAAATAATTAATACCAACAATAAAGTATATCTTCCTTTCTATTAATACATATCTAAGTTTTTAACCAGTCAAAATGTATGATTGATATAAAAACCAGTCTGTATTGATTTGACCCGGTTATCTCTGGAAACTCGCCGGCAGGATGATGAATGTTCTTCTGTTAGACAAAGAGGACCCCTTGCACCAATTGTTTCTGTTTGTATAACAATTATTCTAGACTTGCCCCAAAAGATAGTTTTAGCTTTCTTCCATCTAGATGAATTTTGTGTACCATCGCCTCTGCTCGAAGTTTCTTTAACTAACTCCATTTACAAAATTTCAGCTAGAAAATCTCCGTAGGTCCTACAATTCCTTGTTTATGTTATCCAGTGTGAGCTTCATGGTGATCCTAGAAGAAAACAATCCCCACACTCTCAGACTACCTGCAATTAATAGCCAAAGAAAAGAAAACTCCATGCGAGGGATGTGTAGAAAAACAATAGAAATAACGGGGACTTGCTACAGGGTAAAGGATACACAATGCTGAGAAGTTTCTGGCATCAGTACTTCCTTCCAGGATGTGCAACAAAATGCAGTACTTTGATATAGAATCAGCAACCTGAGCAGTTAGAAGAAAGATGAGAAAGTGAACTCACTATCGAAGGGCCAAAAACATCAAACCTAATACTTCCACTGTCCCAATTAATGTAGCACACTTTCTTTTTAAGTCCGTCCCAAAAAGAATGTACCTTTCTATACTTGGAAACAGATTAACTTTAAAAATCCTCTTTTACCCTTAATGAAATGATTTATAGCCACACAAATGGTCAAGGAGTATTTTAGACCACAAATTTCAAAAGTCTTCCTCTTTTTCTTAAACTTTGTGCCAAGTCAATGGCGCCACATAAATTGGGACGGAGGGAATAACATTAGAGGACGCGTAAGGATAAACCTACTCTTGGGTCCAGCCAAGTTGATGTTTCCAATTGGCTTGATTCCATGTTGCAACCTAGGAATCAAATTTGAAAGAAATACAATTAGGATGACAAGTCTAAAGGCTCCACTATTTCCTAAGCATCAAAGTGATCTCTCATATGCCCAATCCCCCTCCCTCAAGAACCAAGAAAAGCATAAGCCATAAAGAAAAAGGGTAAAGTAAGAAATACAAAAATATTTGCAGAAACATATGCTGAAGATAAAGCAGAAAAACAGTAAAGGCCAAATTAGTTACTAAATTCTTATGATGATTCTTGCAAAATCAACAAATAATTCTTTTAAGGATCTCTACATATCATCGGTATGAAATAGAAAATGGAACAATTCACCAGAATTCACCAAGTCAGAAAATGGAACCAGCAATTTGACCCCAAATGGAGGACTTTTTGTTAGAGCGGGGGACGCAGCAGAAGACTCTAGAACAGTGGTGTCAGGCGACCGGAATCACTGTTCCGGCAAGACTTTGAACAACAAAACAAGGCTGGGTGTGGTCCAATTCACCAGGCGAAGGGTTTAGAGCCTCCACTGCTTCTAGGCGAAGTCAACAGCGGTGTGAGTTGGGGACTGGAGACACTCTGGTGACTTCGCCGGCACCGAAGCCTTCGATGGCTTCCTTATGAAAACATCAATTTTTATTTGGGTATAGACGGTATCTCTTTATTCTTCGTGATATTGACCACATTGAAAACTCGACTGAGCTTGCTGGAAATTCACAAATCGTTCCTTTTGTCCCTGTTTTAAGCAGAAACGGAGTAGGAAAGGCGCAGGAGTCAACTAACAGTTCAAATTCAAGTTTTTTGACAGGGAGAGGGGCTGATTTTTGGACGAGACTATTTCGTCTTTGCAAAATACTTTTGACGAAGGAAGACAGATTCTGAATGCAGCTTTGGTGGCCAATAAAATGGTAGATTCGAGGAAAAAACAAGGTGAGTCGGGAGTTTTCTGCAAGTTAGATATTGAGAAGACTTACGATCGGGAAGTGAGATGCTTTGTGCAATGGACTGCCTTTTTTTTTTTTTTTTTTTTTGCATACTGAAGAAAACCCTTTCAAAATTAAGCAAAAGCTTCAGTGATGTCTGTAAAAGGTGTAACTAAAGCAGCCTATCCCATCTGTATTTCTTCTATCCTTCTACCAGCATATAATATACACAATACATATTACTAAGTTGTAATCAAACGCTTCCCTTTTTGGTTGAGTGGGAGAATATGCTTCCCCAGGTCAGTCAAGAACACTTCTCTTGAGTCTAATTAACCACTCTCAGTTACCCCCAAGTCCAGTCGAGCTACGTGGAACCTACTGTCATTCTATGTCATAAACACCCAAATCTATCTTACATCAGGTTCATTTAGGACACATTAATGGAAATTATAGCATAAATAAATTGCAGAGAATTAGAAACCATTTACCTGAAACAAAAACTACGAAAAGCTTCTTCTGCTGCTTGGCTTCAGTGATGGCTTCTATAATAGAACCATTGAACACAAGAGAAGATAAATGTTGTTCCATCTATTATAAGAGGGAAATATTTACTTGAGCATTCATTTATGATTTGATTAGTCTTAAACAAAATAAGACTTGTGAGTTAAAATATATCACTGTAGAACAAGCATATATTCATTAACAATTCAAATACACTAAACTAATCATGGATGTAATGTTTTCTCCCATCCAATGCTTCTCTTTTACTACTACTTAGTATATAGAGTAACATAACATACATAACTAAGAGGATAAAATTCTTAATCTTCCGGTTCCATCAAACAATATGTAAACAAAATCAAAAGGGGATTGAGGGTTTGAGTATCCAGAATTCAAGTAAACTTACAGCTTGATTGGCTTGCGTCAATCGGAATTCGCCCCAGGGGTTTACTCAACAAAAGGGAAAACCCGAAAACTATTTCAAACGGGTCAACGCCCTATTTTGATTACCAGTATTTTGTTCCCCGTAAAAAAAAGGAATTACTATAAAAATAGCCTCTAATTTTATAGCGTCTATAAAGAGTAGCTTGACTTTTTTTTTTTTTTTGAGCTCCGCTTAATAAATTTTATTCATAAACTAAACATTTTAACACTCATAGCCCATAGGTATTGGGATAAAATACATGATGTGATTACATAGTCGGTTAAAAGTTAATTTAATAAGAGTCTTACGATCCATCAATAGAAGAAATTTTATTTTCTAACTTGAAGGTCACATTTTTTAAAATTATCCTATGATGAATTGAAAAAAAAATCTTCGTAGCTCGCTTCATAAATATAAGAAAATCCAAATATCCATTAAAATTGCATCCCCTTGACATGTTGATAAGGATAAAACAAAAGTTTTACCATAATTTGACATTTCGGAATCATAAAACAAGAATTCGTGATTATCTAAGTTCTTTTGTAAGTATTAGTACATAAAATTTTTAAAATTTAATTGAAGAATTTCGATTGACATGCGACTCGATAGTTTCAAAAACGGATCACTTTATCATGACTAACCTTTTGTAAAAAAAAATAATATTTAGATTACTAAAAAAATTCCCGTTTACGACGATAGAGATTATTCTAGAATTTAGTTGAACACTAATTGACATGAAATTTATAATGGGTGAAAATTATTTACACCCCTGAACTTTGCTTTAAAAATAAAATCCCCCCTCAACTATGAACAATAGTCATTCTCCTCCCCTTATCCTATGCAATGTTTATTCTACTCTTGATATATGCAATCCTACATCTATATAATATCTTTTTATATTATGAATTATTTATTTATTTTACTTAGGTATTAATATATTTTTTAAATATAAATTCCTTAATGTTATAAGTATAATAATCCTTTTGTGAATTTTTCATAAAAGCATTAATTATGTATATATTATGTGCAGTGACAGAGCCAGATTTTTTATTAAGGGGTGTCAAAATTTTTTTTAAAAAAAGTAAACACGAGAAAATCAACAAAATAAATATTACTGTACTAATAAAAGCGAAATATATTTACATTATAAAAGTACTATTTATGTTGTTGGTGGGGTGAAACACGACCTCGGGGTATTTAGCAATCCCTTAATCATTGTTCTAAATCTTCATTGTGCCAAGAAGTGTCAACTCTTGTATATATATATATAAAATTAAAAAATTAACCTATATATGCAATAATAAATTTCTGGTGAAGGGGTGTCGATCAGGGGTAACTTTGCCCTTGTGTATGTGTAGTTGTAAAAAAAAAAGTGTGTGTATTTGATTGTCATTTCTAAAATTTATAAATTAAAAATTAAAATTGAGGAGGGTAAATGATATATTAAAAAAAATTCACCCAATTTATAATAGATATATTAAAAACGCTCAGATGATTAATACTGCCCCGAGTAACGTCAATTAGGAGCATAAAAAAAAAAATTAATTCCATTTGGGTCCACTTGGAAGCGTATCATGTAGACACATTTTGTTTTATATTTCTCCTTTTTCAGCACTAATTTGCCCCCCTAAAAAGAAAAGGAAAATGGAAATGGTAAGCTGTCGGTGGTGTGGCATTAGCTCAAGTGGGGTCAGCCTTCACCTTCCACAGCTTTGCTTGATTCCAAATCCAGCCTGTCCCAACAATCGCCACCGTCCATTCCCACATCACAACCAATCTCCACCGCTCATCCGATTACCTCACATTCATTGTCTCTTTTTTCTTGAAATAGATATTCCATCTAACTCCTCCTCTCTCTCTCTCTTTTGTATTGCATTGTACCCAAAGAAAATTGAATCACACCACCCACTTCTCAAATGTAAGTAAGTTCGGTTGTCTTTTCATTTTCACTCTCTAAATTAATAAATGTGCCAAGAACAATTCTCTCTTTTATTCTTGTGTAACTAGTATCTCAGGATCTGTATTATTTTATTTTTTTTCTTTTTTGCAGAAGAAGAAGAAGAAGAATGGGGATCTTGAAAATGATGAGGATTTTGTTTTTGTTGGTGATAGTTGGGCTGCTGCTGCTATGTATGGTTCATGGAGATGAGAATGAGTCATTTAAGAAGAAACCGACGGTAGTGAAGATGGTGAAAGGTACAAAGATGTGTGTTAAGGATTGGGAGTGTAACAAATTGTCAAAATATTGTTGTAATTTGACAATAACCGATTATCTAGACACCTATCAATTTGAGCTCCTTTTCGCTAAGAGGAACTCACCGATCGCTCATGCTGTGGGTTTCTGGGATTATGGATCTTTCATCAATGCCGCTGCCCTTTTCCAGCCTCTTGGTTTTGGTACCACCGGGGGTAAGAAAATGCAGATGAAGGAAATTGCTGCTTTCTTTGGCCATGTCGGTAGCAAAACCACTTGTAAGTATTTTTTTTCACATTTATTCAAATGGATCTGCCTTTTCTTACTACTAATAAAAATATCTGATCGAGCTCTGCTATCTTATCAACTAAACAGGTGGTTATGGAGTGGCCACGGGTGGACCATTGGCTTGGGGTCTCTGCTATAACAAGGAAATGAGTCCCAGCCAAGATTACTGTGATGACTACTTCAAATTAACCTACCCATGCACTCCTGGGGCTCAATATTATGGTCGTGGTGCCTTGCCTATCTACTGGTACCTACTTTTGACTCTCATTCTTGATATTTTAGCATATGCTGCTTTGATTGGTATTCAGCTAGCATTGAGAGAGCTATTAAGAATTTGTCTGTGTTTTTAATTGGTAATTCATTCATTCCTATCGTAGGAACTACAATTATGGACCTATTGGTGAAGCCCTCAAGCTAAATCTGTTGGACCATCCCGAATACGTTGAACAAAATGCTACCATTGCTTTCCAGGCTGCAATTTGGAGGTGGATGAACTCGGTGAAGAAGGGTCAGCCTTCAGCTCATGATGCCTTTGTTGGCAACTGGAAGCCCACAAAGAATGATACTTTGTCTAAACGACTTCCTGGTTTTGGGACCACCATGAACATTCTCTATGGTGATAGTGTTTGTGGCCAAGGGGATGTTGACGGCATGAACAACATCATCTCCCATTACCAGAATTACCTTGACTTGATGGGTGTTGGTCGCGAGGAAGCAGGAGCTCACGAAGTACTCACTTGCGGAGACCAAAAACCTTTTAACCCAACTGCTGCCCCCGCTGCTGCTTCTTGAGACTGATCTCACATTGGTACCTACTTTACCCCCGAAAGAAGCATACAATAATAAGTGAAGTGATATAGTGAAATGTATGACGCTGCTTGAATCATAATGTGAAGATGTTGCCGTTGTTGTCTATCATGTAACTTTTTGGACTTAATTTTTTTTTTTTTTTTTTAATTTTACGTTTATGGTTTGATATATCTATGTACTGTGAAGCCTTTAGATTGTAATTTGTGAAAGTGTTAAAAAGCTGCAATTCTATTGCTCTGTTGCATTTCGTCCCCTGTTACCGTCTCTATGACATGTTATCCATAAGTTGCAACTTTGTTACAAGTTTACCAGCTGTTGGTGAAGACTGGCCAAGGTTCGGAAAAATTCATTGTTTTGGGGAAAATAACATAATTATGGCCAACTTTGTCTCTTATTGAAGAAATCAATATTTCGAACCACAAATCATTTGGTACGAGCAACCGTTGTTCTTTGTATTTTCTGCACTATCAACCTTTCTATTAACGAAAAAGTTACTGTTGCATGGAAGGACTGATAAAATACCAAGGCGAATAAGAAGTGACACCAAAGTTCCGAATCAAAGGAGTCATGTTAACTTCCATAAATTGCTACACAAAAGCTGATAAAAACATGTATAAATATCTGGTCTCAGCACATTACTAAAGAAGTTCCAAAGTAAACTTCGTAGCTATGCTGGTGAATAAAGAGAACAAACAAGGAAGAAAGGTCAAAAATAGGTAAAAAGTAATAAGTAAAACATTTAAAAGTGATATTATGAACATATCACGCTCGTGTACAACACCACCCCACATAAATCGGAGATTCTCTTAGTAAGGGAATATATGTTCTACTCCAAACAAGACTAGGGGAATAATGGCTCATCCGCAAAATTTAAGCGAGTAAATAACTTTTCGAGGCAAGTTTACAATGTAATATATGCATTTGACCTTCCCTCTAGCAGATGGCATTACCTTTTACATGATACATTCAAATAATCCACTCGAAGCATTTTGGAAGGTTATTGCATACAGGTAGTACTACTTGTAGACCAATGTCCTTTATGCTTTTGAGCATAAAACATTATTCATCTTTAAAAATCAATTCCTGTACGCAGCAATAGTACACAATTAAATTACTGATTTACGTATATTTGTTTTCTTGTTGATGAACGATGTTACCCTTCAAGTACATCTGCAGAAGAGAACAAGTGAAAACAAATCATCAAGAAGTAGATAAGAGCACATGGTGAAAAACCAACAAATAAAGGGTAAAGGAGAAACTGCAATATCAATACACAAATCTGCGAAGGAAGTAAATGTAAGAAATAATTCATTTAGTAATATGAAGGTAAATAAGACCATATTATATTCTAAAGGATAACTCGAGCAATTACAATAGCAGATAACCTTGGCAATAAGCATTGCACAATCAAGATCAGTAGCCCAAGACTGTTCCTCCTCTAGCTGGACTTGGCTCAGATATGTCTATGAACTCTCCAGAGAAGATCTAACGGTTTTCTAATATCCATGGTAATAAGATACTTATTCACACTGCTAGCGTGGGGGATATTAGAATAAAGTAACTTCCCAGAGGTTGGGGAGGTGAAGGTGAAATCTGTGTTGATGTAAGGATTTAGGAGCCTTTATGAACTCCTGTTGTTTGAAAAGAACAAAAAGACATGGGAGTAGTCACAAAAGGAATGATGCTTACATGAGACTACCAAGTCACTTACATAATCTTAAAGGTTCCATAGCTCTTTGGAGTTCTAACTCGAGCGTAAACGTATTTGCTAAAATGTTTCAGTCTTTTCATTGAATTTTGAAATCTCAGAAAATCCTCAGATAGCCCCAAGGAAATATTTTCTGGAAGTTCACAAGAATAAGAGCCTCTGACATTTGGTTGATTGATTCTTCTTCTCAGAAAATAGAGTGAGATTAAGTGATTGACAGATCAGTTGGATATTCTTCTAAATGATCACTTGTTTATTACAGTAACTACAATGCTTCCTACAGGAGATTATCCTAGGATTAATAACTCAAACAACCAACGTAAATGATTGAAAGGGAGACCAGAGTTAGAATAATGCCCACCAGCAGTAGCGGAGCCAGGAATTTTATTGAGCGATGTCAAAATATAAAAAGTAGACACATAAAAAATAAGGGGAGTCAACATATAGTATTTACATAAAATTAAACATCATAATTTTCTGAGCCAACCCCTTAGCATAAGGTGGCTCCGCCACTGCCCAACAGCCACGCCACAAGACACTGTCACATCCAGAATCGAACGCTTTTCCTACTCCTATTAACAAAACACCAAAACAACTGGGAAAGAAAAACTTCCATCTTTTCTTGCTCAAGCCTCAAGGAGAGGATTGAAGAGAGTAGAAAATTATTTTTGATAAGAGGCTTAAATTAGAGCAGGTAAATTTTCTTGGAATCTACAAGAGCACAGCGTACAAAATTGAGGATAGAATTGATGCCTTCTCCACACTGCTTGTTAAGATCTATTTTACACAGCTCTAGGCAAAAAAATTTCGCATAGCACAAGAACAGGTGAAATTGACAGGAGTCGCCACTTCGCAATTGGAAATGTCACTCAAGTATAAGCACAACAACAATGAACAACAAATTCAAGACCTACTAGATAGAGAAGGGGAGTAACAAAACTAGGCATACCAGACCCAATGCTTCAGCCACACTTCTCCTGGTCTCATCACCACATACACGTAGAAGACTGTTCATTAGGAACTCCCGTTGGTCTACTTTTAAGTGTTTCTCAAGTCCACGAGCCACCATCTCCATCTCAGGCTGTAGAGACATGCCAATAAAACAACAAATAGCATGAAATAGTCTGAAAACTGTGGTGCAAAGTGCAATGGCACCTTGAAATAGTGACAACTCGAAAAATTACTACAACGAGTAAATAGTCCATAATCTAGGATGATCGCTAGCCGTTTTCTTCAGATAGTAAATTATACTCCATCAGAAATTGGGATCAAGAATAAGTTTATTAATTAGTTTTCCTTTTATTAATTAGTTTTCCTGGATTCCTTTTTTTTTTTAAAAAGATATCAATGGCTCAATGCTAAGACACTTCCAAAAGAATTAAAAAAGCACACACCATGAGATACACAAACAGAGCATAAATCAGACGAACTTAACAGAAGTTGGCAAAATGAAGAAATACGAACCGAGAACTCTTCTGGAGGAAATATCTGGTGAATGACACATATTTTAAACAGTTCCACCACAGCTTCAGAATGCTTTCCTTGTATTTCCAAGGCCTGAAAATTAAATGATCCTAGTAGCATCAGTACAAGCAAAATATATTGCATTCTTGACCATCCATTAGTTCATCATGACAACTGTTTATTTAGAGGAACACCAAAGATGGAAGACGAGCTTTCTTCTTTTCCAAGATAATAATTCTCCATCACCAAATCCATAGCCAAATATGCATAAGTTCACTGGCTGATTCATTCAGCCTACCAGAGGTAGTTGATAGATTGGTTGGAATTATAAGAACCTACAATAGTTGTTTAGTTTCCTTACTCTTGCATATTAATCTATAGGGGCTTCATAATTGATGTCTTAATTTATTAGCTCATTTTGGAGGTACAGTAAAGTTGTGTCCATGTAACCTATAGGTCACGGGTTCGAGCCGTGAAAGCAGCCACTAATTGCATTAGGTTAGACTGTCTTAACACACCCCTTGGGTTGCGGCCCTTCCCCGGACCCTGCTAATGGGGGATGCCTTGTACTCCCGGCTGCCCTTTATCATGGAGGTTTTTATTTTTATGAAAGACCCAAGTTCATCCTAATTAAAGTCAAAGAGAAAGATGGCAATGATTGGGAACAGTTTATTTGCTAGCTCCCTTTCATTTTACTTTCTAATTCAATAATCTTAGGGGATTACCCCATGCACCGAAGTGGTAAAGAGTATGGCGAGAGTGAGTGCACAACATAGCAGTCTTCCCTTGCATTTCTATGATCAGTCTTTTCACACGTTTGAGGTGTGGAAGTAGCTTCTTTGAAATGATGTAAACTGAAGAGACTGTAGAATATACATCCACTCTTCCATACATTTTGTGTGATATTCCAATTCATAGAAGTTGACTTCACACGATTCTCATCCTAACTTGATCCAAATTCAATCTTATTCAAGATGCACGTGACAAAGTTCAGATTTTAACATTACCTAAGGGTACAAAAGGCTTTCCAGTATATTATGATGCTTAACGAGTCGGTTTAGGATGCGTTTTTGTTGAATTTTGATTTTGATGATAGCATATGCAGCTAGCGTAATGTTTCAAAGAAGGTTCCTATGAGATAGTAGTGGACCAGGAGAAAAGACTTAGACATAGACCAATAGCTTAGATTTCAGGGTATGAGAAGATATGAAATTTCTAATTAGGAGGGCTTACTAACCAATTCGGTTTCAATAGATCTCTATTTAATTTTTTTTTAATCAAGTAAACATATTTTCATTCATAAACATGGCCAAAAAACTGACAGTATACAAAGAGTATACCAAAAAGTAAAGAATCTACTAAAAGAAATGATTCTCTACAAACTCCACCCAATCTTCTATACAATTGGGAACTCTATGGGTGCACCAAAAGAAAATAAGGGATTGGAGGCTACTCCTCAATTGAGCAAAACTCAACTCTACCCCCTCAAAAGTTCTCCTATTTCTCTCTCCACACCACACACATTAACGGGAGTGGAATCACGTTTCCAAGCACTGTGTCTTCTCCTCCTCCTCCTTCTCTTCCAACTGAATATGCTCTTTCACAGTTCTTGGCATAGCCCAAGAAGGACCAAACCACCTAAACATATCCCACCATAGCCCCATGGTAAGACCACAGTGAAGAAGAAGATGATCCACATCCTCGTCCGCTTGCACATATAACACCAATTGACGCAGTCAACCTTCCGCTTTCTAAGATTTTCTGCCGTCAAGATCATCGCTCTGGTAGCTAGCCAAGTGAAATACAGACCTTCCTCAGCACCTTTGGTATCCACATTGCGTTATAAAGGAAAACTTTCTCTTTCCTAACCAAAAGTTTCTCGTAAAAAGACTTGACGGAGAACATGTCATTCTTTCTCAAACCCTATCACAAAGCCAACATTGTAACTTGCTTATGGAGTAGAGCCAACATTTTTGTAAACACAGTCACCTCCAATCGCAGTAGTCTCTCCTAAATCTCAAGTGCCAAAAGTCTCTCCACCTTGTGTCCTCCTTAATTTTTTAAACACAGTCACCTCCTAATTTGTTGTCAAGTCTCTTTGGCAAGATATTCTGTGTAGGCTCGAAAAATCATCTTTCAATAAATTATTCCCATACCACCTATGATCTCAAAAATTAACTTTCCTCCCATTTCCAACCTAAATGAGACATTACTCTGTAATCGTACTATCCCTTCATGATGTTCCTCCATAACCCTAAAATGCATAGACACATCTCTAGATCTCCACCCCTTTCTATAGCCCCATATTTATCGACTATTATCCCTCTCCAAAAAGTATTTACCTCCATCCCAAATCTCCCCAACTAATTACCCAGCAAGGCTTTGTTAAACACCATTAAGTCTTTAATACCAAACCCTCCGCATGATTTAGGAAATGTGACAGTCACCCACCGCACCAAGTGAAATTTCCTTGCCCCTCCCACTGCGTCCCAAAGAAAATTTCTTTGGATCCTTTCCAGCTTTCCTGTGACTGAAGATGGAGCATAAACCAAAGACAAGAAATAAGCGGGAATACTCGATAATGTGCTGTTGATGAGCACTTCCTTCCCGCCTTTGGATAAGTATCTTTCTGTCGAAGCACCTAAAGGTAATCCAAGATCAACAGTTGGGAGAACCCCCCTACAACTCATAACCTGATCAAGCGATCGAAGTAGCTTCAAGAAGTAAGCACTTAATTTTAAGTCCTGACATCACCTGGAGCCACGGAAGCACTTTCCCTAAATAATCCAGTTGGGTCACATATGCCATATTGTTAAAGAAGTGGTGATAGCTTCTGTCATTCCTCCTAAGCTTACAAATTCTCCCACCCATATTGTTAAAGAAGAAGTGATAGCTTCAAATCGGAAGTAGATTAATGCAACACACTCTGTGGATGGATTAGGGCTTTTAACAAACCTGCTTCAAGAAGTCCAAGTGCAAATACAACAACAACAACAACAACATACCCAGTTGGGTAAGAAGTGCAAGTGCAAATATGAATTTAATTCAATGTAGTAGAAAACCTTACCCAAGCTTGCAAGAACCTTGACCTAGTACGTGCAGCAACAGCTGCAGACACCATTCTTGCAGCCAGAGTACTCTCAAGTCCAACATTATCAGCAAGCCCAGCAACGAACTTTTGTGCTTCCTCACCATCAATTAGAACAAACACTGACTGACTTGCGGTGCTGCAGAAGAGAAAAGAAGAAGAAGCTTAGGAGAGTAAAAAGATGCAAAAGCAGATTTATCAATCAGCCATCAAGCTAAACAGGATACCTTTCACAATAATTAAGAATAAAGTCGACTGCCACGCGATAAAGGGTATCACGTGCATTCTCAGTATCAAATGAAACTTTCACGTTTGATATCCTCCCTATGCGCCGTAACTACAAATGGACCAGCATGTTAGCACAAATTAGAGCATAGCTTATGTCTTGGAAAATAAAAAATCATAATGAAGTTGAAAAATTCTTCAATCGTTTTCTCCAGTTAAGTGACAGATTTTTAAAAAGAAAAAGAGGAACTGAGACAGTACCATGTAAAATAAAAAGGCTATCTAACATGTAATTCCACCAAAGTTGTAAGTTTGCAAGATCGATAAAGACAACTTTATACAGGTAAACCATTCACACACACACACACTCTCATGCCTTTTCTGGATTGCCCTATCACACTGCCTTCCAAATAGAAAAGGCCATGTAACATGTAATTCTACCAAAATTTCAAGGTTCAAAGAACAGAAATTGGGAAGGACAACATTATACAGGTAAAATAAACCATACCCCTCGTGCTTTCCTGGTTGCCCTACCACACTGCAACAGAAAGTAGCATGGTTCCTAGATCACTATCTTGACTTGTTAAGTCTTTCAATTGACAGACTAAACTGAAACCACTCCAGTTTAAAGATCTATGTTATTAAAAAAAAAATGTATCCACTGGCTGCTTCCACCAGCTCCACTCTCCCACTATCCCTTGGGGATACCTCAGTTCTCAAAAAAAATTTAAAAAAATCCCAACGCACTTATAAAAAAAAATTCTTATGATGGAAATTTATCACAAAAGTAAAAATGATCTATATGCGGTGTCCATTGATCTAGAGAGAACATATGATATTAAATATATAAACGCCATAAAGGACATGTATGAAGAAGCTATCATTGGCATGAGACCAGTAGTATCTCACAACAATGGGTCTACACCAAGGATCGGCATTGAGCCCCTATTTGTTTACCCTAGTTATGTATGAGCTAACCAACAGAATAGATGATGAGGTCTGATAGCGCATGTTATTTGCTAATGGTATTGTGTTAATAGGCGAATTTAGCGACGGTCTCAACCAAAAGCATGAACTATTGTGAACCACCTTAGCGAGTAAGGGTTTTACGATAAGTAGAGGTAAGACAGAATACATGCATTGCAAACAGTTTCGATATATAGGCTCATTTTTCAAGAAAATGGAACGATAGATGAAGATGTTACTCATACAATTGAGCTCAAATGGTTGAAATAGAGAAGTGCTACCAAAGTGTTACGTGATAGAAGGATGGCTACCAAAGTGAAAGGTAAGCTTACATAACAGCTATAAGACTGAAAATTGGCAATGTTAATATGATAGTGAATGTTGGGCTGCTAAAGTCCAACATATCCCCAAGATGAGTGTTGCAAATGCTAAGATGGATATGCGGTCATGCAAGATTACATAAGATTCAAAATGACCACATCGGCCAAAATGTGGAAGTTGCATGTATTGAGGATAAATGAGGAAAGGCCGATAAAGATGGTTTGGTCATGTCCTGCAATGACCTACAGATGCACCGGTCCGTAGGTGTGAAACCATGGTGAATGAAAGTGTCAAAATGGGACGGATAGACCTAAAACCACATGGAGGGAAGTTGTCTCAAAAAACCTACAAATTCTTGGCATTAATCAGACTCGGCTAAAGATAAGTGCACAATGGAGAAAAATGTCTATATAAAGGATATCTACTAGTCAGGAACAAGTTCTAGTCTTGTTAGGAACTTGTAATATTATTAGTATTACTATTATTTATTTCTATTTAATTTATTTTGTTTGGTATGATAATGACATGACTTGAGCTTAAGGGTGTGTTTGGTGCGAGGAAAACATATTTGTTTTTTTGATCAGGTAAACGTACTTTCATTCATAGACCCTAAGAACTATTTTGACAAAATTTCTCATGGATGTAGCCCAAATTTTGATGGGCTAAACTAATAAATGGGTGGGTCAATAATCAGCCCAAACATGGGTAGATTATGATTTTATGGGCTAATTTTGTCACCTCTAAATAAAACATATGTTGCTCGAACTCTTCAAAAATGTCAACGGGTGCGTGTCGGATTCTCCAAAAGTAGCACAGAATCCGACACTGGCACGAGATCAAAAGTGAAGAGTCTGCAACTTAGCATAAAACATCCATTTATTATGAGGTTATACAAGTCTTTCAGTACCTATTACTAGATGGGAAATATGTCGAATATCCTTAAAATTTCAAGAAGATATCAATTGGCTAACTTATAAAAAAGAATAATTTCTAAGTTTATGATATTTATATTACTTCCCTTTATTCTTTGGGTGCTTTGCAGCCTTACAACGGGTTGATTCCTATGAATTTCTTGCAACCAAAACTTTCCGTTATAGTTGCAACACAAAAAGTGGTCCTCCGTTTTGGTGCCCCAAAAGGAAGGAGATATTTTGAATCCACTGACAGGCAGGCCCCAAAAACTAACAAGTGACTGTTGCAGCTTTTCACTATATCGCACCATAAGAATAATTTATACCGAAAGCAATTTTTTTTCAAATTCAAATACAAACACTATCAACTGTTGTTCAAACAATGAAACAAAACTAATTCGACTAAAAGAAACTAAAATCAAACTGTTACTCACTTAGTCTTTGTTTGCTTCTTTCTATTTCCTGTAATAAAGCACAAACAGAACAACTACTCAAATATGTCTTTACCTAGTGTTTCGATTACTAACTCACACAAACCATAGTCCATCTAAGCCACACACGCACACACACTCCACATCCTACTTTTTTCAAGCATCTAAAGGTGGTTATAAATCAGTTCGTAACTTGCTATACTTCACTTCCCAATTGTCGACTACTATACCTGCTGACTTCTCCTACAACAAAAAGTTCAAAAAGAAAATAAAAGGGAGGAACCAGAAAATTGTTCAGTGTGGCATCGTTAAAAGACTTTGATAATGTGGTTACTTCATCCTTAAAAATTCCTTTCCTGAAATGGAGCTCACCTTCCCATATATTTATGTATATATAAAGTTGCAAATTTGCGAGTTCAAGGGGCTGCTTGGAGCAAAATGGTCTGTGTGACAAATTCATTAAATATAAAGGGGACTGTAAACAAAATCAAAGAACTAAACAAGTATGCAAACAATTCACACTTGTATAAAAATAAAGATAGTGAAAACAGAGAAGCCATTAACATACTGACTTGAATAATATCATCCGCCAAAATGTCCTTCCCCGTCATTCTGTTGTCCAAGATGGCTGGAAAGCAAATTTGTAAACTGTGATTTAAAAGGAAATGCATAACTAAACAATCATCGTGGAAGCTTGAAAACTTCAAGATCATACATTTTCCAATATGAAACACAAAATGCAATAGTTACAAATATGACATGTAATTCAATTGAATCTAAAATCCAATTATATGTTAACTATCCTGCAGCAGGAAAGGTGCAGTTTAAGTTGACTGACCCTCCAGAATGTGTAACAGACTTTTTTGATAAGGGGGTGGTAACAGACTAAGAAGCCACTAGGACAAGCTATTACCTCCAAACGAGAAAATAAACAAGTTGTGTAGACATTAAAGATATGCTTAAGTTTATATTTGAAGGATCAAGATAGACCTAACCTCAAATTAAGGGACCCTTTGTGTTAAAGCTCACTCTTTTACAACTATATATTATATGCATGCATTGGAGAGTGTGCCAAGGGTTCTAGTTCTAGTTAAAGCTTCTAGTAATGATTATTATCATACTAGGAGCTCATGTCTTCCATTTTCAATGGATTAAACAATATGATAATTCAGACATGAAAGAACAGTTGCACAACTGTGAACGAAAAAAAAAACAGTTGCATACCTAACAATAACCTGGAAACCAAATTTACCTCGAATCAATCTATTGGCCATTCTCTGATACTCTTGTAGATTCTCTGCCCCAACTTGATCCGAATTAGAACCGGAAACAGGCCACCATTTCGGTAACTGCTCCACGGAACTCTTCTTCTTTCGCCTCCTAATTGGAGTAGCCCAATCCCAATTACTGTTTCCGTCATCACCATCCAACACATTTGGTTTGTTCCTATCAACCGTGGTCTCATTTTTAGCAACAAGTACTTCTCTTCCACCCAAACTCCGGTCTCTTTTATACACTAATTCAAGATTGTTGTTGTTTCCGCTGTTGTGTCGTAACCCCAGCACTAGCTTAAAAACAGCTCTAAGAGTGAAAATAACTAAGAAACTGGTAAGTAATAGAGTTCCTATGAATTTAACAGTGGACCTTCTGCAGGAAAAGACAAGTCTGCCGTCATTGCTGCTATCAATACGGATGAGAGTTTGCAAGTCATCAATGGCAGCTCGGCCTGAGTGAACGAATTCTCCGACCTTCAAGTGAAGAAGGTCCTTGAATGAGTATAAGGATTTGGTAGGCAAATTATCGACGGTAAGGATGAATTGGAGGTTTTGATCGGACGGTGGAGTTTCCAACCTTTTACGGCGGCGGAAGTGGCGGCGACGGGGAGGGTAGGAGGAGACTCGCCGACAAATGACGACGTAGTGACGACATCGTTTTGGGATGGAGATGTTAGTATAGAGAGAGAGGTTCATGGCATTTGTGTCACCTGCAAATTGTACGACCAACGCCAGATAAGTAAACGACACTAAAAACTACTCCCTCCGTTTTAAAAATTTTAAAATAATCTATTTTGACTTGGCGTGAAATTTAAGAAAATAAAGAATATTTTTGAATTTTGTGATTCTAAAATAAAATTAGGATAAATATATCAAAATGTTCTTAAATTTTGTGATCTTAAATATGTCATGTGAAAAATTAAAATTAAAGTGTTGTCAAAAAAAAAAAAAAATCATTCTTTTTGAAAATAATTAAAAAAAAAAGTAGATCATTCTTTTTAAAATGGAGCAAGTAATTCGTTTGCTCTCCCGGCGCTCAATCCAACTCCAATTACGCCTTTTTTATTGTATTATTATTCCACCCATTATAATTTATCTTTCTAGTTGATTTGACACAAATTTCAAAGAAAAGTGAAAAATATAAAGAAATTTTAAATCTTACTAAATTAAACATATGTAAAATATATTTTGATATTATACGTGAAAAGTTAAGAATTACAAAAGAGAGGAGTCATTCATTTTGAAAAAGTGGGAGTAGCAAGGAGAAGTAAACCTATAAGTTTTCTACTGGAGTATTGTCTAGTATGTCCATGTAACAAGAGTTTAAAAGTATGAGAATAGTCAAAAATATCGTATTTTGTCGTACAATGTGCCTATCTTTTATGTAAAGAGATGATAACGTCCTTCAAATATTGGGAATATAAGTTGGAAATCTCTTCTCCAACAACTAGAAAGTGGTCTAAAGAGAAATTGAACCTCACTCACAAACTGTGCCCATTAGAAAGATACAAACAGAGTGAAAGGCCGTATTAAATTCATGCATAAAGAACTAACAAGGACGGCAATTCAAATATCCCTCAACAATTTGCTTGAAATAAGAAAAAAAAATGATGCTAAATGGTGGATCTCGCCGTCTTAAATTGAGTACGTTATAGGCACATTATATCCAAATCAGGGATTTTTCACAAGGCAGAGATAACATAATTCAACACACATAGGATAACTACCAATATTTAGACAAGGATAAACCAAAATCTCCTTGTAAATAAACATCAACAAATTCTATGGCACAGGTCTACATCATTAAAATTCACTTGATTACAAGAATATATGAAAGAATTGATAACTGTAAACTGTTTACAAGAAAATCAATGTGTAACACTACATGTCTCTTTGTAAATGATATGTAACTTATACAACATTGGTAGCTCGTATTTGTATTGCATGACAACTATACTCCTGTTGTCTACCTAAAACTCCTCCATCAAAATATTGTTCTGTCCGGATGAACAATCCCGGGAAGCAGAGGGATTGACCAACTTTTGGAGAGAAGAAAAGAGAAACGCCAAGATTGTTTCTTCCTTATTTGTTCTGGATATTACACTGAATGAACTTGTATTCTACACACCCCGTAAATGCTCACCACCAAATACGCTAGAGATGAACTACAATAACAATTTTCTGGTAAGCAACTTGTTTTACAAAAGAAAAAGGTCTAATTACAATAAACAAATACCATATCCAGGAACAGAGTTTTAGAGACCAAGAAATACTAAGACATGCAGGATAAAGTTCTCGCGTCAATCTGGTGGTACAAGAAGCATTTTAGTCGTAAATCATTCGATATAGTTGGAATCTGACAACGCCAACAACATTAACTTAGCTTCTTGGTGTCTATATCTATATCTGATAACATTGCTAACTGAAAATAGCATAACTTACTGTACTCAACCTCAGATTTGGAAACTACTTGATATAAAAAAGTTACTTTAATAAGTGAAAATAAAACAAATTAATTGCATCTGTTGGTGGTGAAATAATATATTCTTCTTGATCAGTTCTTTTCATACATATCAAAATAAAAAGAGAAACAGGACATGATGAACATTCCCACTAGATGCCCAAGGTGCCAACTGAACTCTACTAATCCTCTTTTTAGTCCACCCACATGTTGTCCATGAATAAGAAGTGCAACCAAGAGATATATTCATAAACCATAAAAAGTTTGAATATGGTCTTAATTTATGTGTATCTAAGTTAACAACTTGGATCAGAAAGTATAGAAACATTAGCAAACTTACAGTTCAAATAACTTCATCTTGGAAGAAGTGGCTGTCTTTCATCAGTTCCTACTCGATGACTAGCCTGGAAAAGAAATTAACATGAAATCCATCGAAGTTAAGTAGGAAATACAGCAAAACAGTATCTATAAATTTCTGATAAAAAAGATCCATACCTCCTCATTTGCTCCTGCTGCCATATTTACGAAGGATGAATCTTTAGAGCTGTCAATAAAATGGAAGTTTTAACAGATGCACCTTTTTAAACTTTAGGAGTGGGTAGGGTCAAAAGGAGGGATGGCGGGAGTGAACATGCATCTCAGTGATGTATAGCTTTCAATATTAACAAGTAAATACCGAAGGTTCTCCCGGACATCAATCAGCTCCAATGTCCCGTTTTGTTGGTCATCTTTAACTTTTGCAAGAGGTGAAAAGAACTGAAGTATCAAAGTTATACGGTCAGTCCAAAGAGAAAATGGGAAATACCAGAGGGACAATTCTCTCAATTTTAATACCTGATGCATTGAGATAAAAACAACAGAAATCCCAAGAAGAAAGTTTGCAGTCAGTTTATGACCAAACAACAAAGCAGATGCTATGCCTGTAAATATTGTTGCGACGGTCGAAGAATACTTCTTCAGAATCGTATCTGGTACAAACAAATTGTGTTATACAGTAGAATATCATAAAGGAAAAAAATTTCTTGTTAAAACTGATATGGGTTACACAGAAACACCAAGTAGAAACATATAACAACCCCATTACTAGAGGATATGAAGAGCAAAAAAAGGTGGAGCAAATTGAGTAATAATCTCACCAGCATATTTGAAAAAGAAGGATGACAGAATTCCTTGCGCTGCATTGTTAACAATTAGAAGCATGGTTGCCTTCGAATGCCCCTGAAAAATATCCAAACTACCAGGACCTGAAAAATTCAGAAGAAACGTTACAGAGGCCGAAGGAATATTGTCCGACAAAGGCCTTACTCTGAAGTAAAATCATTTTTTTGATTGGTAGACTGAAGTAGGATCATCTTGATCAATGATCTCATATGTTGCCACTTCAATTACCTCTATGGAGAAACTTTTCAAATCAAGGACAGAACTTTTGCACAGGGTACAAGCATACACATCTATTTCATCATGAGGGTTCCCTATAACCACTCCAGTCTTATCAGAGAAGATACAAAATACAACGGGTTGCTTCCCAAACTATAAAACATTTGTATTTTACAATTAGGAGATATGATTTTTGATAAGCTTTCAACCACTATCACGTTACAGGAACACGATTTACACTACGAGGGAGCAGTGATGTCATTTGCAATTTTGCAGGTTTTCTCCTGGTGGTACATTCTAATACAGGCAGGTGTAATAGTGTGGCATTTATAACTATAACAGTTAACTTGAAGATATTTCATGAAAGCAAGAATCTAAGAACTATAATGGTATTAAGATAGTAAATTAACAATGTCATTCTTTTGACAAAACGGTGAAATCTGTAAAGTCCAGTGCAGGTTTATTTAGTCAATTATTATTTGCCTTGTCAAGTACCAAATTGTGATTTATAGGAAAACCCTCAGAGTCAACCCATTACCTTTAAATACAGCAATCCCAAGAATAGCTAGAAAGTTGAATATAGCACCATATCCGTACAGAAATAAGTTCTGCAAATTAAACAGTAACATGTCAGATGGTTCAGGAAGAGAGTACTGATAGAAGTCACACCCAATCGCCCGCTCTCTATGAATGGAGAAATTAGCATCATCTCTGTTGCTAGAGAGATAAGATCTGACATGCATCAACTAAAGTTCTACAACTGGACAAGTGATGCTGCTCTAGGAAAAGATCCTAGTACAAGTCGGATTAGAAAACAAGGCAAGGAAAAAGCCAGCACAAACAGTGAAACTGAAAGAAAACCTTTTCTTATGCTCATCATACTAAAGAAGTATTCCACATGGAATTATAACTAAATTACAATGTTACATGTTTATCATAAGAAAGACCTGTTGTTCATATTAAATCTTAACTAATTACTCTGTTACATTTTTCTTATTCCTTTTTAGAAGGCATTCGAAATCAGAATTTACAATTGGCAAATGTTCTTGGACATTTCTTAAATGAGCTAAGTCTCCAAAGAATCAAACGTTGCAGTAAACTGGCATTGATAAGTACCTTAAGTATAGGAACATAAAAATGATACATACATTCAAAAGTAACAATTGTCCCATGAAAGAAGGTAGAGGAAAATAATGAGCCAATCTAACCACAGAACATTTTGATGATACAAAATAAGAAAAATGATAATTAGCCACGGTAAAAACTTACCTGGAGATAAATGCTAGTGTCATATTGACTCTTCAAAGCATACTCATTGAATACTGAGGCCATAGAAGGCACAGTTACCTGAATAACAGAAAAACCTTCCCTTAGCCAGTAATAAATAAACTAGTACTCTAAATGCTGTCCAGGTGTCTCCTAAGGCCTTCTCAAATAACATACAAAATAGAACCGGTAGTAGGTTGTTTAAATTACTTACAAAAATCAGTGTATAGATGTACGCAATTGTGGTGACTGGAAGAGCCAAAGAAGTGGTGCCTTCAGGAAGGGATCGAAGTTGATTAATGCTAATCCCAATTAGCAACAAAGCAAGAGCCTCCCACTGTAACATAATAAGTTCTATTATATGGGTATACAACTTCCCCTGCAAGAAGTTACACAGGATGCTTCGCTCTTTCCTGTCCCTACAATCCATATTGCACCACCATCTTATTTTACTAGTTTGAAACAACTAACCTGTATTACGGAAAATCGCCGTTTCATGATAAGTTTCAACAGCACTGCAATAACCAAAACCTGCACTTTGACAACACAGAAGAAAATACTAAAGAAAAGCACTACCATAGCATAATATCCAAGAAAGTATTCTGAAAGATATCCTTCGTGCTGGTATATAATAGTGAAATCGAAAAACTCATCAACTGATATGTAAAGTCTCAGGCATCGAAAAGAAATAATCGCCTTTGTTTATAAGGTAAACTTCATCAATAAAGTACCAAGAAGGTTCTAAAAGCATACAAACTACAATGCAACTGCAACTGCTACATTCGCAAAGCTTTATAAAATTCATGTACTGATCTAAGTCTTCTGTCATACTTCCCTAGACCACAAGTAAAGATTAAGACGGCAACTATTCTTAACACTAGCTAAATGGTTCTTCCAATTCTCAAAACATCTCTTACTCCTTTCCAACCAAATGGTCAAGATTGAACATTGAAGAATTTGGATCTTATCCACCCAAATAAAATTATCTGATTAACAGCAGTTTCAGGCTAATAACTTAGGGGTCATTTGGTTCATGGAAAAGTTACCCACCAATTATAATCATACAATGATATAACATATTTAATTGTTGCTCTTTTGGTTTATTGTATCAAACTATGGAGGTGAAACACATTGTCTATTGCTAAAACATGTGTGTAGTTTAAGTTGGACAAAGATTTGTTCCAGTAATATCCTTGGACTATATTACATCACTTTGTTCAATCTAATACGAGTATTAATTTATCACAATTTGTGATTAATATAATTAGACTAATATAACTAACAGACATTTATCATTGTAACTGTTTTTAATATCTCAGCTAAAAGATACTTCTAAGGTAAAAGTTAAAATGAGATATACAAAAATACGAGACAAATAATTAATCCTGCATTATTTTTTTTTTGGAAATTTACTTAAACCACTTTCTTATAATTTTAAACGAACATCATTGCGAACAAACGAAAGAGTGTTAACGAAAAAATAACACTCCCTCCAACCATATTTATGAGGCACACTTTCCTTCTCAGTGTATCCCAAAAAAAGAATGTTACCTTTCTATGGTTAAGAAGAATTTAACTTTAAAATTCCTACCCTCTCCAGACCCCACTTTGTGTGAGACTCCACCAGATATGTTGTTTTACCCATAATGAAATGGTTTATAGTTTAGACCACAAATTTCAAAAGTCTTTCTATCATTCTTAAACTTTGTGCCTAGTCAAATGATGTCCCATAAATTGTGACCGAGGGAATAGTAAAAAGAGCCTATTTTTATTCAATTTTCTGTACTGTTAACACATGCATTGCTAGTACACGTATTGGTATTCCATACTAAGTTGGTGAAATAGCACGGAAATTTCCACAACTAATGCTGATATTATTAATACAGAAAAAAAAGATGACAACGGAATACCTGTCTATTGATACTAAAATTAACCTGAATCATTCTTGAAGCGACTTATTAATGTGGAAAAAACAAAATGTAGTAGATGATGCAAAAGAAAGAAGAGGAACCAGAGTCAATAAAGCAATCGAAGAATTCGGCAGAAAATCAGCAAAAACAATCAGATGATATATTGTAGTAGTGGTCAAATATAGCAGTTACCTTCAGATTGCTTAGCATCTTCACTGTTGCTGGGTTGAAATATAACTGTACAAAAATATTTGAGGGAAAATGTGAGAAAAAGAACCGCGGTAAAAGAAAATCCAGAGTGTATCGTCTGACAGCTAGCAAGCTGTGACTTAAAGATTATATTGGACAGTGAAAAGATCTTAATAGTAGTAGAACATCCAATAACATATGTATACATGACTCAGTAGATTCAAAGCCAAACATGACCCAAATTTGATGGAGGTGTCTCACTAACTGTTAAAGCGAATGGGGACATATAGAAAAGGACCCATAAACCAATATAGAGTTATGAAAGAGTCAAGCCATCACTTGTCTCCTACAACACCATGACATGGCATGTCTACCCATGCCAGACCTTCATCCAGGGGCATGTAACAAGGTAATTGGTTATTCAGAAGCCTCCCTTCTTTAGAATTTTTAGTTCGTGCTAAGGACAACGGGACAGCCAGCAGGAGATATTGTGTCAACTGACGCCAGACATAGAAGTTTGTTATTAGCTATAAACAAAATAATAATCTCTAAGGAATCATCGCTCTATGTACTAAAGCAGCATTCAGATTTCTTATTTTGAGGTATAAATCCAACTGCCTAGCTCAGAAATCAATATGTAACCTTCAAAACTAGTACTGGATATATCCCAACTTTGAGACAGACAGGTAAAGTTTGACAGTATCTTATCTCATGGAAGACCAGTAATTCTCTATATATACCATGGATGCGACTAGACATATTCCAACTTTATGCTATGTACAGTACAAGTAAAAATGCAGAGCCAAAATGTACGATGCTGGATGAAATAACAAAACTACAGAAATTGTCACTCAGAGAACTGACAAGCACAGAAAAGCTCAACAAATAGTACCTGCATTATGAACTTTAGGTAGTTATTTATGGCATAGAGCAGTGCTGGTACAGCAAGAAGCACATTGTTTCTTGCAGCCTGAAGAAAATAAAAAATGGTCATGTAAAATTATCAAGTAATAGCAAGCCTGTTAAATGACTTCGCAGCATGTTTACACAACAGTACAATGGAAACTAACTAAACAATGCATGTCAAGACTGTAAGATTTCAGTCACACAAAACAGCTATCAAGTAGTCTACATAGAATCTGAAATCTATACAAAGACTGACAACATCAATTCTCTAAGAAGCTGAAATAGATTGGTAAGGACAAAAAAGTTAACCAGGAAACAGATAAGAATTAGTCAATTTTAAAATGGAACTGACGGCACAACAAAGAAAAGTGGAAGCTCTTATGCAGTCAACAATCTACAAGGTATCAGAAGTCTTTGAATCTTTTTTGGTAAGTCAAAATATTCATAACTAGACACCAAGCAGGTGTCAAAGGTATATATCAATTGTTTCTATGACTCAGCCGGAGCTATTTACTGACATTTATCAACTTGGCAACCACATACACAACTGTGGAAGGCAACAACTGGAGCTCCATCTTTTCTTTTGCTGAGTGGCAACAACTGGAGCTCTTTCAATAAATATGCTACACTTTTCCTTTTTTTTTTTTTTTCCTTCCTCACCCCTCATTGACTCAGTCTTGTTGTTTATGGACCTTAGGTCGCATTAGAAGCTTAAGAAGAGGAAAACCAGTTGTTTGCAAGCATCAATTAGTCACTTAAATGATGTTTCCATTTCACATCAGATGAACTGACAATTGAAAGAAAAGGAGCAAAGATAGGTAAATAGGTTGAAGCTTTCTTTTCCAGCCAAGTGCAAACTTGAATTGTCTATACGGAGAAGACAAAACTCATCTACAACAAAACTTGGCAGCTTGGCCATACGTAGAAATATGAAGAGGGTCCAACTTCCATGCTTGGTCCACGAAAACTCAGGTATGACAAAACTTGCAGCTCCACACTATGTAGAAATATGAGAAGGTTCTAACTTCCAAATTCGGGTCAAATTATATCAATGTTCAGCATGTCTTTTGCATTTTACCTGCACAAATGTGGATATTGAAAGAAGTGGCTTTTCTCCAACCTTTTGATGCCTGGCCTGCAGAAACAATCCAACAAGAAACATGAATTGAGCTATCGAAAAGAAAATTATAGGAGTAAAACCAAAAACATAAAAATAGAGTACCTGGATTAAAAGCATTATTATTGCAAAGACGACTTTTGTCGCCTCTGTCAAGAAGTTGACACTTACGGGACTAAACTTGAATTTTCCATCCACTTTCGACATAAATACTAAAACAGGCTGAAACGGAAAATAAAATGCTTGGTCAGACATGTCTTTCTCATTTTTAAGCAGCAAATTTAAATGCTTTGCTGATAGACGCAACTGGCAAAAGATATGTGTGACAGCTATAATTAACAATATTCAATAGAAAGCAGAAAATTTTAACAAGAACCAAAACAAATGGTGATTGATAGGGAAAGAGCACAATCCACACGACATCAAGAAGCTTAGTAAGTATGTACACTTTACAGGTAGGATATTATCATTTTCATGCTAAAATTAAGAACATCTCTTATGAGTACTGAGAAGAAGACAAGTAAACAGTTAGAACATCCGAAAAGGACCGCTACCTGTAAACCAACCAACATACAATCTCCTACAACCAATAGGACATTAAGGGCACGTTGCTTTGATGAAATCTTGCTTCTGTGTTGATCATATGCCCTTGAAATAGTTTTTACAGTTGGAGAAACCAGCTTGGAATGACAGACAGCGCATTCTGCCATACCGTTCTTCATCAGCCAACTGCTTAGTATTTCAGCTCTAGAGAAAATTCACCTAAATGCTAGAAACATGGTGAGTACAGCCATCTATTAGAACAAAAAAATGAAAGGGAAAACAAGTAAACAAACAATTTTTTATTTTTTTTTGATGAAGTAAGAGGAACAAATAGACAAACAAAGTAAGGTGACAGAGAAGAGAAAGTTCTGGTAGTGTACTTGTCAAATATAATTTAAGTATCAGAATTATATAATCTCAATTCAAGACTATTTCATATAGCATTTAATGCCACACTATAATAATCAGTTCAAACAGCTTAAGCACATAAAGTGAGATACACGGACAGGTCACGCAGATCCTACATTTTCTCAACCTTGTTATGTAACTACCCTATCTGCTGCATAGCATAGACATATATTGCATGTACCACTCATTCATTCCCTAGACATACCCATGTCAAATGGGTGTAACATGGGTATGGGAGTTAATGCACAGCCAACATGACGTATCAGTAATATTATTCACACACCTATTATGTATAGGTACTCAAAAATGAAACATTAGTATGATGAAGGCTGTCTAACCAATCCATCACAACACCATGTGCATACATATATAAAAGGCAGTGCTGAATAAGTAACTTACTTGTTCTTTTTTCAATGTCTTACAGCAGGTGCAGTTATTAAGCAGTATAAAATCGTCACTTCACCTCTCTCCCTAAAATTTTAAAAAAAACCCAGAGATGATCGAAATGCAAAATTCCTAAAGCACAGATGTCAGTATGAAACCAATAAAAAGTCAAATCTTTGGGGATGACAAGTTGATAACAAGTAATCTATGTTGAATTGGACCCATCGATAACAAATTGTAACATCAAATAGATCTACATCTCAATCTTATTTTAACAGAATTAACATAAATAAAAATAAGAAAAAGAACTGACCCCTGTGAGACAATTGTGAATTAATGTATGTTGGCGGGAAAATGGAGATTCCAGCCAGATCCAGACCGACGGACCGAGCTGAGCTGAGACAGCTAACTAACAACTAGTAGGTAGTAGTACAACTCGGAATTAATGGAGATTTACCAAAATCCAATTCTCTTTCTCTTTCTCTTTCTCTTTCTCTTTCTCTTGCTTTGTTTTAAGATGCGGGCGGGGAATATGCAGATCCACGGAGGGGAGGGACTAGGGAGGGAGGACGGAAAGGGCTAATTTTATTTACTTTACTTTGTTTTTAATAATAATATTAATAATAATAAAGGGAGTTACATTCATTCGCTGTTTGTTTAAGTTTTCTCTTTCACTTTGCTTCCATACTAAAACATGGGAAACAGGTGTGAAGTTCCTTTCACAGAGAGTAGTAGTACGCCTTTCACATAAAATAGGACAAACCTCTTATGTATATGATAGACCAAAACAAAATATAACATGAATAACAAAAAGTGTTATCACAGAGTGAAATTCATTTTCAAATCCAACTCAAGCAAACATTCAATCCTGTCATTGCTTTTAAGGGGAATTCATTAATCAAATTCTCCTAAAAAAAAATACTAGTATAAAACGGCAAATAAGATAGTATTGAAATACTCAAAGCCGTCACTCATGTGAGTTGCAATTGTCATAAGTAGTTAATCTCAAATAAGCAACTCTTATAGCAAAAAAGCAAAGAAAAGATGTTCAAATAAAATAACTATCTCTATCTTCCAAATTTTGTACTTTGCTAAACTCAGTAACTCAAAGTATCCTTATACAATAACAATGTGTCTTATCAACATATAAAATCATACTTAGAGGAAAATGATGATCATGAATTATAATTTTTAATGTCAAATGAATCTTGTAAAAGACCAATGTGTTTACACTATGGAGATAATCAAGTACGGCCATGTAGCAATCTGCTATTGAAGGTTTCTTGATTAAAATGGATCCACATTAACCCAAGCCTCTTCAATATCTACTTTGGAAAAGGTGAATTGGGCCAAAATACGTAACTAGCTCTATTGGGCAAACTTAATAAGGCCCATTGTGGTTGGACTAGCCCATTTCTCTATTAGATTTCTTTCTTCCACACTTTTGGTAAAGAGAAAAAGAAAGGAAAGAGAAAAGTTGGATCCACAATCTTTTAGTACTACTGTCTATGTGCAGAATCCAAACTTTTACCTTTTCATTCTGCACTATTAATATGTCCACTCCATCTCAAAAAAGGATTGAATAAATGAAAATAATAAAACAATTAGTTAAATCGAAAAAAAGCTAACTAGATTCTATTATTTTAAATAAACTTATCAATTGGCAAATAAATTAACTCATTCATGTTGAACAGATTACCAAAAGAACTAAGGTTGCCCTGCTTCTCCACATGGATGATATATAGTATAGTGTGCCTTTTCCGTGATTGAAGAAAATAATTTTAGTATAAATAGTTTCAAAAAAGAACGGTTGATCAGAAGGATCAAAAATAATTTTAGTATAAATAGTTTAAAAAAAGAACGGTTGATCAGAAGGATCAACAAGCTATTACTATAGCTCAAGATATATACTAATAATTCATGCGAATATGCATGTAAATAGTTTTGATGACAATGATGAGATAGGTTTTGGATTTTGTATTATTTTCTAGACCAGTCCTGCACCCCATTTCAAGCAAATGAAAGTGACTTGTATTATATCTGCATGTTTTCCTCCTTCAGTTTGTCAATTATTTGGATGTACTTAATCCTTCTTAATTTCTCAAAAGTATATTTTCATAATCATTTCTAGCTTACTGAATATACTTAACTTTTCGATTGTGAACATTTTTACTTCGAAAAATAAATTATTTAAGTTAAAGAACTCTTCTTTTTTTTTCTTTCAAAATGAACAATTTTGGCTGGAGAGCTGATTAAAGTGGCTAATTGAGGTTTATTCTACTAGTACTAATTAACTGCCCGGTATTAGGAAGGGGACGTGTGAAACCTTTTCTAAATCAGAAGCCAAATGTGTTTGTTTTAACCGCTTTTTCAAAATTCAAATATAGTTTCTGCAAAATTAAATAAAGCAAAAGTTGATTTTGAAAAAGAAATTACTACTTATAAAAAACTATTCTTCGAAATCTTAATATTAAAAACTAATTATAAACACGACTTTCTTGCAATAAAATTAAATCAAATGATATTGACAGTTTTGTCGAGAATATGAAATAATTAATTAATCTAACCCCTTGTTCTAGAAGCTAAATATGTAACATTAGTTGGGAGGTCCTTGTCACTTTTATGCTAAAAATTAGGATGATAATTTATCAAATTAGAGGGTGCTTAATTTGGTTGTTTCTCATTAGTAAATTTCATGCCAATATAACAAGGACTTATTAGATCCACTTTTGACTTATTAGATCCACTTTCTTTTTTCTTTCTAAACTAGTTAAGTTTAATATCCGTCTACTTTTATTTATTCATCATACTAAAAGTAGATGGTCACTTTGGAAAATTAAGAAATAATTATCACTTAGTTCCTAAATTACCCTTATTATTAACTATAATCATTTTTCAATGTATTTTTAAAAATATTAAATTTATTATATTCAAAAGTTGATATATAGTAAAATTGTCATTACATTTGTTTATTAAGAGGTGTGTCAAGTCAATAGTGGACAAATAAAAATGGACAAAGAAAGTACTACCTAATTAAGAGGGAAAAATGTAGGACACTGCTAAACCAATTCAAGACACAAGAGGCCCTTATGTAAGCGATTAATTAATTGTGGAGTCCATCCCCATGTGGTAAAATTTATGTGCAAGTTTTACTTGGCTATGATTAATTTTCTTGGAGTCAAAATTTGGCAAAATGCTTGGCTAGGATTAATTTTCTTGGAACAAAAGTTTGGCAAAATTGAGGAGGAAATTAAAAGTGCTACTATAGCATTTTTGGTGGCCAAATAGTTTCTCCTATAAAAGGAGGACCTCATTCACTTCTTTCATCACACCAAAACAAAGAGAGAAGAGAAAGAAGAGTGAGGCGTCACAGAGAGTTTAGTCTGTGAGAAAAAATAGAGAGTGTGAGCGATATTGTAGTGAGGCAGAAAAATCAAAAGAGGGTCATTTCTTTTAAGTGTGTAGTGGTCTTTGAAGTATTTTACTCAGACCTACAAGTGCAAAATTCCTTGCTATAGTGATATCAGTTGCTCCTCTCGGCCCGTGGTTTTTCCCTTGAAGAATTTCCACGTAAAAATCTTGGTGTCATTATCGTTCTTTTTATTCTTGTTGATTAACCGTATTATTATTGTGTTCCACATTTATTGCTTATATTACCGCAAATATTATTTATATGGCGGGGTTTATCCCCAACAACTGGTATCAAAGCATAGGTTTTGCTTAATTATGGAAATAATTTTTTGCGGTTGGTCATACTATACTCGGTAAAAAAAAATATATCCAAAGTAAAGTACGAGATAGAAAAATTCAATGGTGATAGCGGTTTCTCAACATGGCAGAGAAGGATGAGGGATCTGCTCATCCAACAAGGATTACACAAGGCACTAAGTGACAAATCCAAAAAGCCCGAATTCATGAAAATAGAGGATTGAGAAAAATGGATGAAAAGGCTGGTAGTGCAATCAGGTTGCACTTAACAGATGATGTGGTCAATAACATCATCGATGAAGATAGCGCATGTGATATTTGGACAAAATTAGAAAATCTCTACATGTCCAAAATGCTGACAAATAAATTGTACCTAAAGAAACAGTTGTACACCCTACATATGGGTGAAGGTACGAATTTTTTGTTACATTTAAATGTGCCCAATGGACTAATCACGCAGTTAGCTAACCTCGGGGTAAAGATCGAGGAGGAAGATAATGTTATTGTGCTCTTGAACTTGTTGTCATCTTCTCACGATACTTTGGCAACAACCATCTTGCATGGTAATGACTCTATTGAGCTGAAAGATGTCACGTCAGCTCTTCTACTTAATGAGAAGATGAGAAAGAAGCCTGAAAATCATGGTCAGGCTCTCATCTCAGAAAGTAGAGGCAGGAGTCACCAAAGTAGTTTAAGTAACTATGGCAGATTCGGAGGTCGTGGAAAGTCCAAGGTTCAATCTAAATCAAGAGCCAGAAATTACTACAATTGCGATCAATTAGGTCACTTCAAAAGAGATTGTCCAATTCCAAAAAAGGGCAAAGATGAAAGTAGTGGCCGGAAGAATGACGACAACACAACTGCCACGGTGCAAAACAATAATAATGTTGTTCTCTTCATAAATGAATAAGAAGAGTGCATGCACTTGGCAGGGACAGAGTCGGAATGGGTGGTTGACATAGCAGCATCTTACCATGCTACACCGGTAAGGGATCTTTTCTTCAAGTATGTAGCAGGTGATTTCGGCACTGTGAAAATGGGTATCACAAGTTATTCAAAGAGCGTGGGGATCGGAGACATTAGTATCAAGACTAATGTCGGATGCACATTAGCTCTAAAAGACGTGCGCTATGTACCTGATTTACGATTGAACTTGATCTCAAAAATTGCTTTAGACCGAGATGGGTACGAGAACTATTTTGCAAATAAAAAATGGAGACTCACCAAGGGAGCATTGGTGATTGCAAAAAGAGTTACTCATGGCACGTTGTATAGGAAAAATGCAGAAATATGTCGAGGTGAATTGAATACGACTCGAGAAGTGATTTCTGCTGATTTGTGGCACAAAAGAATTCATATCAGCGAAAAAGGATTGCAGATTCTTGCTAAGAAATCACTTATTTTTTTTTTCTAAAGGTACGACGGCAAAACCGTTTGACTACTGCTTGTTTGTTAAGTAGCATAGAGTCTCATTTCAGACATCATCTGAAAGAAGGTTGAATATACTTGATTTGGTATATTCGGATATTTGTGATCCAATAGATGTAAAATCGATGGGCGGTAACAAATAGTTTGTTACTTTTATTAATGATGCTTCACGGAAATTGTGGGTTTATATCTTGAAAACCAAAGATCGGTGTTTCAAGTATTCCAGAAGTTTCATGCTCTGGGGGAAAGGAAGACGGGTCGAAAGCTAAAACGTTTCCGTACTGATAATGGAGGCGAGTACACTTCAAGAAAATCTGAAGAGTACTGTTCACGTCATGGGATCAGACATGAGAAGACAGTTCCTGAAACCCCACAACACAATGGTGTAGCTGAAAGGATGAATCACACCATTGTTGAGAAGGTGAGAAACATGCTCAGAATGGCTAAACTGCCTAAGTCATTCTAGAGTGAAGCAGTTCAGATGGCTTGTTACTTGATCAATCGTAGTCCATCAGTTCCATTAGAGTTTGACATTCCAGAGAGAGTTTGGACCAATAAAGAGGTGTCCTACTCACATTTGAAGGTGTTCAATTGCAGAGCTTTTACACATGTACCGAAGGAGCAGAGAACAAAGTTGGGTGATAAATCGGTTCCCTGCATATTCATCGTATATGGAGATGAAGAGTTCAGGTATAGACTGTGGGATCTTATAAAGAAGAAGGTCATCAAAAGCAGAGATGTAGTCTTCCGAGAAAGTGAAGTCGAAATTGTTGATGATCTGTCAGAGAAGGTCAAGAAACAAAATGGTGTAGTCCCTAACCTGATTATCATTCCTCCAACTTCTAACCATCCCACAAGTGCAGAAAGTACAATCGACGAGGTTGTCGAGCAGGGGGAGCAACCTAATGAGATAGTCGAACAAGGGGAGCAACTTAGTGATCATACCGAGCAAGTGGACTACCCTACTCAGGAAGAAGAAAAATCTCAACCTTTGATGAGATCGGAAAGGCAAAGGGTAGACTCATCCAAGTACCCTTCCTTAGAGTATGTCCTCGTCAATGATGAGGGGGAGCCAGAAAGTCTTTAGGAGGTGTTGTCCCATCCAGAAAAGAATCAGTGGATTAAATCCATGCAAGAAGAGATGAAATCTCTATAGAAAAATGACATGTACAAGTTGGTTGAACTTACAAAAAGTAAAAGACCGCTTAAAGGCAAGTGGGTCTTTAAACTCAAGAAAGATGGAAATGAAAAGCTGGTAAGATACAAAGTTCGATTGGTGTTAAAAGGCTTTGAACAAGCTGTCATGATCCAATATTTGAGTCATGATGGCGCCTACCGAAACCCACCAATAGGCAACCCAAAACCTTAGCCCGGAGCGACGAGTGACGAGCTAACAGGCGGAATCTCAGAAGAACAGAGATGAGGTGGAAGTAACCATACTAATAAACATGCTAGAAATATAAAAACAGAATCAAAATATATATATATATATATATATATATATATATACCAAGACTGAGAAGGAAGAGGACAATATATAAAGTCAAGAACCCCTCTCAAGACCTAGTGAGGTCGGTGCAAGAGCCACTACTAGACATATCCAAAGTATACTGCAAAAGAATTTTTGACAATAATTTTATCATATTGTTGTTGTATATGGATGACATGTTAATCGTTGGACAGGATAAGGAGTTGATTGTCCAATTGAAGAGAGACTTGTCTAAGTCATTTGATATGAAGGAATTGGGCCCAGTACAATAAATTTTGGGGATGAAGATTGTTTGAGAGCGAACAAGCAGAAAGTTGTGGCTATCTCAGGAGAAGTACATTGAACGTGTACTCGAACGCTTCAACATGAAAAGTGCTAACGCTATTAGCACACCTCTTGCTGGTTATCTAAAATCAAGTAAGAAAACATGTCCTACAACAAAGAAGGAGAAAGGGAATATGGATAAAATTCCTTATTCTTCAACATTCGGGAGTTTGATGTATACAATGGTGTGTACCAGACTAGATATTGCTCATGCGGTTGGTGTTGTTATTAGGTTCCTTGAAAATCCTAGAAAAAAACACTGGGAAGCAGTCAAGTAGATACTCAGGTACCTGAGTGGTACCACAGGAGACTGTTTGTGTTTTGAAGGATCTGATCCAATCTTGAAGGGCTCTATAGATGCTGATATGGCGGGTGACCTTGATAGCAGAAAATCCACTACTGGATATTTGTTTACATTTTCAGAGGGAGCTATATCATGACAGTCAAAGTTGCAGAAGTGTGTCGCACTCTCTACAACTGAAGCAGAGTATACTAAAGCTACTGAAGTTGGCAAAGAGATGATATGATTGAAACGATTTCTTCAAGAACTTGGATTGCAGCAAAAAGAATATATAGTCTATTATGACAGTCAAAGTGCAATAGATTTGAGTAAAAACACCATGTGTCATGCATGGACAAAGTATATCGATGTGAGATATCACTGGATTCGGGAAAAGATAAAGGACGGATCTATGTTGGTCAAGAAGATTCCTACAAGTGAAAATCCTTCTGATATGTGACCAGGGTGGTATGAAGAGACAAGTTCGAGCTGTGCAAGAAACTTGTCAGCATGCAGTCAAAATAGAAGTTCGATGTTATCTCCTTCCGGTGAATGGGTCTGGAGGGGGAAATTGTGGGGTTCATCCCCATGTGGTAAATCTCATGTGCAATTTTTACTTGGCTATGATTAATTTTCTTGGAGTCAAAGTTTGGCAAAATGCTTGGTTAGGATTAAATTCCTTGGAGCCAAAGTTTGGCAAAATACTTAGCTAGGATTAATTTTCTTGGAGCCAAAGTTTGACAAAATTGTGGAGGAAATTAAAAGTGCTGCTATAGCATTCTTGGTGGCCAAGTAGTTTCTCCTATAAAAGGAGGACTTCATTCACTTCTTTCATCACACCAAAACAAAGAGAGAAGAGAAAGAAGAGTGAGGCATCACAGAGGGTTTAGTCTATGAGAAAAAATAGAGTGTGAGCGATATTGTAGTGAGGTAAGAAAATCAAAAGAGGATTATTTCTTTTGAGTGTGTAGTGGTCTTTGGAGTATTTTACTCAGACCTACAAGTGTAAAATTCTTTGTTATAGTGATATCAGTTGCTCCTCTCGGCCCGTAGTTTTTTTCTTGAAGGGTTTCCACGTAAAAATCTTGGTGTCATTCTTTTTATTCTTGTTAATTAACCGTATTATTATTGTGTTCCGCATTTATTGCTTATATTACCGCAAATATTATTTCTGTGACAGGTTTATCCCAACAGTAGTTACATCTTTTGTCTGATCTGATATTTCTAATCTCATCTAATTTTCATGTTCGTATTTCTATCTTAACACTAGCAGTCTATGACAACGATATCTAATATTCACATAACAGTGCTGATCGAACAGTCATTTTATGAAACTTGCCTTTGCTTCCACTTGTATATTTTTAACTTTTTGATTGACTCTCTCATTTAGTTTAATCATCAACCTATTCTACCTATACTGAATATTATCAGCTGAAAATTGACATGCATCTATGGGAAATTGCTCAAATTTTAGTCTCTGTGTTACAGTATTTATCGAGTAAACTAGCTAGCTAACTTTCTGTTCACTTGTACGTTTCTTGTTAGAAAAGATCGATCATGGTGACTAGATCTCTTTATCAATATTCAATTGTTACTATGTTGATCTTAATTTATTCCCTATCAATACGTAATTTTTACTTGGCAATTTATGTTTAAAGGAAAATATATAGTAGTTAGTATATCATAACATGAAAAACGTCTCTCCCTTTTTCAGTGTTCTTTTAAATTGAAAATGAAGGTAGGGTTGATTTTTTATTAGTTAATCAATTCACTACGCATCTTTTAATTGTATGATCAGTAGTTGTGAAATTTTAATTTTCAGAACAATAAGGGAAAAGCCAATCTCTGGTCCAAATTTTATGATACCCAGCTAATTGGTGATCTTTTAAGAACTTCACATTGTAATTAATTAGTCCCAACTAATTTCTTTCTTTTTTCTCGAGTAGTATAGTATATATAAAAGAAAAAGAAGACATGTACACGGGATAAGCACTATATATTTTCTTAGTAGTTTGGAGAAAGAAAATATAAGTAGTAATTAATTGTCTGTAAAAATAAGTCAGCTTGCATCACATTTAGTTAATTACACGTTGAGTATTACGTTTTAACTACCGATTGATGGAGTAGAAAGGAGGAGAAAAATTCAAAAAGAAACTACTTTAAAATCAATAATTGGCAATAAACAATATTGATGACAAGGACAAGAAGAATAGTAAGATTAAGGGTGTGTCGGTATGAAACAAAATATTTTTCATGGAAAATATTTTCCTAGAAAATGTTTTTTTGGAAAACAAATTGATTTCCAACTTATTTTCTAGTGTTTGGTAAGTGAACCAAAAAAAAAAAGTTACCTCGTCTGCATTTATATGCAATCTAGCAAAAAACTACAGAGGTGGGAGGGGTGTGGTGTGGTGTCTCGAGGGTGGGGAGGTGGCAAGGGGTAGGGGTAGGGGTTGAGTGGGAGGATACAATAAATATAGAATGTCACTTATATATAGAACTTGTCTTCCCCATTCCATTAAAGAAGTTATTTTCCTCATTTTAAGGAACTTATTTTCCTGGAATAAATATTTTCCTCCATACCAAACACACCTTAATTCAAAGTTTTTAAAATATATTTCTACACATGCATATTAAAATAAAAACGTTTTTATTTGTATCGTTATTTCTAAATTGGACACAGTCGAATCTCATTGAATTCAAACAAGCTAAGGTACAGGTAGTCTAAAAGTTTAAGCAGAATTAACTTCTTATTGAAGATCCAATTTACTGCAAATTGTAATTTTCCTTTCCTTAAAAGAGGAAAAAAAAAGTTACATGAATTAAAACATTTTATAATTAAATAACAATTGTGGTTAGTCATTTAGATGCAGTGACTAATATATATATATATATATATATATGGATCTTGCTAAATGTAGTATGTTAACATCCTCCCTATTTTTTAAATTTTTTAAAAAGCCCTTACTATTTTTGCGAACTAACTAAAATCAGGGCCCTTTCGTCTTTTCAATCCCAAAACCACCCAATTCATTTTCCACTTTCCTGCGTCACCCCAAAACACCTTCTCTCTTCTTGCAATTTGATAATGGAGATGCTGGAATACGTTAGCAGTTAGTTCCAAATTTTAAATAGAAAAAAACTGTTATGATCCTATTGCAAGGTATGAGACTTGAGTCCCACATCGATTAAATGGGGAGTTGATGTGTGGCTTATATAGCTTGGGTTTTTCCACCTTAATAGCTAGTTTTTGGGGTATGGTTCTCCTAAGGTTGTAACAATAGTATCAAAGCCACTCATCACCCTCCGTGCTCATTATGACTCAAAAAGGGCTACCTAGGAAAGAGCTATCTACACAAGTAGAGTGAAAGCTACCCAGAGTGAAGTCGTCGAGGACGACGAATACAAAGCGTGGTGGTGGTTTGTTATGATTCTATTGCAAGGTATGAGACTTGAGTCCCACATTAGTTAAATGGGGAGCTGATGTGGGGCTTGTATAGCCTTGAGCTCTCCCACCTTAATAGCTAGCTTTTGGGGTATGATTCTCCTGCTGTTATATAAAAAACAGTGAGAAATTAGGTAATCCTGGCTAACTATTTCTTCTCTACTTCCTTTAATTTGACAAACTAGAATTTCGAACATCCCTAAACAGTACTACTTTCGAACACCCATAATAACCCACCAGCGACAACTCTTTTTTGTTTTACATATCATTTTAGTTCTGTGTTATCTAAAATCTAGCAACAGGGAGATCTGAATATTGAGATTTAGGACATATAAATGAAATACACACGAAGAAATTGACAGATAGAATGAGAAAAAGGGTAGTTAAATGAAGCTCGAATGGATAAATTTGTATTTGAAATGGAGAAATTGCAGAGAAGGAAGGTGTTTTGGGGTGATACGGAGAAGAGGAAAATGAAATTGGGGGATATTGGGGTTGAAATGACAAAAAAGTCACTAGTTTTAATTGATTGGATAAAAATAGTAAGAACTTTTTGGGAAAATAAAAAATGGGAAGGATGCTAACATACCAGCTTCATGTAGTATGTTAGCAAGACCCATATATATATATATATATGAGTCTGTTACGTAGTAGTGGATGAACGCTAATATATAGGACTAGTAGTAGTGGATTATAAGCTTAATTTCCCCCTTGGTGGTCCCATCCGTAGGATACATTCGTTCATGAGCTTAATTAATTAGGAAAACTACAATACAACATGATTGCAGGCCGCAGTACTTTAATTTTCTAGGTCATTTGATAATTATAATAATCCTACATGCAGTACTATTCTCTTTAGGTTGGTGAAACAGAAGCATACATGCATGTCAATTTCCAATAAAAACGTTTTTGTGGGAGATCAATTAGCTAGCTTGATAGCAGTCAAGTCATATGATTGTTATAATTATACATCTACAGCTTAATGGTCCAATCAAAAGGCAAAGTTAAAGGATTAAAACAAGAAAAAGAAAAAGGAGTACGTACCTATTAATCTTTTGACTAATATAATTAATTAAGGCCACTTGGAAACAAGGCGATAGGAAGAGTGTTAGGTGATAACTGAAAGCTGATGGCTTCCATCCATATGTATCTCTTGTTCTCTCTCTCTCCCCCTTTCTCTCTCTTTCTCTCTCTCTCTTTTTTTTTTGGCAATTTGGTGTAGAATTAATCATCTTATTATGTTATTTTAATAGAGGGTAATTAATATATAGTTTAATCATCTAATTAATTTTCACACGGGAAAATTCGCCGGGAAGCCTTCTAGTATGCAATGAGAATCTGTTTCCATAATGTGTTTTTCGAGTGAGCTGGTTTGGCGAAAATAGCATGGAAAAATTATGTTTTATAACATAAATTTTTCATTGATTTGCAGTGGAAAAAATTTATATTTATAGCAGTGGCAGAAATTAAATGTTCAATGCATACTTCCTCCGTTTTGTATTAGTTGGCCTTCTTTCTAAAAATATTTATTTCAATTTAGTTGTTGAATGGTGCATAAAAATGATCTCAATTCTCAAAACCAAAATTAAATGATTATTACTAGTTTCAATTATAAATATTCAATGTTCTAGACGTAATTCATGGGATGGAGTCATATGTACTAGGGGTGCCAAATGGGCGGGTTGGGCTGAAATTGAAATTATTAAAATGGGCTGAATTAAAAATTGACCAACTCAAATTTACTTTGGGTTCAAATGGATTGGGTTCAAATGGGCTTAAAATTGGGTTGGGTCTTGACCCACTTAATCTAAAGAAATTAGGGATAATTACATGGCTTAACAAACATAAGCTCCTAATTATCCTATTTAGTCTAGTTTTAATTAATTACAATCTATAGCTTATCTTGCCAATTAAATACAATTCATTTCTCCTTTATTTTCTCTCTTTCTCTATCTTGTATTTTTCTTTTCCAGTTTTTTTTCTTTTCGTTTTTTCTTTCTTTTTTCTTTTTTGTTTTTTTCTTTTCGTTTTTTCTTTCTTTTTCGTTTCTTTTTTTTCATCTTTTTTTTTGTGTATAAACAGGTATCATTTGTATGCGTATGATTCAAGTTGTATAAATATTTATCATTTGATACAAATATAATACTTGTATTTGTATAAAATACAAGTGTAAACTACAAAATACAAATATAAATGTTTAATCATTGTGTTGATTATTGTTGATTATTGGACTTTAAAAGGCATACGAGGGTAAATATGTACAATATATCTTTATTTATTGATTTCTTAATGGGTGTGCCAAATCTATGTGGGTCAACTAATATGAAATGGAGTGAGTATATGAGAATACACCTAAAGTCACCACTAAAGTTATCTTGAATTTACCAGTAGACACTTAAATTTTACGGGGACCCTATGACCTTCCTGAAAAATTTGAAAGTAATATTATTACCTCTTTTTTCGTTCAACCTCAGTTTTAAGAAAATAAGTGGTTAGCATGCACCAATCTCTACTTGCCATGTGTTAAAATGTATAAATTACAAAAAAAAAAAAAAAAAGAGAGAAAAAGACAATTTTTAATAAATGAGTAATAAAAAGCTTTCCAAACCCTCGCAACCCCACTTGTCCTCTTTCCCTTATCATCTTCCCCACAAGAAAGTTGCAGAGAATTGAGAAAGAAGAGGTCATTGCCTCCAATTTTGGTGCTGTTGTAAAACTCAGCTGTCAATATTCCAAATTCACACCAACTAATACTATATGAATAGAAAAGGTAATGAAACAGACTATAGAAGTGGTGTTTTATCGCCGGAAAATGTTTTTTTTTTTCATCGGATAAAATGTTGACGAGCATTGACCATCTCCCTCTCCATTTTTTCTTTTCATTTTTTATTATCTTTTCATTATCCCCATCGGAAAAATCAAACGCCGACAATGAAACCTACTACCAGACAGTCAAAGAAACATATCTATGCGTTGGAAAATTCTTTTTGGCCGGTTAAAATGGTAGCTAACAGTGATTATCTCCCTCTTTATTTTTTTCAAGAATAAAAAGAAAAACTCTCCACATTCTTCGTTGACGGCCGGCGATAGCACTATGAAAACCACTTTCATTTCCTCATTATAAAAACTATGTACATAGATACTTGATGGGTTAAAATGAATTTCAGAATACAAATCGTTACCCATCAAATATGGTCCGACGACCAACTCGTTTTCAACTCGTCGAATATACACAAACATTTGCTAGCAAGCATCAATATGTTCTTTTAAAAAATAAAAACATAGTAGGGGTCAGGAAAGGAAAGGGGAAATGGAAGAGGAGATTACAAGGTGAGAAATCAAATCCTCACCAATAAGGTAATAATTCAAGTAGTCAACTAACTAAGCTATTAAAATTTCCCGCATCAATATATTCTTTAGGTTTTATACTGTGTATGAACTTGTTGACTTGATGCAGCTAGCATTGGATGCTAGTTACAAAGGAAAATAGAATACAAGCCTTATTTGTATTCTTACACATGCATATCAAGATCACATTTTAAAAAGCATTCCCCCTCTATCTTAATTTATATGGCATCATTCAAACTTTAAGAGTGAAATAGTTATTTTTGACCATAAATTCGGACATATAATTTTTAACTTTTTAAAAATAAAATTTACATATAATTTGAAAACTATGAAGAAAAATATTATAAATTATAATAATTATCAATTTAAAATATTTAAAAAATATTATAAAAAGATTACGAAAGACTTGATTGAATCTTAAAATTTAAAAAAAGTAACATAACTAATCAGGCAAAACTAAAACAGATGTATATGCAAGTTACTAGCACTATTATTCTTTCGTTCTGTCATTATTGACCTTGAAAAAGAATCCACCCCACCCCAGCCCCACGGCCCCCCCAAAAAAAAACAAAAAAAACTAGTCAATGTCGTGTTAAGAGACACCTCTACATGTTACTAAGCTTCTTAAATACTTTTCAGACAAGATTATTAGCTTTGGAAGTCCTTTTTCAAGCCTAGTATGAGTTGTTATAATTAAGGGAAGAAAATAAATACATCATCATGTGAGTTTGTACTAACTACTACTATCATTTTCAAATCCATAATATATAGGAAGAGAAAAATTGTGTAACCTGCACAAATATTTTCCACATGGATTAGGTCCGCGCAATTTTAATTTGTGCAAGAATAATTGTTTCCTTTTTTTTTTTCTCTCTCTTTTGTTGAAGCATTGCACTATGTGACAAAAGAATGGGGTCATGATGGAAGAAGAAAAATAAAAATAATATAACCGATAATTCTAGACCATTTTTTCTTTAATTGAGATATCAATTAGTAGGTTAATGTTAGTTGTATGAATAATAGGTTATTTTAAAAATATTACCTTCATTACACGACTTCATGCCCAGGACTTTAGCGCGGAACTTCTAATTAAGGAAGAATACCACTCCATCACAAACCTGATTGGCACTAGGATATTATTTACATGATTGAAATAGAGATTTTTCAAAGTGTTTAGCAAAAGCTCATACACGTTATAGTACTCCAAAATGTTTCTTTCTATTTTGAGAGTAAGATGTAGATTTATTGATTGTCTGTATTTTAGTTTTATTTCCCTCTTATTTTAAAATTATTGAAAAAGTCTCGACGACAAGCAAAAACAAATTACAAACAAAACAAGTAGATCATGTTTATTTATTTGTAACCATACAAGATACGTTGACGAACAACACATATAATATAATGAGACATACCTTCTACGAAGGTGATATGATCATATAATAATTGGTAAACCATGATCCCTCCATGTGATTATATTGTACTTGAAATAAACTTTATATTTATTCAAATTTCTATTAAAATCACAGAGGTGGGCAATGTGTGGTCAAGCATTATTCTAACACCCCTCTCCAAATTAAAATCAATATATTGAAGGGAAAATATCAAAAGATCGTATGAATTACATAAGCTTTAAATTTGACCATTTCTTTTGGGTACAAATGTGGATGAAAATGTCACGATTTTCTTACCTTTTTTGAATTATTGTTTCTTGAAGGACTCGTAAAACATCTACAGTAATTGTTCTTCAATTTTTCTGAAAGAAAAGTATAAATCTCTTTCATATTTCACTATTTCTTTTTCTGGAAGGAAATGGTTTTGAATTTTTGAATCTCATTTTCACTTATTTTTTAACAAAAAAAAAGGGGAAATAACATAAATCCCGACAGATTGGAGCTTAATTAAAGAAAATCCCGACATTTTATATAATTATTGAAAATCCCGATTTTGGATTTGTCGAGATACATAATTAGCTCCCGATACATCCAATGAAGATACATTCTTTCCTTGTAAAGATATATAATTAGTTTTCGATACATTTTTTCCAATTTTGGGTCTGTCGAGATACATAATACATCCAACGAAGATACATTTTTTCTTTTGTAAAGATATATAATTAGCTTGCAATACATTTTTTTCGATTTTGGGTCTGTCAAGATACATAATTAGCTCCTGATACATCCAACGAAGATACATAATTAGTTGGAGTTTTTATAATTACTTTGTAAGAGCGGAAATTTGTGTAAATATGATAAGTTAAGGTGTATGTTTGTGTTATTTTTCCAAAAAAATATCACGATGCAGTTCTTTTGGGTTGACAAATTTTGTATAGGAGCAGAATTTTCTCCATGTATTTTTTATATTTTCTTTTTTCCTAATAAATTCTTCATATATATGTCAATTAACCACACATTTGATATATTGCTCTTTGTAATTATCTGATTTACCATCATCCAAAGATTTGCTTTATTAATTTTCGTGTGTCAACTAATTATTCAATTCGAACAGATTGCTCGCCAGAAAATGTGGGAACATAAAGAGAAATACCAATAGTTAACTCTGGTTAAGGATTTAAAGATAAAAAGCATTTTTAGATTTATAAATAAAGTACTGTTATATATGGTATGGATAATCATGTGGAGAGTGTAATGGCCAAGTTTTTCAACTTGGCCCCCAAGTACTATAAGCGGTAAATGCTTAACTCTGGTCCCAAGTACCATTGGCTATAAATAGCCATTTGATATATATATTGTAAATGAGATAGAAAATAGTGAAATAAATTACTACCACTTACATTCTCCCTTTGGTTATATTTGGTAGTCACTATTCCATCTTTAACTTTATTTACTTTAAGGATTAGCTTTAGTTATATAACACGTTATCAGCATGAGACTCTGCCATCTTGAGCAAATACTTTTTCAGGTAATAAAGGTAAGAACTTATTTTTCCTAAAATAATAAATAATCTATCTAAACGTAAATTTGTTGCCCTGAATATATTGGGCAAAACCTACTTATCTTGGACACTTGATGTCGAAATCCATTTGAATGCGATGGGTCTGGCAAACACAATCAAAGATAAGAACCAGATTTCGAACCAAGACCGTGCCAAAGCTATGATATTTCTCCGTCATCACCTCGATGACAACTTAAAAATGGAATATCTCACTGTTAGGGATCCTCTTATACTGTGGAATAATTTGAAAGATAAATATGACCACCTGAAGTTGGTCGTTCTACATTATGAATGGACCCATTTGAGATTACAAGATTTTAAAGATATAACTGCGTATAATTCTGTCATGTTTAGAATTAATTCACAGTTAAATTTATGCGGAGAAAATAACACAGATCATAATATGCTGGAGAAAATATTCTCCACCTTCCCTGCCTCGAGTATGCTCCTGCAGTAGCAATACCGAGAAATGGAATTTAAAAAATATTCTGAATTGATTTCGCATCTCCTTGTTGCTGAACAATATAACAATCTTTTGATGAAAAAACATGAAAGTCGACCTCCTGGTAAAGCTTCATTTCCTGAAGTAAATGCTGTAAATTTTCACCAATCTAGGCATGAAAGAGGTCCTGCCCCCAGTCATGGTCGAGGAAGAAATTTCAATCATGGTGATCGTCTTGCACTGAATAATAACCCTCAGCACCAGCAGTGTAAAAAGAAGGGTGAAAAGCTTGAAGCGGTGCAAAGGAAAAATACAGAAACTAGATTCTATCGGTGTGGAGGAAAAGGGCACTAGTCACGTACCTGTCGTACGCGAAGACACCTGGTTAATCTTTATCAGGCATCTCTCAAGAAGGTGGATAATACTGCAGAAGCAAACTTTATCTCTGAAGATAATGTTGAGCCTATGCAGTTAGACGTTGCAAATTTCTTTGAATTCCTTGAAGGAAATATAGATCACCTTGTCGGTGACGGATCTGTAATAGTCTAAGTATTTTACTTTTCTGTTAGTTGTATTAGTTTACGTTTCAGTTAGTTGTGTTTCTCTAGACTTGTAAATAAATAAAGTTGTGTAATTTGTTGTTTGCTAGTAATAATATAATGTTTACTTTGCTTATATTTTCATCTTGAAGAATATATGGATACTCTTCAAATTTTATTTGGATCAATGATCGATCGTGAGGATATTTGTGTAATTGATAGTGGAAGCACACTCTATCGTAAACTAGAAGTTTACTAATTTGAATACTTTTGTGCTTTGGCATAACCGAATGGGTCACCCTGGATCAATAATGATGAGACGAATCATTGAAAATTCAAATGGGCATCCTCTAAAGAACCTAAAGATTTTTGCAAGTGATGAATTTTCATGTGCTGCTTGTTATCAAGCCAAATTGATAACTAAGCCATCGCCACTGAAGGTTGGTGTCGAATCCCCTCTTTTTCTAGAACGTATACATGGGGATATATGTAGACCTATTCACCCATCTAGTGGGTTATTTAGATACTTTATGGTCCTAATAGACGCATCTTCAAGATGGTCTCATGTGTGCCTCTTATCGTTTCGCAATCGGGCATTTGCGAAATTATTGGCACAAATAATACGATGAAGGGCGCAATTCCCAGATTATCCTATTAAGACTGTTCGCCTCGATGATGATGGAGAATTTACATCCCAAACTTTTGATAATTATTGTGTATCAGGATAAGAGTTGAACATCCTGTCGCTCATGTTCATACTCAAAATGATCTTGCTGAGTCATTTATTAAGCGCGTACAATTGATAGCAAGACCACTACTTATGAAAATGAAATTGCCCACTACTGTTTGGGGTCATGCTATCTTACATGCAATATCACTTGTTCGTCTCAGACCGACTCATTATAATAAATTCTCTCCGTCACAATTAGTCTTTGGTCATGAACCAAATATTGCTCATCTACGAATTTTTGGTTGTGCTGCATACATGTCAGTAGCACCTTCGCAGCACACTAAGATGGGCCCCTAGAGAAGGTTAGGAATATATGTTGGGTTTGAGTCACCCTCCATAATTCGCTATCTTGAGCCATTGACAGGAGATTTATTTACTGTTTGATTTTCAGATTTTTGATTTGATGAAACAAATTTCCCATAATTAGGGAGAGAGAAACAGGAACTCAAAAGAAAAATTGCGTGAAAATTTTCGTCATTATCTCATTTTGATCCACGTACCCCCATATGTGAACATGAGGTCCAGAAGATCATTCACTTACAGAAAATAGCAAATCAAATGTCAGATGCATTTACTGATTTAAAAAGGATAACTAAGTCACATATCCCTGCAGTGAATGTGCCTGTCCAAATTGATGTCCCAAAAGGACCATCCATTAGTGTCATAGCTTCTAAATCCCAAGCACGTCTGAAACGTGGTAGACCATTGAGTTCAAAGGATAAAAATCCTAGAAAAAAAAGCACAAAAATGATAAAAATAACACTATAGAAGAGTATCATGAAGAGACTCGAGATCTAATTAATACTGATATTCTTGAAGAAATCAGTGAAACCGAGATTCAAGTGAATGAAGAACTTTCAATGAGTTCTACCGGTGATGAAATAAATTTAGATCGATCGAAAATTATAGTGGATAATGTTTTTGCATATAATGTCGCACTTAACATTATGCAAGACAATAAGGATCTTGAACCTCTATCTGTCGAAGAATGTCGACAAAGAAATGATTGACCAAAATGGCAAGAGGCAATTCAATCAGAATTGAATTCACTTGCTAAACGTGAGGTTTTTGGACCTGTAGTCCAAACCCCTGATGGTGTAAAATCAGTTGGCCATTAATGGGTCTTCGTGCGTAAAAAAAATGAGAGAAATGAAATTATAAGATACAAGGCACGCCTTGTTGCACAAGGATTCTCTCAAAGACCAGGAGTCGACTACGAAAAAACGTATTCACCCGTTATAGATAGAATAACATTCCGATATCTCATCGGTTTAGCTGTACATGAAAATCTTGAAATATATCTAATGGATGTGGTTACAACTTTTCTTTATGGTTCACTTAATAATGAAATTTATATAAAGATCCCAGAAGGATTAAAAATACCTGAAGCATATAGTTCAAAGTCTCGAGACATGTGTTCAATCAGATTACAAAGATAGTTTGACGGTCTACAACAATCAGGGCGTATGTGGTATAACCTCCTTAGTGAGTACTTGATAAATAAAGGTTACATAAATGATGTCATTTACCCTTGTCTTTTTACTAAGAAAACAACATCAAAGTTTGTTATACTCGCTGTTTATGTTGATGATATAAATCTCATTGGAACTCCAGAAGAGGTCCAAAAGGCAATTGAATATCTAAAGAAAGAATTTGAGATGAAAGATCTTAGAAAGACAAAACTTTGTCTTGGTCTGCAAATTGAGTATTTAGCAGACGGGGTCTTTATCCATCAATATGCCTATACTGAGAGGGTTTTGAAACGATTTTAGGTGGACAAAGCACATCCATTAAGTACTCCAATGGTTGTTCGATCACTTGAAGTGAGTAAAGACCCGTTCCGAACTCCAGAAGAGAATGAAGAGATTCTTGGTCCTGAAGTACCATATCTCAGTGCTATTGGTGCGCTTATATATCTTGCTAACGCTACAAGGCCTGATATAGCATTTTCTATTAATTTGCTAGCAAGGTATAACTCTTTCCCTACACGTAGACATTGGAATGGAGTTAAGCATATATTGCGATATCTAAAAGGGACTATTGATATGGGTCTGTTTTATATTAACAAAGATAGTACAAATCTTGTTGGTCATGAAGATGCAAGTTATTTATTTGACCCATATAAAGCTCGATCGCAAACAGGCTATGTGTTTACATACGGAGATACTGCTATATCATGACGATCTACAAAGCAGTCTATTGTTGCTACTTTTTCAAATCATGCTGAGATAATAGCTATTCATGAAGCAAGTAGAGAATGTATATGGTTGAGATCGGTGATACATTTTATCAAAGAGAGATGTGGATTGAAGTGTGATATCAAGGTACCCACAATCCTATTTGAAGACAATGCTACATGAATAGCTTAATTAAAAGGAGGCTTCATAAAAGGAGATAGAACGAAGCACATCTCGCCAAAATTATTCTTCACACATGATCTCCAGATAAATGGTGACATTGATATACAAATCCGTTTAAGTGACAATCAAGCAGATTTGTTCACTAAATCTTTACCAACTTCAACTCTTGAGAAGATGGTACACAAGATTGAAATGCGAAGATTGAACCATTTGTACCAAGGTCTTCATCAGGAGGAGTAAGAATACATGTTGTACTCTTTTTTTTCTTAACCAAGGTTTTATCCCACTAAATTTTCCTGGTATGGTTTTTAATAAGACAGCACACAAATGTGTATTCACTAAATTTTCTTTTACATGAATATCTAAGGGGGAGTGTTATACATGGTATGGATAACTATGTGGAAAGTGTAATGGCCAAGTTTTTCAACTTGGCCCCCAAGTTCTATAAGCGACAAATGCTTAACTTTGACCCCAAGTACCATTGGCTATAAATAGCCATTTGATATATATTGTAAATGAGATAAAAAAACAGTGAAATAAAATACTACCACTTACATTCTCTCTTTGATTATATTTGGTAGTCACTATTCCATCTTTAACTTTATTTGCTTTAAGGATTAGCTTTAGTTATATAACAAGTACTACTATATGGTATTATTTGTTACCGAAAGAAGTTAAACATAAAAGAAATACTAGTATGCAAGTTTCTTGGGGAACGTGATGTATATCCGTTACCTCAAACAATGTATACTAGTGATGAAAAGCCCGTGTAATATTTGTTCATAAATTTATTTTTTAAAATAGTGTTGATTTATATTTTTTTTATCAAAATAATTATTTATATCCGTTACCTCAAACAATATATACTAGTGATGCAAAGCCCGTGTAATATTTGTTCATAAATTTATTTTTTAAAATAGTGTTGATTTATATTTTTTTATCAAAATAATTATTTATATGATAGTAAATTATCTCATTAAATATAAAAAAATACTTAAAAATATTATCAACATTGATAAATTTTAAATGGTGTTGATAAAATAATTTTAAATTATTGATCTAACATAAGTTATATTGGTAGTTCTCGATTTTTATTTTATTTTTTAATTATATTTTTTAAAAAGTAATCTCTTTTTGACACACAGATAATTATTAAAAATACTCCATTTATTTATTTTCACTTATCCAGTATATTAAAAATAGTTATCCAATTTTATTTGTCTAGTCTAAAAAATCAAGAATTAATTTATCAATTTTAGTCTATTTTATTCTTGTTATTAAATGTTGTCTATTTTCCAATATTTAGATAACTTATAATAATTAATTACGGGTGATATAGTAAAATCACTATAGAAAATACATGTGGAGCCCACATGAGTTGAATCAGCTGAAGCAGACATGTCGACTGAAAACATTCTGCTTCAGCTGCTCAACTCTTAAAAAAAATACTCCATTAATTTATTTTTACTTATCCAGTATATTAAAAATAGTTATCCAATTTTATTTAACCAATCTAAAAAAAATCAAGAATTAATTTATCATATTTAGTCTATTATATCCTTGTTATTAAATATTGTCTATTTTTCAATACTTAGATAATTTATAATAATTAATTAAGGGTGATATAGTAAAATTACTATAGCAAATACATGTGGATCCCACATGAGTTGAAGTAGCTGAAGCAGGCATGTCGACCGCGAGCAACCTGCTTCAGTTGCTCAACTCTCTCTTATATAATAAGAGAATCTGTGTAATAAAATTTCACAAATTTCAATTTAATTTCTTTAAAATAAATTTAATGTGTAAATATAATTTCAAGATTCAAATATTCCTTTTCAAATTCGAACTTACTTCAATCAGATCAATGGAGAGATATTGTCTGTGATCTACGGATCTCCGATCGACAGACCGTATCCAAGCTCTGTAGCTAGTCTGCGCTCTTTGGGCTTTCCAAACTTAGCAAATAGAAACATGTTATAGTAGGTAAAGGAAGGGAAATCAACCGAGACCTAGTTAGTATCGTCGAGCGAGAGTGGATTGGGGGTTTGAACTTTGAAGAAAAACAAACACGAAGCTTTGTTCCTCTCCTTCTAGGAGCGCTACTTCGTTCCTCAACAAACTATTCACTTCTTTTTCTCCAGATTTCATTTGATCGGCACCTAAGAATAGGATTCATAATGCCAATCTTATCTCTCCCTCATGGATACTTTCTACTTCTCTTCTCCTTAGACGTAGAAATACTGTTTATTCGTTCATCATAATTTTGAAATCACACAAGCAACAACATACCCAGTGTATTTTCATAAAGTGGGGTCTGGAGAGAGTTGAATGTACGCAATCCGTACCACTACATCAATGGTGGGGTATAAATCATGTTATTAGTTATAAATGCACTAAAATATTTGAATTTAAAGTTGTGTTTTTGTATAAACAATGTATTAGTAAATATTTTAGATTAAATGAGAGCATCCAAACTGAAATTTTTACTATTGAAGGATTGCTTGCAAGCATTCTACGAATAATTCTCACAATGATGAGTGGGGACTTAAAGAAACTAGCTTGGAGTTTTTGCTTGAAAACGATCGAACAACAAAAAGGTATGCATAAAATGCCCTTTTCGTTACCTCTTTCTATTTCGTTACCTCTTTCTATCATGTTAATTGTTGTGTGTGTTATAAATCAAACGAGAGAGCCCAATTCAAAAGACTAGTCTGATAGGTGAGAGAACTCATTTAGCCTATAAACCAATTAGTATTTCTCAATTTTTCCAATGTGGGACAATTGGTACATAAAAATCGCCTCCGCTTGAGAACCAACGACCTCATTGGTCACGACTGGGCCCAATTGGTCACAGCTGACACCCCCCTCTTGGGTCCAGTCCACCACTCCTGGCACACAGGCCACCACTCCAAGTCACGGCTCCACACGTGGATCGATCCTCGTTGGTTACGGCTAGCACCCCTCTTGGATTCAGGCCACCACTAGTGGCACACAGGCCACCACTTCGTGGAACGATGCCACACGTGAGACTCTCAATGAAAGCATCAATGTTATAAACCAAACGGGAGAGCCCCACCCAAAAGACTAGTCTGATAGGTGGGAGAACCCATTTAGCATATAAACCCATTAGCATTTTCCTATTTTTTTCAATGTGGGACAATTGGTACATAACAATCGCCTCCGCTTAAGAACCAACGACCTTGTCGGTCATGGCTGGGCCAAGTTGGTCACGGCTGGCACCCCTTTTTGGGTCCTGGCCATCACTCTGAGTTGCGGCTCCAGGTGTGGATCGATCCTCATTGGTCACGGCTGGCACCCCTCTTGGGTCCAGGCCATCACTACTGGCACACATGCCACCACTCTGAGTCACGACTCCACACGTGAGACTCTTAATGAAAGCATCAATGTTATAAATCAAACGGGAGAGCCCAACCCAAAAGACTAGTCTGATAGGTAGGAGAGCCCATTTAGCCTATAGACTTATTAACATTTCTTTATTTTTTCAATGTGGGACAATTGGTACATAATAATCCCCTCCGCTTGAGAACCAACGACCTCGTTGGTCACGGTTGGGCCCAGTTGGTCACGGTTGGCACCCCCCTCTTGGGTCCAGGCCACCACTCCAAGTCACGGCTCCACACGTGGATCGATCCTCGTTGGTCACGACTGACACCCCTCTTGGGTCCAGACCACCACTCTGAGTCACGACCACATGCGTGTGACTCTCAATGAAAGCACCAATGTTATAAACCAAACGAGAGAGCCTAACCCAAAAAACTAATTTAATAGGTGGGAGAATCCATTTAGCCTATAAGCCCATTAGTATTTCTCTATTTTCCCAACGTGGACAATTGGTACATGTGTTTACGTGTTTCTTTGCTGTTCAACACCTAGAACACCATAAAAAAATAAAATAAAATAAAATAAATGAATTCCCTCCACATGCAGTTGATCTAATCATTGAGATCACATGCAGTTCAAAAATAATAACTACACTGAAAATATATAAGTAAAAGAAAACTATAGTATATCCTAATTAACAAGTCTTTCTCAGTGGACGAGTAGTGGATCACAAAGGTTTATATGATTCTTGATTAATTAATTTAATATCTATACGAATCGGATTCTTGGTAAATATTTTAAAGTGTAGTTACTAATGATAAATGCATCTAGAGGCAATTTTAGGATTTTTAAAGTATGGGTGCACCACTAGAAAAAAAAAAAGGAAAAAATATATTAAGTGAGAATTGATCTTTATTTCTCTTAGTAAATAACTACACTAAGTTTTTAACTCAGTGCACCATCAGGTTTTTTAGTAGTTTGAATGCCAACAGGTGATATTAGATCAATTTTAAAAAATATATATATATAATATCTAGTTTAATGGAAAGAACACGAATTCAAATACCCCATAAATTACACATAAAATCGCCCTTGAATGCATCATATAAGTTAGTTATACCATGTAAAAATCCTTATAAAATGGTCGAATCAGTTGAAAATAATAGATGTGGATCTAGAACAAGTTTGGTAAGTTCAAGCAGGGGCGGACCTATAGCTCATTTTTTGATGCTCCGACACCCATTAAATCCGATGTAGACTAGGTACAATTATATAAAAATGCAAAAAAATCAGTAAAATATTTAGAAAAGTACCCTATAAATCAAGAAGATACATGAGTGCTTTAGTTCCCAAGTAGAACCTTAAAGCTTTGGGTATCAGTATGTGTGTTCGAACCTCCTGAGCACCCACAACCCCTAAATCCTGGGTCCGCCATTGAGTTCAAGTGACATGATTCATCTTTTAGAAGCTAAAACTGAATGATTCAGTCGAAGAGATAGATCATGTATACCTATAATTATATTAGATAACACTAATTAACTAATTATTTTGAATTCAGTAGCTTTAACTATTGAATTTATGTCTGGGTGAAAATTTGAATTAAACGGGTAAGAAGAGAACGTTATCAACCGAGTCAACTTCTCCCAAATTCCAACTCGAATCTGTCTAATTTGTGGGGCATCATATCAACTTGGTTAATTATTTAAAGGTTTTCTACAGTTTTAGTTTTACAAGGACTTACACCAAGAAATAATTAAACGTACCATATCTGTTTTCACAGATTATGTTATGACTATTACAAACATCAAATAAATGTATTGGATTAGAACTTTTAACTAAAGGAAGATTTCTAGTAATTTGTATTACATACTAGAAAATGAAATTTTCTGAAAGGAAAGTTTCACCGGTTTACAGATCACTTAAAATATTTGTAAAAAAGGTGGCGTAACGGAATTGAAGCAAAGTAAAGTCAACTAATTAGTAATTAATTAGGTATTAACATTGTGTCGGCTTGTATATTTTGAATGAGTTAGTAGTAGGTTATACCAAGTCATTCTCTTTCTGATACTATACAAAAATAATAAAAAAAACCCATATTTTTCAGCATAATTTCTTTATGTATATATGCACCAGTGATCGATACTAATAAAGTAACATGAAAAAGGAACTTTCAGATTACATAATAAACGCGGTATTGTAATTTTTGAACTAGTAGTAGTGCATACCAAGTCTCTTAAATATTTTAACTTCCTGAATTGAATAATTAACAGAAATGATACATATGGGAATATATTAATTTTTCAAAATGTCTCAAGTAGACAAAATGCTAATTCTATAGCTTATTGATAATGAAGAAACAACAATATAAATAATATTTCTAACTTCTATATATTATTGATCATGTATGTACGAAAACACTGAGAGAGTTCCATTTGGAATTGTTGAGAGGTTTTAATGTCAATCAAAATGTCCCCTTCAAAGGTTTCTTGTGGACTATTTCCAGATTTCCAGTTGGCAAATAAATAATTTTCTATAGCATACATCAACATTAATTCAACAAACATAACTTTTGAACTATATATGCATCTTCCATAGTTAAGGTTACTTTTTATTAAAGCTATGATTAAGTCTCAAAGAATTAAGACAATGCCAACACGATACACACCGGCCCCAGCTGGGTTCTCTTTTTCAAGAAAATTATATCTATTCGACCTTGGTTAGTGTATACATCCAATTAATACTTAAAAAATTTAATCATTAAATTAAAAATCATTAAAGTGAAATGTATGTACGTATATCACATGAACGATACATGTATATTTACTGTTTTGTTGTAAAAATGGAGTAATTGTTTTTCTCTAGTTCCCCCGAGTTAAATGTGATACTGAATAGTCCCTCAACTTCAATAATTTGAGTTTCAAAATGTTATTGTCTAAAAATCTGAAAGAATCTCTTGTTCAATATTCTTAAAATTAAATAAAGGGTAAAATTGATGTATTGTAACTTCAATTATCTGTGTAACCATTTGAGGTCCCACGGGTCGGCCACGTGCACATATAGAAGGAGAAGTGACGATAAGATTCTTGTGCATAGGGCTTTTGACCAGACAATTTAGCTTTTTTTTTTTTTTTTTTTTTTTTAACCGATCAATAGTATTTTCACTTATCTTCCAATATTAAGGTGCTCAACCACTTGAACAAATAACTTGTCCAAGGTAATTTAACTTTAACTTTCTCTTTAAAAATAAAAATGCTCACATGAATAAGTAAGGCTTGATTATTAAACCCTTTGAACACGAAATAGGAAAATATGTCCAAATTAAAGGCAACTCCACCTACCCTTATTTCGTAGGAGCCCCCACCCACAAGTCCAACCCCACCACGGCGGCTAGGAAATAGAAGACAACAATAAAGACCAAATACTATGATATCAGTACTGGTTCATTATTGGACTTAAATTAGAGGCAACACGAATAATTAAGTAATACGTATATATTGAAGAGTGATCAAAAATGTTAGTTAAAATTAAAAATGCTCCTCTTCACTTTCACAATTATAGCATGCCTCTCTGTACATATTGTTATGTTCTTTTTGTAAATCTAATAGTATATGTAGCAGGTAACCACTTGTCAGACAATGGAAAATGCAGAATGATGAAGTAATGGAACTTTAAAAATAAAATCTTGAGTAATTCCAGCTGTATAGAGTACATTTTTTGAAAAGTCTATATTCTCAATCAGACCAATTGAATTGGTGGCAATTGACAGCTCCACACCAACGACTGCCTTAAACTAAAGTGTTACTATAAATACTTTGCCCATTGCTTCCAATTAAGTCATCACCTCTCTAACTAAACCACTACTTCTACCCTCTTCGTCTTTCTTTCTGACTACCTACTCTTCCAAAGAGTCTATAGCCACTTTTGAGGAGCTGGTGGTGCAATTTTCCCGCTAGCAATGAGGGTTCTCGGTGGCGGCCCCGGCCGGGGTCGTCATTTGCCACATATCTTAGTGGCATTGGCGGCCATTTTGGCTGTTGCTAATATTGTTTCTGCAGACCCTTACATATATGCTTCTCCACCTCCACCACCTTATGAGTACAAGTCACCACCCCCTCCTTCTCCCTCTCCACCACCACCTTATGAGTACAAGTCGCCACCACCTCCTTCTCCTTCTCCACCACCACCATACGTGTACAAGTCTCCACCACCTCCGTCACCATCTCCTCCACCACCTTACTACTATAAATCACCTCCTCCACCCTCACCCTCACCTCCGCCACCATATTACTACAAGTCCCCACCACCACCAGATCCCTCACCACCACCACCTTACTACTATAAGTCTCCACCTCCACCTTCACCATCACCACCTCCACCTTATTACTACAAGTCTCCTCCACCACCTTCACCATCACCTCCACCACCATACTACTACTCTTCCCCACCACCCCCCAAGAAGTCACCTCCACCACCATACTACTACTACTCTCCACCACCACCCGAGAAGTCACCTCCTCCACCATATTACTACTCCTCTCCTCCACCACCCAAGAAGTCACCTCCACCTCCATACTACTATAGTTCTCCACCACCACCAGTTAAATCACCTCCTCCACCATACTACTACTCCTCACCACCACCACCCAAGAAGTCACCTCCACCACCATACTACTACTCATCCCCTCCACCACCAGCTAAATCACCTCCTCCACCATACTACTATAGTTCTCCACCACCACCAGTTAAGTCACCCCCACCCCCATACTACTACTCCTCTCCTCCACCACCAGTTAAGTCACCTCCTCCACCATACTACTATAGTTCTCCACCACCACCAGTTAAGTCACCCCCACCCCCATACTACTACTCCTCTCCTCCACCACCAGTTAAGTCACCTCCTCCACCATACTACTACTCTTCCCCACCACCACCAGTTAAGTCACCTCCTCCACCATACTACTACACTTCCCCTCCACCACCAGTTAAGTCACCTCCTCCACCATATTACTACACTTCCCCTCCACCACCTACTCCTTACTATCCTCCTCATCACCCCTTGATCGTTAAGGTTGTAGGAAAAGTCTACTGCTACAGATGCTATGACTGGAAATACCCAGAGAAGTCCCATGACAAGAAGCACCTCAAAGGTATACCACTCATCTATGCCACATTCCTCTCTTACATTTTTTTTTTTTTCTGTTTAGTATTTCTTCATAACTATATTCTGTTAGATCTTTGTTTGTGAATCTTTTATTCTCTTTGTTCCTAAATTTATATATACCATAAGACATGCTTGAATTTGAAGGCACCACCTTATTCATTTAAATGCCTTTAGGGAAGTAAATCCAACCAACATTCTTTCTATATTTATGGAGTATATACAGAAACTGAAAGTGATAGTTAATTTCAGTGAAATGCAAATTCTTGTATACAAAGTTAATTATAATGGTGAGTTCTTGAAATATTACTACTGTAGTTTTTATTTTAAGTGTGCAGTTCTCGTTGCTTTAAAGAATTACTAGTTCAAAACTTGAAAACTCCTTGCTATATTCCCCTACAAAAGCTGTGAAAGAAAAGAAAGTTAATAAATGCACTAAATATATTTGTCAAAAAATGCTTTTAAAACCATTGAAGAAGTTTTTTTACAACTGAATCATGATAAACATCAATAAGTAATTAAAAGTAAGAAAACATTCACTTAATTCTGCTTGCCATACAAAAAACATACTTGAGATATATTCATTGATTATGCAATTATTATTTGTGGTATTATATATGAATTTTTTCATGATCAAGTAATTATTAACTATATTAAAAAATATATATACTCCAAAATGTTGAAAAAACAGAGTGGTGCCAAACATAAACTTCGTTGGCTCACAAAGCAGTAATTGAAGACAGATGGATAGATTCTTGACTTTTGAATTCCTTTTAAGATAAAGAGGGAAGAAAAACATGAATGAGTGGATAATGAGCTTTTGATCATGTGATGAAGCTCCTAATTTTATATTAAGAAAAGGACAAAATTGGTTGCATATTGTAGCTAGTGGGCATAATAAGCTTAAAATATGTCTATACGATCTAGTTAATGACCCAATTATTAAGTACTAATTGCATAATCAATTTTCACACTTGGTATAGGCGCTGTTGTTGAGGTGACATGCAAAGTTGGTGACAAGAAAATTAAGAGCTATGGTACCACTAAGATTAATGGCAAGTTTAGCATCACCGTTGAAGGATTTGATTATGCCAAATATGGAGCAGATGCATGCAAGGCTAAACTCCACAAAGCACCAAAGGATTCAAAATGTAACATCCCCACAGATCTTCATTGGGGAATGAAGGGTGCTAGCCTCAAAGTGAAATCAAAGGATCATTATGAAGTTGTGCTCTATGCAAAACCATTTGCTTATGCTCCAAAAACTCCATATGAAGAATGCATGAAGCCTAAGCCAACTCCAGCTCCTTACTACTACCATTCTCCTCCACCTCCATCACCAACATACGTATACAAATCTCCACCTCCTCCATCACCGAAGTACGTCTACAAATCACCACCTCCTCCATCACCAAAGTACGTCTACAAGTCACCACCTCCTCCATCACCTGAATACGTGTACAAGTCCCCACCACCTCCATCACCGAAGTACGTCTACAAGTCCCCACCACCTCCAACTCCAACATACGTGTACAAGTCACCGCCGCCTCCATCACCGAAGTACGTCTACAAGTCACCACCTCCTCCATCACCTGAATACGTGTACAAGTCCCCACCACCTCCATCACCGAAGTACGTCTACAAGTCACCACCTCCTCCAACTCCAACATACGTGTACAAGTCACCGCCACCTCCATCACCGAAGTACGTCTACAAGTCCCCACCTCCTCCATCACCTAAATACGTATACAAGTCCCCACCACCTCCATCACCGAAGTACGTCTACAAGTCCCCACCTCCTCCAACTCCAACATACGTGTACAAGTCACCACCACCTCCATCACCGAAGTACGTCTACAAGTCCCCACCACCTCCATCACCGAAGTACGTATACAAGTCACCACCACCTCCATCACCTAAATACGTATACAAGTCCCCCCCACCTCCATCACCGAAGTACGTGTACAAGTCCCCACCACCACCACCATACTACTACAAGTCTCCTCCACCACCATCGCCATCTCCTCCACCACCATACTACTACAAGTCTCCTCCACCACCATCGCCATCTCCTCCTCCACCATACTACTACAAGTCTCCACCACCACCGGAACCATCTCCTCCACCACCATACTACTACAAGTCTCCTCCCCCACCATCACCGTCACCTCCTCCACCATACTACTACAAGTCCCCACCACCACCATCACCGTCACCTCCTCCACCATACTACTACAAGTCCCCACCACCACCATCCCCGTCACCTCCACCTCCATACTACTACAAGTCCCCACCTCCACCATCACCGTCTCCTCCTCCACCATACTATTACAAATCTCCTCCACCACCATCGCCATCTCCTCCTCCACCATACTACTACAAGTCTCCACCACCACCGGACCCATCTCCTCCACCACCATACTACTACAAGTCTCCTCCCCCACCATCACCGTCACCTCCACCTCCATACTATTACAAGTCCCCACCTCCACCATCACCGTCTCCTCCTCCACCATACTATTACAAATCTCCTCCACCACCATCACCGTCTCCTCCTCCACCATACTATTACAAGTCTCCTCCTCCACCATCACCGTCTCCTCCTCCACCATACTACTACAAATCACCCCCACCCCCATCACCATCACCCCCACCTCCTTATTACTACCATTCTCCACCACCCCCATCACCATCACCCCCACCTCCTTACTACTACCACTCTCCACCACCCCCATCACCATCACCCCCACCTCCTTACTACTACCACTCTCCACCACCGCCATCACCATCTCCCCCACCTCCTTACTACTACCACTCCCCACCTCCACCTGTGAAGTCTCCTCCACCTCCTTACTACTACCACTCTCCACCTCCACCTGTGAAGTCTCCTCCTCCTCCGTACTACTACAACTCTCCTCCCCCACCCGTAAAATCACCTCCCCCTCCAGTATACATCTACGCTTCTCCACCACCACCGGTCCACTACTAAGCAGTTCGATAAGCTTGGCCATTTTCCACAACCACTTAAGTAAGTAGTCATTTGAATTATACTTAAAAATCTTCTTTGTTACATGATAATTTTCCTTGGCGGAAATATTTTACCTAAGTTTTAATTTGTTAAAGCTCTAACATTCTTTTGTTACCCTATTACAGATTTCAGTTTCAGTCACAAAATAAGTGATGGCTTCTTGAGGAGAAGATTGAGAGTTCCATTGTCAAAAGCAATTAATTTAATCAATAAGATGTTCAACTTTGCAATTCAGAGGTTGATTATTCCTAGTCATGACTTGGACCACTTTGCTTCAACTTCTCTGGTGGCCTTGTTACACATTGTTCTCTGTGTGTCTTCACGTGGAAGTGGCTTCGACAGCTTAGTTGGAAATAGTAATTATATATAGTGGATCTTGGCGAGTTGTACTATAATTTGATGTTGCTTCTTTATAGTAATAATTTATTATTGTTGTATAGGGGTATACTTTGTAATTTGATTCGTTTGCTGTTAATTATTGTTGGCTGTTCCAAGTGCCTTCTTGTGCTTTGTGCACCAAATCAATAAAGAGATGAATTTTGTTCACTTTGGTTTTAATTTTATTATTGCTCCTCTTGATCTTGGTTACGTTACATGTGACGATAATTAAGATTCTTCCTCTACGAACATCTATATATATAATAAAGGAGAGTAGTTAGCCTAAAATTATCACAAGTGTCATCTTGAGAACTACCTATTTGATATTTTTACAACAAAAAACTATTATTTTACAATAAAAAACTATTTTATTGATTATTTACTTATTTAATATTATTTCATATCTATATATATAATAAAGAAGAGTAGTTAGCCTAAAATTATGACAATTGTAGAACTACCTATTTGACATTTTTACAACAAAAATTATTATTTTACAACAAAAAATTATTTTGTTGATTATTTAATTATTTAATATTATTTCATATCTATCTATATATATAATAAAGAGGAGTAGTTAGCCTAAAATTATGACTAATGTCATCTTGAGAACTACCTATTTGACATTTTTACAACAAAAAACTATTATTTTAAAACAAAAAACTATTTTGTTGATTATTTAATTATTTAATATTATGTCATACTTTGGTAAAAAACAAATAATATTATTTCATATCTATATATAATAAAGGAGAGTAGTTAGCCTAAAATTATGACAAGTGTCATCTTGAGAACTACCTATTTGACATGTTTACAACAAAAAATTATTTTGTTGATTATTTAATTATTTAATATTATTTCAAATCTATATATATAATAAAGGGGAGTAGTTAGCCTAAAATTATGACAAGTGTCATCTTGAGAACTACCTATTTGACATTTTTACAACAAAAAACTATTTTGTTGATGATTTAATTATTTAATATTATGGTAAAAAACAAATAATATTATTTCATATTGTGGTAAAAAACAATTAAGATTGACTTCTATTGGATGAACACCATTAAGATTGAATCCTGTTGGATGAAAACTATTATGATTGTTCAATTATTTCATATTAAGATTAGTTGTTAATTTTTTCATATTATTTCATATTTTGTTAATTATTTAATTATTTCACATTATGCTATTTTATTCCACCCAAAATCAATTAACATTGACTTACTTTCACATAATTAGTGGCATGAATATAATACACATGTTACTATGACAATTTTAAATAGGAAGTCATAGATATCTAAGTAAATATAATTATCATATATTTATTTTTGTGTAAATTCTAATTTATTTCTTTGTTAATTTTTCATATTATTTTTATATAGAAGTGAATAATTGATTGATAATTATTAAATAATTAAATAAGTTTATAATTTTATTTCATATTTTATTAATTATTTAATTATTTCATATTAATTCCTTTTACAACAAAAAACAACTAAGATTGACTCCTATTAAATAACTCAGCACTTTATAAAAGTTAAAACTAATTAGCATGATTATAAGACGTAAAAGTTAATTTTATCCCCAACAAGCAAGGTACATGACTTGTCGTAGGGACTCATCTGTTTGCTCATTCTTCCTATTTTTCTCCTGAAAATATTTTTCGATCCCAATATTCAAGCGGTTCTTCTGAAATGAGAAGAACCGACTAGAAAACCGGAGAATAACCTAACGTCAAAGCTGGTTCTTATTATATACACTATTAAAATTTTAGGCTAGAAATCAATGGAGCTTCAAAAGGAAAAAAATAAATAAGAGTACTCCTAATTTCGTAATTTGTTTTCCAAATTTATATTTCAATCAAACAATTACTCCCAATTCCATAAGTTTTAGTCCAATCAATTTTCTACAATTCTGTTCCAGATTTCTGCAATTTTTGACAATTATTATTCCCACAATCTATATTCCAGAAAATCAGAAATTTCATAAATAGCTATTGTAAGTGAATGGTAAATTTCCTTACTCTTATTGGATGAAAAGTAAATGGCTATGGTAAGTGAATCGTATTGATGCTGATCATTACATTATATGGCTATGGTAAGTGCTACCAAATTATTATTACAACTAATCATGATTAGCAATCATATAAGAATGGTAAATGAATATTTGATCAATATTTTATTAGCAATTACACAACATATACATAGAAAGTACATATTCTGACCAATATTGCTTCTAACTACAGATGCCTGTAAAAATTACTATATATTGGCATGATTCCTATGTAATATGAACATTGAAACTACTGCATCATTTATAGAAAAACAATCACTTCACTCCTTCACTTAATTAAAAATATGGCTGCTAAATTTGACTTTATCAAAGAGGTTTCAGGGACAAAGATGCAGTGGTGTTTAAAAGTGCGAGTCGTGCGTTTTGGTTATTTTTATCGGTTTTGTTAATAAGAATTCACAGTTCACCACTGATTCGTTAGTGAGAAGAGAGCCTTTTTGTGTGTTTTTAAGGTTATGTGTGCAACTAAACATTTATACATGTTATTTTATTGCGTGTGCTCTTATCGTTGGAAGGTTTGTGACTGGTTTAGCCAACTTCCTGGCTTGGCACTTTAGCTGTTGTGCTGATGTGTAAATGTATTTTATTGGAAGAAGCTGTACAAGATTCAAATGTTCTGTATTTTGGTTACTGCTCTATAGAAGAAAAAGCTTTGATAGTGTATTTTCTGTTATATTCTCTTGCTCTCTATGTTATTTGTAACCAATAAAGAAAAGAAATAAAAGAAGATAAAGAAAAATAATAAGAAGAAAAACTTATGGGTAAAGGTAAAAAGTAAGAGTAACAAATATTAACTAATTTTATGTTTACTTTTCTTTCGTTAGTTTTTAGTATATAGTTTACTTTTCTTTCATTAGTTTTTAGTATAGAAAACTTTGAATTGATCTCACTGATTCGAAATGTCTTTTTTCAATCAAAATATATAGACTCAGCAGATAAGGATATTTATAATCATATATTTTCAAATAGATGATATTTTTAAAGAAAAAACTACAACATATATATACATATATATATCTATTGTAGTCATACAAAGTAGAATTTGGGGAGAGTGGAGTGTACGCAGACCTTACCTCTTCAAGACAAAAATAGTCTAAAAAAGACATAATGAAAGTATAAGAGATAATAGATAGTAATAAAAACTACAGATGATAGCAGAACAATACTACAACAAATTGTTATGATATTTGAATTTGAATGTGAATTAAACAAAATTTGAGATAGCCTGAAGTTTTTACTTCTTAACCCTTACATAAATACCTCTTCAGTGACACATAAACTAATGTAAGCGCTCGAAACTATGTCATCTGAATTTTCAAATATTGAAAACACAATTTATTTCAAAGTGTGTATATTGGAAAACCTCCTGATGATAGTGGCATTGGGCAAATTAGAAAGTTGAATTATGGACATCACCAAGGTTAATTTAAGATGTATTCAATTTTTGGCGGTTCAACTCTTTCATGTTATTGTGTTAGTATAATTTCTTAGTCTGTTAGCACTAATCAAGATGATTCTTAGGTTAGTGTCAAGATTGTTGCGATTATCTTTCTCCTCTTTTTTTCTTTATAATAATCCGTGCATCGCGCGGGTACGTATATTAGTTATATGAAAAAGGAACGTAATTAATCTATTGCTTAAAAAAATTACATTTCCCTTTCATAATTTCCCAAGAACCTCATAAAAACAATAAAGACATACTGAATGAAGTAGACAATATATAAGTATCACTCCCTCCGTTCCAAACATATGGCTTGATTTACAAATACAAATTATTTTTTTCGTGTGGATACGCCAAGCTAGTTAACGTCGCTCTCGTACTGCAGGAAGAACTGCTAGTCACTACACTGATTGGTCCCTGCGTACATTGGTTTGGATTCTTTGCTAATTGCTTTTGCTTTTGCTGCTGTCCACTGTCCACTGTCCACTGTCCACTCCCTAAAGTAAAATCACATGGCACATGGAAAAGTATATATAACGAATTGACCAGTAGCAGCCTAGCCTTTTTGTCCTCAATACCTTTTGAAAAAAATAAAAATAAAAATAAAAATTGAGAACGCGCGAAAAATTAAAATGAGGACCCATTTATAAATTATATCGATATATTCTGTTACTTGAAAATAAGCCTCAAAACCAACAAAATTTGACGTCAACAAGGCATGTCAGCAGTGGTGTTTAATTTGTGTCTCAAATTAATATTTATTTACTTAATTTGTATTATATATATCTATCGGCCTAGTCCATACATTAACATCCATTTTTTAATATTTAAATACATATAAGAATCTTTTTGGGGAACGGTCCAGTCGGATGATACCTATTATTAAAAGGTGTTAAAGACACTGATATCACGGATTGTAAGTTTTTTTTTTTTTATATATATATGTATGTGTGTGAGAGAGAGCGCACAACTCAACAAATTATATGTTGTCTTCTTCAAAGTTATACAGTAGTAGCTAGTAAATGGCTAATTCGATCAATATATTAAGAGTGAATATAGTGTATGATAGTTATTTCTAGCTAGGAAAATAAAGCATTTAATTCGAATGCATGATCAGAGTAAATAACTTAGCTGGCAAACATGAATGCCAACATGCGATAGATTTGACCAACACCAAATTACATGTGATGTATATAGAGATAGATTGAAACACAAATTTTCAATTTTGATTCATTTATAGACACCAATTGATGTATATTTCCTTTTAATTAATATACATTACCCAATTTTAGACGTTTCCATCCCCTTTTAACTTTTTGTGTGTGTGTGTCTCGTTGTTTCTATTATAATAGCCGCCTTGCACTTTTTTTCCCTGTTCATAAAGCCAACTCAGCTTGGACGGTACTACTATATATATATTTTAATAGTAATAATTGATTTAGATATAAAAAGCATCTTGACTTTTTCCTTTAACTTTAACTGATGCTTATTTGGTCACTTGTGGCTGCTGGAGTGTCCTATGGTTTTCCCTTTTTCATCAATTATTAAGACATTATTTGATTATTCCAGCAATATAATCTTCAGCAATAATTAATATAGCTCCTTGATAATGATATACTGTTCCGAAACCTAGTTAGTGGGATTATATATGTGCTTGTTCTATATATTACCTTAGCCCACAGATTAAATTTTCATTTTGTTTTCTCTTCAATAGTTTAATTTCAGAAGAGACGTATAATTGCATACTTTAATATTAGTATATATTAAAACAAATATAGGTCTAGCTTGAGTTCAAGTCTCACTACCTCCTCCTAATTATTTTTTTAAAAAACCACGTGTTTGGATCCTGAAAATAAATCGGGATCGCAACATGAGGGGCGTGTTGAGAAGATAAATTAAATTAATAAAAGTATGTTTTCTCTAATTACTTAAGCTTTGAGATAAGAGGTCAAACTCATTAATTTTGTAATTATTCTAACTATTCAAAAAATAAAGAAAAGAAGGTAGTAATAGAAGTGGTCAAGCCGGAGCAAGTGGTGAATACAGAACAAGCACATAGTACCAAAGGAATAAGACTGTTAAAAAGCATGTTCTACGATGTTGGATGTTGAAGAAATAATAATTATTGTTAGGTTAAGTTAATTATTATAATGAGAACAGATTTTGAATCATATAATGATGTTTGTGGTTACGTTCCCCGGGCCCCGATATTTTGTTGTGGAATTAATTCAAGTTAATTAAGGCAATGAGTATAAGACACCACCAAAATCTGAAATATTTAAATACTTATTTATCTTCGAATTGATAAGGTTTACCATACGATCGAGTGTGATAAGTATCAAGTACTAAAATTGATTTTGTAAATAATTAAGTTTTTGCATGTTTAGATACTCGATTAAAAAAGTTTCGATGTGAATTCTCTTACTAATCTGAGTCCAACGAGTTCTCCAGATGGCAAGTTTCCTTATATGATCTATTTTATTGACAAAAGCTCTTAATAAATGGAGTACTAGTGAAGTGATGAGTTTTATTCTCACTATTAATTCAAATAGGAGGAAGACTACTTATCGCCATCCTGCAGCTCGAACCTTTGTTGCCTGAGTTATAAGTTCGAGTTATGGAAGCTCATCATTTGAAATATTAATCTTCTTATTATGGTTAACGCGAGAGTACAAGTGAGGTAAATATAAGAATGAAAGGTTTGGTTGTCAATTGTGGGGCCAATATAATGATGTTCTTTTCCCTTTACCTACACATGCAACAAGGAAAAGATTAAAGGCGAAATGAGAAATAGTCAAATTGTTATAATTTGTGCTATGAAAAATGGAGTCTTAAGAGGTAAGATCATCCCTTAATTAAACGATGTAGACAGGGGTTCCCTTCCATCATAGGCGATGAGCATTCTCAGGAAAAAAACGTCCTCCTCATAGTTTAGTCTGACTACCAATGGTGTCCTTTTGATCACAACAAATATATCATAAAATTAATTGTGGTTACTGGTGATAATGTTGATAAGTTTGCAAGTTACTTGAGCCTCACTTTAGACAAAAATTTGAATCGAATGACATGCTTCGGTAAGAAGATAGCCGATGCCTTTCGAAGCATTTCAATTCCTAGTTAGCGTTACTTTTTAATTGCAGCTAACATGCTTGACTAATAAGATGAAAAGAATAAAATGTGAATTTTAAAGTTAAATTATTTATAAATATAGAAATGTGATTTTTTTTTTTTGGGAACAACCTAAAAAAAGAAGTATATCACGTAAGTGGACAAATAGAGTAATTATTAACAAAAAAAAAAAAAAGAAGAAGAAGAAGAGATACTCCATCTGTTTCACCTTATGTATTGTAACTTGACTTGACAAGGAATTAAAATTTTTTGAGTCTTAATCTTAAACTAAAGATGTGTATAATGTATCAAATTATTCTTTGAATTTTGTAGTTTTATGTCATGTCAGATGGTGGAATGAAGGAGTTAGCTAAATATAGAAAGTTTATAAGCCAAAAGTAAATAAAAAATAGTAGTAAAAGAAATTGCATCATGTATAGTTGGTGAGATGTGATGTCATGGATTGGTTGTGTCTGAAGGAATGTAGTGTCAGGTCTCCTGGGGCGTTTAGTACAGTCTGGTAGTTCTATATTGTCAGATGAAGAGAGATCCCATGTTGTTTCCAATTGCAGGCCTCATTCGTTACAGATACAAGTTTTGGACACATTTTCATAATCTTTTTCTTGAACAGTACCCAGTAAAATTCCTTTCTTATATAAATTGTAGTAAGAAACCTTCCAACATTGTTGTGCGGACTAGTAAGAGTGCACATATCACATTGTCCTCTGAAAATGGTCCATTGAGGCAGTTTGATAATGCTAAGACCATTGTTTTAATGATTCATTAGGATGACGAACAATATTTCAAGAATCTCAAATTACAAAACTAGAAGTCTAGAACCTAAAATAAAGATGACAAAAGTAATTAGTTTTGGACCTAGAAATTCATACTCCAGTGGTGCCGTTGGCTGCTAGTTCATACTTTGCAATTTGGAACAAATTCTAGCCCCTAACCAATTAACTCTTCTCAACCAAATATGTTAAAAGTTCCCTTATACAATTTAGAAATGTAAGAGGAAACAAGGGATAGTATAAGAAAACTTGAGAACAAGAATTGCTACTTAAGAACTAATGAGGATCTAATCTACATAATAATATACATTTGAAGATCAAGGAGACAACAATCTGCATTACATGAAAAACAACTTTGATGAGTCCTAGCTGAGTATATTCTTCCTACTTTGTCAAAAGATACGACGAATCAAACAGAAAAACTACAGCAGACTCATCAGTTAGCTCCGAAAGCGGTCAAGAAGCTGAAAACAAAGGTGGCAAGATGTTAGAACCTAGCATGATAGCTTCGGATACAAAAAACTGAAACGTATCTGTAATATAAATGCTGCAGTCAAACATCTGAACTTTTTTCCCTAGTTACACCATTATGGCCACTTATTACCTATGATTCCACATCAGAGATCAATTGCTATCTATAAGAACAAGAAACTTGTCCCTTAGTGATGCATAAGTACATCCATGTCTCTGGATTTAGTGAATAATAAAGTGGGACTGGTGGAGGTTCAAGGCACAACATGGCATCAGGAGTGATAGGTTTAATGTTTCTACTTCATCAAAAAGATTATTATGTTTCTATTCCCAAAGACCAGACAGTGAGATAAATTTGATCTTAACCAAAATGTGGCGTTCTATGGTAAGCAATACTGACACGCTGGGCATATTTTACTCGCTCCGTTCAACCTTTGGCCCTTCAAATGACCAATTATCAAATGAAAAATATGACCATTTATCAGATAACACCAGGAACCTTGAGCACAAATTAACATATAAGAGTGCGATTTGCACAACTGAAGCATTAAGGATCAAATTGCAACTTCAGACAAACATCAAGGACCACAATGTAACTTCCATTCTAACAACCTCAAAAGAACCAACAATGAGAAGCACAGAAAAGAAAGAAACGCGATCATAGCCAAAATCAAAATCAGGCATGCATCTGTAAAATATTTAACACAATCAATCAAGGGACAAAACCCACTTTCCTCGTTTGGGGAAAACACATCAACCCCATGTATCAGTATAATTTTTTATTTTTTTTTGAAGAAGTAAGGAGAAAACCATGTATCAGTATAATTAGATGCCTTTTTTAAAGGGAAAATGGCTTGAAGGAGCTGCAGAAACTTTAAATACCCTTCAATATTCAATGAAGCCATATTTTCCCACCAGATTTGAGACAGACTTAAGTATTAACTTACCAGAGCAGGATACCGCAGAATCCATCCAAATACAGGAATCTGGAAAAGAAAAACCTTGATGGATGGCCAGAAACACCTGCAGGGAAACGATCAAAGACAAAATATCTTGTGTTACTCAAGGAAAGACAAATGAGACAAGTTGTCGGGTAAATATCCAAAAGGTGCTCACCCAAAGAGAATAATGCATCCATATATTTCCACAATGATACCCAAAACTGGCCAGCGAACGAATATAAGGAAGAGCCCAAGCATAAATGATATCGTGCCCTGGAGTAAAAGGAAAAAAGAACCTTAAGATGAAAACTGAAGTGAAGCGATTTGTTTTATTTCAGTCAAAGAAAGACACTGAATAAATGACACCAACATTTATGTTTTTAAGCAAGGTAGACCACCACATATCAGCGCCCTCCCCTTCCACACCAGCTCTCTTCCTCACATTATGAAGACCATTACTGTCTTCATTCTAAAACAGTTTTTAGAAAAACTTGAGAACATAAAGCATTTAGATCCAGCAGTGAAATTACAAGACGGATAAAACAGCAAGGCATGAATGCATTGCCTAGAGAATTAATAGCCCCTGAAAGATAGGTAAGAAGGTCAGGTAATAGAGCAGAAGGTGCTAAGCTGTTAACTTCTGAAACATTAACGTAAGCGCCATTCAGAACTACATAGAAGAGCAGCTCTACGCAATTTCCCTCTCTACTTTTTTTCTTTTTGTGGCACACAGTTAGAAACTCGGTGCATATTATCCCATCCCTTTACCTTTCTCCACTTAAATACCAGGCTTTTGTCTATGGTAGGGTTTGAACATATGACGTGCTTTCCCTCTGGAAAGAGCTTAGTGGTTTGCTTTAGAAAGTAACTTAAGCCTAGTTGTCATGACCACGAGAAATGGAAATCAAGCCACCTAAACAAGCTCTATATCATAGAATACAGATGGAACATAGATTTTTCTACATAGCTCGAAAGAAATAAGTCGAACTAAAACAGAACAAATAGGAATACTTCAGTGTAGTTTGTAACTGATCAAGTAAAGAAGAAAATGGAATCAAATTAACAGCTACACTATTAGTTGGATATGTAACAATCTGAAGTTGCATTGGTGGGTACCAGAAAAATGTGCAGAAGATGCAATTTATAAATTACAGAATTTCAATACATATGGGAGATTGTGAGCATTGAACCTTTTTTCTCTTTCCTTTACTAAAACAAGAATTTCATATTGCCTCACAAAAGAGTAACGGAGTCTCTCCAGACATTTTTATATTCATGACCTTTTCCCAGAGAATCAGATGGTTTGCCTTGGTAGCCTTTTACTCGGTATATTTTAAAACTTTATGGGATAAAATTTTGGGTTCTTTTCATCCTTCAAAGGTGCTTCTGTCAATTCTTTGAACATCTAGGAGACACAATTATCCATACTTCATGGTCTTCCCCTTTATGACCTATTCCTGGACTTCTAAATCTTCCTTCTTCAGTATTTTTAAATAGAAAGCAAAACTGATTAAAAAAGCTTTGGTTCTAAGTACAAATTAAAAATCCATCTAAAAAGACAGCAGAATAACCTCGTGCTAGAGAGCAACTAGTTTACAGAGTCGTATTTAAGCCACACGAGACATTGTGTTCCAATTTAACAACCGAAGCTTTAGCAATACCCTGACAAGCATAATGTATGCCAAATCGATCACATGGAAGAGATAAATCTGGTAGATCTATTAAACTACACCACATAATTATGAGATTGCTCTTATATACAGAAAATTGCTAATATAAGCAGCAGAAAATGCTATTACTATGCATTTAATGAATTATAACAGGACAATAGGATGCATTCCTCAATTACACTATACTTATCCAAAAAAAGAAACTACCTTGTAGTTTACTTTGAAGAGCTGTAATGTAGAATGCAAGCCCAGCAGAAGTGCTACACCTGCCAACAAAAGTATCTAGGAGAAGGTATGAAGAAGAAATCAGTTGGAAGGTAGTTTGATAAACCAAGATTAGTTAAAACATGGATTACTTACATTAGCGAGGGCAAGCAAACCCCTGTCGAAGAACAAAATGATGGCAAGAAATGTGAAAAGGATGCCAAATCCAATGAGACCTAACCCAACCTCTGCAAGGTTTATAAAATCAGTTGCTAAACTATAGCTACTGAATGAATAGTTGAATGGCTCTTGGAAGCCTCTTGCAAATGATAAGATTTATCTTCTTACTTTTTTGCTCATCTAATTCATATGCCATGTTGCTGCTACAGAACCTCTTACTAAAATCACAACTTCCTACAAAAGGATTAGCATAAGATATATATACTCGTTGAGATGGATGTAAATACACGGACCGAAGCCAATCAGAGCATCAACAAAATTATAGATCAATTAAAGCACTTGTTTCATGTTTACCTTGGTCTTTCCTCAACAAAAAATGAATGCTACTGTAGCTAGCATACCCTTTTTTTTACAAGGAAATATCCATTCTTTGAGCAAGCAATTATATATATTGAGAAATGGGTTTGGTGTTGTTTTCTTGTATTTATTAGTATTACAAGGATGGTGATGTTGGTTTGGGAAAAATGGGAAACAAGACACACATATTCCAAGTTTCAGATTTTGCATACCGAACGTAGTCAACAAGAGCATGAATTCACATCATAGGGCTGCTGTAAAACACCAATAGATTTAGGGCTTTATTAAAAAAAAAGGAAAGACAAAATTACCAGTTACTTATTAGATTCAGCTTCTCTGTGTCAACAAACTGAGATGACATCTTGTAAACAGTTTCTACTGCCAACCAAATTCTACCTTTTCTATCCTATTAATTACTCCCTACTCACTCAACCTTCTTTTTCTTTCTTTCTTTTTCCTCTCACCAAAAGCAAAATGTTTTTTTTTTTTTTTTGGCCTTTTTCTATTTCAATTATTATTTTTTATATTTGTAGCTAATAAGTTGTTTATTCAATGGTCTATATTCAAAAAAAATAAATAGTAGTTGACCTTTTTTTTTTTTTTTTTTTTTAAAAAAAAGAATCATTCATTTCATTTCTATTTTATATTCAAATAGGAAGTTTAATAGCATAGATCGTTGATGGATGCTATAGTATATGTGAAGAAATATGTCAATTTTACTGTATCATCACGAATAGCATCGAATATTCTAGATCAGTTAGGAAATTATTGACATAAGAAAAAGTGGTGATATTTCAAAAAAAAAAAAAAATTGAAGTTATTTTTGGATTTGCTTTTAACCTGAAAAAGTGTTAAAACTTTTATGAGTGAAAGAAATCATTTGAAACACTAATTAAAACCACTTCTTCTTGTGTCTATAATATCATCCAAAATCAAATAAACTTTGCAGTGTGTCACACCCCTTTTTCGTTCGATGGGTTTTTCCAATTAAAGTGACGGTTTTGAATAGGGATTATTTCATTTACAGAGTCGCCACTTGGAATTGAGTTATGGTGTTCCAAGTCACCTTTGTGAATCCCTAATCAAAAGGAAGTTGACTCTTTAATATTGGTCCGCGAACTAGAAATCCAGATAAGGAATTCTATTGACCGAGGGGAAGGTGTTAGGCATCCCTCGAGTCCCGTGGTTCTAGCACGGTCGCTTTATCAACTTATATTCGACTTAAGTAATTTCTTGGATAAATTAGTTTTGGTTACTTGTTTAATTTACCTAAGGATTATGAGAAAATTGTGAATTAGGTTTTCGGCTGAGGAGCGTAACCACGCACAAAGCCTTGTAATCATAGAAGTTGATCAAGGAGCGTAACCACACACATGATCAACCTCGATATATCAGTTGATTTTTTGTTTTTCTTTCTTACTATGTCGTGATTTACATTCGCTTATTTCTCACGTTTAGCGTTAAAGGCATTTGCTCGTTTCTTGTAAATCTGAGACAATTATCCATTTTTTCTCTTTTCACTCTTGTTTTGCGAGAGTTTTAGATTAATCCGCAACTTGCCTCGCTTCCTTACAAATGAGTCTTTTCACACTTTTCTTTTACCATCGTGATGGATCTTAGATAAATCCGCGACACATCTTATTCAAACTCACGCTAAATTAATGAAACAATATTAAATTAGGTCATGAATTTTGCATTATTTTTCTTTAGTCGAAGCGGCTCATTAGTTGTTTGCATATACTCTCCTTAAAACAAGAAATAGTACCGTAGTAGAAAATTTGTTGGTTTTTTTTTGTTCAAAAAATAAAAATAAAATTTTCCTATGTAGACGGCACCGAAAAACAAACACCATAGTAGCTAGTATCACCTAGTCTAGAAGGAATACCTAGTTTCTACTCAGGAGAAATGAATAAATAAATAAGGCTAGCTACATTTTCTTAAATGAGGCTTATGTGGTTAATCCTTAAATATCATGACAATATAACTAATCAATTTTTAAGCTTACGTAAGACCTAACAGATAACCTTGAACTTCTTTAACTTGAATAAGTTATCAACTAAAAAAACCTAAATTAACAAAACATAGTCAAACAAAACATGCACACACTTAGATACATACGAATGCCATATCAATAAAACTATATAAAGATATCTTATGCAAAGAATGAAAATCAATAGGAGAGATTTTAACCTTCATTAATAATTAAAATAATCCAAAGAAGAATTGAGCAAAAGAAGAATGGAACAAGAATATGTAACGTAAAATAATTATGTCCAAAGTTAAGTTGTCGCCGGATCGACAAGGGAGTAACAGAAACCTTATCACCAAAGCTCAAATGTGCACCCAACTGCTGCATTCTTTTGCATTTCTTTTTCTGTTTCTATATTTTTTTTTTTTCACTCCTATTTTTATTTCCATGTTCTCGATCCTCTCTCCTCTCTATTTCCAATTTTACTCTACTCTCTCCCATTTTTATTACTCCATATATTGTGTATAATATACGTTAGCACTTGAGAAGAACTATAGCAAACTAGACTAATAAAAGATCACATAAAACTACTAATCTATGTGCACATAAAGATTCGAGCAACTAAATACACAACCCATAATGAAATCTCACGTAAGTAATCAACTGTGCATACTATATAATACACAAAACCTTTTAAACAAACTTTGTTCATACTTTGATTCACAACAAAATTTATAAAAAAGTAAATAATGCAAGTCCGAATAAGAACCTGTGTGATGAACTAAGCAAAAGAAAGGCACAACGTCATCACCGGAAACTCGAAACGGAGGGCCACACTCCAACTCTTTTCTCCAAATGTTGTTTTCTTCTTTATACGTACGTTACTCTTTTTTTTTTTTTCTTCTTTCTGTCTCTTTTGTTCTCTGTTTCTTCTTTGTTTGTTTTTTTTAGTATTGCTGCTTCTCCCTTTTCTATCTTTTTTCGCTCAAGTATTCTTGTCTTTCTGTACGTTTTTTTTTTCTTTTGTAACTTTTCCTAAGTGTAGTTATATATAGTATGTGTGTTGTAGGGTGTGTGTAGTTTGGAGTAGTGTGCTGTGACGTGAGGGAGTGGGGAGAGTAGGGTAAGGTTAGTGGGGAATGGGAGGAATGGGTAGTTTAGGATTTTCTTCCCATTTTTTTTTTTAAGATAAAAAAATTAAAATAATAAATATTAACTAATTAATTTTTTATACTAGGAAGATATAAGAAAAATTTATAACTAGACTAAAATAAAATATAATTAAGAGAATATTAAAATCACTAGCTTATTTATTAAAATCTAAATTAAGAGAAAACATATTTTTTAAAAGAACTCTTTCTTTTTTTAAAAAAAAAAAAAAGGTAAAAACAAAACTTATCCTAAAAATGTGATTCTATTTTTTGAAAGAAAAAAAATTTCACAAGTTTTCAAATAAAACCTACTAAAAATAAAATGAAAGCTGAAAATAAAGATTAGATAAAAAATAACTATTTAATGCAAAAATAGGTTAAAGCTCGAGGAGGGTCAAAAATCACGTGTCTACACAGTGAAAATTTGGAATCCAAAGGAAAATGTATCAGCGACTGAAACTTGCTAATCCACTATAAGACGGGTTTAAAACAGGGGCGGCTCAATAAGTTTTGAGGCCTAAAGCCAAATGCTTAATAGAGGCCTTATTCAAAAAAGTTGATAACTTGATATATTTTTTTTTTTTTTTTGATATTTCAATATAATTGTCTTAATGCTTGAAACCGGAGAAAATACAAAAAGAAACAAAGAATGCACAATATAGTTTCTTTGTTAAAAAATAATTACTTTTCTACTTTTAAATACGCAATATTTTTTGAAAATAAATATGAACCTATAAATCTATTATAGCTAAAGATTGAGTTTCATTTTTCTTTAACCAAAAATCTTGAGTTGAGTTCTACAATAAAACGAAATCTTTCTAGAAAATGCTTCCCACTTTAATGGTCGTTAAGTGCACAAATTCAAATTAATTGAGCCATAATATAATTATCGAACATCGAATTAGAAACTAAAAAAATTGGGGCCCCAAAAAAGCCTTTGCTTTAGTTGCTTCCTCCTATGGCCAGCCCTGGTTTAAAATAGTACGTTTGAACAATTATAGATATTTGGTTGAAATCCCATAGAGTAGGAAAGCAAAATGTCAAAATGAAACAAGTAAATGTATCTGTCATATTCTTTTTCCAATGGGAGTCTTTCTTCATCTTCAATATTGCCCCTCGACATTCAAGTAACAAACATAATGGTAGGTACCTATTCCTTTATACCATTTCGCTAATTGCATGAAATTTTTAAAAAAGAATATGACAATAATAAGAAAAGACAGATATCAGCTGAATCAATGTATAAGCTGAATGATCAAATTATTGTTCAGAAATCAAGTGTGTGCCATAATCAATAATGATTCCAAAAATATCTACATGTATACAAATGGATCGAGTTGCAAAAAAGGACACCTGAGATAGGTGATCCTCAAACTGTACACAACAGCTAAAAAATGTGCAAGTCATCTATGCAAGCTCTTTCTCTGACCCGAATAGGGGACATCAGTAATGCAACTGTAAAACAACTCTCAAAGAAGGTATTAAGGTACAATTCTACCCTCTTGTCAGCTAATGCTACATGAAATTCCCAAAAGTATAGACTCTACAACAGATGGTGGCCGCTAGTCACTAGGAAACATTATGGATTCTATCAAAACGACATAGCTTTTCAACGTTCTTTAGTTCCCGTATTCACAGGCTTAAGCTCATTGGTATCCACCACCGAATGATTGTTGGCCATAGTTACCTGCGCCCATCATGGGATTGTAACCTCCTGGCATGGTAGATCCAGGAGGAAATCCAGTTGGCTGTTGCATCTGTACTCCTTGTACCATGTTCATGCTCATTCCCATGTGCATTGGTCTAGCCATCCCCATCCCCATACCCATAGGCTGGTTTACTCCATATACTCCCATTGCACTTGCTCCAGGAGCAACAACACCCATACCCATGCCCATGCCAGCCCATGCTATTGGATTTGATGAAGGCCTGAGAGCACCTGCACCAGCACGGCCAATACCAGAACCAGAACCCATTGCTTTGCCCACGGTAACAGTTGATGTTACAGGGGCTGTACTAGGTTTCTCCATCTTCTTCTCCTTGCGATTCATAGCATCAAAATCAACTCCAATATCAGCTAATGGATTTGTCTTAGCTACATACCAAAAAGTGCAACATTATGACTATGAAGAAAAAATAGAAGATATTCAAAGAGGCAAAAGCACAAGAACCTACATCCAGAAATGTTCAAATTGACCAATCCACGGCTCAGTGTATCCGCCCAAACAGTAGATTTTGTCTCAAATTTGTCTTTGGCTGGATCGTTGCTGATGACGAGAGCTGTTGAAACTGGAGTAGGGTGTGGAGGCATTGACAAATTACTTGTTTGATTTTGTGCATATTGAAGGTTCATTTGTGAAGGTATATGGGATGCAGTAGCTGGCTGCGTAAGGAAAGATGGTCCAGCAGGAGCTTGACCCATTTGTTTACTAACTGAACCTGTATCTCCCAATCCTGCGCTGTAACCTCCAAAGTTAGCACTAGTCTGCAGAGACTGACCAGCAGTGACCTGAATTCCAGGGTGGGGAAAGGAAACCGATGCAGATGGGAAGCCATTAAGAGATGCAGATTGACCACTTTGCATCCCAAAACTTGTCTGTGGTGTTTGTCCAGGTTGAACTGAATAACCACCAAAAGATGGAGAATTGCTTGTTTGACCAGAAAATCCAATCTGAGATGAAGGTTGCCCATGGATAGGAAAACTTGTTTGTGGGAACTGTAAACCAAGTTGAGCAGCAAAACCTGTTAGTGAAGCATCCTGAGCATGGATAGCTGCATAACCTGTTGGTTGTGCAGCTAGCTCACTGTAAGATGGAAAACCTGTCTGTGCTGCAAGTGGGGCATTTTGAATTGCATGGTCACTAGATGGATGCAGAGAAGGTGAAGGAGCAGAGGGTGGGAGAATATCAGCCAATATATCAATATTGTGGTTGGGTATGAACAGCTCTTGATGAGCCTAATTGGGTTCTCCATATGTTATACTCGGGACCTCAGCACTCTGAGGGACTGGTGGTTCAGGGCTTTGATTTGAGCTAGGAAGGAAAGATGGAGGAGAAATGTTCTGCGGCTGAATTTGCTCTCTGTCTGAGGTTGGTACAGCTTTGAAAGGACCATCACCAAAAGGGTCCTCAAACATCTGCAAGAAATGCGTGAACTTCAGTAAGTAAATGATAACACTTGATTAAACTTCTTGTATGCGGGTGTTTTATGCCCTTTGTTTATAAAATCTTATTCCTGGATATGAAGAAACACTTGATTAAAATACTGGTGTGTAATATGATATAGGCATATATGTTTTAAGATCTTCAATTTCCATATATATACATTAGTCCTCTTCGTGTGCGTTGTGTTTTTGGCTTATATACCTAATAACCTCTTTGTCTTTGTTGTTCTCCCATCTCACAGATAAAGCCACAATTTGTTAAAATTGTGTCAATAAACATCCATGCAAATGGTATCAAAATCAAAAAGCATAAAGTAGGCCAGAGGGAGAGTAATATACATTATTCATTTTTGTTGTTTCAGAAGATAAACCATATGACAATCAAAGTAAGAAGAGAATACCAAAAAGTTATGGAGGAAGAATATGTTTGGAGTAAGGAGAAAAAAGAAAATGGAAAATACCAGAAATTAGAACATTTTGTTGTTGCATATGATTTATGTTAGCTAATCCAATAAATCTCTCATTTTCTTTTGTTTTTCTTCTTTATTTTCAGTCATTTTTTTACTGCTTTAAAGAAAATTAATGCATTATTATTAAGTAGGGACTCCGAAAAGGCTTTCGCCTCATAACTTGAGGTATTGTCTCACCTCACCTTGTGCTTTAAACTTTTTAAAGCAGTTGGCTGGGGTGGAAAGAGGGAAGTCTAGCACAAAAGAAAGTAAAGTTGTGAGGGTTAAGGGTCATTTTCCACATTTAGTTCAAGGTGCAAATGAGTGTCTCCACAACCAACACAACTTTTTTCAGCCCGTTAAGAAAGAGAATGAAAAGGATGAAATAGAGGCTTCGCAGAAGCGAGGCCAATTAATCAACCCCCTCCCCTGTTCAGCATTGTTAGATGAAGAGGGCATAAAACTGAAGTAAAAAATAAAAATATCTAAGAATTAAAGCAAACCTGGCTCATGACAGAAGATTCCGGTGATGCTCCACCAAACAAGGGTTCAGAAACAGTAGTCCTAGAAGCATTAACCTCAGAGGTGGTTGTAGTTGCTGATACAGGGGCTAATGAATTAGAAGAAAATGGCTCAGATACGGAGCCAAGTAAATCCACTTCAGTGCCAATGGAAGTAGTTGGAATAGCACCATTTGGTTGAGCCATGGCCACTGCTCAGAGAGCAATAGAAATTATTAGCTCAGAAAAATCAAGTACACATGCTGTTATGTGCAGTAATAAGAAAAATATAGGACATATGGACTCTAAACTTTTGCTGCATTTTCAAAGCAAATAGAAGCATCAAATATTCCAATGTGACATGTAAAATGACCTATAATGAAGATTTACTTATAAAAATACGACTAATCAACATAAAAAGAAATCCGAATAGAAGCTTCAATTTTTTAAATCTAGCTCCGAATTGCCCCTTATTTTATAATCCTATGCCTAACAATGGCGTCTAGATGTGGTCGTGCAGCTTTTTAAAGATTACAAAATAACAAAGCGGGATAAATGTGGGGGCAAAAAATGCCTTTTAATCTTATAGTAAGGGAGCAGATGGTTGTTTGAGTGAGAAGTGAGTCTCTTTCTGGTAAACTGGCCATCTTAAAATGCAAAATTATCTTCTTGAGAAACTCATCATTGTTTTTTAAAGACAAAAAGGAAAGGTTTTGTGCTTATTAAAGAGAACTTTTTAAAAAGATTGGCCAAACACAAATTGACAACAAAAGCATTTATCGAATGATTTCGTCAAACACCAACTGCTTTACCAAAGCACTTTCGATAAGAACATCTCAAAATTAGCTGATTTCTGCAACTTGGCCAAATAATCAGCTAATTTTGAGATGTCCTTCTTATCGAAAGTGCTTTGGTAAAGAAGTTGGTGTTTGACTAAATCATTCGATAAATGCTTTTGTTATCAATTTGTGTTTGGCCAATCTTTTTAAAAAGTGTTTAGATGCCAAATTACGAAAAGGGAATACACTGGGTATGTTGTTGTGGTGGTGGTAAAAACAAAGTAGTATATCTATATCAGCATATTTATTTTGCTTAGGATTTTCTGTTTAATTTATAGTTGTCCTCCATAGGATAGTTTCCAACTTCACCTAACATTTGCAAAGTATATTTTCATGTTTAACAGATTGTATCACTAGTGAAAACCATAAAACTGTCCTTATCATCAACCCCAATCAAAGTAAAATAACCTTAATCACAGAGATAAGTAGATAACCGACACAATTAAGGATTACACTAAGGTCCTGGATAGTGAAGACAACCGCAAACTAGTAGGTCTTCATTACCAGAAAACACCGTTCCAAAGTGCTTGACTACGCTGATATACTTGAGCATTAACAGCATATTTGGCCAAGTTGCAGAAATCAGCTAATTTTGAGATGTCCTTATTATCGAAAGTGCTTTGGTAAAGCAGTTGTCGTTTGACTAAATCATTCGATAAATGCTTTTGTTATCAATTTGTGTTTGGCCAATCTTTTTAAAAAGTGTTTAGATGTCAAATTACGAAAAAGGAATAATTTTTTTTGATATGGGTAATCTTCTCCTTAAAAAAATCAAAAGCACTTTTTTGGGGAGAAGATACCTTTTCAGTTTCTGCTTAAAAAAAGAAAAAGCACTTTCGAAAATAAAGTTGTTTGGTCAAACTTTGGTGAACATATAAGTGCTTTTAAGAAAAACAACACTTTTGGCCTTTAAGAAGGTTGGCCAAACAGGCTATAAGTATTACTTTGCCTGCTGATCATTAATGTAGGTCATGTACCTGAAAAAGAAGCCCGAGGATCAAATTCATCAAAGCTCTCAATATCCTTGTTCTCTGGTGGAGCAGCAGCTGGTACTGGAGTGGAAAATGAAGTAGCAGCTGGTGCAGGAGCAGGGGTGTTTGCTCGGTTTGGACTTCCAATTGCGTGAGGTGAGGAAGATTTAGGAGCAGATGCTGAAGCTGTTTCCACATTCCTTTTACAATGAAAAATAAAGATCAATACAGAATTTGCAAGAAAAGGAGGCCGAGTTAAGAATCTTCTCACACAAGTATTACCTCCCACTATGTGTGGGGCTTCGTGATTCACCAATTGCTTCCTCATAACTGGGAGGTGCATCAAGGTTTTGTTCAGAAAATCTTCTCTCATGATGCATACCGTTAACACTGAAATTGAACATGTAAAATTTGTAATAAAGGGAACCATTGCCTAATTAGTCTGATGTTGTATATGTGTATATATCATCTAATGCTACATATAAACACACTCACACACACATATACATATAAGGTTTAAGTCATACAAGAGAGAAACCAAACACAATGTCTAATAACAGAATTTAAGAAAAAACTAAAAAGAGTCAATAATATCACCTTCCTTCTTGAGAGCGATCCTCAGCCCTTGCACCGCTTCCTCTGTTAGTAAAAGGTAATAGTCAACCATGAAGATTAAAGTAATGCAAAACTAGTGAAGAAGGTCAGAATATTAACGAATAGATGGAAACTGCAGATCAAATTTCACAACAATTACAGGAATAAAATAGGGTGCTAGAAAAGAACTTATTCAGTCTTCTATCAGAATTTGAAACTTACACAATGTCACAACAAACTATGCCTTTGAATATAAATGGAAAGCTGAGAAGACAAACCTAGAAGAGTATTGACCATCATCATCATAAGCACGATCCCTGTTTCTGTCAGCCATTACTATAGTCATCTACACTCAGACTTCTTCCATGATGATCATCACCCCTGGTTCCATTTTGGCTGCGGTCATCATAACCTCTACCATAGTGATCCCCATCACGGCTGTATGGATCACCATACCTGCCATATTTGTCCTCATCTCCATAACCCCATTCTTTTTCTCTCCCATAACCATTCCTCTCTTCATCTCTGCCTCCATAATGATCCTCTTCATATCTGTCACCATACCCTCCTGAACTTGACTATGAACCAGGTCGATGCATATCACTGTTGTGGAATCTATCAAAATGATGAGAAAATTTAAGATAGCTCGCCATTGTAAGGACTGCCAACGAAAAAAGATCACAAATTTGGCAAAATTTGCCTTTTAAGATTGTAGTCATACCTTCAACTTAAATCTTATCATTCATTTCAGTTATAAATTGTCAATCAGAATGTGATTGCATTCATTTCAACTTCAACTTAAAGATTGTGATTCCTTTTTGTCTTTAAAAATTGATGGAGGTACTACAATACTGTTAACAATCTTTGGGAGTCGAGGTGTGCTTTAGCTCCAACACCACCGTAATAGTTTCTTTTTTAGAAAAGTCATTTAGAATCCAGACTATGTCTCACACTCTCACTTGAATTTGTCAATGGCAACCAGAAACAAGTTCAAGCATCCACAAAATGTAGATGAACAATTTCCATCTGGAAAATAACAGGTTAGAGAAAAGCTTATGTTTTAATCACACTTTATCCGAAAAATAGAAGATTCCAAAAATATTATATTCGCATCACATTATACTAAGGTAATTACAAGAAACATAGATATTAGTGGACACAAGAATACAGAACAATGACTAAATATAGAGACACAACGGTAGCAACCAATTTCTTTACCTTTTTTCTCTCTTTTTTTTTGTGTGGTGGTGGTGGGCGGGGGGTAATTAGGAATATAGTTGGATATAGTTACATGTCACCAATGTACAAGGAACAAATATGAATGTAGTGCAGATTGAAGTAGACTTACTTGTCCCTGTTGGTAGCTGCCTTTTGGTGGACTTCTTGTATCCTCTCCTTATCATTTACAAGAACAACAAGACCCTGAGATTTCTTTCTTACATTGCTCCCCTGATCTTTTCCACTAGAGTCGATGTATTGAAAATCAGACAACGTCTGTGATAAAGATCGGAGAAGACAAAAATTAACCATTTTCCCCAGATACTAAAAATGCAGATTATGTCATCACACTCATATATCAAAAACAAAGAAGAAACTTACAGATATTTGGTATGCATGTTCCCTTATTTCATCTATGACATGTTCAGACCCATTGGCTACTAAATAATCCAAAACAGTTAAAGCCTGAAATTAACCATCGGTCTTTATTTGGTATAAAACAGAAGGATTTTGTAACATAGAAAATGCCACATTCAGGAGATATCACACCAATCCAAAAATTTCCCAGAAACGTTCTAATGCGACCTTGGAAGGAGGAGCAAAATAAAGTCAAGTATCACAAACCTTGTAAACATGCCGCCATTTTTTTCCAGTATCATTGACACGCTTCCAAATGACAGCCATAATCATTTGGTACTCGTGACTGAAAATTTTGAGTTGAACTCTTAAATAGGAGAAAAAAAGAAGAAATACCACAATTAAATAAAGATACTGGTAGAAACAAGCTTACTAGTTTCTTAAATCTTGAGCAATATCTGCAAGAAGTGATCTATGAGGACCCCAGGGCTCATTGCTAGTCGCATCAAGCACCTTAAGATACCAAAAAAACCAACAGATGAGAAAATTATTAAGATACTATGAAGAATTGAAGATCAACATATTTTCCAAGCTGCCCGGCAGCTTTAGTTATAGCTATGATTTGGTAAGAAAACTAGAGTTGAAATATGACAAGCTTGACAAAGACAGCAGGTAAGTAAGATTTTTGTCTACCCAATTCTCTGATCCAATGTTTGGGCACCCATTCAGCGCCAAGGTAAATGCAAATGCGATTAGGTTTGCTGTGGCATACACCTACAAAAATTACATAGTACCAAAATAAAAGGAAACAATGCAAAACATAGTTATGGAGTAATCGGTCTTCTCTTCTGTAACAACAATGGTCTGCGGTCTAACTTGCTGCACCTCAACTATTCCACAAGGTACGACTCTGTTCATCGAGGCTTAGGTAGATGAGAAAAATTGCCTAATGGATTTTCTCTCTGCAATCTAAACCCTAATCTCCAAGATTTGCACCCACTTCATTGACCACTAGATCACACCCTTGGGTACATCAATTTGTCATTCATGAGGGCATCAGTGTTCTACATATGGAAGGATCTATTGGTAAAAAAAATGAAATTGTGAACATCACCTATTGTTTCTGAACTCAAACAGATTTGATAACCCCTCACCCCCACAAATCTTCTCTCTATTCCCTTTTTTCCGAACAATGTATGGCAAGATCAGTGATGATTGCACTACTGCAAAAGCTATTTACAAGATTCAAACTCGCACAAGTAAATAAAACCCCACCTCATAGATGGAACCAAAATATAGATAATGACCTAACACGAAGAAGCCTGCTTTTTAATAAGTTTGAAACTACTTATTAACAAGAAGATTAGTTTTGAAACTAGCAGTTCTTGTGTCGAGGTCTGATGCTTCTGTCAAGGCAATAGGCCTGGTTTGCAAAACCTTAGGATGTTTTTCATTAGGCTTGAGGTTAAAACCTAATTCATTATTGGCTACTAAAGAACACGGCTTTTTCTCAACACTTCAAAAGGTTCGTACTACAATTTCATAGTCACATGTCACTATCCATCACGAGTTCTTGTACATTTTCAAAGGCTTATCTATGACAATTGTTTCTTGTATAAAACGTTTTCTTATGAAGACTAAAATAGACATACTCCACATACTAGTTTTCTGCTCCTCCCTTCAAGAGATAAACCTCAACCACAAGCCCCATATTAAGGATGTGCAATATTAAGTCAGTGATGCGCAAGACAGTATTCGCTGAAAATAGATCTGGTTTTGTAGTTGCACAGAAAAAGCATATATCAGTCTAACTAAAGGGTTAAGGAATGTAACTTACTTTCTGTTCTACCGAAGGAACCTTAAGAACTTTTTTGTTCACCCCTCTCTTGCTGCCAAAAGTGGGAAAAGTAGTTAATTCCATATCAAGCCAAAGAATTAACATAAGCAAGAAACATAATACTTTAAAAACCTATTGAGTAATAATTATTTTGTCTATACCTAAATTCTGACATAGAGAAATGACAAGTACCATATTGTGGAGGAGCTATCATAAACAGTTTTCTGCTAATTAGTACATAAATTATGCAAGATTTTTAGAACTAACTAAACTTACAGGTCCCTCACAGTTTGATCAAATGCCTTTTTCATTTTGGTGGCCAAGGAGCACCCTTCAAGTGATTCTGCAGAGACAAAAGAAAGACATGTCATTTATATTCATGCACTATCACTAAACCGGATTAAAAATTAAATATCATCTCTCCTGAACGCACATGTACGTTATCTTTACAAGTGAAATAGAGGCATAGATTCCACAAAGAAGTCAATCAAATAAAGACATCGCAATTAACATGTTGATTACATAAACATTATTTAAATTGGCCTATTTAGGATTGATAGACACAAATAAAAAAGGGTAAAGGCATCATTTTCACCTTAAATTATACACGAAAAGTTGATTTCATATTCAAACTAATATGACGACCTATTACACTGCTAATCTTGTTTAAAGTGAAATTATTTCCACCTTAAAAGGTGACGTGACAGAGAAAGTGTATTCACCTTCCTAAGGTGCGTGAGAGGAAGGAAAAAAAATTTAAAATGACATAATTGCACACGTGTCACTATTTCATTGATCAGTATATCATTAAGTACTCCTAATTTTCTTCTTAATATATACAGTTAGATTAATTATTTTTTTCAATTAAAAAATATTAATTATATTAAATTCTCCTTCTTATTTATTTATTTTATATGTGGGTCCCACCTTCTTTAAAACTTTGCCCTTTTTCTTTTGGGTTCTTCTTCAACAGAGGAATCCTCTCCAAAAATCTCCATGGAAGCATCTATAATCTTTTTCTTTGAAGTTTTAAAAGAGAAACTTTAAGGAAGAAATTGAAAAGAGTGAAAAATATGATGGCTTCCATTGGAAAGTTCATAATTCCTTTTGATAAAGTCCATAATTTTTTGGTTCAAACTCATCGAAAAATTCAGTCGGAGAAGACCAACGGAAAAAATTATTGAGGAAGACAAGGACTCCCACGAAAACCCCCGTGATATCTATGTATAAAATTTATGATTCTTTTATTTAAACTTATCGAAAATTCATCGGAGAAGATAATTACTTTCTCTTCGTCTGCTCTATTCTCACCGGAGCATCACCCACGACCACCACAATGCCATTTCAGTCCCAAATAATCAATAATATACTTAATTATTTTTATACATAAAGAATACCAATAAAATGCTTGATTTTAATCTTTAGTTATCAAGATTTTTGAAAAATTTTAGCATTTTACAGATCTAAAGATTTTTATTTGCTTCACCAGAAACATTGGCGTTACCACCGCCTGACGAAATTCCACCGCCAACAACTTCTACACTCAATAGACGTCTTACGATTGTTTGTTTCTCTCTTCTAATTTCTCTTTTTCCTTAAATTTATCAGTGATGGAGAAGGAAGAAGAAGGGACTTAAAAGAGGAGAGCCCAGAAAGAAAAGAGAAGTGTTTTGGAAAAAAAAAGAAGCAATATTAAGAGGAAAAGGTAAAAATAAATAAATATTATACATGTGTTAAGCGCGTGTATAACATCACTCCATATAAAATCTGAGTTTGTCTTAGAAAGAGGGTATTAATTTCACTTTAAACAAAATTAGGGGTGTAATAGGTCACCATATTAATTTGAGTGTGAAATCGACTTTTCGTATATAATTTAAGATGAAAATAATGCCTTTACCCAATAAGAAATGAATGAAACGCCAAATAAAGAGATCCAAATTCATTCACCTGATGGATTGTGAAACACGGAACCTCCTCCCAATACCAATACCACATCTGAGGTTGAGGGGGAGGAGGGAAAAGATACAAATCAACCTTCTTTCTTTTTCTCTTTTTGTTTTTTCAAACTCTTGCACGTACGTAGCTAGGAGATGGCATAATAAATCACTCTAATTTCCTACATCTTATTTAAATAATTTAGGTGTTTGCCTTAGTTTGGTTCGCCTCAATTAATTTATAGTAACTCTATCTATTAAAGTTTTACATAAATATTTCCCTTTTTTTTCCTAATATCAAAATTCTTTTGTTTTCTTTTTTTGAATTTATTTGTGTTCTCAATAAGTTTGGCCTTTTTTCTTCTCACGATTTTAATTTTGAGAAAGATATGTTTTATACTTGAAATAATTGTGATGAGGTTGAGGTATGACTTCAAAGCTTATGGGGGAAATTGAGATAGTGTAGATCTGTTTGATTTCTATGATAAGAGATTTACGAGCAATTGGCTATGTGCAGAGCCGGCCAGAGGGTGAAGCCTCTAAGGCCTCCGCTTTAGGCCTCAAGTATTTGGGGTCTCCCATTTTCTAATAATAGTATGTGTATATGTCATTTTTTTTTAAAAATAAAATAAAATTTATAGTGTAGAAGCTACAAAATATTGTTTCTTCTATTCAAAATATTTGTTACGTTTTACTTTTTGAAAGTTAATTAGATTACCTTTCGAAGCTAAATTGAACTAGATTAATGTCATATACTAACATTAAACGTCAGATATTCGTAAACTGTATCAAAAGCTCTGTAAATTGCAACTTTTTAGGTTTATACAATTTAACTCTCTAAAAATTGAACATGAAAAGTATTTGGGTATGAAGCAAGTATAATAAAAAGAAGACTTTTGAAATTATGAATGATAGTATCGTTGAGTTTGTTTTAGGTAATATGAATAACGTATTTAGATCATTACGTTCTTTGAATATAAATCTTTTTAGATCATTTACATTTGACATTTGAAATAGATGAGGCAAATTATGCCTTCTCATTTTTTACTCAATCTAAGTAAGCAACGACGTTGTATATATGTATAGGGGCGAGAGAAGCGGGAGCGATAAGTTTTTCTCATTTTTTTCTTAAAAAAATTAAGGCCTCATATTAAAACTTGGTTTTAGGCCACCAAATTTGTTGAGCCGCCCCTGGCTATGTGGAACCAGACAAAAAATAGAAACTTAATGAATAAAGAACAAAGTTGTCTACTAAGACATATTTGTCAATCAATCATGAATATAGTCATGAAATCTTTAAAGAATAATTTCCTATATGTGAGTGTCATCATCATCGTGATTTAAACATTTTGCTAGAAAATAATTCTAGTCATTCAACTAAAAAATTGTAATGTTGAAACTTGCTCTTCATCTGGAAAAAAAAAAAAAGAAGAAAAGAAGCAAAGGTGCCAAAATATAGAGATTTGGTGGCGCAATCTTGAAGATCAACTTGGAGATTAGAATGAAGAGCCAGTGATTGAAGGAAAACGAGTTATTCTAAACCTTTTGATTATATCTTCTTATTATCATGTTACAACTTTTTTTTTTCCTTTGCTTTTAATAAAAAGAATCCACCTTAATAAGGGTTACGTGGCCATGATATCAGCCTCCGAATAATCAAAAAGAGCTGAATTGCAAGGACTCTACAAAATTTTGTTCTATCTAGTGCTCCCGTCATTAATAACAAAATGATTCTTCAGTAATTTAAAATGTTCAATATAACTCTAATTCGATCATGTTGAACTCTTATTGATATGTGATGTTTTACGTACATTTGAATATGAAATATAATTATCTAACTAAAATCAGTTAACATTATATTTGAAAGAACTTTTATTCAATGAACTTGTTATTAGTAATTGTTTTATGAAAACTATATATTGTTGAATTGGGAGTAAACTTGTCTATCGTTTTGTTATCGTGAAGAGATTAACCTTCGAAAAATGACATTTCATGGTTCGAGAAGGTATCTAAAAACCACTTTTGGGATACTCTTCCAGTAATTAAGATTGGAATCGGATGACAAATTAACAGAATCAATTTTGTAAGTGGATCATGTTAAATCCATCTTTGCTCTTCATTGTATAAGCTACAGCTATTTATTACTGAAATAGCGAAATGAAATGCAATAAACTATTAGCTGAATTCATATACCTCTGTTACTATAAATGTGATAAAACCAACAATGGGAGATATTCTTTTTTTGCCAATTAACTATTAGTTGGATAAGCATAAAAATGAATTGGTCAATAAATTAGTTTTTTTTCTCGTAGAGTACAATATGAATATCAGTTTTCGCTTTCTAGAGCAAAATATGACCTGTCGAATTTATTAGCTGCTGCTTATCTTAAACTTCACTTCATTCTGGACATTGTTGATTACTGATGTAATAAATAAGCGTTGTATAGTTTGGTTGAATGTCCAGTCTAGTAACCTACAATTGCTGCATATATGATGAGTAACTACTTGAAGAAGGGATTGGGGAGGGGTGGGGTGTTGGCACTGATTAAATAAAAATAGTAAATTAGAAGAAAAAAAATACGTGGCACCAGAGGATTGATGCGTGACAAACACCTCCTTTTTAAAAATTCGGGGTTGGTGGAGAAAGTGGACATGTAATACCATTTTGAACCAGTTAGGAGAGTACTAGGACCATCGGATAATTAATATGAAGACATGTTTGGAGGTTTTAACGTATTATCTCAATACTAGGGGTGGATTTATTGTGATAGTCATGAGTTCACGCGAATCAATAACTTTAGCCCGGATTTTATAATAATATTAACCTGGATTTGTAATAGGAACTGTTAAACTTCAAATTCTGAATTCAGCTTCATCCCAATCAATAAACCTTGAACTTTAGACGCACCAAGTGATGTTTGAAAGTTATTTACGAGTTAAAGTACACAAGGAAGAAAAGAAAAAGAGAAACACTACATGATGACATATGGTACTACTTGGAGGATTGTTAGCTAGCTAGCTTTGTAACCACCACATTAATAAAAAAAAATTTCCCAACCAACAAACAGGTAGTAGTAGAAGTAGTAGTACAAGTTTATCTAGTTCAAGAGGCTCAAAGTGTCATAACACTTTGGGGTGGAAGTGGTGGCATTATCTTTCTTGGAAAGTAGTGAGTGAACATACTTGCAATTAGGACAACAAGGTGATGACTGTGACACTATCACTAATAGATGACAATTTGAACATGGCAATGCTATCATACTGCTACTGATGGTGCTGCTGCCACTACTGTTGCTTTTGTTCTGTTTCTTTGAGTAGTAGTGAGCATGATCATCCATTGTTTCTTGATGATGATTGAAACTTGATGACATGTTTAGTTCAAGGTCTAGCTTTTGGTCCTTTGGCCAATCCCATGTCTTCCTTAGTGTTTTCCTATTTAGGTAATACATTCTTCCTGACTGCAAGTATGTTGCAAAAGAAATATCATTAGTTAATACAACCAAAATAAAAATAAAAATAAGAAGAGTAAAAGTAATGAGTTTATGTTCTCTGCACTAACTAACATTGTAACTAATTCTTGATCCTATAATAGTTGTGGCAAGAGGCAGGATTTTCACCAAGAACCTAGTTCAATATATACTATATATACTATACAATGTGATAGTTCAATGTACCTCTTTAGCTTTGTTACTAACTGATAGTATAAAAGAAGATTTATATTGTCGGTATGTATAAATTAAACTAGTTAATAGAAAAAGATCAAAGTTGAAGGAAAACTTGGAGAAAGATAGAAAGAAAGGGTATACTTCAAGATCAAGACATTGTTCCCAATCCAAAGGAAGAGGATCTTTAAGTTGAAGATCAACACTTGCTTGAATCATTTCTTGCTTTCTCTTCATTGGAAGGTTGATTTCATGAGATTCATAATTGGAAAGATAAGAAGGAGCCAAGGAAAGTTCAGGGAATTCCATGATGACTATATTATATTGAATAGCCACAAATGTTTCATCAACTTTTGATCACAAGTAGACTTGTTGTGTTAGTGTGTTGTGAAGGCAAATTACTTATAGGAGGGGAATAGAAAAGAAAGGACAAGGAATATTAAAAGCATATATATATATGAGGAATTGGGAGAAACTAAATTGCTCTAGTTAAACTTGAAATATATTTTGTTGGCAGAGAGGGTCATGCAAGAAGGTGAGTCTACTTAAAAGAGACCATAAATTGGGTTCATCAAACAACATTTAAAGGAGAGGGGGCAGGCAGGCCAAGCATTTAATGAAACAAGTAGATATATCTCTTTAATGCCCCAAAATCCTACTCTCATATTGGCATTTATAATCCCCCCTTCTACAGATGAAACATTAAAACCTCAATTTATTGTGCTGTTTCCATTTCAACAATTTGCTTTAAGTCACCCCCCTTTACCCAAATAAAAAAAAAAGTTTAGTAACTGATAAAGTTGTTGTCATGTGAACAGAAGGTCATGAGTTCAAGTCTTAGAAACAACCTTTTATAAAAATGCAAGGTAAGGATGCATACAATAGATCTTTGTGGTCGGGCCCTTCCTAAGCCCCTACGCATAGCGGGAGCTTTAGTGCACAGGCACCGCCAAAAGAATCATTAATTTTTTTTCCTAGCCAAGCTAAGCTCCTTCACTCACCTACAAAATTGATAAATTTTTGTATCTAATTTTTCAAGTCCTTAGTTTAAACTAGTACTCCACCACCTTCATCTCACATATACTGTTGTTCATTCATTAAACATTACAATTAATGTCTTCAATTATTAAAGGGAAATTAACTGTATTCCAAACTCATCGATATGTTCATGAGATTAAATAACAGAAAACTAAAAGATAACTTGAATGAAAAAAAGTTAGTTTTATGTAATAGTGCTGAGCATAAATGGAGCAGGGTTAATTGAAGGCCTCCACTAGAAATATATGGATTCATTACCCTTTTTGGGCATTAAATTGGAGTAAACCATACTAGAACTGTAAAATTAAAACATTTGTCTTGAAATACAAAATCATGTGAATAATGGAGAAATTCAATGAGAGGAAAATTAATGATTCATTTAAATCACTTTGTAGGAAATGTCCTGAAGAAATCCAACGACTAATTAACTAAATAATCCTGTTATACAGAAAAGAAAAAAAGAAAGTGTATATGTGTAATTCTCCTCAATTCAATACGTGAATTTATAGTTTAAACGAAGGAATGAAAAAAGTAAATAAAGACCATAACCAAAAGCAAAGGATTACTAGAGCGGAGGCAGCAGTGCAGTACAGCCGTACAGGCATTCTTAGAAAGAAACGAGAATAGATAACTACAAGGATGGATCAAGATTTTGACAATTAGAAGAATGGATGGTATTTATAATCACACCCAACGTGTATCCTAGTATATTTAAAAATTACTTCTGTATAGATGCTTTTTTGGTGGTAAATCTCTCTGCCTCACATGTGGTAGTGGTATGGATTGCGTACATTCTAACCTCCTCAAACCCCATTGTGTGGGAATATATTGGGTATGTTGTTATTGTTGCTGCTTTTTTGGTGGTAAACTAGCTCAATCACTCTCCATGATGAGTTGAGTTACATATCTAAGGACTAAGGAGGATTTCTATTTTACACAATCTATATAACATAACAAATGTTACTAGTATATAGTAAGTACTCTCTTCTCGTACTCCCCAAGGGTAGTAGGGGCACATTTAAAAGTTCACAAAAAATGGAATTTGGTCCAAATACTAGTATTTTCTAGTATTTGAGAATTTGAATTATTTGTCAAATAATGACAAATTATATGACCAAACACTATTTGCCAAGCTTTTCCCCAAAAACTACTTGGGAAATCTATTGCCAAACAGGTCCTTAGGGTATGAGGTGTCGTTTATCAGGAACCCAACAACTTTTGCTCGAACTTTATATTTATATTGAGAATTCATTGAACACATAACAAATTTCTGTCTTTTTTCTTTACAAAAAAATATGCAAGCCCTTATTTTTTGTCTCTCTTTTTTCTTTATAATTTGAAATTATTAGAAATTCATAAATTTCAAATTCTAAATTTACGGTAGCCATTGCATTTCCTTTAATTTGTGAACGGGTGTAGTATTAACTTCTTTTCTGTGAAATCCTCATTTGCAATAAATGAGAAGTTGGGAGACTGCAATATCTACAAATGAATTAAATTCATTAAAGAGAGGGAGTATATATTATCTACTATACAACACCTCATTTATTGGTATGTGAAGAAGTACTTGCAGTTATAGCCTGCAAACCTAGTTGGATAGTCTTCAATTGGAAAAATTCACATCAATTTAAGTTTTATCTTGCGCGCTGGCTCGAACAACAGTAAAAACAGTATTTAATTTTAAGAGTATTATAGTACTAGTACCCCGGATCCATTCAAAATGTCATTTTAGGAAAATAAATTTACTTCAAAATGAGTATCGCTATAACAAGCTATTATTATTATTCAAATTGATCCGTTATTAATTACTCATTTTGTAGGAGAGATTCATTTCGTCAAATAACCCGTTAAGTTAGAGTTTAGAAAATGATCCAAGTCAGATATATACAATTTGAATATTAGAGGAATTTGTCCATGATTTATATATGAAGGAATGTTGTAATTCTTGACATTTAGCTCTCAACTATTAACAGAATTTTTTATATCAATATTCTTACACGAAGTTATTGATTTATTGAAGTCGCATGTCAACACATACATGATATCTAACTCAGTAACACTTGGTCATCTATGTCCTTTTTTGATGTGAAGAGTTAATAAAACTTTTCTACTAGTTAATGCAGCTTATGTCAAATCAATAGTGTATAATATGTGTTTTTACATAAAAAAATATACTTATAAATAGTTAATTAATACTATATATTTTTAACTTATTGGACTACTTAATAATGATGAGGCAATATATATATCCTCCGTCTATTGAGCTGGCCGGGTCAGCCCGACTAAAATTCGGACCAAAACAGCTCAATTCTCTATATTTGGAGAACACCAACTCCAATCCACAACTTTATTTTACACACCAAAAAAGAATTTTCTTCTCTCTCTTTAATATTATATTATTATTTTTATTTCATTTATATTTTCTTATTTCATAACTTAAATCTTTCTTATTATTTTTAATTCATTTATATTTCTTATTTCATAATTATTTTTTATTCTAAATTTTTAACTAACATAAATTGCAAGCAAATATTATATATTATTCATATTAATGAACAATTCAAATAAAAGTGAAATCATTGATGAAATACAATTAGATAAATATTACAGTAAAACTTATTTTAATTTCTACATAATTTATTGTTGTAATTTTTTAAATTATTATGTTATGTATTGTATTTTTATCAATTTCATCTTGTATGAAGTGTTTTGTGTACTAATTTAATTACTCGTTTTACGCGTACACTTTTAATTTTTGTGAAGGTCATATTTATTGTACAACTATAAATTAATAAAATTTAAAAAAGAACTAACTTATATCTTTAAAAAAAATATTATAAGAAAATTAAATTAATAAAATTTAAGATTAATATATTAAAAATATTAAATTAGAAAATAATTACGAATATTAGGGACTTAATTAATTATTGAATATAATTTATAATATGTTAAATTATAAATGTTATTAATATAAATATTAATATTATAATCAAAACGAAAAATAGAGGGGATGAATAGTAACTCTCCAAATATGGAGAGTTACTATTCATCTGTAACACCCCGTACCTTCCCAACCCTATTTGACGACGTGGAACAATGATTACCTAGGTGTCGATAGCTATAAGTATGCATTTGGTAATGTTAATGAAGAGGAAAAATTGACATTTTGGACTTGTACATGTGGTTAGCCCTTCGTAAGAGGTGTTTTGTGATTTTTGTGGCGCAGTTGTGGGGTTCAAAATGAGGCTAAGAGGACCTCTAAACAAAGCCTATTAAGGCTAAGAAGTAAGTTAAAGAATAGGACTTGAAGTGTCTACTCAAACCCGCGAAGAAAAGTCGAAAAATGAAATTTTCGGAAAGTTTAAGTGTGGGGCGCGTTTGGGACCGTGCCGGGCCGCTTCTGGCTGAAATTTTCAGTCCCCAGGAAGTGTTGGGGCGCGCCCAAGGGCGTGCCGGGCTGCTTGTGCGCACCTTTCAAAAGTTGAAATTTTTCTTAAGTCCCAAGGGTATCCGGGGACGTATTGAGCCGATTTTTGCTACGTTTCTTCTACAATCATGATCATATATATGAAATGAGTCAAATATTATATTGGTATGATAAAATTACTCGAGAACGAATTTGGCGTCAAAATGACGATTTTACCCTTTTGGTCAAAATAGGCCATACATGGCTAGAATTGTTTGTTTTTGGGATCGAGGCTACAAACATGAATCTCGTAAGTGGGAATATCGTCGTAATGCATGTGAAATGAATTAAACATGAGAAATTATTAATTTTATTGGATTAAGTAATTTGGGCTCAATAAAGCCCAAAAATGAAGAAGAAAAGCATGGGCCAAGAATGGGTCAAATGACCCATTCTTCTTTGACCAAGCAATAATTGAGAGAGGGACTTCAAAGGCCTATAAAAGGGACAAAAAAATCAGATTTTTTAATACAAAGAACACACATGCTTTCTATTCTTTTTTCTAGAATTATCAAGAACATCTCTTTTGGGCTCTCAAACCCTAAGTCATCTTTGGATCAAGATCATCATCTTCCAAGCTTAGGTAAGTGTTTATTCTTATGGATTAACATATTATATGCATGGGAGAGTATGTATATCATGTTGGTTATGCTTGGAAGTGTTGTATATGGCACTTTGTGTTTTTGTAAAAGATGTGCCATTTATGGAATTTAAACTTGGAATATGACTTGTGGTTTTGATAAAAGAGCATGATATGGATAAAATATCAACATGTATGGTGTGATTATGGTCCTAAACTTGTTATTTTTCCATAAGTGTCAATTATGAAATTTTGGCCGATTTGTTGTTGTGAGGTGTATTGAAGTGAATTGATGGAATCATTGTGATGTTGTGGTGATGTAGAAGTGAAAAGTACGAATTTGGGGTGACATGCTAGTGGTTTGTGATATTGGTCAATGTTGAGAATATTGTGGGATTATTGGTATGGTAGTTTTGTAAATGGTATTGTTGGTGTGATAGTTGCACACATGGTACAATCAAGAGGAAAATGACATGTTAAAGCCAAACATGTAATTCATTGTCGTTGTATGCATTTGTAAGGTAGTTGGTGGTTAATGTAAATTCCCTTGTATATTTGTGTGTTGTAGAGTGAAACATAAGGAAGGAGCGGGACGATTGTATTCACGTATAGAATTGAGTGTTCATATTGAGACGATAAGGTATGTAAGGTTACTCTGTCCGTATTTTTCTGCAGCACATATTGTTCATGTTGTCATTGTCCTTGTTCCATTCCGAAATGTTAAAAGGTATCTCATTTCAAGTTGTCATATGTTATTATTATCATGTATCGCATAATTATGGACATGATCCCAAGTTCCAATAATATTATGTTCCAAGGCTTCCAACAATGTAACAACTTCATAAGTATCAATCTCATGAACATAGAAGATTGAAGTAATTCACTTATGTGTCTCCAAAAAGGTTATGCTCCCCCAATGTGTCAATCTCATCAAAGTAAAAGAGAGAAGTAATCCAATGAAGTAATGGAAGAAGTAACTCCCGTATGATTACTTTATTTATATTCCCTCATGGTTACTTTATATTTTCCCTCATGGTTACTTTATAATTTTCCGTATGGTTACTTTAACATTATTTTGATAATATTACTTTATGGTTACTTATGACTCTTTGAGTGCGGGTGATAGCTTTGGGGGAAAAAGCCAAACTTGATGCCGAACTTTATTATATTCACTGGATCAAGGGGGAAGCTCAGTGAGGTAAAAGCCAAACTTGATGCCGAACCTGCTTCCTTGTTTTCCGGGTGGTAGCAGGGGGGAAGCTCAGTGGGGCAAAAGCCTAGCTTGATGCCGAACTTGAGACGGTTGCATATTGACGGATGCATTGCATATTGACGGTTGCATATTGACGGATGCATTGCATATTGACGGATACATTGCATATTGACGGTTGCATATTAACGGATGCATTGCATATTGACGGTTATACATTATTGACGGTTCTAACTGTTAACGGTAATGGGCATAAAGGCAAATGAAGTAATGAACATAAAGTACCTATTTCCACACATACTAAACGATGATTGATCCACATTGACTATTCTCTTGAAATCGAGTTCATTGAGGTTTTTAAGTTTCATGAAGTTTCTTATAGCCTTGCATACTCAGTACATTCTTCGTACTGACCCCTTTGGGGAACTTACTTTATCTGCTGCAGGCACAGGTGTTAGTAGACCTCCACAATAGGCTACGGGTTATCCGCGGATCATTGGTGAGCTCCCAGTTGGTTCGGGGCTTTCCGAGTCACATGCGTATATTGTTTTGGTTTTGTAATTATTGTATAAAGCAGGGACTTGTCCCAACCATAGGTTGTTGTATTTCTGGATCGGTTAGAGGCTTTGTAGACATATGTGGGTTGTGGATGTAAACGACAAATGTCCGTTTTGACTTGATGGCTCCAACGGCCAAGTTTCCTACATATAATTATATAGCGTATGTTTCCATGTTCAGGTTTTCCGCATAGTTGCATAAGATATCATAAGATTCATACGAGGATATGCATACGGAGGTTCATAAGCAAAGATTGGTTCTCTCGGGCCATATCGGCTTCGGGTGCCAGTCCGGCCCGAATGGGATTTCGGGTCGTGACAAAAGTGGTATCAGAGCCAGGTTCGTTCTAAGGGTGTCTACAAAGCCGTGTCCGAGTAGAGTCTTGTTCATGGATGTGTTGTGCACCACATTTATGAGCAGGAGGCTATGGGGCATTTAAGATGTTGTTTCTTTTCTTCACTTCTAGATCGTGCAATAGAGCCAGTTGTAAGTTGAATTGTATCTGACCATGGGAATTGTTTTTCTTTGGTATAATAAGAAATGCCGATTACAAGAAGGGGCAAGGTTAAGACTAAGAAGCTAGACAGGATTGGCGGAGAAGGAACTAGTAACTTACCACCTGAACGGGTTGAGCAAGATGAAGCTGAGAGTGAATTTGCATCGCGGGCTTCTCCTACTTTTCCAGCTCCAGAAGAGCGGAGAAGGAGAGAAGAACCTGTTGAGCCACCTGGTAATGTCACTGACCAGTATTTGAGAAATGCAGTATATATGTTGATTCAGCTAATTGCAGCACAGAATCAAGGACAAGCTGGTCCAACGTCAAGTAATGACAGTGAGGCTAGGGCAGCTAGTCGAAGGACACAGAATTTCCTAAAATTAGACCCTCCTATATTCACTGGATCGGATCTTAATGAAGACCCGTAGGATTTTATTGATCAAATAAAAAGGGCTTTGGATGTTATGCATATATTTGGTATAGAATCAGTTGAACTCGTGGCGTATAGATTAAAAGGGGAGGCGATATTATGGTATGAAGATTGGAAGCGAGCTAGGGGAGTTGGTGCACCCCCAGCTAGTTGGGAGGAATTTAAAATGGCATTCCTGGATCACTACCTTCCATATGAGATTCGGGAGGCACGCGCAGACCAGTTCCTAAATCTTCGTCAAGGGAATATGAGCGTTCGGGAGTACAGTCTTCAGTTTAATTCCTTGGCCAGATATGCTCCCCATATGGTAGCCACTATGGCTGATAGAGTTCATCGGTACGTGGATCGATTGGATCCATCATTGGTTAGAGATTGTACCATTGCTGCTCTGAATAAAGACATGGATATAGCCAGAATACAGGCTTTTGCACAGAAGATGGAGGATCAGAGGGACAGAAGAAAGATGCACAAAACTGAAGAGGGGCCATCAACGAAAGCTAGACCTATGGGACAGTACCTGGTGTCCCAAGAAGAATTTGGGCCTCGGGATTTTAGTAGCTCGCCGAGACCATTACTTTCTCATCCTATAGGCAGTCACGTTGGATAAAGTAGTGAAATGCGAGGTGCACAACCAGTGGGATTAGAGCAAGGGAGTATGGACCAATCGGGGTTTCCTCGCCAGCCGTGTCCACACTGTGGAAAGCTTCATTCAAAGGAATGCCGATTAGGGACCAATATTTGCTTTTGGTGCGGTATGTCCGGGCACATGGTGAGAGATTGCCCAAGAAGGGGCACGGGCATTATGCTGCGACCTACGGGATCAACCGTTGCACCGTCATCATCGGTTCCTTTCTTAGGCCAGGATGTGCAGCCGGTTGGTCGTGGTAATGGTACTAGAGGAGCAGCCAGTTTTGGTGGAACACAGGACCATACTTATGCTCTAGCAGGTCAGCAGAATATGGAGGCCCATCCTGATGTAGCTACAGGTATATGATTTGTTGTCTTCATAATGTATCTATATATGCATTGATTGATCTGGGTTCTAAAGTATCATATGTTATTCCATTAATCGCTACGAAATTGAAATAACATCAGAATTATTAGTTAGACCATCTGGAGTATTTACATTTGTTGGTGAATCCACGATAGTGAAGAGGTTATATCGTAACTATAGAGAGCATGCTACGGTAGATTGCTGAGCTAGGAAAGTCTATTTTTAGTTCCTATAGTATTGGCTATTTTTAGTTCCTATAGTATTGGCGTATCGAGGGGCAAGGAAAATGATACCCACAGGGATTTATAAGGTTTAGTATGTCCTCTTGGGATACACCAAAATGATGTGTACGAAAGAAAGCCGGCACGTTCAAAGTGTGCATGGATTGTTGATAACTGAATACGGTGACAATCGAGAATAAATAGTTTCTCCCCAAAACTGATGATTTATTTGACAATCATAGGGTGTCAAATGTTTCTCGCAGGTTAACTTGAAATCAGGATATCATCAGATAAGATTTGAAAAGAAATAAAACGACAAGTCATTCTTGGGCATGTATGGACACAGTATGGTAACGTAGTAGCTTATGCCTCAAAATAGTTGTGATCACCAAGAGAAATTAGCCAACACATGATATGGAGTTAGCAGATGTGAGAGTTGTTTGAGAAAACCAACTATATATATAGGCTTGCGATATATCTTTAAATAGAAAGATCTAAATCAAAGATAGCAAGGGTGGTTGGAAATATTAAAAGACTATAATGTTGAGACATGACAACATTCGGGGAAAGCAAAAGTGATTCATTAAGCCGCAATGTAATAGGAAATACTAAGGGTCAGGTTACGGCAAAACTGAGAGAAAGGCAGACAACATGTAAATCCTAGTTCCTTTGAATTGAAAAAGAAACATAGTATGAGGAGTCTGTGACAAACGCAGTTGATCCTACGCAAGAGGGAAACCAAAAGAACTATGGGTTGAAGGAGACGTATTGATAAGGTTACATGCGAAGAACATTGTCGAAATTGTAACTCATGATCCAACTTGTCAACAAGTAAAATGTAGAGTATCAAGAAGCTGGAGGGTATATGCGATATAGAAATCTCCTAGTGTGAAAAAAAAAGGGGCTATGAACAACATAGGCTTCATCACAAGTTTCCATGTTCTATAGGTCATATGAAAGTATCAAAAGGATTCTAGATCGACAAGTAAAGAGGTTGAGGAATAAAGATGTAGCGTCAAGCGTCTATGTCTACATATGCTAATATCAAGTTGCCTTTGTTGTAATTAAAGCAACATCGCTAACATTCGAGGACGAATGTTTCTAAGGGGGGGAGAATGTAACACCCCGTACCTTCCCAACCCTATTTGACGACGTGGAACAATGATTACCTAGGTGTCAATAGCTATAAGTATGCATTTGGTAATGTTAATGAAGAGGAAAAATTGACATTTTGGACTTGTACATGTGGTTAGCCCTTCGTAAGAGGTGTTTTGTGATTTTTGTGGCGCAGTTGTGGGGTTCAAAATGAGGCTAAGAGGACCTCTAAACAAAGCCTATTAAGGCTAAGAAGTAAGTTAAAGAATAGGACTTGAAGTGTCTACTCAAACCCGCGAAGAAAAGTCGAAAAATGAAATTTTCGGAAAGTTTAAGTGTGGGGCGCGTTTGGGACCGTGCCGGGCCGCTTCTGGCTGAAATTTTCAGTCCCCAGGCAGTGTTGGGGCGCGCCCAAGGGCGTGCCGGGCTGCTTGTGCGCACCTTTCAAAAGTTGAAATTTTTCTTAAGTCCCAAGGGTATCCGGGGACGTATTGAGCCGATTTTTGCTACGTTTCTTCTACAATCATGATCATATATATGAAATGAGTCAAATATTATATTGGTATGATAAAATTACTCGAGAACGAATTTGGCGTCAAAATGACGATTTTACCCTTTTGGTCAAAATAGGCCATACATGGCTAGAATTGTTTGTTTTTGGGATCGAGGCTACAAACATGAATCTCGTAAGTGGGAATATCGTCGTAATGCATGTGAAATGAATTAAACATGAGAAATTATTAATTTTATTGGATTAAGTAATTTGGGCTCAATAAAGCCCAAAAATGAAGAAGAAAAGCATGGGCCAAGAATGGGTCAAATGACCCATTCTTCTTTGACCAAGCAATAATTGAGAGAGGGACTTCAAAGGCCTATAAAAGGGGCAAAAAAATCAGATTTTTTAATACAAAGAACACACATGCTTTCTATTCTTTTTTCTAGAATTATCAAGAACATCTCTTTTGGGCTCTCAAACCCTAAGTCATCTTTGGATCAAGATCATCATCTTCCAAGCTTAGGTAAGTGTTTATTATTATGGATTAACATATTATATGCATGGGAGAGTATGTATATCATGTTGGTTATGCTTGGAAGTGTTGTATATGGCACTTTGTGTTTTTGTAAAAGATGTGCCATTTATGGAATTTAAACTTGGAATATGACTTGTGGTTTTGATAAAAGAGCATGATATGGATAAAATATCAACATGTATGGTGTGATTATGGTCCTAAACTTGTTATTTTTCCATAAGTGTCAATTATGAAATTTTGGCCGATTTGTTGTTGTGAGGTGTATTGAAGTGAATTGATGGAATCATTGTGATGTTGTGGTGATGTAGAAGTGAAAAGTACGAATTTGGGGTGACATGCTAGTGGTTTGTGATATTGGTCAATGTTGAGAATATTGTGGGATTATTGGTATGGTAGTTTTGTAAATGGTATTGTTGGTGTGATAGTTGCACACATGGTACAATCAAGAGGAAAATGACATGTTAAAGCCAAACATGTAATTCATTGTCGTTGTATGCATTTGTAAGGTAGTTGGTGGTTAATGTAAATTCCCTTGTATATTTGTGTGTTGTAGAGTGAAACATAAGGAAGGAGCGGGACGATTGTATTCACGTATAGAATTGAGTGTTCATATTGAGACGATAAGGTATGTAAGGTTACTCTGTCCGTATTTTTCTGCAGCACATATTGTTCATGTTGTCATTGTCCTTGTTCCATTCCGAAATGTTAAAAGGTATCTCATTTCAAGTTGTCATATGTTATTATTATCATGTATCGCATAATTATGGACATGATCCCAAGTTCCAATAATATTATGTTCCAAGGCTTCCAACAATGTAACAACTTCATAAGTATCAATCTCATGAACATAGAAGATTGAAGTAATTCACTTATGTGTCTCCAAAAAGGTTATGCTCCCCCAATGTGTCAATCTCATCAAAGTAAAAGAGAGAAGTAATCCAATGAAGTAATGGAAGAAGTAACTCCCGTATGATTACTTTATTTATATTCCCTCATGGTTACTTTATATTTTCCCTCATGGTTACTTTATAATTTTCCGTATGGTTACTTTAACATTATTTTGATAATATTACTTTATGGTTACTTATGACTCTTTGAGTGCGGGTGATAGCTTTGGGGGAAAAAGCCAAACTTGATGCCGAACCTGCTTCCTTGTTTTCCGGGTGGTAGCAGGGGGAAAGCTCAGTGGGGCAAAAGCCAAGCTTGACGCCGAACTTTATTATATTCACTGGATCAAGGGGGAAGCTCAGTGAGGTAAAAGCCAAACTTGATGCCGAACCTGCTTCCTTGTTTTCCGGGTGGTAGCAGGGGGGAAGCTCAGTGGGGCAAAAGCCTAGCTTGATGCCGAACTTGAGACGGTTGCATATTGACGGATGCATTGCATATTGACGGTTGCATATTGACGGATGCATTGCATATTGACGGATACATTGCATATTGACGGTTGCATATTAACGGATGCATTGCATATTGACGGTTATACATTATTGACGGTTCTAACTGTTAACGGTAATGGGCATAAAGGCAAATGAAGTAATGAACATAAAGTACCTATTTCCACACATACTAAACGATGATTGATCCACATTGACTATTCTCTTGAAATCGAGTTCATTGAGGTTTTTAAGTTTCATGAAGTTTCTTATAGCCTTGCATACTCAGTACATTCTTCGTACTGACCCCTTTGGGGAACTTACTTTATCTGCTGCAGGCACAGGTGTTAGTAGACCTCCACAATAGGCTACGGGTTATCCGCGGATCATTGGTGAGCTCCCAGTTGGTTCGGGGCTTTCCGAGTCACATGCGTATATTGTTTTGGTTTTGTAATTATTGTATAAAGCAGGGACTTGTCCCAACCATAGGTTGTTGTATTTCTGGATCGGTTAGAGGCTTTGTAGACATATGTGGGTTGTGGATGTAAACGACAAATGTCCGTTTTGACTTGATGGCTCCAACGGCCAAGTTTCCTACATATAATTATATAGCGTATGTTTCCATGTTCAGGTTTTCCGCATAGTTGCATAAGATATCATAAGATTCATACGAGGATATGCATACGGAGGTTCATAAGCAAAGATTGGTTCTCTCGGGCCATATCGGCTTCGGGTGCCAGTCCGGCCCGAATGGGATTTCGGGTCGTGACATCATCCCCTCTATTTATAGAGTTTAGAGGGGAATTTAGAGAGTGATTGAAGTTGCAAACTTTATTTTTTCCCCTTCAAATATAGAGTATAGAGGGGAAAATAGAGGAAGATTGAAGATGCTCTAATGGTTAAGTGTTTTAACAGGTAGTACTTGGTCACATACATTTCTTTTTAGATGCGCAGAGTTATTAATACTTCACTTGCACTAGACATTTGCATTAAACAATAGAAATATATAATTAGTACTCTCGCTATTCAATTTATATGATATAATTTGATTTTCGAGAGTTAAATAATTTTTTTTCCTGAACTATCAAGTGTGCGAGTTTCCTAATTGAAACTCACTTCAACTATCAATGGTTCCATTTTCCTACCTGAAAAAAAAATCATCATTCAAGTAGGAAAAATGAAACAATTGATTGTTGAGAATGTGTTTTGATAAATAGTTGGTGATATTTCAGGTAGAAGACTCACATACCTAATAGTTGGCAAAAATAACTATCAATCGAAACAACAAAATCTTACATTAGTAAGTGGAGGTTCAACAACGTTAACGTTATCTTCTGATGCCGGCAAAAGCTTTTGTCTTATAAAATCTTCTTTAGTGTATCTTCTGATAGGAACTGTTCCAATAGGACAACCTCCGTCAGGTAATTTCATTGACTGCAACGTATCAGTTGTCGATTTAGGTGGATCAACCTCTTTCATAAACGAAGAGGGTTTCATCTGTTCATCCGAATTTTTTCAATGATCATTAATTTTCATAATTGTTAGAACTATAAAAGTTGATTCTAAGAGGGTATATTGGAGACATATACCTGAGGATGGTAATTGTGATTCTTCAATAAAGGATGATGAAATGCAGGTTGATCATAGAATCCACACAATCATATATATCACCATATTCAGTCTATAAAATTTTTGACAAAATATTAATTGTTTACTTTCTATACATCAAATTAAAATTGTATCTAAGCCACATACCTTAATCGTTTTAATTGGAGGCTTCTTAAGGAGTTTTGTGCCTCGAACCCCATCATAGTTAATCAAACATAGAAATAGCACAATAAAAAAATGTTCTATAATCCTTCGATTCATCACCATTTTCTACCTATTATAAAAGAAAAGTTCATGAAAACACTATAAATTGATATACAAAACACAATTATATTAATAGAATGAAATACTAGATGCATATATATGTTGATTAAAACATAAATGAAAAAAAATATAAAAATAAATAAATTACAAACCACTACTTGATTCACCAAGGATCTTGAGGTAGAATTTTGCTAACAATTCTTGCCTATATATGCTACAATCATGAAGGTTTTATACTTTGGATTAAAAGAGTAAGTATTAAGTAAATCTGATTGTAATTATCCATAACTTGTATGTTTTTATAGTTTTTCCTTTTGTGGAGGGAAAAAGTGTGAACAAATTAAATGTACATGCCATACTCTAATTACCTTAAGGAATTTTGTTTGACCAAAGTGGGAAAATACGGTTTAATTTTTGAAGTTTTTTTTTTTTTTTTTTCATTTAATGGATATGATGACCTCTAAGAAAAGGAAAGTTCAAGAATTCAAACTGACTAAAATTCATTGATGGATATTTATAATTCCATTCAATATTAATCTTAAATGGTTCTCTTAATTAGTATTTTCAAGAGTTAAAATGAATAGTTTCAATATACTTTATCACTTTTGTTGAATTATGGAGAGATTTATAAGTTTTGGTAACGTACGCGTTTGTAAATTAAGAAGAAGAATAAAGAGTAATCTCAAAATTAAACCATCTTTTGAAAGTATCCTAGTATAAAAAGTCAAGTATTGAAACTTTATGAAATAATTGAACTTCAAAGATAGCTCGTTTTGACATTTTAAAAAGATGTATTGTTTCCCAAATCGAAAATATTAAGGGGATAAATTGGGCTTTACTCCTAGAATTATAATATAATAAACGAGATCCAAATAATTGTTGTGAAAAGATTAACGTAGGGTATGAAAACTATGCTTCTCTACTTTTGAAAGTATTATAACATGATTGATCAAACTTTTGAAAGGACAAACATATTCTTTTAAAAGAAACACTTGTATTGACCGAATAGGCTACATGGTAAAAAAGGTCACGTATTATATGTAACTTTGTGCGATAATTGGACTGCCATTTGGCTAAAGATTTGCATCTAATGAAAGCAATAAACAGCGTCTAAGAAGATTGAAATTAGAAAGAAAAAATTGGATTGATCATTGGCCTGCCACTACAAAAAGTACTCCTATGTACATAAAAGTCCATCAATTTGTACATAAAAGTCCTCGTATGCATATATTTATAATAATAAGATCGTACAACAAATTAAATGAAAATAATTATGTTGAGTATTGAAATCTTTAGAGGAATTCAGAGATAGTAGTTAACAGTAGTTTGACAAAATACAATTATTTTCTTGGTCTCAAAAGGATCACATCTATTTTTTGGACTAAAGTTTCTATGTATCTTGGTTTTAGCCACCCTTTAAGTTATAAATTACGTAATAATTTATACATATTAAATAAAAATTTATCAAAACGAATACATTTTAACAAAAGCTACCAAGTTCTAGTGGCAACAGAAACGTGTATTGGAGTAATTAAGCAAATCAGATTATATTAATCCATATATATAGACAGGAGTATTAAAAGATTGCAGAATCCTTGTATGTTTTTAAATTGTTGAAGATTATTTTTTCATTTAATGAATATTGATGACCTTTATGAAAGGAATTTGACTAATATAACTTATTGATAAGTATTTATAACTTGATCGATCTGTTAATCTTAAATGGTTTTCTTATTCTTTTCAAAAGTCAAAATGATCCTAGTGTTTGCAAATCAATTCCCGAGTACATTTTTTCGTTACACTTGTGGTACGTTGTATCTAAACATGAATATAAAGTAAAAATTATGTGAATGAAAATTTGAAAGTTCCTAAAACTTATTTTTCAAGCTTCAAATTAATCTTCAAATTTGAAGTTGAAATTATAGCTGGTAATATATGTATGTCTAAAAGAATAATTACTAGCTATTGGATTGATCATTATATCAGTCGTTGTGATTGATTGGATAGCTACTACATTAGGGGGCTAATTAACCTTTAATTTGTTGGCACGTCTGTCAATTTGTACCTAAAATTTGTTGTTTCCATCGTCCGTAAAAACCAAAATATTGATTAAAAATGGTAGTCTAAGCCCACAGTTAAACTGTGTTTCCTTAAAGAATTTAATCCCCTCACAATTGTCCAAGGTTTGGATTAATTTCTCCTAGGATAGAATAGAACACTATTCAGCAAAACCGCCAATAGAATTTACTGAACTTCGTCTCAACTAATGGAGTAAATCACACTTACTTTGATTTCTTTTGTAAAGAAGAAAGTTTTTGACTTGTGAAAATAATACATTTCGTATAAAGTTTTTGACTTGTGAAAATAATACATTTCGTATATCCTTCATCTGAGGAAAACATAGATATTTGTAGCCTAAGAGGTGGTACTTCAAAAGAGAAGCAATGGTTGAATAAAAAAAAAACAACTTTCTGAAACGGTGCCATGACCTGCGGCCGCGGATGGATGACCTGCATCTACAGGTCACGTAATTTGCCAGAACAAAAAGTTCTTCTCCGTCTGCGAAGCTTCACCTCCATCCGTAGGTGACAACCTGCGCCCGTAGGTCATCTTTGTTGCGCCGAAATAATGTGTCCCTTGCCTCGAAGGGTCGCGTCTCTTTGAGATGCGTTGTGACATGTGTTCGCATCCGTTCATGTGCGTCCGCATATGGAGAAATGATTTTCTATCGGATTTTTTGGGATTAAACTATCAATAATTCTTAAGTTTCATTTGAATTTTATCTAAAAAGATAGTCTCTCGATCGATTGATAAATCCAAATCCAAAGCCGAAGCCGAGCTGAGCGAGCGACGATGACGACGGTGTGAGGCTTGTCTTGTTCTTGCCTCACTATCCACATGAAGGAGTGTGTTTCAATATATACATAAGAAAGTCTCTTTCTCCCACTAATGTGGGAGAACTTCACTTCCTTAAAGTGAAGACTTACTCTTCACTTCTCCCTCCATGTTTTTACCTCCATTTTCCATTCACTTCTTATCAACCAAACCCAATAACCCCCCACATGAATGGGGAATGACTATTTAGATAAAAACTTGTGTGATCTATAAATAAGGATCAATCGTATCTGGGTAAGTAGGTTTTCCTTTGAACTTTCCATAGTGAACATACGTCGGGTATTCTTGGTCAATCGATAGATTTGATATCCTTGAACCATCGAGCTTTTACGTATACCTAGACAACATATGTCACATAATCAATCCTTAACCATTCTTAGTTCTCATTGTTTTGTTCGTTTCAGCTATGAACACGTCCTGGTATCAAGAGTGCGTAGAGAACTGGCTTTACTCTTATTCTCCTTGAAGCGACTTCCACTTCACGCTCACATAGGTGATTCTTAAACTTTTTATCCTATAGAAAAACTATTTGGTCATTCCTGCCAAACTTAGAAACCATTAAAAAGCTTCAAACCTTAAGCTTTATCCTTGTTTCTTGAATATTGTCATATCATGGAAATGGATATTCTTTTTAATGAAAATACTGAACCGTCATTCGTAACTTTGTTTGATCTCCTTGAACCTAGACCTTGGGATCTTCATTTAACTAGGTAAAGTTACCATTACAATGACTTGTTCTAGGTCATAAATCCATTCCCTTTGATGATTTATCAACCACCTCTCTAGTTGAGCCTTTTGTAAGTGGATCCGACACATTATCCTTTGACTTCACATAGCAACTGTGATAATTCCACTAGAGAGTAATTGTCTAACGGTGTTATGTCTTCATCATATGTGATGAGACTTTTCGTTATACATAACATTTTCAGCTCTTCCTATTGTCGCTTGACTATCACAATGTACGCATATAGGAGCCACTGATTTTGGCCATAAAGGAATATCCTCTAAAAAGTTCTGTAGCCATTCTGCTTCTTCACCAGCCTTATCTAAGGTAATAAACTTAGATTCCATTGTAGAGATAGCAATACAAATCTATTTAGATGATTTCCAAGAGACTGCTCTTCCATCAAGAGTAAACACATATCCACTTGTGGATTTTGATCACTTTATTTGACCAGGTGATCCAATTTGCATCACTATATCCTTCAATTACCGCTATATATTTGTTGTAATGCAAAGAATAATCTTGAGTATGTTTTAGATACCCCAAAACTCTCTTCATTGCCATCTAATGAGTTTGATCGGGATTACTTAAGTGCCGACTTAATTTGCTAATAGCACATGCTATATCTGGTCGCGTACAATTCATGATATGCATCAAACTTCCCAACACTCTTGCATAGTCCAATTGTGACTTGATTTGAACTTGGTTCTTTGTGAGAGCAAAATTCACATCAATTGGAGTTTTGACAACTTTGAAGTCCAAATGCTTGAATTTTTCAAGTAGCATGTTGATATAATCAGTTTGAGACAAAGCTAGACCTTGAGGAGTCCTAAGAATTTTTATTTCTAAGATCAAATCCACAATTCCTAAATCTTTCATATCAAACTTACTAACAAGCATACGCTTAGTAGCATTTATGTCGGAAATTTCCTTACTCGTTATCAACATATCATCCACATACAAACAAACAATGACAATGTGATTTGCAGTGTTCTTGTTGTAAACACATTTATCACATTCATTGATCTTAAATCTAGTTGACAACATGGTTTGATCAAACTTTGTATGCCATTGCTTGGGCGCTTGTTTTAGTCCATAAAGCGACTTAACAAGTCGACACACTTCTTTTCTTTTCCTGGAATTACAAACCCTTCAGGTTGTTCCATGTATATTTCTTTCTCCAATTCTCCATTTAAGAAAGTTGTATTCACATCTATTTGAAGACCATACATGGCGGCTAACACTATCAACATTCGAATAGATGTGATTCTTGTTACTGGCGAGTCGTGTCAAAATAATCAAGACCTTCTCATTGTCTGAAACCTTTAACAACTAGTATTGCCTTATATTTATCAATAGTACTATCATCTTTCATTTTCTTTTTGAAGATCCATTTAGAACCCAATGGTTTGTTTTCTGGAGGAAGATCAATCAACTCCCATGTATGATTATTCAATATGAATTCTATTTCACTATTAATTGCCTCTTTCCAATATTGTACTTCTGAAGAAGACATTGCTTCCTTGAACGTTTGAGGCTCATTCTCAACTAAAAATGTCAAAAAATAAGGACCAAAGGAAGTATACTTCCCTTTGACACTTCCCGAGGTCATTTAGATTTTTCACTAGACGACTCATATTCATTTCTATACGGATAAATATTTTTAAAAAATTCAGCACTACCTGGTTCAATTACCATATTCACATGAATGTCGGGATTTTCTGATTTATGAACCAGAAAATGATATGCTTTGCTATTAGTTGCATATCCAATGAAGACACAATCAATTGTTTTTGGTCCTATCTTAACCCTTTTGGGTTCAGGAACTTGCACGTTAGCCAAACACCCCCACACTTTGAAATATTTCAATCTGGATTTTCTTTCTTTTCATTGTTCATATAAAATGGACTTTGTTTTGCTGTGGGGTATAAGATTGAGTATCCGACTGGCTGTTAAAACAAATTTCCCCCACAAGTTTTGTGGCAAACCAGAACTTATCAACAAAGCATTCATCATCTCCGTTAATGTTCTATTCTTTCTTTCCGCAATCTCATTGGATTGTGGAGTGTATGGGACAGTTGTTTGATGAATAATTTCATATTCCAAACATATTTCTTCAAAAGGAGATTCATATTCACCACCCCTATCACTTCTAATAATTTTGATTTTCTTGTTAAGTTGTGTTTCAACTTCATTCTTGTATTGCTTGAAAGCATCAATTGTCTCATCTTTGCGATTAAGCAGATAAACATAGCAATATTGAGTTCTATCATTAATGAAAGTTATGAAGTACTTTTTTCCACCTCGAGATGGTATAGACTTCATGTCACAAATGTCTGTATGGATTAAGTCTAAGGGATTTGAATTCCTTTCAATAAACTTATAAGGATGCTTTGCATACTTTGATTCCACACATACTTGACATTTCACATTATTACTTTCAAACTTGATTCCACACTTACTTGACATTTCACATTATTACTTTCAAACTTAGGTAATATTTCTAAGTTAAGCATTTTTCGCATTGTCTTATAATTTACATGTCCTAAACGTGTATGCCATAAATGATTTGACTCCAGCAAGTAAGAAGAAGCAGAAATCTTATTCACATCAATAGAGATTACATTTAATTTGAAGAAGTCCTCGGTGAGGTAACCTTTTCCTACATTTATGTCATTCTTACTTATTACAACCTTATCGGGTACATGCACACACTTAAAACCATTCTTGACTAGAAGTGATGTTGAGACCAAATTCTTCTGCATTTCGGGAACATAAAGGACATTATTGAGGGTCACCATCTTTCCCGAATTCATCTTCAAGCCAACCTTGCCCGTTCCTTCTATCTTTGTGGTTGCTGAATTTGTCATATAAATGGTCTCGACTTTTTCAGAAGAAGTATAAGATGAAAACAGTTCCTTGTTGGAACACATATGACGGGTAGCACCTGAATTAATCTATCGTTCATTTGGATTTTCCACCAAGTTGCATTCTGAGAGCACTGCACAAAGGTTGTCTACTTCTTCATTCAAGTTTGCTTGCTCTTTCTTCTTATCTTTCTTTGGAGCACGACAAACAGAAGCCATATGACCAACTTTGCCACAGTTGTAGCAATTTCCTTTGAACTTTTTCTTCTTGGGTGCTTCCTACTCATCATCCGACTTCTTCCTCTTTTTCTTTTTTTGAAGAGTTTCAACATTGTTTTCTCCTGCGATTGAAGATTTTGCATTTTTTCTCTTTTTCGCATTTTGTTGTCTTCTTCAATTCGTAAATGAACAATCAAATCCTCTAAAGTCATTTCTTTTCTCTTATGTTTCAAATAGTTCTTAAAGTCCCTCCACAAAGGAGACAACTTTTCAATAAAAGTTGCTACTTGAAAAGCTTCGTTGAGGACCATTCCTTCCGCAAGTAAATTATGTATGATCACTTGCAATTCTTGGACTTGATTTATGACGTATTTGTTGTCAACCATCTTGAACTCAAGAAACTTGGCTGCTACAAACTTCTTCAGTCCGGCATCTTCTGTCTTATACTTTTTGTCTCAAGCGTCTCAAAGTTTCTTTGAAGTTTTGCAAACGTAATAGACACTGTATAGACTGTCTTTCAATCCATTTAGGATATAGTTCTTGTACAAAAAATCAGAGTGATTCCATGCCTCGGTCACCATAAACCGTTCTTTCTTCGGAGTCTCATTCGGTAGAGTTGGAATATTCTCCGCAATAAACTTCTGCAAGCTTAGAGTGGTCAGATAGAACAACATCTTTTGTTGCCACCTTTTGAAGTCACTTCCGAAAAACTTTTCGAGTTTTTACGCTGCAGACATAGCAGGAGTAACACGGCTTGACGAACTAGCATTCGTTGCCGCAGATGTAGAAGCCATCACACCATTAGTACAAACAAAATTTAATAAAATTGGTTAACTATCAATGTGGTTTTATTCAGTTGATGAAGTTTTTATGTTCTTCGAATCGATAGAAATAACTTTATTAACTTGATGAAATTTTTATGTTCTTCGAAATGAGTTAAAAAGTGGAGTATAAAGTCTTAACTTTAATCTCCAACCACAAACATAAATAAAGATAAGGCAGAAAAAAGTAAACAAAACACAATTTAAATTCTTTAAGCTTATTGTTTCCTTCACCCGTAAAAACCAGAATATTGATTAAAAATGATAGTTCTAAGCCCACAGTTAAACTGTATTTCCTTAAATAATTTAATCCCTTCACAATTGCCCAAGGTTTGGATTAATTTCTCCCATGATAGAATAAAACACTATTCAGCAAAACCGGCAATGAAATTTGCTGAACTTCGTCGAACTCAACTAATGGAGTAAATCACACTTACTTTGATTTCTTTTGTAAAGAAGAAAGTTTTTGGCTTGTGAAAATAATGTATTTCGTATATCCTTCATCTGAGGAAAACATAAGTATTTATAGTCTAAGAGGTGGTGCTTCAGAAGAGAAGTAATGGTTGAATAAAAAAAACACAGCTTTCTGAAATGGTATCATGACCTCCGTCTGCAGATGGATGACCTGCATCCACAGGTCGCGTAAATTGCCAGAACAGAAAGGTCTACTCCGTCTGCAAAGCTTCACATGCGTCCATAAGTGACGACCTGCGCCCGTAGGTCTTCTTTGCCACGTCGAAACAGTGTGTCCCTTGCCTCGAAGGGTCGCGTCTCTTCGAGGTGTGTTATGACATGCGTCCGCATCCGTTCATGTGTGTTCGCATATGGATAAATAATTTCCTATCGGATTTTTTTGGATTAAACTATCAATAATTCTTAAGTGTCAAATGAATTTTGTTTAAAAAGATAGTCTCTCGATCATTTTCCAAAGCCAAACCCAAAGCCAAAGCCGAGCGAGGCTTGTCTTGTTCTTGTCTCACTATCCACAGAAAGGAGTGTGTTCCAATATATATACAAGAAAGTCTCTTTCACCCACCAATCTGGGAGAACTTCACTTTCTTAAAGTGAAGACTTACTCTTGACTTTTCCCTCCATGTTTTTACCTCCATTTTTCATTCACTTCTTATCAACCAAACCCAACAAAATTAATCTAAAAGTCCTCATATAGTAATAGTACTACTAGATCGTATGTAGTAGGAAACAACAAAACGATAATAATGATGTTGATTATTGAAAACTCTTTAGAGGGATTAAAAGGTATATATATATATATTTTGTACTACTTCAATAATTTGACAAGTAGCTACAAGTCAGGCCTTTTAATTAATTTGGTCATAATCAACTTGTATGACTCTTAAGACCAATAAAGAAAATACATACTTTATCATGATATTCATCTTAATTATTGGTATAATTTGAAATGAGTAGTTAACACTATAATTAAGAATAAAACAAGAAAAAGAAAATGTTTTTCTCATGATATACTAAAGTGGATAAGTAAAAATAAAAAATTATTTTAAGTATAGTGAACAAGTAAAAACGAACATTCTAAAAATAAATATATATATATATATATATATATATATATATATCTTCTAACTAGATTTATAGAGAAACGAAAATGTATATCTTCTAACTAAATTCAGAATATAGGGTCCCAACCTTTGACAAGAATTGGAATAAAGCTCACCTTTTCATCTCCAACTAGATATATACCTTTAATTCCTGATAAATATTTACTCACACTATGTATTTACAACAAAACAAGCAATTTAATCTCTTAGTAGCAAGGTAAAAATTAAAGTTATGTAATCGAACGTATATATGTGAGTGCACATGCAAGACAAATATGTAGAGTGTATTTTATTTATTTGGTATAAATATAGAATGTGAATAAATTTAGATCCATACGTTTTTTTTTGGAATCATTTCAATATGAACAAGTAAGATTCGAGCCTAAACCCCACCAAATTTAGGTGTTTTAATTTCTCTTTACTTTTTTTTTTTTCCAAAAAAAATATATTGTTGCTGGTATGCATTGTTTCCCTCGACAATTATATATGCCAAATACCATACAGTTAAGCAAGAAATTAGACGGGAGAGACAATGAAAATCCCATTAAGTAATTGCTAAAAGTTTCAAAATCTAGCTTTCTGAATAAGGAGAAATATTAGCACCGTGATTCTCGTGTGTATGCTTTCTTTTTTAAAATTTCAGAGAATTATATTAGTTGGCTACATTTAGTAGGCTAAACTACTAAACAACAGGCATAGGGTGTGTTGGGTAGGGTGGAAAATATTTTTTCTAAAAAATAGGTTCCCTGAAATTGAAGAAATGATTTTCCTGTTAGAAGTAAAAAAAAAAAAAAAAAAAAAAAAAGTTACTTAAGTGTCATCCCATAATATTGATTATGTCCTCCCCGCCCTCCAACACACCTCATCTTTACTCCGTCCCATAGCTCCATCTCCACCACCTAACATGCCCCCTACCCCTACCTCCACACTGTACTCTCTCTGTCCATTTTACTTGTCCATGTTTGTCTTGACACATTTCTTAAGAAGTAATTAACAAAGTGATGATAAATATATTATATCACCCTTTGAATATAAGAAATTAAGTGATAACTTATTTTTTGAATTTTCAATCTGGATAAGTGAAAGCAAACATCTATATTTAGTAGAGTAAACAAATATAATTGGTCGAAGAGAGTAGTAACATAAACATAGGACAAATAAGTTATTCTTGATTTGGTACATCTGTGTTGTTTAGGATCTCCATAATTAAGGTGATCATATTTTGGAGTTAATCATTTATGTTGAAGTCGTTGACCATGACTTCCATTAGCATTGTCAGCTTCAACATGCATATAATTAATCTCCAGACAGCTTTAATTTAATATTTGTAATTTAATAATGCTAAAAAGAAGCCTAATAAGTCTATGATTTTGTCCCTAATCAGATCTTTAATGTTAAATTACTATACAAATTGCTGCAACAAAATATTTAAATTATAGCCCAATTCAATGTATCATCATTCGCTTAATCATGATCAAGGGTTCTAGCCCATGCTTAGATGCATGTCTTAAATCTTTGTCAAAACAAATCGGATCCTAATCATTTTTTTTTTCACTCGATGTCTGGTATGAAGTGGAGCCTTGGAGTAACTGGTAAAGTTGCTTGCATATGACCTGGAGGTTACGGATTCAAGCCGTGAAAACAACCTTTGACAGAAATGCAAGGTAAGATTGCGTACAACAGACCTTTGTGGTCCAGCCTTCCTCGGAATTGGGGCCTGAAAAAATTCGCATCCGCGCATTGAGGGCCCATTTTGGGGCACACTCCCAATTGTTTTTTTTTCTATTCTAAGGGCTTGAACCTAAAACCTTTGATTAAAAATGGAGAGATCCTAATCATTCCGCCACAATTCATATTATTGATCGGATTCTAATTTACTAATTAAATCACTATGCCAAAGCTCCTTTAGTGTCTTAAAGTGATTTATTCATTTATTTAAAAGCATCACTAACAAGATTATCATGAATACAAATTTAAAAAATAGTATAGAAATTTGTCCAAAGGAATTGTTTGTCATATACTTAAATAGTGTTTTTGGTAACAAAACAGTTTAGGCTCCGTCTTTTTAATACAATATCACTAGCTACATACATTGAATTGTTCATTTATTTACTTTTTTAAATATCAACAAAATTGCGTTAGTCACACGATTAGTTCTACTTTAATTTCATATATGCTGGCAAAGAAGATATTGAATCTACAACTAGGTCCAGTAATTTCTATATGATACCGGTATGATATATATATACAAATATGAAACTTTGAAAATATTGAATAATTGTTTAGAGAAAATGTGGATTTTTTTTCCATTTCAGAAATTGATTCGATTCAGAAGAGAAAATAGCGCAGCTGATTTAGGCCAAACGTAATGAAAACACAAAGATTAAAGAGACTCAGAGAATTATTTTTTATAAAAGACCACTTCAATATTATTCTAGTAGATATCTATAATATATTAAAAGTGTGAAGACCCTTAGAAAAGTGATTTGAATTTTTTACCCTTCATTAAAATATACTCCTTTAGACAAAATCGTCTTTTTACTATTTTTGAAAAAATAAAAAACTATTGTTATTAAAAGAGTCCTAACAATACTACCTCCCTTATTTTTGGCAAACAAATACTACGAAGAAGTATTATTTTGATAAAAGAACAAAGTCCTAAATCTAATTAATAAAAAACTTGAAAGTGCGGGGAAAAAAACAAAACCTAGAAGGCGTGGAAAAAGGTAAGCATTTTAAGCTTAAAAGTATATATACGTATGGGTTTTTTAAAAAAAAAAACTACAAAGGCTATTTTACCATAAATATTGATAAGAAATCAATTAAAATTCCTATTTAATTTAAGTAAGAAATCATAATATTTAACACCTTTGAATCAATTAGAATTTTACTTTGTATAAAACAAGAATTTCTACAATTCTATTTAAGTAATATTTTGATAAAAAATGCGGTCTCCTTCTACTTCTACTATATTTTCTTATTTTGTTTTGAGGAATTTTTTTCGGTAAAGGTCCGGTTTAATTGTATTGTTTTGATATCTCTATTTTCTGCTTTGGAGATTTTTTTGTGGAAATGTTAGGTTTAATTATATTGTTTTGATATCTCTATTATCGTATTGCTTTGTTGTAGTTTATAGGTGGTAGATAAATGTTGGTCAGCTTTGAGAAATTGTTTTAGGTAAAGGTTAGGTTTAATTGTATTGTTTTGATATCTCTGCTTTGAGATTTTTTTTGTGTGTGTGTAAGGTTAGGTTTAATTGTATTGTTTTGATATCTCTATTGCCGTATTATTCTTTTGCAGTTTACAGGTAGTAGATGAATGTCGGTCGGCTTTGAGGAAATTTTTGTGTAAAGGTTAGGTTTAATTTTATTGTTTCTTTGAGGAATTTTTTTGTGTAAATGTTAGGTTTAATTGTATTGTTTTGATATCTCTATTATTGTATTGTTTTATTGTAGATTACAGGTAGTAGATAAATATCGGTCGGCTTTGAGGAATTTTTTTAGGTAAAGAGATTAGACTTAATTGTATTGTTTTGATATCTATGCTTTGAGAATTTTTTTTGTATAAACATTAGGTTTAATTGTATTGTTTTGATATCTCTATTGTCGTATTATTTTTTTATTTTTTTTGTAGTTTACAAGTAGTATATAAATGTCGGTCTGCTTTAAGGAAATTTTTGTGTAAAGGTTAGATTTAATTGTATTGTTTTGATATCTATATCATCGTATTATTTTGTTGTAGTTTACATGTGGTAGATGAATGTCGGTCGGCTTTGAAAAATTTTCCTAGGTAAAGATTAGGTTTAATTAAATAAATTCTCCATCTTTGCATGTTTAAAAGAAGTTGAATTTAATTATTGTATTCATCTTTATTATTTAAACAAACATCTTATTTAATGTAATTTTTGAACTCATTAAAGTGAGGTACACGCGCGAAGCGCGTACAACTAAACTAGTATATATAATAACTCCTCTGTACTTGTAAGAGAGAATATAAAATACTTTAAAATATTTACACTATATACAACCCCTCCTTTCTTTATGGACCCAACTTTTGTCTGTAATGGGATCAAACTATCCTAGAAGCAATATAGAAGCAAATTACTGCTAATCTGCGAACATGGGTGCACCCCTAGGAAAAAATATATTAAGTGGAAATTATCCCTAGTTTTCAAGGTAAAAAATTCAACATTCAATCAAATGCACTATTTAATCTTCTTGTAGTATGAGTGTCAAAATATAATATTATACCAATTTTAAAAAATACATACATAAATATCTAATTTTACGGAGATACCATAGATTCACGTGCCCCATTTTTTCCCTTTAAATTCGCCACTGTGACTGCCACAACATGTAAAGAAAATCTGCCTCGTCAATGAGTTCGGAGAATCCAATAATTTTAGCTTAAGTTCTGTATTTATGTTTAAAAATTAAAATAATATGTACAAATAACTTACAAAACACAGTAAATTGGATTTTTTAGAACTCAAGTGTCATAAATTCAAAATTCTAATTTTGTCTGTGATCTGATAGTATAACTTTTTTTAACATACATACTATCGGTGGACATTAGGTAACTAAACTCTATAATTATTATATATGTAAAATATATCCTTTTACTTATTAAAAAAAATAACAAAAAGAAAGGGAGAATATAAAACGAGTTTGCGACCATGATATTTTCGGATTTGGCTTCCCTCCATTTCCTCAAGTGCTCATTTAGATGAGTGACACTTGTCATATTTAAAATTAAAAGGTTTAGATTAAATTACTTTAACAAGTCTCTTGACCATAGTTAGAGAACAAGTTAGAAAAGGGATTCACTAATTTTGTTAAGAAAAATTTCATCTTCCACTAATTTGACTCTTCATTAATATTATTACTTTAATTAGATTTTTCTTTATGGATAAATTACACAAAACTACAACTTAACTTATTTATATTACTTAAAATAACAAATCCCCAAACTAATTACAAAATATCTCATATCTCACTTTCTCTCTCTTTGTTCCTTATACATTACTCAACCCACTCCATCCTCCCACTTTTTATGTCTAATGCTACAAAAAGAAAGCCTATTTTCAAGGCAACTATCAAACGGTTTACCATTTTTGAATTACCACAAAAAAACACAAAAACCAGAGCCTTTCTTCCTCTCTTCTTCACCTCTCTTCCATCACCACCAAAATAGAAAAACCCTAGCCATAGTCGCGTCACCCTCGTCTGCCGTTAGCCTGCGAGATTCGCCCATTTTTGCACTTTCTCAATCCATGAAACCACAAAATCAAAGAAATCGATCCCCAAATTCATACAACAACGGAAAAATGAATTCAAATCCGTCATTTAATGGCCTGAAAAAGTCAAAATTTTTGGAGAAGAGAAAGAGATTCTTGTCAGGACTTCAAAAATGTATATGTGGGTTTTTGTTACTGCACATACATAGATCTAATGTATATGTGGGTTTATGTTACTGCACATACATAGATCTAATGTATATGTGGGATTTTGGTACTGCATATACATAGATCTAATTACAGTGTGGATTTCTGTTACTGTACATACATAGATCTAATGTATATGTGGATTTGTGTTAATGGACATACATAAATCTAATGTATATGTGGGATTCTGGTACTGCATATACATAGATCTAATGTATATGTGGGTTTCTGCTACTGCACAGATGTATACAATTTTGGTGATGTATATGCTCCCGGAAACAAAATAATATATTGTATTTGTTTATTCTGATATATATATATATGTAATGCTTTTATGATGAATATGATGGAGGAAACAAGATAGTGTAGTGTATTTGTTTATTCTGAGACATATATCTAATGTACATATAACAATTATGTATATGAAGTATGTAGCATATACATACAAGCTAATAAATCCATAACTGTGTTAACTAATGTATTGGATTATACTTATGTATTTGAGTAGCATAGGCAATGCATATACATAGAAGAGAACGTTGCTTATTTTTCTGTTAATTTAGGTATTGGATTTGAACTATGTTTTAATACTTATGTATATAATTACAAGGTATGAAATATGTAGCGGGTGCACTATCGAACAACGTGGCAGTACGTGGAGGACTAAAAGGTGCACTCATGTAAGGAGTAGTATAACCACTGTCGAGATTGAAATCAACCGGCGTTGGAGATGGCATCACCACTTCTATCTCCATTTAGAAAAAGAAAGAGAGAATAGTGAATGTTTAAGTTTTGAAAAAACAGGGGAAGAGAAGGAACGATTAGATAGGTAAAGAGGAGAGAGGAAATAGGAAGGAAATGAGGGGAATTGACCGGAAGCATTATCTTGTTTCCTAATATGAATTCATTTCCTTTTATGTCATTAAACAATTTTGTACTTATGTATATATTAGTGATGTATATGGTCGTTTAGTTATGTATATGTTGCGTAAAGGTAAGGAATTTGATGTAATTTAAGCAAATGTTGGAAGAGAGAGTAATTAGCTAGTAAACTACTGATATTTATGTTATTTATACTTTCTTTATTATGTTTTGATATGATTGATTTAATTTTAATTTTAATTTTATTTAAAAATTGAATCAAACCATGAATATCCTTAGTAGAAAATACGTAGAAGACACTACAAAATATACAAAAATAACTCAAGGGAATTATCTGAAGGAATTTAGTATTAAAAAAATCAGATCATACTTTCTGAATTACTTTAACATATAACATTATATTTTATTTATTCATTTTTTACTGAAATCTTGTACACTACCTTTGACAGGAAAAAATTGAAAATTTAACTTTTGTTAAGTAATAAAATCAGTTTTTGGTGAATAAACTTATGCCAGAAATGAAAGAAAAGTGAAGAGGAAAAAAAAATATTATATAGTAGCTTGATAGTAGTATTAATAAAATATTTTTAAATAGTTTCTGTTTAAAAATAAAGTTGGTCTTTTTTTAAAAAAAAAATTAAAATTTAAGGGCAAATTTCATAAATAGCAACTGTCATCCTTAATTAAAAGGCAACATAACAACACTTTGCTAATTACTTTCGATAGCAACAATTAGGCATTACATAGCAACTGAAATATGCATTTAGGCGTTACTTTAATTAAAGAAAATACAAATACAATAGGTAACAATAGAGTGAAAATATGAAATCAGTTTCGTATTTAAAAGGAAAACATATCTATCCATAAATGCAACACAAATTATGCATTTGACTTTAATTAGAGATTTTCTTGCCAAATATGTAACTTTTCTTTTTTTGTATTTTATATTATATATTTTCACAATTCTTTCCCTCTTTATATTTTATATTTTCACCTCTCTCTCTTTCTCATTTTTTTGTATTTTGTGTTTTATATTTTATATTTTATATTTTTTTTTGTATCAAATGATATATTTTATGTAAATTTATGATTTGTATTTGGATGGTTTCACTGTGAATAATTTTAATTTATCATTTGTATTTGTATTCAAAATAAGTATATGCATTATTTGTATTTGTTTTATATCGTTTGTATCTGTATGTCAAATTTATCATTTGTATTTGTATATAAACAAGTATCATGCAATCAACTACAAATACAAATACAAAAATAAATAAAACAATGAAAATACAAATGATACAGTCAATTACAAAATACAAATACAAAAAATAAATAAATGAAACAACAAAAAATACAAATGAAACAATTATGAAAATCGATTCACAAAAGACAAAATATACAAATACACTAATTTATGGATGAAAATCAATTAGTAACTGATGAAGTGTATAATGACGATTTTTTTGGTAAAGTAGGAGAGAGAAATGGAATTCAAAATTGATTTGATAAGAAAAGAGGAGTGAAAATAGGAGCAGAATTTTTTTCTAATGGTATTGGAAGGAAAAGTGAGATATTTGGCAAAATATTGCTATAAATGCTTTGGATGGTAAATATTTTAAATTGTTGTTAAGGATCATAATTATGATCTTAGAATTGTCAGGCTAAGTAATTTTCCTATCTCTCTCATTACACCTTTATATTTTATTTTATTTTGTTGGGAAAAAAAGGGAGAGATTTTAAAATTAATGGGAATGTAAACTATATTTCATGAAAATTATGATATTAATGAGGAGCCAAAATTAGTGGAAGATGAAATTTTTTTAATCAAAGTTAGAATTTTTTCATTACTTATTTTTAACTTTGGTTAATTAGAGACTTGTTAAAGTAATTTAATCAAAATCTTTAAATTTTAAATTTGACAAGTTTCACTCATCTAAATGTACACTACTTGAGAAAATGAAGAGAAAATATAATGGAGGAGAGCCAAATCCGATATTCTCACCCATGCATGATGACAGCCTTTCTATAATTTACGTACACTTTCAAATTCTTTTTGTGGGATTCTAAATATTATTCTGTACACTGTGCATCTTTTACTCTCTCCTTATGAAATTATGTATCATGATTTTTAAAAATAATTGTATCAAATTGCTTTTCATTATAAAAATTCAAGATAAAATTAATTATTTTTTTCATTTTATTCTTAGTAATAATTGTTTTTGAAGATTACAAACTCAATGAAACAAATATTTAATGAAGATATCAATCATATTTTATGATATAAATGAGGTAAATAATTTTTAAAAAACCCCCCTAATTGATATTTTTGTAAGAAGCGTGTAAAGAGAAAAACACAATAGCTGATTTGAGACGGAGAGAATATTTTCTCTTTTGTTGTCGTTGCTAATCCCAATGCTCTATTTCATTTTAATTTGGTCGGAGAAGCTCGATCTCTTGCTATTTAGACTTTCTATAATCTGACTATAAGCAACTTGACCGATACTTGTGTGAATAGAACACAACAAACAACTATTCATTAATTTTGGTAAACCATTTTTTCGTGGAGTTTGTCGTTTTCCTTTTTTTGAATGTTTACATTACAATTCATACATAGCATATGCATGAGAATACATATATGTAGTACAATGCTGTAACTTCAACGACAATTCACAAAAGTCCACTAATATAAAATGATTTAAGTTAACTAATTTACATACACTTATTAAAAATACTTTCTTAATAAGAGTTTAAAATTTTATCTTACAATATAATCTCCATTGGTGACAACCTTATTATAAGGTGAAATTTTTATTTTTCATTTTAATTTTTTTTTTTTTCTATATTCAATTAGCCTAAATGACAGGCTAATTCCTTAAGTGTTAGACTATGACGAACCAGTATGCTATAAAGAAGGCTCCTGTATTAGATGATCAAGTCTGGAGTTAGGGTAATGGTTGGGTAAGGTCGGAATATTCAGTCCGATGGTGTGGTGTCATGGTGACATAACGATAGTCCTGCGGTGTCCGCTTAGCCGAGTGGATGACATTTAGGATCATTTGAGACTGTGGTTTACTACATCATCCAGTCTGAGAATTCTTATGCTTGTAAAGTGGTTCCTAGTGTTGTCCCCCTTTGAAAGGTCCTGCTCGTTTGGCTCATATATATCTGTAACTTCAACGACAATTCACAAAAGTCCACTAATATAAAATATTTTAAGTTAACTAATTTACATACACTAACAGTATAAAAATGACCTGATTTTATATTGTCATTAATCTTTTCTTATGCCACCTCGAGATTACATTGTTGAAATTTGTTTAAAAAACATATGTAAAAACAAAGTCGAAGGGAGAAAAAAGTATACCATTCGTTTTGCACACTACTAAAAATATAGAAATTAGCGACCGAAATTTTTTATAGCTAAATAGAAAAATTCATCGCTAATTCTGTTTAACAACAAATTCTCACAAAATCTTGTTAGATACAAACAATTTAACGACAAAGTTAGTAGCAAATTACGTTTTTTTTTTGTAGTGGCATCAAGGTGCAAGTAAACTTGAAAATATAACAATAGAATGCCAAGAAGTTTCAAATTCTAGAGTAGCTTCTTGATATATCGATGAAATGGTAAAAAAATGAATTTTGAGTCTAACTCAATCCCAGAAGTTTGTTTAAGATGCTAGGATTTCCCAAAGCTTGTAAAGAGATCATCACCCATCCCTTTGACCCTCAATTTGCGACTCTTCACACCCCTCCTTACGCACAAGGTTGGACATCTACCACGTGGAAAAATTTAATATATGAACCCACCATCGAAAAATTTGAATTGGTATGGGTCATGCTCTGATGTCAAAATGAATCTGATAATTTCTTCTAATTTGCTATTGTAACATATATTCGAGGGACTTATTAGAGAGAAAGGCTACAATTGACCTCTTTCTTCTTTGAGATCCAATTTGGAAATCCTTTGTCTAATTTTCCATTGACAAAATCTAAACAAATTTCAAATGTTGAAACATGTGTTTTTCATCATCATTTTCTTGATTTCCTTTCCACGTTTCTTCTTTCACAATATTCGTAAACCGTCTCTGTCTTCTTCAGAATAATGTTTCATCATTTAATTTATAGACCAGTCAACCCCTTGCATTGATTTCCTCTTTCCTGAGTAATTATACAAATAATTTTCACGTCATCAATGTATATAACTTATACGCGAGTATAAGATAATAGCATTTGGATAAAGCAAGTATGAATGGACTGAATATTGATATTGAAATTCGTATACTCGACCAGAGTAACTACCAATATTTCAAATTCGTTATCATTGTTGTTGTTATTATGACATAATATGTACAAGTTAGCATGATTTTAGTGTAGATACGACCCTCTTTAATGCATAGTTGATGCATACATTTCTATCATTTAGTTTCTCAAAAGGCAAACAAAACTATTTGATAAAGATATTTACTTGTCCTATAGATTTAAATTAACTTTTATTAAACTTGAGCTCAATTAAATTAGAAAAAAAGAAAGTCAAAATCGATTTAGTTTGAGAGAATTAAATAGGAACATAAATTTTGGACGGAGGAATAATAGTTAAGATATGGTTTGAGTTATTTTTTATTTATTTCATCGATCTTGTCTATTGACCTTGTCTGAGAATCTATTACTGGTTATCAAATAACATATCATAATCATCATGAAATAATTGTGATCTTTAATATACACCACATGATCCCCCTTTGTTTTAATTCTTGTTTTCTATTTTGGGTAAATATTTTGGTCGGTAACTCCATAGGTAACCGGGGCGGAGCTAGAAACCAACATATGGATCCGGCTGAACCAACTAATCAGGTTTAATTTGTCCAAAATTTTGTATTTGTGCTAGAAAGTTCGTTAAATATATATATATATTATATTTAGAACCCATTTATTATAGCATCAGATTTAGTTATAAAATTCAGAAACCATAAAGTTCAAATCCTAAATTCCTCTGTTACTCTCTGGTAAGTATTGATTAGTATTGAGGGATTGGTTTACTTAACTCCTTATATATGTACCTAAATCAAATGAAAATAATAATAATAATAACCAAAGTAGACTATATATGTGATTTTGAGTTTATTTTTCTTGCATTATATATTCACAATCATTAATATTGTACAATATATGTATTGCAAACCTCATGATCTTAATTTCTAGAGGATGCAAAATCTATATATAATTCAACTGAAAAATTATCTATAATTTTAGGTTAAAACACATCACTCTAGACCATGCATGCCATGATGTATGTTTCTAAGTCCTTTGGGATTGAACCAAGTTCACCATATTCATAGAAGCATTTTTCCATAGCAAGGCTGCATTGAAGTTCAATTTATTTTGAGCTCCAGAAATGACAATCTCCTTTGCTCTATTGAAGAAATCAATGCCTTCTTCTCTTTGAACTTTCAACTTCTTCGGACACTTAAGCAGACTAAGATAAGTACCTAAGTCATGTACACAAGAAGGATTATGCATCTTGAAGAAATCTAACAAGATTTCAACTCCAACATGTGCATAACATGAGCAACTCCATGGTACCTCATACTTCCCACCAAAAACCCTAAAATTCTCATTCAGAAAAACCCCAGGAAGTTTTGTTATGGGATCATTTACATTTGTTATTCTCAACACTTTTACTCCTAACTCTTCACACCTCTCTTTGAAGCCCGAGTTTCCAACTCTTGGCCCTCCAAAGGAAAAAACGGTAACAGGTACAGTGTGATCAGTATTCAACAACTTGTCTCGATTCATGCCCAACTCTGCAATGTCATAAGCTAGTAAGAGGGCTAATGCACTCCCCATGCTATGTCCTGCCAAAGTTATGCTCATGTCCTCCCCTTTATACTTATTTAGTACTCTCCCTACCTCGGATAATAATTGCTCGCGACAACTTCCAAGGCCAAACTTTTTTCCCTCATTAGAGGTGTACAAACTCAAGAATCCAGCTTCAACCTTAACCTGAGGTCTCGGATTATGAGGATCAAGGCGAGCAGGAGTCAATGAGCTCATCAAATTGGCTATCCATTCAGGGCTAGTGACCGTTCCCCGAAAAGTAACAAGAACATCTCTCCTCCCAAGTCTCTTTGTCTCTTCATCATTTGATACTGCAATATAACCAATCCATTTTCCACACGATGAGCCAATAGTAATATTGCCACCAATAGGGAAGACATTTATGTCTGGAGTAGCATATATGTATTTTGTCACTTGATAGCCTGATTCACCCAACCCAACTTCACTTAACATCCTCCTCTTCCCATACTTGCAATTTAAGTATCTTCTTGAATTTGGATCAAGATCAAATGCATCATAACAAGAAGCCACAAACTCTCCATATCGAATAATCTCAGATCGGAGAAGAGAGTCCAATGGATCTACTAGGGTTTCCCAATTTTTTAACCCTTGAACTTCTCTCCACATGGAAGCCAATCTCTCAGTATTACTACTACTATTACTACAATGACGATCCAATGCAATATCAGTACTAGTAGTAACACTATGAGCAATCTTCTTTGATATTTCCTTAGTGGATATCACAGGAGATAGTTTGGGGCTTAAACCTAGTTGTTGTTTATGTAATGTTAGAGGTGGTGCAGGTGCAGTTGGGATACCTTCATTTGGTCTTACCATACATGGCTTGGGCAAAAACTCTTCTGAAAATGTAGGAAAGTTCAGATTTGGAACATTTGGTAACCTAAGCATGGTATGAAAAAGATAATATTTTTAAGAACTAGGAATTAAGAACTAGAAGGGGAGTGAGAGCTCTAGATGAATTATAGATCAAGGGTTATTTACTTAAATATACGTAATACATTGTGTTTATTTGTCATGGAGTGTATGGTGGGAATTGAAAAGGGTGTTGTTGAGGTGGGGTATGGACATAGGGTGTAGGGGGGAAAAAGAAGAAAATAAAGGCATGTTTGGCGAGTAATTTGACTGAGTAATGAAAAATTTCATATAATTTATTAAATTAATTGGTCGGTTGGGCTATAGTCTTGACTATAATTATTTGTTTAATTTTTGCGGCTGCAAATAAAATAGAGGCAAAAAACATAATGTAAAAATACGGTTTTCCTAATTTCTTTGCAAGTGGTTGACTTCAATGGTGCGTTTGCTATGTGGACGAATTTTAACGTGTTTCTTTTTATTATTTTTCTTCCCTTAATTTTTCCTAGTTCTTATTATAGTGTATCTTAGTAGGATAAACTAAATGTCCTAAAAGGGAAAGTTTCACCATATCTAGCACAATCTAATTAATTATGTAGGACCAGTTCACAATTGATAAATGAAAAATGGTTCTTTAACATAATTATTTTTTTTCCCATACACTTGTTGAATATTAAGTTAGCTATGCACTAAATTGATTTTTGATGATGACAACTTATGATGTTTAATATTTGGTTTAGTTAAAAATTAGGTCTAATCTATTTTTATCATGATTAAAATGTCCAAATCAGAATATACAACAACAACAACATACCCAGTGTATTCCCACAAAGTGGGGTCTGGGGAGGGTAAAGTGTACGCAGTCCATACCACTACCTCCGAAGAAGTAGAGAGGTTGTTTTCGATAGACCCCCGGCTCAGGACAGGAAAGAAGTACATAAAGGCGTAGTAAAACATGAAACAAGATGACATAACACCCACATAAGAAAACAGAAAACAGAAACAAGACACCCATAGAGTATCACTATACAAGATCTAACCGAAAACACCCAAAACCCTACGAACAAAGAACTCCACGGTGCATGTCAAGCACTGCGACTGCTAGCCTGGCTCCAACCAAGCAACCCTATCAACTAGCTAGGCCCCACTCCAAAGAAAACTAGCCCTCTACCCTAATCTGCGTCCTCCACACCTTCCTATCTATGATCATGTCTTTTGTACGCTGTAACTGCTCAATGTCATGTCTAATCACCTCCCTCCAATACTTCTTTGGCCTACCTCTACCCCGCCTGAAACCATCCATAGCCAACCTCTCACACCTCCGCACCGGGGCATCCGTGCTCCTCCTCATCACATGCTCAAACCATCTCAACCTCCCTTCCGAATCAGAATATATATCGAAATATTAAGACATTGTATCCAGATTCAAACACTTGATGGTCAATGATGGTAATTGCAATTAAGATGGAGCATGTTAGTGGTCATTCTTGTATGGGGAAGATTGGGAATGGTGGTTGTATAGTATAGCTAGCGGTAATAATGTGGTGGTGAACAAGAGTAGTGAATTTATAATGATGATGATTAGAGATGGGGTGGTGCGCGCTATAGAAGTGGCGATAAAGGTGATTGGCAGTGATGATTAGTAGTTATGAACAATTTTTAAAATTATTTTTATTATAATTGCTAATTAATATTAGTGACAACTAAATATTACATCATTATTTCAATATATTTTATTGTTCTCATGTTTTGGAGGCGAACTATTTAATTCCTTTACCAATTTATGAATCTTCCGCCCAACCAAGTATATATAAAAATAAACAAGCTACTCTAATAAATAATAGATCCACTATGTTGGCAAAGTCTCACTACTTGAAATATTAGATCTTACCTTCAAGACTTATGTTAGCTAAATTTTGGATTTGAGCCTTAAAAGATGGAAAATTCATAGTATGTGACACGAATTTGAATTAATGGAGTGAATTGATTTTGTATTTAAATGGTCATATAAAAAAAAAAAAAGGTTACATTTTACTCTTAACTTATCCCCAAAAAATAAAGTAAAAGAAACCATCGAGCAAGTTCAATGGAATCATCTTAGGGTGCGTATCGGTCAGTTTGATTTGATTTTGTGTATTATCGGTTCGATTTATCGATTATCGATTTGTAAAGACGTCAAACCAATAACTAAACCAATAAGATATTCTTTATCGGTTAAACGATTTTTGGTCCTTAACGGTTCAGTTTTTGATTTAACGATAAGAAAATGCTCCTCAATTTTTTTTTGCTTTCTCTTATTTTCATTTGTTCTACACTATCTTCATGCATAAAACTTCCACAAATTACAAGCACTAAGACAACAACTATAAAATGCAAAACATAATGGGGTATGTATTTAAAATCTAAAGCAGTTTTATATAATTTCGGATAAAAATATAATTTTAATATAATCTTATTGGGTTATCGGTTTAACCATTAACTAAACCTTAAAATCGAAAACCGAACTGATAGTCCAATAAATTATTTTACAAAATCGTTTAAAAATCATAAACCCAATAACCCGATACCAATAAATCGATAACATTTTTATCCGTTTGATTTATCGGTTGAACCGATTTTTGCACACCCCTAGAATCAACTAAGGACCTAATTCTGTTTTATTTATTTTGTAAAATTATATAAGGGGAATAACGAAGGTAAATGAAGATTAAATTATTGCCATCAGCCTACTTCACTCCTTTGCTAATGTATATATATATACATATATTTTACTATGATATAAATCAAAGAATGTGTGTTTCTCTTATTGTTATGCTTATCTTATTTTAGTAATCATTAAAGATTTATCATCAATTACATCTCAATTATAGGAAAATTTAATTTTGCTTCGCGGATAACGATTTATATTTGTTAAATTTAATTTCTCACGAGTTTTGTCCTCATATTAATCTATAAATCATTGTAACAAAAAAAAAAAAAAAAAAAAAAAACTAAGATGGTCAACGCGATACAAAGGTTTACCAATGCAAGAATTCTTCTATATAGGAGTTTAGTCGTAGCAAAGTCAACACGGATGACCCCACCTACCATGCAAACACTCAAATCTTTTTTCTAATTTCTTTCGTCTTTTTGAGCTAAAAGAAACCTAGTATATATATCTATATTCATATTCATGTATCTACTCTATAATTTACCATTCTTCCAATTTTGAGGGAGATGAATCCGTACATATATGTTCTTCAGCCAAACACGACATTTAGGTGATATTTTTTAACTTGTACTTTCTTCATTTTATGAAACATGACCAACCCAATAATAATTTGCAATCACAAAAAGAGAAGAAGCTAGAGGATATCGCATACAGTGACAGAACCAGAAATAATAGTTTTTGGGTTTATTCTTCTTCTTTTTTTCATTTATTCTTGATAAATTATTTATGCATACTAAATGAATTTCTTAATTGTCGAACTGGTAACTTTAAGGCTGGCTCACTCAGCCACTTGGTCGATCTTTGATTGACTGTATCCGAACTTTAGTTAAATGAAATGTTGGACTTTGGCCTAACAATAGTTTCATTTATAACAATTTACACATGTTTGCACTTTGCAGACCAGGTACAAAGAAGACTTTCCAGTATGCAAGGAGTTAATAAGGAAAGGTATAACAAAGGCTTTAACGTTATATATATCCACCAGGTTTTTATTAACAGTGATCCAACAGAATTAATTAAGTAATTAATATAAGTTTGGGTGATTATAGTTTGGACAAAATCAAAATTCTACTTTTCCAATTCTTGGTTCAGATTTTGATTTGAATTTTATTTTTGTGAAATTTGGATTTCAAAAATCGATTTCTTCGAATTTGAGACTTGGAATCAGAAATCCAAAAATCAGAAATGTTTTTATAACTTATATTTATGTCTTCCCATTAGACGCTAGCTCAATGCTAATTAAGTCAAATGTCAATACTGATGCTCACATTTTATTTTGATCAAATCTCTTTTTTATATGTGACACAATATATAATACTCTCTTTGTTCCTAAATACTTGTCACATTTTTTTTATTTGCACGTCCTTAAAGAAACACATTAAGTAGAAACTAATTTGACTAAATTATCATTATTTATTACTCCTCTCTTTTTAACATTTCTCTTTTTTGCACTATATTAATATCTCTTCATATTTATGACTAAGGGTAAAGGTGGAAACAAACAAGTAAATTACCATTATTTATTACTCCTCATTTTTTAACATTTCTCTTTTTTGTACTATATTAATATCTCTTCATAGTTATGACTAAGGGTAAAGGTGAAAATAAATAAGTAATTATGTCTTGGTTTTCTAAATTGCCAAATATTATGAGATATCTATTTTTAGTAAGAATGACAAGTATTTAGGAATGGAGAGAGTATAGAGATCCTGAAGAAGTAGAATAACAAAAAGAATGTCTTTAACTCCCCAAATATGAATGGTTTGAAAATATCTACTTCCGAATTTATATGCTGATGTAGCTTGTAGCTCATCATGATGAGGTTATAGATATTGATCTCAAGTTTACATTAATTTTTAAGTTTTTCTGTGGTTCATTTTAATTAATTCCTCCGTTTTAAAATAGTTGGTCCTTTTTCTAAAAATATTTGTTTCAATTTAGTTGTTCCTTTTATGAAATCAAGAGAATATTATTATGTTCTTCCAATACTGTCCCTATCATTAAATGACTAAACAAAGTGTATGTACACATTTATATTTTCAAAACATACTCCCTCCGTTTAAAAAAAATGACATATTTTGATTGTGCAAGGAGTTTAAGAAAATAAAGAAAACTTTTGAAACTTGTGGTTTTAAATTAAAGTAATGTCAAATGTACCAAAATGTCCTTTAATTTTGTGGTCTTAAACATGCCACGTGGAAAGTTGGAATAAAAGTATTGTCAAAAAAGGTAAGGATCATTCTTTTTGAAATAGACTAAAAAGGAAAATACATCACTCTTTTTTAAACGGAAGGAGTAATTAATAAGGCTAATCTGGTAAAATAAACCAGTAATAGTTTTTTTTCTTAAGGGGAGTGTCAAGTCAACGAGGGCCAACAATTTTGAAACGGAGGGAGTACTATAATAAATTGGTGAAATATTTGACCATCTCATTTAAAAGTTTAGGTAGTTAGAAATAACATATCTTTATATTTTTATTTACTTAATTATATCTTCTATACGTCCTTTTATGCATTGGCTTGATTGTCAAAATCATGAGTCAAACTGTAACAACCCAAATTTTTAACACAAACACGAAATATATTTATAATCACTGAACACAAACTACAACTTAGAATACGAACAAGAAGGTAATAGCCACACCAACTAAGACGATAATAACATAGTAAGAAGGGTAACAAGAAAGGGATGAGAAGCCATAGAAGAATTGGCGATGAGAAGTATAGACTTTGCCTAAGGCAATACACAATACGCATAATCCTAATGCTCATGAAAAAAGCTTTATTTATCAACCCGGTTCCCACACATAACCACTTAATGTGCTATTGGGCTGCCTAGCTAATACGGGTCTAGGCCCAATCATAACACAAACACATGAATATTCTTTTCAGATTTTTACATAATTAATATCTTGTAATGCATTTTATTACCGTGTATAGTATAACTTTTAATTTATTAAAACTTATAGCCTATCTTTAGCTTTAATAACAGATTTGTCCTATTATCTTCTTTACTTCTCCACTTCTTCTTCGTCGTCGTCTATACCCTCTCCTGTCCTCATCTTCTCCGGCGAACTCACAACGCCGGAGTACCATCAACGCCACAATAAACGACTATTTCTCTGTTTTCCACTGCTCCGGCAAGGAGCTTCAAGCTCCGGTGAACCGGAGCAAACCAACAACAGCGGCCAGTCTCTTTTTCCCTTTCTCTTTCACGATTTTGCTCTGTTTTAGGCACGATTTGTCTCTGTTTTAGGTATGATTTTGCTCTATTTCAGGTACTATTCCAGCAATCATGTCGATTTTTTCAGATCTGATAGGAAAAATTCATTTCAATGATTTTAGTCTATTGCCGAAGTTTCAATCCATAGAAAAAATGGTGTGGAGAGGTGAAAGGGGAGGGGGATGGCTCGTCATTTTTGGTTTGCTCCAGTTCATCGGAGCTTAAAGCTCCTCGCTGAGGAAATGGAGAAGACGAAAGATCTGGTAACGGAGTGGGTAGTGAAGCTATTGCTTGCTCCGGCGATGTGAGTTCGTCGGAGAAGACATGGGCGGTTTGATTGGCTGTTGTTTGGTGTTGGTTCACCGAAAAAGTGAAATAAGGGAGTTGATGGGTCTGTTGTTGGTGGTGGTGGAGCTCTGGTTGGAGTTTGGTGGTGGTGACGGGAAAGGGTGGTGTACCGTGGTGGTGGCAGCGGTATAATTTGTATTAGAAATGTATTAAACGTAAAGGATTGTTGTAATACAATTCGAATTCAATATTATACATTTTTATGAATTCGGAATGTTTGAAATTCACGTATAATACTTATAACAAATTTGTATTAAAAATGTTTTAATTATATATATTCACCACACATATTGAAATACGTCTTTAATACGTATAATATATTAAATTCAAAATGTATTAAACGTAAAGGATCGTTGTAATACAATTTGAATTCAATATTCTACATTTTTATGAATTCGGAATGTTTGAAATTCACGTATAATACTTATAATCAATTTGTATTATAAATGTTTTAGTTATATTTATTCACCACGCATATTGAAATACGTCTTTAATACGTATAATATATTTAATTTAAAATGTATTAAATTTGTTATTTATTTTTTTCTCTTATTAACGATGTTAAAAAAGTATTATAATTAAATTTGAAACATTTAAATGCTATTCAAGTTAGTTTATGTGTTACTATATAAAATTGTGTTAAAAATGTATTATATATGTATTTTGCTATTTTTGGTAAAAAAAGTTATGCTTTCAACTCATGTACTATAATTAGTAAATAAGACTACATATTTATGCTATTTATGTAAATACCCTATTCTTTTATATACATAACAAGTGACGAACCTAGCGATGAAACTCGAACCCCAGGCCTCTCCCTGTTCTACAAATTACGTATGTACTACTTTGAAGAGATTTACAATAGCTACATGTGGATTTATTAAAAAAAAAAAAAAAGAGTTTATAATTAACATGGAGATAGAGTCGACACTATACTATCAAAGTTGATAGAAATATTGATATAGGGCTCAATAACTAAAAGTTGACTAATCTCTAACCTCTATTAACCATTTAAAAGGAGGAGAAGATCAAGAAAGTCTCTCAACAAAGATATTGAGCCCTAAATCAAACACTAGGCTTCTGAAAAGAACATTCTAATTAACTAGAAAAAAAATAAATCACTATCTCATCAGTGGCGGAGCCAGGATTTTCACTAAGGGGGTTCAGAAGTAGACATACGAACTAACCGAAGGGGGTTCAACATCTACTATATATACATAAAATATAATTTTAACCATGTATAAATAGCATAATTTTCTGCCGAAGGGGGTTCGGATGGACCAAGGGTAGCTCCGCCCCTGTATCTCATTAAGACAATTAATTAATTAATTAAACAGTACTGGGCTTCATTCTCTATGGTTTTTGAAACTTGAAAGTGACAAAAGTTGGTAAGAAAATCCGACTTCAGTGAAGCATATTTCTACTTGGCCGTGTAACACGATTTAGAAAACAATAAAATAAAAAGATTATAGGGCCATTCAAATTTCAACCACAAGAAAATTTTGATGTTGATGTGGAACTTCCAACTAACTTTTAAGTTCACTTGTTAAAATTAAAGGAGGATTATATTGAAGGGAAATTTTCGAAGAGAACATGAATATTAAGTGAGTAATTTGAACTATATATTATGTGTAAATATGTCATTGCCCAATATCACATAATTAGGTTGTATGACATGCAGGCTTCATCTACACTTAAAAGTGTTTCAAATCCTTCGAAGCTCATTTTCAGCTTAATATATAATAGGTAATTATTTAACTAAGTCAGGCAAAAGATAAAATTACTCGATATTTATATTGATATTTGATAGAAGATAGTTGTCAAATACTCAATAGAACAATTGAGACGTGGATCAATAAAATAAAAGGCTTAATGCTCATTATAATTTAGTTCCCCATATCAATGATATCATACATCTTAAACACACTTGTCTACCTCTGGTATACATGTCAATTGGCTCTTGCGGCCATCGTAACAGTTTACTATATTATTGAGATGTAATTAGCACAACAGATTAATATGGTTGTGGTGGAATGAATAGGATCCCTTCATTTTTAATCAGAAGTTTCAGTTCGAATCTTGTGTATGAAAAAAGTTCTATTAAAAAATTCTTCGTTCTTACATCGGGCCTTATGCGCCACAAATCAAGATTAGTATATCAAAGCCTCAATGAGAGTATCAGATGAGAAACCCAAAAAAAAAAAATAGCACACGAGCTATAGACAAAGCAACAAGTGAGAGTAGAGAGAAAATCTAAGATTTGACATTTGAGTAAAAGTTGCTTTAGCAATTAATTAAAAAAAGATTAAACAACACAATTATTGGATTGGCCCGGTCCTACCTAGAGATTTATATTTCTAATATAGTGTCGATCGATTTTGTTGAAATTAAAATGAAAAAGAAAGGTAACTACTCTGATGTGATTGTTCCTTAAATTTAATTTCTCTTCTTTATTTTTCTATTTCGATTTCGATTGTACGTACCTAAACATAAACTAGTTGCAAAAAGTAAACATGACAACTAAAAAGGACATAATCGGAGGAAGTACTAAATAAATAAATTATACAGTTTGCTCTCTAGTTTAATAGCCAAAAACTTATCATAATAAGATTAATTTTCGCCAAAATATATGCTGCCAATAAGAAAATGAGAAAAGTGAACTGTACCTACATACTGGACTACAGGAGAGGAGCTGCTTCACTTCATTTTGGTAGATTTTATTTGAGATATATATTAACGTAATGTATTCTATGGATACATAGGATCAAACGTAAAGTAGCGCTTTCTCTTGGCAGAATTTTAGGCGGCAAGTGACTTTAGGACTTATTGGAACTGTTGAGCATAACGAATCGAAGCCGGGTCAAGGTAGCTTGCCTGCCAAGCCAATAGGCGAAGGGCTGAAGGATGGAATATGCAAAGTAGATAAACGTCAAAGATAATTTCAGTTAATGTAAAAGACGTATGTTCCAAAATTTCATTCTCAAGTCATAAATTATTGTGTGCAAGTATAATTAGCAATTAAACTGATCAAAGAAAAACTACTAGGTAAAATATATTTTTTCTTAGGCTGCAACACTTGATCCTCTTGTTAATTTCTTACGTGTTACAATTTGAACACCGACCAACAATTTTTTGTTTTTGTTTTTGATTATTGTCTAGTCCAAAAGAAACATAAAAATGTTTTTTTAAAACTGGTGTATGCATTCTTTATTTCTTTTTCACGTTTGTAGGGCGAAGATTCAACAAAAGGGTCCCATCCCATTTAACATAATTGGAAATACAAAAAACCTATAGTCAATCATATGCTATTGTAAAGCTAGCCATATGTGAACATCATTGTTTATACGATTAATTAATTTATATATCTTTGGATGAAACTGTTAATTTCTTTTGACTTGATCAAAAGTTAATTAGTTCATTCACCTTAATCCGATTAAAGAAAATACACGGAGAATGAAAGGACATTAAAATAAAATGTATCTTATTGGAAAAGAACCACTATTAGTATCAATCATCGCTTTTGAAAATAGCAAAACAAGATTTTACATAGAAAAAAAATATACTACAGAAGAAGTAACATGATGTTACGAAACTATATCCTAAACATATAAAATTTTGATGGTCTTTGTGAAAGTACAAGGTCGGTACCTACAAATTGATGAGCCAACAATATAATTATTGGCAAGGATTTAAAAGCTTAGTAACAAACTATTGAACCTACGGCTATACCAAATGGCAAAGTAATCGGCGTATCGACCAGCCAAAACTCTCCCACACATCCAAATGGCAAGAAAAATTAAATGAAAATTCATGGGTTAATACATACGAAAAATTGAAATAATTCTTAGTTCCTGTTTCATGACACGTATGAAGTAAAAAAAAAAAAAAGAAGATGTGTCTGCCTTTCAAAAATAATATGCATCATTTAATAGGTCGTCAAGGATGGACCCACAAAACTTGAGCTCAAACAGAACCGATCGTACATATTTCAAAAAATTTATGGGCTAATACACACAAAATAATCCTTAATTTATGTTTCATGACTCGTAAGGAGTAAAAATGTTGTGTCCGCTTTTCGAAAATAATGTGCATCATTTAATCGGTCGACACAGACGAACCCACAAAATTTTAGCTCAAAAGAGTCGGTCGCACATATTTCGAAAAATCAATGGACTAATACACACGAAAAATTGAAATAATCCTTAATTCCTATTTCGTGACACATATGGAGTAAAAAAAAAAAAAAAAAAAAAAAACAACGCCAGCCTTTCGAAAACAATGCACATATCTAAATAGGTCGTCACGGATAAAACCACAAAATTTTAAGTCAACTAGAGCCGGCCGCATATATTCTAGAAGAGGCAAGACCTGTAGACTGTTCCTAGCCCCAAGAATGCTTCTTGGATGGTGAGGAAGATAGTGAATATTCGAAAATACATACTGACTCACCAACAGATAATAGGGATTTGCATACTAGAATGCTTCAATTGACTCGTGGTAGAAGATTCTCCATAAAGAAGGTACACATAATGTTGTTGCCACACTACCCTAGAGTTGAGTGGAAGACGACCATAACATTGCAAGCTAGCATCCATATCCATGATTCAAATCCACACTATGGCTTGCTGCTTAACAAAGGCTGGCCACAGTTGATGGGCTTCGAAAATTCGGCATTCAAATGCTTATGGATTGTATCTACTGTGGTCAAGCACATGAAACATTTGCTCACCTGTTTTTTGGTTGGAGGGTCACTCATCATTTATGGGCTCACTTATGCTATGGCTGGGCTTAAACAGAACCACTAGGGAATGGAAGGACGAGATAAAATAGGCATGTCAATAGGAAAAGAGTCGATCAGGTGCTGGTGAAATCTCAAATATTATTTTTGTTATGACTACAACACTGATTTGGTGAGGAAGAAATAAAATGAGGTTTCAACAAGCTAACTTTGATGAGAATCACATCTGCATATAGGTAGTTCTTCATGTACATATTCGATGCAGAGACATGGTCAAATGGAAGCAAGCATTACAACTTCTTAATTGCTCTAGGACATGGTATAACAGGAGTTATGCTCTTCTTGCTGCAACTTAAACAGGATAGGTTCTTGATTTTCTTAGTTGATATTCCTTTGTAGTGGAGTGGATAGTCAACGTCTCCTCCCGATCTTTCATTGTACATTTTTTTAGTATTAATAGAAATATGATATTCAAATCAAAAAATATATATATAATTCATGTTTCATGACACATATGGAGTAAAATAAGATGCGTCTGTCTTCCGAAGATAATGTGCATAATTTAATAGGTCATCATAAACACAAAATTTTAACTCAAACAAAGTCGATCACATATATTTTGAAAAATCCATGGGCCAATACACTCAAGAAATTAAAATAATCCTTGATTCCTAGTTCATGACACCTATCAAGCAAACCAATCTACGTCTGACTTTCGAGAATAATACGCAATCATCACAGATGCAACTCCACAAAATTTTAACTCAAACAGAGTTGGCCACACATATTCTAGAAAATTCATGGGCTCACATTAAAAGTTGAAATAATCCTTATTATCCTTTCCATGACACGTATGGAGTAAAATAAGCTACATCCGTGTTTTGAAAATAATGTGCATAATTTAATAGGACATCATAGATGGGCCCAAATAGAGCCGGTCTCACGTATTTCAAAAATTCACGAGCTAATACACATAAAAAATTAAAACAATTCTTAATTCATGTTCCGTGACATGTATGGAGCAAAAAAAGCTAACTCCGCCTTTCGAAAATAATACGCATCATTTAATAGGCTGTCACAGATGCACCCACAAATTTTAGCTCAAACCGAGTCGGTCGAACATATTTTGGCAAATTCATGGACTAATACACATGAAAAACTGAAATAATCTTTATTTCATGTTTTACGACACCTAAAGAGTAAAAAAATTACGTCCGCCTTTCAAAAATAATGTGCATCATTTAATAGGCCGTCATAGACAGATCAACAAAATTTTAGCTCAAATGAAATCGATCGCACAAATTTCAAAAAATCAGATCCTTAATTTTTGCTATTTCACTCATATTTCTTTAAAAAAGATCTGTCTGCCACTCCAAAGCAAAACAATTCATTTTATAGGTCATCACAAGCGAACCAAAGAAGTTTCATCCAAAACGCATCCGTAAGCTTACATCCCTTATCAATTCATAGGCTAACACACACGAAAAATCACAAAAAAATTCATAATTCGTGCTATTTCACTCATATGTCTTAAAAAAAGCCTCGTCCGCCTCTCCAAAGCAACGCAATTTATTTAATAGGTCGTCATGAGAAGACCCAATGAATTTTACCCAAAACGCATTCGGACGCCCACATCCCTCATCAATCCATAGGGGTTTCATACACGAAAAATCACAAAAATCCTCAATTCCTGTTATTTAGCTTGTATGTCTTAAAAAAAGCTCCATCCGCATCTCCAAAGCAACACAATTCATTTTATAGGTTGTCACGAGCGGATCCAAAAAGTTTCGACTAAAACGCATCCAGACGCCTACATCCCCATCAATCTATAGGCTAGTATCACACATAAAAAATTGCAAAACAATCCTCAATTTCTGCTATTTCGCTTATATGTCTTTAAAAAAAGCTTCATCCACCTCTCCAAATCCACACAATTTATTTTATAGGTTGTCCGGAGCGGACTCAAGAAGTTTCTCTCAAAACGCATTTGGACGCCCACATCCCCCATCAATCTATAGGCTAATATCACACATAAAAAATTGCAAAACAATCCTCAATTTCTGCTATTTCGCTTATATGTCTTTAAAAAAAGCTTCATCCACCTCTCCAAATCCACACAATTTATTTTATAGGTTGTCCGGAGCGGACTCAAGAATTTTCTCTCAAAACGCATCTGGACGCCCACATCCCCCATCAATCCATAGGCTAACATAAATGAAAATTCACAAAAAATCCTCTATTCCTACTATTTCGCATATATGTCTTAAAAAAAGCTTTGTATGCCACTCCAAGGAAACTCAATTCATTTAATAGATCATCACGAGCGTACCTAAGAAGTTTCGCCCAAAATGCATCCGGACGCCCACATCCCCCATCAATCCATAGGCTAACACACAAAAATAATCGCGAAAAATTCTCAATTTCTGCTATTTTGCTCATATGTCTTAAAAAAGGCTTCATCCGTCTCTCCAAAGTAAAATGATTTATTTTATAGGTCGTCACTAGCGGATCCAAGAAGTTACTCTCAACACGCATCACGACACCCACATCCCTCACTAATCCATAGGCTAACACACAAGAAAAATTACAAAAAAAATACTCAATTCCTTTAATTTCACTCATATGTTTTAAAAAAAGCACCGTCCGCCTCTCCAAAATAATACAATTCATTTTATAGGTCGTCACGAGAGGACCCAATGAGCTTCTCCCAACGGATCCATACGCCCACATCCCCCATCTATTCATAGGCTAATTCACACGAAAAATCATAAAATATTCTTAATTTCTGCTATTTTGATCATATGTCTTAAAAAAACTCTGTCCCCCTCTCCAAATAAACAAAATTTATTTTATAGGTCGTCACGAGCGAACACAAGAATTTTCTCCCAAAACGCATTCGGACGCCCAAATCCCCCATCAATCCATAAGCTAAAACACACAAAAAATTCTCAATTCCTGTTATTTTGCTCATATGTCTTAGAAAAAAGCTCTGTCTGCCTCTCAAAAGCAACACAATTAATTTAATAAGTCATCACGAGCGGACCCAAGAAGTTTCACCCAAAACGCATTCGGACCCCCACATTCCCAATCAATTCATAGGCTAACACCCATAGAAAATAGCAAAAAATCTTCAATTCCTGCTATTTTGCTCATATGTCTTAAAAAAAGCTTTGTCCTCTTCTCCAAAGCAACACAATTCATTTAATAGGTCGTCACGAGCGAACCTAAGAATTTTTGCCTAAAACGCATTCAGTCGCCCATATCCCCCATCAATTCATAGGCTAACACATATAAAAAATCGCAAAAAATACTTAATTCCTGTTATTTCGCTCATATGTTTTTAAAAAAGCTTTGTTCGCCTCTCTAAAGCAATACAATTCATTTTATAGGTCGTCAGGAGCAGAATCAATAAGTTTTGCCCAAAAGGCATCCGGACGCCCACATCTCCCTTAAATCCATGGGCTAACATATGTCTTAAAAAAGGTCCGCCGGCCTCTCCAATACACTACAATTCATTTAATAGGTCATCAAGAGAGAACCCAAGAAGTTTCACCTAAAATGCATCCGGACGCCCATATCCCCCATCAATTCATAGGCTAACGCACACAAAAAATCGTAAAAAATCCTCAATTCCTGTTATTTTGCTCATATGTCTTAAAAAAAGCACTGTTGACCTCTTCAAAGCAACACCATTCATTTTATAGGTCGTCACACAGAGCTTTTTTTTAAGACATATGAGCGAAATAGCAGGAGTTGAGGATTTTTTTTTATAATTTTTCGTATGTGTTAGCCTATGGATTGATGGGGAATGTAGGCGTCCGGATACGTTTTGGGTGAAACTTGTTGGGTCCACTCGTGACGACTTATTAAATAAGTTGTGTTGCTTTGTAGAGGCAGATAGAGCTTTTTTAAGACATATTAGGGAAATAGCAGGAATTAAGAATTTTTTGTGATTTTTCATGTGTGCTAGCCTATATATTGATGGGGGATATGGGCGTCGGGATGAGTTTTGAGCAAAAACTCTTGAATCTGCTTGTGAAGATCTATAAAATAAATTTTGTTGTTTTGAAGAGGCATACGGGGCTTTTTTTTAAAGACATATGAGCAAAATATCAGGAATAGATGATTTTTTGTGATTTTTCATATGTGTTAGCCTATAGATTGATGGGGGATGGGGGAGTCCGGATGCATTTTAGGTGAAACTTCTTGGGTTCTCTTGTGACGATCTATAAAATGAATTATAGTATTTTGGAGAGGCCGACGGAACTCTTTTTAAAATATATGAGTGAAATAGCAGAAATTGAGAATTTTTTACAAATGTTTGTGTGTGTTAGCCTATTGATTAGTGGGGGATGTGAGCGTCCTGAAGCGTTTTGGGAGAAACTTCTTAGGTCCATTCTTGAAGACTTATTAAATGAATTGTGTTGCATTGGAGAGACGGATGAAACTTTTTTTTGGCATATAACCGAAATAACAGGAATTGAGGATTTTTTGTGATTTTTCGTGGGTGTTAGCATATGGATTGATGTGGGATGTGAGCGTCCGAATGCATTTTAGGAGAAACTTCTTGGATCATTCGTGATGATTTATTAAATAAATTGTGTTGATTTAGGAAGGCGGACAAAGTTTTTATTAAGATATATGGGCAAAATAGCAGGAATTGAAGATTTTTTGTGATTTCTACATGTGTTAGCCTTTGGATTGATGGGGGATGGGGGCGTCTGAATACGTTTGCATGAAAGTTTTTGAGTCCACTTGTTACGACTTATAAAAAGAATTGTGATGTTTTGTCGAGGCGGATAGAGCTTTTTTTAAGAAGTATGGGCGAAATTGCAGGAATTGAGGATCTTTTGTGATTTTTCGTTTGTTTTTGTCCATGGATTGATGGGAGATGTGGCCGTCCGGATGTGTTTTTGATGAAAGTTTGTGGGTCCGATTGTGACGACCTATTAAATGAATTGTGTTGCTTTGGAGATGCGAACGATGTTTTTTTAAGGCATATGAGCGAAATAGCAAGAATTGATGATTTTTTACAATTTTTCATATTTGTTAGCCTATGGATTGATAGGGGATGAGGGTGTCCGGACGCATTTTGGGCAAAACTTTTTGGGTCCACTCGTGATGACCTATTAAATAAATTGTATTGTTTTAGAGAGGCAGACTGAGCTTTTTTTAATGCATGTGCGAAATAGCACGCAGGAATTGAGGATTTTTTATAATTTGCGTATGTGTTAGCCTATGTATTAATGAGGGATGTGGGTATCCGGATGCATTTTGGACAAAACTTTTTGGGTCCGCTCGTGATGACTTATTAAATAAATTGTGTTGTTTTGGATAGGTGGACTGTGCTTTTTTAAGACATGTGCGAAATAGCAGAAATTGAAGATTTTTTTACAATTTTTCGTGTCTGTTTGTCTATGGATTGATGGGGGATGTGAGCGTACGAATGCGTTTTGGACGAAACTTCTTGTGTCCGTTTGTGATGACCTATTAAATGAATTGTGTTGTTTCGGAGGAGAGGACAAAGCTTTTTCTAAGACATATGAGTAAACTACCAGGAATTAAGGATCTTTTGTAATTTTTCATGTGTGTTAGCCTATGGATTGATGGGGGATGTGGGCGTCCAGATGCATTTTGGACTAGCATTCTTGGGTCCGCTCGTGAGGACCTATAAAATAAATTGTTAATATGAGAGAAGGATAGAACTTTTTAACGACATATGAGCGAAATAGCAGGAATTAAGGATTTTCTGCGATTTTTCATGTGTGCTAGCCTATGGATGGATATGAGATGTGGGCGTCCGGATGTGTTTTAGGCAAAATATTTTGGTTCCACTCATGACGTCTATGTAGTGAATTGTGTTGCTTTTGAGAGACAGACAAAACTTTTTTAATTTTTTTTTTAGCGAAATAGCAAAAATTAAAATTTTTTTGTGATTTTTCGTGCTTGTTAGCTTATGGATTGATGTGAGATGTGGATGTCCGGATGCGTTTTGGGCAAAAGTTCTTGGGCTCGCTCGTGATGACCTATAAAATGAATTGTATTGCTTTTGAGAGGCAGACAGACCTTTTTAAAGACATATGAGTGAAATAGCAGGAATTGATGATCTTTTGTGATTTTCGTGTGTTTTAGCCTTTGGATTAATGGGGGATGTGACCGTCCGGATGTGTTTTTGATGAAACTTTTTGAGTTCGCTCGTAACGACCGGTTAAATGAATTGTATTTCTTTGGAGAGGCAGTTGAAATTTTTTTAAAGACATATGAGTGAAATAGCAGGAACTGAGGATTTTTTATAATTTTTTGTGTGTGTTAGTCTATAAATTGATGGGGGATGTGGGCGTCCCAATGCGTTTTTTTAAAAATTCTTGGGTTCACTCGTGATGATCTATAAAATGAATTGTGTTGATTTGAAGAGGCGGAATATACTTTTTTTTAAGACATATGAAAATGAGCTAATGCATATGAAAAGTCAACATAATCTTTAATTCATGCTTCGTGACACATATGGAGTAAAACAAACTATGTTCGCCTTTTGAAACTAATACGCAATCGTCACAGATGCACCCACTAAATTTTAGCTCAAACAGAGCCGGTCTCACATATTCCAAACAATCAATGGGCTAATATACATTAAAACAATAAAATAATCCTTAGTTCATGTTTATTGACACATGGAGTAAAAAAGTTACGTCGCCTTTCAAAAATAATGTACATTATTTAAAAAGTCGTTACGAACAGACCCACAAATTTTTTGATCAAACAGAATCGGTGGTATATATTTTAAAAAATTCATGAATTAATACACACGAAAAATTGAAATAATGCTTAATTTGTTTCGTGACACATATTGAGTAAAACAAGCTATTACATACGATAGGTCAATACGAACGGATCCATAAACTTTAAGCTCAAACAACGTCTCATCGCACATATTCCAAAAATTGATGGACTAATACATATGATAAACCAAAATACTTTTAATTCTTATTTCATGACACGTATGGAGTAAAAAAAAAAACTATGCTCGTCTTTCTAAAATAACAATATATCTTTGTTAATCAAATTAACACACTAAAGAAACACATTACCAACATTAATATATACAATTTGATTGGATAACATCATCAATTACGCGTAGGGGTGGCCATAGGAATATCCACAAATCCATATCAATAATTGTACAAATTTTACAAATTTACAGCCTTACAAAAGGCTGAAAAAACTGGTAAAATATATGAGTATTAGTGATAGCAGAGTCGCCACAAAAACGTTGTCACTACAAGTATTAGCTATCACTTGTACTTTTAGTGACAAACGAGTCGTCACAAAAGGTTGTCGCTAAAAGCATTAGTTATTACTTTTAGTGACAACCGAGTAACCACAAAAATTACTTTTAGGGACAATAGTGTCGCCACAAAAGGTTGTCGCTAGTACTATTAGTTAAACTTTTAGCTACAGAAGTGTCGCCACAAAAGGTTGTCGCTCATAGTATTAATTTACTTTTAGTGACAATCAAGTCGCCATAAAAGGTTGTCGCTAAAGTTTTTAGTTATTACATTTAGTGACAATCGAGTCGACACAAAAGGTTGTCGCTAAAGTTTTTAGTTATTACATTTAGTGACAATCGAGTCGACACAAAAGGTTGTCGCTAAAAATATTATTTTTACTTTTAGTGACCACTGTGTCGCCACAAAAGGCTGTCGCGAAAAGTATTATTATTACTTTTAGTGATACTTTTTGCGACAATCGAGTTACCACAAAATGTTGTCGCTAACAGTGTTAGTTATTAATTTTAGTGACAGCCTAGTCGCCACAAAAGCTGCTCTCAATGTTTTAGTTATAACTATTAGACAACCGTGTCGTCACAAAAGGTTGTCGCTAAAGGTATTAGAAGTTTCTTTTGGTGACAACCTAGTCGCCACAAAAAATGTCCTCAATGTCTTAGTGATATCTTTTAGCCACAAAGGCTGTCGCAAAGTTTTGGCTTTTACTTTTAGCGACAACCGTGTCGCCACAAAAGGTTGTCAGTAAAGATATTAGTTACTTGTTTTAGTGTCTGATAAGTCGTCAATAAGGGGTCGTTTGGTGTGAGGGATTGGGATAAATAATTCCGGAATAAAATATTGGATAATTTTATCCGCCGTTTGGTGTGAGGGATTGAGATTATTTATCCCACCACTTTTGCCTTAGTGATGGGATAAGTTATCCCACATACATGGTGGGATAACTTATCCCAGGATAAATCCCGAGATAAGTTGTTCCCAACCAAACGACCCCTAAGTATAAAATTTAGCTACAGCCAAGTCGTCACTTAAAGTATGTTGGGTATAATTATATTTTCAATGCCAACGTTTATGTGTATTTTTTAAATCAATTACATTCTGAAAAATAAGCCCGGAGGAATTTATTTATTTTATATAATGGTATGAAACGCACATTGTTAAAATCTATTCGTTCATATATTGTTTATTTAAAATAACGTGATTAAAACGAGCGAGAATAATTTTTAAAGTTTTTTCGTCATCTCCAAACAAACATTGGATATCTATCCATTCCAAGTCCTAATACAGTGAACTTGGGTACTAAAGAAAACTTGGCTTTCTCAAAACAAGAGTTACAAATGATAATGTTTTTCTATATACACAAAAAACATATCAAATGCTGAAGCTTTCAACTTCCGAATGAATCCAGACTTTGTTCTATTCTGATGCCCTTCTCTCAAAGTTTATTCGTCGTTCCAAAGTTAAAAAGAAAAGAGATGACAAGATTGGTCACTTTCAATTGAACCCTCAGAGTGCTTATACAATTAAGATACATAAAATGATTCAGCTGACTTGTTGTGAAGTAGTTCTGGATACAAGCTCTTCTCAGGTTGTGAATCAACTAAGACAAAGCAGCGACGTATGCAACGATTGTATACATCACATTTGACTATTTGAGGAAATATACGTGAAATCTTGTCAAGAAGAGTGACGATCCACATGCTTTGGTTGATCTGGTTCCATCCTTGGAAGTAAATGCCTGTTCATTTATTTGTCATAGTCATGTCTATGAATCAGTACATTCCGATGATAGTCATTGAATAGGAGTAAAGGAGAAGGATGCACCATTGAATAGAACACGTCAAGGACTACAAAGTTGAAGACGTGGCAACTGACCTTATGGTCAGCAATCACACAATTTCAGATGCATCCTCTGGAGTTTTAAGTTGTCCACTCTTCAGTATATTTTCCAGTGCATTCTGACATCTGAAGAAATAGATCTTAGTATGTCTATGGAAAATCTATTTTGAAAAACGAATGCTAATTCAAATACCTCCAAGGTAGATGGTCCAGGAACATGTATGGTGATACTATTATGTCTTTGAATGCTTCTCTTTTAGCTACATAGGCCCTAAACCTGCATCTTCTTTCCCAAGTTCTCCAGCGTTTCCAAAATGGTTTATGAAGGCCACCCTTCTGTGGCACAATATGGATAACAAGACCAGATAAATACAACTCTGGGACACTCAATGATGACTTATTTTCGGAAGATGGAACAGCCTCCAAAAATTCATTTAAAGGACCACCAAATGGACTTGAATCAGAAGTGGAGCAATCGTAAGGACTGCTGAAATGATTTGATGATTCAGTTGAACCAATTTTATCATCAGAGCTAACTATGTCATGCAAAACAGATGATCCTGGTTCACGCTTTGTCAATCCTGCAGAAATAGAAGCACTTTTGCATGAAAAAGTGAAATAGTTACAAATAGAAGAAACTGCAAACAAATACAGTTAACTAGACACAGCATGATTAAATGAGGTATGTATTCACACGGCAAATTCAAAAAGTCCAGTAGTACCATTTTCAAGCTGGCTATGGTTGATTTGGTTTGTACAACTTGACATTGCTGTCAAAGAATTCACTGACGATTCTCCGTCACTCATGCTTTTCTGACAGACACTCAATGAAGTAAAGTGATGAGCAAGTTTAAGAATTGTTGTAATATCAACAGTACCATCTTCTGATAGTGCCTTAAGTGCAGCTGCTTGAAGTCTCATAATTGATGCTACTGAAAGGCGTGCTGAAAATTCATCATTGTTTACAATGCTGAAAAGATGTTAATAAAAACGGAAGTTATTAACAAGACCAGAGTGATTTGTGGCAAAGATAATAACATGCTGGCAATACCTGGTAATGAATTCTGAACAAGCATCTGCTACCACCAGACCCACACATGGGAGAGCACCATATGTGTAGACGTGTAAATCTGGGTACTGTTTGCGTAGCTGCCCAACAAAATATAGTAATTTGGTTAATGAATAAACTAGATGTACTACAACAACAAAATACCCAGTGTATTCCCACCAGGTGGGGTCTGGGGAGGGTAGTGTACGCAGTCCATACCACTATCTCAGATGAAGTAGAGAGGCTGTTTCCGATAGACCCCCGGCTCAAAACAGATAACAATAACAAACAATAATCATAAAAACAAACAACAAAAAAGAGATAACACATCGCTAGATAATAAAAGAAGCAAAACACCCACAGAGTAATACTATAGACTTTATTCGAAATCACAAACATCACCAAAACAACACGAACAAGAATCTGCCAAAAAAGCAACAGACACATATACAAACAAACACTCCTTCCTACCCACTAACCCTCTACCCTAATCCGCGTCCTCCACACCTTCCTATCAAGGGTCATGTCCTCGGTAAGCTGTAACTGCTCCATGTCATGCCTAATCACCTCCCTCCAATATTTCTTCGACCTACCTCTACCCCGCCTAAAACCATCCACAGCCAGCCTTTCACACCTCCATACTGGAGCATCCATGTACCTCCTCATCACATGTCCGAACCATCGCAACCTCACTTCCTGCATCTTGTCTGCCACCGAAGCCACTCCCAACTTCTCTTGAATAATCTCATTTCTAACCTTATCACTCCTGGTAAGTCCACACATCCATCGCAACATCCTCATCTCCGCTACCTTCAACTTTTGGCTGTGGGAGTTTTTAACTAGCCAACACTCCGCTCCATATAGCATAGCTAGACGGACGGCCACTCTGTAGAACTTACCTTTAAGCTTCGGAGGCACCTTCTTATCACACAAAACTCCCGAAGCGAGCCTCCATTTCAACCACCCAGCACCAATACGGTGCGTGACATCCTCGTCAATCTTGCCAGATGTACTAACTCCAGAAATTTATATCATTTAGAAAAGAACTGATTGATAATACATGGAGATATACGAGCACCTTGGGAGATCAAAATGACCATTAGAAGATTCAATATATTTACAAAGGTTTGAATCCAGATATAACAATAAAATTCCTTTTTCTGTGCTTGAACTTATCTGCCACTGTTAACACAAAATGAGTATTCATAAAATCAGGGTGCATCCTAGTATCATCCCTATGTTCATTGCTATACCATCATTTGCTTTGTTATACTCAATGGACGAGTTAGTCAGCAATTTAATTATCCATTAAAGAAACTGTGTTTTCTATTAAATGGTCTTGCACATTCAAGTATCTATATCCTGAAGATGTGTACTCCAGTTCAGATCATACTCCAGGGATAGTTGATGAAATCTATTGACAGCATATTTATTGGAGCTGATTACTGTCCATTCAAATATCAGATCAATATATTTAGTTAAAAGTCTTTACCAATTTAATAATGTGATTTTAATAAAGAAGATCAGCTAGACAAACAAACCAGTGAATTAGATTCAATCACCCTCTATTATTCTGAATCCAGATGCTTAATGAAGCAAAAGTGATACCGACACAAAAGCAATACAATTTTTTTTTTTTTTTTGACAGACACAAAAGCAATACAATTATCACACAGCATTTTATTCTATTGTTCTTTGGATAAGTTTCACCAAGAGGGGGGCAGGGAGAGAACGACAATGCATTGTTCTGAACAAAGAGCGTCCAAACATGACAGGAGAAAAGTACCAGTAATGCATTTCATCAGAAAAATGAATACCTTCATTCCTAGTAATGCAGCAATAGCTCCTCCAAGGGAATGCCCCACTATTCGCACACCATATCCCTCACACTCACATCCGACTCCAAGCAATGAGGAGAGAAATCCACCTGATATAGACGAAGCACACATATTTTTGCAAAACATTATAGCAAAGCAGAGGTAATTCAAAGGGGAAAGAAAAAGAAATTCACTTTACGACTTTGTGTAGTTTTTTTGTTGATAAGGTAAATAATTTATTAACAATTGAGGGAAACCCCGTATACAAGTCATATACCAAAAGAAGAGAACCTACACCAAAATATGGTTCTCAACAAATAAGATCCAATCCTCTATACAAACAGGAACCACATAAGTACATCAAAAAGAAACTAGAGATAGAACACTAGTATGCATTTTTACAAAATCTAGTTCAACCCCTTCAAATGCCCTCTTATTCCTCTTTTCAAATGACCCACATGATTGCTAAAGGGGTGACGCACCATGCCCTCGAGCTTCTCTTCCCCCTTCTATGAGTCCGACTTTGCAAAGCTTCCTCATTGTACCCGACATCCCCCATTGCATCCCAAACAAATTGAAGGCCACCCTTCATAACTGACTAGCCACCTTACAATGCAAAAGAAGATGATCTTCTACGTTTTTGCCTGCACTCTTTAACACATAAAGCACCAGCTAACATAGGTTATCCTCCTCTTTCCCAGATTCTCCGTTGTTAAGATCGCATCCCTAGCCGCTAACCATCCAAAAAACAAACCTTCCTCGGAGCTCGAGGGATCCAAATGGAGTCATGGGGAAAGTACATTCCACTCCCACGAGTAACCTCCTATAAAAAGAGCTAACGGTGAATAAACCTTCCTCGTGTTTGAGTTTATCTCGTAACCAAATATAACAACAGCTACATGTAAGGGCTCTCATGGATTTTAAATGGTATTTCTTTTCGGTGCAAAAAGGGTGGAAAGAAAGGGTAGGGATGAGTGAGTCTGGATCAGAGCTAGATAGTTATAAGCTCCTAAACATCTTCTTGAACTTATCAGCGTATGAATCAAGAAAATAAACTGATAATAGGTCAAACAACTCAACACCAGCTGTCTTTGTAAGGAGCCAAAAGATAAAGCAACTTGTGACACACTGCCACTGTCAATGGCGCAGAAAGATTGTAGGGCAGAACTAATTAATAGGAATGATCATAAGATGCACTGACATGGTTAATGATTTGGGGTGGCTGTCAAGCAGAACATAGTCCTATATACTGCTCATTGGTAATAGCACACCTTGAGCTTTATAAACTAAGCTAGATTTGTGACAAAAGGTATAACACTTCATAGGTGGAAAACCTCAAGAAGAGTGAGCAAGAACTGAAAAACCACACAAAGAGTGATGCAGAGAACAAAAAATAGATGTATTGCTGACAGCATAAGAATATATTTGTTACCTTTAAAGCTGGAGTTACAAGAAAGGAAAAGTTAAAACCAAATTTCCATCAACCCTTTCTAAATGAATCTTCTATATTAAAATACTGAAGCAAGTTGAAAGAGGATCACCAACATCATTATAGGTCGGTATTTCAGAAAGATAATAGAGGGTGTACTTTCGGGCATTAAATTTACTTTTACTTGGAAGAACATATTTTTAGAGCCAAAATTACTCACTGTTATGATCTAAATTCTGAAAAAAAATATATAGAGAGAGAGAGGAGAACAAAAACACCATATTAAGCTGGAATAAAATAGAATTTCCAACATCCTTCGCAAATTACTACAGGGCAAATTGTTTTCTCTGTTCTCGTTGTTCCACACAGTCTAGGCCAACCTAATAAAGATTCACCTTCTTGGGCTTAAGCGGCTGATTGTAAGTGTTTTGACGTGGTCCCATCATCTATTGGCATTTGACCAGTCCCTGCAATGTTGCAGTCTGGCCCATTATGAGCCATTCCTCTATTTTGCAGACGAAAAATGCATGTGATCGCTCATTATCCATTATAACATTTTTTTCCAGCCCAATGGTTTTGGCCAAAAGAACCCAACTTGAACTTTGTTCCCGCTTTCATCTTTTCCAGTCCTCCTACATACTGTAAATCTCTGCAAAACCCAGAGATAGTAATCACTAATCACTAATAGCCATCTACTCTGGAAGGACCCCTCGTCCTTTCTGGCCATCTTCTATGTAAACTCGCTGACTAACTCATATCCAACACCTCGCTCACACCCATCTCCTCACTGGTAGCACTAGGGATCCTGGTGATTTTGGTGCTCATATTGAGCAAATCCAAGTTCTACAGCAAATGTATCCGTCTTCAGTTAGTGTAAAACAAGAATTTTCACCTTTACTGAATATATTGACTCTAGATGTATATTACATGAACTCGTCTACGAATACAAACTCAATATAAGTGTATGCAAATATCAAGTATGGGAACAGTGCAACTTGTTTTCTAATTTTTAGTGCATTTAGAATCTGCACATGGTATCTACATCTATGCACATTTGACACTGGGTACATCAAGACAGATAAAAGAATGCCAATATTAGCTCATGAAGGATGTTAATGTCCACTTCAAAGAAACGACTGCATAAATCTCCAACTCCCCAAAAGAAGTTCAGACGCAATAAGTGAATGGGTAATCAACTAAGCTTATCGCCACAAGACACTTATTTTTCCAAGCCTAAACAACCAGTTTTAAAAGACCACAGGTTGTGGAGATCATGAACAAATCAATCATCCACCTCTGCCCATCCTGTACCAGTTACCACTCTATAAGCTTTAGCTTCCTACGGAATAAAGACAAAGACACCTTCAAGCCTATTATGAAGTTCCATACACCAGAAATCCCAGTCTACAACAGCTTCTGGGGCCCTGTTCGCCTATCAAAACCTCCCAACAAAGCATGACTATAGGAAATTTTCCTGTGCAGAACTTGTAGTCCGCCATTGTGACAGTCTCCTTCAGGAGAAATTGTGGTCAGCCACCACATCCTAACACAATTTCATTCTCCATCATGTTCAAAAGTTCAGGACTTTGCGGGAAGACCCGTCTGCTACAAGAACCTCTAGCTCTTGGTGAGTTTGTTGGAAAATAATGATAGCTGAAGAGGTAAAGCCAAGCTATGGCAACCTTATATAAAGGCCGTTTTCCAGATATACTCCTTCATATCAAACATATCAACCTGCAACTCTAGCACTAGTAACTAATCTCAGCATTTAACATCATGCTACGACTGATTTCAGGTCACAAATAAATAAATATAAGCATTAGCCAGTTCTTCCACCAAAGCGCTGCAAGAGAGTACTTGTAAGAATGAAACAACAGTACAAAATTGAATCTTTCAAATTGTTCCAGAGAAAAACAGGAAATCAACAAATAATCAGAAAACAATGCACTGTACCATCTCCACCATTTCCGTCTACTTGCATGTAAAGATCACGTGCGGCCTCAACTACTCCGGAGTGTGCATAGTGTGGTGCGGATGAAACCACTCTTTGACGAATGCATGGGTCAAAATTATCGCCACTGAAAGAGAATGATGTATTAAAAAAAGAAAAAACCAAATGGAGAATAGTCAAAATAGTGGTGCGTATATGCTATGCAGAAACCAAGTACAGCAAATTTAGGCAGCAAAGGGAGGAAAAAGAAAATCACATAATATTGCTACAATGAACGTTCAATCTCTTCCTGATTCCTTAGTCTAACTCAGTAAAATCTCTTATGTGAGTATAGATCATTTTTCCTTATTTTTTATGGTTTCAAGTCTAAGTATCCATGATCTGCGAAAACCTAAAATCGGACATGTTAAATAGGGCAACTTTTGAGAGGTGGTAATCCCAAAACATTTATGCAGGAGTCATAGCAATTGGGAACTTGCAAGGTACTTTTAATGGTCACAAGTACCTAATCAATAGTATTTAAAAAACACAGCTGGAATTCCAAAGAGAAATGAAGAGATGTAACGTCAAAAAAGAAGGCAGTCAAAGCATGTTGAGAGTGACGCCAGAAGCAGATTTATGTGCAAGTGCATATGTAACAAGGACCAAATGAGTGTAGAGGAGATAGAAAGATAAACTAGAAAAAGAGAGAGAGAGAGAGAGAGATTACCTTAGTAGGCTATCTAATTCTTCTTCAGTAAGGCAACATTCCCTGCCTAAACCATCGGTTATGAGGTCTTCGGGAGTTTCTGTTCCCCTCACAGCAATTACAACCGATTTCACATTATGCAAAACCACAATAAAGTATGCTGCTTTACACTTGCCCTGAAAAAGAGATATGGAAGTTGTTGTTTTTTAAATGAAAGACGCTATTTAATTTTTGGATCAGAAAAACTAAAGACAATAAGCACAGCCCCCCACCCCCCCACCCCACCCCCCCACACACACACAAAAAAAAAAAAAAAAAAAAAAAAGAAAGAAACAAATCCAAACAGACACGTAAAATACTCATGTTTCACTTGATTCAAAATATTATTTTTTTTGAAAAAAAGACATTTTAAACTTTTGAGGGATGAGGACTTGTTGCCTGGAATTCAATAACATAGAAGAGCTAAGATGGAAACTAAAAGACAATAAGCACAAGGGTTCAAAACCTAATTCTGCTCAAAAAGAAAAACAAATCCAAAATAAGACATGTAAACCTATTTGAGCACCTAAGATCTCAGGTTCAAATCCCAGCAGAGACAAAACACTAGGTGATTTTTTCTCATCTTCTAGCCTTGGTGGATAGAGTTACCTGGTACCTGTTGCTAGTGGAGCAGGTATCCCGTGGAATTAGTCTAGGTGCAGCTTGCCCCGAACACCACAATTATCAAAAAAAATGTACTCATGGTTTCACATGCTTCAAAATATATATACTCCCTCAGTTCAGTTTGATTGTCTGATTTTGACTTGGCACGAAGTTTTTAAGAAAATAAAGAAGACTTTTGAATTTTGTGGTCTTAAAATAAAGATATGTAGAATGTACTAAAATGCCTTTTAATTTTGTGGTCTTTAACTTGCCATGAGGAACGTTAGAATTAAAGAGTTGCCAAAAAGTAAAAGAGGCATTTTATAAACGGACTAAAAAGGAAAGTGAGACAAATTATTTGAAATGGAGGGAGTATTAAAAAAAAGGACATTGCAAACTTTTGAGGGATGTAGAGGACTTGTTACCTAGAATTCAATAACATAGAAGAGCTAAGATGGAAACTAAAAGACAGAAATCTAGTCGGAGGGCAAGAAGAAGAAGAAAAGAAGTATCAAAGACTGGAGAAAAGTTGCATCAGAGTATCTGCAATCAACTGGAATGGAGTTGCAGTGTCACATGCCAGTTCAAAGTCATAATTTCTCTAATTATCAGTATTTATAATCTGATGATCTTACTGCCAAAACGTCTCTCCCCGCTTTTTATGATGAGATGGGCTTACTAAAGACAAAAAATGCTTTTCTATCTTCAAGCTTTGAGCTTCTCCTGTCTAAGCATGCACTTTAGTGAAGTTGCATTATTATCTCAGCACGATCACCCCTCACCATGCATCGCCTCAGGCGACAAAGAGGTTGCTTTTTGAAACTAGAATCGAAGTCTCAAACCAATTCAAACTTATGAAATTACAAACCTCAAATGACAATCTGACAGTTCAACCTTCATGTCGTTTATAAATAACTTAAGACATCAAAAATGTAGTTCACAGGATAGGTAATCACATGGTTTCACTATGTCCTTAGAAACATTGAACCAAATAAATAACCGGACAGAAGGTCATGATTGACTGTTTCTTATCAGAAACTGGTGGTGATATTACATAGGTAACATGTACAATCAGAAAATAATATTACACTAAGTCTATTAGCACCACAGCTGGATGGTTAGGTGATCACTGATCAGAACTTAGGAATGTCATCACAAAACATCTGCAGCCTATAATAGCTTACAGGTCTAAAGCTAGACTTACTTGATTAACACGCCCTTTTCTGAGCATATGTGCTGACAAATGAACATGTTTCAAGAAGGCTGCCGCATGACCTCGCCACCAGTTGTCACCTTCTAGTAAAGGTCGCCTACATCAATACATTTTGATTCGAAAAAGAAAAGAAGAATCAAGCCACTATACGGACAATCAAAAAACAGTTTGAAATTACAAAGTGCCATAAAAACAAGGATTCAGGATTTCTCTAAGGAAGCAGATTTAAAGAAGTCAATAATCCTTAGCAGGAACCTTCATTTGATTGTGCTGGGTCTAAAATTATCAGGTATCTGAATATAAATCAAGAAAGCTAATGAACCAAGGTAAATCCACTTCATCCTTTTATATCTAAAATCAGTTGCTGCCCCCAGTACTAGACTAGACATGCATTTGAAGCTATGTTGCTCGGACTCTTCAAAAATGTCAATAGGTGCGCGTCGGATTCCCCAAAAGTAGTGTATTTTTGCAGAATCCGACACGGGTGCGCCATCGAAAGTGAAGAGTCCGCACAACTTAGAGTTGAAGTCACCGAGTGGAGCAAGCAGTTATTATGCACCACGGGTTGTACCGTGTATGTATGTATGATACTCTAACTTGCCTCTAGGATACTTAAGAGTGATGAGCATCTTAATTTTTCTCAAGATCTTTCAGATTTAAGAAGGCTAAGTAGAGAGTTCCTGTAAGCCAAAGCTCTTAGAGGCTAAGTTGTGCGGACTCTTCACTTTCGATGCCGCACCCGTGTTGGAGTCTCCAAAAATACACTACTTTTGGAGAATCCAACACGCACCTGTTGACATTTTTGAAGAGTCCGAGCAACATAGCTTAGAGGTGATCTGAAGAAGATTACTTCATTTACTAGCAGGAATTGGAGCCTGTATGTGGTCTATTTAAGGGCATAACCATTTGTTTGCTTCATCCACATACTACAAAGCTCGACTCTCCTCCCATAAAAGGGCAGCCTGTGCACTAAGCTCCCGCTATGTGCAGGGTCCGGAAGGGCTGGACCACAAGGGCATATTGTAAGCAGTCTTACCGTGCATTTCTGCAAGAAACTGTTTCCACAGCTCGAACCGGTGACCTCCCGGTCACATGGCATCAACTTTACAATAATACATTAAAATCACATTTTCTGGCAACTTGTCCGATTCTTTTGCTCAAAAAGTTAGAGAATCTTCTATGCCATATTCCAGTTCTTACATCCTGTCAACTCACATGTATTTCATCCATATCCTAACTTATGACTTGCAGCCAGATACACTTCTAGGTTTTTCCACTGAAACCATTTCTTTTCAACTTCAAAAAGCAAATGTAGTTACATGCTATAACAATCCAAGTAGCCGATCTACAACCAAAATATACCAGTGGGTGTCTGACCTGTTCCAAAGCCAGGGAGCAAGAATGCCTTGCCTATAAAGCCATGAACAAGAAAAAAGTACAGGATTTCTTCCTATATCAAGTAATAGACCCTGCAATTGAGCATTCCACATCAAATAAGCAGAACAAAAATCAAGTCAAATTGAAATGCCTTCTTGTCATACCGTGTAGGCTGCTTCAGCAAATGGATGATAGAAAGCAGCCTTGCGCATCCTTTCCATGGGAACAACCATCGACTCTTCATATGATTTAGAGAAGGAACAAGGATTCTGCAATAAAGCTAGTCCTGAATATCAAGAAGAGATCATTTTCTTTTACCTTACTGATAAAAAGAAATAAGCTTGTTTTCATAGTGAATACTTACAAATCGAGGAAATAGAAAACAAATCCAATACTTAAAGCATTTCTAGCATTCATCACTATCATTTTGACTGTAATGTTGGATGAGAACTATACCGAACAAAATGATAGTAGAACAATACAGAAAACCTTGATCATGTGAATTGAAGAAGAATTCTCCTCTCAGTTTCCCTTGCAATTAAATCTCTTAAAGTTTTTCATATCCTTTTCCATTTTATTTTCAACATGAAAATTTTGTGACTTATTATATAAAACTATTTCTAAATCAATACCACTTTTTCCATGTAGAAATCACTCTGAACATCTGAATTGCTACTTCTAGAAAGAAGTGCATCACCCAAACATCCTAAACTTGTTGCGGTAAGTGTAGATAATACTATGTCCTTTCTGCTGTTTTGGGGTGACCGAAAGTTTGGGGGCGAGGTAAAGCCCATGATTATTTTATTTCTGTTTCTATATCATCCCTAATGTCGGATATGCTTGCACAAGTATGCACCTAACAAACTAATGAGGTCATCCCTAATGTCGGATATGCTTGCACAAGTATGCACCTAACAAACTAATGAGGTACCCTCATGATTTAGAAATTGGGGATACGCTTCTCCAGATACATGTCCAACCAGCATGATTTTGGCAGAGATGTTAGACTACATAATACAGTAGTAGAACAGCTTTGTTTTTTAAGAATCTTTCATGTCCAACATCAAGTATAAAAGGGAATCCAAAAGGATTTTAAGGTCTTGCATCACTCAACTGGTTGTCTTAAGATTTTAGGTTGAACACTCAGATTCTTTAACACTTCTTAGAATGGTAAATTGTATTACATGCATCAAATAAAGAATACGTAAAAGTACACAGACCCCCAATATCAGCACGAACCTGCCAAGAGCTCCAAATGACCTGTTCCAGATGCACGGTAAGTGACAAGATCACCAAGTAACTGTGCCACAGAACAAACTTCATCTTCCTCTAGCACAGTCCTATGCAGCAAACAGAGTATGACAAAGAAAGAGGGTTAAACAATCTCAATGACAATTCAAATCCTGTGGTCAACATATGCAGAGAGGCCTACAAGTATTTGACCCGTCCCAGACAGCACAAAGCTTCACGAATGCCATGATCAAATACCTCCCTATAATGTGCCCTCCAAGCATTATCTTCCGTTGCATAGAAGGACCTCCATCTCAAGACATCGGCTCCAGCAAAACATTGTACTGGACCCACATAAGATATAATAACCATAAAAAGAATAAGCATGTTGCGTTGCCACTTTGAACCATTTGAGAGAATCCCTGCATGATATAGTTCATAAGTACTTTCAGTTTGATGATTGAAACAAAAAAAGGTAGGTTAATTGTGTTATTCGTAAACAGTGAAAGGGAAGGTGTGTCAGGGAAAAGGGGAAAGGTGGTAAGTTTTCAAATCAAGTATGCCACAAGTGTTATGATTATAAGAAATGGAGTTATCCATGTGGTGTTGTAATATCTTCTAATAACTAGTGAGGTACAAAGCCAATCTACAAGTCACGCATATAAAAGGCAACCTTTTTACTTCTGCCCTTTGTTAATAATATATTACAGTACTTTTCATTGAAACTGATTTAAAAAAAGAAGGCTCAACACAACATACAACATACACCGAGGTTCGCAGCAGACCCTAACAGAATACAGGTTTCTCATTTTTTCTTCTTTTGATTAGTTATGGAAATTGTTTAGTCTTGCTTCCTAAAAACTATTTAAGACAGACAAAGACATGATTTTATGAACTGAATCAGGCTTTTGAAACAATTCATTACATGCAACTTCTTTGGAATGACATGAGATTGTCATCCTTAGGATGTCAGTCTTAAACGGTTACAAGACCAATGAAAGATCATTCAGATTAACAAGTCAAAGACATTACCATAATAAGACAAATTAATTCTCAATATGAAGATTATATGCAGACTCTGTTTCACTATAAACGAACAACAGGAAAGAAGACAACTATTTCCTAGGATAAGGTAGATCTTCAACAGTGGTCCAGAGAGTGAACCAGAATTTTGAAGCTGTCTTTAAAACAAGAGATAAGGAGTTGATGGATTGGTTCAAGGAAGCAATGATGTGAAAGTTGCTACGACATGCTCAGAGAGCCTCAGTATCCCCTCTTATTTCTTCTTTCTATTTGGGGACTGCATGTTAATCATCAACTCATCATGTACGGTTTTAATTGCAAGAAGTAGACTATATGAACAAAATAACAATACTTTCGAACGTGATATACAATAGAGGCCATTATATGGTATTGGTTGCGAGAACTAAATCCCATAATGTCATTAGGTACTTGCGAAGATACTACTTCCCTCAGTTCGGGTATATTGCATAAGGCCCCACCCCCCGGTTTTATCCAACCGTTAGTCCTTGGGGAGCCCCTTTAGTTTAGAACCTTCCTACCAGCGAGGAAAAAGAGTACAATAGGAAAGGAGATATAAGAGGGGTAGTAGTAATGTTTAAGTTGTTATACCTAGAAAGTAGACTACTCTTAGTAAAGATACTACAGTAAGCTGCTAGCTAGAGAGAAATCGGATTTCCCTCATCTTTTTTTTTTTTATAACCGAGAAATTTGCAACGGCCGGTCAAGCACTCTCACATTCAGAAAATGAAAGTAGAGGAGATGAGGATGCTACGATGGATGTGTGGGCATACTAGGAGAGATAGGATTAGAAATGAGGTCATCCGAGACAAGGTGGGAGTGGCTTCGGTGGAGGACAAGATGCGGGAAGCGAGGTTGAGATAATTCGGGCATGTGATGAGAAGAAGCACGGATTCCCCAGTGCGGAGGTGTGAGAGGTTGGCTATGGATAGATTCACAAGAGGTAGAGGTAGACCGAAGAAGTATTGGGGCGAGGTGATTAGACAGGACATGACGCATTTGCAGGTTACCGAGGATATGGCCTTAGAAAGGTGTGGAAGACACAGATTAGGGTAGAAGGGTAGTAGGTAGGATTGTGTCCATAGTAGTGGGTAGGCGTGCATTGTCTTGCTGTCCATTCTAGTAGTCGTAGTATTACTCTTGTTTCTTATTCTTCGATATTTGTTACTATTTGTTGTTTCGTGTAGTTTGATTATAGTAGTATTTTGTTTAAGTATAGGAAGCTGTGGAGGACGCAAATTAGGGTAGAGGGCTAGTTTCATTGGAGTGAGGCCTAGCTAGTAGATAGGGTTGCTTGGTTGTAGCCAGGCTAGGCTAGTAGTCGCAGTGCTTGGCACGTATCTTGGAGTTCTTTGTTCGTGGGGTTTGGGTGCTTTCGGTTAGATCTTGTATAGTACTACTCTGTGGGTGTCTTGTTTCTGTTTTTCTTTATGTGTGTGTTACTCCACCTTGTTTTATGTTTTACTACGTCTTTACATATCGTTTTCCTGTCCTGAGCCAGAGGTCTATCGGAAACAGCCTCTCTACTTCTTCAGAGGTAGTGGTATGGACTGCGTACGCTTTACCTTCCCCAGACCCCACTTTGTGGGAATACACTGGGTATGTTGTTGTTCTTGTTGTATTGTTCGGCTATTATCTATTATTTTTAGTAATGTCGGTTTTTATCTTGAAGTCGGGGGTCTATCGGAAACAACCGCTCTACCTCTAAGATAGAGGTTAGGTCTACGTACACCCCACCCTCCCCAGACCCCACTTTGTGGGATTACACTGGGTGTGTTGTTGTTGTAAATTTCCAATGGCCAATGGCGCACAGTTTCAAATCCGATGGGTAATGAGCTTGTCCCTCTACCCTTCTCCACTTAAATACCAGGCTTTTGTTAGTGGCAAGATGAAGTCATGAAGTACACCTAAGACATATTATGAGTTGCACTCTTACCACTAAGCCAAAGCCCGGGGGGCTGGATTTCCCTCATCTATCAATTTGGATCCCTAGAGTACCCAAGAAAGGTGTGTGTTCTCGCATATCTAGCGGCTAGGCGTGCGATTCTGACGACCGAAAACTTGAAGATGAGGGGATAACATATATTTGTGGTTGATGTGTAAACACTTAGGAGAGGGCATGGATCATCTCTTTATGCATTGTCAGATATCATCATCCCTGTGGTGGGAACTTTTAAGGTGGTTCGGGATGCAATGGAGCATGTCAGGTACGATGAAGAATGCACTATTGTTGGGGCTTTAAAGCACGTAAGAGAAGACACCAGTCATGGGATATTGCTCCATTAGCACTGTGGATAGTGTGTAGGCAGAGCAATAGGAGAACTTTTGACAAGGAAAGAGCTTGTTTTGTACATATGAGGAATGACCTCGTGTTTTAATGTCTTTTTGGTGCACCCATGATGTTCCTATTTGTATAAAGGATTGAGTGCACTTTGTAAAGAAACAAACTTTATGTAGATTCTCTAGTTTTTGTATGCCTCATGTTTATGGAACTTTTTCTCCATTATCAATAAAATTACCCTTTTCTTGATAAAAAGATGAAACAATCAACTAGCCGCATCGGATTGCCCATAATATGATGTGAAAATTTCTGCTAGCGTAATGTAACTTAGTAAAAGGGCAGCCCGGTGCACTAAAGCTACCGCTATGCGCGGTGTCCGGGGAAAAGCCCCACCACAAGGGTGTATTGTACGCAGCCTTACCTTGCATTTCTGCCAGAGGCTGTTTCCAAGGCTTGAACCCGTGACCTCCTGGTCACATGGCAGCAACTTTACCAGTTACTCCAAGGCTCCCTTTCGTAATGTAACTTAGTAGTCAGGTTTAATTCAAAAGCAGCGATAAGAAAATGATGAAGTGAAGATAAGGTAAAATATTGCAATTAGATCAAAATTCAAAAAGCAGTACTTAAGCAGCTGTTCTTATTGTCCAATTGTTCACAGAATCAGCCATCTATGCCAGTCCACTAATTAACAAGCTTTGACAATTGAAGAAAATTTGAATCCACAAAAATGATGGTCGTGTTCATAGCACCAAAAAGAAAAAAGGAGAGCAGAGGACACATATTATGGAAACATCATAACAGAGGATATCCACTGGGTGCTCATTAGAGACAATAAAGCATGTAAAAGCTTGAACAATATGCCCGTGAAAGATGAATTTTCAAGAAGGCATGCATACAATTTCATATTACCTCTCAGACAGTTGCTTGATGTTGTATCATGATGAAAAAGATTGGTTACACTGAACAAAAGAAAAACAGCCCCAAGAAGTTGCAGCATTGTAATCACTGAGGCAATTCGAGTCCACAATAACAGTCTCCTATATTTCTTCTGTAATTAGGACATAAAACTCAAAAGTATGTTACAAATAAGAAATGTCATTCAGATAGTTCTGATGATTTTAAATGTAGAAAATACTTGGTAAAGGAGAACATTTTTATCACACGCCCATCACAGCAAATGAACATATCTTGCCAAAATAAAGTAATATATATCTAAAGCAGCACGCTGGCATCATTTCTTTTTAAATCATAAATATAAACAATAGCCAAAAGTTGCATATGTAAACATAATATAAATACACATGTGAATCCTAAAAACCAGAGGAGATAAACAGCATCAGGCCTGTCTAAAACGCTAATTATGACATCTGGAAAATAAAAACTAGGACATGCTTAATCCAGCTGTGTGCGCAAAATAAGAGTTTATTCAAGTAAAATTTTAGGCAGACCTTACCTTGTGTAAGAGAAAAATATCTAAAGGTGTGTAGAAGGCAATAAATCAAATTGTGTAAAGACGACTCCATGAAATAGATTTACGGATCAACTAGCTACTCTACGACACCTCCTATATAATAGGAAACCAACCCATTTAAATTCCCCTATTCCAAAGGGAAACTACAGGCAACAACCATACAAAGGAAATATACAAGCCGCAACAATGTAGATATCATAACTCTTTCCGTTTGTTTTCTCTCTTTTTTTGGTTTAACTTTAACCATTGTTATCATATCTAATAAAATATGAGTTATGATAAGTGTGATACATCTTATGGTCAAATCACTTTCGTTTCTTAAATCTTGATCCTATCACGATTCACATGCCATATACACCATGTGACTGAGATTCTTAATTTTCGTGGAATCACATCTGTATAGGATCTTGGTGGTGGTGATGCTCAAACTGATGTTGGAGGTGGATAATAAATTTATTCTAATATTTTTCTAAACAATTTTCAAGAACTCAAGTTCATTTAACTATTCAATTTTTGAACTTTGATGTAATGTTCTCCATCAAACTCACTTTTCAACTACTACTTTAATATTGTCTTTCACTGTCACTAATATAATACCTAACGCAACTTTTTTCATGCCTATGTCAAATTAATACATCAATTTTCGATATCCAATCAAACACCTCCATATAAGATTTTTTTTGTCTTTTTTGAGATAAGGGTAACTTTGCATTCACAAAAAATTCATCATCCAAGGAATGATGAATTGGAAGCTTCAATCCCACATAGTGGTGGGCGCACCCGATAAGGATTGTCAGATTACAAGTTTCCTAAGAAATCAACTAAATCTAAAACCTCCTCTGCCAATTTTTGTTTGCACCAAAAATATAGAAGGCTGATACAATTCATTTTTATCTTTTGAAAACTGATCTTTTGCCCTTCAAAACACCTAGCATTCCTTTCTTTCCATAGGATCCACCAAATGCAAGTTGGAATAGTTTTCCACCATTCTTCCTTTTTACCTCTGCTCCCAATTCCTTGCCAACTGTTCAAGAGCTCCAGAGCTGACTTTGGCATTACCCAACTAACCCTCAATATACATAAGAACATGTTCCATAGACTTATAGTTGTTTGGCAGTGTATGAAAAGGTGGCTATTGACCTCAGTTTCCTGCTCACACATGAAACACCTTGAGCAAATCTGCATACCTCTTTTCTGTAATGCCTTGTGTGTAAGGCATGATTTTCTAATTAAGGGGCATTTAACCTTCCAGATTAGTTTCCAGGGCCATCTTTCAGTCATTGACTGATTAGAGTTCATTTCCCAGTAGCATGACCCAACATTGAAAACTCCTTTGTTATGTAGTTTCCAAGTTGGTTTATCAGACCCCATAAACAGACCTGTGAATACATTAAGAACCCCAAAAGCTTAGCAACTTCCTCAATTTCCTAATCATTCAAGGCTCTTCTAAATAAGAGATTCCAGCCCTGTTTGCTCCAGACTTGTGCCACAGTAGCAGATCTCTGTAAACCCGGAGTAAATAAGTGTGGGAATAGGTTTCTCAAACTGTCTTCCCCTATTCTAATTTCATTCCAGAACGCTGTCTTCAGTCCATCCCCAACATTGATGCATATGTTGTTATTAAATTGTGCCCATAATCTTCTAATGGTCTTCCAAACACTGGATCCAAAAGTACCCAGAGCCTACTCAGTTCTCCACTGGTTTAGGAGACCATACTTGCCTGCTATGAATCTTCTCTATAAAGCTCTGTCATCTGTACAGAATCTCCATAGCCACTTTTGTAACAGACAACTCTTTTGGAGACTGAGGTTCTTCAAGGCTAATCCTCCTTGGTTTCTGTTAAGAGTGAGTGTATCCCACTTCACCAGGTTATATCCTCCCTTTTCTTACTACCTTGCCAGATAAATGATCTCCTTAGTCTATTGATTTTCTTCTCAATGCTCTTGGGGATTGGGAAAAGACTCATGATGTATGTAGGTAGGCCATCAAGCACCGGTTTGATAAGAGTCAACCTACCACCCAGAGATAGATACTGGCTTTTCCATCTAGCAAGCTTCTTCTCACATCTTTCCATCATCACATTCCACACTTTCCTTAGCTTTTACCTAGTTTAGATATTATTGCACTCTATGTACTCCATAATAATTTTAGGAAGCCTTTTATTATTTTATTTTATTTATTTATTTTTATTTTATTTTATTTTGTCAGCGGGTTAAAAGTTCTACTTATTTAAGTTTAATATTCTTGCGTTTGAAAAAACGTGTGATTAGTTTTATTACTCCGCAGTCTGCCCGGTTGTATACTAAAGTACATAATGCAATATGTTCTTCTCTCAAGTAATATTTTTGTGATAATCTTGTAATATTACCTAAGAAACGAGTAGGTATAAGCCTGCTCTACAATCACTTTCTTCTTTGGATCAAAGCTATTGCAAAAACACTTAATTTCTTTCGAAGTTTCCTTCCAGATGAAAAATAGCTGAACTTTGATTGTCTCCATCAAATGGACTTTCCAACAACTGCTTTATTATGTTCTTCCACTGTCACTAATATAATGCCTAAGTCAATCTTTTTTCATACCCAAGTCAAATTAATACTTCAATCTCCAAAACCCAGCGAAACACCCCCATATAGATGAAATGGATACCATAGCAGGAAATTCCTTCTTTTTTCTTTTCGATAGTGGAGATAGCAATGACATACATATTATTAAAGGACTTTACCTTTGCTTAAATCAGGAAATTCCTTGTTGATTTAAGCAGATTTTTCTTTAAAACCCCCTACATTAAAGATTGCAACTTTAGATTTGTTTTTATATCAACTTTTAACGTGACAACTTCGGTTGATTCTTTCTAAGTTGCACGGACTCTTCACTTTTGATGCCACAGCCGTGTTGGATTCTCCAAAAATACACTATTCTTGGAGAACCCGACACGTACCCGCTGACATTTTTGAAGAGTTCGAGCAACTCATTCTTTAGCCTCAATTGTTGTCTTGTCTTGTTGTTGTTCCTTCTTGTTGCTACTGTCATCTTTTTGGTTCCGAGGGTCTATCGAAAACAGCCTCTCTACCTTCTCAAGTTAGGGGTAAGGTCTGCGTACACACTACCCTCTCTAGAGCCGTTGTGGGATTACACTTGTTGTTGTTGTTGTTGTACCTTTGCTTCCTAATCCTTGCTAACTAGAAATGAAACATCACGAGTTGAATAAAAGCATCTGCATAGAGTAGATTTCCTATCCTTGGTCAAGCTAAGGATTTTCTTCTCTCTATATTTAGTTACCACCTACCCAAGAAAGTGATGAAAGTCGTATATCATAGTACTCCCTCCGGTTCAATTTGTTTGTCCTACTTTACTTTTAAGTCCGTTGCAAAAAAAATGTTTCTTTCCATTTTTATCAACTCTTTAATTTCAACTTTCCACATGGCATGTTTAAAACCACAAGATTAAAAAGCATTTTGGTATATTTGATATATCTTTAATTTATGACTACAAGATTTAGACGTCTTTCTATCGGAAACAACCTCTCTACTTCATCTGAGGTAGTGGTATGGACTGCATACACTTTATCCTCCCCAGAGCCCACTTGGTGGGAATACACTGGGTATGTTGTTGTTGTTGTAAGATTTAGACGTCTTCTTTACTAGACAAGAGTGGATTAGTAAGCACGCTTCACTTCCAACCCACAGGTTGTGAGTTCTAGTCACCAAGGAAACAAAAAGTTGCAAGCTCGTAGGGAGGGGGCTAAAAAAGTCCTTTTTACTTTCTTAAACTCCGTGCTAAGTCAAAAACTTTGTGCCAAGTTAAAATAGGACAAACAAATTGATACGGATGGAGCATAATATAAAAAGGTTCCATTGCTGCACATAATCAAAATAAGAAGAAATAGCAAAAGGGGTTTATAAAAAAGTCTTGTTTTGATTTCTTAAACTCTGTGCTAAGTCAAAAACTCGGATGCAAGTCAAAATAGGACAAACAAATTGAAACGGAAGGAGGATCATAATTCAAAAAGATGTCATTCCACATAATCAAAGGTGCAAAGAAAAAGGAAAAGGGTTAACAAATTTACCCGTCTTTGATGTCTAATAGCAGCGTGAGAATCAGGCAAATCAGTCAAAATAGTAGAAGCAGTATGTTGCTGAGCGATGGCAGTAGCGATCATAGCACCAATCCTAATGAAAGAAACCATCATAACAACCAACACCGGTGCAACCCCCTTTTCCTTACAGGAATAACGCGCAACAATAAGAATAACAATTCCGATAATAATAATAAGCGCATTGGAAACCCCCAATACCAAAGCGGACCTCCTTAATCTCTTCAATTGAGGTGCCGGTAAAGGCACCATTTTCCCCAATGATTTGGGGAATTTCAAGTGTAATCCAAATCCCTTACAACGGTTCCGCAAGTTTTTAGGATTCGGTAAAAGAGGAGACATTCAGAGTTTGGAATTTTAATACATTAATTTATTATTTGATATTTTACGAGTTGTGATTTCTCCGATGAATCCTCGTCTCTTCATCTTTTTTCACGGAACTATATGCCTCCTGAAACAACAACAATGACACAAATCTCATTTCTTAATTGACAAAACGACATTTGCTAATTATTCTGATTTTTTGGTAATTAAACATCATCAATTAAAACAATGCAAAGTAACCTGCTTACAATAAATTCGTATAGTTCGGTTCATCTCTCAACCCCGTACGTACCAAGAGCTTTAGCTTCTTCTTTCAATCCCGCACATAGCGAGATCGGACTGCTCTTTTAATCTATGAGGCATAAATATAAGAATTTCATATGTTATGACTTATTTTTCAACGGTTGGACGCATAAAAATATAATTTTAATATAAGTTTCATATAACATTTGATTTTTGTAACATATTTCATGCATGATATGTCTAAATGTGACTATTTTTTTAAGGTCATTTAGTGTGTGAGATAAGTATAATAATCTCATAATAAAGATTGAAATTTGGTGCAAGTTATTAGCTAATCCGAAATTATTTTATTCCATAATTTGTACTAAAATAATAGGATTACTGGTACGGTTTTAAAAATTATGAATGAAATTATTTCATGTATAATTGTGTTTACCAACTTTTACTATAACTACTAGTACTTAATGTCTTTCTAACATAATTTTTTAGTCTAATTACTTGATAATGACTTTTAGCAATAGAATATAGTGATAGCAACCTTACAATATTTTGCTGGTGACGATACCATTATTTGACAAATTCAGAAGGCAGGCTTTCATTGACCATGGAGGGTGCCATCATAGAGCTAAGCCAACTATTTTACTACAACAGTATCGGATAACTCTATCGGTCAACTCAATATAATCACCATATTCGTTACTTTTGAAGACTTTAAAAGATCGTACCTTTATTTTCAAGTTATAAAAGGCATTTGTATAGAAGAAATTAGTAGTAATTCAAGAAGTAGATAATTTATCTTCACCAAACAGAAAGCAGAATATTTCAAAAGCAGATGGATAATGACTTTATTTCAAAAGCAGAGAGTAAGAGCTACCAGTTACATCATCCATCTGTTATTTTTGCCATTAGTCAAAAGCTCAGAAGGTCCCCAAAAGGACTTCTAACTGGTGAACATATTATGAATCTACAAAATGAATCAAAATGGTTACTACAAGTACACAGAAATTTGATACAACAGTATCTTCAGCTACTACATGTCTCAAAATACTTCTTCCATGAATACTGAATGACTGCCGGCTTCCATGAGCATATCATTCTCCTTCACTCAAGATTGGTACGATGAGTGGTTTCAACTGTGCAAGGTACACAATCGCCCACCTATCCATAAAAACATAAAAAGAATGATTTTTTTCTGAGAAATCTACTGATCATTAGATTTAGTTAAAATTCCATCGATATGTCACTCAGGTTGGTTGAGTTTGTATACTCAAAGCTCTCGATTTTTATATCCGAACACTAGCATAATTGCGCAAATAAAAGAACTTATGGTTCAACAGTGGACCAAGCAGACAGAGTAGCAATAACTCAACTAATATTTTGACGAAAAGGTAAAGAAGCAATATTCAAACAATTTTAGAAGTTTCTACTGGAAATGGAATTATTCCAAGGCTAGCAAAGCATAACAAAGGCAGAGTACAACAAAACCAACATAACCAGTGTATTCCCACATAGTAGGGTCTGGGGAGGGTAAAGTGTACGCAGTTCATACCACTACCTCGGAGAGGCAGTTTCCGATAGACCCCCGGCTCAGGACAAATAACAGTATAACAAACATAAAAACAAAAAACAAAAATGGGATAACACGCCACTAGATAATAAAAGAAACAATACACCCACAGAGTAATACTATAAACTATCTATCCGAAATCACAAACATCACCAAAACACCATGAACAAGAAACTACAAGACACACGCATGCCACTACGACTACAAGCACAGCTACAAACAAAGCACTCCTTCCTACTAGTAAGGACGCACTCCTACCCACTAACCCTCAACCCTAATTCGCGTCCTCCACACCTTCCTATCAAGGGTCATGTCCTCCGTAAGGGCAGATTATGAAGTACTATTCTCTCCTGCTGTAGGAAAGCCAGAACTAGCAACATAGCTTCCGGCAGAAGGAGAATTTAGGTGGCTTATGCAGAAACTGACTAAAACTACACGAGTTTTTTTCCATTTTTTTCACAGGGGGGTTCTTTAATATTGCAGAACAGAAGAAGAACAGCTATGATGAACCTGTAGAAGCTGAGGTTGTGACCTCCACAATATCTCTCTCTAAAATGAAGAAATTCAAAGTGAATCTCAATCATAGCAAACACTCATAAGGAAAAAGAGTTTGACATAGATGTAACCAAGTTTTTCTGGATTTTGATCAGAGAATTTGCACGATTCAACTACAAGAAGAAACTCAATAATTTTAAAGACAAACAACTAAAGCACTTGTGAAGCAAGGTAAAACTCAATGTTGTCCAACAGTACAAACTAAGATTTTGTAGTAAAAGTAAACTAAAACTTCCCCAATCTTCTTTTTTATTACATTAAACAATAAGGAAATAACTTAAGTCCTAAGAATGTCAAGAAAGAAAAAAATGACTTGATACAATAATAAGCTACCATCAAGCTGAAACTATTTAGAGCCTGCTATATAAGTCATTATGTTCTGTCATTCTAAAACTAATAATTTGTTTCTTAAGGAAAATTAGGGACACTCTAAAACTAGAAATTATCTATTTCACCCTTCCTCTTGCACCGACGGACAAGTCTTTAACTTTGCAAACACATATGTACGTGCAACAAAAACAATTAAGCCTTAATCTCAAATAGTTGATGTTACATATATGGATCCTTTACTTCAATTATTTTATGTTCTTAGCTAAGCGGGCATTGATTTAAAAGATTATGGGTATTTAAGACAACTCCTTACATGTGCCTTTAGGTTTACGCCTTCCTCTTTTAGCACATTCAATCATCAGAGTTTCGCACGATTATTACAGTTAAATATCTACGTGGAACATTGCTAAAACATCTCATATGTCTCATTTTGTCCTCTATGTGCTACGCACACCTTTTGTTTCATATGATAATTTTTAATCTTGTTCAATATTTGTATAACATCAACCAATTTAATATTTGCATTTCTACGACATTCATTTTGTAGTTAAACTACTTAGCATATAATAAAACCTTTCTCCTAAAAAATATTGGAAGACATAATTAAATAAATAAAAATATGCTCTCTTACGGCTTAAACTTTTAGATAAGATGACCACACAAATCAAGATGGTATTAGAGCAGGAAGAGAGATCCTTGGTCCAAGTCTCACATCTACCTATTATCAAGAAAAATTTCCATGTGCTTGGCGCACCAAAACGAATCAGGTACCCATGTGAAGAGACATGTTGAAGTCATAATTAAATAAACAAAAGTGAGTTCTCTCTAACAATTTAAATATTTAGACGAGATGGTCACATAATTCAATAGAACCAACATTAGAAGTCATCCTAGAAAGAAAATCATCATGTAAATCCTCGCACAGCGCCAACGGTCAGCAGTCATCTATCCTAGAACTACAAGTACATGACACAACTATGCATCCAGCCAACTCCTTAAATGACTATCCCAAAATCCAAGAACAGATAAATCGAACAACCCTCTGCATAGTTTATGCACACTCAGGCAATTTGGAGAGCACAGACAATATATTTAACAACTAGTTAACCAAAATATGTACCAAGCAGAAAGGTAGTCTACATAATACATACAATGAATGAATGAATGATTAACCATGCAGCCCCTTTGATCAAAAGTATTAAGCAACGGAATGCAATGTAGAAAATTCAGATTAAGACTTAACTAGTTTCTTGTTTCAGGTCAAACATGTGAACTCATACGTCAACATTCAAGGAATATGGCAGTATGTACCATGTCTTGTTCTTTTATTAACCCTGTGCGTGTATTTTTCTTTTTTCTTTTTATCCTTTTTTATGGGTGGGGCTGTGAGTGTCTCTATTAGTGAGTGGGAGAGAGAGAAACTCACATCATCCAGCAGCATACTGTAGCAGTGATAATCAATGTCAGGTGTAACCTGCATCACCAAAGTTCAGTCAAAGATGTAGCAACAGAGCTCAAAGCTTCTGGTCCCAGAAAGCTTGGTAGATGGCAGTAAATGCATCAGACAATTCATGGAAGAACGAAAACTAAAGGAAAAAATTCATAATTTGCATCACTTCTGTTTGCTAAAACGTGTTTGGTTTTCTTAGTTATCTAAATTGGCCAAATCATGAAATCCAGCATAAGTCAATTCAATCTTTAACTATACAAGGACTATACAGATATTCATAACGCAAGGTGATGATAGATGAATTTGAAACCCCTTTGATTTACGATTTGTTCTCAAATGATTTCAAATATTTAACTCTACCAAGGCCAAGCTTTACTGCTTTAGTGTTATTCTTTTGTTTATATTGCAATCTTAACAGTACGAGGGAGCTGAGGAGTGATTATAGTGGGAACGTTTAAGCAATTAAATTGATATCTGACTTACTAATAATCAAGAAAATTTTAAGTAAAGTAAAGTCAGCGGAAGCAAATCACATAGCATTTTGAATTGAACTAACTTAGAACTTAAGCAGGAGGGACCTCAAATTTAGGAATATCAAGGTGGGAAATCTTAGAGTTAACATTGCAGACTTGCAGTGTAGAAACTCCGCTATCTCATGAAAGTTCAGTCTTGAAGGTTTATTCAATGTCATGATATTCTGAAAAATGCATCTCGAGTGTTTGTTATCTCAAGCCCTATTCAAATTCCCAGACTACTCCAAATCAGAGATGATCAGAGGATCAAAGACATTGCAACACAGATCGCGCAACAATCTTGTGCTCAACTCATGAACAACGATGGATATAGACTAAAAAGGTGATCCTTTCCAATCTACCAAAGCCTTGGTTGGTAGAGTTATCAAATACATACATTGGGGAAAGGATGCAAGTACCCGGCGGAATAATCAAGCTGGCCAGACACCACCATTATCAAAGGGAAAAAAAAAACAATTTTTGATAAAATTTCCAGTCAATCTAAGCAATACATAACAATGTCGAAGCACCAACAAACAAACATACAGATTATGCCATATCAAGAAGCATGGAAACGAACTACAATAAGGGCGAAACTCTAATTCTATTTCTAACCAATAGATAAGTGATTATCATGTAAACCATTAATTAGTTCAATTGAAACAAAAAAGTTACTAACTTTAGCAAATTTGTGATGTTCTAATACACTAATAATTCTGATTAAATCAAACAGTTCCCAGAATAATCAAATCAACAAGAATATGGAAGCATACAGATTAGAGGAAGGTCCTTTATTGCAGCAGATTCCAGCACCGAAGGATGCAATAACTCCCACCACAGCAAATATTAAACTTGTCACCAAGAACCCCATTTCCTTCAAATCTCAAAACTTTGATTAATTCTGCAACAACATTATCATTTCAAAATTGGTTAATGGGAACAAAAACATAACAGACACCCCCCCAAAAAAATAAAAAATAATAAATATATATATAAAAATAATTAAATTATTGTAGTACCAATTATTGGGTTCTGAAAATTGTTTTTGCAAAATGAGAAAAAGAGAAGATAAATAAATAAATAAATGCAATGCTGACGTCAGCACTAATGTAACTTGTAAATCGTATTATTTGCGTTTTACTTGTTACTTTCACCTTCAAGAGAAATTGTAGGGGTAAAGGGTCAAAAATCCCCCTCTCTTTCATTTATTAGTTAACTTTGCAGTTGTATATTACGGTCAAATGTATCTTTCTCGTTAAGAAATTTAGCAAAAAAATCCTTCTATTTAGTGATTGTCCACCATGGTCTTTTAAAATTTGATGTGACCTGATATTTGGGTGAGGTGGACGTCATGTGGCATGCCACCTCACCAGCAAATATTTATTTTTTTAAAAAAAAAATTATGTATTTTTTGTGTTCTTTTAAAATTTGATGTGACCTGATATTTGGGTGAGGTGGACGTCATGTGGCATGCCACCTCACCAGCAAATATTTATTTTTTTAAAAAAAAAATTGTGCATTTCTTGTGTGTACATAAGAATTAAGAGGTTATTCTCTTTTTTGTTCTTCCTATAAAAACATACTAATGTGAATTGCACTTTATATTTTTGGCTATAACTATGTTATATATAAAGGATAAATAGGTAGGTCTATTCATTCTTGATTTTCTTTTTTAAAGTCGAAATTTTTCTCTATAATTTCAACTTTACCATGGAAAATTTAGGAAGACGAAATAGATTTTCGCTTTTAACTTGTTGTTTTTACTATATCAAGAAAAAGTGATTATTCTCTTTGTTTTAACTTGTTTGACACACTTTTATTTTTGGTTCATTTAAAAAAGAATGACCCTTTTTCTTTTTTGACAACTCTTTAATTTTAATTTTTCACGTGACATGTCATGTTTAAGATCACAAAATTAAAGGACATTGAGTTACGTGCTTTCTAAATTGTCCCAAAAAAGGTCACTCTCCTAATGTTCACCTCGAGTCCTCGACCTCAACATGTTAATTTTAGCCACCAGCTTGGTCATTTCAAGGAAAAAGAATTGCATTATTAGAAAAAGAAAAAGAAATAGAGAAGGGGAAAGGGGAAAGAAGTTGCATTATATTATATATACATTTAATTTTCACACACTAATAGCACTTTTTTTTTTATAACCGTGGTATCCGAGCTAGCTTGCGCGCACCTCGACTAATTTCATAGGATACCTGTCACCTCTCACCAACAACATGTATCAAGTAACTCTATCTACCAAGGCTAGAACAAATGAGAAGAAATCATCTAGTGTTCTTTCCATACACTCATGAAACAACAACAAAAATAAAAGTAAAAATGACAATGGAGATACCAACAAAAGATTATGGTAGTTGTACTAAGTACTTCTTCATCTATAATCAGAAATATTGAATTCGAGCTTTAGACATGAAATCGTCTTTGTTAGGGAGCACTTTAGCATCCAATGTAAAACTTTCCAACCCAAATTTGAATTTAATCGGCCAATCATAAAAAACATAAAAAAGTCAAGAAAATCTGTTGAAACAGCTAAAACCTAGAGGAACCACCAGCTTGGGTAGCCATAGCAAGTTCACATTGTTGAATGGAAATTGAAGGAAAAGAAAGTAAATCAGGAGATTTTGAATTATCCCAGCTTTTGATCATAGGATTAATTTTAGTGGATCCATCCAATCCTATATGTGTAACATGCTTCACATCTGTTGGATATCCTATTTCCATCTCCATTTCCATTTCTTCAATCTCCTCTTTGTACACTGCAAGACAAGAAAATAGTAGTAAAACATTACCAAACTGCAAGATATGTCCGGAGTTGGGAAAAGGATCAGACCATAATGATCTATTATACACAGCCTTACCTTGCATTTCTGCAAGAGACTGTTTCCACGCATTTTTTTTTTCTTTACAATTTTTACTAAAGGACGATTATCAAGAAATTACTCAAAATTTACCTAATTAAAGTAACTTAATAATGTAATTATATATTTTACACCATTGGTACATAAAAGTTAAAACTATAATAGAAAACTTACCAAATAATTGATACAAACCTTTGAAATTCCTTTTCAATGTGTGCACTCCTTGAGAAATTCGTCGTCTGACCAAAAAACCATTTATTTTCACTTTTGATGGACTCTCTTCTCCTGCTTGTCTTTCTTCAAAAAAATCACATCCAATTAATAAACAATATCAATAATAACAAATAAATAAAATCAGAAAACCAAATTAAAAAAGGATCTGGGCAGCAGAGATTAAAATCAAGAAGTGGATTTTTTTTTTAATTTTGGATTTCCTTTTTTACTTCTTATTATGGAGGAGCCAGAATTTTCATTAAGGCGAAATCAAAATATAACGAAGTGAAACATACAACATACAAAGTGAATTCAATTAACACTCTTTGAAACCAGCAGGTACCTCTATTTTGTTTAGTTAGATAGGAACTAATTAGAACAAATTTTACGAGTTTAATTTAATTGAACCTATTCCTTTTATTTTGAACTTGTACTATATATACATTTGTGTGCATGTGTGTTAACACTCCTAAATATGTAACTATGATAAAATCATATTTATTCTTAACTCACTAATCAATCAAAACCAAGAAATCCATCCATTAAATGTGAAAAAAAGTTAACTAAACAAATTAACTCAAACATGAAAGAACCATACTTGTTGGAACCTGATTTATTACTGAATTCTTTGTGTTATTTGCAAGTTGGCTTCTGTTGGTATTGGCCACTGGAACACTTGATTCAGAACTACACCCTAAAGAGAATGGAAAAACAACAAACACCTTCTCCATGGATCTGTCCTTCATGTTTCTTTTTCCACTAATAATAAAAGAAGACAGAAATCACATGAGAGAAATGAGAAGAGTGGAATAGATAAAGGGAGTTTTATATTATTAGGAGAGAGCAAATGGCTTAATGAAGAAGATATTATGATTTTAGATGTATAGAAGAAGATGTGAAACACACACAATGAAGAAGGTTGGTGTAATATATATATGAGAGATCACAAGAAAAGAATAGATAGATAGATAGTAAGTTTTGAAAGATAATTCTATTAATATTATATAGATTGGTAATTTAATTTAGAATAAATTAAATTAAATTCAATAGAATAATATGTAGGTTAGAATAGTGGTTAGGTTGTTAAAGTGTTGGCAAGGACTGGTGCCTACTTTTGGCAGATTAGTTGTCTGTCCATATTTCTAAGAAAAAAAAAGCTGAGCACACAAACCAACTTCCCATGTGGTACAACTGCAACTCTTCCCCTCGTGAAGACCTGCGCTCTCTCCATTTTGTCCTATCGTGGCATCGTCGAGCTATTTTTGTTCGAGGGGAGTTAATTAACATATGATTTCATCCAATAATTACATTTTATAAAATATTTATTTCTTCATATTTTGAATCCTTTTAGTAATAGTTTTGGCTCCACCAATGATTAGACGGATCGTGGATTCATCAATGAAAATTCATGCACACAAATGATTGTAAAATGCCTTGTTTCGTTCATTTGTATAAAGTATTTAACTGAGCAGCACACCACTCAAAAGATTCAGCCAGGACCAAAATGAAGCTGCCTTTCTTCACTCGGATTCTAATGTTAGGATTGTCAACTACATCATTCTTCAAAGTTGATATAATCTTAGAAGGAAGATTTATAACCTCAGTGAAGAAGGTAGTTATTTTATAATGCTCCGCAAAATTAGCAAGCATATATGTCAGCCATGGTGTTACCTTCTCCAAAGATATGGGTGAAAGTAAAATGGCTAATTGTGCTCATAGCTTGAATTTGCGTAATTTCATCTTTAATCTGCCAGAAGGGATTAATTATTAATCAACTCAAGCTTTGCTCTTAATAATTTTTTTGTGCTAATTTTATATGTATGTTCTTTTTGATTTAAGTGGACACCGTGATTCAATTCCTGTCCTGTTAGGCTGTTAGTTTGGATTTGAAAATTACTTTTCTGATTGTTTGGATATCAATATAGTCACAGGTCCGTTGAAAGATGCTTCACTAAATCTACTATGTTTAATTAATGAGTCTACTTAATTAATATTCCCAATTCCTCCAATATAATCCCAATTGCATGGTCATATGTAACCTCAGTGGATGGAGTGAATCTCAAGGGACATTTTATCATTCAAAATGGTCACAATTATTTCTTCATCAAGGGAAAATGTCCAAATATTTCTAAGACAATGTAGTAGTTAGGTGCCTAATTTTAGCAGATTACTTGTCCATTTCAAGAAATAATTATGCAAATCCCACAAATTAAGCCAACTCTAATCTCGTGAACACGGATCATTTTGTCGTGCATGAAGATCAAGAGATATCTATTTTTATATTATTATGTCATGGATTAATTGTTAGATCTGTCGTGAACATAAGTTGGGTTTGAGGGATAAGGAATAACAATCTCGAGATAAAATACGAGATTATGTTATTCCGCGTCTGATTGAGTTTTCAATTTCGGGATTAGCAATCAAGGGAGTTAGTTCTTTTTCTTAGCACCTGAGGAGGAGATTTGGATAACTGGGGTTAAAATACTTCATGAAGGTTTAACTGTATGTTTTCCCTGCTTTGTCATCTGTATGATGAAGAAAAACTATAGTCCTTCCTAGTGAAAGCTTATGATTTACAAATCACATTGCATAAACTTTTATAACTCAACTTCAGGGAAACAACATAGTTTCTTTCCAACTTACATCTGACTTATATAAACTCGTAATATAGATAGCTGCATAACATAGAGAACTATAATACTATTACAACATTCATTACCTTTTGCTGGACTTGAAAGCTAGTCATGTTTATGTGTTTGTTGTTCAATCACACCCTCCAGCATCATTGTTTTTTGCCTCCTTCAACAGTTTCACCACATCGAGCATTGATGGTCGCTTCCATGGCTCATCATTGGTGCATAACCTTGCAATGGCAAGAACGCGCAGCATCTGATCCTTCCATAATCCTGAACCAGATAAAAACGGATCCAGCGTTTCAATCTCCCTGCCATTTGCAACCATCCATCTTACCCAGCCAACAAGATTGCCTCCTTCAACATCAGCCTGTCCTGTTGGTGCCCTTCCTGTTACCAGTTCCAACATCACCACTCCAAAGCTGTATATGTCACCCTTGGTTGTAGCCATCATGGTCTGTCCATACTCAGGTGGTATGTACCCGAATGTACCAGCAAGGATTGTGCTAACATGGCTCTCACATGCACTAATTATTCGAGCCAAGCCAAAGTCAGAGACTCGTGGTTCAAAGTTCCTGTCTAGGAGTATATTGCTTGACTTGATGTCTCTGTGGATGATGTGTGGAACAAAACCATGGTGCAAAAAGGAAAGTCCACGAGCTGACCCTAGACAAATCTTGAAACGAGTTGGCCAGTCAAGCGCTTGTAGAGCATCTGCTTGATTTCTCAACCAGAAATCAAGGCTTCCATTCTCCATGTATTCATATATCAAGAACCTCTCATCGGCAAAGACACAATAACCAAGCAATGACACCAGATTTTCATGCTTTACTTTCCCAATTGTTTCCATTTCAGCAAAGAACTCGCGATCACCATGCATGTGGCCTCCATTCAGCCTCTTGACAGCGATGGTCCGGCCTTCAGGCAGTTTGGCTTTGTATACAGTACCAAAGCCACCATCACCAATGATGTAACTCTTGCTGAAGTTCTCAGTGGCTGAGAAAATAGCTGTAGGGTTGATCCGTAACAAAGACTGCTCAAAGGTTGCAAGGTTGATACTCAGAGGCTCCTTTGGCTTCTTAATCAAAAGCTCATCAGTAGATGTGGGGTCAGTTTTCTTTCCTTGCTTACCTTTACCTCTGTCAAGAAGTACAGCTTCTTGTCTCAGCATTCTCCATCTGAGAACTCCGATTAGCACCACAAGAGAAACGATCGATGCACAAAAGGCAATTCCCAAGACAGACGCATGGCTTAGAACTGGTGCAGATGCATAGTTTTCCCTGGGAGGTAAAACAGGTTCACTTGGTATGCATTTCCCAGATTTAGTGCACACGTCAGGGGCTAGGCCAGTGAATTTGTTGCCAGAGAAATTGGAAAAAACAAGGCCTTCTATGTCACATATACTACAAGGAAAGGACTTCTGAAAACTGTTGCTGGATAAGTCAAGATATGTCAGGGAAGCAAGAGCTGAAAGTGATGGCGGCAAGTTGTCTGTAATTGAGTTGTTATGGAGATCTAGTATGGACAAAGATGTCAGATTATAGAGAGAATCATCAAGAGCACCAGAGAGTTGGTTGTTGCTAGCATTTAGGACCAACAAAGAGCTGGAGGTTCTAACGTTAAAAGACAGCGAGCCTGAGAAAGAATTCATGCTGACGTCCAGGTAAGTCAAACTTTTGACACTAAATGCAGAAGGCGGCAATGAGCCACTCAACCAATTATTTGAAAGATCTAGCTTGACTAAACTTGGCATCATAGAGTCAAGATTATCAGGAATAGATCCACTTATCTGATTATGAGAAAAAATGAGACCTTGGAGGTTTGTCATTGAGAACAACTGAGGAAACAATGGACCTATCAAGGAATTGAAAGATAGATCAAGCGATGTTAAATTACCGAGCAGAGAAATTTCAGGAGGAATGCTCCCCGTGAGCTTATTTCCCTGTAGAAGTAGTTCGGTTACAACTATGCAATCCTTAATTGAGTGAGGGATGGATCCTGCTAGTTCATTGTTGGACAAATCAAGCATGCCATAATGCTGGGTGAACTCAGAGTCTGGTAAAGGCATATTCTGGAACCCAGAACAAATTTCCTCAGGTATAGGACCAGAAAATTGATTGTTAGACAGAACCAAATTGTCTAGCAATTTCAGCTTAGATATTGCTCTGGGAATTTCACCTGAAAGACTGTTTGCACCAAGGTCAAGAGATACCAACTTTGTACATTCAAAAAGCTCCAATGGAACACCTCCAGTTAACTTGTTACCATGAAGAGAGAGATTGGTCAGGTTCTTCAAGTTACCAATGGTACGAGGTATGCTTCCTTCAAACCGATTATTATCAAGTTGAATTCTCTGAAGGGTTGAAAGTTTTGCAATAGTCGCTGGAATTAGACCTTCAAGCATATTGTTGCTGAGTGAGATCCCCATTAATGTTTTTGACTCCCATAGTTGATCTGGTACCTTCCCAGAGAATTGGTTTTTCGACAGCTCAAGAGTGATGAGCTGAAGCTCCCCTAGATAAGCTGGCAGGTTACCCGAGAGATTGTTTCCAGACAAGACCAAGTCTGTGAGGCTTGAACAATTCCGGAAAGTGTTTTGGATGTCACCAGTGAAGTTGTTATCCGACAACAGCAAAATACTCAATGATTTGGCACCACATATCCCTGAAGACAACTCGCCAGATAACCTGTTGGCACTGACATCAAGAACGGATAGCGAAGGGAGATAAAGTGGTGGGAGAGGTCCACTTAGGAAATTCTTTGACACCATTATTGACTCTACTTGTGTCCAGTTGGAAATCCATATAGGCAGGGGGCCTGATAAGCAGTTTGAATCAAGCACAAGTGATTGAAGTGAATCCAACCCAGATAGTTCGTCAGGCAATGCACCAGAAAATGAGTTAAAGGACAAATTTAGTATCTTGAGCCTTTTACAGTTCCCTAGCTCTGAAGGGATTGTTCCAGACAATCCGGCATTTGAAGCAATAAGGTAAACCAGACTTTCTAGCTTTCCAAAGCTTGAGGGAAGCTCTCCATCAAATTCATTCTGTGCTAGATTCAAGTAAGTCAAGCTTATCAATTCCGAAATCTCTTCAGGAATTCCAGTGAATTTACAGTTTTGGAGATCAAGCACCTCCAGCTGCTTCAGATGGCCAATTGTTGGAGGAATAGGTCCAGTCAACATGTTGGATGAGAGAGCAAGAATTCTAAGCTTACTTAGCTTTCCAATTTCTGGAAATATCAATCCAGTCAAGTTGTTTTGATGAGCATCAACATATAGAAGCTCCATCAAATTACCTAGGCTGGAAGGAAGACTACCAGAGAAGAAATTTGAGCTGAAATCAAGAGACTTCAACTTCCCCATGTTTCCAATCTCATCAGGAAGATTGCCAGAAAAAGAGTTTGCGTGAACTGATAGTTCCCTGAGCTCCTTTAGCTCACAAATTGTTGATGGTAAACTTCCTGAAAACCCATTATTGTCGAGCACAAGATGTCTCAGATTTCTCAGATTAGATATAGTTTGAGGCAGCTCGCCAGTTAACCTGTTGTCAGTCAAGTCTAGTGTCTCCAAATTCTCCAGACTCCAAATATCTGTAGGTATATTCCCAGTGAGGGCACAACGACTGAGGTTCAGGTTCTTGAGGGATCTAAATTTTCCAATGTTTCCAGGAAATGGTACATTTAGATGTGACACTGTACATGGAAAATCAATCTGGATAACACGTTCACCTTCACACTTTATGCCGGTCCAGTTGCATGGAGTAGTGTTTGTATCAAACCAACTGGGAATAACATCCCTTTTCTGGACAAGAGAATTTCGGAGAGCCTTCAGTAACTCCATGTCACGGACCAAATAGCCAGTTGTGACTGGTGGTTGTGTAAAGCAGAGAAGTATGATTATTAGTACACAAGCCTTCCATGTTGAAACTTTATTTGTCATTCTGAGCTACTTCAGGACAATAGCTGATGATCAGTGGCAGATGTACTGTTTTTGCTGCTTCACTTCAGTTTCAAAGAATGACTCTGCAAGGTATTCCATGAATACGATGAGCCAAAGCTATAAAATGAAATCAATTATGCATCATGCCAAGATGAAAAAAAGCTACGCGCAAGCATAAACCTCAATTCATTTGTTTAGCAAAGCCATGGATAGGAACAATATAGCTTCTTCCTTCAACAACAAATCAGCCAAAAAACCTTCAATTCAATTTGAAGATATGCAGATTTGGCTGACTGAAGTTCATGAAGAAGCTGGAACAAAATACATTCTTCAAACAATTTTTAGCATTAATGATCCAGAAGATAAAGCTAAAGATAACAAATGGCAAGACTGAAGTTAAACGTATATATACATATGGCAGTTGAAACATGAATGCAGTGTGCACCTTCAAGTTAAATGTACCAGCTCAATCACCCAAGAAACCTGCTAAGCTCAAAGACATCCGCTCGAAATTCACCTATAATAAAGCAAAAAACTATGTAAATTCCAAATCTGTTTTTGCCATAATACAACAAATTATTGGATGTTCTGTTAGATTATGAAATGGTATCAAAAATTGATTTAAAGAAATAAATATCCAAGACCAGTGTACTACACCACCTGGAAAGTACAAAAATTCGCTTAAAGACATCATTATATTGTGTTAACCATGATATTTATCCATCATAAAGATGGTAGTGTTTGATCTTTTGTAATATATAAGTTGATAAATTTGATTTGAGTGCAAGAAAATTCTAAGAAGCATCATAATTATAGAAGAGCTTTAGTACCAATAACATAACCCATCACTTAGTATTTCCCTGTTAAACCTTCATTTAAAGCCAATAACAAAAATTTAATAAATGCTTTCTACAAAGTACATACAACTATACTGTAAAAAATTGTCATTTTTCAGCAAAACTAAAGCTAAGAAAAATGCCACAACAAAGTTATCAGTTATTACTTGAAATCAACAAGTCACAAAAAGACAACAGTGAAAATAGGAATCTCCGCTTAGCAAAACTGTGGAGCAAAAAAAAGACCCTCAAAAAAAGCTGATAACTTTATAGTATCAGACAACTGGGCATTGGGCTCAAGAAAGATTTAAAGAACATTTGATATGGCACGTTATATTCCCAATCAAATAAAGTCATAATCTTTAAACATTTCTCACACGCATAAATTTACTAAAAATAGCAAAAAAAAAAAACAGGGAAAACAAGCAGATGGGATCCATACAAAAGGAGAGCAAAAAAAAGGAAAACATTTATAAATCTACACGTTATGTATGACTGAAATGATTAAAAATTAGACTCTCCCATAACATTTCTTTATGTCTTTGTTTTCCAAATTCAAGTAAAGTACTTAATTGTTAATAGAAAAACTGCCAAGAACATCACTTTTTTTTCAAAACAAAAATTTATTCATAACATGTATAACTTATAAAAAAAAAAAAAATCTTTTCTCCCAACCTACAAGCTAAAAAAAAGGAAAGAAAAGATATAAATGGAAAAGGAGAAAAAAGAAAGTTGAACTAAAAAAGACCCACTTACCAAAAAATGAGCTAAGAACCAATAAAGATGGCGGTGCAAATCAGAAAGTTTTTGAAAAGAAGCAGCATTAAATCAAAAAGGAAAGAAAAAAAAGACATAACCCATGAACAAAAATGAGTTAAGAGTACAGAGAAGGTAGTAAAAATGGAATTGTTGGAAATAAAAAAGCTAACTTTCAGAAGAAGAAGCTGTTAATGGGGACTTTAATTAGAGTTCCATTAAAAGGGCTTCAATTTAATCTGGGTATTTTTGAAAACTCACAAACTCAGCATTCACTCATGAAAAGCATAAGAATAAATAGGCATAATAAACAAAACATGGAGTCTTGAAAAAAAAATTTTAAAAAACTTCTAAAAGAGCCACCTTTTCAGAAGCAGCAGCAGTGGTGTTCCGTACAATTAATGGGGCCTCTTTTTGAAAACCAAAAGACTCAAAAAAGCACAAAAACAAATACTCTGAAACTGACAATGAAATCTGTAATCTGAAAATAGTGAACCATAAAAAAATTGATTCTTTATCCAATACACTACTACTTTGTGGGTGTTCTTGAAAACTCACACACTCATCATTTCTACTCAAAAAAAAAAACACAAAAAAAGCAACAACAATGTAAGCGCGCACACACACACACACACAAAAAAAAAAAAAAAAAAAAAAAAAACATGGAGTTGTTAGAAATAAAAAAAACTACCTTTTTCAGAAGAAGAAGTAGCTGGTGTGTTTGATGATGGGGTTGGTGTTTTCAGAAAAAGCAGAGAAACCAAAAACTGTGTAACTGAAAATGAAATCTGTTGTATGCAGAAAATTTGATTCTTTAATAGTACTACTACTACTACTCCTCCTCATCAATACATGGTGTGTGAACTGATCCAAGGGTGGCACAAAAGGTGTGAGACTGAGCAGATTATTTGGGTATCACATCACATGCATACAAAATAGGGACTCTGATTAGGACGGTTACGTTTTTTGCTTCAGTAGCTGACCTCATACTTTATACAGCAAAATAATCCTTTTCACTCTTTTTCTCTCATCTATGCTATGCTTTAGCCTCATTATTTTCGTGTGTTTGGTATGAAGGAAAATGTTAACATAGAAAATATTTTGTTGAAAAATAAATGGTCGTTTTACTTAACTTTTTGGTCTTTATTAGTAAGAGCAAAATATTATTTTGTCCTATATAAAGAGCATTTAGGTATAGTTTGGATGAATAATAGGATACTGGATCCTACTCCTCACTCTTTAATACGAATTTGGACCCTTGTTCTAACTGAATCAATCCGAGACAAGATTCGGAATCGAGATCTGACCCCTGAACTTGACCTCGACGATGCCCCAGAAATTGATCCTCGACTTGATTCTGGTCTAACCCTAACTTGAGATCGAAAACCACAGGATCTAATGCTGACTCGGCTAACAAAATAATTGGGTATTTAAAATTGAAGTTAAAATTGTACTTGGACATGTATTTTATCTTGAAAAAAAAAAAAAGTTAAATCCAGTCTTTCAAATTGGAAAAACTCATTTTCAACATTTGAGTGTGAACTTGATTATTATTATAATACATTAACATTAGATTATTGTAGAAATTCATAAATTTTAAATTTTGAATCCCACGGCCATGATGCTTTGTGTCATTTAGTAGGAGTTTGGTCATAGATTTCAATTTTTTTAAAATTTAATTTGAAATTTATAAAATTGAAGTTGAAGTTGTATTTAATTATATATTTTTTGCAACGAAAAGAAGAAAATATTTTATTTAAAATTTATGAAAATGGAGTCGGAAAATAGGTTTGGAGTAGTTTTTCAAATTTAAAATCTAACTCTAAATTAAATTTAAAATTTTTTATAACCAAAATTAATTTTAAAATAAAGTGAAAATTTATTTGTGGCAAAGTAGAAGTTGTTTGTATTTATTTTATGGGTAGTAACTCCTTGATTTCAATATTTGTAATTATTACCTATCATCTTCTATAGTCAAACAGGAGTGCAATTATGATAGTCTGACACAAGACTATGATATCATAAAACTGTAACGGAATCAAATCATTAAACAAAAAGATTCACAAAATAACATAAGTAATAATTTCAACATACATTAGATGATCAATCATTTACTTATAAAGAGTTGTGCTTATGTTTTATTTTATTGTAGGAAAATGCTCTATAGAAAATCAATTCTCAAACTAACTCTTTCAGAAACAATTCTTGAAATAACACTCTTTTATGTTTTGATTGGATAGGTATATCAATCTCAATATAAAATTCCTCATAAAATAATACAGTATTTCATTGATCACATAAAAAAAAAAAATTTCACCAATAATGATAAAAAAATAATAATCACCATATGTATAACGTAGATTTTGATTGACGATATTAAATAGTGCACCTACTGTGTAATGTGTAAATATGTGTATTATTTTGAGTTATATTATGCTTCCACCTATATCCAGCCAATTAGTTATTTAGTTAAGCTCTTCTCAAGTTGATTAACTGTTCACATATTTTGAAGGCCATTAGTATATGTAGGAGTGTTAAATAGTGGGGTTGTCCTGAATTTGGACGGATCAAATTAGCTGAGTTAATAAATGAACGTATTAGTTTATTTAAGTTGAAATACGTTAAACGGTGAGCCATAGCTCAATTCGTTCAACTCTTCCAAGTTTTATCAACCCAACTTTTGATGAATTGAATTGAACGGATGAAATGGACTAAGCGAGTTAGGTGAATCATGTTTTATGGATTAATTTTGCCACCTTTTAACTATATGTCATAAATAAAACTCTCTTTAGAATAAAAAAGAAGAGATGACACATTGACATTAATCATACAATTGATTTTGTATGTGAACAAACAAAAACAAATTTTACAATGCCTACTACTTTGTGTATTACTAGCATTTCATTTCCTCTGATTGTTTGAAAAGAATCTAAGAGCAATATAAAATAGAACCCTATAGAAAACAGCCCATCCCAACATTACATACACCTTTTCCCATTTCTTGTTTGAATCTAGTGAAATATTAAGTGATTTCAATATTCCAAAACCAGTAACATCTCTTCCAAGAGGGTCTTTTCCAAATGATTCATTTGTTTGATACTGATTCATTAGTAGCCCTTCATATGGATAAGTCATTGTTGAAACATAATTCATCCATTTCCAGTAATATGGCATGTCATTGGTGTCCAAGAAATAGCCACAGAACAAGAAAAATAGCGCGGTGAAAGCAATCACAGCTGCATATCCTAGTATGTAATTTGGTACCACTGAGCTCACGAATACAACGAATGAATTCGTGGAAAGTAGTGACATGAATAGAACTACCAAGAAATAGATGAATGGACCTCGAAGCGATAGTGCAAACCAAACAATCACTGCATAAACTGCAGCCTGGAGTGCTAGGAATGGAAGGTAAGTAATCAGACCTGCAACATCATGTACAAGACTTATTAGAACAATGTTTACTTTTAGATAAGTTTGAAAAAGTATGTACTTTTAGTTACTAACACGGACTAATAAGTTCAAAAAAAGTAATTAGACCTGCAATTGTGTAAGAAGAGGCCCTATACTTATTGTGAGAGGTCTCGCGGATGAAAACAAATCGTTCTTGAATGAATGCAGGAACAGCATCATTGGACGAAAAGAAAAGGAGGGTGCAAGTGAAGATGAAGAAACTGAGGCGATTCGTTATCCCTTGAAGGTTCGCTTTAGGATGCAGGAACATAGTGGCCATCATAATTCCCATGGCTGTTAGTACTACGAGCCTAGAGAGAAAAAGTTCAGGGGTACGCATGATGTTTATGAAGTTCCGTCTCATCAAAATCCATGTCTCTGAGAAGAAGGAATTCGCAAATTTTGGCCCGAGATCATGGAAAGAATGAGTGGTATCATGAGCAAAATCATGGGGCGTCAAATAGTCATTTTCATTCACAGTGTAGTCACTACTATGCGGAGTTGGAGTACTTTGAACGATCTCTGCAGAGTAGGCATAGCATCCCGGAGAAGAACTGCACAAACATCCCAAATGGTTAGTCAGATTTCACTTATACATACTGACAGCGTAAATATATTTTTTACAGTATTTCAACATGTAATAGTAAGTTATCTGTCTTAGTTTCCTCGTTATTAGCACCATTTTTCATGGACCGTTACCTGTAGTTGTCTTTTAGTCATCAGTGCATAAAAGTTGAATTCTAATTTCTAATAGAAGTGAACTGAATGTTTTTACCCCATAACACTTGGACTTCTATGATCATTGCGCCTAGCTGGTGAAAAGCCTATAGATTGTAGAACACCACTACGGCTGGCACTCCAGGACTTAGATGTATTCCAGGGACTCCTAACACTGTGATCAAATCCCGTGTCATCTTGTGCACCAGTTTGCAAGCGAAGACGTTTGCTCGCCTTATCACGACCCTGTGCCTCCCCAGCCTGATGTTTTGCGTGATGTGATGGCCTGATAGGTGATGGAGGCACGGTGGAAGCTGACATCTCGTGTGCTGCTGTACCGATTGGTGGAGGTTTCATACCAGTAAGTGCAAATGCAGCTATTGCTTCTACTCCAAGCTCAGACTGATCATATTGCTGAATTACATCAATCAGGTGTTCTATCGAGCTTTCGTTCTTTGGCACTTTTCGTCCCATCCTGACAAGATGATGAGATACATCATTTGGTGCTCCTTGGTACATGAGTTGTCCGCGAGCGAGGATGATTAGATGATCAAGAAGCAATTGAATGCGGTGTGAAGGCTGATGAATTGTTAGAATCACAGTGCTTCCAGCTCGGGCAATATCGTGCACCTTCTCAATTACACTATGTGCACTGGTTGAATCAAGACCAGAAGTAGGCTCATCCAAGAACAGCAATGAAGGTCCATGTATAATGTCCACTCCAATTGACACCCTACGACGTTCACCTCCAGATACTCCTCGAGTCCCTTCATCACCTATGTAAGTGTTCCTAGTCGACTGCATTCAAATAAACCATCATAACCCCACAACGGTTTAGACTTAAAGAAATTCCAGAGTCCTCAAGAATGACTCTCAGATTAAGTATAATTAATAAGATATGTTACATGTTACTATAACATCAGGGAATGAGTTGTAGTTGACTTACAGACAATCCAAGCTGCTCGATCAACCTCTCAACACGCTCCTGTTTTTCGGTCTTAGAGAGTGATCCCAATCTAAAATCAGCAGCAAACATGAATGTCTCATAGACAGTAAGCATTGGAAAAAGTCTATCATCTTGCATTATATAAGCTGAACTTCCTTTGATCAAACTTGGGCTCATATCCAGCCCACCCATAGACACTTTACCTCCAAGGCTTGCACTTGCAATTCTTCCAGCCAATCCATCTAAAAGTGTAGACTTCCCAGCACCACTTGGGCCCATAACTGCAGTAATGCAGCCTTTTGGTGCATAGCCTGTTATCTGGTGCAACAAGTCCACTTCTTGACTTAACCATTTTCCATTTTCATCTTTGAGCCTTTTTGTCACTGTGTATGTTAGGCTCGAGAACTCGAGCCCACCTGTGTAATTTACCGGCTTCCCTATGTCCACAACATGCCCCATCGTCAAGTAATATGCACTGTCAGTGCACAGAACTTAAGCCCGCCTATGTGATATATCGACTTATTGTGGGGACTAATTGTATGTCTCCCCAAAAAATTGGATGATTTACAGGGGGATTATAAGGTTGAGTCTAAGAAAATGACTTGCCCCAGCCTAGTGAAAGGGGGAAATTCCAAAGCTAAGTTAATTATATTAATTAGCATTGATTAATCCGGTTTTGAATTTGTTTTGATCAATAAGGAGAAAATATTCTCTTGTTTGCTTCATCCTTTATTTTCTACTTCTTCTTGTCTTATCTTTGATCCATTGTTTAATATCCTCCTTAATATTATTACCATTTTAACTTTCATATGTTTTGTTGATTGTGAATTGTGATGCTTGTTTTCCTCCAAAGCTAGTCTACTTTGGTTTAATCACTAGTTAACTCTGTTATATTTTAACAGCAATTTCACTTTCCTTTTAAGACCGAAAATCCCCGATAGCATATTGATGCATAGTTCATAACTGGTTGGATACGCCCCTCTACCAAAACAGCGAAAGTCTAGATTGTCTCCTAGATGATTAATTGCAATCTAGACTTTGTGACTTGCATATAGTAACCTCATATGTGATACAATATGTTATTGATATTGTCATAGTGAAAAAAAGGGCAATTTGGAAGTCCAGTTATGTACGGGGTTTGGGAAGGACCGAATCACAAGGATCTATTATATGCAGTCTTACACTACATTTCTGCATAAGGTTATTTCCACAGCTCGAACCAATGACCTTCAGGCTCCAAGTGACATGGAAGCAACTTTATTAGTTATGTGGCTCCCTGCTATAGTATAGCATGTATTTGTTTCCATCAGGCCCCAGTCTTGTTACCAGCTAAAAGCCCAAACCTACCTCCTAGCCCAATGTGAGAACCAAATTTTGGCTTTAACAAAAGGGTAAACAATATAAATCCCGACAGTTTAGAGCTTAATTATAGAAAATTTCGATATTTTACATAATTACTGAAAATCTCGATTTTGGGTCTGACAAGATACATAATTAGCTCCCGATACATCCAAAGAAGATACATTTTTTTCTTTGTAAAGATACATAATTAGCTTCCGATATATTTTTTTCGATTTTGGGTCTGTCGAGATACATAATACATCCAACGGAGATATATTTTTTCCTTTGTAAAGATACATAATTAGCCCGTCTATCGAGATACATAATTAGCTCCCGATACATCCAATGAAGATACATAATTAGTTGGAATTTTTGTAATTACTTTGTAAGGATGGGGATTGGTGTAAATATGATAAGTTAAGGTGTATGTTTATGTTATTTTTCCTTAACAATATATTTTCTTTTTGGATAATAATCACTTAACGATAACTTTGAGAAAATATACTCCTCCCTAAGGCAAAAATGATTAGGCACAAATTAACATATAGATTTCTTAATTACTGTAAAAGTACTATTTCATATTCAAAAACTACATTTATACAGTATATAAAAATGTCAAAAAATTATATATACTTAAAATTTTTTGAATATTCCAAATCTAGGAAAATGTTTGATTTTCCAAATGGTAATTATTTTTTGGGACAGATATCTTTATCTTCTTTTTATTTATTTTTTCCCCTTATCCCTAAGTTATTCATTTTTAACATAATATAATTCTCTTGAAGCATATCCTTGTTTGGGATAACCAAAGTGGATACTATGCATATCTCATTGGTTTGACTTATATAGTGAAATCATCTATATATAACTGACATTTTTGACTTCTAATTTTCAAATATTAAGAGAGCTCTCGATTGCTGATGACTTTGTACAAGTGATGTCCTTAATTTGGTCTAGCTTACGTGCATCAACATTAATTTTACAAGGAACGTATTATCTCCACCAATATAGATATCGAATAACTCTATACATACACCAAGGTTTTGGAGGATGAGAAGAAATCACCTACTGGCTTTGCATATGCTGGGATTTGAATTTGTGACCTCACAATTCCTAGTCCACTTCATTAATCGCTAGGTCATACCTTTACTTGTCACTAATTAATTTCATTGAACTGCCCCGGTTGTGATAGCCCCAAATCAAGTCCGACCAAATAGTTGCTATGTATGCACATATTGCAACCAAAATGATAAGGATTGAACAAGATGAAAGTAGTAAAATTTGATTTGATAAGATTTTGAAAGAAATAGAAAGGATACAAAATCCTCAACAGCCAACAACATTTGCTATGTTGGCATCTAAGAGAAGCAAAACATTTATTGCAATAATTGGTCCTTTCTCCATTATAGTAACTTTACTACTACTATTCTTTTGCTATAAAAAGTGGTTAATATAGGAAATGTTACTCACAATTCGAGCTCTCTCAATACGTAGTTTGGTTTAAACCCAAAAAAATATAATGAAGCTTAAGACTTATATTCTGCCTTTGCTTTTAGTTCTTCTCATATCCTATTATGTTAGTGCTGCTGAAACATCCCAAGATGATAAAAAGGGTAATAATTTTATATTTTCATACACCATCGAGTCATTTTATCTGTTGTAGCAGATTACTTAACATAATTATTTACCAGACACAAATTTCACATATTTTAAAGACACTTGTTGAATATATATTCTTTGGTGATCTTTTGTACCAATGATGTATATAACTTAAACTCATATTTAACTTGCAAGTTATGATACTTTTGACTTAACTAGATGGCTAGGTAGAAGTACCTTGTCGGACGTTTATTATGTGATGCTCCCATCGTTTTTATTTGTTTGTCCGATTTTGACTTATACGAAGTTTAAGAAAGTAAAGAAGGTTATTTTGAATCTTGTAATCTCAAACTAAATGTACGTGGAATTTGTTGCATGCAGCAGAGGAGCCAAAGGAACCGAACCACCACGGCGGAGGCGGATGGGGAGGGCAGTGTCATTATGGCTGCTGCGGCGGTTATACCAAACGTGGTTGCCAGCGTTGTTGCAAACCTCGTAATACTTTTCTCTTTTCGAGATCTAAGCTTCTTAATTTTGACTATGTGTTTGACAATAGGATCCTTAAAATTTTTAAAATGAATTTACATATTTAAAAACTAAAAGTAAAAACGTATTGCTCCCTATGTTTCAAAATGATTGTAATGTTTTGTTTTTTGAAAGTCATTTTGACTAATTTTCAACGCTACTTTGATATTTTAAAATTAAACTTTAGATATAAAAAACTATACGGAAAATATAAATTATCTTTTTTCTCTTATCAATATGTTGGAAAAACACATCTTAAAATATTCGTCAAAGGTCATATTATTTGACTATCGAAAATGAAATTGTGACAAGTTTTTTGAAACAAACGGAGTATAAGTCACAATAATTAATAGTCTAAAATATTTAAAATACATATAAAAAATTACTATCAAAGAGAAGCACGTTCTCGAAATTCGAACACAATCACATAAATTAAAACGGAGAAAGTAATATATTTTCAACAATTTTTTAAAAAAATTAACTATCTAGTTTGCTAATATTATTGGTCTTCAATAAATATTTCTTCTAGAAAAAATATATTCTTCACTAGATCTCTAGATATCTATAAGTTATTTTGTGAAGAAAAAAACACACTTTTTCATAAATAATTTATATTTATCAAAAAAACCCGCTTAACATAGATAAATAATTTATTCAGAACACAATCATTTGCCTTTTTTAAAAAAAAAATAAAAAAATAAAATTCACAATTGATACGTTCAAAATTCTAACTTGTGACTGTGTGTATAACAGAAGAAAGCGATGAACATGTAGTGGCTGGTGATGATGACTGGGAAGTTGGTGGTAGGTGGGGAGGCCGAGGTGGAGGTGGCAGCTGGGAAGGACATGGCCACGGTGGCTGGGGAGGAGGCTGCCGATATGGATGTTGTAATCGTGGTAGATATGGTGGATGCTGGAGGTGTTGTTACTCACCTGCTGAAGAAAAAGCCTATAATGAAAATCAAGTCCACCCTTAAAAGTTTATTATGAGAGTAAATATGAAGAAGCTGCATCCACATGTAGTTAGAATGTAATTATGAGAGTTTTATGTAGGAATAATAAGGATGCTTAGCTTATATATATGTTTTTTTTTTTTGTTTTGTACTAACATGTTTGTTTCACTACTTTTGCCTTTAGGGTTAGATCCCTATGATGGCTAGTTTTGAGTACTCAAGTTTGCATGTAATCTTGTTGTAAATTTGATGTTTTTTACTATTTTGAATAAAGTGAACTTCTTTTTTTACCTGTGTTAATTATTTATATACTCTATTATATATATATATATATATATATATATATATATATATATATATATATATCTTGATTTGGATTAATTTGCCTTTTTATTTACATTTGAATGTGATTTAATCACTACAAAAAAAATAGTAAATTGTGGAGGTTAACACTGCAATTTGCGGAGGTTTAAAACCTCCGCTATTTACAAAAAGAAAATAGCAGAGGCTTATAACCTTCGCGAATTATAGTTTCAATCTCCCACAATTTACTCTTTTTTTGTAGTGAATTTGTTTTTATTTATTCTTTTGGTGTCTGGTATTTGTATTGAAATTCAATTCAATTGCCAGGAGAAAACCAAAAGCGATGTTTGTACTCAATTATTATAATTTGTTTTTGAAATATAATCCCCCCTCCCTCCCCCGCCTCTTCCTACTCCCATTCCATCCACCTCTCATCCAAAATGATAGCATCCATGGTAGCTCAATGTCACTAAATTAAAGGACATTTATGAAGCTTTGGAATTTCAAAAAGAACTATGACAAAATCACAAATGAGAAAATTTCAAGACAAGCTCAATTGGTTGTAATTAGTAAAAATACCTTCAGGTACTAAACTTTTCTATAATTCAAGTGATTTAATCAAATAACGTTTAGCGCGTAATAAGAGTGTAAAATAACAACCGCATCATATTAGCCTGATGTGTAAAAAAAAAACATATTTAACATACCATTTTCTATATTTAGCCGTTCCTACGACTATTTCCTTATTTCCTTCCATATATATTTTCTATTCCTCCATTAAAATACAACTACTGATTTTTTTTTCTTTTCTTTTTTACCGTTTTTCTTTTAGGAGGGTAACAATTATATATAGAAAAGCCAAGTATAGAGGATAATTAGAACAATTATTATTTGGGGAGGTAACAATGATTAAAAAAAGTTATAATTAAGTACATGAGGGTAATTAAAATCAAGTATAGTTTAAGAGAGAATCTGATTAAAACGTGTCAAATTCAAAGTCTTTAGGTATTCTGCCCTTGAAAGTATGGTTTAAGAGAAAATCTGATTAAAATGCGTCAAATTTAGAGTCTTTAGGTATTCTTCCCTTGAAGTATTTCCTTGTTTTGGTCAATCAAAAGTTTTTTTTTTTGATTTCTCATCCAGTGTCTTGCGCTCGCATTGGAGTCTGAATAATTGAGATTCGCGTCAGATAGAGACATTTGAAAACAGCGATCCCTACCAAGGATTTCTCCATACTCAGAACTCAAAACCAAAAAGTTGATAATATGCATATATATCTCACTGGTTGACTTTTATAACTAAACATTTTTGACTTATTATGACGTAAGACTCTCATATCAAGAGAGCTCTCAATTGCTGACTTTGTACAATTGAAGTGATGTCCTTAATTTGGATATCAAAATAATGAAAACGATTATCTTTTGAAGAGTTAAAAATAGTAAGCTAATAATCTGGAAGTAGCTTTGCTGACATACCTTGTTATAGATCTTATCACTTTACCCACTTTAGCCATTTATGCACGTAAATGCAATAGGATAAATTTCAAAAAATAGAAATTTCACAAATTGAAATAGTCACTCTCTATTTTTGAGTTATAATCACCATCATAGAATTTTAAATTTTAGAGGTGATACATTAAGACATTGGCATAGAATTTCTTAAATAGAATTCGAAACTTCATGACAATATGGTTATTACACCATACTGCCGATGGATGCTACTCCTATTAAAAGTATATCTAATTTTAAAATTATTTAAAATTTAACTAGTTATAGAAACTTGGGATTGAGGTTTTATTGCAGTTGCTTTCTTTTTTTCTTCATACCTGACAGTCGTCTCAATCCATGATTTTAACTTAGTCTTAAACATGCATGTCTGAAGTTAACTTTGAGGCGCTAAACTCTAAAACTTTATAAATTTCTACTATTCTTTAAATAGGTAACAATTTGTACACATTGTTCGATATTATTGCTTTTAGCCTCCTATTAATTAAGTAGTTAGCTATACGGCTTAATCATTTTTCACAAAAACATTGAAGTTTATAGAGGTACAAAATCTTTAAAATAGCTATGTGATGGCCCCATAAAATAGTTATGTAGGCACACATATCGCAACCAAATTAAGAAGTTTGAAAAAGATGAAGATGGTAGAACTTTGCTTTGATAAGATTTTGAAAAAAAATGGATAGGATCAAAAATCCTCAACAACCAACAACAATTGCATATGTGTGCATACAAGAGAAATTATTGAAATAATTGCAAATTTTGGTTCTTTCTCCATTATAGTAACCTTACTACTACTACTCCATTGCTATAAAAAGTGGCTAATGTAGCAAATGTCACTCACAATTCCAACTTTCTCAATACATATATATTTTTTTTACCAGAAAAAATGAAGCTAATTAAGACTTGTATTCTCCCTTTGTTTTTAGTTCTTCTCATATCCTATTATGTAAGTGCTGCTGCTGAAACATCCCAAGATGAAAAAGAGGCTAATGTAGTGAAAGAAGCAAACAAGGATGAGGAGCCAAAGCAAATAAACCAGGGGGGAGGTAGAGTCTGTCGATATGGTTGTTGCGGTGGTTGGAGAGGCAGATACTGTACCAAATGTTGTCGATCAGGTAACAAAATAATTATATGATATATGTAACTGCTTTCAACATCAATAACATATCTAATATAATCCACAACTGTAATTTGGGGAGGGTGGTACGTAAGTAAGTACAGAACCTTACCAGTTACCCCTACCTTATGAAGGTAGAGAGGCTCTGTCCAATAATAAGACCCTCGACTATTATTTATAATATTTTTTTTACATTTCATGCATGCATGCATGCTAATTCCAAAAACATAAACTTTCTATTATTTACCTTGTGTTTATATATTGAAGGAAGTGGAATGGAAGAAACAAAGATGAAGGAGGAGCCAGAGGAAATCGAGCCGGAGCAGTCCGGCGGACGCGGTTGTCGATATGGCTGCTGCGGTGGTTACACCCGCTTTGGTTGCCGAAAATGTTGCAGACCTAGTAATTTACTCTCCCTTTTTCTTTACTTTTTATTCTTTTCCAATAATGTTTAATTTATATCAAGTGAATGCAAAATAAACATTACAATTTGCAAGTTATAGCCACCTTTTGAAATTTTCCTGTGTTTGGTACGAAAGAAAATATTTTTCAAGTAATTATAAGAATTTTTTAACGTTTGCTCGTATATCGTTTAGGGAAAATCAATTTTTCATTAAAGGAAAAAAAGATATATCAAACTCTTATATTTCATAACATTGTTTAATTATAACTTATACAATATTGTTATTATCCAATTAATACTCAAATTTTTTTATAATATTGTTATTACCAAATATTTACAAGTCATTTTCTGAAATTATTTTTTACAAAATGACTTCTATCTAATTAAGCACTTTTTTCATAAATAATTTATATATATATATATTAAAAAAAATGCACTTAATATATATAAATAATCTATTGCTGCAGAACTAAAGTATCCTTCCTATAATTCAAAATTCTAACTCCGACTCTGCCTATATATACTGCTTGTAGAAGAAAGCGTTGTAGTTGCCGAAAAAGATGAACATGTAGTGGCTGGTCATGGCGGTGGTGGCGGCTGGGGCGGAGGCTGCCGATATGGTTGCTGTGGTAGAAACTATAGTGGAAGGTGCTACAAGTGTTGTCACTCAGCAGCAGAAGCAAATGCCTATGATGAAAATGAAGCTAAACCTTAAAAGGTTTTCAAGACTATGTTGGAATGAAGGAAAAGCATCCACATGAAGTTAATATAGTAATAAATTAGATATGCGAGTTTATGTATGAAGAATAATATGGATGCTTGTAACATGTGGAGTATGTTTTTTTTTTTACTCTTTTGCCTTTAGGGTTAGATCCCTAATGGTATTGAGAACTCAAGTTTGCATGTAATCTTGTAAATTTGATGTTTTCTTCTAAATAATGTGAATTTCTTTTGTTTTACTACTATATATATAATCTTGTTTTGGGTTTTAGTTAGTTTTTGAAATATAATTTGGAAAAAATAATTATGCATTTGGATGTGTTCGCGTTGTACCATTATTTTTGCACATCGAGAGTCGAAGGGAAGGTTACGTGATCTCTTTATATAACTTTGATAATTATTATTTAGTTAACTTTGAAGGTTGAATCAGACCCATCTTAAATTGTCAAGTAGAATGGCTCCGTTCACGTAACATTTTCAGCCGCTCAAGAGGACAAACTATCCATCTCTTTATACGCAATATGGAAAAAATATCCGAAGATCTTCTCTCTTTTCTTTTCATTACAAGCAAAGCAAAGACATTACTTTTAGCCCTTCCAAGAATATATAATAAAGGATAGCAAGACACACGTTAAGTCACGTGGCGGTTTCTCTTACATTCTACTTACGTTTCTGAAATGAATTCTATCAAATATTTCATATTTTCTACTCCCTCCGTTTCAGTTTATGCGATATAGTTTGACTTGACACGGAGTTTAAGAAAGAAAGAAAGACTTTTGAAATTTGTGGTCTAAAATGAGTCATACATGTTTGTGTAGTTGTAAATCATTTCATTAAGGGTAAAATAAGTATTTTAAAGTTAAATTGTTACTAAATATAAAAATGTGTTATTCTTTTTGGAACTGATTAAAAAGAAAAGTGTGTCATATAAATTGGGACAGAGGGAGTATGATTTTTTCTATTTCATATGTTCGAGGAATCCTTCTTAGTAAACCAATTAAGTTATTTTAAGATTCATTTCTTTACAAAACAGTCTTGTATTCTTTAAGGAGATTTAAATTCATGTTTAACAGAATCTTCATTGATTCACCGCTAACGCTTTGACTTATATCCATTCAAGGGTAAAATAGTAATGTTGTATGGCTCAAATAAACTCTAAACTAATTAAATTCTTTTTCTTTTTTTTAATGAATATGTTGGAATTCATTGCCTTCAATTTTTTTTCTTTCTCACAACTCTCCTTTTGCATAAAAAGGTGAAACTGACAAAATTGGAAATCCATAAATTAAAAGTAGACTATTAAGTCAGCATCTATTCATAATTACGAAATATCCCCCAAAGTACACTTTGTATATCAGTTTTCATCCCTTGAAGTTTGTTTGCCGAAGCTTGAATGGGTATCGCAGAGCAAAGCGAAGGGAGGTCGAGTGCAAATGTGAATTCAGTATTCTATGCAGAAACATACCATCCAATTCAAGCTGGAAGCATTGATGGCACTGATATTCTTCCTCATGATAACGCCGTTTACAGAGCTCTTCTTTGTTCTAATGCCCGCTTGTGTGAGTATATGTATTCATTCATACCCTTTTTCTTAATAATCGTGGTATCAGGGCCAGCTAAATCCACGGGATGCCACTTCCCACCAGCAACAGGTACGAGGTAACGCTATACGTACAGGCTAGAATAGATGGAAGAAATCAGTTAGTGTTTGTCTCTGTTAGAAATTGAACCTGAGACCTCAAGGGTGCTTAGCTCAACTTCATTGAACCACTTTTTCACCTTAATTGTTCCCAATTTGACATCTTTTTCCATTTTTCAGATGACCCTTTTGGTGATCCAAAGGCTATTGGTGATCCTTATTGTACTCTCTTTGTTGGCCATTTGTCTCAGTTTACCACTGAACACACTCTTCGCCAGGTTTGCTTTTCTGGTTTTTTTTTCCTTTTCTTGAACGGGTGGAAAAGGTGTGACCTTTTCTGGGTTTTTTTTATTCCATATTAGTTTGGGTGTGGAGGACGCAGATTAGGATAAAAGGTTACTAGATAGTGTTGTATGTTGTAGTATTAGCCTTATTCTTGTAGTGTATTGCTTATGATTTGTATCATTTGTTGTTTGTTGTGTTTTTGGTTATTGCACTATTTTGTTGTTGGTACTGTTTCCTTATTAGCTGCTATATTTTCTTCACTGTTATTTTTCCTTTTCATACCTACTCTGATTTATTGTACTAGAGCCGGGGGTCCTCCGAAAACAGCCTCTCTACCTGCACTAGGTAGGATTTAGGTCTGCGTTAACTCTACTCTCCCCCAGACCCCATTTGTGGGATTTCACTGGATATGTTGTTATTGTTGTCTTAGTTTGGGATTAAAGGTTTAATTTTTTTTGTGTCTTTCTTTTTTACTCTTGTGGTGTTCTTGTTGTTTGCTTATTGCCTAATTGGTGAAATCGATTTGATTATATGTTTTGGGTTGTGTTTATTTACAGGAAATGAACAAGTATGGAAGGGTGAAGAACTTAAGAATTGTCAGACACATTGGTACTGGCTATTTCTTTCAACATTACTTGTTTATGTGGCGTTCCAGATTTCCTGTTGTGGGGGGTTTAATGGGTATTAGGAAATCATTGAAAATATGCTGGTATAGACACTAATTGTAAAAAGAAAAGATATTACTTTTTTTGAAGAATTGAAGTGCATACGATATGGAAGCAACTTGGAGGTAAAATTCTCTCATATTCTGTTTGCTTTTGCAGTAACGGGTGCTTCACGTGGTTATGCATTTGTTGAATTTGAAACAGATAGGGACATGCGACGAGCATACAAGGTAGTATCTTCTCTCTAGTAGTGACATCTATTTCCTCATTTTGTGAATCTTTTTGGGTGCTAGACAAAATTTTCTTCATAGTGCACATACTTTTACTAGGAAATAGTGTGATGCTCATTCATTGTCTTAAGGGAATACACAGGGAAAATAAGAAGTAGAGTAATTGTACTATATAAACCTATAGAGAAATTTAAAGTATCAAAATGAAGGATCAAGAAGACTTGCAGTACTAGCTGTTAGTTTAGATATGTGAAATAGTGGCACTAAATACTTATGGCAAACCCTTCATTAGTGTGACATGTACAAGATTTTTAAGACTTCACATCTCTCTACGTCCTTCTTAATTGCCGAAATACCCAAAAGGGTGAGACCTGCCAAACTTGTGGCAAGAAAAATTTGTTTATAATGTACAGTTCCTAACTATATTCGTTGTCAATTTCATTCTCCAAGTTGATCCTGTATCAAGGAGTCTTTTGAAATCCGTCCCATAAAAGATTAGTGCCTATGTGGTCAAATGTAATTCCATCTCTGCTGCCGTTGATTCTCTTGTTTGAGGTCAATTTTCTTGGAAATTCTAGTTGCAATGTGGTAGTCAAGATACTTAAACAGGATAGGGAAACTATTGCCCCTTGTTGAATGTAGAACTTCAGAAAGAATCTTGGTCTCTTACTGTGAGAAGGCATAGATTCTTCGACAAAATTAGTAGTAGAGTTAATTGATGGCTCTGTTAGGTTTGCTTCAAGCTTAAGATGGGGCGGGCCTTGTTCAAAAACAGGGTAGGATAGCAAAGTTATGAATCTCGACATCACACCTCTGTAGTAGTTGTTGATTGTTATAAGCATTCATCTTTCCTGAAGTTACTTAATATGAATTCCTTTGGTTTACTTACTGGGATGGAAATGTGCTTGGCTACTGTATCCAAATGTGGTTTGCTGGAGCTAGCGTCCTTCTTGATCATGAAGGAGGTTGCTAGGATTGGAACTGGCTATTCAAGACTGCAATTTGTTGTCTAACTAATTTGTGTGAACTCGATGAATTAACAGTTGTTTAAATACCAACTGTTTATATAAGGACGATGAGTCATTGTCCTTGAAATAATTAAATTAATCTATGTTCTATTTCTCATTTACCAAACTCATCGCATAATCTTGTTCATTTTGTTATTCACATACTGCAGGATGCTCACCATAAGGTTATTGATGATTCTGAAATAATAGTGGACTACAACAGGCAAAGGTTAATGTCGGGCTGGATTCCAAGAAGGTTAGGTTAGTCACGTTAGTGTGATATCCTTCTTGAGTTTTAATTTGCTATGAAAAATAAACCTGTTATCAAGGCCATTCTATTTGACAGGAGGTGGTCTTGGCGGTAAGAAGGAATCAGGCCAGCTTCGTTTTGGAGGTCGTGAAAGACCATTTCGTGCCCCGCTGTAAGTACTTTTTCTTCATTTTAAGATAGAAAAGAGAACTGGAGGATTGTCTCACATTCTTACACTATAAAGTCGTCCTTGCATATTCATCCTTTAAATTCTTTCTACTTGTGAAGGCTAAGCATGTTTATGACGTTAAAAGGTGTTAATTTTTATTTAACAAGCGTTATACGGAGAATGGTAGAGGGACGGGTCCATTATCCACCAATTTCCGAGCCGTGCGTCACTTGCCCTCTGGGATTTCTCAGTTGTCAAAGAAAGAAAAAGTAATTATAGTTTAACAAGCATTATACAGTTATTAGGTCAAGAATATGATTTCCGTCAGAATCCTTTCCCACTTGTCTTGCCTCAGTCCTTAAAAAAAAAATTGGTAAGATAAAAACCTTTAATCTTGTTTCACATGGACTAACATGCCTTTTGGGTTGTTGGAAGAATGCCATTCCTAATCATGAAGTTGGAGGATTGCGTGAAAAAACTTCTATGCCTTTGAGGAAGTTTAGTTAGTATCATAATAAAGACATGGAGTCTTGGACCATACTCTTTGCTAGTTTGGGCTTACTGGTTAAGGCGTTAAGCTTATAACATTGCTCCAAGTGACTGTATGGAAAGTCAGTTGAGTTATTAACACCTTTGGTTGACTTTGTTGAGCACAATTGCACATCTTTCTTCCATAGGCCTTGGATAATGGATTTAGGGATGGTATAAAGGGGATATCCTACTTTTTGAAAAAACAAAAGGGGATGTCCCAGGATTCTTATCCCTCCAGACCTAAGTAGAAATGAGGAAGGCAATAGATTTATGACTTTAGCCTGCTTCCGTCCGCTTTTTTATTTGCCATGGCATTTTTAGTTCCAAAGTGCTCTTAGAATAAATTTCATCCTTTTCAAGTGAAAAAATCACCATATGTATTTCTTTTACCCAGAAGGCATCTCAATCATCTATGTTTTGTTCATCAAAATGACAAAAAAGCAGCGACAACATAAGTTAAGAAGTTTATGAGCGAAATTACAGCAACATAGCGAATGTTTTAAGTTAGCACAATCGCAACAGTAACTTATATATTTCCCCTCAAAATGAAAAATAAAGAAAAACATAAGAAAAGCTAGAAAATGGGAAGAAAGAATAATTTCTTTTTAATTAAAAGAAGGATTTTTTAGCAACTCTGGCAAAATGTCAATCAAGAACTATGCAGAAATAGTTAACAAAATCTTGGAGGGGAAAAAGGATTGAATCAGATCTGTGAAGAGGCTGGCAGTGGGCGGGGCAGCAGCAAACAAGCAGAAAAGTGGATATCCCACTTGCGAGACCTAGAAACTCACAAAGGCCACTGATGAATTACATGGCTGGGAGGATACTGGGAAGTCAATGGTAGGGCAGGGGAATGGCAAAGGCAATTTTTCTGCTTGAGGAAGGCAAAGCCAAGGGGTCTAGGGTTTGTACAATGTCGAGTAAAAGTGACAATAATGGCCACAGACATGATGACAGTTTGCAAAGTTGACCTGTGCGAAAGAAGAGGAAGTATAAATGGAGGGAGCAGGTGAAGAAAGACAGAAGATAGTAATGAAACTATTCAAAAAGGGGAAAAAAAAAAAAGACGGAAGAGAGTAATGAGTAGGCTTTTGCTCTTACCTCTATTATACTTAAGGGTTAAAAGGGACTTTGGGAGCTTATCCAGTGAGATTGTAGTCCCAAATAAATAATAACCCCTTCTCAGATAGTGTAATCCTGTAGTCATCTCACAAATAAAAGTTTGATATTTAAATGTTACCAGATGTAGGATAAATTTCTTTTTGCCTGATAAAATCCGCTTTCTGGCAACAGATTCTTACAATTAGTTGTTGCTGGATATTGGATTAGATTAGGCAGGATAAATTTATCCCCTGCAGCTGGATTAATGCTCTCTCCCAATACCAGATAACAGGTTTAACATAGTTGGTCTTTCTCTTCTTTCTTTTTGGAGAGGAGGGGAGGAGAATGGGAAGAGGATTACAATCTCACTGGGTTAGCTTGTAAAAAAGTTATTTATGCCCCTCATGTACAAATAGGAGGAATGAAGAAGGGCCTACATCTTTTTTCTGTTTTCCTCGTTTGGCCCATCACTAACAAACTCTTACTCCTCATCCTGCCAAAAGACTGCTATGGCTATGAAATTGTTCGTTTCATTACTTCTTTTTCCATTTTTTGGCATTATTATCTGGTTGAGATGATGCTGACAGTTGGACATGGGAAGACAGCCATACAGGAGGTCGTCTTTCTGCACTTTGTAGATTCGTTCTTAGAAACATAGCTGCTCTTGTAGTATAATTTCCCACATTTGATTTGCGACTTTTACCAAGACGACTCTCTTGTTCATATTTCGAATAAAATCTTTGTCAATGTTACTAAAAGATTCCAGATTATTCTTTTCTATCCCAGATTATTCTTTTCTATCAAATCATATTGGCCTGAGATTCGTTTATATGAATTAACCAAACCTAGCTATTAATCCCAATGTCTATCATGTTTCCTGTCATTCTTCTTTTTTTGTTTTTGTTTTTCTTTTTTTATTGATAGGATCGGGGTTTCATCTGTGGTTGAGTACTGGTATTCTGGGTGTGAAGAATGTGTTGTGCTTCAACAGAAGGAAACACAGTTTTGTTGAGATAAAAGATAAATAAAAATATGGGAACATTCCGTAGGCCTGAACAGTGCTTAAACCTTAGCTTGCTACAGGGCATTGTCTTGAAGACATTCTCCTATCGCACTATCTTCCATGCTACTATTTTTATATATGATTTTTCACTAACATCAGAATACTTCTGGAAACAGACGACCAATTCCGTGGGATGATTTAAAGAAGCTTGGTATACCACCTCCTCCTGAGGGAAGATACATGTCACGATTTCAGGTAATCCAGTTCTTGCACGTATGGTTTTGGCCTTTGTGGAAGAACATAGGTGATCTTTTGAAAACCGTGTTGCTCATGTTCACTTTATAGAAACTGAAACATTTTAGCTAAGTTCTGTAGCTTATGATATGTTTGAACTTATATAAATGGCTTTTTGTAGTTTCCTCTCCTATAGTTTTTCTCTTACCATTATTCATGGCTGTGAAGTTCTCTGGCTGTAATTGTTTTATACACAATTGATTTTTAATCCTTTGGAGGAAGTAATGAAAGTGGAGTCTGGATAATGCTGGTATACAGGACAGGACGTAAACTGAAATTATCCGTTTACTTATTCTGATGACTTGAATTAACCCCGTGTAGGCACCATCACCACCCAGAAGAGAAAGGAGCTTGGAGGACGCTAGAGACTCTTCTCACAAGCATGATAAAAGAAGCAAGCATTCTCATCGACAGGAAAGGTCTGTAAGTCGAGAACGCTCATCTGGAAGACGGGAGAGGTCCATGGACAAGGAAGATTTCTCTCACAGGCGTAGAACACACAGAAGGAAACCAGGTGATCAAAGGTCCCCCAGCCATGATCAGTCATCGGATAGTAGTTCAATGGACACAAGCAGACATAGGAGTTCAATGGACAGAAGCAGACATTCTCACAAGCGCCAAAAGAGTAGCAGAGACAGGCATGATATGAGATCCCCCGGTCTTGATCATTCATCTGATGAAACTTCAATGTACAGAGAAAAACATCGTCGAGCACATAATGCACGGTCTCATGGAGATGACAGGTGGTCACCAAGCACAGATGATCATTCGTAGGCAACATACTAAGCACCAATATGGTGGTGATGGCTGGCGGTCCCTTAGCAGAGATGTACATTTTGATGAAGCTTCTATGTGAGAACATGATGCACTTTCCTAAAGAGTAATTTTATGGGGATGACTGGAGTAGTAGTAAACACAATGATCAAGCAAATCTCATTCAAATTCAGCCAAAAGTAATGTACCTTACAGAAGTGACATATCCAAGTAATTTATTCATCTGCTTATTACTTCTCATTTCTGAGTCAATTTAAGAGCTTAAACAAAAAGTGAATAAAACAAAGTGTACTAAGGAAATTCAAGATTTGGATGCACCAAGCATGCGAAGAACAAGATGAAGAGTGGATTCTTTTCTTATGTCATAATCCTTCACAGTGCCATTTTCCAGTTGCTTTCCACCAAATATTAGCCTCTGATGATCTATTCCAATCCCTGTTTTGTCATAGATTTTGACTTTAACATTAGCAATGGTGTCAAAGGTTTCCACATCTAGTGTTATGGTCTGCCCAGTGAGTGTTTTGACAAATATCTGCATGGTTTTTGTTGCACCTAAATGAAAGAACAAGAACCATTTAACAATGTGTAGAGTGAGGCTATTAAAACAACTTTATCATACCACAGAAAACACTGCTTATTTATAAATGAAACTCCGTTCGAACAGGAGGAATACGCCATACTGATATGTCTTGGATGATACACGTATCAACACCAAGTGCCTATGAGCACATTGACCTATCCATTTGGCTAAAAGACTTCACATCCCAGACATAACAACAATTATCAGGGGCCCACCTGCTATACCACTGAGCTAATAGCCCATCGAGCCAGCCTCTCTGTAGGAATAGTTCAATGTAAGAAAAATTTGACAGAATTCCTTTCTACGAGTTGCAACTATCCATCACAAAACCAAAACATTCGTTCTTACAAGTAAATACTCAATTTTAGTTGATATTTATTACTCCCTCCGTCTCATTTTAAGTGGCCTACTTTGACCGGACACGGAATTTAAGAAATAAGGGAAGACTTGGTGATGTTTACCAAATTGCCCTTTATTAAAAATGTACCACTATTATCTTTAATTAAGTGAGACCTTGTAAGTGGGATCAATAAGGGTAAAAAAGTAATTGTGCTTTTAAAAATTTACCAAATAAAAAAATGTGACATTCTTTTTGGGATGGACTAAAAAGGAAAACGGAAGGAGTAGCTATTTTCTGTCAGCTAAGCCAAACAAGCTCAATATATGTAAGGTTGAACTTCTTGCTTTGTCCCAAACAAAATTCCTTGTTTTGACTTCATGCTAGATATTAACTTGTTTATTGCCTAAATCTAAGATCAAACAATTTCGTCAAACTGAGTATAATTATGTGTTATATAAGTTATAACAACATCTAATTTATCAAGAATATCAATGAACCCTATTGGTTTTTTTAAAAAAAAGATAGGGTAGCAAAAAGGGGCTAAAATGGCTCTCAATTGATTGAAATGACTTTCAATAATTTTATTAAGCATTGGGGGCTTTAAATAGCCAACATAAAGTATCAGCATAATTTGAAATTCAAAAATATCTGAAATCTCTCAACAACTAAAACAATGTAGCCAATTTATATTCATATATACAGAAAGCAGAAGAATAGCAATAATTGGAAGATCAAAAAGAAAAAAAAGCGAGAGTACCTTAGTAAATCCAAAGAGATGCAGAAACTAAATTAAGGCCAAGAACCAGAAAATTATAATGTGTATGAGATGCCTGTTGAGGTTTGTGCATAGACAAGATGGCTAATTCTTATATTCAATAAAATGAAGGAATATTTAATCACTTTTAAAATAAATGACATTCAATGTCAACAAGTGACTAAGTCATATGAATCATCATATCCAACACAATTTGACGCGTATAGACACAAAATTCTTCATTTTTTAGAAATTATAATAACAACCTACTATATAGTTGAACTTTAATTTGTATATATTAATAATATGCTTAATTTATAGTACCTTAATTGTTACACTCTTTTAACCAAGCAACAATATTCCTTTGATTTCCCAACAAGATATTATAATACAATCACACCAAAAATTACAAACTAGTATAAAGGATAGTCTGTCTTATTCTTCTCCCATTTGGAGCTCCCATTTTCTCGAAGATAGAGCAGTCTGAGGTAGAACAGCAAATTCGTAAACAAGATTGTATTTCACAGTACTTGATTTTAGTTTGAATCATTAGCCCTTTGTTAGACTTCTGGCCAGCAACTTAGAAGAAGAAACAGTTCCAACAACTCCCAAAAACACACCAATAATGATGAGAACAATATTAAGAACCACGCCCGTTTTCGAAATTTCTCCCCAAAATATCTTAGTGTAAAAAGCACAAGGGAAAATAAGACATATCACAACACTAACTAATGAGCCAGTGAGACTAAGAACATGTTCAAAATATGGCACACAAAGGGCCAAAATCAAGATTATTAGTAACAAAATTGATCCAACAATTCCTCTTATCATCATCTTGGTTTTAGATTTCATTGAAGATGGCAATTTTTCTTCAAGCTCAATAGCAACAGGTGCAAATTCCAATGCATATTTTGTCATTGGTGTGAGTATTGTTGCCCATAATGCAATTTTTGTGACGATTTGGTCATGAGGCATACTTAGAGTTATTTGTGAACTCACTTGTGGACCAAAGAGTTTTGCTCCCATGAAACCTAAGGATACATATAGTGTTGTCACTAGTGAGAAACTCACAATTGATACCTTCAAACACAATAAAAAGATAAATAATTAGTACAAAAGAAATAATGCATAAGTGTATGTATAACATTTAGATTAATACAGTATTTTGCAAATGATGACTAGCTAAACTATGCATATATACAATTTTCACCTCTTCATGTGCTAACCTCTAGACCAGTTTTTACCCTTTCTTGTTTTCTTTTGAGTTTTACTTATATACACTGATAGCGTAACTTTTTGCATTACGGGTCATCTAAGAAAACGACACATAACAACTAAAAAGCGAGATCAATAATCTAAAAAATAAGGTCGATGTTATCTGTTACAACGTATTAATTAAAATACGCTTGTATAGTATAATCTGTTTTCTTCTTCTATTGGCAGTGTACATAAGTTTAAATCCTATTCTAGCATGTTCTGATAACTTTTCTTTTAATAATTGTGATGCCACCTAAAAAGAGAACATGATGGTTGATTAGTCATTATTATTAAGACACAAATTCATCAATTTATTGTGGATAATATTTATAAGATTATCATGCATTAAAAAAAGTTCAAAAAATAAGTATTACATACCTTGGTGTATTTTGAAGGGTCTTTCATAGCTGTGTAGATATTAGGAAAAACAAAATGACCAGCATAGCTGAAAATATAAAGTCCAGATATTGAAGGAATATTTTGCAAATGAAGAATTGGTATTTCATGATTAGCTTTTATACCACCAAAAATAGCAGTACATGCCACTGTCACAAGTATCAAAAGTGACATAAAAATTCCCACACTTGAAAGAAAAGAAATAGAAGAAAAATTTCTAAGCCAAAGGCTAGGAAGAGCAACAAGAATGGCTATTGTTGTCAATATTTGTGAAGTAGATAAGTGAATTAAAATCCCTTTTAATGTTAAATTTGTGTTTATGAACACAATGGACAAGTTGTCATGTAGGGAAATTGTGTAAGAAATAAGGGCCATGAATATTTCAAAGTATATAAAAGATGTGACTATGATTCTCCCTTTTGTTCCAAATGCTTGGTGGCCAATGTCTTTATAATCTTTTGATGTAGGATTTTTTTGTAGGCATTTTCCAAGAAGATGGGAAGTATAAGCACATATTATTCCAAGTCCTATAAGTAGGATTGAAGAGGTCCACCCTGCATTTTCTAAAGCATATGGAGTTGATAGTTGTCCAAGACCTATAAAGGGGAAACAAAGAATTTTGTTACTGAAGTTATAACAATAACCAAACACTACATACATGAAAGGGTGTGTAATTAGGTATTCAGTATTTGAAATTTACTGATACAACTAATAAGAGTTTTTTACCAATTGTTCCTTTCCTGGACAACTGTTTCGTGCATGATCAACCTCTTTTGTGGTCTAAAAATTCGCTTTGAGCAAATTAAACTAAAATTTTATGATATAACGTTAGAAGAGGGTCTAAAAATGGGGTAACATTTTTGTTTGTAATAAGGTTGAGCAGTATATGAACAAATTAAATATTAGACCGAGTCTAGCGTTGTCTAGCTAGAAGGATAATCCTCAAGGACTATATTTGCATAAATTTGTAAAAGATGGGGACTAAATCTAAATGGTGACCTTAAAAGGGAACATTTATGCAAATCAGTTCGGATTCACGTACGACGTAGCCCACACAGGCCCAATGAGAAGGTAAACCACTTGTTACCAAGAAGTTTTTCATACTTGAACCTAAGACTTCTAGTCAAGAATGAAAGATAATGTTCGTCCACATCACATCCTTAGTAATTTTTTTTAATGATATAATTATCTGACCAAGGGGCCGGGATTCAACTGAATCTCCTTCGATCTGGACAACACATATGAACAAAAAATAATAATAAAACTGCATATTTTATTGAGGTATTATAAAAACTAAGAGGAAACTCACCTATAAGCATTCCAATCATATTGATAACAGCATGAAGAAAAGAGCAATTGGATTTCACATTTTGGTTCTCACCATAAACCAAACTCTCCAAATCCTTAGAGTTTTCTATGTCGGATTTGTTCAAAACAATATTGTTTTCTTCATATGAGCTACTTTCACTCGTCACTTGATTATGAGGGCACAATGATTTTCCATTAGACTTGCAACTCTTGTTACACATGGTATATAGCTGGTTTTAGATGTATTATGTATAATTTTCTTGAGAATAATGAGTAATTTGCAAAGCAATTAGGTCATATTTATAGCTTAAGAATTGTACATTTTAACTCCTATTTGTGAGAATCTACTTTTTTTCCTCATATTTTCTCACAGTTTTTAATTACTTAATTAATTAATGCATGTATGTTGCTAAGAGAGAATTTAGCTAAATATACATTTATATGTCCACTTTCTCTAAGCTAACGTTGATGAATTTCACCTCATCAATGAACATATATTCTTTATGTCAAGCCAATCCAAAATTTTGGGTTAAAATGTTCTGAATTTTACAAGAGCAGATTACTGAATTCAATATAAATTATTTATGTATGTTGAGTAAATTTTCTTATAATACAAATACAAAATTTCTATCAAAATTATGAGGTTTTGCCTAACCCGTGCCAAGTTTGTTTGTCTTAATCATCATTCAATGCTCAAGAGCAACAAAAATGATTTTAGTGTTTGATGTTCTCTTTTCTAGTGAAAATATCATTTATATATGCAACCTCTATATAAGTTTAAAAATTGAAACAAAAAGTCCAATGTAACAAAGAGATATTATAACATGAAAAATAAATAACTAAAATTGAATCAAGAAACATGATTTGACTAGTGATTCTATGACAATTTAGGGGTGGATGTTCGGTCGGTTCGGTTCGGTTTCTGAAATTTGATTCGGTTTTTCGGTTTTCGGTTTGGTAAAAATGATAACCGAAACCGAATCGAAATAAATTCGGTTCAGTTCGGTTTTACAATTTCGGTTCGATTTATTTCGGTTTGGGTTTTTGGTTAACCGAGCCATGATGAGTTAAGGATTGGATGAGTCTCTCTCTTCATTCTTAAGCTCAAAATTCACTTGGAGTTACTCAATCACAATATCACATAATCAATATGGAAGACCCATCAATTTATTCATAAATTTTTAGTAGTAATCAATATGCAAAAACTGGATAAAGGTGACCCGATTGGCTGCACCAATCACCACCACCGGAGACAATAAGAAAACGAAACGAAAAAAGGATAAAGAAAAAGAAGGCTGCTTCGTTTCTCTTTGACTGGTGAGTGATGACTCGTCATCCCGGCAACAACATGCAGCACCGGTGTCATCGGCCACCGGCAATGGTGGTGGGTGCGATTTAGATTTGTGAGAGAGGGTTGTGCGTGCTTAGGGATTCTGGTTTGTGATTTGTGTGAGTTAGTGGATATAGTGGAGTATTAGAAATTTGGGTATTGGGTTGGGCTTGGTTGTAATGGACCAGATGGGTTGAGGGTGTTATGTATGGAAAAGGAAATTATGTATATATGATATGAGTAAATTCGGTTTTTCAGTTAACCGAATTATTTTTTAACAAAACCAAAAATCGAACCGAATTAACGAAATTTTGAAAACTAAAACCGAAACCGATCAAAAAAACCGAATAACCGAAACCAAAATTACAAAAAATTCGGTTCGGTCGATTTTTTCGGTTTGGACCGAAATGTGCCCAGCCCTAATGACATAAGATGATTCTTCCAAAAATGAGGGAAGATTCTTGTGGGTGGGGTTTGGAAGGTGCCGGAATATTGCTGCAATAAAAAGATAAATAAATAAAAAATTAAAGACGGAAAAATTTAACATTTACTATATATACGTAAAAATTTATTTTGATCTTATATATACTTTATAATGTAATTTTCTGACAAAGAGGATTTAGATGATGAACCCATGTCGACCCCTAGCTGGCTCCGCTCCTGAGTGGGGTTTAATTTATATAATTATTTACTCATATTGAGTGTGCACACTAAATTAATTCAACTCATCATGGCTACATGATTTAATGAATATAAATCAATATCTATGGTTTAGTATAACTCTAGAATATACAAACATATTTATGTATTTATCAATTTGATATAAACACTAGATATGGATAATTTTTTACCTTTAGTTTGTGCATGTACCTACCAGTTGGATTCTAGTGGATGAAAGAAAATTTTCTAATTGGAGTTGCAAAATGAACATATGCTTTCATACTACTAAATTAAAGTTCATATATATGCTGATTCTATGACATGCAGCCAAACATGACCTTGTATTATATTCCCTACTAGGAATTATGATTCATCAAAGGCTAATAAAGGGAAATTTCATCATCTTATAGCATTATCATAACTAAATTCATTTAACCAAATAAATTTTTTTTTAAAAAAAAAAAAAAAAGAAAGAAAAACAAAAGAAAGTTTGTTACCTACATGATAAATTAAAGGCACTCGTAATATATTTGTTTCTTCGTGAATTTAAATTCTATATATCCACTAGTTATATAGAATATAAAAACACTTTATTCATATTATGACACAGAATATAATTTAGAAGGTTTGAGATTCCAACTAGTTGAAGATACTAATGGTTGCAAGAGAATATGATTTTATTTCATCTTATTCTCCATGATCATTAACAAAGAGAATTTTCCACCTCTTTTTAGGTTTCATTTTTCCTGTTTTAAAATATCTTAGCAGACTTACATTACAATGATGCTTAAAGAATCATATCCAAATCTAATATACAATTCCTTTCTTCTAGGAAAAACATAAAAAGTAAAATTCTCCCCTCCTTACGTAATTAAATATTTTAAAACAATGTTTTTCAGATGGATATAGGCTTCAGCGATTTAAAATATTTTAACAATATCGTCGCCTATTAAGATATTTAGATGATTTGATCATATCTTGCGTTGACGTATAAATGTATCAATCTATAGGTATGAAATTATGATGAGTGAAGGTATTAAAATGGGACGAGATAAATCTTAGATCACATGTATTGACGTATAAATGTAGCAATCTATAGGTATGAAATTATGATGAGTGAAGGTATTAAAATAGGACGAGATGAATCTTAGATCAGATGTATCAAAGTTGTCTAGCAAATACTTTAGGAAGATTAGTGATAAACACGCAAATCCTTTCCTATACAACAACTTAAACAGCCAATTCATGCTAAGAACAGTTCCAAGAGAATAAGATCAAATGTTTTTTTCTGACCTTTTTGAGATCGTTTTTAGTAGTGTTCTACGTATTATCATACGCATGCTGTTTTCTCCTCCTTAGCACCAATTTCCCCAAATTAAAAATGCCGGAGAGCATGCAAATCCACAAGATGAAGGATTTCCTTCTGACTGACAGAAGGAAGGACGCCTGAACTGTCGAGATCAAGAAGAAAAAGGATATGGTCATGTTCAAGTTTCATTGCTCCAACTACCTCTACACACTCTCAAATATCTTTGTATTTCCTTTGCAACGTCTTGCCATTTGAGTTTTGACATGTTTAAAGTTTTAAGCTTTTAGATACTGATTATTGTATTACTTTTGGTTAATTTTTCTGAATGTTAGAGCCAAAGTTATGTTTCATGCCTCATTGTGTTTCTTTAGGTTAAAAAAAAGAGTATCATATGCAATAGAGTTTATATATTACTATAATATGGGGGAATTTTGGAAAGAGAAAAGCCAAACCAAAAATAAGGGCAATGTAAAAGCTAACTACTATATATATAGTTTGCAAACTTGACGAGCAAGAATCCTATTGTTCGCAACAAATTTTCGTGGTGCTGAAAATTAACTGCAAGCAAAATAAATATAAGAAAAAGATAATTTTATTGATGAATATTGTGAGTACAATTCTGTTGTTCTCTTGATTCTTCTCTCCTAAGATTTTCCGTGGTTCGAGGGCCTTCCGTAGCGTGTTTCTCGAATGTAGGATGATTCAGATCGACGTCTATCTCCGGGGACGTCATGCAGCACTTCGTTGTTTTGGATTGATCTCCGGGATGAACTCCGTTGACTACTCCTTTGAAGAGCTTTGTAGTTGATGTTGTGGCTTTCTTCAATGCTTGCTGAATGACCTCAGAAAATTATGTAACCCTCCTATTTATAGTTGTAGGGGGGTAGGCAGTCCAAGTATAAACAACCTCTTCTGCCTCATTCTCATTGGTCTATCAAGTTCTCAAGCTTATCACAAATGCTATGTGATAAGATTGCTTGTGGTTGGCCAAAAACATGTCATTTGGGACACTTGGCGATGTTTCATTGGTTGTCGAACTTGACTTGGCTTGCCACGTATTTGAACGTGTGGCCTTGTCTTGTTGGTCTTTAATTTGACTAGGATGCCATGTCACGGCATGAGTTTGGGCTTCAAGATGGACCTTGAATTGAATTTAATGGACCTATTAACTTTGTAAAGCCCAAACTAATTTCAACCCAAACAAATATGGATTCAATCCAAATTTTGTATGAATTTGATCCAATAAACTTTATGTGTCTACACCTATATTTAGGATTGAATTTTTTTGTTTATGCATGTATATATTGGAAAGCCTAGGTGAACCAATACATAAGAGGAACCGCCTATACATTATTTCTTGAATTTGGTTTGGAAAGAGAATGGCCCAAAGGAAATCCAACTGGAAGTAGGAGGGGGTTCGAAAGTTGGTGTTATTAACATTACTAGTAGTAGTGATCCTAGGATTAGGGAAACTGCATCTACAGACTACATGCATGAAAGTTCCCATGATGATGGCGACAATGAAGATTTTGAGAGAGAAGAAATTTGGGACAAGTGTGGTGAAGTTTACGACATTGAAAAGGGAACTTGGGAATGTCTAAATCCCAAGTTTGATGATTTCCTAAACTTTTCATACTGCTCTTGTCAAACGAGGAGGAGGAGGAGGAGACGACGATGATGAGCCTACAGATATTGCGTTTTTTGACTTGTACCGCCCTCTGCTGTTTTTCAATTTTGGTAAACAAAAGTTGGAGGCCTTCCCTGATTCCTGCTCCTATTGATAGCCAAGGTTGCAATGCCAAAGGTCCACTAATCCGTGCTCTCAACAATTTTGACAGGGTGTTGTTATAAATACATTCTATTGGTTCGCCTCTGACCTGCGCTTGTATGGATATGCTATTGATTGTCAAAGCTGGTTAGTATCACCAAGTCTTGAACATAAATTTCACAATCTACAATGTCCGCCTGATTTCACCACGTTGGTCCGCCTTGGAAATGGAAAGTTATTGGTGATTGTTGATGAACCTGATGATCCTGGAAGTTTCACAATGGCCACCCTCACGGTGAAAGAGAAAAAGATGAACAAGGCTGCTACTTCTTAAGTGTATCCATGAAGTCACTTCAGGCCTTCTCCCTTGATAGAGGTCCTCCTTTAAGGCCCTTTGGTGCCAAGGCAATGTGAGCACTCGTCCTTAAACTTCTGCCCGTTTTGCCTTGTGTTTTCTGTTTAGTTTGCTTGATAATGGTAATGGTTTTCTTGGCATGAGTGCAGAAAACTGAAGAATAGCACTGTCATACGGGGACAGCATCAAGTTATGGACAATATTCGCTATGTTAATCCTATCAGAAAGATGAAGAAGATTGACTCAAGAACTAAAGCACTCATCTTAACATTTGCAGTTGCTGGCCTGGGAATCCTCTTGTTTAAGAGCCTGCAACACCGAAACTGATTCTTCATCCAAACATTTTGATCTCACAGTGGAGATGTTTATTTTCCTATGATTTATTGATGGTGAAACAGAAGTGCTAGTTTTGCATTGGTTTTGCCCCTTAAAGAAGTAATTGTTCTGCAGAGTTACAGATTTACAGCTAAGCATGGTAGTAAACAAAGCCAAGGAAGAAAACAATAGTGAAGATTTGACAACACAAAATTAAGGTTGGGAATTCTCCCAACATTGATAATATCAAGAAGCTATGCATAATATGGATACCGATATTATATAAATTTGAATTGAGCTTATTCATTTTTATTTATCCCATATTTAACCCACTCATCCAGTCTGACATGCAAATTTGCCAACACTATCTTTCCAGAATATATGGTTAATTAGAGTATCAAATGGCACAAGAAAGATGAAAGCTTCAACGAATTAAACGATCTTTGATGACACCAATATATTACTAGTGATTACCTCGAGTAAAATAATACAAAAAAAAAAAAAAAAATAGCGTTCTGCTACTTACATCCTTGATTCCTCTGCATTCTGGACTAACTGCTTCTGCCAACGACTTCATCCAAATCTCTGTGTACAGTAAAGGCTTTAAAAAATTTCCGTTTCTTCTATCTTTACAGCCAAATCAATCGCCAGATCTGTATAAATGGGTAATAAACAGGTGGGGGCTAATCGTAATAAACTCTAGCCATTGCAGATCTTGTCCGCCCCTATATTGGGGTATGACTCACTTTGCATACCTCAACATTGAATCCACAGTCCATTAAAAAGAGTAACCATGCACGTTGTTGTTCTGAAAGTCTGTCTCTGGGACCTTTCACTTCAACTAGCTTTGCTTCACCTCTGTAGTCGTCATGGAAGCGCCACAACAATAAGTCGGGCATTCCACTCGACCAGCTTCGGTAATCTTGAGCCAAATTGCGACAGATTGACGCAAGACAAAGACCCCCAATGCATGTAACAGCTGCTCGGAGCTCAGACAGGGAATGCTTGTCCCAATTGACTCCCCTACAGGCTGTTCCCACATGTGATTCCCATGACATGATAAGTAACTCTTCCGCCATGCCATGCTCAATCTTATCTAGAAGAGCTTCTACAAGACCCTTTCTGGCTTCATAAAAGCTATCAGTTTCAAGATCCAAAGGTGCAGTCTGCGCGAAAAGACAGACTTTGTTTCTCAAGAATTTCTTGCAGATCAAACGCTGAATAGCAAACCATGAATGTCAAACAGAAAACTGAGATGATGGAAAATTTAAGCGATTTTAACAGTTCCGCATTATCTTTTCCAAATAGTTTGAACAGTGATTGTAGATACAACATATGATACTACATTGCATTTGTTTGCAAGACCCTTATAAAATTTTGTTTATAAGAGAAAACAAAAGTAAACAACCATCATCAGCCAATAAAGGGGATTTGAGGAACAAGGAAAATTAGTGTCTTCCAAGAACACGTCGGATACTGTTGAGCAGAACTTAGAAGGAACCTAGTATAATTGGACAAATATCGCGGGGCATGAGAATCATAATCATCCACTTTTGAGTTGCTCATTAATTATGAAGTTAAGCATATTGTTTCATTAATTGTTAAACAAATCAAGTGCTAGCTGCTAAGGCAATAGTTTTCATGTGGTACAACTAAGTTATTAACCGAGTTATCACTTATCAGCACAACCATTTAGCATGGAAGTTCTGACAATAGCAAGGCCACCTATACCCGAGTCTATGGAAAACATCAAGCATATAATACCTGAAATTTGGTGCGGAAGACATTTGGTACATCCGCAAATACAACGTCCCACATTAGAAGCCCGAAAATAGTCAACCAAATCCCACTCTCAGTGTGAACACCCTGCCAGCATCCTCCTTCTCCAGCATAATACTCTAAAGCAAGCTCTTCTACCCCACAACGTTCTCCATCCTCACCATAAAAGACATTCTTCACCCCTGTTTTGCAGTTGACTGGCCTGCCCTGAACATGAACCTAAATAATCATCAAGGACGATGAATCCGAAACTGTAGCACGACATTGATATCTTAAGAGAGTGAGACGTGCAAAGTGGCCCATCAGAGAAACTTATAAGAAATAGAATGAATTACCTCAACTATCTTCCTATTGAGGGAATCCGAAAAACTGGGAGTTTTCCAACGTCTAGGGGGCTTCCCCAATCGCAGAACTCGCCTCTGTAGAGCCACTATAGAGCCAGATCGAACCCAAGGATCTAGCAACCCCTTTTCAGCTACTTCAAGACTCTCATCAAGGAACCCAACATGCTCCAAATCAATTGAGAGCCTCAGAGTCCAATATCCCCTTCTTCGATCAGATTTAAATTTAACTAGCAGCAGCTTAAGCAAGCCGATTGCATCTTTATACCTGAAAAAGTATCCCACTAAAAATTCTAAATGCACAAGAAACTTCACTTTGAACAGTAGAGTCTTTGTGAACTTCAATATAGAACTCTCCCCTTTTGTTTTATGCGGAACAAGCAAAATATTATTTTCCTTCTCATTCTTCTAGACATAAACTTCTTTCTCAGAAAAGGTCCACCGCTCTGGGTGGTGTGAAACCTCACTTCAGAGAATCATTTCATACTCATTAAGTTAAATTAACTACTATACTGTGCGATTCTTCTTCCTGGTGGATCATGGAATATCTCAATTGCAACTTAAGTTTTCTAGGAGATGAAGCTGACTTCCAGAATAATCTGTGATTAAATCAATGTTGTGCTTCAAAGAATGACTCTGTTGCAGGTTCAAAAAAGGCAAGATCATACGAGAATTAACTTCTAATCAAGCATGTTGGACCTCCTCACCTGCGTTCATGCTCCAGGAAAGAAACACCCAACAGGATCACCTTAGAATATACCCAACTGGCTGAAAAGAAAGATAAAAATGCAGCCATCGACCCAGAATGTGATGATTTATCTTCCTCCACAGAACTAGATACATGCCCGGCAGAAATCTCAATGCATCTGGATACCAACTCATTGTTGTTCTCGTCAAGAGACTCATCAATAACTTGTGCAACCTCAATGGCCTAAGGAATTAAATTCAAACTAAATAAAGGAAAAAAATTCTTTTTCTTTTGATAGCTAATAAGGGGAAAAGTATCTTTTCAAAAGATTTCAGTATACCTCCTCATAAGACAATAGGGCACTCCTGTCTGGAAAAATTTGGTCTGTGAATATACAGTTGTAAGCAGGATATTTTATAACGCCCAAGTCGACAAGTAAAAATGCTGACAGGTCCTGCTCTCCATTCAGGAAAAATAGCCTCTGAAGGAAGAAAAGATTAGAAGGGCACATGTCAAACAAGCAATATTTATATAGACTAAATAGGCTGGAAGACATAATAGAAATTCTCAAAAATCACCTCGGCTCGCCAAAAGACAGATTCAGCTGACGCAGATATCCGGATACAGCTTCCAGTTTTCCCTAGAATCTTACTTGGAAGGTTGGGGCTGCATTGATGACATTTTGAAGCAATTACATGAAAGAGTACTAACGCGTGGTATAGACTATAGAGTGACATCCGAGGAATAACGTTTCTAAAAACAACCTACCATAAACCACTTTCATATGCACCAAGAACCCGAGCAATGTAATCTTGCTTTCTTGTACCATGATCAGAGTTCTGGACGATCTTCTTATGTGACTGAGCTAAATCTCAAAATAAAGAATACTTATAAGAAAGATAAATGTAACTCAAACAAGACAACCGGTAGGCCATTATCATTGAACATGGAAGTATACAAACAAAAGGGAGAACGCAATGAACAATTAAGTAGTATCTACTATCTAGAATATTTTACTTCAGAGACGCATAAAATTGGTTAACTCTAATCTTCCAAGAGATCGTGATCTGACTACAACTAATTTTCGGCAAAATTTTGGAAGAAAAAATATTTGAGGCAGTTAATCAATGAGAACACCTCAGAAAAGCAACTTTTAAAAAGTTACAGCTGTCAAATTGCTGCAGAGCAGCTATCATGACAGCAGGTGGAGAAGCAAAATGGATTTTATTTTATTTTTGTTATACCACCCTAACCGAATCTACTTATCCACTTCCTTTAAGCTTATATTTTCCACATTTCCCTCAAGTGAACTGAGCCCAATTACTCTTCTTTCTTTATCTCTCTCCCTTGTGGAAAGCAAGTTTAGTCATACTGAAGGCAAGCACAAGCTCAGACAAGGGCATGAAAGTACCACATTTCCCTTCTACTTTGAGAATAATTTAAAAATAAAACAAGGGAATTTATTTCCTTTTTTTATTTTCTTTTTTTGATGAAGTGTTACAAGTGCAACATAAGACATCCAGATAATCAATCGTAAGTGGAGTGTGACAATTGTTATTAGCAAATTGCAATCAATACACAACACACAAAAGTAGTGATCCTTACAATTGAAAACTCTTAGATCTAATGGTCCAGGGCCATTCTCAATCACATGAAACAGATTTTGATTCCTTCTGAATGAACAAGATTCTGTAGCACTGTTACTTCTTCAGTCATTTTTCTAACACCTTTTACATAGCAAGAAATTTTATTTTTGTTACACTGATGGAGAAGGCAAGCTTTTGGAGTAGGGGACTCGGGAAGGAAAGAAGACTGAGTGATAGAACAATATCTTCAATAAGACACTTGACTGCAATATAGTAGTAAAACTTATTCTAAAAAAAAACAGGCAATTGAAATGGAGCACTGGAATTAATCAGTAATATGAATGAAGCTCTATAAACATATCATGATATCTACATACATAAAAAGGAATAGAATAAAAGAAAAATAAGAATAAGAAGGAAAAATTAAATGATGCCGAATGGGGTAAAAGATCTGAGTAAAAAGATTTGGTGATAGCTGACAACCAAAGTTGGACTGGCAGAAGATTAGTTATTTACTTTCCTTTGTTCTTTTCCTTTGTTTGGAAATATTACTACTTTGTTGCCCTGGGTAATTAAGATTACCCAATCTTTGATGGTAAATTAGAAAGTTGTACTGATATGGCACCAAGGGGATGCTAACCCAGTAGAAAGTTACAAGAGACAAAGATTAGTAACCTAGTACACATATTGAATCTTAATTAAGCTTATTTAACTAGCAGAATGTATATTCCCAAACACCCATAAAAATCTGATTTTCCACTCACTTTAACACAATGCAGGTAAAGAACAAATGAAAAAATGTTAGCTACATGACCTAAATGACCTTAGTGCTAAGAATTGTATGGCCCGTATCTGTCCACACAGTATCCTGTTTCTGTGAAGTCATCAGAAGCCAATTTCATTATTGGAGCATTAACTATGGCATCAATCAAATTTAGATGGAACCTTCCATAATGCTCCAAACTTTCATGATCCTAAAGATAGCTTCTTCTTTTTTTAACTCACGAGAGAGTCTGCTAGGAAGAAATGATAAGTGTTATTGCAAGTACATTACCAAGATTAAATTTTCATTTTTTAAATCTTCTGATTTCTTGGAGATTAAACACCCCAATATCCGAAGAAGTCAGCAATCCTCGTCAAGCGACATACAAGCTAACTAAACATCCACCTTACAAAAAAAAAAAAAAGAACTCCTTTGATAATGAAAGTCAAAATACAACTACCAAAAGGAGAACGAGATGATATCAAGATAAGCTTTGAAGTAGTGATAGATCATCTTAAAGAGTGGAAAACATAAGCATGTGTTAACATGTTACAACAACACCAAGTCAACGACAAACCCAATATATGCCCACAATTGGGTTTCGGGAGAGTGGGATGTATGCAGATGTTACCCCTACCTTTGTAGGATAAAGAGGTTGTTTCCAATAGACCCTCGGCTCAAAACAGACCATGAGTTAATATGTTATAGAATTAAAAAGAATATTGCAATAATAAATCACAACAACCACAAAGCATTTTAAGGATCTTTAGAAACTGATGGCATCCTGCTAATTTATTCCCACAAACGACCATAATAAAAGATAAACAAAAAAGGATGCATACTGGATCTTTGTTTAGCCTCATCCAGAACCATCAACCCAGCAGGAAAATGGCATATTTTCATCCATACATGACATCCTATCTAGTGGATTCTATGTCTTCCCCACACCACATCCACTGGCAGATATAAACTTCAGGTATAAGCAAATATATAATCCATGTGGCACTTCTAAAAATAAAGAAACACTGACCGTGTTAAGACTGCAGACAAGGTCCCGTAGTTCACCAACATTAAGAACATTCAAAACATCCTTTAAGTCATCAATTTGTAGTTTATCTATTTTTTCGAATAAAGTAACACATTCTGCTTCTGCAAAGTAAAAGAGAATGACTTGGATGATGTTGCATTCAGCTTCCTTTAAAGCAAGACTATATAGAATTTACCACAGTGTTATAGAATCTGTCTACCAGAAAGACCCTTAACAGCTTCTTCATAATCACATATTTCAGCATATGATATGCTAGCCATCCGAAACCATGGCCCTAAGGTAAGAAAAAAAAGAAGAAATCTAATAAGATCAAGAAACTCCTTGAATCATCCAGCAATGAACCATTCAAATTTTCAAGTATAAAGAAAAAAAAAGAAGATAAAAACACAACATTACAAGCGTCAGGTTGTACAAATTAAAGAAACTGAAGCCACGTCTTCTTAATACGATTCTAACTAGCAGCTGAATTATCAGTTAAGCAGGGTAGTTGATGGAACATAGAAGAAGCTTATTCATTATTACCGTGGTCTCATATTCATATATATACCCTTTTTAAACTTTTTTTTTTTTTAATCTGGATAAGTTAGTACCCTGTTCACATTTATGAGATTTGTCAATTGAGAAACCACACCGTAAGATAAGTTTGTGAATTTCAATAAACGACATCATCATGCATGTTGCTAAACTTTAAACTAATCGGCTAAGGAGTTCCCAGTTATCTCTGTGTTAAGAGTCCCACATCGGAAAAGGGATGGGCAATTATTGGTCTCCTTGTATGGACTTGGGCACTGCTCCCCCCATGAGCTAGCTTTTGGGGTTGAGTTAGGCCCAAAATACATTTATTTACATGGTATCAGAGCCAGGCCTATTCCAATTCTTTGTTCACTGATGTTGGGGCCCCATATTATATTACCCACGCTCCAGTTAACGAGGTCTAGGCATGTGGGGGAGTGTTAAGAGTCCCACATCGGAAAAGGGATGGGCAATTGGTCTTCTTATATGGACTTGGACACTCTTCTCCCCATGATCTAGCTTTTGGGGTTGAATTAGGCCCAAGATCCACTTATTTACATGGTATCAGAGTCAGGCCCATTTCAATTCTTTGTTCACTGATGTTGGGATCCCATATTATATTGTCCACGCTCCAGTTAACGAGGCTTGGGCGTGTGAGGGGGTGTTAAGAGTCCCACATCGAAAAAGGGATGGGCAATTAGTCTCCTTGTATGGACTTGGCAATCCTCTCCTCATGAGCTAGCTTTTGGGGTTGAATTAGACCCAAAATCCATTTATTTACACTCTGCAACTGTGATCCTAAGAATTTTAAATATGATTTGCACAGTGGTATATGGTTGAAGTGACACTAAGATGAAATATCTATGATATTTAATGTTATTATAAGGGCCGTAAAAAATGATTACTTATACGGGAAGAGGCTAGAGATGTTAACTTTCCACCCTTAACAGTGGCAGAATGATGTAATTTTTGAAGTTCTGCTTTGGTTGTAAGAAAGTTTAAGTAGCTCTAGTGTTTATCTGGGGTTGGGGCCGTTTGCCCAACTCCCAGATTTCTTCTTTAAGTTTTTGTATTTTGCTTCTCACTTGGTAATAGAAAAAAATCTAACAACAACATACCCAGTATATTCCCACAAAGTGGGGTCTGGGGAGGGTAAGTGTACGCATTCCATATCACTATCCTCAGAGGTGAGATATAGAGGTTGTTACCAAAAATCTAATTACCAGAATAAAGAATGCAAAACATTTGGACCTCTGTATACTGTTATCCTTCACTAGCTTAAAATAAAGATTATCGGTCTTTCCCTTCAAATATATGGCATACTTTTCTGAGAGATAACTTATCTACCGCCTAAGGTTCTTTCTAACTTGCAGGTAGGAATCACATAAATAACTACCTCCAGTTCTACTTTCAAGAAAATTACCTCTCACGAGTGGGGTTCAGATAGCTGAGTTCTACTTTTGAGGAAATGTGGTTGTAATTTTCTGAGTTCTACTTTTGAGGAAATGTGGTTGTAATTTTCTATTACTCAAACTAATCCAATCAGAACAAAAAATATAAAAGATAACGTGTTTGATGAGTAAACACATTAAGTGATAATTCAGAGGATAAACTACATTTTTTTGATAGGGTAAAATATTTCAGAGGATGAACTACATTAAATGTCAAAAGCTTGGAGACAATTAAGGGAAGCTCCTAAAAACTAATAATATATCCTTTTTCAAACAGAATACTCAATTATTAGCATATGGAACCACAAGCCAAAAATTATTGTGAAATCAGCAATTTAAATCCAATAGGACCAAAAATGCAAACTGTGGTGATAGCACCGACAGTATTGTCCTGCATCTTTACATGCAAGTATATCCTGCTCATATCAAGAATCAGTTATGTGTCTGTAGCAGTCAGGAAAAGGTAGTGTCTGAAAATAGAGATATCATGAATAGCAACTAGTCGTGATCTAGCAGAAGCTGAAGGTGGAATGAACCAAAGGTGACCAAGGTACAGATTTTAGCATAGGCAAGAAAGTTAGGAGATTCTTTCACATATGTCCAAGTCTTGTTAGCATAATTACCCGATATCTATACTAATGGAAGGATGCTGGGACCCGGTAGAATAGTTTAGGTAAGTTGACCCACACACCAACATTATCGAGAAAAGAAAAAAAAAAGGGCAGCCCGGTGCACTAAAGCTACCACTATGCGCGGTGTCCGGGGAAGGGCCCCACCACAAGGGTGTATTGTACGCAACCTTACATTGCATTTCTGCCAGAGGTTGTTTCCAAGGCTTGAACCCGTGACCTCCTGGTCACATGGCAACAACTTTACCAGTTACTCCAAAGCTCCCCTTCATTATCGAGAAAAGAAAAAGAAAAAAAAAAAAGAAGACAGCAATAACATGGAAAGTACAACTGAGTTTCACGTTTCAATCTTCCCAGACATTGAAAGGTCCTATGACTAATTATAAATGAGTAGTATATCTGAAATAAAAGACTTCATCCGTCATCTTTAAAAAGAGGCGATACCCAAACTGAAGTGGATACGATTCAGAAATAACCAACTCCAGGATATTAATGTTGCAAGCCAAAAGAGCTATTGAAGTCGAATACCTTTACGTGCATAAAGCCGAGCAAAGAGCCTTTGACTATCATCTGAGAGTGAGAAAAAAGCTTCTGTACCACCAAAGGAAAAAAACAGAGTTATATATGCAAGTTTTATCATAGATAACAGGGATGACCCAAGTGCTGGAGATCATACCCAATAAGGTCTTCTCGCCTTCAGTAAAAAGATGTGCATTGATCTTCAAAACCTCAGTCAGTAAAAGTAGAAGGTTATGCTGATATTTTGCAGGGATAGGAGGGCGAGTCTTGGAGAATTCAGTAGCACATAGAGCGTTTCTCCAAAAGGAATTGAATTCTTGGAGACTAGAGGAGTCCTTTTCGCCAAAAGACGCAATGCTAGAGGAATATATCTGAATTGGGACAACTGCATGAGGATGCTGTGGAACAGAAGTTATATGGCCCTGAATCCATGTAAGCTACTGATCAGTCCAGACATTAAAAAATTCACAATTTGAACTGACGCAAGTAAATAGTAAACAGAAAACTAATGGCCGGAGAACTCAAAGATATTTATTAGATTTCACAGCTATCCGGAGCTCTCATTGATTCTCTTAATTCGTTAAAATGCTAATTCAATCTTGTATAAGATTCCTTGTACTTAAATGTTATTGGACACACTTTTAACAGGACCCTATAGTCTCACTAGCAAATAATGCGGTTGATTCTGTAGTGGCTCAATAAACGGTTAATATTTTCTTTTACTTGTAAGTTAGTTTTATGTTAGAACCAAATGGTGTTCAAGTCCAAAATTTGTGTACTGCTACAGATGGATGCAGAACACCTATTCACTGCCTGACAAAATTAACTGAAGTGAAACCATTTCCAGGGAAGAGCAACTACACTTCAGTGTAGAATGCCAGCACTTATATATAGACCCTACTTCATAAATTTTATAACTTTTCATTCTTCCAAAGCCAGTGCACCTGCAAGGGAATTTCCACTTCCAACTTCCATCCATAGAATGTTATCTTTTACTAAACCCAATTATCCCAAGCATGGTATAACAAATCATAACCATTACATGAAGATTTAATGATTGAATTCCTCATTCTTACCCAAATCCCCCTAAACACAATTTTTCGAGATTTTTTCCATTCATCTACTTTTGGCCTTTGGGAAAGGACTAGTCAGCTTATAGGTAGTACAAAGACATGATGTGGGTGATTGAAATTGAATGAAGTGAACCAAGGATTCATCTCTCAAGTGTTGCAGCATGAGAACTAGGTGGCCTAGGGCCTAATCCCAAAGCTTGAAATAATTACCGTGGACCATAAATGACATTGAATTACCCTAATCTATGTAGAACATGTTAAAAACAGATGCAGTTTACAAGTAGATCATAAAACTAGTAACATCAAGAATTGAAGGTAATCAATAAAAAGCAGAGTAGTTTAGTTTTGAAATAGTGATAGAACTGTAGAAAAGAAGAAAAGTAGTGATATAGATAGAAGAGAGGAAAAATAAGTAGCTGCGGAGATTTAAATCCTTGAAAAGAATCACTACCTAAAATATTATTGATTCATATTCACCGAGAGAAAACTTGGTACAGCTCCTATTAACAGACTGAGAAACCAAGAAATAAGTTGGAAATAAAGATGGCTTTCTTGTGCTTGTAAATTGAAGCCCTTGGTTGACATAGCACTGTTACTGTCTACCCTCTTTTTCTTTTCATAGGTCCTATGACTATCTAATTTCACCATTGTGAACCTTCAGTGCAGTTTAAATATTGTTTTGGAGAGCTTATTTATAACAATAACAAACACACCTCAGTCCCAAACAAGCTGGGGAAGCATGAAATTGACTAGTTTTATGCTAGTTGCCAGCCTACCGCATTCCTCCTCCCAGTCGAGCTTCGTCAGGCAATGTGAGCAAGCTCACACAGGCAATATGAGAAGTAATTCTAAGAAATATGTACGAAACAAAACAGTTTGCACGGGTATTCGTAGTTTAGTTATAATTATTTTAAGTCTTATAAGGGGTCGTTTGATAGGGTGTATAAGAAGAATGAAAAATATTGTGTATTAGTAATACTTGCATTGGTAATGCTTGCGTTAATTATGCTTGCATTTTTCTTGTGCAGTGTTTAGTTTGATGTATTAAAAATAACATGAATTGCATAATTTCTAAAAAAATAATATTTTTTTACAAAAATACCCGCCATAAATATGGTGGAAAGGATGTGGAAAAGATTTTGAGGGACAATTATGACTTTAACCATGCTAATGCATGCATTAGAATCCATTGCATTACTAATTCCATGAATTTCCATGCATTAGTAATACACTCCTTAATACCAAATAGAGCGTATTACTAATGCTTGCATTAGTAATACATAGGATGAAAAAGTGTACCAAACAAGGTATTAGTAATACACAAAGCTAATGCAAGCATTATTTTTTCTAATACACTCTACCAAACGACCCCTAAGTGTTTTGAGAGTTGTTGGAAGTTGTTCTCCACAGAATTCCTAATACACAAAGCTAATGCAAGCATTATTTTTTCTAATTCACTCTACCAAACAACCCCCAAGTGTTTTGTGAGTTGTTGGAAGTTGTTCTCCACAGAATTCCTACTGTTTCACAAAAATAATTCTGAAGTATTTTGAAAAAGCTTCAGCAAACATTGGAACGGTTCATATTTACTTGTCCTATCAAACTACTCATCGGTAAGAGCAAAGGTTAAGACAAGTGGAAGCTTGTATGGTTAATGGAAAAACTTAGAACATGACCACAAAATGTCTAGTATTATTACCTCAAACGTCAGCTGGAAATTGTCTATCAATGGAGATAAATACTGTGCCAATTCCCTGGGGATGAAACCTAGCTCTTTACTGTGACCAGTATCTTTAGTTAGAACCTGCCAGAACATACAACCAATGCTTCTTACACACATAGTTCAGATACAATGTTACCAGTTAAAGAAAACCATAGTGAAGATCCACCTTGATTGCATTCAGATCCTTTACATTCTCAGAATCCCTTGAAAGCATTAGCATTGCTCCAATAGTTAACTCTGTGTCATCACCATATTTACGGCCAACAATGAAAGTGTCGAGCAAAATCTTAGAGTTATCATAATCTTCCAAAGGTTCCACACATTTAGACGTCCCGTTTTCAGAAAGTGACAAAGGTGAGTCCATGATGTTGTCAATTCTATCATCACTTATTTGGTGTTGAGGAGAATCCTCTAGCCCAGAAATTGTTGACTTTGCACCAGCCAGAAGTTTGCATTCATCATCAAATTTGACGATACCATCTAAGTTTTCCATTCTATTAACCCCATTACCAACACTACTCTCTCCTGTACAATTTTTGGATCTGTTGGTTGTCAAAGTAAGTGAGACTGATGATGAATTGGACTCATGCTGTACATTATTTTCAGGACAATCAAAGCAGCTAATTTCAGAACCCATATCAGAATAATTACCATCATCAGCACTCGGACCAGCATCCGTCCTTGTATAGTCTGACTCGACCAATGAGGCTATTACTTTAGGTCGTGTACAAAATTTCAACTGGAAAAGGGTGCACTGGCTTAATTTTCGTTTAGTTCCTCTCTGAAGACACTTATCTGAGAAAATCACAATCACATCCCACAGTAAGTTTTTGCCGAGCTCAATTTAAACAAATAAAAGAATACATAACACTTATTAAAGTAACAACATACCTAAATGAGAGTTAATCACACGATCTTCCCCTCGAACCTGCTTTCCACAAACAGGACAATCAACCATTTCTTCACCTCCATTTCCATTCCCATTTCCATTTCCAACCTCATCCTCATCTTCCTTCGGATCAACCAAAAGCCCCTAAAATGAATAGCTTTCAATAAAGTTTAAGCAAAATTTGAAATGAATAATGAAGGGATAATAGCACTTTGGTACCTCGGTACTGGTAAATTATGTTCTTTTGGTCCATGTGATATATGGTTAAGCACATATAACTTTCAATTAATCGTAAAGTTCATTTTTTTAATCCCCATAATTATGAATTTTACCAAATTAATGAATAATTAACTGTTAAGCCATTTGTTTATTCTTGTTAACTTTGTATTGTTAGTCCCTATTTGAGGTCAAAACCACACATTTGAATTACTCCATCCATTCATTTTTACTTGTCACGTAACGTTTCTCAAGAGTCAAACAATATGAACTTTGACCAACATTTTAAGATGCAATTTTTCATTATATTAATATAAGAAGTATTGCAACTTATAGCATTTTTTGTATAGTTTCCAACAACAACAACAAAAACATACCTAGTGTTAAGTGTATTCCCACACTGGGTAGGGTTAGTGTACGCAGTCCATAGTTGTTTCCGATTTCGTATAGTTTCCGAACATCTAAATTTAAATTTTAAAATATTAAATTAATCTACTTCAATTTAGCTTCGAATGTCAGTCAAATTGACTTTCTAAAGCAAAATGTGACAAGTAAAACATCAACGGAGTGAGTAATTAATTAGAGGTTATAAATCAGAATGTTATCGATACCTGAGGAGGAGGAGGAGATGAGGTGAGAAGAGAGTGGCGGTGACGGAGAAATCTCCGACGACGTCCGATTAATCTGATTAAGCTTTCTCTCCCTTTCAGCATCATATGTAAAACCCTAAGCTTCTGCTACAAGCAAGAAATGAAGGAGCGAGCTGAATATTTATACAGACCTACCCGCGCAGCTGGTAATCCATTCCCGCCAAACTACAACATTTTCTTTTTTTGTTTTGTTTTGTTTTGCCCGTACCTACGAGCTACCACCTTTTTGCTCCCTCGAACCCACAAATTTAGAATTGGAGGGGCAATGTATTTACTTTCCAAGCAATTTCTTCTCATCTCAAATAAAAATAATAAAATATTTGATCATCATAGGTGAGCTCTAGAAAAAATAACGCGAACATAAAAATATAAAAAAATAAATATAACCAAAGTTCCTTGTTAATTGACGATAAGCCTTTTGATTACAAAGGTGAACACTGAAAATGAAAATCGTCGATAGAAGCAATTTCATATATCTAATGGACATAATCAAATTATTGTATCTATTGTTGGAAATGGGTTTTAAGATATTGTCGTTGCTCGTTAACTTATATCCATATAAATTGATTTTGCATTCGACACTATGTTGGCATTTAACCATGAAAATTAAATTTTTTGGAGTTGGAGCGGAAGTTAGAATTGAAGTTATGTTTGGCCATAAAAAAATTAGAGTTCTTTCTGACTTTGGTAAGAAAAATAGGAGTGAAAAAGGTGAAAACAAGACTTTTTTCACTGAAGTGAAATAAATTTCCAGAAAAAAGTAAAAAAAAAATTATGACCAAATGGTCCTTAACTAGGGTTCTAGATGTAACATTAAGGTACACTGTTAAACAAGTATACCAAAATACATGGAAAATTGGCATACATTGACCTTTGCATTAGACTTCAGTTGAAACGATTATAGTAACAAATAATATACTATAAATGCTTAAATTGTTGATCAACTTAAGAATTTACAATAAAAAAGTTTTGAGACATCTCTGCTGAATAATAACTTAATGCTGATTTGATTTTTCTTTGTAAACGAACTTACATGCTACGTTCCGACTCAAGGAATTCAGTAAACATGGAAGCGAAAAGCATAAAATCAACTAAGAAACCTAAATCACCGCTAAAGTGCCATGCTAAATTGCTAATGGTACAGTTGCAAGTTCCAACAATCACTTCATTTCTACTCTCCTGTTCTACAACCAGCATCAAGCAGCACCAATGAGATACATATAGTAATGCACTCGATTTAAACAAAAAGGGTACAGTTTCTTCTCCGTAAGAAAGGAACTACACGAGGAGAACTGCATTGATACAACCATCATTTTCAGGATTATTTGTCACTTGAGCATATTTCCCTGGCATTCACCATCCACAATAAAATGAATCATCAGAATTTGAAGCAGAAAAATTCCCCAAAGTGTAACATGTAAGTAAAGCATATCTTACCCCATACAACTTTTCCAGCAGGAGTGACAAGACCAAGTTCACTGACATTAACCTGGATTTTATAGCAAAACAGATTAGCGATGCAACCTTTTACTAAATAAGCTAGGAAGCACTACTGAAAAGAAAAGATTACCTCAATGATGGTTCCTTTAGTCATAACACCTAGTGATGTATACATTGGACCATTAGGATTTTTCTTCACCCCAATGATCTCAAGATTGAACGTACATTTAAGTTCAGGGTGTGTCACGTGGGCTTTAGTGAACCGTAAGCCAGACGGGCGGATGAACCGTTCATACTTTGGAGGTTTCCTGGTAAACCCTGGTCCAACGAAGGTGGCTTTTGTAACCATTCTCTTCCACTGCTTGGCTGCAAAGATGAGAACAAATCAAAATGGTCAAAAAGTTTGATCTTATCAATACCAAAATTAAACAAATAACACAACAAAGGAAAAGTGCGAGGAACTGAAATTAAGAACTTGAACAAGGTTAAGAACCTGTAGATATAGGCAAACCAATAGAAAACAAAATTAGTTCATTGAAAAATACTTACTCTTCCTTTTGCCAGATCTTATCACTCTGAACATTTCATCCTCAGCCACAGGCCTAACCTGTAAGGGCGAAGCATCTTATTAGAAAGCAATTTAAGTAAACACGGAATTACCGTGCTGCTCATATGATATGGGAATGGTAACCCTTTGTGGGTCATCTATTTTCAGTGGAATCTCAGTACCCATTTAAGACAACAAATAAGAATCCATCCCTATAGCTAAACATATTCCATGTGAGATGAAAGATCCACAAGTGCATTCTTAAGAGCACAAACTGAGGTGTGAAGTATCTCTATTTGTGACCAGTCAGATAGTGAGACACAGAACTACGTCAATATCTCCGAAACAGAAGTAAATGACAGAACATTCAATCACAATGAAACATATTTAGCAAGAATTATGGATACACTGAACAAGAGTGAGGAACCAACACACAGGCAGACAGAGATAGCATTGAAACAAGTAGTATAAAGACAAGAATGCAATGCTATTCTAACTTTACCATCTTTTTTGGATAAGGTAATAATAGTTTATTAATGAAGGTCTATTCTAACTTTACCTTAGGCAGAGGCACCTCCCATTTTCCAGCTTTCTCTTTTCTCTTTTGCTTTATTGTGTTGCTGAGAATCTACACAGAAGGTTTAACATTTGAAAAAAGTATAATCAGTCTATGTTCATTGTATCACCAATTGAACAAAAAAGACAAGTTAAACTGCATCAAACTCAACATGCCTTAGCTCTTGTGGTAGTTTCACGATCCATCAGATATGCGGGGATAGCACCTTCATGCACATCATCATCAACCTTGCGTCGGGTTGATGACTCTTCATGCATAGCCAAACTGTTCAAGGCAAACAAAGTAGATATGTGAATTTGATATAATATCATAAACTTAACAATTTTTTTCATTTAGGAACCAGTGCGGGCTTTGGTTTCTGAAGAATCATCACTTCACCACATGCCTCATCAATAAGGACCAAATAAACACCAAGTAATAAGTATTCTATGAGCGGTTTAGAAAATTTGACCCACCATAAATAGCATCATCCATAGGTTGTAGCAACAGCAGTCAGAATATATGGAGATGTTACTTCGTTGTAAGGCTGAAACTTTCTAATTATTTACTATACAACCTAAATCTATATAGAGCATACTGTTGATTGAATTTTCTAACAATTACTCCGTCCAGAACCTAAGTGATATTTCAATGGACAACTGCAAAATGTTATAGAAACTATGTTTAATTGAATGGAAACAATCAGTAGTATGGAAAGGATTCAACTTGTCTTAAAACACCTTTATGTGCTATATGAATTGTACTTCAATCTTTTCTTCATCACTAATCATCACAGAGAGCGGTGAGACTCAAAATCCCATGCTAAAAGGCATGTAGGTTGAATTCTCAAGGTATAAGATTGAGAATGCTTGTTTGTGTGATTTACTAAGCATACCATATAGATTAGTAGAATCCACTTAATCCAACACTATTCACACTTCACACACACAAACCACCACCACCACCCCCAAAATATATATGTATATGTACAAGAAGGGTTCAATACAGGTTAAGTCTAAACCAACAGCATTCCCACCATCTTCTGGCACCTTAATAAAGAACAGCAACCGCAAAATAGCTAGAAGCAAAGGAGATGCTAAGAAAATCTCCATGAAACTCATTACATTTTTAGCTACGGACCAAACATCACTCTCTAAAGCAGAGTTGGTTCGGTTTCCAACTCAAAAGCAAACACTAAACCAAAGATACAGAACCTTTCAGTAGGTACCAATATTCTCTGTACCAAAACAACCCAAAAGAGCACCCATAATCTGAATAACAACAAATGTTAGGAGCATTAATAATTCCCATTGCTCGTATCAAAATCTCCGTAATATTCCAAAAGAGGAACTATGCCACCAATGATGGACAATGCTGCCTATTCAGTTTGGGCTTTGAAACTAATTCTTACTATTCAACTAGGCAACTATTGAATAGTCAATTTGCTGTGTTGGAGAAACAGCGAACATGCTAGTTTAAAATTTTGTTTTTTCCTATATATTTGATGATAAATTTAGTAGACAAATATGTGAATACAACAATAACTAAACCTCTACCCCAAACTAGACGAGATCAACGATATAAAATTCTCAATATTCATTCAGCTCCATTTTGACTGTGTCATTCACAATTCTTATTGCACAACTACACGGTTTCGTTAAAATAATTGAAGCTCACAGAAAAGGCAGTCCGGTGAATTAAATACCCCCTATGCACAAGGTTATTATACGCAGCCTTACCTTGCATTTCTGTAAGAGGCTGTTTTCACGGCTTAAACGAATAACACAAATAATTGAAGCTCACAATCATAACAAAAATCAACGTGTAATTACACAATTAACAACTTACGTTTTCTTCATCTGGGCCTTTTCAGCATACCGCTTCTTAGCAAGCATCTTACCCTTAATACCCAATGTCTATTTTAAACACAACAAAAAAAACAATTTCAGCTTAAAAATTCATATAATACAACAAAGCATAAAATCAAAAGGAAAAAAAAAAAAAAAAAAAAAAAAAAAGACCGACCTTTTGAGCAATTTGAGATCGCTTATGAACTTCACGAGCTTCCTTCTTACGTTTACGCTCGAAGTGATCATGGCGACGGCCATATCTCTTCGTATGCAGCTCTATGTAATCTCCCTGAGGCTATTATTCGCAAAATTTTCACACACAAAAAAAAATCAGTATATAATAATGTGTAAATACAATTATTAAAAATTGCAAAATAATAAGTTGAATTTGTTGTATAGCTTGAAGAACTAACCATGGCGACTGACAATGAAAACTGTAGAGAGAGAGAAAGAAAGAGGTAGAGAGAGAAAGAGAAAAACCCTAAGATTTACTTAAGGGAATCAAAAGGGCTTTTGGGTACCGGGTCAGTGAGAGAGAGTGGGCCAAAAGCCCAAAAATATTGGACCGGGTCAGTGAGAACGAGTGATTTGCATTCAGTTTGGAAGTTCATTATTTAGTAGTTTTGGAAAAATTACATCACAATACTAATAATTTTACAATATCTATATAATATCTCATATTTTTTATTTAATTACATCTCATTCTATATCTTGTATATAGACAAGGTAGGGCTATTGGAAGGAGATGACTTTTTTATGGAATTCCCTAGGGCGGGATCATCACCAGCATCAGATATAGAAGACTTGTCTTCTCCGGACATCAAACTTATCCAAAACAATGTTTTCAGGAAGCTGGCATTTGGCTGGAACTAGAAGCATTTGTGTTGGCCACCTGCACCCGCAGGTAACCATCTGCGCGAGCAGGTCAGTTTTTTTCGTTTTCAAACATTGCCTCGAAGGGTCATGTCCTTTCGAGGTGTGTTGTGACATGCATCCGCACATGCCATGTGCTTCCGCAAATAGAGAATATTTTTGTATCGAATTTTTGGATTAAACAATCATGAACTCTCAAGTTTCAAATGAATTTTGTCCAAAAAGATAGTCTCTCGATCGATCATTTTCTGAATCCGAAGCCGAACCCTAGCGAGCGAGCGATGACGGTGCAAGGCTTGCTTTCTTCTTGTCTCACTATGCACATGAAGGAATGCATCTGAATATATGCACAAGAAAGTTCTTTTCTCTCACCAATGTGGGAGAAATACTCTTCTTTAAAGTGAAACTACAATTAACTTTTTTCCTCCATTTTCCATTCACATTTTGCACTAGAACCCAACACAAACTCAGCATCCATATCATTTCAGCACAAATTTCATGTCATAAACAGCTGAACAACCTACAAAAATGAGGAAATTTTGAAATACAATGTATAGCTAACTCACACAAACATCCACCAAGTTCCAGAACGTGTTTAAAGTTTAACCAACAAATGTTATCATGAGTTTTAACTTGAATAACAGTTTCATTATGCGTGGGCACTTGGGACATCTGTTCCTAATGATTGACAAACTGCATGAAGGGACCTGGTACCCGAGATGTATAATAATGTGGTCAACTGGTGTCTGATAGTATTGCACGAGTGTGTACATATATCTTCTGAGAAAATCTGGTTCTCAAGAGGAACTATTTCTCAGAGGGATATTGTTCCATAGGGACCAGGTCCATCGGACGTTGAACTTTCTGGCAACAGCAGAGGAGCAACAATTGTCCAATCTCGACCAACGAGAAACTTTCTAGGTTTTTCCTTCCATTTGTTTCATATATATAGATCATTATGTGGAAGGAAAATCTAGCTTTTGCAAATCCTAAAAATCGATATTTCTCTTTACAAAAAGTTGCCACCCTTCTCTCAAGCAAAGATTCATCCACCAAGGGACTTGCTCGTGATAACTGAAGATGTCTTTAGTTCTTTGTGTTTGAGTCCTTGCTTTTGATCTTCATTGTAAACCTACTCCTCGTTAAGAGAAGCTTTGTGTAGGTGTTGATTATCTTAATTTTGCTTTTTTGTAAGCAATAGTATCAGCTAGAGTTAGTCGTGTTGCTGTCAGGTAGAGTTAGTTGATGTAGTAGACTACAGTAGAGTTATTGTAGTGAGGCTTGAGACAGATCTATTACAAGGGAAAGTGGTTAGGAGGTTAACCTTAGGATTACAAGAGGTTGTAATCAAACGTTGCTCTTGAGCAAGGAGGTTTTCACGTAAATATCTTGTGTTCTTTACTATTTTCAGTTGTTATTACTCGCATTCTCCTGTCTGTGTAGTTTGCATTATCCTATTAATAGTCGGACTCAGTCAAGGACCTGGTCCCTTGACTGGTGGTGGACGCATACAAGCCAACAATTAGTATCAAAGCGGTTTTTCCTAAAAGCTTAACACCTAGGAAGGATCCTGCTTCAATGGTTACTCCACTGTACTTTGAGGAAGGACATTCAATTAACAGACCCCCTACATTCAATGAACAACATTATTTGTGGTGGCAGATAAGAGTGCAAGAGTTTATAATAGCTGAGGATTGTGAATTATGGGACATTATTCGTGATGGTCCTATTATTCCAAGGAAAACAGTAATAACAGGAGATATCATCGTAAAGGTCCTCCCAAAATTTTGAAGGAATATAATAGTAGTGACAGAGAGGCAGTGAAGAAAAATATCAAGGCCACAAGAATTCTTGTGGATAGCAAGAGTTCAGTAAAGTCTTATCTTGTATAACTGCAAACTAAATCTGGGAAACATATGGTTTATTCAAATCACATGGCATATGGTTTAGAATGCTACGTGACTCATATTTGAATACACGTGACAAACGTGAGAAAGCTTGTTCTTCCGTTTTCACTCCCTATTTCTATTTCTATTACCATGCTGGAGTTCTTAGTACATATTGTAGGAAAATAATTTTAATAGCTTAAAAATAAGATATTAATCATATTGTTTATTCTTTTCTATCTATAATTAACAGTCTTTAATTACTTCTCCTAATAACTATTACTATTTTAATATCATTTTTGACATTGATTATATGTATTATATCACCTTAATGGGTATTTCCAAAAGAAGTAAATTGGGATGGTTGTCAAATGTTTTCCAACTTAAATGAGATTTTTGGTCAAACACCTTAATGGTATTAAATACCATTTCAATTGTAAATTGACTTGGTCAATAGTAATGCTTTTACTACTCTATATATAATATTTTTGTGTTCATTTTGTAAAAAGGAAGATAAGATACAAATAGCAAAGGCAAAATGATATAATGGACCCTTGTACTTGTATGAGTTTGTATTTTGAAACCTCCTGCTCATCTCTTTGTCAATTGAACCACCTAAACTCAACAAAACTCAATATTTTAAGCCCCTTTTTTGACTTGACATCCTATGTGGCATAAACGTCTTGTATCACACTCAATTTAGGAGCGTGAGAGCGTTTTAAAAAGGAATTAGCAATCACTTTTGACCTTGACAACACCATCTTCTTCTCCATTTATTCCAACATCATTATTGAACAAATTTTTTGCCCATTTATTTTATTTTATTTTTCTACCATTATTCTTCTTCTACTTTCCTTGACCAAAGCCCATTTCTCAAAATCTAAAATTTAATCATATCCAGTTGATTTTTCTTCTTCAATTTTTGTGTTTTTGTTTTATTTTTCTCTTTACTGCAAACTCCAAATTTAATTAAACCAAGGTTTCCAATAGAACCTACATATCTCTTCTTTATCAGATTAAAGAGAAAATTGTTACTCTTTAAATTCAAATTAAAGAGAAACAAAACAAACACACAAAAAAATTTCAACCCTCCCTCTATCATCAGAGAATGCTATGAACAGTAAAGAACACCATAAGATTTCTTCTAGTTTTAAACCTTTTACAATTTCTTCGTTCGTTTTTCATCAAATTTACTTGTTTTTTTTTAATAGAGTGAAAAAAAATAGAAAAGAAAGAATAGCAAAGAAAGGGATGTGAAAAAAGAAGAAATGGGGAGGGGTAGCGGATCTGAAGAAGAAGAAAAGATAAAGGAGGGGGTGGGGAGTTCTGATAAAGAAGAGAGAAAATTATGGGAGGGAGAATGAAGGGGGTGGGGTGGGCGAAATCTGAAGAAGAAGAAGAAGAGAGGGAGGAGGGACGAAGGGGTAGGTCTGATTTAAATTAATTTTTGAATATTTAATTTCTTATATGATATTTTTAAATGACGTGGAAATCTCTGTGGATGCGCTTGTATTACACACATCACTGAGTAGTCAAAATAGGGTTTAATATATTGTATTCTGATGGGTTGAAGGGTTTAGTTGCAAAGGATTAAGTAGAAGGGTCCATAATACAAATTCAGACAAGTACAAGAGTCCCGTAGATCATTTTGTCAATAATAAAGAAACATTTTTCAAATAATTTGGTGTTGCCGGGTTTCCTAAAGATAAATCTTTGTTAATTTCTGGCTTCTAGTAATACACTAGAAGAGCTTGTTGAATCCTGTGGATACACCTTAACCGGTGAAATATCCTTAAGAACGGTGACAGAAGCACGTTTCAAGCTAGAGAATTTTCGTGGTTCTAATATTTTACAACACATATTAATTCAAACAAAAATCTGTATGGGGGCAAAATCGGATGAATACACGTGGCACTCGAAGGAGGGAATGCTAAGGTCTGGGAAAGGCGACTCTTTGAGAAGGTATCCTCGAGAAAGGAAGAGAAGACATATTAAGGACGACAAAGAGATCGAAAGTCGATGACGTACATGGACAACGAGACAAGGGGATAAGGTGTCAGGAGACTCAAGTGCGCGGACAAGCTCGTATACGGACCTAAATGCTGCGTGAAAATTAGCTGACATCACTAACGGCACCACCACGTGGCCTCCTATTATTGGTCTCAGTAAGTTAGGGCTCAATTGGAGCTTTTTCATTGGCTAGTACCTCACCTGTAAATAGTTTACTTCATACATTTGGAACAACATTCTTATTTCTTAATTCTAGCAATACCCACAAGCACACCAAAACACTCGAATTTATACTTTTTCTCTTTATCTCTCGTTATTTATCAGCATGTTATTTAAGGACATTCATATCTATACTCTTTGTTCTTTTTCTTGCCTTATTTATTTAGCATATCAGTTAATTAAAACAAGAGTTATTTAAGACGTGTGCTCTTGACCTCATATAAATTCAATTATACCGTTTTAGGGGAAACAAAATCATCTTTGGAAACCTTATAATTAGAATTATCAATTACTGGAGCATGTTAATTCTTGATATTCCTGTCATAATCTTTTCGCAAAACTCTTTAGGTCGATTACTTATGTCCATTCTAGCTGGTGAATTACACATAACTGATATACCTTGATTAAACTATGATTAAAAGAATACGATCATCCAAATCAAAGAGTGAAATTGCAGTAGTCTAACTGGATATAGACCTTTAATCATAAAAAAAAGTGTTTTACTCAACTGTTGTTTGAATTTCAGCTACGCGCTTCAGCGAAGTAACAATATATGTTTCATGAGTTGTTGAAAACATCTCCTCGACATGACATTTCATCAAGAAAAATATAAGGGAAGATACAATTAAAACAGTCACAACAATCAAGTCTCATTTCAAATAAATTAAGGAGAAAATATGGTCAATTTGGACGAAACGATGACTCACACAACTGCCAAATTCGAAAGACTGAAATAGCAATAGGACCTCGATTGACAACATATTAGTTTAAATAGTCAACCAAATAAGCTAGTACGATTCCCATTTTATTTTTAATATTGGGGGGGGGGGGGGGACATAATTGTGCAACATTTTGAATAAAATTACAAAATATTAGGAGGAGTATCCATGGGGAATTGACAGTTATATATATTTGTAATCCACAAAATCCATCCATCAAATGGAGCGCTGGAAAATCCCTACTTTTTGGCTCATACATCCGATAACTTTAAATGCACATAATAAGTATACTAAATATTAATGTAAAAAAGCATAATCTGGTCTAATTAACATCTTATAAACGTATTATTATTATAAGTAAATATTTTAAGAATATGCACGATTTTAATTAATAGAGTAATATACAAACTATTGAGAATAACACATGTTTGTAATTATTTTGATTTCATAAATATAATATAAGTAACGTTTTGAAAATAAATTTATATAAAAAATATCTTATACTATATACAATTTTGTTCCTATCAAACACAACTAGCTAAAAACTCATTTCATTAATAAAACACGTGTAGTTAATCGTCTGATGTGAAAAAGAATATGTCATATATATACAATCGGATCATTGTTTCAGTGGCATATTATTCTTAATATACGTGGCGTATTATTATTTAATATGTGGTATATTCTTTTCAAAAGTCAAATGATGAACGAAATATCCTGAATTTTCTATATATTTTTATTTCCTTTCATATTATTAGTAGTAAAGACATGCATGCATTTAGATCACATCTTCTCTGTCTAAGATTTAGCATGTAACACTAAGATTTGAAATTATTAATTTGAAATCACATTGATTTGAAGTTGAAACACAACTTGGATTTCTTAAGTTGTATTTTTGTCATAAACATAAGAATTTCATAATTTATGAAAACTATTAAAACTTTCTCAACTCTTATACAATCTTACCAAATGAGCAAATCATAATTCATAAATAAGGTATTGAAATATCACAAAGTGTCGCATTAATAAATCACATATCTTCACGTTTCGTTTATAAATAAATATTTGTGATTACATACTATGGTGAATTTAAGTATAAAAAGGGTCACATGAACTTGTGTCATCCAGATAAACTCAATGTATTATTTGTATTTATTTTAAAAATATATCTAGTATTATCTGAAGACACCATAGTCAAACGAGGTTGAGCGATGCACTAATCGAGAGTTGGTTTTAACTCGGTTAAACAAATATAATGATTTAAAGGCTAAACAGGGGTGAAAAATTCACAATTTTAGTATAATAATGAGTTAGATACTAATAGGTTCAGTAAAAGAGATCAAATTCACAATTTTAATATAATGATGAGCGAAATACTAATAGGTGGGATCAAAATCTCTTTTTTTAAAATATTGTATAAAAACAATTATATCTCGTTAATAGAAGGGATCAAAATCTCCTTTTTAACAAACCGAAAAAAAAACTCTAAATACATACAACTCTTTATTTCTTGCCGAAATATTTGCAATTTCATACCCTACAATTTGTCTCTTAAGTTTTTCTGTTGTCTCTCCAATTTTTGTCTCTACTCATCTGTAGTTCTTCTCCAATTTATGTCTCCACACAATCAAATGAAAAGAAGTGCACTTAGAAAGGAGGGCATACATTGATTCAAGAGTCAAATGTAATCACCACCACCTCAAAAACAATATCCACTCTCACCGCTTGAAGAACAAACCTCACCGTCTTCTTCTTTTTTGGTAGCTAACTCACCATCCTTTGAATTTCAAGTGTTTGAACTTGAACCATACGATTACTTGTTAAGAGGAGATGAATTAAATACCATTTTAATTATAAATTGATTTGGTTAATAGTAATGTTTTTACTACTCTCTATATAATATTTTTGTGTTCATCTTATTAAGAGGAAGATAAGATACAAATAAATAAAGAAATATTTTTCTTTTAATTTGGTGTTGTTGAGTTTCCTAAAGATAAATTTTTATTAGTTTCTAGCTCCTAGTAATACACTAACTAGAAGAGCTTATTGAATCCTAGGGATACACCTTAACCGGTGAAATATCCTTAAGGACAGTGACAGAAGCACGTCTCAAGCTAGAGAATTTTCGTGGTTCTAATATTTTACAACACATATTAATCCAAACGAAAATCTGTATGGGGGCAAAATCAGATGAAATCATGTGGCACTTGAAGGAGGGAATGCTAAGGTCCGGGAAAGGCCACTCTTTGAGAAGGCATCTCGAGAAAGGAAGAGAAGACATATTAAGGACGACAAAGAGATCGGAAGCCAATGACGTGGATAAAGAGACAAAGGGGACAAGGTATCAGAAGACTCAGGTGTGCGGATGACCCCGTATACGGATCTGAACGCTGCAGGAATATTAACTGACATCACTAATGACATTACCACATGACCTCCTATTAATGGTCTCAATACTTTAGGGCTCAATTGGAGCTTTTCTATTGGCAAGTAGTTTTCTTCATATATTTGTAACAACATTCTTAATTCTAGCAATACAACAACAATACTTTATTTTCTTGAACATCAAGCTTTCCTTTACTTTACTCAAGTTTTCAATCTAAGAGATTGGTTCAAAGACATCTTTGGAGCGAAGACTAATCTCTCGGAGACATCCACACACATCAAAACACCCGAATTCATACTTTTACTCTTTATCTCTCGTTATTTATTCAACATTTTATTTAAGGACATTCATATTTATACTCTCTGTTCTTTTTTCTTGCCCTACTTATTTAGCATATCAGTTAATCAATATTCTAACCACTAGTAAACAAACTTAAAACAAGAGTTAAATTAAGACGCTTGCTCTTGACCTCATATAAATTCAACTATAACGTTTTTAGGGGAAACAAAATCATCTTTGAAAACTTTATAATTAGAATTATCAATTACTGGAGCATATTAATTCTTGATATTCTTATCATAATCTTTTCTCAAAATTCTTTACGTCGATTACTTATGTCCGTTCTAGCTGGCGAATTACACATAACTGATACCTTGATTAAACTATGATTAAAAGAATATGATCATCCAAATCAAAGAGTGAAATTGCATTACATTAGTCTAACTTGATATAGACCTTTAATCACAAAAAAAAGTGTGTTTTAACTTAACTGATGTTTTAATTTCAGCTACGGGCTTCAGTGGATTAACAACATATGTTTCATGCGTTGTTGAAAGCATCTCCTCGACATGAGATTTCATCAAGAAAAATTTAAGAAATGACACAACTAAAACAGTCACAATAATTAAGTCTCGTATCAAATAGAATAAGAAGAAAATGTGGTCAATTTGGACGAAACGATGATTCACACAATTGTCAAATTTGAAATGCTGAAATGGCAATAGGACCTCGATTGACAGCACATATAGTTTAGATCATAGTCAACCAAAGAAGCTACAACGATTTCCATCATAATTTTATTTTTAATATCTAGGTTGGGTGGGGGGTGGGGGTAACATAATTGTGCAACATTTTGAATAAAATTACAAAATATTAGCAGGAGTATCTATGGGGAATTGACAGTTATATATAATGAACATTATATATAGTTGTAATCCACAAATTCCATCCATCAAATGGAGAGCTGGAAAATCCCTACTTTTTGGCTCATACATCAGATAACTTTAATGCACATAAGAAGTATACTAAATATGAATATAAAAAAGCATAATCTGGTCTAATTAATATCTTATAAACGTATTATTATAAGTAATATTTTAAGAATATGCACAATTGTAATTAAATAATATACAAACTATTGAGAATAACACATGGTTGTAATTATTTGATTTCATAAATATAATATAAGTAATATTTTGAAAATAAATTTATGTGAGATATATCTTATACTATATACAATTTTGTTCCTATCAAACACAACAAGTTGAAAACTCATTTAATTAATAAAATATGTGTAGTTAATCATCTGACGTGGAAAAGAATATGTCATATATATATAATTAGATCATTATTTCAGTAACATATTATTTTTAATATATGTGGCATATTTAATATGTGATATATTCTTTTCAATGTCAGACAATTAATTACTCGTATTTTATTTATGGAATGAATTTTTAAATTGTTGTGTCTGATAAAAAAGAAATAAAATATAATTTATGTTGATTTGAAACAAGGCTAAGCTTAAGTGTAAATATGAAATTATCCCATATACGTGTTTGGCCTACTTTTAAACTATGAGCTCTCACTATTACCTTTTGACCAATTCATTATCCGATTTTTTTTTAAAAAAATAAATACAATAACATCAAACTACTGACTTAAAAAATAAGACCGTCGAAAATATAAGAACCTCATCTTCTGTAGCTCAAAGACTTATCGATAAGTATACATATGTATATATTTATACGAGGCATAATATGTAAATATATCCTTTAACTTGACCTCAATTGGCATCTATGTACTCAAACATTGGGTAAGCTAAAATAAGAATTTCATTCAATTTCACTCCAACAAATTAGTGGAGTTCCTCATCAGTTTACTAATTACGTAAAATTGTAATCCAAACTCAACCCAAGTGCATATATACAACGATGGTGACCACAAGACAAAAAGAACTAAAACAAATACTTCATACACACAATAATATACACATATCGTCCCGATCGATTAATATATATTCCATCGTACCAAAAGGCCTGCTTTGAACCTCCATTGACGTTGAATTGCATAATATTATCTAGACATCCACTAATTACGACGTTGGTGCATATTTGCATGAATTGCAAACCCAACCATCAGAACAATCCCTTGAAATTAAGAGCAACATTCAATCAACAATAGCATACTAATTAATAAAAGATTTTAAGTAAAAGTAATACTCCCTCCGTTTCAAAAAGAATGACTTATTTTGACTTGACACTGAGTTTAAGAAAATAAAGAAGACTTTTGAATCTTGTGGTCTTAAATTAACGTTATGTCAAATGTACCAAAATGCCCTTTAATCTTGTGGTCTTAAACATGCCATGTGAAAAGTTGAAATTAAAGTGTTGCCAAAGAAGGAAAGGGTCATTCTGACTAAAAAAGAAAGTTGGTCATTCGTTTTTAAACGAAGGAGTGAACATGAATCCTTTGTCATGTAACATAAAAGGGATGAATACATAGAGCCATAGAGGGAAGGACCTATATGATTCCTAAAGAAAACACGCTTTTCGCGTAAATTCCATAATGATCTAACCCATGTGCTTTCACTCCTCTGAAACATTTTCTTTTTAAGTCATAGAAGACCACTGTATCCAAATGTTGGAATATTATTTCTTCATTGCATGTCTTGAAGAAAGACGTAATCTCCGCAGACCCAAAGTTGGCCAAATCAACGCTATACTCCTTTGCTTATCCTTGAGTATCCACAAGTCTAGAATTGAACTCCTATAAAAGCGGCCAGCGTCTGGCAAACAAAGCATCCCTTTCAAATCCATCAGACCCAAGCCCGAAGTACTTTCAAAAGGCGATGGAGGGGATACAGTTGTGAATTTTTCATTTTCAAAGTCAAGTGAAATAATTCGATTAGTATGGGCATCAGGAAAACATCGAGTCAACCAATACATACACTCATTAACTAACAGTCCTGGCAAGCACGGATGATCAGAAGGTGTGTCTGCAATTTCTTTCCATTTATTAAAAGAAATGTCACCAACCTTGTTTAGAGTAAGAACCCCAAATTTTAATTGTGCAAGCTGAAGTTTGTCAGGACGACACCGGGGACCCCTATAGAAAAAATGCACCACTTACAATAATAGAACATTTATAATTATCACTTGATTATAAATTATTAATGTATATCTTCACTTTATAAAATTGCTTATCTATGATAAATTTAATTAATTTAGTACGGATACGTATATTACTCCAAACAAGAAAATTACCATTGATTCTAATTTTTAATGGCCAGGAGAGAAAAGGACTACTTTTTTTTACCATATTAATACGTCTCGCATTATTAGATATAAAAGGTATTTTTCATTAACTTTTTAATACTAGTAGTAGGTGCATTATTTTTTTAGGCAGTAGAAATTAGGATTTTTTTTTTGATTTCCCATCTGGTGTCCGGTACTCGCACTAGAGCCCGACTAAATCCGGAATAGCGTCGGAAAGTCGCACAGGAATTAGGAAGTTCAACGTGCCTAGACTGCATCCCCCTTGCCGTCTTAAGTCAATATTTCTCAGTATTGAATTCCAGATCCGTATAAACGATTAATGATAAGAGCTGCATTTTCGAAAAGGAAAAACTATTAATCATGAACTAACGTCTCATGCCAACCCCTTATGCAAAGCACACCATGTTAAAGTGAAATAAATCACAATGACAAGACAAATTATCTGAGGCATGGCCTTGAAGTAATAGACTCTAATGGTAGAAAAAATTCTCAATGATTGGCAAATCAACCTGTGAAGAACTTTGCAACATAGTCTGCTATTACATTTGTTGGCAAATCAACCTGTAGTAAGTACTCAGTTATTCTTAGACAGACGATTCGGGTTCGAACCGTGGAATATGAAATCACTGTGGATGCTCTATTCCAACATGAGACTTTCTAGTGCAATCTGGATTAGTCGAGTCCAAAAGCGGATAACGAACATCGAGAGGGAAAACGCCCACCACCCAAAAAAAAAAAAAACAAAAAAACTTAAGCTTACAACGAAAAATCCTGCCATACCACCATCACTATATTCATATCCATATCCAAGAAGATATTATCAAAGATTCATAATCAATCTGCACTATGAGAAAAAGAAACAACAGCACTTCCTGATCACTATATTAGGACTAGTTAAGTTTTAGATGATTAAAGAACAGAACTGGCATGCATCAAGAAATTAGAACAATAAACATGAAGAACTAGAACCCTTGAATAGGGAAAGGGAGTTCACCCTGGAACTAAATTCCAACAATATTCAACTGATAAACTCGGACCCAATAAATTGAAAATATGTAACATTGAAGAAACAATGCTCGCCAAGGATGCATCAAATGTAATAAGCGACGAGAGTAACATCTCCTAATATTGTTATAATGAATCCTTTATCATGTCACATAAAAGAATGAAATACTTAACAAAAGGACCTATATGATCCCTAAAGAAAACAAGCTTTTCGAGTAAATTCCATAAGTACGATTAAACCCAAGACATTTCACTCCTCTGAAGCATTTTCTTTTTAAGTCATAGACCACGACCGTATCCAAATGCGTAAATATTATTTCTTCATTCCATGTCTTGAAGTGAGATTTGATATTCTCAGACCCAAAGTTGACCAAATCGATGCTGTACTCCTTTACCCAAGTGCAACTTATTTTATCCTTGAGTATCCACAGGTCTAGAATTGAATTCCTACGAAAGCGCATTGCATCTGGTAAGCAAAGCATCCCTTTCAAATCCATTAGACCCTGGCCATAAATACTTCCAAAAGATGATGGGGGAGATATAGTTAGGAATTTTTCATTTTCAAAGTCAAATGAAATAATTTCACGGCGAAAGAGGGTACCACGAAAACGTCTTGTCAACCAATACATACATTCATTTACTAACCGCCCTGGCAAGAACGGATGACAAGAAGGCGCGTCTGCAATTTCTTTCCACCTATTAAAAGAAATGCCACCACCAACCTTATTTATGGTAAGAACCTCACATTTTAGTTGTGCAAGCTTAAGGTCCTGACGAGGACACCACTTTGTATTCGTGGAAGGACGCCTGTAGAAAAAATGCACCACTTTGTATTCCTTCCTTGAGTGAAGATATCCAAACCCAGAGTGGTTATATCCAGGGGTAGCAGAAGGTGAATATTTCGGCAATTCACAAAATTGTTGCATGGCAGGATTGCACAAATAAATACGACAATCTGTAGAAAGGCAAACCAAACCATAGCATACTTGCATTGTGCTACACATGAGTTGGTCATCAGGGACAGTGGAAGTGTATAACTCCTCCGTGCTTCCATCCATGTTAACTGAAGCAAATCGCAGCCTAATTCTTTTTGGCCGTTCCAACACTTTTGTTTCCCTAAAAAGAATCTGGGGGCCATTTTCTGTTGATTGTGTGAGGTGTGAATGAAGGAAGGAAGGACTAATAATAAATTCATTCCACGATTTGGATGTGCACCTTAACAAAGATAATGACTTGAGGGGGCATCTTAGAAAAATAGAGGTTATAACATCAGTAGGTAGCTTATTGAAGTAGTCACTATTTGCATAATTCCCTTTCTCCTCCTCTTCCTCTGAACTACTACTTTTTCTCCGTATTACTGATCGTTTCATCTTCTTGTTAGGCTGCTGCAATATCATCAATAAGATATTAGATTTGTAATCTTAATTGATTGATTTTTTTTTTCTCGCATTAACTAGCTTCAATTATTTTGTTAATGAAGAAAAAAGGAATGATTTTTACTAAGAGAATTCAAAAAGTAAAGACACAAAGAACATCAAAAGATGATTTTGACCTTTGTAATTCTAATAGATATACCCCTAGAAGTAACCCCACATCAAACAGTAATATAGTATTCAGCTAATTAACCCACTTCTTTAACTAAATAAACAAAAAATGAGCTGAAATTTGACATGCTATAGTATATCATATCAAACTTATTATATATACTGTAAAAAAGGTACCTTTTTGTGTTGTTGTTCCCAATTGTGAATATTTTTGCATCTAGTTACTTTCATTTTTGACTCTACGATTTGGCTGTGCTGAATTCGCAGTTTTGTCTGAAGCGGCGGCAGGCGGCAGCGATGGCGGAGGAGGAAGACGGTGGTTGGAGGAGAAAGGAAGGAAAGGGGAAAAATTGATCTAGTAATTCAAGAAAACCAACTATTTTTATGATGTTAGGGGTATATTAGGAAATATCATTAAAACACATACTAAGTGGGGTTTTTTTTTAAAATCCCAAGATAACCTATAACCGCTACAATCTCTGTCACAGTCTCTATCCTTCGAGTAAGCACTGTGTGGTTAGCACTTTGTGCATACTGGGTAAATCCTACATTGTGTAATAGCGTGCAAAACACACAAGGGATGTAAACCACATTAGGCAAGCCCTGTGCGACAGCAGTGACAAAACCAGAATTTTTACTAAGGGAGTTCAAAATCGAAAGAAGTAAGCACACAAACTAGCCGAAGGGGGTTCAACATTAACTCTCTCTATATAAAAATAATTTTAATCATGTATAATTAACATAATTTTTCGCCGAAGGGAGATCGGATGAACCCTCTAGCCATAAGGTGGCTCCGCCCCTGTGCAACAGGCTCGAATCAGAAGGCATTGAGGGGGGATCGATCCCAGGTCATCCGTGTGGATAACCACCCTCCAAACCAACTGAGCCATCCCGAAGGACTACCTACTATGTGATTGTTTGTGCGAATATATATAATATGCTCTTTTTCGCTTCGTTTTACCTAGTCTTTATATTAAAAATAGTTACTCCAGGCAAATCCTCATGAAAGACTTCTGGGAACTCACTGACCATTGCAACTGACTGAAGAGATGGGGTCTCGAATTCAGAATCTTTAACCAAAACTGGATGATAAAGACAACCCTTAGAGATCATTTTCCTTATCAGGCCTCGGGTTTGGATCGAGGTCGGGAGTCAAGTCGCAAATTGGGGTGGGGATTAAGAGTGATTGGGCCTGGGGTTGGGTACGAAGTCGAGTTGGGGTCGGGGTACGAAGTCTAGTCCCTTCTCGATCCGAAATCAGGGTTAGGTCCGATGTTATAATATTTGTCCATATACACAAATCTATCCTGCAACCACGTCACTTACCATTTTAGTTAGAGTTATGTACATCCACCGTAATTATATTACATATTTCATAAGGGCATATTTAAAAAATCACCCTGAAAATTGAATTGGGTGTAATTGAGTGTAATTACACAGTTTTACCTGTTTGATTGACCAGCTAATTATTTGATTTACAGGTAATTAAATTTGATTCGCAGGGGTAATTACACTCTCCAATTTTAGGGGAGAGTTGTGAATTGCTGGTAATTACAAGGTTACTTTTTCATTTCTTCCTTTTATTTTTATTTATTTTTCTTTTTATTTATTTTTTATTTCTACTATTTTCAATTCTTTTTTATTTTTACTATTCTAGTATTTTTAAAAAATATTTTCTATTATTTTACACTATTTATATTTCATTTCCTTACTTTTCATTTTCTAACCTCTACTTCTTGCTATTCCATGCAATTGTTCGTATTATTTATTTTTTGCTTTTATTTTTTTTTATTTAGCATAATTATATTAGTATTCTAATTTTTAAATCAAAGTATAATTCATTGTTGAATAAGGTTATAGACTTACTTTTTCCTTTTTCTTTTGAATTATATTTATGTACACTATGTTGAAATTTGACATAAGAGTATTATATTAACTTATTTTGTTTTGAATTTATGTTATATTTTCAGTTTCACTTTACTATTTGTTTTAGTAGTATTGACATGATATTTCACATTTCAAGCCATTCATCTGTTAGTTAAATTGATATATTATCTTTTTGATAAATGTTTTAATAATTTTATAACATTATATTTATAAGATTAATCTTTTTGTCAAACATGCATTTCATGATGTTCTTAAAAATTATGTACTTTTACTTTTTATTGTTATTTTAACTAAAATATACTAATTTACAACAACATATCCAGTATATGTTGATTAATATACTAATTTGAAAAAAATATATCAATTATTTTTTATAATATTTTAAGAACATATGCTTGTTGATTAATATAATCTCAAAAGAAAATATATGTTTTAAATATCTAATTTAATATCATTTATAAAGTCTCTTATTTGTCAAATATTAATTTTTTAATTTTTGATAACCATGTAATTATGTGCAACCAAACAGTATGCTTATAATTAAACTATAATTACATTATGAAAAATAAATATATCGACATAATTACTAGGTTGTATAATCATTAGACTGATAATTATTGTCCTAGTAATAACATAAATCTCAATTATCAGATGACTTTCCAAACATACATTAGCGGAAAAGTATAAAAAAGGAAAAAAAAAAAGGGGCAGCAAAAATGCCACTTGGTGCTTGTCTTTTAATTTTAGTACCAAAATTCCATTTTGAAAACAACCAATAGAAGACTACTAAACTTCCACCATAAGAGGTCAACAGTCAACGCCCCCAAATTTCAATTCTTCAAAATTTCAAGAATTGAGCTTTTTGGGAGTAGCAATAATGGTGAAATTCGAATTGGATTACTTTTTATTGTTGGTTTTGATGATCATTGGAAGTGTAAATGGGGGAATTGAAGGAGTAATTAAAGTGAATTACAAATTTTCTGGTTCTGAACGGACTCTCAGTGCCCTAAAAGCCCATGATGAAAAACGTCATCTTCGACTTCTTGCCGGCGTCGACCTCCCTATTGGCGGCACCGGCCGTCCTGATTCTGTCGGGTTTGTACTTTCTATGCATATACTAATTTTTATACTGTGCTTGTACTTTAGGCTTGTATAATTGTACATTAGGTTTGTGGGTGGGTTGAGAACAAATCCCGATAGTGACAAAAACACTTTGTGATCTCTTTCCATCTCGTACCCTTGGTGGACACAGTTAACTGACTGGTACCTATTGCTAATGGGAGGTCCCAGGTATCTGTGAAATTAGTCGAGGTGTGCGAAAGCTAGCTCGTAACACTTGTATATTAGTTATGTGTATGTACAGTGTCGGCGTTAGGAATTCAACAAGAGGATTAAAAAGTTTTCTTTTTTACTTGCTGGGAGTAATTTATGTACTGCATGTGTACGTTAGGATTGTATACTTGTACATTAGATATGTGTATGCAGTGGCGGAGTTAGGAATTCAATAAGGGGATTAAAAAGATTTCTTTTTTACTTGCTGGGAGTAATTTTTGAAGTGCATCTGTACTTTAGGATTGTATACTTGCACATTAGATATGTGTATGCTGTGGCGGAGTTAGGAATTCAATAAGGGGATTAAAAAGATTTCTTTTTTTAACTTTTTGGGAGTAATTTTTGTACTTTAGGCTTGTATATTTGACAAAAGCACTAAGGTGATTTCTTTCCATCTGTTGGAGCTTTGGTGGATAACGTTACGTGGTACCTGATGCTGGTGGGAGGTGATAGGTATCCTGTGGAATTAGTCGAGGTGTGAGGTCTGCGAACTTGGCCCGAACACTTGTATATTAGGTATGTGTATGCAGTGGCAGAGACAGGAATTAAAGAATTCTTTTTTACTTGTTGGGAGTAATTTTTGTACTGTGTGTGTACTTTAGGCTTGTATACTTGTACATTAGGTATGAGGGTGGCACCTAGTGCTTAATGAATTGAGTTGAGAACCGTGAGTTTTTTGGTTCAAATCCCAACACTAGATGATTTCTTTCCATCTTTCCCAACCTAGTACCTGTTGTTGGACCTGGTGGGAGGTGCAAGGTTCCGCGGGATAAGGTGGACAAAGTTATCTGGTACCTATTGCTAGTGGTAGGTGCAAGGTGTCTTGTAGAATTAATAGAGGTGTGCGAAAGTTGACCCGAACAATTGTATATTAGGTAAGAATTCAACTGCTGGATTTAAAGAATTCTTTTTTACTCGTTGGGAGTAATTTTAGTACTATGTGTACTTTAGGCTTGTATAGTTGTACATTAGACATGTGCATGCAGTGACGGAGTCAAGAATTCAATAAGGGGATTAAAAAGATTTCTTTTTTTCACTTGTTGGGAGTAATTTATGTACTTTAGGCTTGTATATTTGACAAAAGCACTAGGTGATTTCTTTCCATCTGTTGGAGCTTTGGTGGATAGCGTTACGTGGTACCTGATGCTGGTGGTTGGTGTCAGGTATCCTGTGGAATTAGTCGAGGTGTGAGGTGTGCGAAGCTGGCCCGAACACTACTGGATTAGGTATGTGTATGCAGTGGAGGAGCCAGGAATTCAACTACTGGATTTAAAGAATTCTTTTTTACTTGTTAAGAGTAATTTTAGTACTGTGTGTGTACTTTAGGCTTGTATACTTGTACATTAGATGTGTATGTGTAGTGGCGGAGCTAGGAATTTTACAAGGGGATTAAAAAGAATTTCTTTTTTACTTGTTGGGAGTAATTTTTGTATTGTGCGTGTACTTTAGGCTTGTATATTTGTGCATTAGGTATGAGGGTGGCACCTAGTGGTCTATGTAGTGGGTTGAGAACCATATGAGGTCCTTGGTTCAAATTCCCGCAGAGACGAAAGCGATAGGTGATTTCCTTCCATCTGTCGTAGTTTTGGTGGATTGAGTTATCCTGAAGCTGTTGTTGGTTGGAGGTGTCAGGTATCTCATGGAATTAGTCGAGGTGTGCTAAAGCTGGTCTGAACACTTGTATATTAGGTATGTGTATGTACAGTGGCGGAGATAGGAATTCAACAAGAGGATTAAAAAGAATTTCTTTTACTTGTTGGGAGTAATTTTTATACCCTGTGTGTACTTTAGGCTTGTATACTTGTACATTAGGTATGTGTATGTGCAGTAGCGGAGCCAGGAATTCAACAAGGGGATTAAAAGAAACTTATGTTAAGGGAATTCAATAGCTTTTATAAATGTGCAAGAAAAAAAAATCAGTTCTTACCTTTTTACATAGTATAATTTTTCGACGAATCTTGAGTCGAGGGTCTATCGGAAACAACCTTTCTACCTTTGAGGTAGGGGTAAGGTTTCTCTACCCTCCCCAGACCTCACTTTGTGGGACTACACTGGGGGGTTGTATAATTTTTCGACGAATTGATACGCGAAACGTGTTGCACCCTTCTGTCACCGGCCCTGTGTATGTGCATGTTACACACGTAAGAGACTAGTTAACAAAGGAAGACTTCATGTTATATAAGGTGTATCGGTAATATTCATTGTTGAGGCAGAAGTATAAACACATCTACTTTAGTCTGTTAGTTTGATGTACTGTACTTTGGGCTTTACTGCATGTACTGTTATTGCTTATATTGTTGCTTTCTCCTATTTGTGGATGGTAACCTGAATGTGGTCATTTTAGCTATAGAATTCCATTATGTTATGTTATAAATTGATTGTTTTGATTTGTTAAATAGAAATGTGTTTGCAAGTCTCTGCTAGTTGATAGTTACAACAACAACAACATAACCAGTATAATCTCACAAGTGGGATCTGGGGAGGGTGATGTGTACGCAGCCTTACCCCTATCTTGGGAAGGTAGAGAGACTGCTAGTTGATAGTTAATTTGCTAAAACAGGCTACTTTGAATTATAGAGGAAAATTATTAGCGTGGGTTTTTCTAAAGTCGAGTTGAGTTTAGTGGCAAAGTTGCTATTATTTTGTAAAACAAATGGAGAATAGTATGGGTTGTGGAGATCACATTCCAAATTGCGAATGAACTATTGTAACGTCCTGGGAGTGGTGAACACAATTGGTAATTCAATTAGTGAATAACGTCAAGACTCAAGTTGGCACTTATATGATGGTGGTTTCTGGTACTTGCTGCATTGCGGGAATGTAACTGGTTGAGCTTATAGTGGAACAATTAATGCTTTTAGTTCGTGGTAGCACATCATTTTACTGAAGAGCAATTGCTGGAGAATATATATTTCCCCAGTGATGATATGATAGGCATATATGTATGCTTATTTTGGTTGTGACTGGAAATATTATCTTAAATATTATTCTGGAGAAACTTGATTAGTGTTTTGGATTTTGAATTTCTAGTTGATTGACAGAATTTCCTTGAAGTTACAGGACGATTAAATTCTAAGGCATGTAAATGTTTGACAAAAGTCTACTCATGTAGTGATTATCAGTTTTAAGAAGATGGTTGATGTTGAATAATCTTGTGCAGGTATAGAAGTTCATGGCTGAAAAATTGTATTTCAGCGCTAAGGCTTACAAGCTTGGTTCTTAAATAAATTGAAGAATGATCCATGGATTTTGTGCAAGTTTCAGTTTGACACAAACTAAATAACTTAAATAGCAAATTGCCTTGGAAAATCCTCACCTTTTTACCCAGTTGGGTCATTTTAAACGTGTTATTGAAGTTATAATCTGAATTCTAATATATTATAGGCTTTACTATGCCAAGATTGGGATTGGAACACCATCAAATGATTATTATGTGCAAGTGGATACAGGAAGTGACATAATGTGGGTTAACTGCGTTGGATGTGATCAGTGCCCCAGAAGAGGATATCATGGTGTACGTTTCTTAAATTTTTGATTATATATCTTATTCAGCTCTCTGTATTTGCTTGCTTCCAGAAAAAAAATCTGTTATGCTCTCTTCCTCCCCTTTTAATGTAAACGTGTTTTTGGGCAGCTGGAGCTAGCATTTTACAATCGAAAGGATTCTCTCTCTGGTAAATTAGTTTATTGTGGACACCAGTTCTGCAAGGATGTAAATGGAGGCTCGGTGTCAGGCTGCTATAGCAACAACTCATGTTATTTTAATGAAAATTACGGAGATGGAAGCTTTAGTATGGGCTACTTTGTGGAGGATGTTGTTCAATATGATCTAGTTTCTGGTGATCTCCAAACTAATTCAACAAATGGAACTGTAATTTTTGGGTAAGATGTATGTTGGATGTATTCTGAGAACTGAAAGTACTTCACTAGCTTGTTGATATCATATAATCCTCAGCTGAAACTTGATGTCTAGACACTTATCAGTTAAAGAAAGAGGGGGGGGTCCTACCGGAAGAAACATTGAGTAATCCTAGGAGTCCGTCTTATTCTGTTTTTAGTTTTACTTATTGATGCCCTTATTGTCTTCTATATTCTTGAATTGGTCATAATTTAATCTGGATTTGGCCTTATTTTCCTGCTCTTCAGAGCAGAAGTTAAATTAAGACTATACTTTTTCATCCTTTCAGTAATTTAGAGATATTTTGGTGGGGCAGGAAGCTCATGCTATGTGATTTGGGAAATAGTTAAAATCAGAATATCTGCATCTGCTTAAGCTATTTGGCAAATTTATCCCTGATTTACTCTGTTTTCAGTTCATGAGTCGCTGATTTATGAATTTATACGTACTTGAAGTTGTTGCCTGATGTTGTTCAGTTCATTTTCCATTTACAGCTGTTTTCAGAATAAACCTACTTAAATTGAACTCTTCAGCACAACATTGTTTGTTGCTGGCACAGTTTAATATCATTATTGTAAGAGACTAGGAGTCCACCGTAGTAATTTTGAGCATTGCACTTTTCGGCAGGAACATTTTCTATTGGAGTTAATATGTGCTATCTGCCAAATGATGTTGATGAAGGCACGTGAAACAAGTTGCACCCCCAAAACATGCATAAACAATTTCACCAGTCTACATCTAATAGCATTTTGTTGCCTGATAATTTAAGATGCTTTCATTGTTTCTGGAGATTTTTAATGTGCTTTTGAGTTGTAGTAGAAGTTGTTTCTTACTGAGGGGAAGAAGCTGAAAAGAGTAGCATCTCCTAACGAAAAAATTATATTTACCAAACTATTACAACAATACGAACAAAATCTAACCTCATACATTATCGACAACACATCTATGACCAAAGTCCTATAAACACGCTCCCTTACTCTATTTTGTGATTTTATTTTTTACATTTTCATTAAACAAAATTGGAGGACATAATTAAAGTCAATTCTTTATAATTATTTGAAACCATCTTTTTTATTAGTACTAATTGAAAACTGAATCTTTAGATGTCTTTTTCTTTTAATAATTTGACTCATAAACACTTTTGGAAAGATTGGCCAAATGCAAAGTGCTGTTATAATATTAAACAGAAGCACTTCTAAAGTACTTTTCCTGAAACTCCATTTGACAAAAGTACTTTTCAAACTAAGCAGATCTGAAGCTTGGTCGAACAACCTCTATGTTAGGTTGATATCTGGTGGCATATTATATTTATTTTTGTTCTTTTTCTCTTGTGTTTTGTTTAATGACATTCTTCCTCTTGTTTTGGGCAGGTGTGGGGGTACACAGTCTACAGATCTAAGGTCCTCAGATGACGCTCTTGATGGGGTTCTGGGATTTGGGAAATCGAATACATCCATGCTTTCCCAGCTGTCTTCATCTGGAAAAGTGAAGAAAATGTTTGCTCATTGCTTGGATGGCGAAAATGGTGGTGGTATATTTGCCATTGGGAATGTTGTCAAACCAAGAGTAACCATGACAGCATTAGTACCAAACCAGTATGTGAATTGTCCCGCTCTATTTTAGTTATTTTAATGCACTTCTTGTTGGCTTTTAATATTTCAATCAACACAAATGTTAAATGGACCAGTGTCTAGCAGTATTATATTACCAGGAGACCAATTGTTTTTAGGTTGTTAGTTTCAATTCTTCAGCTTAAATTTTGAAATTATGTCTCACTGATTCGCCTCATGTCAGACTGCATCTTTCTCCTTGGCCTTGATGAGACCCCTTATTTCTATTCATCCCAAAAAGAAAAAGGAAAACATAAGAAAAGGAGGATCCTTTACTCTACTATATTTTGCATTGTAGTTTCTCTTCAAAGATTTCAAGTAGAGGGTGTTTGGATTGGCTTATTTTTAAGCTCTTTTGGCTTTTAAGCATTTTTTTAGTTTTGGTGGTATTTGGGAAAGCTAAAAATTGCTTTTAACTTTAAGCACTCTCTTTTAGGCCAAGAAAGTGTGAAAATAAGCCAAAAGCCATAAGTTGGAAATTACCAACTTATGGCTTTTAGCTTTTAGCTTATAAGAAGCTACTTTTTAAAAGCCAATCCAAATACCCTTGTAATTTATTTTGACTTTGAGTAACATCTAGGGACCTTGTGAAAGTTTGTTTCCTAGAACTTGCTTATTTCCAGACTCTCTGCTACTGGAATATATAGTAGGCGTTTGGCCATGAGAGGTAGAGAGGCTGTTTTCAATGACTCATTTCTTAAAAAGATGAATTAAGATGGGGCAGTACTTTTATTCCAGGAAGTAGATTCATTTAGATCCTTTTTGCATAAGTAGAGAACTTTCACTAAATATAGCCATGGTGGAATGGTGAGGTAATATCCTCCATGCATCGTTACATATTCTTCTAATGGTGTGAACCGTGTTCGTATGATCCTTCTGAGGAACGTCCTCGTAACTTGAACTATTTCATGGATCTTTATATCTCCTATATGTGCAAATATCAATAAATGAGTTTACTTGATGCAGCTTAAATTGTTATTTTATTTTCTTTTTGTTTATCTCTCTGTATATCTATCAAAAACCTTTTCTATAAGAAGATCTCTAGTACAACTGGTCTTCCTAGTAGACGTTCTTCTCTTTCAGATATTTGTGAGTAATTCAGCATCACCTTATCTGCACTTTAGTTCGGCAAATCAAAATGATTTTAATGCTTCATACTGACATTATCATGATATAATTTAGGCAACACTACAATGTCAATATGACGGCTGTTGAAGTTGGTTATCAACTTCTAAACCTTTCCTCTGAAGTATTTACAAATGGAGTGAACAAGGGAGTTATTATTGACAGTGGAACAACCTTGGCTTATCTTCCTGAGGTGATTTATGGGCCACTAGTGCAAAAGGTAGTGAGCTATCCGCCCTTAATCCTTTTGGAGGTCACTCTGTTACTAAAATGAATCATAAATGTTTAAATTTGAATTATGAATGTTGTTTCTAACATTTTGGCATTTATATATTTTAAATTATTGTTAGATACTCTCGTGGCAACCTGATCTGAGATTGCGTACAGTTCATGATGAGTATACATGCTTCGAATACTCTGAAAGGTATGGTGCATACTGAGTGGATTTAGTTCGTTTGCTGTGTCTGCAGATGATCTGTTTAATTTGTTCAACATGTAGATACTTTATGCTTTACATTTGTTTATCCAGAAACAGTGGCATTTGGAAGTTACGTTATATTGTATTACTTGAGATAGGTCTTAATTGTTTAATCCGATTAGAAAAATATCGACTACCGATTCTATCTCAAGATAGTCAGTTGATATTTACATTAATGCCAAATTGATTATCTATCTAGTGGAAAGAAGATGAAAATGGAAGCATTGTTAATTCTACTTCTACCTGTCAGTCTCTCAACCTGGTCTACATGTAGTCCAATCATTAGCCTGAAATTTTTCTGCATTTCTGGGTACTAAAATAGCTATGGTTTTCCATATGTATATTATTTGTTGAACATGCACCAAATTGATATAAGTTGCCGCAGCATTTATTTACTTCCTCTTAATATTTCATTACTAATCAAGGAAAGAATAGGAATTAAAAAGAAAACGAAAAACATTCCGCTAATGTACAGGTTTCCCCCCTAAAGTCCATGCTAAGAGTGAACTATGTTAATGAACCAGATTCTTTATTTCTTTTTCTTCTTTTTATAGGTGACACTTCGTTCTTGCAGTTATGTGTGTGTACAGTTTCTTGAGTCCTTCAAATTCACTAACTTAATGCAACTTCCTCGTCCAACTTGCAGTGTTGATGATGGATTCCCTCAAGTCAATTTTCATTTTGAAAATTCTCTTTCTTTAAGAGTTCGTCCACATGAGTATCTATTCCCCTTTGTAAGTATTTTTTTCCTTTGCAAATCATCTATTTTCTCGTTAGAAGTTTGAAATTCTCTTTTTTTCTTGGTACATAGTAACATTGTGGCTTTTGGAGTCTTTATCTTTTTAGAATGGACTTTGCGAGTTATGATATTAATTGTTGGAAGTATAGACTGTCAATTGCTCTGGATTGCATAAAGCAATAGATGTATATTTGTTACTTAGCTGCAAAGGTGGCAACTTCTCTTTTGTCATCTGAACATATATCAGTTATATGATGTCTCAGCAATATAGGCAGATTCCATGATTCAATCTGTTTTCCTATGTACACGCCCCAGTCCATTCTGTTTTCATATCTAATAGCTGTAAATGAAAGCAAACAATTCCTCTGAAGCATAGGTTCATATCAACTTGTCTAAGCATAGCCATCTGCTGACATACGACAACTACAACAGCCACTAAACCTCAAGTGCAAGCTAGTTGGTGTCAGCAAGCCATCTGTTTTGACATCTTCTAAGAAAATTCTCCATCTTCCAATCATCTTTGCTACAAGATCTTCACCCGTCAAGAAGGAAATTCAATTATCAACATCAAAGAGAGATGAGCAGATTATAGATATATGCTTGTCTCTTAACTAATCATTGATCCTGGTTCTGAGAAAAGTTTCATCTTATTGTTATCACTACTTTAAGAAATTAGCTATGGTAATGATATACAATATGCTGCGGTGTAGTGAAAATGAAATCCAAGCAGCTTATTTCCAACAAACAACTGGAGAATAGGCGAATTTCGAAACTCCGTAACGAAATTATATCCTCATCTTTCAGAGTTGAAGAGTATTGCATATTTTCCCATGCTTTCTGAGGTGTAGTCATGTATTCTCCTCTTTTTTGTGTTTAAGGACATATAATCTCCCCGTTCTTACACTTCATCTTCTTCAATTTGATCCATTGACACCATCTCGTTTCTGCAATTTCCACTTCAAAATTGGTAAAGTTCTATCCACGTGGGCTTCTTGTTACTTAGAGATGCTGCAAAGCCTTTGCAGTATTCCCAACTTTACCTTTCTCAAACAACAAAAAAAAGAAACCTTTGCAGTATTCCTTCTTTGGTGTCAGTTATTGAATTTTCAGCACTCCTAAGAATCTTTTTGGGATATCTGGTCTATTGCAATAATTAATAAAAAATGTTTTTTCTATGCTTATGATAGATTGTAAAACTTTGGAATTGAAGCATTACATGTTCCATATTGTTATGTTGGATAAACACCCACTTAGCAGGAGACGTTCATGTCTTCGATGAATTGGTTTAGTTTAGATAATGTGTTTCTAGTATTATGAGATGAGTAATTTTTGTATTGAATTGATTGCCGCCCAACTTTTCTTTAAATTTAGCATTTACAATTTAGAACTTTTCACTAGCCACATCATCTGAAAATGGAGGCTATCGCCTTCAGAGTCAAAGCTGATATTGCTGTTTCAGGGATTCTATATTTGCTGCTATCCCTTATATCCCCTTCAATAAAATTTTTGGGTGATGGAAGTGATAACAGAATCAAAGTGGATCATCCCTTTTTTCTATATAACCTCCCCTCTCCCCACTTTAAGCTTGAAAGCATGAAATTCAGTTGCTAGCTGGACTGATTGTCTTCTCTCCTGCCATTTCATTTTATTGTTGGTCACTACTTATATATTACTTTGATATATTGTGTTTAGACACAACATGAGACTTGATTCCTATTTGTTCTTTTTAGGAAGATTTATTTTGCATTGGATGGCAAAATAGTGGTAGTCTATCTCGTGACAAATGGAACCTCACGGTTTTTGGAGGTGTGTTTTACCTACTTATTTTCTTATTTCGTTTTGATTGCAAATTATCTGGCTGTCTTTGAACTGGAGGAAGTTTTGGTTTAATTTTCCATTCAGTTTGGCAGCAGAGTATAATAACTCAGTACTTCTACAATTATCCTTGCTGACCGTTAAATTAATTCTGTTGTCCTGTATTTATTGTCCATTTATGTATTTCTGTCATTCTCCTATTAGGTTTTACTGATGATAATTGTATGGTTAATGGCATACTTAGGCCATGTGTTATTTTCACCTAGTTGATGTTCTTTTTCAACTCAATGCATTCCAAATTTTTGGAGAATTGATACTTTTAACAGTCTTTGTTGCGTTGATATCCAATGAACCATCATTATCAGCATCATCAGTTTTGTTAGCGAATGAGATACTTAACATAACAATATCACTTGTTTGCTTCATGGTTTACCAAAAAGATTGGAGGGAATGCCAACAGATGAAGCCTAACTTGCTGTCTATTGTAAAATCTCTTTTGATATCTTAAACTACCTTCTATTTATTTTTCTTCCATCCTAATCTGTTTGGCGGTATTTAATTGGACACGGTATTCAATATAGAAGGAAAATCTACATAAGCTAAATGTGCATAAAAAAACTAAAATACCTTTAGTACCAAATCATTTCTGGGTGTCCAGTGGGGGCCTACAACAAGTCTTTTATAACAGGCAAAAAAAGAGTGTCAAGCAAATTGGAGGGAGGAGTAAGTATTTATTTTGACATGGTTGGTAGCAGTTCTTTCCATTCTAGTATAGTGTGTTTAGACTTCGGTTCTCTTCCAAGATATTTTTACAGTATTGTATTTTGTCAATTGCTATGATTATTAAGTTGCATGTGGCTTCTTTCAATCATGCTCTTAGGTGTCCTTGGATCTTTCTGAACTTAAAAGATGATAATTGTTGTTTGCAGTAAATGATGTCTTCTTTTCTTCTGAATCCTTAAGTAAACTGGTGTTTGCAGATTTGGTTCTCTCGAATAAGCTAGTCTTGTATGATCTTGAAAAGCAGGCTATTGGTTGGACCGAGTATAACTGTAAGTTGTACTACTTTTGACACCTAAACTATGTTATGATATATTGCAATTAGATGTTGTGCTTCTCTGTTGTGTTAATTTCTGCTAATTCTGAAGAATTTTTTTCCAACCAGGGTATTTTGTCCATTGAGTAATCTGCAGGTCAAAAGATTAACAAGTTTAGTCGTATTCTCAAAAAGAATGGATTAACAATTTGTCTTATGGCTTTTAGCTCATACTTTTTTTTGGGAAATTTTGCTACTCCAGTGTTCATTTTAAAACAAGTACCAGAAAAGAAAAAGATTCATGCCTTTTGAATTCTGACAATGGGATATTGGTAACAATATACTTCCCCCTCAGTTCTCTAGGTTGTCCCTGGTAAGTGTTGGGATTCTCATTACATTTTCATCCTTCCCGGTTCTGATATTGTAAATAAAATTTAAACGAAAACTGCTCTTGCAGTTGATCTAAATACAGATTACATCTCCAAGTCTGTTTCACAGTGACAAGTGCCTGTCACTACAGAGATCATCTCTAGTAATATCAGTAATTCCTTCACATATGACAAACTGAATGATGCTGCGTGTCTGCTTGAAAATTTGAATTTAAAGAGATCTATCATATTGTTGCGTCCAACATTCAGTCTCCGTACCAACTCATCAAAATCTAATTTGTGGTTTACTACAGGCTCATCGAGCATTGGATTGAAGGATGAAATTACTGGTTCAGTACATTTAGTAGGCGCTCACTCTCTGTCAGGTGCTTCCAGTTTGACTGCTCAAATGGCTCTAACCTTCTTGTTACTAGTAGCTCTGCTGCACTACTCTCTATTTAACGGGCAAAGCTGACATGAATATTAGCTCTCGGTACTTGAGACTCGAGTTAGGAAGCTTTTATACTGAAAGGGATTCTTGAAGTATTGACACACAGCAATTCACTGGATGTCAAGTAGGAGTGTGCATATTTTACATACAGGATTGACTGGTGATAGGAAAACTAAGATACTGAACTTGGGAAGGTGTCTTTTTGTTTGTTTTATAGAACAATTACTAGACCACTCCATTTTTGTATGAAGTTGGGTTGTAAAACGCATGATGTAAATAGATCTCTGTACATATATTTTGATTCTTATAAATGTTGCTCGGACTTTTCAAAAATATCAACAGTTGTGTGCCAAATCCTCTAAAAGCAATGCATTTTTGGAGGATTGCAGCTAGATAGCTGGCTTCTTGACAAGCTACACACTTTTGTTCTTGTGTTTGTCTTATAATATCTTTTTAGTGTTTTGAGTTGTTGTTTGAACATTCTTTTCTGGTGTAACTGCATTAATATAAGCTTGATGGACCCTATGTTTTGTTATTATTATTTTCCTGAAAGGACCCTAACAAAATGCCTTGACCATAAAATAAGTACATCAACAAATAATGAAAGTCTCTTCTCAGTTCTCACTGCGGTTCTTGAGAGTCATTTTGACTAATTTTGTAATAAACACGTGCATCGTTGAATAAAATATTTATTATTTAAAATTACGTGAATAACATGAACCATTGGAATTAGCCTTCTGCATAACATATAGGCTATAAGAAAGGGCAGCCAGTGCACTAACGCTCCAGCTATGCATGGAGTCTGAGGAAGGATTTATTGTATGCAACCTTACATTAAATTTCTGCAAAAGGTTGATATACTATTCTTATTTTCTTTTTCTTGATTGTGTGATATACTGATCTCGATTTCTAGATCAAATCATTATTAAGAGTGTCTAATACTTATATCCATACAATTATAAATCCTTCGTTCAAAGAACACAAGCAAAAGACCAAAATGAAAGTGACCTTTGTATGCAACATTTCAATAATTAGTAGAGGTGTGGCACTCAAATTAAGAATTAAACAAATTCTTGGAAAGTGATGGCTTAATAATCTATATCCATTATCTAGCAGTCTTAAATGTGGAGTCAATCATATCCTATCACACTTCACATTAAGCTGGCAAATGTGTATATATGTGGGGATAGAGAAATAGAGCAAAGACTAGTCATGTCTCATGATGAGTTAGAGCTTATCTAGACGACATTTTTGGTATGATTGATAAGTATGGTTCATAGCACCTAGCACCTACAATTGGTCTCTTAATTTTGAGCAATTTTAACTTAATCTTTTGATCTAATATTACTCAAGAAAAAAAAATCTTTCTATTTCAAGGATAACTTTAAAATATAATCAAAAGTTAAATGGTAAATTTTGACTTTTCTATTCGAAGAATCTGAACAATAGAATCCGTCTATTCACGTTGAAGCTTCATTAACGATTAGGACAAATACAATTTGCTAATAACAAGAATACAAATGGAGTACTAAAAAGGGCAGCTAATAGCAAAATTTTATCGTATTTACACTAAAAAAATTAGAGGTAATAGTCATGTTTTGTGTTTACTTACTCCTTAATTAGAAAAGGACCAAGTAAATTGTGGAAACGGCAATCAATTGGACAAAGTCGTCCAAAATTTCCCGTCTAATACTTACTGTCAAATAATAGCAAGAACTCCGTAATATCATCCAATAATATTAAACTAATTTGTATACGGCTTGACTAATTTATGAGATAAGGAATAAAAAAATCTAAATTGTCATCTACACATCTAAATCATATAAGAGGTGTTATTATCACGTGAAACTAATTTTTTTCATATATATTGTCTTTTTCTTTTTTAGATAATCGTAATGTCCAAATCAGCTTTCAGACACCTCAACTAAATCCACACAGAATACCTCCCACCTCCCACCAGCAATAAATATGAGACAACTCTATACACCAAGAACACTTCAAATTTTCAACCCACATCATGAATCACTAGGCCACACCTTAGGTGCATTATATTTTTATTTTTAGCTTTAACGTACCTCAACTAAATTCATAATATAAATGTCACCTCCGACCAAAGCAACAAATTTAACAACTCATGTTTTATTGACTGCTATGCTACACGTTGGCTGCGTTATACAGTCAGATCTCTCTATAACGTCACTTCGTTATAACAACATTTCACTATAGCGACCTGATTTTCTTCGAAATCGATTTTTCATGTTATATTTTACTTATCTATAACATCATTCTACCTATAACGACAATAACGTTGATTATAGCAGTACACTCTTTATAAAATTATCTCTCAATAACAATATACTCAAATATTATATAATAATATTTTATAAGAAATATATTATGTATAAAATAAAATATCAAAATATATATAATAATTATCATTAATGTCATGCACATAGTAAAATTTTAAATACGAATATATAATTTTTTAAAAATAATTATATTTAAACAATGTACTTCCATTATTTCATAAGTGCCTGAGAAAAAAACTATTAATGTTTATTTTTTTTATATTTATATTTTTTCTAATTTTATATACTTTTATTTATAACAGCTAAATAAAATGTGGATGTCAATGTCAGTATACATATACAATTTTTTTATTTTTCCAGCCATACATCGGACAAACGGGTTATCATGAGAAATAGTGGGGCGCGTGCATTTGTTTTCTTGATAACACTTCGCACAATTATAATACCCCAACTCCAAGAAATAGTTAGCATCATAGAGACAAATTAAGCATTCACATTGCACAACAAGAAGAAGAAGCTGAAAAATTCCATTTGGGTATTTTTGAACGACCTATTTTCATCCAGAAAAAGGATAAATTTCTGGTTAGTTCTCCTTCTTATGCACAGATTCCCAGAAATAAATTTATTATTTCTTTGTTTGTTGTGATTTTTTTGGTTGAGTTAATGGAGTTTTAGCAGTAATCTCAGCATTAAAGAGTTCAATTGTTGTGATTTGGTTGTGGGTAATTCTAAGAAAAGTTTTTTTCCTACTATTTCTTTGGTGGTTGTGATTCTTTTGTTGGATTTATGGAGTCTTTAGCAGTAATCTCAGCATTATAGTGTTCAATGGTTGTGGTTTGGTTCTGAGTAGTTCAAAGAAAAGACTTTTTTTTAGTACTATTTTTACTATGTATTTGTTTGTTGTGACTTTTTTGTTGGGATTATAGAGTTTTTAGCAGTAATTTCAGCATTATAGTGTTCAATGGTTGTAGTTTGGTTCTGGGTAGTTCAAAGAAAAGATTTTTTTCCTACTATTTCTTTGGTTGTTGTGATTATTTTGTTGGGTTTATGGAGTCTTTAGCAGTAATCTCAGCGTTATAGTGCTTAATGGTTGTGATTTGGTTCTGGGTAGTTCAAAGAAAAAGATTTTCTTGATAAAAGTGGTGTCTGGCCAGCTTTCGCGCACCTCGACTAAATCCATGATATACCGCCACCTCCCATTAGCAATAGATACCAAGTAACTCTCTCTGCCAAGGCTAGGACAAATGGGAAGAATCACGTAGTGTTTTCTTTTTTGTCTCAGCTGGGATTTGAACTTGAGACCTCATGTTATCGATGCACTTCATTGACCACTGGTCCACACCATTGGGTGCTCAAAGAAAGATTTTTTTCTACTATATTTACTATTTATTTGTTTGTTGTGATTCTTTTGTTGGGTTTATGGAGTCTTTAGCAGTAATCTCAGCATTATAGCGTTTAATGGTTGTGATTTGGTTCTGGGTAGTTCAAAGAAAAGAATTTTTTCCTACTCTTACTGTCCCAATTTATGTGGCTTAGTTCGGATTTCGAGAGTCAAATAGTTTAATTTTCCGTGAGTCCAGGCATGGAATCTTTATATTGGAAACTACGTAAACAGTACTATAAGTCGCAATGATTGACATTTAAAATATATAAAAAAAATTCAGTTAAAGATAGACTTGTTTGAATCTCTAAACCCGAGAGGTCCCACATTTGTTTGTTGTGATTTTTTTGTTGGGTTTTTGGAGTTTTTCATCAGTAACCTCAGCATTATAGCGTTTAATGGTTGTGATTTGGTTCTGGACAGTTCAAAGAAAGGATCTTTTTCTACTATTTTTACTATTTATTTGTTTGTTGTGATTTTTTTTGTTGGGTTTATGGAGTTATTCAGCAGTAATCTCAGCATTATAATTATGGTGGTTTCGTATTAGGAGTTGTTCTGGGTAATTCAAAGAAAGATTTTTTATTCCTTTAGCAGAATGGTTTAATGGGTTTGCTATGATAATGAAAAATATAAGTAATTGCTAGTAGAATTGAATATTTTTCTTGGGTTTATGGAGTTATTAGCAGTAATCTCAGCATTATAGCTTTAAATGGTGGTGTAGTATTAGGAGTTGTTCTTGGTAATTCAAAGAAAGATTTTTTACTTCTTTCGTCAAATGGTTTTATGGGTTTTGGCGTTTTGCTATGTATGGCAAAAGAATAGGTAGTAGAATCGATGACAGTCTCAGCATTATGCTCTTCAATGCTAGTTTACTTTTAGGAGTTTCTTGGTAGTTAAAATGAAGGTTCTTTTTTTTATTGGGAAACTTATTCTGATTAGCTCAGCATTAGATTTTTCCATTGCAGTTTAACTTTAGGAGTTTCCTGAGGTATTCTCCAATTAGAAGTTTATTTAGTTTTCTTCTCTTTTTGGGGGTTTCTTTGGGTTGGGGTAGGAGATGGTGGGAGGACTAATGGTATTTTGGCTTTTCTAGATTTTAAGATCAATTATGCAGGATGTTATACTATTTTCATTGATTTTCTTCCCTTCTTTTTTTTTTTTTTTTTTTTTTTTTGTGTGTGTGTGTGGGTGGGGTGGGGTGGGGTGGGGGGAATATTTTTGTGTGCATTTTCCAGTGAAGAATTTTGATATTCCCCATTTCTTCCTTTGCCTTTTGTTCTGTTTCTGGGACTGCTTTAATCTACAAGTTTCATTTGGGAACAGTTCGTAGAGTTCTATTTGACTTTCTTGTATGCAGGTTGAAAGGCGTGGGACGGCATGCCTCTTGAAAGGGTTGACCAATTGGATTACATGGCAGATGACCGGGAGGGGACTGATTCATCTGATGAATTTGAGGGGGAATTAGATAATGAAGAGACAAACTTTGTTGACGATGATATGGTTAGTAAAACGTAACTTGATTTACTTATCCCTTCCTTTAGCCTCTATTGAATGTTGCCTTGTTCTACATTAGTTCCTCATTGGTGGTTTATAGTTCATCTTTTTTTTGAACTTGGTAACTTTGGTGGTTTATAGTTCATCTTTTTTTTGAACTTGGTAACTTTGGTGGTTTATAGTTCATCTAATTATTGCTTTAGCATATTTTAGACTTGACTCTCTTGTTGATAGTTATGTTGGCCAACGGTCCATGCATTGTGAATAATCTTCTCTTTAAAACTAACATTCAAGGTAGGAAAACTACTGGACACCTAATCATGTTTTTTCCCATTTGTCCAATCTATTTGGTCAAGTCAAATTTATTTATATTTGGCGGATCACTTGTGTTTTGAGCAACCTGGAAGTATTGATATCATTTGGGATAAATGAGACAAGATACTTTAGTGTCGGTTTATTTATTCATTCTTTGTGATATTCTTTTAGCCAATAAAAGTGACTGATACATCAGCTGCACAAGCAAGAAAAGGGAAGGATATACAAGGTATCGCATGGGAGGGATTGAACGTAACTAGGCAAAGCTACAGATTGACAAGGCTCGAACAGTACAGAAATTATGAGAACATCCCTTTGTCAGGGGAAGCTGTGGATAAGGTCTCCGCACTGCAGTTTTTATAGTTTATTTAGTTAAAGGGCTTCCATTTGGGTAAGATTCTCATCGTTGCTGGTCATTTACCCATTTTCAGGAATGCAAACAAGTGGAAAAGGGTGGCAACTACTACGAATTCTTTTACAATGCAAGATCCGTGAAGCCTACAATACTCCATTTTCAGGTCTGCATTTATTCTGCAGATTATGCATGCCATATGATAACCCTGAGCTGCGGATTCTGTATACACTGTGTAACCCTGTTCTATTTAGCTTTTAAAAGTCAAGAAGATTCTTTAGTGGAAGTAATATCATTGTCATTTTGATACTTTGATTAAGTTAAAAAAACATGTTTACTTGTGGCACTTCCTGTCAGCCATCTCTAAGATTAACGATGATTTGGTTTTTCTATCCTTTAGAATTTGAAAAGATTTGTGTTTTACTCACCTACTTAAAGATGACCTGCCAAATGTCTAAAATGCTGGATTCCTAATGCTACAACAGAGACTTATTTTGGACTTCTTCGATGGGAATCGGCATGAAGAAGAAAAGAGTTAAAGAGAAGAAGATCATGTTCTTACAAATTTTCCTGTTCTATGCCTGACACAGTTTCTTTTGTTTTTTTTTTCTTTTCCCTTTCATATTCAAATAAAAAACAAGAATATGAAACAAGAATATTTTTTCTCCAGTGATGGACAAAAATATTGGGCTTCCAAATGAATTATATCTTTATTTTGCTTTTCATGTCATTGTTTATCTTCTAAGTGGTTGGATACCATGTGCGATGCTTTCGGTCAATTTGCTATGTGGAGATCTTTCAGTGACTTTGTGCCTCTTGTTTGCAGCTAAGGAACTTGGTGTGGGCAACTTCGAAACATGACGTGTATTTGATTTCAAACGATTCACTTATGCATTGGTCATCAATTTCCCGCAACCTCTCAGAAGTTCTCAACTTCTCTGGACGTATCGTACCTACGGAGGTAACTGAAAAGTATTTAGTGATGGTCCCCTACTTTATTTTTGCTATGCTCTTAATTCTTTTTCCCTCGTCTTATGCTTGATACACAACAACAACATACCCAGTGTATTCCCACCAGGTGGGGACCTCTTATGCTTGATACAGCATGGAAAAAATTCTCTTGCGTGTGTATGCCTTTTCAGTACTCTGATTTATTGGCTTTGTTGTGGGGGGTATGAGAGAAGTATTCTGCACTGATACCCGCCGCAACACAGGGGAAAAAAGAAGTTCCACCTGAATTTTTCCTTTTTAACAATTTTCTCTTTGCTTCATTAGGTGTATAACTATTTCTTCTATTTCTGTTTCGCTTTTTACCTATTCTTTCTGCTGTTTTGGTCCTCTAGAAATATGCAGGAAGTTTGTTAGAGGGTCTTACACTGACCCAAGTCAGCACGATGGCAATGAAGAACCGTTTTGTGGTTGCTGGGGGTTTCCAAGGAGAACTCATTTGTAAGGTCAGTTGGGGTATTTTCCTGTTTCTCTTAATGACTGCTAATATTTGAGACTAGCTGGGTCAGTGTAAAAGAGCTGTGTGTTGGTGGAAACCGATTCATAGTTAAATAAAAAAATAAAGTTCCTTTCAGCCAAATCAACATGATATGAGGATGATTGATTAAATATGAGTAGAAGTACTAGTGCTTGGAGCTTATGTAGTGGAAGTGAAAATCTCCTTTCCTCTCCCACCATTTTATTTTTAACTAAGGTGTCTATAACTTACTGGAAGATATTATGTCCCTACTAAATGGTTGGCTTACCATTATGCGCTATTAATATAATTTAGGCCTACTGATCTATATACATCCTTGCTTTCTTTGTGGTATTTTCTTAACTTTGCTTCAAATATTGCAGAATTTGGACAAGCCGGGGGTTAGCTTCTGTGCAAGGACCACTTATGAGGATAATGCTATCACAAATGCCGTTGAGATATATGAAAGCGTCAGGTAGTATGAATGTCATAATCAGTTGTTGAGCTAGCTTGAAACTTCAACTGATGAAAGTAAGTATAAACATTGTGCAGTTATGGGCCTCGTTTTATGGCAGCCAACAACGACTGTGGTGTGAGGGTGTACGACATGGAAAAATTTCAGCAGATGAACCACTTCCGCTTCCCTTGGCCAGTGAATGTCAGTTTTTAATGTGCTTTTACTGCAGCTTTTTGCTCTTCCCTTTTCTTTGCTTTTTTGATTTCCTATCATTAGTTACTGTTGTAGTTTTTGGTTGTCCGTGAAGTATAAATATATTTTCTTTTTCATACAAGTGAACTGGCAGGTTGTGGAAAAGTTCCAAACTGGTAATTGTGATTATCTTCAGCATCAGCATCAGCATCGTCATCTATTGGGTGTTAGTGGGATAGAGTAGTTTCATGAATCTCTAGTATGATCTTTTCTTAATCAAATGAAATTCTAGTACGAGGCTTTAGATGGACTACAACTTTCTGATTTAAATTGAGGCTGGAAGTGATTATTTTGTAGGTTCTTTCTTATAGGACCTTGTATTTTGATAGCCCGCCCAACAAGGGGTTTTTAGTATCTGAGTGATGATCAAAGGATTTTATACGTTCAGGTTGAGTTTGGTGGTAGATTTAGATGGGCTGGTTGGATGAAGGCCAAGCGGTTGAAGATAAATCCCATCATTCACATTCGTTTCATCTTATAGGACCAATTTATGGGGGGTGAATGTTTGAGATTTGTCAGTGCCATAGAGGTTTTCAATGAGTACAATCGCTGTGGCTGATGGTGCACCTTCTTATATAAGTAGATTGCCAACATGATCGCCTTTTGCTCTGACATCATGGAATATGTCTGAACCAAAAAGAATGTCACCTTTCTATAATTAGAAATAACTTAACTTTAAAATTTTCCTTTAACCCTTGATTTATAACCACAAAAATATCAAAAGTCTTCCTTTTTTTCTTAAACTTTGTGCCAAGTCAAACGGTGCAACATATTATGGGACGGAGGGAGTATTTTGACTTCTAAACTTGTTATTAGCTTGCAAATTTTAAATGGGTTATTGAAGTTTTCTCATTAGCTTGAAATCAGCTGTCATGGAAAAAGCATAACATATTTCACTTGTGGACCCAACGCACATAGTGAAGTGCGAGTGGCATTTTCTCTTTTTTTTATAGTATCTTCTATTCTTTTCTTTTGCTTACACTGATAGAAGGATATCACATCCTTAGATAGTAATACCCCTCCTAGAGGGATGAACTGGCATGTAGATAGCGGAAACACGTAAGCTGTTGTCCACTATCAAGAAGTTCCATCTAGCTTCCACTAGTTTCTTCAGATATAGTATGAGATTTTGCTATTAGTAAGCAGGGATGTTGTTCATTGGACTCAGTACCTTGTCCATCATCCAGTTTGAATTGCATTTCCTCGGAGATTATAAGATATATGTCCGAATAGATGTTTCACTTCTCTCCAATTTTAATCTGGATTAAGAATTATTTCTTCCTGTCTACATGCTTTATGTGCACAGATATTTCAATTCTGTACGAAGCTGCTTCCTTCATGAGCTCATGTATTTTTTATTCCACTGATAATTGATGCAGCACACCTCGATGAGCCCAGATTGCAAGCTTTTTACTGTTGTTGGGGATGATCTAGATGGTTTGCTTGTTGATTCCCGCAATGGAAAGGTATTATAAATTTTTAACCATTACCTTCTTTAGTCCGTTGTTTCAATCTGATGGTAGTATTGATTGTTCAATTCAGAGGAAATGAATACATACTGCTCACTTATACTAGATCTATAGACAAATCAGATGAGTGCAACTTTTTGATTATGTAAATACGTCATGTCCGTTTTTTTTCTTCTTAAAGTCAGAAGGGCAGGCTGAAGCATGTTAGGTCGATATAGTTACTGCACTTATGATGAGGTGATTGTTTGGAAAAATTATTCCCGAAAAATATTGCAAAGAGTCGCAATGTGTGTGTGTTTCTTGTATTTTCTCATATAGATCTTTCTTGTGGGAGCGAAATTTGTTTGAACTCACTCTTTAGTGATCCATGATGTTTGTCCATATTTCTTTTCGGCTTTCATATGAGTTCTCCATTTGCTGAACTTCCAAAGTCTGATCCAAGGGAGCTTGTTTACTGTAACAGACGGTGGCTTCCATCATTGGTCACTTAGACTACTCTTTTGCTTGTGCGTGGCATCCAGATGGCCGTACATTCGCCACTGGGAATCAAGATAAGACGTGCCGAATTTGGGACTTGAGAAACTTGTCCTCGTCTAGGGCCATTTTGAAGGGAAACATCGGTGCCGCTCGATCTATCCGTTTCTCATCGGATGGACGGTTCCTGGTAGTGGCTGAACCTGCAGATTTTGTCCACATTTACAGTACGGAGTCAGACTACAAGAAACGTCAGGAAATTGATCTTTTTGGTGAGATATCAGGGGTATCTCTGAGTCCAGACGACGAGTCTCTTTACATTGGAATCTGGGATCGAACGTATGGAAGCTTGCTAGAATACAACCGAAGGCGTACTTGTAGATATCTTGATTCGTTCGTGTAATTCTTCAACCCTTTAGGACAAAGGGTTCTGCAGTTTATTCACATTGAGCCCCAGGAGTAAGCTTGAGAGTATGCATACTATGTACAGTTACACCTTAAGAGTAAGCTTTGTTTCTGGTTATATACAGCCTAACTGATGTACCATTTTACTTCTCTTTTACGTTAAAATGTTTGTTACAATAGAAGAAAAAAAGAACAGCGTCTGTAACTGTCACAGGAATGCTAAAGTTGATGAGGAAAATGAAATCTTGAAAGATAGTGCAATGTTTTGTTTTCTGACTTGCATATAAAGGCCGGTCCTCAGGGCTCTGGTCTAGTGGTAAGAGAGCAACTTGTGATGTGTGGGCTAGGTAACATGTTTCTAACTTTGCCACGTACAAAAGCCTCGTATATATGAGTAAATAAGGTAGAGTGACGGGTTCATTATTCATCGAGTTTTGAATTGTGTGCCATTGATCCTAGTAGATAAGGGTAGATACTAGACTGTAGAGTGACGGGTTCATTAGATCTTACGGAATTTAATTTTCAGGATCAACCTTTTAATCTCGTTATCAAAAAATAGAAAAATGAAGAGACTCGCAATAAATTTTTCTAAAATCATCACACATTATTTTAATAAAAAAAATAAAACAACAAATCACACAAAATTAAGTTTGCCTTTTATTTCAAAAACAAAATAAAGGAGCCGGAATGATAAATCGGAATAACTACAAGGGCCTCCCAGGCCATTCCGAATTAAGCGAGTTCAAGTTGAAGAGATGGGTAATCACTAATCAGTATAACCCAATAAGAAAATACAGAAATTTTGGGTAAAACACTTTTTGCAGACTCTTAAAGGCCTGGTCTATCTAGTTTGGGTTAGGAGACATAGTTAATCTATTACGGGTCGCTTGGTGTGAGGGATTGGGAGAAATAATTTCGGTATAAAATGCAGGATTATTTTATCCCGTGTTTGGTTTAAGGAATTAGGTTGTCTTGGAATTATTTATCCCACCTTTTATGCCTTAATGATGGGGTAACTTATCCCGGGATAAGTTGTTCCCAACCAAACGACCCCTTAATTGAGTGATTGAACATCATAAAAAGATCGTTTTGTTAGTGGTTACACCCGAGACAGATCAAACAAAAAAAATACATCTACGTGGCAAGGGTGGCGTAAGGATAAGGCTAGTAAAACATTTGTTCTAGGCCCCCCAAATTTTAATAGTAAATTTTAGTCTAAAGAGAGGGGGGGAAAAAAAAGGAAAGAAAAAACTATCTAATTTTTACCAGAAATATTTTAGAACTTTGAATTAAACAACTTAAACTTTATATTAATAAATAAAGTTTTAAAAACAACATCTAAGTTAATATATTGCAAATAAATGTCTAACATCTTATTCACTACAATTAATCCTTACTTTTATTAATAATATGTGAAGTGAAAGGTTATGTGTTTTTTTAAAAAATATTACTCTCTCCGTCCAATTTTATGTGGCCTACTTTCCTTTTTGGTCCGTTAAAAAAAAAATTCACATTTTCTTATTTGGTAACTTTTTAAAGCATAATTATTTTTTTACCCTTATTGATACCACTCATAAGGTCCCACTTAATTAAAGATAGTAGTACATTTTTACTAAAGGGCAATTTGATAAACATCATCAAAGTCTTTTCTTATTTCTTAAACTCCGTATCCGATCAAAGTAGGCCACCTAAAATGAGACGGAGGGAGTATACCAAAAACAACTAATATGCAAAACAAAACAGACAACTTTTAATTATCACAGTATTTGACCATGATACTAAATGTCTGAAGGAAATGAAGGTGATGCTCGCCAAAGTCAAAAGTGGCAATGAGGTTATCTAGAAAAAGCTCGTTAATGTTGAGAACCAACTGATTGTTGTGAACAATCGACTTGAAGCTCTTAGGGAAATGATCCCTAAAAGATGCTATTTTTGCTGGGGTACTTGGAGTTTTTGGCCTAAGAGTGCTGCAGATGTGTCAAAAGAGGCAGAATTCAATGTGTCCAAAATGGTGGTGAAGCCAGACAAAGCTGATGCAGAATTTGAGGTGTAAAAAATGAATGCAAAAGAGGGTCTCAGGTGAGGTCTGAAGTAGGTTCTTCAGTGGGGTCTCAGGTGGGATCTTCGATAAGGTCTTAGGTACGGTTCCGCCGGTAAAAGAAGACGTATCGATAGAATTAAAACACAAAAATCAAAAACGAATGATCGGTGATTTGAGTTTGTAAAGACATGAATGGTTAAGTAGGGGATTTGATAGTGTTAGGAATAGACATGGCGGCGCGATACCGATGAAAACACGCGCGCCGCCACGTAAGTAGGACACCTTCTCAGTAAATAGCGAAGTGACATTTGCTTTAAAAAGATGTCTCAAAGATTGTCAACCGCTCATTTATATCTCAATTTTTTCTTTTTACCCCCACCCCAAACTAATGATAATTCTAGACTGCACCATTTTATAGTACAATATTGTTTGGGATGATAATGAGATTGAGAGTGGAGCATATTAGAGATGTCAAATTGGTAGACATGGTTGGATTTGAGCAGGTTAAAATGGACTAGATTAGTAAATGAATGGATCGTTGAACGATCAAAAGTTATTTGAATCGAAAAGAGTTTGGTTAAAATTTAAAACTGACTAAAAGGCAAAAGCAAGTCATAACCTAATCTGTTCAACTATTATTAAATTTTAATTTTTCTATTTTTTCTTTCGTAATATTTTAAGAACCTAATAAAACTATTATTATCTATAAATAACATATATAAAAGAATGCCTGTTTTGAAAATATTTTGACAAGATTTTTATGGATCAATATTAGTTACACATTAGCCTAATTTGAACTACATATGAACTCAATTTTCAAGGATTGAACTAAAATAAATTAAGTTAATAAATAAATGAATTATTATCCAATCATATTTTCATGAGCTAATTAACCATAAAGTTTTGCCCCAAAAAGGTTTATGTTCCTGCCCCATTTAAGATTCCACCCAATTACAATTTTCCCATCTTGTCATGCTTATTATTTTACGCCACTCAAGTACACCTAATTCAACTTTTTCATATGACAACCCCACCAAATTCAAACAATTCAAACACATGTCTATGAATCCTCATCTTCATGAATAGAGGCATAATTATAGCCTCTTTGGCCAACTTTGAGACATTACAAGTGCTTTACTTTATTTTTAGAAGTTAAAAGTGTCCAGCTAAAATTGTTAGACAAAAATAAATACTTTGAATAATAGCAGAAATTATTTTTCAAAAGTGAAAAAATATTTTTTTTTTCTCAAGAAGCACTTTTCAACCTTCACCAAAATACAAATCGTTGATTCAATATTGATAAAAGTATCTCACACGTATTGCTACTTTCCAAAAATACTTTTTCCGAGAACGAGAAGGCTTATGACAAAAAACACTTCTAAAAAGAGGAAATTATCTTGTATATACTTTTTAGATTGTTTATTATAAATTGTAGCAATACTTTTGTATAATTGCAAGTTGTAGCAGATTTTAAAAGATTTATTCAGTTTTCATTTTTTAAATTTATTTAGTACATATATATTAATTAAAATCCCTCCTAATCTTTTGTGTATATCTCTTTCTACTCTCCTCATTAACCATGTTATATTTATCCAATGCTTAAGTTTAGGAATTTACACTTATCATTACTTAAATATCCGTTTCTTACCTTTTGAGAAAAAAATACAATTATTTACTTCCTCAAGTAATATACATTTGTATTTGAATTTATTAAAAATATTTTTTTTATTTTTTATATGTATGAAACGAGTGTATATAAATAGTTTTACTTAAAAATTTTTTCTATATCAGTTTAAAAACAAACAAGATTAGTGTATTGATTGTGTATGAGATATGATATCTTCTAACTAGTTTGTTATGCTTTTATTTTTGGGGTCTGAAATTTATATAAAAACGGGCGTATTTCTTTATTTTTTTAATATAACGTGATACTTTGTATTTTGAGTTTCTTTTTATTATTTTCAATGATGATAAATATTTGTTAATTTATTGAACTTTTGTTACCTATAATGAAAAATTATTGTTGTATAAAATTTGTATGATTAATGTATGAATATTGTATGTGTAGTGAATGTTTGTAGATTAGTTCATCTTTTAAGAAGATTTATTAGATATTACTCACCTTAAACACACAAAAAGAAAGACATATCAAAAACGTAACCATACCAATTTATATACACAATTCATACATTTAAATCTCTTGACCAATCCATTAAACTTTGTATTTGAATCATACATAATCTCTTCAACATCAAAATCTTTAGGTCTTCCTGTTGAAATTATAAAGAATTATTGATTTACAATATTTCAGAATTAAGTAATTGAAAGAAATATGAAGTTATGAATTAAGTTATCTAAAAATTGAAAAATAAACACTAGTATAAACTTAAAAAAAAAATGATTCTGATTCATCATGTATAAAAATAATTTGTATTATGTTTTATTCTCCTAATTTAAGTATTTCAATTAATTGTATGTTTTTTTGTTTTATAACAAAAAACATGAAAGTATGTATTCATTGAAAATAAATAAAATACATGTTCATATTTTCACACAATTGAATTGTCGTTTTCAATTTTTTTCCTATGAATAACCACAAATTCAATTAAAATACAATAGTCGGTAGTTTAATCAAATTCTCTGTCTTAATCACCACTCTTAATTGAAAGATTTTGTGTTAAAATTAGTATATGTTGTTGATTTAAGAAGAAGAAGAAGACGCAACCTTCTGGTTGAAAAAGGAAAAACCCTTTTTTGAGAGAAGAAGATTGAAATAAGAAAAAAAATGTTTGAGAGATATTACGTGGAATTGGAATTCTTTAGTAACTGATATCTTTTTTAAAGGGTATATTTTTTTAACAAAAATAGAAAATTGTTTTTTTCTTTATTTTTCTGTTTTAAATTTGCTTTTAATTCATTTTTTTCTTTTTTGTTTTATTAAAAGTTGCTATTAGTTGCAATCTAAGAAGTATTGTTATGACTTGCAATATACTATCTAAAGATGTATATTTAGATTTTTTACCCAAACTTAAAATTAGGCAAACTTAGGCCCAATTTTGGGTAAAATTGGTATCCTATCCTAATTGAAGGTGGCCACAGATGATTAAACAAATTGAAAGAAAATTTGAATTGTTGACGCTATTTAATTAATAAAGATATTAAAAATCTAAAATATTTAAATGACATAAAACATTTGCTTGACTTTCAAAGTTTTATTTGCGTCGTATAAATTGGACAGAAGAAGTAACATATATTATTTGAAAATAACGTAAAAATTATGATAACTTACAATAATTAACAAATTAAAATATTTGAGCAAAATTTGGTGGGTGCATCTGTAACGACTGCGCATAACGTGTTTTACTCCATACGTGTCACGAAACATGAATTAAAAATTATTTTAATTTTTCATGTGTACTAGCACATTGATTTTTCGGATATGTGCGCTCGTTTATGTTTGAGCTAAAATTTTGTTGGTCTTTATGTGACAATCTATTGCATGATACACATTATTTTCAAAAGTCATACGTAGCATTTTTACTCCATAACTCTCACGAAACATGAATTAAGAATTATTTTGATTTTTCTTGTATATTAGCTCATGGATTTCCCAGAATATGTGTGACCTGCTCTATTTGAGCGACCTATTAAATGGTGCGCATTATTTTTGTAAGGCAGATGCATCTTATTTTATACCACATGTGTAAGGCAGATGTATCTTATTGATTTGAAGTAATGATAAATTTTATGTTGGTAAGAGTAATAGTTATATGAAATATAAATAGTTTAAGAGTAATAATATGAACTATAAAGTTTATTTACATATGAAAGAAATGGTTGTTAGATATAAATAGTGAGGTGATTTTTTTTTACAAAATATAAATTTATGGGTCAACTTTTATATTTAAAAAATCTCAAATCACACTTTTTGGAGAATTTGGAATGTCATATCATGAGATGAAATCACATGTCCAAACGCTGATTTTATCTCATGATTTCAAATTACACACTTCATATTGCATGTCCAAACGCCTACTAAGTATTGTAATGACATATTTAGTGTCATTTCACAAATGGAGTTTGAAGAGAGTGATGTGTATTCAATCGTATCCTAACTTGTGAAGGTGAAGAAGTTTCCGGTGGATTCTTGACTCAAGAAAAGCATGTCAAAAAATTAGTATGTAAAATAAATATAGTAGAAAAAAACGCTTTTATAAATGACTTTTGGCAAGTATTACATAATTATAAAAAAGTGTTTGACATCAAAGTTAGTACTAGTTTTTTTCAAAATGAAACTTCCATAAAATGAACTAATTTTTCTTTTTTGTGTGAGCTAGTGGAAGTACATTATTTCACTTCCATTTTTTTTTTTGGTAATTATCTATTATGTGTTACAGCATATTTTATTGCTAAAATCAGAAAATCATTAATATAACTTTCTTATTTGGCATTGTTGATGCTGATGGAACTTGTACTTATATTCTTGAGTCAATTTTTATCTTATGCTGGAAAAAGAACTTGTTATATTCAGTAGGTAAATTATACACTTAACTTGTTCACATTAGGAATCACATTTAATTAGTACCAAAATAAGAAACTTTGAAATTCAATATGTCAACTTATTATAGACATTTCATACATGAAACCATGTTTCATCAATGATTTACCAAAAAATTTTGGTTTAATTTTATGAGAAATGGTAGCAAATCTGATTTTCCAAATGAAAATTTTAATGAAATTAGTCTTTTTGTGACATATGAAACTTGAAAGTACAAATATATATATATATATATATATATATACACACACATAATTAAATCGAATATCCGAGTGAAGTTGTAACGAAAGAAGGGTGGTCAGTTAAACGCTCTCCCCATTTTGTAAGGAGTGAGGAGAGGAATTGGTGTGGAGTTTGCTGCCATCTCTAAATTCTCAAATTGGGGTTTTCTTCTCTTGTTTAATTTGCTTCATAAAAGTTGCAAGTATTCAAATTTATAGACTAGTTATGCCAATTTTTTAAAATATTGTATTCTATTTTCTAATTATGCCAACTTCAAGGGGCAAGTAACAAATACTAAATATTATCTAATTATATTTTAAATCAATTTTTGCGTCATTAGTTCTACAACTTGGAAAATAATAATTTCTATAAATGACATAATGACAAATTGTACGTAATTCATTTTTTAGGGGATCCCCTCCAGTAATTCTCCCTCCGGTTTTATCCATTACATCACTCGATTGTTGACACTTGGCAATTATTAAATCTACGAACCAGATTTATCCAAAACTTAAGCCTACGCAACTAACTTTGTGAACACCCTTTTCTCCTCTCTATCTGCACATCTCAATAATTAATGACCCGATATTTTGTGTTTAGAATATACCAGTGATATAAGACATAAGCTCCTAATTTAGACTATATGTTATTAAGTGTGTTTATTTACGTTAAAATTTAATCACTTTTTTTAGTTTGAACAGATTTTAATTATTAAGGTCTTGAACACAGTCTTAATATTATTAAGAGTTATTTTGTATGAATTTCACAATTACTCTATCCACAATCATCATTATCGTAGTCAACCACCAACCATCACTGCTATAAATCACTGCTGTCAATCGCTATCACACCTATCATCTACATTATTATAATTATATGCCACCGTCATCGTCGTTGTCATTACTATCATCCACTATCACCACTGTTGTCAATCCCTACTACAAACCACCTCCATCGTCACAACTAGCTAGCACCGCTACCAACTACTAGCAACATATCGTCAATCACCACACATTCTTCAGCCACCACTATCAAGACCACCAATTACTAACAACAAATAATTTTACTATCATGTCATTCACTACAACACCAATCTCCTCCATTATTACTAGTCACTAACATCAATCATTACCACTACCACCATTACAAACCATTTTCACTATCAAAAGAGAATATAAATATTTTATTTTTAATCAAATAATGATTTTACTTTATTAAATTCAAAATTTCAATATTTAATTAGTTATTTATTTAAATTACATATTGATTATGTGTATAAATAAATTAATTAATATAATGTCATTAATTATTTAACGTTTAGATAAAGAGGAGAAAGGATTGTTTCACAGAATAGTTGTGTGGACTTGAGTTTTGGATAATCTAGTTCATAGATTTAACAGTTGCCACATGTCAATAATCGGATGACGTAATGGACAGAACTGGAGGGAGAGGTACTGGAGGGGATCCTCTCCCCATACTTTGAATAGTAGTAAAAGAAAAGGCTTGAATTAAGGGTGTGTTTGGTATGAAGGAAAATATTTTCAAGTGAATAAATTAAATTTTATGTAGTTTTGATTTGATTTGAATTTATAATTTAGAAACCCAATAATATTTAGTTTTATTAAAAACAAATTGAAGAACTACTCGAACCAAATCGATATTTTTTTGCGGAATAGTTGACATGACACTTTGAATAGTAAAAAAAAAAAACTTAAGTTAATTTACCTGGTCATACGCTTATTTTTGGTGGTTTAACGAATTGTTAATAAGTTCCTTGCTTTAGTTACTAATACATATTAAATGATGACTTAACAGTCAAAATAAAAAAAATGGCAATTGGTTCTCTAAAGCACGTTACTGAAAGTCAAAGCTCCTCGAATGATCTTATTTTTTTATTTTTTTTTGGTATCTGGTATTGGTTGTTGAAGTTCGACTAAATTCACATTTGCATAGGAGAATCATACATGGCGAGTGTGGATGAGAGGGGGTGGGGAAACGCTCTCTAACAAACAATTTCATACCCCGAGCTCAAATCAAAGTTATGTAGCTAACGGTGAAGAAATATTAACCACTTCATTGCAATATTTTGTTCGTCCTAGAACAATTATGACATTGCAAATCTAGCTAGCTCCCGTGATACGTGGGGTCTTATTTATTTTGTATTCTTTCTATCATTTCCTTAGCGTTTTCTAGTGTCTTATGTTGACTTGACATAATAAAATCATGAGTATATTGTGTAAGAATGTGAACGAGTTGTCAAGTATTACATATACGCTTCGTTGAAGATTAAGAACGTGACAATTGTGAGTTGTGACTATAAAAGGTATGGAGCACTTGTGAGTTGCTAATCATAGAAAGTTGAAAATGATTGAAAATTGAGTGCAAAACAATACACACCATATGATATACTTCCAAAACATGGAAACGTCGTAGAAAGTTAATGGTGGGATAAGAAATGAAAGGAAGGAAAGCAATAATACTTTTTCCTAAATGGCTTACTCCATCGTGTTTTGCATGAATTCAATGTTTTTCTAGCTTTGCCGATGCACAAAGAAAATATTTTATTGTAAATGAACAAAATATTGAGAAATTACAATCCTATTATAGTGTAATACTCTTTAAGATGTCAATAAGATGAGAGTAGAACAGATTAGGGGTGTCAAATTGGTAGATAAGGTTGTATATGAACGGGTTAAAATAGACTAAATTAATAAATAGTTGGATCATTGATCAATTGAAAGTTATTTGAACCGGAAGGAGTTGGGTTGAAAGTTAAAAATGGATTAAAAGCAAGTCACAAGTCACAACCTAATCCGTTCAATTCTTACTAAATTAATTATGCTTATATATATAAGATATCACTTAAAAAGAATGTCTTTTTGAAAATATTTTGACAAAATTTTTATGGTAATCTCAGTTACATATTAGCCTAATTTGGACTCAATTTTCAAGGATTGGACTAAAGAAGCTGAATTGATAAATATACGAATTAGAATAGTCCGATCAAACGTGAAGAATTAAAAAAATCATATTTTCGTGAACTAATTAATAAAGAAAGCTTAGCCCCAAAAGGTTTTATGGTCCAGCCTCATTTAATATTTTTGACCCCAATTACAATTTTCCCATCTTGTCTTTGGTCATTTTACGCCACTCAAGTACACCTAATTCAACTTTTTATTACGACACCCCACCAAATATAAACACATACCAATAGTGGCACAATTATAGCCACTTTGGCCAACTTTGAGACATTAAAAGTGCTATTTTCTTTTATTAAAAAAAAAATTCTAAAAAAAGTTAATGTTAAAGCTAAATCTTTTAGAAAAAAAAAAAGTAGACATTTTTCAATAATAGCAAGAACTGTTTTATAAAAGCTCAAAAGAAAAATTATTTCTCCAAAAAGCACTTTTACGACCATGATCAAACACAAATTACCGATTCAATATTGATAAAAGTTTATATCACATGAATTACTACTTTCCAAAAATACTTTTTCGAAAAATGCTTATAACAGAAAACACATTCAAAATAAATGAGTTCAAAAAGCTTGGCCAAAAAAGCTATTAATATGATGAACCAATGGGTCTTGACCCAAAGGTAGTATTCGCCACGCATTAACTAGAAATCAACAGCATATAAAGCCCAAGAGCTTGGCTTATTGACACTTCTGAGTTGTGCATACTTGTTCGGTACGCAGGATAAGGTGGAATATTCGAGCTAAGTATGGTAATCCTGGGATGTGCCATCCAGCTTGTGATTATTTTATCCCATCTCTAAGGAGGGATAAATTAGTCCATGAATTATAATCCTAGGACTGTAATCACAAGATAGTTTAGCCCGCTTGCCAAACGACCCCTTCAAGCATTAAATTGTAAACCAAATCAAGGTGCATTAATTCACATATTGAGGTCCAAAACATATAAAAATAGAATGTCTCACATTGTACATATTGAATTCTTCACCACATCAAGATCAAATTATTTATCAAGGACAGGACAACAAGGACAAAACACAGAAAGGAAAAATCTAGTCTCTATGATAATGGGTTCAATCAACTTTTGTCACCAACACTTGCACAGATCATTTTTACAGCATCAAAAGCATGCATCCAACAGACAGCAACAGCACAGAGCAGCCAAACTGCAAAAAACATACAACCGATTATTAGTCCGAGTAGCAATTAGATATACAACAATTTCAAATACAATGAAGAGTTCTAAAAGAAAAAAGGGAACCACTCATTATGAATATGTTATGCAGCGATTTGAGCAGTGTATAGGCGCAAATTAAGGGCAAAGTTTTAATGACAAACATGCTATAGTGCAGCAAGTTGAAAATTGCATCAGTGAAGAGCATGATACTGGCAATGAATTAGTAAATACAATGAAAGCCAGGGATAAAATCAAGGGTGTGGATAACAGTAATGGCCAGGACTAGACTATGGTGGCACATAAAATATATTCAGGCATATTCGAATTAGCTCTCCTACTCGTGTTAATGTGCAGCAAGGAAGAGATATTTCATATGCTCGAGCTTCTGCCCAAAGGACGTTTCTTGTCAAAATTCTTGTAATTTTCTCTCGATTAGAACTACAACAACATACACAGTATAATCCCACAAAGTAGGTTCTGGAGAGGGGAGAGGATAGAGTGTACATAGACCTTTACGCAGACCTTACCCCTGCCTCAAGTAGAGAGGCTGTTTCCTATAGACTCTCAGCTAAAACTGGTTAAGTAATTAATCCAAATAGACCTACAATGTTTATATCGAATCCAGAGGTGGCTAAGGGATTAAAATGAAATCAACAAGGTGATTCAAGGAAGCAACAAACATGGTGAATCTATGCAACAATTAAGGTATAACTCCCCTTTTGAGGATTAATTTTTATTATGAAAAAAAAACAAACAGATCATCTTGAAATAAATACAATTGATCACAAAGTAAACATCAAACAGAGCAATAATAATTCAACAATTCAATGTTTTGACAGGACACACCAAATAAACAAGGAAAGAACACACACAAATGAAGAAGTGTATGGGCAACTTAGTCAACAAAAACCGAGATCATACAGATCTTGACCAAGCAAGTTGACAAAATCATATCAATTCACATCTTATCAAAAAAACTAAAATGGTCAACTCAATCCTAAAAATCTCAGATCATACATAACGCATCCATACAAGTCAATATACAAAATTGAGTCATAAGAGGCATACCATCCTTGCATTAATCCAGTGCTACTAGATGATTGTTGTTGTTGTTGAGGAGGTGGTGCACCATACTGAGGTGCATACTGTGGAGCGTACCCTTGTGGAGGATAACCTTGTTGAGGGTAACCTTGTTGTGGGTACCCTGCTGGTGGATAGGCATCCTTTGGGTAACCTTCTGGTGGATATCCTAATTACAACAAACATAAAAAAAAAAATACACAAAACTCCATCAGATCTAATCATCAAAACAACATAGATATCATCAAACAATTCAGATACAACAAATATTAAAGTAGTTTACCTTGTGGTGGAGGTACACCAACAGGAGGTTGTTGCTGATTGTAGTAACTCATAGTTGAATTGAATTCTATAGGAATTAGGTGGATCTAGTCTAGGGAGAGTTTTTTGTGTATTTGCTTAGACACAAAGAAAGATAATGGGGTACAGTGAAGAGGTGATATTTGGTGAGTTTTATAGAGCAAGTCAATGGGAAAGACAAACGAGGACTGCACATTCCAAGAAACTCTTATTTGTTTTGTTACGTAATCTTTTCCAATGCTGTTATAGGTACTTTAATACTTAGCCGCGTCCAATCCGCGGGGAAAAAAATTTACTCCATTTGTCTCGTTTTAGTGATTAAAAAATTACTCCATTTGTCTCGTTTTAGTGATTTAATTTATGAAATTAAGAGGATATTGTTATATTTTTTTATCTTTAATAATAATAATACTAGTCAAACTTATAATTGTTACTTTGATAAAATCTATCCTTAATTAAAATTCTTTAAAGATTGTATCAAGTCAATAATGATCAAATAAAATAAAACGGAAGAAGTATGTATTTTACTCAAAGTTTGAACAAATTAACCAGCTTCCTCAGTTTACTTTTTACTTTGCATACTAGAAAATAATTATTGACATTACTATTTTATCATATTATCCCTATTAATTAATATTCAGTATTATGTCTTGAAAATGTTGCTCCCTCCGTCTAACAATACTTGTCCACCATTGACTTGACACACATATTAAGAAATAATAAATAATAGAGATAATTTTACCATATCACCATTTGAATATAATTAATTTATTGCTTGAAAAATGTATTAGATAATGAATAACATTTAATACCAAGGATAAAATAGACAAAATTGGATAAATTATCCATTGGTTTTCCAAACTGAACAAATATTGTTGGACATCTATATTTTAGAATAGTGGACAAGTATTGTTAAACAGAGGGATTACTAGTTTGAAGAATAGACAATTAATGCTAAGGGTAAAACAATTTTTTTTTTGTCTTTTCTTGATACGTCAAAAATGACATGGAAAAAATAAAAGTTTATTTTTAAAAATAAGTGTCAAGTGAAAACGAACAAAGAGAGTATTACATAAATACAACAATGTGAACGATATCGAGGTTGAACAAATAACCCGATGATTGACGCGAAAGTCTTAGTATTCCCTCCGTTTCATTTTAGTTGACCCTCTTGCTAAAATTATTTGTTTCAATTTAGTTGTCTCATTTATAAAATCAAGAAAATTCTATTATGTTCTTGGAATACTACTCATATCATTAATGACTACATAAAGTGTATATACTCAAATTTATAGTTTTAAAAATTAATAAGACTAATTTGATAAAATAAGCTCCTAATAAATATTTTCTTAAGGGGGAGTGTCAAGTCAACAAGGGACAACTATTTTGAAACGGAGAGAGTATTATTGAGTTGAGACACATTTACAATCCAACTTTGAGTGAAATTATCATGGTTATCAAGAAATTATTTATTTATCTTTCCAATTGCAAGTTGGTCTTTTTATAATTTAATTGAATCGCTGTTATATTCTCTTATTAGTCATCTTAATCAAGCAGGGAATATATGCATTTTAAATTATCCATTGCGAAGTATCATTTGAAATTTAGCTTAGAAAAAGAAATAAGGAAACACCAAGAAAAAAAAACGTAAAAATAGAAAATGATGTGTTAAACTAGGATCGATTTGTGATGCACACATTCTTCTTTAAATTTAATGTTGAGCTTGAAAGATTGTACTAATTCCACTTCAATTGTATTGTTGATGCAGATTGCATTTGTAATTTATAATTACATACTTGAGTCAATTTTTATTTTATGTTGAAATATCAAGTACCATATATTCACATTGAAGAAAAAAAAAGTTGTTATACTTATACTTGGTAGGTACATTTAAACACTTACCTGTTAACATTTGGTAACACATTTAATTAGTACCAAAAATAAGAAAATTTAAAAGTCAATTGTCAACATATTAAAGACATCCCAGATATATTTTTTTTGGACACCATGTTTCATCAATAATTTACCTAAAAAAAATGGTATATTTTCATGAGAAATGATACCAAATCTGATTTTTCAAATGAAATATTCAATGAGATTAATCTTTTTGTGACATTTGATAGTATAAATAGGTCACCCATCTTCATTTTGTTAATCATAGATTTGTCGGCTAAAGCATATTTTCTAAAAGCCAAAAAGTTTATCATTGTCTTGTATAATTCAAAGTACATATTAATCGAGTTAATGAGTTCTGAATACAAAAGTTGTGTCTCGAGCATCTCCACTTTCTATCTTCTCCATTGAAATCTTTTCCATCTTCTTCCCATTTGGGAAGAGATTTCAACGGAGATGATGGAAGCGGAGATGATAGATATGTATTAATATTCGATCTTTGAAATTTGGTGCGTTTGTTTGAATTCGATTTTGATTTGATGTGATTTTTTCTATTATTTAGAAAACATAATTTCATTTATTTGAATTAGAAAATGGATGTAGATAATAAGAAAAGGTTTAAGAAAATAAAATTAAAAAAAAAGTATGGTTTCTTCTTGGTTGAACATCCATTTTATGTTCTTGGAAAAAACAAGGTATATTTCAGCCAAAAAAAAAAAAAAAAAAGGGGGGGGGGGGGATAGGGGTGTATGAAGCAAACATTACTTCAATATTTGTCTTACGAAAAATATCTTCGAGTCAATAGCAATAAGCCTTTGAAGAGGCTCATATACGGATGTGAATAGGTAAGAATGTAAGAATAGCACAAATTGCTCTTTAAATGGATTACTATTTAATTTTTTTGTCTTTAAATGAGCTGATCTTTAATTTTTATCTTTCAAATGGATTAGTTTTAACTTTTGCCCTTCAACAATTAAACTCATGTCTAGTGCGGCATAAGTTCTTTAAAGACGTATGTCATAACTTATAGGATATTATAACACAAAATATATATTTATGTTTCTCAAAAAAATTATTTATTATGAGAGACAAAAATTAAAGACCAACACAAAATAAAAGCATAAGCGCAAGTAACCCCAAATAATACCCAAAATAACAGATCCAATTAACAAATTTAGAAGCCCGAGAAAATTACATCTTACTCCACGTGCAAGAGGCTTGTAAAATCATGATCACTAATTTTACCAAAACAAATAGAAAACAAACAACAATAAATCACACAAAATAAGTTTGCCTTTTATTTAGAAAACAAAATAAAGAAGTTGATAAACCAGAACAAGTACAAGGGCCTTTCAAATCGTTATGCCTTTTGAAATTAAACTACTCCCTCGGTTTTAAAAAGAATGACCTATTTTTTTTTTAGTCAGTTTTAAAAAAAAAGTCTTCTTTCCTTTTTTGCAACACTTTAATTTCAACTTTCCACGTGACATATTTGAGACCACAAGATTAAAGGATATTTTAGTACATTTGACATAACTTTGATTTAAGACCACAAGATTTAAAAGTCTTTTTTATTTTTTTAAACTCCTTGCCAAGTTAAAATATGTCATTCTTTTTAAAACGAAGCGAGTAGTTCAAGATGAAGAGAAGGATAATCAGTGTAATCCACATTGGGTCCTTCTTGAAAAAAGTTAGTTGTTCAATGGCCCATTAAGCTCAAAACATTTGGGCAAATCAGGATTGGCCCAAAACATGATTTGCCCAAAACAAATGTCCAAATGAGGTGAAATCTATACAATTTTCAGAAATAGCCATATTTTCCTCATTTTTATTATAGCCAGCCGAAGCAGCAAGTGTCCCTTCAAATAACCTCCTTATAAATTGAAGGCAATTATTATGAAGTTTTCCTTGACTCGAACACATGAAGATATAAATCTCCAAACTTAATGAGTTGACTAGTCAGATAAGTTGTTAGAGCTTTTGGATTTGAATTTTTTCTCCTTGCACTTCTGATGTGACAGAGAGTTCTATTCAAACTTTATCTCCTCCAATTTCATTCACAATTGCTCCTATAACTTCAAGAGCAAATCTACAACAGTTCTCAATGCATTAAAATAAAATGAAACAAATTAGATGACATGCTCATTTTAAATGAATAACAACAGATGAATCAATAAATTTATCCATGATTGGGAGTATTGCCGTATGGCTAAAAATTCCCCTTCACGCTGTTTTTTGCTATATTTCTCTTTGGAATTAAAGTTTATCTTTGTGAAAGAACACATATGCCAGTATATTAATTATTATATAGTCTGTTTAATTTAAATCTGCCCACTCCCTACCAATTAAGTCCGCCAACACTATGAAAAATTATGCTAAGCTATACGGAAGATTGTTTGCTTTCATGAGCCTTTAGTGTCCATCATTTCAGATAGAGGTTTTTAGTTTACACCATATTTTTAGAAGTTATTTTAAAAAGAATTTAGACACACAACTGAACCTTAGCACCATATTTTATCCACAGGCATATGACCAAGACCAGCGCACCGTTAAGATGCTTGAGAACATGTATGCTAGACTTTAAAGACAACTGAGATGATCATTTGCCTCTAATGGAATTTGCTTAGAACAATAACTATCCCTCCAATATTAGCATGACTTAAAACTCTAAACAAGTGAGTATTCTTATAAAACAGTTGCAAATCAAATGATTTTACATTTGAGTTCTTTCCGTTTTGTCCTTCAAATAAATAATTATGAATATAATAATTGTTAAGAACAATAAATTTTTTAATTTGATCAAATAAATACTGGAGTAATTTTTTTCCTTTTTAATTCTAGCACTTTTCCGCGCATGGCACGCGGTTATTTCACTATTTTTCCTATAACAACATTGGAAAAGATTCCCTAATAAAATAAAATAAGGATTTCTTTGCTTACTCCTCGTTGTCTCCACTTTGACTCCCCCTCCCGTATATAACCTACAAAATATCCCAACAATTTCCACTGTACCCACTATTACTACCCTTTCTTTGTGCCTAAGTAAATACACAAAAAAACACTCTCTAGACTATACTAGATCCACCCAAGTTCCTCAACAATGAGTTACTACAATCAGCAGCAACCCCCTGTTGGTGTACCTCCACCACAAGGTAAACAAACAACTTCAATTTTTTTTTTTTTTGTTCTGATTTGTTTGATGTATTTCTATGTTGTTTTAATTATTAGATCTGATGGAGTTTTGTATATTTTTGTATGTTTGTTGTAATTTAGGATATCCACCTGAAGGTTACCCAAAGGATGCATATCCACCACCAGGGTACCCACAGCAAGGTTACCCTCAACAAGGTTACCCTCCACAGTATGCACCTCAGTATGGTGCTCCACCGCCTCAACAACAATCTAGTAGCACTGGCTTCATGGAAGGATGGTATGATGTGATTTAACACGATTAATTAATTTTTTAGGACTAAGTTGACTATGATTAGTGGTGATGATGTGTGTTTATGTGATTTCGTCAATTTGTTTGGTTGAGATCTGTGTGAATTGGTAAATTTTTGCTATTTTGGTGCTTGAATAAATTGTAACACAAGTTACATTATTAGTTTTATATCCAAATATTGCAATGTTGTTTGGCACACAAGGGTGTGGCCTAGTGATTTCACGTTTAAATCCCTGCAGAGACAAAAAATACTAGGTGATTCTTCTCATATGTGGACAGAGTTACATGGTATCTGTTGCCGGTGGGAGATGGTAGGTATCCTTTGGATTTAGTCGAGTTGCGCGAAAGCTAGCCCGGGCACCAAGGCCATCAAAAAAATAAAATATTGTGACGTTATTTGCTTCGCAAGTTTTTCTAGTAGTTGAAGGATCAACTTAACACTGATAGTGCTCGGTCTAGACTTAACTTGTGTTGCTTGTAGACAATAATGACCTCTTAGCAAATAAATCAGGAGCTTAGTTTTTGCAAAAAAAATCCACACTTCTGCCTTAGTCGTTGCTTCCTTGTGTTTAGAACATGACCTTTGATGGGAAATTGTGGAGGGCGAGGATTCGTGTAGAAGGCTAGTAGTAGTTAGTTTTGTGTTTGGTTTCCCGGTGTGTAGTATTAGCATTATCTTTGGTATTTGTATTATTTTATTAGTTTACTGTTTCCTTAATTTTTCGTTATTTATCTACTACTTGTTGTCTTGTATGGCTGATGCCTCTACTTTCTTGCTATCCTGCTATTGCTTATGTCTTCTTAGATTTTGTGTTTTTGCTTTCTTTGAGCCTGAGGGTCTTTGGGAAACAGCTTCTCTATCTGACAAGGTAGAGGTAAGGTCTGTGTATACTCTATCCTCCCCAAACCCCACTTGTCGGACTATACTGAGAATGTTGTTGTTGTTTAAAACCAATAGACCATGGGAAAGTCCTATATTGATGCTCTGTTCCATTGTAAGAAATAATTCACTGATCTTGCAAAAGAAATCATGTAATCGTCATATTGATCAAACCTTAGCAAGAGTTGTCGCGGTGCCAGTGAACCAATTAGACAGTGACCCTTGATTCCAAGATGTTCCGGCAGCAACGTCCTTAAGTCCCTCAAATCTGGGGCACTTGACGAGAGTTTAATCACAATTGCTTGATGCAACCCTTCCTCGGTAGCAAACTCTTCTCTTTCCTTCACTGTAAACTTGAGTGTAGGTTCACCATGAGTATATTCGATTGGTTTTAGTTGAGTGTTTTTCATATTTCGGGTAGCTTTTTTCGGCTTTAGCAATGCAGAATATGGTGTTTGTGGATTTAGTGAACACCCATAGGCTGGGGATAGATGGACGCAGCCATGGCTGCCCTTAAGCTCCATTAGAATCGAGGAGAGAATAGAGAGCCCGTAGGTTTTTTTGTTTGATCTGTCCCTGGTCTAACCACTAGCAAGACAATCTGTTTAAGATGTTCAATCAGTCAATAAATCAACTATGTCTCTGTACCCAAACTAGATGGGGTTCCTTAGCATTTGTATCCATCCCACTATATTCAGATCCAAGGTCGTCACTTATAAATATTGTACAATATTGTACATTGATCTTATGATGTATCACAGCCCTCTTCCTTTGTTTGGACTTTTGAATGGCTATGTTTTGCACGTCTGTGGAGTTATATCGGTGTTTTGTGAAATTGGTGTATATATCTTTTTTAGGTGTAAGATTAGTAGTGGTCTTTCACTTTTCAACAGTTCTGTGATTTTCTTTTATAGTGGTTCCCTTTTTTAAAGCACTCTTCATTGTATTCGCACTTGCTGTATTTCTAATTGCCAACTAATAATCGATTCTATGTTTTTTGCAGTTTGGCTGCTCTGTGCTGTTGCTGTCTCTTGGATGCTTGCTTTTGATGCTGTAAATGACCCCTGTGCAAGTGTTGATGGCAATAGTTGATTCTTCCAATTATATCATAGTCTTAAGACTTTTTCTTTATGTGTGTTGTGACAATGCATCTTGATGTGGTGGAGAATTCAAGTGTCTATTTTTTTTTTTTTAATGTTTTGGACCTTATTATATGAATGCACCTTGATTTGATGCTTGGAGTGTCTATAAGCCAAGCTCTTGGGTTATATGCGCTTCTAATTTCTATTTAACCTGTGGTGAGTAGTACTATTTTGTGTTGAGCCCCGTTGGTTAATCATATTAATAGCTTGTTTGTCCGAAATTTCAAATTTTCGTTCATGTTGAAAGCGTTTTTTAATTATAAGTAGTGTTTTGTGTGCGAATTACTTCTATCGAAATATTAAACCAGTAATTACATCATTGTCAAGATGCTTTTAATATCTCGTCGGTTGGCGAAAAAGGCTATAATTATGCTATTATTGGTATGTGTTTGAATTTAGTGGGGGGTGTCGTAAGAAACTTATCAAAACTTTTTGACCAGTTTTATAGAAAGGGGTGAATTTGGTGGGGGTGTCGTTAGGAACTTATCAAACTTAATTGGCCAGTTTTAGAGTAGAAAGGAATAAATTTACTTTAAAACTAATGTATTGGTCGTCGGCATTCTAGATTTTGTCTCATAACTTTTTCTTTGCTTTGTTTTCCTTTTCCTATAGTTCTTTAATTGAATGTTAAATTTGTTAAATGTAGGAGTTTATCACATGAACATAGGAGTTTATCACAAACTCCCTCCTTCCCGTTCGAACTAATATGTATTCAGAGATAATGACTATTCAGTTAGCTGCTGAAATATGTGTGCATAAAGGCTTCACAAGTGTGGTGATTGATAATGGCTATTCAGTTAGTTGTGTGAAATTTGGGAAGTTCTCAGTTGGCTAAAGAGCAATTTTCCTAATAATTGTGTGGTAATCCAGACAGATAATCAAGTACTTAAAGGAAACATTTTAAATAATTTTTATTTTGTTTCTATTGTTTATGATTGTAAGACGTTAATGAAGGATTTTTAATTAGTGTCCGCTTTTATAATTAGAAAATCAACGAATCAAATTGATTAGATCTGCTATTTCTATGTCTTGTTAATGAGGGTCTACCCCATCATCTTTTTATTTTTGACGTACTCACTTTTGAGAGTTCCGAACCCAAATAGTAACTTTTTTCAAGCAAAAAAATCAAAAGGGCCAAAAACATATGGAGAATAACTAAAGGGACAAATTGTGCATCCGTCGACGACAAACCATTTTCATTAATGCCCCACAACAAACGGTTGTTTGGTCGGTAGCCCTGATTTTTTTTAAACATTTTAAAAATAATTTAAATCGTATATCCAACAACGACTTAGTTATTTTTTTATAATTTTTTTTAGATTAAAAGGGTCAATGAAATTTGTAAGTCATGCATAGTGAGATGACTTGCTAAAGATTTTTTTTGTTTAAAAAAAAAAGTCATCGTTGGAAATACGACTTACATTCTTTTAAAAATTTTTAAAAACTCTAGGTCCATTGACCAAACGATCATTTGTTGTAGACCGTTAACGAAATGATTTGTCGTCGAGGGATGCATGATTAGTCTCTTTTGGTATTCTCTAAATTTCGTTGGCCTTTTTTATTTTTTGGCTTGAAAAAGTGGAGGCTTTGAACTCTCGCTTTTGTTTTGAGTAATAATTGAAAATTCATTTTTTTTATAAAATAAATAAAATGTGAGCGTTACATTTATTATTAGTAGTGGTAAAATCAAAGGGCCAAGTTACTAGTAGTTTACTGATGCTGTTGTTAGGTAGAGGATAATTGCATTAATGTGGATATCCTTTATTTTACAAAAGAGATCCTCTTTGGATCATTTTGAATTTATTATTGGAACTCATAAATTAATCCACTAACTACAAGTCTTATACATATGATTTACATTTTGACGAGAAAGATATCTAGTTCATAATTGGGAAAATGTAATTAATGGAGGATTAGCTACACCATTAATTGAGACTGATTCAACCATTGCTAGACTGATTATGATGCAAGAGGTGTCTTTACTTGTCCATTATTGACTTGACACACTTCTTAAGAAACAATAAATAATAGGAGTAATTTTACTATTTCACCCTTTGACGATAATAAATTTATTACTTTGGACACAAATGGATAGATTATCCAATGGTTTTTAAGTATTATTGGACATCTATTTTTAGTAACATGGACAAGTAAATATGGACGGAGAGAATAATAATTTAAGTGCTCAATACCAAGGTCTCTTTTAATGTTGAAGAAGCTAGAGATTGTGAAGCCAGAGCATAACAAATTGAGTGGTGAAATGCCACAAGAACTTGGCAAGTTAGAAAATCTTGTGTCAAATTCGAGGGCAAAAGTTAAAGACCACTTCAAAATAGGGATATTTGTGCGAATGATCCTTATAGATTTTTTTTCAATAGAGGACTCATCATGGAAGTTGGAAGTTGGGTTGGGCCTTGCATTGGACTTGGCCATTAGAATCTACAAAAAGTGTTATCCCAATTTCTGAATTTTCTGAAAGTTTCAAGACACACAAGCATCCTTTGTTTATTAGCTTTGGCGCTTTTGCTCTTTGCTTCCGGCTCTTCAACTTAAACTGCATCAAAGCTCTCGTTCGAATTTCATATAAAATGATTGAATATTCTCCACAAAATCATGAAATAACATGTTATTTGAACGACTATTAATTTTATCTTGGTACATATTAAGAGAGAGAGAAAGACCGAGCTATTAGGCGCAACGAGCCAAATACATGTTGTTCTTTTGAGTAGGATGAATCGAGATCTTCAAAACTTCTAATAGCGATAAATATATGTTGTTTCTTGCACTCTTTTAAATTGTATATCCCTTTATATTCGGATATACATACCAGGAAAAAGTAACTTCTATGATAGTTATACGAATTTTACTGATACAGTAAACATTGAAAGTACGTAAAATATACATGAAAAACGGACATGCTAGGTCCTTTTGATTCCAAGAAAGCAACAAGTTTTGATAATCGATAAGAATTGCATTTGCCAATAGAGCTTCCTATTATCGCACACTAGAAGAGTGCAAAAATGGAAAATTGTATAGTTTGGTTCTACTTAATAGTCCAAATTTACAACCCCTTTAACACGCAAGTATGCTCAAAAGTTGCATCTCATAACTTAATTAGGTGCAATCTTGGATTATTATTAGACCTCTCTTTTCAATTAATGATGGTATATTAGAATTTTTTTTCACTCAAATTAAAGAAGAAAACAAAATAATTCAAGAAATTGAAAAAGTAGAATGTTTTTAGTGACCTCTTAATGTAATCTTGTCTTTGCCTTGGTGTCTATATGTATTTGAAGTAGCCTGATGATTTGTACAAGTGGAATCTTAAATCTAAAAGTTCTTTGTACTTTAATTTCTAATTCTTTACAAAACTTAACATTGCACTTTTTAGTTCTTCTCCACTTTTTTTTTTTGTCTTGTATCCTACTGAGAATTCTCTCTCTTAATTGAAATAAGTATTTGTATAATAATAAGAACAATATTCTTTGGGTTTGAAATGAAAATGGAAAGTATGATATCTTTTTTTTCTTTATATAACATATTAATCAAAGTTACCTCTCTATTTTGTTTGAAATTCTTTTAAGAAAGTTGCAGAATTTTACCCAACGGAGTTCATCATCTACTCCATATACATATAAAAAATTGATATATATATATATATTGTGGTTTACTAACAAAAGGGGTTTGGATGAACTTATTAATCCTCTTCTACCTGTCTAGCTCCGTCATCGACATCCTTCTTGTGTTAGCAAATCGTCTCAATTTACCCTTAATCTTAACGAATCTGCATCATATATAAATTGAGAGAACTTTGAACCCGATCAAATTCTCGATATACGATGAATTTCACGTATCAAAATACTTCTTAAGTGACTCAAAATTTACCCCTCTAATTTTTATTTTTAAAAAATACCCTTTGTTAGAGGGAAGGGGGCAAGTGGAACTAAAGAAAGAAACAAAAGACAATTGTCAGAAATAATTCATAGTTTCAAAACAAAAAGTTTCATTGATCAAAAAAGAATTAGCTAGCTAGGCCAAAATTGAGGGTGTCCACATACACCAAAGCCAAACACAATCATCCAAACAAGAGATCAATTAAGGCCAAAGCTAAAGTAGAGTGTTGGCAGAAAACATTATCAGAAAGTAGGGGTAAAGTTGGAAGCAAAAAATGATTTCTAATTTCATATATGTTTGAATAATTTTGAACAACAAACAACTATGTATAATGTTGGAGCTAACCATAATTAACTGACAAGATCTCTAGTGGCACTAATTGTTAGATTTCCTTTTAACAAAAAATTAGAATCGTTACAAAAGATTAGTTGTATGCCATGATTAATACTTTATCAATTTCAATCTAAGTGATATATAACTCGAATCAACGATAAAAAATTTAAATAATAATAATAATAAGAAAATAGTGTCACATGTATAAACTTGAACGAAGAAAATATGTAATAAATTTATATGTATTTTCTGCCAAACTCTATAACTACAATTGAAGATTCGTCCCTAATTAATTAGCAAACACTGCATATATGTTGTCTACAAATTCTAAGGTCCGTTACTGCTTTTTGGAGGCTAAGTTGCCCTTGAATATTCATTAAGAAGTTCGCATGCATCTCAAATTAAATATCCCATAAAATCTTGGGTATGCACAAAAAGATCAAGAAATCAAATATTGTCTTTCGTAAAGTAAAATGTCGCTAGACATTCTTGGTGATCAAATATATCACGTTTATATCATCCTACGTTCTTGAAATACGCTACTAACGACTTTCAATCAAGGAATATATACAGGCTTATACTCACAAATATTTATTTATAAGATCACTATTTCATCATATTTTATTTGTAATCGCAGTCAATTTCCACCGCTATAAAATTTGATATATACTAGCAATATAATGAGGCAAATGATGCATAGCTTTCATTGATGTTGTGGGATTATGTGGGCATATATGTTGAGGGTGCATGTGATGAGGTATTGTGTACATCGAAGGTGACAAAAACTCACAGATGGGAAATGAAAAGGAGTCACAAGATGCCCATTCTTCAATCTTCATCATCACCCTATATACAACAACCAGCCATACCTCTTAGATTCTACCTGTATAGCAGAAAGGAAACTAGGAATAATACATTCACCAAGTATAATAACCCCTGACATATATATGTCACACAATCAAAAAAAGTTGTTCGATACACTAAAGCTTCAGATATATGCGGAGTTTGGGGAATGATCAAACCACAAGAATTTATACAATCACTAAAACAAAATTTGGAATTAACTAGTATAAACTTTGTCATTAATTTGCTTGTAATTTCAGGATTTTGTGATAATTTGCTTGTAATTACAGGATTGGCAACGGACTTTATTGTTTTGTTACAAACACTTTGCTATTTAACTACGTAATTTGTCTTTCGCTAATTTTTATTTTTTTAATAGTGAATAATATAATTTTTCGGAGAAGAGAATTCAATGACATTCCTTTCGATATGTGGGATCCGCGACTGATTCGTCGGTCGCGATTGGAGGCGCCTCCATTGATGGTAAGTTTATACTAGAGTATTATATATGCGTTATCATGATAAGTTTGGTAAATTTGATAGTACGTTACATTTTCCGTCTCTTATTCTATGGTCTTTTTCATAATTTCATTTGAATCATGGCATGATGAGAAAATATAGTGATAGGGCCATAGGGGTACGTACGTAAAAGATTCACCTTTGCAAAGACCAACCCTCATGTAACATGATTTAATTTCTTGATTTCTAAAATGATCTTAAGTTGATAATTAATACTATAAAAATATAATTGGGTTTATGGTCCAAATTCAGGGGCTGAGCTAGCAAGGGCCATGAAAATTAAAATCCCTCGAGACGGAAAATTACACTATTTATGTATATATAATAAACGTTGAATTCCCTTTAACCTTTTTATGTGTTTGCTTTTTATATTTAAAATTCCTTATTAAAAATTCTAGTTCTAACACTTTCGATATTTATGTATATCGAGTTGACGTGAATCAGTACGTAACTAGACATACATCTAGATCCTCCCATGAGTTTGAGGTTTGAAATAATGAACACGTACGTGATTAGATGTGTCTCATCGACCAGTACTTTAAAATTTAAAAATGAAAATTAATTAAGATAAATCATCTCTGAACATGAAAGAAAAGAACAAGAAAATGTTACTTTAAAAAAGATAAAAACGATAATCAATTTTGATGGGATGTTTTCTCTTTCAAATGAACTTCTCAACTAAGTATTATTTTATAAAGTTTACTATTTCCCTTAATATTATACTAGTTAAACTAATGTGTTCACCTTTATAATACATACTTTATCAAATTTTTTCACATAAATGGGACAAAAAAGTATATTATAAAGCATAGAAGAAAGAGAGAAAGATATTTTTTGATACTTCAATCAATTCGCAATTTAGGGAGAAGGATTAATAACAACAATATATACTAATATACATAAATCAAATAGCTCAAAGTGCATATATGAGTCATTTGAGATCGATAAACAAGAATTATAGTGAAGTCGTAAGTACTCTTTCATTTTTATTGAGATCTGAGTTCAAGCCTCAAGTATATCTAAAGTCGTCCTTATTATGAAGTGCTCTACTTTACCCTCCTAACATAAAACGTCTCAACATAAATTTAAATTTAATCAAATTTCAGTACGAATATTGAACAATCTAAGTCTTTAGCTTCCTGATTAGAAACAAATTAAGTCAATAGTAATATTTTGAGGAATAAATTAAAATAATTTTGGGACAAGATGATAATGGCAAAAGAACAAAACATTGGACCCACCAACTTTCACAGTCAAAATTTCAAGTTGCACCCGTGACCCTCATTTGTTTCTTGTGATTATGTGAAACTATATTTTACAGTATTTTTCAATTATGTGAAATATTTTTAATAAAAAATAATAATGAGAAGTGTGTGTAAGGTAATTTCTTTATTTTCTGTTCTCACGCGAAACAAAGAGCATGTTTCACAAACCAAAAAATTCTCTTTATTTAAAAATATTTTTTAAAAGTAATTTAAAAAATTATAAATTTCCCAAATAGAAAGTTGTTAGTGTATATATAGTTAGGCATAATATATAAACAAACATTTAAATTTGGTTTCAGCTGACAAGTAAACACTTTGCAAATGCATATCTAGACACCTCAATTTGGTTTCAATTGACAACTGAACACTCCAACTTGTTCTAACTGTGACATACGATGTTGCCGTGACACAGAAATTTTGGAGGTGTCTAGATGATCATTTTATAGGTTTGAATGTTCAACTGATACAATAGAGATGAGTTGAGGTGTATAGATGTGAATACTCATAGTAATTGAGTGCTTACTTGTCAGCTGATGCAAATTTGAATGTCTATTTATGTATTACACCATATATTTATAATTTATATATATGTTATTTAATAAATTAGAAAAAAGGCATGTAAATCATTCATTTGTACACATTTTTATTTAGGAAATTACTGCTATATATTGAATAAAAAGCTAAAATGATGTATACATATTTAGTATATGACTTTGGACATTTATCCATAAAGTTATTTTCTGATTGAAACTAATAGATGTTCAAAAGGTTGATCAAGACAAATAACATGCTTTAGAAAGAGTAAAATTGTTTATTTCATCGAAATATACTCTAAAAAGTGCAAGTAAATTAAATAACATTCAAATGGAATATTCTTGGAAGTAAAACACAACAATGAAATGATTTTGGATTTTCCTTATTTTTGAAAATTATACACAGAGAAAATAAAATGACAAAGCAATAGATGGTGTGACAAAGGACACATGGTTGAGAAGCCCTAAAGAATAATCCAAAAATTTACAAAATACATAAAAAAAAAAAAAAAATTAAAAAAAAAGAAGTTTAATTTTCCAAAAAAAAAAAAAAAAAAAGGAGTGAAAATTACTAGACTTTGGGAATTGGTGGGGGAATGTGTCAGATGGAGTTATCTATTGGACCATTTTGTAGATTGTCTCATCATTTTTTTCACAGCTTGGTGTCTTTTTTTGTACAGACAACCACAACATTCTCCTTAGATTCCCATTTATCTTTCCTCTTTCATTTCAAATTTTACCTTCTAAAAAATATATTTGCAATTGTCACATTCTCTTATATTGTTGGTTTTCTATTCAGTGTCTGATATTTGTCATTTTGAAGTCCTAAATTTTTAATTAATTTAAATTTATATCGCATAAAATCTGTTATAGACAAAAATAAGTATATGCATTAATGTTTAGTTTAATTCAGATTTGCATCCCATAAGGCTCGTTATAGAGAGAAATCGGTACCGTTTTGGATGATTAATTTGAATTTGCGCCACGTAAGTCCCTCTATAGCGGAAACTGACAAATTTTCTTCCATGACTCATATCTAAAACCTTTGATTGAAGTTGGAAAATTTTTATCCATCTTACCGTAATTCGTGGTGGTCCAATTACATTCTTGTAGTGTCTTAAACTATCCACAATGCGATGAGTGTCTACATTTTCATTCTTCTCAAGTCATGTTTGAAGTTTAAATTTCAAACTTCAAGTGAAAATATGCAAAATTTTACTTCTTTGCAATATTTATGTGATATTTACAAGAAGTTACACCACTATTTAAAAAATATCTCTAGGCACAATACCTATATTAGTATATATTTATATTTGATCTTTATTTTTTTGGTAATGATGTTTGATCATTTAATCTTTCATTTCATATCCAAAGCTAGTAAAAACAAAACCTCTATTTGAGACAAAAAGAGGGAAATAAATTGTTTAAGTTATAATTTTGTCTGTTCCTGTTATTGTAATTTGAAACTTAGATACATGGTTTATGTAAATACATGGTTTATGTAATACATGTTAATGTTTGTTTTTTCTCTTGACTTGATATGTTTAACAATCTGAAGATACAGAAAAAAAGTAAATAAAATATTACTCCAATGTACATAGTACTATTGAGTTATACTAGAAGAATCAACTTAAACTAGGATTTAAAAACTTAATTACATATATATACAGATAGTGTATTAAATTTTTTTCATTATTAGAATATTGTAAATGGCTATGTAGAAGTTAAACTTCGTAAGCTAATAATGTCCAACTTGGAATAACTTAAATACATATATACTTACATTCTTATTTTATACGGTCAATAATAACATAACGCGGCCTTAACACTCTAAGATTAGATATAACTTACATTCTTATTTTATACAATCAATAACATATCCAGTGTAATCCCACAAGTAATGTTTGGAGAGCATGATGTGTACATGCGCGGCCTGAACACTCGAATATATAGTAGATATGGCTTACATTCTTATTTTATATGGTCAACAACAACATAACACGACCTTAACACTCTAATAGTAGATATAACTTACATTTTTATTTTATACGATCAATATCATATTCGGTGTAATCCCATAAATGGGATTTAAAGAGCATAGTGTGTACGCGGCCTTAACACTATAATAGAAGATATGACTTTCTTATTTTTTATACGGTCAACAACAACATAATGTGGTCTTAACAATCTAATTGTAGATATAACTTAGTTTATACGGTCAACAAAATATCCAGTGGGGTTTGAAGAGCGTAGTGTGTACGCGGCCTTAACACTCTAATAGTAGATATAACTTACTTTCTTAATTTATATGGTCAACAATAACTTAACCCGACTTTAACACTCTAATAATAGATATAACTTACATTCTTATTTTATACGGTCAACAAACATATCCAATGTAATCCCACAAATGGGTTTTGGAGAGCGTAGTGTGTATGCGGTCTTAACACTCTAATAGTAAAAATATAACTTACTTAAATATAACTTACTTTCTTATTTATACGTTCAAGAACATATCCAGCGTAATCCCACAAATGGATTCTAGAGAAAGTAATTTGTACGCGATCTTACCCCTACCTTGCGAAGTCAGAGAGAATAATCAAACCCTTACCTTACTCTCACTCCACTCCCTCTCTCTCTCCAAGAATCCAATTATAGGGGCGGGGGTGGGTGGGACTAGAAACCAAAAAAGGAAAGAGGAAAGATAACTTTTTTCATCACCCTTTAACTCATAAGGACCACCACAAAACTCACAAGCCCCACTAAACTACCAGTCTTAAGTCTTTATTTTCTCTATCTCTCTCTCTCTTGTGAATATAGTTACTTCATTTTCCTTTCCACCTTGTACACATGAATATCTAACAATAATCCCAAACTCAACATTCATCCAATGAAACTTGTACTCCACTACCTAAAATTCACACCCTTTCCCATTTTCCATTTCCATTCCCATTCCCTTGTCTAACTATCCTGAAAAAACATTTGTTTGCTTCTCTTGTTGTAGGAACTAAAAACACCATCATAAAAATGAGATCTTTAAGTCCTTTTTTAGTTCTTATACTTCATGTTGGCTTATTGTATGGATCTTTATTAGCTGATGATACTACTATGCAGCTTAATGATGATGTTTTAGGTCTCATTGTGTTCAAATCAGCTCTTCTTGATCCTCACTCAAAACTCTCATCATGGAATGAAGATGATAACTCTCCTTGTGCATGGGATTTCATCCAATGCAATCCAATGAATGGTAGAGTCACTGAACTCAACTTAAATGGCTTGAGTTTATCAGGAAAGATCGGTAGGGGACTCGAGAAGTTGCAGTCTTTAAAGGTACTATCTTTATCAAACAACAACTTTACTGGTGCAATTAGTCCTGAGTTAGCCTTGTTGACAAATCTTGAAAATCTCAACTTTAGTCATAATGGCTTATCAGGGAATATCCCTGGATCTTTTTCGAATATGACCGCTTTAGAGTTTCTTGATCTGTCTGAGAATTCGTTATCTGGACCTGTCTCAGATACCATGTTTGATAGCTGTGGTGATTCGCTACGTTATCTTTCTCTATCTGGGAACTTTCTTGAAGGTGCATTTCCTACAACAGTTTCCAAATGCACAAGTTTGAATCATCTTAACCTTTCAAGAAACCATTTTTCTGGTGACCCCGGATTTTCCGGGGGAATATGGGGATTGACAAGGCTTAGAACACTAGATCTTTCACATAATGAACTCTCAGGATTAGTACCAATTGGTGCTTCACTGCTACATCAGTTGAAAGAGTTTTTGTTACAAAGGAATCATTTCAGTGGAGATTTACCAGCTGATATTGGCTTTTGTCCTCATTTGAATACATTAGATTTGAGTAATAATCAATTCACTGGACAAATTCCTGTGTCACTTCAAAAGGTGAATGCTCTTTCTTTTCTCAGTTTATCAAACAATTTGATAAATGGAGATTTCCCTCAATGGTTAAGTAACATGAGCAGCTTGGAATACTTGGATTTTTCGGGCAATAATTTAGAAGGAACATTGCCTGATTCAATAGGGGATTTGAAAATGCTGAAGTACTTGAGTTTATCTGGTAACAAATTGAGTGGAAACATTCCAAAGTCCATGGTGTATTGTACTAGTTTATCGACTATTCGGATAAAAGAAAATGCATTGACTGGTAGCATTCCTGAAGGACTGTTTAGTCTAGGATTGGAAGAAGCAGATTTTTCAAGAAATGAGTTAACTGATTCAATCCCTCCTGGTTCAGGCAAATTCTTTGAATCACTTCAAGTTCTTGATCTATCAGGAAACAATCTTACTGGGAATATTCCAGCTGAAGTGGGACTTTTCTCCAAGTTGAGATATTTGAATCTTTCTTGGAACAATTTTCAATCAAGATTGCCTCCTGAAGTTGGATACTTTCAGAATCTAACAGTGTTGGATGTTCGACACAGTGCTTTAGTTGGATCTATTCCTGGTGATATCTGTGATTCTGGTAGCTTGGGAATTCTTCAACTTGATGGAAATTCATTCACTGGACCTATTCCTGATGAGATTGGAAATTGTTCATCCCTCTACTTATTGTAAGTATCTTTGTTCTGATTTATCTCATTATATAGTATAGTCAGACGTCTCTATAACAATCATGTTTTCTATGGAACCAATCTTTCATTTTATATTATAGTATATGTTCTCTATAACAACATTTCGCTATAGCAACCAAAAAAATATCGGGACAGACAACGTGTTATAGAGAGGTTTGACTGTATTATACTTTGTTTATCAAAACTTATTTGGCCAGTTTTATAGAAAGGGATATATACATCTTGAAAATGAGGTATTGAGAAACTGCAAACAAGAGTCTGTGTATCGCTTTTGCATTGCTTGTTTTCCTATAGTTCTTGAATTGAATGTCAAATTTGTTAAATGCAGGAGTTTGTCACATAATAATTTAAGTGGCTCAATACCAAGGTCCCTTTCAATGTTGAAGAAGCTAAAGATTTTGAAGCTAGAGCATAACCAATTGAGTGGTGAAATACCACAAGAACTTGGCAAGTTAGAAAATCTTCTGGCTGTTAATATATCCTACAATAGGCTTGTTGGACGTCTTCCATTGAGTAGTATTTTCCAGAATTTAGACCAGAGTTCATTGGAAGGGAATTTGGGAATTTGTTCACCCTTATTGAAAGGTCCTTGTAAGATGAATGTGCCAAAGCCTTTGGTTCTTGATCCTTATGCTTATGGAAACCAGATGGGAGGTCAAAACCGGGGCGATGGAACTTCAAGAAGCAATGACAAAAGTTTCAAGCACCATAGATTCCTCAGTGTTTCATCCATTGTTGCAATCTCTGCTGCAGCTGTGATCGCGGTTGGAGTACTGATAATAACCTTACTAAATGCTTCTGTTCGAAGGAGGATTACATTCGTTGAGAACGCCTTGGAAAGTATGTGTTCAAGTTCTTCTAAATCAGGGAGCCTAGCCACTGGAAAGCTTGTGTTATTGGACACCAAATCGTCCCCGGATTGGAATAATAGCAGTCTTGAATCAGTCCTAAACAAGGCATCTGAAATCGGTGAAGGTGCCTTCGGAACTGTTTACAAGGCTCCATTGGGAGGGGAAGGAAGAATAGTAGCAATAAAGAAGCTTGTGACATCAAAGATCCTCCAATTCCCTGAGGACTTTGATAGAGAAGTCAGAGTTTTAGCAAAAGCAAGGCATCCGAATCTAATATCCTTAAGAGGGTATTACTGGACTCCTCAACTGCAGCTTCTAGTATCAGAATATGCACCAGAAGGAAGTTTACAAGCCATACTACACGAAAGACCTTCGTATTCGTCTTTCCCTCCCGTGTCTTGGTCCACTAGATTCAAGATTGTGCTCGGAACAGCCAAGGGACTAGCACATTTGCACCACGCGTTTAGGCCAGCAATCATACACTACAACATAAAGCCTAGCAACATCCTCCTTGATGAAAACTTCAACCCGAAAATATCAGATTTCGGGCTGGCAAGGATCGTGACAAAGATGGATAAACACATGATAAGCAACAGGTTCCAGAGTGCACTAGGCTATGCAGCACCTGAATTGGCATGCCAGAGCTTAAGGGTGAATGAGAAGTGCGACGTTTATGGCTTTGGGATGTTGATTCTTGAAATTGTCACAGGGAGAAGGCCAGTTGAGTATGGAGAGGACAATGTGTTGATACTCAATGATCATGTGAGAGTTTTGCTAGAGCAAGGCAATGTGTTGGAATGTGTTGATCCAAGCATGGATACTTATCCTGAAGAGGAAGTTTTGCCTGTTTTGAAGTTGGCATTGGTGTGCACTTCTCAAATACCATCTAGTAGGCCTTCAATGGCTGAAGTTGTTCAAATCTTGCAGGTCATCAAAACACCTGTTCCTCAAAGAATGGAAGCATACTAAAACATGTCACAAACTTCATGAATTTCCCTTTTCTTTGACTTTCTATTATCATTTTGTTTCCTATAAATCCTATTGTTATTATGTTAAACCTCCTAATTTGATGTTTTTGGACTATATAGTGATAGAGTTTGGTACTTCTCCGTCGTTTGATGAAATATATGGGAGGTTGGTTCGATGACTTAAATCTTGTTTGTTGTTCTTCTATGGGTTCTCACTTCATTTTATTTTTTTGTAAGTATATTTAGCGGTATATACTTATGAAAATTGAGTGAAAATGCATACGGTTTGGTATCTATAATATATACATAAGGGATTCAAAATAAACATACTGAAGAAGATAAGGAGATTCAATATCTATAATATATATATAAAAATTAATTTTGACTTTTTCAGTGAAGGAATTTGAATGAACCCCTTGCGCTCTTAGCTCCACCCTTTGCTGTTTGTGCCTGAAGCATTGACAGAATCACTTTATATTATATATTTTTTGGCTGTTGGCAGTATAAAACATTGAGATTTGGGTGTCGTAATCATTCTTTGACATGTATAATATGTAAGTTAAGTGTCTTTTTCCATGTGATATATATTCAAGACATCACAATTTTGAATACTCTAATGTAGTCAATAGTATACACACAAACAAACAAATAGAATAAGCCTCTTTTTTCCTCAAAAATCAAGTATCACGAAATCAATTACCTTAATGTTTTGATAGACTAATATGAACATCTTTATGATTTGTTAATATCAAAATTTATTGGACTAACCATTCATCAGCTGACGATCCACCTACTTCTACTTTTGTGTAGGTTGCAAATGAAAGTATTAGTGATCAAAAGAACATATTAAAAAGGCAAACAAAATATTACTAGCCTGTTTGGTCAAATTTCTCGAAAGCTAAAAGTATTTATACTTTAAAAAAAAATGCTTATTGTTAGGGAGTTATTTGACCATGTGTAATTAGGTGTAATTGAAGAGGAGTAATTACACTCCCTAATTCTCAAGGGAGGATAAGGAATTGGGTGTAATTACTCCATGTAATTATATGAAACTTTTTAAAATTCTATCTTTTTACCCTTTTTAAATATATTTTTTTGTGGAATACCAAAAGGCATTCCTTTCATTTGTCTGAATGTTGTTTTCACTTCTACCTTCACCAACATACGAGTAACTTTACTTCTCCTTCCGAGTAAAATTTCTTTCTTGATTCTTTTTATTTCATTTTTTGATGTCTTGATAGATTATTTATGTATTTGATATTTGTATTTTCTCCTATTAGTTCTTGAAAATAAAATTGAATATGAGAATTAAAATTTTCTTTAATTCACAATAATAATAAAGTAAAAATACAGATTATTTTAAGTAGTAAGAAATATAGATTATTTCTTTAAAAAATGTCAAAGTCATAATTGAAATATTTATTAATAAATTTGAGTAGTAATATTATTTATTTGAAAGACTCGTACTATTTATTAAAATAGTTATTTAAATCTAATATTTTAAATTTAACTGTAAAATTTGATTTTTAAAATTTAACTGTGTATTACATTTGTCCAATCAAACAGGACAATAAGAATTACACTCTGACAAACAAACAAGTCTTTATAATTACTAGGTTGTGTAATTACACCAATTTCAATTACTAGGTGGCTTTCCAAACAGACCCTTAAACTTTTCTGATTTTTCTGTATTTATTAGTTAAATTGTTTAGGCAAGAAAATAAGTTTAGTTTATATTATTTGATGTGAAATCTAATTGATGCTCCATTGATTGTATCATTCTTCAAAAAGGTAGATCCAATTTATATCCTTCAAAAACTAGGATCTTCCTCCATGAGTTTTTTGTTGACTATGAATTTATGTATAGGTAAATAAGGCCATAAGAGTAATGAAGTTTAGATTGATCGCATTTTCTTCACATATGTATATCATTTAATTAAAAGATAAAATGCCTATTCGGTTCTATTTCTTATGAATGAATAAATAGCAATTGTGTATGAGTTGATGCTAATGCATACTTGAGTTTTATTGGTTCCTTAATCAGAAAAGGTAATTATTTTTACTTTTTGATCAATTACTAGGACGTCAACTTATTGTGAGTTTGATTTTTCAATTATATACCATTTGTTAGTGAAAAAAAAAATATCTCGGTACTAAGCAAAGGATAATTTCTTTCTATCTCCACTTAATTTATAAAACATCATTCTAAATTTATATTTATACCGCGCGTAGCACGGCCAAGTTTCCTAGATTAATAGAAAAAAAAAAGTGTAATATTGTACATGTATGGTGTTTATCTTATTACTGATGGTATCCATATATATAATATTGGTTTACTTATTAAGTAGTATGAGCCAAGGGTCTATCGGAAACAACCTCTTTGTCTTTCAATGTAGAAATAAAATTTACGTACACACTATTCTTTACATACCCCACTTATAGAATTACACTGAACACATATGCTATTGTTGTACTAAGTAGTACATTATTTGTGTAGCACCTGCAGATGTTGAGTGCATGGAACCAACTCTAAAGCAACTAAGTACTAATGACTTTAGCTGGCAAATCTATGATTAACAAAATGAAGACGGGTGGTCTTTTTATACTTTCATGTCACAAAAAGACTAATTTCATTAAAATTTTCATTTCGAAAATCAGATTTGCCATCATTTCTCATAAAGTTAAACCAATTTTTTTGGTAAATCATTGATTAAACATGGTTTCATATATGATATGTCTTTAATAAGTTGATATATTGAATTTGAAAGTTTCTTATTTTGGTACTAATTAAATGTGATTCCTAATGTGAACAAGTGTATAATTTACCTACTGAATATAACAAGTTCTTTTTCCAGCATAAGATAAAAATTGACTCAAGAATGTAATTACAAGTTCCATCAGCATCAACAATGCCAAATAAGAAAGTGATATTAATGATTTTCTGATTTTATCAATAAAATATGCTGTAACACATAATAGATAATTTACCAAAAAAAAAAAATGGAAGTGAAATAATGTACTTCGACTAGCTCACACAAAAAAGAAAAATTAGTTCATTTTAAGGACGTTTCATTTTGAAAAAAACTAGTACTAACTTTGATGTCAAACACTTTTTTATAATTACGTAATACTTGCCAAAAGTCATTTATAAAAGCGTTTTTTTCTACTATATTTATTTTACATACTAATTTTTTGAAATGCTTTTCTTGAGTCAAGAATCCACCGGAAACTTCTTCACCTTCACAAGTTAGGATACGGTTAAATACACATCACTATCTCCAAACTCCATTTGTGAAATTACACTAAATATGCCATTACAATACTTAGTAGGCGTTTGGACATACGATATGAAGTGTGTAATTTGAAATCATGAGATGAAATCAGCGTTTGAACATGTGATTTCATCTCATGATTTCATATCATGATATGAAATTCCAAATTCTCCAAAAAGTGTGATTTGAGATTTTTTAGATATAAAAGTTGACCCACAAGTTTATATTTTGTAAAAAAAAATACCTCACTATTTATATCTAACAACCATTTCTTTCATATGTAAATAAACTTTATAGTTCATATTATTACTCTTAAACTATTTATATTTGATATAACTATTACTCTCACCAACATAAAATTTATTATTACTTCAAATCAATAAGATGCATCTGCCTTACACATGTGGTATAAAATAAGATGCATCTGCCTTACAAAAATAATGCGCACCATTTAATAGGTCGCTCAAATAGAGCAGGTCACACATATTCTAAGAAATCCATGAGCTAATATACAAGAAAAATCAAAATAATTCTTAATTCATGTTTCGTGAGAGTTATGGAGTAAAAATGCTACGTATGACTTTTGAAAATAATGTGTATCATGCAATAGATTGTCACATAAAGACCAACAAAATTTTAGCTCAAACATAACCGATCGCACATATCCGAAAAACCAATGTGCTAGTACACATGAAAAATTTAAATAATTTTTAATTCATGTTTCGTGACACGTATGGAGTAAAACAAGTTATGCGCAGTCGTCATAGATGCACCCACCAAATTTTGCTCAAATATTTTAATTTGTTAATTATTGTAAGTTATCATAATTTTTACGTTATTTTCAAATAATATATGTTACTTCTTCTGTCCAATTTATACGAGGCTAATAAAACTTTGAAAGTCAAGCAAATGTCGCCATTCCAAAATTAGGTTATGTCGTTCCCATTTTCCGTCCTTTTCTCGTACCGGTGAAACCTCACTATGAAGCTCCCTTTTACTTATCTAAATAAGTTTGATAAGTTTATTAAGATAGGCAAAAGGGAGCTCCATAGCTCAGTTTCCAACGGCCGGTCTAAAACAAGGCAACGGAGAATGAGGAGTATTAGTTCTCTGCTCTCTAGAAGATGAGTAATCTGATTGAAAAATTGACTCTATTGTTTGAATTGCTTTTGTTTTGTTTTCCCTATTACTTTGTATGTCCTCTTTACTTCTGTACTTTTCTTTTGGCTGCGCTGATGTCGTTCCTCGAGCTGAGGGTTTCCGGAAATAGCCTCTCTACCTCCTCGAGGTAGGGGTAAGATCTGCATTCACTCTACCCTCCCAGACCCCCCGCTTATGGGACTACACTGAATTTGTTGATGTTGTATTAAAATTCCTGCGGCTATTACATGTACACTGATTCTGATCTAAATACTTGGTTGTTCTTATTTTCTTTACTTCTCTTGATAAGTTGTGAAGAGTAATTGACAGTAGCAGATTGCAGCAGCTGAGTTTTAGTACATGGCCACTGATTTATGTTTCAAACCTGTTCTTTCTTCCTTCCTTCCTAATTAAGTTGCAAGTTGATCCTTTTTTTTTTCTAATACTCGTTGTTTTGTGTTACAGTTTCTCTGTTGATGTATATAGGAATGTCATCTACTTGAACTTGTATTTTTCATGTACAGTCAGATTTTAACTACCCTCTAAAGCTGACTTTAAATGGAAGCAGTGATCCTGTTTTAGACTTCTAACACTTTCGGTCCTTCGTTTTAGAATTATCATGGATGAGACGAGTCATGTGGAAATATGCTCCACCCAAATTATGTGGGCCTCAAAACAATGGAAGCACTACTAGACAGGTGATTCAGTTTCGACGTTTTGAACTTCATATTGCTTTGAAGTTTAGTGTATGAGACTATAACACTTGGAGCATGTTTGGAAAGCCACAAGAGAATTGAGATTTGATGTAATTAATTGAGTGTAATTATACTCTTTGATATGTTTGGTTAACCAAGTAATTACTTGACAAGATAGTGAGGTAAAAAAAACTAAACATTTTTAGTAGCAGAAAATGTTTTCGAGAAGCGAAACAACAACAACATACCCAGTGTATTCCCACAATGTGGGATCTGGGGGGGTAAAGTGTACGCAGTCCATACCACTACCTCAGAAGAAGTAGCAAGGCTGTTTCCGTCAGACCTCCGGCTCAGAAAAGATGGCAGTATAACAAGCAGAAAACATTAAAAACAAACAACAACAGCGAGGCAACAGAAACAAAACACCCAAGAAATAATGCTAAGAACTCCTATTTCGAAATCGAGCACATCGCACAAAAACACCACAAACAAGAAACTACAAGGCATAGGCATAGCACTATGCCTGCAGGTACAATGACCAACAAGGCACTCCTCCCCACTAGTACGGACAAACTCCTGCCTACTAACCCTCTACCCTAATTCGCGTCCTCCATACCTTCCTATCAAGGGTCATGTCTTCTCTAAGCTGCAACTGCTCCATGTCATGCCTAATCACTTTCCTCCAGTATTTCTTCGGCCTACCTCTACCCCGTCTGAAACCATCCATAGCGAGCCTCTCACACCTCCGTACTGGAGCATCCGTGCCCCGTCGCATCACATGCCCAAACTATCTCAACCTCGCTTTCCGTAACTTATCTTCTACCGAAGCTACTCCCACCTTCTCTTGAATAGCATCATTTCTAACCCTATTCCTCCTAGTAAGTCCGCACATCCATCTCAACATTCTCATTTCCGCCACCTTCAACTTCTGTATGTGCGAGTTCTTAACTGGCCAACACTCAGCTCCATACAACATAGCCGATCGGACTACCACTCTGTAAAACTTACCTTTAAGCTTTGGAGGCATCTTCTTATCACATAAAACTCCCGACGCGAGCCTCCATTTCAACCACCCTGCACCAATACGGTGCAGGACGTCCTCGTCAATCTCCCCATTTCCCTGAATCATAGACCCGAGATACTTGAAGCTATCCCTCTTCCGAATGGCCTGAGATTCTAGCTCCACTACCACGTCAGCCTCCTGCGTCAAAGCACTGAACTTACACTCCAGGTACTCCGTCTTGGTCCTGCTCAGCCTAAACCCTTTAGACTCTAAGGTCTGTCTCCAAACCTCTAACTTATCATTAACTCCTCCCCGAGACTCGTCAATAGGCACTACATCATCCGCAAATAACATACACCAAGGTACCTCTCCTTGAATATGCTGTGTCAATACATCCATCACCAAGGCGAATAAAAACAGGCTAAGAGTCGATCCCTGGTGCAAACCAGTCACCACAGGAAAGTGCTCTGAATCTCCTCGTACCGTCCTCACACGAGTCTTTGCTCCGTCGTACATGTCCTGAATTGACCTAATGTACGCCACAGGCACACCTCTAACTTCCAGGCACCTCCACAAAACCTCTCTGGGGACTTTGTCGTACGCCTTCTCCAGATCGATGAACACCATATGCAAGTCCTTCTTTCTTTCCCTATACTGCTCCACTAATCTCCTCACAAGATGAATGACTTCGGTTTTCGAGCGACCTGGCATGAAACCGAACTGATTCTCAGAAATAGTCACGGTCCTCCTCAGTCTCAACTCTACCACCCTTTCCCACACCTTCATAGTATGACTCAACAGCTTGATACCCCTATAATTGTTACAACTCTGAATGTCCCCCTTGTTCTTATATAAAGGAATCATCGTGCTCCATCTCCAAGCTTCCGGCATCTTCGTCGTCCTAAAAATGATGTTAAATACCTTTGTCAGCCACTCCATACCTGCCCTGCCAGTGCTCTTCCAAAAATCTACCGGGATCTCGTCTGGCTCGGTCGCCCTACCCCTACGCATCCTCCGAATAGCCCCCTTGACCTCTTCAACCTTAATACGCCTACAATAGCCGTAATCGCGACACCTCTCTGAGTGTTCCAAGTCCCCCAACGTTAAAACTTCGACTTCCTCGTCATTCAAAAGTCTATGAAAATAAGACTGCCACCTCCTCCTAATGCTGGTGTCATCCATCAACACCCTGCCATCCTCACCCTTGATGCACTTCACCTGATCCATGTCACGGGCCCTACGCTCTCTAGCCTTGGCAAGCCTATACAACTTCTTCTCCCCACCTTTCTCCTCTAACGTCGCATACAGCTTCTCGAAAGCTGCTGTCTTAGCTGCTGTAACTGCCAACTTCGCCTCTTTCCTAGCTAACTTATACCCCTCCCTGTTCATCCGCTTCTCCTCCTCATCCTTGCTCTCCACCAACTTCGCATATGCCTTTTTCTTATTCTCCACCTTCTTTTTGACTTCTTCGTTCCACCACCAGTCCCCTCAGTGCTTGCCAGATCGGCCTCTCGAGACACCCAACACCTCCCTAGCTGTCTCCTTGATGCAACCAACAGTCGTCTCCCACATACTATCCATATCCCCTCTACTTTCCCAAGCCCCCATAGTCTTCAGCTTTTCCCCTATCTCCAAAGCATTGTCCAAAGTTAAGTTACCCCACTTAATCCTAGGTCGATCCTCCACAATCCTCTCCTTTCTGCCTTTCTTGATTGCCAAGTCCATAACCAAAAGTTTATGTTGGGTCGAGAGATTATCGCTAGGTATGACTTTACAATCTTTACATAGCACTCTGTCACCCTTCCTAAGGAGAAGAAAGTCTATCTGAGTCTTCGCCACCGAACTACGAAAGGTAATAAGGTGGTCATCTTTCTTTGGGAAGCTCGAATTCGCTACCACCAAACCAAAAGCTCTAGCAAACTCCAAAAGTGAGGCTCCTCCCTCGTTCCTCTCTCCGAAACCGAAACCTCCATGCACATCATCGTACCCTCTCGATAATGACCCTATATGCCCATTGAAATCACCTCCTATGAAAAGCTTCTCGGTGCATGGAACGCCTCCCACCACCTCATCCAGGATCTCCCAAAAACTCTTCTTCTCCTCCTCATCCAAGCCCACATGTGGGGCATAGGCACTAATAACGTTCCATGTGGACTCTCCAATGACTAACTTAATCAACATCAACCTATCGTTAATCCGCTTAACCTCCACCACCTGCCCCCTAAGCTCTTCGTCTACTAAGATACCTACCTCATTCCTAAGCTTCACGCTACCAGAGTACCACAACTTATACCCATCCACATCCTTCGCTTTAGACCCTACCCATTTGGTCTCTTGGACACAAGCTATACTAATCTTCCTTTTCCTAAGAACCTTAACAAGCTCTATAGACTTCCCTTGCAGAGTTCCTATGTTCCAAGACCCAACTCTCAACCTATAGGCTCCCTTATCCCGCTTAACCCTACTCCTCTTTGCCCCCAACCCCGAGCTCAACCCAGACCCAGACCCTGACCCAACCCCAGCTCTCCCCCAGGACCCCAACCCCGACCTATGACATGACCCTAGTCTACCATCGACCACCAAAGCCACTACTCAATATGAGGGGGAAATAAATAGGCACGTCGAATAGGTAGGGCTAAAAATAGATAGGCAAGGCTTAAGGCAGTAAAGAAGTGTGTAGTAACTACTAGGCACACAAAATAGGTAAGGCAAAGAACAGAGAGGCAAGTCTTAAATCAGTAGATGTAAGTACTATATGCTATAAGCTAGTGAAGGCAAGTAGGAAAGTACAGGACCGCAATCAAGAGTCACCAACAAACAAGAAACAAGAAACCCACAATCAAGCAACCTACAAGAGCTAAATGAGGGGAATGAGTGCACCTGTTATTCGGCAATCTGTTGCTGAAATTGTCGTCGGAATCTGTTGCCGGACTGCTGCACGTCGGTGTAGCTGTTGGCCGGGGCGTACACCAAATCTGTAAATGGCCTGTGAAAGAAAGAAAGCAAACAAAAGACAAAAATGCTCTCTCCGACGAGTTTTCCGGTAGACTTCGCCGGAAAAAGGGGTGGTCGACGACGGATATTTAGTTAGGGAGAGAAAGATGGTCGCCGGAAAAGCAAGATCCAAAAACGGAGAGCGGGTCGCCTGCCGGATTAGGATCGGAATAGATCTGGCCGCCAGAGATGAGATTACCACTGTCGCCGGAGACGATTTCGCCAGAGATGGAGGGTCGTGGCCGGCGTCCGATTGGTCGGTGTGCGGCGAACAATGGCGGCGGTCAGATGACGGTCTTCGGCGGTCCCTCCGGCGCACTGGTAGCTCCACCCCTGACCCTAATCTTGTAAGTTTTAAGCTTTTACCTTGGAAATCTATTTTTTTAATGGAGTAAGGTATTGATCACTCTCTCTCTCTCTACATATTTTTTCGAGAAGCGAAAAGAAGAAAAAAAATTCCCAAAAGTAGTTTTGAAATCTAGATCAAGCACGAACTGTTGCTCCAACATTAATGTAAGTATTTTTCAAATTGATTCCTCAAACGCAAATAACTAATCTCCGTAAATACTTTTGAGAAAAAACACTTTCTAAGAACCTTGGAGGTCACGGATTCAAACGGTTTGTAGAAATGCAAGACCCTTGTGGTCGGACCCTTCCCCAAACCCCGCATATAGCGACAGCTTTAGTTCACCGGGCGGCCCTTTTACTTTCCAAAATAAACAAATTTGAAGAACTTGCCCAAATAAGCTAATGTCTCAACGAACAGTTCTGGGTATGAAAATTTCTACAAGTCTGCACAAACAGTCAACTCATACAAAAAAATAATGAGGGTACTGAGAGATTTTCAATCTCCATTTCCAGACTGTAAAGGTCATCGATACAGATATATATATATTCCTTCTTTATAGACTAGATGTAAAAATTATCATATTTTATAAGTCTGACTAGAATCTGAAGAACGTCATAAGATAATCAGTATTCAATTTCATTTCCTCGGCTTGTAGGCTACACTTGATTTCCAATCACAGAAGAATATAAAAGCAAAAACTAAAGAAAGAACAAGAAGCCTACAGAGAAAAAGGTCATCTCTTTCCCCCTCAAATCAGTATGTGAAAATAACGGCACGAAATCTAAGGTACAGATTGCCCACTCAAAATTTGCTCAGTTCTCGTGCAGAGCCTTCATCAGATAAAGTCTACTGAAGCTTTGTCCCGCAACTCTGCAATCCACATACAAACAAGTTCATTTCAGAAGAAACGAAGAACACAAACAGATAACATGTGAACAACACCCACTTTTTTATCAAATCAACAATTGTTTTTTAACGGTATTTTGATCTAACCAGCAGCTTTTACCAAATGTCGCAGCTGCTAACCAGAACACCATATAATTGTTTGCAGAATCAACAAATCGGTCCAGTTCCTTAGAGAGCTCAATTGCATTGCACTTATAAGGACATCAACCATTTAAAAATATTTCAAGATGTTAAAACACACCCATCAGGTAAAGTTTCTGCTCCACATTCCTATGTTCCTGTATTCATGAACCATTAGAGGTTTTCTTTTACAAGGTAATTTTCATTGGAGCTCTTTCTAGGAGTGTTTCTTTATTTGTGTTCTTATTTTTATTTTTAATCTTTTTTGGCAGGAGTTGGTGGATACTGGAAGAAATTTATATGGATTCTTTATTTGCCTCGACATACCATGCAAAGTGTGTATGACATGGGCATCACCCCGCCATGCATCCTTCAAATTCACAAAACCTTTGCTATAAACTCAACATATCAATACACAAGACAGGTGGGCATCTTAGTCCAATCCTCAGTTGCCATGGATAATGTAACACTTAGCTCAGCGGCCAAGTGTAGTCCAAGCGACTAAAGGGGCGCGGTTTCGATCCCTACTTCTAATTTGTGTACATAATATCTACCTTATCAAAAAAATGGAACAAAAATCCTCATACCAATGCAATCATCTTGGTGATTCCATAACACGAGACAGGCTGCCTAAATCCACTAATACAATCTAGAGATCTATGTAAGAGATCTATGTAATGGCTGTGTGCGCAATATATATAAAGAAGGGCAAGCTTTTGAAAGCATGAAGATAACGTTCAGAAAAGAACGGTCAGCCCCTATGTGTCAAACTGAAAGATAACGACAAACATTAAGCAAACAAAACCATGACTTACCCATTAATCTGGTTGCAGTAATTTGCAATTTGATTAGTTATGAGAAAGCTATCCAACCGCGAGGGCTCTGGGAGTGGCTTAAAGATGGGATTAGAGGGATCCTCTTCCGGCAGTGGTTCCTCTCCAGCCGATTTACGTGTCATGTTGTCAGACCTGTAAAGAACGGAGGCCAGATTAAAGGGATATAAATTAGATATGAACAATGAAGGACCTCTAATTATACAAACTTCACTGGAGCATAGCTCAGAAAAAGATTCAAGCTTGACTACAAGGAAGACCAAAAGCATCTAAATAACAAATCCCAATATCAAATTTTATCAAATCTGTCTGCTAAAGTGAACCCATAATATTTGTTAAGTAACTAAATATTCCACCTCAAGAAGTGTCGAATCTTCTTAACCTTTGGCTGCATATGATACCAAAGTGGATGATTGACTCATTCCTAGGAGCTCTTTTGATGAGAGCCTAGATCATCCACACTGTCCACTAAACTTACCAAAATTGTTGTAACCCTTTCTTTCGTAACCCTTATAGCAAAAGGTCCTAGTAAAGTGACCAACTACTCACATATGCCAAAATAAAAAAGATACCTCCTCTTTTGAAGCCAAGCTTGCTGCTGAGCTTGTTGACGAGAAAGATTCCGGTAATAGAATTGGAACTGCAAATAAAGTGTCAACCTTACTAAACCATCATACACCTTTATGAACACAAGAAAAGGAAAGATTGACCAGGAAGAGGAAAGACAACCTTTTGCTGTTCCATGGACAAGTCATCCATGCATTCAATCAAAAATTCCACATTTCTTTCCAAATACGGATTGGTGGATAATTGTAGGCGTTCATAGTCACACTGACACAGGGAGGAGAGAAAAGATCTGGGTTACAATCTGGCAACATATATGGATATTCAGTATTCTACAAAACTTCAGTGACATTACCTGAGTTACGGGTGTATCGGGTTCCAGTTCAGTCATAAAGGCACTAATGAGCGCGGAATTTGAAACTTTTATCTGCCAAAAAATAGGAAATTAACTTCTGCAATAAAATTGAAGACTATTGCTCAATTCCTGACCTAGGAACTATGTACCTATACTAACGCCAGGCAGGGATTATCTTTACATGGTATTACACAAAACAATGCGCAATTTCAAGAATTAGCGTGGCGGCAATGCAAGTGTCAAATCTATCCTTAGCAGGAGGAAGAAATTTTTCGAAAATACAGAAAGGGAAAAAAATAGTTCCTTGGGGAAAAAGGCTAATAAATCAGAAATTCATTTCTATATCTCAAACAACTAATCTTCAAATCAATACGGCTGTATCTGAAATGCAAAACGATAACAGGTTATGAAGCATAAAACGTTGCTTGACGAAAAATCTAGCACATACGGTGACACAAGTGCCACAGAGTAAACAGGACAAGGAAGGTTAGAAGCATACTGGTATTTCTTCAAAGATGTCAACCCATGAAAGATTCTTTTCTCTCAGCCTATAACAAAAATCAAATATCAGCAATCAAAATGAGTTTACTATAATTTAAACTAGTACCATAACCACTATCTTGAGAGGGAAAGTAGAAAAGGAGCAACTCAAGAATAAACATACTTCTCTCCAGTAAAGTTGTTGCTCTTGTAGAGTTCCATGAAAGAGTCAGAAAGCTTCAAAGCTTTCAAAGCTAAGACACCTTGGTTGGATCTCGAAGGATCATAGATTATGCAGACACAGCGTTTGATATTCTCCTGTAATCACAAACGTCATAGAGTCTAAGTATAATGAATTGTTCACATCAATAGCAAATTAAGAAGAATATCAGCAAGGAAACTTATTTCTTTACAACACCAAGTGTTTCATATTTCAAATAATCAAGAAATGAGGAAGCCAAAAAGATAATACATAATTAAAGCAAGAACTAACAAGTAACAACTTGTGCCGTTTGACCCGAAAATCTTCTTCATGGATGTTCATAACTCAAGTAATTGATCAGGAGTTAACTTCGAGTATCATTTTGGTCTCCTAGACTTCCTAAATATGTCACATTTCTAATGTTTGCTTTAAATAAGGGACTCAGGAGGGTATAGTGTACGCAAACCTTACCCCTACCTTGGGAGGTCGAGAAGTTGTTTCCGATAGACCCTTAGCTCAAGAAAAAGTACTTCAAAGCAGTTTGAAAAAAAAGAGGAAATTCTGTGGGTACCCATACTCTAGTTATCAACAGAGAAAGAGAAGTGAAGCAAGAGTAACTTCACTGCTGAAACAAATAAGTTCAGAATCCAACAACGAGATGGAAAAGGATACCTGGTAATTCATGAAGGTTTCTATCAGTTCCACAGTCTGAAAAGAACCAAACAAAGTTGATTGATACCTGGAAAAAACCCACCAATGAGATTCCATATTAGGGACAAATTAGCAACGAAGTACAAGTTAAGAGGACAATAATGTAAAAGAGGGGACATAGAACAAGTTTTTCATGTCTTTTTTAATATTGTGTAACACGTAAGACAGTTTCTTTTATTGTTAACATGTGCCTCTTACTCCCTTCTTTGGTATTAACTTTCTCTTCACTCCCCTGGAACTGACAAACATTAAAAGACTGTAATTGAAACAGCAAAAATGCAACTAGACCATCGTATCTTGCACATTACCACTTCTCGATTCCAGGTTAAAGATATAAATATTCTAAGGATTTAAAAGGGATTTTTTTTAAAAAAAAAATTCAAATGTAAATAACACATTGGTGAAAAAAAAATGTAAATCACACAGTACCATCTTATGCTGCTTAGAGCAATAAAGTCTACTCTTTCCTTTTACGGATCGAAGGAAAAACAACCAAGGGAAAAAAAAGAAGAAGCAAGGGGGATGTGAGACTAAGCAGTTAATTTAATGGAGTAACTAAGACAAATACAATTATGGTGCCAACACAGCAATTTTTTGAAACCAGTCCAGAAAGATCGAGCAATCTGGTTTACTTACAGCCTGGGCATGGGAATCATTATGGCTGATAAATCCACCGTTCCCATTTCCCATATCTGTTACCATAGTCCTAACAATAAAACCAAAATCTTTGACCCTTACAGCTTTACCAGCAGCCTGGACACTTGAAATCTTATCTAGGAATAATTCTTTTAAGCAACAAAACCTAGTTAGATTAAGAGTGACACCCTTACATTATCATCCTTGCTTAAATTTATACACCAAAAACTTTAGAATCATAACAGTTAATCACATCACCATCATATCCTTGTAATCCCATATCAGAGGCATTTGAGCTCCTTGCATAACAGTCATCACCAGATAAAACTCAAGCAGGGAGGGGGACAGAAAAGGTGGGGTGTCTTAACAATTACAATTAAAAATCATGCACATTTTCATCATAGCAGGTGCAACATACACACAACATATTATAACAAAAAACAACCGGCCCAATGTAAGAATGTTTTCTTAAAAATGGACTGATTTTCATTGAGAACAAAGAGAAAGCAAAACTGGTCCTTGTTACTTCGTTAATTAAAGGTTAACAACGAAAGTATTAAGGATAACTAGCCCCAAAAAAACACATTTAGTTAATTAGAAATAAGGAACCTCATAGTTCTACCCATATTGAATAATGTCTTAATATTCAAAAAGCTCTCTTACCAACCAACGGTGTTGTTGTCAACATTAACCTCCCTCAGGCATCGCATCATTTCAAGCTGATAATTAGCTCCCTCAGCTTCAATCTCCTCATCTTCCTCACGAGCCTGAGAAAAATAGATGTGAAAAAAAAATTGTTAAAATAATTTCAAAAAACATTTTCCGTATAAATAAGAAGAAAGAAAGACCAGACTTCACATACCGGAAAGGGAAAACAGTTGGTGACTTCAAGAACGCTCCCAACATCCAACCCAAGGAGTTGCCCAGTGACCAAAGCCGGTGAAAACTCCTGGCAATGCTTTATTATTTTCAAAATAACCTGTAGCACAGAGTTCACTTCAGACAACTACACATGAAAAGGCAGACTATAGATGCAGATATACTACAAAAAAAAAAGACAGCAAATCACTTTTTCCCCACCCATCTTTCGCTGTGTACTTCACATCTCTTGGAACATTGTAATACAATATCAAGGGTATGCATAAAAAATATATACATATCAAGGAGGGTATACATAAATATTATGTTTATGAATCCTTTTTACACGTCCTACTATCCCCAAAACAGCGTCCACTTACATCAAACGGAAAAGATTTGATGCTCCACCTCTCTCAATTGAAGAAGATGCAAAAGCCTAACATCAGTAGAAGGGAGAATTTCTCATGCACGAGACTCTCCTGAAGTTCTACTAGGCTACAAACTTTCACAATGATGTTGTTAAAAACCATGGATATTAGACAAGTACGGTCTAGTAATTGCAGCAGAGTTAATCCCCAGGACCTTGCTCCTTACATGAATTGGCTTTTTAACCATGTTTTTGTTTGGTGAGCCTCTTGTACACCTCTAACTGAGTTTGGGATGACTACCATTCGACCAACTATGTGGGTGCAATGCATGCGTGCAAGATATAACTTGTTTGATGATACTTCCAAGGAAATTATCTACATTCTTTTCTCGGAGAACATCAAGGTTTAAGGTAAGGCAGTAATTGATATTGAGTATTAATTGCACAACTCACGTTGAGACGGAAACTATTCTTGACAAACGGCAACAATAAGGGAGGGTATTGATGCATACAAAACTAGCAAGAAGAATCTAAAGGATCTGGAGAAAAGAACAGGAGGAAGTTCAAGATAGAAAATTCAGAAGTTGGGGAAAACAAGAACCAATACGCAGTTATAGTTAGGCAATCAATGGGAAGTTATAGTACCTTGATTCAGTTATCATCAGTATAATTAGTAAGAGCAAACTAGCGCACAGGGTACATGTTACCTCCCACCGGGGAAGAATCAGTTCAATACCGCCCACCAAATTTTAGGCAGATGTAAACAATTCACCTAGTATTCTTTGTTCTGGGATTTGAAACTTGGTTCCCAAGGGGACTGCAAGCCACCCCCTACAGGGCAAGAGATCACTCAGTTCTTTTCCTTTTGTTTCTACTGTTGAGTTGGATTTCTCGGATTGTCACTGAACCCAACTAGGAAGCTCTTGAGCTTCAATTGAGCTCTCGAATTTTTTATCTACGATTTCACAGGCTAATTATACATAAACAGAAACAAATAAAAAGAGAGATAGTGCACTTACAGGTGAAACCTAGTGGTCAATAAAGCGGGTTGGGACTATCAAGTCTAAGGTTCAATTCTCAAAACAAAAACAGTAAGGTGTATAACGCATGCATTAATATATGAATAACACTAAGGTGTACAACACTAAGGAGTACACTTTCTCAACCTATGTATAATTAAGGTATTATGCTAATTGCTATGTATAACTAGCAATGCAAGGATTTTTAATATATGAATTAGCATTATAAAAGGCACAATTGCCTCTCAAAATCTTTTCCACATCATATCCATGGTATTTGTGGAGGGTATTTTTGAAAAAAAAAAAAAAAAACTTTTTAGAAATTATACAATGCATTTTATTTTTAATACATCAAACCAACCAGCGCATAAGTAATAATCTCATCATAACTAATACCAGCATTACCAATGTCAGCATTACTAATACATTACACCCTATTCAACATTATTCCCATACACCCTACCAAACGACCCCTTAAGTGATCCGTTCGATTTTGACCACATCGTATCCATGGTATTTGTAGAGGGTATTTTTTGTAAACAAATCATTTATTCAGAAATTATGCAATGCATTTTATTTTTAATACATCAAATCAAACAATGCATAAGAAACAATCTCATCATAACTAATACCAGCATTACCAATGTCAGCATTACTAATACACCCTATTCAGCACTATTCTTATACACACAACCCCTTAAGACGGGAGAGCCACACCTCAAATGCTAGCTATTAAGGCGGGAGAGCCCAAGGTTATATCAGCCCCACATCAGTTCCCCATATAACCGATCATAACATTGATAGACCGAGTTACCCGCGAGAGGTAGCACGTACCCCTCCAATAGAATCACATGTAAGCTGACCCGTACAGCACAAAATAAAATAAAATATATATATATATATAAAGAGATAGTAGTGCGTAGTACCAGTCCTTCAATCTGAACAACTCTGAGTGGCGGCGCAACAGCTTCCTCTGTAGCTGCCACTTGCAAAAACGACCTTCCTGTTGCTGCATCATTCAAATTGTTAGCTATTTATTGCTAACTACACAAAAAAAAAAAAAAAATAAAAAAAAAATTACTCGTAATGAATCGAAAGCAAAATTGTACATACGATTTGCCATGATGATGAGATAAATTGAGCTGAAAATTGACTGAATCCGAAGCTGCTTATCGGCTTCGGAGCAATGAGAGAGTATTTTGATAAACAAAACCCTAATTTGCTGGAGGAATTTGTTCTGATGAGTGAAGAGAGGTAATTATTGTTAATGGGCCGGCCCAGTTCTGGTTATACAAGGATTGATTGGGTAAAAGGTAGTATCATTTAATTTGTAGGATTTACTTTTTAAAAATTAGTATTTAATTTGTAGCTAGTTTGGCAAACCAAACAAATTACTCTCTCTCTCTACCTTTTTAGTTGTCGTGTTTCACTTTTCAAGAGTCAATTGGACTAACTTTTAAAACTAAATTAGATTAGATTAATTCGATATTTTAAAATTAAAATTTAGATATTCAAAACCATAAGAAAAGTATTGTAAATTGCAATTTTTCTCATATCAATATGATAAAAACTACATTTTAAATATTGGTCAAAGTTTATATCGACCAACTCTTAAAAAAGAAAATATGGCAACTAAAAAGGAACAGAGGGAGTACTATAAAATAACAGTCAACTCCTATCCCGAAGAAACATAGCGCCCGGTCCTCTTCTCTTATGTCGAAGTGTAGTGTAGTGTGGTTTGGAGAGCTAATGGAAAGAAATGTGTAAGAAATAACATATATATGACATAAGTTGAATACGAATATGTTATGAACCAATTCTCCCACATTGAACAAATAGAGAAATGCTAATGGGTTTATAAGCCAAATGGGTTCTCCCACCTATTGGACTAGTCTTTTGGGTTGGGCTCTCCCGTTTGGTTTATAACATTGGTGCTTTCATTGAGAGTCCCACGCGTGGGGCCGTGACTCGGAGTGGTGGCCTGTGCGCCAGAGTGGTGGCCTGGACCCAAGGAGGTGCCAGTCGTGACCAACTGGGCCCAGCCGTGACCAACGAGGATCGATCCACGCGTGGAGCCCCGACTCGGAGTGGTGGCCTGTGCGTCAGGAGTGGTAGCCTGGACCCAAGGGGGTGCCAGCCGTGACCAACTGGGCTCAGCCGTGACCAACGAGGTCGTTGGTTCTCAAGCGGAGGCGATTGTTATGAACCAATTCTCCCACATTGAACAAATAGAGAAATGCTAATGGGTTTATAAGCCAAATGGGTTCTCCCACCTATTAGACTAGTCTTTTGGGTTGGGCTCTCCCGTTTGGTTTATAACAGAATAAGTAACTAGGTGCAAGATACAGACTTTAGAGCGTCAAGTCAATTGATGGATAGCAGAGGGCCATTGATGGATCAAGAAAAGCTTTGCTAGCTATGGAAAAGTGTATGCTCCCAAGTCCCAACAACAAAATGTTGGCAGACTCAATGTGTTACAGCTACAAACATGGAATAGAGAAGTCATTTTTCAAGTTGCTATGACGTGTATGCAAAAAGAAGGACAACTTTGGGTTCATTGGATACATGACTATTATCGGAAGGCTATGCAACACTGGATAACCCCCTGCAACTCATGAGTGGTTCAGAAGATTGTAAAGGCAAAACTTGTTGGGTTATCGTGCAAAATGTGAATGGAAAATGGAGGGAAAAAGTGAATTGTGGTTTCACTTTAAAGAAGAGTGAAAAGAGCTTTCTTGTGCATATAATGAGATGCATTCCTTCATGTGGATAGTGAGGCAAGAACTAGACAAGTCTCGCGCCGTCATCGTCGTCGCTCGGCTTTGGAGATGGAGATGGAGAGACTATCTTTTTGGACAAAATTCATTTGAAACTTGAGAGTTAATGATCCAAAAATTCAATCTGAAATTTCTCCATTTGCGGACGTACATGACGAAGTGCGGACGCATGTCACAACGCACCTCGAAGGGACGTGACCCTTCGAGGTACTGTTTCAAAGACTGAACGTGACCTGCGCCCGCAGGTCAGCGGACGCAGATGACCCGGCGCAGGTCAAGCCAAACTCAAGTGGGACTTTCTGTTTTGTGCCGAAATGGCACCTGCAGGCGCAGGTGGTTCCGACGGTCTGAAACAGTGCGCTTTTCTGGAGCCATTGCTTCCTTTCTGAAGCACCACCTTTTGGCTATAAATACCTGAATTTTTCCTCAGGTATAGTGACGAAATTTTGATGTGAAAAACATCTTCTTCTTGAAAAACTCAAGTGTGATCATCAAATCGTTGAGTGAGTTCGTAGTTCGATAGAATTTGAGTTACCGCTATTCTACTGAAGTGAATCATTTTATCCTGGGAGGAAAGATTCCATAACCTCGGGTACTTGAGGAAAATAAATTCCTTAAGGACACACCTTGAATTCGGTGGACTTGATTCTCCATTTCTGTCTTCATCTTTTTCTTACGGTTTTGCTATTTTTCAGAAAATAGTAGAAACTTTATTTTGATAATTCATAGTTGTTGAACTTGTGTTTGAAGTTGTTGAACTTCTTTATTGTTCTTGAACTTAAAGTTGAAGTTCTTGTTGTTTAAATACAAAATTAAAATTTCATGTGATTGTTCTTAATTTATTTTGAACATGTGATTGAAGTTATTATTAGAAAATACAGTTTTTTTTTCCTAAACCCAGAAAACAACAAAACTTATGTTGTGGAAGATTGTGTTGATCTTGATGACATGATGGAGTGGATTTTATTTACTAATTGGGGACAACTTCCACAAAGTCCAATGGAAGAGGCTTGGCTTTCCTGCAATGATAGTGGTTCTCCTAAAATGGAGCTTTGGCCAAAAATAGATTGCTCAGGAGAGATAGGTTAGCTAGATAACTAGAAGATCTTGATTTCTACACAGAAAAATTACAAATAAACATAGAATGGCCAATTATACAACTTCCCAATCAATATACTTTAAATACAATACACAATTGCAATAAGGAGAGTATATTACATAAAAAAATTAGTTTCAAAGGCATCCTTAATCAAACAATATTTATCTAGCTTATATCTAAGCTAGGAATCTCAAAAATCTGAGATAACACATGAATACTTACTATACTATTTGCTTTGTGCAATCAAAATATATGCTTCAATATCCATTATAGATTGAAGACAAAAAAATACAAGAAGCTAAATCATAGTTCATTATGAACATTATATTCATCAATTTTCTGCTCAATTTTCTTGTCATTTGAGTTGAGACACTCTGCTTCTGGATGAACATAGCCGGCTATGATGCCCGTGGCGGAGTTGCAGTATACCTCTGCAGTGCCATCTCTAGCCACTAAGTTGACGTTGTCCAGAGTAATGTCTCTGCAAGGCACGGTGTCACTACACGCGAATTTCATCGCCTTCTGGCTCTTTGATGTCCCACTAACATTCCGATAGAGTACTTGACTTATCTCAACTGCAGATGTCTGCAATGTCAAAATAAACAACACACATACTTTGTCTTACTTCCCTTTCTCAACAACATAAATGCCCACAAGTTAACTTGTCAATCATGTTATATACTCCCTCCATTCAGTTTCTTTGTCTGGTTTTGATTTGGCACAAAGTTTAAGAAAGCACAAAAGACTTTTGAATCTTGTGGTCTTAAACTAAAAATATGTAGAACGTGTCAAAATGCCCTTTAATCTTGAGGTCTTAAACATGTCATACAGAAAGTTATAATTGAAGAGTTGCCAAACGGAGGGACTACCTGATTTTGGCAAGGCTTTTGTGAGTCACAATAAAATTGATCGATGATGATTGGGTTCGAAACATCTTCCATTTGTACATTTTGGAATCGGACTGTTCGAACATAGCCTGATCCTCCCTATGAACATTAAGGACTTTACATCAGTCTTTTCCAATCTAAATGCAATATGAACAAGGCACTAACTTTTTTGTGTAAATACCTGCCATGTTTTGATTCTGAGGCCATTTGAGGTACCTTTGAGGAATGCTGTATCCAGTGTTACTCTATTCACTACGCCAATAGAATCGTCCTTACCAAGGCTCCCAATGCTGGTCAAGGATTAGCCATGTAATAGAATTAGTATAAGGAACATAAGTTAGAATAATACTTCATCTAATTCTTTCACAATTGCTCAGCACTGATTCACTTTTAGTAGAATCGACACACATCTTGTTTTTTTTTTAAGACTGTATGAGTATTCTTAGCGAATAGGATGGCCTAAAGAATAGCGTAAATCTACTTTCTAAAACTTCGTGTGAGGCAAAATCTCACCACATGCTTCGACTTAAGAGAAGAGCCTCTACTCTTATCAGTCCTTTCAGTCAATTCCTTTTCTGTTAACTACTTAGGATGAATCACACAGAAGGTGATCTGGAACAAAAGATTACGATATTCAATTGGTCTTGTCCACAAGTAAGCCAATTTCTGTAGAGCAAAATCATTTCTGAGAACGTTGAGATTTTCAAAAATAGATGAATACGCGAACACATGAATAATAGATTACCTGATTCCATGGCCAGGACCACAGTGGATTGACTTCATCTTGATGTTTGAACTAGCATTGACAATTGATATACAATCATCACCTACATATATCAAAATTCATTTTTTGACCATAAGACACATCATGAAATTTGAGAATGTCCATTACACAATGCAAGTAAATCATATAGGCTATATTGCTCGTACTCTTCAAAAATGTTGTTGCACCCGAGTCGGATCATCCAAAATGCACGACTTTTGGAGGATCCAAGATGCATCTGACATGACATTTTTGAAGAGTTGGGGCAATATACCATATAGTAAAAGAGTTCAAATACCTGTCCCAATTTTGCAGTCCTGGAGTACAACATTTGTTGATTCACTTATATGGATTCCATCAGTATTAGGACTATCTCCTGGAGAAGAAACCTTAACACCATTTACGCGTACAGAGTCTGATCGCGAAATTACAAAATGCATCTGTTGGCTATTCTGGAATGTAAGGCCCTTCACCCTTATACGTGAGCTTGAGTCTATGGTTAATGCCTGCAATTTTGAAGTTAATTTCTCATTAATTGATCAAGAGGTTAAGAGTGGTAATAAAAGAAAGAGTAATTAAAGACTGTAACAATAATGTGCTTACTCTTGGTGCTGATTTGCAAGGCTGTTATCAACAAAACAAAGAAAAGGTAGTTAGAACATCACCTAAAAATAGTTTTGTCGATCGACAGAGGTGAATCTAGGAGATAGAGTCAATGAATTCAGAATGAGTGTGATCATATTTATGTATACAACAACTATGTCTCAATTCCATGCAAGGTGAGGTCGTATATGAATCCTTACAGACTATTTCGCTCCATTTTAGCTCATCTGATGCCAATACTATGCATAACAAAAATAAAGAAGTACTAGAAGTTTTCTATATTTAATTAGAAATGTCCTAGAAAGCATAGACATAAAGTAAACATACTAACATGACTAAAAGTGTCATAGAAAGCATAGAACCTAAAGTAAACATACTAACATTACTAAAACATATTCCCAACTAATTAATATCGTCTATATAGACCTTTTTCGTTTATTATATTCTACATTTTACCAAGTTTACATTGATTCCTGGAGATTACAGGTCCTTTGAGACAACTAACGTCCATGTGATATTATTATTCGGCCTACGTCATCCCTTCTTAACATTATATGTATATACACATAGTCGAGCAGAAGTCAATGAATACTTCAGTTGAACATGCAGAACCAACCCTAGATCCGCCTCTGTCGGTAAAACATTTAAAGAAAATAGTGTGTTAGGTAGCAATATTTTGTGTATGTTACATTGGACTTGTTCTTCTTGCATGATGCTGTCCACCATTTACTGCCTGATCCATCAATAATTCCATTTCCTTGGAATGTAACTCCTGTCAAATGGGAAAACACAAGCCAAGCTTTTGGACTCTTTGGATCCCAATTTTCAGGTTCACTTGGTGCTACTATGGTTCCATCAACCTGTTAATAAAATAAATTACATTTCAAATTTATAACAAAAATAATTTATAAGCAAGAAGGTTTGGTAAAAAGTAAAAGCTATAGTAAGGTAATCGATCGTTTAAACTGAAATAATTCATCTACAAAAAAGTACAATGTGGTTACTTTCTTCAAATTGACTAATCTTCGAAACTAAATTGGATTAGACAACTCAATATTTTAAAATTGAAATATTAAAAAACTCTACGAAAAGTAGGTAGGGATTGCAGTTATAATAACCTGGATGGTCAATCCATTGGCACAAGGTCCATTGAACTTGGTTGCATTTACTAGATAAGTGCGTCCTGAAGGGACCATAAAAATTGATCTTCTTGTTGAACAAGCTTGTTTCCATGCATCTTCAAAGGCCTGAAAAAAATTATTACTATCAATTTTAGAAATTGAAATAAGGTACAACCTATGTTGCTCGGATCATTCAAAAACACGTTATGTTCGTGTGTGAAACCTCCAAAAATTTAATATTTTTTAAAAGGCCCAATATGAATGTCGCGAATTTTTTGAGGGACCCGAGCAACATAGACCACAGCTACATGAAAGATATTAGAGTCGTATAACACAATTACAAAAATTTGGCCAAATTAAGCTAATGGATTCTGCCTAACCCGTACCTAGGTCCGCCCCTAGATATACGAAAGACAATTATGAATAAATAAACTGCAGTTTATCTTTTAATAAACAACGCTCTCAAGATGAAAATTATGTTAACTATACATATCGACATTCATAATACAAAATTAGAAATTAAACTGAAGTGTTTTATAAATTTGTAAGCATATATTAATTGTTAGATCATCGAGTTCGTAATAAATATTGACCAATCACATTTTTAAATTGCATGTATAATACTTCAGAAAATGCCGAACATCCTCGATACACAAGGAGAGACGAATTCAGAATTTAAGCTCATTTAAGATTCTTAGCATTGAACTCATTGTATTTTTAAAGTTATGAGTTTATATCTACTGCTGATTGCAATTAGAGTAAAATTTTACATATAAATTTATACTCCACGACGAAAATATTAGGTTTATATGAACTCGTTGCAACAAGCTAAGTGACTACAGATAATCACAAATCAAAGTGAGATAAGTAATCTTGAAAATAAAGCTTATGCTACCAGCTACTATATATAACATGTTAAAATATACTGATAGTGTAAAAATTCTTTATATCGTCAATGCATAAAACAATATTAATTCATTACCTTAGTGTCATCTGAAGTTCCATCACCAGCTGCACCACATGTATCTACATTTACAAGATTTTTATTGCCTCTACCATTTCTCCATGCATCAAATACTTCACCTTCATCTTCATTATAAAAAATGTCATCAAAATTTTCATCATCATGTGCACTTCCAAGACACTCCAATAGAAAAACAAGAAACAAAATGAAGATTATCTTTGTCTTAGTCTTAACCATGATGGTTTAATTTTTTAGTGTTTGTGGTTTTTGTGTTTCTTTGCCTATGATTTTGGATAAATCAAGTGAAAACCGTAGTATTAATATTTATATGAGGTGTATTTAGTGGTGAAAATTGGAGGATTTAGTGGAGGTATTATATTGCTTGGCTTGAAAGTAGATAAATGTTGTTGCAATTTTTCTACATATCCCTACTTTAAGTGTAAGATTAAACCCTCTTTTTTTTGTTGAGATCTTTGCTTTGCTTCTCAGAATTCAAAGTGTTTAATTCCCTATAAATTTTATTTTAATTATTTGTCCACAAAGTTGACATGGTTCAAAGATCCATTTAATTTCAAAAAGTTTTCTTATTATATACTTGTATATATTAGCTTGTTTGTTGACATTATTGCGTAGGAATTCTCAGTGTGGCATAAGTAATGACATGTACGAATAGTGTAACGATTACTCCGTTGTTCTTAAAATGGATCTAGCAAAAATAATTTGTCCATGAAAATGTGGAATGCCAACGACTAGACGATAGATTCAGTGCACGTTAACTATAGCTTCATAGTGATAACGTATGTGTAGGATAGGTGGGACTTGGGAGGTGGTGATAGATGGAATTATTGAACCAACTCCAAAATGAAACATAAGAAAGTAAGTGGAGGAACAAACTTAAACGTGAAGAGAAAGATATACGGTGTTTTCTCATGCAAATTTAATATTTCATTACACTTGTTATAAATTATAATGATATATAAATTTCATTTTATTGCAAATTGAGTTTCAACTCAACTTTCGGTTGCTTTTGTATTAAAGATTGACTTTTAAACAGTGCACATAATAACTTGATTTTAAATAGTGTGTAAAAAAATAATCTTCCTAACAATGTTAACTATGTTGCTTCTACATTTGCTTTACATACTTATTTTTTGATATGTTTTACTTGAGTCGAAGATCTATTGAAAATAATTCCTTTACCTTCAAAAAGTAGGAATAAGATCGCGTACACGACACCCTTCTCAATGTTAACTTTGATTGGAAAAAGTCATGTATCTTGGCCAGTTGCACTTACACCTCACAAATTGAAGTCCCTTTAGTATAAAACGTAATTTTCGACGCTAACATTACTGAAGTAAGAACAACTAATTGTTACCATACTAAAGGATTATTGTTCGTATCCATATTTGAGGTACGGGTAAAGTTAATGTCATGTGATCAGGAGGCTCACGAGTTTCAGATATGAAAACAATCTCTTGCGAAAATGCTTATAAGATTGTGTATGATAAACTCTTACGATTCGACCCTTCCCGGGACCCCCCATATAGTGAGAGCTTTAGTAAAATGAGCTGCCGTTTATATTTGAGGTACGGAGTAGATCTTGGAACCAAGCATTTATTCCCTCCAAAAAGTTAATTTATCATGTCAAGTACAACGTATTTATCGTAACCCTATGCAAGTGATGCATATTCTCACTTTAAATTTTAACCACTAAGATTAAATCATTCGATTTACTGTAACGATACACGGATACCAGTTGGACTTCCCAATTTCCCCTCCGCTAGACATGATGTCAAGTACAACGTATTTATCGTAACCATACTATAAATTTGTGAGTTCGGAGCCTAAAGGGCAACTTTTTTCATCCAAAATTTCGAAGGGGCATATAAAAGTCAAAAAAATCCAAATGGGACAAGGCAGGAAGACTGCTTTACCTTGTCATTAAAAAGTTAACGTCGTCAGTTAATGGTAAAGTGCAAGGCGAGGAGACTGTTTTACCTTACAAGGTAAATAGAGTCTCACGCCTTACCCTTTGACTGACACAAGTTTGAAGAGAGGAATAAATTCTCCTAGGGAAGGAGTGTCTGCAAGTGAGGGAATAAATTCTCTTTTCCTGGCTGATGGGACTTACTTGTAAGACGAGTATGGGTTCTTGCCTTGTAAGGTGGGATCCCATATATACCTTGTAACAACTTCATTAATTTTTACGTGGTTGCATGGTGCTATAAAAATATAGGTTCCGTTCATTTGCAGCAATCCTAAAAAATTTCGTTAAAGTGCATAATTCAAAATATTTGTTGAGCCTTATTCATTTCTTACTTTAAGATGGATGATAATAAGGTAAGGGTAAATTTACATTGGTGTGGTGAAGTTTTACATGATGGGGATTCGGTGAGATATAGTCGGCGTCCTATAGTGGTTCAATCGTTTCCTTTATCCCTCAAATATGATCGTTTGAAAAGGTTGTTCAGGAGTAAAATGGGTATTACTAATCCGGAAGACGATGTGGTTATTTCTGATCGATATCCAAATTATTTTACGTCCAACGGACAACAAATATTTGGTGAAACCCCAATTTGGAATGATGATTCTTTATCTTTATTTCTTCGTAGCATTGAAATTTTTGGTAATCGCCTTAATCTACATACGCTTGACATGTATGCGTCAGTTGAACATTCCCCATTATCATCATGCCGCACTGACAAACATGCCTTTTCTCCCTTTAATGTGCCTCTCCAAACAGCCTCGGACCGATGCTTACTCTGCGTGGTATATACGTCATACTGTGATGGTCCTGGATGGACAAACTGTTGATATTCCATATCTATACACAAAGAAAATTAAAATTAGTTTTGATACATGTTTCATGAACATTTATGTCAAATAATAATTTGATGAATTGACCAATTTGCACATGCATGCAACTAAAGGTGGAGAAATTGAAAAGGACATTAGTAACATATCAACTATTAATTCCTCCCTAATTTATGTTTCATAGACCTCAAATTCACATCTTTGTTGTGCAAACAACAAATCCAAAAAGAATTAGGTAGACAATAATGACTTAACATAGGTTTAGACTTAACAAATTGGTACGATAACAACAACATTTGGCAAATTAGTAAGCTAAATAGATGATTAATTATATTACTACTACATGCTTGTTTGTTAGGTATTAGAATAATTACATAAAAAACGTGATTAAAATACACCTTAAAGTGCAAGATTTTTAGTGAAATAGACTTGAATTCTATTAAGTTGCTCCGATCTTTGTCTTCAAGAGAGAATCAAGAACAAAAACTTAAAATAATGTGAATAAAAAGGGTGCTTTATAAAAGAAAATTAATAAGGCGTGGAACTCATTTTACCTTGTAAGGTAAAACACTCTCCCAACCTTGCACTATTAGCAATTGATAATACATTGGTATCAACATGCAATCTCCTTGAAATTAATACTCTTCCTTCGCTAGGGGATTAGTTGACAGACAATTAAATTCCCAAACCCCACCACCTTTTTCAGTCAAAGGATAAGGCGTGAGACTTTATTTATCTTGTAAGGTAAAACAATCTCCTCGCCTTGCATTTTACCATTAACTGACGATGTTAACTATTTAAGGACAAAGTAAAACAGTCTATCCGCCTTGTCCCATTTGGAATTTTTTAATTTTTATATGCCCCTTCAAAATTTTGAATGAAAAAAGTTACCCTTTAAGCTCCAGACTCATAAATTTGCTGCCTTAATTAACTATACTATTCCCCCAAAACACTTTTCAGATAACCACCTCCAAAATAGTGATTGAATACGATCGTCAAAAGACACATAACTTAATTTGCCGATAAAATTTTGTTCATATGACAGCTGACGCATTATCGAGACATCTTTTGATTAATAGTTCCAATAACAAGGCAAAAAACTAATAGTTCAAGCAGGAAATTCACAAGAACTACAAGTGTGCTTTTGACCATTATCACTTCAACAAATCAACTTGATATTAGCTTCCAATCTTCAGGGTAAACTAGTATGCTACTTTGGTTACAATTATCAAACTAAAAGCTAAATAACTTGGAGCAAACATATTGTAACTGCTACACAACACATTTCAACACACACCAGTATTACAATCCTCTCGAGTTGATTCGAATTATCATTTTGAATATGAAATGCTGATTTTACATAAACATGAACCACTGATACTCTGAGTGTGAGAAATAAGATGAACAGAAAGAGTATATTGGGATTAAGAAACAAAGACAATATCTTATGCTTGAATCATTTTAGATACACGTGGTTACGTTTCCCAATGTGGGACACTAATACACACTGCTACTATATTAAATCAATGTGTAATCTACTGGCAGAATCAACACTCTCAAATTGATGGATACATATTGGAGTGTATGAGATCCCGGAACATATAAATGATACTGGCTCCACGAGCAAATTCTTCATCTTTCCTCTTAACATTCTTCGAGTCGCCACACAAACTGAAGAAGTTAACTTTGTCAAATACAAGGTTTGCTTGGAGTGAGACAAATAGATTATGCATGCATTTGACGGGATGGGGATTCAGAGATTGGAGGTTTTAACTAACTAAAAGTTGTGTATTGAAATCAGATCTTCAATTTCAAAGACGGTACAATTAGTGCGATATATGTAACCTTCAAGAGATGATGTTAGAGAACATAATTAAGGCGATAAAATCTACAATGGCAATCCAAATGTGAAGCAAGGGATGCATCAAGAACGCATACAAAAAATAGAAGAAATATTGTTCCACAGATGCTGAAGACAAGTTAACAAAGACTCGAGCTCTATAGAGTTTAATAAAACCCAAGCGTTTCTTGAGCCGAGGGTCTATCAGAAACAATTTTCACTATGTTTTTCACCAAGTGTTTCTTGAGTGGGGGGTCTATTGGAAATAATATTTCTACCCCCACAAAAGTAGGAGTAAGCTTTGTGAGCACCCACCCTCCACAAACCTGCAGAGAAATGGATCTTGAGTCTGACTCAACTTCAAAAGTTAGCTCATAGGATTGTACAAATACATATAATAAGAAGACCAATTGCTTATCCTTTTTTTGATGTGGGACTCTTAATACTCCCCCGCATGCCCAGACCTCATTAGCTGGAGTGTGAAAAATAAAATATGAGGGCCCAACATTGGTGAACAAAGAATTGGGATGGATTTGGCTCTGATATCATGTCAAGAAATAATCTTAGGCCTAACTCAACCCTAAAGCTAGCTCATGAGGGGAGAATTATCCAAGTCCATATAAAGAAATCAATTGTCCATCTCTTTCCCGATGTGGGACTCTTAACAAAACCCTACTTGTGAGACCAACCTGGATATGTTGTTATGTTTTTCACCAAGCGTGTCTATATTCATGTTCATTAGATATATTATTAGTAGAGAATAAAATGTGTGACAACAAGAGGTGTTAGCACCTCAATTTAAGGTTTGTTGTGACTATTGCCGTAGGCTAATCATACATCAAAATCAGAGAACGGGCCAATGCCCCATAAGTAGTAATGCAGGTCTCAACTTAGTATGTACCTTTTGAGTTAAAAACCCGTGAGGTCAAAACTATGTGACCAAAAACTCTTGAGGTGATCCAGTGGGGTTGTGGCAAAGTGGACAACACATATCATGCCTGGGCCATTTATTTATCATGTTAGACCAGGGTTAACATGAAATGTGAGGGCCAAAAACATTGAGGTACCTATCAAGTTGGACTTGAGTCGCCACCTTGATTAACACAAAAAGATTTCACTATATATCATGTTGATGAGGCTGATACCAGTTACCACAAGCTTTCAAATTTCATATCATAGTGGACAAAGGGCTCTCTGTTTGCACTTAATGAAAGTCTGAGTTTTGTTATGATTTATTAATTTTCATTAAGTGAATTAGTTTACCTTAAGATTTAAGTACTTATTCAGCCTAAGGACAAAGTCTTAGGCTGCATTTGTTTTTATTAAGATTCAAACGTCTGAATCTGAGTGCACATCTAAATGATTAAGATGCTGTCTCTAGAACTGAAAACTGAATGATTAAGACTGTTTGTTTTTCAACATCTGAATTCTAAAAAATTATTTATTTGTATATATAATAAAAAATACAATTCAAATAAAAAACTAATTGTATATTAGAAAAATATTTAATTTAATACAATTAAATTATTATTTGATTGAAAAAAGAAACATTTATGTTTGTTAGTGATAGTGGAGATAGTTTGTAATAGTGGTGGTGGTGGCAATGGTTGATGTTAGTGACTAGTAATGTTGGTGGTGATAATTGTGATGGTTGGTATTGTAGTGACTGTTATGATGGTGGTGATTGGTAGTGGTGGTGGTGGTTATGATGTAAAGTTGGTTGATGTTACTAGTTGGACGTGTTGATTGTGATGGTTGACGATGTGTTAGTGGTAGTTGGTGACGTTGTTAGCTGTGATGGTGGAGATAGTTGTTAGTAGAGATAGATTGTAGCGATGGTAGCAGTTGAAGTGATAGTAGAGGTGGTGACACCAGTGACAAAGGTAATGGTGGTGGTGGTGACCGAAGAATGTGTGGAGGTTGATGATGTGTTAGTGGTAGTTAGCGGTGGTGCTAGTTGTGATAGATAAGTTGGTCGATAGTAGAGATTGGCCGGTAGTGGTTGATAATGGTGGTGGCGGTGGCGGTGGCAGTGAATATAGTTAGAATAATGGATGTAATAGGTGTGGTAGCGGCTGACAATAGTGTTTGGTAGCGATATTGGCTGTCAATGGTGATTGTGATGGTGCAGGTGGTGGGTGGTGGTGATTAATAATAGTGGTGGTGGCAGAGGTGATTAGTGGTGGTGACTGGTGACTGGTGATTATGAATAGAGTGGTGATGAATACTATCCAATACAAGAATACCTCTTAATGATATTAATACTTGGTTCCAGATTTGAATGATTAAAACTTATTCAGACCTATTAAGAGCTAAAATCTTAATAAAAAACAAATAAACTTAATGGTCTGAAGTCTGAACCATTCAGATTCAGACATCCATTAAGTGCAAAAAAACGAAGCCTTCATTAAGAGGTACTTTGTGTAGATAATTTTCATCTATTACTTTGTCCACAACTACTAACCACCATTGTTGACAACCACTAGCTGACACCACCGACTATCAAGTATCAACCATCACTGCCAACCACTACCACACTTATCACCTCCATCATTAATATAATTAAACCCACTGCTGCCACCAATGCGGCTAATTTCTACTACCAATCACATCATATCACAACTAGCACCGCCATCAACTTCCATTATAAGTCAACCACCACCACCAACATAACCAACTACCAACATCAATCAACTCCAACACTATCAATTGTCACCATCACGCTAGGCACTACAACATCAACCATCTTCACCATCACAACTATCATTACCACAATTATTAGCCACTAGCACCAACCATCTCCACCTTCACTGGCGAACATAAATATTTTCTTTTTTAATCAAAAAAATAATTTTATTTTATTAAATTTATAAGTTCTTTAATATTTAATTACTTTTTTATTAGAATTGAATTTTTTTAATGTTTTAAAATAAATAAATAATGCACGCTCAGATGTCAACAAACAAATCATCATAATGATTATCTAAAGACATCTTAATCATTCAAATGTGCATTCAGATTCAGATGTCTTAATCTTAACAAACACAAATAGGGCTTAACAAAACCTCCCAAATCCCAACTATCTCTATACAAAATTCAAAACGAAAAATCTAGTACTTAATAACGGAATTCATGAACAGGCTATATATATTTGAGGAACAAAATAATTATAAAGGTAGACAAACATGCACATTCTACCAAACGAAACACACATATCATATAGATATAGATGCAATCTCTTTCTGTCATGGCCCTAGTTAAAGATGACAGGTATTATCTACTTTAGCTCACCATTCTGGGCCACCTAACACTTCCCTCAGAAACCTATACGAGATTAGCCTAAGGCGATTGTCATAGTGAATCCCTTCCGGTTCAGGTGCCAACACCCATTTGGTTATGAATACAAAGACATACATTTGATGAAAAACATAATGATCTAAAATCACGTCAAGGGGGCATAATATATTGAGCCTTAAATTTAAAACATTCAAGAGCTTACCTCTCTTTTTCTCATCTTCGATTATTATTCCAAATTTGCTTTATGTATACCTTTTTGATGCATCTCTTGCTTCCTGGGTTAAATAGCTTTTGTATATTTTAAATTGCTTTGTTTGTGTTGTCCAATGTTATCACGTGCAAGCTACGCACATCAACCAACTCAATTGGCACATCCTGACACTCATCGCAAGATTTAAAAAGGTACAAAAAATTTTAAATTGAAGATTCGCAACATTCCAAGATTTGAGGTTTGCCTTTCAATCCACAACACCTTGAGTTGGTCAACCCACCCATCTCCGGATCCCAGTCTATTTGCCCCTCTAAAATGATCATGTATTTGGGTAACTTAACTTCTCTAATTTGCACAGAAAATCGAAGAATGATAGAGGAAGATGAAGAAACTTTCCTCAAGGAGCCAACGTCATTCAACAACTTCAAATGTTCCAACCATTTTAGATTTTCAAGTTGTTGAAGCAACCCTTGTTAGTGTCAAAATAATCAACCATTTTCCCTTGATTTCCCACTTTTCCGAGATTACAATTACAAGCCCTTGCAACCACATATTTGCTACAATTTCTGGATGCAGCTTTAAAAAGATTTAGTGTGCATGAAAGTTTACATGTTTGGGTAGGTAGGGCGGAGCAGTCAATGAAATTAGATAAATCATGAAAAAACAAAGTTCAAATCATTACAAAAAAAAAAAAAAAAAAAAAGTAAGATGATTTAGCTTCATCCATTTTAAAGTGTGGTATACAGAATTGTCTAGAACTGCTCCTCTTATTTATCTCACAAGCAAAAGATTACATTGTTAACAAGTTTGTTTTCCCTTATCCAATTCTAGCCTCTCCCGTGAAAGAAAAGAAAAAGAGCCACAATTTCGGTTTTCGTTCTATAGCGCAATTTTGAGGTTTGTATGGAGCAATCACATGGCTTTTGTTACTCATGAGGAGTCCAAAGATTTTGTATGTCAACCGTGTAGATCATGCTAAGGTTTCAGTCAGTCGCCACGAGTCTGGTTTGGCAAGTTCAGCACAACTATTCATGAGTTTGACATGACTTGTATTGAAGCTGACCACTCTGTTATATTGACATTCGACTCTTAATTGGTGTATTTGTTTGGCATTTTATGCTGGCAATATCATTATTACTGGCAACGATCAAGACAGTATCACTAATTTGAAGCAACATCTCTTTCAACACTTACAAACCAAGGATTTGGCAAATTGGAGTATTTCCTAGGCATTGAGGTGATCAGTCTAGATCAAGTATTGTTATTTTACAATGAAGTATGTTTTAGACATTCTTAAGGAGACACGAATGATTGGTACACACATTAACACTCATATGGATCCAAAGTTCAAGCTTTTGCCAGGAAAGGGGGAGCCTTTAGCAATCCTACAAGATATAAGCGGCTATTGTTAAGTAGAATTACGGAATTACCTCACCGCGACTAGACCCGACATTTCTGTTCCTAAAACGATTGTAAGTTGGTTTATTAACTCTCCTTGTGATAGTCATAGGGACGTAGTTGTCCGCACCACTCGAAACTTACAATCAGACCTAGACAAAGGACTACTGATCGAGAATCGATGCGATGAGTAAATCGTTGAATAGACAAACGTAGACTCAACATCACCTTCTGAAGTCATATGGATCCAAAGTTTAAGCTTCTACCAGGACAGGGGGAGCCTTTTACCGACCCTGAAAGATATAGTCAGTTATTGCTAAGTTTAATTACCTCACAATTACTAGACCTAACATATCTTGCAACGGATGTAAGTCGATTTAAACTCTCCTTGTGAGAATCATCAAGATGCAGTTGTCCGAGGACTATTGCAAACACTAATTCGATAACTTCAACCAAGCGATAGACGTTCTAGGTCTAGATATTGTGTTTAATAGGAGGTAATTTGGAGTCTTGAAAAAGCATGAAATCGAGAGCGGTTGTTTGATCTAGTGTAGAAGCAGAATATCAAATAATTGCTCAGAATATTGAAATTTAGGGAAATCAATCAGGTAGCTTGTGAGTAATAATCAAGTTGTCATTCATATAGTGTCAAATCTGATGTTCCAGGGGAGGACCAAACACATTGAATTGACTATGACTCCGTAAAAGAAAAGCTATTCCCAGGAGATCAAATGATCAGCTTGCAAATATTTTCATCAAGTCTTCCATTGATCGTCGTAGTAGTTACAGTTGTAATAAGAGCGGTACATGTCTTAAATGCACCAGTTTGAGGGCGAGCGGGTGTTGGCAGTGTTCAGGGATACGTGATGCGGAAAAAAGCGATAAGGCTCCGCATCACGCATTAAGCGATGCGTGAAGCGATGCGACCGCATCATTGAAGTGAATCGCAATTTAAAAGAAAAAAGACCTAATAGAGCATCTAAACACTAAATTATAAGTGAAAAGACCACAACAACTATATAATCAACAATAAAGACAATATATATAAGCAAAAGTTTAAATGAAACACCAAAACCACAGGTTTGAGCATTGAAACACAATAGCAAATAAAATAGTTCAACAAAATAGCAAAACAAACCAGAAAAAAGAAGTAAAAAACTAAAAACTTGGCTAGAAAGGAACCAAAGATGTTTCGAAAACAAGAGCTGCTCTTTACAGGAAATGAAGATGAATTGTTTGGTTCTTTTCTATTTTTGGTGTAAGTATGAATATCCTCAAGAAGTAGAGGATATTCCTAGTATCTTAAATTATTTATGAATCCATAGGAGGCTAGTTTTACTCTTCTGTGACTTCTGGTTGTAACTGTCTGTAAGTATTACTGGAGTACTCTTGGAGTTTGTCCTTTGTTCATAATACAAGTTACCTTTCTCAAAAAAAAAAAAACTAAAAACAAATCTAAATTATAATGTTTCAATCTAAATCTCTTCTAGTTCATCAAGTTTTAAAAAAACAGAGAAAAAAAGGGAAAACAGAGAAAAAAGAAACAATGAACAGAGAAGGAAAGAAGAAGAAAGATTACCTTAAAACAGTGAAGTAGCAGCAACAATGGAGAGGAAGAGAAGAAGTCGCAGCAGCCAGAAAAACTGAAGAAGTCGCGATAGCTAAACATACAAAATCGCACAAGTGAAGAAAAAGAAAACAAGTTGCGACTCTTTTCTTTCCTTAAATTGACCCGATTCTTTTTTTTTTTTAATCTAAAAATGTCCCAACAAATAAAATCAACACGATGCGAGCGCATCAGTACGCATCACGCGTCGAATCGCATCACGCATCAGAGGGTGATGCGCCCGCTTTCTGCAGATTGCCTCGCCTCCAAAACTCGAAGCGCCAAAGTCACGCATCGCATCGCATCGGCGCATTATGCGCTGATGCGCCCACATCCAAGAACACTGGGTGTTGGTAACTAATGTATAGACTATAGACACTCCACAAGGATAAGGATTATTATGTGTTGTAGAGTTTAACTATAAATAGGGCTTGTTGTAATTACATAGATACCCATCTTAATAATATTTTTCTTTTGTCACTACTTCTTACAAAGTAATCTACTCCCATCGAGCCAAGAAGCTCACCAACATTCAACAACAAAGGTGACGCCATGCCGATGCGATAGGCGTGTTATATTGGAAAAGTCGCAAACTATACCATGCATGTACATGCGTGACTACTCCAACAAGAATGCGACTTCACGAGATATGTTTACTGGAATACCGCAGGGCGTTGGGTCATGCTAATTGAAGAGTTGCGGTCACAAAACACACAGAATCACTCAGTCATCGAAATATTAATTAAAGAGTTGTGGTCACAAAACACAAAGAATCACTCACAATCATCGAAAAATTGCATGTTGATGAGATTCTTACGGACATTGCTCATAAAAGTGCATCAAGTAAATTTTCACCAAAGTTTTAATGCCATGCACAAAACAATAGAAGGAAACAAATTAAGTGAATGCATGAAAAAATTGTCTTGCACTGCAATCTCCTTATTTTATACTTTTCAATGTATTCAGTACGTTAATTTTTAACCTAATGCTTATCTAGGAGTTTGAACCTTATCATAGATTTATATGCCAGTAAAATTACAAAGAACTTTCAATATTGTTATTATTTTATCTAAATTAAACTTATTTATCACTTTCACTTTTATTTGATATGATGATGACATGAGTGGAGCTTCAATGGATAATATAGTCGATGAAGATTCATACAGCCATCTCCAACTTTCTTAGGACAGGCTTATTTATTGTTGTTGATCAAATAAGCTACTTAAGAGACACTTTTTAACATTACATGCATGTCTAATCAATTTACATAAATTATCAAAACTAAATTTCAACAAGAGTTCAATGGACGAATACATTAGGCAATAGTGTGATAATTCACCTGAGTATATGAACAGATCCGAGACACCCATGCTACAGTCATTTAGTTCAGATTCACCTTGTGGCTTTAATCATGGATTTTTTGAGGCTGCATCTGGAGTTTGATCCCAATCAGAACAAAGATAAAGAAAGAAATATGCGAAGAGAGCAAATTAAAACCCAAATTAAAATTTAGAGGACAAAGAATGCAGCTACTAAAAATTGTTGTGAATAATAACCATGGGAATTTTGGTTCCTAGGTGTTCAATCATATAATCAAAACTTACTTTATTCAGTAACTAATACATCTTTAGGTAACTTTAGAAGTGACGCAGGAAATCAAATTACTTTAGCAAGATTGAGCTTTAGGAGAATAAAATTGTACACATGGAAAGATTGACCATAGTTGAACATAATAGAGAAGTCGTAAAAGGGAACACGCTAATGTACTTCTGGCATTTCAAATTGAATTTAGTAGAGATCTTGTAGCACATGCTATTAGAATTAAATGAATAATAGCAATGTAAAAATAACTTATATTTAGTTCAAACTCCACGGTAGGTCCACTGAAGAGCGGAATAGTACACCAAGCAAAGAATTTAATGTTCATATTATCTGCCAAACTAATGAATGAAAACAGAAGCATAAATTTTGAGGGGGAGTTGAAATAAAGATAAAATCATTGGCAACATCAACCGTCTAGATAAAAGCAAATGTTCCGAAACTCGGGTGGAAAATTCAATAAGATCATTGACTGTGTCAAGATACTCCTTCAACATTTACATTAGAAGTTCAAAACATACCCAGTGAAGTCTTTTTTAAAAAATCAAGTAAAAGTTTTCATTAACAACAAGAAGGCCAACTTGGCCATATACAAGCGGTATACCAAAAGAGGAGAAACCTACAACATATGATTCTCCGGAAAAGACACCCAATCCTCTATAAGGGATTGGAGACTACTCCTCAGTTGAGCGAAACTCATCTCCACTCCTTCAAAAGCTCTCCTAGTTCTCTCTTACCAAATGACCCAAACTACAGCAAGAGGAGTAGCATTCCATGCCTTGGGCCTTCTTCTCCTAGCTCCACTCTTCCAGCTGAACATCAACTACTTCACGGATCTTAGCATTACCCAAGAAACTACAAACCATCTAAAGATATCCCCCAATAACCTCGTAGCTAATTTGCAATGTGATAAAATATGGTCCACGTGCTCACTCGCCTACTTAAAGAGGAAACACCAGTTCATGCCTAGTGAAATCTTATCTAGGATATATAAGATCACCTACATTTTTACTTTTATGCATTATCACCTACATTTTTACTTTTATGCATTTCATGAAACAAAAAATTACAAAATTTAAAACCTCTTGCGAGTAAGTTTTTGATACTCCACTCTTAACCATTGATGAGTACTTCATGATCTTTGCGGCCTTGCCTTGTGGTATCACTATAATTTATCATCCTATTCTTTAATCTCCCAGTATGACTCCACCTAATGTCTACACCAAGATATAGGCTTCAATTAAAAAAGGAAGGTCACAAAGTACAGTCTTTAAAATGACACAACAAGATGAGATGTCCAGATGGAAGTTTCCACACTACATTTTTTTTTTGTTTTTGAGAATGAGATGGCAGTTAACACACTACATAGAAACAACAAATCCAGCTTCTGAAGATAGGTTCTGCTCGATCAAAAAAATGACCAGACTTACATGCAAGTGTGATGGTCCAGATCAACAAAATAACAGAACTATGGTGAAAGGACTTTATATCAAGCACATATGCTGCAAGGATTGTGCTCTTAGAATTCAGAAAACACGTCTACTGACAGTCAATATAACAACCGGCATGCTATTAGCATTTTAACCCTAATGCGCCATTTCTAAGAGTACTTCCTAGTTCCTAATTACATAATTAAGATGTGATAATTAAAATTAGCATCTGAAACCTATCACTTTTGAAACATCAAAATTGTGGTTTAAGCTAATGAAAACCACTTGAGAATAATGATTATAGAGTATTGGCTGAAAGGAAGAAGTTGAAATCATGTCATATGAACACCAGAAATTGCATAAAATAAGAAAATTAATATAACACGTCAACCAGATAATGTGTAGAACTAGAAGGAATTTCTCTTATGTCCAAACAAGCTAAGTATCGGGCTTCACAGGGTTCAAGGTTAACCAAAATCTTAACGGATGCAAATATGATAAAATTTTGGAAGGATTTGTGCTTCACAAAGGGGTAGCGTTACGAGGTTGCAAGAGGTATCCCGCACACCGAGAAGCTATTTCAAGGAGGAGATTTTAATGGTCACATAAGGACCACTTCAAGGGGCAATGATGATGTATGGTTTCGGCTTTGGGGATAGAAATAAAGGAGCAGTTTCGCTTTTAGATTTCGCTAAAGCTTTCGATTTGGTTATCGCTAACTCGAGCTTCCTGAAAAGGGAGGAGCACTTGGTGACCTACCATAGTGTGGTGGCAAAGATTGAGATAGATTACCTACTCTTTAGGAAGGGTAATAGAGGTTTATGCAAGGACTGTAAAGTTATCCTGAGCGAGAATCTTACACCCCAACATCAGGTCGTAGTTATGGATTTGGATATCAAGCGGAGGAGGTAGAAAAGGGCTTTATATCACCGGTCAAGGATTAAATGGGGAGGCTTGACTAAAGCCAAAGCTCAGGAGCTTTTTTCCTTAATGAGGTAAACATTTTCATTTCATAAATCAAAAGGTGAAAATCAGCCGTATACAAAAAGTATACCAAAAATTAAAAACCTACCAAAAAAAGCCGTTCTCTAAAAAAGACCCTCAATCCTCTATACCACCACGAGACTACATTGGTGCACCAAACTAAATAAAAGCTCGGAGACTACTTCTCAATTAACCAAAACTCATTTCGACCCCTTCAAAATCCCTCCTATTTCCCCCTCTCACCAAATGATTACATCAAAGCCAAAGGAACAACTTTCCATGGCATGCTCATTCTCGTGCTGCTTCCAACTTTCCAACAGAACAAGTCTGTCACAGATCGTGGAATCACCGAAGACATACCAACCTAACTGAGCAAATCCCACCACAGCTAGTCAGGCTGCAATGAAGTAGAAGATAATCAACATCTTCGCCCGTCTTCTTGCATCTCAAGAGCTTAAGGAGAGGTCGGTGACTTGAGGGAGTAGCGGGAACGCAAATAGTATATGGACTAATATAGCAGGTCAGAGAAGCAGCTAGAGAGTTGTTAGGAGTCTCGAGAGGAAACGTAGGTGGACACAAAAGAGACCGGAGGTGGAATGGAGAGGTCAAGGAAAAAGTGGAAGCCAAGAAGGTTGTCTATACAATGTTATTGGAAAGCATAGATGAATAAGACAAGCTGAAGAATAGCGAGAAGTATAAGATAGCAAAGAAGGAACCAATGCTAGCGATGCGACAATTAAAACGACAATGTTTGAGCACTTGACAAAGAGCTCGAGGGCAAAAGCGGGGATAAGAAGTTGTATAGGCTCTCCAAGGAGAGAGAAAGGAGGACGAGTGACCTAGACCAAGTGAAGTGCATCAAGGACGAGAAGGGAGAAATATTGGTAGAAGAGACACACATCAGACAGAGATGCCAGACGTACGTATTTTCATAAGCTCAAAGAGGGTGCCAGGATATTGTATTGGGGGAGTTAGAGCAGTTTAAGAGTCGTAAGGATTTTCGATATTGTAAGTGCATAAAGTCTTCGCAGGTTAATGAGGCAATTCGTAGGGTGAGAAAGGGTTGAACGATCAAGGCAGACAAGATAGTAGTGGAATTTTGGAATAACACAGGCGAAGTAGGTGTAGGACAGTTAGAATGTCGGAGGATGGAGATGGTCTGTTGTATGAGAACAAGGATAACATTCATAATTGCAACAACAATAGAGGAATCATGCTACTAAGTCACATGGTGGAAGTTTAAGAGAGAGTGATCGAGATGAGGACGAAGTGTGCCTATCACGGAAAACCAATTCGCACTCATGCTAGGGTGATCAACTATAATAGTCATCCATCTTGTAAGGAGATTGTTGTAGTATAGGGATATGAAAAGAGACTTACACATAGTATATAAAAAGCATATGATGAAGTCCCTATAAAGATTCTACAGAGATGTTTGGAGTTAAAAGGTGTACATATAGGGGTGGCAATTGGGCGGATTGCGTCAAATTTGGATAGGTCAAAACGGATCAAGATAACAAACGGGTCAAGACCCAACCTGACCCAAATTTGTTCGAGTCAAAATGGGTTAGGGAACGGGTTATAACCCAACCCGCCCAATTCTTACTAAATTTTGATTGTTTTATTTGTTCTTTTATAAATTTTTAGTACCGAAAAAAACTATTTTTTCTTTATTATGACTGTATATAACATATCAAATAAAAAAATCTTTTTTAAAATATTTTAACAAGATTTCTCAAAAAAAAAATTGGGTTTTTTTTAATGGGTCGAAACAGGTAGGGTTGACGTGGGTTGAGCTAATAAATAGGCGGGTCAAAAACCAACCCAAACTTGAACGGGTCAGGTTAGGTTAAATTTTGTCACCTCTATGTACATGTTGCTTACATTACGCAATTAAGGACATGTAGGATGAAGCCAAGACTCAGGTAAGATCAGTGAAAGGTGACTCAGAACATTTTCCTGTCATGATGGGATTGCACCATGAATCATCCCTTAGCCTGTTTCTGTTTGCTTTAGTGATCGACGAGACACGCAGTAGAGTTAACAATAGGCTGGATATTTGGAGACAAACCTTAGAATCCAAAAGTTTGAAGTTATGCAAGATAAAAAATAAATTACATGAAGTGCAAGTTCACCAATGTAATGCATGAAGCAAAGATGGAAAAGAAGATCAATACACAAGCCATACCTAAGAGAGGTAGTTTCAAGTAACTTGGGTCTATAATCTAAAGACAGGGAAATAATGATGATGGCATACACAGTGTTGTGAAAAGCGCTCGCTTTGTCGCTTAAAGCGAGAAGAGAAGCGAGAAGATGTCGATCTAGCCTTGAGGCGACGCGATGATGAAAAAGCGCATGCTTCTTGGCCTGAAGCAAGAAGCGTAACTAGGTAAAAGCGATAAAACGCTCACTTCTATGCTACTAGGGTTTTTTTTAATTCTAATTAAAATAGTTGTGCAACTGCTGGACTTCGTTCAAAAACATTTTCTTCTTTGACTTCAAAAACTTGTGCAACTTCAATCAAGCTAAGCTTTTCTCTTCTTATTCATCTCTCTGTTTCTCTGCTAGTAGTTTTTTTTCAACTGCTAAGGTCGCATCTAGTTCTAAATACTCTGGGGGGGTTTCATGATTTACATTAGGTTGAAATACTCTATTTTTTTCTTCACTCTGTTTTTCTAATTTTTTTGATGTATGTGTTCTGTCTCTGTCACTGTTTTTGTTTGCTTTTGTAGTAAATTTTATTTCTTTATTCAATGGCACAAAAAAGAATTGAAAGATTAATTTAAGAATTGCAAGATTATGTTGTTTATTGAGTTCTTGGCTATTTATCTATGCATATTTAATATTTTTAATTTTGTACTAAATAGCGTTTTAATTGAAAAAAGTGTGCGCTTCGCTTCAGGCTTCAAGCTTCAGTGAAGCGAGCCCTCGTCGCTTTTTTTCGCCTCTCGCTTTTCAAAACATTGGTCATACATCACAATGGAGCGGGGAAGGAGAAATAGAGGCTCGCGTCTGAGTATTATGTGATAGAAATGTTTCACCAAAGCCTAAAGTTATGTTCTACAAAGTGGTGGTTAGACCTACATTGTTGTATAGATAAGTGTTAGTCAAGAATGCACACATTCAAAAAATGAAGGTCAAGGAGATGAGAATGTTTAGATAGATGTGTGAGCATACTAGGAAAGATAGGATTAGAAACGAAGTAAACAAAATGAGGAACACAAGGTTGAGATGGCTCAGACATGAAAAGAGGTGTGTGGATACCCCGGTAAGGAGGTGTAAGAGGTTGGCTATCACATGTTTTCGAAAAGGTAGAGGTAGACTGAAGAAGAACTAGTAAAGGTGATTAGACAGAACATGGCACATCTTTCGTTTACTAAGTATATGACCCTAAATAGGAAGGTATAGAGGTCGAGAACTATTGTACTTTTATGTGGTAGAGGAGAGGGCTAGTTAGCACCCAAGTGTGTGGCCTAGTGGCCAATCAAGTGAGGGAAAACCATGACGTCTCAAGTTCAAATCCCAGCGAAGACAAAACAGTAGGTGATTTCTTCTCATCTATCCTAGCCTTGGTGGATATAGTTACCTAGTACCCATTGCTGGTGAGAGGTGACAGGTATCCAGTGAAATTTGTCGAGATACGCACAAAATGGCCCGCACAACACGATTATCCAAAAAAAAAGGCTAGTCTCATCTTCCCTTTATTTAGTATATTATTTAGTATTCCTAGTAGCTTGTTCCACAATATTTACTACTATATATTGCTTTATTTGTTTTGTTTATCTTGTTATTTTATTATCATACTTTGGCTTTGATTACACTTCTTGGGTGGTCTATCAATGAAACCCTCTCTACTCCACAAAGGTAGGGATAAGGTATGTGCATATATATACAGAAACACTTCTTGTTAGTTAATTTTTATGTACACAACAAGATACCTAGTGTTGTATGGGGCGTAGTGTTGACAAGTCAAGAACTCTCACATCCAATAGATGAAGGTGGCGTAGATGAGAAAGCTACGATGGATGTATGGGTTTACTAGGAAAGATAGGATTAGAAATGAGGTTATTCGAGAAAAGGTGAGAGTGGCTTCTGTGGAAGTCAAGATGCGAGAAGCGAGGTTAAGATGGTTCGGTCATGTGATAAGGAGGTGCACAGATGCCCCAGTGTGGATGTGTGAGAGGTTGGCTAGGGTTGGATTCAGGCGAGGTAGAGGTAGACCGAAGAAATATATGAGGGAGGTGATTAGACATGACATGGAGCAGCTTCAGCTTACCGAGGACATGACCCTAGATAGGTAGGTGTGGAGGATGCGAATTAGGATAGAAGGATAGTAGGAAGGAGTGCATCCTTGTTAGTAGGCAGGAGGACTTTGTTTTGTTATCCGTGCTAGTAGTCATAGTGCTAGTCTTGTTTCGGACCATGTTATCATTTGTCGTATTACTTGGTGATAGCGGTGAGTAAACCTTTGATTCAGAGGGTGGAAGATGTTATGAATCTGACGTGGGCTCTTGGCTTAGGTTCACACTTTCTTTTGTCTTTCCTCGAAAAGTCGTTTACAGTCTTCTGTGAGTCCCTACTTATGGTAGGTAACAGACCCTCGCCATTGCGATTATCATCCCTAATCAGAAAGTGTTTTTGTTTGCGCAGGTTTACCCAGTTGAACATAGCGCTAACCCATTCCGCTATCATGCCTTTATTTAATTCTGCTTTCAGCAGCCATCCTCCCAGATGTGGCTCTTCCTAGAAGTGAGAACAGTGTTGCCCGACCAAGGAAATAAGGAGAAGATTGAAAGGATATGAATTCCATTGAGTTAACCCTACTTGATCGAATTAGTCAGTCTTTTCCGTTCAGCCTGCGACCCCTTTAGAATTCCAATGTTGCTGGAAGTGGTATGCTTGAACGTAGATTGGGAAGTGCAAGAAAGCAGCCCCCGTTCTAACAAAATTTTCTTCTTTCGCTGTTAAGCAAGTCCCCATTTTATTCGGTTGACTTTCTTAGAAGCTTTTCAAGATATACTCTCTGTGTCTATTGAAATCCTACAGTCTTCTTCCTGCTTATACCCCGGGTGGGTCAATTCTAATTTGTCTTTCCGAAACCGCAGTCATAATGAATTCTTTCATTTAAAAAAAAGCCTTTCAAGAAAAGTCAATATAGTTGCAAGTTGCTCGAGCAGTGGGTTGAAGCCTGGAACCCTTATTGGTATGGAACCTTTTATTCAAATACTGGATCGTGTGCTAGTAGTTCCTGGGAGTCTTCAAAGCGGGCCAAACACGTCTCTTATTGAAATAAAAGAATTCGTGAACTAACCGGCTGAAAGGCCTGATATCTACTATTGAAGTAAAAAATCCTACGAGAGTATTTCTATCATCAGACGTGGTATAGGACTTCTGTTTCGCGTAAGTTTTTATATTATCTTATATATATATATAAGAAACGCGGATTGTTGTGGATCTAGATCCTCTGCTAGAGTCAGCGTAGTTGTGTAGCCAGGTTCACCTGCCCAATGCCAATGATACGAAGAGCTAGCTTTGCTACCCCTGGGGGCTCAGAGAAAAGTCTACTTGCATTTGTGTTGCATGTGAAAAAGCTTTCCTGCACGCGGGAACCTTCCTTCTTCGAACCTTGATGCTCAGTTCTCCCGCACACCCGAGAGGTGTTTTTTCGAGTTTGGTTTGCCTAGATAGAAAGTGTGCTTGCAGTGCTTCTAGTAACTATTTTAAAGTACAATATATTTTTGTTCCAGGGGTATGATTGCTTCTTTATTCGGCTTAAAAGCTAGGGCTTATGGTTCGTTATCAGTACCTGTTTTAGAGCGATATAACCTTATTGGCAGCCTCTCAATGTTCGGGTCTTTCCCCAGCCCTCTCTCTCTCTCTATGTGGTGCCTTTCACTCTGTTCTGTCAACACTTTTATCGCAATGCCGAAAGGTAGGATTTCAGGTTTTTGGCAATAGAAGGCATATTACTAATTGATTCTTTGGCCATTTTGTGTTCGAATTCTAAAGCGGTGAGGCGCTGCTGGATGCTTCTGATCAATAGAACACAAAGAAGAAGATCAAAAAAGGTTATGATAAGCTTGAGTCGAGTCAATAAAAAAGTTATGATGAGTTTGAGTCGAGTTAATAAAAAGCTTATGATGAGCTTGAGAAGAGAGATGCACAAAGGAAGAGAACGAACGTCAGCTTTGTTTTTCCCTCTTTTGAAACGCATTTTTCTCAGTCTCACTGTCCTTTTGCTTACTCCTATCCTTTTACACTTTAATTGGGACTTTTCTTTGGAAGCCGCTTTCTTTGCTACATTTCTTAGCGACTTTTTTGATTTTTGGCTTTCTTTGATGGATAGAATTCCTCTTTCTATCGGAGGTGATGGAAGTGGTCCTAGCTTATCGAAAAAACCTTCCTTTTATCTCAACATACCCTCGGTTGAACACCAGGTATATGAACTCATGGAAGAGGAAATCAAAAGGAGAAAGGCAAAATTAGCCGACCTCCTAGAACCTCTCATTCAAAGTAAAGGCACAATTAGCCGACCTCCTAGAACCTCTCATTCAAAGAGAGGCAGAAAGGTATCCCAACATAAGGGAACTGCCTTCGCCAAAGGCCATGGTCGAAAAGCTAATCGAAAGCCTTGGATCAGATAAAGCCAAAGAAGAAAAAGAGGGCAATGTGCCAATTTTACAAATCTCAAAAAATTTCTAACCCAGGCGCGTAATAACGTGGAGGATGAGACCAAGGGCAGTATAGACATTCGAGGTGAAATTAGAGCTACCCTTGAAAAGATAGTCTAAAGAGTGTCTGGTAGTATCTTACAACATTATTGAGTTGTCGGTATTGGAAAGGTCCTTCGTTCCTATTTCTTGCTTTTTTTTTCGGTTATCCGTGCTAGTAGTCATAGTGCTAGTCTTGTTTCGGAGTGTGTTATCATTTGCCGTATTACTTGGTGATAATCTTGTTTAAGTTATTATTTGGTGTGTTAATACCTATTGTTCCTTGTTTCTTTACTATTTCTTTTCTAGACTATTTTTGTCTTGAGCTAAGGGTCCATCAAAAACAACCTCTCTATCTCATCTCTGAGCTAGTGGTATGGACTGCGTACACTTACGTTCCCCAGACACCACTATGTGGAAATATACTGGGTATGTTGTTACTGTTACTTTTAACAACATACCTAGTGTAGTCCCACAAAGTGGGGTCTTGGGAGGATAAAGTATACACAGACCTTACTCCTACCTTAAACGTAGAAATACTATTTTCGATAGACACTCCGCTTAACAAAAAACAATCCAAAGCAATTCCAAACAAAAAAGTAACGAAAGTACGAGAAATAATTTATTTTTTGATAACCGTAGTGTCCGGGCAAGCTTTTGAGCACATCAACTAAATTCACGGGATATCTACCACCTCCCATTAGCAACAGATACCCGATAACTCTGTCCACCAAGGTTAAAACAGAAGGGAAGAATCACCTAGTGTTTTTTGCGTCTGTTGGGATTCGAACCGGAGACCTCAGTTTCTCAACCCAGTGCTCACCCTGGGTGCTACAAGAAACAATATATAATAACAGAAATAGCAAATAGTAACAAAATGAAAACTATAACAAAACAATATAATAATCGAGGTACAAGAAACAATAGATAGTAACAGAAATCGAAGGACAAGAAACAACAAGAGCAATACTTCGATGACTAAGAAGTACGAACAGCAAGACAATGCTACCTACTAACCTTCTACACAAATTTGTGTCTTACATACCCCCTATCTAAGGTCATGTCCTCAATAAGCTGAAATTGCATCATGTCTTGTCTAATCACCTCCTCTCTCCAATACTTTTTGGGTCTACTTCTACCTCTACCACTCTTGAAACCATCCATAGTCAACCTCTCACACCAGGTATCCATGCATCTCCTCTTCACATGCCTAAACCATCTCGATTTGCTTAATGTTCCTTGTCCCACACCGAAGTCACTCCCACTCTTATCATAAATATCGTCATTTCTAATCCTATCTCTCCTAATATGACCACACATTTATCGCACATTCTAATTAATTATTATGTATGCATTTGTTAATTTGTCGTAATACATTTAGTTAGTTCATCATTTAGCAAATTGTTGGTCAGAAGATTACTATAGTTAATTTTAGATTTTTTTTAATTATTATTATTATTATTGTTAGTTAAATGATTATGTATGTAGTTGTTAATTTGTAATTATTCATTTAGTTGATTGCTATTTACTAATTGTCGATTAGTTGATTGTGAATTAATTAATTTTTAATAAACTAATTATTAGTTCATCATTTAGCTAATTATCAATCAGAGGATTATTACATATAATTTTAGATTATGTACTTGTTGTTAAGCCCTTTATTGTTAGTGAATTATTAAGTATTTATTTGTTAATTTGTAATTATTTTTTAAAAAATTATATATGTGTAACATAACCTAGCTAATTCACAACCTAGCAAAACATACCTTGTGAATCCACGTAGATGCAACGTAGGACGTGTGTGTCGACCTGTTCATCTTCAGACAAGTTTAAGTTCCAACTTGTGCACAATCAAAGTTGGAGGACATAGATGACATCCAAGGCCAAGTTAAAGGGCACATTTATGTATTACGTCAAAAGTAAATATGAACAATAAATTTACCATGAACAAAATATATTTTTTACATTGTTGTACACAATAAGGAGGCTAAGGTAGCGGTAACGACGAATAAAACAGCAACTTTCGAAAGCTTATATGCGGAATTAGAGGAGAAAGGCGGGGAAAAGAAGTTGTATAGGCTTGCCAAGGCTAGGGAGCGGACAGCCCGTGACCTTGACCAAGTGAAGTGCATCAAGAGGGAGGATGAGAGAGTATTGGTGGAGGACGTCCTCATCAGGAGGACTGGCAGTGTTATTTTCATAAGCTCTTGAATGACGAGGGGGACAAAGGCATTGTGCTAGGTGACTTGGAGCAGTCAGAGAGGTGTCGTGATTACGGTTATTGTAGGCGTACAAAGGTTACGGAAGTCAAGAGGGATAGTCGTAGGATGCGTAGGGGGAAGGCGACTAGGCCAGACGAGATCCGATGGATTTTTGGAAGAGCACTTGCAAGGCAGGTATAGGGTGGTTGACCGAGTTGTTTAACGTCATTTTCAGGATGGCGAAGATGCCTAAAGCTTAGAGATGGAGTACGGTGATTCCTTTATGCAAGAACAAAGGTGACATTAAGAGTTGCAACAACTAAAAAGGTATCAAGTTGTTGAGTCACACTATGAAGGTTTTGGAGAGGTGGTTGAGTGAGGTTGCAGAGAATCACGACTATTTCTGAGAATCAATTTGGATTCATGTCGGGTAGCTCGAAGACTGAGGCCATTCATCTCGTGAGGAGATTAGTGGAGCAGCGTAGGGAGAGGAAGAGGGACTTACCTATGGTGTTTATCAACCTAGAGAAAGCGTAAGACAAAGTCCCCGGGAGGTTCTTTAGAGGTGCTTGGAGGCTAAAGGTGTTCATGTGGCATACATCAGGTCGATTATGGACATGTAAGACGGAGCGAAGACTCGTGTAAGGAAGGTGGGAGGAGGTTCAAAGCATTTTCCTGTTTTGACTGGATTGCACCAGGGATCAACTCTTAGTCCCTTTTTATTCGCCTTAGTGATGGATATTTTGACGCGGCATATTCAAGGGGAGGTGCCTTGGTGTATGTTATTTACGGATGATGCAGTTTTGATTGACGAGACCCGAGAAGGAATTAATGATAAATTAGAGGTTTGGAGACAAACCCTGGAGGCTAAAGGGTTCAGGTTGAACAAAACCAAAACGGAATACTTGGAGCGCAAGTTCAATGATTTGACGCATAAGGACAATGTGGTAGTAAAGCTGGATTTCCAGGTTATTCGAAAGAGAAATAGTTTCAAGTATCTTGGGATTATGATCCAGGGGAATGGAGAGATTGACGAGGATATCACACACCGCATTGGTGCATGGTGGATGAAATGGAGGCTCGCCTCCATAGTTTTGTGTGATAAGAAAGTGCCTCTTAAACTCAAAAGAAAAGTTCTACAGAGTCGCAATCCGACCGGCGATGCTGTATGGAGCGAAGTGTTGGCCAGTCAAGAGCTCCCACATCCAAAAGTTGAAAGTGGCGGAGATGAGGATGTTGCGTTGGATGTGTGGACTTACTAGGGGAGATAGGGTTAGAAATGAGATTATTCGAGAGAAGATGGGAGTGGCTTCGACGGAAGACAGGATGCCAAAAGTGAGGTTGAGATGGTTTGGACATGTAATGAGGAGGGACACGGATGCCCCAGTACAGAGCTGTGAGAGGTTGGCTATAGATGGTTTCAAGCAGGGTAGAGGTAGACCGAAGAAGTATTGGAAGGAGATGATTAGACATAACATGGAGCAATTACAGCTTACCAAGGACATGACCCTAAATAAAAAGGTGTAGAGGACGCAGATTAGGGTAGAGGGTTAATAGGTCGGAGTGAGTCCTTACTAGTAGATAGGGTTGCTTTGTTGTAGTCGTGCCAGTAGTCGTAGTGCTCTGCGTGTATCTTGTAGTTTCTTGTACGTGGTGTTTTGGTGATGTTTGTGATGTCGAATAGATAGTTTACAGTATTACTCCGTGGGTGTCTTGTTTCTATTTTTCTCTATTGGTGTGTTATTTACGTGTTTTTTGTCTTGAGTCGAGGGTCTATTAAAAACAGACTCTCTACTTCATCTCAGGTAGTGGTATGGACTGCGTACACTTTACCCTTGCAGACCCCACTTTGTGGAAATACACTAGGTATGTTGTCGTTACTTGTTGTTAAGCCCTATATTGTTAGGTAATGATTAAGTATTTATTTGTTAATTTGTAATTATTTTTTAAAAAATAATATATGTATGACATAACCTAGCTAATTCACAACCTAGCATATGTACCTTGTGAATCGCCACGTAGATGCAACGTAGGACGCTTGTGTCGACCTATTCATCTTTATACAAGTTTAAGTTCCAACTTGTGCACACCCAAAGTTGGAGGACATAGATGCCATCTAAGGCAAAGTTAAAAGGCACATTTATGTATTATGCCAAAAGTAAATATGAACAATAAATTTACTATGAACAAAATATATTTTTTAATTGTTGTACAAATACATTTCTAGACTGTTTTTTGTCTTGATCCGTGGGTCAATCGAGAATAACCTCACCTCTGAGATAGTGGTACGGACTACGTACACTATATCCTTACCAGAACCCATATTGTGGGAATACATGAGGTATATTGTTGTTGTTGTCTTTACAAATACGTACTACTATAGATCTTCCCGTTTACCCAGGCCCACAATATTTGATGTACTTGGTCTACAAGCTGTCCATAGGTCTGAGCTAATATGGCAGGGGGGATGGGAGCAAATAAGGTGATGCATCAACGTCATGTCGATAATACTTGGGAGATTAATCATATACGCCCCCACATTTATGCATCGTAAAGCGTCTGATTACAATTGGGCGTTTATCTCGGTCATGCTAGAGCACAAGAGACCAAAGACCATTTCCCATCTTTGTGTCGGTGAGGACACGGAGATCCACTACACATTTAGGCAGGTGGCAGGGATTGGCAGGTGGATTCGTCCATTCACGCACATAGAGGACATTGCGATCTATTGTCGATGATGCTAATGATGCAGTGATTTATGGATTGTCTATCTGTTGATGATATTCAGGGGCATCATGTTCCCGAACACGTTCGGAAGTCTCATGAGCCTACGATTGCAAAGATTTATGAACTGCCAACACAAGTCATCAGACTACAGCTAAGGTGTTGTTCATGATGTACTCCTACACATCACTCTACCATGCGTCTATTGGCAACATGCGCCGTATCGGTAGATTTCTTCCTCTTCTCCGAAGAACATATTGTGTTTTCAATTTCTAAAATGTTTGAAATGACAATTAGAAAACATTAATTTTTCTGGCACTTTAAGGTATGAACTTGGGAGGGAGTGTTGCCTTTTCAACCAATACCCTGTCCTCCGGCCACATATAAGCCACAATAAGGTGGAAACGGGAGGGTTGACCGAGCCGAAGAGGTGTAACGCGTTCTTTCTTTATATATGGATCAACTCGATAACATGGTTGTTGATGAAGTGGATTTCACAGTTACTTCTTTACTTCAATATTTAAGATTCATCTTTTCTTTATCTAATTACTTAATTTCATTTTGTAACAGTTTGTATAGGTGTCGTGTGCTCTAGTAATTGCTTGTATTGCTTAGTTAGTCTGGACATGTTTATGTCATAGGTCTCGCTCATACGTCTGGACATTGTGGAGGAGCTCACGACTGATCGTGTCTTGCAACAATTTCAACTGTGTAACATGTACGGTATAACTAATCCTCCTAGTTGGTTGACCACGCACCATGAGCGGGACGACCGATCGAGAGTTGATGATGAATTTTTGGGTTGGTGGAGATGTAGATCTTAAATTGGGATACTACACTCGAAAGGATCCCATAGGCTGCAAGCATGCAAGCATTATGGTTAATGACGACAATAACATGAAGTGATATCGTCGTATCACACACATTGATTGGCTACCACATAGATGGGAGTCGTTGTGGATTCACCGCATAGTCTTAGTATTTACTAGTCTTAGTAAATTTTCACTTTATATTTACTAGTCTTAGTATATGAATTTCCTAGAAAATTACTAATTAATATTTAAAATTCATGCATGCTAGAGGGTATGTTGGGATTTTTCTGGGTATGTTGTTGTTGCATGCTAGAGGATTAAACTACGTGCACCCGATGGGGTTTAGATGTGCAAGTGTTGCAAGTAGATGGTGCAGTAGATGTTCGAAGTTTTAAATACCATATCATACCATACCATATCATCCCAACCCTTAGGTGTTTGCGCAAACATAGTGGCGGATGTGACCACGTTATAGGTTCGAACATGGGGGCCATCGCTGATAGATGAGGTTGATGATGTGCCTACCGCTCCCACGGAGCCATCTACTTCAACACGTCCCGCGAATCTGTCGACTCCAGCATGCTCATTTCTGGGTCTACCTCAGCCTTCCTCCCAGTCAAGCCAATCTTTCTTCTGGTTATTCTAGGACGCCTACGTCCAACATTGATTTGGCTTCTTTCAACATAAATATTCCTAGACTATCCTGTACTGCAAAAAGAACGACCAACATGAGATATGCAGGGTGGCAGACGGCTAAGCTTCATTGGTGTGGACTGCTTTGTAGATTATCAAGCCGAGACACTGATTAGTCTTTAAAGATTATATATTTCTTAATATTGTATCATTTAATACAAAAAAATACTTATTATTTTATATTTCTTGCATACATTAGGGCTTCGATTTCCATCTATCGGACAGTTTCAACCCATCCGCCCAGGACCCCATTGAGACACCGATTAGACTTTTAATAATATTCAATTCATTCAATATATGTTCAACATTAGTTTAACTTAGTAATTATTTTTAACTTAGATTTTGTAGCTTCCTTCGGACCCCACTCAGGACTCAACCTAGACACATGTTAAGGGTAAAGTTTGTGTACACCGCACCCCTCCCAGACCACACTTGTGGAATCATACTGGGCTTGTTCTTGTCGCTTCATTTTTCAATGCATGCAAGCTCTTTTTCAAATAAGCCAGATGATGTCATTAATCTCGGGGATGTCGATAGATTTCTTGTGACACTACAATCCTAGTCTAGCTAGCAAGAAGCACGTTCCAGCCAATCCAAAGAGAAGGAACAAACAAATCAACGTACGGAAGAGATGGAGGGGACATGCTCGACTCAACGATAATGGCTTAGAGCCTCCTACCAAGATGACAGTGGCCATGACTAAGACAACATAGATGGTGTGAATGGTATGACCCTTAGGCTGACAAATAGGCTAAAGCATAAGTGTTGTGGCAGACACTGATAGTTGTATACATGTAACTAGTTTGTATATTTTAAAGTAAATATTAGTCCTTTTGTCCCAATTTATGTGGCACCATTCGACTTGGCACAAAGTTTTAAAAAAAAAAAGGTAGACTATTGAAATTTATGGTCTAAACATTCATTGACCGTTTGTGTGACTATAAATCTTTTTTTTTTTATCAAGTAAAAGATTTCATTGATAATAACAAGGCCATCTTGGCCGTATACAAAGGGTATACCCAAAAAAAAGAGACCTACAAAATATGGTTTTCTCCAAAAGACACCCAATCCTCTATACAGACAGGAACTACATGGGTGCACCAAAAGAGAATAATGGATCGGAGACTACTTCTCAGATGAGCAAAGCTCATCTCCACCCCTTCATAAATCAGAGACTATAAATCATTTCATTTAGGTTTTAAAAAAATTAAAGTTACGTTGTTTCTAATTATAGAAAGATGACATTCTTTTTGGAACAGATTAAAAAGGAAAGTAAACCACAAAAATTGGGTCAAAGAGAGTATTTTTTGCGCACCTATTTCTTAATGACAAATATCATCTAAAGTTCTATTATCTGTCATTTTTTTGGAAAATGAAATAAGCAAAAAAAAAGTCGAGAAATACATGTAATACGTTATGCACTTTCCAAATAACAGCTAATGTTGGACGTTTGGCAAGTTCATAATTCATTATATAAAACTACTAACTAACAATAAACTAGATACTAATTACCTGATTAACTAATCAACCTTAGAAAGATAACAAAAAAAATAAGAAAAAAACACCAATAGTCTAACAATAAAAATACATGTGAAAAATCAGGAAAAAATTTAAAAAAGAACTAAAGGGTGGTTTAACTATTGGTCGTTTGGCAGTTAGTCAAATCCCCTGTCGCGCATATATTTCATGTGCTATAGGAAGTTTGGGAATAGTTGTGTTTTTTTTTTTGCACCTTACTTCGGTCCATTTGGACTTTTCACTAATTTAGGTTCAGAACTCGTGTCTCATAGAGGTGTGATTGTAAGATGGCGTATTAAACTATTTAAGGTCATTTTACGAAGTGGTGGCTGATGAGTGGAGGAAAAGTATATTGATTCCAATATATATGATGGAGATGCTCAAAGCTATGCAAACAATGGTGGCACTTAACTTACTGAGTCATGAGATTTTGGGAAAAAGGAGAGAGTGTAGACATGGGGAGAAAAGAGGAGCAACAAATTGCTAAGGTTCTAGATGCTGTAACAATTGATAGTAATGCTTGACTATATGGATTGCAATAAACTTGGATGAAACATGTTCTTCATTATTTAGGCAAGAGGTGGCAGGTATCCCGTGGATTTAGTCGAGGTGCGCGAAAGCTAGCCCGTACTCCACAATTATCCAAAAAAAAAAATTGGCAAGAGGGCAAGATTCTTCATAGTCCAAATATTGACTAGCAGTAAAGCTTAATGTATTCAAGCACCAAATTCTTAAATAAATCTCAGTCATGGGCCTTCAGACTGCCAATCGAACTACATGATCTCCATCAAATGAAAACCCAACCAAATGGCAGGTAATATTAAACATCCTTAAGCTTTATAAACTTAGCACAAAAACATAGTAGAGAGGAAGAATGGACTAAGGAAGCATACATCTCCAACTGCCCAACTATAGTTACAAACAGTAACATACCAAACTTCCTTCACAAATTACATGCAGCAGACAAATCAAAATAGTACTATGCAAAAGCAATTAACTGATAGATTCTAACATACGACTTCTACCCATTGATCACCTGAAGTCCATATTCCATCATTGCCATCAAAAACACGCAAGGCATTATTATCCTTCAAAATGTCATCGTCTTAACCTAAAATGTGCTATTGTTGATTTAACATGCACGTTGCATGTTTACTTATGAAGCATGCTTTAGACACTGAATAATAGCATAACTACAGTCCAAGCAAAGCTCATTACCTTCTAACTTCTCATCAGAATTACATCTCTGAGGGGAGAGGCGATTATTCAAGGAACTATGAGCTAAAGAAAACGCATTTCCTTCAGCCAGTCTTTTCCCCTCTATGAGGAGGCCTTTACTCCTGGATGTTGAAGAAAATTAAGGCTTAAATTGTACACATGGTTGATGAACACTTGCAAAAAAAAGGGCTCGAGATTCAGAGAATGGCATCGTCGTTGCATTGGTAGTATGTCAATTTTCTACACAATTGGGTACTGACTATGAAAGATACAAATGATAAGAAAGTTTAGACATACTATTCGGCAAGTCTGTACAGAGACACTCATGATCAGAATGAGAAGCGGGGAAGACATAAGCCCGCAAAGAAGTTCCAGAGCAACTCTCATCTTGGTACAATAGGCAGAAGAAAATTGCAAGGCCTGGAGCAAAAGGACATCTGAGCCAGGTAAAAGTAGTCAAGCCGCAAGAAGGAGCAAGCAACCAAAGGCACGTCACTTCGAAGGAAAGACTTCTGCACAGAGGTAAAGTGTTATTAGTATACGGAAAAAACGACGATGATAATAAGAATGAAAAGCTAAATAAAAGATGAAGAATGAAGCTACTTTCAGCAACCAGCATTTTGTAAATACGTGGATTGATGTGTTAGACGAACCAGAATACGACTCCGGAAAGGACAGTGAAAATTGAGAGTGAAAACAAGAAGACACCAAAAACCAGAAAACAAAAGATGGAAAAGAGAGAACTCTCAATAATGCTCCAGCATATGGCTCCATGTACAGAAGGTCAATAGACGGGTGGTTCTCATAAAGCTCAGAATTCACAAAATGCTAACTCACCATTTTTTGATATTTTGTAATTTTACATTAGTGTCACCCTCATTGAAGATGATACAAGCATATTGTTAGAAATTGATTCTTATCTAAGGAGAATAACATGATCTTTAAAACAAAAAAAACCGCCTCTGAACCTTCTTGGTACTGTTTCAATAAAACTTTACATTATCAAAAAAAAAAAAAAAAAAAGATTTGTGCTCTTAAGATTTCCAGGAATACTCTAATTACAAAGTTTCCATTGTTACTTCAATTATCTTAATTCAGCATATAATGTATTCCTAGCTTGTCACAGGTACCTCTATTAACAAATTATTTCCAGTCCACAAATACACCACCTACCCACCAATATATACTCGGTCCACACCATTTCCGTTGCATTAGTGGGTATCTACCTAACTTAACACTCTTGCTCTTTAGAGTAGTTTTACATGGTTCAAGCTTTTTGGTTGACACTTCTGCTAGTTCTGTAAACTAACTGAACACTGACTGCAAATAGCATATACGATAGGGACCTTTATCCTATATGATGTTAGATAGCTCATGAATAACAAGGGTAAACAAGTACAAAGCCAATACCAAACTTTGGTGAACCCACCAGCCAGAGGAAATTCTTTTGGTCTCCTGTTACTCCCACACTAGTGGCAGTTCCCTTATATATAGCTTTATGGCATTGATATATCCAATATGAATTCCATACTTTTTTCTACACGCAATTGTCTAAAGGTAAGAGTGTACCTTGAGTTGTCAGTGAGGTAGAGAATAGAATGAGCTGAACAGATTAATCTCAAAATTCTTCTCAAAGAGTGCAATGGAACAGCTTGATATTTCATGCTACTTACTTTGTATATTATTTTTTTTTTTTGAGAATCTGAATAAAATATTTTTTTGACTAACTTTGTATATTATTACTAGCCAGAACTAACATACATGTTTAACAATGGAAGAAACATGACCATTTAATAACCACCATCATACAGATTGTGATAATCTGTATTCATGGATTATAAATAAAAAAAGTAGAAGATCAAAAGATTTACAAACCTCTTTTATTCTCCTTCCCAGTCTATTAACTTATTGCGCGGCGCATACAACTTTGACATTCTTTCCTCAGCTTCAGTATCATTTACTACACCTCGGCATCTTGGGGACCCACAACAACACGCAAGCTGTACATCAATAGAGAAGAATCTGCAACATGAACAAGTACAATTTAGCACGCAACTGAAGGGAGTGAGAAAATACTAGACTACGATGATGGGAAAAACCTGTAATCATATGTCAGTTCTTCCCATTGTTTAATATCTCGTTTGGCAAATATGATGATATGTTGATTGTTGTTGACATTTATAACTCTCGAGTAGCAATTTGGCTGCACAAAAAGTGAAAGCTGTGAATTGTAACACAATTACAGAATGTCTTCTTAAGTATAAATAACCAAAAACACCAATACATTCTCCATTGTAGCATTCTTTCTAAATAAATTCATTGAGAAGCCAATGAAACATACATTTGGATCTCAGTGAGGAATCTATATGTGTTTACCTATAAGATATATTATGCAGTGCTTAAATCCCACTCCATAACAACATATCGTACTCTCTTCGTCCCAATTTACATGAAGGTGTTTGACTGGGGCATGGATATTTCGAATGAAAGGAAGACTTGAATCTTGTAGTCTAAAAGCCAATAGATACTTTGTGGCTGTTAAGTATTAACCACTTCAGAAAACTACAGAAACTTTTTTTTTTTTTGAAACTATTAAATCATTTTATTAAGGATAAAATAGGAAGCACAAAGTCAAACTGTTACTAGATATAGAAAGGTGGCATTCTTAGGGATGGACTAAAAGGAAAGAGTTGCATAAAAAGGGAAGGAGAGAATAATAATTTTTGACATGTCAGGCAAAGATTTATGCATCATCCCATTTGGCATTCTCATGCTATCTTAAAAGTCCTATTAAGAATACTAAAGTCGATGAAGTAGTGAAACAACTTCAACTTCAATGGATGAACTTCTTGCTTGTTCCTCCCTAAAAAACACAAGAGGAAAGCTTAACTTAACAGATAAATGCTGTTCCCCGATATAATCAAAGTCAAACTTTCAAAAAAAATATTCTGTCCCTCTAAGGGATCCATTAAAAGTTAGACCTGAATTTTGATGTGAATTTTGATGTTAAGTATGGAGATCCAACATACGGAGTTATCTCGTTGGTGATAAGCTCCAACGAGATTTTTAAACTTCATTTATGCATATGCATATGCATCTCCGCGCATGTAATCTCACAGAATAATATTGTCAAGAACAGATGCAAACACAACATACCCAATGTAGTCCCACAAAGCGGGTCTGGTTCAAGAACAAATGTATTAAAGCATTTATTTATTAATAAAGATGTTTCAATAGTACAGCAACTATAACTTGTCAACTCAATTGAAAAAGACCAGTTCAACAAGTCTGTTTTCAGGCCCATGTTTATGGCAGAAAATAAATGATGGTGTCCTTGTTCAAATAATGCGGGTGTTATCCATCTCGTGCGGAGACAAAAGTTAAATCTACGAGAATAAAACCATCAAAGGAACAGAAAAATAGGTAAAGAAGGATTTTACGTACTTCACATGAATGGTTGATCAAATGTGCAATGCTTCCAGCCCTTGTGGCATCTATAACACGCTCATCATCAATTCGAAACATGTATGTTCCAGCACCCTGAGAGGCAAAACCATTTATAATATTTTGAAACAATATATTTTCCACCAAATCACTAAGTGGAGCAACTTAGATCCTTCATCAAAAAGGGTAGCCCGGTGCACCAAAGCTCCCGCTATGCATGGGTCCAGGGAAGGGCCGGACCACAAGGTCTATTGTTTGCAGCCTTGCCTTGCATTTCTGCCAGAGGCTGTTTCCTCAGCTTGAGCACGAGACCTCCCCATATGGCAGCAACTTTACCAGTTACTCCAAGGCCTCCCCTTCTAGATCCTTCATCAAGCTAGCGCAAAAAAAAATAGGACAACCAAAATCGAAAAGGGATGCTTATGAAGGTGTACTTGTCACAAAATGAAGCACATAGGTGTCTAACTTCTTTCAATAGAAATTCCAGCTACTAGGTGTTAAGCATTGACCTTTGACCAGAACAACATGATCACCAACAATTCATTTCTTGTGACTAAATGTCCTATGCGGAGCAATGCAACTTAGGGTTTTACTTTGTAAGTACATTTTTCAACCCTTACTCAGGAATAAGTTTATTTACGGATTGAACACCTTTCATACTGTAAGTATTCATGGAATGTAATCCATACTTCAGATACACATGAGCCCACAATGTTTGCTAAGATAAAAGCACTTCAAAAAGAATATTAGGTCATCTGACATAAAAGATACACGTCTTGGATAAAAATATGCTTGGCGTACATTCAACAAATACCAGTAAACCTCCAATGAGTGCAGATGTTCCTTGTGTCCAAGTAAAAGGAGGAAATAAAGATTGGCCATGTAAACACAAAAGAAAAGATTAGTGAACTTGTAACCTATCTGTGGCTAAAGATATGGAGAAGATGCAATTTTAGAGGTTCGCAGTCATCAATCGTACTCCCACTAATCACTCCCAATAACAGCCCACTAACAGTGAGAGTGCTGGGAATCCCGGTATTGAAGTTAGGAAGGTGTATCTGGGGCACATATTGGATTTTCTGGCTTGCACTTTTTGGAAGTGATAAAGATTATTTCTCTCCGACCAGTGTTCAAAACTATATCTTCAATAACCAAACAAATAAACTGCTACCATGGAAATCAAAATCATAAGCTAGGATATAGTTCTTACCACTAGTGAGTTGTAACTTAGGTGCTCCCTTCGGTCAGCAATAGGAGGTCTAACAAGGTCTCCAATGTACTCAATTACCTATTAAACAAAGGAATTGTCAGTGGTCTACTGGTCATTGTCAGTGGTCTACTGGTCTCGAGACTCAAACAAAAGATTATAAGCATGAATATAGTTACTTGAACACAAGTGGTAAGGGGTAAGGCCGTAAACACCACCCTTCACAAACCCCACTTGTGCGATTACACGGGATATGTTGTTGCTGTTACGCACAAATCATATCACCGTAATAAAAGAAAAAAGGACAGATACCATGTCTCCAGCTTCATGAGGGAGCTTCGTGAAGATGCCAAAGCCATGTATTCCAGATTTCCCTAGAGGTTATGACAATGTCAAAAACATACTATAACTTGCAAGAGAGGGGGAATAGTGGTGATACCAAGAGCACAAAGGAGGCTCAAAGTAGCATCAGTTAGCAAAATAATCTAGTTAGGGATTGGTGAATATTCAAATGGATCTACTTTGAGCTTTTATTTAATCAGTTTCTCTATTTCCACAATGAGCAATAACACGACGGAATTCGCAAAAAGTGAAAAGCACTATTAGAGGATAACAATAACATTGTAGGTGTAAACAGGACACGTCCATATAAGACAATTTCATTTTCCTTCAGATAGTGAAGGTATAGAAGATATTTAGCTTACCAAATGCCAGTCTTTTTCTAAAAGTTTCTTTCATGTAGTTGTATTTCTCATCCTTGGAAAGGATGCTCCTTGACATATCAAGCTGTGAACACCTTAGCTTTTCAAGGTCAGCAGTGTATCTAGAACCAGCAAATGAGGAAGACAATGTGTCGCTCGATTGATCATGTTGACTATGGCCACCAACCAAATATGGTCTATTTTCTACATACAAGCGCTTCAGTGATGCAGCTGTACAGACTTCAGGTTCTTTTCTTCCTCTTCTTCCAGAATAATTGTAAGGCTCTATTAAATGACAACCAGAAATCAGGAATCATAAAATGGTTTGCTACACAGCTGAACACAGAAAAGAGTACCAAAGGATGCCGTCTAAATAAAGCACCAACCAAAATCATTCATGAAATTACAGATAATAGAAAACCATGACTGACACATAAATACTAATGGAGAATAAGAAAGTATAGCACACCACTGCGAGCACATCCAGAAGGATTCGGTGGAGGAGTATAGTCTGAACATTCACAAATTTTTTGTCCAACACGCTCATCAACAGAAGGACGTTCATTAGATACATCTCTATGCTTCTTGCAGAAAGAAAGCAACCGAATGCACTGACCCTCTTCATCGTCATCCATAGGGATTAAATGCAATCTGTCTTCATCCTCAAGCTATAAAACGTTAATATCAACAAAAGATAGGTTAGCATAACAAACAGGAGAAAAGTTAACACAAAGAGTTCATACATACATAAAAAATCTCTCAAGCACTATATTAAGAAGAAATCACCTCAACACAGTAGCCAGCAGCACGTGCACAAAGAGGATGATAAGCCACCCGACACGAATGGTTAGAACACTACATCACAAGATAAGGAGAGCAATAGATTATCAAGTAGTTGGATAAGCATATGGCGAGTAGTACTCAATCAATGTGGTACGGATACCAGTGTCTCCCCCTAAAGGTCAAGCAAATAGTATACAGAAAGGAAGGAAAGAAGAGAATAAATAAATAAAGGAAAAAGGAAGAAAGATAGTGTGTGAGAGAGAGAGAGAAAGCAGAACCTTAAAACAAGATGCAGAAAAGAAGGGAGACTCCATTTCGATAAGGATAGAGGATAAGGGAGACTCCATTTCGATAAGGATAGAGGATCAGCCGATGACTATCGAATAAAAGCTAAATATTATATATTATCTGCCACAATCAACAGAAGTTTTTCTACTGATCAAGTAACAGAAGTCCTAAGGATTTTTTTTGTTTTGAAAACTAGACCTCTTTCAGAGGCAGAGTAGGGTGTGTGAGACAACTCATCCAACCACAATTCCAATTCTAGCCAGTTCGTACACTACCAATTTGCATTGTCATTCATTAATATTTGGTCATCATTATTAAAAGATGGTCATGAAGAAACAAGCCAGAGAATAAAAAATTAAAGCTATAAATCTACAAATACATTGGCATGGGGTAAGGATGAAAAGCAACCACAAGGTTACCTGAATGCAAGCTCCATAAGGAACACCACAGATACTACATAAGAGCTTCCAGCGGTCCTTAACAAAACAACAACAGAAGAAGAGACTATCAGAAGAAATTGCGGCAAACCCTATCTACGTGGATGCCTTCCACAAAAAGAGACTCTTTTCTTTTGATAATTAAGCAATGAGGGCTAATTGCAGAAATCAGCAAGATCTGATATAATGACAGGTAGAAGTAATTCTGGTAGATGGTCTGGAAGTCCTGTTAGAAAAATTAATTGTGCCTTCTATATATATCACTAAGAATCAAAAGTGAAAATGGCTTATATCTCAAGAAAATCTTTAAAATAGTAACAGAGCATAATTGCTAAAAATAGGAAAGTAGGGTATACCGTAATCATCACTATTCAAGGTAATAATAACATAGGGGCAATTGTGGGTACATAATTACGAGACACTAACGAAGTTATTCTATGGGGCTTGGCCATTATTAGTAGTATAGCCCACTTAATATAAGAAGTTTGTTCAATCAAGAGGGAAGTCATATTCATGCATCAACATTGAGTCATAGAAATTATGACTTGATTCCTGAACAAATCATGGTTGGGCACCTTTAAAAGTGCAAACAAAAACAGAGGACAATACTGAGGGGTGTTCAGACAATGATGAAAGTTAAATAAAACCGGAATAGTACCTTGCTGATCCTGCTCAAACCATCAATTGGCTCCATTTTCTTTATATCAGATAAGCAAGTTTCTGAATAATGGTTAGAGATAATCAGTGAACTTCACCCATCTACAAAAATAATAAGTCAGCAATGTGACAAAAAGAAGTATAACAATAACCTGGTATCCAAATGGCACAAGCAAGATGAGCCCAACGTCCATCAGTTGTAGGCTTCATAGCACCACCTATATAACATTTAAAATAAGACATACAAGCAGGAAACGAACAGGGTAAATGGAGTGAAAACTGCAAGCAAAAGAAAGTACCAACAACAGGGCACATGCAACAAGGGGGAGGGACTACTGGACCCGCTGGACGACACAAATTGCATAACCAAAGTACTCCATCCATAGGTTCCCGCTCCCCATAGCATCTAGCGTGAACCTGAACACGTCATCACCAGCAAAGAATTTTAACCCGGAATAATGGAATTAAATATTCAATCCCAGTTAAGAACACAAACAGTATCACTCTAATATCAAAAGTAAAAGAGAATATCAACCAGCATAGAAAATTGTAACAAAGTTCTAGCAGCCACAGGGAGGAACAACGACAACAAATAACAACATACCCAGTGTATTCCCACAAAGTGGGGTCTAGGGAGGGTAAAGTGTACGCAGTCCATACCACTACCTCAGATGAAGTAGAGAGGTTGTTTCCGATAGACCCAGCAATAGGGAGGAACAACATAGTCAAATCAAATAATAGATAAGTTTATCCAGATCACTCCACAAATATTTTATGACCGCCAAGTGCACGTGCCAAAATGAAAAATATGTACAGAAGCCTTTCAAAAGTAAAAGAAGGGTTTAATGTATGGAAAATTCTCACCAAGCATCAAATAGTCATTTTTGACATGATATGTATATATTCATTTTGATCAATAACAAGTAAAAAGAAAATTTTATGCAGAGTTAAATGAAAACAGACAGCTAAAACATCCTGCACAATAGATGTGGGGATAAGAGAAATAACAGGCTGGCAACTCCCTGATACTAAAGAGGAAAGGGAAAAGATACTACTATCCTTTGGTCCCAAAAGGAAGGAGAGACAGAGATGAGTACACTCACCATCATTCGGCATTTGTCACACTGCAAAAACAAATTATTCTCATACTCCTGTTAAAAAAAAAAAAAAATACATCAGCATGATCTGACATAACTACTTTGTAGTTACTACTCAATTAGGCAAAGTCAAAAAGATACGGATTATCCAGATGCAACTTCACTAGGCGTATAACAAGAACACCAAAATAGGCAAAAGAGTCATCTCAAAAATAACACATTAGCTGAACGAAGAAAGAACATACGAATTGAAAGCAGTTTCTAACCTCATCCATATGGCATACGTTGCATTTGTCTAGATCTTTCCATTTAACGTGGACAGGCCTATATCCAGCAGGCAGATCTTGAATTTCCGAAGACGCCAATTTCAAGGATTTTGCAAGAAGCCTGGAGTTTGACAATTCCTGACATATAATATATCCAATCAAGTTGAGGTCAGATAAATGGATCAGACTGCTCCATACATAAAAGAAACATTTAAGAAAACTCTAAATGTTCAAGATAGACTTATGTTCTATTTATGCATCATCGAAGGCATAACCAGAATCTGCTGCCTTCCATTGCGACAAAGATAATGGGTGAGTCGGCTCTCTCCATACATTCCATTATAGTTAAATGGCATATTACATTTTCCAATTAAAATATCCACCATATTCAGCTTCACTTGAAGATAGAGTGCATTTTAATGGTTTTATATGTTTATATAATATTCGTCTCATCTATCGAACATATCGCTTGATACAATTTGGTTTCAAAGTGTTGAATGAGGAAACAAAACAGCAGATAATATGTCAACTTAAATAGTATTCAAAAAAATAAGACTATACTAAGACAACTGCAAAGTCACTGGAGTTCAATGATACGTAATAATACAAAGCATGCTCAGATTTTCAATAATAAGACAGTGAACAGAAATTGAAAGAACAGAACCACAATAAAGACAAAGTTGAGCGGAAGAAAAACTAACAATACCTTTATAAGTTTCAGAATTTCAGGATGAGAAAACCGAACCACAATAAAGACAAAGTTGAGCGGAAGAAAAACTAACAATACCTTTATAAGTTCCAGAATTTCAGGATGAGAAAATCCAAACATGTGAGAACCCGATCCAAAGCTCCTTTCACTTTCACAGCCAGTTATTGAATCATCAAAATTGTCAACTTGCGCCTTCCTCATCCATTTGTAAACTTTAGTCCAGCAACCAGATGGTGTAGATCCCTTAAACTATAAAAACAAGCGCACCACAGTGACTAACATTAGCACTTCTCTGAACATCAAAAGTCTAAACATTTTTTTTGATAAGGTAAGTATATTTCATTCATAAACGAGGCCGAGATAGCCATATACAAAGGAGAAGCCAAAAGGTAAAGAATCTACAAAATCTGATTCTCTACAAAGTCCACTCAGTCTTCTATACAACTAGGGATTTTATGGGTGCACCAAAAGAAAACAAGAGACCGGAGGCTATTCCTCACTTGAGAAAAACTCGACTCTACCCCCTCAAAAGCCCTCCTATTTCTCTCATTCCAAATAACCCACATCAACGCAAGAGGGATCAAATTCCATGCCTTACGTCTTCTCCTCCTATTCCCGCTTCTCCAACAAAACATTAAATCTTTCACAGATTTTGGCATAACCCAAGAAACTCCGACCACCAAAGCATATCCCACTATAATCTCATGGTAAAGTCACAATGTATGAGAAGATGATCCACTTCTTCCCCTGTCTCCTTACACATGTAACACCAACTGACATAGACAACCTTATGTTTTCTAAGATGTTCCGCCGTCAAAATCACCCCTCTAGATGCTAGCCAAGAGAAAAAAAACACCTTCCTCGGCACCAACGCTATCCAAATTGCATCACATGGAAACATAACCTCCTCTCTAACTAGGATTTTCTCATAGAAAGATTTAACAAAGAAAACCCCATTGTTCCTCAAACCCCACCACGAAGCATCAGGTTCATCCACCGAATTGACTTGCCAGTGAAGGAAAGTGCTCTTAATAAGCACCTCTTTTCCTCCTTTGGACAAGTATCTTTTTTACCACCCCGCTAATCTCTTCTCAACCCTCTGAAGAACCGGATTCCACACCAAAACATCCTTTATTTCAATCTTAGAGTGTGGTTGACCTTATTTTGCTCTTTACAGTTTAGATATACATCTTATCACACATAAATAGTTTCTTTTTCATCTAGCTAACAAACATAATGAGCACATCATAGTTCAATGCAATTTACCAATTTTTGTGACCACCTTGAAAACCTTAGCTTGATTTTTGATTTACCCTTTCTTTTATAAGTAATTTTGATTTACTTTGGGTATCCCTCTATTCATACGAGAGAATAGTATAGTTTCATTTTCATCCAGCTGAAAAGCCTAATGAGCTTCAATAGTTCAGTTAGTTCTTTATTACATCTTAGGATAACCTTTATCCAATGCTTAAAGTTCACAAGCACTAGTGTGTTTAACACAATATTTCTCAGCAAAAAGTGAAAAAGAAAAATTAATCTCATAAGCTATGGAGCATGTGATTTTCGATAGAATTTCATGAAAGGATATCCAGAATCTGAACAAGGAACCAACTGTTTCAAAAGCATGCTATAATATTAAATGTGAAAATATAATTGTCAGTGCCTTCGTAAGTCAGATAGGAGACCACAGAACTTGACAGCAATTCAAAAAACTGAATACGAATCGAAGGAGTATATAGCATACAAGTGAGAGACTAAAATACAACAACAACATACCCAGTGTATTCCCACAATGTGGGGTCTGGGGGGGTAAAGTGTACGCAGTCCATACCACTACCTCAGACTGAAATAGTTAAAGAGAAATAAAAACTTGATTCGATATAATACCTGTTCTCCACTGTCCAATGTAACTCTAAATATAGGCCGTGCCCTGAAGTCAGGATCTCTCAGTACCTCCATCTTATATGAGACATGTACACCGGGATCTGGCCCAATCGGGAAGTAGAAGAAATTTTCAATTTTATACCATAAAACTCAAACGAAGGCACAGCAGAACTGCTGCTGGAGATGGAGATATGGACAGTTACCTGTTACTGACGGGAACTTCCTCTCAGCAGTATAACCTTCTGGCCAGATAAATCTCTCATCTTGAAAGAGCTCTGAATCTTCTACTATTTTTCCTGAATAGGACATTTGCACATTGTAGAATTGATATATATAAGTTATTCATTAAGTGAAGAGAAAACATCAGCTTAACTTATGAGAATAGGGAATGGTTACTCCTCAAAATAGAAAAAAATGAAGACCACAGTTTGGTGTATAATATGTTAAAGAGTTGGCTTTCATTGGGCAAATTTAAAAAAAAAAAAAAAAAAAATTAAATGGTCATAAGAGACCAGTCTTTCATTGGACAAATCGCTGATTAACTTGTATCAAAAAATCAAATTAAACCAATCGATCAACTGTCGGACTATGATATGCTTTAGTATTAGAATCATTTAGAAGTAAATTCAGAATATCTAATTGGAGATCAAACTCTTGTGATGTAAAAAGGGAAAGAGGGTGGGGAATGATAAAGGTTTCTAATACATCTAGAAGAACATATAAAACACACTCAATTGAATAGAATATTATTGCAATTCTTTTGCTCTTTAATCAGTATGCAGCGTAGATTTTAAAAAAAAAAAAGTACCAAGGCTAACTATTTTCAAGTCCCCCAATTCAAATGGGCAACTTCTGACTTCCTCAAGCTTTCTCCTCAACCCTTCATCCTCTGAATCAGAACTGCCTTCGTTTTCTCCATTTTCAGTATTATTATCTGCATTGATACGATTCTGCAACCGCAGCATCCTATTTGAAAGCTTCTGTTCACAAAGATACCTGATCAAGAAGGTAAGAAGTATGAACATCCGTGCTAATATTAGGTCGGAATACAGCCAAATACACAACATACAAATAAAAGCAGTATCACCATATATACGGGGAAAAGGGAACTTCTTGATTTAAAAACAAAAACTCTTTCTTTTATATCTATGATGTACAAGCCAGCTTGTGCACAACTTGACTAATTCCACGATGTACCTGTTATCCCAACAAAATGGGAAGAAAACAACTATTGTTTTTGCATCCGCTGGGAAAGTAAAAGGACCTCTTTGCAACCAGAAGATAGAAAAAGGCCGAACAATATCTAAACTACAAATTCACAATTTTGATTTATAAGAAAGCATGCTTCATGAAGGAAAAAAGGAACCCTTGAACTCCATAAGCTGAGGAAAATAATGACTCTAGAGTAGATTTTAGGCATGGATGGGTGTGACATATCTAACTTTGCAATAGAACTTAAGGAGATGGAAAAGAATAATAATGTGGTTAACAAACAGGAAAACGTTTTTCTTCCCAGGGTACTGACCAAATAGGGATGCTCAGGAGGTGTAATTGTAAGGTCAAATAGTTTTTTTTTTAAGAAGAGTTGTTAAAAATAAAATTAGTAAGGTGCAAGCAGTTGCACTGACTGGTTTATCAAAAGAGCAGTAGTCCAAAGTTGAAGAGCCAACAGAACCTAAAAGGCCAAACATGTGGCCTGCAGGAAATTGATATAGCAGCAAGCTACCCTACCAAATACTGCCACTTCAATGAATCTGGGGATGGCTTCAGTAAACCATCATGGTCACCAGAAATGTATGACATTGGGCCTAGTCAATCTTAATTTTTTAAGAAATCTAGAATAGAACACCGAAAAATGCAGGTGTTATTACATTTTGTTCTTCCAAGTACAATGCACATGATCATAATGCTTTGGCTGGAATTCTAATATATTTCTTAAGGGCAGAAGCAAGTAATATAACACGAGCATCTGAAAATTGGTAGAAGTGGGTTACTATGTTGAGCTCTTGAACTAAGGGTCTATCGGAAACAGCCTCTCCATCTGTGTACGTCCTACCCTCCCCTTGCCCAGACCCCAATTGTGGGATTACACTGGGTATGTTGTTGTTTTGAGTTGCTATTTTGAGCTGAGATAAAGATTGAACTAAGACCAAAAGCCTATACTAACACCTAACTATTCTAGAAGGAAACATAATGAATTATCTGTCTTCACTTGATTTAAAAATGATAGCGTCCCGGTACCAATGAGACACCTTAAGATCTAAGGTCGTGTTGAATAGTGTATAATGTGGCCATAAAGTTCATGCATGTGACAAAGAAGGATCAAAAATACAAAAAATACAACTACTGCTACCACGGCTATAATCATCAAAGCTTTCACAGGAAAGGAATAGAGTCTATGTATTGAGAGAGTTATTTCCACTAGTTTTTCCCCAAATCAAGTATTGACAGTCATAAAATGGGAAAGACCAACAAAATCTGCAAAGGGCCAGAAAGAGGGAAAACTACTAAAATAGGATGTGAGAAATATTTGATCTCAGTGATGTAACAAAGAAATGACACAAAAAATGAACTCAGACCGACAAGGCTCACATTTTTGCTTCCTCCATCGCTTGAACAAATTTTGGTTTTTTGCACTTGAGGTGAAAGGAAGAAAGAAGCCCTCTTAGGAAAGAGATAACTTGCTTTAACTTGACCCTGAAATCAAATAACAAAATTTCATAAGTCCACAAGGAAAAACTGAGCATATTACTGCCTAAATGGTAAATAGAACTCCAGTTAGATTCACAATTAACTTCGAAATAACACACCTAGCAAAATCATGGGTGCCAAAAAACTGCACAAGAACTGATTTTTCCCCTGAAACTTTGTTTAGACCTTTACACCCGTCAGCAAGAGTTTCATCTAGAACAATGGCAGGCCACATGGCATAACCTGTAGTGGAAAATAAAACCAATGAAAAAACCAGATAGTCGCTACATTTGAGAGATTTTGATCTCACATTTGTCCCAGGAAGTAAACAAGCATGCAAAATTAAGTTGGTAAAAGGTTTTATCTTTGTTATTAGTTCTACTTTGAGAGATCCTAGCTGCTAACTAACTGTGTACAACCATGAATGGATGTGATGAAGTAGCAAAATCAAACCAAAAATTGACAATAAACTGAGAAATGTTCAGAAGAGTGAATGTGATAAAGTTGCAAATCAGACCAAAAATTATCAAAAGCTGAGAAATAGTCAGAAGTAGAAAAGGAACGCCATAATTTACCAGTCAGCTTGGCCCATAAAATATCTCCGGGATCAAGACCTTCACAGTCCTCCAAACCAGCAGCTAATACAGTTAACTCATCAATATCGATTCCATGAGTTTCAGGACTCGTATCGCTGGGTGTCAACTTCAAGCGATTCATCTCCTCAAGTGAAACAGAAAACTTGATCCTTTCATTTGATAAAAGCACTTCTTCATCATCCCCATCTGCATATTTCACCTGCATTGGACTCAAACATGTTTCATACACTTGTCCCCCAAAAGATCAAACATAATTTATATAAAAAGGAAGCAGAAAATCAATTACATGATGCCGTCCAGTCTCGGAGTCGTACCCACTTATATGACCAACGTACCATTCAGCATCTAATGGCCAATACGCCTATGACATAGACTCTCCAATTAGTTATTTAAACTGATAATAACATACGTATGCAGTACATTCTAATTAATCCAAGTTTAATCATCTCACACCTTACACTTTAGTCCAATAAATTTCTTGGGATCAACTCCTTCACAATGCAACCTGTAATGGACACAAACTCAAAACACTTTTATTCATGATAGCACACGCATACACAAAACATTAAATTGAACGGGGGGAAACGTACCAAACCCATTTCTTGGTCCGAATTGACCCTGAGCTTTTGTTATTCGAGTGATTTTCCAAAATACAATTTTCTTTTCGCTTCTTAATGTTACCCCTTGAGTTAATATCTTTGCAATTGTTACCACTGTGATTGGTGTCAATTTTATTTTTACCAGCACTGTTTCGAGTTTCTCTTGAACAAGACTCAGTCAACAGACTACTTACATTAGCATCTACCCCCAAACCTTCCAGCTCTGAATTAACCACCTTCCTCCTCTTCTTCTCCTTCTTCTTAATATGTTTCACAGCCACTACTCCAACATCTTCTCCCTCATCATCCCTCTCACTCTTGACACACAAATTCGCTACTTCAAAATTTTCCACCTTATTCTTTACAACCACATTCTCTTCTTCGACCTCAGTCTCCCCCTCGTCTACTCTCTTGCCTTTGGAAGAATTGGCTAATTTCACAGAGTGAGAAACTAGCTTCACATCTCCCACATTCCTCTTCTTCTTATCCTTACTCTTAGCAATCTTTGAATTGCCCACTTTTCGCTTCTGCTTCCCCTTACTCTTTATAACCATTTCATCGTCTTTTGCCTTATCTTCTCCATTTCCATTCGACAAATTCCCTAATTTCATCGCCCGAGAAACAACCGTCCTCTTCACCTTCTCCTTAATTGTCACACCCACTTCCTCCTCTTCTCCCCCCGCGTCAACCCCATTTCCTCTATCCCCATTACAACTAGCTAATCGAAAAAGTACCTTCAAATTACCCACCTTCCTCTTCTGCTTTTCCCCGTCATCTACGCCATTTTCTTTATCCACCGATCTAGAAACTAACGAATCATAAAACGACACCTCTTGCCGTTTCCTCTTTCTCCTCCGAGTATAAAATTGAGTGATCGGAAGTCTCCGAATTTCCGAATGCTTCCGTTCATCATCATCAGAATCCAAATGCGGCAAAATTTTCCTAGCAGCTTTAACTTTTTTCGACCCAGTAGCACCACCAACATAAGGAGAAGTAGCCGAATACACATCGCACAACGGCACATACTTCAACGGTGTAATTCCATCTCTATCATCATCCTCTTCATCAACAACAACAACAACCGGCCGTTTCGCCGCCGCCGCGGCGTCAACAGTTGATTCAGCTAAAGGTAACGCCATTGATTTGACAATCGAAGCGAATTTTGAACTGAATTGGAACTGAAATTTGGGGATTTTTTGGATTTCTAGGGTTCCGGTAAAGGGGCATTAAGGGAATATGGAGGTTTTGGAGAAAAAAAGGTATGGTTTCCCGCCGCAGAGGTGATACATGGGGTATTTATATGGAGGAGAAAGGAGTGATGAGGTCTTTTTTTTTGCTTCTATTTCTGTAAATTTTTCTTGTTTTTTCATTCGGTGCTCGATCGAGTTCAAAAAAGTTATATTTTTAAGCAAGATGATTTCGTAATCGTGGCTCAAACATAGAAGTTTTGATTAAGATTTACTGGTCTATAATATGCAGAGCTTGTAATAGTAAAAACTGTAATAGAGGAATTGATAGTATTGTTACAGACGTTAATGATGATTGAATTATAGGATTATGGGAAAGAGTAGACGTATGTAACTGCTTAGTGTTGATTCTGGAAAAGGATAGATGTATGTAACTGGTTAGTGTTGAGCTTAAGACCATTCATCAAGGTCTGGCTATTGTAGATCAACTTCTGCTTATCGAGATTGAAATTAGTTTTACTGTCGTATATTCACACACTGTATATCGACTATTATTGATGAATGTAGGTGTTTGAGAAGGGAGGATTTTAAGAAGGATGATTTTGTAATCCTAACTCCAACCTAAAAGTTTTAATTGAGACTTACTGGTGTATTATATGCAAGACTTTTAACAGCCAAAATTGTAGTGGAGAAATTGACAGTGTTATTACAGACGTTAATGGTGATTGGGTTATAAGATTCTTGAAAAGAATCATTGTATGTAACTGCTTAGTTTTGAGCTCGGGACCATTCATCAATGTCTCAAATTGGCTACTGCAGATCAACTTTTGCTTGTCGAGAGTGAAATTAGTTTTACAGAGGTATTATAATTACTTCAGTATATTCACACTTTGTTTATCAATATATTATTGATGAATGCAGGTGTTAGAAGAGGCCGGGGAATTCAATGGTGATTGGGTTTTAGCAGATTCTCTAATGACGATTCGATTATAGAATTTTGAAAATAAAATAGTGCATGTCACTATCTAGTTGCAAGGCTCGAGATCATTCCTTGATGTTTCGAATTAGCTATTACATATTAACAAAGGTTTAATAAGATTGAACTGGTGCTATATCAGTAACTATTCACACCTTATTTATCATTAGTGAATGTTGGTGCTTGTTGAATGGGTTGGAGAATTCAGCAGTGAGATGTGATTTCAAAGAAGAAAATAAATGCACTTATGTTTTCCCTATAGTAGGATGATCCAAGGTTTCAGTATGTACCAACTACATAGCATGTGATCTTCCCTTTCCAGCACAAAAGCAAGTCCAAATAGATAGAGTAAAGTGTAATATAATATTACCCCTCATGTGGGATTTTTCAGTGCGAATTTGAATTTAGTCGGACTCAAATACGAGTATCGAACACCGAATAAAAAAATAATAAAAAAAGAAGTTATTGTGACATCACAATTCATTAAAGTTTGATCATATTGGCAATGAAAAAAGTTGAAATTTCCAGAATGATATTATTGTTACTATCCTCTAAATTTAAAAGTTCGTTACTCGAAATTTAAAAGTTTGTTAAAGTAAAGTTTAAAAGTTCATTATTTCTCCATTTAAAAGGATTTAAATTTATACTATGTGTCCTTATTTGAAATAAAAAAATAATTATATATTGATTTCATGTAAAAAAAAAAAATATGTTTTTTTCTTAATGATGTTACCTTTGCAATTCTCTAAATTTGAAAGTCTATTACGTTTCTGAAAATTCGTTAATTTGCTTTGCGGAGAAAAATTTGAATTTTATGTGGATAACGTGCACCTTTTTTTTGAGATTTTGAAAATTACTATATATTATTTTCTTATCATTTAAAATGTGCATGTTTCAAGGATAAGATAGTGTTTGGATAGAGATTTTTATTTTATTTTTGAAAAGTTGATTCGATGAAATTAGATTTTAAGTTGAAAATGTGTTTGAACATAACTTTTCAAAACACATTCTACATAAATGATAAATATGAAATATGTCGTATACCCATGAGTTTCTAGAAATATAAAAACTACTCAAAATTATCAAATTAGTATATTTGTTGATCTTGTATATGCAAAATATGCAGAACTTTATCATTATTGTTCAATATCGCCTTTCCAAGACCTTAGTCAAACCAAACATAAATAACAAAACAAAACAAAAAAGAACAAACATGAATTAGTTACAAATCATAAATAGAAGGATAATTTATCTATAATATTTGGGACAAATTTTAAAATATTAAAATAGTTTCAACGGTCATATTTTAAATAAATAAAAATAAATTGAAAATTATTTATTTTTTGATAGTTGTATTTGACTTATTAATAATGATATGATATATCTATGCTTACATAAATAAATAACGAATGCACAAAATGTGCACGTTCATGAACCGCATATGATATTAAAACTTGCTTCCATTAAAGAAATGCTAAATTTTCTTAATGTTATTATTGTTACTGTTCTGTAAATCTAAAAGTTCGTTCAGGAATATTTTAAAAGTTCGTTATGTTATTTGTATGGTGAAAAAAATTCCAGTACAGTCATTGTTAGCGAAAAGCTTCAAGCCTCTTTTCAAGTGCAAAATTTGAGGCAAGTTTTGAAAAGTTAAAATAATTCTAGTGATGTTATTTTGGATTATAAAGAGGTTTGAAGCTATTTTTAAATTTCAAAGATTTAATTTTTAAAATTTTCCCAGAGATGTAAAATCCTACAAAGAGGTTTGAAGCTATTTTTAAATTTCAAAGATTTTATTTTTAATTTTCCCCATAAATGTAAAATCCTATAAATAAATAGATATTTTTTAAAAAAAACTTACACACTTTATTTCTCTTAAATATAAGCAAGCTTTGCAAGACCACCAAAGGATGTGGTGCAGTGGATAGGGTTGCTCCTTCCTTAATCAAATGTCTCATGTTTGGGCCTTGGGTATGGAAAAATCCTTGATAGTGAGCACTTTCCCAGAACAGGCCCTACCCAGCGAGAATCCGAATTAATCGAGTTCCAATGCGGGTACCAAACACCGGATGAAAAAAAAAAAAAAAAAATTGCATGAAAATAGTGGGTTCTTTTGGGGCTCGTTTGATATAAGAGATAACTGATCTCGCGAAGAGTTTATCCCATGTTTTATTGGGATAAAAATCGCGGGATAACTAATTCATGAATTAATTATCTCAAAATTATAATGTTATTTTTATCCCACAGTAAAAATGAAATAACAATTCTGAAATAATTAATAATTCCAAAATAATTAATTCTGAAATAACTTGTTCTTATACTCCCTCCGTTCGGATTTACTTGTTACTATTTTCCTAATTTGATTTCTACTTTTACTTGTCATTTTTGACAAATCAAAAAAAGATTAAAAAAAAATTCCATGTTTTACCCATAGCATTAATTACTTATTCTCCAAATCATTTTCCAATACCTATTACTAAACATCAATTAATAAGGGCAATATGGTAAACTCACTCTATCCATCATTGTTTTCTTAATGGTTGTGTCATGTCAAAAAGTGACAAATAAAAGCGAACGGATGGAGTAGTAAATAGATATGGGTCCCATATGTAGCTAATTACTTCTTTAAGCACGGGCTCACGGGGTTGGTAGAAGCGTAGAATGTGTACTTTTCTTGAACAAAACAAAAACATGTAAAACGCATGATGAGTGCGAGCGATTTACCTTACCTTACTCTACTATATATCAGTATGTAAGTATAACTAATGCAAACATAACCAACGCAAACATTACTAATACACCATATTTTGCATTATTCTTATAAATTAATCTTGTATATTACTAATACCTTATTTGGTACATTTTTTTAGCTTATGTATAAATAATTGTGTATTAAGATGTGTATTACTAATACCTCAAAATCAATGGTATTAGTAATGCAATGGATTCTAATGGATGCATTAGCATAGTTAAAGACACAATTATCCCTTTTTGGATTTTAATGGATGCATTAGCATGGTTAAAGACACAATTATCCCTCAAAATCTTTTTCATATTCTTTCCACCATATATATGGAGGGTGTTTTTACAAAAAAATTTATTTTTTAAAAAAATTATGAAATTCATGTTATTTTTAATACACCAAACCAAACACTGTATAAGAAAATACAAGTATAACTAATGCAAGCATAACTAACATAAACATTACTAATACATCATATTTTACATTATTCTTATACACCCTACCAAACGACCCCTAAGTGTTTCACTGCCTTGATTTAAATGTTGTGGTAAACTACTTATACTTTTCTACTTGACTTTTATTCTCAGATGATGACTTGGTGCTCCTATAACTTTTTCTCTCCTTACAAATACTCTGTTCTTGGATCTTAAGGATAGTCTTGTGCACTAAAACTCTTGTTATATGCGGGTCCATAATGAACCGAACCACAATAAAATATTTCCTCCTATAATATTTGTAAATGTACAATAAAATAAGGGAAAATTATGCAGAACGTCAGTCTACTACAATTATTTACAAGTAAAAAGGTCCAACTTTGCAAAAATTACCCAAAATGACCCATGTTGTATATTTTTGTAATAAAACACATTCATTGTCAATTCTCTCTTACACACTACTTCATCTCTCTCTAAGTTTTTTTTTCTTCAACATTTCATTGCACCATTATTTGCTAAATTATATCTTTCAACGTTACATTTGAACATTGAATATAAATGATAACCTGTTTTTTTATCTTTTTCTTTTCTGCACTATTTTAAAAAAAAAATTTTTTTTTTTGCTGTGTTATTTAAAAGAAAAATATTCGTTGTTTAATTTTTATTTTTTTTTTCTCTTTTTTAAAACTTTTTTTTTAATTGTTTCACTTCTTTTGTGGAAAAAATAAATATTTATGTTGTTTTATTATTTTTTGTTTATAATTTTATTTTGTTAAGGTGGGAACGCATGATAGTCAAATTAATATCGACATTGATACATAACATTACATAATTGTTTATATAATATTAATACACGATTATACACCATTGATACTATTTATACAATATTGATACACGCTTATACACCATTTATACAATGTTGATACATTACGCAACTATTTATATAATATCGATACACGTTTATGCACATTTATACAATATCGATATATTACATATACACTACACAACTATTTGTACATCATATATACATATTTATACATCATTTATATAATATCGATACACATTTATACATTATTTATATAGTATAGATACATTAAATATACACTATATAACTATTTATACAATATCGATACATTATATATACACTACATAACTATTTGTATATCATATATATATATGTTTATACTTCATTTATACAATATTGATACATTAAAAATTTGCATGGAGAAAGTTTTGAAAAAAAGGGGGAATTTATTTTTTTATATATAAAAAAAGGCAGCAAAAAAAAGTTTTTAATTTTTTTTTTTTTTAAAAAAGAAACAAATTAGGCCGAATTGAGCTATGTTGAACCCATGATCCTTTTTGGCTATTTTTTCTGTAAATGAAAAATAGATTATTTTTTTTATAAATATTTTATTTTTTTGTATATAATTAAATTTTTTCCAGAAAAAAAGTAATAGAAATTGGGTTCGTGCTGACATGGGCTCCGATATCTATTACTATGATAAATGTGTGCAGACAAAATCCAAAACTCAAAAACAAATGGGCCAGAGCCATCATTGAGAAATGAGTCCTCACAAATCTCAATTCCCATGTTGTAGGACCCTTTGCTCACCTAATATTACTTGATTCCCATAACCACTTGCCTGACTTCACGCGCTGCCAGCCAACTCATTTTATATTTACGAATAATAAAATTAGCTTGTGAAAATATGACTTGGTTATTTATTAGTTTAGTTTGTTTTAATCAAGTTATTTTAATTAAAAGATAGGCAGGTATCGATGACGCATATTAGGGTGTTGACGTGTGTTTCAAGGAGATAGGCTTGTAGCTGTTTGTCGTTGTACTAGTCATAGTATTGTAGTCCTTACTTATACCTATCACAGTCTGTTGTTTATTGTGTTCCGTTTATCACATTATTTCTTATTTCTTCCTTTTGTAGACTTTGCACTATTTCCTTGTTAGTTATTTTATTTTCTGCATCGTTTTTTTTCTTTTGTATTTGGAATTGCTACACTTGAATCAAAGGTCTTTTCAGAAACAATCTCTCTTCTTTCACGGGGTAGTGATAAAATTTGTGTCTACTCTACGCTCCTCAAACTTCACTTGCAGGTTTCACTAGGTAATTAGGTATTATGCTATTGTTATTGGGCTGAATTAATCCCTCTATTTATTAACTACGCATAATTTGATCCGCAAAAATTCAATTCAGCCCGTCCACTTGCATTACTCGTTTTCATACAACAACACCAACATACCCAGTGTATTCTCACAAAGTGGGGTCTGAGGAGGATAGAGTGTACACAGTCCATACCACTACCTTAGATGAAGTAGACTCGTTTTTATATTCAATTAATTTAAATATACATAAAAAGGTTCTAACTTTAAAATATAAAATACGTCATATAAGAAACAATTTCATAGCTGAGGTCGAATATGAGACAAGTGATTGTTGATGAATGAGTACTTACCAGTCTATCATAATATTTTAGTGATAGTTATTTAATTTCTATATTGAACACAACATTTGATCTAAAGTAGTGGAGAAATAAATATCCGAAAGTTTAACATTGTTAGCATAACATTTTGATTATTTAGAACTTTTATCGAAATATATTGATGCTATTTTTTTTCTAAATCGACATATACGTGTAACACACATGCCATATGCAAATCGTATTTTATCTTTCTATATAAAGTAACCAGATAAGAAAATACTTTTTTTTTTATAATACTTAAGAATCAAATACTTTATGGTGTTAGATAATATCAATATTATTTTATAATGACATGTATTTACTAAATCGGCGTATACATGCAATCCATGTACCATGAAATTAATAACGACAAAGAGATAAATAAGAAATAATCTTTTGGATTCATAAGTTCCATCGTCTGTCCTATCCTTAATGGAAGTCAAAACCTAGTCCAAACATCATTATTAAAATAAATAAATAAATTAAAAGAGGTACATGAGACCTAATTATTCAATTTCTTTCCTATTTTGTCCCCCTATTATTTTTTACAATTTCCTTCCCTTATTTCCATAAATAAAGTTCCCTTTTCATTTCCTTTCCTAATTAGCTGAGGTGCCTGAAAACTAGCTGAAATCTAGTCCAAACATCACACATACAAAAAAGTTAAAAATAAAGGTACATACCACCTAATTATTTCAATTTCTTTCCTATTTTGTTCCCCATTTTCTTATTTTCATACAATAAGGAGTTGTTTGGTAAACCGAATGAGATAAGTAGTGCTGTTTATGAGATTATTTTATACCATCCTCGATATGGTATAGTAACTTCATCATTTTAGAACAAATGGTAGGATAAATTAATACTGGGATTACTTAATACCAAATACGAAATAAAATTAATCTCAAACTTTATTTCGAGACTATTTTCCTTATTCAGTGTACCAGACGACCCGCTAAATTGATCAAATAAAATAATTTCAAAATTAATTAATTTTAAATACGAAATAAAATTAATCTAAAACTTTATCTCGAGACTATTTTCCTTACCCGATATACCAAACGACACCTAAAAGTTTGCTTTTCATTTCCTTTCCAAACAATAAAAATAAAAAAATGAAAAAAAGTATAGTAAATTAGTTAAACCACTCAGTCCTCCCTGTAAACCCTAATGATTTAAACGCCCACCAACACGCACATTTCTCTCAGCACACACACACACACACACACACACACACACACTTCAATTCTTCGCTGTCTCCTTTTTCATCTATAAACCCTAGAAGAAGAAGTAGAGGGGAATTTCCCTTTCCTTATCTTTCTAGGGTTTATATAATCATTCGTGTCGGTGTAGTGTGGAGTACTGTGAAGTAATAATGGATCTTCAGAACCTTGCTATTATTCTTCGTGGTGCTCTTAGTCCTAATCCTGATGAACGTAAAGCTGCTGAAAATAGCCTCAATCAGGTTTATAAAGTAGCATTTGTATTGAATTTTTGCTTGAGAATAAGCTCCAGTTTAATCGGATTTGTTGTTGTGATTGAATTATGATTAAATCTACGTGTTCACTTATTTTGCATCGAACATACTCATAGCTGCTGAAAACAGTCAATCAGGTTTAAGAAATAGCATTAGTATTGATTTTTTTTGGTTTCAAGTTGCTTGAGATTAAGCTCAATTTTGATTGGATTTGTTGTTGTGATTGAATTATGATTAAATCTACGTGTTCACTTATTTTGCATCGAACATACTCATAGCTGCCGAAAACAGTCAATCAGGTTTAAGAAATAGCATTAGTATTGATTTTTTTTTTGTTTCAAGTTGCTTGAGATTAAGCTCAATTTTGATCGGATTTGTTGTTGTGATTGAACTATGATTAAATCTACGTGTTCACTTATTCTGCATCGAACATACTCATAGCTGCCGAAAACAGTCAATCACGTTTAAAAAATACTAATAGCATTAGTATTTTTTTTCATTTTTCAAGTTGCTTGGGATTAAGCTCAATTTTGATTGGATTTGTTGTTGTGATTGAATTCTGATTAAATCTATGTGTTTCAAGTTGGTTGAGAATAAGCTCAGTTTGATCGCATTTGTTGTTATGATTGAATTATGATTAAATCTATTTGCGGATGAACGTAAAGCTGCTGAAAATAGTCTCAATTAGGTTCATTTTTTGCCTAAAAGCAGCATTTATATTGAATTTTGCTTCAATTTGATCGGATTTGTTGTTTTGATTGAATTATGTAGTTTTAGGCGTGAATGATGAACTTAAAGCTGCTGAAAACAGTATCAATTAGATTGAATTTGCTTAAAATTGGCATTGGTACTAAATTTTTGCTTCAATTTTGATCGGATTTGTTGTTATGATTGAATTATGATTAAATCTACTTGAAAACAGTTTCAATCAGTTCAGTGTGATTGGTTTTAAAAGCATTAGCGTTGAATTTTTCAAGTTGCTTGGGAATAAGCTCAATTTAATTGGATTTGTTGTTATGATTGAATTATGATTAAATCTACGTGGTTACTTACTGAAAACAGTTTCAATCAGGTTTAATTTGATTATTTGGAAAAAGCTTTAGCGTTGAGTTTTTCAAGTTGCTTGTGAATAAACTCAGTTTATTCGGATTTGTTGTTATGGTCGAATTATGATTGAAGCTAATTGCGGATGAACGTGAAGCTGCTGAAAATAGTCTCAATCAGGTTTAAAATTAGCATTAGTATTCAATTTTTGTTTCAAGTTGCTTGTGAATAAGTTCAATTTGATCGGATTTGTTGTTGTGATTGAATTATGATTAAATCTACGTGTTCACTTATTTTGCATCGAACATACTGATAGCTGCCGAAAACAGTCAATCAGGTTTAAAAATAGCATTAGTGCTGAATGTTTCAAGTTGCTTGAGAATAAGCTCAATTTTATCTGATTTGCTGTTATGATTGAATTACGATTCAATCTACGTGGTTGTTTGATTTGCATCAAACATACTGATCACAGAGTTATGGTACAATTAATATTTTTGGTATTAGACCTGAATTATGTGTTTTTTCATTTTGTTATTGTTGGATTTAATTGGCTTGGATTTGTGATGTTGGAGGTGCAAGTGTATTTTCTGAAATGAGAAGACTATTTAATGATTGAAAATCCTATTGCCTGTTTCAAGTTGGATTTGTTACTTTTGACTCAGGCGTTCTCCTTATGTTTGATATTTAACAAAGAAATATCTTTGAATTCTCCATTTATCAATCATCAAAAAATAAACTGAGTTTCTTAATTGTGCTGATACTGAATTGTTTTACTTTGTTCTGTACTCTGAAATGTGTCTGTATAGGATCTGATTTTTAATTGTGTGTGTTTATCTAAGATTGTGGTGCTTATTTTAGCTATTTATGATTGTTGAATTTGAATCATCTTTGTGCTCATGCATTATAAGCTCACATGCTGATATTATAGGATGTTCGACTCTTGAATTCTGGGGAATAAATTTGCCGACATCTACAGAGCATCAAACTAAACTGTATCAGACTCTTTTGTTTTTGGTGCAAAAAAATGTATCTAGAGGACACTGAATCTATCATAGAGATGCTAGGCTCTTGTTAGGTTTTAGATTCAGTTTTCTTGGTTTTTTGATAAGCTGTAAATATGGTTTCCAGTACTATCCAAGTACTGGTTTAGTCAATATACTCAAATGTTACCTTATCAAAAAAAAATAAAAAAATAATTAAATTAAAGTTGTGGATATTGGATTAGTTTTAATTTTGTATATTCCTGACTGCACCTATGCTTGCAGTTTCAGCATACCCCACAGCATCTTGTGAGATTGCTGCAAATCATAGTAGATGGGTCTTGCGACATGGCAGTCCGACAGGTGGCTAGCATTCATTTTAAGAACTTTGTCGCAAAGAACTGGTCCCCTCATGATCCTGGTAAAGACCTTATTATATACCCCCACAGACGAGAAAAAGAGATTTTCTTTTATATGGAATAAAATGTCAAAATTTATATTCATGATATCTTCATTAGTTATTGGGTAAATTTGGTATTTACGGAGAAATTGGTGTTTGATGTAGCTGAGCAATCAAAAATTATGCCAAGTGACAAGGAATTGGTGAGGCAAAATATTCTCATATTTATTGCACAAGTTCCTTCATTGCTGAGGTATGCTTTCTCATCTGTACACGTTATAATGTGTTTCGTATGGAAATCCTATTTGATAAATCAAATGTTGATAGTCATTTTCTTTTATTACTCTTTAACATTGGACTCTCATATAAGTAGACGAGTTTGTTATTGTGAACAGGGTACAGTTGGGGGAATGCATTAAGACAATGATACATGCAGACTACCCGGAGCAGTGGCCAACTCTTCTGCCCTGGGTAAAGCATAATCTGCAGGATCAGCAAGTTTATGGTGCTTTGTTTGTTCTGAGAATTCTCTCTAGGAAATATGAGTAAGTTGTTGATTTAGAATGGTGCTCTTCCTGACAATCTGTGTTCTCGTCATTTTGTTACTCTAGAAATTGTTTCTACGTGCTGTGCTTTACGTTCCTCTGCTGATTCATGACCAGTGAATTTGCGCTACATGAAATGCTTTTCATGTACTTGAACTCTTGAGTTTGTGCTTCAGGTCTTCATGAAATAATGTCTGTTATCAACACCAAAAAAGGTTATAATGTATATATGTATTTTTACACATGTTAATGCATCTTCAAAAAGTTCCCCAAAAAATAAAATAAAACAGGACATGCATCAAATAAATACCTCTTCTTCTTATAACACTCCACAATAATTAACCTGCTCTTTTGTTAAATCGTTATTAGTTGAGGCCGCCTACTGACTTAATAATATAGGCATTTACGTTTTGAGTATAATGAGAGTGTCAATGATTCATATTGCTCGGTCCCTTAAAACTCTTTGTGAAATCAAGACACGTTGTCAGAGGTTGGGATCTTATCAACATCTTTTTTTCCCCGTTTTGATTGTGCTAGGGGGACGGTGCTATTCGAAGCCAGAGCCCAACTAGGGCGAGAGAGATAGGAGAGTAGGGATTCTTAACATAACTGGTTTGATTTCAAATATGTTTTTATTAAGTGTAATTAACTTATCTTCGCGTTCCCTTTGTAAGCCCCAAGTTTTACATGTGTATGTACTATATGGTATCTCCCGTCCCAGGGGTTTGGTTTAGTGGTAAGATCGTAACTTGTCATGTGTGGCTTATGGCCTTATGGGTCTGACATGGCTGCCTACAAGAGAGTGTATTTAAGTGGGAAAAAGTAGAGGGGTGGGCCCATTATCCGACTTCCAAACTGCGCGCTACTGGCTCTCAAGGATTTCCGGGTTATTAAAAAATGTATTGTATAGTTTCTCTGAGTTCTCAGTAATTGGATGAATAGTAGTGAAGTGCAGGAATATCCTTCCATCTGTTTAGAAATGAAAAGGCGCTTTTGAGTGGCTTTGTTATCTCTGAATCTTCATTCTTTGCCCTAGATCACCTGGATGGTGAAATTCCATTATAACTTCTTTATCCGCATGTCTTTTTTCTGTCTACCAGATTCAAATCAGATGAGGAGAGAGCACCTGTTTATCACGTCGTTGAGGAAACTTTTCCGCATCTTCTCAACATATTCAACGGACTTGTTCAGATAGCAAATCCGTCAATTGAAGTAGCAGACTTGATCAAGCTCATTTGCAAAATATTCTGGTCATCCATTTATGTATGTTTTCTTTGAATATTTTTATTTTGTTTATTTTATAAGGCTATATCAGACCCCAATTTGTGGGACTCTACTGGGTATAATGTTGTTGTTGTATCTTATAAGGCTATATGTCCGGATGAAGTTGTTGTATTTAATTATTAAGCTAGACCCTTTGAAGCAGCGTTTGATGTGTGTAACGAGTTTCTAACTGTTTGCCTTGTCATCTTCTGTTAGTGTTTTGAATATTCTTGATCTGGCAAATAATTCATAGAATTGTCCTGGATAATAAAAGCTGCCCCCCTGCTCTTCAATTTCAATGCTGATAATGTAGCTCCTTATAAAAAAGGTTGGTAACATTGCTGAATTCTATGCAACTCCTTACCTTTTCCATGGCAAAACTCTTTTCCAGTTAGAGATTCCGAAGCAGTTGTTTGATCCAAACGTGTTCAATGCCTGGATGGTTCTATTCTTGAATATGTTGGAGAGGCCTGTCCCTTTGGAAGGCCAACCAGCCGATCCAGAGCTAAGGAAATCTTGGGGATGGTGGAAGGTGAAAAAGTGGACAGTCCATATATTAAATCGACTTTACACCCGGTAAATTGGATACCCTTATGTTTATTTGGTCCCGGCCAATTATGGCTTGCTTCTAGTTTTGATCTCACTTTTTTCATCCCTTATTCCTCTCTTATTCCTTTTACGGATTTCCAGGTTTGGAGATCTAAAACTTCAAAACCCAGACAACAAGGCTTTTGCTCAAATGTTTCAGAAGGGTTATGCTGGGAAAATTTTGGAATGCCACCTTAATCTTTTGAATGTTATACGTGCTGGTGGTTACTTGCCAGATAGGGTGATCAACCTCATTTTGCAATACCTAAGCAATAGGTTTGTGCAGCAACTTTGTTTACGAACATATACTATCTGTAACTACTACCTGAATTATCTGCTTTGGAAAATCTGCTTATTCGTATTCGGCAAAGCATGGCCTTTGGTTTTAGTTAGTTGAAAGACTTCTTGGATTTTTTAGTTGTGAGTTGTATAGATATCTTTACAATACTACAATTTGTTTAGTGGATTAAATTTGGATGCTCTAATGTGGATTAAATGAGATAAAAGTAAAGTACTGTGATAAAGTGCTGCTCATTTGTAATTGAGAAAAGACTTCTCTTTATCTCTTCTTGTGGTGACCAGAGAGTGAGTTATTGGTCAGTGAGAATGCAGTTGAAACGGATAAAGCATTATAAAGGACTTCTGTGCCCTCAATTTCTGTCTCTAAAATATCCATGAAGAAGTAGGTCTATGCAATGATACTGTAGATTAATAGCATAAAAGTGAGTACTTACCGAGAAAATCAACAAATTTTAGACTTCTCATCTTTCTAATAGAGTGGATAGCTCATCAGTGATTTTCAACAGTTCATAAAGAAAGTAGAGAGCAATCTTTGGTCACCTTAGTTTTGAGTGAGCTTGTTGAGTATGATGTGTCTTATAGTTTTTGAGTGGAGACGAACATCAGTCTCGGTCTTCTGTGAAGAAAAAAGACTGGTATTAGTCCTTACTTTTTAGATAGTTATAATTTTTTCTCCTTAGTTACTTTACTTCCTCTGCTATTTTGGTTTGTTTATCTAGGCTTCTTCTATCGGTAGGTTTCTAATAAGCATTGTAATAAGTGATACGAGACCCTGGTTTTGATTTCAGCTGCTGGTTAATTGACTGCAATACATGTTACTTAGCTTTTTCTGCTTCTCTATTTTGTCTATGTCAGCCGCTATGGGCCAGATCTTTTTTCCTTCTCCAAGTTTCTAGATTGACGGTTTGGCAACTGAAATGCGCTCTCTGATTTCTACATTTTTCTGGCTCCTTAGTTACTCTACTTTGTATTGTGCAGTATCTCAAAGAGCAACATGTACAGCTTGTTACAACCGAGACTTGATATTGTTCTTTTCGAGATCATCTTTCCGCTTATGTGCTTCAGTGATAATGATCAAAAGCTTTGGGAGGAGGATCCTCATGAATATGTGAGGAAGGGTTATGGTAACTGCTGATATGTTATTCGCTATTATGTATATTGCTGTCCTTCCACTCAGCTGAGTTCAGCAATTTAAGATTGACACTCTTTATATTTCTGCAGATATAATTGAGGACTTATATAGTCCCAGAACTGCTGCAATGGATTTTGTGAGCGAGTTAGTTAGAAAGCGTGGTAAAGAGAACCTTCAAAAATTTATACTCTTCATTGTCGAGATTTTTAAGAGGTATCTTTCAACGTTACTTCACATGGTAACACTCATGTTAAGCTCGTTTCATGATAACAAAATTCCTGTGTTCGCGTTTTGTATTTGACTTACTTAGATATGAGGAGGCAGCCCCAGAATACAAGCCATATAGGCAGAAAGATGGTGCCCTTCTTGCAATTGGAGCTCTATGCGATAAATTGAAACAAACTGAACCATACAAATCAGAGCTTGAACGTATGCTTGTGCAACATGTTTTCCCTGAATTTACCAGTCCTGTGGGTCATCTTCGAGCCAAGGTGTGTTGGACCGTGTTGTTGATCTTTTTTCATTTGCATCTTATGCTCTCTTAATGACAATTGGTTCATTCTCTCTAATGATTTCTTTTGGATTTGCTTTTAGTGGATTGGTAATGAGTCAAGTGTTGAAATATGTAATATACTTTTTTTTTCACCTTTCCTCGCAATTATCGGAAGAATTTTAATTCTATTGAGTGATATTATATAATATATGTGTGTAGTAGCTGCAAATATACTCCCTTAATTTGAAATTGCTACTTTAGGAAGCTTCCTGGCTCATTGAACTTTCATAGATTCGTCAATCCAGTCTAATTACTCTGAATGCTGTTTGTTTTGATATTGTTAAAGCCATATGTTCTCACTAATCTTTTACCAATAACTTGAGAAAGATTGCTGCTTATTCATTCCCCGTTTCTGAAAATAAGTTATCTTTCCTTTGCAACTGGAGGTTTTTTGTCCCCTCAGATCCTTACCAATTCTTCACACAATCTTCAAAAACTGCATGCATTCCCTTTTTTATTCCTTTTTTTTTTTTTTTTAATTGTTAGCTTTTGTTGCAATGAATGATGTTTTCCATTACTTATAACGGGGGAGCATATAGAGCAGCATTTTGTCGGTGCCTCTTTGCTTTTTTCTGTTTGTCTTAACTTCTGATCTTCAAAATTAATCTGATACAGCCTCAACATTGTCAATGTTTTATCTTTCTATCATAACAGGCAGCGTGGGTTGCAGGTCAGTATGCCCATATTAACTTTTCAGATCCAAACAACTTTCGCAAGGCATTACAGAGTGTTGTGACTGGAATGCGCGATCCTGACCTACCTGTTCGTGTTGATTCTGTTTTTGCTTTACGCTCGTTTGTGGAAGCCTGCAAAGGTAAGCATATACTTGACATTTTGGTATCTTCATATATGTTAAACCTGCTTACACTTCTCATCTGTTTGTATGTGCAGATTTGAATGAAGTTCGGCCAATTCTCCCCCAATTACTTGATGGTACTTGCAAGATCCTTTGTGCTTTGTATTGCGAATGAGCATCAACTGATGATGTTATTTTGTTTTAACAATCCTTTTCATATCAATTGCTTTCAGAATTTTTCAAACTTATGAATGAAGTCGAGAATGAAGATCTTGTGTTTACACTCGAGACTATCGTGGACAAGTTTGGTGAGGAGATGGCTCCTTATGCTATTGGGTTATGCCAGAATTTGGTGAGAATATTTGTTATTAGAGCTCTTTTGAATGCAAAGAATATCTGCGCCACTAAAATCTAATGAGTTGCTTTTTAGGCTGCTGCATTTTGGAAATGCATCAACTCGTCGGAGGCAGAGGAAGAAGCGGACGATGCTGGAGCTCTTGCTGCAGTTGGCTGTTTACGAGCCATTAGCACAATACTTGAGTCAGTGAACCGGCTTCCACACCTTTTCATTCACATAGAGCCAACACTTCTACCAATAATGCGTAGGATGTTGACTACAGATGGACAAGGTGCTTTTTTAATCGGGAAAAGATATTTTATTTAGACTCTGGGTGTTTTATTCTTCACATATCCAGAAAAAAAGTTGCTTTATTCTTCTATTAGCTTGTTACGTTTTTGTTAGTAGGACAATCATTTAGTTGAAGTTAGAAGTTTACCAGCCTGTGTGGTATCGGATTGAGTGACACTTCTTACGTGGTATAAACTCTAATGCAGCCAGTTTATCTGCCTTGAAACACATTGTTGCATTATCCAGTTCTCATTATCCAAATTTCATGCTTTCTCGTGGACTAATAGGAGGGTAATGTATTACAGGCAAGTGAAACAAAGTAGAATCTTTTAACGAGTTCATTAGTTTCCTTTGTTTGAGGAACGCAAAGAGTCGATGAAGATGTCATATGCGTTTCTGTTGTTTTTATTAGATAATATGCCAAGATGAGAACAATTTTGCTCCTCTGATTTTTGAAATTCTTTCCTCTTCTATACGACACAGAAGAAAAAACGAAGAATTTTCCTTTCATGTAATTTGCCTTGAAAGCATTTTTCAAGTGTTAAGCTGCAGAAAGACGGGGTGGATCATTTTAAACTAATTTTTCATAGTCCGCTTCACTATGTGATGTTTGGAAAAAGCTGCTAGCAGTGTTATCAAAAGCGAAAAGCGCAAAAAAGCTCTAAGGTCTGTTGGGGCTTAAAGCGCAAAGCGCAAATAAAAGCGTGGGCTTCAATGAAAAAGGCGCAAAGGGAGAAAAAATATAAATATTTATGTTTAGTCCAAGACTAATAATTATACGCATGAATGACAAATATATGAACAAAGAGATTGAAAAACAATTATGATAAAGTGAAATATCAATTATTTAGTGTTGCCTTTTCAGAGGAGGCTCATTGGCAAGGAAAAGTATGTCTTAAAAACTTGATGACGACACTGAAGCGCACATAAAGCGAGGCGAAGCGCTCAACACGTTTTGAGCCTCGCTTCAGGGCTTAAGCGCGCTTAAAGCGCGCCTTTGATATCACTGGCTGCTAGTTCCTTCGTATGAAGGATGAAATATGATAGGTAAACTTCTTGTGGTTATCATAAAATATTCGCTAGCTTCTTTCGTAGTGTATCTATTTGGACAGAAGCAGTTTATCATTTGTTATTTCCATCTGTGTTAATTGAAGTATTAGAAACACGCGATGAGTGCAATCTTGTGTAGGTTGAGTCTCGTTCAAAGTCAGCATGGTTATGTTTTGCATGGTGTATTAATTGAACTACAATCCTTTAAACTAAGCTTGAATGTGTTGCATATTTCTTGAAAAACAATGTGTTTCACTTATAACCAGTTGATCTTCCTGCAGAGGTCTTTGAAGAGGTTTTGGAGATAGTTTCGTATATGACATTTTTCTCGCCAACAATATCCATGGAAATGTGGAGTCTCTGGCCATTGATGATGGAGGCACTTGCAGATTGGGCTATTGACTTCTTTCCAAGTATGTATATACATTTTAATGTTACTGTTGGGAAAATCCTTTTTTCAAATGGGGTTGGTTTGTAGTTTTTATCTGTTACTTATAATGCCTTTCTGTTTGATAAACACATTTGCTGTGTGACTAGGTTTTGGAGCTCCATTAACTATCTAAGAACCTAGTTTCAAAGAAGTATTTATCTATGAACTCATGATATGCTCATCTAAGTTTCATATGTTTAACTAGATCATTTAGAATTATGGAGTACAAAATATTTGTGCCCGGGGTGAGATTGGTGGATAAAAATTTCACGGGCAAATAGTTTTTTCTTCTTGTATCTTGAAGTACTCTTTGTTTTTCCATTTTCTTTACTTTTGTCTTGTTCATCTTTTGGGAGGCGTTCTGGTCGTAAAGAGTAAGCTGTGAATCAATCTAGATGGTTGGATTTGATTTCATCCTTCTAAAGATTGGCCATGTTTGGTGAAACAATTTAACGATGCTGTTATATTGTGATAGACTTTTCTAACGAAACAGTAAATAAAAGGAACAAATAATACCAAATACTGATGTTTAACACTAGATACACTGATATTATAACAAGAAATCTGAAACAACCACTCGGATACTGTTTGTTTGTGGGGTTTGGGTGCTTTCGGTTAGATCTTGTATGGTACTACTCTGTGGGTGTCTTGTTTTTGTTTTTCTTTATGTGTGTGTGTTATTTCATCTTGTTTTATGTTTTACTACGTCTTTATATACTGTTTTCTTGTCCTGAGCCGGGGGTCTATCGGAAACAACCTCTCTACTTCTTCAGAGGTAGTGGTATGGACTGCGTTCACTTTACCCTCCCCAGACCCCACTCTGTGGGAATACACTGGGTATGTTGTTGTTGTTGTTGTAACCACTCGGACACTGCTAACACCTTAAATTACAACCTAATACATGAATGAACTTTAGTTATACAATACATAACACTGAGATTAAACAGATCACAGCATTTCTAGACATTCGAGAGGCTAGAACTCTCCCAGAATTCCCTTTTCCTTTTTCTGAATACCCTCTTCTATCTGCCTTGCCCCTTTTGTACAGAAAAAACCACCTCGTAACTGTCTCATGACAGTTACTAAGTTTTTTAATTGTTTATTTTAGTCTCATGGAATAAGCTTTTATAACTTAGAGGCACATCATATTGCCTATACTGTAATAGGCTTGTGGCCTTAGAGAGATATGATCTGTTAAAGAGATGCTAGGTGCTGCTGAAAGCAGCATATATTTTTTGTTTTGCCTGTGGATAGTAGATGTTTTATCATTTATATGCAACTAATAATTAGAGGTCTGCTCGTTACCTGATCTGGTTCCCGTTTTTGTTGGTTTTGATTTATTTCAGATATACTGGTTCCTTTAGACAACTATATATCCAGGAGTACTGCCCACTTCCTCACTTGCAAGGATCCAGACTACCAACAAAGCCTTTGGAATATGATATCATCTGTAAGTCTAATATTGCCTCCGAATTTTAGCTTCTGATCATTTTGCTTTTGATTAAAATGTGGAATACTTAACATTTCTTGTCAGGTTATGGGAGATAAAAATTTGGAAGATGGTGACATTGAGTCGGCACCTAAGCTTATTCAAGTTGTATTCCAGCATTGCAAGGGACAGGTGGATCAATGGGTTGAGCCGTATATCCGAGTCACAATTGAACGTCTCCGTCGAACTGAGAAACCATATCTGAAGTGCCTCTTGGTCCAAGTGGTAATTTACTTTATGTTCAAACTTAATTTTCTGTATTTTTCTCTAGTAACTGTGTACTCTGGTTGGCATCTGGTAAATGGATGCCTCCTGGAACAGTAACACAGGAGGAGTGCTATTTATCTCGCTTCAACCACTCCGTTATGTGTCCTTTATTTCTGTTTGGCTGACCCATGATCTAGTAAATGTATAGTCTGTCATTTTCATTAGACGTATGGCAGATGGATGTCCTCTTTGCTGCACCAACATGCACATTCTTCATTTGTAATGAAGGCAATATTTAGATGAAATTAATCCCCAACCGCATTGTGGTTGATCACATGAATCCTATATATCCATTCTAGCGCATTTGGAAATTGGAACCATTTCATTGGAGTACTCAAATTTCGCTTCCGCAACAAATATTGTGGTTCTCAAACACTAGAGTTCTCTACATCTCACACTTATCACTCTACTGGCCAACATATTTTCTAAACAAATAAAGATAATATTCCTACAGCCCGACCGGTTGTGTGTGCAACGAGTGGACTAAGCTTTTTAAGAGCTATTTGGTAGTCCTTCTATAGGTTTTAATAATTGTGTTTTGTCTCGGATATTTCCAAATGGCTTCAGAGAGATAGTAGCTTTCTTGAGTTAGGTGTATTGAGTCCCTTTTTAATGCCTTCAATCACTATGCTGTTGCTCATAGTGAAAATGCATTTGGAGATCTACGTAGGATATAGACAAATCATCTGAAGCAAGCTTGAAGCATTTTAATTATTGGTTGCAATTCCGTGTATCAAATGATTCTCCTGGAAACTTAAATATTTGAGATTAACATCAAAGTTGTATTTGTTAACATAGTAATGAATCACCATTCTAGTGGATTCATTAATATCTTCATTTTTTTGGGGCCAGCCTCTTTCTGGGATTCCATACTCATTTTGTTTATTATAGAATACAGAGACAGATTAGTTTAGCTTAGTGTAGGGAAGCATCAATAATTCTCATGTGTGTTATGAGAAAAATGTACTCGAGAAAATGACTTGTCTATTGAATTTTATTTTTCGAGATTATATTTTTCGGTGTTTAGTTGGAGTGTGGAAACTATCTGTGGAACATTTATTAAAGATGATAATCATGTTAGAAAATCATTATTTTTATAAAATTTTGAGTTGTAAAAATTGATAATAACGCCTAAGTGTTAGTTGGTGCGTATGTTGCTCGGACTCTTCAAAAATTTCAATGAATGCATGTCAGATCCTCCAAAAGTAGTGTATTTTTGAAGGATCCGACATGGGCGCGGTAACATTTTTGGAGAGTCTGAGCAACTTAGGTTGGAGCAGTGATATGAAGTTAAGAGTTAGATAGTTGGGAAGGAGGGCTTGGAACGTTGTTCCACTTGCGTTAATGTGGGTAGTGTGGAGAGAGAGAGAAACAAGAGAGCTTTTGAAGGAGTAGAGTCGAGTTTCTCTCAGTTGAGGAATAACCTCTGTTCCCTTATTTACTTTTGGTGTAATCAGAAAGTTCCTAGTTGTATAGATGATTGGGTGGAGTTTGTAGAGAATCATATTTTGTAGATTCTTTACCGTTTGGTATATTTCTTGTATACGGCCAGATTGGCCATGTTTATGAATGAGAATACATTTACTTGATAAAAACAAAAATAATTGTGAAGTAAAATCTCATCTTCTCAGACATGATGCCTCCCGGTTTGGTGGAAAATGTTTTCCTTGAAAAATATTTTCTAACAACTGAAAACCAAAAAATCATTTATTTCCCAGAAAACGTTTTCCAGGAAGATGTTTTCTTTCATACCATATTATGATTGAAAATATTCAGTTGATTAACACGTGTATTTACTTCTTTAGAAAATTATTTGTTTTTTAATTTTGTATTAAGGTAGTTTTTACTGTTCACTGGTAGGCAATCTACAACCTGCAATCTGGGTTTTTCCATTTTAATTTATGTATTGTACTTTGGGCAGTTGGATGGAATACAAAACTGTTATGATCCTATTGCAAGGTATGGGACTTGAGTCCCACATCAGTTAAATGGGAAGCTGATGTGGGGCTTATATAGCCTTGGGCTCTCCCACTTTAATAACTAACTTTTAGGGTGTGGTTCTCCCAAGGTTGTATCAAAAACCACTGTAGAGAAGCACAGGAAAAGTTTCCAGATTAGGCTGCAATAACTTGTTTGAAGTTTACATATCAGGCTATGCGTATTATATTAGGCTAACTGAGAAAAGATGTGAAGTAAAGGATTTCGTTCTCTTTTTCGGAGATAGGAGTGTTTAAAAACTTAACGCATGAAAGTTTATATTATAAGAGGTGGTGGGTATCAGTTTAGGGAACAATTTAATTCTTCATTTTTCTTGTTTTATTGTCAGAATGCAAAATATAACAACCGTGCATTTTAGTTTAATATGGGATGTATCTGTTGAGTGAAGACACTTCAATGGCCATGTTTTCTTTCCCCGTCTCCCTTCTAACTGAACATCAAATTTGATGGTATAATGCTTTGGTTTTTATACGTATGAATAAATTGCTGATGTTTCTATGTGCTTTAAGTATCGGTACCCAGAGTGCTGATAGTTTATTGTTTTTTTGTATATAGATTTTGTTTCACAGGTTGCTGATGTTTCTATTGTTTGATAATTTTCCTTTTGGCAGATAGCTGATGCTCTTTTCTACAATGCACCCCTGACATTGAACATCCTTCAAAAGCTTGGCATTGCTACAGAGGTGTTTAATCTCTGGTTCCAGATGTTGGGAGAAACAAAAAAGAGCGGAGCACGGGCTAACTTTAAAAGGCAAAAACCTGTAACATTCTCTGTTTCCAATGAAAAGTAGAAGTTAAAACAACTTTGAACGAATTGGCAGGTAAACGGGCCTACTAATAATATGTTCCTTATATTGTTTTGCAGGGAACATGACAAAAAGATTTGCTGCTTGGGTTTGACATCTTTGCTCCCTCTTCCTGTGGATCAATTGCCAGGGGAAGCCTTAGAGCGTGTTTTCAAAGCAACTCTAGATCTGCTTGTTGCCTACAAAGATCAAGTAGCAGGTTAAACTTATTTTTGCCTTTTCCTCATTTTCTGGTGCATTACTAGACCATATATAATCATCTAATATGTTTATCATCGTGTTTAGAAGCAGCTAAGGAGGATGAGGCAGAAGATGATGATGATATGAATGGATTGCAAACTGATGAGGATGATGACGAGGATGATGGGTCTGACAAAGAAATGGGGGATGATGCTGAGGAAGGGGATGAAGCTGACAGCACTAGGCTTCAAAAATTGGCTGCACAGGTGATTACTTTAAATTGTGCTTTAAAGTATGCTTGTAGTCTTATCATTTGAATCTGTACTACTGATGCTCCATTTTGTGTGTATATTTTGTGGCAGAGTAGAGTCATCTATTACTTAATGCTTTGTTTTAAACAGAATGAGGAGTCAGAAGACAACCTCTCTACCTGCACAAGGTAGGGGTGAGGTGGTCTGCGTACACATCACCCTCCCTAGACCCCACTTGGGGGATTACGCGGGGTATGTTATTGTTGTTGAAGAGTCAAGAGGACATTTGATTTTTTTTTGGGTAAAGTAATTAAATGACATTAGATAAGCATCAAGAAGATGCAGAGTTACAAAGGCACAAGTGTGCAAGGGAAGAGAACATTTGTATTTTTTAACTATTGAACTAGCAGCTTGAGGTGGATCTGGATTCCATCCTTTATATGACAACAGTTGAGCAAAATATTGCAGATAACGCACAGGATTTTAATTTGAATGAGGTTGAAGAGGAGAATACACGGGGTTTCTTTTAGAAATATTATATGATATATCAATAACTCTGTTAAGTACTTGATGATATGAGCTTGGTAATGACAGGTTTTGTGTCAGAACATGAAGGAATTTGAAGTACATTCTGTAGATTACCTTTGGATGGCTTCTTGTAGTAGAGTTTATTACAGATCGAGGCTTTGATACCTCTACTTCAAGATAAAGAGCGACACATTAGAGTTCGCATCTCTAAAAGCTTTGACATCTTGTGCTGCTTTTGCAGGCAAAGGCTTTCCGTTCACATGAAGAGGACGACGACGACGACTCCGATGATGATTTTAGTGATGATGAAGAAGAGTTGCAATCACCCCTTGATGAGGTGGACCCGTTCATTTTCTTTGTGGAGACAATCAAAGGTATGATGCTGCTTATTTTGTTTTCAGAAATGGGTTTTTGCTTGGTGTTAGCAGTGGGCTCACTTATTTTTCCCCTCTATCATTGGACTGTTGGATCCAGCTTTGCAAGCATCTGATCCATTGAGGTTCCAGAGCCTTACCCAGACTTTGGACTTCCGTTATCAAGCATTGGCAAATGGTGTTGCTCAGCATGCTGAACAGAGAAGAGTGGAGATAGAGAAGGAAAAAATGGAGAAGGCGTCAGCAACAGTTGCTTCATGATTTTGGTCAACCGGTTTGCTTTTGGCCAAAACTCAGTTTACTCCGAGTTCTTCGGTATCCATTTCATTCAATAATATGATTTGAGAAAGAATTAAGTTGCCAAGTTTAAAGGTTTTGAAGGGTCTGTGGGTTCTGGAAGTCTGCAAGTCTTGATGAGTAATCACATCCAAATATGTACCTTGGTTACTGGGGCAGAAGATGAAGTTGCAACTTGACCTGCTCTCTTTCTTTTGCTGTGTGGTCTTGATGAGTCTACGTGAAGTGGGCTATTCTATATCAGAAGATGCCTATTTGCTGGATGTCATTACCTTTTTTTCGAGTGTCTTGTAGTAGTTCATTTTTATACGGATGAAAACATTAGGATTATTCATTGGTGGCCTTTCTATTTGGTTTAGGAGGGTGTGGAGATTGAGGGTTGGGGTAAATGCGCACAGCGTTTATCCATGTATTATATTTATTCGGGTACCAGATAATGCATATACTGTCTGAATTTGGGTGAATTAATGCCCTAAAAGTTTTGTAACTCATGGTTGTAGTTCATGTTCAGTATTTATACATCATTGGTTTATTTTTGGGTCGGAAGATGGTTTCACATTGCAATTGGTCGCTCAATTAGCTTCGCTGCTGATTGTATAACATTTCATATCCCTTTGTGTATTATTGTGGAATATCATAATTCTATTTGTTCCTTTTTCTTAATGGTTCTTTGAGTGTACCATGCTGTCATTTGATCAACGAAATCATACGGATGGTGTGGTTAAGCTAATTTGAATGTGTCATCGATCAAGATGGACGTTTTCCTTTCACAACACAAAGCGTTCTCTTGCTTTCCCAACCTATTGTCTCTAAAGTCTGCCCTCTCTCGTCTGGATTTTCGTCAATCATGCTATGAGGATCCCGTATCCCGCAACTCAACCTATACAAAGGGCATCAAGGCCCTTGACTAGGTTGGATAATGATATACCGACCATACAAATTAGATACTTTGAAGCCATTGTATTTTTTTAATGTTCTTTTTGTTCTATGCATGTTCTTTTCCTCGCAGTTTTGTTATCTCTATTTTCCTTGGTGAAGATCTTGCAAGCAGTAACAGAAATTGGTGCCACTTGATTGACGGTAAAACGTAAAGAAATTATGTGTATTTTTTTGTTTGCCGTTTGCAGATCATGTTGGTAAGAGCTAAATTGGTCCTAGCGTATACAATATAGTGATCCACTTGTACAGGAAAGAAAACGATACTAGAGGATTGCTCTCCCTTAAATCAATATATTCAGTTCTGGAAAAACTAAATAAAATTCAGGGCCAAATATACCCCTGTACTATCAGAAATGGTTTTAATATACCCTTCGTTATACTATGGTTTAAATATACCTTTTTCGTTATACTTTTGAGTCCAAACATACCTTTGCATTATTATTACTAGAAAGCATAAAGACTAACTACGTCTGAATCACTTAAATGGGAATAAACCTTGAAGAGTGAGTATTTGATTTTGAAATATAAGACAAACTAGGCCTGAATCACTTAAATGGGTATAAACCTTGAAGAGTGAGTATTTGATTTTGAAATATAGAATAAAAGTATGACAAAGGATATATAGACTATTTTTAATAGTATAGAGGTATATTTGAACCTAAAGTATAACGAAAAAGGTATATTTGAACCAAAATATAACGAAGAGTATATGTAAATCATTTCCAATGAAAATGCAAACAAAAATAGTTACAACTATTTAGGAACGGAGGGAATACTATAATTAATCTCATGGCATGAAAATGTGTTGGGCAATTCAAATTACGTAATTACCCCCAATCGAAAATTAAAGGCGGGAGGGGTCAAATCCCAAAACTTCCCCTCCTTGTCGAACAAGCTTTTGCTTCTTAAAAAAAAGTCACATTTAAAAAACCTAACCCACCTTCTTATTTTCTTCAACTTGCTTCACTTTATTGTTCATAAAAAAACTTTGTAATTACTTTAAGTATGTCAATGGAGCTTGACCCAGATGAAGTTTTTCGTGACGATGATGATGATCCTGAAACTGAATTTTTCAAGGTAAGCTCCCTTTACTATTTTACTTACATTTTTAGTAAATTGGGTGTTTGGATGAGGGAATTACAGTGTATGTAAGGAATCGAGCCCTCACCAATTAGACTAAAGTTGAAGTAGTTAGTCAACCAACTGAGCTAATGCGATTTTTCTAATATTTACTTTTTTAAAAATAAAATAAAAATAGAGTTAGAGGAGCGGGAAATGGGTGAGGGGATTAATCACAAGGTGAAGAGTCAAAGTCAACCAGCTGAGCTACTACGATTTTTCTAAGATTGACCATTTTTTTAAAAATAGAGTTAGGGGAACGGGAAATGGGTGATGGAATTATAATATGGAGAATCGAACACTCACCAATAAGACTAAAGTTGAAGTAGATAGTCAACCAACTGAGCTAATGCGATATTTCTAAGATTGACCATTTTTAAAAAAAAAATAGAGTTAGGGGAACGGGAAATGGGTGAGGGGATTACAATGTGGGAATTGAGTCTCACTAATAGGATTAAAGTTTAAAGTTCAGGAAGGTAGTCAACCAACTGAGCTACTGCGATTTTTTTAAGATTGACTCTTTTTTTAAAAAATACAGTTAGGGAACGGGAGATGGTGAGGGTATTACAATATGGGGAATTGAGCTCTCACCAATAAGACTAAAGTTGAAGTAGGCAGTCAACCAATTGAGCTAATGCGATTTTCCTAAGATTGACCATTTTTTTTATTTTTATTTATTTTTTTCATAAAAATAGAGTTAGGGGAACGAGAAATGGGTGAGGGGGGATTACAATGTGGGGAGTCGAACCCTCACCAATAAGACTAAAGTTCAAGTAGGTAGTCAACCATCTGAGCTACTGCAATATTTTTAAGATTGGCCATTTTAAAAAAAAATAGAGTTGAGTCGAACGGGAAATGGATGAGGGAATTACAGTTTGGGGGAATCGATCCCTCACCAATAAGACTAAAGTTGAAGTAGGTAGTCAACCAACCAACTACTATTTCGTATGTTTTTTTAATTGCAAATGGGCAACCAAAATCAAACTAAACATGGAGGAAAGAGATGCTACTAAGGAATTATTACTATGATTTTTCACTTTCTCGTTTGAGTTAAGATTGAGTATTAAGCTATTTGGTATTTTTATAATCTCAAATGGGCAATCAAAAATCAAACTAAACAGGCAGGAAAGAGATGCAACGAAGGAATTATTACTATGATTTTTCACTTTCCCGTTCGGGTTAAGATTGAGTATTAAGCTATTTGGTATTCTTATAATCTCAAATGGGCGGTCAAAATGAAGCTTAACATGCAGGAAAGCGATGCCACTAAGGAATTATTATGATCTTTCACTTGGTCGCTCGGGTTAAGATTTGAGTGCTAAGCTATTTGGTATTTTAACATACAGGAAAGAGATGCTACTAAGGAATTATTGGTGTATCTTGTGGATGCTTCGCCTAAAATGTTTTCCACTACTTGCCCTAGTGTAAGTCCTTTTTACCAGCTATTTTTCGCATTTTGTTTAGCCTTTTTGATTGATTTTGGATATTTCCCGTTACTCCACTTTACTTTAAGCTGATTAAGTTGGCTATTTCACTGTAAATTTCTGTTGGAAATAATTTATAATCTGATTGAGTAGTGTTTCTTGCAAAGAACAATTGTCAATATGGTTCAAACTCAATATTTGGAGGATTAGTGGGTTCAAATCAATATTTTGGGAGCTGGCTTCTTTTATTCCAAAAAAAAAAAAAGAGAGGTTTTTTTTCTTTCTGTGAAGGGGCATTAAATTGAGGTCGGAGCTCTAATGCTTTTCGTTAATTAGAGAAGTACCTTTTAAACCATATGGTTAAGAATCTAGTTCATTTAGTAGAGGTGAGTGGGTAGAGACTTGGTGACAGGTTAAGCTAATAAGTTTATTATTTTACAGTGAAGCTCTTTTTGGAAGTAATTTGTAATCTGATTGAAAGGTGTTTCTTGCGAAGCACAATTGTCAATTTGGTTCTTGTGACGTTCCTGCTGTCTTGTTTGTTTGTTTTGAACTTTGTCTGGAATCTGGAGGAAGAAAAGGCTTTTAATTGGGCTTGCAGCAGGTTCGGAACCATATTTGGCACCTCGTTTGTGTTATTTTCATTAGAACTTTAAGGGGATCCCAGGATGCATATTTTGCTCAGTTAAGGACTGGTTTTTTGAAAGGGTTGGAGTTCTCATGCCTTTTGTTTTCTTGCAATTTCTTATTTTGATTGAGTTTGGGCTTGTATTTGTATTGTAATGCTGAACAATATTTTTCTTTAAAGCATCTTCTCAATTTTCTTTAGCATTTTCATCTTTCGATCGTAAAATGTGGAATCCCACTCATTTTTGCAGGATGATGAAAAGACTGCAACTCATTTTCAAGTTGCCATCAATTCCATTGCACAATCTCTCAGAACTCAGATTATTAATAGGTCTTATGACGAAGTTTCTATATGCTTCTTTAACACTGTAAGTCCTTGTTCTATATAAACTCTATAGCTGAAGCTGTGCCTTTGACAACTCCTTTGGTGTAAATCCTTAATTGCTGCTTTTTTTACAATGATTTCAGAGTTTATGTTAATTATGCTAAAATCTTGTGCTACCTAATATTTGCAGGATCCTGCTTATCACCCGCTTCCCCCACCCCAAACAAAATCAATAAAAGAAAAAAGCTGAATCCTGAACTAACCTTTACTGGACTTTTTTTCCACCACACTTGTAACATGAGAAGTCTGTGTGGATTTATATTTTACTTTATCCTAAAAATAATGTGGATTTATATTTTCATTTACTTGTGGGATCCAAGTCTTCCTTGTACTTTATTGGTTTGATCAAATGTTATTTAGGTAGGCGAGATCTCTGTGTTCTAGTTCTAATGTTGTGCAAAAGGCAAGGTGGGTGAAAGACCACTCTTCTATCAAGGCAAATTTGTTTTTTGCTATTTTCCCCTTATTTAACACCAGTTTCATTTTTTTGTTTCTTATTGGTATTTCCAAATTTTGTTTTATTTTGATAAGGAAAAAACCAAATTTGAAAATTTGTTGTTAGTGATATTTTTTCTTATGTTCTCCTTTTTGTCTGATTTCAGCGGGAAAAAAAGAACTTGCAGGACCTAAGTGGCGTTTATGTATTTAATGTTCCAGAAAGAGAGGATCTGGACAGACCAACAGCTAGGCTAATTAAAGAATTTGATCTAATTGAAGGTAAATCATCATATTGGTCTCTAATTAAGTACAAGTTTTTGGTGGGTGTGTAGTTATGCACCTATCTCTGTTTTGACTAGATTCTACATTGGTCCTCAAATTGTTTTGTCCAACCAAACATGGGAAAATAAGAAACCATTTTCTAGAAAATGTTTTCCTCCATACCAAACTCACCCTTCTTTTCATCCCAATAATTTTTGTTTCTATCTGTTGTGTTTTTTTTCCTTGCATTAACAACAACAACATACCAAGTGTAATTCCACAAGTGGGGTGTGAGTCTGGTGAAGGCAAGATATACGCAGATCTTGCCCCTACCTTTGCAAGGTAGAGAGGCTGATTCTGATAGACCCTCAACTCAAAATAGATGTTATTTGAAGCAGGGTTGCAAAAAAATAAAATAAAATGAGAGCAAAATATCAAGATACAAAGCAAACGAAGCAATAGATAGTAAAACACACACTGAAGAATAAGAAAACTATGCGATTACTAAATTCTACTACAATATATATTTGTGCGCGTGCGTGTGTATAATATTGTATATTACTCTTCGCTTCATTCGCGCCTCTCTCGTTAAAGCCCACACTTAAATTGCACTTTTTGTGCTTAAAACCCTGGGAGACCAATGCTTTTCTATACTCTTCACTTTTGAGAGCTCTGGCTTGTTGTCAGATCTGCCTCAAGGAACATTGGCTCTCAAATATATGTAGAAGCACTCACTTTCACCGACTCTTCACAATCGTTGTACGAGGTGCTTCAATAGTCCTTATTTGACCAGCAAACTGGAATACCCTAAAATGATGTTATTTCATAATTAATAATAATGCAAAGAATTTTCTGCTATGTCAATGGACTGAAAAAGCTTTATCCTCTATACAATCCGTTAAATGTCTTGCCTCGTCAATAGATAAACTTAAGGAAACACAGTGTGACTTATATTTTTGGTTTTCTTGACTTATGCTGCAATTAGCTGTTTAATATGTTTGCAGAAAGATTTGCTAAAGAAATAGGAAGTAAGTATGGAATTGTGCCTGGCTCTCGGGAGAATTCTCTTTACAATGCTCTTTGGGTTGCACAAGCTCTTCTCCGTAAAGGGTAAGATTTGCTCAATATTCTCCCCAGTTTACTAGCCTTTTCCTTCTCATTTCCTTTTTGTTTTCTCCTTAAATGATATGCACCCCCCCTTTTTTACATGTGTTTAAAACCATTTCCAGATCTGCAAAAACTGCGGATAAACGCATTCTCTTGCTTACAAATGAAGATGATCCTTTTGGGAATCTTAAAGGTGTCGTTAAAGTGGATATGATGAGGACAACGCTGCAGCGTGCCAAAGTATAGTATCTATGCCACTTATAGTTCTTGATGTATCAGTACTCTTGTCAGTTAAAAGCAAATCCCGATGGAAAAAATTAAAATTTATGTAAAGATAACTCTGAGTGAACGGAAATTGAGATTGTTTTGTAACTTTGCTTGTCAAATTCTTGAATGATTATTACACTACTATTCTAATCAGATTGTTAATGGTTGCAGGATGCTCAAGATCTTGGTATTGCAATTGAGCTTCTTCCACTAAGCCGACCAGATGATGAGTTCAATGTTTCCCTTTTCTATGCTGTATGACCATTATTTATTTTGATATCCTTTGTTGCATGCCGTTGTTATCTAATTCAAGATCTTCGGCTTCAGGATTTGCTTGGTTTGGAGGGTGATGACCTTGTCCAGTTCAAGGCTCTGGTAGGAGAGAGGTATACTTTAAAAAACAATACTTCTTGTGAATTCCCAATGGATAGTTGTGAGCTATTCAATTTTGTAAATATGCTCAGTATATGTATGGCTGTCTCATATGTTTGCACTAGTCAAATGATGAGTCTGATCTATTTCAAAAGTAAAACTACTTTCTGAAGTGTGCTTAGTAATTATTCATTAAAGGAGTCCAAAAGTTGAAGAACTTTTTTCATATAGTTCTTTCTTTCAGTGTTCGAGATGAGGTAGTCGTTTGTTGTTAAGATATTTCTCTAAGTGATCTAATGTTCATGAAGATTTAGTATGATGATAATATGAATTGAGCTTAAATAAAGAAGTGGGGATTCATGTAGTTGAACCCAAATTGTTTGGGACTACGGCGTAGTTGTTGTTTATCTAATGTGTAGTTGTTGTTGATCTGATGTTCACGAAGAACAAATCACCTACGTTTTCTTTCCTACAGCTTCTTATAGTAGTCTTAGGAAGATTCATGGTGGAAGCATGAACAGTTGCACCTATGGTCTCCATTTCTTGAAAGTTTCAGGGAGTGAAGTACTGATTGAAATTCAGATTCTTGTTTATTACATTGTTAACATTCAGAGTTCTCTAGCTGTTTCTTAAGATGCATTTGTCCTTATGTCTAGGCATTTTTACATAATGTGCGGGAACATGCATGTTTTTTTTTTCTCTATGTAGCTTAACACAATATAATCATATTTTTCTTGGGTAAGCAACGCAATATAGTCATATAACTGTTGATGTTTCTAAAAAGTAGAAAATCTTTGAATTTGTTATATCACCAGACCACATATACAGACAGATTTTAATACTGATGGAAAGCTATTATTTAAGAAAAATAATTGCTGAGGGACTGCCATTGATAAATAAGACAGACAAGATTATCATCCAATATAATTAGGTATGGACATTATAAGTCTGGTAAACGAAACTAGGAAAGTAAATTTACCAATACCATGTGGTTGTTCCATTCAGTAGCAATGTAGCATTGAGCAGACATGAATACAGACAAAAAGAGATAGAACTTTGACAATTAGAGGAGCTGAACATGCAAAGGACATAAAAATGCATCAACTTGTGTATAGGGAAAGTAAGAAAAGGATAATTCTTTTTTTAATAATAAGGTAGCATAATACTAAAGATAGAATAAGGAATATCCAGACTATCAGCAAAGCTCTTTTACCTTCCAATTTCAGGCTTCACCATAGGACAGATTGCATCTTTTTCAATAGGTTTTGTTTACTGTACAGTTTATTTTCTTTGTTATTCGAATAATAGTCTTGAATAAGGAGGTAAGGTTTTTTTAGCAGATGAAAACGGAAGGAAATAACATCAATTTTGAGCCTTCAGAGAGAAATGAGGGTCCAAAAGGGTGATATGAGTGTTCATCAATTTACTTGTTTGTTTTATTTATTTGTTTTCTTGATTGATCACATGAATACTCAAATGTAGAAAACCAAATAACATGAAGGTGAGATGACCAGATCAGGTTTCAACCTAGATCTGGTGTCTCTGCTTCATATGCTGTTAAACAGCTCAGGACTTGTACATGTCTTTTTTTTTATTTGGGAATCTGATTGGTGGTGTATCTTGTGCCTATGTTACTAACATATGCATTTTTATAACTCCTTGCATTTCCAAAATTTGTCGTTTTATTCCTTATGATCAAGATGACTGGATAATATACGCCAGTTTTCAAGGTGTTAAGGTGTGCACTTTGAGCCTGTTAGGTTTGCATTTTTTTTGGAGCCTAAATTTACTGAGAATGTTTTGGTCACCGTATAATGTGTTCCTTCCCTATGTTTGCTATATCAGGTTTGAAGATCTGAAAGACCAGCTAAGAAAACGTATCTTTAAGAAGCGCAGAGTTCGAAGACTTAGACTTGTGATTTTTAATGGATTATCTATTGAACTTAACACCTATGCTTTGATCCGTCCAACTTATCCCGGTCTGTCTTTATTGTCCTATCTTTTATTATGTAATGATTACTGTGAGGTGACTATAAAGTAAACATCATACCCGTTTTTATTTTTCTGCAGGGACAATTACTTGGCTTGATTCTATGACTAACCTTCCTTTGAAGGTATGCATTAGCTTCATCGTCATGCTTCATTTTTAACCTTGTTCCTTTTTTTTTTTCCTTATGCAGTTTCATCTCTTTTTAGTGGGAGGGGGATTCAAGGAAGATAGTTCATAACCAACCCTTGCATTTCTTGGGGTTTTGATTTTTAGAAGTTCTAATTGTAATAGATTTGCAGCAGTCTTTTGTCTATTCGTTGAGGATTAGTTGCTGTTTTCTTTCTTTCAGACATTTCGTCCAAAGCAAAATCTCATTGACCTTCTATCTTTCAATATATTTTGAAGTTGGTAGAAAATTTATTGAAATGTCAGTTCTGCTCTTGTGATGGGATTTGGTATAAACAAGTCTTTAACCTCTACTGTGGTCTTCCTTGTTTACAGACTGAGAGATCCTTCATATGTGCTGATACTGCTGCTATAATTCAAGAGCCTCCAAAACGCTTTCAGTCTTATAAAAAGTTGGTATCTGTTTCTTAAAGGAATGAATCCTTCCTCTAGTATGCGAGTCATATTCTTCTGATACTCTTGACTCTAGGCTTCTCTCTTCTACTCTCCTTATTTTAGACAAGTGTGTGGGGGATGGGGGGCATTTTACATGTTTCTTCTAAATACCTGTACTGGTGTGAGGTAGTAGATATCAGATGGAATTTGTCGAGGTGCACGTAAGCTTACCTAGACACCACCATCATAAAAACAATGTGTCATAATATTGCGGACTCCAAAAAAGTTTAGGAAACTTTCCCTATTTCATGTTGCTCAACCTCCTATATGGAGGGTGTTCTCGTATCTTGTCAAAGATCAATTTCAGTAAAACCTTTTCACTTTCAACAGGTAGAGTGAATTATTATTTGTTTCTTTAAAAACACTTTAAAATTTAACCACTAAAGATAGCTCACACTACCAGAACATATTAAAAAAAATAAATATCGAAGGTAGCACAATCTCTTTGCAGATTATCCAAAGAGAAGCCAAATATTACCAAGCCTCTCCACAAACTATATAAGTTTTCAGCTCCTCACAGTGCTCTTTTGTTGTATTTGTTCTAAATTTTTCTGATTAATTTAGAGAATATAGATACAACGGGACTTGGAAACAAGGTGATAAATCCCCACCATATAATTATTGAAAAGATCATGTAGTGAACTTAGGTATCCTGGGAAAATTTCAAATTTGGATTTCCTTGATTTGCTATATTTTGCTTGCTTAATTACCAAATGACCAGCCCAACTTGACTCTGGTAGATTTCTTCAGTAATTAACTGATGTCTTATGGCTTTTTGTTTCAGTGAGAACGTCATGTTTTCTGTGGCTGAGCTTTCAGAAGTCAAAAGAGTTTCAACTGGACATCTTCGTCTTCTAGGATTTAAGCCGTTGAACTGCTTAAAGGATTATCATAACTTGAAACCAGCTACTTTTGTCTTTCCCAGTGATGAGGTGGTTTTTTCAATAATCGACCTGCATTTTTTCTTCTTTTGATTCGGTATATGGTCATAGTTAAAGGTTATTCGCAGTCGTGAGGCGTCAATCTATGCTGGTTAATAACTTAATATTAGTCTAGCTGCTATTAGTGAGATTTAATTTTTAAGGTTCTTTAAAAAGTATGGCACATTTGCCAATTTATCTTGCTGACAAATGGGATATTAGATTGGATCATTTCACCTTTTAAAACTACATCTAGAAATGAGTCTGGTGAGTCAACTTGATTTGTGCTTTATTTATACATTTCTATATCTACCTTCATGCCCATATGGCATAGTTAATCAAATTTAACTATAACAGCTTGCACTGTGCAGTACCAATGGTTTTTTACCTTACAATTTTTACCGTTTTGAATCAATCAATCGGGAGTACCTTTCACCATTTCTTAAGATGTGACATTTCTATGATGATCAATTCTCTTGTTTCTCCTTGGTCCCTGCAGGAAGTGGTTGGAAGCACTTGTCTTTTTGTTGCTCTCCACAGATCAATGGTGCGGCTTAAGCGGTTAGTATGCCTGAAAATTTTGTTAATTTAATTAGCAAATAGGGTTAAGTTAATAGTATGGAGTGATACGTCCAGTTATGCATATTTGACCTGTTATCTAATTTTAGAAGTGGCTGTATGCTCTCTTAGGTAAAAGTCCATCTGTTATACATTCAACTGGATTTTCATCATTTTGGTCGCTGTTTAAACTGTTTTGTCAATTTAAATCTGAAAATGTGCCGCTAGCCAGCGTTTTGTCTAAAGTAAATTGATGCAACTGTTTTGTTGTCTTCCTCTCCTTCTCATTTCACCCTATATTAGGTAGTTTGAGCAACTATCAGCATCCCACTGTGCTGAATCTTGTTTGAAGTGGTGTATAAATAGGCTGCAATAGTGCTAGTTTGCTTTGATCCATTACACAAGTGGCACATGTTGCTGACCTTTTGGGCATTTTTTCTGCTTGCCTTTTCACGTTAAGATAAGTTTGCAATTGTTTTATTTTGTCCTACTGTTGAAATAAATTCATGATCGTTTTATTGCTGTGCCTGCTGAGTGTGTTGCTGTTTTGTGTTTGACTTTTAACCATCATTGCAGCTTTGCAGTTGCTTTCTATGGGAATTCAAGTCATCCTCAATTGGTTGCTCTTGTTGCACAAGTAAGATATCTTTTTTCCCCTCCAAATCCTTTGGTACTATATGTAACCAAATCTGCCTATTTATGCACCCATGATTGCTGGGATCTGTGATCGCCTCTGACATGCACTGAAGGATGTGGAGTGTGATATTGACACAACAATCCAAGTATAAAATTCAATACAATCAGTAAGAATATTCTTAATGACTTTATTGTTCGTGAAATTCAAGAGAGCCGTTAAGAAATATCAAGTCGGATATTCTTAATCCTTATGTGATAGTAATTTCAGAATTTAAAAAACTTCCCTTTGTGTAGCGTAACATGTTTCTTGTGTGTTTCATCAATTTTCTCAAGAGTTTCTTTTCTTCTCTCCCCCCCCTCTCTTCAAATTCTCTTTCCAAATGTTATTGGAGCCTCTATGAATTTGATAGGAAATTAAGTAGCTTATGCCTAGGCGAAATTTTTAAAATTTTCCTTTCAGAGTTCAATATTCTCATCTCTTTCGTGAACCTCTTTTGCAAGACCATGCCTTTTTTTTAGGGGAGTGGGGGTTGGGTTGGGTTGGGGGCTTTTGGTGACACCACCACTCTTTTTGATAAATTTTTTTAATATACCTACTTGAATATGATGCATTCCCCATCCCACAAACTTTATGAACTATAACGTTAATACTCTACTCTCTTTTTTAGTAATGTAAGATGCAAGTCCAGCATTACCTTGTAAGACTTTTGAGTGCATTCGAACTTCTCAGTGGAAACTGGGTGGACGGAAGTAGGCTTTTTGGTGTATTCTTTTGTCTGTGAATAATGGCAAAAACTTCTACCTGTTTGGTCTTACATTTTCATGGTTTTTGATAAATGCAGGAGGAAATAATGACTCCTAGTGGTCAAGTCGAGCCACCAGGGATGCATCTCATTTATCTTCCATATTCTGATGATATCAGACATGTTGAAGAGGCAGGCAGATGGTTTCTTAGTCATAACTGATTTCTTTTTCTATTATGAAAAATAATGAAGTCTGTACCTAACGAATGTGGTTGTACTTGCAGCTTCATTCTGATCCAAATTCCATGCCTCATGCCACTGACGACCAGATAAAGAAGGCCTCCTCTTTAGTGAGACGTATTGACCTCAAAGATTTTTCTGTGTGCCAATTTGCTAATCCTGGTAAGAGATCATAGCTTGGGAAAGGAAATCAATGTTTTATTCTGCCACTATATATGCAATTTCTATTCTAAATTGAAACTTTTACACTTTTACAAGGCTCTCCGCTGTTATTAGAATTAGAAGAGGGGGTTGATAATTTTTATGGCATGGAAGCCTTTCTGGAGCTTGATGTTATAGTTGGGTCGGACTGACTGATCCATCTATTTGTTGATTAAATGAAAATTAATAATTCAATCATAGGGTGGACATCCAAAAAAAGCGAAGTTCCTGGTGTAATTTGTTAAACATTTCGAGGTGCTGCAAATTGCTGAATCTGCTTATAAACTTCAAAAAAGGACTTTTAGCACAAGTTCTATTCTTTGAACTAGCGGAAAAGAACACAATTGTGAAGTAGGATTCCTATTTTATTGGAGATCGCGTCCAATTAACAAGCACATGTAATTTCTACAGAACTGTATGAAGTGGAGTTCCCTCTTCCATAGAATTGTGGGTTATATTTGGATCAGATAGAAGTTCCTTTTGTGTTCTTACAAGATCATTTCTTGCAGCATTACAGAGACATTATGCAGTATTACAAGCTCTTGCACTTGATGAAGATGAGATGCCTGAGATTAAAGACGAGACTCTTCCAGATGAAGAAGGGATGGCCAGGTAGTGACGGATCTCCACCATCTTAGGTCCCTTTAGTCTGTGGTTTTGGTCTCTTTTAGTTTTCAGCTTGCCTCTATAATTAGAAAGTTTGTTGTTCTGAAATTTCCTTGCTTGTATCTTGTTTGGTTGCCAGGCCTGGTATTGTCAAAGCATTGGAAGAATTCAAGCTCTCTGTATATGGAGAGAACTACGAGGAAGAGGACTCAAATATTGAAGGAAAAGCTGAACCAACAAGGAAACGAAAAGCAAATGCTATGAAAGAATATGGTAACTATGAGTGGGCTGATCTTGCAGATAACGGGAAGGTAAATTTCCAAGCTCATGATGTTATGCTATAGATTTTTGCCTCAGTTCTGGGCTTTATAACAGATCCAAAATGTTACTCCATCAATCTATAATTTACGAGGGGATGTGGTTGAACTTTAGTGAGATGTGCACAAAAAATACTCCAGCCAAAGCTGTTATCAAAGGCCGAAACTTTTACACGATGCACATCATAAAATTCCATTAGATTTCACTATTATATTAGTTCACTTCTTTTTGTTGCGATATTGCAGTTAAAGGACTTGACGGTTGTAGAGTTGAAGTATTATCTAGGTGCACATAACCTACCAGTCACTGGAAAGAAAGAAGCCTTGATTAGTAGGATCTTAACTCACATGGGTAAGTGAGTTGTAACAATTTCAGATCTTTGGCTGTCTGCCGTAAGTTTGTACAGAATGGCTCTTTTTGTTGCAGTCTGTTTAGTAGTTAGTCTTTCTTTCTATTTGAGAACCTTTTTTGTCTTGGTATTATTATGGAAACTAAGAGGTCTTGTTACCTGTTGCTTCATGTATATAAAGAATTGTAGTGACTTGATTAAAGATGTCAATGATGTACGAATGGGGTTAAAATGGCTCGATCAACTTTGCCAATACTCCCCCTTCCCCGCGTCTTTCTTGTTGCTGCGACAATTAGGAGGTTCTCTAAAAGAAATGTGGGCGTACATGTTTTTGCTTCCGGTTGTAACATGCTTGGTCACACTAAGATCAATGATCTTGATGGATGGGTTCAAATCAATACAGAGGAAATTATCAATCTCATCGAGATAATTGATCTTTAGGCCCTAAAGCTTCGAACTTGACTTTAGAGGAAATTAAGTATCAATCTCATTGACATCATCGAAATCTCTCCAATCCCACCATATTCCTTGGGTTTATCACAAACTAATGGTGCCATGCAAAAAGTCTACGATTAAGATGTATATAAATCTTAACCTCATCTTTGTAAGATAAAGAGGTTGTTTCCATTTTTTAACCGTTGCGATCGTTATACTAGATATATATAATCTAACAAGTGTTGGGCACGTTTGACCATTGGTTGCACGAAACTTCATGCATTACACGTAAAATCTTATACCATAAAGTTTGAATTTTATTTTTTTATATTTTAATAAATCAAATTTAAAAGATTAATTGAATTCCACATAACAAATATTTAAAAGGAAAAGGCTCAAATATGCCATTGAACTAATAGAAATGGCGCATCTATGTCACTGCCGTTACATAAAGGTTCATTCGTGCCATTATTTTGCAACGGTGATTTTGCAAAACAGTTTTTGTCACATAGCCTCTTATTAGAAGTTCACGTCATCAAATCTAAATCAACCAATATTACTTAAAATCAAAATAAAAAATCAAACCCATTAAAATAAAACCCAACACAATTAATGGGTCTGATTTTTATTTTTAATGAGTTTATTTTTTATTTAACGATATGGATCGAATTTTATTTTAATGGATTCAATTTTTAATTTTGATTTTAAGTAATATTGATTGATTTGAATTTGGTGACGTGGACTTATAATAAGATGCCACATGGCAAAATGGTTTTGCAAAATTACCGTTACAAAATAATAGCACGAATGAGCCTTTCTATAACAACAATGACATAGATGAGCCAAACTTATTTCGGATGACATAGATGAGTCATTTCTAATAGTTCGATGACATATTTAAGCTTTTTCCCTATTTAAAATAATTCATATACTCAAATGATACGTACTAATTGTAATGTGAAACTTTTAAATTTTCTTTTGGTAATATGACACTCAACAGTACATTTTGAATAGATTGACCAACCAGCTTAAATTTTACACTTAGTAATTGTAAGGAAATGAGCATCCAAACAATTATGGGCACTATGAATTCTCCAACTCATATAAACCTGATCAATATCAGGAGCTTTACAAGATAATCTGGTCACATAACTATGGTTTTGAGTGTCATATTACCAAAGAGTTGGGCGTAATCCCGATTAGTAAGGCAAGTGAGTTTCGAATACCTGATGATTAAAAAGTGAACGGTAAAAAAAGTGGAAAGATGCCAGGAACCACACCAGAATAAGATATTGGCACCTTTACTATTTCTCAAGTACCTTTGGATATACAAGTACATGAATTCTATAAGTTTGGAGTCATTGCATTAACACACAATATCTTAAGATGTTGGAAGAGCTCCATGACAAATGCCTCTGAGATGGCCACTCTCTAAGCCTTTGGTTCAGAGAGGCTTGGATGTTCAAGATATAGCTGGACACCTAGTGGTTCACTACTCATGGACTTGATAGGAGTTATAAGAGGTGCTTGTTGCCATTGCCGGGTATCTGTTGGGACCCAAATTTCAGCATCTTTGCTGGTACCACTCTGCGGGAGAGAGCGAAAGTAAGCTGTTATCTCCCACCTGCAATCTATCAAAGCAAACAAGTTGAGGAACCCACTCTAATCTCACAAAGGCAAATTGCAAAAGCCGAAGTACCAAGTTGTGGATAAACAAAAAGGACTTTTCATCCTTTGAATCGTATAAACTGACAACTGTTGTCCTACAATGCGATTAATAACAACAAAATATTTGCTACAATAGATAACCACTAGCAAAGCTAACCACCTCTGTTCAACAAAATATTTGTATGTCATGAAGTTCGTCATAAACTTGTAGGAGTGTTTGAATTGTTTTTTGTCGATTCAAAGTCTCAGATTCAATAGAAATCAATTTGTACATAAGATATAATACAGAATAAGATTCAGCCATATCAAATTCACATTGCGGAAGATGATAGCATAGTGTATGATACTAATATATACTGTTTGGCTAAACAAATTCAACTAAGGTTGCTCTAGGGGGATGTCATAGGTATAATAGGTTCTTCTGCATTAAAATTTCCCTTTTACCTTATGCTCCCCTTGTCCCTTTAAAAAAATGCTCTTTTCCCTTGTCTACTCTGTTTGGCTAACATAATTCATAAGGTGGCTAGAGTGGGATGTCATAGGGATAAGATGCCACCTAAAACGATAAATTCAGCACAAAAGATCTATAATAGCATTCATTTCCCTCTCCCTTGGATTGTTAGAATTAAGTAAATCGGTTGTGATTAAAAGCAGATTCATAGTGACGTTTGATACGAAGTTTCCTAATTAGCTTACCTGGTGGAAGAACCTTCATTATTGATTGTGACAAAGGAAGCTTGATCAAAAATGATTTAAGAGAGAACTCCAGATCAGCTTCTTCCAACTTCGAACCATAGGACTGGTTCACATTTATCTTGAAAACAAATCTCTCAATAGGTACGTTGTTGCTGTCAGAAAAAATCACTGCCACTCTCTCAACCAATCCCTGTGGAGAAAAAACGCATGATTACTACTGCAGAACGATAGGCCAATCTCTCATTTCCCTAGTGAAAGCAATAAGATTTGTCCAATAAACAAGATCAACTAATTGTTATAAGTTCAAGGACACAGCAAAAAGTTCCTCTATCTTTTTCCCCGAGGGAAACCGCGGGACAATGTGGGCGAGAGGAAGGGGGAAGTTAGAAGTATCTATTCACACATTAGCTCCAGTACCCAAGATGAACAATTAACAATTACGGGCCAGTTGAAAAGGAATGGAACAAACCTTTTGTATAAAAGGAAGAAGTCCATTGACAGAAGAATGGATATATTGTTGAAGCTCTGGGTGTCTAGCTCTTTGAACCACCACATTCATGTAACGCCGCCTTTCAAATGCCCCTTCATAGAACAAGATCCATAATTCAGAGGTTTTCTAGCTTAAGCAGTAAAATAGAGCTCTGAATTTCTGCTAATTTTTTTTTACCACTTGGGTAAACTCCTTTGAGGAACACAACTGACGTAATGGCAACTTCTAAGAATTCTACAAGAATCTGGGCAGTTTCACCTGCATTTTCACAATGAAGATGACCTCTCTCAACAAAAACAACAGCAACAACATACCCAGTGTAATCCCACATGTGGGGTCAAAATAATGAGGAAAGAAAGTATCGAATCAGTAAATTAAAACTTGACAAGAATATAACCAACCTTGTGGACTTCGATTGCGATCCATCAAACTCTCTTCAACTCCTATGGTTTCTGTAACTCTCTATTCTGCTCAAACATTTGAAGCAGTCACACAATGAGTTCTCCCCCAGCCTAAACACAAATAAGACATTTAATATTGACCAACGAGTCTGCCTTTTTTAAGGTTTGACGGTATCATAATAAATGGGTTTCACCTCAAACTGGCTTACCTCAGTTTACTAGTTATAGATATTAGGAAGGATTATTTGGAAAGGTCCCAAGATTCATTATTTAATCCAGTGCCAATATCTTGATCATCGGTATCATCGATTAACACAATACTGATCAAGACCCATGAGAAACAGTGGAAAAAGAAGACAATATAATGTCAATCATTTAGTTCCAAATATGTATTAAAACAACACCTAGCATCCAATACCAACATATATGACACTTTTTTAACAAGCTGCCAACAGGGATAGCACTTTGGATTTGGATGTGTTTGATAACTAGGGACCAGAAGATGCACGAATATAAAGACAAAACAGAAAACAACACAGCATTCTCAATTGCGTCATTGTAATAATCCTTCAGAACTGTAAGAAAACCATGATTATCTTATCTCATTGAACAAACTGCGGAGGAACACTGGTACATGAATCAATATCTCTTCTTCCCATAAGTGCTATAAATTTATCCCTAAACAATAAAAGAGGGCATTTACAGATCAAATTAGACCCATCGTAAGCCTCTTTAAGTATCACGGTACTCCTGATACCTTTATTAGTGATGTAGAATATACCATGATGTTTGATTAAGCAAAGCAAAAGTCTAGCCGGTAACCGTAACTCGGAATGAAATGCATCTATTTGAGCAGATGTCAACCTCTTTTCCATAGTCAAACTGAGGAGCTCGTGAAGCACTGCTACCACTCTCTTTTGAGCTTTGGGATCAGCAAGTTCAAATCTTTTAGCATTCAAGTATGGAGAAGGGAACTCCATCTTCTGCCACTTCTGAACTTCCTTAAGGTAGTTCATGTTCGGCCTAAATCCTGCAGGATAACACATTTGAAACGCAAAAGAACCAAAATAGTTTCCATCTTTCAATACTCTAGCCTTCTCTTTTGAAGTCAGGACCCCTTCATACGCCAACCTTTCTTCCCGAGCAGTGACTGCTAGAAAAGAATCCCAATTTTCCAATTGAAGGGAAGTTCTTCCATTCACATCTTTCACTGAGAAAAATTGTGGGTATTTTGGAACCAGTGATTGCTCGAAATCGCTAGGCAAGCCTAAATCATTCTCAATCAGTTGAATGGTTTCCAGTGGCAACGTGCAATCAACCGACAACATTAACAACTTCCTTAGATTCTTGACCAAAATAGGTTCCATTTGCACTTTTGCTTCATCTTCTTCTAGTGCAATCTTATCAGCCTTTTCAGCCAGCATAACCATCGGTGGAGTTCTATTACCACCGGTGACACGGAATATCGAAGGATATTTCTCAATTATACCCATGAAATTCCACTTTTGCACAAATCCAACTTCTTTCTCAAGGTCTCTAAGTAGGAGGCATTGGTTTTTCTGTGACTGAATGATGGATTTTAAGCGTAAAATCAACGATGGTTTCTTCTGAAGCTCCATGACTCTGTCTAGATCATTTACTCTATAGTATGTTTTCTTCTTAGGTCTCCTCCCTCCACTGGATTTGGACATGATTTGTACCCACATATGTCCTACTCTCACAGATGGCGATGGATGGCACAATCTTTGCCTTCCATTGACGGTAAACCATTTTTGAGACTCGATTAACGAGAAGACCATCACACGTTTATGCATCTGGAAAAGAACAGAGACGTGCTCAATTCAGCTTAAACATTTGAAGCGTAATAAGATTTTGGAGAAAAGAGGTCATTGTGCTGGGCTACATATGACCAAAAAAAGGATAAATTTTTCTCTATTGTTACTACTTACGGTGTGTTCGGCAATGTTCTCATGTTCGGTCGGTCAAAATTTTTTGGAGAACAATTTCTCTAGGAAATCAAATTCCTTAAAAATGAGGACAACGACTTCCCTAGTGGAAGTAGGGAAAACAAGTTCTACAAGTACCATTCCACATTAATTATATCCTTCTCACTCTCCATCACGCCTCATCTTCACCCCCACCACCCCACACTCCTACCCCTACCACCTCCCATAAAAATGAGGAAAATGATTTCCTTTGTGGAAGTAGGAAAAACAAGTTCCACAGGTAGAATTTCACATTGATTATGTTTTCCACACTCGCCTCATCTTCACCGCCAGCCCCAGAGATATCATCCCCACTACCCGACACCCTTACACCCACCTCACCACCTTCCATAGTATTTGTCTAGGTTATTTCCTTCCATTTGTCCTAGCCTTGGTAGCCAAAGTCACCCGGTACCTATTACTGGTGGGAGGTGTCAAGTTTCCTATGAAATTAGTCTAGTTACACGAAAGATGACCCATACACTACAATTATCCCCCAAAAAAAAAAAGTATTTGTCCTGGTTATATACAAATATTTTTAGTATAATATTTTATACTTGCGTACCGAGCAAAAAAAAAAAAAAAGTATCGTACCGAACACACCCTTAAACGCAGATTAGAGCTGAACTACTACAACATCATGCTTTAAATTAGTGAATAAAAAATCAAAATGAACTAATATAACAGAGTTGAAGCTCTTCGTTAAATGGGAGAATTAGTGGTTTATTAATTTACTTAAATTGCAAGAAATTACAAGGGTTTTGGTTAGGTGTTAGCTATTTCGTAAAATTAATTGAGTTAGTTGAGTTGCGTACAAACTGGTCCGGACACTAAAAATAGAAGAGAAAAAGGAGAAACTTACAAGAACGGTGTGGAGCTCGCAGAGCAGTGAGACCAATGAAAATGGTTCGAAGTTTGGGGTTCATTTGTTTTCCAAGTGCAACTTTGCATTTTATACTAATCATAATCAAAAGTTAAGGGGCAAAATCAATCTTTTTCTAAGTTAAGGGGTTAAAATTGAACCTTTTCCTAAGTTAACGGGTTAAAATTGAACTTTTTTTTCTCGAATAATTTTAGAGCAGTTTGACCATGAACATCATTCATTTTTTTCTAGAATAATCAGTGGTGCTTCTAAAATTTCCAAATCCAACTTGGTGTTGGATTTCGAATTTGAAAAAGTGTTTCAAATGCATTCTCATAAAAAGTGCTCTCTTCTCCCATTTGCAAAAAGTATGACTAATCAAATAAATTTCAAATTAAGTAAAAAACCTACTTAGATATGTGTAGGTTAATAATAAAGGCATATATGAGTCAATTTGCTAACTAGAAGGTATAAGTGAAACATAGGCTTAACATAGGGCAAATTGAATAATTTTGAATAGTATAAGTGCAACTTTGAATCTTTTACTACATTGATTAAACATAATATGTAAGTCATTTCAATTATTGCATCTAATTATTCTTTCTAATTAATCTTACATAGATGGAGTTTGGGTCAGTTTTGCAGTCTTTTCAATGAATTCAAGAGATTTGTTTTCATCCTTAAAATAGGGAGTAATTTTGTCCATAAATGCCTAAATAGATGGGGTAAATAGTTGATAGTTCAGATAGTAAAAGTGAACATCTGATAGTTCAGCTAGAAATTCGTGAAGACGTGATACTTTAGGTGTTTTTTTTTATCATCATCTCAAAGAAAAAACATGCCAAGTAAAATAGACCGGAAGTACATATACAACATTGATTGTTCTTGAAATATTTATAGAAGAATCGAATATTTATAACATGGATTTAAGTGTGTGTAGAAGAGATTCTGCATCACTAATCAATTCCACTTTACACTAAAAAAGAAAACAAAAATATACTATTGCTTGCTTTGTCATCTGTATAGAACTGGTTGTATCTTCAAAGTATATGCATTTCTCTTTTCAAATAGTCCACCAAATAGTTGCTGGCAATTCTACGTTGCTTGGACTCTTCAAAAATAGCTCCAGGTGTGATGTCGGATCTTCCAAAAGTAGTATTGTATGTGTGGAGGATTCAATATAGATGTGACAGCAATTTTAAAGTGTCCAAGCAACATAGGCTAGATAGGTTCTCCACACCCTTTCTGCTCTTTTGACATGCCCCTTCTATACTCAGGCATTGTCCATTTGAATCCCAGCATATTCAAAAACAGGTTCCACAGTAGTGAGACAACAGGGCAGTGAAAGAACCAATTGTGATGGTTCCGGGATATATTCAAGAAAATCCGTTTTCTGCAGATTATCCTGTGTTAAGCATGCTGTGATATCTCCAAGCAAACTCTAAACATGGTTATGACGCTTCTATCACAAGGACATGTATCTGCACAAAAGAAGAACGTGCACTCAGCAAGTAACATTGACTAACTCCAACGAGATAGTAGTTGGCCTTTCAAATGACTTGCGTTCCATCCTGATCAGGTTATGTAATCTCAACAGACAAAGAATAACAACATAGAAGTATATCTAACCGAACAGCAATATAAAAAAAAAGCATAGAACCAACATATAGAGAAGATATGCAAAGATTCAACCCAACAACTTAATAAAGTGTGCTAACAAGAGTTATGACGCCATATAAGTACAGCTAACTGTTATTTGAACAATTTTGGAACCAAGCAGAGGCGGATCCAGGATTTTGAGGTTCTGGGTGCCACATTCTATGAATGGTGGCGTCATTTTAATATTTACATAGGAGAAGACAAATAACCTGTTTGGGCTCAAAATGCTTATTTTCAAGAGGGAAAAAAAGTGTTTGACCAAGTTTTTGGGAGAAAAAAGTGCTTTTGGGGAACAGTAAAAATTGATTTTTAGAAAAAACATTTTTGAAAAAAATACACTTAGAAACACTTTTAATTTTTAAAAAGTTTTAATCAACTACTAATCATTGTTTAAAAATGTTTTTTTAAATTTATAGGTCATATATAAACTTGTTCTCATCAAAAGTGTTTATTTTAGAAGCAATTTTTTCAAACTAAGTTAAGATTTTAGTAGCTTGACTAAACTACTATAAATAAATTTTATCATCACTTATCTCAAAAGGTGTTGGTTTGGTTAGTTGGTTTCTCTTAATGTTTTAATAGAAGACATCTAGGGTTTGATTCTGCCTAACCTCAACGACTTTTGAAACAGATTAAATTTTTGTGCAAAAAGAAGTCCCAATGCGGACTCGAACTCACGACCGCGGAGAGCAAAACTCGACTCATTGCCAGTGGCACTACACATACACTTGTTGTTGTGGGTGCCATGCTTTATATTTATACAAATATTGATACAGATATACATAATATACATATATATACAAAGTTTCAACCGAGATGTGCGGGTGCCGTGGCATCCCCAAGCTAGTGCATAAATCCGCCCCTGGAACCAAGTCAACCAAGGAAGCTGGTATATTATTTTGAGTTTTCTCTTCTTAGCAAACACACAAATTTAAATATACTTGAAACTTCAACACCAAGAGCAGCAACTCAATACTAAAAATGAAAATGACAACTGTTGTTTGTACTTGAAAATTACTTCTATGCTCAACTAGTCCATAAGAAGTGATCTAATTTCTTTCATTGGGTCGGGATAAAGACCAAAAATTAACCTATCTGACAGAACAACTCAAAAGATAAAAAAGCATTGTTAATGTCTTCATGTGGATTCCAAGATTGAAGTACTATTTGTATATACAAGGATACCCAAAGCTCAATAGGAATATAACCAGTGTGGTCTGTATCTACTGCTGGCCGGCTTCACAACTAAACGGCATGGAACAAGCTTAAACAAAGGAAGTAGTTTTCTTCATGTGCTATTGTTGTTTTACTTCACAACTTAAAATGGCTCAACACTTTCTGATCGAGAGCCATACAGCATCAGTAGCTACAGATCTAAATGGAGGAAATAGTTAGTGAAGATCTATATAACCGACCCTAACTAACTCGGGATTTAGGCATAGTAGTAGTCGTCAATACTAGAAATTTTTCTTTCATGTTCATTGACAAACTTGATCAGTGCAGCTCTGAGTTCAGTAACATTTCTACAGATCAGAAAAATCCCCCGAAAAAGGTTCTCACTGGAGACTGTCATGAAATCTAAGATTGTTTGAAATGTAGCCCGGAAAACGCATGGTTTTACAATAGACAACATAGAGATAAACTTCTTTTTTTTCTACTTCAACGCAGATGTTGTCCAAATGAATCCTAAAGGATCCCAAACAATGGCGGAGGCAGGATTTTCATCCAGGGTTTCAACATCTATTAATAAATACATGAAAAGTTTGACCTTAATCATTATATACGTACTGTAATTTCCCAACGAAGGGAGTAGCTCCGTCTCTGATCCTAGGGGAATATTTGATAAAATACATATATCTAACAAAATAAAACATAAAGGAGAGTAACATAATCATTGACTAAACAAGAATTAGTATGCTTAGTCTTACCTGCAGTTACAAAGTCAACAACTTATATATGTTGCTGCATTCTCTAAGATAAAAGTTCAGAATAAAAATAATCCATGGCTTGAAAATGTCCCTATTTAACTAAGGAAACAATAACAACAACAACAAAAACATACCCAATGTGATCCCACAAGTGGGGTACGGGGAGGGTGGGGCGTACGGAGACCTTACCCCTACCTTTGGTGGCATAAAGAGGTTATTCCCCCATAGACTCTTGGCTCAAGAAAAGCGTTTTTAAAAACAGGTTTGAACAAAAAATAAAAATACAAGAGTAAAAATGCTATTGATAAAAATGCCCCTATTGAACTATGACACAAAATTTCTAACTAAGGTGCCCATATATGGATTAGCAATCCTCCATTTCCTTTTTCAGTTCTTTCTTGATACCCCTCTCTCAGCCATTGATCAGAAATGAGCTCATCACCACGTTTTTGGTTAAAACCAAAAGGTAATTTCACTATCTTCCGTGCCTAAAGCTAATGCCTTCATTTGAGAAGCAGAGATTGTGTTTAGGGAACCAAAAGAAACATAATGAACTGACCCTTGAGAATGCTTATCCATCCATTCAATGGATGTCTCCTCGATCCCAAGCACCGAAGCAGTCTGTTGCAAAATCTACATCTGCAACTGAGAAATTGGAGAGAAAAACTATGAAGAATGAAAATAAAATAGATTTTTTTTTAAAATATGTTACATGAATGAATTTGCTTTAATAAAGTTTTTCTTAATTCTATATATATAACACAATGCAGATAATGTTACCTGAATGAATGAATGATGTAAGATGATAAAATCTGTTAGACTGGGTAAGAATTTGGAGACTATCACATCCTGCCATCTCTTCCACTTCTTTTTTAATGTCGAGAGCTGAAAACTCAAGTGACCTATCGCAGTGAATCACTTTAATCAACTTCAGTGTTGGGATATCCACAAAGCTACAAGGGATCTGACCACACTGAATGATGCAATTGTTTAAAATTAGTTGCTCAAGCAAGGGGAAAGATGCTTCTGAGGAGCGCCATTCTGTCACGAGAACATTCTGTAAGTTCAAGTATTGAGTGCTTGAAACTCGTAATCACTGACATCCCAACATGTGCTGTATCCAGGCCGCAATATATCTTCAGACTTGAAGTATACTTCACGTAGTTTGAGACTCTCAAGATTTTGCAGTCTTGCAAGTTGTGAAACAGCTTTTTCTGTTAGGCAAAGTCTATCAAGGGACAAATCCTTTAGATTTGAAGGGAAAAAAATACAGTTGGCCCGTCCTATGGATTTGTAGCCCGAAATCGGGAGTGAGAAACAAAGTTCGAGAGATTGAAGTGGGAGTTCTTCAAGATTCGGCATATCAACTTCATAACCCGGTTCAATAAAGTGGAGCTTGAGTTGTTCAATATTTGGAAATCTCCACCAGAACTCCGGAGTCTTATCAGCCAAGTATATACGGCACTTCCCAAAAGTCTTCAAGTTTGGTAACACAGTCTCTGAAGGTTCTTCGAAAATTGCTCGATCATTGTCTTCCCATTTGAAGGAAAAATCTTGTATATCCACATGCCGTAGCTTTTGCATTTTCCAAATAGAAGGTGATGTTTGAAAATGCCCCGAAATTAGATTATCATTTCTCACCACCTGCAAAGTTTGTAGATCGTATAGGTGTGATACCCACTGGAAATCAAATTCTTGGGTACGAATTGCAAGATACCTCAAGTGAGTTACTACTTGCACTGTCGGAGCCCAAGAACGTCTTTCCAAGTTGACATCCAACAAATGTAACACCCGAATAAATCTTAAGTTATCAAGTACATGGAAAAGACTTATCTCGTCACCTGGAGAGAATTTTGGATCGTCAATGAGCTCACGTTGATCAAGAAACTTCCCTTCCTTCAAGTTTGATGCCAACGTTGGATACTTATCCAATAAATGTTCATACCCCAACAATTGTTCAACAAGATCGTCATGCACATACTTGCATACCTTACTTTTCTTTGCATGTTGGTACTGCATAAACTTTCTTTTATAAGTTTTCTGAAGCAAACTCACGCGCAACATCATGAACAGTGCAGTATTTTATCTCACCATTATCTTCTCTCCTTTCAGAAACAATTACTAGGCTTCTGTTCACCAGATCATTCAAGCAAGTTTTGGATGCTTCCTCCATGTGTTCTAAACCCATGTTGTGTACAAAATTTTCAGCTATCCACAAGTTTAGCAAACTGGACACTGGAATTTTGTAGTCTTCCGGAAATAATCCCATGTAAAGAAGGCAAGACTTTAAATGGTCTTCCAAATGGTTGTAACTTGATTCTATTATCTTCATGCTCTGCTCTTCTAAAACATGGGAACTTAAATCTTTCGCTATCTTAAGCCACAAAGAGGCTTGCATTTGTTTTGCAATAACTCCAGCAATCAAAACGATAACAAGAGGTAATCCCTTGCAGCTTTCAGCAACTAGTAATCCTGCTCTGCGTAGCTCCGGGGGATAAATCCCTCCTTTAAATACTTTCTTCTGAAGTAAGACCCAGCTCTCATCCGCTGTGAGAAATCGAAGAAAATATGGATCACTGTGGTGCTGAATCTGCCTAGCCACTTCTTCATCTCGTGTCGTTAGCACTATTCTGCTTCCATTTTCATTATGTGGGAAAGATAACCGCAACTCTTCCCAAGCCTCAACTTCCCATATATCAGCTAATACAATGAGGTATCTCTTTCGCATTAGACTCTTGCGCAGCTTGTCGGGCATGTCTTCATCTAGGATACCAACCATATTGCCTACAACTTGTTTAAGAATCTCAGAGAACACCTTCCTCAAATTATATTCTTTTGAAATAGAGCACCATGCTCGAATGTCAAAGTGTTTATCAATAATATGATGAGTGAACACCTTTGTAGCCAATGTTGTTTTGCCTAGTCCAGGCATTCCAACAATCGAGACAATGTCTAGTTCCTTCGTTCCTTTTGTCAATTGCTGAATTATACTTTCCGCATCATCGTCAAAACCAACTATTCCCTCATCAATTGATGGAAAACTACCATGGGTGGAAGCCGTTGCACGAGCAAGAACTATTTCCTCATCAATTGATGGAAAACTACCATGGGTGGAAGCCGTTGCACGACCAGTTCTTTTACCAGTCAGAACGTTCCCCATGTCAACTAGCTTGATCTACTGCTGTTAGGAGTAAATATAACTATGTTACAACTGATAGCTCAATCGCTTCAGAATTATTTAGATTGGAAAACAAGTCAAAGTTCAACAATCTACTAGATCTAGTGATTTAAAGATTATATTCATAGTTTCCTAGAAAAGATCTTTTCCTAATATTCACAATATCTAAAAATCAATCTTCTCTTCTTGAAAATATAAGAACTAATGGTCAAAAACACCCCTTAACTATCACTTTTTCGTGAGTTTCAAACCTCAACTATTCATTTTTCACTTTAGCTATCTAAACTATCACCTTATCACGAGTTCATACATCAACTATTACTCTCTTTATATTAAAACACACCTCAAATTTTAAGCTTTCCTGTTCTTGAAGCCTCTTTTCTCATACCACTTACCTACGGTGCGTGTCAGATCCTTCAACAGTATTGCATTTTTTAAGGATCCAACACGGTTCGACATCATTTCTTGGATAGCTATTTACTCCAAGCTAGTACAGTTACGTTTACATAGCCAAAATCAAGTGACCTTTCTATATCTGGTGTGACATCTGGTAGTACTCCCTCCCTCCGTCCTTCTTTACTTGTCCGCTATATACTAAAAATAGAGTTTCTACAACACCCTCCAATATTAATTTTAAGGTTTGTGCATTCAGATAGATAATTATTCAAGTAAAAAAAAAAAGAGAGGAAAGAAAATTGAAACTTACATTGAAATGAAATGAGAGGTATGTAGTACTGCAATGCTAATTGCTCTATGCTTCTTTCATTTTGCTACCAACTTTACTCGAATTCTCTTTTTTGCTCTCGATGTTTATTGAGGTCCGATTAAATTTGAATTTTTACGATTTCATATATGAAGCTCAAATAGAAGAAGAGTCTTTGTTTGGTCCCCATATAAGAGGTAGTACACTAGGAAAGAGCAACAACAAAGAGTTAAACTAGCGAACGTGCATGAAGTTGGAAGATACTTTACTTTCAACAAAGGTGGCGGTATAATATATTGCCTCCGATTTTAATTTATTTGTCTAATTTTAATTTATCACTAAATTTTAAAAAGTAAAAAAATACTTTTAAATATTAAAATGTTAAACTAACTATATATATTTAAATCTTTTAATTTTAAACTATACCAATGTAAAATATTAAAATTAAAAAATTATTAAAAAAATTCTTTTAGAACTGACTAAGAAAGACCCAACACACATTGGCGGCTGGGAATTCTTACATTGGTTACATGTGCAAAAAGATGGCTTTAAGAACTTTTTTTGGCCAAACACATGTACAACTCTTGAGCTTGTCGTAAAATTCTATTTAGACACTTAAACTTAGCATTATTCTAATTAAACACAATATTATATACTATAATTTTGTTCTTATTAGACACAATAAGATAAAAACTCATTCGATGAATAAATCACATGTAGTTAATCGTCTGATGAGATATGAGTTTTCATCAAATTAATAAATTATACTTCATCCGTTTCAAAAAGAATAACCTATAAAGAAGACTTTTGAATCTTGTGGTCTCAAATTAAAGTTATGTCAAATGTATCAAAATGTCCTTTAAACTTGTGGTCTTAAACATGTCATGTGGAAAGTTGAAATTAAAATATTGCTAAAAAAGGAAATAGGTCATTCTTTTTTAAACGAACTAAAAAGAAAAGTAGGTCATTTTTTTTTAAACAGAGAGAGTATATAATATTTTGTTCAGTGGAATAAGGCTAAGTTAAGTTTCTAGATGAAATTTTCAGCCACATTTAAGGGTTGTATGTGTGTTTGGCCAATTTTTTTGCAATACTTAAATGTCAATAAAAGAGTTCTTCAACACTTATATCGTTTAAATTTTGAATTTATTCTCGACTCTTCCTTTAGTTTTAAGTTTTAACTAAAAGAGAAAAAAAAATAAAAAATTTGTATTTCTTACTCACATTTGAGTGAGGGTATAGCCTTTTGTCCCATATTGTATTTCTTAGAGAGGTCTTCTCTTCTCTTTTTTTGTTTTTTGCTTTTGTGTTCGATACCTCCTTTAGGCCTCAGGATTTGTGCAACTCCATCTTTAAAACTCGAACTCAAAACGATGATTAAAGATGAAGGAGTACTTGTCATTTTACCGCAATGATCATGATATGTCTTCATTAAAGCTCTATTCTTGCATTTTTGTTGGATCTTCACTACCAACGTTCGGAGTTGAAGATCCACCAAAAATGTGACATAAATGCAAAAAGTTTGTATAGCTAAAACAGCAATTTGTAGAGATGAAAGGTAAACATCTACAAATGCCTACTCAGTGTATTCCGACCGAAGTGAGGTCTGAGAAGGATAGAGTGTACGCAGTCTGTACCTCTACCTCAGAGGTGAGTCGAGAGAGGTTGTTTCCGATAGACCCCCGGGTCAAGACAACAACAACATAGAAAGAACGTAATAGATGTACAAGAAATACAAGAAACATCTACAAATACAAGAACACACCCAGTGTATTCCCACCAAAGTGGGGTCTGAGGAAGGTAGAATGTACGCAGTCCATACCTCTACCTCATAGGTGAGGTAGAGAAGCTAATTCCAGTAGACCCCAGGCTCAAGACAACAACGGTATAGAAAAGGACGTAATAGAAGTACAAGAAATACAAGAAACATCTACAAATACCAAAAGAAACTGGAATTTCTCTACTATTTGTAATGGTAAGACAAAATGGGAATTATTTACTATTGAAAGTAATTCAATGAATTACAACATTCTCCTTGTTTTGTTATGTTTACATGATAATTGAATGATTGAATATACATAAAGAGAAGGATAGTAAAGCAATTTTTTTTTGGAAAACTTCAAACTCTATAAACAACTTTGCTGTTTTGCAGCATGAGACATGCCAATGACTTGTGCTTTGTCACCTTTATATACTTCGAAAGCTTTATCAAGCGCTTCCTAGACGCGCTTCAGCCATTTTTTCATCGCTATTGTTCCAAAGATCTTTCAATTCGTGTCTCACAGCCCCCAGTACCACACAAGTTCCTAGATGATAAAGGTTTTAAAATGGTGAAAAACTAAACAGCAATTTCATCAACTAAGTGGTCGTTAATTTTGTCATACCTAGTGTACATGGCACGAGATAAAGGAGAGCAGGTTGACCATGTCCATGCATTAAATACAAGCCCACGTAAGTAATGCAAAGACCTGCACGGATTTTAGATTGACTAAGACGAGGAATGAACAAAATGCAGCATTATATGATTCACATATAAGAAAATAGAATTAACATACGCGGAGCAGAAAACAATTACCAAAGATATGTGCGATTATAAGCAGGAATTGTATTAAAATCGTTAAGAGGTTAGAATATGAAACTCAAGGACAGTGGCTATTTCAATTACGGGGATGAAAACAGGCTAGTTCTGAATTTTATCCCTGTTTATGGTCTCGAGCAAGTAAGACCAGCAGTAACGTATTAAGACAAAACGGATATGAAATAACACAGTAAGAGCAGATAAAAGCAGAAAGAGCCTGAAAAAGAAAAACAACAGATAAAATAAAAATAAGAAGGAAGAAACGAAAGAGAATTACCCACCGGTCCCATAACCAATCATCAGCCAAAGGAAGTATCCATTTAGTACTCGCTTGTTGTTAGCTTCATCAAATCTGCAAAAAAAAAAAAAAAAAAAAAAAAATATCAGAAGGAGATCACCACGAGGTCCAATTGCTTTTGTTCTGGTACTGAGATAATTCAGAAGTCAAAACTAAATCCCCGTCACTCTGTAGAAAGAACGGGTGAATTTAGACAAACGGAGCAGCTAAGTTGATTTGAAAACATCCTCTACTGAATCCCACACACATTTATCCGTTTTTTGGTTTCCCATTTTTTAACCATTGTCATCGGAGTGATTTGTAACACTTGTAAACTGTACATTTAGAGATGTTTGCATAACGAATAAGAATTTCCATTAAAACATAGATCTTCATATATCAAAACATTCATGACTAAAATTCATATATACTCGCTCTCCTTACAGACGCCTAAAATAAGAATATCTGTAAGAACAAAGATAGAGAAGTAATATGTGAAAATGAAGTTTGTTATCATTTAATTGAGGTGATGTACTAAGTTTTACATTTCTGAAAGAGAGCAACAATCTGAAGAGCAAAAATACCTGTGCGTAAAGCAAATTAGCAAACCAGGGAAGAGAATATCCCCAAAGCCAAGCATATCAAATCCTTTATAAGGATCTGTTAGTTTAGGAACTCTCAGAAGCATCGGGATTGATTCTCCACCAGCTTTCTTACCTTTAGCAACCTACAAGAGAGGCCAAATCCAACCACACGGAAAATTAATGACAGATACTGAAGAGTTAAACTATCTTCTGGTATGAAGTGTGTGGCAAGAAACGAGTTTAACTCAACTTAATAAGGAAAGCATCCAGGATTAACCACATAAAATGCAGTTAACATATCAAAAGATAATGCATGTGTGCACATTTAAATCACACAGGTACATCTTTATGTTTTGAACAATCCGGAGCAGCTTCATAAAAATCATTACCTAGTTTCTGTGCAAAATAATTGAGTAATTTTGCTTCATTTTGTGAATTTTCCACAATCCACATCGACAAGTTAAATATACAAAAGCGTTCAATAAGGTTATTTAGCAACCACTACTTTGAACATGCACATACTATGTATGCTAAGCAATGATGAACGAATAAGCAAACAACATAACATTATATGAAAGAATAATTGCTAAATGTTTAGCTTGTAATTAACATTATACATTCTTGTACTTTTAATATGCAGGCATAAATAATGTGAGTAGCTTGTTGTATTCTGGCGGGAACAGAGACGGATTTTGCATCATCTCCTCGGACTAACCATAGATGATGATAGAATAACACCAGTTGCACTATGCAATGACATCAACAGAAACTATGCCTTAGTCCAAAAAAATACAAGATACACCTGTAAATATGTGTGAAATCCACATAATTAAGTGTGAGCATAATAAATAAGACATGATTTATTAATGCAAAGCCAGACACATTCCTTTTGTTGATACATTCCATTGGCAACCTCTGGCTTCTAAAAATACTATTTCTCAAAACTAAAAACAATAAAATTTTAAACTAGTTTAACTTTCTTCATTTTATTATATAAATCTTCATTTAGACCTCTTACTCATGATAAGATTTCACCACAAACCAATATACCACTGAAGACACCCCGCAAAAAGGTTTGCAGTCCAGACAAATAGATGCATCAGCACTACATACTGAAATTGTAACTAAAGAGAAAACTTACTGAAATCATAACACTATCATGGAATATAGCAGGAGATAGGAAAACCCAGAAGATGTCATAAACAAACGCGCAGCAGAGAAGTATTGTAGCGATCTAAAAGAGAAGAAATGACATAAATGAAAAACATATTAGTAGACATAGGTAAAGCAAAACAAGAAATCAACTTCACTGGTGAATTTTAGTAGCTACCAACAGACCTTAATATTAGGCAATTGAGCCAATTGCAGAACAGTGATCATCAACGCAATCCCCTGGCGAAAATAAAGTTTACATTTATTTTAAAAAGTTTTCACTTGGTGATAAGGGTGCATAAAACACTATTATCCTAGAAATTAGCAGATTTAAAAAGATCATTCAACTAATAACACAACTAAATATCCAACTGCAAATAATGGTCTATCACACAAACAGTATGAAATAGTTAAGGAAGAAAATATAAATTAGCTTACAAGAATGTCTTGGCCAATCCAAGAGTATGATTCTTTCCTGTTTACTGCCCAGAAGATGGCGAATCCCACACAAAGTACTAGGACAACTAGAGACAGAATAGTGACCTCCCCAAGAAGCGGCAAATTCAATGTTTTCTTTCCACAACAACTACATTTGCTGCTTAAAAGATTGTACGAAGCATAGTTAAAGATCTAATCAGAAATTCTGAACATAATGACATAGACATCATGGGTCAGTACTTCATACCTTAATATGAGCGATACTATACAGTTATGCAGTCCCTGAGAAAGAAACAATTAAATAATAAAAGTTCAACAAGCAGAAAAAATGCTGAACAAACGCAAACAAGAATTAGTTTTGCTAAAAAACGTAGAAAGTGCACATGTTCATTATATAATTGCATATGTTGCACAAATCAAGTGTAAAAATCAAAAGTATGCTCATAATGTGAAAGCTGAATGATTAATCAGAACTTAGGTAGCCCAATCTCCCAAGCACCATATACACCTGCGCATATCAACTTACAGAAAATGGAAGCTAAAACATATGGACTTGTAAGTCCACATATTACAATTACATCTATAAGTAGATGGAAAGGTTAACCTTTCAAAAGATTATGGCAGGCACAATTATCATGGTAAATGCATTTTTTTGATAAGGTTGGCTAGATCTGCTGTTTCTACGATCTCAAAGTGGGAATTATAGATAACATAAGGTCTTTGATGCAGCCAGGATATTAAGCCTAAATACACCTCATCAGCTGCTGCATTCCTTTGACTTTGCGGTTAAGAAAACACAGCTCCATGACAATGTTACCCAGATGATCCCCTACCATTAATGAATTTGATGAGTGCAAGTACTTTATTATTAGAGGGCCACTAAAAAGATAATATGGAAGTGACAATATGCCAGGCACAACTGAGGTGTTTCAAACAACTACAACTCCAAAGCTACTAATTCACTTTGCATGCCCAAAAGGAAAAGGCCTGGTGATTGAGAGTCTCTTATAGAGGAAACTCAATAATTCAGCCACCAGGTCACAGAAATGCATGAATTTCGTATATCAAGAAACATTTAACATTTGTAGCACAATTCAAGAGTCAAATGATTGATTTGAACCATTAAACTGATAAGGGCATTTAGTTTTAACCTTGTATCTGGCACAAGTGAATAGAAAAGCCAATCCACTCGTGTGCATGCCTCCTTTTTCAGTAATCTGTGAACCAAGTACATCTCCATGGGAAGTGGGTGGGCCTACATAGGATGTTGTCCCAGTGTGTTATGCCAAAATGTGAGGACTTTCCTTTTTTCGCACTACTATGAGGAAAAGGGAGCTGAACACTGGAAGATAACCCTTTAATGGTTAATGCGGACTTTTTGATCGGGAAGCATTAGAAAAAACTTTCTAAGGAGAGGAATACTTTTAAGTAAATTCAAGTCTGTTTCTATCTCCAAGCTCTGTGTTTGATGTCTGGGAAGCAATGATTACTAGTGAAGACTTGGGAAATCCTTAAGTATGACAAAAAATTGCCTCGATGATCTACTTTAGTTAATCATTATGGTATGTGATTGTATCCAATATCCTACAGGAGCTAGCACTTCCTGACCCAGAGGTTTCTTTGAATACTTTTATCAGGGGTCTAAGGCAGGAAGCGGGAGCACGACAAAACATTTGTCCACTTGAGTGCTAGATTAGACCAGCTATGAAACAGTTACTACTTAAGCACGATGTTATTTCATTTTCCTGAGTAGTTTTAGATTAGCAGGAAAAACTACTATGAACACGGAAAATATTGCAAGGAGGAATATTACAGTTCAGTAACATAATAATTCAAAAATACATCACACGATATATTAGTAGGCATTGACAAGCACATTTTTTCTAAAAATCTTTAGACTTCAAGTTTATATTCCACTTTCTTTGCGTATCATGTGAAGGTGCACAATATCATTATCTTGCTCATCTGTTAGATACTAGATGCATGGCCCCAAACTATACACTAATTCAACAATGACGCATAAATAAGGAGTGCCATGAAATAAGATGGGGTTTTTTTTTTTTTTTTTTGAGAAAAGGTAATTATGAAATAAGATGGTTTTATCAGACCAAATTATATACAGTCAAGATGGAGAAAAAACGAACTTGAATACCTCAATTCCACCGATGCAGAAAAGTATTATCAGCAGCCAGACAAACCATGTAGACATGAAAAAGTAAAGTAGCACCAGAAATGTGGATGCTGAGATGACAAATGCAACGGCAGTCCATGCAGTAATGTGGAGAATTTCTTCATCCTCCTCCTTGGCTACTACATCATCATCCTGTAAGGAAACCATATCACTTTTTAAGACACTACAGCTATTAATCATCAAGCATGACATCATTGGGTGTTATCCATATTTGACGCGAGAACTAGAAGTAGCGAAACCAAGAAAGACATGTCCACAGTACGCTCATAACATAGAAATATACATAATAGATATAAGTAAATCACTAGTTCAACTATATCGAAATCAGATTAACTGAGGTCATGTATGAATCTTCGGTTCCATTCCGCTCTATTCAGGTATATTTCATTCCAATACTAAATAGCTTGTATTTTAACAAAACGAGGAGTTCTGCAAAGCTAGTCTGTTAAGATATGACAAGATTTATATTGATTAGGGTTTATTTAATTAGGAATTTGTTTAATTTGATTAGTAGGATTAGGGATTTGATTACATTTAATTAGATTATATCTGATTCTATATGATTTTGAATTATACAATTACCAAATTGTAAGTACTTAATATTTACTATAATTCCCAACTAAGCTTGAGGGATTGACCAAGCTTTTCCATTCCTTCTCATTCTCTTCCCTATATTCAATATAGCTGTTTTCAAAATCACACACCTCGCGACACACTTGAGGATACTAGTTCTTCTAACACTACACCATTTCCTCTCAGTCGATCTACCACATTTAACCCCCCACCCTATATATTGTAGTTCCACCAACCAAACAGGCCTCCATCGTTTGAGTCTTATCACCACAGTGGTTGTTGCCCGTTTTAGCGATCCTCGAAACTGGGCAAGACCTCTCGAATTTCTTCTCTGGAGAATTATGTCTCTCACACACCTTTACCTTTTCCAGTAAGGATAAAAAGAACCTCTAGAACAAACCATCTCCTCAATGTCGAACAGTCGAAGGTTTTCCATTAATCTGGCCAATTATCCTTAGAGAGCCCATTCAATTCGATTCCTTTTAAATTCTTGACTTAATGGATCCAGTTTAGCTTCAGCATACCTCTTTTTTCAGGGGAGATGTTTTGTAGGTGACACCCTACTAGTGGTAGTGATGGGAAAATGTAAGTAGTACACAGATCAGAAACTAAAGTATCCACAGGAAGTATGTATCAAGGATGAATTATTTGGAAAAGCAAATGGTAGAGCAGCGAAAAGATCACATAGAACATATCAACCTTGGTCAATTCAGATGTATGTCAACTTCCGGGGCAGCTCTTGTGACACAGGCAGCTAAGGTTTGAAAGACCAAAAACTATTACCTAATTGTGTTATCTGAATTCCAACAGCCAGAGTAAACAAAATTTACTATATCATCATCAAGATTCAGTGCTGAAAAGCTTATACAAATAGTCACAGACAAAAGCAAAGATGAGAATGCTACTAACTGAATTTAAATGAATAGAAGCAGCTAGTCAAATTTGAAAATAAATCAGACAACTTTTCATTTCTCTTATTTGTGGGGGAGGGGGGCTTTGTGATAGTTCATACTCGTCACTTTCCTTAGATTGAGTAAATTTTTTCCAAAGAGCTGCACAAAGAATTGTTCCAACAGCCATCAACCATATGAAAGACACCGAGTAGTCCACAATAGGGCGATCTGGCGAATATAACAGCATCTCCACTGGATTAAGAAAAAGACACCCATATATCAAAAGATTTCCAAGTGAAATTTTAAAAACAACAAGAAATAAGAAGATTGGAACAAAAGATATGGACCAATTACAGAGTCACTATGACAAAGTTTGCAAATAAAAAGCCATTTGATGCTAGCCAACACAGCTTTTAAGTCCACGTTTTCATCAGCTACCACTGGCATTTTGAAGAGAGAAACTCTAGGCTAATGAGATAAAAATACATCTCAGTAGCTCCATGAATTCCATTTGAGCGGAGCTCCACACGCCACTAAAGAAAACACCAGTTTTGAGTATATAGCAACCTAATTGCTGGCAACCATTTTATAAAAGAATAAAGCAGCTTAGAATCCACTACTATGACAATTGTCAAGTAAATGAATTCAACTCTCAAAATTAGCTTATGAGGTAAGGATTAGACAAACGGTTCATCCTCAACCACTGTGGGACTCTGACACTCCCCCACACGCATAGGCCTGCCAACTGAAGCGTAGACAACAAAACATGATGCCCAATATTACTTAAACCAAGAATTGAAATGGGTATGACTCCAACACCATGTTAAAGAAATGAATATTCAGTCGAACTCAGCCTCCAAAGCTAGCTCATAAGGTGAGTATTGTCCAAGACCATATAAGGACACAAACAACCCATCCTTCAAACAATGTGGATCCTCTAACAAAAATCATCAAGGATAAAAGTTGAACTAGCTTTTAAGTTGTAGTCTCCTTAAACGGTTTTGGACAATTCGTATATGTTAAACTAGTTTTTGAGTTCTGGAATTAGGCCCATGGTCCTTTTTAACATAGCGTTAGAGTAAGACTCAAACCTAATTTTAGGCCACCCATGTTATGTTACTCTACACTCCAAATGCTCAACCTTGGTTGTTGTACTGGAGGGAAGGGTATTAGAATCTCACATCAGTTAAATATATGAGTTATGATCTTTTTATACGACCTTGGATAATTCTCACCTCTCGAGCTAGTTTTCGGGTTAAGTTACACTCAAGGTCCATCTTCTTAACATGGTGCCAGAGCCAAACTTATTCCTAAAGTTAGACTATCAAATGTTAGGCCACGCATGTTATGCCACTCCATTCTCCAGATGTCCAGTCATGGGCGTGCTCAGAGAAGCATTTGAATGCTACATTATTTAGGTGTATGTGTTGTAGCCTCCTTGCATGATTTTGGAAAATCCTCACATCATGAGATAGTTTTCGACGCTGAGTTGGTCTATGGCATCATAGCCAAACCCATCCTTTGGGCTACCATGTTGGGCCATCTGTACTATGTTAGCCACGCTCCAAATATCCAACCTTGAGCATGCAGAGAAGAGGTGTTAGAATACCACATTAGTTAGTGTATGAGCTACAATTTCATTATATGTTCTTGGACAATCCTCACCTCTTGAGCTAAATTTTGATATTGAGTTTGGCTCAACTTTCAAGGTTCATTTTTAAATAGCAATTATAGTTTGCATGGTTCCTTCTAACTAATGGAACTACTAGGAAGAGCATACAAGTAAAATGGTAAAGATCTCATCTTATTTAACCCTTCCCCATAATCTGAAGCCACATAGCCTCTAATTGATCACCATCTTTACTTTGTTGAATGTCAGACCAACATCTGTAGACTGTAGTACTGTTTAAGAACTTCAAAAGCCATTTCATTGCTGGTCAATGCTCTTTCCTAGGACATACCCTGTATGTACTTCTAGACTTTTTTGAATAGTATTTACACACTACATTACCACCATATGTAATGTCAAGATGCGTGTAAACCGTAGTATACATGATTTCAGGTATTTGGGAATCCTCCTTAATAGACGAAAGATTTTTATTATGTCAGTGCCAATTAAATCAATAGTATTAGCTGTGAGTTCGAACTTTTTGGTATTTTTTGTTTCTTCAGATAATATAATGGTCAATCATTTGGTTCCAACGGAGGCAACTGCAGAATCAGATATTGGGTTAGCTATTTTCTTTTTTACTTTTTTGTCTTGAGCCGGGGTGAAGGGGAGCCTTGGAGTAACTGGTAAAGTTACTGCCATGTGACCCGGAGGTCACCGGTTCAAGCCTTGGAAACAGCCTCTGGCAGAAATGAAAGGTAAGGCTGCATACAATACACCCTTGTGGTGGGGCCCTTCCCCGGACCCTGCGCATAGCGGGAACTTTAGTGCACCGGGCTGCCCTTTTTTTTTTTTTTGGTCTTGAGCCGGGGTCTATCGGGAATAGCCTCTCTATCTCACCTCTGAGGTAGTGGTATGGACTGCGTACACTTACCCACCCCAGACCCCACTTTGTGGGAATATACTGGGTATGATGTTGTATTTTCTTTATTACTTTCCGAGTCTGCGGGACTACCCACATAACTAGAATAAGGAACACTAGGCATACACACCATATCTGCATCTGTTTCACTGACATGGCTGCAAATGACATGAATTAATGGACAACCAATTGTACGGTTATGGGTTGTGCATTGTTCATGCTGAAATACTAAAAAAGCTTCTCCGCACAGGAATGCCGAGACAAGCAAAGATTTCCAGCACCTCTATTCCCTTGTTATCTTCATTTACAATATCTTATTTGCATCACAAGAAACCTTCATCTCAAACTCATTGCTTAACTGCTTTTTCAAAGTATAAACCTGTGATATCCCTTTTGCAGTGAAGGCACATCATCGAGATACAAAAATAAATAGATGAAGAATCATCTAAAAGCTTTCTACAAACACACAAATGTCATAGGACAGAATACACCAATAATATATGCAACAAGGACCTCTTGTTTTTGCACCAATAGTTAACTAGCAGGAAATGGGATTACATCTCAATGATATATGATAAATATATTTTCGTACTTCAAAAGCACTCATTAATATGAATGCTAATGCATATAATATAAGAAAAGTAGATTACATCACAAGCTACTCAACATCTTGACAACAAAAATTAGAATCCAAAGAAAGCTAAACTTCGACAAAACATTTTAGCTACACATATGAGGCAGGGCTTTACCTTTCTTTCCTGACTTGATGTATTTATCAATAATATCTGCTGCCTCCTTTGAAATTGAAATAACAGGAATGGTTACGTTTGATATGGTAGAATTATTAGGACAAGCAATCTCCAGAGAACCTAAATAAATGCAGGAAAGAGCAGTGTCATATCAGAAAGAGACGAGGGAAACATATTAAACTGACATTGAGACCTAAGATGACAATGTGAGTCAGGGTTACAACCTCCTTGATCATTTATTAGCACAACACCTCCCGCACCTCCTTCTTGGGCAACCATGGCCTTGATTATAAAGTCACATTCACCACGACGAGCTAGTGCAATAGAGCCTGATAACTAGAACAAATGATATCTCTGCATTATTAATGATTAACAAACACCACCACTACTATTTTCTTATTGTGAGACACTGTAGAACCTATTTTTAAAACAGTTAAACAGATATAGCAAATTTATACTTCTTTTTATTCAAAGTAAAATCAGTTTGTAATAGTTAACTTCCAGTAGATCCTAGTGGAAACTCTTTTGGGTTGTTTTATAATGTGAAATTCCTCCACACTAGTATGTGGTTCCACTTCTGAATAGTACCATGAAAAAGGATATTTTTCCTATAAAATACCACTTGTATTTGTATCTCTAAAATTAACACAAGCTCGAGAAAGAAAAGACTAAAAGAATTACTAAGACTCGCAAATTGCTAATATTTTCACTTGAAAAACTTATAAACAATTTAAGTAAGAGCTGATAGAAAGATGAGTTGCTGGAGAGAGAGGGGTGAGGGTGTTGACAGGACTCAAGAATCAAGATAAAACAAAAGGTTGTTCAGTAAGGTATTTATCTAGTATGTCTTTAGTTCATCAAAGTAATCAAAACGAAGAAGGAAAGATTATGGCTACTAGCTATCAAGAAATCATTCCTGCCCCACCCTGTACATAGTGCTACATCATCCTCAACCTGTCGCCATTTCTACTTTTTTGTCCTATTTCAACCCACCAGGAAGAAGTATTTTTTCCATTTTCGCAGGTGAAACTTACTCTTAAGTTTTCTTATATGCTGAAACCAAATTGTTCTATGCAGAGATTAGAAGTTTGAGTTAATTTAACTTCATGATAGGGGACAACGAGATGGTCAATGGCTTAACATTTAGATGGTGTCACCTAAAGTTCTATATCAAAATTTTTAAAATTGTTTCTTCACTTCTCCTTGATATAAATGAGGTTAGTTCACACTTCAGCTCCTTAAATCTTTTCAACCTTGCTGATAGTTGCATCAATCTTTAGGACAAATCAATTCTTTACTCTGAGTAGGACTTGGCTCATAAAGAAGTATGAATTCTATTGTTTTCAAATTTTCTCAAGTTAACAATGAGGGATGCAAGATCGTCAAGAAAGATCAAAAGAACCAAAACTGGTCAGTGAAAGAACTATGACTATTATTTAATCAAGCAGCAACGTGGACTATGTTTCGGGTATCCACATAAAATTAAAGGTCTGTTATGTGGAGTAAATACCTTAGTGGAGGAAGCAGAACAGCCGTTCAAAGGTTGGGTATAAGCAGCAGGCATCCTGGAGGCATGTTTAGTCTTAGTTGGTAATACAGACCCAAATGCAGCAGTATTGCCAACTAATGAATCTTCCTCAGCACCATTAACCCACAACTTCACCAGCATCTTTGACAAAAGGAAGAAAAAGAACGATTAACACCGAGTTTCCGTATGTGCAGAGCAGAACTAAATAGAGAATACTTCAAGTCCAATAAAGAAATGAACCAAACCAACCTTCTCTATGTTGTGAAATGCCATCTCTTAAAGATTCTATCAAGTTACAGTTTTGGTACATCCTACTTCTAAATACAACCATAAATATATATACTCCCTCCTTTCTCATGGTCATAAACTAAAGATACATAGAACGTACCAAATGTCCTTAATCTTGCAGCCCTAAACATGTCATGTAGAAAGTTGGAATTAAAGAGTTGTCAAAAAAAGAAAAGTGGCATTCTTTCTGAAATGGACAAAAATGTAAAATAAGACGAACAAATTGAAACGGAGCCAGTATATAATCAATGTTGAATGAATCCTTGTATAGTAACCTTATAACACACACACACACAAGAAACTCAACTTAAACTTTAGCTTTCCCACACCTCGACTATTCCACCGAGTAACTCTGTCACCATGGCACAGAAATAAAACATTATGTATCAAATAACTCTAATTTCAGAACCAAATGCTACCAAATTCATGAACCCAAAAGCAAAGCCTCTTCACCCATTTCAAATCATCTTATTAACATTACCAAAAAAAGATTCTTTTTTTTTATCTTCATAACAATGGTATCCGGACCAGCTTGCACGCACCTCAACTAATTCCACGGTATATCTGTCACCTCCCACTACAACAGGTACCAGACCAACAAAAGTTTTTTTTTTTTAATTTTCATAACCATGATATCCTTGTCAGCTTGCGCGCACCTCGACTAATTCCACGGTGTACCTGGCAGGGGCACCTCCCACCAGCAATAAGTACCAGACCAAAAAGAGATTCTTAACTATTAAAACCCCTCAAAACAAAAAAAAAAAACCATAACCCCATCATAACTTTCCACAAAATCAAGAAATGACAATATCAAACAAAAAAATCTACAAAAAAACTAGTTATATTTTTACACACAATCAAGAAATGACAATATCAAACAAAAACTAACATTTTTACACACAATCAAGAAATGACAATATCAAACAAAGAATTCTACAAAAACCCATTAAAGATAACATTTTTCCACACAATTTACACCCAAAAAAAACAAACCCCACAATTCATTTATTTATTTTTATAAAAAAGGGTTGAAAATATTTACCATATTGATTTCATTGCTGCAAGATTTATGTGCATTGGAAGGTGCAGAATGTGCTATTGATGATACAAGAAGAAGAAAAACAAAAATAGATAATCCAATAAAATGCCAAGAAAACGCCATAATTATTTATTCAATGTTAATTCTCCTCTTTTTCTTCCTCTATTTTTCTCCCCAATTTTTGAGCTATATTTTCTTCTGCATTGATTTTTTCTTTCTTTTTTTGGAAAGTGGGGGAAAGAAGGAAGAAAGGAAAAGAATTTCTGTTTAAGTAAACAAACTTTAATGCATGATATGAGATATTATTTATTATTATTTAAGCATTTTAAAAAAATTACCACTCATTATAAATTATAAATTAACAGTAATTAATATCTTAATAATCAATATCTTTACATATTTCAGATAAATAATATCTTAACTTTAGAATAATTAATAAATTTCAATTATTAATTAAAAAAATTCCACCTCATATTGCGTTTAACAATTAAGAAGGAAAAAAGAAAAAAAAACTATTTTTTTTTGTAAACTTTGAGAAGTTCTAAAATTATATGAAAGCACGTCATAAATGAGACATTGGAAGATGAAAATAAGAAAAATAGTATAAAATAGTATATATTTGATAAATAAAAGAGAATTAGAATAGCTTTTGACAATGTAATTCCTCTAGCTTATCTGGTTAACCAAGCTACCCATTCAAAAAGGCAATTGCCTAGCAAAATCCAACTAAGGCAATCTCGATTCTCTCTCAGGACCGTTTGACCATAAAAACAAAAAACGTACTTACTTTATTTAATATTTTTAAAGTTGAAAATAGAATTGAAGTAGTGTTTGGCCATAGTATTTTCAAAAAAAATTTAGATTTTTAATGTATTTTTTTATAAATATAATTTATACCATCAATTTCTAAAGACTAGCAAAATAACTCAAATTAACTTTTACAACTCCATTATAATACAAAAAGTAAATAACATTACTATGGAACATTGAAAATAACCACATGGAGCTATGTTTTCATATTCCATAACATCATCAATAAATCAAAAATAAAAAGTTGGGGTAGTATTTTAATTTGGTTGGTGGTTTTTGTACAAAATAAAAAATTGGGATAATATTTAAAAATAAAGTGATAGGAAAAATTGAATCCAAAAATAATGAATACACCTCAAGATGTGTTTTTTAAAAAACCAAAAATTGTGAAAACGTATTTCGGAATACGTTTTTGAAGTAGGCGTTTGGCCATAAATATTATTCACAATATTCCGGAATAAGTTTTCACTTTATTCCGAAATACTTGTATGGTCATGAAAACCAAAAACGTATTCCGGAATACGTTTTCACAATTTTTGGTTTTTTGAAGAGGTGTTTTCACCTTTTTCACTCAATTTTTCCTATCACTTTATAAAAAAACACATCCAAAGTCTAAAATATTTTTAAAAATACTATGGTCAAACACAATTCCAACTCTATTTTCAACCTCAAAAATACCAGATAAAGTGAATACGTATTTTATTTTCATGGTCAAATGAATCCTTAATGTTTGAAAGAAGAAGAGTTAGTCTGGAATACAAGTTATTCTCAGCTTGTCTTTTTTTGTTGGATGTGAAACTATAATTCATCCACAAGATCGGGGTTACCTAATTAGTTGACTTAGGAGACATGCAAATCACATTTCTTACTTGTGTTTTGCGTATTTTTTGAACTCCTACAAAAAATTATGTACATAGTTTTTAAATTTATAGCCAAAAGAGCACATTTTATTATAAAATTATATTGAATCTTTACACTCTTATTCAATGGCAGAGCAATAAATTTATACAAGTATTAAAGGGATCCCATGAATGACACATGGTAGTACAACTGTCAATGAGCAGCTCATAGTTAGTTACAGTTAGGAAGTGAAAGTTAGGCTAATTAATTAGATTAGTTAGGCGATTACTACACTGTTTATAAAAGACTGTATTGAGATATTTTCATTCATTCTATTCAATAGAACTTCAGATATTTTGCACTTTCTCTCTTCCTCCTCACACTGTTCCATTGTTGTAACCTCAAGTAGATACATCAATGGTGGAATTTAACATGGTATCAGAGCACTCGTATTTTTCTTGAGGAATTGCTTCTGTCTTGTTGATTGGAGCCGAATCACTTTGATTTGGCATCGATTGAATGACGACTACAGCAGAAACGAAAATCGATAGCAATCATCCTCTATTTGTACATTCATCGGACACTCCGGGCTCAGTTCTGGTTCCAGTTTGACTTACTGGAGCTGAGAATTATGGGCTATGGAGGCGATCGATGTGTATTGCATTACAAGCTAAGAGGAAATTAGGGTTCGTATTGGGAACGTGTAAATTGAGTTCATTTGAGAAAGACTTGCATGAGCAATGGCAGACTTGTAACGCGATCGTCCTTTCATGGATCATTAACACAGTATCCCCTAGTCTATTGAGTGGAATTGTCTATGCATCTGATGCACACCTTGTATGGGAAGATTTGAGAGAGCAATTTGATAAAGTCAATCGTTTACGGATTTTCCAGTTGCACAAAGAAATTGCGACAATTACGCAGGGAATAGACACTGTCTCGGTATATTTCACTAAATTGAAGGAGTTGTGGCTGGAATTTGATGCTATGGTGCCTTCTCCCAATTGTGGATGCCCTAAATCCAAGGATTATATCGAACACTTGCAGCAACAGCGTTTGCAGTTTCTTAGTGGTTTAAATGACTCTTATGCGCAATCTCGCCAGCAGATACTCATGAAGTCTACTCAACCTAGCTTAAATCAGGCTTATGCCATGATTTTGGAGGATGAGAGTCAGAGGTTCATATATGGTACTGGCTCGGCTTCGCTAGGTGATGGGAATAATATTACAGCTTTGTGGAGTGCTAGAGGACCACGTCCACCTCAGAATTCTCATCCATCTCAAAACAAATCCAAACGAAACTTTGATTTGCAGTGTGATTTCTGCAAAATGATGGGGCATAAAACAGTGGATTGTTATCAGCTTATTGGTTACCCCGAAAACTTCAAAGGCAAGAAGAAACCAGTTGTAAATAATCCTTACTACACTGGTCTCAAACCTCCAAAACCAGGGGCACATAGTGCGTGTTATGGAGTTGCAAATGGTCCAGGACCTTCTTCCGTACCATATTTTTTTGGCCAACCTCAAACACCTATCAATCATAGTCCTACTTTCTTCGGGAACTCGTGGCATCCACAGCAACAGTTTGTTGTTATAGCACAATATCCATAATTGTCTTCTCACAAGCCTAATGAAATATTTACAGGTGGAATTCCTGGCAACCCCTATGCTGGTGTCTCATACTCAGGACAAACATCCTCCTTGCCAAGTCATGGACTGCACTTACCAGGCACCACAGATAAAACTCCCGTGGTTACTGATGGTATTACTGTGACTTTCACTCCAGAGCAATACACACAAGTGCAGAAATTGCTCCACAAAGACAATATTCCTGCCTCCTCTGCTAATGTGGCAGGTACCATTTGTGCTTTTGTAGCTAGTAAGTATACAGATAATTGGATAGTAGATGCAGGTGCAACCAATCATATGGTATGTACACCACAAATATTGACATCTGTTAGCCCTACTACTAGTCCAATTAGTGATGGTTCTGGAAGTGTTCATTTACCTAATGGCAGTCAGCTTTCTATTTTGCATGTTGGGAAATGTACTTTGGGGAAGGAGGAGATTAGCAATATCTTGTGTGTACCAGAATTCAGGCTCAACCTACTTTCTGTTTCTCAGTTAACCAAAGAACTAGGTTGTTACATGCAATTCCATTCTGATTTTTGTTTACTACAGGACCTTCACACTGGGAAGGTAGGCGGGACTGGTAGAGTAGTAGATGGTTTATATATCTGGGATCATGCTCCAAGTCAAAAGGTGCATTGTTGTGTAGCTCACACTGAAGTAGCTGATGGTGATCTATGGCACAAGCGTTTGGGTCATGTTCCACACAAAATACTACAACAAATGGATGTACTGAACCCTACTTGGAAACATAATATTGCCAATTGTCCTGTTTGCCCACTCGCTAAGCAAACTAGGTTACCTTTTCCTTAAAGCACAAGTAGAGATAATAAGATTTTTGATTTGGTTCATGGTGATGTTTGAGGACCTTATAAGGTTCCTACATATGATGGACATAGGTTTTTTCTTACCTTGGTGGATGATTGTAGTAGACTAGTATGGATTTTCTTGTTGAAGCTGAAGAGTGATGTGCCTGTAGTACTGAAGAATTTCTTACAGTTGGTCAAGACTCAATTCGAAAGTAATGTAAAAGTCTTTAGAAGTGATAATGGAACATAATTCTTTAATTCCTCTTGTCATGATCTATTTAGTATTGCAGGTATTGTGCACCAAAGCTCTTGTGTTCACCCCCCCTCTCCAACAAAATGGGGTGGTAGAGCGAAAACATAGACAGCTTTTAGAAGTGGCAAGGGCTATTAGATTTCAGGGCTCAATTCCCTTGAGATTTTGGGGATTATGTGTTCAGAATGCAGCATATCTAATCAATAGAATCCCTTCTACTGCTTTAGCAGGAAGATCTCCTTTTGAAGTGTTTTATGGTAGAAAGCCCAACCTGCAGCATCTGAGAGTGTTGGGAAGTTTATGTTATGCTACCAATGTTGCTCAGAAGCATGATAAATTTGAGGCAAGAGCTGTAGAGTGTATTCATATGGGCTATGCTACTACTTAGAAGGGATACAAACTATATGATCCTATTAACAGATTGTTCTTTATCAGTAGAGATGTGACCTTTAAAGAAAGAGTTTTTTCTTTCAAATCTGCTGATACTGGACAACTCTTAAAACCAGTAGATTATTGTACAGTTGAGGATGATACTTCAGTTGATCCTTTCATTGTGATCACTTCACCTTCTGCAACACGTACAAGTGTTGAACCTATTGTAACACCTGCTGGCCATATTACAGTTGAGAGTCATGTGCCTTCTCAGCAATTAGTTGAGGAAGTTATAACTTCTCCTACTCCTGATATGGTTACCTTCTCTACATCTGCACCCCTCGGAAGATCCAATAGATCATTTAAACAACCTGCTTGGTTGGATAACTATATTCTTGGTTCCACCAAGCCCAGTTCTTCTCAGACTTCTGGATCACTCTACCCCATGTCCAACTACATGTCCTACACTGCTTTGTCCAAACCTTACCTCAATGTTGTCTGTAATCTTGCAACAGCTATCAAAGAACCTGATTCTTACCCAGCAGCTTTGGAGCATCCTCAGTGGATTGAAGCTATGAATCAAGAACTTCAAGCTCTGAAAGAAAATCAGACTTGGAAGTTGGTTCCTTTACCTACTGATAAGAGAGCCATTGGATGTAAATGGGTTTTTAAAGTCAAGTATACTGCTGAAGGGGAGGTTGAGAGATATAAAGCTAGGTTGGTGGCTAAGGGATACACTCAGCAAGAAGGTCTTGACTACCAAGAGACTTTCTCTCCAGTAGTCAAGATGGTGACTGTGCGGGTAGTTACAGCTGCTATGAGGGGTTGGATTTTGCACCAAATGGATGTTTCAAATGCATTTTTGCTGGGTGATTTATCACATAATGTATATATGGTCCCACCACCTGGTCTACTAAGGGAGGGGGAGTCTTCTCTTGTTTGTAAGCTACAAAAGTCTCTGTATGGGTTGAAGCAAGCCTCTAGGCAGTGGAATTTGAAGCTTAGTACGGTTCTTGTTGCTTCTAGTTTCTCTCAAAGCCACCATGATTATTCTCTATTTATCAAGCACAGTAGTGTTGATTTGGTTTTCATTCTAGTTTATGTGGATGACTTGCTCATCACTGGCTCTTCTTCTACTCTTGTTCAAGAGGCTAAAGATATGCTACAACTTTATTTCAAGATCAAGGACCTGGGGGAGATGAGATACTTCCTTGGCGTTGAAATTGCACGAAACAAGCATGGTATTTTGATCTGCCAGAGAAAGTTTGCTTTGGATATCATAGCTGAAATAGGATTAGCTGGTTCCAAACTAGCTAGTACACCATCAGAATTCAATCAGAGACTCACTAGTGTTGTTTATGATCAACGGTGCAATTCTAATTCTGCTGAAGATGAGTTGTTATCTGATCCTAGAAGCTATCAGAAGTTGGTTGGTAAGTTGTTATACTTAACCATGACCAGGGCAGATATTAGTGTTGACACCCAATTTTGGCTCTCCGTGCTTAAAATTAACGTCTTCAGGCTTCCTGATCGTTAAAGAGCACCAAAATACATAATTTTTTTTACACACTTTTACAATTTGTTGATAATTATCCTTAATTTCGTAAATATCAGGATTTTTATCAATTTATTGTCATTTTGAATTTTTCACAGTCATCTGCACACGTACACAACATAACACTACATTTTTAACTATTTACATCATAATACATTTTTAGGATAATTATATTTTTATTATTATTTATATTTTCTGTAATTACATATCGACATGTACACATTTTTGTACATCATTTAATACAATCCGCAAATGATAAGCCGAATCGATTATTTTGATATCTTATCACATTTATTTAAAGGTGACTTGTCACTTGTCACCTTTATTAAAGGTGACTTGTCACCTTTATTAAAGGTAATGTGTGACATGACTACACATGATTTTTATCTTTTGAGTAATAACATTATATTTTGGTTAAAAGAATAAAAAATTCGTTAGATAATAATTAATAAACTAAAGTAGTATTTAATGGATAAGAGGGAATTCTTTTATTTTTTGGATAAAAGAGGGGGTTGATTTTTATTATAAATAGAGGGGAGGGGTTAATTGTTTTTGGGGAAAAGATTCACACACACAACACATACACAAACACACACACACGCCTACTACTACTACTACACAATTTTCAGATTTGTTTTTTCCTAAGCTTTCATCTTCTCCATAGTTTTAAAGCTCTTAACAACTTTTTTCCCCTTTCCCGATGTCGCTTTGCCAGAAGTGATGACCGGCGAAGCTCCGGCCACCACTACCACCATCAACACCCGCCTCTCTTCCTTTTCCCTCTTTTCCGCTACCTCCTCTCTCTCTCTTTGCCATTGTTTTGCTCAAAAATGGCCAGTTGTGGTCATGACTCATGCTTTTCCGACGTTGCTCAGGTGAAAACCGTTGAAGCAACGCCGATAATCATCAGTGCTTTGACTTTTCACCTCCGTTGAACTGAGTTTCATCAATTTTATAAGTTGCTTGTTTAGTTTTGCACAGAACTGGTTGTTTTGGGTACTTTCGGGTGAACCCCCATGAATTTTGGTGGACCGAATTTTATTGATTTCATATGTTATGTGTTTATTTCTTCAGTTCTGGCCGAAAATTGAAGGTTTTCCGACCTTCCATTGCTACTCTTGTTGAGCCATTATCATATACATTGTTGATATTTTTTTGGACTATTTTGACATGCTTTTTGCTAAATTTTTGATCGGTTTTGGGCAAAAAATTTGCTCCGAGAGTGCTGTTATTGTTGTTGTGAATATGGAACTGTTTTGGAGGCATTTTCTCTATTCTTTTCACTACTTTTGAGATGGGTTAACTCATAGGAAATTACTACATCAAAATTGGCCAACGAAAAAATTCCCGTCGGTTTTTTAGGTCTCCACAAATAAAAAGACGGACATATACGTAACAAAAATAAATAAATATGGGCGATGACGAAATCATTATATTATCACGACAACACAAAAGTTTTATGATTCGTATCTTGGCAAGGCGATTTAGGACGGCCGATAAATTCGAGCAACCACTTCGTAGCCATGGCGTATCTAAAACTTAATCCGAGCCCACTTTATAACAAAAAATCTATTTTTACATATACACATATTTGATTTTGATAATTATTTATTCATTACTAATATTTATATCAAGTCTGTATACAGGTTCCCGGAGACACTTTCAAAAGACGATGCTAGAAAGGAATTTGAAGATTCCCTCAAACTCACTATTTGTATTTACTTTTAGTCTTACAATTGTACAAATGTTAATTATAGTGAAACTTTATTTTTGGGAGTTAGGCGGGGGATATTCTTTACTTACGTAATCCTCACCACGCGTTTAGGCAAAACTTAGGCCGTTAATATTTATATAAAAGAATCAAACTAATTTGGATATTTAATCAATTAGTTCACACTTTTTCCATTAGAAAATATTGTGCAATCTTTTCTTTCAAAATAAACATTCATTTTATTTAATCTTTTCTCCCATTAACTTTTGTCAAAATACAAAATATTATTTGAATACTTTTTCTTTAGTATAATATAAAAATTACTTTTCTTTTCATACATTACACACAAAAATGATTTCCTTTCATAAAAGAACACTTTTTTCATATATATATTTTTTATACATATTTTACACAATATACTTTTGCTTATTTCTGTACACATATATTACAATAATAAAATCTATGTATGCATTTGACATACCATGTTTTATACATACATTTTGTACATTATTACATATTTTAATTTCTCAAAAAATGATTTTTACCTCCTTCCTTTTTGATAAATTTAGTCTAGTCGGGTACCACATTTGTGGATTCTGAAGGGTGCCTAACACCTTCCCTTCGGAATAATTTGAACCCTTACCTAGAATTTAAACTGGTTTTTCGCAAATTAAAACACAAGTCATACGTGTCAATAATTAAATAGGTCTCCTTATTTTCCTTAAAAATTAGGTGGCGACTCTGAACAAATTCAATTCTTTTAGAGTCCATAAGTCGTGCTTGTTTTAACCTTGGTGAAAAATAAGGCACCGACAATTAGTTTCACAGTTCAGAACCTGAGTCAATTCATGCATAGTCCCAAGAAGTCTCATATGGAAGCAACTTTAAGGGTAGTCAGGTACTTGAAGAATGCACCAGGATTGGGGATCTTACTGTCTTCACAACCATCTATACAAATGTCAGTCTATTGTGATGCAGACTGGGGCACTTGTCCTATGACTAGAAGGTCAGTGAGTGGTTTTATTGTGCAGTTAGGGAGTTCCTTGATCTCTTGGAAATCCAAGAAACAAAACACTGTTTCTAGGAGTTCTGCTGAAGCAGAGTATATGAGCATGACCAATGCAGTGGCAGAGATAATGTGGTTGATTGGTCTGTTTCAAGAATTGAGGACAAAACTAGACTTGCCAATAAAGTTGTTTTGTGACAGTAAGGCAGCGCTTCAAATAGCAGCAAATCCCATTTATCATGAGAGGACAAAACATAGAGAAATCGATTGTCATTTTATAAGGGATAAAATGCAAAGAGGAATGATACACACTGAACACATTTCAACAACTTTGCAACTAGCAGACATTTTGACAAAGAGTCTTGGGAAGACACAACATGAGTTCTTGCTGGCCAAACTAGGCATGTTCAACTTGTTTTCATTGCCTAGTTTGAGGGGGAGTATTAAAGGGATCACGTGAATGACACATGGTAGTACAACTGTCAATGAGCAGCTCATACTTAGTTATAGTTAGGATGTGAAAGTTAGGCTAATTAATTAGATTAGTTAGGCGGTTACTACACTGTATATAAAAGACTGTATTGAGATATTTTCATTCATTCTATTCAATAGAACTTCAGATATTTTGTACTTTCTCTCTTCCTCCTCACACTGTTCCATTGTTGTAACCTCAAGTAGATACATCAATGGTGGAATTTAACAACAAGAAAATTCAAAAAAAATACTAGAGTATTCATATAGAATTTGAACTATGATATACGATACTTTTTGGATCCTTTATATCACGAAACCAGATATATTTTTTTTAATGTCAAGGGAATCACATGGTAATATATAACCATTTAGTTTTATCATATTCTTAATCATAGGTTGTAGCTCGAAAATTAAAAAAAACGAATAAATCTTTTGATAGGGTTTATATTTTATTGGATTCTAATACAAATACAAATTAACACAATAACAACAATAATAACAAAATACCATATTTAGTGAAATCCCACAAATGAGGTTTAGGGAAGGTAGAGTGTACGCAGATCTTACCACTACTTCGAGGAGGTAGCACGAATACTAATTAAATAATTAGAAAAAGAATTCTCAAAACTCCTAGTGGGATACCATACTCAAACCACTAAGATCCAAATGGTATATACTTTCAAAATGGAAGATATACTTTTATAAATGCACTAAGCTTTATGTGGAATCCTCACATGGTAGCAACAAAGTGAAGACACAACAAAGTCAACTCATGATAATTTATGTCATTAGTGAAATTCTTTAGTTGACCTTTTTTTTTTTGATTTTTTATTTGGTATCTGATATGCATTAAAACTTCGATTAATTTGAATTCGAATTACATAAGACTTATATAAGAAGAAAATCTCGCATAACACGATATATATTTTTTTCTCCATATTTCAAGACTTGAATTCGAAACCTTTAATTAAAGGGGAGGAGTCTATGTTGCTATTTGACCTTGTTTTGACATTCTCACTGAAGTGTTGTATGCCAGTGCTATATAGTAACTGTGAAAAGAAAACAATGTGAATTGGCATTATTGGATAATTAGAATACAAAAAGAATGAAGACTTTTTAAACATTCATTGTACAAAAAATATAATGATTAGGGGAACATATTGAAGAAAAATTCAAATTTTGACTAGATAATATAATGTCAAAAGGCTTGGTCCAATATGAAGCCTGAAATTAATTAATTTTTTCAGCTTGCTATTGTGTTATTATTTAGTTAAGCGCACATATTTATTACGCAATTTATAGAGATCTCTAGTTTAATTTATATATTGAAAGAACAAAGTTTAGTGGACGTTCAGAAAAGGTTGTTTGTTAAGATAACTAGTTATAATAACAGATGTCTAAAAGTACAATTAATATCTATTTTTACGCGAGATTATTTGGACTCTCCACAAATATTATAGTATTCATGTCGGATTCTCAATAAATATATTATTTGACATACATTTGTCTTCGTTTTAGAAGAGTCCGAGCAACATTTGATTTTTGCCTCCGAAGCCTACCCACAATAAGATTTTCCTAACAATTTTCTATCTTCTTTGATGTTAAATATTCACTAGTGAAAAATTAAGTTTATGTTAGACACAATAATTTGGATTTTACTTTCTCTCACTATCTTTTAATAACAATGCTATATTGCTACATGATGAAGATGAAGAAGAGGAGCCTTCACTTAATTGGTAAAGTTGTTGTCATGTAACTAGAAGGTTGCGGATTCGAGTTGTGGAATCAGTTTTCTATAGAAAATGCAGGGTAAAACGCATGCATGCAATAGACCTTGTGATTAGACCCTTCCTTTCTCGAACTCCGCCACACATAACAGGAGCTTAATACATCGGGCTGTCCAATACTGCTACATGATAAGCTCATTCATGAACTATGCTTACAAATAACTTAGTATATTTTAGTCTTCAAAGCAATACATAGAAAACTCATTTTTCATGGTCAACGAATTGGGGCCGGCAGCCAAATGTTACTATTTTAGTTTAATTCTGCGCTCACCTTCGTTGATGAACTATTATTAGAGAGTTTAATTAATTTTATGCATCGTTATTCCTTGATGTTGTATGACTGTATTTTTGTTGTGAGCCGGGGATCTATCGGAAACAACCTCTCTACTTCACCTCTGAGGTAATGATATGGACTGCGTACACGTTACCTTTCCCATTATACCCCAAAAGAGGAATATACTTGGTATGCTGTTTTTGTTGTTGTTATTCGACATTCGTTGACGTATAAACTTTTTATACCATCAAATTAAGTTTATTTATAATATTAATAATCCTCATAATAATCCAAATATGACAATCTGAAAAATAAAAAGTGATAAGACAATCGATCAAATTGACACGATAATAAATAAATTATTTACATCTATCCAATGCATATAACTTTAATGCCTTGTTTTGATGAGGGTTCACGATATTCTGAACCCAAAGAGATAAAAAGAAATAAAGTGGCTTAGACAAGTTCTTTTTTGGCGATAATATTCTCAAACCAATCGACTAAATGTTAATTAATACGTAATTGATGGAATACACCATAACTCGTGAAAATCTTGCTCCCATTACATCATTATGTATTTATGTACATGCATCGAGTCAATTCATAAAATCTCGAAATGTAACAGTAATACAATGCACAATAATTAGGGGTTGTTTGGTAACTGGTTAGAGTTATGTAAGTATTAATAATGCATGAATTAGTCATGAGGAAATATATGTATCATTTACGCAGATATCAATTAGTTATGCAAATATTAATAATGCAAGGATTAATCATGAGGAAATATATGTATCATTTATGCAGAAATTGATTGTTTTAAAAAAAATATATTGTGAAAATAGTTGAACAGGACGGAGTAGATAGGATTTCACTATCTATATATTCAAGTTGATACAGTATTAAATAAGATGGGTCACTAATACTGAGTAGGGATACACAAATTAAAGAGTTTACAAAGTCTTTTAAAATTATGTAATATGGAAATATCTTACCTAAATCTTCTAGATGTCTTCCTTCCATGTATAATTGAAATATAATATAATACTATTAATATAAAGTTGTGAGTGATAATGGCAATAAAGAAAATAAAATAAAATATTGTATAGTATTTTCTAAAATATTTACTACTTAAATTTTAAGGGATATTGTAGCTTATTTGGCTATATGATTCTATAAGATTCAAAGTGTTAGTTGTTTGTTTTTTGTTTTTTTTTTTTAAAAAACAAATCGCTTATTTTAAAGAAGGATTAATTCGTATATTTAGTCCCTCTATTATTGGTAAATTTATCTTGTATGAAAGTTATACTTTTTTTTTTTTTTGGCTTGGTGTTCGGTACTTGCGTTTGATAAATTCAAAAACGCGCCTACACTAAGGGGTAAATTGCTCCTAACAAAAGTGATTTTGTACTCAGAGATTTGAGAATCGAATCCAAAACCTCTAGGGATAAAGGAGTACTTATGGACTTACGTTCGCTGTAGTATAAAAATACACATCTCACGAATCTTTTCTCTCTTTTTTTCCCTTTAAATCTCAATTAACATAATATAACAAATGGACACTTTATAGGGCAATTTATTTTATTGTTTTAATAAAAGTGATTGTGCATATTGTAAGCATAATGTCATTTGATACTGTCATTGTTGTTGTCATTACATTGTCATGTCTCAATAACTGATTTTGTACTTTGCTGACTATAGCTTCCTGGTTTTTCTTATTTAATTTTCAATTTAATAAAATAATCTTTATATATATTTATTTTGTGATTGCAGTTATTGTATTAATTTTCGTACACAAATTGCAAAATAGTAAACTAAGCAAACTAATATTGATATGTACTCCCTCTATTTCAATTTATATGACACACTTTTCTTTATAGTCAGTTTCAAAAAGAATGACACATTTCTATATTTGGTAACAATTTAACTTTAAAATACTCACTTTACCCTTAATGAAATGATTTACAACCACACAATCATCTATGACTCATTTTATACCACAAGTTTCAAAAGTCTTCCTTTCTTTCTTAAACTCTGTGCCAAGTCAAACTACATCACATAATTTGAGGCGGAGGGAGTAGCTATTAGTTGGTAAGCTTACAATTAAGGTATTGCTATCTTTCGACAAAAATGGAAGCTCAGACTTACAAAAGCAATACCGAAACAATAAATGCATGATATGTGTCTACTATAAATAAAATTAGCACTCAATTGTAGTTCACTTATGTTCCATTCCAAAAAAACAACAACTAATAATCGTAGCTTTAGTTATTTATCTAGTCTTGATGAAAAAGAAAGCACACATTCTTAGTCCACACCAATCAAAGATAAACGTCATCTTTTCAAGTTCGTGCTTGTATCTAAGAGGTCAAAGATAAACGTCTTCTTATAATCCGTACTTGAATCAAAGAGGCCAAAGATAAAAGTCGTCTTCTATAGTCCCTACCTGTACCATAGAGGTCGAACCTTGGGAAGTCAATCGACATTACCTAGCTCTTTTTACTTTAATTTATCACTCATCGCGATAAGTTAACATTTTTAATTTGAATAAACGTTTTCCTTTTTTATTAAGAGGGTAGGGGCGGAGCTATCGTTATAGTTATGATGCAACAGAACTTAATAATTTTGACTCAAACCTTATATATTATTTAGGAAAAAACTATTTGTCCAAAATTTACAAATTAAAAATTCTAAATCCACTTTTGAAAAAGACATATACAAGTAGTTTCAGCCAAATAAGCTAATAAAGGTTTTGGTACAATAGTAATATACCATCAATAAAGAAAAGAAAGGTGAAAAAGCACTATCCCAAATTCCACAAAGTATACTACATTATATATATATATATACACACACCCATGCACAAAAAGTTTATTCAACTGATCCAAATGCAATATGCACTATACAGTAGTATTATATATAAATGAAAAGTGCAATTGAGGATTTGCTTCTAGAAACTTTACCCACAAAAGGCATTATGAATGGATAATGCACTTTTAACTTTTAAAACACTTGAACATTGAGTACCACATAATAATAAACTACAAAAAGAAGGAAAATATATATTTGGCTATTTGCCGTGTTAGGTGATTTATCTTATAGGAATGAATCTATTACTCCTATTATTTATTATTTTTGAAAGAGTATGTCAAATCAATAATGAATAAATAAAGATAAATAAAGATAGAAATTAAATAATGGTTATAACAGTCCAATGGTAGAAACTCACAAGAATGTTCACTTTGGATTTTTTTGGTAAGCTCAAAAAACATGTACATATTTCATGTGGAGGGGAAATGCACATATTCTTAATTTTGGTGCCATTACTTAAATTATGTCCTAAATTTATAAATTTTAGGGAAAATGCATGTATTCTTAATTTTGGTGCCATTATTTAAATTATGTCCTAAATTTATAAATTTTAGGGAAAATGCATGTATTCTTAATTTTGGTGCCATTATTTAAATTATGTCCTAAATTTATAAATTTTTACACGTTTTCATTTCAAACAAACTTCAAATATGTGATGTCTGAAGTTTTATATGGATGGAGTTCAAACATTTTGTCAAATGTGTCAAATTTGATTACAAATTAAATAGTAATGTCCGGATAGGATCGTAAACCTTTTACCCCGCACAGATAGAAATCCACCACTTCAAGCTTCAATATACTATTTTTCACGTGAGCGAGTTCACTTCTTTTTTTCTCTCTTAATAGATGCTCCCTATAAACAAAATTGAAAAACTTATTTGAATTTTTCTTCTTTTCTTTTTTAACACTCTATCCTCTCGGACCCCATATTGATTTTTTGTAGGATTTTATTGAATATGTTGTTATACTTTTGGCAATTTTTTTTTTTTTTGCTGTTAACTTTAAAATAAGTTTTGCAAACTATTGAGAAAAAAAACTTGGTCCAAACCCTTCTTCAAAATTTTGAAGCAAACACCATATTTGGAAGAAATGTTAAAAAGTGTATATTAAATAATTTTCTTCTTTAAAAAGATCATTTTTTTCCTAATTTAGTAATTTCTCCCAAATACATTTGACTTCCAAAAGGCATTTTCACACATAGGAGGAAAACATCCATCATGATGACACAAGCCTGAAATCATCATATTTTCAATAGCATCTTACTATAATCCAAAATAAATTAAAATAATAATACAAGAAGTTAGCTGTCTTTTTCAACATTCAACTTACAGAGTTCCCTCAATTTGAACATTCTAAAAATTTTCATATAAATAGGGGAAGATAGTTTTACAAAAAACACACAATTTTTTTTTTCAAGAATTGGTTCTATGAGAGCTATTTTTCGACAATTATTAGTGAATTGTACACTATTTGTTAGAAATAAAAGAATATCAAGAAATCCCATTTTTTCTTTTTCTATTAGAAAAAATATTATTATGTCTGAATCAAATGAATATGATTCTTGTTTTGATAATCCAAGATTGGTAATCAAGAAAGTTTTGGCTAAACCTCAAAGTGAAGGGAATGGAGCTGTTGTTAGAAGAAGCATTGGAAGGTATTTAAATTTGAGATTCTTCATGTTTTTCCTATTTTTTCTAAATGCTGCGACTTTTTTTGTTTTTTGGGTATTTTTCTTTTCTTTTTTTTCAATTTGGATAGTGAAATAAATAAGTTTAAGAGAAATTTGTGTTTTGAAACTTTGATCTTGATGTGTTTTCTTGATTTCCATATTGTAAAGTCTGTGTTTTTATGTGATTTCGTCCTGTCTTTCCTAATCTTGGTGGATAGAGTTACGTGGTATATGATATTAGTGGGAGGTGGCAGGTATCCGTGGGACTAGTCGAGGTGCTCAAAAACTGGCCTGTACACCATGATTATAAAAAAAAAAAGAAAAAAAAGTCTCTATTTTTATGTGATTTCTTAACGTCTTTTCTAGTCTTGATGGATAGAGTTACGTGATATATGATACTAGTGGGAGGTAATATGTATCCCGTGGAATTAGTCGAGGTGCGAAAAACTGGTCTGTACACCATGATTATCAAAAAAAAAGTCTGTGTTTTGTGTGATTTCTTCACGTCTTTCCTAGTCTTGGTGGATAGAGTTACCAGATACGTGATAATAGTAGGAGGTGACAAGTATCTTGTGTAATTAGTTGAGGTGCATGAAAGCTGCCCAGACACCACGATTATCAAAAAAAAAAATAAAGTCTTGTCTTTATGATGTATTTTTTTTAAAATCTTGTTGCTAATTGACTGTGGGGTTCTTGTTTTAAAAATTTGATCTTGCAGGCATGAATTGAGGAATCTTGATCCTTTCCTCATGTTGGATGAATTTTCAGGTACTGTTTTGAGTTATGTTGCTCGGACCGTCCAAAAATATTGTGGCATCCGTGTTGGATTCTCCAAAAAAACATTGCTTTTGGAGGATCTGACACACACCCGACAGTAAAATAGTACTGGAATATGTTTTGTTTTTTTTTCACTTTTTTTTTGGAGTCAAGTGAAGTTGAAATACTACTGTTTTATTGTTTCAGTCTCTGCTCCTGCTGGTTTCCCTGATCATCCACACAGAGGTTTTGAGACAGTAACTTACATGCTAGAGGTAAACAAAACTATGATGCATAATTCAATCCAATATAATAGTACTTGAAAGGGCCGACGGAGGGTGGCTAACGAAAGGCGTTTTCTGGCCCCCCTGAGCCGGGGGTGTTTGTGAGGAGGGGCATGTGTGCCATGACGAAACTAGGAATTGCTGTTTAACCTCCCCATAGTGATGGCTCTATTGTCTTGTGATCTGAACCATCCAACAGGAATAAGAGGAGAGCAAACGCCAAATGGCATGCCCTGTTGAATCCGCTGAATCGTATAGAAGCGGGTGTAGTGTTTACTTGAACCCAATATTTTTGACACAAAACATAAATATATGTGTTAACTTACTAAAATTTCAAACGAACATCAAATTCTGAACTCATAATTTCAAAAGTAAAACGAGCACTTAGGACATTGATAATGTTAATGTTGTGTTTTCATTTTCTTAGGGAGCTTTTACTCATCAAGATTTTGCTGGTCACAAGGGTACAATCAATACTGGTGATGTGCAGGTATAGAATATTCAGCTCTTTAACATTTTCACTTACAAGCTATATATGTTGCTCGGACCCTCCAATAAGTGCGTAACTTTTGGAGGATCCAACAAACACCCGACATTATTTTTGAAGAATCTGAGCAACATAGCTTACAAGAACAAACGAGAACTTTTGGTTGCTGATATATTTATCTTATTTCGGATGGTATTGCAGTGGATGACAGCGGGAAGAGGCATAATTCACTCAGAAATGCCTGTCGGAGAAGGCAGTCAAAAGGGGTTGCAACTTTGGATAAATCTCTCTTCTAAGGACAAAATGTAAGTTATTTACACCAGTTGTCTTCTCTTTTCTACAATCCATTGTAAACTTTCAACTATAGGAAGCTTTCAGTCTTATAATTCCTTTTGAACTATGTCGCTCGAACTCTTTGTAAGTGCTGGTGCACTCGCGCCGAACCTCCAAAAATGCACTACTGTTGGAGGATCCGACACGCACCAGTTGAAATTTTTTAAGAGTCTGAGCAACACAACTTTTGACCTGACCCCATATAGATACTTTACACACCACTACTTTATTATACTTGACTTTAGCATTTAGTAGTAAAAAATAATGTTAGCCCTTATCTACTTTTTTTTTTGGGGGGGGAAAGGGGGTTGTTAGTAGTATACTAATATGCAGTATCAAAAGCACCTTTCTTTATGCTATTTTGTTCCTTTTTTTGCTAAGCATAACATTCACTTCGACTAAATTCTCAAAGATTTTGGACATTTTATGATATGATATTCTTGAAATCAAGAACTATATATCCCAAATGTGACATCTAGACTTGTTTTTAAATTTATATATATCATCTCTAAACATGTTTAAATAGTCTTTTGAAAAATCCATATTGCAGCCTGTTCAGCTCAGTTTGATTTAGCCCGAACCTATGATTTCCCAAGTCAAATTTATACCACGTAAAGTGAAGATCACTTTGTGGCGTTTACACTCTCTATATTGGATCGCTTTTGCCTTTTTAATAACTATACTCGAAAACTATTGTAAATAATAGTTCTAAACTATGTTGCTCAGATCCTACAGAAATGCTGCCACGTCTGTGTAGGATCCTGCAGTAAAATGCATAACTTTTAGAGCGTCCGAGCAACATAGATTCTAAATCATTCTAGTTTCTACGCTGTTGATTCAATGTAAAGGAAAATGATCTCTCTGTATCACTAAGTTGAAAATACAACTGCAGGATTGAGCCAAGGTATCAAGAACTGCTGGACGAGGACATACCAAGAGCAGAGAACAACGGGGTTAAAGTAAAAATTATAGCAGGTGAAGCGATGGGAGTCCAATCCCCAGTTTACACACGAACGCCTACAATGTACCTCGATTTCACCCTACAACCAACAACTTACTATCATCAAGCCATCCCAGAGTCTTGGAACGCGTTCGTGTATATAGTTGAAGGAGAAGGCGTGTTCGGGATTCCAAATTCAGGTCCTGTATCAGCTCACCATTGCTTGGTTTTAGGCCCTGGAGAAGGACTTAGTGTGTGGAACAAATCTTCAAAGCCATTGAGATTTGTGTTGTTAGGTGGACAACCTCTTAATGAACCTGTGGTTCAACATGGTCCTTTTGTGATGAACTCACAAGACGAAATTGAGCAAACTTTTGAGGATTATCAATACTGCAAGAATGGTTTTGAGAATGCAAGATACTGGAGATCAGGGCACTGAAGAAATGGAGCTGAAATAATAATTACTATAAGCTATGTTGCTCGGAATCTTTAAAAATGCAGATAGGTGTGCGTCAGATCCTTCAAAAGTAGTGTATTTTTTAAGGATCCAACGTAGGTGCAGCAACATGTTAGGAGAGTATGAGCAACATAGACTATAAGCCACAAAATGCACCTTTTTTATGTTTCTTTTTTTCTTTTCATAAATATATCCCTAGTAAAGAAATAATGGCTCAGTTTATGTTGATTTAACCTTTGGAAATTGTTCAAGTTATTGTTATTTATTCTTATATTCAATATTGGGTTTAATAGGATTTTTGGTCCCTCGGTTATCGAAATTTTCTAGTTTTCTTCCTTGTGACATCTGACTAACATTCAATTATTCGAAACATGCACGTTTGATCCCTCTGCTTATGAATACTCATTAAATTTTCAAAACTTGTTAGTCATTCTATCGTTTAATTACCGACGTTGTTATGTTAAACTTGTATAAAAAAACACACATTCTAATTAATTAAAGATTAAATATGTTGAGTCAGACTAATATCACTAGCACAATGGTTAAATTATTTATCAATTATTGAGGGATTAAAAATGCTATTCTCCCTTCGATGTTGATAGGTCATGATCAAAAGTTGATTGTTGCTTCTTTTTCTTATAGTGAAGATTGATTCTGAATATATGATAATATCTTCTTGGATATGGATATAGTTGTGGTGGTGGGGTAAGATTCTTTGTTGTAAGTTGGTTTCTCTCTTCCTTTTTCTGTTCCCCTCGCTGTTCGGTAATGTTTTGAGGCTCGATTAATTCCGAGTCATGTTGGGAAGTCTCAAATTGGGTTACCACATTCACTATCGGAGACGACTTCATAGCGGGGCTCGAACCTGACCTTTAGTTCTGCTTGATCACCACAACTTTTGATAATATGTTTGGAGTAAATTATTTTCTTGTCAACTTTGAAATACTGGAAAATATCACACAATGTTCTAGAACAAGAGTGTTGGTGGGTAGTTTCTTGTTTGGAATGACTTTTTTAATTTGACATATGGGAAAATCTCATAATGTTTCTAAGAACTAAGAGTGGTGTGTGAAGATGAATGGGATCATTTTACATAATTTGGTGAGAAAAGGATGTTTGCTCAGTTTCTAGAAGATGTTGATAGGCACAGAATTTGAATATTTTACTTTTGGTTAGGCACAACTAAATTAGTTCATGAAAATATAACCTATCTATTTATTTAAATTTGAACGAATTATTAACTCTGTCAATTTATTAACTTAACCTATTTTGATCTCCTTAATTCAGCTCATCTCAAAATTGAACTGCATCACTAATGCATCTTATAATAAGCATTCGCCCAAAAGCAAACAATTTCTTTTGATTTCTCATCCGATGTCCAATACCTGCATTAAGACCAAAAGCAAACAATTTCTTTTGATTTCTCATTCGGTGTCCAATACCTGCATTAAGACCCAACTAAATCTTTCACGTCGGAAAGTCTCACGTTGAGAGTAAACTGCTCAGTAAGAGGCGATTCCACACTCAATATTTGAACTCAAGAACCTGCATTAAGACCCGACTAAATCATTCACGTCGAGAAGTCCCACGTTGAGCATAGAGCCAGACTAAATCATTCGCAGCGGGAAGTCCCACGTTGAGAGCAGTGTTTTAAAAGGCGTGGGTGTGAGGCAAGGCGTTTTACATAGCACGGGGTGAGGCGTAAGGCCCGGGACATGGGGTGTAAGTCCCATGGATTTTTAATTTTTAATTTATAATATAATAAAAATAATATAATAACATAATTTTATACAAAAAAATGCATTATAAATTTTAAAAAATTTAAAACATGATTAAAAAAACTCATAGAAAATAAAACTTTCAACATCATTTATAAGTAGAAATAGTGCAATGATATAAAAAATTTATGTGATACAAATCAACTCTAATATCTTAACTTACAAATAATAAAAGAACCACAATTTCTTAAAATATATGAATATCATACTATGCAATTTACCTCCCTAAAAGAGATAATCAATAAACTATTAATATTATAATTAAAACATCAACTCTTTCATGAATAAAAATAAAATACTTTCAAATAACAAAATAAAATATGATAACTTTGAAATATAGGACAAAAACACATCGATTAATGACAAGTAAAGATGTAAAGTTCAAATATGTATTTTAAACAAAAATGTAAAGTCATATTCACCCTCACAACGTTCTCAATTAGTAAATAAACTAGTTATTCTTAATTTTCTTATTTCAACAGATGAAAAAAACTACTAAGCATCTTCATTTAGTAGAGAATTATGAGTATCAACAATGTTGACTAAGGAATTTGACACAATTTGTGTGGAAACTATTAGGCAATCCCCGGGTGTTGGGTGTGTTCAGGGCATACAATCGGACGCTTAGGGCGTAAGCCTCACAGAACTAAGTCCTACACATGAGCCCCGGGGCGTTTTGCCAGTGCCCCGCCTCGAGGCGAGTCCCGGAGCGGTTTACTCTGCCTTTTAAAACACTGGTTGAGAGTAAACCGCTCCCTAATAGTGATTCCACACTCAATATTCGAACTCAAGAACGCTGATTAAGGATGAGGCAGTAGTTACAACAATTAAACAATCAAGAATGATAAATGCATAAAGCAAACACAGAGTACAGAGTTACATTGGAGAAAAGAAACATTTTTCATTTCAGCTGCCATTTAGAAACAAATATCAACTTCCTGACCATTACAAAAGTACACCATCCATTAACAAATCAATACACAGTAAGACCAACAAAAATAATTTAATGAACCATTCATATAACTGTTCTTGTAAACTTAAGGGGAACAAAAAAAAAAAAGATAACACAAATCACCTAGAACAACAAGAGTAGCCCTGATTTTGTTTCGATCCATCGCTACCATCATTGACCAGGCTAACTCTGTTGACAGATAATTCTGCTTTATACGAATCAGAATTCAAAACCTTTCTGCTAACACTATTATAGATTTCTTGAATCACAATCTCGAAAGCCTTGTTTACGTTCGTTGAATCGAGGGCAGATGTCTCCATGAAGAACATCCCTTCTGATTCTGCCAGGCTTTTGCCTTCTTCTATGCTCACAGCTCTTATGTTCTCCAAGTCACATTTGTTTCCCACGAGCATCCTTGCAACTGTTGTATCAGAATGAGCTGCATGTAATTGGTCGTTTCAGTTATAGAAATGATTGGAAATATGAAGACTACATAGAATACCACCGTAAAATGTAATTTGCATCCCTTATAAATAAAGGTATAAGTAAAATATGGGAATCCCTACAGCAGAAAGTATCATTTCGAGAAAAAATGTGAAATAAGCTCGTGAATGCAATGTTTAAGGGCAGTACCAGAAAATATAAAGAGTCGGTAAATCTTAATATTACCACTACTTTCCATATTTCCTTCAAAAGTATGTATCTGAATATTCTTAAGTTGTTAATAGCTATGTTGTCGTCGCTTTCACATGAAGAAGAAAAATGTTACACCTTATTAACACAGAATCCCCCCTTTTCTTCATAAGCGTTTTTAGGCACAAGATATGACTCTGACGACTTGGATAATGAATCAGTTCAATTGACACGACTGTCACGTAGCTTATGATTACTGATTTCAATTTTTATGACATAATCCTATGCTCACTCCATCCTGTGATTAAACGAAGCTTATGTAGTAGAAACATCATTTGAGGTTACCTATGCTGCAAATGCTAACATTCTATCTATCGCATAGCCCTGGCCCTGGTTTCTCTGATGGCCTTAAAGATAGGGACCTCGGACCATGTTAGGGCTCAAACTAAAATCTTGTACCTCGGCAAACGGCCTTGCATCTGGCCCGCTCATTTTGATAGATCAAGAGTCTATTTTTTGGAGTGGCATCCATCATTACTGTAAGACACATTCACATAATTAATTAGAATGGCATCCGAAGGTGTGGCCTAGTGATCAATGAAGTGGGTTGTGAACCATGACATCTTAGGTTCAAATTCCCGAGGAGTCATAACCATTAAGAGATTTCGTCCCATCTGTCCAAGCTTTGGAGGATAGAGTTACTCAGTACCTGGCTGGTGGGATGTCACAGGTACCCCGTGGAATTAGTTGAGGTGTGTGTAAGATGGTCTGGACGCCAAAGTAATTAAAAAAATGGAATGGTAGTGGAATGTGGAATGCTCAAGAGTCTGTCTATTTTATTCTTATCCCAGGTTCCCAACTGCATCTAGACAAAATTGACCTTACTAGCTTACATCACCACTCATTTCTATGCCCGGTAAGTAATATTTCACCAATTAATTTGAATTAGACTTAACGCCAACTGTAAAAATCTTTACTTTTTCTGGTAAAAGAGAAAATAAATAGGAACAAGATCCACAGAAAAAGAACAAGAAAAGCAAAGGACAGTTCAAAGTCAAAACAATTCCATTTAACACTTCTGTTATCAATTCTAGAAACACCCAATTAAGATTACCCTTATTCCATCATCCTAATTGTGAAAGTAGCCAGGATTTTTTAGATCTATAATAAAATCTTACATACTAAGTAATTATCAAGAACAGGAATGTATACGTCAAATCTAAAAATCTCCATTGTATCATAACACCATCGAATCTCAAAAACTAAACTTTATACCACCAAACCTCAATATATCTCAAAAGGGGGAAAACTTTTTATGCACGAAGCAAAGGATATGCATAAAACTTTGAAGGGAATTCGTCAATATAAACCAAAACCATGTTCAAAAAAATTAAACTGTAGCAACAGACATATTATTGAACCCATCAAGTTTAAATCCTGGATCTGCCAATGGACTATGGATCTCGACCCACTTTTACCAAGTGACTAATTATCATGAAACATGAATGTTCAAGTCAGTCTATGTGTTAACATTCTATCATAAGGAAGAGATTCTCAAAAACTAAACTTTATAGCCAATTCACCAGAAAGGTCAGAACTGGTTTATGGACAAATAAAAGATAATGCATAAAACTTTGATGGGAATTCAACATAAACCAAGAAGACTTTTAGAAACAGATGCCAAATCTAAAGAATTACCATTCTATCATAGCACAATCAAAATCTCAAGAAGTAAACTTTATAGCCAATCCACCAAAAAAATAAACAATTTTAGGCTTTTAGCAACAGATGCCAAATCTAAGAATCAGCATTCCATAACACAATCAAATTCTCAATTACTAGTATAGCCAATCCACCAGACCTCAGTATATCTCAAAAAGGTGAGAACTTTTTCTTGCACAAAGCAAAACAGATGCATAAAACTTTGATGGGAATTCAACATAAACCAATACCAAGTTATACAAAGAAAACAACTTTAGCAACACAAACAAGAATGTAGAAGTCAAATCTAAGAATTACAATTCTATAATAACACCATCAAATCCCAAAAGACTAAACTCTATAGCCAATCCACCAAAAAGGTGAGAACTTTCTATGCACAAAGCAAAAGATGATGCATAAAACTTAGATGGCAATTCAACATAAACCAAAATCAAGACTTAAAAAATCTAAGACTACCATTCTATCATTTTTTTTGTTGAAAACTGTGGTATCCAGGCCGCTTTTGCGCACCTCGACTAAATCCACAGGATACCTGCCACCTACCACCACCAACAGATATCACCAGCTATCAGATAACTCTGTCCACCAAAGCTAAGACTACCATTCTATCATAACACCATCAAATCTCAAAAAAACTAAACTCAAGCCAATCCACCAAAAAGGTGAGAACTTTCTATGCACAAACAAAAGATACATCAAACTTAGATGGGAATTCAACATAAACCAAAACCAAGACTTTAAGAATCTAAGACTACCATTCTATCATAACACCATCAAATCTCAAAAGACTACTCTCTATAACCAATCCACCATAAAGGTGAGAACTTTCTATGTACAAAGCAAAATATAACACATAAAACTAGATGGAAATTCAACATAAACCAAAACTAACTTTAAAAAAGATGAAATCTTAGCAAAAAAACACAAAACTTAAATGGGAATTCAAGATAAACAAAACGAAGACTTAACAAATGGAAACTTTACCATTATATCATAACACCATCAAATCTCAAAAAGACTAAACTCTACAGCCAATCCACCAAAAAGGTGAGAACTTTCTATGCACAAAGAAAATATAACACATAAAACTAGATGGAAATTCAACATAAACCAAAACCAATTTTGAAAAAGTTGAAATCTTAACAAAAAGACACACAACTTAAATGACAATTCAAGATAAACCAAAACCAAGACTAAAAAAACAAAAACTTAAGCAAAAAGATACATACTTTTGAGTTCATCAAGCCAACGAGGGATGCTATCAAAAGTGGTCCTTCTTGAAATATCATAAACAACAAGTGCACCAAAAGCACCTCTATAATAAGCAGAAGTAACAGCTCTAAACCTTTCTTGACCAGCAGTATCCCAAATCTGTGCTTTAACTTCTTTGCCATCAATTTCAAGTGTTTGCGTCTGAAACTCAACTCCAATAGTTGTTTTTGAATGCAAATTAAACTCGTTTCTTGCATATCTTGTAAGCAAATTAGATTTACCTACTGCTGAATCACCTATGATAACAATCTTGAAAAGGTACTCTTCACCTTCATCATCTGATGAGTCCATTTGAGTGTTTTTTCTTTTGAGAAATTTTTTTTGGCAAATGGTGATCTAAAAGGAGGGGTACCGGGGAGAGGAGGGGGGGGGGGTTGTGTAAGAAGTAATGGTGGCAGAGCTGGCAAAGATATACAGAGAATGTGCAAGAAGTGGTCTTGCTGGATTTTATTGTTAGTTTTTTTATGTAGAAAAATATGTTTGGTTATTTGTGACGTGGATATCACGTAAGACGTATATATATATATATATTTATTTAACGTTATACAAATTTAAAATATTTGTACATACAAAATTGAAGAATATAAATACACCAAGATCAAATTATGGGGTGGGGGTGAGGGTGGGAGGCAAAGATGGGGGTAAGACTGGGCATTCTGCCGGAATGGAATGGCCGGACCGGAATGGACCGGAATAGACCGGTACCGGTATGAACCGGACCGGAATAGAACCGGTACCGGTATGAACCGGACCGGAATAACCGGTATGAAACCGCGGTTCCATTCCGGTCCGGTAGTAACCGGTATACTACCGGAATGGACCGGAATGGAACGGAATGGAACGGAATGGAATAACCGGTACGGGCAATTTTAATATTATTTTTTTAAAAAAATAATTTTTTATATTTTGAATAAATAAATTATTTTTTACATTTTTGTTAAAGAATAAAAGTTATATTTTGTATTATGTATTGTAAGTTTAAATTTGGTTTTTAAATATTTTGAATTAAGTTTAAATATGTTTTTTTTCTAAGTTTTTAAATTTATAAGTTATAAGTTTTTAAGTTTATATTTTTTGAAGTTTATATTTGAATTTTAAAGTTTATATAAAAGTATATAACTTTGTTAAAGTTTTTTTTCTAAGTTTTTTAATTTATGAGTTATATAAGTTTTTAAGTTTATAAGTTGCTAATTTAAACACTCAAACTAAACAAAAAGGAAATGCATTGAGTAAAAGTATGATAAAATTAAAAATCAATACAATTTATTCAAAATTTCAAATTTGTATTACAATTTACAACTATTAGTAGAGAGCGCCTAATTTACGCAGCCACCTTCTAGGAAGGGTTCTGTTTCAACTAAGCCTCGAATGTAAGCTAATAGTTGTATAATCCTATAAAGTTTTGTTCTAACTCTTGTAAATTTTGAGCAATAACCTCCGGTCTTGGTAAAACTTGTTGACGATCTTCAATTTCAATGCCATCGTCACTATTACATCCAATGACTGCATCTAAGTAATCTTCTTGTAATTTAGTTAACTTTGGAACTCCTTTATTTCTTCGTTCGGCGTTGATCCAATCTCTAAAAGTCACCGATACCTCCAAACTGTCTTCTGCTAATGAATATCTATGATCGCCGATTTGAAATCTTGCCGCACTGAAAGCTTGCTCCGAAGCTACGGATGATCCTTGAATAGCTAGCACGTCCTTCACCATCTTGCTAAGTTTTGGATATTGATGCTCACGAGCCCTCCACCAATTCAATAGCTGTGGTACGCCTTCTTGATTTGTAAGAGTGTCAGAACCCTGGTCAAGATATTTAATAAATTCACATTTATGAGAAGAATGAAGACCAAGTGATGATTGTGCTCTACCATGGGCATCTAGTCGAGGCATAGAAGTTTGAGGAACTTCAACATTATCGAATGTGCAATATTTGTCATACAATTCCTTAGCACAAGTGTGAATGCTATTTTGACAAGTTATCAAATCGGGACTTTCATACGGTTGAATATTTAAATTATGATAAATTCCTCTAACCAAAGCTTTTGCACCATGTTCTTTATATTCCGGGTTAAAAAGAATTGCAATTAAATAAATTTGGGGGATGGGAAAAAAATATTTTTTAAATTTTTCAACCATAGCTACAATAGCATTCTTAAAAAATTCATTATTTTTATACTCTGCAAAAAGGGATGAAATAGACCATATATGTATTAAAATTTCAGAAATAGTGGGATAATACGATCCAGAAAAAACTTTTGTAGCATCATAAAATGATTTCAAAAAACCTTTAAGTGCTTCTATTTGATCCCAATCATTTTCATTGAGTTGATGACTAGGATAAGCGTTATGAGAATTAAACATCATAGTAATAGGTTGTCTATATTTATAAGCATCTTCAATCATTTCATAAAAAGAATTCCATCTAGTTTTAACTTGTTTTGGAATTTTTTTATACGGAAGTTGACACGATCGACAAAATTCTTTATATTGTCTAATTCTACTACTATTATGCATATGAAAAATCCAAAACACAGCATTTTCAACTTTATCACAAGTATTATCAAATAATTGAATACCATCCTTCACAACTAAATTTAATATATGTGCAGCACATTTAATATGAAAAGCATATTCACTAATTGGACAAATTCTAGAACGTAGATGAGAAATAGCATTTAAATTAGCAGAAGCATTATCTAAAGTAATGCTAATCACTTTATCAGAAAGAAAATAAAATTCTAAAATTTGACCTACAGTAGAAGCAATATAAACACCGGTCTTTTTATGTTCACAAATTTTATAAGCAATAATTCTTTTTTGCAAATTCCAATTATAATCAACCCAATGTGCAGTAACAGTTAAATAATCGTTACCGTTAGGACTACGACCCATATCAGTGGTAATAGCAGCCCTACAATCCATCATGTAAAAATAGCTACGAAGAAATTGCATATGTTTTTCTTGAAATTCAAAAATATCTCTTTTTACCATACTTCTTGAAAAACCTTCAAAACTGGGATTATATGTATCCCGAATATATGTTATAAAACCTTCATTTTCTCCAAAATTAAAAGGCAAACCACAAACAGCAATCATTTTTGCAAAATTTTCACGATCACGATCCTTATTATAGGGTCGTTGTGTAACAGGACCAGTCGGGTTTGAAGGGTTTAGTTCAGTTTGAAACATGTTTGACCCGGCAATAGAGGGTCCAGTGCTAGAACCGGCATTTTGACGGGAAGCCATAAATGCATTCCATTCTCTCGGATGTTTCTTAATCAAATGGGTTTTTAACCCCCCAGTAGAACCTCCAGACCCGCCAGATATATATTTCCACTGTTGTTTACAAATACCACACGTAGTAACAGTTTTTTCATCATTCAAATAACAAAATTTCCACACAGCTGATTTTAAAGGACGTTGTGTCTTGGTCTTACCCCTAACCGGACAAATAGGGGGACGACTAGCTCCAACCTGAGGATTATCCTGAGTTGGAGCTTCGACACTAGCAGCGGCGGGAGTGAGACTAGTTGGTGTATCATCTAAACCATCATCCACATGTAATTCTACTTCTTCATCTAATTCATCTTCAAAATCATTATGCAATCTTTCGAAAGCTTCATGGGGAATAGGGGTATTGCTATTAATTTCTATGATAGAGGGATGAGCAAAATCAGTTTCATTAACATGCGTAAAATCATCCGTATTAAATCTAACTTGAGGCAATTGAGAAGAACTAGAAGAACCTTGATTTTTTTTTTTACCAAATTTTATAAAATCTTTTGTTTTTTGTGCAATACTTTTTTTACCAAAATTTTTTTGAGAGGAATCCATAATATAATGAAATAAAATATGAAAGTAGCAAATTAAAACAAACAAAACACAACTAATAAATACGAAAAATAAATTAAAAGACTAGAGAGTGGAACGAATGTACCAAACGTCTGCCGTAAAAGCAGACGATTATAACCGAAATTTGAAACTTGAACAAGATTGCTCCTCCAAAAGTCACCAAATTATACTTCAATTGCAAAATAACAATAATAATTATAGATATTGAGACTTGAGAGTAGAAAATTGAGAGAGGATGAGAGTTGAAAAATTGAAATTGTGAATAAAATTTGAATGGGAAAGGGGTATTTATAAGATTTTGGAAGGAGGGGGGGCTGGGGGGGCTGAGGGGGGCCTGGGGGGTGCTGGGGGCCTGGGGGGGTCAAAATAGCCGTTTGGGGGGCCCACTAGCCGTTGGCAACGGTCCCCAACGGCTAGTTTCCGTTGGGTTCCGGAACGGACCGGACTGGACCGGACCGGACCGGTTCGGAACCGGTATGGACCGGTATGGACCGGTACCGGTTTCCCGGGATGAAACCGCGAAACCGGTCCGAACCGGATACCGGTACGTCCCATACCGTTCCGAACCGGTCCGGTCCGGAACGGTACGAACCGGTACCGGTACCGGAATGGACCGGAACGGTACCGGAATGTACCGGTCCGGCGGCCAGTCTTAGATGGGGGTATACAGAAAATGTCCAACAAGTGGCCCTACTGCATTTTATTTTTAGTTTTTCTTATGTAGAAAAATATGTTTAATTATTTATAATTAGATAATACGTAGAATTCATATATCTACTTATTCAATATTATATAAATTTATACATATAAAATTGAAGAATTTAAATACCATCGAGACCAAGTTAAGCGGTGGGGGCCAAAGATGGAAAGATGGAAGATGGGGTATACAGAGAATGTGCAACAAGTGGCCTTGCTGGATTTTATTTTTAATTTTTATTTTATTTTTTAATTGGTTTTTCTTAATTTTTTTTTTTTTTTTGAAAAAATCATGAGTGGGGTGTCCTTTTTGGGTAAATAAAGAGGAATATAATAATAACCTTTTGTTTGAAAAAAAAAAGGCGGTTGGAGTCAATAGTTTTTTTTTTTGGTTAATAACAATGTTTTTGTTGATAAATTCTAATTTTGATCCTTATTATACATGAGATTGCATATTTAATAATCAATATATTAGATAATGTGTTTGTAGTTTAGTAGAAAATATGTTATATTTTAACTATTTTTTAAAATATATTGCTTTTAAATATAAAGTAAAATACGCAAACATGACTAATAAATGAGTAATTGAATGATGAAACAGTTAATTATTCTGAATCTTTGAATGAAAAAAAGAGATTAAAAGTACATGTTTTAAGTAACTGAACGTTAAATATGTTTATTTATATATCACAACTCACAAAAGATTAAAATTAAAACTTATTAATTTTAACCTTTTCTGGGAGGGGGAAGTACAACAGTTATCTAAATTTTAAATTTGGACATTGAACGTTTAACTTTTTTACTAGGAAAAAAAAACTTTTAACATTTGAAAATCACAGTTTTAAATAAGTAATGTTATATTTTTTAGTTGCATTTTCTTTTTAATTTTCTAAATAGTGGGGTGGGGTGGGGTGGGGTGGGGGGTGGGGGATGAGGGAGCTGGCAAAAATGTCTCTAATTTTGCTGGATATGTTGTTATTGAAACAAGTGATGTGACCACCTTATTTATAAACTTAGTTGTTAAAGAGAGTACATCTTTATTCAATTAATTATATCTTTTACGGTGTAAATTTCTGTCTTCTTTTTTTTTTTTTTTTTTTTTTTTTTGAAAATTTGTACTCATTGTATATGGAAGGGAAGGGGAATTAGAAAGAGCATGTTTGAATTTGAACATTCCACCTACCTAATACTAATTTCCATTGTCAAAAAAAGTTAATTGTAATCAGTAGCACATCTACTCAATAATTGATAACTTCTTTTAAAAAAACTATGTGCACCATGTTTTCATTGACATCCAATCACTATAATATGATAATAATACTATAATTACATTTCCTATCAATGATCAAACCAAAGGTAAGATATCATTCAAGATTGAATATATTTTCCACTATGGCTACAAGAATTCATATTTAACATTTATCGTAAAACTTATGTAGCTCAGACTTATCGAAAATATGGAAGGGGGTGTCAAATCTGGAGTGCATTTTCGAAGAATTCGATACGAATGCGGCAATGTTTTTGGGGGGTCTGAACAGAAAACTATTGATTCTTTATCCAAACAAAAGAGGCAAGAAGTCGTTCAAGAACTGTAACATACTTTCCACTATGGCTCCAAGAATCACTATAACTGCAATCTTGAACAAATGAAGGAAATGAACAATAAAATTCAGTTGACACACATCACATTTCAAATGAAAAAAAAGGACTATAGCAACCTGAAATCATACCATTAATCAGAAAACTAATGAATATTGTAGTTTGTAGGCTAATTTTGATGAATTATAAGATGTAACTCTGTTTACTTATTTAGAACACCATTGTGTTGACCTTTCAAATCCATTTTTTCCAAGCTGATAATCTTGATAAGCTTGCATAATCTCAGTCTTAGTGTTCATAACAAATGGACCATACTGCACGACCGGCTCGTTAATGGGCTGCCCTCCTATCAGAAAATAATTCATTCCGACACTAGCTGATAACTTTTTCACCTCGGAAAACACAGGTCCCATATAGTGCTGGCAAATCCACAAGTCAGATAAGATATGAGCGGATTGAAAATGGGATAGACAAAAACGAATAAGATATATGTGCACCATATACAAAGCAACAGTGAGAAAATGTTTGGATGAAGAATCAGTTTCGGCTCTTAAACAAGAGGATTCCGAGGCCACCAACCGCGCACATTAAGATGAAAGCTTTGGTTCTTGGGTTAATCTTCTCTGTCTTTCTGATAGGATAAACATTGCCCATAACTTGTAGCTGTCCACGCATGGCAGTATTCTTCAACTTTCTACACTCAGGTCAAGCAAAACCATTAGCATAATCAAGCAAACTATTTTAGCCAAGATATAGAGGCGAAATGAAATTAACCAAGATAGACTAGGAGAAGAGTGCTCACACTGCCTTGGCACCAAAGAGGTGAAAAGAATGACTGTAATCAAGGGAGAAGGCCTGAAGTGAATTCATGGATACACTTAAGAAGTAGCAACCTTGTTCATCTTTTTTCTTTTCCACAGCGAGTGTGGCCATTGTGAAACTTTCAGGATCATCAGGTTCATCAACAATCACCAATAACTTTCCATTTACAAGGCAAACCAACGGGGTGAAACCAGGCGGACATTGTAGATTGTGAAATTTATGTTCAAGACTTGGTGATACTAACCAGCTTTCACAATCAATACCATATCCATATAAGTGCAGGTCAGAGGCGAACCAATAGAATGTATTGTTATCAAACACCCTGTCAAAATTGTTGAGAGCACGGATTAGTGGACCTTTATCATTGCAACCTTGGATACCAATAGGAGCACGGCTCCAGCCATTAAGGCAGGAATCAGGGGCAGCCTCCAACTTTTGTTTACCAAAATTGAAAAACAGCAGAGGACGGAACATGTCAAAAAAACGCAATATCTGTTGGCTCATCATCATCTTCTCCTCCTCCTCGTATGACAAGAGCAGTATGAAAAGTTTCATAATCCAGAAATTCATCAAACTCGGGATCTAGATATTCCCAAGGTCCTTTTTCAATGTCGTAAACTTCACCACAACTGTCCCAATTTACATTGTCAAAACGTGCAAGATCTTCGTCATCATCTTGGGGCCTATATTCAGTACCAAGAAGAACATAGAGCTTCTTTTCACCAACAGCAGTTAAGAGAGGCGATGCATGGGGAATTTTCATGCAAGTAGATACAGTTTCCCAAACCCTAGGATCAGTGCTAGTAATGATTTTATGCTTGAGTAACTCCTTAGAAACATGAAACCTGTGCTTGTCAGTGAACGTGTGTGTGTATCCCCCAATCCAGTAGATGTCATCACCAATAACGTCCCAGCTTCCTGCATATCCATTTCCAACACAGCATCGCAACTGGAGAAATTCTTTTTTTCTGACCACCATTTTGCACTTATCCTTTCGGATAAAGGTCTTCTCCTCAAGCTCCACGCGATACCACACATCCTTTACATCTCCATTACCGTGGAGAAAGACACCAACTTTCGAATCCCCTCCTACTTCCATTGCTCCTCAGATCTCAATCTATCTCTGTCCTCAACTTATATACTCAGGGTTTCCTTTGGCCTTTTCCCTTTCCAAACCAAATTCAAGAAGTACTATATAGGCGGTTCCCCTTATATATTATATCTCCTAGGCTTTCTTATAGGTACATAAACAATTTTTTTTTATCTTATATGATACTCTTTTTATTAACCTAAAGAAACACAATGAGCCATAGAACATAACTTTGGCTCTAACATTCAAAATTCAAAAGTAATACAGAATTCAGAGGAATCAAGACTGTATAGTAACAAGTAACAACCATGAGATTTCCTTGTTTTGTTGTATTATTGTTATTGTAATATTTTTACTCGAGGTAATCACTAGTAATATATTGGTGTCATCAAAGATCTTTTAATTCATTGAAGCTTTCATCTTTCTTATGCCCTTTGATATAGAAGTTTTTAGTTAACCATAAATTCTGGAAAGATAGTGTTGGCAAATGCGCATGTCAGATTGGATATAAGCGAGTTGAAAATGGGTAAATAAAAATGAATAAGCTCAATTCTAATAAAGGATAATATATACTGTATATATCGGTATCCATATTATGCATAGATTCTTAATATTATCACTGTTGGGAGACTTCCCAGCCTTAATTTATGTTGTCAAATCCTCACCATTGTTTTGTTTAGTGTTTACTGTCATTCTTAGCTGTAAATCTGTAACTTTGCAGAACAAATGCTTTTCCAACTAGAGACTATCGTACACCTTCAAGGGGCAAAACCTATGCAAAACTAGTACTTGTCTAGTTTCGGCGTTGTAGGCTCTTAAACAAGAGGATTCCCAGGCCACCAATTGCTAAGATGAGAGCTTTGGTTCTTGAGTCAATCTTCTCCGTTTTTTTGACATGATAAACGTAGCAAATATTGTCCACAACTTGATGCTGTCCGCCCATGGCAGTACTATTCTTCAGCTTTCTACACTCATGTCAAGAAAACCATTAGCATAATCAAGCAAACTAAACGGAAAACACAAGGAATAAAGGGCAGTGAAGACTAAGGAAGAGTGCTCACACTGCCTTGATACCAGAGGGGCGAAAACAATGACTGTAATCAAGTGAGAAGGCCTGAAGTGACTTCACGGATACACTTAAGAAGTAGCAGCCTTGTTCATCTTTTTCTCTTTTCACCGCGAGAGTGGCCATTGTGAAACTTCCAGGATCATCAGGTTCATCAACAATCACCAATAATTTTCCATTTCCAAGGCGAACCAACGTGGTGAAATCAGGCGGATATTGTAGATTGTGAAATTTATGTTCAAGACTTGGTGATACTAGCCAGCTTTCAAGATCAATAGCATATCCATACAAGCGCAGGTCAGAGGCGAACCAATAGAATGTATTGTTATCAAACACCCTGTTAAAATTGTCGAGAGCACGGTCTAGTGGATCTGTATCATTGCAACCTTGGCTACCAACAGGAGCACGGTTCCAGCCACTACTCCAGGAATCAGGGGCGGTCTGCAACTCTTGTTTACAAAAATTGTAAAACAGCAGAGGGCGGTACAAGTCAAAGAACGCAATAGCTGTCGGCACATCATCGTCATCGTCTCCTTTCATCACAAGTGCAGTATGGAAAGTTTTATGATCCAGAAAATCATCAAACCCTGGAGTTAGACATTCCCAAGTTCCCTTTTCGATGTCGTAAACTTCACCACACTTGTCCCAAATTTCTTCTCTCTCAAAATCTTTATCATAATAATCATCATGGGACGAACTAAACTCAGTACCAAGAAGAACATAGAGCTTCTTTTCACCAACAGCAGTTAAGAGAGGTGATCCACGGGGAATTTTCATGAAAGTAGATACAGTTTCCCAAACCCTAGAATCAGTGCTAGTAGTGATGTTATGCTTGAGTAACTCCTTAGAAACATAAAGCCTGTGCTTGTCATCGATTGTGTGTCCCCTAATCCAGTAGATGTCATCACCAATAACGTCCCAGCTTCCTGCATAGCCATATCTTTCCCAAGAGAGCGCCGCAACTGGAGAAATTCTCTTTCTGTCCATGTTGCGTTTATCCTTTGGGATAAAGCTCTTCTGCTCAAGCTCCACGCGATACCACACATCCTCTCTATCTCCGCTGCCCTGGATAAACACAGCAATTTTCGAACCCCCTCCTACTTCCATTGCTCCTCAGGTCTCAATCTATCTCTCTCCTGATCAACTAATACTTAGGGTGTACGATAATAAGAGTAAACAACAGGAGTTTTGTATCCTAAGCGACCACCGAAGTTTCAATAATTACAATATCTGTCAAGGTATTACAGCAGCTTGTATCTTAGATACACGCTACTTGGCTGATGTATCTTTACCTAAGATACACGATTTTGTAGATAGTCCCCTTATGTTTGAGTATTTCCGTTATTTTCCCATATAAGGCGTTCCCCCTTGTAGTATAGGCAGGCGGAATTATTTATATTTGGCTCGGATTGTCAACTGTACCCTATATATATTATATCTCCTGTTCTATATATACATAAACAAAAGAATAAGTTAATCTTAAATATAGGCTTCTTGAGGAATCAAGACGGTATAGTAACAACCATGAGATTTCCTTGTTTTCGGCACAACTGCACTGTAAAATGGCTAGTATACATTTTTCGTTGTATTAGTGTCATTGCAATATTTTACTCGAGATAATTACTAGTAATATATCGGTGTCATCAAAGATCTTTTAATTCATTGAAGCTTTCATCTTTTTTAGGCCCTTTGGTACAGAAGTTTTTAATTAACCATATATTCTGGATAGATGGTGTAGGCAAATCCGCATGTCAGATTGGATATGAGCAGTTAAAAATGGATAAATAAAAATGAATAAGCTCAATTCTAATAAAGGGATAATATATACTGTATATATCGGGATAATATTATGCATAGATTCTTAATATTATCACTGTTGGTAGACTTCCCAGCCTTAATTTATGTTGTCAAATCCTCACCATTGTTTTGTTTACTGTCATTCTTAGCTGTAAATCTGTAACTCTGCAGAACAAATACTTTTCCATCTAGAGACATCGTACACCTTTAAGGGCCAAAACCAATGCAAAACTAGCACTTGTCTGTTTCACCATCAATAAATCATACGAAAATAAACATCTCTACAGTGAGAAATTAAAATGTTTGGATGAAGATCAGTTTCAGTTTCGGCGTTGTAGGCTCTTAAACAAGAGGATTCCCAGGCCACCAATTGCTAAGATGAGAGTTTTGGTTCTTGAGTCAATCTTCTCCGTCTTTCTGACAGGATAAACATCACGAATATTGTCCACAACTTGATGCTGTCCGCGCATGGCAGTAGTATTCTTCAGCTTTCTACACTCATATCAAGAAAACCATTAGCATAATCAAGCAAACTAAACGGAAAACACAAGGAAAAAAGGGTAGAAGACTAAGGAAGAGTGCTCACACAGCCTTGGCACTAGAGGGGTGAAAAGAATGACTGTAATCAAGGGAGAAGGCCTGAAGTGTCTTCACGGATACACTTAAGAAGTAGCAACCTTGTTCATCTTTTTCTCTTTCCACCACGAGAGTAGCCATTGTGAAACATCCACGATCACCAGGTTCATCAACAATCACCAATAATTTTCCATTTCCAAGGCGAACCAACATGATGAAATCAGGCGGAAATTGTAGATTGTGAAATTTATGTTCAAGACTTGGTGATACTAACCAGCTTTGACAATCAATACCATATCCATACAAGCGCAGGTCAGAGGCGAACCAATAGAATGTATTGTTATCAAACACCCTGTCAAAATTGCTGATAGCATGGTGTAGTGCGAATGTATCATTGCAACCTTGGCTACCAACAGGAGCACGGTTCCAGCCACTAATCCAGGAATCAGGGGCGGTATGCAACTCTTGTTCACGAAAATTGAAAAACAGCAGAGGGCGGTACAAGTCACAGAAGGCAATAGCAGTCGGCTCCTCATCGTCATCGTCTCCTTTCATCACAAGAGCAGTATGAAAAGTTTCATGTTCCAGGAAATCATCAAACTGGGGTTTTAGAAGTTCCCAAGTTCCTTTTTCGATGTCGTAAACTTCACCACACTTGTCCCAAATCTCATCTCTCTCAAAATCTTCATCGTCGTAATTATCATGGGACGAACAATACTCAACACCAAGAAGAACATAGAGCTTCTTACCACCCACAGCAGTTAAGAGAGGCGATCCACGGGGAGTTTTCATGCGATTAGATACAGTCTCCCAAACCCTCGGATCACTACTGCTATTAGTGATGTTATGCTTGAGTAACTCCTTTGGAATATAAGTCACGTCCTTGTCATCGTAATAGTGTCCCCCAATCCAGTAGATGTCATCCCCAATAACGTCCCAGCTTCCTTCATATCCATATCTTTTCCAAGAGATCGCTGCAACTGGAGAAATTCTCTTTCTCACCATTTTGCGTTTATCCTTTGGGATAAAGCTCTTCTCCTCAACCTCCACGCGATACCACACATCCTCTCCATCTCCTCTGCCCTGGATAAACACAGCAACTTTCGAACCCCCTCCTACTTCCATTTCTCGTGTGTTTGGATGGTTATTACCCATCGTATTGTATTGTTTCTAGGGTATCCTTTTGGCTTTTCTCTTTCCTAACCAAATTCTCCCTCGTAATATAGAAACATATAGGCGGTTCCCCCTATATATAAATAAACAATTTTTTTTTGATGTCCCTTAAATATAGGATTCTTCTCGTCAAGTTTGCAGACTCAATTCCCCTATATAATATGTAAACTCAATTGCATATATAGTCCCCCCTTTAATCACGATACTTAAAACACTACTATAAACCACCTCAAAAAAGTCAGAGAAAAGGATTTGCATGTTTATCATTAATCTTCCTCAAGTATTTCGATACATGTGATCTAATATTTATCATAGTTTCATACTTATACATTGGTGCATTTGTAGCTGCATTCAAGGAAAATGTATGTGGGGGTGGAGGAATCATCAGAGATAGCTCGGAGCACTATTTTTGCATACTCTTTTCCATTTGGGACAAGGTACTAGCAACATCGCTGAAGCAAATTGTGGGGTCTGGGGAGGGTAGAATGTACGCGAGAGGCTGTTTCCGATAGACCCCGGCTCAAGAAAGTACTAATGTGTAACTTCACTAAATTGGAATAATTGTCATTCTACATTAATATGAAATGAATTCCCTCTGCCCCTTTCTACTATTGTCCAACTCGTTCGCTCTAAATTAATAATAAGTGTTAGAAGTACGTGACCATCTCGGCTATAAATTTAAGTTAGTAGAGAAATTACATTTTTATTCAAGAGAAATCACATTTTTATTCACTTAATTATATCTTCAAAAGTAGGGACATAAAAGTGTAAAATTCACTTCTTCTTTATTTGTGGAAAGTTTGCATCCATTGTACATGAGGAAGGATGAATTAGAAAGAGATACCATGGTTGAATTAACTTGAACATCCCACCTATCTAATACCAAATTCCATTGTAAAAGAAATTAATTGCAATTACAACACTGCAATTGCTCAATAACTGAGAAATGATAGTAAAAATCACTTGGAACATGTTTTCATTGAACATCCACTCACTACAATATGATAATATTGGTCATTGTATTTCCTATCTATGATCTAACCAAAACAAAAAAGATGTTATTCAAGAAGTGAATATATTTTCCAATATGGCTACACAAATTACTATCAATCTTGAACAAATGAAGGAAATGAATACGAATAAACTTCACTCAACACACATCATATTTTGAAAGGAAAGAAGGACTATAAGAGAACTTGTGTTGCTTGAACTATTCAAAATATCAACGGGTGTGTGTCGAATCTTCCAAAAGCAATACATTTTTAAGAATTCGATACGGGCTGCGACGGTATTTTTGGAAAGTCCTAGCATGAAACTATTGAATCTTTATCCAAACAAAAGTGACAGGATGTCATTCAAGAACTGAACATAATTTCCACTATGGCTACAAGAATTACTATCAATCTTGAACAAATAAACTTCAGTCACCATACATCACATTTTGAAAGAAAAAAGGGACTATAAAACTACTTATGTTGCGCAGACTATTAAAAGATATCGCCGGGTGCATGTCAGATCTTTCAAAAGTCGTGCATTTTTAAGAATCTTTTTTCCCAATCCCTAGGAGGATCAATAGTGTCCCACTCACCCTTTTGGGTGACTCGAACTCTCAACCTATCGGTCGATGGTGGAGGTGCTCAACCACTTGAGCAAGACATGATATGCGACAATATTTTTGGAGAGTCCTAACATGAAACATTGAATCTTGATCTAAACAAACTAGGCAAGATATCATTCAAGAACTGAACATAAATTACTACCAATACAATCTTGAACAAATGAAGGAAATGAATACTAATAAACTTCACGCAACACTCATGACATTTCAAATGAAAACAAAGACTATAACAACCTCAAATCATAGCATATATCAGAAAACTAATGAATAAAGTACTTTGTAGGCTAATTTTGATGAAGTATAAGATGTAACTTAGTTTACTTATTTAGAACACCATTGCCTTGACCTTTCAAATCCATTCTTTCCAAGCTGATAATCTTGATAAGCCTGCATAATCTCAGTCTTAGTGTTCATAACAAATGGACCATACTGCACGACGGGCTCGTTAATCGGTTGCCCTCCTATCAGAACAAATCTCAGTGGCTTTGAAGATTTGTTCCACACACTTAGGCCTTCACCAGGGCCTAAAACCAAGCAATGGTGAGCTGGTGTAGGCGTTGAATCCGGAGAACCAAACACCCCTTCTCCTTCGACTATGTAGATGAAGGCATTCCATGGCTCGGGGATCGGTTGGTGATGCTCAGAAGCCGGTTTTAGGGTGAAATCAAGGTACATTGTAGGCGTTCGCGTGAAAACTTGGGATTTTACGCCCACGGATTCCCCTGCTAAAATAGTGACTGAAACTCCATTCTTTTCGACCTTCGGTATGTTTCCGTGTAGCAGTTCTTGATACCTTGGTTCAGTCCTGCACAATGACAAGAGAATCAATTCTTCTATCTTGAAGAAAATGAAGATCTTCTCTAGTTTGGTCTTAATAATGCAGAGATGATCATCAATAAATGCATATTTCACTGTGCATATGAGATTTCATAAGTTGTTGTTTGGAACTCGTGGCATACAACCGAATTGACTCACGCTAGATAGCCACCCCTTTCTCTGTCTTTACAGTTTTGTGGATGGACGAAAGAAGGGAAGCTACAAAACGAGGCAGTGAAGGCTCCCGAAATAGACATCGAGCACCAAGATAAGGATGAGTTGTTGTATCTAAAGCTTGGCGTGGCCACACATGATGAAGGATGGTTAGTTGAACACTCTTTGTCTGAAAAGTATACTAATTATATAGGTCAAAACATACGTTTTGTACATATATATTAAATCTTAAATGCCCTTAGGAAAATTTCCGGCTTTACAACTGGAATCACAGTACAACCCTTCTGCAACAGTCTTATTGATTTTGATCAAACTACGTATTATAGGAATATGTTAAATTGAAAAAGATTGTACAAACACTAAAGTTGTTTAAGCCAAAGTGATGATTGAATCAATATAACAGTAATAGCTTACATTTTGTCCTTGGAAGATAGATTTATCCAAAGTTGTAAGCCCTTATGAGAACCTGGTCCAGCAGGCATTTCTGAGTGCACTATACCTCTTCCTGCTGTCATCCACTGCATTGAACCAAATAGAAAATCATAAGCACAGTTAAATTTGATAAACATTGTAATTGATACTTTTTGTTTTCCATTCGGTATCCGGCCGCATTGTGAAGTCTCACTTTAGGAGTAACACGGTCCTTGCCAAATGCGACTCCATTCTCGGAGCTCGAACTCGAGACCTCTAACTAAGGACGGCATAGTACTCACTACACCACCACGACTTTTGATGGTAAACATTAATTTGTTACCTTAGTAAAACTAGTAGCTAACCTTCTTTCACATGTTATATTACGCTGATATGATTAAAAATCTTTACACTGTCCCTGTGCATAACTTAAATACTTAGGGCTCGTTTGGTTGGGGAACAAGTTATCCGGTGATTGTTATTCCACTCTCAATGTGGGATAAAAATAACATTATAATCCCGGGATAACTAATCCCACGATTTTATCCCAACCAAATATGAGATAAACTAGTCCTAAAATTAATCCAAGGATTTCATCCCTCATAGTCATACCAAACGAACCCTTAGGGGGTATAGTGGTGTTGTGAGCAAACTCATTACCTGCACATCACCAGTTCTGATTGTACCCTTGTGACCAGCAAAATCTTGATGAGTAAAAGCTCCCTAAAACACCATAAAATCACATAAGAATTTTCAATAATTGAAATCAAAAATTTCTTTTATTGTTTGGATCATAATAGTTCTAAAACCTATCAAAGTTTCAATTACAATGAGACACATAAGGTCCATATTCAGAATATGTAAAAACTTAGAAGTACCATAGACCAGACCAACATAGAGTTTAAACTTATATACATCAACAATGTCTGATAGTATATAATATGTTTTGTCGGTGTACAAAAGTTAAACTGAATCTTTACCTGCAACATGTAAGTGACAGTCTCAAAACCTCTGTGTGGATGGTCAGGAAATCCAGCAGGTGGTGAGACTGCAAGAATCAAAGTACAAAGATTCCTAATTAGAAAAAAAATCATTTTTTTCATAAAAGAATATAATGATAAAGGCATTACCATTGAATTCATCTAACATGAGAAATGGATCAAGATTCTGCAATTCAGGCCTGAAAATAAAAAAATAAAAAAATTTAAACAAGTACCAAAAAAATAAAAATTAGCACTCAAAGGGCTCATTTGGTACGAGGGACAAGGAATAACTAATCCCGAATTTAGGATGAGTTTATCCCATGTTTGGTTGGGATAAAATCGCGGGATAACTTATCTTCCAAGAGTGGAATAACAATCCCGGGATAACTTGTTCCCAACCAAACGAGCCCAAATAGATTAAGAACATTTCAAGTTCTATTGGTAAATAAAATCATACACCTAAATTTTAAGATACAAATACACCAACTCTGAAATGGAAAATAATTTAAGACATCTATTATTTCAAAAAAGGAAAAAAGAAACACACATAGAAAATATAGTATGATTTTTGGGAAAGATGGAAACACAAGTAAGTAAGGAAGGATTCATGAGTTCAATTGTTGCTAGAGTAAAACGACAAGATTATTATTCACCGAGTTTCAAACTGTGTGTTTATTATATACAATCGGGAATTTCTCGATTATCAAATCAAAGAAAAATGGAAAAAATAACCAAAAATTATTACCCTCCAATGCTTCTCCTAACAACAGCACCATCACCTTCATTTTGTGCTCTAGCCAAAACTTTCTTAACAACCAATCTTGGTCTACTAAATACAGAGGACATAGACATCATGATATGTTCTCGTAGGCCACTAATGTGTTGGAGCCACCCTATGATATTTGAGGATTTTAATGTTTGTTATAACTCAATATAGCTTTGTTTGTTGTGTTTTTTTTTTCCTATTTTGGTCATGTGGTATTTATAGGCAATTTCTTGTTAAGGATTCATATGCATTGACTATTGATGACCAATTATATACATTTGATTTCGTGTAGAATAGAAGTTTCATGTGGGGCCTATTTACTTAATTTTAAAGATTTTTTTTAATTATGATGATTTCATGCTCATGTCATCATGACGATGGCTTCTCATTATAATTTATTTGGTTAAAAAATTGATGAATCTACTCTTTTATGAATTATAAAAATAAAATGGAAGGAATTAGTGATGCGATGCAGAATTGATTAGCAAAAAAGGAAAATAAGTAAAAAGAATAAATAAGATCTTTGAACAATTCTTCTTCCTTTTTTTTGAACAATTATTACATATTAAAGTTTTAAAGAATTCAAAATAATACTAAAAATGTCATACTTATGATTTGAAGATTTGAGGTAAAATTCAACCGTTTATATATAATAATTGAAGCATATTGTACGATTTTTTTTGATGAGGAGCTCGATATTGAATCTCTTAATATACCTAGTTTCTCTAATTTCATGAGTTAACTCTTAAAATTGAATCATGAGTGCAAAATTTTAAAAAAGAAACATCTACCCATTAATTAAAAAAATTGAAAAAAAAACGTAAAATGAATTAACAAAGGAAAAAGAATAAATAAAATACTATAATTGACGGAAAAATATGAGAATGCTAAATTTTTCCATATTAGTTCAAACAATAAGTTATTGTCTATTTGTATGTGATTTGAACAACCATTACCTTATGTATTGACGAACCAAAATAAATAACAACAACATACCCAGTAAGTTCTTACCACTACCTCGTAGAGATAGAGATGATGTTTTCACGAGACCTTTGGTCCAAGTACAACAAATCCAAGTACAAGGAGAAGGAAGCAAAGAAGAAAGCATAACAATTAATAAGGAACACATTGCCGAGCCTACCCGCAAGAAACAATAACAACGACAAAATAATGTGGCAATCGAAATACAATAAACAACATTTGATGATAGATATCAAAAGCAACAACTACAGGAATACAACTAATACTATGACAAACACAAGCAACCCTAAACCTTCTAGAGGCAACACAATACTCGACTCCCTACTAACATATAAGAGGATTGAAAAAGAAAATTAAAATATATATTCATAATTAAACTTTTGACGTAAAATAATATTGAAATCTATTATGATATTAAAATATTTTAATTTTTTTTAAGAAGATGAAATCATTTATATATAATTAATTTCAGAAATCAAAGAGAAAAAACGTTTGGTAACTACATTTATTTATTTTGCCGCCTTTGATTCATTGACCATTGACATAATTTTTGGATTGATGAAATTCTTTAATTAAATCCCCCTTTTTTTAATCTTCATTTTTCATTTTCTTTTTTATTTGTACGTTGTAGATAAGAGTTCCTTGGTAAATTATATTTTGAAAAGACAATTGTGAGTTGTTTGGTAGATGGTTTGGAGGCGAATTATGCATGTATTAAATCTTGTATAAGTAATATCACGTTTGATAGTTGGTTAGGAGGTTAATTATTCATGTATAAATTTTAGGTTAAATATTTAATTATTCAATTAAAGAAAAGGGACAAATAAATTTTAGGTTAAAAAAAAAAAGTCGCTCAAATAATTACAGACAATTGTTCGACAACTGTATTAAAAAGTTGAAAAAAAATTGTCACTTTTACCTAATTTAAAAAACTTGAAGGAGTAATAAGAAATCCCTAACTAATACATGTATAAGTTATGAATCTATGTATTATTTTATGCAAGATAGAAAGTGGAATATAATAACTAATCCCTCAAACTAGGAGAGAAAAAAAGGCCTATTTCAAAGTAGACTAGTTAATCCCTTTGCTATCATTTGACCAATTGTAACTTTCTTGATTTCAACAGTAGAAGTATTTAGCAAAGACCCGGACTAATACATGCATAAATAATTCATAGATTCGCTCATAACGGATCTCTACATTATTAATATTTGTAAATCTCAATGGCCTTGAAGATTTGTTCCACACTTGGGCCTTCACCAGGGCCAAAAACCAAGCAATGGTGAGCTGGTGTAGGCATTGAATCCGGAGAACCAAACGCCTCTTCTCCTTCAACTATGTAGACGAAGGCATTCCAGGGCTCGGGGATCGGTTGGTGGTGCTCAGAATCCAGTCTTAAGGTGAAATCAAGGTACATTGTAGGTGTTCGCGTGAAAACTTGGGACTTTACGCCATGGATTCCCCCTGCTAAAATAGTGACCGAAATGCCATCTTTTTCCACTTTCGGTATGTTTTCATTTAGCAATTCTTGATACCTTGGCTCAATCCTGCACATTGACAAGAGGGTAAATTCTTTTCTTTTGAAGAAAATGAAGAATTTATCTTAATAGTAACTCTAGAACTAAAGATATACCAAACTCAAGCAACAAAACCGGCTAATTGTGATCTAATTTTGTTCTTTCTTTGCTTCAATATCACTTGGATTCGGGACTAGTTGAATTCTTTGGTAAGGTTTCCTTGTCAACGTTTCGCCCTTTAGAGCTGAAACATATCTGTCATTTGTGTTCTCCTTTCTCTGCAGTTCGCCAAGGTACTCAGCCAACCTCTCTTTATTAACTTTACCCATCATTTGTTAGAAAAACAAAACAATATATCTTCAGGAATTCAACAATCATAAGTCAAAGTACTTTGAGCAAAGAGAAACAATTATCTACTGTAAGATCAAGTCAGATAGTCAGTCAATAAGCTCGTCACTCCCTTGCCAAACTCTTCATAAAAAAGGCGAAGTCGATATTATTTCTAACAGGAAAAGTCACCACATTAGCACAGAGCTGAAACCAATGTTTGCTATGGACTATTGGACCAAAGTTATGCGAAAGTGCTCACACTCGGTTTTAATTTTAAACAAATACAAGACATAAATGGGTATATTCAAATGTGGTGTTCATCTCAATGCCCATGGACTTCACCTACAGCATATCATTCAAAACGAAACTAGAAAAAGAAAAGGGGCTATTGTAATATGAAAGAAAAGGGTTTGATATTAAGCTTTATTCTCACTAAAACAGTCCTGCCCGGCAGTCAAGCCACTTCACTCAATAGAACTTGATATGCAGATATGTTATTACCTTTCTTGAAAGGTCAGCAACATGGTCATATACCTTTTCAAGGTCTAATTTGCACACTGCACCAGCCTCAAGAGACTTCATCTTGGAGTCCAAGTTTGTATTAGCTACTAGCATTCCCACGAAGAAAAGGATTTTGTGATTTAGATACCAATTTGTCTCCTATTGCCCTCAACCTTCTAGGGAGGATTTTGGCAATTATCTTGTTGCCTAATAGAATTATAGGTCAAAAGATTCTAATCAACACCCCTTTCCTCTTCAGGAATCATAGCAATAAAATCGCATTTAGGCTTCTATCTAGTTTCTCCACCTTAAGGAAATACTTGAAGGCGGTCTTTGAATCTTCCTTAATGATTGATCAACATTTTCTTGATGAATTTTATGGAGCTAGCAAATCACCCTCTTTGTTGCTATGTTGTATTTGCATCTGCTTGATGCCTTTTAATGATAGTACTTACTTCATAGGAAAAAAATATAGATCAACATCTTCAACAAAAAGCTCTTGCCCCTTGGTGACGAGTACATCAAACAACAAGAAACATTATCAAATGATACTACCAGATTAACTTTTTATTTTGACAGATCAAAATACAATCATCACAGAAGAATGTATAATAGACATGAGGCACATACTGATCTCGCCAGATGAAACTTTGCTCAAGATATACCATTACTAGTCAAAGGGAGTGCAATACGCTTTAGGAATTGACTAAATTTTGGTATATAATCATAACTTCCCAAGGTACAAAGCATATGCAACACATAGTCACATGCTGATATGGTCAGGTGAAAGTTACTCTTGTAGTTACTGTATTCGGCATAGAAGTGCAACACATACTAGGAAAGATAATGACAAATCAATTTCTCGTGCAATCATCACAGAAGAATGTACAAAATATATGAACGCAGATACTCATCCGACAAGATGAACGTTGTTGACACCTAATTTTTGCCCTCCCCATTCCAAAGTAGTTTTCAATCTTCTTAATTTAAATAATTTTAAAATAATTGTTTTAAGTTATTTTTGAAAATAATTTCAGGCTCACCTTCTGAATTTTAGGTGAAATTAATATGTTCTGTGTTTAATTATACAAAATCTTTTAATTTTTTGCTTGAAGAAAATATTTTAGAAATTATTTTCGAGTGGAAATTTTATTTAAATTATAAATGCTTTATTTTCCACAAGTTGATTTTAAAATAAGGAATTGATGACATAATTAGTTCCTTAATTTTTAAATAAAATAATTGTATTTTATTAAATATTTATTTTGGAATTATTGAATTTGAGAAGCTTGTTAAATTAATTGGAAATTAATTCCATCTCAATTTGGTCCGATTAGTTTAATTGTGGCCATTTATTGATTTGAATTGGCTAAATTTGCAAATTGGACCTCCCCCATATTTTTCAGCCATCCTCACACCGAGAGGCCCAATTCTACCTCACAAAATCCGGCCCAACCTCTAAAACCCCAATTTAATCCCCTTTATCAACATACACTACACATATATACACTACATGCGCACACTCTCCCTCTTTTCTCTTTCTCTCTCCCCGACCTCTCTCACCCACAGTACAACAAATGGCAACAACACCAGTACACCTTAACGTTCCTAGCAACGATCCAAAACAACACCAGCGAATTCACCCAAACGATGCCTCGATATCCAAATTCCGTCAAAGATCTATCAAAACCTCTTGGATTCCGTTAACGTGCCTTCGTTGAAGCTTCTAGAAGATCAACATCTCAGCCTCCCAACGTTCAAATTCGTACCGTAGAGGTACAATGTTGTGCGATTTTGATTGGTTGATGGGGAATTCGTTTTTACCCCTAAAATCCCCAAAAAATTCACTTCGAACTTGACCTTGATTCGGTCCAAGTTCATTGATTCCAAGATGAACGTTCCAAAGCTTATCCAGATTTTGAAATTGAAAAGTTCCTAAACGAATTCCCTCAAATACCCCTCTGTTTTCCCCCCAAAACGATCCCCTATTTTTCTATAAATAGATAGTAAGGGTTGAGGGTTAAGAGTGGATTTTTGGGGAAAAATTTGGAGGTTCTGGAGGCGCATGCTTCTAACCTCACGTAACCAAAAATCCTAGAAGGAACACACTTGAAAAAATCGATTCCGGTGAAAAGTTATAACTCCGGCGAGTTGGAATTGAAACTCCGGTGGTGGAAGTCCGTCATCAGTGCTCGTAGTCCCGTTCGCTGCCCGAAAAAAGGTAATATCCCTCATATTCCCATATTGATGTAGTTATGATGTTAGTTTGTTGAGTTGCTGTTTGGTGTCATTGTTTGAGTTCTTATTACACCGTTAGGGGATAAAAATCAAATCTTGGTAATTTGTGATGTCTTATGCTAAGAGATTTTCTTTTCACTTTTCCTGCTTATGTTTAAAACTAATCGTCATTATGGTTGGCTTAGTAACTTCCTTCTCATGTAATCCTTTTTTCAAAGATTCTGATTTGGTTGGTATAGGCCTGTTCACAGATGTTTGAGACGTAGATAATATAAAAATTTGATGCATAAAATGGTTTGGAGCAATTTTATTTTAACCTGCTTGAATGGCCTAGTTCCCGTGCCAAAACGCCTAATGTCAAGAATGATGTGGTTAATAAAAATGATGTTGGAGTGATTAATGGCCAAGTTGGCATAACGCCTTACTATTTTGAAATCTACATGTTTTAACATAGTTAGAAGTAGTGCATTTGTCAAACATTATTTGATGCTCTTCTTTACTAAAATTAAGCAAGGTAGTACATGAATTAGTTTATTCATTTTCCTTCATATTATTAACTCTCCTGTTTCCTTTTCATTTGCATGAATTCCAATGGAATCCAACTGGACTCCATATCCTGCACTTCCTCGGGACAAAGTTCCCAATATATTGAGTCCAAGCCTCAAATCGAGTCTCAAAGCAGGGTTGTATACACCGGTATGCAATAAACATACATGATTTTGCAGCTGATATATGGCGACGAATTAGAAAGGGAAGCTGGTATACAGGTGGAGGATCAAAAGATGTGTATATATGACTAAAATACAGTCATATACACAACAGATATACAAAAACGTGGAAGAAGAATGGCTGCTGATATATTGCAAGTATACACTGTAGAAATGAACCAAAGTCCATAAAGATTAAGCCCAAAGACTGGTCAGATTCTGATGGGCCAAATCAGGGGCCCAAATCCTAAACTTTCTCCTTTTATTTATATGTAATTCATATTTGATTACTTGTTTGTGTATTAAACTCTTAAATTTGGTTAATCTAAAGGATTTCCCTTCGAGTTGCTATTTTGCTTTGTCTTCGTATTTTTTCCTTAAATATCTTGTCATATAGTATTTGCGAATTAATAAAAATGAGTTTTCTTTATATTTCCTCTTAGAACAAAATTTTGAAAAATCAAAAAATGGCTTTTACTTTTGTTTCATGTGCCTAGTGGTTTATTTAGATTAAAGTGACCTTTTCCAACTTCAAAAAATTATTCTCTTGAAAATCTGAGTGTTCTTAATCATTCGGATACTTGTCTCAATTTAAAATTTTCTCAAAATTCCTACCTTTAAAAAAATATTATTTTCTATTTTGACTAAGATTAACTTTTCTTCATAAAATAATGAGTTTCTCTCGGATGTCATATATAATTTGAAAATTAGTTTAAATAGATCTTCCTTTAATTTAGATTAATTGCTTTTTTCACTTGAATGAAATAAATGCCAGATTTGCAATTAAATTCAAGATTTTACAAAGTTAGCCATATTTTTCAAATCAGTCAAATTGTCTTTTGGTCAACCGTTTTGACGGACGCTTCTTGAGTGTCTTAAAAACCTTCTCAAGGCGTTACCAGAATCCTTACCCATTTTCTCTAATTTTATAGATTTGTTTATGTTTTCGAGTCTTTAAAATTCTTTAAGTTTTTCTTGATATTTTTTTATAAAAAATCAAGTGGCGATTCTGTACTTTCTTAAATTATTTCGACATTTTCTCTAAAGTTTTGAAATAGTTTAAAAAGTCAAAACCAATATTTTCCAACCCTTCAAGCTTGAAAGGGGATAAAACAAACATGCTCTAGTAATAACAGTATAAAAGACAAAAGGGGCGGAATACACCTCAGAAACTAATAACATCAACTCACTTTTTGTACAACCAATACTGCAGATGGTACAACACATATGAATCAGATATTCATCTAGTAATAATACTACTACTAGGCGAGGGGACTCTAATACACATTAATAATGATAATGACGATAATTTTTCGTCCATTCATCAAAGCAGAATGTTCAACAAATATGATGCGGATATTGATTTAGCCAAATGAAAGATGCTCAGGTAAAAATTGGTAGCTATGCAAAGCGAGTAGAATACGCAATAACAACTGATAAGTCCAAGTCAATTTGCTTACAATCATAATTGCAGAAGCTACACCACTTATGATCAAGTAAAAAGATTTCATAATCTGCAGAAGCTACACCACATATGGCAATAATAATACTACTAAGCGATAAAAGACTAATAAACATTAGGAAATGATCATCAAACAATGTTCAACACATATGAAGCAGATAATATGAAAGATGGTCCTGTAATAACACTAACATAGGCAAAGGCCAAAGAGAATATAATACACAAAAAGAACCGAGAACACAAAGTCAATTTGTGTACAATCAAAACAGCAGAAGCTACAACACATGAATCAATACTCATTTGCTAAAGTTTACACTACTAGGCGAGGGGACTCAAACACATTAAGAAATGATAATAACAAGGCAATTCTCGGTACAATCATCAGAGCAAATATACATTAAAAAAAATGTGAAACAGATATACTCATTTGCCCAGACGCAAGATGCTCCTGTAATAACACCTTAACTAGGTCAAGACCAAATGGAGTAGAATACACAATAAGAACTGATAATGCCAGGTCAATTTACATACAACCACAAATGTATACAATACATGATCATCTGCTAATAACAATACTACTATGTGATGGAAGTCTACTACGTGTTTACATAAGCAATTTCCCAAACAATTCAAATTGTAGAAGGTGCAATTTACAAAACACATTCTCGAACAAAAATTGACCAGGTACTGACACTATCAATAGGCAAAGCGGAAGAGGACATAAAGGGTTTTGGGATGCGCATCATTGGCAGAGTATACCACACGTTGGGAAATAAAAATAACAAGGCAACTTTTCTATAAAATCATCAGAGCAAAATGTACAACACATACGAAGCACATCCCGCCCTTGCAATATACATTTAGAAACTCACAATCATCCAAACAAGTTGTAAGCAATTTTAGATACAATTAAAATAGCAGAAGGTACAACACACATGAAGCACACAAACTAATCTGATTTTAGCAATATCTGTGAAACGTACTAGGGTATTGCCAGAGCAATTGTTTAACGATCGAGTGCCTCCAAGCTAGGCTAACCTACTGGATCATCCTGCATTAGGGTATTATTCTAATTAATTTGCTATTTTACTGAAAAAATAGTCACATACTAACATTGTCCAAAAGCCTTACCATGTTAAAAAGAGAGGAGTTCAACCAAAGACAAACATCGACCCTGAAACAATAGTGGAAAATACAAATTAAAATAAATAATAAAATATATACTAATATTCAAAATGGGAAGACACCCACCTTTGATATCTGTCAAAGTAATTTGGTATTTTCCAGCAAAGTCGCCATTCTGTTATGATCATTTTCGAATTGAAAAAATAAGTTAGAGAATCACCTAATTTTAGGAAAACAAATTAATTAAAGAAAACTATTTAGTCTGCGAAACCCCGTTACTGTCACACCTTTCCTTTGGAATAACTTGAATTCTTACCTAGAATCTAATTGGTTTCGTAGACTAAAAAGGTTTCTTTAATTAATCGATTTTCTAGTTTTTCTAAAATTAGGTGGTGACTCTCTAAATTATTTTTTCAAATAAAAATAAAAACAGATTTTTTTTGCCACGAAGTTATAAGGTTTTTGACTTTTCGAAAAGATCATAACAAAGAGTGAAAAATACAAATTAGAATAAACAATAAAATACACATTAATATTGTAATTAAAAAATGGACTTACTTTTTTCTTCTCAATTCTATTGGTGTTTTACTATCATTCTTGAAAGCATATTTTCTCACGGTGAAAAGTTGTTGATAAGCCACCCCTACTAAGTTGGGGACCAATCGAAGGGCCACATCAAAAGCCCCCTGACAAGTGTATTCTCTGTCGTGGTGATATTTGAAGTTGCGAACAAATCTAATTACTCCATAAAACCCAAGGCTTGATCCAAGATGTTTAAGTCTTTGTTATTCTTGTTCTCCTTTAAAGAAAAATCCAAACAAGACTGCATACCACCAAATCCATGTCGCTTAACATAATCTTGCCAACCCTTAAAGTGTCTATCATACACATAGTTTAGACCAAGAATACGGTCTTCAGTAAATACTATCTCAAACAACACTCCCACCTTCAATGAATTCCAGAAAATAGGTGATTTATATATCCATCTCGCACACTCCACGAAGGGGCTCCCCAATTAAAAAAAGTTAAAATTTCTATCTATATATTTTTTAGGATAGAAAGAGGTAATTAAAATGGATAGAAAATATATAGGACTTATCTCTAAAGCTAAAGGATTTTTCATAAAAATAGTCGAAGGTGGATCAATCGCGTGATGGTCCAGGAGAAGGGTATCTCTTTGGGTGACTTTGTACTGATTGGTGAATGAGTGTTTTGAAATCATTGAGATCTTGGATTAGGGCTCTAACCTTATTTTCTTTAGGGGAATAGACAAAAATGGTCACTCGGCCAAAAGAATTGCCACTGAGTGGTCACTGATTTTGCATTTCCATAATATAACAATTTAGGCCTTTTGTCGCTACTGCCTTCTTGTTCTTTTTTTTTTTTTGGTCTTTTAGTTATTTTATTGTTTAATTTGTAGTGTCAAAATTATTTTAGCTTTCTATACAATCTTTACAATAATTATACAGTTTTTATACAAATCTTATGTAGTTTCTATATTATATCTTATACAGATACACATCCTATCTATATACAATCTTTAATTGCAATTATTATTCAGATACGTATTTTATACAACTATACAGTTTTTGTACATATTCATACAGTTCGTATACCACATGAATACAGTTTATACAGAAACATCTATGCATGGATAGTTTATATAACATAATGATACAGTCCTCATACCACATTCATATAGTTTATACAGGAAAACATATGCATATATAGTTCATATACCATATTGTACTGTCCCTATACCATATTGATAAAATCCTTATACCATATTGATACAGTCCCTATAACATATTAATACACTCCTTATACCATATTGATACAACCCCTATATCATATTGATACTGTCCCTATACCACATTCATTGTTGTATACATATATCTTATATATATACATATTCTATACAATAATTATACATTTTCTATACAATTTTATTTAATTTTCTTTTTAAAAAAAACACAGATTTTTTGGCTCAAAATAAAATTTGGAGGGAAAAAAAATCGAGCAACACTGAAATAGCCAAAAAATAGCCAAACAGGAATTAGTTTGGCCAACTGGCCACTCCATGTCCAATAGCCCAAAAATGGGCCATGTGGTGTCCTTTCTCCTTTTCCTTGCCTACATATACAAAAAAAAAAAAAAAATTAATTAAAAGAATTAACAACTATCTTTTAAAAAATTAAAGGTTCACAAATAATTCACCTTTTCCTTGGTAAGAGAAATTGCAAATTCTGATTTCACCATCCTTACCAAGCATCACACCATCTTTTAATAAGTTCCCATGGACTATAGAAGCCGTGTTTATCCCTAGCAAACCGCGGCCTATAGCACTTTTGGAAAACAAACGTAATTAGAAAAAAAAAGTTAAAAGAAGAAGACTGAGATTGAAATATGTATTGTAAAAAATTTATGAGAAGTATTTTCGGAAAGTGTTCCGAAGCCGAAGCACTCTCCATCTCCCGCAACCCTTATAGGGTTTCCATATCTCCAAAAATCGTCACCCAAATCCAATAAATGTACCGTAGACACGTTCTCAATAAAAGTCAACCTGAACCCTCTCTCCCCTATAGTGCGACTTAGGACCACATAGCCCTTCGCTACATGTGGAGCCCCTTTTTCTTCCAAAATTTTAAGGCCTCTAATAAACTATTGTGCTTTTTCAAAGGTATCATCTGAACGCACACATCAATTGTCTCTCCATCGTGGACTAGTGTGCCTGTAAAAGTGTTAATGTTGACTCTGTTTTCAAAGGTATAAGTACATGTAACTTCTCCCCGAATGTCTATAAGATCATCTATTTTTTTTTTTTACCTAAAATGAATTTAATTTTGTAAGTAAGTAATTGTAAATTACACCTCGACAATAATTGAATAAGACAATAATGATTAATTAAAGGATTACAAAATATTTTGAATATGAAATAGATTCTTAGCATTATCAAAACAAAAACTGCAAATCAAGCCAGAATGTAAAGGCAACAAATTCGAATTACTATAAATGCAAACACCTAGATTACGAACCAAGAGGAAGTAATCGATTTAAAAACTTGATACAATCTTTATTCCAAATAACAGTATTAATAAAACTACATTTAAAATTAAGGATGAGTCACATATTTTAAATTACATTTTAACTAAGCTGTATAATCACATATTCTAAATTATATGTTAACTATACTGTAAAATTAAGGATGAATCACATAATTAAAGCTTCTATACACATTGCTCCAACTTTCTAGTAAAAAGAAGGCCACTTGAATAACTTTTTATCAAATAATCTTGAAAAGTTACTACTCCTCTTATCAAAATATATATGTGGGTACACTTGAAGTATGCATTTCACACCGTTCATATGTAGCCAAATCTACTATTTCTTTCTATTTTCATTATATATACAAACTTTTTCTTGTGTATATTGAGGAACATTTGAAATATCGCTTGTACCACATTAATAAATCGTATATCTCATATTATTTTTTTTTAGAAATATTTATGATTTATATGCTTTCAAATGCATATGATTTTACAAAGATTTATGGATATAATTCCTCTACGTGATATATGAGTAATTTATAATATTGAATATGAGTCTAAATATAAACTTATAGGTACCTATTTCATAATTTGAGACTTAGTTTGAAATTTTGTACATATTTCACAAATATAACATTAATTTTAAATCAAATATAAAATTGAAGTCTCAAATTACATGTTCGAACGCATATTAAAACATTAGAATAAATTTGTTTGAAGTCATATTAAGAATTTGAGAACTCCAATCTAAAGTATTTCTGAAAAATTTCCTTAGTATGTTCTACTATTTTTTTTCTTCTCATTTTACTAATTAATAACACTCGTGGTATTGTTTTTCCATCTGTGTCAAGATTTTAACATTACAGTAAATGAAAATGTGGTTAACCTATGTTGGCTCGGGGGTCCAGTTTGGGCTATGTTGGCCTGAGGGTCCAGTTTGGGAAAAGAAAAAAAATGCACTATTTTGGCCCGAGGGTCCAGTTTGGGCTATGTTATTATAGTTGTTATATACGAAAGAAAAAGGAAATTTAACCCCATATACCTATAAGGAAAATAGGAATAATTTTATGACAATATATTTTCATGAAGCACATAAACTAATATGGTTTTGGCAATATCAGTGAAACATACTTGGGTGTTATTGGAGTAACTGTTTAATGACCGAGTGCCTCCAAGCTAGGCCAACCTTCTGGCTCATCCCACATTAGGGTATTATACTAATTAATTTGCTATCTTACTGAAAAAATAGTCACATACTAACATTATCCAAATGCCTTAATGCAATTAATGCAGCTAAAGGTTGTATAGAAAGCTAAAATAATTTTGACACTACAAGTTAAACAATAAAATAGCTAAAATACAAAAAAAAAAAAAGAAGAACAAGAAGGCCGTAGCGACAAAATGTCTAACTGGTTATGTTCTGAAAATACAAAATCAGTGGCCACTCGGTGGCAATTCTTTTGGCCAAATAGTCATGTTTTTCCATTCCCTAAAGAAAATAAGATGAGATCCCTAACCCAAGATGTCAAAGATTTCAAAACACATCAGTGCAAAGCCACGGACAGAGATAACTTTCTGCTGGACGATTGGTCCACCTTCGACTCTCTTTATGAAAAAGCCTTTAGCTTTAGAGATGAGTCGTATGTATTTTTTGATCCTTTTAATTACTCTTTTTGTCCTAAAAAATATATAGATAGAAATTTTTTTTTTTTTTTTTAATTGGATAGCTGCTTCTTAGAGTGTGCGAGATGGATATATAAATCACCTATTTTTTGGAATCCATTGAAGGTGGGAGTGTTGTTTGAGATAGTATTTACTGAATACTGCGTTCTTGATCTAAACTATGTGTATGATAGACACTTTAAGGGTTGACAAGATGATGTTAAGCGACATGGATTTGATGGTATGCAGTCTTGTTTGAATTTTTCTTTAAAGAAGAACAAGAAGAACAAAGATTTAAACAAGTTGCAACAAACCTTGGATGCTTTTGCAAAATCTTATGAAGTAATTAGATTTGTTTGCAACTTCAAATATCATCACGATAGAGAATACACTTGTCAGGGGGCTTTTGATGCGGCCCTTCGATTGTTCCCCAACTTAGTAGGGGTGACTTATCACCAACTTTTCACCGTGAGAGAATGTGTGTTTAAGAATGATAGTAAAACACCAATAGAATTGATAAGAAAAAAGTAAGTCCATTTTTGAATTACAACATTAGTATGTATTTAATTTTTTATTCTAATTTTTATTTTCCACTCTTGTTTCAGGGCGGATGTTTGGCTTTGGACGAACTCATCCACTTTTAAGTTGGTTGGGTAATGTTAGTAGTTACTATTTTTTCAGTAAGCCAACAAATTAATTAGTATAATTTTCTTTGGGTAATGCAGCTTCTTAAAGATTTAAGCGGCGACTGAAAAAAGTAAAGTATTCATTATTCTCTCCACAATTTTCTTTGATCCTAGGGTTTGTCTAGTGTATCATTCTTAAAAAACATAAAACTAATTCAGGTTAATAAGATGGTAGTCATTTATTTGCAATATATTACCTTGGATGTTGGTATAAAAAAATTATTTATTAATATAAAGATTTGAGTTGCTTAATTCAAAATTTTAAAATATTTTTGGTAAAAGTGTATAGCTAATATAAATTTTGATCCCTTTTTCTAACAATCTTCAATATTATTTTAAGTGAAAATAAAATCATAAAAATTCACTAGTAAATTTTTTGGGTAAGTCACATATATCCAAGAACTTCTAGACCTCCTTTCAATTTTTTTATGCCAAAAATTTAAAGAGGAACAAAATGTATTTTCTATCCTATACATATACAATATTAATCTGGAGAAAGCATTATAAATAAGGTCTCAACCTTGCATAAAAATGTATAATAGTATATAAAATGTGTTTATATTGAGTTACGTTGCGTAAATATTTTCTCACGATAGACATAGAATTTTTTTTTTCTTGGTCCTGATCTCCCTAGAGTAGCACCTTAGAATAAGAATATTCTTTGAAAATTATTACTTGTTCTTAAACCTATTGAATTATATGATATGAGAATCCTTATTTACTCTCAAACTCTTTGGATCATGCGATTAATTGATAAGGACTCTCATATGATATAATAATAGATTATGTCCATGTTTAAATAGTATAACTCCCTTATTATTATTTAATTAATCAATTGTTTATATTTTTAGCTCAATAGTATCCTAACCTCTATATATACCAAATATCAATTATTGACAAATGATTTAACTAAATAAAAAACATATCTATTGATAATTAAAATGAGTCAATATATGATATACGAATTGATCATAGTCCATCATCAACATAGGCGGTAGTCATGATCATTGGTGATGTGGTTGAGCTTTTACAACAATAAAAAAGAAATAGTTGAAGTAGTTTTCAGAGATTTCTGAGAGTTAAGGATAATAATGAAAAAAATTAATTGTCTTTATTTCTCTATTATTTAAATTCTTCTAGCAAATAATTTTGATGGTCCTAAATTTTCTTTGTTGTCTACTATACAGTCTCTGATGTTTTTAATCGCACTTAAGACGTCAACTTGAGCCCAAAAACAAAGAATTCGTTCAATCCACCCAAATTTTTATAGTTTGGACTTAAGATAAATAAATTGGTTAAATTTAATTCAATCAAGTATTACCCATTATAAAATGATTGTCAACTTAGAACAATTTAATTCTAAATTTCAACTCACTTTCTATTTGCATGAAATCACAAATTTTGTCCAAATATATTTTTTAATCATATTCAGTAGGATCTAATCTCAGATTTTGGATTGGATCAAATCTTGAGTCCCATGTACAAGGTTGGGGTCAGGGTCGCATCTTAGGTCCCAAGTTAAGCTTCGATCTCGAATCTCGGATTTCAATTTTTAGGTTTGGGTCAGTCTCTTCGCTTGAGTTCTAGGTCTCGAGTCCAAGTCGGGATTCAAATCTCTTATTTTTTTGGCGAATTTGATCTCTTGCCTTTTATGAATTATATTAGTATGTCAATATTGTTTAGATTAAACGAGTCAAAATGGGCAGGTCATGATCCAATTTGGTTTTAAGTTTAGTGTAGCCCAAAGTAAATTTGGGATGATCATGATCCAACCAATTTAGTTCAACCTATAATAACCTCTCAAATTTCAGCCCATCCTAATCACATTTAAAATATTGTAAATAATTAATTTTGTACAATATAAGAGTTAAAACCATAAGAAAATCATCTACGTAATTTTTAGCTGCAGATGCTAGTAAAAAAGATAATTTACATTTATAACGTTTAACTAAAGTGGAATTTGTGTTTCTTTTAGCTTATGTTACAATTGTATGAAGGTTATGTCGTGAATTTCTTCAAGAATTTATCATTTTAGTTGATTCATTCTAGTATGCGAGTGTTGTATGTTTTGGCTATCCGCCAACAAAACTTAGCTTAGACGAGAAAATAGTTCCATCATTTTAATATTGCCATGCTAGCGAAAACGGGGTGGAATCTGTCAACTAGGCCTGAGGCTCTCGTGGATAAGCTTTTTCAAGCTCGATACTATCAAAAATTTGATTTTCTCCATGCGGAAATAGGCTCAAATCCTATCTTTGTATGGCGAGGCTTATGTGCAGGTAAGCAAATTCTGAAGCAAGGATGTCTCCGATGTATTGGGGATGGGAAGACAATAAGAGTCTATATTAAACCATGGCTGCCTAAGGAGAATTCAAGTTATGTTGAAAGCTCTAGTTTTCTTGGGAGCGAGAGTTTCCTTGTAGCAGATCTGATGAAGCAAGGTGCAAAAGAATGAAATTTGGATTTGCTACGCGCTCTCTTTAATGACGTTGATATAGAGGCTGCTAGACAAATCCCGTTGAATATTAGGCCCAGAGGAGATAATTGGATGTGGAAATTGGACAGCAAAGGATTATACTCCGTGAAGAGTGGGTATCATCTCCTTTATAGTCAAAATATAGCACCTAACTCGCAGAACCAACAACTTTGGAAGTTCATCTGGAGCATCTCATTACCTCCTAAGGTGCTTAATTTTATCTGGAGAGCTTTGAAAAATATTCTACCTATATGTGAGAGCCTTTCCAAGAAAAAATGTGTAGCTAGTTCAATCTGCCCTTGATGTCTACAAGGGCTAGAGACTGTGAGACATTGCTTGGTAGATTGTCATTTTGCAAAACAATGTTGGATTCAATCAATTTTTGATTGGTAGGATGTAATAGGAGATTTTGTGGCGTGGTTTGAAGGGCTAAGAAAGAGCAACACGAAAACAAAAATCGAGGAAGCAATTGTGATTTTGTGGAGCTTGTGGGAAGCCAGAAATAATTTATGTTGGAATAATAAACGAAGTGTGCCCGCTGCAACTTTGTACCGTGCGAAGAAGGAGCTAGAGGAATGGAGGAGTGTCAATTTAGGGGCCGAGATGTCTGTTGGTGCCATAAATAATATGATTACAAAATGGGAACGCCCTCCGCTTGACACAATTAAATGTAATACTGATGCCTCTTACGATATCCATACTGGTTTGGCGGGGGTAAGCAAGGTGCTTCGTGATCACTTGGGTCAATTTACTGCTGAAAAAACTATATTTCTTGGCCGAGATCTTAGGGGTGCGTGAGGCTCTTATTTGGCTAAATGAGTGATTCAGTAAATTAAGGCTGATTGTGGAAACTGATAATCTACTTGTGCAGCAAGCTCTGGAAGAAAATATGGTGAATTACTCTCATTTTGATTCTTTAGTTTTTGATTGTAAAACTCTTCTCAAAGAGTTACCTTTTTTCTCTTTGTCGGCTGTTAAGAAATCAGCGAATCAGGTTGCTCATTGTCTTGCTAGAGTATCTGCTTCTATGTCTGGTTTGATGGAGTGGGATGTTAACCCTCCATCTCTCATTACAGATGTACTCGTACTTGATTTGAATAATACATGATGAAATAATCATTTTAAAAAAAAATGTTTTACCTTCTAAATCAATTGACAACAAATAAAATAAAACGAAAGAAGTAATAAATTGCCCACATTATGATTCCATATGGTGGGTCCCAACTTGAACATCACAAGCCTTGAAAATTTTTCAAAGGCTCGTTTGGTTGGCAAAAGTTCCCTCAAATGAATTATCACATAATCAGCTATTTCAGGAATTTTATCCCATTCTTAATATGAAATAAAAATAATATTACAATCTTAGAATAACTAATTTCAAAATAATTTTTTCCGCAATTTTATCCCAACCAAATATAAAATAAATTTATTTTAAAATTAATCTCAAGATTAATTATTTCTTATCCCTCGTACCAAATGAACCATTAATTACTTAGGTCCCACTATTCTTTGACTAAAAAAACAAAAGAACCTCAAATAATTCAATCAACAATCCCAAATAAATCCCATAATCTCATAAACCAAAGATTAGTTTGTTTTTTTTCTTTCAAGAACTTGCAAAATTTTTAATGGCACAAAAAGCAGTGTTAACCTTAAATAATTTCTACAGCTCGACTCTCGATAAGTTAAATATAATAAGTATAAAGCAATGGAGGAGGTACTTTCAATCTCGTGTCAAGTTAAAATTGAATGGTCAATTTGAAATGAAGAATGGAGTAATTTCAAATTTGTGTTAAGTCAAAACTAGATAATCAATTTAAAATGAAGGAAATAATAATTACTTGGGTCCATACCCTTTGACTAAACAAACAAAAACCTCACATAATCCAATCAATCATCCCAAAAAATCTCAAAATTCTCTAAACCAAAAGATTTGTTTCTTCAAAATTTCAATGGCAAAAAAAGCAGTGTTAATTGGAATCAATTATCCAGGGACAAAAGCAGAATTAAGAGGCTGTATTAACGATGTTAAACGAATGTACAATTGTTTATTAAACCGTTATGGTTTTTCTGAGGAAGACATAACAGTTCTTATAGATACAGATGATTCTTACAAACAACCAACTGGTCGGAACATACGTAAAGCTTTGTCTGATCTTGTTGGATCTGCTGAATCAGGTGATGTTTTGTTTGTGCATTATAGTGGACATGGTACAAGGTTGCCTGCTGAAACTGGTGAAGAAGATGATACTGGATATGATGAGTGTATTGTTCCTTGTGATATGAATCTTATTACAGGTATTTAGATTTTATTTTTTTTTGATCTAAAGTTTTGATTTTTATTTAAAGATTGGGGTAGGGGAAATGGGGGCGGGGATTATAAGGTGGGAGAATCAAGCACTCAGATAGCCAACCAACCGAGCTACTAAGATTAAATCATGGGTTTGGAACAAAATTTGTTTTTTTTTTTTTTGGTTGTGTTGAATTTTATTGTTTGTAGTTGACTATTTCTTTGATCTAAATCATGGGTTTGTTCCAAAATTTTTTTTTTTTTTTTTGGGGTGTTGTGTGTATGTGTTATGATGGATGTATTGTTCCTTGTGATTTGAATATTGTTACAGGTGTATTGGACTTTTCTTTGATGTAAAGTTTTTTTTTTTTTTAAAGATTGGGGTAGGGGAAATGGGGCAGGGATTATAGGTGGGAATTGAAAAGTTAGTTCAGATAGTCAATCAGCTGAGCTAAATTATGGGTTTGTTCCAAGATTTGTTTTTTCTTTGGTTGTGTGTGTGTTGAATTTTGTTGGGGGTTACTTGTGTATTGCTTTGATCTAAATCATGGGTTTATTCCAAACTTTTTTTTTTTATTTTTTATGTCATGTGAATTTTATTGTTGGTACTTGTATTGCTTTGATCTAATCATGTGTTTGCTCCAAAATTTGCTTTTCGTTTGTTTGGAGTGGGGTGGGGTGTGTGTGTGTGCCTGTGTGGTGGGGTGAGAGTTGTTGTGATGGGGCTCTAGGAGATCGAGATCTTGAAGTGGTTTTTGTGGTCCGGGAACAACAATGAGAGAAGGCTCGTAGCACCCCCCTCACTCTTCCCCACGCCTATTTGTTCACCCGAGATGCAGAATTCTTTTTTCTTTTTTAATGAATAGATAGAAAAAGATGATCTTGAAAGGTTCAGTTGATCCGTGTTGATGACAATTCAGGTGGATCGGAGATTTAGGGAGATTTGGGAAATGGGGAAATGAGATTTTAGGAATGAGAATTCGTGTTTCTAGTGTAATTGAAACTGTTGAAAGGCGGATGAGGAAAAGTTGGGGGAAAAAAGAAGGGAGTAAAGTTTATGACATTGTGATATGAATCTCGTTACATGTACTTAACTATTTCTTTGATTTATCTCATGGATTTGTTCCAAAATTTGTTTTTTTTTTTGCGTGTGATTTGTAGTGTAATTTGAGATTGAGATCATCAAGGGTATTGAGAAAAAAAAAGGATCTTGAAAGCGTTTAGTTGATCTGTTTTGATGATTATTGAGATGAATCCCGAGTTTTGGGGAAATTTGTGAAATGGGGAACTGGGATTTAGAAATGAGAGGAAAAGTTGGCAAAAAAAGAGGGGAATAGTTAGAGGGGTTGGTATTTTACTATTTTGGATGTGGAATTAGTAGCTTTACGACAAAGTTTTGGTAAAATGTAGGAATATCCAGGAAAGTAACTTCCCCAAAAGTTTGTGTATGATATGTCTAGTTGATATGATAGGAATCTTGGAAATTAAGATATTCAAATGGTTCAAGTGATCTGTCATTGTTAACATTTCGGGTGGATCTAAATATTGTAAAAAAAATGCAAACTTGGGAAGTTGAATATTAGAATTGAGAACTTCGGATCTCGGAATGTTTGAAATTGTCGAATGAGGAAAAAATGGAAAAAAAGTGAATGAAGTTGGGAAAGAAACTTTCCCAGTTCCCACAAGCATTTCTGTGTTTGGGGGGAAGAAATGTTAATCACGTACATTCATGCATTTTCCTGTGAGGCCAATCTTGCTGAACAAACTGGAAAAAAAGAGGGATAAAGCCAAGGAAAGTGCAAGAAAATCCAGTTAATGAGTGGATGAGTTTTCTTTTTATTAAGTCCCGGAAAATCCTGCAGTTCTCTGGCAAAACACATTTTCCCATATCTTCCTCAACAACGTAAGGATCTCAGAGTATATAAGCTTAATTTTGTATAAAAAAGATTTTCTCATTTCTCATTAAGGTTCTTATGCTAGTTGTTTTGGTTGAAAAGTAGATACTATCTTACCTCTTCCTAACAAGGGAAAAAAGGTTTCCTCCTTTAGTGATTTTTCAAGTTCCTATGGTGGAATTTCCGTTTCCTCTCCCTTATTTTATTTGGGGTGGGAGGTGGGGGGGAAGTAGCAATTAAGAAGGATTTGAGGCTTAATCTTTTATATTTGATTGGTGTTGAGCCAAGGGTCTATCGGAAACAACCGCTCTACCTTCACAAGGTAGGGGTAAGGTTGTGTACGCAACACCCTACCCAGACCCCACTCCTGGGATTACACTGGGTATGTTGGTGGTGGTCTTGAGGCTTAATCTTACGAAATTCAGTTATGGAGGGGAGGGGGAATGTGCGGTATGGAATGTTGTAATTTTATACAATAGAAATGTATGCACTTGTTTATCTTCATCAAAAAATGTATTCACATGTTTATCTGGTGTTGGCACACATAATAAACAACTATTCCAACTCCGAAAGCTAGACATATTTCAAATCTTTTTCGTTGTTGTAACAATCGGGATGTAAATGATACTTGACTTCTTAAGTTTTTGTATAGAAACCATACCTTTCGTAAATTACATAATAATATTATTGTTACTTCATACATTAATATTGAACTGTTGGATGGGTTGTTTCATCCTGATCAGATGATGATTTTAGAGAGCTCGTGGACAAAGTTCCTGAAGGTTGCCGGATCACAATTGTATCCGACTCATGCCACAGTGGCGGCCTCATTGACAAAGCTAAAGAGCAGATAGGAGAGAGCCACAAGCAAGGCGATGACAATGAAGGCCATGGATCTGGTTTTGGATTCAAGAATTTCTTACGTCGAAATGTTGAAGATGCATTTGAATCCCGGGGTATCCACCTTCCACGCCGCCACCATCGCCGTGAGGAAGAGGAGGAGAATTTCGCTGAGAGTAGTGTGCTTGAGATGGAAGACGGGAATCAAGTCCACGTAAAGAGCAAGTCCTTGCCTCTTTCCACTCTCATCGAGATACTTAAGCAGAAAACCGGTAAGGATGACATTGATGTTGGGAAACTTAGGCCAACACTCTTTGACGTCTTTGGTGAAGATGCAAGTCCTAAGGTGAAAAAATTCATGAAGGTCATTTTTGACAAACTACAAAAGAAAAACGAGGATGGTGAAGGTAGTGGGTTCATGGGTATGATTGGTAACTTGGCTCAAGAGTTTCTTAAACAGAAACTTGATGAAAATGATGAGAGCTATGCAAAGCCGGCTATGGAAACACATGTTGAAGGTAAGCAGGAGGTTTATGCCGGTTCAGGCAATAGAGGTCTTCCAGACAGTGGCATTCTCGTCAGTGGATGCCAAACAGACCAAACATCTGCGGATGCCACCCCTGCTGGCGGAGAATCTTATGGTGCTCTAAGCAACGCAATTCAGGAAATCCTGGCTGAATCAGATGGCCCAGTCACCAATGAAGAACTTGTCAGCAAGGCTAGGAAAAAGATGCAGAGACAAGGCTTCACACAACGCCCTGGCCTCTACTGCGATGATCATCACGTTGATGCTCCTTTTGTGTGTTGATTCTGCTGTGCCTTTTCGAGAAGCTGTTGAAATACGCGTGTGAAGTCAACTAGGTGTTATAGCACAACATCCTTTTGTGTATCTGTGTGATTGCAAGTCTGGGTTAATGCGGTGTTATAGAACCATTCTCCGTCATGTGAATGTGTATTATTTGGCTCTGGTTTTTTGAATTTGGACAGAGAATAAGGTACGAAAGAACTGCGGTTTTCAGTATTGTTTTTGGGAATTTGGAAACTCTAAATCTGGAGAACGTATATTGTATACTGAATGTGTTATAATTGAATGCACCTGAATGTATGGATTTCTTATCTTGGGGATTGTGTTTCTATGGTAGTAATTTTTATTTTTGAAAAAGATTAGTTTGTAGAGTTGATTTCAAGTTCAAGTTTAGATTTTGTTCTCAATTACATAAATAAACTACAATAACACAATATTGCAATGCATGTAAACAAGGTTACTCACACTAAAACTAAAATATGGTAATTTAGATTTCAATCGAATTTGACTCATTCGACAAAGGACATTCTTCAATTTTTACTTGTACAAGTTTTCAAAAAGATATATAGCAATAACTCCAATTGTGTCCGTGATTGTTATGTATTCAAGATCGATTGGATACAAAGCTTTATCCACTGGGAAAAGTAGAACCATCAAACTAAAGCAACAAAACCAGCTAATTGTGATCTACTTTTGTTCCTTCTTTGCTTCAATATCACTTGGATTTGGGACTGGTTGAATTCTCTGATAAGGTTTCCTTGTCAATGTTTCGCCCTTCAGAGCTGCAACGTATCTGTCATTTGTGTTCTCCTTTCTCTGCAGTTCGCCGAGGTACTCAGCTAACCTCTCTTTATTAACTTTTCCCATCATCTGTTAGAAAAACAAAACAATATATCTTTAGGAATTCAATAATCGTAAGCCAAAAGTACTAACATATAATACAAGACGATGAGATCAGAAGAAACAACTGTGAGCAAAATGAAACAACTATCTACTGTAAAGGTTAAGTCAGATAGTCAACTTGGTGCAAGAGGATAACATAAACTCGTCTATTAGATCCGAAACTCTTCCCTTTTGGTTCGCATAGACGGCAGGTGGCCAATTTAACCAACGGCGTAAACCAAAGTTACACGAAAGTGCTCACAACTCGGTTTTAATTTTCAACAAAGACAAGACATAAAAGGGTAAATTCAAATGCTGTATTCATCTAAATGTCCACGGACTTCACCTACAGCATATCATTCAAAACCAAACTAGAAAAAGTAGAGGGGCTATTGTAATATGAAAGGAAAAGGTTTGAAATTAAGCTTTATTCTCACTAAAATAGGTCCGCTCGGCAGTCAAGCCACTTCACTCAATAGAGGTTCTATAGGGACTTAAAGAACTTAATTGTCCTCCGTTTCAAATTCCCAAATTCTAAAAATAAAAGCAAGAATCGTTATCCATATCTTTCTATTTGCCTTCTCAACAATTCTTAGCCCTTACCAACAGTCTGGTAGCTCAGTTTACTGATCCTGGCATGGTCCACGGCACTCAAATATATTTAAGGAACAGACATCACACCTTCCAAATATAGCTGCAGCCAAATAGTAGATGGTTGGAGGATTCTAAATTCGCAAAATTGAAAAAATGATCAAATTGACTAATCAAATTTCCGTCTCTATAAGATGTCCTGTATGAGGTAGGCCTCATGTATGGCTTTATCTACTGAAAACGCGTCCACATCCCTTCTGATTACATAAGGTTTAGTAGTAGGATTTAACGGAGAATGCAACATTATATAAGGAATTTCATCCAGCATACTGTCAATTAGGGGTGAGTCCATCCAATATTCCAATGGGAAGGTTCTTTTACCATACAAACAGTCTCTTCTCAAATTTTTTGCTTCCCCCCTCCCCGTGATTGAGATTTGAGACTTGTCACCCCTTTGCACCCAAAGGCAAGCCAAGGTAGGTAGTGACAGATTTTTCCACCTTACAACCCAAAAGGCTGGTAGAATCTGTACGTTAAAGGTAAAAACATTCTGGTTGTTTACAACTTATATGCACAAGTCAATCCATTTAACCCATTTCTCTTCAAAACCCATGCTTATGAGTAGCTTTAGCAAGAAAGGCTAGCTAACATGGTCATATGTCTTTTCAAGGTCTAGTTTGCACATCGCCCCAGCCTCAATAGACTTTATCTTGGATCCAAGTTCATATTAGCTACTACCATTCTCACAAAGAAAAAGCTTTTTTGATTTAGATACCAATTTGTTTATTATTGCCCTCAACATTCCATTGAGGATTTTGGCAATAATCTTGTAAATAGTTCCTAATAGAATTATAATAGGTCAAAGACTCTAATCACCACCCCTTTCCTCTTCAGGAATCATAGCAATAAAAGTCGCATTTAGGCTTCTATCTAGTTTCTCCACCTTAAGGAAATACTTGAAGTGGTCTTTGACTCTTCCTTAATGATTGGTCAACATCTTCTTGATGCCTTTTATGGAGCTAGGAAATCACCCTCCTTGTTTCTATGTTCTAGTTGTAACTTCTTGATGCCTTTCAATGACATTACTTACTTCATCAAATAAAAATGACAGGACAAAATCTTCAACAAAAAGCCCTTGGTGAAACCATCGAGATCCAGAGATTTCGCCTCCTACGCTGTTTAGATAGCAAGCCATACCTTTTCTCAATGAAAGGTCTTTCAACCCAGTCTTCTTCTGCTCATCTTATAATGTATTCCCAGTTCCTAAACTACCATCCAGGCCTCCACTTCTTTGTGTCTCTGAACAAATTCTTGTAGAATCTCAGGATTTCAACATTTTAATATTTATTTCGACTACTACTTAGAAACTACACCTGTCAAACTAATATCTTAAACTCCCTGCTCTGTCATATGGGGTCTCATAAAACATACAGAGGAACCTATCGAAAAAGACATACTGAGGAAGAGTTCCAACCAAATGCTCAGAAGTAATTCAATTCCTTTACATTCTCCATTCTCTATCTACCAAGACTGGTTATCAATTGCTATTTTCTATAAGTTAAATATAAATGACTTTATCCTCCATACTAAAAATAAAGCTCCAAACATCATTTTCTTTTAAAAGGTAACAAGTACATCAAACAACAAGAATTATTATCAAATGATACTGCCAAGATTACTTTTCATTTTGACAGATCCAAAAACACAATCATCACAGCAGAATGTAAAATAGACATGAGGCACATACTGATCTCGCCAGATGAAAGTTTGCTCCATATATACCAATACTACGCATTAGGAATTACTAAATTTTTGGTATAATCACAACATGTACAAAGCATATGCAGCACATAGTCACACACTGATCTGGTCAGGTTTACTCTGGTAGTTGCCGTATTCAGCAGAGAAGTGCAACACACATAAGGAAACGATAATGCCAAATCAATTTCCTGTATAATCATCACAGAAGACTGTATAACACATATGAACGCAGGTACTCATCCGACCAGATGAAACATGCTTCAGTAATAACAGCATAATAGGCAAAGGGAGCGGAATACACAACAGAAACTAATAATATCAAGTCAATTCCATACACTACCGCAGCAAGTATAACACATAAGAATCTTTTTTTTTTTGCAAATCCACTAGCGCAGATGCCTAGGGCTAGTTTTTATCAGATACTCATCTGGTAATAACAATACTACTAATTAAGGGGACTCTAATACACATTACGAGTGATAATGACATAGCAATTTTCCGTCCATTCATCAAGGCAGAATGTACAATGCATATGAAGCAGATAAATTCATCCCGCCAGATGAAATATGCTCTGGTAATAACAGTTAGCTAGGCAAAGGCCAAAGGGAGTACAATACATAATAACAACCGATAACTCAAAGTCAATTTGCATACAATCATAACAGTAGAAGATACAACACATATGAATCAATACTCATCTGGTAAAAATAATACTACAAGGCGAGGGGACTCTAAAACACATTAAAAAATGATAATAACAACACAATTCTCGGAACAATAATCAGAGCAGAACGTGTGTACATATGAAACAGATATACTCATCAGGCTAGATGAAAGATTCTCCGGTAATAACACTTAGCTAGGGAAAGGCGAAAGGGAGTACAATACACAATAAGAACCGATATGCCAAATCAATTTACGTACAATCATAACTGCAGAAGCCCACTTTGTGGGAATATACTGAGTTTTTTTTTTTTGTTGTTGTTGCATAACTGCAGAAGCTACAGAACATATGAATCAATACTGATCTGGTAAATATAATACTACTAGGCAAGGGGACTCTAAAACACATTAAAAAATGATAATGACAACACAGTTTTCCATCCAATCATTAAAGCAGAATATACAACACATATGAAGCAGATACTCATCCGACCATAATAGTTAGCTAGGCAAAGTCCAAAGGGAGTAGAATACACGACAAGAACCGATAACGCCAAGTCAATTTAGGTACAATCATAACAGCAGAAGCTACAACACATGAATCAGATACTCATCAGACCATGACAGTTAGCTAGGCAAAGTCCAAAGGGAGTAGAATACACGACAAGAACCGATAACGCGAAGTCAATTTAGGTACAATCATAACAGCAGAAGCTACAACACATGAATCAGATACTCATCAGACCATGACAGTTAGCTAGGCAAAGGCCAAAGGGAGTAGAATACACAATGAGAACCGATAACGCCAAGTCAATTTGCATATAATCAACAACTTCAGAAGCTACAACACCTAGGAATCAGATATTCACCTGGTAATATCAATACTATACCTAAGCAATTTCAGGTACAATTAAAACAGAATAAGGTACAACACACATTAAACACAAACTAATCTGGTTTTAGCAATATTCAGTATTCGAAACATACTAGGGTTCAGGGGCGAGCATACTGACGAAGTTTAGGTTCAAGTTCAGGACTACCGAGTATTAGTAGCTGACATAACACAAAAACCAATAATCCCCAGAACTACACCTTTCCACAGTGGATTTAACAATACGATACCATAAAATTTAAGTAACAATCAACACAAACATGGTATAAATCAATTTCAGGTACAATTGTCACAACAGAAGTTACAACACACATGAAGCACACAGACTATTCTGTTTCTAGGCTAAATTAACTACGAGTATTCGAAACATACTAGTGTTTCGGGACGAGCATTCTGCCGTAGTTTAGCTTCAAGTTCAGGATTGCGAGTATTAGTAGCTGACATAACGCAGAATCCAATAATCCCCGGAACGACGCCGCATACGGTGGCGAATCCGATGAAGAACGGCTTCGATTCCTTCGTTTTCCTCACTAACCATCGCCATGTTCCACTCTTCTCCCACAAAATCGACATGGATTTCTAAGAGATTCTCTCAACAATTTTCTTCTACTATTTTCTACAACATTGCAAAGGGGAGAAATGAAATAATAGACAATTTTTTAAGCTTTAAAATGACAAAAATGGTCCCTTATGTTTAAGGGAAGATTCAAAATAGTCCCTTATGTACGCGTTGAATAATTTTGAATTTTTGATCTTATAAGTTTGGTCATGGGGTTTGATATTACTTTGTGGTAGACTTATTTTTGTGATTTGTTAGATGATTCTAGAACATTGCAAAGGGGAGAAATGAAATACTAGTTGACAATATTTGTAAGCTTAAAAAATGACAAAAATGGTCCCTTATGTTTAAGTGAAGATTCGAAATAGTACCTTAAGGATCGTTTGATTGGAAATAAGTTATCCCGAAATAGTTTATTTCAAAATTCATTATTACAGGATTGTTATTCCACCTTTAATGTGGGATAAAATAATACTACAATTTCGGGATAAGTTATCCCGTGATTTTATCTCAATCAAACATGGGATAAACTCATTCTACAATTAATCCCGAAATTAGTTATTTCTTATCCCTCATACCAAACGAGTCCTAAGAGCTCATTTCATACGAGGAATAAGGTGATAACTAATCTCAGGATTAATTTTAGAATGAGTTAATCCTACGTTTAGTTGGCATAAAATCGCCAAATAGCTATCTCGGGATTATAATGTTATTTTTATCCCACATTGAGAATGTAATAAAAATCCTAAAATAATTCATCGTGGAATAATTAATCCTGAAATAACTTGTTCCCAACCAAACGAACTCTAAGTATGTACTGAATAATTGGAGTCTTATAAGTTTGTAAAAAGTACTTTAACCTCCCTCAAATATTTAATAATTTATATTTGTTAAATTTGATGGAAATAATGAAAAGAAAGAGGATGTTAACTTTCAATATCAAAAGTACCATAAAATCTTTAAAAAAATGCATAAAGAATTGCACTAGACGCCAAAACTATATAAATTTTACTTTTTGATTTTTAAAACGACTATTTCAAGTGCTAATAACTAGATTATAAATTTGATACTCTGTCTTAATTTGTGTGAGTCCTAAGCCTAAAGGTAGTGTTTACCTACCATTATTTATAGGTCATTCAGAGCTCATATTATCAGTCAATTAGCCAATAGGAATGAAATGATAACAACAATTAGTTATAATAAAACAACAATTATTGTTTACCTACCATTAAATATATTATTTATGTAATAATTCAAAGCTCATACATACACTCTGATTGTGCCATTTAAAACTCTGAATTGTTTTTTGATCTCCTAAGATATCTCTCTGTACTATACAACACCTTGTGGCTGGCAGATTGAATTCATGCTCATTGAGGTTAGTTTATTTATCCATAATTTTTTTTTGTTATTTATATACTTCCTAAGGTTTTTAGAAAATTTTCAAGAAATTATTCATCCATGAAACTTAATAGTATATATTTTTGGTAAATACCTATTTTCCTACCAAGACTGAGACAACTGGGATGTGATGTGAACCTGAGATTTCATGGTTCTCAACCTACTTCATTAACTTCTCGGTCACACCATTATTGGGTGCTACTTTATCTTTGAAATACTTGAACATATATTTGGTTAATTCTGAAGATCTAAGTTTCATAAATTATTTTGTTGGTCTGATCATTTCTGTGACTTCTTTTGATCTTGCTATTGAATCTTTTAAACTTTTCTTGCTTTTAATATATAACTAGTCTCTGGGCAAGCGCGTTGCGCGTGTAACCCGGCTTAATGAATTCGAATTTTAATAAATTATATCACATTAGAAGTTATGATTGAGTTACAAAATAATTCTCGTTAAATTAAACAGCAAGAATAAAAGAACAAAAAGGATGGTGGATATGAGCAAATTTTCGAAAGAGAATTGGTGAATTGGATGTTCTAGCATCCTAGATGAATTCAAAATTTGAACTCTATGGAACTAAATAATACACTTAATGACGATACGATCTACTCAAATAACTTCATTACTTGATCATTCAAGTTACAATTCTATGGGGAATCTTAGTAGCTCAGTTGGTTGGTTACCTGAACTCTCACCTTGTTGGTGAGGGTTCAATTCCCACATTGTAATCCCCTTTACTCTACCCCTAATTTCTTTTTTTAAAAAAAAGTTACAACTCTATGGAAACTAATGTTGTTAACTCAAAAAATAAATAAATATCAACATTCCTAGAACATCTGATGTAGCAAATTCGACAATTCAAGAGTTAGAGAAGGCCATAATCCTCTAGAGCTGCCAAAACTAGGTTCATGTTACTTAGTATATTTGTCTTCCATCTGATGGCATAGTACAAGCATATAATTGAAAACAAAAGTATACATACAAACCACAGTTTACATATCATTTTGATACCATAGTCATTCTCAGAACATTGGAAGCATCAAGTTGTGACTCAGAGGATACAGCCGTTTAAGATCCTCTCATTATGAACTTTAATAGGAACAATTTTTTCCTTTCCTTATGATGTAAAGAAGGTTAGGCCTTATGTAGAGGTCCACCTTCATGCTTGTAATTCTTTTTGGTATTAATTTACATGGTAGAGGTCTAGCCAAACATCCCATCATCTCAGTAGGTGAACGCCTGGATGAATGATTGGTAAAAAAAAAAAAAAAAAAAAAAAAGTTGGGTTAGACCGTTCATTTTGTAAGTTAGACTGTTCAACTAACACAGCCAGATAAGTTGAAGTGTCTAGATGTGCACATGAAATTTAAAAATTAAACGGGAAGGGCCAAAACTGCTCTTGTATTTTATGCCGAGGCACACTTTTGCCCTCCAGTAATAGTTGGGTTGTTTTTGAGCCTACTCATATATTTTAGGATAATTTTGGCCCTTTTCAGTTCTTATTTCTAAGTCTTCAATTATGAGCTCCTGCATTATTATTGCAGGAAAAAGGAAAGCATATTATTAAAGGAGAAAGCACTAAGGGGAAAAGGGGAAAAGTATTAGTGGGTCCTTTGAAAACACTCCCATCAACTTTCCGATACATACACACTTCTTTTTGACCCCAAGTCTGATTAAATAAGAACATAAAAGATCTTCAAATTATTTTGAGACACATGTCAAGCTAGTAAAGAGAGCGAAGATGCCATTGCTAAAACTAAGGGATCTATTTACATGGAGTTAATCGTCAAAAACACATCTAATTGGCGGTGCAAGGGACCATTTATGAACATCTATTAAGTTTCTGTCGAGACTCTTGGAATTTGGGTCGTGATACAATCTAGTCTCCTATTGTCAAGTAAATGAAAGAATAAAGGTGAAAGAACTAGGAAAGAAGGAAAGAACAATACATGCATCAGATAAGCTAACGTGGGGCAGTAGTGTATGTTACTTGTCTTTTTCTTGAAAAAGATAGAACAAAAATCATTCCTTTAAATCGCTTTAACCTTCAATAAATAAAGATGTATGTAGTGCTAAATTTCCTTTTAAACATTTGATCATATCCAAGAGCCTACTTTACTCTTTCCATTGAGTTTTGATCTGAGAATTTTCCTTTTTCACTCCGTGTTACTGTTATGTGGAGTTCCACTCATACTTTGCTTTGATCTGGATTTTTCCTTTTTCCTTTTTCACTTGGTATTTTGGCGAAAAAGGAAGTATGGCGGATGTAGCACTGCAATTTGTAGTGGAGATCCTGATACCACTGATCAAAGAAAATTGGAAGGTGATTACCGGTGCAAAAGATGATTCTGCACATCAACTGCTGGGAGAACTTAATCGTTTAAAGGCCTTCCTACAGGATGCTGCAAAATATCGTCAAAGCAACAGTGAACAGTGGAAAAACTTTGTCAAGGAAGTCCAAGTTATGGTATATAAAGCTGAGGGTCTCATTGATAAGCTCATGGTTGAGGTGAAGCTGCACAAAGAGAAAAATAAACTTATGCAGATAGTGGATATTGCTAAATATCACAAAACCGTTAGGGATCTTGCAGAAGACATCAAAGCAGCCCTTGAACAGGTGAAGAAGATTCGCGAAGAAAATCCGCAGGCTTTCCAGGCAAGGCCAATCCTTGATTATCAGCCGGAAACTGTTGTGCTCGGCACACAGGTAATGCCCCAACAAATCTAGTTTTGTGACCTATTTTTTAACAAAAACCACCACCAAGTGTTAGGATGAAAAGTTCATCCCTTTATACAGAAAGTGTCCAATTTAGGACAAATACATATGATATGTAGGGATTCCTTCTTGTTTTGCTCTGACTTGTCTTTGCAAAGAGACAGCCTCAGTGAAGAAGGTATCCTGTTTCACCACTGTTAGCTATATATACAGTGCTAAAAATTTAGCCCTGTTGTTGGTACAGATGCCAACATAAATGTCGAATCATTTTTCCTTCTCTCAACCGTTTTTTTTAAATATCCAAACTATTTTGATCATCTTAACAGGATACATTGTTGGAAGAAAACAAAGTTGTCGGCTTTGATGGGGAAGCAAAAATAGTGATCAAACGACTTGTTGAAGGAATCAATGATTTAGATGTTATCCCTGTGGTGGGGCTGCCTGGACTTGGCAAAACCACACTGGCAATAAAAATCTCTAAAGATCCTCAGGTTTCCTTTGGTTTTTTCCTGACCATTTGGGTGAACGTAGGCCCGCAATCCAAACTGAAGGGGGTCTTCCTTTGTATTCTGAAAGCGTTGAAGAAACACACTACAGAATATCAAGACATGGATGTGAAGGAATTGCCAAAGATAATATGTGAATTCATTGAAAAAGGAGGCAAATGTCTCATTGTGTTGGATGATGTGTGGACGACAGACGTTGTGGATGCTGTCATGAATGTTTTCCCAAAAAAAAGCAAAGGCCACCGTATCATGATCACCACTCGTGATGGACGTGTTGGTAGATATGCCAATGATAAACCGCACATGTTGAAATTTCTGAGAGACGAGGAAAGTTTCCAATTGTTGGAAAATAGAGTTTTTGGAAGTAATAACCGAAGGTGTCCTGAAGAGTTAGTAGCACATGGGAAAAGTATCGCAAAACAATGTAGTGGAGTGCCACTAGCAGTAGTGGTAATTGCAGGAGCTCTAAGAGGACGCACCAGACAAAGCGAGTGGAAAATGGTTGAAGACAATGTAGGAAAACACATTATAAATAAAGATGACCCAAAAAGCTGCTTGAAATTTGTGGAAATGAGTTATGGTCATCTACCCGAAGAGATGAAGGCATGCTTCCTGTATTGTGGTGCCTTTCCACAAGGCTTTGAAATCCCTGCTTGGAAGTTGATTCGCTTATGGATTTCCGAGGGATTGATAAACTCCAACTTAACGGCAAGCCCCGAGGATATAGCGGAGTATTACTTGAACGACCTTGTCAACAGGAATTTAGTAATAGTAGTGCAGAAAAGGGCTAATGGTCAAGTAAAAACATGCCGTCTTCACGACATGTTACACCAGTTCTGCAAGATGGAGGCTAATAACGAAGGTCTTTTCCAAGAAGTATGTGAAAAACCAGATCAGCCTGGTCTTTTGATACCAGATCTAGATACTTCGCGTCGCTTGTGTATTCAACTCTCTCTTTTGAAAGCTTTTATCTCCACCGAACCATCTGTTGAGCATGTTAGGTCATTCTTGTGTTTTTCCACAAAACAAAAAGGAAGTGAGAAGCTTAGTAACATTCAACAACTCCATAAAGCCTTTCCACTGGTTAGGGTCTTGGATGTTGAATCCCTTGAATTTAGTTTCAGCAAGTATTTCAGAGAGCTATTTCATTTGAGGTACATTTCTATCTCAGTTGAAAGCAGTTCCCTTCCGACGTTCTTTGGTAAGTTTTGGAATTTACAAACTCTTATAATTAATACAAAGGCGTCCACCATTGAAATAAAAGCAGAAATATGGAACATGCTACGGTTGAGGCATGTGCACACCAATGTCCCTGCAAAATTGCCATCCCCTACTACCCACACAGTAGATGAATCTTCTCGCCTACAAACTTTGTCTAAAGTTTCATCAGAAAGTTGCAGAGAAGATGTGCTTGCGAGGGCTTGTAATCTCAGAAAAGTAAGTATTCAAGGGAAAATGGCTGATTTCCTTGAAACTAACAAGGGTGGGTTCAACAACTTTCAAAAGCTAAAGTGCCTGGAGCAATTGAAACTGTTGAATGATGTAGGCAGCTCCACGAGCGAAGGTCTTCACCTTCCTCCTTCATTCCCCAAATTTCTATGCAAACTGAAGAAGTTAACTTTGTCAAATACAAGGTTTGCTTGGAGTGAGGCGAGTAGATTGGGGCAGTTGGAATGCCTTGAGGTCCTAAAGCTAAAAGAAAATGCATTTAGTGGGATTACATGGGATTCAGAGATTGGAGGTTTTAATCAACTTAAGGTATTGTGGATTGAAAGGGCAGACCTTAAAACTTGGAAGGTCGCAAATCTTCAATTTCAAAGACTTGAGTGCCTTGTGGTTAAATGCTGCGATGAGCTTGAGGCTGTACCAATTGAGTTGGCTGATGTACGTACCCTTCAAGAGATGACGCTGGAGAACACAAACAAAGCTATCAAATCTGCAAATGCTATCAAATGCAGGAAGCAAGAGATGCATCGAGAACACATGAAGAAAGCTGCAGAAAGCAAATGTGAAACAGAAATCGAAGACAAGAGAAAAGTGAGTGAAGATACGGAGAGTTTCAAATTCGAGCTCACTATATTCCCCCCTGAAACTGCTGATTGCAACACCACGCAGTGAAGTTGAAAAAGGGTTAGTCAAATTCATAAGGTTAGTCGAATTCATTTTGGTTTGAGATGAATCTTCATTATGTTTTTCCCAAAGTGTATGTCTGTATATTCATGTTCAGCCAGCCGGATATCCGTTATCTGTTAAGATTAGGAAGAGACTGCATATGTGTTTATATCATTTGGGAGAACTTTCCTTTGTCTGTATAGCAATTCATGAAATTCCATATCAACTAGTACTAAATATTCAATTTCCCCTCAAATTCTTATTCGCGTGCACTTGGCTCAAAAAATTGGACGGTATTGTTTATGGAATTTGAGATCTCGTAGTATCGAGAATTTCTTGTTCTCTTCTCTTTTCTTTCCCTGTTTATCATTACCTGTACTAATTTTCCTACTTTCTGCAGGAGAGAATCAAGAAATTATTGACCTTGCTGGGAGTCTGGGGGGTCATGGAGTATTTGATATGGCGTCCACGCATACATTTCAATCTTATGAGATCATCGCAATAAGATATATCTGTTTGTGTTTTTGTTTATTCAAGCATTATTAAGTTGAGAATTAGCCTCTGACGTGATTTTGGAGATGTTAAATAAATGTGCTAGACTGTTAGCTTGTAGAACTGTTTGTATCTTTCATGTTCTGTTGTGGTTGTATTTGGCTTGTTTTGTTCTCGTAAAAGTAATGTTGCTATCATTGATTTTTGTTGAAAGACATGTTATTCCAACTAAATAAAGTGCTGCTTGTCGTATTGTCTTCGCTGAGATTTTTGTCTGCACGGCTATTATAAGCACTAAGTTCAAGGTGATGGAAGCATCAGACACATCAATTTTCTTGATGTAGCATTTCTTTCTCAGTTGTTGAAACTGTTTGCATCTTTCTTGTTCTGTTGTATATGGGTTTCTTTCTCAGATCGGTCGATTGTTAACTGATTAGTCGTAGGTCTGAATCCTATATAGCACAAGGTGCTGTCTAGTATAGAGAGATGAGTGAAGAGATCAAACAGTAATTCGAGTTGGCAGTGGTACCAAATGATACGAGATGAAGAAGATGCGGAAGACTTTAAAGAAACAAGAAAACAAAGAAACAAGATAAACAAAAAATAAAGGGATAGAAAGGTAGACACAAAAGTGGAATCAAAGGCAACCAATTCTATAAAAAGAAAAAACCTCCTTCAAATATCCAATTAAGCACCTAAACCTATGAGAAAGACCTCAAGGGAATTAGATTCCCAAGCAACCCTCCTTTCTAAACTTGAAACAATCAAAAGCTTCAACAAGCTCTCAAACTCTCAAAAGAATATTCAATATTCAATATTCATCAAGATAATCTATCTCTAAAATGAGCTATGCTCCACTATTTATAGACTAGACTACTAATTACAAAAATACCCTTAATGAATTAAGGGTCTTCTTAGTCAAGAGGCTTGCATTTAAATAATAGCCACTTTGAGTACATAGCCTGTTTTCCTTTCTTCGAGTAGTCTTCCTCTTGGAGCCTTGTACTTCCATTTTAGCATGTTCCCAAGCTTCAATCCCTTGTTCCAAACTCCTTTCAAACCTCCAAAGTATTGACTCAATTCAAAGTTTTTGAACTTTTTATCTTGGCTTGGCGTACATGCATCATTAAACAGACTGGAATGTGTATTGTATGAGCTCTGAGTTATTGTATTATTAATCTATTAATTAATGGTAGGTAAACCACAATTAGTGCTTTATTAATTAATGATAGTACTTCATTCCTATTGTTTACTTTAGTAAAAACGACATCAACTTTATCCTTGTCATTGCCATTGGCTTGGGTTCTTCACCAAGGAGATGATGTATGCCCTATACCAGACACTACAAAGATTGAGAGCTTCAATGAAAATGTTGGAGCCTTATCCGTTAAATTGACTACGGAAGAACATGAAAGAGCTCGATTCTTATGCCTAAGGAGATGTTGTCAAAGGTGAGAGACATGTGTACGTGTCGCCAACTTAGATAAATTGATCAGAGACTCAGCCATTGCCCTCCAAAAATGCACTATGTGAAATCCAACACGGAAGTGACGACATTTTTGGAGACTCCAAACAACATAAATGGCATTTGTACATGCACTCATACATATCATTTGGTACTAAGCTACCAAATCTTTGAATCTACATTTAGATAAGTTTTCTTACAGGATACTCATCTTTCCATTAACCTTAGTATTCTGCCGTTTAATTTTTAAATTTATTGATTGATGATCGGGAGGTGTTCTTGTATTTAACCAGAAAATAACTTTTGTACATATATCCTTCATGGAATTATAAAACAATCACCAAATTATAAAAGCAAACAAGAAACAACGTTTTGACAGGCTATAAATAAAAAGCTACAGAACAAAGGCATAATAAATATTGGTCTCCAATCATCTAAAATGTGCAGAAAAAAGAGTTGATCAATCATAACAAAATTAGCAATCGTAGATTGAGGATGGGCATTTCGGCAGCCGCACAATAGGCTTGAGCATGAGTATGGCTGCAACAATTAGTTAAGAAAGAATTCTGTCCACTTTGTCTGCAGTTGTCTAAGCAACTGTCAAATTCAACACATCCTCGTTAGTTTGAGATTGACATGGAGCAATTAGCGAAAGCAAGAATTGAATTTGAACGGAAAAAAAAGAACAAGAAAAAACTGAAACAATACCATTGTTGTGGTTACAGGTGCAAACTTGACTCAAAACTGAAACAAATTGTTTGCATATTAGAGACACGTAGACAGAGGCGGAGCCAGGATTTACACATAGGGGGTTAGAAATTTGAAGAAAAACTAATTGAAGGGGGTTCGACATCTATTATATATACTTAAAAAATAATTTTAATCATGTATAAATAGTAAAATTTTCCGCCGAAGGGGGTTCGGACGAACCCCCATCCCAAAGGCTGGCTCCGCCCCTGCACGTAGATACTCAAAAACAGCACATAGGAGTTTGTTTCTACTTACTCAGATAGTGATGACGTTTATATGGTTGCATCCTTCGTTCTCTTCGACTTCTTTCTTAATCTTCTCAGCTGAATCCGTCAGAGATCTCTTGCAGTACATCAATTTAATCTGTTTCAGTGTTGGAATATCTGCAAAGCTAAGGGGGATCTCCTTGAGCTTGTAACACCCTTTTATAACAACTGTTTCAAGCAGGGGAAAGGATTCCTCCGAGGCATCCCACCTTGAGATACCTAACCTCACCAGTTTCAAGAACTTAAGTTTATGGAACGTGATATCTTTAGGAAGGCACCACTCTTTGGATATTGCCAAATCCCTTAATTGGAGATACTCCAGATTTGGTAGTCCTGCAATGAAGGGAATGGCTCTTTCTATCGGAGTCGTGAATAGTACCAACTTCTTTAAATTTGAAGGAAACTGTAACTCGTATCGAAATATGAGATAGGCAAAAGAAAGTCGAAGTATTTGAAGCTGGGTAAGGCTCTTCAATTTGAGACAAAAAGGTGAAGTGTCTGCAGAATATTTAATGTCCTTAAAAGAGATGTGAAGTTCTTGAAGATTAGGACACCTCCGTAATAACAGATCCACCCTATCAGCTTCATCAATTGGAAATACGACATTCCTTAATATCCTCAAATTTTCCAATTTAGAGGATTCATCAAAGATCCCCTGCTTATTGTTTTCAAAGTCAAATTCAGCCCAAATATCAACGTGCCTTAATTTTTCCATTTTCCAAAAAGCCGCTGGTAACACTGAATAATCAACATCATACACAATTAAAGTTTCAAGATGGGGCAGATGTGATTCTGGATGGAAATGGAATTTATATGTAGCAACTGCGAGGTACTTCAGGTGAATTAGTGGGTTCAATGTATCTAACTGCAAAGCCCTCACATAACAAGAATTCAAATCCAGGACTTTAAGAAGTCTCAAATCACTAACCTGATGGAAAGGATTCCAATTAGATAATTCTCCTTCATTCGTCGTTATCAGTGACCTCAAGCATTGGTGGAAGGGCTTCCGTATTATGGAGCCCAGAGCTGCAAACTTGGAAAGCTCATTACTGAAACTGAACCTCAATCGACTTTCCTTCAAATCAGAATGTTGAAATTGACCCTTCACTGCCAGCATAAACTTTTCTTCTCTACTCTTCTCCAAACAAAAGTAAAGCACTACATCATGAATCTGGCAGTATTTGACGTTTCCATTATATTCTCTCTTTGAAACCATTACCACGTTACTGCTAATGAGATCCATCAAGTAATCTTCAGCAGATTCGATGTTCTGCACGAATCCTTCTGCAATCCATAGACTTATCAATTTAGACACTGGAATTCTTGCGTCCTCCGGGAACATTCCCATATAAAGAAGGCAAGGCTTTAAACATTCAGGTAGGTTATCATAACTCAACTGCATAGTCGCCCGGCTATATTCTTCAGACTCACGATCAAAATAGTCAAATAAAGCATCTTTCACCTCATTCCACCAGATTCTTCCATTTTCCGTTTTTTGATTATTCCAGCTACCAAGACAACCACTAGAGGCAATCCTTTGCATTTTTCTGCAACTGCTTGACTCGCATCTTGTAGTTCAGATGGGCAATCTTCCTTTTGAAACACTTTTTTCTGCAACAATTTGCAACTCTCTTCTGTTGTGAGGAATGGAAGATAATAAGGATCAATATGGTGCATAACATGCTCACCCACTTTCTCAAGTCGAGTTGTTACTACTATTCTGCTTCTATTTCCAACATCTGGAAAAGAAAGCCTTAAGTCATCCCATGCCATACAATCCCACATATCATCCAATACAATGAGATATCTCTTTCCTATTAATTTTTTCCTCAACATGTCAGCAAGAACGTCATCCTTATCTCCCTTGTCCTTGGAACCAGTAACTTGACTAAAAATATCTTGCAATAGCTCTTTCCGATTATACATTTGGGAAATGATGCACCATGCTCGAACGTCGAACCGAGAAACAATGATGTCATTATAATACAACTTTCTAGCACAAGTGGTTTTACCTTGTCCCCCCATCCCAACAATAGGGATGACATCTAGCTCTCTTGTCCCTTGAGTCAAATAGTCAATTAGTTCTTCTGCTTCATTCTCAAAACCAACTATCTCCTCATCATTGACTAAACTGCTATGTCGAGTTGACAGATGTTTAGATGGCTCTACCACATAGCAGGACTTAAGAGAAAGGTTCTCCGACCACATCTTGGTCAACTCTTCACTAATATGCTTGATCTCTTTTAAAATTGAAGGAAGTGAGCAAAAAATATGCCAAAAAGCATTATACTGAGCATGAATAGAGTCAATGGCAACTTCAGCTTCATATGCCAAATTGATAGTACGCCTCTGAAGATCTTTAAGAATTTTATGTTCATGGTGAACCTTTGCGAAATCTGTGAAGATGGATGACAGCTCCTTCTCTAAATTGGATGTAAGAGATGATATCTCTTTCTCCAAATTACCAAAAAGAGGTTTCTTTAGGAAATCTAAACCAGATTTAGATTTCGACATCTCATTCAATTTCCTTAAAAGAGAATCCAGAAAGCTCAATCCACTAAAGGTGGGGAACTGAGATGGAGTAAATTTTAAGGATTTGTAGTACGTCTCCACTTGTGCCTTCAGATCTTTTGTTTTCTCCAATATCTGTATCGAGCAAAGTCTTATTTTGCTAGTGTCATCTTTGTTTATAGAACTAGGAAGAAGCTTTTGGACTACGTATAGAACATCACCCGCTATAGCTCCAACCTTTTCCATAACCTCATTCAGCCAGTTACCATTAATAACATGGTTTGACAGATCAGCATTAAGTAAAATCAACAAGAACTCTATTGCCACATCAGTATTTCGAGTAGAGACATTATTAGGAAAGTTCTTGAGCTTTTTGTTTCTGAGATACATCAGCAGACTGTGGAGATGATGTGAAAATCCTTTTGGTAATTTCTTTTCCTTGAAAGCTCTTGATTGACTAAGAAAAATCTTCTTCATTTCCAGCTCCACTAGCACAATCAGGCATAACAGATATGGAGGTTTACTCGAGATATCATCTTCATCCACATCTATACTTGTGTCGTCTTCATCCTCATCTGAATCCATATTATCTTCATCCTCATTTTCATCCTCATCGGAATCCATATTATCTTTATCCTCATCTATATTTGTGTCATCTTCATCCTCATCTGAATCCATATAATCTTCCTCCTCCACTGCATCCGTATAATCTTCATCCTCATGACTAACAAAAAGAGCAAGACAAAATTGTCCTACATTGTCAGCCATGAACTGAATTCGAGTCCTCAGACCTTCCAGCTTCTCATGGTCAACGTAACCATTTATCTCCCTTGCATATACGTATCTCAAAATTCTCATCTTCTTTTGAATGATTTTCACTTGCTTTATAACTCGATTACACTGAAGGATTTGTTTATTTGTCGCAGAAGGATCAGACTTATCAAATTCCAGGCACATCAGTACATCATTTAGATTCTTTCCGAGGCAATCTATATACTCGGACAGAGCAGAATCATTCAGATCAAAATTGCACATTGAACTGGTATCACCCTCAATGAATAGAAACTGTGATACTAGCGTTTCTTCATTAAGGTCAGTTTTACATTCATCTGGAAATTTATGAAATACCCAGTGAAGCATTTCCACAATCCATTTGGCCTTCTCTGTGATGTTGACTAAGAAATCAGGCAAAAGAATATGATGGTAATGGATAAAGGTTCTCAAAAATCGTAGGTGCATTTCAAGTGTCTCAATTTGATCAATCTTGGCGCTACTCAGATCAACTCCACTCTTGATCCTTCTTAGGTGATCTAACACATCGTTAATGTCATTTTGAGCCATTTTCCTGTAGATAAAATAGAAATTCCTGCAAGTTCACCAGACTCTTGGAGTATTAGTTTCATTAATTAATAGCAATATTTTTAATCAGGTCATTTTATATCTACAGTTAGAAGCCATGTTAACGCTAGTGAAAAATTATAAACCTTCTGTTAGAGTGAGTGAAGTTCCACATTGAAAAATTACAAACCTTCTGTTAGAGTGAGTGAAGTTCCACATTGGTTGGGGAATGTATTGATGGTCTGCTTATATGGATTTGGGCAATCCTCACCTTATGAGCTAGCTTTTGGAGTTGAGTTAGGATCTAGTGTCTTATCTTTACACCTTCTACACACCAATTCTTGGAATATTAGTTTCATCAAGAGCAACTTGTTAATCATGTCTTTCAATATCTACAGTTAGTTAGGTGGGTAGTGAGTCGGGTTTAATTGGGGATCGATTCAAAATGGCTAGTTTCAGTTGACATTGGGAAGTTGTGGCCGATTTGGGGGAAACCATTAAACGAGAGGTATATTTGTTAAGTTCATTAACTGCAGGGGAAAAATAGTGTTTCTTATGAGACAATCATAATGAACTACATTAATATACATCAAAACCATATTCGTAATAACTTTTTTATCTTCAATTTAGGATAAATTTGTTAAGTCAAAGTATAAACTTTTAGTTGATCAATCATATTATGAATCAGTAAAAGGAAAAAGAATATTTAGTTTGACATAAATATCAAAATTGAAGGACAAAAATAATTTTCACAACGAAAACATTTAGTAGTAGTAATCGTTATATATCAAGGTAAAAGTAGTAATTCTTGAAGGACTTGACTTACCGTTAACAAGTGAAACCAACTTGTAATTTTGTCTTCTCTTCGCCTGTTTAGGATCTTCAATTTTCTGATCCAATCCTAAAATTGAGCAAAAGAGATTTTACTTGAATTTAGGTTTAGCGGATGAATAATGTTCTTGAAAAAAACTCATTGCAGAGTTTGGATAAAGCACAGAGCACTAAGGGAAAAGGTGAAAGTAATTGTACTGTGTCCCCTGCAACTTTACAATGCATATACTCTTTGACCCCATGTAGGTCCGTCGATATATGTCTGAGTAATTTTTCTCCTTAAGATACTTTACACTCTTGCTTACCAGAAAGAAATACAGAAAGATCATGGAGGATGCAGTAGTGACCTGCCAAGTAAATGAAAGAAGAAAAGGACAATACATGTAGCAGATAAGATAACGTGGGGCAGTAGTGAAAAAAGAATTCAATAGCTGCCAAACAAAACAATTTGATAGAAACCACAAATTACAATAATTCAACAATAACAACTTAAAAATTTTAAGTGTGTACAACAACACACCTCTGGGGAGTGTACAATGTACGCAGGCCTTACCACTACCTCGTGGAGGTATAGAGGCTGTTTCTGAAACACCCTTGGCTCAAGTGCAGCAAATCCAAGTACAAAGAAAAAGAAAATAGTGAAAAGAATGTAGCAACTAACAAGGAAAGCAAAAAATTTAGTGCATAACAAGGAGAAAATACACAAAGCTATTGTTCTAAGAAAGGTCCCTTGAAAACACAAAGACCATTTTCTAATGACGAATATATGGCAAGAACAAACATGAAATTCATATATGCTTCTGATCTTGTCAACATGACTCCAACTGCTAATTAGGAAATTAATGAGCTGATGGACAGAGTTAGTCAGACAGTTCTAAATCATCGAAGTATAACGCTTAGTTAAGCAGCTAGGGGGTGTTTTAACATACTTTTAAGTATACTTTGACAATTTAAGAGTTAGAGGCGGCCATAATCCACGAGAGCTACCAAAACCAGGTGACCTGTTTCATGTTGTTCGGAAGATTTGTCTTTCATCCGAAGGCATAATATAAGCATATAATTGAAAACAAAAGTATACAAAAACCACAGTTTACATTTCATTTCGATATCATAGTCATTCTCAGAACATAGGAAGAATCAACTTGTGATAACGTACTGTTTCTTATCACAAGTTGATTAACAAAATACGTTATATCCATTCAGATAGTAACTAAAGGCAAAATGCCTTATCGTTATTCCAAATAAAAGGTCCCAAGACAGCTGCAAATGTAATTGCGCAAGGCCCCATTCAATTCCATATATGCATCTCTAAAATAAAACTGTTAAAAACGTAGCAATTACTTTATGAACTACGTGAAACAATTCCATCGCATCGTTCTTTATGTGCTAGACAGGCTTATGATTATGATTCTTTATTTGGTTTAAAGGAAGACAACAATAGCAGAAGTTTACAGAAAAACAAAGAACAAAGTTGTGATGAAATGATATGGTTTTTGTATTTTATTCAAATAAATATCAACTTCCTTCCTATTTTTGTTGCCAAATTGTGAATTTGTTACAACAAAATATATCAGCTGATGCTTACTTATTCCAAGATTTGAGCTAGATTCTATGATTGTGGGGCATATGATTGATGATATCTGTAAGCCACCTTGGAGGATACAGCAGATCATTGATGATTCTAAGTTCAAGATCGGTCAAAGGAATACCAACTGGTATTTTGATCGTCACATCCTACTATTCATAATCCAATAAAAAAAAATTGGTATTAAGCATCAGGCCATAAATCAAAAGGCCTTGCACCTTTCAGCCTTTGTATAAGCAAGTATCACCTTTAAATTCACCTTAGTTCTCTATGCTGCAGAAATTAGTTCTCTATGCTGCAGAAATTTTGAATTTGTTGGCTGATGATTTTGAGGTATATACTTAGATTCAACCAAAAAAATAACATTTGTACTTATTTCCTTCAATAAATTGTGCAGGTGCCTCATAAAAGGCGCAAGATGAAGGGATTATAGAAATAAAAGGGGTAAACGACCACCAAATTGTAGAAACAAAAAACGAAACAATGATTTGTCTGGTTCTAAAATTATAAAGCTGCATAAGAAAGGCAGCAAGAAATCACAGTGAAAGACCGTCTGATATATATATAGGTCTCCAATTGATCAATCAAAAAAAAACTTAGCAATCTGTAGTAGTGTTACAATATAAGAGGATAGGCATTTGGGCAAGCTGCACTATAGACTTCAGCATGAGCATGTCTACAACAATCAGCTTAGAACGAACTCCGTCCACCGTGCATGCTCTTTTGCTGCTGTTGTTTAAGTAATTGTCAAATTCAAAAACATCCTCGTTAGTTTGAGATCTAAGTACACCTCCCAAACATCAGCTGACAACAACAACAAGCCCAGTGTACTCCCACATGGAGAAAATACGGATACCATGTCGCTGTTACAAGCCAATCACGTGCTTGACTCACAGGTGCTTTAGATTTCCCCACATATCCTGTATTGAAGATATTGTTTTCACATTAGTTGCATGTAAATACTAAAAAACAGAACACAGAAGTTTGCTTTCTACTTACTCCGATACTGATGTCAATACGGTCGCATCCTTCAATATCTCTGACTTCTTCCTTAATTTTCACAGCTGAAGCCTCTAGAAATTTATTATTGCAGTTGATCAACTTAATCTGTGTCAGTGTTGGAATATCTACAAAGCTAAAGGGGATCGCCTTGAGCGTGCCACACCCTTTTATAACAAGTGTTTCAAGCAGGGGAAAAGAATCCTCTGAGGCATCCCACTCTGAGATATCTAACCACACCAGTTTCAAGAACTTGAGATTTTGGAATGTGATATCTCCGAGGTACCACTCTTCCGATTGAATAAAATACAGCTCACTTAATTGAAGATACTCCAGTTTTGGCAGTCCAGCAATGAAGGAAATTGTGCTTTCTATACAAGCCCTGCTTAGTTCCAACTTCCTTAATTTTGAAGGCAAGCGTAACTCGGATACAACTATGGACGAGTCAATGGAAAGGTGAAGTATTTGAAGCTGTGTAAGATGCTCCAATTTGACACAAATCTCGGGAGAATATCTATTGCCCTGAAAAGTGATGCAGAGTTCTTGAAGATTAGGACATCTCTCTAATAACACATCCATGCTATCAGCTTGATGAACTGAAAATTTAACCTTCTTTAATATCCTCAAATTTTCTAATTTTGAGGATTCTTCAAAGAACCGATGCTTATTGTTTTCCAAATAAAATTCAGCCAAAGTAATATCAACATGCCTTAATTTTTCCATTTCCCAAAAAATAGCTGGTAACACAGATAAACCGTGCACAATTAAAGTTTCAAGATGGGGCAGAAGTGATTCTGGATGAAAATCAAATCTATATGTGCGAGCGGAGAGGTACTTCAGGTGAATTAATGGTTTCAATGTAGCTGACGACAAATCAACCACATCAAGGGAACTCAAATCCAAGACCTTAAGAAGTCTCACTTCACTAACCTGAGGGAAGGGATTCCAATTATAAAATCTTCCTCGATTCGTCGTTATCAGTGACCTCAAGTGGTGGTGGAAAGGCATCCGCGTGTTGAAGCCCAGAGATGCAAACTTGTTAAGCTCTTCACTGAAACTGAAAACCACTCGACTGCCCTTCCAATCAAAAGGTTGAAATTGGATATAATGCCCCTTCACTGCCAGCATAAACTTTTCTTCTCTACTCTTCTCCAAGCAAAAGTGAAGCACTACATCATGAACCTGGCAGTATTTGACTTTACCGTTATATCTTCTCCTTGAAACCATTACCACGTTACTACTAATCAGATCCATTAAGTAGCCTTCAGCTGCCTCTTCCATTAATCTCCCAGATTCACTGTTCTGCACGAAGCCTTCCGCGATCCATAGACTTATCAATTTAGACACTGGAATTCTTGCGTCCTCCGGAAACATCCCCACATAGAGAAGGCAAGGCTTTAAATAATCGGGCAAGTTATCATAACTTAAAAGCATACTTGCCCGACTATAGTCTTCAGTCTCGCAATCAAGATAGGAAAATAGAGCTTTTCTAACCTTATGCCACCAGGACTCTTTCATTTTCTTCTTTTTAATTATTCCAGCAGCCAAGACAACCACAAGAGGTAGTCCTTTGCATCTTTTTGCAACTTCTAGACTCACATCTTCTAGTTCAGGTGGGAAACCTTCCTGCAGAAATACTTTTTTCAGCAACAATTGGCAACTCTCTTCTGGTGTGAGAAATGGAAGGAAATAAGGATCAATATGGTGCATGACATGCACACCTACTTTCTCAAGTCGAGTTGTTATTACTATCCTGCTTCTATTTCCAACATCTGGAAAGCAAAGCCTTAACTCATCCCATGCCATACAATCCCACATATCATCCAATACAATGAGATATCTCTTTCCCATTAGGCTTTTCCTCAACTTGTCAGCAAGTTCGCCAACCTCATCTCCCTTGTCCTTGGAACCGGTTACTTGACTGAAAATCTCTTGTAATAGCCCTCTCCGGTTATATGTTTGAGAAATGATGCACCATGCGCGAACATCAAAATGAGAAACAGTGATGTCATCATTATACAACTTTCTAGCACAAGTTGTTTTACCTTGTCCCCCCATCCCAACAATAGGGATGACATCTAGCTCACTTGTCCCTCGAGTCAGATACTGAATTAGTTTTTCTGCTGCTATCTCAAAACCCACCATCTCCTCGTCATTCACAGGATTGCTATGTCGAGTCAGCATATGTTCAAATGGCTTTACAACATAGCTGGACTTAAGAGAAAGGTTCTCCGACCACATCTTGTTCACCTCTGCACTTATATGCTTGATCTCTTTTAAGATTTTAGGAAGTGAGCCAAAAAGATGCCAAAGAACATTATGTTGAACAAGAATAGAGTCAATGGCAACTTCAGCTTCATATGCCAGATTAATAGTACTCCTTTGAAGATCTTTAAGAATTTCATGTTCATGGTACACTTTTGCAACATCTCTAAAATCAGATGTTAGAGACGTGAACTCCTTCTCTAGAACATAAATATGAGGCTTCATCATGGAACCTACACCAACTTCAGATTTCAGCTGCATCTCATTCAGTTTCCTTAAAACAGAATCCAAAAAGCTCAGTCCACCAACCGTAGGAAACTGAGATGGAATGAATTTTAAGGATTTGTAGTACCTCTCTTCCATTTGTGTCTTCAAATTTTCAATTTTCTCCAAAATCTGTATCGAGCCAAGATTTATATCTTTAGTGTCATCCTTGGTTATAGAGCTCGGGAGAAGCTTTTCAATTACATATAGTATATCACCCACAATAGCTCCAACCTTTTCCAAGACCTCATTCAACCACTTACCATTGATAACATGATTTGGCACATAATTGAGAAAAACCAACAAGAACTCTATTGCCACATCAATACTTCGAGAAGAGACATTCTCAGGAAAGTTCTCAAGTTTTTTGTTTCTGAGATACATCAGCAGACACTGGAGATGATGTGAAAAACCTTTTGGTAATTTCTTGTCCTTGAAAGTTCTTGATTGAGTGAACTTTGAAACCTTTAGTTCACCAAGAAAAATCCTCTTCATTTCCAACTCCACTAACGCAATTAAGCATACTATATAAGGAGGTTTATTCAAGATATCATCCGCAGCCTCATCTTTATCATCTTCATGCTCAGCCTTGCCATTATCATCTTCATTCTCAGACTCATCTTGATCATCTTCATCCTCATCCTCACCATTATCATCTTCATCTTCATCCTCATCCTCATCTACATTATCTTCAAACACAACATATTTAACTGAAGCAAGACAAAACTGTATCACATTGTTAGCCATGAACTGAATTCGAGTCCCCAGGCCTTCCAACTTCTCATGGTCGACGTAACCATTTATCTCTGTGGCATATAAGTATCTCAAAAATCTAATCTTCTTTTGAATGATTTTCACTTGCTTTATAACTCGATTGTACTGAAGGATTTGTTCATTCGTTGAATAAGGGTTAGACCTATCCACTTCCAGGCACATTAGTACATTATTAAGATTCTTTCCGAGACCATCCATATATTCCGACAGATCAGAATCATTCAGCTCAAAATTGCACATTGAACTGGTATTACCTTCAATGAAGTTCGGCAACTGTGATACTAGTCTTTCCACCTCGAGGATAGTTTTGCGTTCACCTAAAACTCTGCTAAAATCAAGCATTTCCACAATCCATTTGGCCAGCTTCTTTGTGATTTTAGCTAAGAAATCAGGCGAAAGAACAAGATGGTACTTGATAAAGGTTCTTAAAAATCTTAGGCGCATTTCAAGTTTCATTATTTGATAACTATTGAAATCACTCAGATCAACTCCACTCTTGATCCTTCTTAGGTGATCTAATACATGGTCAATGTCATTTTGAGCCATTTTCCTGTAGATAAAGAAGAAATTCCTGCAAGTTCACCAGTCTTGGAGTATGAGTTTCATTATTAATAGCAACATCATTAATACTGTCTTTCAATATCTACTATTAGAAGCTATATTAAGGCCCGTGAAAGTTTATACACCTTCTGTACACTTACTCTTGGAATTTTTACTTGGGTCTTCCCTGAATATCTACTATTAGAAGCTATGTTAAATCATTTGAGTGCATACAAAAATAATACTTATTTTTATTTTTACATTTGTTTTTCTTCATGCTGTTTTTGTATGGACTTATTCTTAATAAGTTAAGAGTTTCCAATAATAACATTTAAGTATGTTAGTTTTATTACACAAAAACATAAGGAAAAAAAATAAATTAACACATAAAGGCACATACATGTCCATTTTTAGGTTACAAATAGTTTTGCCACACTAACAAAAGAGGGAGGTTTGTGTATTGATAGGGCAAGGTTTTAAGAGGTTTTTGCAAATAGATGTAAATTATCAAATATTGTACGAACTTCCCTTCTTTCATATAAATATATGTCATTAACACAGATAATTTGCCATTAACTAAAATAAAGGTGAATAACAGTGTGTGTGTTTCCTTTGTTGGTAAGACGAGAGAAATTCTGAGGTCCTTCCTCTCAAAGAAGTAATGTGGTAGGACAAGAAGAAGTACCTGCTTACTAAATTGTACTGCATTCTACAATATATCTATTGAACTCGCTACCACGTTAATGTTATTTTCCTTCGCAACACAATTGGAAGTTTTTCTTCGCCTAATCTCAACTTATATCTGTTGCTCTTTATTTTATGTGGTATTATTTGACTGGACATGAATCATATCCACAACACCGAATATTTTGATCAGTACTCACAATAAATGAAATAAAACAATTTCTAAAACCAAAATAGGACAGAACAGGACACACACTCAGTGAAGTTTCAAAAAGCAAAACAGGACAATGAAGTTTCGAGGAGGCCATCGTCCCACCAGAGTAAAAGATCTTAAGAACAAAGTGGTAGACAAGAAATGAACAAGGTTTCCCCGTATTTGTTAATTTTAGATCTTCATCTATTTTGTATAACAAAACTAACTTATATTCCTATAATGCTTATGATTTAATGCATGTATTTAACCGTGCATGCTATTAAACTTTTTAGAATAATACCTATATTATATTACCCTTTCATGTAATGAAGCCATAAACTCTCCAGACCGAAACCTTCCCCGTTAACATAAAAAAAATCACTCATAAAAATAGTCGAGTGATATTAGAAAAAGTTTATTCAAGAAGTACCTGCAAAACATAAAGTTGGTGTAGGAGGAAACTATCTACAAGATCTGTAGTAGGTAAAGATTAACATCACCATAGTATGAAAAACTTATAGCAAAATGAATTTTGGGCCTAACTTAACTCCAAAAGACCTTCCAACTTAAGCATGTATAATATAATATGGGGATCGACATCGGTAAATGGAGGATTGGGATGAGCCTTACTTTGACATACCATAATAAGAAAACAGACCTTAGGTCTAACTCAATCTCAAAAACTAGTAGAAAAGGTAAGGATTAGTCCAAGACCATACCTCAATGTTAACTGATCGAATCTCTGGTTGTTCCACAGTAGCTCAGTAGTAGAGTGGTCGGTTGCTAATTGATTGGTCGTAGGTTCAAACCATATCTGGCACAAGGTGCTGTCTAGTACAGAGAGATGGGTGAGGAGATCAAACAATAATTAGAGTTGTCAATGTCACAAACAGACTGTAATGTGTTTTGTATCAGCTCTGAATTATTGGATTATTAATCTATTATTATTGATGGTAGGTAAACAACAATTAGTGCTTTATTAAAGCTGCTATTAATTAATAATAGTACTTCATTCTTATTGATTTCTTTAGAGGAAAAAGACATCAACTTTGTAGTTGTCTTCAAGACCAATATCTTATTCCATAAATATATAACACAAAAAGACTGATATCAAATGTGTAATGCTCTCCAAGTCTTCCCCGTGGGGTCCGGACGATGTCTTATTAAATTTTCTCCATATCTTTATTTACCTTATCCTAGACTCCTAGTAGCCAACTCACCCTTAAGATTTTTTACTGTTTGTTTACTGTTATGATTCATTGCAAAAAGTCCTACATTGGTACTACAAAGTATTGGTGTGGAGTATTTATAGCCTTGGGCTCTCCCTCCTTAATAGCTAGCTTTTGGGGTGTGGTTCTCCCTGGGTTATAACAGTGGTATCATAGCAAGCCATCAACCTCCATGCCCGCCGTGCCTGGCAGGGGCAGACCCACATTGAGCGAAGGGGTGTCGAGCGACACCGCTTCGTCGGAAAATTTGAATAAATATGTACACGATTATATGTTAATACTGTGCGCAAAGAGTAATATTTAAATAAATGACGCTGCTTGGCAAAGAGCTTGTTAAAGACTACAACACCAGCACATGGACAAAAGTCACAACACAATAGAAGTCCTAGTTGTTAGACAATTCCTAGTAGTATTTGGCTATTTGTTTCCTAGTCAATTTTGGAGTTGTAGTTTCTAGGTAATTAACGTAGTATTTGGTAGTTTTCTGTTTCCTAGTCAATTTTGGATTAGTATTAGTGTTGGAATTATCCTTTTATTTAGGAGCCATTTATTTAATGTTTTGTTGGTCTTTTTATTTTGTTGAATTGTTCAACTCCTAGTTATTAGGAAGTGGGTGTATTTTCAGTAAATTAATAGAGTCTGTTAGGAGTCCTAGTAGTCGTGGGTTTGTGTTTTTTATGCGCAACAGAAAAGCCTCTGTAAAAGTCTATATAATGACTTATCCAGTTTGCTATTGAAAACAAGAGAGAGTTACGCAGAATATTTTTCCTTCTGTTGAATATTTCTATTTGCTTTCTTCATTGTTCTATTTGCTATATTCTATCAGTGGTATCAGAGCAAGGTTTAATCCAGAAAGAAAAAACCCTGTGAGGGAGAGTTTACCCAGAAATTTATTATCTATCTATGGCTTCAGAGAGCAACTTTGTGCAAGCAGCCATTCCTCGTTTTGATGGTCACTATGACCATTGGAGTATGTTAATGGAAAATTTTTTACGGTCCAAGGAGTATTGGCCAATTGTCGAGGATGGCATCGGCGCTCCAGCGGAAGGCGAAGCTTTGACGAATGCTCAACAGACGGAGTTAGAAGCAAGAAAGCTGAAAGATTTGAAGGCAAAAAATTACCTCTTTCAGGCAATTGAGCGTCCTATTTTGGAAACTATTCTTTGCAAAGAAACTTCCAAGGATATATGGGACTCCATGAAGAAGAAGTATCAAGGCACTACAAGAGTGAAGCGAGCACAGCTTCAAGCCTTGAGGAGAGACTTCGAAACTTTGCAGATGAAGGAAGGTGAAGCTGTCACTAGCTACTGTGCTAGAACCATGGAGATAAGCAACAAGATGCGATTTCATGGCGAGAAAATGAACGATGTCACAATCGTTGAAAAGATACTGCGTTCCTTAACACCGAAATATGATTATGTTGTATGCTCGATTGAGGAATCAAAAGACATAGATACTTTGTCAATTGACGAATTGCAAAGCTCCTTGTTAGTGCATGAGCAGAAGATGAACCGTAGTTCAATTGTTAAGGAGCAAGCCTTGAAGGCTTCTACTTTTATTTCTTCCAATTCCAGAGGAAGGGGTAGAGGTAGAGGAAGAGGGAGAGGAGATCGAGGAAATAGAGATGGAGGCAGCAAAGATGGTGGCAGGAATTTTAGAGCCTATGATGACTACGGCAAAGGCAGAGGAAAAGATTTTGACAAATCTAAGGTAGAATGTTATCGTTGCCATAAATTTGGTCATTATCGTTCTGAATGTTATACTAGGCTGCCTAATGAGAAGGAAGGAAAATCAAATTTTGCTGAGAACAAGGAAGGAGAAACCTTGTTAATGGCAGTCCATGTCGAAAACGAGCCTGAGGAGCAAACTTTTTGGTATGTGGATACTGGCTGTAGCAACCACATGACCGGAAGTAAGTCTTCTTTTACTTATTTAAATGAAAGCTTTCGTTCGACAGTTGGTTTTGGTGATCTCTCTACTGTGAATGTAATGGGGAAGGGTAATATCAATTTTAGAACCAAGAATGGGTGTGTGGAAACCATATCTAATGTGTTCTATGTTCCTTCTTTGAAAAACAATTTGTTGAGTGCCGGTCAATTGTTAGAAAAAGGATATGTCATCACCCTTCGGAATGATTCTTGCGAAATTACTAATTCTTCCAGAGGGGTTATCGCTATTGTGAAAATGAGTCATAATAGGTTGTTCCCTTTAAAGATTGAAAATGTTCAGTCTTGCTTTATATCGGAAGTGAAAGACCCTTCATGGTTGTGGCATTTTCGATATGGCCATTTGAATTTTGGTGGTTTGAAGATCCTTCATAAGAAAAATATGGTGACGGGCCTTCCTAAAATTGTTGTTCCTTCCCGAGTTTGTGAAGAATGTGTTGTTGGCAAACAACACCGATCTCAATTCCCGAAAGGCAAGTCATGGCGAGCAAATGAGCTGTTAGAGTTGGTTCACTCAGACATTTGTGGGCCAATAACACCAATCTCTAATGGAGGAAAAAGGTATTTTATTACCTTTATTGATGATTATTCCCGAAAGACTTGGGTATATTTTTTGCAGGAAAAATCAGAGGCTTTTAATGTATTTAAAAGCTTCAAAGTTCATGTGGAGAATGAGACGGGAAAGACCATAAAGAGCCTCCGAACAGATCGTGGAGGTGAATATTGCTCTAAGGTATTTGAAGAATTTTGTGAGACTCATGGCATTCGAAAAGAGCTCACAACAGCATATACACCTCAACAAAATGGTGTATCGGAGAGAAAGAACAGAACCATTCTCAACATGGTTAGAAGCTTGCTGGCTCGAGGAAGAGTTCCAAAGGCATTTTGGCCGGAAGCAGTAAATTGGAGCATCCACATCTTGAACAGAAGTCCTACTTTTTCTCTTCGAGATGTGACACCGGAGCAGGCTTGGAGTGGAAGGAGACCAAATGTAGATCACTTCAGAATTTTTGGATGCATTTCCTATGCACATGCCCCAGACGTAAAGAGAAAGAAACTTGATGATAAAGGCGTTAAGTGTGTCTTTCTTGGCGTCAGCGAGACATCCAAGGCGTACAAGTTATTTAATCCTTTGACAAAAGGGATAGTGACTAGTAGAGATGTTGTTTTCGATGAATACAATACTTGGAACTGGGATGAAGAGTTGTCTAGTCAAGTTCTATGCGATGATGAATCTGAAGAAGTAGCTCCAAGGTCTGAAATTCCAGCAAATGTTGCTCCAACTGCTGAAGTTTTGCCACTTGCAGAAGAACCTATTGAAACAGAGCAATCTGTTCCTCGTGTCCGAAAAAGACCTGCATGGATGCAAGATTATCAGGTAACCGGTGTTAATATCAATGATGATACAATTGCTCACTTTGCATTGTTTACAGATTGTGACCCAATAAGTTTTGAAAGTGCTGTCCAAGAAATAAAATGGAAGGAGGCAATGGATGTTGAAATTTCAGCAATTGAAAAAAATGAAACTTGGGAGCTTACTGATCTACCAAAAGGGCAAAGGACGATTGGAGTTAAATGGGTTTATAAAACCAAACTCAATGAGAATGGCGAAGTTGACAAGTACAAGGCGCGCTTAGTGGCCAAAGGGTATAAGCAAGAGTATGGTGTGGATTACAAAGAGGTCTTTGCTCCAGTAGTCAGACTTGATACTATCAGGTTGGTGGTGGCATTGGCAGCTCAAAACAACTGGCCAATTTATCAATTGGACGTGAAATCAGCCTTCTTACATGGACAATTGCAAGAGCAGGTATATGTTGATCAACCCCCTGGTTATATTAAGTATGGTAGTGAACATAAAGTTTGCAGATTGAGAAAAGCATTATATGGGCTAAAACAAGCTCCCCGAGCTTGGTATAGTCGCATTGATGCTTATTTCAATACGGCAGGTTTTAGGAAATGTCCTTATGAGCATACTCTTTATACTAAAATTAAAAATGGAAAGCTTGTCATTGTATGCTTATATGTAGACGATTTAATCTATACTGGGAATGATCATGTATTGATTGAAAAATTTAAGCAATTGATGATGACCGAGTTTGAAATGTCGGATCTTGGCTTGATGCACTACTTTCTGGGAATTGAAGTGAAGCAATCTTCTAGTGGAATTTTTATTTCACAAAAGAAATATGTGCAGGAAATTTTAAGGAGATTTGGTATGACAAATTGCAACTCTGTCACCACTCCAGCAGAGACGGGGCTGAAGCTTGAAAGAAATCCTGCAGGAAAGAGGATTGACAGCACTTTCTACAAGCAGATTGTGGGTAGTTTGATGTATTTGACAGCCACTAGACCTGATATAATGTACTCTGTAAGTCTTATAAGCAGGTACATGGAAAATCCAAGGGAGACTCACTTGCTGGCCGCTAAAAGAATTCTCAGGTATTTGCAAGGTACTGATGATTTTGGTATTTTGTACAAGAAAGGAGGAAAATCAAATTTAGTCGGCTTCACAGATAGTGATTTTGCTGGAGATAAAGATGATAGGAAAAGCACATCCGGTTATGTTTTTATGTATGGATCCGGTGCTATTTCATGGTGTTCCAAGAAGCAGCCAATTGTTACGTTGTCAACTACAGAAGCGGAATTTGTGGCAGCAACTGTGTGCGCCACTCAAGCAATCTGGTTGAAGAATATTCTAGCTGAACTATGTCTTCTTCCGCAAAAGCCAACTCTAATTTACTGTGACAATGGTTCAACGATTAAGCTTTCCAAAAATCCAGTTTTACACGGGAGGAGCAAACACATTGATGTGAAATTTCATTTCCTGAGAGATCTCACAAGGGATAAGATCATTGATGTTGTCTACTGCAAAAGTGAAGACCAAGCTGCTGATATTTTAACCAAGCCTCTCAATTATGCAGCAGTTGTGAAGCTGAGAAAGCTACTCGGAGTTTGTACTTTGAGGGAGGCTGTCACTTGTGAAGACAATTAAACTGATGTCTGTGACTTGTCAGTTTAAGGGAGGCATTGTTGGAATTATCCTTTTATTTAGGAGCCATTTATTTAATGTTTTGTTGGTCTTTTTATTTTGTTGAATTGTTCAACTCCTAGTTATTAGGAAGTGGGTGTATTTTCAGTAAATTAATAGAGTCTGTTAGGAGTCCTAGTAGTCGTGGGTTTGTGTTTTTTATGCGCAACAGAAAAGCCTCTGTAAAAGTCTATATAATGACTTATCCAGTTTGCTATTGAAAACAAGAGAGAGTTACGCAGAATATTTTTCCTTCTGTTGAATATTTCTATTTGCTTTCTTCATTGTTCTATTTGCTATATTCTATCAATTAGGTCTCTGATGTATGCCTATATAAGGGGTGTTATTCACCATAATAAATCATTACTTTGAGTTGTGTTCAACAATTTGGTACCAGAGCCGGCAAAAGATCATAACTGCTTAACGGAAGGTTGTTCTTCTTCCCACACAATGGGTGATATGCAGCAAGTAGGAGTTGGTGGTGGAATCAAGAAGCTCAACAATCAAAACTACAATACATGGTCAACATGTATGATGTCTTATATGCAAGGCCAAGACTTATGGGAGGTCATCAATGGCAGCGAGGTTGAAAAACCACAGACAGATACAGCTGGTACGCTAAGAAAGTGGACCATAAAGGAAGGAAAAGCAATGTTTATTTTGAAGACAACAGTTGAAGATGATGTCTTGGAGCATATTCGAGATGCCAAGACTCCGAAAGAAGCATGGGACACGTTTAAGACTCTTTTCACAAAGAAGAATGACACGAGGCTCCAACTTCTAGAAAGCGAGCTATTGTCGATAGCACAACGTGATATGACAATTTCTCAATACTTCAACAAGGTGAAGATGTTGTGCCGAGAAATTTCTGAGTTAGATCCAGAGGAAGCCATTGGAGAAACCAGGACAAAGCGAATAATTGTTCATGGTTTGAGGCCCGAGTATAGAGGCTTTATTGCTGCTGTGCAAGGATGGCAGAAACAACCATCAATCATGGAGTTTGAAAATTTGCTAGCTGGTCAAGAAGCATTAGCTAAGCAAATAGGAGGAGTTTCTTTGAAAAGTGAGGAGGAAGCTCTGTACGTTAATAAAAGTAGAGGTGAAATCAAGCAGAATGATTTTGGTGGATCTAGAAGATATGATGGTAACTCAAAACAATACGATAGGAAAAAGTTCCCAGGAAAGTGCTTCAATTGTGGAAAGATGGGTCATAAGGCAATAGATTGTTGGTTTAAAAAGGAAAAAATTGCTGAAGGTAATAAAAAAGAAAAAACTGCAGAAGGTAATGTTGCTACATCCAATGACGATGATGAATGGGATGCTGAGGCGTGCTTTGCAGCTGAACAGGAGCTAGCTCTCTTAGCAATGACAAGAGACCATATTGATTATGAGAATGATTGGATTGTCGATTCAGGTTGCACAAACCATATGACGGGTGTGAAAGAAAAATTGCAGAATTTGTCTCAATATAGGGGAAGTCGTGTGGTTGTAACAGCTGATAACTCCAAGCTATCTATTGCTCATGTCGGCAGTACAATGTTATCACCTATGTGCGGCGTTGACGATGTACCACTTCAAGGTGTTTACCATGTCCCAGTTATGAAGAAGAATTTATTATCAGTAGCACAACTAACATCCTCAGGCCACTATGTTCTATTTGGTCCCGAAGATGTTAAGGTATATGGCAAGCTCAACATTACAGAAAAGCCAATGATGGAAGGAAGAAAATTAGACTCAATCTATGTGTTGTCAGTGGAAGCTGCATACGTAGACAAGGCGAGGAAGAATGAAACAGTTGATCTGTGGCATATGCGACTGAGTCATGTTAGCTTTTCCAAGCTGAATGTGATGATGAAGAAGTCAATGCTCAAGGGGCTGCCACAACTAGAAGTAAGAACAGATGCAATTTGCGCAGGATGTCAATATGGAAAAGCACATCAACTACCATATAAAGAGTCCAAACTTAGAGCAAAGGAAACACTTGAGTTGATACACTCAGATGTGTTTGGTCCTGTGAAGCAACAATCAATTGGCGGAATGAAGTATATGGTAACATTTATCGATGATTTTTCCAGATACGTATGGGTGTATTTTATGAAGGAAAAATCCGACACTTTCACAAAGTTTAAGGAATTCAAGAAGGAAGTCGAAATAGATCTTAACAAGAAAATTGGTTGTTTGCGAAGTGATAACGGAGGCGAATATACCTCAACAGAGTTTCTGGAGTTTCTTCGCAAATGTCGAATAAATCATCAGTTCACATGTGCTTATACTCCGCAACAAAATGGGGTTGCGGAAAGAAAGAACCGACATCTTGCAGAAATCTGTCGAAGTATGCTTCATGCAAAGAATGTACAGGGAAGATTTTGGGCTGAAGCAATGAGGACAGCAGCCTTTGTGATTAATAGGCTTCCACAACAAAGGTTGGATTTCATATCACCATTTGAGAAAGTGTGGAACCTTAAGCCTACAGTTAGCTACTTTCGTGTCTTTGGATGTGTGTGCTATGTCTTTGTACCTGATCATTTGCGCAGCAAAATTGAAAAAAAAGCTGCCAGGTGCATCTTTGTAGGATATGATAATCAAAGAAAAGGATGGAAATGTTGTGATCCTACAACTGGAAGGTGCTACACATCCCGAAATGTGGTGTTTGACGAAGCATCCTCATGGTGGTCTTCAGAAGATGGTACACTGTCAAGCTTGGATATATTCAAAGATGAGCTGAAAATTATTCCTTTGAGCTTAGGAGAAGTTGAAGATGATAAAGATAACCATGGGACAACTCAAAATCCATGGAAAACAGGTGTCTACCAACAATCTGATGAGGAAGGAGAAGAAGACAATCCAACTCCTCCTAGAAGAGGACAGAGAATTCGCAAGCAAAATCCTAAGTACGCCAATGCCGCTATAGTAGAAGGAGCTGCAGAAGAACCTGAAACATTTGAAGAGGCATCTCAAAATTCGGAGTGGAATAAAGCTATGGAAGAGGAGATTTCTGCATTAGAGCAAAATCAGACTTGGGAGCTCATGCCGAAGCCAAGAGATGTCAAACCCATTTCTTGTAAATGGGTTTATAAAGTGAAGCGTCGTGCCGATGGTTCTGTTGAGAGAAATAAAGCTCGTTTGGTGGCTCGGGGTTTTTCTCAAAAATATGGACTAGACTATGATGAAACCTTCAGTCCAGTAGCCAAGCTCACAACAGTACGTGTAGTGTTGGCGCTTGCAGCAAGTAAATATTGGAAGTTATGGCAAATGGATGTGAAGAATGCATTTTTGCACGGAGAACTGAATAGGGATATTTACATGACTCAACCAATTGGTTTTGAAAGCCAAAAACATCCAGAGTATGTTTGCAAGTTGAGAAAAGCACTTTATGGATTAAAGCAAGCACCAAGGGCTTGGTATGGAAAGATTGCTGAATTTTTGACACAAAGTGGCTACGTAGTGACACCTGCAGATTCCAGTTTATTTGTTAAAATCAATGGCGAGAAGCTGTCCATTGTGTTGGTCTATGTTGATGATTTAATAATAACAGGTGACTGTGAAGAAGACATTGTGGGGACGAAGCAAAATTTATCAGTTCGATTTCAAATGAAAGAGCTAGGAGAGCTCAAGCACTTCCTCGGTCTAGAAGTTGACCATACTGAAAAAGGGATGATTCTTCACCAGCATAAATATTCTAAAGAGCTGCTGGAAAAATTTGGAATGGTCAATTGTAAGCCAACGATGACACCAATGGAATCAAACGTGAAAAATTGTTCTCATGATGGGAAAGATTTGTTGGAAGCAACTATGTATAGGCAGTTGGTGGGTAGTCTTATCTATCTAACACTAACTAGGCCTGGCATATCCTTTGCAGTTGGTGTATTGAGTCGACATATGCAAGAGCCAAAGAAGCCTCATTTGGAAGCAGCTCGGCGAGTTCTGAGGTACGTGAAAAATACTCTTGAATATGGTACTCATTATGAGAAAGGTGGAGAATGCAAGTTACAGGGGTACTGCGATGCGGACTATGCTGGTGACTATGACACTCGACGGTCTATGGGTACGTCTTTAAATTGGGGTCAGGAGCTATTTCTTGGTGTAGTAAGAGGCAGCCTACTGTGTCTTTATCTACAACAGAGGCGGAGTATCGAGCCGCAACTATGGCAGCACAGGAGAGTACATGGCTTGTGCAACTATTAAGGGACCTACATCAACCAGTGGATTATGCAATTCCTTTACATTGTGATAACTTATCAGCAATTCGTTTAGCAGAAAATCCAATTTTTCATTCAAGAACTAAGCATGTGGAGGTGCACTACCATTTCATCAGAGAGAAAGTTTTGCAAGAAGAGATCACACTGAAGCACATTGGAACCGAAGGCCAAGTAGCAGACTTGTTCACAAAAGGTTTGAGTATCAACAAGTTTGAAGACTTTCGTCATCAGTTAGGCATGGTGGCAAGGAGGAAAGCTGGTGTCAAGGGGGAGTGTTAAAGACTACAACACCAGCACATGGACAAAAGTCACAACACAATAGAAGTCCTAGTTGTTAGACAATTCCTAGTAGTATTTGGCTATTTGTTTCCTAGTCAATTTTGGAGTTGTAGTTTCTAGGTAATTAACGTAGTATTTGGTAGTTTTCTGTTTCCTAGTCAATTTTGGATTAGTATTAGGTCTCTGATGTATGCCTATATAAGGGGTGTTATTCACCATAATAAATCATTACTTTGAGTTGTGTTCAACAGAGCTCCCCTTGGCGCAGTGGTCCAACGCCTTGTTTGCTTCTTAGAGGGTCGGGTGTTCGAACCTCCATTGATACTTTTTCTGCAAAATTTCCTTATTTTTTGCAAAACTTTCTTAAAATGGTGGTTAAATAGTATTGAACCCATGACCTCTTCTAGCTTAAAACTAGACTATACCAATGGGACAAAGACATATCATGTGTATAATTGTGGTAATTAAATTTTTATCCTTTCTTATATGAAAATCGACACTCGGCACTGCTTACTGAAAGTTCTGCGTACGCCACTGGTGCCTGGGATGGTGACGCTGGTATGGCACTGTTCGTCCGGGGCTAGTAATGTCTAGCGCACAGCCGTCATGGCGCTCGAAAAGGGCTACCTAGGAAAGAGCTACCGACAAAAATTAGAGTGAAAGCTACCCAGAGTAGAGCCGTCGAGGACGACGGATGCGGAGCGTGGTGGTTTGTTATGATTCATTGCAAAAAGTCCCACATCGGTACTACAAAGTATTGGTGTGGGGTATTTATACCCTTAGCCTCTCCCACCTTAATAGCTAGCTTTTGGGGTGTGGTTCTCCCTGGATTATAACATTTAACAAAAAGAAAGAAAGATCATGGTGGAATGTAATTGGTAGTGCAAAGGACCAGTGTGAAAATCTGTTAAGTTTCTGTAGCGGCTCTTGGAATTTGGGTCATGACACAATCTAGTCTCCTACTATCAAGTAAATGAAAGAATAAAGAACGAGGAAAGAAGAAAAGGACAATGCATGCAGCAGATAAGATAACGTCGGGCAGTAATAAAAAAGAATTCAACAGCTGCACCACATGCCAAACAAAAGAATTTGATAGCTGCAGGTTCAATAGAAACCACAAATTACAATAATTCAACAATAACAAAACTTCAAAACAATCCAATGTTCAAAATTTTAAGTGCATAATAAAGTATCGTGTTGATGAGCTTAACGAGGAGACATACACAGATAGTGACACTCACCTAGCTTTACAATTGCCTGTTTCACTTCGCCCTCTGTGGTGACTCATAAGTTAATCGCAAGGGATGTAACCTCGATCAGATTGACACTTCCTTGTAGCTATATAATAAGAACAGTTCCAAGAGAATAAGATCAAAGACGGATTGCTCCGAAATCATTTGGTATTAAGCATCAGGATCTAAATCAAAAGGCCTTGCACCTATCAAAGCCTTTGAATCTACTGTCACATCAGCTTTTGTAACAGCAAGTATCGTTTTCAAATTCACCTCAGTTCTCTATGCTGCTAGGTATACTTAGATTCAACCAAAAAAATAACATTTGTACTTATTTCTTAAATAAATTGTGTAGGTGCTGCATAGAGGGTGTAAGATGAAGGACTAAGGATTATAGAAATTGACGAGTAAAACAGCCACCAAATTATAAAAGCAAACACGAAACAATGATTTGACAAGTTCTAAAATTATAAAGCTGCATAAGAAAGACGTGATGTTTATAAAAGGCAGCAGGAAATCACAGTGAATGACCGGATGGATATATATTGATCGCCAATCATCTACAACATACATAAAAAGAGGGCAAGTGTGCCAGTTGATCAATCAAAACAAACTTAGCAATCAGTAGTAGTACTGTTACAATATAGTGGATGCGCGTTTCAGCTAGCTACAGAACAGACTTCAGCATGAGCATGGCTACAACAATTAGCTCAGAACGAACTCCATCCACCCTGCATGTGCTTATGCTGCTGTTGTCTAAGTAATTGTCAAATTTGAACGCATCTTCGACAGTTTGAGATCAAATTGGAGAAATTAAGAAGAAGCAAGCATCTAATTAAAATAATAAAAAAGGAGCAAGAAACAACTAAAAGGATACCATGTCGTTGTTACAAGCACGTGCTCGACTCACAGCTGCTTTAGATTTCCCCACATATCCTGTATTGAAGATATTGTTTGCACATTAGATGCACGTAGATACTCAAAAACAACACATAGGAGTTTGTTTCTACTTACTTTGATAGTGATGTCAATACGGTCGCATCCTTCAATATCTCTGACTTCTTCCTTGATTTTCACAGCTGAAGCCTCCAGAGATTTTTTCTTGCAGTGAATCAACTTAATCTGTTTCAGTGTTGGAATATCTGCAAAGCTGAAAGGAATCTCCACAAGCTTGTGACACTCTCTTATAACAAGTGTTTCAAGCAAGGGAAAAGATTCCGCTGAGGCATCCCACCTTGAGATAAATAAGCACGCCAGTTTCAAGAACTTAAGATTATGGAATATGATATCTCCGAGGCACCACTCTGCTGACTGAATAATATACAGCTCACTTAATTTGAGATACTCCAGACTTGGTAGTCCTGCAATGAAGGAAATCGTGCTTCCTATACGAGTCCTGCTTAGTTCCAACTTCCTCAATTTTGAAGGCAAGTGTAACTTGGATACAACTATGGACACGTGAAAGGAAAGGCGAAGTATTTGAAGCTGGGTAAGATGCTCCAATTTGAAACAAATCTCAGGAGAATATTTATAGCCCTTAAAAGAGATCTGAAGTTCTTGAAGATTAGGACACCTCCGTAATAACACATCCACACTATCAGCTTGAAGAATTGAAAATTCAACCTTCTTTAATATCCTCAAATTTTCTAATTTCGAGGATTCTTCAAAGATCTGTTGCTTATTGTTTTCCAAATAAATTTCAGCCAAAGTAATCTCAACATGCCTTAATTTTTCCATTTTCCAAAAAATAGCTGGTAACACAGATAAACCCTGCACAATTGAAGTTTCAAGATGGGGCAGAAATGATTCTGGATGAAAATCAAATCTATTTGTGCGAACGGAGAGGTACTTCAGGTGAATTAGTGGTTTCAATGTAGCTGACGACAAATGACCCACATCAAGGGAACTCAAATCCAAGACCTTAAGAAGTCTCATTTCACTAACCTGAGGGAAGGGATTCCAAATATAAAATCTTCCTCGATTGGTCGTTATCAGTGACCTCAAGTGTTGGTGGAAAGGCTTCCGTGTCGACCCCAGAGATGCAAACTTGGAAAGGTCTTCACTGAAACTGAAGCTCACTCGACTTACTTTCCATTCAGAAGGTTGGAACTGGCTATCATGGCCCTTCACTGCCAGCATAAACTTTTCTTCTCTACTCTTCTCCAAGCAAAAGTGAAGCACTATATCATGAACCTGACAATATTTGACTTTTCCATTATATCTTCTCCTTGAAACCATTATCACATTACTGCTAATAAGATCATTCAAGTAATCTTCAGCAGTCTCTTCCAATCTCCCAGTTTCAATGTTCTGCACGAATCCTTCCGCAATCCATAGACTTATCAGTTTAGACACTGGAATTCTTGCATCCTCCGGGAACATCCCCATGTAAAGCAGGCAAGGCTTTAAGTAATCAGGTAAGTTATCATAACTTAATTGCACAGTCGAAAGACTATATTCTCCAGACTCACGATCAAGATAGTCAAATAGAGCATCCTTAACCTCATGCCACCAAGAGGCTTCCATTTTCTTCCATTTGATTATTCCAGCTAGCAAAATAATCACCAGAGGCAGTCCTTTGCATTTTTCTGCAACTGCTAGACTCACATCTTGTAGTTCCGGCGGGCAATCTTCTTTTTGAAACACTTTTTTCTGCAACAATTTGCAACTCTCATCTGGTGTGAGGAATGGAAGGAAATAAAGATCAGTAAAGCACTTGACATGTTCACCCACTTTCTCAAGTCGAGTTGTTACTACAATTCTGCTTCTGTTCCCAACATCGGGGAAACAAAGCCTTAAGTCATCCCATGCCATATAATCCCACATATCATCCAGGACAATGAGATATCTCTTTCCCATTAGGCTTTTCCTCAACTTATCAGCAAGGATGTCATCCTTATCTCCCTTATCCTTTGAACCGGTAACTTGACTAAAAATTTCTTGAAATAGCTCTCTCAGGTTATATGATTGGGAAATGATGCACCACGCTTGAACATCAAAGCGGGAAACAATCATGTCATTATTGTACACCTTTCTAGCAACTGTCGTTTTCCCTTGCCCCCCCATGCCTACAATTGGGACGACATCCAGATCATCTGTACCTCTAATCAGATATTGAATCAATTTTTCTGTGTCATTCCCAAAACCCACTATCTCCTCATCAGTCACTGGATTGCTATGCTGAGTTGGAAGATAGCTAGATGGCGCTACCACATAACAAGGCTTAAGAGCAACGTCCTCCGACCACATCTCCGTCACCTCCGCATTAATGTTCTTGATCTCTTTTAAGATTGTAGGAAGTGAGCAAAAGATATGCCAAAAAGCATTATACTGAGCAAGAATAGAGTCAATGGCAACTTCAGCTTCATATGCCAAATTGATAGTACGCCTTTGAAGATCTTTAACAATTTTATGTTCATGATGCACCTTTGCAACATCTCTGAAATTGGATGATAAAGATGATAGCTCTTTCTCTAAAATACCGATATGAGGTTTCATCATGAATACTAAACCTGATTCAGATTTCAACATATCATTCAATCTCCTTAAAAGAGAATCCAGAAAGCTCAATCCACCAACAGTAGGAAACTGAGACGGGGTGAATTTTAAGGATTTGCAGTACGTCTCCACTAGTGCCTTCAGATGATCAGCTTTCTCCAATATCTGCATCGAGCAAAGACTTACTTTGCCAGTGTCATCTTTGTTCAAAGATCTAGGAAGAAGCTTTTGAATTACATAGAGAACATCACCCGTTATGGTTCCAACCTTTTGCAAGACCTCATTCAACATCTTACCATTAATAGCATGATTTGACACATCATCATCAAGAAAAACCAACAAGAACTCTATTGCCACATCAATGTTTCGAGCACAGACATTATTAGGGAAGTTCTTGAGATTTTTGTTGCTGAGATACATCAGCAAACAGTGGAGATGATGCGAAAAGCCTTTTGGCAATTTCTTGGCCTTGAAAGTTTTTGATTGAGTAAACTTTGAAGCCTTTAGTTCACCAAGAAAAATCTTCTTCATTTCCAGCTCCACTAAATCAAGCATAATAAATAAGAAGGTTTATTCAAGATATCAACTTCATCCTCATCTTCATAATTGGAAAGAGAAAGACAAAACTGTCCCACATTGTCAGCCATGAACTGAATTCGGGTCTCCAGACCTTCCAGCTTCTCATGGTCGACGTAACCATTTATCTCTGAGACATATAAGTATCTCAAAAATCTCATTTTCTTTCGAACCATTTTCAGTTGCTTTATAAATTGATTTATCTCAAGGATTTGTTCATTCGTCAAAGAATGATCAGACCTACCCCTTGCTAGGCACACCATCAGGTAATCATTTAGGTTCTTGTCAAGGCAATCCATATATTCCAACAAATCTGAATCATTCAACTCATAACTGTACCTTAAATTAGTATTACCTTCAACGGATTCCAGCAGCATTAGCACTACCTTTTCAACATTAAGGTTATTTTTGCATTCATCTGGAATTCCATGATCAAATACTAATCGAAGCTTTTCCTTAATCAACTGGGCAATCTTTGTGATTTTGGCTAAGGAATCCGGCGAAGGACTATGATGGTACTTTATAAAGGTTCTCAACAATCTTAGGTCCACTTCAAGTGTCTTAATTTGATCAATCTTGACGCTATTCATATCACCTCCACTCTTGATCCTTGTTAGGTGATCTAACACATCGTCAATGTCATATTGAGCCATTTTTTGTAGATAAAGTAGAAAATTCCTGCAAGTTCACCAAACTCGTGGGATATTAGTTTCATTAATTATGAGCAACATTGCTTTCAAAATCTGCCAGAGAAAATGATCTATACTTTTGGATAAAAGTTTAAAAGTCAAAAGTAGTTCATTTTTAGTTGGTCAACCAGCACTGATACCTAGATTATAAAAAATAAAAAAAATAAAAAAAAAAGGTGGTCAGCCATTATCTCATTAGTAGAAAATGAGAGAATATAATGGTTGTATGTCGAAAACAATCTCTCCACTTCATCTAAGGTAGTGGTATGAACTGCGTACACTTTATCCTTTTCAGATCCCACTTTATGAGAATATATTGGGTATGTTGTTATTGTTGTTGAGAGAATATAATGGTTAGTTTGACATATATCTTTTCTTTTTATTTATACTATTAGATAGAGTGGCAATTTTTATTAAAAATAAAAAAAATCTCAATAGGAATAAATACAAGCAAGATGGATTAGGTCTTACCTAGCCTATCCCAAACGAGGTAACAAACCTCTACTGATTGACAAGTACGAACAAGCATGAAACTGGAAGAAAAACATAATTTTCACCACAAAACACATTTAACTGTGATGGTGTTTGACTAGACACGAAATTTATGAAATTAAAGAAAACTTTTGACACGTAAACCAAATATATGCGAAGTACCAAAATTATCCTTTTAAACTCCATTGAGCTAATAGACCTCTATTAATTAAGCATGTCGCATGAAATTGGAGGAGAAACATAATTTTCACTACAAAAAATATCTAACTAAGATGGTGTTTGACTAGACACGAAATCTATCAGATTAAATAAAAATTTTGACACGTAAACTAATATCAACGACTTTTTATCCAAAAGACTTTCTGATTCCTCCGAGTATTCCATGTGGGTCCGGCCTATGTTTGAAAAATTAGAAATATAGTTTGACCATAAATCTTTACCTTATTATAATTTTCTCCCTCCTCCCCCACCCCATCCCAATTTTGAAGAGGAAAAAAAAAAGAGAAAGTAGGCATTAATGCTTAATTGGTTGGCTGATTGAATTTTTATCTTGTTTGTGAGGTTTCCTTATAAAAAATTTTTCGATTTTCCTTTCCCTATTCCTATGAAATAAAAAGTAGGCTTTGAAAATTGTGTTTGAACTATTATTTACTATAACTTGAACATAGTAGGAATTTAATTGATGATTATTATTTGTGTTTTTTTTTTTACATTTCGATTACCGTTATACTTTATTATAACTATTGTTTAGGATGATTTGTTAGATTGTCTGTAGTATTGATTATGACACTCTTCATTTCCATTATTTCTTTCTCTATATTGCTTTGGACCATTTTACTTGAGCTAAGAATTTATCGAAAATAGTCTTTCTACCTCTAAAATAGTAGTAAGGTCTGCATACATTCTACCTTGCTAGACCCTACTTTGTGAAATTACTCTAAGTATATTATTGTCGTCGTAAAGTAGGAAGTTGATGAATGGAAAAAAAAATATTTGAAAACTGGTCGAAATCACCACTTTTAAACTTGAAATTCCTCTTCAAATCTATTTCAGAAAATGCTGTTCTAAACATTTTTAAAAAAAAAACTCTAATCCAAACAGGCCCTAAAATTTTTTGATGCACGAACAGCTCTTTCGATGTGTAAACATCCTGTTGGAAATCCGTTGATCTTCTGAGCACTGATTTTTGGTGTTGTACACTAAAACAATTGATATATCTCTTTGAACATTATTTTAGGATGGGATAAAAGAAGTGTAAAATATTTTTTAAACAACAATAATCTAAAAAAAATGAGATACTTTAGCTTGAAGCGTATGGATAGATATTAATAGGCTCGTTTGGTACGCTGTATAAGGTAAAATATCTCATGATTAAGTTTGGTATTAAATTTATACCATGATTGATTGATGGTATAAATTTATTCCGGAACTAATTAATTTCAGCTACCAAACATAATAGAAATCTACTATCAATTTTGATCTTGGAATATCCCATCTTATTTCATCCAACATGTTACACCACCTACCATTTGATATTAATTAGTTCATGAATTATAATTCCCGAATTATAATCTCGAGATAATTTAATCTACATATACCAAGAGTCATATGCTTGCACAATAAATAAAATAAAAAGAAAAAAATTAAAAATATCTCTGAACTAATAGTAGTAATAGTGCAACTTTTGAGTGCAAAATTGTCCATGCCATTAGCAAAGATGGTTAATTTTTTCCTCTCCGTAACAACCGATTACACCTCACATAGAAGCTCATTTCAGTTGCCAATTTATTTTCTCATTTGGTCTTCATGATTAGCAATTAATTTACTTTATTATCTAGACTCTTCAATCATTCATATGAGATAAGCTTTATCTTTTATATATTTTAAAGGCCTTTTATTTGGTGAAAGAGATATAAACATTCTTCCTCATAAATAGCTATGAGATTTTGCTATGGGACTTTTTAACTATTTTTCGTAAAATTTTCTGCCTAACAAGCCTCATCTTACCTTTGTATTTCAATTTAAGATAAATGGCCTATGTCTCTAATGTAGATCTCTTTTTTGGTCACTAGCTCCTACTTTCCTTTGGGAATTAAGCTAAGTTGTATACTAGTTTGGATTTTGGTTTATGTCCCCTTCTATTGGATTTTTGCGTCATGTTAAGAGAGGTCCATTTCTTTATTACGGCATATATACGTTATACATAATAAACAAGATAAATAAGATAGGTTCATGTCACACACACATACACACAACGACCACCACCACGAAATAGGCCACTAGAATCAGATTAGAGTACTCAAATTGATTAAAGACCAAGGTAAGCCAACAAAACAGTATTTATACGCAACAACTGAGATAACATGCATGAGCTATTACATACATACACCACCACATTTACCACCTACATAGAGTTTTTGATAACAAAAACGTAGTGTGTTACTATCAACATAGTATATATCCACATAGGCTCGTCCAATGTATTATAAGTTCTCATCACAAAAGAAGAAAAAAACACTCAAACAAAAACTCTAGGGACAGACTCGATAGGCTTGCAATCAACTTCTCTAAGGACAGTGTGAATGCCTTTGCCAGCAGCATTAGCAAGTGGATGAATGCCATGGGCAGGACCTTCCATGTATGCCCTCCTCTCTCTTTCTTCATCAAATGATACCCCAAAACGCTTCTCCACATCTACACACACACATATATATATATCACCATGTTATGATCAGAAATTAACAAGCAAAAAAAGTAAAGTGCTATTTAATTTTCACAAATGAGCTCAACAAAAAATTTGGTTTTATACGGTTGAGAAAGTTACAAACGTGTACCAAGTGTATAATTTTGTTACACAGTTCCCCTTGTGAAGGACCCGGCTCCCCTCCAGTACTACTTCACCATAGTAAATAGGAGAGAGAGTCGAATTTAAAAGATCTCCCCTCCAGTACTACTTCACCATAGTAAATAGGAGAGAGAGTCGAATTTAAAAGATCGATTCTTTAGGATCCTTCCTTTCTTCGACGGGAAAGAAAAGAGATAAAATCAGGCCGGTTCCCGAAAGGGGCATTCCTTCCTTTCTTCGAAGGGAAAGAAAAGAGATAAAATCAGGCCGGTTCCCGAAAGGACCAAAATGCCTTTCTGGATATTCCTCAATGTCCCCGCTATTCACAGAACGTGAGATACACTCGTTCTTCTAAGTACCTTGTGTTTAGAATTGAGATGTTACTACTTCACGGGAGGGAAAGTACGAAAAATACTATTAAGTTACAATTAATTCTTCTTATAAATATCATAAGAAAATACAGTCTTGCAGTTCGGAGAACACTCGATTCGAATGTGACAAATATTTTGAGACATAACCAGGTATATTTTGAGACATAACCGGTATTGTTGGACGGAGTACGTGAATAACTTATTCTAGACCACAAGTTCAAAAAATCTTCTTTCCTCTCTTAAACTCAATGTTCAGCCAATTGAGCTACTCAAATCGGGACGGTAGGGATTAATGTTTACTAACCTATAACTAATAAGTTCAATTTCTATTCTAGACACCACAAAAAGTTTTCTAGTCATATAGATCACTTCAAAAATATAATTACAGAAGCTATAAATCAATATTTGTTTACCTTGAGCAAGATTCTGATCAAGTTGACCATCTCTAGTAAGAGCCATCATAACTTGAGGAATTCCCAAAGGAAGTGTGTCACCTCTATCAACCTGCCAGAAATGTATCACTTTACCATACGTTTTCGCAACTTTTTCATGGTCCTGTCGTTGAATCGGGCCTGGTACACCAGGCATGAAGAGGACACCACTCTTCACCTCATACAAATGGGAATGCCAGAATTTCTTTTCATCGTCTGGCAGTGTTAAGAAGAGTTCCTCAGATATAATGTACTCGAGCCCGATAAGACGGCCATCGGCATCGGGCCTGTCGTAAATGAGACACTGCCTGAATTCCTCGTTTTGGTGTCCGCAGAAATGGTGTGCCTCCACTTGTCGAGTCATGTCGTGTCCATAGAAATGGAACCTGAAATTAGATGCATATAGTTATAGATTAGCTAAGCAACTTGGATATTCAACAAGTTAAGATCAATCAATAACAGGTATCGACTATATGAATCCTTATTGATGAGACTGACCCGAAAAAAACACTCAAACGAAAAACAAAAAACAAAAAAAATTATGTGTAGTTAAAAGATAAAGTAGATACTCCAAAATATTTGGAATATCCCATGATTGATTAAGTTTGGTACTAAGGAACGTTTGGTGTGAGATATAATGTATAATAATTTCGAAATAAAATGGTATAAATTAATATAAGTCTTATTATATCTCATCCATCATGAGATTATTTAATACCACCTCTCATATCACCTCTCATATGAGATAAATTAGTCCAGATATTCTAGGACTACAATCCCAGAGATTAATTTAGTCCCCTTCAGTTTTGATGAATCAGACAATAAATATTCTCCTCGACCACTATCTACTTTAATTTAAATAATTGTAAATTGTTAACTATTGTGAATTATATTAGATTGTATATGTAATTTCAAAATGTCTGTCGAAATTCACTAAGAAAAATTAGTGTACTAAGAATTAAATTAATTTAGCCTTCTGAACTTCGAGATGATATAGTCGTACTCTTCGAAATTTAATTATAATAACAAAAAGTGATGAATTAATTTTTCGAGAATAAGAGAGAAGTGAAACTTAACGCGCAAAGATGCTGATGAATCTTGTTGATAGGACCAAATCCTTGAATAGTAGCAGTTGCTGTTTCAAGAATTGCTGTTCCTGTCTTTGTTGGTTCACCTGGAACCTCTACATGAGTTGATACATTTATTCCTTCCATTTTTGCCCTTTCTGAAATCTATAAGGAAAAAACACAAACACTGAAAATTATGTTGCTGTGATTTATTTTTTGGGCTTATAGATAGGAATATGACTAGCATGCAGACTCACACGTGGCAGGACACGTGGCATGAAGTATGTTTTGGATTGATTTTGTTAAGTAAAGTGGCAGTATAGGTGTCTTGTGTTTGGGATGATTGATAGATGATGAGTACTCTTTCTATTTCTGATGACTTGTTCTCTAGCTAGAACTACAAGTGTGACAAAAATTATTTCATTATGTTTGCATTCAAAATTTTGATTGTTTATAATATTTTACAATTTACATCATTTGCTATGTTTTTTATCGATGCAAACATTGAGATATATTGAGGAAATTACGTTTAGTGTCTTTAAAAAGTGATTGGTTTTAAATTTTTATTCGTTAAACGTCTGATTTAAACTTTTTTGTTTTTTAAAACATGTGGTTTTGAATTTTTATCTTTGTTCAATAAATTTTAATGTTTGCCTATAAGACAAAATTTTTGGTCAATTATGCTAATTTTCTAAAATTGTCTTGAACGTCTGCCTCACAGGTAAGAGTTAGAACGTTTGTGCCTTATGACCAATATATCTAAGTTCTAAACTTTTGTCTATAAGGCACAACTTCTGGTCACTTGTGCAGGTTCATTCTCTTGAAATATAATAAACGTCTGCCTCACAGACAAAAGTTAGAACATCTGTCTTATAGGCAAAATTTATTAAATGAATAAAGGTCATTTTTGTAAGATTTTTTTTTAGAGAATTTTACCCACTAAAACAATTAATAAGAATTATATACAAGAATAACACATCTTTTTAAAAGTAACAAATATAGCATATTTTATAATAAATGTAGCCATTTGTATTTTGAAAAGAAAAATATTTAATACAATAGTAAACTCATTTAAATATTAGTAACCCCCTTCATTAATTATATTTACATCAATACACTATCTTTCATAATGTTCTCTCTCCACCATAATTTTGTGATGTTTTTAATTCAAATTTCTTTTTGTGTTGAGTGGTGATATTTTTTTAAAAAAATTGTTATTATATTATAATTATATATATATATATATATATATTTCAAATATTCTAATTGTGTGTGTGTGTGTGTATATATATATATATATATATATATATATATATATATATATATATTAATTTTATATATTATAATTTTAATAATTATATTTGCAGTACTATTTAAAACATAAAATTTACATTCATACAATATTAAGGATATACTGGTAATATACAATTATCACATATATTTAAAAATGAAATAATTATTAAAACTTGAATTGCAAAAAGAATAACACAATTATTTTGTCAATATAGAAACAAATTTTTTTTAAAAAAGGGTAATAAAAAAGGAAAGAAGTAGGAAATAATTGTCCAACTACATTAACCAAGTACATTAATTTTCCTCATTAATGAAAATAATTTCCTTTTTTTTTAATGAATTGATTTAGAATAAATGAGAATTTATTTAGGATTAAATTAGGCTAAATCTATAATTATTGTCCGGCTATTACTATAATTTTGAAAATAATGCTAAAATTCTGTAATATACTTTTTAAGATTATATAATTATATAAAATGCTCTTTTTTTTTATGGGAGACAAAATATCAAGACCATTTAGGACGATTTTTGAACTTACCCCGGATATATTCCAATGTCCAATTCTGACTGAACTTTTGACTAAGTGTCTATTTGGGCCAAGCCCACAAACACTCTAATGTCCAATTCTGACTAAACAAGCCCAGTTAGTTGGTAAGACATGACGTTCCATCATTAACACACCAATCCACCAACATGAATACATAGCACCATCACAATCACCCAAATAAATTAGATAAATAATTTCGTAGTTCTTTACAAACTTATTTTTTAGTTTTATATCTCTTTTGTATTTTGAGGAAATATTCAATCAAATTCCGATACTTGGTAGTTGGTAGGATTCACCGACTGTTAGATATAACCCATAAAGATCTGAAAAAGGTCAATTGCTTCTATCAATATGTAATTGACCAAAAGAGATTAATTAAGTCAAACCTCAACAGTTATGAGATGCCAGAATCCTAACAAACCCCAATATTCACATTCCTACATGTGTGGGAACTCAACATGCATGGTGTGGTGTTATTTAATTTTGTAAATGATGATACTATATAGTTTAAAAGAGTGAAAATTCAGTTATGTACGATGTCAAAACCTGCATATGACATCACATGTAACTATTCTTTTAATTTAAGCACTAACTTTTCTTACAATAAGCCATATAATCTGAAACAACTTTGGCAGCTACACGATCCTTAACGCATAATTTCCAACTGAAAAAAAAAGAAACCAAATTGAGGGTGTGTTTGGTCTGGAGAAACCTTTTTCTATGTATGGTTAGCTGAAACTTTTAGAAAATACATTCTCTAGAAAAATATAAAACGGCATGGACAGTCCAATGCTCAAAACATCCAACATTCACGTAGGGTTCGGAAAGAGCCACATTTCAAGGAGCTAGTGTGATGTAGACATTCTATTCTAATGCCACAACAACAAAAAAGTTTTTAGCCCAATAAATAGTTACTTTGACAAAAAGTGCTAAAGTTTTTGTTGGAATTAGTTAATTGTCATTGGATCCAATGTCGCTATAGTGTTTACGGGCATTTACAAGGAGTGCTAAAATGTAATTGTCACTAATAATTGCTACTAAAAACATAATTTAGCGGCAATTAAACTATTACCGCGCCTAAATATTTTTTTTAATGTGGTGTGCAAACAGTAGTGGTTGCTTCGACGGCTCCAACAAAGCTTGCATTAGGAAAATGACTTCTCTAATGGAATCAGGAAAAACAAGTTTTCACAAGTGACATCCTACACTGATTGTCACCTCCTTACCCTCCAACACACCTTACCCCACCCCCACACTTTACCACCCACACATTGTATTTGCCTAAATTAATTATCTACAAATGATCTTGGGAAAATATTTTCTGTTTACGTACCAAACACAAGAAACCAAAACACCAAAAATATTTTTCCTCAACCAAACACGCCCTAAGAAGTAGTTATAACTAATAAAGTGACTCCAAAGCAAAGCTTGCATGAAAATCTAAGCCTTGCATTTCACGTGCCTCTTTCAAACGACTCTTATTATTAAATTGAAAACTTGCTACTATCAAAATACACACACACACAAAAAAAGGTTATTCCCAAAAAGATCATCAATGAACTCTCAAGAAATCCAACAATCAAATTCTACACAAATCCAAAGTGTTGAAATAGCAATTCAAAATCTCATCAAAAGTTGGAACAAAAAGCAAAAATGGAATTTCTTTATCATAAATCCTTCACAAGAACCAACAAAACAACAATGGAGAACAAATTTAACCAAGTTTTTAGAATCCATACCACTTAGGATTTTCACAATTGTGTTACTCCTAATCGATCTTGTTTTCACAAGTCTTGAGCTCTCCTCCTCTTTGATATCCTGCCCGCAAAATCGGAACGCGAAAAATCAAGAAACGGAAGAGGTTTGGTATCATTGGGCAGGTACTGTTAGATAGTTTGTAATATATATAACATAAAATTTTCTCGAATGGGAAGGGAAAATGAGTTTGAAAATATTTAACTTTTGAAAGATTCAGTATTTTCGGTTTTTATTTAAAACTTGAAATTAAATCTAAAATGTGAATTTGAGTTTTAATTTTTAAAATTACCAACAGACTCCTTACAACTCTATAGACTCGTGCCTTTTCTGAGAAGTTGCATATTCTATTTGTATAGTATATATAGGCATTAATTAGCGACAAACAACTTCTATCTCTAACGAGAAAAAAAATTTGTTGCTAGTTCAATTTTGACGATAAATTATTAAAAATCTTGTTAGTTATAGGCCATTCAACACAAATTTTGTAGCAAATTCCTGTTTGCTTTTCCGTAGTGATACATGTATTTAAGACGTATAATAGTCACTTGACCATCGTGCTATTTAAGACGTAGTCACAAGTTACAATGCATTTAAATTTTAGTCACTTTTCTGCTTTCTTATTCTTGATTTTCCTTCTTGTTTGCCCTTATAGCTAGTACATGCAATATTTCTTGAAGGATATTGATTTTTCACGCTTCAAAGCTTTATTTTAATTCCGACTTTCTATTTTTCGAACAGGTATAGCAATCCTGGGATTGCTATTTCTGAAGAGTGTAGGCCTTGTTGTAGGTCTAGGAAGCGCGTTTTTTCGGAGGCCGGGGTACTTGCTAGATGGCATAGTAGTTATGGTGGCATTATTTTTGGAAGCATATTTGGAAAAAAAGGGAGGAGGATTACTTGTTGTTGTTAGCTTATGGAGAGTTGTTAGAGTTATTGAAAGTGCTTTTGAGTTAAGTGATGAGGCAATTGAAGCACAAATTGAAGAAATTGTTTGCCAATTTGAAGAATTGAAAGAGGAAAATAGAAGATTGATGGATAGTGTTGTTGAGAAAGATAAGGAAATTGAGAAACTTCAAGAAGAATTGGATCACTACAAAAAATCAACTTACTAGAGATCATACAACTATAAATTTATCTTCTTCTTTTTTTATAATCATGATGTCCGGGCCAACTTTCGCATACCTCGACTAAATCTACAATACCAGGTAACTCTGTCCACCAAAGATAGGGCAGATGGGAAGAGTTTATCTTGTTTTATTTCTAGAAATTTATCTTGTTCTTAGACACTATAATTTTATAATTTATTTATATATGCATTTTTTATGATTTTATAGTTGTATCTCTATAATAAGAATGAAGATAATAACTCTAAGCAAACATAGGTAAGACAATAAATCTACCTTATACGTTAGAAATTTCTGTAATCGATCGATGGGAACCTCTAAGTTGTATGGACATAAGAAAATTCATATTATGTATTTTCCTCGAAACAATATAAGTAGGAGAAAACTCATGTTAAGCATTGGTCCAACATCAATTAGTACAAGTTGAAGGAGGCACGATAATTTGAAAATTTGACGCTCCTTTCTTTCCTTTGCCACGCAATATGAATATATCTGCACTTAATATTTACATCAAATAAATATATATAAATTTTATTTCTAATCATGATGAGTAATATAAGTATATATATTCTCACATTAATTTATGATTATTATAATTAAATTTTTAATTTTTAAATATCGAGTGCGAGTAATTATTTGCTACCTTCACACTTCCAAGTGGCATGAATATATTGTCATGTCAAAACTCTGCAGTATATTGCCCACTGAATGAATAAAGAGTTGGTCAATATAAATTAAGAACCTGTTTGGCCTTTGATTCCATGCCCTTTTTTTTGCTTTTTCCCCTGCAAAAGTTTTCAGCTTTTGGTAATTAACTTTTAGAGACCAATCAGAGGAATTTTTTCTTATTGACCAATTAAAACCGACTATGTGATAAATAAATAAACTTTACTTTTTCTTAAAATATGAATAAAGTTAAATTAGACAAAAAATAATTTTATATAACACTCAAACGGTGGATCTTCAAACAAGCTGATGATATTGTGAAGCTTCAACTTATCAAGAATATAACCTTAATAAGAGATTATAAAGAGAACACAAATTAAGATAGAAGATTAGTAGGTAGTTGAATGTTGTCTCGCTTATCTTTTCATAATAGTAGTTCTAGTATTACTCTTGTAGTTTCTTGTTTTTTTAATTTCTGTTTCTATTTATTGTTTCTTGTATTTCAATTATAATATTACTTTATTGTATTAGTTACTGTTTCTTTTTCATAATGCTTTGTCATGCCTTGTTTATTATTTTGTCTTAGTTTCTTGAGCCGATTGAGGATCTATCAAAAACAACCTCTTCACCCTTGGATTTTTACTTACTTTCGTAGAACAAAACTTGTACATCATGCGAGGGATGGAGCTAGAAGTTTGAATATAATTCTACCGAGCTTAATAGTTATTGCTCAGACAATATATTTATATTAACAAATTCATTAAATATGTTAAATAATAAATTTAAAACATGTTATTATAACTTGAAATCGTCATTCTCAAAGCCTAAACTCATAAAACTGAAATCATGGGTCGCCTCTAACATCAAGATTAATCAAAATCACTCACTTTAATTAATTGCACGGATGTATAATATCCATTGTTTTAACATAATATATTCTTATATATGAACTACTGATATATAGGATTTATATAAAGATAGTCCAGTGCATTAAAGCTCCCGCTATGTATAGGGTCTGTGTATTGATACATAAGATTTCTTTCTTTTTTAATTACTATGTGGGAAAAGGGGGAGGAAAAGAGGCTGCAACTTGTGAATTACTAATTATATTGAACCCTAGTTTGCCTATAGATCATCTGTCTATTCATTCGAGGTGGGAATAAAAAATTTAAAAAATTATAACCTTCCAATTATAGTAGTCATATTCTTAAGGGAAAAGGGTGCAACTTGTGCAATTTTTAGTCGCTATATTAGGTCATGTACATGCATGCATCTAGCAAGTTGTTGAATCGATGTGAGAGTTAAAATAAACTACTTCCTCCGTCTCATTTTATGTGATTTACTTTGATCGGATACGAACTTTAAGAAATAAAGAAAGATTTGGTGATGTTTACCAAATTGTCCTTTATTAAAAATGTACTACTACTATCTTTAATTAAGTGGGACCTTATAAGCGGGATCAATAAGGGTAAAAGAGTAATTGTGCTTTTAAAAAGTTAATAAATAAGAAAATATAACATTCTTTTTGGGACGGACCAAAAAGATAAATAGGACACAAAAATGGGACGGAGGGAGTATTATTAAGAGAAAATAGTGGGAAAAGGATTGAAATTTGTGTAATTTAGAACCCTTATTTGTACAATATAACTATCTAATCGAGGTGAGATTCAGATAATTGTGATAACAGTCAGACGCTCAAAAATAAACAAAAATAAAGGTACAACTTGGATGGCTTGTTGATTTCTCAAATTTTTAACCATCTATTCATCGAATTGAGAATTGTTTGTACGTAGGTCATCAATTGTGAATTGTAAAATTGAATATTCTATTTTTTGAATTAACAAGAAGATTTAAATGAAGGATATTCTTTTACCAATATTATAACCTAGAACTAGGAACAATAAAATGCATATAGGTTTGATTTTTGCACGCTTCTTAAAAATATTAACTAAAAATCATAATTTTACAAAAGTAGGCTCCTATAATAAACAATAAATATTTTTTCTTTCTCATCTCTGTGGGCATATATATTTCCGAGAGTAAGGGTCTGTTTGCTCAATTGAGATTTAAGGTTCAAAACTTCACTTTCTGCAGTATACTTTTTCGAAATTATAAACAATAGTGTCCAAATTAATTTATGTAAAAAAATTGAGTGTTCAAATAAGGTAAGCATATAGGACTTTCTGAGATAGACCAATAAATATTTTTCAGAAAAAAAAAAGATGTTCACACTAGGAAATGTCAATACCTAAAAAAAAATAAAAAAAATACTTGACATGGTCAATACAATATTATACAGGACTACAAGACCTACTATGTTAAAAAAAGAAAGAAAAAAAAAGAAAAAAAGAGAGACATACTATGTTCTAGGAAAAGTGCATCTGAACATGAAAAGGAAAGAATTGCTCAATATGATGAAAAGATAAAATATAATCTTCTAATTATTTATTAAATTAAAGAAGCAATCAAATACAGTCAGAATTCTCTATAACGTTACCTCGTTATAACGACATTTCTCTATAGCGGCTTGATTTTCTCCGAAACCTATTTTTCATGTTATATGTTACTTCTCTATAACGTCATTCTACCTATAACAACAATGACGTTAATTATAGCGGTACATTTTTTGTAAAATTATCTCTGCATACTCAAATATTGTGTAATAATATTTTATAAGAAATATATTATGTACAAAATAATATACCAAAATATTTATGGTAATCATCATTAATGTAGTGCACACAGTAAATTTCAAGTACGAATATATAATTTAAAGGAAAAAATTATATTTAAATGGTGCACATCATTTATTTCATAATTTCACGAGGAAAAGGCTACTAATGTTTGCCTTTTTTATATTCATATTCTTTCTAATTTTGCATACTTTTATTTATAACAACTAAATGAGGTTTGAATGTCAATTGCCAATATACGTATATAACAACATCCTCTCTATAACAGTCATGAAATTTTCGGACAAACGCTGCCACTATAGAAAGGTTTAAATAATTGTAGTCATATTTAATTAGTATTTTTTTTTCTAAATCATTTACCCAGAGGGTAGCACATCCATGATGGATGGGCCAAGTAGTCATATTTAATTACTTTTAGCATAATCGTAAATTTTACAAATGAAACACTATGCATTCAAACTTTAGCATGAATTAGTCATTGAACTCACAGACGATCACTCGATTTTCACTTTATTGCACCAAAGGTATCGAATTATTTTAATGAAAAGTCAATTTTACCTTTGTCTAAATATCACATAAATAATCTTTGAACAATTTTTTTACAATGAAAAAATATTCAGCTTTGTCGAAGTATCATAAAATTTAATAATATTGTGTTGTCTCCATATCTCTCTTTGTATCCTCCTATACTAGTAACATTCTATGAAAGCTTATTCAAAGTTAGAGTGATCTTTTTTAATTATGAAAAATAGTTTAATGACTTTTATAATACTTATATTAAATTGAATATTTTTTTAATTAAAAAAGATTATATAATTAAATAGTGACCACTGTGTAATATAATGAAAGACTTAACAATAACGCTATGCATGCACACTTATTAACCCACTTGTATATATGGCTATGTGCAACCACATGCACTTACCGGCTCAATTTATGAGGCACCTTTCGAATTTCGAGAGTCAAACAATCGAGTTTCTCTTTGATTGTGGTGTGTTTTAAATAATTTTAATTATCAATAACTGTGATTAATAAATAATTCTTTTTGCGTAATTTTTGAATATGTAAATTTTATTTTAAAATATTTAAAGATTCTATATTCAAAATAACAATCAAAATTTAAAAGTTTAACTCTCGAAATTTAAACTTTCCACACAAGTTGAGATAGAAAAAGTAATTATCTTCCATAAAATCCTTGTGGAATGGACAAACTTCTCGTGACTTGACAACGTCAACGGTGAGTACAATTGCTAGTATAATGTTGCTTCACATGCATTACAGGTTACTTTGACACACCAATTGAGTTGCTAGCAAGTTGAACAATATGGATTTAGGCCGGGTCAGGCCCTGTTCGGATCGGTCCGATAAGGACCCATCCGAAAACAGTGTAGAAGAGGAAGGGGGACCAGGGATGAGGTGTGCCGGACAGGCAACTAGGCCTGGTACACCAGCTCAAGTATTAGCCCGGTGAGCCAGACAAGCAACTAGCTAGCTAGGATTGGTAGACCGGCCCAAGTATTAGCCCGGTTCTTGGCTCACAGGGCACTAGCCAAGCCCGGCCCCAAAAAATAACAATAAAATTAAAATTCTGGTTATTTCCTAGTGTTAGATCCGTTCTCTTACTTCTTATAGTGATCATTAAACGATTATTTAATAATTATTTGTCATTGGATATATAGACGTTATACTTATGATGTGAAAACGTATAATTAATTAACTTTAGTTTAAATATGATGAAGATCTTAGAATTATTGTTGATTTTATATTTGCGTCTATTGGAAGTGTTGCAACTTGTTATCGTCTTAATGTAAAAGTTTTATGTATGTTTTTTGATACTATCTGTAATAATCTATGTTTTTTGATAATACCTGTAATAATATATATGCTATACCAAGTTTAAAAATAGCTCTTTCTCCACAAGTATATAACATATTTCATGTTAAGTGTGTGTGTCAATATATATAATTTAGTTAATTGTTAAAGATGGTCTTGATTTTCTTGTGCATGTAATTGAGAAAAATTGAATATGCAATATATATTGTTCAAGAAAATAAATAAAAAATTACTTTAAGAAATTTCAGAGAAAATATGAGATTAATGGTCTTATACCAAGACAAATGTATGAAGAAATAAAAAGGTAATATTAAACAAGCTATGTATAATGATGGGAGTAATCAAGTACTACAACAATAACAATATATTCAGTGTAATTTCACAATGAGGTTTGGAAAAAGCGAAAGAGTAGATTATACACAGGCCCCTATACCTTTGTGGGGTAGAGAGGCTGCTTCCGATAGACCTTCAATTCACAGGAATGTCATCGAAGTAAGATGACAAGAAAATATGATAACCAAATAGCAAGATACAAACTAAATGTAACAACGAATAGTAATACATAAAAGAATAAAAAAAATTGCAATTACTATACAATACTTTGAAGTAATGAGAAGAGGAAATGAGGAGGGCTAGCCCCTCTTTTCCCACATATAGTGTGATAACACTTGACTATCTATTAATTAACCTTCTAAGCTAAACCTCGACCTCCAAACCTTCCTATCTTAGGTCATGCCCTCAGTAAGTTGAAGTTGTGTCAAGTAATGTCGTCTGATCACCTCTCCCTAATTCTTTTTCGGTATAACTTTACTTCTTCTAGCTCCTGCTATAGCCAACCTCTCACACCTCCAACTTGACGCATCCGTATAACTCCTCTTCACATATCTGACCCATCTCAGTCTGACTTTCCTCATCTTGTCCGCCACAGAGGCCCATTCCCATCTAGTCCACGTAGAGCTTCATTGCTAATCATATCTGATCCCTCATAAAATGTCCATACGCCCATCTGAGCATCCTCATCTCTGCTATCTCCATCTTCTGAACTTAAGCATTCTTGACTAGCCAACACCTGCCCCGCACAACAAATGCTGGTCTAACCACTATTCTTTAACTTAACTTTAAGCCATGGTGACACATTTTTATCGCATAGAACCCCAATTTCGAGCCTGCATCATTAGCAATCTCCTTGCTCCCTAGGATTATGGACACAATATACTTGAAGCTTTCTCTTTTGGATATAACTTTCTTTTTTGGTCGGGGCTCCAATACGAGTATCGAACATCTAAGGGTTGTGTTCGGTTCGGTTATTTGGTTTTTGATTTTGGGAAAGGGTGCACCGAACACCAAACCAAACTAATTCGGTTCGGTTCGGTTTTTTCAACTTCAGTTCGGTGTTTTTAAATCGATTTTTGGTGTAAAATAAAAAATAAAATGAGAATCGAATCAAAATATAAGACACTAAAAAATCTAAAACATTGTAAATAGACTATCAAGTGAGGATAACTTCAAATACATATCATTGTAGTGCTCTATTTTTCATATCACAATACGGTGGTAGTATTTGTATGCAAATTTTTAGGAATTACAGTTAGAAATTAGGAGTGTTTGTGTGAAAATTTTTAGGAATTACAATTAGAAATATAAGTATATTAGGAATTAAAATTAAAAATTAGGAAAATGTAAAAGTAATAGGGATGGAAGGTAAATGTTGATGGGGTAATTGAGTATGGGTTTTAAGGTTTGGTCTTGAAAAGTTTTGGGCCAAACATGAGCTAAATAAAAATTCAAAAATTTTTTTTTAATAAAACTTCGGTTCTTCGGTGCACCGAAGAATCGTTACCCTTAAACCGACCCCTTAAACTTCGGTTCTTCGATTTGGTTTTTTCAGTTCAGTATTCGGTTATGTCAATAGTTAATAGCATAATCAAAGTTATATTTGCATGCTAGAATTGATGGAACTGCTCCAAGAATAGAGTTAGAACTTGAAGCTTATGTTATAGTTCTACAAGCATCAGCAGATTTCTGCTGTTCCATCTTGATTATATTCATCCATATTGATGGATTTATAGCTAAATCTTTTAATAAAGAAGTCAAAGTTACTGAAGTGCTCATTCAAAAACGATCAAAACAGAAGTTGAAGAGGCTATTAGGGTATGAAATATTTTGATGAAAATTAAAAAAAAAAATTACCGATCACGGCGTCACCCAGAACAAGCAAAGCAGAAGTTGAAGAGGCTATTAGGGTATGAAATATTTTGGTGAAAAGGTTATTACAAAGGGGTTGTACTTATAGTAGTAATACCCTAATACATAATTATGGTAATAGTTAATACCCTAATTAAAAAGGTAATAATTAAATGGGCTGAAATTGTAAACTCAAATCCTAATTCTAAACCTAAATATTTTTTATATATATATTATAATATATAAAAAAATAATTCATTTTTTTTAATTTTTCGGTTTTTATTCTTCTAAATCCGAAACCAAACAAAAAAAATAAAAAAAATAAAATCTTAATCCGAAATCAAACCAAAAAACTAAAAAACTAATCCAAATTAAAATTCGATTTGATTTGGTTTGATTTTTCGATTTAATTCAAATAATGCCCACCCCTAGAATAGGGTAGCTAGTATTTTTTTTTTAATTATTAATTTTCCATAAAAAGGTAAAAGACAAAATCAGAAAAACAACAAAACCCCATTGGCTGATCCACTCTCCCTTTTTCATAAGACTTTTCTCAAACAAGTGTAGCACACATCCTTCATTTTTTCATTTCTTAATTCCCAACTTGCTCTTCCCTTCCTCCCGCTCTCACCCCACCCACCCAACTCCCTATTAGGAAAAATAGATAGGGTGTTTTTTTTTTTTTTTTTTTCCAATGATCTGAGTTTTAGATGGTTCGATTTGATGACGTAGACCTATAATAAGAGATCACATGACAATATTGGTTTTGAAAACTATCGTTAAAAATAATGCATAGTGAACCTATTTTATAACAATAGTGTCATAAATAAGTTAAACTTTTAACGAATGATATATATGAATTATTTCTAATAATTGGATCATATATATATATAAGCCTTTTCCTTTTTTTTAATCTCAACTTGCTCTTCCCTCTTCCTCTCCCCCCTCCCCAACCACACCTCACCCCCACTCCCTCTATTAATTTCTCAAAGCTCCAAATCTTAACACATCAAATTCAAAAAACAATTCTCAAAAAATTGAGAGTTTCCTTTATTAAATGTATCCATCTTCAACATCCTCTTCATCTTCAATGAGCCACAGCAGCAGCACTGCCGTAGGCGGTGCTGCTACTGCTGGAGGTCTTACCCGCTACGGTTCAGCTCCTGGTTCTTTTCTAACCACGGCAGTTGAATCCGTAGTTAATGGTGGAAATCATGATTACGCCTCCGCTCATGGATCTCATCAATCTCATCATCCACATCTTGTTCCTTCACAGTATTTCCCATCCAAAGCGAAAGAACAACAATCGAATTTGCAAAGGTCAATTGGTTTCAATGACCTAACAATTGGCGGTGGTGGTGGTGGCGGAGCTGGAGGAGTTATGCCGACGACGTCTTCAACGACGCCGTTGGTTAGACATAGTAGTTCACCAGCTAGGTTTCTTAATCAACTTGCTACTGCTGCTGGTGATACTGGTAAGTTTTTGCTTTCCTTATTCTATATTTGAAGTGTGAAATGACGAATTTGACCTTCCTGTATATGATTCTTTTGTGGTAATTGGGGTAGAGGAAGGGTAAATGGGGAAGTAAATTATGTGGTGAGGAATCAAACTATTGCCAATAATATGAAAGTTCAAATAATCAACAAACTGAGCTACTAAGATTTTTCTTCCTGTATATAATTTTTTTTTTTTTGTAATTGGTATAAGGAAGGGGAAATGCGAGAGGAATTATTGAACTCTCGCCTATAAAATGAAAGTTAAAATAATCAATCAACTGAGTTAATAAGATTTTCGTAGTTGTATATGATTCATTTCTCTTTGTTTGCTTCTTTTTTCCTATTAAAAGTTTCAATATTTTTTTTCTTGGTAATTGGGTAGAGTAAGGGGAAAGAGGGAGGGAATTATCAAACTCTCGTCAGTAAAATGATAGTTTAGATAATCAATCAATCAACTGAGCTACTAATATTTTTGTCGTTATATATGATTAATTTCTATTTGTTTGGCTTTTTTTTTTTCTCCTGCTAAAAGCCTTTAGCTTTTGGTGACTTTTTAACCAATCAGAGCAGACTTTGCTTCTTGTGACATATGACAACCAACTTTGCATAAATTAACAAACTTTGAAATGTAATTTACATTTTTAAGTTATTCCTTTGCATTTATATGATCGTATTTGACTCTGCATTAAATATAAATTTAACTTTTAGCGTATATCATAAATATTCTTAGAACTTTCATGCTTAAATATGCTATGATAATTTTATGATTATTAATTAGAGCATGTTACTACACATATATGAGAAATTTAAGTTAAAGAATATGTTAAAAATATAGAAAGATATTGATTCTGAAACAGACAAAATATAAAGAGTGTCTTATAAAACGGAACATAAAGAGTACGAATAAAGTTAAATTGAGTAACAAGATGCTCACATAATAGAAACCTTAAAGGAAATAATGTTGCTATTTTCCTTACATTTTGTGGCTATATTTCTCGGAATTTCAAAAATTCCGATGAGTGCATGTCGGATATTTTGAAGAATTCGATATGGATGCGGCAGTATCTTTGAAGAGTCCGAGCAACTTAGTCTTATGGTACTATTATTGGTTCTTCAAAACCCTGACCTTGGTGCTTTCTTATTATAAAACATTGAACTTTGGAGTATTTTGCTTATGGTATTGTATGAAAAGTCAATAGTTATGAATTAAAGTTCAAATAATAACAAAATCATAGTTTTATACTACATCCTTATCAAAATCAGTTTAGAAGCTAGTTGTGTGGTAAAATTAGATGATGGGTCAATTAGAATCAGGAGTTCACAAGGTCGAGCTCATGTGGAGACAATCTCTTACAGAAATGTAGCTAAGACTATGTACAATAGACCTTTGTGGTCCGATTCTTTTCCAAATTCTACATATAACAGAAGCTTAGTGCACCGAGTTGCCCTTCTTATTTTGAAGTGTAATTAGCTATAGATAAAATGAGAAAGTTGGTTTCTTGTAGATAGAACCAATGGATGATTAACTTCATTGATCTTTTCTTGATCATCCATTGGACTATATTAACTTCTTAACTAATTGACATGAGATTGGAGTACAAAAGTAAGATTTACTTATGTCACAATTAGACGTTATAAACTGGCTAGTTGAGCACTTAAACATATAATTAATTAACTCAAAGGGACACAAAGAGTATAAGTGGGGAAAGATGCTTTTAGAGTTATTGAGTTTGTCTTATCTAATTACATATAACAAGTTGTTAAAAAAACCACCACAACACAGAGAGTTATGTATATGTTTAAAGGAGATGCTTAGTTTTAAAAGACTTTAATACCTCCTTGCAACTTGCAAATTCATTTTTCTTTCCTTCCATAAGATTAGTACTTTCAACTTTTAAACTTAAAAAAAAAAAGTACTTCATTTGTCCACCTCATGTGATGCAGTTACTTTTTTTTTAGACTGTTTATCTTGAGCCGGGGTTCTACTAGAAACAACCGCTTGATCTCTGAGGTAGAGGTCAGGTCTGCGTACACTCTATCCTTCCGACCTCTCTTTGTGAGACTACACTGGATATATTATTATTGTTATGTGATGCAGTTACTAAATTGGTGAGTTAATGGAATTCTTTTATGGTGATTTTTTCATATACTTTTTAAATATTATGAATTATGAAGTTTTTAAGTTTTTATAATATATTTAAGTAGTTTTTAAATATATAAAATTTATTTTAAAAAACTTGAAGATATCAAATCATCTCACATAAAATGAAACAGAGAAAATATATCATACAGACCAAAAGTTTAGCTAGTTCTACTTTTCCAATAATGGTGACCGCCATTTTTGTGTTTGATCAATAACAACAATATATCCAATATAATCCTATAAATGAAATTGGGAAAGAATAAATTGTATGCAAATCTTACAGCTACCTTATAAAAATGAAAAAAAATTAATTTCGATGAATCCTCGACTTACCTTGCATTTCTGTCGAGTTAATCTAAAAAGTAGAGGGGAACAAAACGGAATTAGTTCCCCAATTTAGAAGGTATATAATATAAGCAGCCGCAAATTATTATTCCTCTTTTTTTTTTTTTATTTTTTTTTATTTTTTTTTATAAATATTAGTATCCATGAAGGGCAAATTAGGAGATTAGTGGAGCTAATTGGTAGGTCATAATCCTGTCTCAACTCTTAATGACATGTAAAGGTGGGTTCCACATTTTTGGAAGGTGAATGCATGTGTGTCTGCTAAGTTTCGAATTGCCCACAGCATTTTGTTAATGAAACCACTGCTATTAATTAATTACTCATTAATCATGTAGGATCTTTCTTTAAGATAGAATCTCATAAGCACTTGTAATAAATATTTTTTTAAGCTTTTGGAGTTAGGATTTGGGGGGTGGGGGTAGAGAGGTGTTACATGCAACTTGTGCAACTTGACATCAGAGTAATTTTACGAGTGAGTTCTGAGAAGGTATGTAGACAGACTGTTTTCAATAGATCCTTGGTACACTGAATTTATGTGTGAAACAAATATGTTACTTGTTATTTTTTTAAATAACTGTTATTTTTGGACGAGCTTGCACGTATCTAATTAATAGCATAGAGTATTTGTTACCTTCCGTCAACACATACAACAACGTAAATACCCAGTAGATTCCCATATGTGGGGCCTAGGAAAGTGAGATATACGTAGACCTTACCCCTACCCTAATGGGATAGTAATGTTGTTTATGATACCCTCTACTCAAAACAATCGTTGTTCAGAAAAAGATCTGATAAAAAAGTAAATTAAAAGTGGAAAGCTAAAATGAAAATATTGAAGAAAGAAAAACAGCTCCCGCCAACACATATTAAATTTATTACTTCCTTTTATAAAATCAAATGGTTGGTAAGAAGATTGGAAAAATATGGATCCACCTTGTGCGATTTGGAAGCCAAGTTATTGAATTAAAATAAGAGTCAATGATCTTTTTTAGTCCGAGGGTTTGGTCTAGTGATAAGAGCACAACATGTGATGTATTAAGTGTACAACACGAAACTTTGCCTCTGATAAAAATCTGTATTCAAGTGGAGATGATCAAAAAATAAGATTCATTATTCGTAGAATTTCAAATCGTGCACCGCTAGTTCTCCTTAGAAAGACTATGCCTTTATTGTCAACTATCAAAAACTTTATAAGTTTTTTTGGTATACAATAATCTGTTTTCAACTAATAAGGTGGGTTAAGCTATGATCTTTTGCCAACAATATTTATTGATTTGGAATAGGACATATGTGTTTGTTTTGACCACAAAATAAGGTAATTTAATCTGTCTTAAAGTTTTTCAAAAATTATACATCTATTCTAGGTTAGGTTTAGGTCTACTATTAGACCTTTAATCTTTATATTAGTCGTGTTCATTAATCTCATACAAACTTGAATAGGTCAATCAAGTGGTGTTGGGGTTCCTTTATTAGGTTGGGGTGCTTCTTTGAGCACAAGTCTTATTCCATTTAGTTATGTTGTAGTTTTCTTTTCTTCAACCCAAAAAAATAATAGTAATAAATAAATAAATTAAACAAAAACAACTTGGAAACATATTACTCCTTTTGTTTCATGTTATGTAGCATCGTATCCTTTTCAAATTTATTCCAAGAATAATAATACATTAAAACTTTTTAAATTTTCTATTTTATTCTTATTGACATGCTTTTATAGCTATAGAAATTTGTTGAGACGTTTAAGAAAACAAGTTCTAAAGATACTTTTAATATATGGTAAAGATTTATTTTATTTTCTTTAAAATATGTGTCCAATCAAACACTGCTACATAAAATGAAATAGAATTTGGAGCAAGATAGAAATAATTAATTAGTAACTTTTAGGGAAAAGCAAATACTTGTCTTTTTAATTTTATATACAAGTATTTTACTTTATATTATTTGAAGGGGAACCTTGAGTACCTGGTAAAATTACTGTCATGTGATCAGGAGGTCACGAGTTCAAGTCGTGGAAACAACCTCGGACAGAAACGCAAAGTAAGACTGCATACAATAGAACTTTATAGTCCAACCTTTCCCAGATCCCGTGCATTGCTGAAGCTTTAGTGCATCCGATTATCATTTTTTAATACAACTTTTAGGCATGTAGAGAGGGATTAAGTGGCCATTTAATCTTTTTGACAAGGTAACTAATTAAGTGGCCATTTAATCTTTTTGACAAGGTAACTAATTAGGTGGCCATTTTTGGTTTATTAATTAATTTAGTAGAGCAAGTTGTCACTTGGGCCCCAATGAGCTGCCAAATGAACAATATAGATAATCTCATTGTCTTGTTTCCTTAATCATAATCTTAGTAAGAAGCTCCTTATTGGAGGAAGTGAGCATTTTTCTTTGTGGGGTCCAAACTTTCAGATATAGCAAGTTGACATTTATAAAATTCTAAAGTACCAACTAGCCAATAAAATAATAAAGAAAAAGGGAAAGGTTTTGTCCCATTATTTTATTGATGGTGCTTGTGCCTAAGATTCTTTGAACCTATTTTTTGCTTATTTTGATGTCAAGATGCATTCACCAAACAGCTCCTAAAAATTCCATGACTAGTCAGTTATCACGTGCATGGGTATTTACTTGACCCTGTTATTCCCACTTGCTCTTTATTATAATCCATTATTATTGTTATTATTATTATGATTTTTATATCTAAGCCGCCACCTAAAACCAGACCAATGTTTTTGAGTGCTTCACTAGTTTTTTTCAATAATTGATGTTTTTTTACCCAATTTCTTTTTCTCCCATTCTTAAGATATTTTCACATATTTTCGTCGGTTGTCTGGGATAAAACTGTTTAGTTAATGATTTTCTTTTTATTTATCTTGTAACTTATGGACCCTGTTGACGATGGTCTAAAGATTGAATGTCTTATAAGAGAACGTTAGACCTTGGTCTTTAGAAGGGACATTTGCATAAATCAGCTATATTTTTTAGTTACCAAGTTCAAAAATAAAAATAAAAAAATAAATCAGCTATTTTTTCTTTTTTCTCTTCGGATATATTGTCGTAGAGTCTAATCTTTAGATGTCTGAAATTGATTTCTTTTTAAAAAGACATAATACGTCATAGGTACTTTAACTTCGCCTCAACTGGCAATTAAAAACTTCAACTTTAAGTATGCACATCTAGACACTTTAAATCGTCTCTACTGTGTCAGTTGAACACTTTAACTTACAAAATGATCATCTAGACACATCTAAAATTTATGTGCCATGTCAACGCCATGTGTCTATGAGACACAGTGGAGAGGGTTGGATTGTTTAGTTGCTAGTTGAAATCAAATTGAGGTGTCTGTTTATGTATTATGTCTTCTGAAAATAGACTTGCAAAATTAACAAGAGTAGAATAATGGTTATTTATGAAAGGAAATGACATGCCAAATAAAGTTTGACATGAGTTTAAAGGCATGTGACATGGACCCAGAGGCGAATCCAGGATTTCAGCTTGATGGGTGCACACCTATATTTAAATATAGTAATTAATAGTACCAAAGTTCGATATACAGTTCTTTGAAAACTTATTAATTATGGTATTTTATAAGCAAAATTCTAATATTGTTGAATATCATTAATTAGATTTAATATGACAAAAGTGTGTTATCCACTGTACTTGAGTTTGATGCACTTTTATATTTTGAACAATAATAGAAAGTTTTTGAAAAATATGAAATCCGAGAGATTTGTTTGCTAGATGGTTGCTAGGGAAAAACGTTTGATTTAAGCCTATTTCAAACTTTAAATTGCTAATTTTTTAAATAAGAAATAAGTCAATGATTAAAAGATAAAAATAATATAAACATTATAAGTATAAGATAGGGAGAATATCTACCTTTTGAAGTTGGAGGGGAGCTTGTACTTTTGAAATAAAAGAAAAAATACGTAAATAATGTCCACAATACATTAAAAAAAAAAAAAAAAAAAAGAGATGTAAAATAATTGACTGCTAAGTTGGAAGTTTTTGTTTTAATCAAAGATATAATGTATGTGTGTATATATATATATATATATATATATTGGCACTTAAAATTCTAATATATCGAAAATTTAATGTTGCAGTAACATGTATTTGGAAAAAGGAGCAATAAATAATTGTTGTTGTTGGGGTTCGAACTCAAGTCATCACGCAATAAGGGAGATTTTAGGCAACATACTCAATCATCTCGCTTGCCAAGCCGATTATTCTTGCGGGTGCACTACATCTATTTAACTAAATTCCCTGATATATATACAGATATACAAACTATAAATACAGAGTTTTTCTCGAAGCTAGCGGGTGCACGTGCACCCCCTACTGCTAAGGTAGGTCCGCCTCTGCATGGACCATGTTGGCTAGGTTTATGTAAGGGTGTTTGGATCCTACTAATAAGACAAGTTTCTCACTTGTCACTTGTCATAAGTTGATATGGATTTTGCAATCTCAAAAGGTTATTACAGTTATTAAAAAAAAAGATTATTACAGTTACTTTTTTTCTTTGATTATAAATAGGTGAGCTTCAAGAAGCAACATACACAATATAAATGACTACAATTGCATTACAATTCATTGGAATTATAGAGTTATTTATTGCAAGTTAATCTAAATGTTAATTTAAAACATATCTTTCTAGATTCTTCTTCTTAATCATTTGATTGACTTGATTAATCATCTTTTGCTATCTTATGGTAACCAAATGTTAAAAGCAATTTTGATTCCTTATAGCCCTCATCAGACCACCATACAGAAGGAAAATTATGTTATTTGCTCAATCTGATTCTTGTTAGTTGCTTTGTTGGTCGAATCCTCCAAAAATGCCGCTGCACCCAGGTCGGATCCTCCTAAAGTCCACAATTTTGGAGTATCCGACACACACGGTGACATTTATGAGGATCCAAGCAACATAGGTTAGTTGATATTTCTAGTAGTATGGTACTTTTGTGGTTCTTGCTCATTATTACTCTGATAGCCCTAAAAGAAGTTTACTACTCCGATAGACCAGAAAAGATTTTATGAATGGAACTTTAATTTGAGTAGCAATAATCATACCTAGTCAAACAAAAAACTTCAATTAAGATGTTGAACCAACGAACAATTTAATGTGGAAAATGGGAATCCTTTATTGCTAGGTCTAAGCTGAGGGTTTATCGGAAACAACTTCTCTATCTCTACGAGGTAGGGGTAAGGTCTGCGTACACTCTAACCTCACCATACTCCACTTGTGGGATTACACTGGTATGTTGTTGTTGTTGTTTATTGCTAGACCCGTAATATATTTCAATTTTGTCAACGAGGAGCTTAAGATACAGAACCAAAGGAAACCAAATACTTTTTCAACTAAATTTTGTTTTCCGCAGGAAATTTGATACATATTTGTAGCGACCCAAGTATATTCTCCATTAGATGTTACTTTCCATGGAGACTACAAGGGTCACATTAGAACTATCAGCTTTTGTGGCAACATTTTTGAGTCGCCATGAAAATGCTTACTTTTTTTGGGCAATTAGAGGTGTCGCTTACTAAAAGATTCATATCTTGTAGTGATTTTAATGTGGTGAAAAAGAACTCGTTGTGGTTGTAATTTGTAATATAATTCAAGTTTGATTTAACGTTAGGGTTTTCAGTTTCAATGGGGAGAGGAAGCTACAACTCGAAAGGCGTTGGAGATAGCGGCAGGGGAATAACAAGGCTGAACTCTCAGCTCAGCTTCACTAGGCAAGAAGGTCTCTCTCAAATAGCAGAGGAAAATGAGGATATTGAAGGGACCAGTACAGACAATGGCCACAGAAAATCAACACATTCTTATGCCACTGCAAGTAGTTTCGCAATGGGTTCTTGGGAAGACAACAATTCTATAATGTTCTCTGTCACACCAAGCAAACGAGCCAAGCACATTAGCAATGACATTGTCAATGGGCTCGATGACGGGGAAACTCAGGTAATATAGCTGAAACTTTGTGAAAGTATGTTTTTCTGGAGTCAATGGAATTTTAGTTCCGAGTGTTTGTGTTTTCTTTATCCTGATTTCCAGAGTTGTGCAGGTTCTACGCCTAATTTTAACAGTATTTATGTGAAAAAGTAAGATCTCACTCTAATGATGTTAGCCTTCTGGATGGAAAAATATATATGATCTTTGATTTGGTGTCCTTACAACTGTTTCAAAATCTCAAGTTTTTTCCTTCAACACACTATTACTTGAAATCTTTCAAAAAGTTGTTGATTTGGTTCTTCTCTTGGCACTCTGTAACCCCTAATTGCTTATCTTTTTTCTTTCTTCCAGCTAATTTAAACTTGATAGTCACTATCAGAAAAATACATAAACCTTCACCCTTTGAAGTCAGTGTTATCGACATGTCAACGGCAACAGATATACTTCCTTAACGTTTTCCCCCTTAAGTCTTGACAACCTTACTACTACATTCTGTATATATATTTGGTTTGTTTCCGCAGAAGATTGTAAATAGGCAAAAATACTCCTTGTTGGCATACTCAATCATGTTTCTCGTGCGTAACTCTCACAAATATTGATGAAAACTGCATTTTTATTACTTGGGGGAGGATGAACTGATGTTTTTTCGATTTTGAATCATTTTCAGTTTCAGTTTGGCTTGTCTCAGACAGCACTAGAAATGACATCTATGGATAGATTGCTGCACATCCCCGAGGATTCTGTTCCTTGCAAAATTCGTGCCAAGCGTGGTTGTGCTACTCATCCTCGCAGCATTGCAGAAAGGGTGAACTTCAAATTTTTTAAGTCATTCCTTTACTTGGCCCTTTTAATGAACAAAAGAATAAAAATCCAATTGAACTTTATCAATTTATTTTTCCGTTGCCCCGTTTCATTTTATATGGCTTTGACTGAGAATGAAGTTTTAGAAAGATATAGACTTTTTTATTGACAAGTTGAACATATATAAACAACCAATTAAAAGTATTTTTAGAACTCGTAGTCTTTAATAAGTCATCACATCATAGGATAAAATGAGAAGTATAAAGTTAAAGAGTTCTCGAATATAAAATTGATTCATTCTATTGAAAAAACCAAGGAAATATTGGCATATATAGTGAGACAGAGGAGTTCTAATTCAAAAAAAAAAAAGTGAGACGGAGGGAGTTAAAAAGATAGTCAATCAAGTATATGAATTTCGCAAAAGAATTTATACTATTTGAGAACTTATAAGACTCTAATGTATGGATTAAGTAGTACAAAATAAATATTCCTTTTAGTTCAACAAATAGGTTTCTTCATGCTTCAAGAAATTTTTTAGTTTGATCAGTGACATCAGTCCTAAATGAATATGTATACCCATAATGTTTGAAAGTGAAAACATAATAATCAGCTGAAACTGATGCAACTCTTCGAGTGACTTATCTGTTGATTTTATATGGCAATTTTACTATTATGTAACAATAGATGTAGGATAGAAGAACCAGAATTTGGATCATCATAGCTATGTTGTTTTTCTAATATTTGATAACGAACGTTGTTTCCTTTTCTTATCTTATACAGGAGAGAAGAACTAGAATTAGTGGGAAGCTAAAGAAGTTACAAGATCTTGTTCCCAACATGGACAAGGTATAGTTTGCTCGTTTCAAATTAACTTCTTTGGGTAAGAAAAGCATCATTAGAAATGTCTTTATGGTGTTGGAGGGGGAGGGAGTGTCATTGTTTTAAGCTGAATTTGCAGTATAGCTCTGCGATTATAAAGTGCTTCATATACTATAACTCCGTAATCATGTTTGTTAGCAACAGAGAAAATTAACTATTGGAAGTGGCAAATGGTACTTCCAAGATTCTATTTAATTGGATAATTGTTACTTGGCATGATAAAATGCTGTTTAACTACCAGTTTATTGAATCTGTATAGATTAATTGTGTAAAGAAAAAACTAGTCTTTCATTAATCTGATAGTATGCTTGCTTTCTTATGTTCCACTTTACAATATTTTCTCAGTTGGCACTTATTGGAACATGCTTAAGCTGCAAATCTTTTTGCAAACGAGCTATGCTCCAATATTAACAATACTTTCTTGTTAATGTTTTTGCAGCAAACGAGCTATGCTGACATGCTGGATCTAGCAGTGCAGCACATTCGAACCCTTCAAGATCAGGTTCAGGTGGGTGAATAAATTGATCAACCTTTCTACTTTGCAGCTTTACTTGATCTATCATGTTGCATGCACCTAGGTATGAAGTTAAAATACTTACCTCGGACTCTTCGAAAATACTATCGGTTGTGTTAGATCCTCCAAAAGCTATGCATTTTTGGAGGATCCAACACTGGTACGACAAATTTTTCGGTCTGAACAACATAAAAGGGCAGCCCGGTGCACTAAGCTCCTGCTATGCGCAGGGTCCGGGGAAGGGCCCGACCAGAAGGATCTATTGTACGCAGCCTCACCTTTTATTCTCACCTAGTGTTTGTACCAAAACAAACAATTCAACATCAAGGGTCATAAATTTAAGTGAAAATAGTTGGAAAGAATTTAACCTTTGGGGATGGAGGGCCAAATATATTTGCAAAAAAACAGTAATGATGGAAAAATTGTATACAACAACACAACATACCCATTATAGTCCCACGTGTGACGTTTGGGGAGGGTAGTGTGTACGCAACCTTACCCCTCCCTTGTGAAGGTAGAGAGGCTGTTTCCGGAGGACTTTCGGCTCAAGTAACGCATATAAAGCAACATTATGAAAAAGAAATACAGTAGTGAAGAAGCTAATGCCGAAAATAATGAAGAAAGAACAATAGCAATAACAAATAATACGATATGTAACCTTAAGGTTATTAAAGAAAAATGAAGAATAAGATAGTAGGACAGTAACAATAGTAATATTGATAGGGAAAACTAGACTACTGCTCGACTACCTAGTACCTTCTACCGTAATCCTCGACCTTCATTTCCTCCTATCTAGAATTATGTCCTCAGTGAGCTGCAGGTGTGCCAAGTCCTGTCTTATCACCTCATTTATACCTGTCAATGAAATAGTAGAATTATATTTCATATTTTTTCTTATTGCTGTGCAGAATCTGAATACAGAACTTGAAAACTGCAAATGTGGATGTAAGAAATCAAGTCAATAACAAAATGGGAGGAAGCACATTAGCTGAAGATTGACTTAAAAAGGATTTTTTGTCACCATTGCTTCTTAGAAACTCAAAGTTGTACATAAGGAAGTAAATTTCATACTAGCCTTTTAAAGCTAAAAAGTGAACTCTCTTTCTTCTTTTTCCTTTTTCCAGTTAGACCAAGTAAATGTTTGTTTTGGATTATTTCTAGGTTTTTCTCTCTCTAACATTTACATTTTTAATTCAGTTTTGAGTTTATTTTGCTTGAAGATCATAAGGCTAATTGATGATGGTTGTACTAGCACTTGTTCTATTTCATTTTTATGTAACATAAGTTGGTCATAAATTTTTTTTGCTTCCTATTACGTTCTTCCTGGAAAATGGCCATTTATAATTTGAAAAGAAGAAAAATGATCCTAGTCTACAAGGATTTCATGTGTTTTATTTACCCTTTTTTTTTTTTACTGATTTCCTCTGAAATAAGTCATACAACTAAAATAACATTTGTACTGAACCCATAAATTCCATCTTTCCCTTCCTTCCCATGTATGACATGAACGTAGTCATATTCTTTTTAAAATTTGTATTAAGCAACAAATCTAAAATTATACGAAGGTCTGAATAGTTTTGTATGTTGAATTCGTTGTCCATATGTTCTATATGATAACATGCACCTCTTTTTCGGTATAACCATCTGGTATCAGAAACTAATTGGTCGGCCATTCCAAGTTATTCAAATTTTGATTAAGGGTAGACGGATCTCATTCTCATGTGAATGACGCGTGCATCTCACGCGATTTACCATGTAGGACAAGTAGTCTACTTGTTCAACTTTATGATATTTTAAGTGCCTACTTGTGCATACTCAAAGTTGGAGGGCATAGATGCTAGTTGTGGCTAAGTTAAAGGACACGTTTATTATGAGTCCGAAGCCTAAAGCAATCAATAGGAATGATGACGCAACTAACATCTATGCCCTCCAACTTCGGACTCAAAAAGTTGATGGTCTTTTTTATATATATTATGGAATAAGACATTAGTCCAAAGACAACGATAAAGTTCATGTCCTATTTACTAAAGCAATCAATAGGAATGAAACCCTAACATTAATTAATAAAGCACTAATTGTTGTTTACCTACCATTAATTAATATAATAATAATGCAATAATTCAGAGCTCATACAAACACATTTCAGTCTGTTTGTGCCATTGACAACTCTAATTATTGTTTGATCTCCTCACCCATCTCTCTGTACTAGACAGCACCTTGTGCTAGATAGGATTCGAACCTACGACCAATCGATTAACAACCGACCACTCTATCACTGAGCTACTGAGGAACGAGAAGAGATTTGATCAGTTTAGACAGAGGTGAGTTTTGTTTATTCATAATATATTTTCTTACTGCCAAGAAACTTTTATCCACTGCATGTATAAAATGCTTATGTGAATTTGGAAGAGAAGTTATTCCTTATGTAGAGTTCCCACGTTTATTCTTTAGGGAGGGATGGTCTCTTTATATGGTCATGGGCTAATCCTTACATAAGGTCCATTATAGTATATCACAGGCTCATCTCATTCCTTTGTTTACTGATGTTGGGCCCCATATTATATTATGTTTGCTTCAGTTGGAAGGCCTTTATGTGCTCTTTATATAGTCTTGGCAATCGTCACATCTTAAACCAACTTTTGGGGTTGAGTTAGGCCTGATATACTTTTTCTCATGATTTTTTCATGTTACCTACTGCAGATCTTGTAGATAGTTTCGTCCTACACCAACTTTATAGCTTTGTTACAAAATTTGAAAAAGGGAGGTATATTAAAAGTAGAATATTATATGTAAGGTTAAATACAAGCATTGTAACAACATTAGTTAGTTTTGTTACGCAAAATAGAAGAAACCATAAAATTAACAAATAAGGGGCAACCTTGTCCATTTCTTGGTTACAAATCTTTAAAGAAGGGAAGTACGTAAAGTATTTGAGTATCGCAACAGAGATATGCCAATCAGTCAAAACCTCAAGAGAAGTTTGTGAAATTTTTCATAATTAAATATGTAAAGAATGTGTAAACTTTCACGAGCGTTATAGCTTCTGGTAGTATTACTGAAAGACATGAATACAAATTTTCTTCTTAGTGAAGATTAATATGAAAAGAGTTTGGTGAACTTGCAGGCATTTATCTACGGAAGATGGCGTATAAAGACATCGAGGATATGTTAGATCAGCTGAGAAGGATTAAGAGTAGTGGTGATCTGAATGGTGTCAAGATTGATCAACTTGAGACACTTGAAATGGAGCTAAGATTTTTTAGAACCTTTATCATGTGTCGTAATGCTGTTTCCCCTGATGCCTTAGTCAAAATCACAAAGAAGGCCTTGGTCAAAATCACAAAGAAGGCCAAGTTGATTGTTGAGATGCGTCACTCGGTTTCTGGTGGAATTCTAGGTGAATACGGAACTCTTCTTAATGTGGAAAGGCTAGCGTCAGAGTTGCAGGAATTCAACTTTGAACTGAATGGTTCCTATCTGTTAGAATATATGGATTACCTTCACCAGAATCTAAATGATGCACCGAGGTACTTGGTTAGGTCTGACACTTTTTTCATGGAACGAATCAATATCCTGCAGAAGACAGATAGATTCTTAAGGCAAGTCAAAATCATTCAAAACAAAATGAGGTTTGTAAGATACTTATATGGTGCAGAGATAAATGGTTATGTTGACCATGAGAAGTTGAAAGGTCTGGAGACCCGAATTAAGTTTCTGGCTGACAATGTGGGACAGTTCTGTCTTGGTATTTGGGTTAATGAGGATGGAGATTATACATTTGATCTCAAGAGTAAGCCTCCTTATCTACTATTCCTGGTTGTGCTAGTGGAGCTGGAAATGAAGAATATTTTTCTCGGTGGACTGAAGGCTTCGAAGTTTATTCAATCAAGAACTTTCAAGGACAAGAAATTACCAAAAGGATTTTCACATAATCTGCAGTCTGCTGGTGTATCTCAGAGACAAAAAGCTTGAGAACTTTCCTCGTAATGTCTCTGCTCAAAACATTGACGTGGCAATAGAATTCTTGTTGGTTTTTCTCAGTGATGTGCCAAATCACGTTATTAATGGCAAGAGGTTGAATGAAGTTTCAGAAAAGATTGGAGTCCTTGTGGGCGACATACTTTGTGTAATTCAAATGATGATTCTTGCAGGATCTACAATCAAAGAAGAAACCAGCAAGATTGATCTTGGGACGATACAGATATTGGAGAAAATTGAAGATCTAAAGGCACAAGTGCAGGAATACTACACCTTAAAATTCACTCTGTCTCATGAGTTCCCCACTGTTGGCGGATTTGGCTTTCTTGATTCTCTCATCAGGAAATTGAATGAAATGTTGAAATCTGAAACAGTTTTCAATTTCATGATGAAGCCTCATATTGGAATTTTAGAGAAAGAGCTTTCATCTCTAACATATGTTTTTAAAAGTTCTGCAAAGGTGCAGCACGAACATGAAATTCTTGAAGATCTACGGAAGCGTATTATCAATTTGGCATATGAAGCTGAAGTTGCTATTGACTCTACTCTTTCTCAATATAATTCTCTTTGGCATTCTTTTGGCTCACTTCCTGCAATCATAAAAGAGATAAATCATATTAATGTGGAGGTGACAGAGATGCAGTCAGTGAACCTTGCTCTGAGGCCCTGCTCTGTAGCTGAACCATCTAAATGTCTGCCAACTCAACATAGCAATCCAGTGACTGATGAGGAGATTGTCGGTTTTGGGAATGACACAGAAAAAATGATTGAGTATCTGACTAGAGGTACAAATGAGCTAGATGTCGTCCCAATTGTAGGCATGGGGGGACAAGGGAAAACGACTATCTCTAGAAAGGTGTACGATAATGAGAGCATTGTTTCTCGCTTCGATGTTCGAGCATGGTGCATCATTTCCCAAACATATAACCGGAGAGAGCTATTACAAGAGATTTTCAGTCAAGTTACGAGTTCCAAGGACAAGGGAGATGAGGTTGGCGAACTTGCTGACAAGTTGAGGAAAAGCCTAATGGGAAAGAGATATCTCATTGTCTTGGATGATATGTGGGATTGTATGGCATGGGATGACTTAAGCCTTTGTTTCCCTGATGTTGGAAATAGAAGCAGAATTGTAGTAACAACTCGACTTGAGAAAGTGGGTGAACATGTCAAGCGCTATAATGATCTTTATTTCCTTCCATTCCTCAAACCCGATGAAAGTTGCAAATTGTTGCAGAAAAAAGTGTTTGAACAGGAAGTTTGCCCACCTGAACTACAAGACGTGAGTCTAAAAATTGCAGAAAAATGCAAAGGACTGCCTCTGGTGATTATTTTGGTAGCTGGAATTATCAAAAGGAGTAAAATGGAAGCATATTGGTGGCATGAGGTTAAAAAGTCTTTGCTTTCCTATCTTGGTGAATCTGAAGGATATAGTCTTTCAACTATGCAGTTAAGTTACAATAACTTACCCGATTATTTAAAGCCTTGTCTGCTTTATATGGGGATGTTTCCGGAGGACGCAAGAATTCCAGTGTCTAAATTGATAAGTTTATGGATAGCGGAAGACTTCATGCAGAACATTGAATCTGGGAGCTTAATGGAAGAGACAGCTGAAGGTTACTTGATGGATCTCATCCACAGTAATGTGGTAATGGTTTCAAAGAGAGAATATAATGGAAAAGTCAAATACTGTCAGATTCATGATGTAGTGCTTCACTTTTGCTTGGAGAAAAGCAGAGAAGAAAAGTTTATATTGGCAGTAGAATCGAGTGAGCTTCAGTTTCAACCTTCCCGTTTGAAGGGAAGCCGCGTGAGCTTCAGTTTCAGTAATGAGCTCTTCGAGTTTTCATCACGGGTTTCCAAATCACGGAGGCCTTTCCACCAAAACTTGAGGTCACTGATAACTACCAGTCCTAGAGAATGTTATAGATGGAATCCCTTCCATCAGTGTGGTAAATTGAGACTTCTTAAGGTCTTGGATTTGAGTTCCCTTAATGCGCCTCATTTGTTGTCAACTACATTACACCCACTAATTCACCTGAAGTACCTCGCAGTTTATACAGATCATTTCGGCTTTCATGAAGAATCAAATCTGCTCCATCTAGAAACTTTAATTGTGAAGTGTTTATCAGAGCATACATGGTTACCAACTATTTTTTGGAAAATGGAAAAATTAAGGCAAGTTGAGATTACTCAGGCTGTTTCTTATTGGAGAGAAAGGATTTCTGGATTGCAAAATATTAAGGGACATTGACTTTTCACTCTCTGATGTTCATTGCCTGAATGTTTTAGCACAGAGGTGTCCTAATCTTCTAGAACTTGGAATCTCTTTTACGAGAGATGATTCTGAAAGTGCGGATGAGGGTGTATGTTTTCATCTCAATTTAGAGAGCTTTACACGACTCCAAATACTTGGTCTTTTTGTTGACTCGATCTTTTATGTATCCAAATTATGTTTGCCTTCGAATTTAAAGAAGTTGGAACTAAGAGCGGTTATTGAAAAAAACATTATTTCCATCATTGTGGGATTACCAAGTCTGGAGTATTTCAAATTAAGGGATAACAGTTATTTTAAATTAGGAGTGTGGTACCTTGGATTTAGCAAGTTCCGTAAACTTAAGTTCTTGAAATTGGTGAACTTAGGTATTTCATCATTGGATGCCTCTGAAGAATCTTTTCCCCTGCTTGAAACACTTGTTGTAAAAAAGTGTGAGGAGCTCTGGTCGATCCCCTGTAGCTTTGCAGAAATTCAAACACTGAAACAGATTAAGGTGATTGACTGCAAGAATGCAGTCCAAAATTCCCTGTTGGCTTCAGCTGTGAGAATTAAGAAAGAAGTCCAAGATATTGAAGGATGCGACCGTATCAACATCATCACCAAAGTATGTATAAACAAACAAACACCTATGTGCTGTTTTTGAGTATCTACATGCATCTAATGTGCAAAGAATCTCTCTTTTCTTTTTTTTTTTCTGATCTCCAATACAGGATAGGCGGGGAAATCTAAAACAGCTGTGAGTCAAGCACGTGCTTGTCACAACAACATGGTATTCTTTCAGTTTTGTTTTTTCTTCCTTTATGTTTTTTCTGACTAGATGCTTGCTTTCTCTTAAATTCTCCATGTCGATCTCAAACTAGCTACGATGTGTTTGAATTTGAAAATTGCTTAGACAATTTCAGCAAAAGCACAAACAGCATGGACAGAGTTCATTCTTTGCAAATAGTTGTAGCCATGCTCATGCTGGAGTCTATTATGCAGCTAGGCGAAGCGCCCATCCCCTTATTTTGTGACCCTATTACTGATTGCTAAGGTTGTTTTGATTGATCGACATAGACTCATGCCTGCTGGGAAGAATTTCTCATTGTTTCTCTTTTTTTTTCTGTATGCTTCAGATGGACTGTGATTTCATGATGCCCTCTATAAATATCATCACTTGCTTTTGTAGCTTGATGGTTGTTTTCCACTTTAATTTCTATAATCTCTTCATCTTACACCTTCTATGCAACACTGCAAAATTCAATCAAGGATATACATACAGAAGTTATTTTCAGGTTGAATATACTACCTTCCAATCATCAACCGACAAATTTAAAATTTTTGCAACATAGAAAACTAAGGCGTGGTACTTACCTGTATGCAAGCTGATTTGACAGTAGATTAAAAGGTTGATTTAGGCCTCGTAATGTCTGTCACCGAATGATTTAGAAGCAATATATATTTGATATTATTCCCTTGGAACTGTTCGTCGTATATACCTTTGTGGCATAGAAGATTTAAACTCCAATGTGGTGTAGTTTTGATGGAAATTGCATCCCGTGCGACTCCCTTAGTAGTTAGGACACACTGACACAGAAAGTGGAGGATCCAGGAACTTTATATTATGGGTGATCAACTGTTTTTAATTTGAAAGTTGCTACGGATACTGCATGCTCAGTTAAATATATTTATATGAATTATTGGTTTTTTTTTTTAAAATATAAGTAGTACGTTGTGTTTGTCTCCAAAAGCAAAGGGTGCTTAAGCACCCATAATGCACATTGTAGATCCGCCACTAGTCAAATTTGCGAAGTGTTGTGGAAAACGTTGGAGAAGGAATATTCGCATGAATTCAGAGCTAATACGCAAAAGATATCATTAAAAAGTTTCACATGGAAGAATTGAATTCTGTAAGTAGTTCGATATCTATATGGAAACAAAGATTTAATATATTCTTTAGGATTCTACATTTCGATATATGACTAAAGATTTGAATCGTGCTAAATTGCATACCTGCATTTTGGCCATTAAAGAACTAGTCAAAAGGAACAATTCTTTATCTCAAAGTCACAACTCGATACTTCCAGTGTTCTGAGAATCCTAGAATGACTAAAGACACGGATATGATATCAGAATGATATGTGTACTGTGGTTTCTAAGTTATCTGAAACTGTGTCAAAGGCAGAAATTATGCCATCGGGTGTAAGACAAATCTTCTGAACTTTGTGACACAATTATGCTTGTTAGTGGTAGATTTCAAGGAATTTGACCTTCTCCAACTTTTGAATTGTCAAATTCACGCAGATATACATCAAAGAATTTTAGGCTTCATCGCATGTTCTGTTTCTAGGAGTATAAGATTGAATTTGCAGCATAGAAATAGAAACACCGTCATTTTCCTCACTCCATAGTGCTGCAATTTCTGATGAAGTAGGCCAACTATATACTTAGCTGGTCAATATATGTAACTGCTGAAGGTTCACTATCAGAAGGTTCATAAATACGTAAATGTAGCTGGCATTGGCTTCTTTTCTAACTGTCGTGTTGAGGCATGAAGTTCAAAGTTGTATGTTTATAGAGCCCAAATCCAAGTGCATAGGTTGTTCCAGACACGTTGTACATGACTGTTAAATTAGTGTGAGAAAACGCAACCACTACTATTGCTAGGCCGGAGTTGCTTGCATGATGATATTGCCATGTTATTTCATTAAATAATGCTACCATTGACTTTGAAGGCCAACATAATTAGTTGTCTATCTGTACAATAATATGCTAAGCCCCTTTTATTATTCATTAAATATTACTGCAACCATTGACTTTTCGTAACATTTGGATCCAGTCCATATACATTAAACATGAGTTTAATTGAACCATAACTATTCATGCTGATATTAATCTTTTCTTCTTAATTAGGGATGTCATTAGTAGTTCTCTTCTACTGCAAGCTTTGGTCTTTATCAGGTACTATATTTCAATGAACTTTTTCTACTCACTTGATGCATATTGTATTCGAAAATCTTATCTTTCTTTCTTTATTCTTAGTTATAGTTATCAACTCTTTTTCTCCTCTTTTATAGTATTGGATCAGAAATTGGAGTCCGGAGATACAGAACGGCAAAAGAAGACTACTCTTCACCGTTGCTTCATCGTAAGACTTAACTTTTGATTCCTTTACTTATTTTCAAAATCTTTATGTTGGTTTCACTTGCAATTTGAAAGTCATAATGTTCTCATATGAATCTATTTTAACGATATCAGATGTATATATCATAAACCCTGCACAACTTTGTTCATGAACCAAATGACCCCTAACAGAACACTGAAGACCTGGCGCACTCACAAACATTCCATAAGCAGGCTAAATTTTCGGAGACATTCAGATCACAATATTCATAAATAGACAACATAGTAAACTGAAGAAAGAATGTTTAGTAGTTTGGTCTTTAATCAATCTGCTATTTCTCCACTAATAGAGAAAATAAGTCTTTTCAAATCCACTTACTAAATATTAATTGTAGGCAATGCATTAGATGAAGGGGAGCCTTGGAGTAACTGGTAAAGTTGCTGCCATGTGACTGGGAGGTCACAGGTTCAAGCTGTTGGAAACAGCCTCTGGCAGTAATGCAAGGTAAGGCACCCTTGTGGTGGGGCCCTTCCCCGGACCCTGCGCATAGCGGGAGCTTTAGTCCACCAAGCTGCCCTTTTTTTTTTTTTAGGCAATGCATTAGACACAGATAGCTTAGCTTTCTTCCTAATTGAATTTATCAGCAAACACCTTTACAACAGAGAAGTGAAATTCGGTCTTAACCCCTAAGCAACATTTTACAGTAAGAAGTAAGAAATAGGTGGTCTGTGAACTTTTCCATAACCAAAATGATACAGAAGCTGTATAATCTTTAACAAGCATTATAGCTTTTATAACAGTAGATACTGAAAGACAAAAAAATAAATAAAAATGTTGCTCATAATTAATGAAACTAATATTCCAAGAGTTGGTGAACTTGCAGGAATTTTCTACTTTACCTACGGAAGATGGCTCAAACTGACATAGAGGATATTTTAGATCATCTAAGGAGGACCAAGAATGGAGGCGATCTGAATAGCATCAAGCGTGATCAAATTGAGACACTTGAAATGGAGCTAAGATTTTTGAGAACCTTTATCAAGTACCATCATGTTCTTTTACCTGATTCCTTAGTCAAAATCACAAAGAAGGCCAAATTGACCGTGGAAATGCTTCACTCAGTTTTTGACGGAATTCCAGATGAATGCAAAGCTAACCTTAATCTGGAAAGGCTAGGATCGCATTTGCTGGAATTCGTTGAAGATAATACCAGCTCAAGGTTCAATTATGATCTGAATGATTCCTGTCTGTCAGAATATATGGATTTCCTCTACATGAATCTCAATGATGCACAAAGGTATCTCGACAAGTCTGACCCTCTTTTGAGGAAAGGAAAAGATAGATTTTTGAAGCAAGTGAAATTCATTCAACAGAAAATGAGGTTTCTGAGATACTTATATGGCACAGAGATGAATGGTTGTGTTGACCATGAGAAGTTGAAAGGTTTGCGGACCCGAATTCGATTCATGGCTGACAATGTGGGACAGTTCTGTTTTGCTCTTTGGCTTAATGAGGATGGAGATGATACATCTAATATAGAGGGTCAGCCTCTTTATCTACTATGCCTGGTTGTGCTAGTGGAGCTGGAAATGAAGAACATTTTTCTTGGTCAACTGAAGGCTTCAAAGCTTACTCAATCAAAAATTTTCAAGGACATGAAATTACCACCAGGATTTTCACATCATCTCTACAATTTGCTAGTGTATCTCAGAAAACAAAAGCTTAAGAACTTCCATTCTGATGTTTCTGCCCACAACATCGATATGGCGATAGAGTTTTTGCTGTTTTTTCTTGGTGATGCATCAGGTCATGTTATTCATGGTGCGATGCTGAATGAGGTCTTGGAAAAGGCAGGATCTCTTGTTGGTGATATTCTCTGTGTAATTCAAAAGCTTCGTCCTAGCACTATAATCAGAGATGACGCTAGCGAGATAAATCTTTGCTCGATACAAATATTTGAGAAAGCAGAAAATCTAAAGGCACAATTGGAGGAGTACTACAAATCCTTAGAATTCATTCCATCTCAGTTTCCCACAGTTGGTGGATTGAGCTTTCTTGACTCTCTTTCAAGGAAATTGAATGAGATGTCTAAATCTGAATCAGGTTTAGGTTTCATGATGAAGCCTCATGTAGTTATACTAGAGAGAGAGCTCTCATCTCTGACATCCATTTTCAAAGATGTTGTGAAGGTGCACCATGAAGATGAGATTCTTAAAGATCTTAAGAGGCCTACTATCAATTTGGCATATGAAGCTGAAGTAGCCATTGACTGTATTCTTTCTCAATATAATGCTCTTTTGCATCTTTATTGCTCACTTCCAGCAATCTTAAAAGAGATCAAGAATATTAGTGTGGAGGTGAAAGAGAAGTGGTCAGATAACCTCTCTCTTAAGCTCTGCTCTGTGGTTGAGCCATCTAAGCGTCTCCCAATTCAACATATCGATCTTACAAATGATGAGGAAATTGTGGGTTTCCATAATGACATGAAAAGAATAATTCAGCATCTAATTCAAGGAGCAAATGAGCTAGATGTCGTCCCAATTGTAGGAATGGGGGGACAAGGGAAAACAACTTGTGCTAGGAAGGTGTATAATAGTGACACCATTGTTTCTCATTTTGATGTTCGAGCATGGTGCATCGTTTCCCAAACATATAATCGGAGAGAGATATTGCAAGAGATTTTTAGTCAAGTTACCGGTTCAAAGGACAAGGGAGATAAGGAAGACATCCTTGCTGACGAGTTGAGGAAAAGCCTAATGGGAAAGAGATATCTCATTGTATTGGATGATATGTGGGATGGTATGATATGGGATGACTTAAGACTTTGTTTCCCTGATGTTGGAAACAGAAGCAGAATTGTAGTAACAACTAGACTTGAGAAAGTGGGTGAACATGTCAAGCGCTATACTGATCTTTATTTCCTTCCATTCCTCACACCAGAAGAGAGTTGCAGATTGTTGCAGAAAAAAGTGTTTCAAAAAGAAGATTGCCCGCATGAACTACAAGATGTGAGTCAAGCAGTTGCAAAAAGATGCAAAGGACTGCCTCTAGTGATTGTTTTGGTAGCTGGAATTATAAAAAAGAAGAAAATGGAAGCCTCTTGGTGGCATGAGGTTAAAAAGTTTCTACTTTCCTATCTTGGTGAGTCTGAAGGTTATGGTCTATCAACTATGAAGTTAAGTTATGATAACTTACCTGATTATTTAAGACCTTGCCTACTTTATATGGGGATGTTTCCGGAGGATGCGATAATTCCAGCGTCTAAACTGATAAGCTTATGGATAGCGGAAGGCTTCGTGCAGAACATTGAGTCTGGGAGGTTGGAAGAGGCAGCTGAAGAATACTTGATGGATCTCATTAGAAGTAACGTGGTAATGGTTTCAAGGACAAGATATAATGGTAAAGTCAAAGATTGCCAGGTTCATGATGTAGTGCTTCACTTTTGCTTGGAGAAGAGTAAAGAAGAAAAGTTTATGCAGCCAGTGAAGGGGAATTGTAGCCACTTTCAACCTTCGGATTGGAACGGAAGTCGAGTGAGCTTCAACTTCACTTATGAGCTTTTCCAGTTTGCATCCCCGGACTCCAAAGCACGAAAACCTTTCTACCAACACTTGAGGTCACTGATTACGAGCAATCGAGGAATAATCTCAGAATGGAATCTCTTGAGACTTCTTAAGGTCTTGGATTTGAGTTCCCTTAATGCGAATTATTTGTCGTTAGCTACACTGAAACCACTAATTCACCTGAAGTACCTCGCAGTTAGCGCAGATCAAATTGATTTTCATGCAGAACCATATCTGCCCCATCTTGAAACTCTAATTGTGAAGTATTTTATCAGGCGTACAGTGTTACCAGCAATTTTTTTGAAATTGGAAAAATTAAGGCATGTTGAGATTACTGATGCTGTTTTTGATTTGGAAAACAATAAGCAGAGGATCTTTGAAGAGTCCTCTAAATTGGAAAACTTGAGGGTATTACGGAAACTATGTTTTCGAATTGATCAAGCTGATAGTGTGGATGTGTTATTAAGGATGTGTCCTAATCTTCAAGTACTTGACATCTTTTTTTGGGACAATGAAGATTCTGCAGAGTTTTGTCCCAAATTGGAGAGTCTTAACCAACTTCAAATATTTCGCCTTTCCTTTCAGTGGCCCCAAATTGTATCTGAGTTACACTTGCCTTCAAATTTAGTGAAGTTGGTACTAGAAAGGACTCAAATAGAAAGCACAATTTCCGTCATCGGGGAACTACCGTGTCTGGAGTATCTCCAATTAAGGAGTCCGTATTTTTCTCGATCAAAAGTGTGGTGCCTTAAAGATATCACGTTCCATAAACTTAAGTACTTAAAATTGGTGTGGTTAAGCATCTCAAGGTGGGATGCCTTGGAGGAATCTTTTCCCCAGCTCGAAACACTTGTTATAAAAGAGTGTTACAAGCTCAAGGAGATCCCCCTTAGCTTTGCAGATATTCCAACACTGAAACAGATAAAATTGACTGACTGCAAGAATAAATCTCTGGTGGCTTCAGCCGTGAAAATTAAGGAAGAAGTCGCAGATATTGAAGGATGTGACCGTATTGACATCACTATCGGAGTAAGTTGAAACAAACACCTATGTTCTGTTTTTGAGTATCTTCGTGCATCTAATGTGCAAACAATATCTTCAATACAGGATATGCGGGAAAATCTAAAGTAGCTGTGAGTCAAGCACATGTAACAATGACATGGTATCCTTTTAGTTTTTTCTTGTTCCTTGTTTTGTTTTTTCTATTATCTGCTTGCTTTCTATTAATTTCTCCATGTTGGTCCCAAACTAACTAGGATGTGTTTGAATTTGACAATTACATAGACTACAACAGCAAAAGCACGGTCAGGGTGGACGGAGTTCTTTCTAAGCTAATTGCTGTAGCTAGGCTGAAGTATATTGTGCAGCTTGCCGAAACAATACTACTGATTGCTAAGTTTGTTTTGATTGATCAACTCTTTTTCCTGTATTTTATAGATGATTGAAGACCTATATATATCAGACGGTCTTTCGCTGTGATTTCTTGCTGCCTTGTATAAACATCATGCCTTTCTTATTCAGCTTTATAATTTTAGAACCAGCCAACCATTGTTTCATTTTTGTTTCTATAATTTTGGTGGTGGTTGTACCTCTTTAACTTCTATAATCCCTTCATGTTACACCTTCTATGCAGCACCTGCAAAATTCAATCAAGGATACGGAGTTCAAAAGTTTTTTTTTTTCTAGTTGAATATAAGTACACCTCCCAATCATTAGCCAACAAATTCAAAATTCCTGCAGCATAGAGAACTAAGGTGAATTTAAAGGTGATACTTGTTGTAAGCTGATGTGGCAGTAGATTCAAAGGTTTTGATAGGTGCATAAAAGATCATGATCAGAAGATCTTAAAGGAAGCAAAAAAGTCTAAATTAAACGACTGCTAACCTTCTTTTTGACTCTTCTCCTGAAACATGGAGCAGCTTAGGAGACAATAAAGGATCGGTTTTGGTAGAAATGGTCTAGAGCTTTCGTGACCTTTCCATTTGTGGATATTTGTTTACTTTATCTTTTAGTTTCCTATCTCTTTTTCCGGGTTGGACCACTTTTGGGCTTATACCCTTGTAAATATTGACCTTTTTGTTTTCAATAAATGGCCCAACCGGCCAACTCTTCATTCAAAAAAAAAAAAAAAGAAGACTTTCTCCTGAAACAGGGAAATTGCATGTTGTTTATTCTCAAAGGGCCTCTAGCTTTATTCAGAAGATCCTTCTCTTGCAAAAAAATTATTGGATTATGAATAGTAGTAGCAAATTTTGCAAGAGCATCCACAACTTTCATTCCCTTTTCATTAATAATCTGCACCACAATAATAGAATCTAGCTCAAATCTTGGAATAAGTAAGCATCAGCTGTAACAAATCCACAAGTTGGCAACAAAAATAGGAAGGAAGTTTCTAATATAAAAACCATACGAGTTCATTACAACTTTGTTCTTTGTTTTGGTATAAACTTCTGCTATTTTAGAGATGTATATTTGGAATTGAATGAGGCCTTGCGCAATTACATTTGCAGTTTTCTTGGAAATTTTTATTTGAAATACCGATAAGGCATTTTGCCGTTAGTTACTATCTGAATGGATATAACCTATTTTGTTAATTAAAAGAACTAGTACTTTATCTCAGAGTCACAACTTGATGCTTCCAATGTTCTGAAAATGACAACGATATCAAAACGATATGTAAACATTACACTTCAATGATCACCTTCCATCAATTTGTATGTGTATGTCTCCTTGTTAAGCTCGTCAACATGATACTTTATTATGCACTTAAAATTTTGAAGTTTTGTTATTGTTAAATTATTGTAGTTTTGCTATCAAATTCTTTTGTTTGGCAGCTACTGAATTCTTTTTCACTACTGCCCCACGTTATCTTATCTGCTACATGTATTGTCCTTTTCTTCTTCCATTTTCTTGACAGGTCACTACTGCTGCATCCGCCATGATCTTTCTGTCTTTCCTTTTGGTAAGCAAGAATGTAAAATATCTTAAGGCATCAGACATTGGTTGGACCCACGTGGAAGACTTGGAGTCAAAAAGTATATGTATTGGTAAGTTGATGGAGTGTTTTCAAGGGACCTACCTCTACTCTCCAGCTGGTATAGTTGTCACCTTTTCCCCTTAGTGCTATCTGCTTTCTCCTTTTCTCAGCAACAATAATGCAGACCTCATAATTGAAGAGTCGAATTATTCGTCATTGATTTATTTTCATGATACTTCCTGAGTTCTTTTCAAGAACATTATTCATCTGCTCAACCTATCAACTATAATCTCCGTTGGTATACCAAGGTTTGAAAAACTAGCTTTTGACCCCAGAATGTCTTCTAAATTACCTTGATGGAATTAACCCGCTTTCATTTCTAATTATACTTTTGCTCCTTTTAAGGATTGGATCAGAAAATCGAAGATACTAAACAGGCGTAAGATATCAAGAAGACAAAATTACAAGACTTGAGCTGATCGACTGCGTTTGGAAATCTCTATGCTGGTTTCGCTTGTTATCTGTAAGTCAAGTTCTCCATAAATCATTAGAACAAGTTCTTTGCAATACCGTATTTAAGTTTATTCTTCATATTACTACTGATGTGTGGCATTATGAAATGAGGGGAAGCAACACAGTCTATCCAAACTTTATATATATTCATTAACATAATAATATAGTATAATATGATACGGTATGAAACAATATACAAACAAGCTATTAATATAGTTCCCTGTCAATACAACACTACTAGAAACTGAGACTTTTATGAACGCGAATCAATGAGAAATTTGTGTTATGAAACATGATTTTCCCACCCATTTCTCACTTAACCAGCTCTCTAGGAAAAAATATGGTGGGAAACAGATTCTCATTGAAATGCTGGGAAGCTTACTATTTTTTTTCAATTGACAACCCTATTTTTTTTCAATTGTCACTGATTCAGTCAAAATATCAGCGGGAATAGCCATCAAACATTTTTCATATTTCAATGGAAAAATAGTGATTTTTTTAATAGTGCAAGATATTAAATTGGGGAAGGATGAAATATTTGGTGTTCAATCAAAAGGTTTAAAAATAAAAATTATTTCATTATTACACTGTGGAACTTTTTTAAAATTTTAAAAAGTTAAAGTGTTAATTGTATTTTTAATTTTTCTCCTTTTTAGAGCCATCATAAACAACCTCTCTACCCTACAAAGGTAGAGGTAAGGTCTGCATACATTTTACCTTGCCCAGACTCACTTGTGGGATTACACTGGATATATTATTGTTGTTGTTCTATTTCAGAGCCATGAACTACATGAAAATTTGAATGATAAAGAATACGACTCGATTCATAATCCAATTAAATATAAGAGTACTGTTTTTCTATGTAAAATAATAATATTATAGTATAAGGGACAAAGATGTCCTCTTTTAAAGGTTGAATGACATGCATCGAACGATAAATAGAAAAGTAACATAAGTTTGTTTCGTGTCCTATTAGAAACCACATATTACAAGTCAAAACCTCTTGGGAAGTTTGTGCAATTTCCCATAACACAAGCATTAACATAGCTTCAAACAGTAGAAATTGAAAGACATGAACAAAATTATTGCTCTTAATGAAACTAATATTGCAAGAGTTGGTGTACTTGCAGAAATTTTCTACTTTATCTGCGGAAGATGGCTCAAAATGAAATTGAGGAAATGTTGGATCACCTAAGAAGGATCACGAGTGAAGGTGATCTGGATAGCTTCAAGATTGATCAAATTGAGATACTTGAAATGGAGCTAAGATTGTTGAGAACCTTTATAAAGTATCATCATGTTCTTTTGCCTGATTCCACAGTCAAACTCACAAAGAATGCCAAATTGATTGTGAAAATGCTTCAGCGGGATTTTGTTGGAATTCCAGATGAATGTAAAACTAACCTTAATCTGGAAAGGCTAGAATCACATTTGTTGGAATTCATTGAAGGTAATACCAGTTTAAGTTACAATTCTGAGTTGAATGATTCTGATCTGTCAGAATATATGGATTGCCTCGGAGAGAATCTAAATGATGTACTGATGTTCCACAAAGAATTGGATAGGTCTGATCTTCAAATAAATCGATTTATAAAGCAACTGAAAATTGTTCAAAAGAAAATGAGATTTTTGAGATACTTGTATGCCACAGAGATAATTGGTCACGTCAACCAAGAGAAGCTGGAATGTTTGGAGACTCGAATCCAGTTCATGGCTAACAATATGGGACGATTTTGTCTTGTTGTTTCAGTTGACGTTGCTGAGTCTGAAGATGATAAAGATGAGGATGAGGATGAAGATGATATCTTGAATAAACCTCCTTATCTATTATGCTTGATTGTGTTAGTGGAGCTGGAAATGAAGAAGATTTTTCTTGGTGAACTAAAGGCTTCAAAGTTTATTCGATCAAAAACTTTCAAGGATAAGAAATTACCAAAAGGATTTTCACATCATCTCCACAGTCTTCTGATGTATCTCAGAAACAAAAATCTCGAGAACTTTCCTAATAATATCTCTGCTGAAAATATTGATGTGGCAATAGAGTTCTTGTTGGTTTTCCTTAATGCTGATGTGTCAAATCATGTTATTAACGGTAACTGGTTGAATGAGGTTATGGAAAAGGTTGGAGCCATAGCGGGTGATGTTCTCTATGTAATTCAAAAGCTTCTTCCTAGATCTATAAACAAAGATGACACTAGCAAAATAAGTCATTGCTCGATACTGATAGTGGAGAAAACTAAAGATCTAAAGGCACAGGTAGAGACGTACTACAAATCCTTAAAATTTACTCCATCTCAGTTCCCAACCTTTGGTGGATTGAGCTTTCTGGATTCTCTTTTAAGGAAACTGAATGAGATATCGAAATCTAAATCTGGTTTAGATTTCCTGATGAAACCTCTTTTTGTTAATTTGGAGAAAGAGCTATCATCTCTTGCATCCAGTTTAGAGAAGGAAGTGTCATCTTTATCATCCATTTACAGAGATGTCGCAAAGATGCACCATGAGCATAAAATTCATAAAGATCTTCAGAAACGTACCATCAATTTGGCATATGAAGCTGAGGTTGCCATTGACTCTATTCTTGCTCAGTATAATGTGTTTTGGCATATTTTTTGCTCACTTCCTACAATCTTAAAAGAGGTCAAGCACATTAATGCGGAGGTGACTGAGATGTGCTCTGTGGATGTTGCTCTTAAGCCTCACTATGTGGTAGCGCCATCTAAACATCTGCCAACTCTACATATCAATCCTGTAAGTGATGAGGAGATAGTGGGTTTTGAGACAGCAACAGAAAAACTAATTCAGTATATGACTCGAGGGACAAGTGAGGTAGATGTCATCCCTATTGTTGGGATGGGGGGACAAGGTAAAACAACTTGTGCTAGAAAGTTGTATAATAATGACATCATTGTTTCTCATTTTGATGTTCGAGCATGGTGCATCATTTCTCAAATATATAATCGGAGAGACCTATTACAAGAGATTTTTGGTCAAGTTACCGGTTCCAAGGACAAGGGAGATACGGATGACATCCTTGCTGACGAGGTGAGGAAAAGCCTAATGGGAAAGAGATATCTCATTGTATTGGATGATATGTGGGATGGTGCTGCGTGGGATGACTTGAGGCTTTCTTTTCCAGATGTTGGAAATAGAAGCAGAATAGTAGTAACAACTCGACTTGAGAAAGTGGGTGTGCAAGTCAAGTACCATACTGATCCTTATTCTCTTCCATTCCTCACAACAGAAGAGAGTTGCAGATTGTTGCATAAAAAAGTGTTTCAAAAGGAAGATTGCCCTCGTGAACTACACGATGTGAGTCAAATAGTTGCAGAAAAATGCAAAGGATTGCCTCTAGTGGTTGTATTGGTAGCTGGAATAATAAAAAAAAGGAAGATGGAAGAATCTTGGTGGAATAAGGTTAAAGATGCTTTATTTGACTATCTTGATCGTGAGTCTGAAGCATATAGTCGGGCGACTATGCAGTTGAGTTTTGACAACTTACCCGATTGTTTAAAGCCTTGCCTTCTTTATATGGGGATGTTTCCGGAGGACGCAAGAATTCCAGTGTCTAAATTGATAAGTCTATGGATTGCGGAAGGATTCGTGCAGAACATTGAGTCTGCTGAAGATTACTTGATGGATCTCATTAGCAGTAACATGGTAATGGTTTCAAAGAGAGTATATCACGGTAAGGTCAAACATTGTCAGGTTCATGATGTAGTGCTTCAGTTTTGCTTGGAGAAGAGTAGAGAAGAAAATTTTATGCTGGCAGTGAAGGGGCATCATATCCAGTTTCAACCTTCTGAATGGAAGGAAAGTCGAGTGAGCTTCAGTTTCAGTAAAGAGATTTCCAAGTTTACATCTTTGGGCTCCAAAACACGAAAGTCTTTCCACCAACACTTGAGGTCACTTATAACGACAAATCACACAAAATCTGTTTGGAATCCCTTCCGTCAGGTTAGTGAAGTGAGACTTCTTAAGGTCTTGGATTTGAGTTCTTTTTTTGTGAGAGCTTTGTCGTCAGCTACATTGAAACCACTAATTCACCTGAAGTACCTCGCAGTTAAGGCACATAAATTCCATTTTCATCCAGAATCATATCTGCCCCATCTTGAAACTTTAATTGTGAGTTCTTATTCCCAGTCTCCATTGTTACCAGCGTCTTTTTGGAAAATGGAAAAATTAAGGCATGTTGAGATTTATTATGCTGAATTTGATTTGGAAGATGATAAGCAGGGGATCTTTGAAGAATCCTCCAAATTGGAAAATTTGAGGATACTAAGGGGGGTTAGCTATCATGCTGATAGGGTGGATGCGTTATTACGGAGGTGTCCTAATCTTCATGAACTTCAGATCTCTTTTAAGGCCCATAAAATTTTTTCACATATTTGTCTCAAATTGGAGAGTCTTACCCAGCTTCGCCTTTCCTTTAGAAATGCCATGCTTCTATCCGGGTTACAGTTGCCTTCAAATTTAAAGAAGTTGGTACTATTCAGGATGCATATAGAAAATGTCATGTCCTTCATTGCAAGAGTACCAAACCTGGAGTATCTCCGATTACGGGAGATGAGTAATTATGACATTCTCACCAGAAATTGGTACCTTGGGGATATCAAGTTCTGTAAACTTAAGTACTTGAAACTGGAGGGCTTAGGTATCTCAAGGTGGGATGCCTCAGAAGATTCATTTCCCCAGCTTGAAACGCTTGTTATAAAAAACTGCAGGAATCTCAAGGAGATCCCCCTTAGCTTTGCAGATATTACAACACTGAAACAGATTAATTTGATGTACTGCAAGAAATCTCTGAAGGATTCAGCTGAGAAAATTAAGAAAGAAGTCGAGGAGAATGAAGGATGTGATCGCATAAACCTCATCACTATCTGAGTAAGTAGAAACAAACTCTTATGTGCTGTTTTTGAGTATCTCTGTGCATCTAATGTGCAAACAATGGTTAATACAGAGAGGAGAGCTATCACTGGCAGTTGTGAGAAAAGTATGTGCCTGTAACCACAATAACAATTGTATTGTTCTTTTTTTTTTCTTTTCTTTCTAATTCGATGCTTGCTTTCGCTTAATTTCTCCGTGTTAATCTTAAACTAACATTTCTCCGTGTTGATCTCAAACTAACGAGGATGTGTTTGAATTTGACAACTGCAGCAAGAGCATAAGTAGAGTGGATGGAATTCATTTCTTAGCTAATTGTTGCAGCCATGCTCATGCTCATGTCTATTGTACGGCTAGCCAAAACATCCATCCTCTTATATTGTAACACTACTACTGATGGCTAAGTTTGTTTTGATAGATGCCCTCTTTTTCTGTATGTCTTAGATGATTGGAGACTAATATATATCATGCCTTTGTTATGCCACTTTATTATTTAGAACCCATCAAAACATTGTTCCTCATTTACTTTTATAATTTGGTGTTTCTTTTCCCCAGTAATTTCTATAATCCATTCATCTTACACCTTATATGCGGCGCCTGCAAAATCCATTCAAGGATAAGCGTACAGAAGTTATTATCTCACCCATTTTTCTAACCCCTCCAATGTCCAAACCCAACCCAAATGAAAAAAACACAATCTCTCTTCTACTCAGTCATAAATTTTTGAAGTAAAACACAATTATGATAAAATTCAAGTAAACTAGGAAATTCAGGACAAATCCTAACATGTCTAAACCCAACCCAAATGAAAAAAACTCAATCTCTCTTCTACTCAGTCATAAATTTTTTTTGTTTGGCAGTTATTGAATTCTTTTTTCACTACTACCTGACATTATCTTATCTGATGTGCGCATTTATTGTCCTTTTCTTCTTTCCTTTACTTGACAATAAGAGTCGCGACAAAAAGTTAAACAGATGTTAGTAGATGTGTTTTTGACGATTAACTCCAAGCAAATAGATCCCTTAGTTTAGCAATAGCATATTCACTCTCTTTACTAGCTTGACACATGTCTCAAAATTATTTAAAGATATTTTTGTATTCTAATTTAATCAGACTTGGGGTCAAAAAGTGTGTGTATTGGAAAGTTGATGGAGTGTTTTCAAGTGCTAGCGATTCAAAATTCGATGGATAATGAAGACTTACGTTTTTATCTTGGTCTAGTATGTTAAAAATCTTTAAATATCACCATCGTTCAGATATGAAAATGAATAATTGATAGATGAGGTGTGCATTGATAAATAGTTGGCGATAGTTCAGCTAGGAAACTCACACAAAGTTGTGGGGGTATATTTTGCCCCTTTTCCCTTTTTATTTTATCATTTCTATTTTCCCCATTTCTGCCATAAACTTTATCATTTGTATTATTTTCCAGTTTTGTACTATTAAATTAGATGTATTGGATGAATATATTTGGAATTTGATATTCCAGGATTGAAAGCAAAGGAGATTTATTGGTCAAAGTTTGACTAGTTTTTTTTTATTTTTTAATGGAATGTGTCCCCGAAAGAACAATACTTTTACTTATATGTAGTCTGAACTGTGCCATAATATTTAGTAGAGTTAATAACTTAATTGGTCACTCAACTTTGGAATTTTAATTTAGAAAGTCACTTAACTTTGAATTTTATTCAGAAAATCACTCAACTTTAGATGTTTTACTCAGAAAGTCACTCAACTCATTTATTATTTTTTAAACTAAATTTTGCTTATGTGGAATTTTTTTTAATAACAAGATTTTGAAAAATACAAAATATTCATTTAATGACCCTTTTACCCTTTCCTTCATTCTCCTAAATTATCTTTACCACCTCTTTCTCACATTTTGCTTCTCCTTCTCATTTGCTGAATGTAACAAGCATTTCAACCATTTTTATTTCATATACACCCTTATCCAAAATATTGACTCATGTATTTGCAGCTTTATTCATCACTTGATGAAAGATAGTCTATAAATTACCATTCAAACTTCACTGAATAAGCAACATCCTTTAACTAAAAATACTGCTTATTATAAGAAAACATATGCAACTAATGAGTAAAGGTCATACGAACACAAATTTTTAATAATTCCTATTAACGTGAGGGCAAAATCAAAGTTACGTACCGTCTTTAGAACGAACATGCTCTTGGAAATTGTACCCTAATTAGTATTCCTACTCTTGAGACAAATCATAGACAGGAGTTACATGACTTTGCTAATTTAGGGAAATGAAGGATAAAAGGTTCATTAAATGATTATATTATATTTTTCAAAATTTTGTTATTAAAAAATAAATTCACATAAACAAAATTTAGTTTAAAAAATAACAAAATGGGTTGAGTGACTTTCTGAGTAAAGTTCAGAGTTGAGTGACTTTCTGAAATAAAAATTCAAAGTTGAGTGACCATTTAGGTTATTAACTCATATTTAGTGATTCTTACGTGCACTTAATATTCCGATCTATTGTAATCAGTCTCATGTTGTTCTTGATTGTCGAGTCTGCCATCACTACAACTTTCCTTTTTGGGCTTGTTCCTCAAGCCTTCTTATGCCATCCTTGCTTTGGTCCAGGGGCGTAGCCACCTTGAAGCAAGGGGGTTCAAATGAAACGCTTTGCTCAAAAAAATTACTTATTATACACCATTATTGTACTAAAAGTTAGGAAGATTCAAAGTATAAAGTTGAATTACCATTTTACCCTTACACTAAATAAAAATATTACTATAAAAAATCTAATTAATTAAATTGTAATTCAATTGTTTTGAAAAAGTTTTTATCTTCCATCAATATTTTACTCATTAGTCTTTTACATTTCAAATCTTTTCACTTTCTAGCTTACATTCTTTAAGCTTTGGACAGATACTAGAATTAATTTACCGCTTTATTAAGTATCACCATCAATTGTAAACGTTTTGGCGAATGAAAAGTCTTATTGACAGTTAATTACCCCATTTAACCTATAATATCCACACATCATATTGCAATTTGTAAACGTTTTGGCCAATGAAAAGTCACATTGACAATTAATTACCCCATTTAAGCTATATCCACACATCATATTGCAATTGGGTGAGAATCATTTACACCTCTCAACTTTGATTTAAAAATCAAATTCCCCCAACAACTTTGCAAAATAATCATTCTCCCCCTTTTATCATATGTAATGCTTATTTTACCCTTGTTATTTTCAATCATCTATCTATAAAATATTTTTATATTATATATAATATTTTATTTTTAACCCATATATGTATTTAAAGATTCTTATTTAAATTCATTAACGTTACAAATAGAATAATTCTTTTATAAGTTTGTTACATAATCTAATGATATTTTTTATGATTGTTTTTACTTTTACATGCATTATGTATGTATGTACTATTGTAACAATCCTTATTGTGATTTTTCAATTCTAATGTATTTTGACCATTTTACCCCTCTCTGTAGTTGCTTTATGGTACTTGTGGCCTGTGTGTGTGGGTGACATCATTTTCGAGATGGTCGATTGAGAAGTATGCAAGTTTTTCATTTTGGAAGGTTTGGAAGATAGTATGATTGACTTAAGTCAATATTGTTGATACTTCAAAAAACAGAACCAGAAAATTGGAAAAATTAAGTTCTAAGCCCACAAAAAACTGTGTTTCCTTAAAGAATTTAATCCCCTCACAATTGCCCAAGGTTTGGATTAATTCCTTTCAGAATAGAATAGAACACTATTCTGCAATACTGGCAATAGAAATTACAGAATTTCAGCGAACTCAACAAACGGAATAAATCACACTTACTATTATTTCTTTGAAGAAAAAATACAGAAGATGAAAGAAAAAATCAGTCTGCTTTTTATTTGTAAGTAGTATTTCTGTTTTTCAGTAGTAGAAATGAGGTTAAGCCTCTGAATATTTATAGCCACTAACAGGTGCAAACATACCGGTTGGGAAAAGATGTGTCATTTGGGAACAAAGACACTTATTCAGAAAAGTCACAACCCATTGGAAAGGTCACAACCATTCAAAGTGAAGAGGTGCCTTTTAACATGCACCCTTTCCCTTGGTGTCTATTCATTTTCCATTCACACCTCAACACAAACCCAACAATCCCCCACATGAATAGGGAATGACTATTTTATGAATTTATTCATGAAAAAACTGTGGGATCTACAAGTAAGGATCAATAGCATCTAGGTAAGTAGGTTTTCCTTTGAACTTTCCATAGTGAACATACATCGGGTATCCTTGGTCAATCGGTAGATGACACGCCCCGAATCCAATCGAGACATGATTGACATCCGTAGCCGATAAGGCCCGAGAGAACCAACCTTTGCCTATGTTCAATCATATGCATGTCATAAGAAGCCCATAAGCACATAACAGCTATAGAGACCAACAATGGAATTCATGGGACATGATATATATATACATATGTGAAACTGGGCCGTTGAGGCCACCGAGTCAAGTACGACATATCTCTTTTACATTTATACACCCACACCTGTCTACAAAAGCCTCTAGCAAAGCATTGACCAAAATGAACTAAAAGTCGGGACAAGTCTCCGCTTTATACAACATGTACAACACTAAAACATATATACACTCTGACTCGGAGAAGCTCCGAATTAGCTGGAGCTCACCAATGATCTGCAACGACTGGCAACCTACTATGGAGGCCTACTAGTGCCTGCGCCTGCAGCAAGTAAGGTTAATTCCCCAAGAGGGGTCAGTACGAAATAAGAACTGAGTATGCAAGGCTCAGATGAAACTGTACAACACATGAATATTTCAATGAACTCAAATACAAATGAACAATCAATGTGAGTAAGTCACCATGTTGCATTTTGGAAACCATGTGGATTGCTTTCATTACTTTCTTTACATTCAATGCTCACTTGTCATTACATGTGTCACAATGTACCCGGGCCCCTACTGATCAGTGGGTCTTTATATCATCATGTTGGGATCGAGTCGAGCTAGGCTTATGCCCCTAGACTTGCCACCCATAAATCAATGCATCGGGATCGGGTCGAGCTAGGCTTATGCCCCTAGACCTGCCACCCATAAATCCATATCTCGGGATCGAGTCGAGCTAGGCTTACGCCCCTAGACTTGCCACCCGTACTTGATCATTGACCACATATGCATTACTTTGTTTATTACTTCGAGATTGCGACTTTGATAGTCATAACATCACTTGAACTTTGGAACATAACATTGTTGGAAGCTTTGAATCATTAACCAATGAGTGAGAGACATGTGAATAAACATCATGAGAAATATAACATTACTAGCACCATGACACCATTGGAACCATTGGACAATAATCCATGAACAAGGAACATGAGTATAATCACTATTGGAACATAACCTTATTTGAGCTTTTGGAACACTATTCATGAATATGAGTCATAAGATTCACAATTGATCAATGAGTAGAAAATATATGATAATGACCATTGATAACCGGATATAGGATACCTTAGCACATTTCGGGATAGGACTAGTGACATGTTAATGTGAACACTATTTGCTGCGGAAAGATACGGACAAAGTAACCTTACATACCTTGGATTCGCAATTCGAATATATAATCCTAGAGGTGCATACAATAGTCCCTCTCCTTCTTTATGTCTCACTCTACAACACAAATACAATACGGAATTCACATTAACCACCAACTACCTTACAAATGCATTTAACGTCAATGAGTTACATGTTTGCCGTTAAACATGTCATTTCCCCTTGACAAAACCATTGATGAAATCATTATTCCAAAAATCCCCCAATATTCCATACATTGACCAATACATGAAAATCAATACATTTCACCACAACACTTCTCCTTTACACTTTCTTATCCATATCACATCACAAATAATCCATCAAATTACCTTAATACAACTCATAACACATATCGGCCAAAATCCCATAATTTCCACTTATAGACAAGAACAAGTTTAATACTAAAAATAACACCATACATGTTCATATTTTGTCCATACCATGCTTTTTCATCAAAGGCACAAGTCCTAATTCAAGTTCAAATCACCAAGATAGCACATCTTTCACCAAAGGCAAAAATACACTATTCACCACCTTGCCAACACAACCATCATAATATACATAATCTCCCATGCATATAATATGCGAGAATAAATACTTACCAAGGCTTGGAATAGGATGATCTTGTCCAAGGAGTCCAAAGGAATATTTTGCTTTAGGGTTTGGAACTTAAAGAAATATTTGAGAAAATATCATAAAGGCATGAGAGCTTTTGGATGATTAAAAATCTGATTTTGGGGCATTTATATAGACCCCAAGTCAAGCTTAGCCATTCCTTGGCATTAAATGTGGTCAAAGTGGAAGAATGGGTCATTTTGCCCTTGGGCCAATTCTTTTAATTTCCATTTTGGGCCTAACTTTGGGCCCAATAACACATATCCATGTAAACCATCAAATTTCATGTATTATTCACCATATATCTCATGTTTACATAATTCCATAATATCGCGACAATATTCTCTTACAAGATTCTCATTCGTCGTTTCGATCGCAAAAATAGGAATTCTAGTCGCCCATGGCTTCATTAGACATTTTGGTTCACTATTCATGTTTCATGATTTGATCATTTAGGAGTATGTAGGAGTGTATTGAAGTGTTTGAAGCTTTAACAATGCTCAAAGAACTCCAAAAAACCAAAAGAAACCATCCAAGAATCGTCGTAGAATTGCATTACAAAACGGGTCTAGAAAGGCACAAAATTTGTGCCTAGCGCCACTAGCTGCAAAGCAGGCCGTGGCGCAAGAAATGAGGCCCCTATGAATCAGTGGCTTGCGCCACACCCCTGAAACAGGGTAGTGGCACAAGTTTCAGCACCTTGCTAAATTTTTCGGCCACTTCTCCGATACTTGCATATCGTCCAATACCTTATCAAAACACTACAAAATACTTACTTAGTGATCTTAATCATCAAGTAAACATGACTCCAAGTCACCAAATGAGGTTAGAACGTGTACGGGGTATCACCCTAATGCTTCAAGAAATCACAAAACACCTCCTACAAGGTCTAATCGCACATATTAGGTCCGATATCAAATGTTTCACCAAGAACACTATAAAACACATACTCATGGCATCTCAACACCCATATACATATGACCCCAAGGTATCAAGTGAGGTTAGAAAAAAATACGGGGTGTTACGGTAGATTTGATATCCTTGAATCATCGAGCTTTCACGTATACCTAGGCAATATATGTCACACAATTAATCCTTAACCGTTCTTGATTCTCATTGTTTTGTTCGTTTCAGCCATGAACACGCCCTGGTTTCATGAGTGCGTGGAGAGCTGGCCTTACTCTTATTCTCCTTGAAGCGGCTTACACTTCACACTCACATAGGTGATTCCTAAACGTTTTATCTTATAGACAAACTATTTGGTCATACCTGCCAAACTTAGAAACTATTAAAAAGCTTCATACATTAAGCTTTATCCTTGTTTCTTGAACATTGTCATTCATGAAATATATATATATATATTTTAATTTTTGACAATGCTGAACCGTCATTCGTAATTTTGTTTGATCTCCTTGAACCTAGACCTTGGGATCTCCATTTAACTAGGTAGAGTTACCATTACAATGACTTGTTCTAGGCCATAAACCCATTCCCTTCGATGATTTATCAAACGCCTCTCTAGTTAGGCCTTTTGTAAGCGGATCCAACACATTATCCTTTGATTTTACATAGTCAACTGTGATAATTCCACTAGAGAGTAATTGTCTATCGTTATTATGTCTTCGTCGTATGTGACTTGACTTTCCGTTATACATAACATTTTCAGCTCTTTCTATTGCCGCTTGACTATCGCAATGTATGCATATAGGAGCCACTGGTTTTGTCCACAAAGGAATATCTTCTAAAAAGTTCCGTAGCCATTCAACTTCTTCACCGACCTTATCTAAGGCAATAAACTCAGATTCCATTATAGAGCGAGCAATACAAGTCTGTTTTGGATGATTTCCAAGAGACTGCTCCTCCACCAAGCTAAGAGTAAATACATATCCACTCGTGGACTTCACTTCATTTGACCCGGTGATCCAATTTGCATCACTATGTCCTTCAATTACCGCTGGATATTTGTTGTAATGCAAAGTATAGTCTTGAGTATGTTTTAGATACCACAAAACTCTTTTCATTGCCATCCAATGAGTTTAATCGGGATTACTTGTGTACCAACTCAATTTACTAATAGCACATGCTATATCTGGTCGCGTACAATTCATGATATACATCAAACTTCCCAAAACTCTTGTATAATCCAATTGTGACTTGCTTTGGCCTTGGTTCTTTGTGAGAGCAAGATTCACATCAATTGGAGTTTTGGCAACTTTGAAGTACAAATACTTGAATTTTTCAAGTACTATGTTGATGTAATGAGTTTGAGACAAAGCTAGACCTTGAGGAGTCCTAAGAATTTTAATTCCTAAGATCAAATCTGCAACTCCTAAGTCTTTCATATCAAACTTGCTAACAAGCATACACTTAGTAGCATTTATATCGAAAATGTCCTTGCTTATCAACATATCATCCACATACAAACAAACAATGACAATGCAATTGGAGTGTTCTTGATTTAAACACATTTATCACATTCATTGATCTTAAATTCATTTGACAACATGGTTTGATCAAATTTTGCATGTCATTTCTTGGGAGCTTGTTTTAGTCCATAAAGCGACTTAACAAGTCGACACACCTTCTTTTCTTTTCCTAGAATTACAAACCCTTCGGGTTGTTCCATGCATATTTCTTCCTCCAATTATCTATTTAAGAAGGCTGTCTTCACATTCATTTGATGAATTTGAAGACCATACACGGCGGATAACGCTATCAACATTCAAATCGATGTGATTCTTGTTACCGACGAGTACGTGTCGAAATAAGCAAGACCTTCTCATTGTCTGAAACCTTTGACAACTAGTCTTGCCTTATATTTATCAATAGTACCATCATCTTTCATTTTCTTTTTGAAGATTCATTTAGAACCCAATGGTTTGTTTCCTGGAGGAAGATCAACCAATTCCAATGTATGATTATTCAATATGGATTCTATTTTACTATTGATTGCCTCTTTCCAATATTGTGCTTCCAAAGAAGACATTGCTTCCTTGAACGTTTGAGGCTCATTCTCAACTAAAAATGTCAAGAAATCAGGACCAAAGAAAGTTGAAGTCTTTCGACGTTTGCTTAGTCTTGGACTTTCCTCATTAGGTGTACTTCCCTTTGACACTTTCCTAGTTCATTTAGATTTTTCACTAGACGACTCACATTCATTTTTGTACGGATAAATATTTTCAAAAAATTCAGCATTATCTGATTCAATTATTGTATTCACATGAATGTCGGAATTTTCTGATTTATGAACCAGAAAATGATATGCTTTGCTATTAGTTGCATAACTAGTGAAAACACAATCAATTATTTTTGATCCTATCTTAACTCTTTTGGATTTAGGAACTTGCACTTTAGCCAAACACCCCACACTTTGAAATATTTCAAGCTGGGTTTCCTTCCCTTCCATTGTTCATATGGAATGGACTTTATTTTACTATGGGGTATACGATTGAGTATCCGACTGGCTGTTAGAACAGCTTCCCCCTACAAGTTCTGTGGTAAACCAGAACTTATCAACAAAGCATTCATCATCTCCTTTAATGTTCTATTCTTTCTTTCCGCAACCCCATTAGATTGTGGAGTGTATGGGACAGTTGTTTGATGAATAATTCCATATTCCAAACATATTTCAACAAAAAGAGATTCATATTCACCACCCTTATCACTTCTAATCATCTTGATTTTCTTGTTAAGTTATGTTTCAACTTCATTCTTGTATTGCTTGAAAACATCAATTGTCTCATCTTTGCTATTAAGCAGATAAACATAGCAATATCGAGTGCTATCATCAATGAAAGTTATGAAGTACTTTTTTCCACCACGAGATGGTACAAACTTTATGTCACAAATATCTGTATGGATTAAGTCTAAGGGATTTGAATTCTTTCAATCGACTTATAAGGATGCTTTGCATACTTTGATTCCACACATACTTGACATTTCAAATTGTTACTTTCAAACTTAGGTAAGATTTCTAAGTTAATCATTTTCCACATGGTTTTATGGTTTACATGTCCTAAACGTGCATGCCATAAATGATTTGACTCAAGCAAGTAAGAAGAAACAGAAATCTTATTCATATAAAGAGAGATTACATTTAGTTTGAAGAGGCCCTCGATGAGGTAACCTTTTTCTAAATACATATCATTCTTACTGATTATAACTTTATCAGATACAAACACATACTTAAAACCATTCTTGACTAGAAGTGATGTCGAGACCAAATTCTTCCGCATTTTGAGAACATGAAGGACATTATTGAGGGTCACCATCTTTTCTGAAGTCATCTTCAAGCCAACCTTGCCCGCTCCTTCTATCTTTGCGGTTGATGAATTTTCCATACAAATGGTCTCACCTTTTTTAGAAGAAGAATAAGATGAAAACAGTTCCTTGTTGGAACACATATGGCGGGTAGCACCTGAATCAAACCACCATTCATTTGGATTTCCCACCAAGTTGCATACAGAGAGCATTGCACAAAGGTTGTCTTCTTCTTCATTCAAGTTTGCTTGCTCTTTCTTCTTATCTTTCTTTGGAGCACGACAAACAGAAGCCATATGACCAACTTTGCCACAGTTGTAGCAATTTCCTTTGAACTTTTTCTTCTTGGGTGCTTCTTTCTCATCATCTGACTTCTTACACTTTTTCTTCTTTTGAGGAGTTTCAACATTGTTTGCTCCTGCGATTGAAGACTTTGCATTTGCTCTCTTTTCTGCATTTTTGTTGTCTTCTTCAATTCGCAAACGAACAATCAAATCCTCTAAAGTCATTTCCTTTCGCTTATGTTTCAAATAGTTCTTAAAGTCCCTCCACAAAGGAGGCAATTTTTCAATGAAAGCTGCTACTTGAAAAGCTTCGTTGATGACCATTCCTTCAGCTAGTAAATCATGTATGACCACTTGCAATTCTTGGACTTGATTCATGACGGATTTGTCGCCAACCATCTTGAATTCAAGAAACTTGACTGCTACAAACTTCTTAAGTTCGGTATATTCTATCTTATACTTTTTGTCTAAAGCGTCCCAAAGTTCCTTTGAAGTTTTGCAAATGCAATAAACACTGTATAGACTGTCTTCCAATCCATTTTGGATATAGTTCTTGCACAGAAAATCAGAGTGATTCCATGCCTCGATCACCATAAACCGTTCTTTCTCCGGAGTCTCATCTGGTAGAGTTGGAATGTTCTCTGCAATAACCTTCTGCAAGCTTAGAGTGGTCAGATAGAACAACATCTTCTGTTGCCACCTTTTGAAATCATTTCCGAAAATTTTTTCGGGCTTTTCCGCTGCAGACATAGCGGGAGTAACACGGTTTGACGAAATAGCATTCGTAGCCACATTTGCAGAATCCATCACACTATTAGTTGGTTCTCCCATTTTTCTGTTTGATCACACACAAACATAATTCAATAACTGGTTAGCTATCAATGTGGTTTTATTCAGTCGATGAAGTTTTTATGTTCTTCGAATCGATAGAAATAACTTTATTAACTCGATGAAGTTTTTATGTTCTTCGAACAGAGTTAAAAAGTAGAGTAGAAAGTCTTTAACTTTAATCTCCAACCACAAACAGAAATAGAGATGAAGCAGAAAAAATGTAAACAAAATACAAATTAAATTCTTTAAGATTTTTGATACTTCAAAAAACAGAACCAGAAAATTGATAGGAAAAATTAAGTTCTAAGCCCACAGAAAACTGTGTTTCCTTAAAGAATTTAATCCCCTCACAATTGCCCAAGGTTTGGATTAATTCCTCCCAGGATAGAATGGAACACTATTCTGTAATACTGGCAATAGAAATTGCAGAATTTCAGCGAACTCAACAAACGGAGTAAATCACACTTACTATTATTTCTTTGAAGAAAAAATGCAGAAGATGAAAGAAAAAATCAGTCTGCTTTTTATTTGTAAGTAGTATTTCTGTTTTTCAGTAGTAGAAATGAGGCTAAGCCTCTGAATATTTATAGCCACTAACAGGTGCAAACATACCTGTTCGAAAAAGATGTGTCATTTGGGAACAAAGACACTTATTCAGAAAAGTCACAACCCATTGAAAAGGTCACAACCATTCAAAGTGAAGAGGTGCCTTTTAACATGCACCCTTTCCCTTGGTGTCTATTCATTTTCCATTCACACCTCAACACAAACCCAACAAATATTTGATGTAACGAGGTCGTATGAGAATTCGACAATTCCGTTAGCTCCATGATGTGAATTTTGGGTTAGTAGAATCTTTGGTTCAAGTTCCGAGGAGTTCAGATGGACTTTGAGTAGTTGGTTGAAAAGTTTAAAGTTTACGGAATATATTTGACTTTGGTCAACATTTGGTTCAGACGATCTTTGTTCGGTGATTTGACGATTTCATTGAGTTTAGAATATCGTTTTCAATTGGGTAGCATATTTGATTTGGGTTCGTGGGGTCCCGGGTGAGTTCTAGGGGTCAATTTCATGTTTGATATGTTGGTTGTTGTTGGTGTTGGTGTTGGGTTGTTGATGCTTGGTACAACCGCACTTGCAAAACTTGGCTGCACAATGGAAGTCGCTCCTGTAGGGATCGCACCTGTGGAGTCGGGCTAGGTAGGGACTTCCCGTTCATGCGGAGTTTAATTTGTACCGGCGAAGCTGTAGCTGCAACGCTTTGCTGCTTCAGCGGGACGTGGACTGCTCTTATAGAGAGTCGTGTGGCTAGTAACTTCCCTATTGCGTAAGATTCACCGCATCTATGGTAACACACATGTGACCCGATCTCCGCAGGTATGAAGATCGTTGTTGGGTAAACAGTGGGATTTTTCATATCTCACATTTCTCACTTCTCTATTTTCGACGATATTAATATGTTTTTTTATAGGAAATTTGTTTTATATAAATTATTCTAAAGAAGTTACAAAAATAAATAATAGTTGATAATGTAAGGGTAAAATAGACTTTTAAATAATTCAATTAGGAAAAAGGGGAGAGAATAATTATTTCTCAAAGCTGAGAGGGGAGTTTGATTTTTAAAGTAAAGTTGGGGGTGTAAATGATTTTCACCCTATTGCAATTTGCAGCTAACATTTAATATAAAATACTTTTATTATTAAATTTTTATAGTGTCAGTATAATGTTGGCCAGAATTGAATGTTACTTCAGTTTTTATTAATTATTGGTTAATCAATACAAATATTAAAGGACATTAAAAGTTTAATTTCAATTATTATTTTATCATAGAATCATTCCACCTCCTAAATTAAGGAACTTTTGGTTTTCTTCCGTTACTAAATTAACTAGACGGTGAATTATTTTATTTAATATATTAAATTTTCCTCACTAACCAGTTTCTACAAATGGACACATCAATCAAGAGCATCAATAACCTTCTCCATCAGAAGTGACAAGCTGCAGATTTATCCAACGGTATGTTTGCTTTTTTTGGTCACTTTTAATGAGTATTCATGAAAATGTATAATATATCTCATGTTTCTTTTTTCCTTCTACTAATTCGTTATTTGCATCTCAATTTTCGTTGTTCTTATTGAAGATAATAATTGTTTGATCTTATGGGTTATAATTTTTTTTAAAAATATAATCTTTATAACCTCTTCTTCTTTAACTCACTTCTTTTTCTCCATCATCTTCAATTTCAGGTACTTAATGAAGCATAACAATTGGCAGCTTATTGTATTTTCATATGCGATATTGTATTTTCTTTTTTATACTCTACAATAATTACTAGATAATCATCTCTCATTTTTTTCCTTTTTTCCTTTTGTTTAATATTCATGTGTTTGAGTCGAAACAAGATTCATATGACTTTTGATCGCATTTTGATTGATCATGACGGGGTTCAACATATATATTAGTTTACTTTCATTTTCCTCCCTTCAATGTTAACGTATTAGATACTTAAAAACAATAATATCTACTGTTTTAGTCTCAGTTTCTTGGGTACAAACTGTTTTAGTCTCAGTTCCTCTTTATTTTTTTAAATATGGAGCATGCTTCAAAGTCTCTTTCATCATACAATTATACTTATACAATTTAGCTAATATTTTTGTCAAATTCACAGATGACAGAATTAATAATTTTGAACCAAACAAAAGAAACAAAGGGTACATATATTGTAATTATGATTTATATACATGAACTAAATATTTCAGCAATTATTATATCTCTCTCAAATAATGACTACTTATGTGTAGGTGTACACCATGAAATTGATAATGATATATTAGCCATCATAAGGAAGACATATGTTGATCGAATTTCTATACAGATTTTACAAAATACTACTTTCATTCAATGACAACTTCTTGATATGTATGCGGCTATAAAAAGGTGGAGGCTACAATATCTTAGAAAGAAGACAGAGAGTTTAAGACATGAAATATTTTCCAATCACGGCCACCATTTAAACCGACATATTAAAAAAAAGAACTCTTGTCAGTTGAATACTTGATTTATTATAAGAATTGCATAATTGAAATCATTTGAGTATTACTTTTCATATTCATAATAGAGCTTGTACTTTACGCAGTTATGTTTGAATTTACGCATAAGAAGTGTTTTAGAGAATGTGTGTGTCTATGTGTGTGTATATAATGACTTCATATATCACTACGAAATACACGTGCAGCGCACGTGTCCAGAACTAATATATTTTATAATTAAAAAAATAATAAAATTCATGATAAATATAAGAGTTGAATTCCCTTCTCTGTAACAGATTTATTATGATTTGAAAATCCTCATAAAGGAAAAAAATCTAGCCTACTTACGTAAAATTGAATCTTTTTAATGAAAATTTTGACTTCACCACTACTTAATCAGTTTCGAGGCTCTACCTAGACTTTCTCCTGCAGTCTTTATCGTATCGTGCGCTTTGTTATTTTATTGTTAAGTTTTAAAATTTATCCTTGCTCCAATAAATGATACTCCTTTCTAAAAAGTCTTTTCATAGTTTGAGGAGAGGTAAAAGTTGTAATTTAATCAAGTAATCTTTATAGTTAATGTTATTGACTTTCTTAATGAGTGAGAGCTCATACATAGCTGTTTAACTTCCATTAAAAAATAAACAAGTGCTGTTTGCCGACCTACCTTTAATTAATAGTAAAATAGTAATGCAATAATTCAAAGTTCATACATTGGTGTTTGTGCCATTTAAAAACACATAAATTAGTAATGCAATAAGTCAGAGCTCATACATTGGTGTTTGTGCCATTTAAAAACTCAGAGTTACTGTTTCATTATCTTTGTTGTGGCAGATTCCATTGATGGTCATTGAGGTGAGTTTTGTTGATCCATACATTAAGAAATTTTCATAGCTCTTCTTTCTCCATAAAAGCTTCTGCAGTTATTTCAAAAATATATTTTTTCTTTCTTGATTTATGTAGTTTGTTCTAGCAATTTCAATTTCTTCATTGGTCTATCGGAAACAATATCTCTATCACCACCACGTAGGGGTAAGACTGCATACACGCAACACTCCCAAGATCGCACTTGTAGGATTACACTTGATATGTTATTGTAGTTCTTGTTGTTGTACCCAAAGTGTTTTATTGTTTGTTGGACGTTGATGGAATTAGCTTACTTTTTATTACAACTATAATTACAATTTCATGTCTTTTTTGCTTCTTTTTAAGATTTGATCAGAAATTGACGGTACAAAATAGGCAGACGAAAGCTGTTTGACTCTGAGCTGACAATTGAGGTTTGCAAATCTCTAATTAATTGTAAGTCAAGTTCTTCATAAATCGCTAGAACAGTTGCTGTACCTTCATAACAATTAATTACTACTTGTAGCAGCAGATATTGGAAGACGTGAATAGAAATGTTGCTCTTATTATTTAATGAAACTGATATTTCAAGAGTTGAACTTGCAGAAATTTTTTACTTTGTCTACAGAAGATGGGTCAAAATGATATTGACGATAGAAATTTTTTACTTTGTCTACAGAAGATGGGTCAAAATGATATTGACGATGCGTTAGATCAGCTAAGAAGGATCAAGAGTGGAGGTGAGCTGAGTAGCGTCAAGATTGATCAAATTGAGACACTTGAAATGGAGATAAGATTTTTTAGAACCTTTAGCAAGTACAATCATTTTCTTTTGCCTAATTCCTTAGTCAAAATCACAAAGAAGGCCAGAATGATTGTGAAAATGCTTCACACGTTTTATGGTGGAATTCCAGATGAATGCAAAACTAACCTTAATCTGGAAAGGCTAGAATCACATTTGCTGGAATTCGTTGAAGGTAATACCACTTTAAGGTACAATTATGAGTTGAATGTTTCAGATCTGTTGGAATATATGGATTGCCTTGACAAGAACCTAAATGATGTGCGGATGTGCACGAATGGACAAATATTCCTTGGGATAAATCGATTTATAAAGCAACTGAAAACTGTTCAAAAGAAAATGAGATTTTTGAGATACTTATATGTCTCAGAGATAAATGGTTACGTCGACCATGAGAAGTTGGAAGGTCTGAAGACCCGAATTCAGTTCATGGCTGACAATGTGGGACAATTATGGTTCTTTTTTTGGGTTTACGGGGATGAAAATGATAAAGATGAAGATGACAATGATATCTTGAGTAAGCCTGCTTATCTACTTTTCCTGGTTGTGATAGTGGAGCTGGAAATGCAAAAGATTTTTCTTAGTGAACTAAAGGCTTCAAAGTTTAGTCAATCAAGAACTTTCAAGGATAGGAAATTACCAAAAGGATTTTCATGTCATCTCTGTAATATGCTGGTGTATCTTAGTAATGAAAAGCTTAAGAACATTCTTGCTATTGTCACTGCTCGCAACGTTGACGTAGCAATAGAGTTCTTGTTGTTACTTCTTGGTGATGTGCCAAATCATGTTATTAATGGAAAAAGATTGAATAAAGTCTTAGCAAACATCGCAGTTCTTGTGGGCGACATACTATGTGTAATTCAAATGCTTCTTGCAGGATCTACAATCAAAGAAGACGCTAGCAAGATTGATCTTAGCACGGTACAGATATTGGAGAAACTTGTAGATCTAAAGGCACAAGTGGGGACGTGCTACAAATCCTTAAAATTCACTCCATCTCGGGAGTTCCCCACTGTTGGTGGATTGAGCTTTCTTGATTCTCTTCTTAAGAAATTGAATGAGATGTTGAAATCTGCAACAGGTTTCAATTTCTTGATGAAGCCTCATATTGGCATTTTAGAGAAAGAGATCTCATCTATAACATCTGTTTTCCGAGATGGTGCAAAGGTGCAACACGAACATGAACTTCTTGAAGATCTACGGAAGCATATTATCAACTTGGCATGTGAAGCTGAAGTTTCTATTGACTTTACTCTTTCTCAATGTAATACTCTTTGGCATTCTTTTTGCTCACTTCCTGCAATCATAAAAGAGATCACTCATATTAATGTGGAGGTGAAACTGATGCCGTCATTGAACCTTGCTCTGACACCCTGCTCTGTAGTTGAGCCATCTAAACATCTGCCAACTCGACATAGCAATCCTGTGAATGATGAGGAGATAGTGGGTTTTGGGAATGACATACAAAAGATGATCCAGTATCTGATGAGTGACACAAATAAGCTAGATGTCCTCCCAATTGTAGGCATGGGGGGACAAGGGAAAACGACTATTGCAAGAAAGGTGTACAATAATGACATAATTGTTTCTCATTTTGATGTTCGAGCATGGTGCATCATTTCCCAAACATGTAATCGGAGAGAGCTATTACAAGAGATTTTTAATCAAGTTACCTGTTCAGAGGATAAGGGTAATAAGGATGACGTCCTGGCTGACGAGTTGAGGAAAAGACTAATGGAAAAGAGATATCTCATTGTATTGGATGATATGTGGGATGGTATGGCATGGGATGACTTAAGACATTCTTTTCCAGATGTTAGAAATAGAAGCAGAATAGTTGTAACAACGCGCCTTGAGAAAGTGGGTGATCAAGTCAAGCACCATACTGATCCTTATTATCTTCCATTCCTCCCACTAGATGAGAGTCTCAAATTGTTGCAGAAAAAAGTATTTCAACAGGAAGGTTGCCCGCCTGAACTACAAGATGTGAGTCTAGAAATTGCAGATAAATGCAAAGGACTTCCTCTGGTGATTATCTTGGTAGCTGGAATTATCAAAAGGAATAAAATGGAAGCCTCTTGGTGGGATGAGGTTAAAAATTCTCTGCTTTCCTATCTTGGTGAGTCTGAAGGATATGCTCTATCAACTATGAAGTTAAGTTATGATAACTTACACAATTACTTAAAGCCTTGCCTTCTTTATATGGGGATGTTTCCGGAGGACAAAAGAATTTCAGTGTCTAAATTGATCAGTCTATGGATCGCCGAAGGCTTCGTGCAGAACATCGAGTCTGGGAGATTAGTTGAAGAGGCAGCTGAAGGTTACTTGATGGATCTCATTAGCTGTAACATGGTAATGGTTTCAAGGAGAAGATATAATGGTAAAGTCAAATACTGCCAGGTTCATGATGTAGTGCTTCACTTTTGCTTGGAGAAGAGTAGAGAAGAAAAGTTCATGATGGCGGTGAAGGAGCATCAGTTTCAGCCTTCTGATTGGAAGGAAAGTCGAGTGAGCTTCAATTACAGTAATGAGATTTCCAAGTTTGCAGCTCTGGGTTCCAAAACACAGAAGCCTTTCCACCAACACTTGAGGTCACTGATAACGACAAATGAAGTAAAATGTTCTTATTGGGATCTCTTCCATCAGGTTAGTAAACTGAGACTTCTTAAGGTCTTGGTTTTGAGTTATCATGAAGTGAGAGTTTTGTCATCAGCTACGTTTCAACCACTAATTCACCTGAAGTACCTCGCAGTTTCCACAAATAAATTCCATTTTCATCCAGAAACACATCTGCCCCATCTAGAAACCTTTAAATGTTATTCATCCGACCGTACGTCGTTACCAGCCATCTTTTGGAAAATGAAAAAACTAAGGCACGTTGACATGAATTCTGCTGAATTTGATTTGGAAGAGCATAACCGGGGGATGCTTGAAGAATCCTCTATATTGGAAAATTTGCGGATATTAAGGGGAGTTGTAATTAAAACTGGTGATGCTGAAAGTGTGCATGTCCTAATAAGGAGGTGTCCTGGTCTTCAAGAACTTGACATTTCCTTTTGGGATTCTTCAGTTGATGATTCTGCAGAGATTTGTCTGAAATTGGAGAATCTTACCCATCTTCAAACACTTCACCTTTCCTTTGACTGTCACCTAGTTCTAACTGGGTTACACTTGCCTTCAAATTTAAAGAAGTTGGGACTAAAATGTATTCCTATAGAAAGCGTGATTTCCTTCATCGCAGGACTGCCAAGCATGGAGTATCTCCAATTATGGAATTCAGTTAAATCCGAAGAGTGGTGTCCTAGAGATATCACCTTCCATAAACTTAAGTGCTTGAAACTGGTGGGCTTACGTATCTCAAGGTGGGATGCCTCAGAGGAATCATTTCCCCTGCTTGAAACACTTGTTATAAAATGGTGTGACCAGCTCGAGGAGATCCCCCTTTGCTTTGCAGATATTCCAACACTGAAACAGATTAGGTTGTCTTCGTGGGAGACAGAATCTCTGAAGGCTTCAGCTGTGAGAATTAAGGAAGAAGTCGAAGCGATTCAAGGATGCGACCGTGTAGACCTCGTCACTATCAGTGTAAGTAGAAACAAACTCATATGTGCTGTTTTTGAGTATCTACATGCATCTAATTTGATAACAATATGTTCAATACAGTATTAGAAGGACTATCTCTGGAAGCTGAGTCGAGCATGTGCCTGTAACCACAACAATGGTATTGTTTCAGTTTTTTGTTGTTCCATTTTATGTTTTCTAATTCGATGCTTGCTTTCGCTTAATTTCTCCATGTCAATCTCAAACTAACGAGGACATGTTGAATTTGCAATTGCTTAGATAGACAACTGCAGCAAAAGCACAGACAGAGTGGACGGAATTTTTAGCTAATTGTTGCAGCCATGCTCATGCTGAAGTCTATTGTGCGGCTAGCTGAAACGCCTATCCTCTTATATTTTTGAGACCAATATAATATCAGATGGTCTTACACTTCTATAAAAATCGCGCCTTTGTTAAGCAGCTTTATAACTTTTCAACCTGTCAATCATTGTCTCGTTTTTGTTTTTGTAACTTGTTGGGTGTTTTCTATAATCCCTTCATCTTACAGCTTATATGCTATACCTGCAAAATTCAATCAAGGATAACGAAATACAAAACTTTATTTTTGCTTGTTGAATGTGAGTACACCTCCCAATCATCAACCAACACATCTAAAATTCTAGCAGCATAGAAAACTAAGGTTAATTTAAAGATGAGTATTCAAAGGTTTTGGTAGCTTAATACCAAATTATTTAGGAGCAATCCTTTAACATACGTCTCGCTTCATAAATAAATATGAGTGCATGTACAAAAGCCATCTATATTGTTCGAACTCTTCAAAACTATCACCGGGTGCGTGTTGAATTTCCCATAGTGCATTTTTGGAGGATCCGACACGGGTGCAGCAGCATCTTCAGAGAGTTTGAGCATCATAAGAAGCCAGATTGATATCACCTGTCAAACCCCTACTCAGCTGAGTTCCAAGAGGAAAATGTCAGAGTCTCTGAATTTATCCAAGTTGTACACATGTCTCTCACCTTTGACAACTTCACCAGAGGCACAAGACTCAAGCTCTTTCATGTCTTCTGCAGTCAATTTTATGAATAAGGCTCCAACATCTTCGTTGAAGTTGTCAATCTTGGTAGTGCCAGGTATAGGGCACACATCATCTCCTTGGTGAAGAGCCCAAGCCAATGCTAGTTGTGAAGGGGTGCATCCTTTACTTGCCGCCATTAGATTGAGTTTCTCAAATACTTGCTTGTTATGCTCAAAATTCTCCAGCTTGAACCTAGGGAAATTCTACAAAGCAAACCAGCATAATAAATTAATGTCGCAGTTGAAATAGATTTGAAAAATTCATTGATACAAACATCAAGCTGGCTATATAGTTTGAGAAGCAGAGACAGGTGGAAGTGCCAAAATGTTTATCATGATAGATTGTGTGTTAAATCAGTCGCCAGATGCATCTCAAGAAATGTTCAATGAAAAGGCGAGTTGGAGCAAATTTTGAAATTGCTTAGAAAACAGCAGCAAAAGTCTGTGTTTTTCCTTAGTTGTTGAATTTCAATGAAAAGTGGCAATAAATTATGTACCTTAAATAGTACGTAGTTTCTTATAAGGGGTTCAGTTGTTGATTGATCAAATGCTTCTTCTAGGCCTTGAGTGTTGGCTAAAGGGTCAAGTGAGTCTCTCTCTCTCTCTCTCTTCTAACCACTAGACAGGTTGTCTAGCGAACTTTTATTAAAAATAAAATCTCAAAAGGAATAAGTACAAACAGGGGGCTAGGCTTACCTTACCAATCCTAATGAGGCAACAAATCTCTACTAACTAACAACCATAAAGAAAATAAGAGCGAGAGAGAACTAGGAGTTTGTAATACACTCTAGGGTGATATTACAAATAAGGATGCTTAAATAATACAAAAATATAAAAGTCAAGAAGAAAGCTGAGTTATCAGCCTCAAACTTCCTTTTACAGATGCATGAATTAAAAAAGATAGATTGCCCATCTACAGTAACCTGAAGTATTTTTCTCTTGTCTTCTTCTTCAAACCTGTCCCATAGCACTTGATAGTTCATTACTTCTTCATGGATTTATTGGATTTTGTTGAAGCTATTGATATTGTCATATGATTTTGATTTGCTAGTTGCATTGGTAGGTGCCTTGGAACAAACTCCTCAGTCACTTTACCGTCCCAAATGTGTTGCCTTCCATGTGTCTTCTTTTTGCTTTTGTTGCTTCCACTTCTTTGTTGCTTAGGTGAGATATCCCCTTCCCTAGCCACTTTATCAAAATCATATGTCCAATATATTATCTTCTTAATCCTCATCAAAAGAATCCTTGCCCAAATCAAATGCATAAGCATTAGTTGGACTAAATCCTGATGCTAAGGCTCTGGATTCATTCTTCTTTGCAATTGCAGTTTTAGGCACAAATACGGGAGCTTCTGGACTTAATTTGCTATTTAAAAGAGGCGGTGAAATATGCTCTTTATCAACCAAAAGAGCCGCTGTCACGCCTCGAGCCGAGGCCCTGGACATGGCACGCACCCGATACTATTGCTAGTACAAGCGAACGTTCTGGCATATCACATGAGCATACATCTATCATAATGAATAAATCAGAAACGGTATGAAATAAGGTTTCTTAAAAGATAAAGACTTTCATCAATATTCATTAATATTACTTAATGCCTGACGATACCAATAGTCATGATAAAGAAGACTGAAAATTACAAAATCTACCTGACAATTAAATCAATCTGTGAAGCTTCTAATGAGTAACAATAACTATCGGGACAAGGCCCTGACATACCTTAATACTAAAAGGAACATAAAGAAATCATCATATCTAAACTTGCCCCCAGGTAGAAAGGAGGCTCACCAATAGCAGAAGAGGATAATCCCAGTAGTGCTACTGGTCACGAGTATGAGTGCCGGAACCTACATCAGAAAATGATGTAGTGCCACAGGCGTCAATACAAAATTGTATTGGCATGTAGAACTACACAAGAAAGTAATAAAGCATGGAAAATCAAAGGTGATAAGTGAAACTCAAGACATGATAAGCTGAAAAGGGACGAGCGTAAGCTGAAATAATGATTGGTAAAGTAAAATAACTTAATCCATTTAGTTATTTGTGGGAGCAAGTGGCGAATCAACATAAACCTGTAACACCCCGTACCTTCCCAACCCTATTTGATGGCATTGAATAATGTTTACTTAGGTGTCGAGAGTTATAAGTATGTATTTGGAAATGTTAAAGATGAGAAAAATTAAAATTTGGCCTTGTACATGTGACGAGCCTTGCATAGGAAGTGTTTTGTGACTTCTTGAAGCATTTCTGGAATACCCCATACACATTCTAACCTTATTTGGTGACTTGGAGTCATGTTTACTTGATGATTAAGGTCACTAAGTAAGTATTTTATAGTGTTTTGATAAGGGATTGGACGATACGTAAACATTGGATAAGTGGCCGACAATTTCAGCACTTTGCTGAAACTTGCGCCACTACCCTGTTTCAGGGGTGTGGCGCAAGCCACCAGCCTGCAGAAACTTCAGAGAAGGCCAGCTTCTTGCGCCACTACCCTGTTTCAGGGGGTGTGGCGCAAGGCACAACATTATGCCCTTTCCGGAGTCGTTTCGTAACGCAATTCTACGACGATTTCTAGGTGGTTTCTTTTGGTTCTTTGGAGTTATTTGAGCATTGTTAAGGATTAAAACACTTCAATATACTCCTACATACTCCTACATGATCAAATCATGAAATGTGAATAGTGATCCAAAATGTTCAATGAAGCCAAGGGCGACTAGAATTCCAATTTTTGCGATCGAAAGGACGAATGAGAATTGTTTAAAAGAATATTGTGGTGACATGATGGAATTACGTAAACATGAGATATATGGTGGATACTACATGGAAGTTCATGGATATGTGTCATTGGGCCCAATTTGAGGCCCCAAAATGGAAGAAAATACATGGGCCCAAAGGCAAAAATGATCCATTCTTTCAATAATTGACCAATTGAACATATCCCTTAATGCCACATTGGGCTAAGGATGACCTTGGGTCTATATAAATCCCCCAACATCAGATTTTATTCCCCAAAGTTTCTCATAACTTTTGGATATTTTACAAACATTTCTTTCATTTCCAAACCCTAAAGCAAATAAACCCTAAGGCATATTTGGACAAGATCATCCTATTCCAAGCTTTGGTAAGTGTTTATTTTCATGGATTAACATCTTATATGCATGGGAGATTATGTATATTATGTTAGTTATGTTGGCAAGGTGGTGAATAGTGTATTTTGCCTTTGGTGAAAGATGTGTCATCTTGGTAATTTGAACTTGAATTAGGCCTTGAGCCTTTGATGAAAAAGCATGGTATGGACAAAATATGAACATGTATGGTGTTATTTTTGGTATTAAACTTGTTCTTGTCTATAAGTGGAAATTGTGGGATTTTGGCCGCTATGTGTTATGAGTTGTATTAATGTCATTTGATGGGTTATTTGTGATGTGTGACGGCTAAGAAAGTGTAAAGGAGAAGTGTTGTGGTGAAATGTATCAATTATCATGTATTGGTCAATGTTGGGAATATTATGGAATTTTTGGAATAATAATTTTGTCAATGGATTTGTCAAGGGGAAATGACATGTTTAAAGGCAAACATGTAATTTATTGACATTGTATGCATTTGCAACGTAATTGGTGGTTAATGTTGGTTCCATTATGTAATTGTGATGTAGAGTGAAACGTAAAGAAGGAGCGGAATTGTTGCGCTCACATATGTGATTGGGTGCTTACCTTGGGAAGATAAGGTATGTAAGGTTACTTTTATATCCTTCTGCAACAACACTGTCATAGCACTCACTTGATTCCGAAATACTCTAAGGTATTTCATATTCAATAGTTGGCTAGAGTTACTCATATGTTCCTTATTCATTGGTCAATGGTGAATCGTATAACTCATGTTTATTGATTGACTCATGTCCATTGGTTGACTCACGTTCATTGGCTAATATGTCAAAAGTTCCAAATGGTCTAAGGTATTGCATCGCAGGGTGATGAATAGTTAGTATCCACATGTATCGTATTTAGTGATCATTATGTTAAGGTTCCAAAAGTGTACTATACCAAGGGGGTTCTATAGTATGCCAACTAGGGGTGATATAGTGATAGTCATATGTGTTTTACTCCTATACGAATCATGAATCACTTAGTTCTTATTTATGGGCGGAAGTTCTTAAGTTGTCATATGTTGTTGATCCTAAGAGAATTATCCCAATAAGAGCAATGAGGTAAAGAGAGCTTGTCTAGTTGAATATCATGGTTCCAATCATGTTATGAGTCCTATGGTATGACGACTATCCTTGTGCCAATTGTAAGAAGTATCACTCTCATAAGAGTAATAAGAGAGGTGATGTGCAAGTTAGTATAGTTATACTTCATAAGTGAAATTGTCAATCTCATGAGATAGAGGGGTGAAGTGAGATGTGCATGTAAGTACGTGTTTGGCTAAGGTGTTAATCTCATCAAGTACAAGAGTAAGGTAAAGTATATGGGTGCGTTCCAATTAGTGTCATGATACAAAGTTCCAATAGAGTTCTACACATGTCTCATATCCTGCAGTAATGTTCCAACAGAGCAATGAGGTTATGTTCCAAGGGTTCAATAGTGATCATACTCATGTATCTTGTTCATTGATCATTGTTCAACGGTTCCAACAGTATGTTTCCAAGAATGTTTATATACACGTCTCTAGCTCATTGGTTATTGTTCCAAAGCTTCCAACAATGTCTTGGCTACAAAAGTATCAATCCCTCATAAGCCAAGGTACCCTAATTCCGGGTATCAATTATGGTTCATCATATGTTCTTTATGCATTGATCAATTTTCATTCACATGTTTCATACGCTTTGAGTAATGTTCTAAATATTTCATGGTTCCATTAATGTTATGTTCCAAATCAAAGTATCAATCTCTCACAAGTTGAAGTATCAATCTCAAAGTAATGAAATGAAGTAAGAATAAGAATAAAGTAATGCAAATGTGGTTAATGATTGATTTATGGGTGGAAAGTTTAGGGGCATAAGCCTAGCTCGACTCGATCCCAACGTATTGATTTATGGGTGGCAAGTTTAGGGGCATAAGCCTAGCTCGACTCGATCCCAACATGATGATGATAATTTATCCATGGGGTATAAATACCTGCATGATGATGGCCATTTATCCATGGGGTGCAAGAACACCTGCATGATGACATGATCTTATCCATGGGGTGAAAGAACACACCTGCATGATGTATCCATGGGGTGAAATGAACACCTGCATGATGACATGATTTTATCCATGGGGTGACAAGATCACCTGCATGATGAGGGCCCTAACAGTGTAACAGTGTATGAGTAAAGTAAAGTAAAGTAAAGGCAAGTGAAAGAAAGAACGTAATGTACATGGTATCCCACCTACAGAAAGAGAGTTTGTTCACATTTGCTATTTCTCTTATGTTGATTCCATGGTTATTTTATTATGTATGCATCATTGGAGATGATAATAATGAAGGAAAGGTACAGGATTCCACATATTGAGTTTCTCTTATAATTATTTCCATTGAAGTTCTTATGCACTGACTCAGTTTTTCTTATGGCCTTACATACTCAGTACATTCTTCGTACTGATCCCTTTTGGGGACTTACCTTACATGTTGCAGGTGCAGGCACTAGTAGGCCTCCACAGTAGATTGTCAGTGTTGCAGATCTTTGGTGAGCTCCAGTTAGTTCGGGGCCTCTCCGAGTCACTGTTGTACATGTTGTATCAAGCGGGGACTTGTCCCGATTGTTACTTCATTTGGTCAATGCATTTTGTTAGAGGCTTTTGTAGACAGATGTGGGTGTATCAGTGTAAAGGACATATGTTGTTTTGACTGGATGGCCTCAACGGCCAAGTTTCATATGTATGTATAAAGATGTCCCATGTTCTCCTTTATTCGTCTTTCACGTTTTTATGCAATGGTGATTATTATATGCGTATGATTGAACATAGGCAAAGGTTGGTTCTCTCGGGCCTTATCGGCTACGGGTGCCAATCATGTCTTGATGGGATTCGGGGCGTGACAAAAGCACCATGTGAGTGCATAGAGTCTGATCTCGTCCCGATCAGCTAAGCCATCCTATACCTTACCGGGCATAGGACATGACATGACATGATTTGCTAGCAAGGATCCATAAGTATCTCTTTTTGGGACTCATGAAAAAGAGTCATCCGACTTGCCAAATGATCTCTACCCTACGTCGGCAAACGTAGTTTCGGGCATTTGTCATTTAGACCTATGCCGTCTCGGTCAGCCAACTAACTCCCTTAAGCTCATAATGTTATAAGTTTATCTTATTTGTTCTTGATAAAAATATTAGCTGCTCATGCTCATAGTTTATTTAGGCTCATGCTCATATTTTAGCCTTTTTAGGATCGTAATTATGTATTGCCACTTTAGGGCTCATGTTGAGAGTTAACTATAATAGGTTCATAATCATGAGTTAACATCATTATAGGAGAGGCATGATAGGTAATTTCTTGGTTGGTTGTGTTATAATTCATGAACATGGCTTACATAGCTTTCAAGAGTCTATACATGTTTTTTTTAATGAGTTGATACGATGTAGTGGATTGTAGAAGGATTCAGTAATTCTATAATTTTTTTCAAGGTGATCCTTACTCCTGCAGTTCAAGATGAAATCAGAAAGGTGGGAAGTATACACCATCACAAAGAAAGGAATACCAAAGCTCTTAGACCATTCACTTATTTATCTGAAAGACTGAAACCACCATAAGCATTCTGTTATGACATGTTGCAGGGCAAACGTGGATCATATCATGTTAATATAAGTTTCTGTTCCACATATCAGTCTATTTCTTTAGCTGTATCTTGTCAATGAATAGCAGCACAGTTATGCAATTTAACACTTTAAATCCTTTGACTTCTGTTGTGATACGTGACACAATATTTCATTCTCAAGGCTATATGATATCCAGCTATAGCGAAGAAAACACCTTTTAATCTGATCATGCTTCACTCATTGACCAGTAAGCTTCTTTGTCATCTGAGTTACCTCATGGATTTCATAAGTTTCACAGTTTTTATGATTCAGAAATTCATAAATTTTTCAGCAATTCCTTGGTTTAATATCTACTCACCAAAATTTATAGAGTATTCATGAACTAGGAAGACTATCCAAAAGCTTCTCAGAAAAACTCATAAAAGAACTCAATTAAATTGACTAAGATGTGGAGATCCCTCAATCCAGATTATATTGAGAGTAACAGGGATTAGAGGAGAACAAAACTCAAAAGAAAACATGAAAGAAATAGTCCTACATACCACAAATCGTTTGAAGATCTTGAGATTGCAAAGGAAGAATTTGGACTTGATTCTTGATTCAAATCTTTTGAAATTGTTGTTTGCAGCATTTTAGAAGAGAAAGAAGATAGTTAGTCGTGTATAACTATCTTGAAAGATTGTTGTTGAGTCTGAAGATTATGGTCTTTTGACTATGCAGTTAAGTTATGATAACTTACCCAATTATTTAAAGCCTTGCCTGCTTTATATGAGGATGTTTCCGGGGGACGCAAGAATTCCAGTGTCTAGACTGATAAGTTTATGGATAGCAGAAGGCTTCCTGCAGAACATTGAATCTGGGAGATTAATGGAAGAGGCAGCTGAAGGTTACTTGATGGATCTCATTGGTAGTAACGTTGTAATGGTTTTAAAGAGAGAATATAATGGAAAGGTCAAATACTGTCATATTAACGATGTAGTGCTTCACTTTTGCTTGGAAAAGAGTAGAGAAGAAAAGTTTATGCTAGCAGTGAAGGGCCATGATAGTCAGTTTCAACCTTCTGATTGGAAGGAAAGTCGAGTGAGCTTCAGTTTCAGTGAAGAGCTTTCAAAGTTTGCATCTCTGGGCTCCAAAAGACGAAGTATTTCCACCAACACTTGAGTTCACTGATAATTAACCATAGAGTAGGATTTGATTATTGGGATCCCTTCTATCAGGTTAGTGAAGTGAGACTTCTAACTTTAGCCACTCTTAATTAAATCAAATAGGCTTAATAGTTCCATAACTCCTTTTACTCGGCGTACACTTGTATTGGGGCAAAATGCATATGTAGATAGCCAACTTCAAGAATCACATTTAAGACATAGCCAGAGTTCTTATATTTTTTTTCTAACTTTAGCCGGTTTTAATTAAAGCAACTTCAATCGTGTGAGTTTGAAGTTCAAACATACACCTCTGAAGTTTGGCTTGCCAAGGCTTAACCTCAGATAATTTCGACGCAAGTAATTTATAAGACATTTTAACATGAAGCAATTAATATGGGATACACATGCACTGTACGTGTCCAAAAACTAGTATATAAAATAAAGGTCGTCAGACAATAGGCCAATAGGAATGAAACTCGGGTGGCTGTCACAATTACCACTTTTAATAAATAAACCAATAATTGTTGTTTAGTGTTTACCTACCGCTGTTTATTGTTCCCTGTACTATTTATTCTAGACACTTTTTGTTTTGAGCCGGGGGTTTATCGGAAACAACCTCTCTATCTCACCTCTGAGGTAGTGGTATGGACTGCGTACACTTACCCTCTCCAGACCCCACTTTGTGGGAATATACTAGGTTTGTTGTTGTTGTTGTTTACCTACCACACTTAATTAATACAGCACTCATTGTTTTTGAGTGTTTACCTACAACTATAAATTAATAAAGCAATAATTATTGTTTAGTGTTTACCTAACACTATTAATAATGAATTATATATAGTCATTGAGGTGAGTTTAACTTTTGTTGGTATTGTACTTGTTTTATCTGTCAAATCTTTCTATGAGAAAGAGCTATTGTTTAGTTTAGCAAAAAAAATATTGTTTCTTCAAATTTTTTAGGCAATTGTTACTCTTGTTTTCACCCCAAAAATGTTTTCTTTTACTAGTGATAGAAGTTGCGTTCAGTTTTAACTATAGTTATAATCTCCTATGCTCCTTTTAAGATTGGATCAGAAAGTTGAAGATACCAAATAGGTGAAAGAGAAGACAAAATTACAAGTTGGTATCACTTGTTAACTGTGAGTCGAGTTCTTCATGAATTACTACTTTTACCTTGATAACTATTACTATTACTTTGTCGTTGTGATAATTATTTTTGTCCAATTGTGATATATATGTCAAACTAACTATTCTCTCATTTTGTTTTTAATTCGAAAATGATTGATCAACTAAAGGTTTATACTTGGACTTCATAATTTGTGTGGCCAATTCCAAAACTTGAAATTTTTTGAGAATTCTTATTAGGAATAGGGTTTTGATGTATATTAAGGTAGTGCAGATATGATTGTCTCGTATGAAACACTATGAGCACCGAAAAACACCTTCGTTAGCTTGTGTTTTAATTATTTATCTCATATTTGAAACCACAAGAGAGTTATGTATTATGTCAAAACTTCAAGGTAAGCTTGTGAATCTCCGATAGCCAGAACGGTGTAAAAGGTGTATAAAGTTTCAAAAGCATAATATATAGCTTCTAACAGTAGATATTGAAACTAATACTCCAAGAGTTTGGTGAACTTGCAGGAGCTTCTCCAGAAAAATGGCTCAAAATGACATTGACGATGAGGAGATAGTGGGTTTTGAGAGCGAAGCAGAAAAAATAATTCAGTATCTGATTAGAGGTACAAATGAGCTAGATGTCGTCCCAATTGTAGGCATGGGGGGACAAGGTAAAACAACTATTGCTAGAAAGGTGTACAATAATGACATTGTTGTTTCTCACTTCGATGTTCGAGCATGGTGCATCATTTCCCAAACACATAACCGGAGAGAGCTATTACAAGATATTTTTAGTCAATTTACCGGTTCAAAGGATAAGGGAGATAAGGATGCCATCCTTGCTGACAAGTTGAGGAAAAGCCTAATGGGAAAGAGATATCTCATTGTTTTGGATGATATGTGGGATGGTATGGCATGGGATGACTTAAGCCTTTGTTTCCCTGATGGTGGAAATAGAAGCAGAATCGTCGTAACAACGCGACTTGAGAAAGTGGGTGAACATGTCAAGCGCTATACAGATCCTTATTCTCTTCCATTCCTCCCACTGGATGAGAGCTGCAAATTGTTGCAGAAAAAAGTGTTTCAACAGGAAGTTTGCCCACCTAAACTACAAGACGTGAGTCTAGAAATTGCAGAAAAATGCAAAGGACTGCCTCTGGTGATTATCTTGGTAGCTGGAATAATCAAAAGGAAGAAATTGGAAGCCTCTTGGTGGGATGAGGTTAAAAAGTCTCTACTTTCCTATCTTGGTGAGTCTGAAGGATATAGTCTTTCGGCTACCATGCAGTTAAGCTATGATAACTTACCCGATTATTTAAAGCCTTGCCTTCTTTATATGGGGATGTTTCCGGAGGACGCAAGAATTCCAGCTTCTAGACTGATAAGTCTATGGATAGCAGACCGCTTCGTGGAGAACATTGAATCTGGCAGATTAATGGAAGAGGCAGCTGAAGGTTACTTGATGGATCTCATTGGCAGTAACGTTGTAATGGTTTTAAAGAGAGAATATAATGGCAAGGTCAAATACTGTCATGTTCACGATGTAGTGCTTCACTTTTGCTTGGAGAAGAGTAGAGAAGAAAAGTTTATGCTAGCAGTGCAGGGTCATGATAGCCAGTTTCAACCTTCTGAATGGAAGGAAAGTCGAGTGAGCTTCAGTTTCAGTGAAGAGCTTTCAAAGTTTGCATCTCTGGACTCCAAAACACGGAAGTATTTCCACCAACACTTGAGGTCACTGATAATTAACCATAGAGTAGGATTTGATTATTGGGATCCCGTCTATCAGATTATTGAACTGAGACTTCTAAAGGTATTGGATTTGAGTTCTTGTACTGTGAGAGCTTTGTCGTTAGCGACACTGAAACCACTAATTCACCTCAAGTACCTCGCAGTTAATGCATTTGAATTAGATTTTCATCCAGAACCACATCTTCCCCATCTTGAAACTTTGATTGTGAAGGGTGTTGGTTATTCAGTGTTCCCTGCGAGTTTTTGGAAATTGGAAAAATTAAGGTATGTTGACATCACTTCTTGTTTTAATTTCGATAAGCAGGGGACTTTTGAAGAATCCTCTAAGTTGGAAAATTTGAGGATATTAAGGAATGTTAGATTTCCATGTGTTGAAGATGATAGGGTGGATGTGTTATTACGGAGGTGTCCTAATCTTCAAGAACTTGGCATCTCTTTTGAGGGCAAGACAGATTCTGCAGAGACTTGTCTCAAATTGGAAAATCTTACCCAGCTTCAAACACTTCGCGTTGTCTTTGGTTGGGACATAATTCTGTCAGAGTTGAAGTTGTCTTCAAATTTAAAGAAGTTGGTACTATGCATGACTCCTACAGAAAGCGTGATGTCCTTGATTGCGGGAGTACCAAGCCTGGAGTATCTCCAATTAAGTGATGTCAATGAATTCTATGAGTGGTGCCTTCCTATACATATCACGTTTCATAACCTTAAGGTTTTGAAACTGGTGCGGTTTGGTGACATTTCAAGGTGGGATGCCTCCGAGGAATCCTTTCCCCTTCTTGAAACACTTGTTATAAGAGCTTGTAACAAGCTCAAGGAGATCCCCCTTAGCTTTGCAGATATTCCGACACTGAAACAGATTAAGTTGATGTACTGCAATGCATCTCTGGTGGTTTCAGCTCTGAAAATTAAGGAAGCAGTCGAAGATAATGCAGGATGCGACCGTATTGACCTCATTATGAGTACTGCTATAGAAGATTTCATAGTAAGTAGAAACAAACTCATATGTGCTATTTTCGAGTATCTACATGCATCTAATGTGCAAACAATATCTTCAATACAGTATCGGATCAATCACTGGCAGAGTGAGATAATCAAATGAGTTTGAAGTTCAAGCATACACCTCTGATGTTTGGCGTGCCAAAGCTTGACTTCAGATAATTCCAACAAAAGGACACCCCGTGACCCTTCGGTGAAACAATTTCCAAGCGAGTGGCCATTTCGGCCCTTTATGTTTCATATTTGATCTCGTCTTTTATTTTTTTGCTACTTGTTTTTTTTTAATCTTTTTGCTAAAAATTTAAAAAATGTATTTTTTTTACAATCCAAATATACATTTGTATAAAAACTGTATAATTATTATATAAAATATGTATCTGTTTAGGATAAAAATTAGAAATTGTATCATTATTGTACAGAATATGTATATGTATATAATGTGTATAGAAATTATATCATTTTTGTATAAGCGGTAATCCAGACAAGCGAAAAAGAAGCCATTTGGCCATGACATGGAATTAGTTTGGCGGAAGAGCCATTTCTGTCCTTCAGGGCGAAAATCATTTACCCCCTCAACTTTTCTTTGAAAACCAAACTCCTCTCTTTATCCTATTTGTCTTTTTTAAATGCCTATTTTACCCTTACACAATTAATCTTTATTTTCCTTTACTTCTTTAAAATGATGATATTTTTTATTTTTAATATATAAAATAAATTTTCTTTAGAATTTTTATTATTATTTTCTACATGAAAAAAGAAAAGTGAGAAGCATTAATTTAGTATATAATTTAATGACGTTCTAAGAAAAATATATGAGCAGAATAAGAAGGTTAATTTTATTGATAATAATCAAAACCCTAATATCTATTTATACAAGTGAAAATAACAAATAATAATAATTTTATAAACATATTTCAATCCAGGTAATACAAAAATAATTAATAAAAATAGAGATATATTTTATACAACAAATTAATTCCTAAAATTTACTTATGTTGTAAATAAATCTTAATTTATGATTCAGAATATATCATTAAGAACAATCAAAACTCGTTTGTCTATGTATCAATAGAAAATTAGGGAGAAGCAAAACTTAATTATATACATAATACACATATACTTTTTTTTAATTATATACACACATACATGCACATAAATCTCAGTTTCAGTAATGAGATTTCCAAAATAGGGAAGCCTTCCACCAACACTTGAGGTCACTAATAACAACAAATAGAAGAAAATCTCATGATTGGAATCCCTTCCGTCAGGTAAGTGAAGTGAGACTTCTTAAGGTCTTGGATTTGAGTTCTTGTATTGCGAGAGCTTTAACGTTAGCTACATTGAAACCCCAAATTCGCCTGAAGTACCTCGGGATTTTTTGGAAAATGGAAAAACTAAGGCATGTTGATATCGGTAATGCAGAGTTTGATTTGAAGAATCCTCTAAATTGGAAAATTTGAGGATGTTAAGGAATGTTGCATTTCCAATTGATCGTGTGGATGTGTTGTTAGGGAGGTGTCCTAATATTCAAGAGCTTGAGATATCTTTTAAGGGCGGTATTTTCCCCAAATTGGAGAGACTTACCCAGCTTCAAGTACTTCACCTTTCCGTTGATTCATTCTCGGTTGTATCCGAGTTACACTTGCCTTCAAATTTATATAAATTGTTACTAAGAGGGCCTCATTGCGGGACTACCAAGCCTGGAGTATCTCCAATTACAGGAGGGGTTTACTGGTGTTCACAGCAGAGATTGGTGCCTTGCAGATATCACATTCCTTAAACTTAAGATCTTGAAACTAGTCAGGTTAGATATCTCAAGGTGGGATGCCTCGGAGGAATCCTTTCCCCTACTTGAAACACTTGTTATAAGAGATTGTCACGAGCTCGAGGAGATTCCCTCTAGCTTTGCAGATATTCCGTCACTGAAACACATTAAATTGATTAGGTGCGCCAACAAAACTCTGGAGGCCTCAGTTTTGAAAATTAAGGACGAAGTCGAAGAGAATGAAGGATGCGACCGTATAGACCTCATCGCTATCAATGTAAGTATAAACAAACTCCTATGTGTTGTTTTTTAGTGTCTATGTGCATCTAATTTAGCAACAATATGTTTAATACAGAAATATGATTCCTTGAAGCTGCGATTGAAGCCCAAGGCATAAAATATGGTATTGTTTTTTGATTTTTTTAACTTGTCTCCTTTCGTTTTGTATTCCTTTTATTATTATGCCAGATTTCTGTTAGTTGTTCCATATTGATCTCAATTCAACAGGATGTGTTGATTGATCAGGGTTGCTGTCACGTCCCAAAATACCCCTTAGACGTGAGTGGCACCTGCTAACACCACTTATCGGGCGAACCAAACTTCCATTCACTTACACAATTATATAAGCATTGAGATAAGGTATGTGCAACTTCAATTCATCAATAAATAGCGAATAATAACCCATAAAAATGCATAATCAAACCAATAATCTATCAATCACTCGAGAACTAATTCTCTAGCCCAAATCCCACACTAAGACCATGGAGCATCTAAATAGAGTTACATGAGTTCAACTTTCAGGCATGAAAACCCAATGAAAAGAAATATAAGCTAAATATAGCTAGAGCTGAAATGACACCCTTCACGAACAATGTGAAGGCTCACCTTAGCAACAGAATCCTCACGAACGAACCGTCAGCCAATAGCCTCACCTTCGACAACAGTATCTGCAGACATGCAAGTAAGGAGTGAGCTATATGTAAATATAACCCAGTAAGATCCTCGACTCGCTACTTTAATACCCCTGGAACAAGTGTTAGAAAATACAAAACACAACGATCACATAAATGATAGGCACCACATATATCTTATAATATAATGCACAATAAGGTACAAATAAATGTTTCAAAAGTCACTATGTATCTTCACTCAATCCACTCTCTCGACTTGTCATAAACGGCAGTGAAGGTGATCAGCCTAGCACCCCGACAAGTCCACGGCAGCATACACAATGCCCCAAAGTATACTACGGCAGCATGTACAAGGCCCCTAACATATTACGGCAGCATACACAATGCCCCTAACATATTACGGCAGCTATGTATGCCCCTGGTAACCATATCACGACAGCGAAGAAAATATATTCAACGCCCCAACGTCACCTCACATATTACCATTAAATAATTCTCAATATACTTCATTAAATACATACCCACGGCTAGTCAAAGACCACCGATTCTACCAAGCACACGCTTGTCCCAACACATGGACTAGGCAGAAAAATACATTTTTATAAAGCAGGTTTGAAAAGCAAGCACCAAAGTTTAAAGTCTCACTTACTTCGCAAATGACAAATTCCCCGACCTTGCAACGGGTAGAACATCAACCAAACAACCTCCAATGGCTTCAATCTATCAAAAATATTAATTAACAATATTAATTATGCTAGTCGGGGTCAAGTCTCTATATCCCAAACCTTCAAGTTTAAATCTAAGCCTTGATATCTCGCATCTTAAACCATGAATCAAAGGCAGAAAAATATCTCAAACAAGCTGTCTCAACTTACTTTGTGAATCATCTATCCAATATACACACACTATATTTCCAAAATAATAATCAATATATGAATTAACAACCTTGAATAAATCTAGAATATGACAAATTATGCACACTGTTTTCCAGCAACCAATTGATGAATCTATTCTTCGACCAACAATGCTTAAAGTATAAGATTCTCAAGACTGCCTATTAAACACCACTGCATCATTTTGATCCCAGTTGCCCATAATGCTTACTATAGCATTGCTTAACTATTTTGTACCATTATCTAATTAATGATTTCCATTCTACCCCTTTAATACCATTAGTACCAAGCTGCCTAAATACCGAATCTATGTCCAGTTTTCACGCCAAAGAATTACGAAGAAAACTCATACCTTATAACTATGAAGTTTCATGGTAATGCCTGCTAATGTCGTTTGGGCATTCTTCAAATTTCCCTTCTTTTTTTTTTTCCCGTAGCTTGCTCCTCCTCTTCCAAGAATAAGGAATCAATTACCCTAATTTTTCTACTCCTCCAACCCCTCTAAAACGTGCAACAGAAAAGTAAGAAAATGGGCTTGGCCCACTCTTTTTATTTCTCTCTTATTTATTGTAATTGGTTAAAATTATTAATTTATCCCTCTTAAAAAGACATGGGTTATTACATTCTTCCCCACTTAAAAGACGTTCGTCCTCGAACGAGTCTAGAATTATACCTGAAGTGTCAAATAAGTGAGGATATCTAACTCGCATCTCCCCTTCGGACTCCCAAATATCCTCCTCGGTTGGATGGTTACGTCATATTACTTTTACTGAAGCTACCTTTTTTTGACCTCAATTGTAGCAATTGGATATCAAGGATAGATATCGAACCTTCTTCACAAGTCAAATTCTTAGCAAACTCCCCTTCCTCGGGTTGAATTAAATGAATCCCAACAAGAACATTAATAGCATATACAAGCATAGAATGTACAATCGAAATCCCATAATACGAAGCAACTTTATATGCCACCAATTTGATGTAATTCTAACACAAAAGTCTTTTCACCTTTCACGATCTGCATACTACCAATTTCCTTATCTCTTTAGGACTTTTATTTACTTTAAGCAGTCCAAAGTCATTTTAGCATCAACACGACTCTTTTTATTCAAAGCTTGCTTGATCATCTTTGAACCCAATAATTATAACTCACCAAGTTTAAAATACTAACTAGCGAACGACATCGAGATCCATGTAGAGCCTAAATCAACAAAATTTTCCAAACAAAGTGTAACACCCCGTACCTTCCCAACCCAATGTGACAACGATGAACAATGGTTACTTAGGTGTAGAGATGCCATGAGTATGTAGTTTGTAATGTTAGTGATGGGAACATTGAAATTTGGCCTTGTACATGTGATTAACCTTGCGTAGGAGGTGTTTTGCGATTTTCATGGAGCATTTGTGGGGTTTAAAATGAGTCTAAGAAGACCTTGAAACAAAGGATAGTAAGGTTAAGAAGTAAGTTAAAGAATAGGACTTGAAGTATCTACCCAAACCCGCGAAGAAAAGTCGAAAAACAAATTTTTGGAAAAAATTAAGGCAGGGGCGCGTTAGAGAGCGTGCCACGCCGCTTTTGACCAAAATTTTTAGTCCACATGCAGTAGGGTAGCGCGCCCAAGGGCGTGCCGGGCTGCTAGTGCGCACCTTTCAAAAGTTGGAATTTTTCTTAAGTCCCAAGGGTGCCCGGGGACGTATTGAGCCAATTTTTACCACGATTCTTATACAACCATGAGTATATACATGAAATGAGTGAAATAATATATTGCTATGATAAAATTACTCGAGAATGAATTTGGCATCAAAATGACGATTTTACCCCTGTAGTCAAAATAAGCCATACGTGGCTAGAATTGCTTGTTTTTGGACTTAAGGCCATGAGTATGAATTGCATGAATGGGAATATTGTCGTACCGTGTATGAAATGAATTAAACATGAGAAATTATTAATTTTATTGGATTAAGTGAATTGGGCTCAAAAGTGCCCAAAATGTGAAAGAAAAACATGGGCCAAGAATGGGTCAAATGACCCATTCTTCTTTTGACTTAAGCAATAATTGAGCAAGGACTTCAAGGGTATATAAAAGGGAGGAAAAATCAGATTTTAATCCACAAAGACACACATGTTTTTCTTGCATTTTCTAGACTTTTCAAGAAAACCCCTTTGAGGCTCTTCAAACCCTAAGCCATTTGTGGAACAAGATCATCATCTTCCAAGCTTGGGTAAGTGAATATTATTGTACTTTAACATATTATAATCATGAGAGAATATGTATATCATGTTGGTTATGGTTGGAAATGTTGGACATGGCACTTTGTGCTTCTGTATAAGATTTGTGATCCATGGGATTTGAACTTGAATAAGGACTTGTGCCTTTGATGAAAGATCATGATGTGGACAAAATATGAACATGTATGGTGTTATTTTGTTATTAAAATTGTTATTTTTCTATAAGTACAAATTGTGGGATTTTGGCCGATTTGTGCTATGAAGTGTATTAAGGTGAATTGATGGATTGTTTGTGATGTGGTGTGGATAAGAAAGTGTAAAGGGGAAGTGTTGTGGTGGAATGTATTGATTATCATGTATTGGTCAATGTTGGGACTATTGGAGGATTTTTGGAATAATGATTTTATCAATGGTTTTGTTAAGGGGGAAATGACATGTTAAAGCTAAACATGTGACTTATTGTTGTTGAATGCCATTATAAGGTAATTGGTGGTTAATGTTGGTTTCGTTATAAACTTGTGTTGTAGAGCGAAACATAAGGAAGGAGCAGGAATATTGTATGCACGTCTAAGATTGGGTATTCGTATTAAGAATACAAGGTATGTAAGGTTCCTTTTTCCATATCCCTCTACAACATGTTGTTCACATTGACATTGGACTTGTTTCAATTCCGAGAGGTTTGACGTATCTCAAATTCAGGTTGACGTATATTGTTATTCATATGTGTCCTATTCTTAAATGCATGATGATTCGTTTGTCTCTTGTTCATTGAGTGAAGTTCCAAAAATGTCATAACGGTATCAATCCTAAATGAACTATCTCAAGAGAGTAATAACATAAGAGAACCTATTTATTCTTAAATAGCATTTTCCAATCATGTCATGTTCCAAGTCCTCAATTATGATGAGTATCTTTGTATCAATCTTTCACAAGTAGAAGTACAAATCTCATAATAGGAATAAGAGAGGTGATGTGCAAGCTAATATATCTATTCCTCATAAGTGAAGATGTCAATCTCATGAGGCAAGAGTGAAGAAGTAATATATATGTGTGATTCCTATTATGTCATGATCCTCAATATCTCAATCACGCTTAAGAATGGAAGTAAGAATAACAAGAGAAATAAGAGGTGTATAATTAAGAAGTAATCATGGGTGGTATCCCAGGGGTTAAAGTACCTAGCATGGATCGATCCCAATAACACGGGTGGTATCCCAGGGGCGACAGAAAAGCCTAGCATGGGTCAATCCCGATACATCCCAGGGGCGATATAAAAGCCTAGCATGGGTTATGACGGTACATCCCAGGGGTGACACGAAAGCCTAGCATCGGTTAATATAACATCCCAGGGGCGATAAGCCTAGCACGGGTTAATATAACATCCCAGGGGCGATATAAAAGCCAGCATGGGTTATGACGGTACATCCCAGGGGTCAAAAGTACCTAGCATGGGTTAATCTCATCCCAGGGGCGACAGAATAGCCTAGCATGGGTAGAACAAGAAAGATGAATAAATATGAAGACAAGAGACGTAAAGAACGTAATATACATGGTTCCCCACATAAAGAAAGAGAGTTTATTCACGTTCATTAATTCTTTTATATTGATTCCATGATTGTTGTTATTATGTATGATGATTTCTTATGAGCCTTACATACTCAGTACATTCTTCGTACTGACCCCCTCGGGGGACTTACCTTACATGTTGCAGGTGCAGGCATTAGTAGACTTCCTCTGTAGACTGGGGATCATTTGCAGATATTTGGTGAGCTCCAGTTGGTTCGGAGCCCCCTGAGTCATAGATGTATATTTGTTGTGATGTTATATAAATTGTATAAAGCGGGGACTTGTCCCGACTATAAGTTGGTCTTGTTGATGCATCTGTTAGAGGCTTTTGTATACATATGTGGGTATATGGATGTAAGAGACGAGTATGTAGAAGACGAATGTCTGTTTTGACTTAATGGCCTCAACGGCCAAGTTTCCTAAATATATATAAGTATAGCATATGTTTCCATGATTCTTGTCTTCCGCATAGTCGCATGAGAGATAATAAGATGCATACGAGGTTACGCATACGAATGTGCATGAGCAAAGATTGGTTCTCTCGGGCCATATCGGCTTCGGGTGCCAGTCCGACCCAAATGGGATTTCGGGTCGTGACACCAAGTTAGTAACTAATATTAGGTAAAACCTCGGTCAAAAGTAATTAATCCTTAATATTCATTCGGCTAGTATTGAGGCTAGATACCCATACTCCTTTATGCTTTTGTTGCGCAAGAACACCTTCAAATGCCACAACCACAATCCAACCATTCTTACATATGATAGTTTTGGAACACGCTCAACCATTTCTACATAATGCTCTCATGCAAGGTAGGATGGAACACATACTTATTCATCTACATCTCGATTACACGTAAAGCCTCCTACATGACACTCTCACGTACGGCAACACCGAAATACATACACACCCCACCGTGAATATTTCATGAACTATTACACATGGCAATATGAGCATCTCGTGCCGCTACACTAACTCTTGAACATGTTGCTACATGGCCAGAATATTGTATAAGCAATTCAGCCCAAATAAGGCACAAAATCTTAATGAGCTTATCACAATCACCCTAACTAGAATAACAACGTCCTCAACACGGATGATTATAAGCCAACCACAACTCTTACGTGGTCTATCTTCACTTCCCTCAATGACAACCATGCTTAGAACACTCACATTTAACATGTAAATATTTTAAATCGGAGGAACAACATTCCTGACACCTCGTCATCCTCTTTCATCGTTAGCTCTTTTTTTTTTTTCTTCTTCCCAATCCATATTAATGGATCTCCAAAGTACTGAATATCTTAAATGTTAATTATCTTCGAGTATACATTTCCTTAAGTGAACCACAACAAATGCACACACATTGGACCCTTTAACAGTAACATTCCCACTTTATTCACTATAAAAAAAAAAAAACTATCAGTAATACCAATAAGGCCAGGACTTTTGCACCAATCAACTTTTCCTGCTCCAACAAAGACCACTGTAACTTAACATATGCCAGCACCCTAGTGTGCATAATACTATAATTTGTCACCCCTTCACTAGACAATCCAATGCAAAGAATAAAAACATCACGACATAAATATTAAAATTCACACTTCTGACATCATGTATTTAATAGTATTAGCTCGATGTTCATAAAACCCTCTTCAACATCTGCACATGCTTCTATCAACAAAATAATTCTCATATCTCCTAATGAATATAATAACAAAAATTTGAACATTTTGAATACTCGGTACATCTAGTCCATGACAATTAGTATTGACTCCAACTATTTCATAGGTGTCACTATTTTATTTTATTTTTCCTTTTTTTTTTTTCCACTAACCATAACAAGTCCTGATACATGTCTTCAGATTATCCATCCTTTTCTCCTTTTACTCACGAATCTATATCACAAGACTATTTTAGAATAACATATAACACCATATAACTGAAGGCATAAATCATGTAATTATGGAGAGAAAAAAAAAAAAGATATTAGCTCCTCACAAAGCTCCAAGTCATTTGTTTATTATCAATTACCATTTGTATAGATTCATTATTCTTTCCAATGAACAAAATTATTCACTTTAAGGCGTTATAATTTATATGTTGCTCTCTTAATCCCAAAGTTCTATTGTAAATAGAGCTAACCCAAATGGTACAACCTGTCCAATCTCAACTACAACCATACACATAATATTTCATATACTCAATTTCACTCTCAGTCATATATATTACAAAAAATATCCAAGCCAATTGTGTCATCTAGCAGAGGCAAATATGCGTCTCCTAGCTGTCTGCAAAAGGACCATTTCAAGGTTCAACTTGATTCAACTCAACGCACGAATAAGGAAAAGAAGAAGAGAAAACATCCTACATGTTCGATAGCCTCAAGGTCATAAGTATGGACGTCTACATACCCATGAACAAGTCTCTATCAAACACTGCTCCATGACCCGGGACTTAAAGCCTAGGCTCTGATACCAACTTTGTCACGTCCCAAAATACCCCTTAGACGTGAGTGGCACCCGCTAACACCACTTATCGGGCAAACCAAACTTCCATTCACTTACACAATTATATAAGCATTGAGATAAGGTATGTGCAACTTCAATTCATCAATAAATAGCGAATAATAACCCATAAAAATGCATAATCAAACCAATAATCTATCAATCACTCGAGAACTAATTCTCTAGCCCAAATCCCACACTAAGACCATGAAGCATCTAAATAGAGTTACATGAGTTCAACTTTCAGGCATGAAAACCCAATGAAAAGAAATATAAGCTAAATATAGCTAGAGCTGAAATGACACCCTTCACGAACAATGTGAAGGCTCACCTTAGCAACAGAATCCTCACGAACGAACCGTCAGCCAATAGCCTCACCTTCGACAACAGTATCTGCAGACATGCAAGTAAGGAGTGAGCTATATGTAAATATAACCCAGTAAGATCCTCGACTCGCTACTTTAATACCCCTGGAACAAGTGTTAGAAAATACAAAACACAACGATCACATAAATGATAGGCACCACATATATCTTATAATATAATGCACAATAAGGTACAAATAAATGTTTCAAAAGTCACTATGTATCTTCACTCAATCCACTCTCTCGACTTGTCATAAACGGCAGTGAGGGTGATCAGCCTAGCACCCCGACAAGTCCACGGCAGCATACACAATGCCCCAAAGTATACTACGGCAGCATGTACAAGGCCCCTAACATGTTACGGCAGCATACACAATGCCCCTAACATATTACGGCAGCTATGTATGCCCCTAGTAACCATATCACGGCAGTGAAGAAAATATATTCAACGCCCCAACGTCACCTCACATATTACCATTAAATAATTCTCAATATACTTCATTAAATACATACCCACGGCTAGTCAAAGACCACCGATTCTACCAAGCACACGCTTGTCCCAACACATGGACTAGGCAGAAAAATACATTTTTATAAAGCAGGTTTGAAAAGCAAGCACCAAAGTTTAAAGTCTCACTTACTTCGCAAATGACAAATTCCCCGACCTTGCAACGGGTAGAACATCAACCAAACAACCTCCAATGGCTTCAATCTATCAAAAATATTAATTAACAACATTAATTATGCTAGTCGGGGTCAAGTCTCTATATCCCAAACCTTCAAGTTTAAATCTAAGCCTTGATATCTCGCATCTTAAACCATGAATCAAAGGCAGAAAAATATCTCAAACAAGCTGTCTCAACTTACTTTGTGAATCATCTATCCAATATACACACACTATATTTCCAAAATAATAATCAATATATGAATTAACAACCTTTAAATCTAGAATATGACAAATTATGCACACTGTTTTCCAGCAACCAATTGATGAATCTATTCTTCGACCAACAATGCTTAAAGTATAAGATTCTCAAGACTGCCTATTAAACACCACTGCATCAGTTTGATCCCAGTTGCCCATAATGCTTACTATAGCATTGCTTAACTATTTTGTACCATTAACTAATTAATGATTTCCATTCTACCCCTTTAATACCATTAGTACCAAGCTGCCTAAATATCGAATCTATGTCCAGTTTTCACGCCAAAGAATTACGAAGAAAACTCATACCTTATAACTATGAAGTTTCATGGTAATGCCTGCTAATGTCGTTTGGGCATTCTTCAAATTTCCCTTCTTCTTTTTTTTCCCGTAGCTTGCTCCTCCTCTTCCAAGAATAAGGAATCAATTACCCTAATTTTTCTACTCCTCCAACCCCTCTAAAACGTGCAACAGAAAAGTAAGAAAATGGGCTTGGCCCACTCTTTTTATTTCTCTCTTATTTATTGTAATTGGTTAAAATTATTAATTTATCCCTCTTAAAAAGACATGGGTTATTACAGTTGCTGTGCTGAAGGGGCAAGAATACTGCTTGTGCTTCAAGGATAATTTGTGTGGATTTAAATTGAGGGAGGTAATTAACTTCTTGTCCCAATTCTGGGAGTCGATTACTTGTGTTCACATCAACGAGTATATCACGTTCCATAAACTTAAGTTCTTGTGGAATCCTTTCCCCTTCTTGAAACACTTGTTATAAGAGTGTGTGATGAGATCGAAGAGATCCCCTTAAGCTTTGCAGATATTCCAACACTGAAACAAATCTCTTAGACAACTGCAAACAGAGTGGATGGAATTCTTTCTTCGCTAATTGTTGCAGCCATGCTCATGCTCAAGTTTATTGTGCGGTTAGCCAAAATGCTCATCTTCTTATATTGTAACACTACTACTGATTGCTAAGTTTGGTTTGATTACCCTCTTTTTATGTATGCTTAAGATGATTGTAGACCAATATAATATCAGATGGCCTTTGCTAAGTTGGTTTGATTGCCCTCTTATCATTGTTTTGTTTTTGAAATTTGGTGGTATCCCTTCATCTTACAGTTTCTAAGTACAAAACATTTTTTTCTAGTTGATTGTAAGTACACCTCCCAATCATCAACCGACAAACTTAAAATTATAGCAGCACAGAAAACTAAGGTAAATTTAAAGATGAGTATTCCTGTATGAAAGCTGATCTGAAGGTAGATACAAAGGTTTTGGTAGCTTAATACCAAATTATTTATGAGCAATCCGTAACATATGTCTCGCTTCATAAATATGTATGAGTGCGTGTACAAAAGCCATTTGTGTTTTTCAGACTCTTCAAAAATGCCATCGGGGGAGTGTTGGATTTTCCATGGTGCATTTTTGAAGGATACGACACCGTGCAACAATATTTTGGAGAATTTTGAGCGTCATAGGAAACCAGATAGATCACCTGTCAAACCCCTACTCGGCTTTCCAAGAGGACAATGGAGGAGTCTCTGAATTTATCCAAGTTGACGACATGTACACATGTCTCTCAACTTTGACAACATCACCAGAGGCATAAGACTCGAGCTCTTTCATGTCTTCCGCAGTCAATTTTACGGATAAGGCTCGAACATTTTCGTTGAAGTTGTCAATCTTGGTAGTGCCAGGTATAGGGCATACATCATCTCCTTGGTGAAGAACCCAAGCCAATGCTAGTTGTGAAGAGGTGCATCCTTTCCTTGCAGCCATTAGATTGAGTTTCTCAAATACTTGCTTGTTATACTCAAAATTCTCCGGCTTGAACCTAGGGAAACTCTACAAAGCAAACCAGCAATATAATAAATTATTGTTGCAGTTGAAATAGATTGAGAAAACTTTATTGATGCAAAAATTAAACTGGCTATATATTTCAGGGCAAAAAAACGGGTGCTTGTGCTAAAATGTTTATCTTGAAAGATTGTGTGTTAAATCAGTCACCACATGCATCTCAAGAGATATTCAACGAAAGGGTGAGTTGAAGGTTTAGGAGCATTGTTCCTGAACCTAGACGAATACCTTACAGAGCATTTTGAGAATCTCTTTGTAAAACATCAATGCACAAATAGATAACAAGATACCAAACTAAACGCAAAGGTTGAGAGATCTATGTCTTACGTATAAGTCACAGGCTCAAGCCCAGTGTTAAGCGAATTAACTTTGGTATTTAAGTGGAGAAGGTTAGAGGGACAGGCCCATCATCCCGATTTCAAAGGCAGTGGTTGGCCAAAGGTTCGGCTCCAGACAAATTTCTTGGTCTTCAAAGAAAAAACCTCAAGTTGATGGTCACCACAAATACTTAGCTATTTAACTTTGTCAAGACAGTATAACAATGTCTATGAAACCGATAAGACAAAAGCACTCAACAGTTTACATGACATCGAGGACAATGATTTATGTGGACTAACCTTCTGAAAGTCATCCTCGGGCAAGCTTTCAATCAGCTTTGCCCCTGCTGAGAAGAATCCTCGTCCAAGAGGACTATAGGGGACAATCCCTATGCCAAGTTCTCTGAAAATGTCAAGTGTCACATCAAATACTTGTTTGTCAGTAATTCGATGCAAAAAGATTGAGCTAACAGATATGTCACCTGCAAGTTGGAACTACTTCTTCCTCCAGATCTCTAGTCCACAAAGACCATTCCATTTGAACAGCTGTTAGTGGATGAACAGCATGGGCCCTTCTGATTGTTGATGCACAAGCCTCAGATAGACCTATATATTTGATTTTACCCTCTTCAACGAGTTTCTTCAGTTCACCCATCTTAAAACAGCAAGCAAGCAGTATTAGAACATACATAACACAATTAGGCAAATATGGTAATAATAATGCAGATTCCGCATCATTGTATGCCCATGATCCAGATTAGTTGTGCATAAAATAGATATTATGATTAGTTGTGCATATAGATATTATGACTTTCCTCGTTTCTGGGTGCTTTGATAGTCACACTTAGTCTTCCTGTACATCCTGCCTCCTTTATCACTAAACAGACATTTAGGGACAATAGATGGTGATCCGATCCAGGCTGTTTCATTCTTTGTGTTTGAATTTTTAATTTTCAACTTCTTTTTGAGAATATGTTATTATAACAACATCGAGATGCAAATATTTGATTTCCAAAACGCAATAATTTGTTTCTTAAGATAATACTGGGTTCTCTGTATTTTCTAGTGACATACAAATCTCTTAGAAAATGTAAAAGAATCCTGACAAAACCTAGACACAAACTAAGTGTACCTACACGAATAAACATTTACCGTAATTAGTTAGACCATCTATAAGCATCATTTACTTCGATTGTGTTCTATTCTTTGTTAAATCCACATGGATTTCGAGAGATTGTATGCCATTTGATCAACTTCCTCTTCTTTATGTTAGGTCTAGCTCATCCCTTTCAATACCTTCCATGGATTTTATGCTTAGTCTTATAAGAAGTCTCACTGAAATATCTAGTGGATGAATAATGCCACATCATCATTCAAATTTATTTTTTTTATAATCGTGGTGTGCCCAGCTTGCGTCGCGCCTCGACTAATTCTACGGATACTTGCTATGCCCCACCAGCACGGACCAGGTAACTTTGTTTGGAATTGAACCTGACACTTCATGATTTTTAACTCATTTTACTGAGCATTAGGCCACACCCAAAATCTTCATGGATTTGTGACTAGTATATCAACTCGATGCACATCATGAATATGGTCTATAAATTGCGAAAGTAATTATTTTCTGAAACAACAATTAGATCTTTTCTCAATCCAATAAAGTATAATAATGCATAATGCACCATTTTGTATATTCCTCCTTCATATGAAGTTATAATAACTATGAAGTTTTGCATCCAAACCTCACAATAACAATAACTTCAGACAAATCATATAACACGGCTACTAAAAACTTAAAAGTGATGAAGTACACTACAAATGTAAAACTTTGGAGCAAAGATGCCAAACCGAGACTTCAATTGGCAACTGTGTATCGATACGATGAACAAAATACAGATCAATACAGTCGATGTCCAGTCTCTTCAAGCTGGCCTCACAACAAGCCCTTACATATGCAGTTTCACCACAAATTCCCCTTTTTCCATCTTCGAAACATAGGTGAATTCCCATTTTTCCATCTTCGAAGCATATACCAAACTTGGTAGCTATCTGTACTTTCTCTCGCATTCCTTTAATAGCCTACATAATATAGTAGTTTAACATGATGCACCTATAAAACTATTTTAGGAGATATACAGCATAGACTTACGAGGATACAGATTCGAGTGTGGAAGATTTATTAGGTTGAGCTACTCCAAGTGTTTGACAAGAGAATCATTAAATAGATTTCATATCAACTCAAAAAAAAACTAAAGATATCTACTTTTACCCAAATTAAACCTAAAAATTCATAGAATTTATCATAAAAAATATATTTTTTCTCAATGCAATTAAAATACTTAAAAAAAAAAAAAGGGCAGTCCGGTGCACTAAAGTTTTCGCTATGTGCGGGGTCCGGGGAAAGGCTGGACCATAAGGGTCTCTATTGTACGCAGCCTCACCTTACATTTCTGCAAGGGGATGTTTCTACTGCTTGAACCCGTGACCTCTTGGTCACATGGCAGCAACTTTACCAGTTACTTCAAGGCTCCCCTTCAACAATTAAAATACAACAGGATCAGAATTCCATAAAGGTACAACCAAATAAGCAGGAAGTACAACTAAATGATGCAGAACTCACAATTACTTAAAAAAATACATATATTCACCTTGCCAATGAGGATTTCAGAAGTATCAAGGAAAGTCACTCCAGTATCAATGGCCTGATGAAGCAACTTGATCATTTTGGGCTCGGGCTTGGGCGGGCCGTAGTTACCGGACATACTTATACAAGCCCAGCCCGATTATATGTTATTTATAATATCATAAAATTTCAATACACTACAAGAACAATACAACAAAGTAAGCAGAAGGTACAACTAATTCATGCAGCACTTACAATTACTCTTTAAAAAAGGAAAGTTCATTACTTTGCCAATGAGGATTTCATTGATAAGAGGTCCATAGACATCAGAAGTGTCAAGGAAAGTGACTCCATTATCAATGGCGTGATGAAGCAACTTGATCATTTCGGGCTCGGGCATGGACGGGCCGTAGTTGCCGGACATACTCATACAGCCAAGCCCGAACCTGGAAACTACAAGTCCTTGTGATCCTAGCTTTATCATCCTTGGTATGACCGATGACGTCGTTTTCTCCATTTTTCTCAGGCTGTCTGAAATTCTGAAATACTGAGGTTGTTACAATTTGTGGTGTACATATAACTACAAAACAGTTTGATGGGAAATTAAATTGCATTTTAAGTTCAGAAAGTCTTAGGGAAGTTGCAGTTACGTTCCTGAAGTTCTGCTTGTGCCAATTTTCCATTTAAGTGTTAAAGAGGTGTGCGGAAGTAGGCTCAAGCTAAGATTCTGCTTGTGAGTGTAGAGATATATGCATATCCGGCTATGAGACCTACCAATAGAACACAGATGAAAGTCAGATAGAGTGATCTGGGAGTTCCAGTGAAAGAGCTCTAGCTCAAAGGATCAAAGGTACGCTGGGGATAAGGATAACAATAATTTTCATCACAAAGACTAGGACAACTTGATGAAAGGTATGCACTCACAAAAGAACTTCAGACTATTTTGTGATCTCACACGCTCTTTCGTAATTTCATGAAATTTCAACAATGCATCATTAATACTCATGCTACACCCTGTGTTTAGATTTCCCCAATGCAATCCACAGAAGTTCCAAGAATCTCTTAGTCGATAAATATAACTATCTGGCGGTGCAGAATTGAGTTTCTTGTTTAGTGGCTCTGATCTGTAGTTAGGGACAATCATAACCTTTTGACCTTTCAACAGAAAAAGTAGCGAACCAAAAGAAGCTTTCACGGATAAAATTTGAATACCATAAATAAAAATTATAAAACAAAAAATGGCCACTTGCCTACCAACTACGTGACACACTCAAATGCAAATCCAAGAAAACCAAAATTTCATTCATTAATCAAGAAGTGATAAGGACAATCCATTTTCAAATTAGGTGGATACTAATATCAACTAATAATACTACATATCTCCTCAAATACCATCTCTTTTCTATTTTTTTCTTCAAGTTATGAGCTAATTAATATTAGTAATTACATCCTTAATTAGAAGTCCAAGAGAGTTATAAGATGATCCCCCTTCCTCCATAGCTACTCTACTCTTTTCCTTCATTTCCTTCACTTTTTTCCTCACTTCATTCTCTTCACTTTTTACCATCAGCCTTAAGAGACCACTTTCAATTTCTTGAGCAGTCACTATATCAACTTGATTATTTTTCCCCTCAAAATCAACAACATAGTCCATTTTTATCTCCTCAGCGAGTCCCAATTCTTTCACTAACAAAAATGCATTCATTTGTTGTTCTGCATAGATTGGCCAAGTTGCAATTGGCACACCAAAATACACACTTTCTAGTATTGAATTCCATCCGCAATGCGACACAAATCCTCCTATTGATGGATGGGATAAAATTGCTACTTGTGGTGCCCATCCTATGATTTTCCCAATCTCTTTCGTTCTCTCCAAGAATCCTTCTGGTAACACTTCTTCATAGGTGTTGTAACTTGTTGGTATATCTACCTTTCCCTTTGGTGGAGATTTTCTTAAAGACCACAAGAACCTGTTTGAAAAATAACAATAGTATTTCAAGAATTAGAAATAGGTATTTGAGGTGTGAAGATCTATGCTGCTCGGACTTTTAGAAAAAGCCAAGATGCTTGTTGGATTTTCCAAAAACAGTGTAATTTTGGAATATCCGACATTTTTAAATAGTCCAAACAATATAATAGGTGAAGACAAGTTTCCTTAAAGGGATATAACGGCAAGCCACTTCAAGATACAAAAAGCTTATGTCACAAAAAAACCCTTAATCCCAATCAATATCCCCCGACTACCGGTTGTTCCCTTTTCCTACCTGAAATATCACCATCGTTCAGGTAGGAAAAGAGAACAATTTATAGTTGAGTTGTATGACAAATAGTTGGTGATTGTTCACGTAAGAAACTCACACACCTAAATCCTAATAGTTGAGGTATGAAACTCAAAAAACCGGAATATTTTAGGTATATTTTTCACCCTTCACTCTATTAAGAAAAATACAACTAATAGTACCTGTGACCACAATTCTCCAGCGCAGTTGCTATTTCTTTTATCTGTTCTGCTTCAAAACTTCCCATACTACCAAAGCACAAAAACAATACAGAGGAATCCTGTTGATCATCTAACCACTTAATAATACTTTCAGTCTCCGATGGATTACTTCGACAATGACCACTTTTTTCAAAACTAACCACTGGACCAACTGGATAAATTTTTGGAACCACCTTAGAATCTGATAGAGCCTGAAGAGAAAATGATTCAAGCTCGAAAAAAGTATTAACAATAATCCCTTTAGTCTCTTTGAATCGACGAATTCCATTAAAAAACAACGTTGAGGCGAGTCTTGAATCTAACAAATGCTCGGGCACAACTTTAGTAGGACAAAGATTTTTAAAACTTGGGATCGATAAATCCTCATTAGAGTTCATGTACTTAGACGTGTCTAAACTTTGTTCATTTCTTAGGACTTCGAAATGAAGACATAATCCAAGAAAAGCAGCATTTGAAGCGAAGTAGATATAACTCGGGACATTAAATTCGTTGGCTATGTCAATCATCGAGGTACAAAACATGTCAAGAATGAAACCAGAACACGAACTTGTTTTAGGAATGTTGTGAACATATTCTCGTACAAGTGTTTTGTGACCATCGATGAAATCATAGAGGAAGGTCTCGTGGTTATTGAGGAATCCAGAAGACGTTTGTTCGTCTAGGGTGATATCTACAAATTTCAAACGGGGTGTAGAATTGAGAGATTGAATGAAATTTTGTACACCATAGTCTAAGGGAAGTTTCATTATAAGGACAGAGATGGAAAAAATTTCATCTCTATTTAGAATTTGTTTTGCAAATTCAATGGCTGATACAAGGTGGCCTAATCCTGCTAAAGGAATGAAAATTAATTCTTTCATGGTGATGGCGTAATCTTGTTAATTTATTTGTGGACAAAAAGTCTGTTCACCGGGGTTGTTTTAGTTTCCGTAGTTGCAAGAATTTTTCACAATTGGGTTGGAAAAGTAGTTAGAGTTTATATAGATATATCATGAAGTTAGAGTTTATATAGATATATCATGACTAAAAGTTGTGAGGAAGTTGGCATATTTTTTTACTAATAGAAATTTGAAGTTTCAAACTTCAAAGAATGCGTGTAAATTTAGAATTTTGACAAGTCTTTAGGTAAGAAAAGTCTTTGGATAGTGCCATTAGTATGGTAGAGGAAACTCATTATCAACCATACAATAGTTATAAAGTAAAGGAATTCAATTTACAAATGATGATGAGGAATGGAGATAAGGATTTGAACATTACCTACTCCGTCGTCGGACTGTGTTTGACTGAATATAAAATTTGAGGGGAAAAAAGGATTTTTTAGAGTTAGAGCTCTAAAAATAAAAATCAATAATGTGTTGAACATTGGCTTGTTGTGTTGCTAGTTAAGTTGCCAAGTTCCAATATTTTACTTTTCTTACAATGGACTTGTCCAAATTCTAGAAGAATGTACCTTTTGAATTTTCCTTTTATCAAATTGCCTATAACATTCTATCAATTTCTACTGGGGAAAGGGGGCAAATATCCCTTACCTGGACGATTTAAAGCAGATATACCCCTCGTTAAAAAAAGTGATGCATATATATCCTTACTGGCTAACAAATATTGCATATTACCCTTTTCATTAACATACATATATTTACCATTTTTATTAGCATACATATATTTACTGAATCAAAAAAAAATCCTAAAATTGGTTCTTTAATTTCAAAAATGTCATGTGGCTTTAAAAAAATTAATTTTCTCTATGTTTATTGGGCCCATTCTCTATAATAGTACTTCCTGAGGGTTTTTTTTCAAGAAAATTAGTCATCTTTGTTGCTCAAAGCTTTTGACACCATAATGTCTTTTAATTATTATCTCTGCTGCTCCTTTTTAGGATAAAGAAGACAATTACAAGACTTGAGCTGACTGCATTTGCAAATCTCTATGCTGGTTTTTTCGCTGGTTCTCCATCATTCATTACAACAACTATTTTACCTACGGGATGGCAATGGTGCGGTGCGGGGTGAGTATAGGGTGGGGCGGTTTTAAGACTATGCAGGGCGGGATGAGTTTAAGGCTATGCGGAGAGGAGTGGGACGGGTTCAAATAAGTACTTTTCAAAAATTGATGCGGAGGGGGTTGCGGGTCTATATGGATTTAAATAAAAAAAAGTTACTGCTTAAAAATTAAATTCTAAACACTAAACTCTTCTAGGCGTACAACGACATTAAAATTAAATCTAAATTATTTTTATGTGCGGTTAGTTCAAAAAAATAGTGTAATAAGTAGATTTCATGTGGTGATTATATCCAGTTGAAGAGCGGTATTCCCTTCTGTTCAGTGATTAAAAATCCAAGTGCTTGTAATAGTATGTAGCTACAGTATGTTTAGTTATTTTTTTTATTTTTCTAGATTGATGTACTTGCAGAAGTTTCTACAGGAAAATGGCTCAAAATGACATTAACGATGAGGAGATAGTGGGCTTTGAGAATGAAACAGAAAAAATAATTCAGTATCTGATTAGAGGTACAAATGAGCTGGATGTCGTCCCGATTGTAGGCATGGGGGGACAAGGGAAAACGACTATCGCTAGAAAGGTGTACGATAATAAGAGCATTCTTTATCACTTCGATGTTCGAGCATGGTGCAGCATTTCCCAAACGTATAACCGGAGTGAGCTATTGCAAGAGATTTTTAGTCGAGTTACCGGTTCAAATGATAAGGGAGATCAGGATGACGACGTTCATGCCGACGTCCTTGCTGACAAGTTGAGGAAAAGCCTAATGGGAAAGAGATATCCCATTGTCTTGGCTGATATGTGGGATGGTATGGCATGGGATGATTTGAGGCTTTCTTTTCCAGGTGTTGGAAATAGAAGCAGAATAATAATAACAACTCGACTTGAGGAAGTGGCTAAGCAAGTCAAGTACCATACAGATCCTTATTCTCTTCCATTCCTCCCACTAGATGAAAGTTGCAAATTGTTGCAGAAAAAAGTGTTTCAACATGAAGGTTGCCCGCCTGAACTACGAGATGTGAGTCTAGAAATTACAGAAAAATGCAAAGGACTGCCTCTGGTGATTAATTATCATGGTAGCTGGAATTGTCAAAATTAAAAGTCTCTACTTTCCTATCTTGGTGAGTCTGAAGGATATAGTCTTTCGACGACTACTATGCAGATAAGTTATGATAACTTACCCGATTATTTAAAGCCTTGCCTTCTTTACATGGGGATGAATTCTTGGAGAGCATTACACATTTGATATCAGTCTTTTTGTATTATATATTATGGAATAAGATATTGGTCTCGAAGACAACAGCAAAGTTGATGTCTTTTTCCTCTAAAGCAATCAACAGGATGAAGAACTATTACTAATTAATAAAGCTGCTTTATTAAAGCACTAATTAATTGTTCTTTACCTACCAGTAATAATGATAGAATAATAATGCCTTGATTTGGCACGGCTAGGGGTGTCAAAGTGAGCCCAAATTAACTAAATCCGTCCAACCCAACCCAATCCAATATTTATGGGTTGGACTCAAGATAATTTATAATTGGGTTCAATCTCAACTCATTAAACCTAAATCCATTTTTAAAAGATCTTCAATTGAGCCTAATTCAATCTTCACTTCAACCCATTTAATAAGGAACATGATTTCCTTAATGAAAAAGGAGAAAACAAGTGACAATTAAATTATTTTATAAAACTTTTTTAAAAAAAAAATTCTTACCCCCCTAACCCACCCCACCCTCCTACGCCCACCGTACCTGCCCCCTCCGTCCACCCCAAGAAAAAAGTTTTTTAATTTTTTTATCTTTTAAAAAACTTTTTTTAAAATATTTTTTCTCACCCCAAACACACACACCCCTCCTACCCCCCACCCTAACCCTCTTAACCCCCCCTCCCCCCACAAAAAAAAGATTTATTTTTTTTTAAAAAAAAATCATGGATAATATTTTTCCTCCATACCAAACACACTCATAGTATATTTTTATCTCATTGGTATAATATTTTGTAACTTTCATTTTCATATTAAGAATTTGTTTTTTTTATTTTTTTGAGTTGGAATTCAAATTATAGTTACAAGTGGTAAATATCAATATGTTAATATTCTTAAAATTAAGTGGGTCAAATTGGGCGAATCAAGACCCAACCCAATTTTTAGCCCATTTTAGCCCAATCCATTTGAACCTAAAGTAAATTTGGTTTGGGTCAATTTCTAATTCAACCCATTTTAATATCTTCAATTTTAGCCCAATCCGTCCATTTGACACCTCTAGGCACGGCATTTTAAAAAAATAATTTTCTGTATTATGAGTGAGCCTGTCTGAGCACCGGCTCCACACCACTAGTTTGATCATAAAGAGAAATATTTTAATATTTATAAAGATACCATTACAAGGAGGATATATGGAAGAATTATCAGCACTCCTTAGTCTAATAATTCTAACATTATTTGTTCAGACCCAGAGGGCGGGGGGAGTGGCGGGGGGTGGGGGTCAAAGTTTAATAATAGAGAGCTCATAATTTCAGATTCAAAATATTTGCAGATCCCATTCATGGTCATTAATAATTAAGGTGAGTTTTTTCCAACAAAATTATTCATTGCTTTTGAACCCAGAATGACTTTTAATTATCTTTATTGCTCCTTTTTAGGATCAGATCATAAACTTGAAGATACTAAACAAGTGTAAGAGATCAAGAAGACAAAATTACAAGATTTGAGCTGACTGTGTTTCACTTGTTATCTGTAAGTCAACTTCTTTACCTTGATAACCCTTTTTTGCTCCCTTGGTGACTCAAACTCACAACTCAGGGTTGAAAGTAAGGGATACTTACCATACGAACAACTCCCTTTTGCCAATTGTTGACCAACCATTATTGAATTAGTGTGGAAAAAAATGAGAGAATAGTTAGTTTGATCTGACACACACACACATATATATATATATATATCAAAAATAATTATCACAACGAAAACATTTAAGGGAAAAGAGATAAATATACCCCTCAATTTTGTGATTTAAAGAAGATATACCCTCCGTTAAAAAAGTGGAGCTAATATACCCCTGCAGTCGATGAAATGGTGCAGATATACACTTCTTACTAAGGGATCTGTATTTTTTTAATTAAATAATGTTTATCTTATTTTTTAAAATTAGAAAAAGACAAATGAATTTATTTTTAACTAGTCCATTTATTTTTTAACAGACCCGAACCGCCTGACCCAAACAAAAATAATAACCCACAGATTTTCAATTTAGGGAACACCTGGTGAAAATTAAAATACTTGTCTTTCTGACTATGCAGTACCTGCATAACCATCTATACTTTTTTTTATGGAAATGTATTTAAGATCAATTAGTTGAAAATGTATTACCACCGTTTTACCTATCAAAACGAAATTGTACTTTTTAATTTAAAATACTCGTATTCCCATTTGTCTCTTTTTAATTTTTTTAAAAAAAGAAAGATAAACATTATTTAATTAAAAAAATACATATTTGTTAGTAAAAAGGGTATATTTGCTTTATAGACGGCAGGGGTATATTTACTCCACTTTTCTAATAGAGAGTGTATTTGCTCTAAATCATAAAGTTGAGGGGGTATATATGCCCCTTTGCCCAAGAATAAATAACTGGTCAACTAAAAGTTTATACTTTGACTTCATAATTTGTGTGGCCACTTCGAAAACTTGAAACTTTTTTGACAATTATTATTAGGAATATGGTTTTGATGCATATTAAGGTTGTGCACATATGATTGTCTAGTATGAAACACTATGAGCACCGAAAATCACCTTTGTTAGCTTGTGTTTAAATTATTTATCTCATATTTGAAACCACAAGAGAGTTATGTATTATAAAGCAAAACCTCTAAGGTAAATTTGTGAATTTCCGATAGCCAAAATTGTACAAAAGATGTATAACATTTCACAAGCATAATAGCTTCTAACAGTAGATATTGAAAGACACGATTAAAGATCGATGTTGCTAATATTTAATTAAACTAATACTCTAAGAGTTTGATGAACTTGCAGGAATTTCTACAGGAAAATGGCTCAAAATGACATTAATGATGAGGAGATAGTGGGCTTTGAGAACGAAGCAGGAAAAATAATTCAGTATCTGATTAGAGGTACAAATGAGCTAGATGTAGTCCCAATTGTAGGCATGGGGGGGCAAGGGAAAACGACTATCGCTAGAAAGGTGTACGATAACAAGAGCATTGTTTCTTGCTTCGATGTTCAAGCATGGTGCATCATCTCCCAAACATATAACCGGAGAGAGCTATTGCGAGAGATTTTTAGTCGAGTCACTGGTTCAAAGGATAAGGGAGATCAGGATGAGGACGTCCTTGCTGACAAGTTGAGGAAAAGCCTAATGGGAAAGAGATATCTCATTGTCTTGGATGATATGTGGGATGGTATGGCATGGGATGACTTAAGACTTTCTTTTCCGGATGTTGGAAATAGAAGCAGAATAATAGTAACAACTCGACTTGAGGAAGTGGCTAAGCAAGTCAAGTACCATACAGATCCTTATTCTCTTCCATTCCTCCCACTAGATGAAAGTTGCAAATTGTTGCAGAAAAAAGTGTTTCAACAAGAAAGTTTCCCACCTGAACTACAAGATGTGAGTCTAGCAGTTGCAGAGAAATGCAAAGGATTGCCTCTGGTGATTGTTTTGGTAGCCGGAATAATCAAAAGGAATAAAATGGAAGCCTCTTGGTGGGATGAGGTTAAAAAGTCTCTACTTTCCTATCTTGGTGAGTCTGAAGGATATAGTCTTTCCGCTACTATGCAGTTAAGCTATGATAACTTACCCGATCATTTAAAGCCTTGCCTTCTTTATATGGGGATGTTTCTGGAGGACGAAAGAATTCGAGTGTCTAAATTGATAAGTTTGTGGATAGCGGAATGCTTTGTACAGAACATTGAATCTGCTGAAGATTACTTGATTGATCTCATTAGAAGCAATGTACTAATGGTTGCAAAGAGAGAATATAATGGTAAGGTCAAATACTGTCAGGTTCATGATGTAGTGCTTCACTTTTGCTTGGAGAGGAGTAGAGAAGAAAAATTTATGCTGGCAGTGAAGGGCGACTTTCAACCTTCTGATTGGAAGGAAAATCGAGTGTGTTGGAATCCCTTCCATCAGTGTAGTAAACTTATATCCAAGTTTGCATCTCTGGGATCCAAAACACAGAAGCCTTTCTACCAAGACTTGAGATCACTGATAACCACCAATCGAGGAGGATTTTCTAATTGGAATTTCTTCCGTAAGGTTAGTGAAATGAGACTTCTTAGGGTCTTGGATTTAAGTTCTCATAGAGTAGATCATTTTTCCTCAGCTACATTTCAACCACTAATTCACCTGAAGTACCTCGCATTTTATACAACAGAATTCCATTTTGATCCAGAATCACATCTGCCCCATCTCGAAACTTTATTTGTGGTGTGTCCTAAATATTCCAAGTCTACATTGTTACCAGCGATTTTTTGGAAAATGGAAAAATTAAGGCATGTTGATTTTATTGGTGATAAATTTTATTTGGAAGAGGATAAGCAGAGGATGTTTGAAGAATCCTCTAAATTGGAGAACTTGAGGATATTAAGGGGAGTTGGGTTTCAAATTGAATTTCAAGAAGACATCTTTTTTATGGAGGATGTGTTATTAAGGAGGTGTCCGAATCTTCAAGAACTTGACATCTCTTTTAAGGGCGATTATTGGTCCTATTCTGCAGAGCCTTATAGTCTCAAACTGGAGAGTCTTACCCAGCTTCAATCTCTTCGCCTTTCCTTTGTCTTAAATTTTGGGTTACAGTTGCCTTCAAATTTAAAGAAGTTGGTACTAACGTGGACTCATATTGAAAGCGTCATGTCTATCATTGCGGGACTACCAAGCCTAGAGTATCTCCATTTAGACAGTTTTTATCAATCAGAAGAGTGGTGCCTTGGAGATATCACATTCCATAAACTTAAGTTCTTGAAACTTGCAAACAACTTACTTATCTCAAGATGGGATGCCTCCGAGGAATCCTTTCCCCTGCTCGAAACACTTGTTATAAAAGGTTATTGCTTGTTCGAGGAGATCCCCCTTAGTTTTGCAGATATTCCAACACTGAAACAGATAAAATTGATTAAGTTGATTGGGTCCCAGAAAGAATCCCTAAAAGCTTCAGCTGTGAAAATTAAAAAAGACGTCGAAGAGAATGAAGGATGCGACCGTATAGACCTCATTATCAGAGTAAGTTGAAACAAACTCCTATGTGATGTTTTTGAGTATCTATGTGCATCTAATGCCCAAACAATATGTTTAATACATGGTTGGTAGGTATAGATACCTCCGGCAGCTGAGAGTCAAGCCCGTAACCACAACAATGGTATTGTTTCAGTTTTTTCTTTCTAATTCGTTGCTTTCTTTCGCTTAATTGCTCCATGCTGATCTCAAACTAACGAGGATGTGTTTGAATTTGACAACTGCAGCAAAAGCACAGACTGAGTGGATGGAAATCTTTCTTAGCTGATTGTTGCAGCAATGCTCATTCTCAAGTCTATTGTGCGGCTACCCAAAATTAATGCCCGTCCTCTTATATTGTAACTTAACTACAGATTGCCAAGTTTGTTTTGATGATTGGAGACCAATATAATATCAGATGGTCTTTCAAAGTGATTTCTTGTTGCCTTCTATAAATTATCATGCCTTCCTTGTTGTCAAAACATTATTTCTTGTTTGCTTTTTGTAATTTGGTGGTTGTTTTACCTGTTAATTTCTATAATCCCTTCATCTTACATGTTCTATGGAGCACCTGCAAAATTCAATCAAGGATTGAAAGTTATTTTCTGGTTGAATACAGGAACATTTCCCAATCATCAGACAACAAATTTAAAAAATTAGCAGCATAGAATATTAAAGTGAAGTGAAAGATGAGTATTCCTATATGCAACTAATATGTAGGTAGATTCAAAGGTTTTGGTAGCATAATACCAAAATTTTGAATGCTGCTTTTCTTGGCTCATTTCGAAAACCTGAGAAATGAACAAAATTTATTGATCACAATAGTTTTAAAAATCTTTGTCCTGCTAAAGTTTTGCCTAAGCATTTGTTAGGTACAAGACTAGCCTCAACGTTGTTTTTTGATGGAATTCGTTGATTCAAAGAGACTAAATTAAAGGCATTATTATTAACACTTTTTTCGAGCTGGAATCATTTTCTCTTCAGGCTCTATTGGATTCGAAGATGGTTCCAAAAATTTATCCAGTTGGTCCAATAATAAGTTTTAATGGAAATGGTAATGGTCGAATTAATCCATCGGAGACTGAAAGTATTATTAAGTTGCTGAATGAGCAGCAAGATTCATCTGTAGTTTTTTTGAGCTTTGGTAGTATGGGAAGTTTTGAAGCAGAACAGATCAAAGAAATAGCGACTCTACTGGAGCATTTTTGTCACAGGTACTATTAGTTGTTAGTTTTTATGTTTATGGGGCAAGTGGTATATCCGACATAGTATATTTGACGTAGTATACATACATATATACTACGGTGGAATGGTAAATGTTTCTTCATTGTTAATCAGACGTTTTGGGTTCGAGCCTTGTGAAAGTCTCTCCTTCGATAGGGAGTGCTAAAATCCCCATAGCGAGCTTTTCAGTCAGGCCACAACTTCCTATGCAAGGTTTTTACGGTGGTATCTGAATGAATCGGGTAGTAAGTTTCAATCATCGAATAGTCTGGCTGAAACCTCCTATGTTGGGCTTTCTATGACACACAAATCCGAAATAGTATGTCCAATAATATAGAGATGCATCAAGAAGTTTAATACCTTCTTGATCGAGAAAATGTCCTTGCTTGTAATTTTCTGCGAGTGCCTATGAAGAACTTATGGACCCAAACGAAGCATTTATAATATTGAGGATTCATATAACACTCCAACTACATATATTGATTGGAATAAAAGGGCAGTTTTTGTGATATAACTAATTTGATTAGAAAGAGAAATATTTTGTTATAAAGATTCCATTTACAAGGTAGATATATGGAAAAATTATCAGCACTCCTTGTTTGATTTATGAGAATTGACTGGATGACTATTCTTAGTCTAAGAATTTTAATATTATTTGTTCACACCCAAAGGGAAGACTTGGGGGTCAAAGTCTAAAAATGAAGGCTTTCTCGCTCTCTCTAAAATAAATAATTTCAGACTCAAATTATTGGAAGTTTCCATTCATGGTCATTAATAATTGAGTTTAACCTTTTTGTTGCTCGTAATACTTCCTGAGTTTTTTTTCAAGAAAATTATTCATCTTTGTTGCTCATAGCTTTTGACCCCAGAATATATTTTAATTATCATCTCTGATATATTGCTCCCTTTTAGTATCTCTAAACAGGCGTAAGAGATCAACAACAACAACATACCCAGTGAAATCCCACAAAGTGTGGTCGGGAGAGGGTAGACCTTACCACTACCTCATAGAGATAGAGAGGCTGTTTCCGAAAGGCGCAAGACATCAAGAAGACAAAATTACAAAACTTGAGCTAATCTCTAAGCTGGTTTCATTTGTTATCTGTAAGTCCACTTCTCCATGAATCATTACAACAACTATTTTACCTTGGGATAGCAATGGTGCAGTGCGGGGCGGGTGTTGGGCAGGGTAGTTTTAAGGCTATGCGGGGCGGGATGGGTTTAAGGCTATGCAGAGCTGGGCAGGTTCAAATAAGTACTTTCCAAAAATTGATGCGGAGGGGTTTGAGGGTCTATGTGGATTTAAACAAAAAAAAAGTTACTACTAAAAAATTAAATTCTTAATGCTAAACTCTTCTAGGTATACAAAGACATTAAAATTAAATCTAAATTATTTTTATGTGTGGTTAGTTCGAAAAATTAGTGTAATAAGTAGATTTCATGTGGTGATTATATCCAGTTGAAGAATGTTAGTTAAGGTGGGAGAGCCCAAGGCTATAAATAGCCCACATCAACACTTTGTAGTACCGATGTGGGACTTTGCAATGAACCATAACAAACCACCACGCTCCGCATTCGTCGTCCTCGACGGTTGTGCGCTAGACACTACTAGCCCTTGGCGAACACTGCCATACCGGCGTCTCCATCCAAGGCACAGCGAGCACGAAGGGCGGTGGCTGGCTCTGATACCAGAGTTACAACCTTAAGAGAACCACACCCCAAAAGCTAGCTATTAAGGTGGGAGAGCCCAAGGCTATAAATACCCCACATCAACACTTTGTAGTACCGATGTGGGACTTTGCAATGAACCATAACAAAGAACGGTATTCTCTTCTGTTTAGTGATTGAAAATCCAAATGCTTGTAATATTATGTAGCTACAGTATGTTTAGTTGTTGTTTTTATTTTTCTAGATTGATGAACTTGCAGGAGTTTCTACAGGAAAATGGCTCAAAATGACATTAACGATGAGGAGATAGTGGGCTTTGAGAATGAAACAGAAAAAATAATTCAGTATCTGATTAGAAGCACAAATGAGCTAGATGTCGTCCCGATTGTAGGCATGGGGGGACAAGGGAAAACGACTATTGCTAGAAAGGTGTACGATAATAAGAGCATTCTTTATCACTTCGATGTTCGAGCGTGGTGCAGCATTTCCCAAACGTACAACAGGAGTGAGCTATTGCAAGAAATTTTTAATCGAGTTACCGGTTCAAAGGATAAGGGAGATCAGGATGACGACATTCATGCCGACATCCTTGCTGACAAGTTGAGGAAAAGTCTAATGGGAAAGAGATACCTCATTGTCTTGGATGATATGTGGGATGGTATGGCATGGGATGATTTGAGGCTTTCTTTTCCGGATGTTGGAAATAGAAGCAGAATAATAGTAACAACTCGACTTGAGGAAGTGGCTAAGCAAGTCAAGTACCATACAGATCCTTATTCTCTTCCATTCCTCCCACTAGATGAGAGTTGCAAATTGTTGCAGAAAAAAGTGTTTCAACAGGAAGATTGCCCGCCAAAACTACGAGATGTGAGTCTAGAAATTGCAGAAAAATGCAAAGGACTGCCTCTGGTGATTATCTTGGTAGCTGGAATTATCAAAAGGAACAAAATGGAAGCCTCTTGGTGGCATAAGATTAAAAGGTCTCTACTTTCCTATCTTGGTGAGTCTGAAGGATATAGTCTTTCAACTATGCTGTTAAGTTATGATAATTTACCCGATTATTTAAAGCCTTGCCTTCTTTACATGGGGATGTTTTCGGAGGATGCAAGAATTCCTGTGTCTAAATTGATAAGTTTATGGATAGCGGAATGCTTCGTGCAGAACATTGAATCTGCTGAGGACTACTTGATGGATCTCATTAGTAGTAATGTGGTAATGGTTTCAAAGAGAGGATGTAATGGTAAGGTTAAATATTGTCAGGTTCATGATGTAGTGCTTCACTTTTGCTTGGAGAAGAGTAGAGAAGAAAAATTTATGCTGGCAGTAAAGGGTGACTTTCAACCTTCTGATTGGAAGGAAAATCGAGTGAGTTTCAGTTTCAATAATTGGAATATCTTCCATCAGTGTAGTAAACTCATATCCAAGTTTGCATCTGTGGGATCCAAAACACGGAAGCCTTTCCACCAACACTTGAGATCACTAATAACCACCAATCGAGGAGGACTTTCTAATTGGAATTTCTTCCGCAAGGTTAGTGAAATGAGACTTCTTAAGGTCTTGGATTTAAGTTCCCATAGAGTGCTTTCTTTGTCATCAGCTACATTTCAACCACTAGTTCACCTGAAGTACCTAGCAGTTTATACAAAAAAATTCCATTTTCATCCACAATCACATTTGCCCCATCTCGAAACTTTAATTGTGGAGAGTCCTAAATCTTCCAAGTCTACATTGTTACCAGCAATTTTTTGGAAAATGGAAAAATTAAGGCATGTTGATTTTATTGGTGCTGAATTTTTTTTGCAAGAGGATAAGCATATGATGTTTGAAGAATCCTCTAAATTGGAGAACTTGAGGATATTAAGGGGAGTTGGATTTCAAATTGATCAAGCTGGCATGTCTTTTATGAAGGATGTGTTATTAAGGAGGTGTCCTAATCTTCAAGAACTTGACATCTTCGATCCATTCTATCTCAAATTGGAGAGTCTTACCCAGCTTCAATCACTTCGCCTTTCCTTTGTCTTAAAATTTGAGTTACAGTTGCCTTCAAATTTAAAGAAGTTGGTACTAAAATGGACGCATATAGGAAGCGCCATGCCCTTCATTGCGGAACTACCAAGCCTGGAGTATCTCCATTTAGACAGTTTTTTTGAATCAGAAGAGTGGTGCCTTGGAGATATCACGTTCCATAAACTAAAGTTCTTGAAACTGGAAAACTTACTTATCTCAAGGTGGGATGCCTCCGAGGAATCCTTTCCCCTACTCGAAACACTTGTTATAAAAGGGTTTTGCTTGTTCAAGGAGATCCCCCTTAGCTTTGCAGATATTCCAACACTGAAACAGATAAAATTGATTAAGTTGATTGGGTCGAAAGAGTCCCTAAAAGCTTCAGCTGTGAAAATTAAAAAAGACGTCGAAGAGAATGAAGGATGCGACCGTATAGACCTCATTATCAGAGTAAGTTGAAACAAACTACGATCTTATGTGATTTTTTTGAGTATCTGTGTGCATCTAATGTGCAAACAATATTTTTAATACATGGTTGGTAGGTATAGATATCTCCGGCAGCTGAGAGTCAAGCCCGTAACCACAACAATGGTATTGTTTCAGTTTTTTCTTTCTAATTCGTTGCTTTCTTTCGCTTAATTGCTCCATGTTGATCTCAAACTAACAAGGATGTGTCTGAATTTGACAACTGCAGCAAAAGTATAGACAGAGTGGATGGGATTCCTTCTTACCTAATTGTTGCAGCAATGCTCATGCTGAAGTCTATTGTGCGGCTAGCCAAAACGCCCGTCCTCTTATATTGTAACTTTACTACCAATTGCCAAGTTTGTTTGATGATTGGAGATCAATATAATATAAGATGGTCTTTCACTGTGATTTCTTGTTGCCTTCTACAAATATCATGCCTAACATTGCTTCTTGTTTGCTTTTTGTAATTTGGTGGTTGTTTACCCCGTTAATTTCTATAATCCCTTCATCTTATACCTTCTATGCAGCACCTGCAAAATTCAATCAAGGATTGAAAGTTATTTTCTGGTTGAATACAAGAACATTTCCGAATCGTCAAAAAACAAAGTTAAAATTTAGCAGCATATATAGAACATTAAATGCAAACTAATTTTAAATGCTGCTTTTCTTGGCTTATGTCTTCATTTCGAAAACCTGAGAAATGAACAAAATTTAGACCCGTCTAAGTACATAACTCTAATGAGGAATTGTCCATTCCAATAGTTTTAAAAATCTTTGTCCTGCTAAAGTTTGCCTGAGCATTTGTCAGATACAAGACTAACCTCAACGTTGTTCCTTGATGGAATTCGTCGATTTAAAGAGACTAAAGGCATTATTATTAACACTTTTTACGAGCTGGAATCGTTTTCTCTTCAGTCTCTATTGGATTCTAAGATGGTTCCAAAAATTTATCCAGTTGGTCCAATAATCAGTTTTAATGAAAATGGTAACGGTCGAATTAATCCATCGGAGACTGAAAATATTATTAAGTGGTTGGATGAGCAGCAGGATTCATCTGTAGTGTTTTTGTGCTTTGGTAGTACGGGGAGTTTTGAAGCAGAACAGATCAAAGAAATAGCAACTGTGCTGGAGCATTTTGGTCACAGGTACTATTAGTTGTTAGTTTGTATACATTTACGGGGAAAGTGGTATATCCCACGTAGTATTTTTGACATAGTATAAATATATATGTGTTTGCATATGTACCACCAAAACGTATGGTGGAATGGTAAATGTTTCTTCATTGTTAATCAGATGTTTCGGATTCGAGCCTTGTGAAAGTCTCTCCTTTGATAAGGTGTGCTAAAAACCCCATAGTGAGCTTTTTAGTCTGGCCAAAACTTCCTACATAAGGCTTTTTATGGTGGTATCTGAATGAACCGAGTAGTGAGTTTCAAACATCGCATTAGTCAGGACGAAACCTCCTATGTTGGGTTTTCTATGACACAAATCCGAATTAGTCTGTTCAATAATATAAAGGTGCATCGTGAAGTTTAGTACCTTCTTGATCGAGAAAATGTCCTTGCTTGCAACTTTTTGCGAGTGCCCATGAAAAACTTATGGACTCAAACGAAGAATTTATAATATCGAGGATTCATATAACACTCTCCAACTATATGTATTGATTGGAACAAAAGGGTAGTTGTAATACACATAAGCGTTTTTGTATCTTGTAGTGGTTTGTCAATACATTGCTTTAAGGGAAGTTGTTTTCACATATAATGTTTAGACTTTTCAAAATGTTGTCAAACTCGTGTTGGATACTCCAAAAACCCGTTAACATATTTGAAAAATCCGAGAAACATAGATTTTCATGCCTCAAAAACCTTTTTCTAATTCTGTGTTATTCTATTGTTATTTTTCAAACAGGATCTTGTGGTCTTTAAGAAGATTTCCACCAAAGGAAAAGTTTGATATACCAAGTAGTTATAACTATGAAAAAGTGTTACCAGGGTACTAAGTGTAAGAATGTAATTACCAATAACATTTCCTAAGACAAGTTACACAATGATCAAGCATGGTGGACTGGGTTATCCGATACCTGTATTGATGGGAGGTAATAGATGTCACATATAGTATTTAGTAAAGTCACAGACAAGCTGGCTCAAACACCATGGTTGTAAAAGAAAAACATGTTATACAATAGTCAGTAATGAATATTGGTATACATAATACAATGTGCAATTTAATTTTTTGCTTATACAATATGTTTATTTTGTTGGTGATGTGTATGTAGCCTTACTCCTATCTTGTGAAGGTGGAGAGGTTGTTTCCGATAGACCCTCGGTCCAAGTAAAGTATAATAAACAACAAGTATGTAAAGTAAAAACAATGAAGAAGAGAATGATAGCAACGACAAGTAATACGATCATTGAAGGAAAGGAAAACACATGTAACATGATAGTAGAAGAGTAACACTAATCAAACACACACTCGACTACCTACTAATTAACCTGCTACTCTAATCCTCGACCTCCATATCTTCCTATTTAAGGTCATGTCCTCAATAAACTGCAAGAGTGCATGTCATATATATCTTGTTTAATCACCTCTTCCAGTACTTCTTTGACCTACTTCTACCTCTTCGATCTTATAGGGAGATTAGATCTCCTAATTATATACTCCACCGTACCAACAAAAGACCCTTAAATTTTCAGTATATCTTTTTGATAATATTCGTATACCTAGACTAACTTTCACGCATTTAAACTAATTCTATGAAGTACCTACTATATCCCATCAACATATGTATCGAGTAAATCTATCTATCAAAACTTGGATAGATGAAAAAAAACCACCTAATTTTTTTTAAAACTTTTTATATTTCTCAATATACAGATTACTTACCTTTTTTTTATTTTATAAAAAGTCAAATATCATGAACTTCAACAAACTATAGAAAGCAGTTTTTCAACTGTTTGCATCAATAACTATGATATATTCCTCTGTTTTAGTTGATCCTCTTTCTAAAAATATTTATTTCAATTTACTTCCTCTATTTCATTTAGTTGGTCCTCTTGCTAAAAGTATTTGTCTCAATTTAGTTGTCTCATTTATGAAATCAAGAGAATTTTATTATATTCTTTCAGTACTACCCCTGTCATTAAATTACTACATAAAGTGTTATTCACATTTATATTTTCAAAACATAATTAATAAGGATAATTTGGTAAAATAAGCTCCTAATAAATATTTTTTTAAAGGGAGTGTCAAGTCAACAAGGGTCAGCTATTTTGAAACAGAGGGAGTAGTTGTCCCACTTATGAAATCAAGAGAATTTTATTATGGTCTTTCAATACTACCCCTATCATTAAATGACTACACAAAATGTATATACTCATATTTATATTTTTAAAGTATAATTAATAAGACTAATTTAGTAAAATAAATCCCTAATAAATATTTTCTTAAAAGAAATGTCAAGTCAACGAGGATCAACTAGTCAGAAATAGAGGAAATACTATTTTATAATTAAGGTAAACTGTTAGTCTTCCCTAAGAAAGGGATGTGAATTGTGAAATTGGTCAAATATTAGAATGAACATTATTAATGACAAATCTATCTCAACATCATAACCAACTGTATGAATCGAAAATCAGATTTAATTAAACTTAATCCATAATTAATTCATTAATATCAATACTTAGTTCTCTGTTCCATTGACTCATTTGTTATTTAATGTCAATGAATTTTTTTCTTATTTAAATATACTTATGAGTTATGAATTATGATGTGTGATATCTTCTTTAGGGAGGCTTTTGGGAGATTGAGGAGGTGATCTTCAAGTTTTTCTCTTTGTAAGTATGATTAGTTTACCTTTTTTAAAATTAAAGAATATCCATTTTTGTAATTATTATCTTTTTATTTAATTTTTATTTGATGAGATGGTTTTTTTTTTTGTTTAATCATTCCATAGGTATTTGTAATTCACTAATTTGATTAATTTGGATTTGGTTTTTTTTCGGAGCACTTGAACCGTAACTTTTTGTTAAGAATATTTGATATAAATCTCATCTATCCTACCACATTTCATAGTGATGATGGAATGAGTCAAAGATCTGATGGCTAACCTTTAGATCTAACTCATGATAACGGGTACATCCCCATCTTGTTCGTTTCATTTGGTATCTGATAATATTAATCTGATTAATTAAAATTTACACCATGTAAAAGCTATTAAAGATGGACGCGCTTGATCGCTACGGGATATTATTTCATTTTTTTCTTTTTGCATTCTAGCCTTTTCTTTTTCTTGCCCAACCCTTATAGATCTGATTCATGATGATGGGGTACAATCTCATGCTTCTCATCTCATTTGAAATCGACATCATTGGTTCGATTAAACCAATTTTCTCGTGTAAGACTTATTAAAAGGGAAAACACTTATCACTAGATAGATGATCTACTTTTCGATTTGCCTTCTCGTTATTCCTCTTTTCTCTTTCTTGTTCGTCCATATCACACAACTAGTTGATATATATATATATATATATATATATTCTAATAGTAGTTGGTTTTTATCAAATGAAAGTATCATGAAACTTGCAACTACCTTATTATATCTCCATAACCATAAGGGGTAGATACAAAAAAAAATCACAACAAATTTCATAATGTTCGTTATTTGGCTATTACTTTAAGATTTTCTAATATACATAAATATATTTAAGTTACATATCTGAAGGGAGTCTTGGAGCAACGATAAAGTTATCTTTCTCCGACTTATAGACCATAGATTTGAGCCATGGAAACAGCCACTGGTACTTACATTAGGATAGGTTATTTTATATCAACTCCCGTGGAGTTCGACCCTTCCTCAATAACGCTAAATATTCTGTACACTGAACTGTCCTTCAAAACTTAGGATGATCTACCCAACATGTTACCAAATAAAATATTCTTAAAATATACTACGATCTTCATTGATTCGTAGTTGAACCAGACAAAGATAATGTCCATATTATTTTAATTAGATGGAGTAATCCAAATCTCAATTAATATTAAATTAATATTAATTAATTAAAGTGAAAGAAGAAAGCAGGTGATCAGATTTGGAAAGGAATAATAAATAAAATAAAATAAATAATCAAATCAAAGTTGGAGATTGCTGACTCACCAACAAACAGTCAACACTTCACCAGCCAATCTCTGGGGCCCACGTCACTACTATTCGTAGCTCACCACGCGGTTGGTAGGTTCTTGAAAACTCTATATGCTCCATCATCTTTAATCAAAAATCTCGGATTCGAGTCATCCTGGTATGGAGTCATCTTTGTGAAGGAATGTTTTATCCTCCTATGTAGAACTTTTCGGCGCGAATTTGAATTTAATCGGGCTCTAATACGAGTAACGAACACCAGATGGGAAACAAAATAAATAAAAAGTAAAAATTCTCTAAGTTCGATTTATTTATTTATTTTTATTTGTTTGTTGAGACGAATTCAAAATTTCAACGTGATCAACATTTTTAACCTAGCATCTATGATTTTTTGAAATCATGGGTTTAACATTTGTTAAAATTTTATTATTTCCACACACGTATACAATTTGCCTAAAAAGAAAATTTTACGTACTAGATATAATTGAATACACTGTGTTAAAGCCACATCAGTTTGCCGATCATTTAGTATTGGAAATTTATTGATCGATTAAATTGTAGGAGACTTGAACCCGAGAGATATGATTAAGACTTAAGAGTTTGAATAATCTAAATTATCATACTACATGCTTAAGTTTTAAGCTGCATTTAGTTTACCAACTCATGTTTATGAATATATATTTATCTTAGAGTAGGTGAGGAATGTTATTTTATTTTTTATTTTGATGTTAACTTGTTAATATGACATCTTAATATTTCATTTGACACATTTTATATGATGGAGTAGTAGTTATTATTTGAATATTCAAACTTGATTACACTTTTTCCACATTTTAAATATTTTTAATTCTAAGTTTGTGATTTATAATTTTTTTTTTCAAAGTAAGTACTATATTTTTAGTTATTTCTGTATATTTAATTTTAAAAAAGAATAAAATCTAAAAAAGTTGATTTTTCCCCTATTTTGAATTTCTTCATTTTTGGGGATGGTAAGCCTACTTTTTTTATTGTTAAATTGTTTTCTTTTGTGTAATTGGCAAGAGTCAATTATTTCATGCTCTTATTATGTTTCATTATTTTTTAGAACTTTGAAATTTCCAAGAAGAAATGACTTATCAATAATTAGAGTAAAGTTCATGTCAGGTACGTAAGTAATTTTTTATTTCTCAAAGCATCATTATTTTCAACAATGAAAAATCTTACCAGACCAAAAAAGGGAAAAAGAAAAATCTTGATAGAAAATATCTTTCTTTTATTGAGTTTTACGCGATAAGAATCTGAATTAGTATTTTGAAAACTCTAGACTAATGTTAAGTTCCAAGCTGAAAAGACTTTCTTTTGAGCGCAACGTGACACAATCACATTTGTTTTACCTCTGATCAGCACCTAGCAATCTGCTTATGTGAGACGCTGACATGGTGCTGAAATACAGTCGATAAACCTAACCTGCTGCATGGTGAGGCATAGCGCGTCCAAATTGCGTCTAACATGTAGATTGACACTGACTTGATGCTAAAATACAATCTATATTTAAACCTAGGTTGCTACATAGTGTGGCATGGCGCGTCCAATTAATTTTCTTCTATCTGACGTTATCGAGAGAATTCAAACAAGAACCAAAAAGTGCAAAAAGCAACATTTATACCTACATAATTTATATTTACATTAGTCAGGCCCAAAATGAATATCAAGCACGAATAGAAACCTAAAAAAAATGATCTTTTAATTTCAAGTTACAGTCTAAAGTAAAATTTCATTTTTACCTTTCTTCACATACAATTCTTCAATTTTCATTTTTATTTACTTGACCCTTTGTTGACTTGATGTACTTTTAAGAAATTTTTTAATTATGGATGTTTTTTAAAATTAAATTAACCTTATTAAAAAAGCTTTAAAATTTAAATTTAATTATTATTGATTTGTATAGTTATTTAATATTAAGAAAAGGAAAAAATATAATAATTTTTTTTTAATTTGATAAATTAAACAAGTATATTAAAATAACTATTTTTAATACATATGTCAAATAAAAGGAGATGGAGGGGGTATTATTTTTTTTTCCATTAATTTTTTTTTTTTTACATTTATTGATTTTTCTAATTATGGTGTTTCCTTCTTCCTTCTTCCTTTTTAGATTTTAGATGGTAAGAATATTAATGGAGTTAATAATTAGCAGACGAAACGTCTAGTCAAAAGTCAAACCTTTTCCTCTTTCCCTTTCTTTCTCCCGTCATCTACTTATGACCAAATCCCCCCACCCCCACCTACCCCACCTTAACCCCCCACCATTACCCTCCATTTTTTTTAATAATCGCGATGTTTGGATGAGCTTCTCTGTGCTTCGATTAAATTTACGGAATATCTATCACCATCCTCCACCAATAGAGTACTTTTTAGTTTCAATTTTTTTGCTCTTTTTTCAGCATTAAAAAAAAAAAGTCTGTAAGGCCCTTAACCCCCCTCCCCACTCTTTTTTTTAATGACTGCAGTATCTAAGTCAGTTTTCGTACACTTCGATTAAATTCACGCTAACTTATATCCACTTTTTTCAGCTAAAAAAAAAACAAAAAAACAAAAACAAAAAGACCCTTAACCCCCCTCCCCCACCCCTTTTTTTCATAATCATAGTATCAAAGCCAATTTTCATACACTTCAATTAAATTCACAATAACTTATCTCCACTTTTTACACTTTTTTCAGCTAAAAAAAAAAAAAAAAAAAAAAAAAAAAAAACTGAAAGACCCTTAACCCCTCCCCCACCCCCTTTTTATAACCATTATATCTAGATCAATTTTCTCGGACCTCGACTAAATTCATGCGAACTTCTTAATCTCCATTTTTTGCACTTTTTTCAGCTCAAAAAAAAAAAAAAAGCAAAACAAACAAACAAACTGAAAGTCTAAAAGGCCCCTACCTACTCCTTTAAACCCCGCACCCCTACCCCCTACCCCACCCCCATTTTCCCAAATGGGTACTTCTTAATTTCCATTTTTTCCCATTTTTCAGCTCAAAAAAACCAACTTCAAGAGTCAAAATGGACGAAGAATTCGAGAGGAAGCGTATTGAAGTTAAAGCTATGGAGGCTTTAGGTTGTGGCTTTGATTTTGCAAGTGATTTCAGGTTGAAGTTTGTAAAAAGATGCAAAAATGGGGGTAGATTGGTAATTTTAGATGAAAAAAATAGACGAGACATCATCGTACCTGGTGGTGTTACAATTCCCGATGTGTCGGAAAATATAAGGTGTGATAAAGGTGACCACATTCGGTTCAAGTCTGATGTTCTCGAGTTTAATCAGGTTTCCTTTTTTACCCCTCCTTTTTGTGATTATTTACTTGGTGAAATTTTTTTTAAATTTTTTTTGTTTAATTGTGTGATTAAGATTAATTAAGTTGTTATGTGAATTAGTTTTGTAGTTTTAGTTGGTATTTCGCCATGTTTCATTGTGAAAATAGAAAAAAGTATGTTTTTGTTCACTTGTGTAATTTAGATTAACTAAGTTGTTATGTGAATTAGTTTTTTTTAGTTTTAATTATGTTTGGATTTGATCAAGTTCAAATTTTTAGACAAGTAGTGTTATAACCTTTTAATTTGTGTTTCTGAATCGGAGTAAAGTTGTTGCTATGTGATCAGGATGTTATGGGTTTAATTATTATTTACTTGTTGTGTAATTAAGATTAGTGAAGTTGCTGTGTGAATTAATTGGATTTGATCAAGTTCAAATTTTTAGACATGTTGTGTTATAGCCTTTTAATTTGTGTTTCTGGAAGGGAGCGTTGGCGTAACTGGTAAACTTGTTGCTTTGTGATTAGATGAAATTGATCATGCATAAAATTGACCTAATGAGTGGTAGAAGAAGAGAAGTTGTTCTAATGACCGTTGCAATTAAACAACAATGACTACAAACCCGGTTCCATAGGTGGGGTCTGGGAAGGGTAGCGCGTCCACTGGCCTGTGGGATGGACGTTAGTTTGGTGCACCGTGCATGTTTCCCTCTTCATACCAGTAGTAGTAGCATTATTCTTGTAGTTTCTTGTTCTACGATTCTGTTACTACCTGTTGTTACATGTGCTCTGGTTATTGCTTTATTTGGTTGTTGTTATTGTTCCTTGTAATTGATTGTTTAAAGAATTCAAAGTACAGAGGACCCCAGCTTGCTTGACACTGAGGTATAGTTGTTGTAGTTGTCATTGATATAACCACAATAGTCTTCTGGGGTCTTGATTATTCTCTCTAATGGCTGATCAAATCGGGTGAAGTCATTACATCTTACTGATTAATTCTGTCAAGGTCTTAGCAATCACTACTTTCATTCCCTTTAATATGATGATCTTTCCTTTCTGGTGTGTTCCAAAAAATGACATCTTTTTATATTTATATGTTCTTTAATACTATTTTTTTATTTTATCCATAGCGACTTGCTCTCATAGGAATGTCATGACATATTTAATAAAAAGATTCTTACAGCATTTTGGTATGTTACATACAGTGTTTTGGACGGCGAAAGGCGACAAGAGGCGACAAGGCTCTGCCTCGCCACACGGCGAGGCGAGCGGCGAGGCGATCGCCTTTTGGAAGTACGGCGACAATTAATACCAAAAAATTAAAATATTTAATTACATATATAAACAATCAAAATCTCAATAACAATAATATATTAGCAAATATTTCAAGTCAAAAACTTAATTTATAGATAGTAGATACTAAAAAAGTCTAGAACTTTAATGACTCAACACGTCAACATTCAACAATCCATAAAACAAGCAATATCGAAACTCTAAAAGTTTATTCTTCTTCAAGATTTTCGTAATCTTCAAGTCCAACATGAATTTCATTATATTGCCCCTCATCTTCTTCCTCCTCGGATTCTTCATCAACTAGAGTCCGAGTCTGACTTGAACTTGTAGCTTTTCCCTTATCAAGTGACCTTGGTCTTAACGTTGAAGTTGAACTTGAAGACTTTCTCCTAAGACCATAGACACTATCATCTGCTCCAGCTGCCATAGCAACAGTACCCCAATGAAGATCACCTTCCTCGTATACTAATTCATCTTCTTGATCTTCGGGGCCACCAAGTAACCATTCATTAGCATCCTCAATATTATCCAAGATAATTGGATCAATGGTATCGCGAATATTATATCGACGTGTCAATGTTCTATTGTACTTAACGTACACTAGATCATTGAGACGCGATAGCTCAAGCCTGTTCCTCTTCTTGGAATGAATCTGTGTATAAGTTGTAGGAAGTAATTATTAATTAGATACTAAAAATAATTACTTCAATATAGAAAAAGAATATAATAAATCCATTCTCATTTCTCACATGTTCAAACACACTCCAGTTTCGCTCACATCCGGATGCGCTACAAGTTAGACTCAATACTCTCATGGCAAACCTTTGCAAAGCCGGAGTATCGCTGCCAAATAACGACCCCCACTCAACTATAGAAAAATAAATTTGAAGGTTAATACTTAATAGGTATTAAAAAAAAAGCCAATAATTTAAGTAAAGCACTAAAGCTATAATAAAGACAACTAAACCAATTCACTAACCCGGTGATCTTGTGTCTCTGGCTCTAACAGCTTGACCAGAGCCAAATAATCCATCTACACTCTTGTACTTAGCAAGATCACCAACTAGTATATCTTGGGTGGAAAGATCGGGGACCATTGTCTCAACACAAGTAAAGTAATTCTCCCACACTACAACAATTTTTTCTTCACTCATAGTGGATTTAAAATACAATCCGGGATTCAAAACATAACCTGCTGAATGCAAAGGTCGTTTGAGTTGGCCCGTCCATCTTGCATCAATTATGTCAAGGACTTTCTCATAATGCCTCGCCACTCCATCAAAAGCCCGTGGAATAGATTCCTTCGCCATATCCATTGCTTCAAACATATAGCCCATTGGGGGTCTTTTTTCCCCATCCACCAAGTGAAGCAATGAGACCAAAGGACCACAAACTCTAAGAGCTTTGACAACATCATTCCAAAAGTATGTAGAATAAAGAATGGCGGCAACTTCTTTCCCCAAAACTTCCTTTGCAAATTTACTGGAAGTCCATTCATTAGAGATGATTAAAGATCTCAAGTTCTTCCTTTGTTTGTACATAGCTTCCAAAGTTAAAAAGGCCGTCGCAAATCTTGTCTTGGCCGGTTTCACCAAATTTTTTTCATTGGTGAATTTTCTCATCAAATTCAACAACAACGACCTTTGACTTATATAAGAAACTTCCTTGGTGGCCTTCTTAAAAACTGTAAAAGACATATTATAGTAATTATTAGCTTAATAAGTATATAATATTAACTACAAAAGAGGAGAGCTATTAAGTATTACCTGAAGCATACGGGTTAATCTTGAATATGTCCCCAAATATCAAATTGATGCAATGGGCAGCACATGGAGTCCAGTAGATATGTGGGTACATAGCCTTCATCAGCTCACCTGCTTTCACATTCTCACTGGCATTATCAGTGACAACTTGAACAACATTTTCCGGTCCAATGTCCTCTATTGTCTTCTCAAACAAGATGTACATTTTAGTGCCAGTTGTAGACTCATTGCTAGCATCAACAGAACCAAGAAAGATGCTACCAATCGGACAATTCACTAAAATATTAATGATCATCTTTCCATTGCGTGCTGTCCATTTGTCCATCATAATGGAACAACCATACTTTTGCCATTGAACTTTATGCTTCTCTACTAGCTCATCTACTTTTTTCACTTCTTTCTTTAGCTGAGTAACTCTAACTTCATGATAGGTAGGAGGTTGCATTCCTGGGCCATGCTGTCCTACCGCCTCTATGAAGTTAGCAAATGATTCATAATTGACACAATTGAAAGGGAGGCCCGCATCATACATCCATACTGCAAAAGCATTTACAGCCCGCTCCCTTAAGATTTTTTTTGTGTCATCAATTCCTCGTCCTCCTCCTACTCCTCCCTTTTCAAAGCATGTATTTTGTTGTGGCATCTGTGGAAAAAATCTATTAATAGGACCTTTCATCACATTTCGTCCCGAGGATGATACACTACCACTACCACTTGAAGACATTCTTTGAGTTTTGGAGGGTGGCATCATTTCTTCATGTTCATCCATATCATCATCATCAACAATGATATTATACGATGGCACATATCTTTGATTCTTTGGATTCATCGCGGCTTTGCTATCGACAAATGTCTTTACTTCATTCCTAATTTCTTCCGGACAACTTTGACATATTTTGACATTTTTATATCCACCTATCAAATGTTGCTTGAACCGAGTAATACCACCATACATAGTACGTCGACAAAAATTACATATCACCGCATCTCTTGTTGGTCCTTGCGTACCATAATTCCATCCAATGTCCTTTTGTTTGCTACTAGTAGAATTAGACGTCATTGAAATTGCTGTTGAAGGCATCAACCAAATATGATAGTAATTAGTATATTATATAACTTATAAAAGAAAAGATTGTTATATAGAATTGCCATTCAAAGTGCTGTTGAAGACATCTCTGTTTCAACTCTGAAGAAAAACAGAGACGCACACTCGCCGGAGTGAAATAGTGTCGCACTCGCCGGAGTGAAACACTGTTGCACTCGCCGGAGTGAAACAGAGGTTGGCTGCGTGCTGCTGCGTGCTGTCGCTGCAGTGAAATAAAGAAGAAGAAGAAGAAGAAAGTTGAAAAAATAAAAAAAGAAGAACATACGTACCACTGTATCAGTCGCCGGAGTAGTCGCCGGTTGCCGGAGTTGCTGTCGAAGGTCGCACTGGCCTAGATCGCAGCCGCCGCTTCACCAACCAGATGCAAAATGGAAATAAAAACCCTAAAGTTACCTTTTAACCTTAAAATCCTAATTTTTTTTAAAAAAATCAAATAGCGTCGCCTCTTTCGCCACGCCTCGCCACGTCGCCACGTCGCCTTCCTCGCCAAGGCGTCGCCTTTTGGATTTCGCCTCGCCACGAAGGCTGGAGGCGACACTGCCTCGCCTCGCCTCGCCATTCGCCATTGGCGACGTGGCGAGCGCCATTTACAACACTGGTTACATATTTGTAGATTTTTGTGTCAATATCTAGTCAGACATTGTCATGATATATATAATGAAATGGAGGGAGTATGTAAGTAGGGGGTGCTCTTGGTTGTAGTTGGAGCTAGAGCTATGATTGATACCTTCTCTCGTGTTATTGGTGGGATGGGGAAGTTTTCTTTGTCTTCTGATACATTTAGTTGACTACATTTCAACGAGATAGATGGATATCATCCTTTACTCTATTTTTTCGGATTCAGGAAGAGGGGCAAATGTCTTTTGTAATGTTCTTTCTATGTAAAATGTACATGGATGGGGTTCATTTCTCTTGCTCAATGAAATAGTGAGTTGGAGATGTTGTTAAGGCAAGCTACCACATGCTAAAGGCCTGTTAACAATTTGAAAAATTGAATTGAATGTTAACAGACTTTTCGACCAAAATGTTTTGGTAACATTTTTAGTTTTTCATATGGATTTAATTCTTGTTGTGACAGCATTTAAACAAATACAGAATATCCTTGAATTCTAGAATATCACCTAAATATCCTTAAACTACTCAAGCTCCTATATAAACATAGAAGAAGGCTAGCGAGACTTGAGCGGGTTTAGAACTAGATTCGTTAAAGGTATACAAGGACATAGTTTTTGCTGCATTGACAATGGAAAAAATAGAAAAATAAAAACCTGAGTGATCTTTAAAGTTTTTTTTTTTTTAGCATGTTATTGGCTGTCTCATTAGCTCCTAATTTCCCTTAAATCTTCATTGCAGATGTCAGAATTGCTTAATCAAAAATCATCAATACAAGGAAAGGTTCCATCAGGCTATCTAAATGCCATTTTTGATTTGAGTGGAGCCTGGTTGAACGATTCAGCAGATGCTAAATACCTGGCGTTTGATGGTTATTTTGTCTCCTTGTACTATTTGCACCTGACAGCATCCCCATTAGTACTCCACGATCAAGTAAAAAAAGCTGTTCCACCGCATTGGGATCCAGCATCCTTATCCAGGTAGCTTCTCCATTCCAATCTGTACTCTCTTAGCTTAATTGGATGAATAGCTGTTTGTAAGTTCTAACTGGCAAAACACAATTTCTTGAAATATCGTTGGAATGTCTTTTGAGGAGACTGTTAACTGATGCTTTTGTGGTTTCCGTTTAGTTTTTGGATTAAGTACTCATGCATTCAAGGATGGTTTTGGGAGATGCATTTTTGTTTTAATATGGTAGTCTTGTTTCATGTGATTTCTAATTTGACAGTTCTTAGCAGATTTATTCAGGCTTATGGGACACACATAATTGTGGGTATGGGTGTTGGAGGCCAGGACCTACTTTGCGTTAAGCAGAAACCATCTTCAGCAGTTCCTCCGGCTGAACTAAAAGCACACTTGGATGACCTTGGAGATTGTCTCTTTTCTGATGAAGCAAGTCCTCTGCCTGAGTGGAAGCCAAAAGAGGATAAAAAGAAGGTATTTTACACTCGCTAAACAACGATGCCACCTCAGTCCCAAACAAGTTAGGGCCAGCTATAATATATGAACCCTTAATATTCCATTTTACATTCACTTAAATAGGCACTTGATTTATGTTTGGGTATGTTCTAATATTTATGCACATAAGTGGAGCCAATCATATAATGGATTTCTATTTCAAATCTATAGGTCCCCGAGGTATTCAATCGCATGTTGCAGTCGCATACAATGCAATTTACTAGCATAACAGAGACATCAAGCAAGGATGTAAGTCTTTCTCTGAACTTTTGTGTTCTAAAATGGATAAAGTGTTAGTCATGATAAGGTATTAACAGATAATGTGGAGCAGGGTCTCACTATTATTTGGTCAAAAAGAGGTGGTGATGTGTTTGCACAAAGCCACTCGAAGTGGCTTCAGACCGTGGCTGCTTACCCTGATGGCATACTCTTCAGACTTGTACCCATCACTTCGCTCCTAACAGGAATTCCAGGAAGCGGTTATCTCAGCCATGCAATAAATTTATATCTACGCTGTAAGTATTTCATAGTCTTTTATAGATGAGAAACATATTTCCATCCATTAATAGTAAATTGGTTCTAAGTCAACCCTGAAAAATCAAGTACCCTAACTTAGGTGGGAGTCTTACATTCCAAATAAAAGAGACTAAGATCAAGCGTCATTGTTGTGGTACATGAGACAAAGTAATCATTAGGGTAGGTTGTAATGTTTTTTAGTTTCAGGCCGAGTTAGGTGCAAGAAATTAGATTTAACTTACAACAATATCAAATTTGGTCATGCAAGTCCAAATTAGAGATTTTGAAGATTTCACGAATTTGCTTTAGCCTAATTTTTTTTAATGAATGTTAATGTAGAGATTTTCCACTATGTTTTAGAAGTTCTTAAAGAGATGAATACCTTTTTGGCTAGCATGTCTTTAAGAGGATCTGGTGTTAATCGTTTTCTTTTCATAGTTGACTATTTATTTGTGAACTTGTAAGCTCTACTCGCTGAGGCTTTGCCTACTCTGCGCTGTTTACTGTGGCTAAAACAAGGCTATCTTCTGACCTGGCAACAATTTCGATAGAAATTTGCATTCTGCAAGTATTCGGATGTTATTCCTTTTGTCTTGCGATTACTCTCTTTTTGACATCCCCTTGAACTCTTCAGCATATTTACTTACCTTGCATAAGAAATAATTATACGTACAGAAGAATGTTTGACACATTCCGAGGAACCTGTTTTCTTAATAAATTCTAGTATCTTAGCATATCCAAAAAATAAACGTATTTTCTATCTGTCAATTATTTCTTATCCGTGATTTGTTTCATCCTCAGACAAACCTGCTCTAGAGGATTTACAGTGTTTCCTCGAGTTTCAAGTTCCTAGCCAATGGGCGCCATTGTTCTGCGAGCTGCCTCTTAGTCATCAAAGAAGAGTGGCATCTTACCCTGCGTTGCGGTTCTGTTTATGCAGCCCAAAGCTTTGTGTGAGACCTACCCAGGTACTTCTTGGTGTTTCTTTCTTAGCAAAAAGACCCCTTTTTTTATTACAAGTATAAGAAAAGTTGAAACGATGTGTGCTTCATTTAAATGAAATATTGGTCTGGCCGTGGCTTCTAATGCACTGGTTGCATAGTGGAAACTTAAACATGGAAAGGTTTCTAACCCTGCAAAGTCTACCATTTTTAGACTAAAATACCTCCTTGTGGCCTCTTTTTTTAACTGATAGATGGCTCTATTCTGAGAAGGAAAGCCTTGGCGTAACTGGTAAAGTTACTGCCATGTGATCAGGAGGTCATGGGTTTGAGCCATGGAAACAGCCTCTTGCAGAAATGCAGGTAAGGCTGCATACAATAGACCTTTGTGGTCCGGTCCTTCCCTGGACCCGTGCATACTAGTGCACCGGGCTGCCCTGCCCTTAGATGGCTCTATTCTGAATATTGATGTTTATGATGGCACCTAATGACCGATATGTTCTTCTAATTTTTAGGTTACGAGTGGTCAAAAGCCCGTCATTGGTTTGCGCTTGTATTTAGAAGGGAAGAAATGCAACCATTTAGCTATACATGTACAACATCTTTCTAGTTTACCAAACATTATGGCATCCAAGTGTGCTGATAACCCAACCCTAAGCAAGCCATGTCAGTGGCGAGGGTCTGATGATTATGAATCTAGCGACCAATTCTTAGATCCTGTCAGATGGAAGAGATATTCCAATGTGTGCTCATCTGTAGTTAAGCATGATCCAAGATGGATGCAGAACGAGACTAGTGGTGTCTTCGTGGTAACAGGCGCGCACCTTATCAGCAAAGGGAAGTGGCCTAAGACGGTGCTTCACCTGCGTCTACTTTTCACCTATCTTCCCAACTGCACAATCCGAAAGACAGAGTGGGCAGCTACACCAGAGGGTACTCATAGGTCAAGTTTCTTGACAAATCTCAGCACAACTTTTACGTTCACTCAGCGAACAAAGACAGATGCTGCACCAAAGCAGCTTCCTGCTACTCTTAACTCGGGCGTATATCCAGACGGACCCCCAGTACCAGTTCGATCAACGAAGCTGCTCAGGTATGTAGATACGGCTGAGATTGCACGAGGGCCATACGACACTCCTGGACATTGGTTGGTTACTGCTGCTAAGCTTGTTACAGAAGGTGGGAAGATAGGTTTGCAGGTCAAGTTTGCACTGTTAGATTTCTTAAATGAATCATAACTTCTGCTGTGTACATATTCTGGGGTAGGCTTGTTCTTTTTCTTTAAATCATTTTTATTCAGTTACATTTAATCTTATTAGCTTCAGATATCTTGAGGATATATCATATTGTTTATTTATGAATTGGCAAACAGGGGAGGAAAATGTTATAGTATTGTACAAAAAATTTAGTGAAATTTATGGATTTATTTTTTGTTCTTTACACCTTTTCAATATTTTTTTTTTCATTGTAGTTCTATGATTCAGAGTATCCTTTCGTATTTGATCCCTTTGAATTACATATTCAAAAGTTGCAATCGGATGTATTCGTTAAAAAGAATCGATCAATACGCTCCTTATGTACCCGTAGGTACTATATTGGGTTGGAATCAGATTTCAGATCAATTTATATTAAGTGACTGCCTCCATTATGTTGTTGCTAGTAAATACCATTATTTTTATTTTTGGAACTTCCAAATCATTCCCGCTGGAGATTTGGACCTTTTTATTTTAATTATTTTTCTGATCCTTTGAGAAAAAGATTCATTCTCTTCCTAAAAAAAGGAGGTAGAACCAATAAAGAATTTTTTTTTTTGATTCATCTCTAACCTCATTCAAAAGTTGTTTTTGACCAATCTCCATGAATCAATTGAAAATGCAAATCTCATATGATTTACTAGATTTGGCTCGGTTATTGATAGTGTGAAAAGATCTGTTATTTCTTGAAATCTCTCTTCTTATTCAAAATCTTAGCGTAATGTGTATCCTACCTCCTCCAGTCACAGAGAAGATGAAATAATTTTTTTAAAAAAAAATGGATTTTTGTTCAAAATTGAAATCTTATTGGACCTGTCCATATTTGGTTCATCCTTCGGAACCATGTCACATCTCAGATCTTGAATATATTAACGATTTCTTTTATTTTCTGATCGCCTAGAAAGAAAGATCTTGTTGTTTATTTACGACTTTCTAGACTATGGATCGATATAGTAATAATTCTGTAACTTCACTGTTACAATGGATAAAGCTCAGCGACCATATATGGAATTAACTCACATTTTGAATATAATGTTACTCAATCAACTTACATACGTCCTCTCTTATAGGATTCAAAGAATGAATAAGAAACCAAATAGTACATATAATCAAAGACAGGAAATGCCAAATCTACATAAATAAGAGTCATAATGATGCCAACAGCTACAACAGCTATAATTAGCCACCAAACATCCTTGTTCAAGAATATATTCTCAAGGTTAAGTGCTTGAAGGCATGCTAGGATTGTAAATGCTGTGGCATAAAAGATTGAAATAATAGCAATTATGATCTTTACTGGCAAAGAAATGTAGAAATCATTGCTATAGAACTTGCAAAGAAGAAATGATAAAAGTGTACCCATGGTGAATACTGAACTAAAAAGTGCTGCACCTAAGTAAAACATCAACATCCATAGTTCTTGTTGAACTTTGTCAAGGAGAATAGGTAGTCCAGTTTTCTCTTCAAAACCTCCGGGGACTGTGAAAATCGCGGCAAAGTTGATGGTACAAAGGAGAGTAGAAAGTACTAGTATAGAATTTGATAGATTTCTAATTGCTGTCTCTGCTTCTTTTCGTACGTGTAAATGGTATCTCTCGAATATCTCTTCTGCTTTTAAGCCTTTTGAGTTTTTAACGTCCCAAAGGCGTGGATGCATGTGGTATTTTATATACTGCAGGAACAATTGTAAGTTAGAAATTATCAAGACATGACTGATGATTGTTAGAAATTATCAAGACATGACTGATGGTGTATATTGTTGGAGTTGCATCAAGTCGTGATCTTTTAGTGTATTTTGGAATTTTTGGCCTCAAATTAAAGTACATGCCAATTAAATCCCATTTGTCATGCTTTTCCTTATGAAACTATTTGTTGATGGTTGTGTGATGCTTAGCTGATGGTAGAAGCTAGCAGTGAAAGTGGTTTGTGGTGGTAGCTGATGATGGAGAAGTGGTTGGTGATGGAGGTGATTGATGGCGGCTGGTGGTGTAAGTAGTTGGTCGTAGTAGTCAGCAGTTCTCGTTGTGTGGGGGAGGTGGTTGGTAGCAGAGGTGGTCTACACTGTTGGTAGCAATGGCTGGTGATGGTGTTAGTTGGTGGTGGCTGGTGATGTAGGTGGTCATTGATGGTGCTAGTTAACGGTGGATTATGTGTGGTGGAGGCGGTCGACAGTGGTGACAAGTAGTGGAGGTGGCTGGTGGTAATGGTTGGCGTTGATCCATGTACAACAAAGACAAATGGTGATGATTGTGCAATTACACTAATTGTAAAGTCACATTTACAACGAATCTTTAAGCGAGTAACCTCTCAATAGTTTTAAGATTTCGTTCAAGATCTTAACGAATCAGACCTATTCAAAACAAACACCAAGTGATACTAAACAACACATAAAGTTCAAAAAACTTACCTTAAACCAAAGTACTCCCCACATCATCATTAACACCGACATCACACACCATATACTTTCAATATGCTCAGTAGTTGATGTAAAAAATGGTGTCCCGACATTTGCTGCATAATGCAAAACTGTATTCCCATTTTCGTCAATATCAGACAACATCCTATTTTTGCTAGCCACATTTTTGAGCAAATAATCAAACAAAAATCTGTTCTTATGTTCTGCTGCTATATGAAATATATTCCTCCCTTTCTCATCCAACGTCTCGACAACTTCAGGGTATTTTTGCAAAATTTCCACCACTAACTCATCAGTTTTATTTTTTGATGATTGTATTAGTGGATTTGGCATAGTTTTATCAATATAGCTCCAATCATACTTTTCTAGCAACATTTTTGCTAATATTAGTGCAAGAATATGCTTTTGCTTAGCTTCATCAATAGCTTGTAACCATGAACTACCTACAGAAACAAAAATACGAAAATTCAGTTACTTTAATGTGACAATTTAACATCGCCTTTCTGAAATAATACATTGTGTATCACAAAATTATGGATGATGATGTCGGATTGTACCTAGTAGAGACTTGGTAAATGAAAACCTCTCAACGCGGACAACCTCAGTGCCATTTTGTGTCTGGTTGTCGCTAAGTTTTGATTCTTTGTATCGCGGTGGAATACCTGCTAACACACAGTGGGCAAAATTCAGTTACTTTAGTGTGACAGACATAGTTCCGCGACTTTTATTACTATAGTAAATCAAGTAGAGCTTACAAGAATAGATGATGGTTTCAATCATTTGAACAGGAACAGAAGGTGTTTTGCCTATTTCTGCAAACAAGTAGTTGGATCCACTCCTGAATGAAAATCTCTTTGTAGCCAACATATCGAAAGCAGTCATACGATCATTATCGCGATCAATAATAAGTTCAGGATATAAATTCACTATATCGATTGCTAGTTCTGCTTGACATAAAACAAAACAAAAAAAATAGTTTGAGTTAGTGAGCACTGACAAAACCATATATGAATAGATAACGCCCAGAACTGCATGTTTAACGTGTCGATAACATTCTCAGTGGCCCAACATTATGTTAAGAAAACGAATCTTAGACCTAATTCAATCCCACACATTATGAGGTGAGAATACAATATAAGGAGACAACTGTCCATTCCCTCGACCAACGTAGGATACTTAACAAATTTAGAACACTAATATATTATTAAAAAAAGAACTTAAAAGTCATTCTACCCATGAAAATCAAATTCTTGAAAAATAACATGGCACTAATAACGGATAGAATCCCTTCGCACTTAACCAGAAGTCTCAGATTCGAGATTTCGGAAATGAATTTTTCTGGTAGGAAGTGCTTGTGCCTTTAATTGACCATAAACGTGGCATGACTCTAGATTAGTCACGGCCCTAAAGCGAGTACCAGACACCCAATGTAAACCTTACCATAACAATCATGGTCCACTGTTGCATGAAGGACAGATTTTCCATCACTCCTCTTCATTGTAAGCTTACTGAAGTCATACTTTGCCAAAATTGAAAATACATCTTTCTCTCCACTTGCAGCAGCAACATAAAGTGGTGTCTCTCCTAAATTGTTTTGAACATAAACTAAGTCCTTCTCAATTCTCAAAATCCTCTCCACCATATGCTTTTTACCTGTCGTCGAAAACATAATATAATTAAGTAAATAAAAATATAATCTCAACTTTAACATCTGAAACATCTAGATATACTAGTATATCAGAGCAGACAGAGGTTCTGGATTAGAGCGTGCTTGGCTCATGAAAAAAAAAAGAATCAGGTTTGCACGTGAGAGGACGTGCTGAAGACATAAGCAAGTAAATAAAAGTGTATTTTCTCTAGCAGTTTAAAATTTTAGATGAGACGATCACACATTAATTTCAACATTACCAAATCTGGCAGCTTCATGCAACGGTGTATCTCCACTGTTGTTCCTAGTTTCGAGATCCTTAATGCTCAAATTAGGTTCAAGAAGTTTGAAACCAGCCACATTACCATTAACAGCAAGAAAGTGAAGGATGGTGTCACCCCGATTATCAATCGGGGTAACACCTTCTTCTTTCCAAAAATCACGTAAAACTTGGAGAGATTGCTGTACTCCTGATGATGATGCAGCTTTGTAAGCTGCTGATCTGCATCTTGCTTTGGCACTGAAGTTGCTCTGCATTTTTCTTTCTTTTGGTAATTTTTTTGTTTTTTTGGAGTATACTTTGTGATGAATGAGACTGGCTTAGTATAAATATACTCACTTCATTTCATTTTCGAAAGTTTAAGTTATATACATTGACGGTATAAAATATGTTTTACGATGAAGTCACTTGTAAGATAATTGAAGGTTAATCTCATATGGTAAGCATTGATAATGATGACTAATTTGCAATGGTCAATGTTTTAAACTTAAATCCTTCGTTTATGTGACGGTGTTTGACTGGATATAATATTTTAAAAAGAAAGCTAGACTTTTAGCATTTGCGATCTTGACAGTATATGACATTTCTTTGATTATAAGAGCATGTCCTTAAAGGTAAAACGATAAGTGTAAATATAAATATTTTCATTTATAGAAAGATGACGTCAGTTCTAAAACATATTAGTATCACATAAAATGAAACTAAGTGAAATCTATATAGTAATAAAAAAAAAAAAAAGATACTATGGATTGCTTTGTAAATAAATATTCCATCAGTATTTTATATTGTGGGAAGTGTGATATAAGCTATTAAAAAGTGATGCCAATTATATGGCCCCATCAACATTGCATCCACTTTGCTTGCTAAGATTTTTTTTTCAGTATCTTGAATAGTGTTCTTATACTATACAACTCATTACCATTTTTTAAGCGAAGAGCGTGTCTAACTGACCACCCTTTATCGACTGCATCTCCGCCCCTGTGTCGTAGTATCATTATAGTTCTTATCGAGTGCTTGTGGATAAAATTTTGATAACTTTACTGTTACTCTTAGTCACTCCTACGTTCGAAGCAAGATGTTGTCTAATTAGAGCACGGATTACAAATGTTTGGAAAAATTCTAATGCTATTTCACGAAGCAATCCACATCGATGTAATGAAAGTGAAGGACCCATGACTATGATAGAACGTCCCGAATAATTACACAATTATGAATATGCCTCTCACCAATGGCAAGAAAGAGATTTTCTTTAGCAAAAGTTCCTAAGGTTTGGTTACTAATTGGAATAACAAAAAGAAAAAAGCTACACCCACTTGCCTTTGACTGCTTTCTTAATTAAATTATATTTATTTGTGGAAATTTGAAAAAATAGTGGAGTACTTATTAACATAAATTTATTTAGTTAGGACTTAGGAGTAAAGGGTTACTTTATCTTTTTTTCAGACATTATATTCCTTTATTATTGTCCATGATCCTTATTATTACTTCATATCCAAGGAATGAAAAATTCTAAAATAATTTCACTTTTCTTGCCAAACATATAAGGGTTGTCCGGTGCACTAAAGCTCACGCTATGTACTGGATCAGGGGAATGGTCCGACCACAAGAGTCTATTATACGTAGTCTTACCTTACATTTCTACAAGAGGTTGTTTCCAAGATTAACATATAGGATACTATTTTGATAAATAATGACGACTAATTGAAGTACAAGTGAGGAGTATGAATAGAGGTGTTAATAAGCGGGTTGAGCTGAATTTACACCGATAAAAATGAGTTGAATAATATTTCGAAAAGTTACTTGAGTTGAAATTAACTAAAATATAAGTCATAACTCAACTCATCCAGTTCTTATTAAGTTTTAATTGTTTTATTTTTTTAATAATATTTTAGTACCTAATAGAGCTATTTTTTCTTAATTATGACTATGTATAACATATCAAATTTTAAAAAAATGTCTTTTTGACATTAGTTTTGACAAAATTTCTAATGGTCAATTTCGATTGCATATCAACTTAATTTTTGATGGGCTGTAACAGACGCGTCAACAACCCGCCCAAACTCGTCGAAAAGAATTGTAACACTATACATAAATTGAGGTAATTTATAGTCTAGATTATTCTTTTTAATATAATATCATTACAATAAATTGTTTATTTGTTCGCTTCTTTAAATGTTGACACCACTTACTAAAATTTCTGTGTATGTCACTAAATAAAACAATCATTCAATACAACAGCATGTCCAGTGTATTTTCACAGAGTGGGGTCTGCGGAGGGTAGAATGTACTCAGATCGTACCTCTACCTCAGAGACAGAGATGAGGTAGAAAGATTGTTCCCGATAGACCCCCGGCTCAACGCAAAAATAGTCTAAAAAGATGTAATGAAAATACAAAAGACAATAGATTGTATTAAAAATAACAAATAGTAAAAGAAAAAGTACTACAACAAAATAATACTCCACTAGAGCCACCCGAAAACAATAGGTAGTAACATAAATTGAAGAATAAGAAACTACAAGAGTAGTCCTACGACTACTAGAAAGGGCAACTAGACAAAAACACTCCTACCTACTAGTATGGATCCTATCTAAGTTCATGTCCTCGGTAAGCTGCAATTTCACCATGTCCAAAACAATCATTCAATACCCAAAATAAATTCTGCGATAGCAACAATTTAACCTTCTCATTTCTCATTAAATTGAAAAATAAGAACCTTACAAGAGTGCATGAAATATACATAGCTAAATTAAAACCTTTAAAAATAAGAACCTTACAAGAGTGCATGAAATTTACATAGCTAAATTAAAACCTTTAACTTACATAATTCCCTCTCTTATTGGATATAAATGAATAAGAAACAAAATAATACAAATAATCAAAAATTGGAAATGCTAAATCTATATAAATAAGGGTCATAATGAATCCAACAACTACCATAACTATAATAAGCCACCATACATCTTTGTTCAAAAAAATATTATCAAGATTAAGTGTTTGGACACATGCCAAAACTGAAAATGTTGTGGCATAAAATACTGAAACCATAGCAATTATGACCCTTAAAGGCAAAGAAATGTAAAAATCATCACTATGAAATTTGCAAAGAATAAATGATAGTAATGTACCAATTGTGACTACTGAACTTATAAGTGCTGCACCTAAGTAAAATATTAACATCCATAATTCATGTTTCCTTAGTTGAAGGAGAATTGGTAGGCCAGTTTCCTGATTAAATCCTCCTGGGACAGTGAAAATCGCGGCGAAATTGACTGTGCAGAGGAGAGTTGCAAGTATAAGGGCTGAATTCGCGAGGTTTCTAATCGCGTCCTCTGCTTCTTTTCTTACGTGTAAATGGTTTCTCTCGAATAGATCTTCTGCTGTTATGCCATTGGAGTTTCTAACGTCCCATAGGCGCGGATGCACTTGATGTTTTACGTGCTGCAAGAATGGGCATAATCTTCTCAATACATTTCATATCAGATCATCTGATTCAGCTCATCATTAAATTAGAAATCGCATAATAGTTCATACTTTACGAGGTGTGTTAAGCCTATATATAACTTTAAACCTTAGGAGATCACTTTTTATTTGCACCAAACCTGCTGTGATGGAAAATAATGTAACATACAATTATATGTGTGTATGTCTGAATCCGTTTAGTTCTAACAATCTCCGGCTTGGACTAGTAATTCTGACCTTGTGTGATTGATTTTGAAGGTAATTGGATTAGTACTCGACTTATATAGAGTTTGTCTACAATAAGAGCTAGCTAGTATTCAGATATTGGCATTGTACGAGGCATTGTATGGAAGGCGTTGTCGCTCCCTGATAGGGTGGTTCGAGCCTAGGGTAAAGAAAGTAGTTGGACTAGGTATAGTGCGAGATTTGATGGACAAGGTATAAAGACAACGTGGAGTAGTTTTCAAAACATATGCATGACTTGAGTACATTTGTCTATGAAGCCTCTAAGACATGACATTAAAATAGAAGTACCGGGACAAAGACATACTAAAAGCAGATAGAGAGTGAATTTTACTAATGGGCATGAGCCTGCATGACATCATAAGGTAGACGTCATGTTTGCACACTCAAATTAGTTAGTTTTACGTTGGCTGTCAACCTAAACATGAAACCAACAAATTGAGCAAACTCACTCCAGCGTCAGCTAGGAAGATCAATCCCTAGAACAATTAGCAAATCACAAATGACAAAACACATGCAAATTAAAGAGAAAATTAAGAAAAAGTACCTTAAACCAAAGAATCCCCCACATCATCATGAACACAGACAACACACACCAAATTTCCTCAAAATGCTCTCCACTTGATGTCCTAAATGGTGATCCAACATTTGCTGCGTAATGCAAAATTGTATTCCCATTTTCATCTATATCAGCCAACATCCTTTCTTTATGAGCCACCTTTTTGACCAAATAATCAAACAAAAATCTGTTCTTGTGTTGCACTGCTATATGTAACATGTTTCTCTTTTGCTCATCCAATGTCTCAACAACTTCAGGATATTTTCGCAAAATTTCAACAACTAATTCATTGATTTTGAGGTTTGATGCTTGTATTAGTGGATTTGACACAATGTGTGTACCATAGCTCCAATCATAATTTTCTAGCAACATTTTTGCTAATATTAGTGCAATAATATGCTTTTGCTTTGCTTCATCAATAACTTGTAACCAGGAACAACCTAAAAAAAATTGCAGGAAAAATATGTGACAAACTGAGGAATTAAGAGTTTAACTAATATCCTGGGAACTGTTGTTCCACCCTCAATGTGGGATAAAAACAACACTCGCTCGGGATAACTAATTCCGGGATAAGTTATCCTGCGATTTTATCCCAACCAAATATGGGATAAACTCATCCTAAAATTAATCACGGGATTAGTTATCCCTTACCCCTCATACCAAACGAGCCCTTAGGTCACATTTATCTGTTGTAGCATGTAATCTGTCTTGTTTTCAAGATTCCAGATTTCATTTTTTATGCAAAGTTACCCATATATATTATTTTTGAGTGACTTAATAGTGTAAAAATTTTAGGATAATAGCACATCCGGTCCCTCAGTTATTGGTAAAAATTTTATTTTGGTCTTTGTGATGTCTAACGAAGCACATTTTGCCTTCAATAAAGTTTGTGTTTCTAGTTTTATGTTGGAGGTATGTTATAATTGAACTACTTTCAGGATTATGTTACCGTCAAATAAAGATTATGTTACCGTCAAATAAAGAGTAACAGTGCAAACTTAACATAAAACATGAGTAGTTAAACAGTGGAACAATTAATAGTTGTGATAAATTTGTGAATATCCACAAGAGGAATTGCACAATTAGCAAATGCTACAAGTGATACATTCAATTCTAAACATCATAGAATGGACAATTGTATGGAGATCATACCTAACAAAAACTTGGTGAACAAAGACCTTTCTTTGCAGACAATTTTGGTGCTAGCTTGTGTATACAAAGGGGGAATACCTACTCCATCAAATTATACATAAACGTAGAATCATTAATAGCAAATTACTATAACAAAAAGTAATTACCAGAGAAGTAAATTTGGACTTTTTTTGATCTATAAGTATTTTGACACGTGGAATCCATTCAGTCTACCTGGAGTAATACAGGATAAATACGAGACGAATAACTAATAACAAGGGTATGAATGACCTCAAAGTATAATGAGAACGACAGAGGAATATCAAAATGTGAGCTTACAAGAATATATGATAGTTTCAATTATCTGAACAGGAACAGAAGGTGTTTTTCCAATTTCTTCAAACAAATAATCAGATCCACTCTTGAATGATAATTGCTTTGTAGCCAATATATCCAATGCTGTCATTTCCTCGTCATCACGTATGTTAACAAGTTCTGGATATTGATTCACTATATCTATTGCAAGATCTGCATCACATGAAACAAAATACTAATTAGGTCGATCAATGGCTATTCCCGCAGATATTTTGATTGAATCAGTATGTTCATTGAATGAGCATTCTCAATAAGAGAGCTTGATCAAATCAGTATATCAATATTGATTCGATCCGAGCTCTTGGAATTAGAATAAATTCGGCAGCAGATCCCGTAAATCTTGGTGATCTTCTCTATCTTATGAATGGGGAGTTTGCTTTAAAATAGTCCGCCTAGGCCTCATTATCTCTTTTTTGTCTAACAGAAAAATGGATAATTTTCCAATCAAAATATTTTCTATCGAGATTTCGAGAAAAGGAAAAATAGTAGTGTTTTCACACGAAAAAATTAGGAAGCTTTTTCAATGAAAATTTGATTTCCACCATTTTTTTCCAGTGAACTGGTTAGATGGAAAAATCATGTTCTGTAACACTACTTTGGGGAAAAACCTCTGCTTCTAGTAGTGAGACTAATGTAAGCATCAATTTTCTCATCAATACCCAAAAAAAAAAAGGCATAATACATAAACGTGCCTTTTAACTCCGCCTTAGCTGGCATTTATGCCCTCCAACTTTGGATTTGCACAAGTAATCACTTAAACTTGTAGCATCCTACGTGTATTATGCCACGTAGGACGAGCATGTCTACTTGTTCAACTTTATACAAATTTAAGTGTTAGCTTGTGCAGATCCAAAGCTAGAGGAGGGTATAGATGCAAGTTGTCGCCAAGTTAAAGGGCACGTTATGTATTATCCCAAAAAAAACAAAAAAACTTACCATAACTATCATGGATTACTGTTGCATGAAGAACTGTTTTCCCATCATTTCTCTTCATAGTAACCTCACTAAAATCACAATTTGCCAAAAATATATCAAATACATCTTTTTCCCCACTTGCAGCTGCAACATAAAGTGGTGTCTCCCCTAATTTATTCTTCACAAAACTTAAATTCTTCTCAATTCTCAAAATCATCTCCACAACATTTTTTTTACCAAATCTTGCAGCTTCATGCAATGGTGTATCACCACTATTGTTCATAATTTCCAAATCTTTAATGCTCAAATCAGGATCAAGAATTTCGAAACCCGCCACGTTACCGTGTGTTGCAAGAAAGTGAAGGATGGTGTCACCCCGATTATCAATCGGGGTAACGCCTTCTTCTCTCCAAAAATCGCGTAAAATTTCCAGAGACCTCCCTTCAGATGCCGCTGTGTAAGCTTGTGATCTTCGACTTGCTTTGTCACTCGAGTCACTTTGCATTTTGATTTTATTTTATTTTTTTGGAGGGTAAGCATATATTCCTAAGGTTTTTTTTGTCATATATATAGTGAACAACACTACAAGTATATATCCATCATTGTCTATTGTGGAATAAAGATTGAAATAAGATTTTGGAAAAAGTGATGCTAATTGCCAGATGATGTCATCCATGGCCCCGATTATTTCATCATTCAACTTTAAATTAATTATGTTATAATTATTTAATTAATTGTCGTAACAGAAAAGTCACTCAACTATGATGTCTTTTACCATGTGATATATCTTGCTATTTTTCTTTTTTGATTTGTTTTTGTAAGTGATGTCACGTGGATATTATGTAAGATAAGTTGCTAAATTGACGACCTACTTGTTTTTCTGCGATTGGATTTAGTATTCTTAGATCTAAACAGACATAGTTTTTAATTTTTTTCTTATAAAATTAGTTCTACAATTGTGGTGCAGTAAAATGAAAGTTAGATGAACATTCATGAAATTAACCTCCTTATTTCATCCATAAAAAAAATTGAAAAAAGGCAGCCTGATGCACTAAGCTCACGCTATGCGTGGGGTCCGAGGAAGGACCGGACAACAAAAGGTCTATTATACGCAGTCTTATCATGCATTTCTACAAGAGGCTATTTCCACAGCTCGGAACCCTGACCTCTTTATCTCATCCATGTAATTTGGAATATTTACCAGTGAATTAAGTTGCGCAAGTTTAGTTCATTGGAATAACAAAAAGAAAAGCTACTTACCCTACATACCTCTGGAGATGCATTTTGCTTTCTTGATTTAAGTAAATTAATTTGTGGAAAGTCTAAAATAGAAACATTGTCTTTCAGCTTTTTTGTGTTAAATCAACAATTTATTCAGCAAGTGGTAAGGGGTTTCTTCTCTTTTCTAGATATTCCTTTGTTCTTTGTCAAAAAGTCACATCTTTACTATTTTTGATATCGAAAGATGACCAAATGAATCATAAAGTGAATATGGTATGATGTGTGGGCCTAAGTGACTGTACTTAACGTTGCATAGGGTTTAAGAAAGAAAGATAGACTTACACATATCAAAAGTACATTTTTAAAGTTGTGATCTTAAACATGTCATGACATTTCTGTTACTATAAGAGCCATGTTAGGAAAGTTAAAATGAAAAGTTTAAACTAAAAAAATCTTCAAATATGGAAAATTGATGCGCTTCTTGAAACAGACTAAAAAGGCAAGTGCCACATAAAATGCAAGCTGTCTTAGATTACTGAAACTGTAATCTTCCATTCACTATAGGAGAGTTACACAGTTGGTCGCTCGGCCAAAAATATTTACAACTTCTATTCAATGTACACAATATATAAATATATTATACATCTACCGGCTACTTTTTTTTGGTGGACGACTCTGTTTGTTGATTTCTCAAAATAACATAAGAAGTAGCTGAGATGAAAAATTTAAGGAAAAGAAAAACCTCCAAAAGTGTTTTGAGGTAACCGAGCCCATTAATATCGTTAATTTCATTGGAAAAATTCAAAGCAGCTAATTGATATATGACTATATATTATTAACTTTATTAATGTCTAGAATAACATGAATGTAAAATCTCAGGCAGTACAACAGATTGCACAATCTGGGTGAGAATATTTATTTATCATAAACTACTTGCGGAAACAGCCGCTTGCAGAAATGCAGGATAAGGCTGCATACAATAGACCCTTGTGATCCGGCCCTTTCCTGGACTCTGCGCATAGTAGGAGCTTAGTACACTGGGCTGCCTCCTTTACTTGTGTAAGACTAGTATAAGCTTCTTTAATCAACTATGTACACCTCATAGAGATGCTGAATTTTACAAACACTATTGTGAAGTTCAATGCAAAATTGCGATCTCACTGGGGTTGGGGTCGCGATTGCACGATGAAGATCTCGTTACCAACCAAACATCCTTCGACATCTTGAGGAGAACCAAACTTCCGCTCTAGGTAGAAACCAACAGCGCCAAGCCTCTGACCAAGCTGACGTCTGAAAATGGGATCGATTGTTAAAGGTTTCTTGCTATAATCCACGGTCAAATGAATAACTTCTCCGTCAGCAGGAGAATATCCACCTACAACCATCTCCTCACTAAAGTTTGCGAATGCTAGTGTGCGCACTGTGTCATCAAATTTACCACTAGACAGACGCCATGGTGTACCCCTCGTTCCTGAAGCGAGTGTTTCACCTAGTCCAGGTGCAATCTCAGCCTCAATGAAGTTATGATTGTTGTCCGTTGGGCTCAGTGTGTGGAGGACAAACGACAAATCTGGTGAAAGCATTTCTTGCACTAGCACGGCCATTGTAGCATCTTTCTGGGGCACACCAGCAGCTCTGCGGCTCAGTACTGCTCTTCTAGTGTACAATGAGGCCCAAACGCGGGCTACAGCATGCCCAAACCTTATCGGATCTGAAGGGCTAACATTAGGAATTGAATCATAAAGTCCGGCTGCCGACATCCCCGCCAAGTCCTCGACATTAGCACTTGAACGCACTATTAAACGTGCATTACTGGGAAATACTTTTCCCAAGGTTTCAATGACATCTTGTCCAGGCAGTAGAGAAGATATTAACTTCTGGAGATCCTCACAATGTTTATCAAGTTCACCGCCATCAATTTCAGCTGTTTCAATCTGTTCGACAAGCAATGTGAAGGCCTTCGTTAACTTGTTTGTTTCCAATGCTGTTTCCAAGGAACCAAATGGAATAACCGCTCCAGCAGGAACTTTAAATGAAGCTGGCGCCCCTTGGTCACTATAAACTGCGATCAGATAGATCATCAGACCAAAAGAAAAAGCATAAACAAGAGGCAAAGACATATATATTGCATCGATGGTGCACATCCATCATTTATGCTATGATAAGCTAAACACAAAAATAAAATACCAATCAATGTTGATCTAGATCACAATTTAGCTATGTGAAAAATAGATGGAAAAGAAAATCAAGAATAGAACGGGAGCAAGAACATTTACGTGAAATGTTCATTTGTCCTGCAAGGAACCAAGACTACCTTTAGTAGAAGAAGTGGCCAGTGAAGCTAATTGAGCACAAGAAGCAGCTTTTGCACCAGAGCTTTGTATATCTGCATCAGCAAGAGGAATAATACCTCTGGTAGGTCTGACCTGTAAGTAGAACTTTGGCAGCTTGATAAGCAAATGATAGAAAAATATAAAAGAAAGAATAAAGAGAAAGCAAGGAGAGAAAAGAGGGGGGGGGGGGGGGGGGAGGGAGAACAGAACTGTAGCCAAACATATTTGCACAAAAAGGTTATTTGCAAGAAACCAATTATTTACCTCTTTCAAATGAGATGATTTGACGGCAACTGAGGAAGCACTGCTGTCTGACGAGGGTGCACCTGCAGAAGTAGTACTTGAAGGAAGTTTATTTGGAGAAACACCAGTACCGTTTTCTGATGAAGAAGCAGTTAACTTTACACCAGTTGATGATGCTTCTAACCTGAAAAACAAAAGGAAAAAAAAAAAGAAAATTAAGGACAAAATAAAGAAACTACTAATGCAATATAATCATCAGTGAGTTAAAAGGTGAAGAAAATAACCTCACATATTTTCCTCGTAGTTGTCTTACATCAGAAACTTTGTCATCGTCGTCGCAGGTCACAAAAACTACCTTTTCCTGCAATCAGAAGAATGTAACACTTCTACAACTAACACTCATATAAAAGGAAGCCTATAATTAACTTTTGGAGATGGCAGAAAATTTTGGAACTCACCTGCCGGGCTCTAACGCCTAGATGGGATAAATGAGGTAGCTCCTGTAGAAGTACAACTCCAGATATGTTACTCCCTGCTGCAGTCACCTGCAAGATGGTCACCAACCCCATTCAGTATCCTGCTCTGAGTAATACATAAGTTTCTAATGCCTTAGGTTTCTGCAGAAGCAAAGAGGGATGAGAATTGCGGACAACCTCTTCATCTCCATCAGCTTTATTCACTACAAGAATTACAGGTCCTGTTGCAGATGATGGTAGAGTCCCTGGGATAATTCTCTCCACCTGAAATGTAGGTAATCAGCAAACATATACTCCAGTTATGGATACGAGCAGCACTATGTAAAACTCGTTTAGATAGACCTTGGATAAAATTTCAAAAAGAAAACATGCAATTCACAGCATAGAGTTTAAGGTCAAAACATAGAACTAATACTGAACCGGATAGAAGAGATCACACTGCAAATATCAGCATTCAGATCAACCTAGTGCTTCCCTGCTTGATCAGAATGAATTCTTCTAGATTCTTTTACTATAAAAAAAAAACTTATTTTTAGCAAATAAACCAATTTTTTTGATAACCGTGGTGTCCGTACCAGCTTGCGCACCTCGAGCAAATTAACCAATTCTGTTCTGCAAATACCAGCTAGAGCTCCAAATATATAAGTAAATTGTTGGAATAAGAAAATGACAATACAACATTCACCTGTATTAGCTCTCCAAAAGCATCTCCTGGAACAAGAACGTCCCAGCCCGAAGACCCAATTGTCCTTCTAACAGCCTTCAAAAGTAGTGTAGCAAGCTTCGAAACCTGAAAAACCACACTAGAAATAACATGCATTTTAAAAAGTTAGGCACTTGTTAACTTATACTAATATCTTCCAGTCACAGAGAGAAATAAGAACAATAAGATTGGAGCAACACTATTCAGAACAATAAAATATTTGTCCAATCATACCCTGCTCGAATTTCAGCTTCAGTGAATGTTCTCACGCTATTTTCAGGAATCCCCAAAGATTTTCCTAAAATCTGCAAGACCACAAACTTCAGTTGAAATCCCAATTTATATATCCTTCACTAACAAGCATGCCAATGACAGTGAATAAAATAAACGCTGATATAGGAAAACAAATTTCCTGCCAGCCAAGTTAGTCAACCCTTTTCATGTTGTGGTCCAAATCTAAATGTCCAATTTGGATAGCTCACCGGCATGCCACATATAATGGAGTAGTTTCTTAAAATAATATTCCAAATTACAGGATAATAGCACAAGAATTAAAATAATAGTTAAACCCATACCACTGGAAAAATTGAAAGTCTATAGGCCAGTACTATGTTCTGAAGTAATTTCTTTTCCAAAAGCTGTTATACCTGGACTTTTTCAGGGAATATTTGGAGAAGTGTCTCGGAATACTCCTCAGTTAACCTCCGACTTCTATCAAGAGTCGCTTTTAGTCTTAATGCCCATATAGTCTTACCATCTTCACTGCCTTCAGTAAAGATAAGCACAAAAATTTCAGGATTTCTGATGCCTTCTTGATTGCACAGATGATAAATCATTGATGACAATATACCTTCACTTTCTGAAATACCCCTCTCTTTCCATGAAAAAAGTTCATTTCCAACAGCTTTGCATTCCTCGGGCTTCCAACCAGATAGACCTAGCTGTTGGATTCCAACTGTAAGTGCTCCAATTAGATCATTCCAAGAGCTAACGTCTTTCAGGGCTACATTCTCTGCTAGCCAATCAGCTCCTCCCAGAGCTTCAACTGCATTCACAAACCTATATATTTTGAAGAAAATTCCTCAGCAAACAATAAATGGAAAGTATATGAAACATATGCAACTGATGTTCATATACAGAAGAAACCATCAAGACATTCAAAAACTGTTATGTCTAATTGATCACCACTTATCCTCAACTTTACTCATTAAAGATCTTTTTTAGTCAGGGAAAATATTATTAGAAAATGCACTACGTCATACTAGTGTATCCCGTCCAACACACTCATATGTTCCTTCCATACATATCCGGCATTCAGAGTATATACCTGCTCAAAAGAACAAATGCATAGTCTTCGAGCCCAATCTCGCAGAGACGCCACTGCACAGTGACAAGTTGGAAGTATCAGATAATTCAAGTACTTGGAATCGGTGACGACTTTAGTGTCAGTAGATTTAAGCAATTCATACCTTCTGACGCATAGCTATTGAAGCATCCGGAGCATCATTTCGGAGGCCACTTTCAAGACCCTTGGCAATTACTTCACGAAGAGCATTCAGAGAGTTAATAGTCCTGACTAAAAATCCAGTCCTTTCAGTCTCTGAGACATTATGTTTTTCATCCAATCTAGCCAATTCCTAGGAGAAGGAGAGACGTCAAAACCAGAATCAACATTAGTTTTAATGATAGGAATTACCCAACAAAGAGATCCTTGCTTACGGGAAAATTTCAAGAGACCAACACTAATGAATTAAACAATTGAGGCTGCAAAATTTGCATACGATTTCTCTTAAAGGAAACATAGGGTCTATATAAAGCTAAAGATGCATCTCATCACAAGCAAACTGGATAAAATTTTCACCACTCAGCAAGAAGTATCTTTTATTTTCCTGTTTTCAGTCACTTAGTAAGAGCAGGGTATCAATCATAGCCTGAGACTGCCGAGTAATCCTGAAGGTAAGATACCCTTCAGCTGAAAGTAGTGTACCTTTAGAGCCGAAGTCGGGATAGTCAAACATGTGAAACAAACTAGAAACTTGAAGGGGCAAGGATTTAAAATAATGGAACATACTCTCCAGGACAAAAACTCTGACATGAAATTTAAAATCACATCACGATGGTGGATAGAACAGGTTTTATGGTTTTACTCATCCACACAATGTAACAAAACAATTTACTTCGAAAAGATAAAAACACCATACGTCAAGAAGAAGTGGAGGGTTTTACCCAATTTGACATTTCTACTCGTTTCACCATAGGTCTGCCTTGTAAATTCTACAGTCCTAGCACTAAAATTTTCCCAACTCACAAATTAAAAAGAAAAGAGTATACTAATGAAGCGTTGGAATGAAGAACTACATATATGTTAGCAGAAGGCTAGTCGAACCAAAACGAGGGTCCTTGCACATCTCGATGACCAAATAAATGTAATGAATTAAAAGACATTTAATTTCACTATAAGAACAAAGCTTAAATAGTTTTAAATCTTGCCTTTTGATGGATTAAGAAGCCTACATTTAGGGTTGTGATATTAAATTGTATGTCACGCAAAGATCATTGACTTATAGTCTCTTTAGTTCTAGAATAAGTGATGTTGGGTAATTGTTAAGTTATAGGAAGAACTTGTTTTTTATGCAATAGTTTGTTGGTGGTCTTGCTTCATAATGAATCTTTTCTATTTTCAATTATTATTCATACATTTCTTGCTTTAGAATTGTGATAAAATCTGAGCATCCAACCCAAAACCTTAAGGCTATCGACGGCATCACCCATGACATTATTAACTCCTTTAGAAATCCTTACACACAACCAGGAGGGACAATGGTGGAAGAGAGTGGGTTTGAAGTAGACAGTAGGCTGAAGAGGGGGCTTGGAGTAGAGAGAGAGTAAGCTTAACAGGTTGAAGAGTGGGTACGGGTCGTCAATGACGCATATGAGTTGAGAGAGATGAGAGAAGCCCGGAGTGGCTCGTAAAAGCATCACTATATTATATCTAAGTCAAATTTATGTACATATCTATCTAACAACCAGTTTAAACTACACTTGTAGTACGAAAACACATCCAGCTATTGTTAAAAATCTCATCGTATTTGTAAGAATTTGGACCTTGTCTTAGGTAAAGCTATCACCAAAACAAAAGCACTTACCTGTTTGGACTCCAAGAATGATGAAAGCATTGACAAGCTACTTCCATCAAGTGATTCCCTTATAGACTCCAGTTGTTCATCAAGACTGAAAAGAAAGAACAGAAAAATGTCATGCCAAGCAAATTTCAATTTCCAGTGTGCAAGTATTCTTATGGAACATGTTCCACCTAATAAATTCCGTGTAAATCATACAGACATTCTTAATTTGGCATTAGGTACTGGAGAGACGTATCCCTTGAAGGGTGAACAATTACCCAGCACAAGAAATTTCTATAACATGCACCCAAATCATTTTTCTTCACTGTCAACGAGCAGGTAATTCATTTTTCCCAGATACAGGCCCTCTATCCTCCCTCACAACCATCTATAGTAAAATGTGTTGAGCTGAATTGCACATTCAATCAGACTAAAAGTTTCTTAACAATATCATTAAAACGACTCTATGACAATGCACTCAATCCACTTCTCTTTTCTCCTTGGGGGAGAACCACATTTACACGTGTCATAGGGAACAATGAAATCCATACATCATGATGTAAACTGATCTCTCAGACATGTCTAGATACCCCTCAATCGATAAAGTGAGGGTACCACAAGGTAGAAAAAAGTTAATAGTGGAAAGAAAGAAACATTGTTGTAGAGAAAAACCATTCAGGAAGAAATTGAGGAACCACATACAGGTGTAGCAAGTGAAGAAGCCTATTTTACAAAATATTGGAACTGGACCAAATGCATCAATGGAGAAACTGGAATAGTTGGTCTACTAAAGTCATCTCCTTTTTTATCCCACATCAGGACTGACTTTATTGCAGAAATTAAAATATTTTGAAACAACTAACAGATTAAGGTCATACCTCCCAGCATTGAAGAAATCTTTTAGTTCATTGTGGAAAATCTTGAATTGTTCTACAAATGCATCACTATATTGTCCAGGTTGCTTGGTAATTCTTTCGAGCATTGCTTCTGTCGATACTAGATCTTCAGGGCCAGCATTTCTGTGGAGCTTGTTTTGTATAGTATGCTTGATTTCTTGCTGAAGGACGGGTTTATTTTAGTAGCGAGAAATACAGATAAATATTACGTAATAAATATGAAAAAATAGAAAATGCAAAGAAAAATTAAAAACAAATATTAGGTAGCTACTCAAATTACAACCTTAAGATCATGTGGAATATCATTCCTATGAGCGATGTCCCTGATTCTCGTTAAAGGAACAGATGCAGTGAATTCTGCTTTAAAAGAAGGCAGGCATGGCTGCATCTTGCGGATCACAAGTATTTCCTGCATATAATGAAAAGAAAACTTTTCTAAGTCACACAAGAAAGAGTAAGGCAAGCAAAGCTCAAGAACAACATAATGACTGGCTCATAATGATATTTCTAACTTCCTTTCAACTTTCCACATTCTGTTTCCAAGTTACCTTTTCGTTTGCATTTCAACTAAAAAGCTTTGGAATCTCATAATCATACAGCAGATTTATGGTTTAATAATATTTTAGCAAGAGCTTATCCTGACTACTTGTTAATTTGTCGAGGGATTTTCTAACTATAAATGAGATTTAAGAAAGAATAGCAGTCAGAAATTTCAGACACTTCTTTATTCGAAAAGCATAGCTGATTTTAATCGAAGAAAAAAAAACTGAACCACAGAATTAGCTCAATCGTAGAAGCAATAGCATGTACTCTTCAGAGTAGTTGCTCCAAATACAACTTTAAGGAATAAAGTATAGATCAACTAAATTCTTCCTACACAAATTGCTAGAGATTAATATCTAACTGCTACATCTACACTGAAGTTACATTTGTGAGATTTCCAGTCACTTTTTTTTTTACCGGGAAATTCCCGAGGGCCAGTAGGCATGGTTCGAAACTTGATAATTGGCCGTCTTTCTAATTGTTGTGATTTCCAGTCACTTATGACTTGCTCTCACCAAATAGCACCACCACTAAGCAGATCGAATAAGAATTGACAGAACGAATTGAACCGGTTCAAAATTAAAAATCAAGAGCAACCAATGTGTTCCAAAACCCAAAGACAAAATAAAAATTTAAAAAGTGTAATGAGTGCACTTAATGATTGAACACCTGAAGTGTAGTGTCTCTCCTACTCAAGACTTTTTCTAATTCACGAAATATAAGCCTGGAAATCTCTGCATGCCTATTTGGTCGATGGTGACCCCCATCTTCTAGGCAAGGAATTTGCCCTGTGTTTATCCACTGCACCCAAGAGTAATATTTAGTAGGGATAGAAATGAATCAAATCAAGGAAGTCATCTAAAAATTATACAAAACCTTTAGATAGACAGCTGCATACGTGAGAGCCTCCAAGAGATGTGAACTATCCATGTTTTCAACAACTAGTTCTCGTACAACCTCAAGCTAAAAAAAGTACACAATGAAGACAGTTAATTATACAGCGATGTAGACAAATCTTAAGTTAAAACCTTTTCACGAAATGGAAAAGTAACAAACCACAAGAATTGCAATTAATAGAGAATAACATCACTTCCCATGCTTTAGTGTTGGTCTTACCTCTCTTCAACCAGCTACTTTTTAATCACACAATCTACCGTTGTTCAAAATGTATATTTAGTTATCTCCAATTGACAAAGACTAAAACTAACTTTAGATATGGAAAAAGGTATTTAAGGACACAGAACATTATCTGACCTTCAGCTCTGCAACGTATAATGAAATTAGTAAAGTAAACAGAATGAGAAAACGGGAATATTTCAAAAAGATGCCAATAGTTCTGCCATGGCTTATGAGTTCATGTTTCCTCTGCTTGTCTGTTTGAGTCGCTGCTATTCCATACTGTATCTGTAATGAGAGCCCGTAACAACAACCTAAATTTAACAGTAAATGATAGTTTTATCATACTTATTGGTATCAACGAGAAACAACTTCACCTAACCATACTAACAGGCGCCACTATGTAACTATCTCAGGATATACCATTGTACCGACACACACACACACACAAAAAAAAAAAAAAAAAAACATCTTAAATAAGGCAAAGGACAACAATAATCTAAATCTGATATGAAGTAACAGTTCTCCCATCCTTATTGATGTAGCTGAAGAACAAATTCAAGCTTCATCTAAACACAAGAAAAGGCACTTCCGCATTACTATCTCAAGCTACGTTTTGGCATGTTGATTCTGATGGGAGCGAAAGCAATTTGTAGTATAGTAGACCACCAAACGGAGGGCAATCAATTTCTCCACGGACTACTTAGCAACAAATACAACTAAAAGAAGGAAATCTCGTAGTTCATTAGTCAATTTGCATAAGAACCAAGTGCTTGTTCTCAAAAAACAACTCTTAATTCATGGCAACATATTCTCTCCCCCTTCCCTCTGTGCTCACACTTGATCTTATGCAGAAAGCAAAGAAACTTATTCCCCTCCCTCTTTTTGCTCATTCCGTCTCTCCCTTCATATCCTTTCTCCACTCATTAATCATGAGCGGTCAGAGAAAATATATTGAGATATATATACCCATAACTAAAAGGTCAAACACTTGCAGGACTTCACACACCAGTGACGAGTGAGCTTAAAAGAAGGCACATATGCAGCAGTGAGGATTACCAACAATGCAGATTGATGAATTACAGAAATTAAATAGCAGAGATTCACTGTGATGCTATCTTTCACAGAAGTAATTCTTTTAAGGCACGGTCAATTTCCAGAATGCAAACATGCCATCAAGACAGGATTTAATCCATCTTCTCACCTTCCGCCACCAATTCCGAGCATCTTTATCACCTTCAACGAGCTTTAGGGAAATCCCAGTGAGACCTGATGTGTCCCACTTCCTGCTTTTTTCCAAATCCAGCTGGTCCTTTGAACGTACAAAAGATGCAGACCTCCCTTGCCATTGCTCCACAAACGGACTTGTTACTACATCTGGAACAGCAGCCTGGCTAGTAATTGTAGCTCCATTGTTACTTGCCTCTTCTACTTCCGCCTCTACCTCAAATGGATCCAATGGCAACAAATTCACAGGCTTATCTGTCGCATTCCATTTACAGACCAATTCAAAACTTCCTCCTTCTGGTAGCTTCAAGATCCGATTACTGCCATTTTCCCATAACATATTCTTGTCCTTACCAACAATTACAAACTTATACTCAAGAGTTTCACCAGATTGTAATTCCAATTCACCAATCCATCCATTTTCTGTCCAATCCATCATTGTATTCTTCTTCCAGGACCCTAATTCTTTGGCTGATCCCAGAACTGCAATGTGCTCCCCAAATTCAACTTGGTGATCAAGGCGAAAACGTAGCTGAACCTTCTCACTAGCTGATTCAGACTTCTTTTTGTTCTTTCCTTTATTCTGCTTTTCCCTGCATCGGAAAAAAAAAAAATTAGTCAAGGAAAAATCACTATTCTTAAATTAGTGAAATCACAACAATGATTTTTCTGAACCACATAATTAATTGGCATTTAATAGAATAAGTAATGACTTGAAACAGGAATTGAAGACGACTGTAGCGAATTTCTTTGGAGTTTATCAGCAGGAACACCTCCCCTCAAACTTCATTTTCACAGAGTTATCACAGCCAATAACCCAAGGAAGTCCTCCATCTCCTAGATGGTCATGCTTCTTTTGACTAAAGATCTGTCTCACCTGGAAACATCAACCAACAAGTGCTCTCTATTGTCGGAGGTAGCACATTAGTTACTAATCTAAAAGTACTATTTGCTACCAACTTAATCCAGAAAGCAATGTTAGGACGATCCACCCTAAACTTAATGTTGACAAAAATATCCTTTGACAGTCTGAAGTTATCATGACTAACCTCCGTACAGCTGTACTGGAACTACTAACTTTTTTGTTTCTCCACCCCCCATTCCTCTCCCTTATCGCAATGACCCTTCTCCAGAAAGCTAATTAATCTGAATTATGTCTGCAGAACCATTCCTAACGACCCCTTCTTCTGATGTTCCTCTATGTTCTTTACTGTAGATAAAGTACAACTTACTACTAATCATTATAAAAGTTCTATCCTAAAACAACCGACATTCTGCAGAAAATCAATGCTAGACCGACCTCCCACCCTCTTTTTCTTTGTGAAGTAATAAATTTTATTTATGAAGGGCACAAAATGCCTGTACACAAGTACTATACCAAAAAGTAAAAAATTTTACAAAAAGATATGGTTTCTATAACGACATCCAATCATCTGTACATATTGGAAGCTCGTGGATGCACCAAAAAGAAATAAAGGGATAAGAGGCTATTCCTCAGGTGTACAACATCATTCTCTACTCATAGCAAAGCTCTTCTATTTTTGAACTTAACATTGACAGGAATATTCTCGTATTTACATTGCTACACTCCATACAGCTGTACTGGAAGGACTACTGAGCATTCTAATTCTCCACCCTCCCTTCCTATTCCTATATATCTCAAATGACCCTTCTCCGGAAGTTAACTCCTACGGATCATGTCTCAAAACCATTCATAGTGACACCATCTTTCGGTATCCACGTATGCTCTCTCTCTCTCTCTCTCAATCTGAAGATACTCTCACAAAAATAATCTCTCTTTGATTGTGCAATTGAGTCTCGTCTTCAGCAACATCAATATGATGGTTTATATAGGATTGGCAGTACCACACTATTATAACTATAGGTTCACATTACTCACTGCATTTCCTATCTCATTTTCAGACTTCAAAGACAACATGTGACCACTCACCCAATTTACGAAGACAACAAAATTCATACTCTCTCCCAAGTTAACTGCATTAGGATGACTTTGAGGTCAAAATTACAAAATTTTGAACATTTACTCATAATATACTCAGCCTTCTGCAATTGAAGTTTACTTATTGGACATCATATTATCAATTTAATATAAGCCCTCCATTTTTCTCCATATAATGAGGTATTCAAGGTGAAAACTTTGGGCTATAAAATCAAAGTTAAAGGCACCTAAAATAGACATAGGGAGCAGAAGAAAACAACATTCTCATAAAATAAACTCAGACACACACACACACACAATGCTTTTTCCAAATCATAAGAATTCAAGTGAAAGTTTTAAGCTTTAATACGAGTTAAAGCTAAAAGTTTTGAGCTTTAATACAAGTTAAGCTTGACAATTCGATATCATACACACACACACATATACACAAACAATTCTCTTTCCAAATTATAAAGAATTTAGGTGAAAGGTTTGAGCTTTAATACTAGTTAAGCTTAACAATTCTATATATCACACACACACACACACACTTACTTTTCTTTTTCCAAATTATAAAGAATTTAGGTGAAAGTTTTGAGCTTTAATACAAGTTAAGCTTAACAATTCAATCTCTCTCTCTCTCTCTCTCTCTCTCTCACACACACACACACACACACACACACACACACTTCTTTTTCCAAATTATTTAGAATTCAGGTAAAAGTTTTGAACTTTAATTCAAACTAAAGACACTAAGCTATCTCAATTAAAAAAAATATTCAAAGGAGAAAGGGTACCTGGTTTCAACAGAAGACACCCCACAAACAATCCAATTACCCCTTCCTTTAACCTGACAATCCATCCAAAAACCCAAATTTCTTGTAGGCAAAAGTGTAAAATTTCTCACACTAACATTGAATTGCTTCAAAATCTTCTCTTGGGGTTGTCTCTTTTTTGCATTTAGAAGTGAATAACAGTGTGACAGATGCAAAGAATCCATTATCAAAGCACATTAACAGTGTGAAATTTGTATACTGATTCTTGAAATTCAGAGTAAAATTTATTAAAGAAATTTGAGGTTGAGTGGAGTGGAATCTAAGTATACAAATACATATCCCTAGGAGGGATCTTGAAAAAAAAATTACTAAAGGAAAAAAAGAAAGTACAATCATGGGATTGTAAAGTGTGTAATAAAGAAGGACCCTCCATTTGTAGATAGGTGTACATGCCAATTTTTAGATCTTTTTCCTTAAAATATTTTTTTATTCTGACGAGTTAATGATCAAAAACACATTTAAATTGTCAGTTTTAGCATGTTTCATACTTTAATTATAGGGAGCGGAGCTAGGTAGATCGAGGGGTTCATTTGAATCTTGTTTGGTGAAAAATTATAAGTATTATTTATATATCGTTAAAATGATTTGTTATGTGTATATATAGTAGATGTTAAACCTCTTTCGACTTTTTCGTGTGTTTAGTTCTTTATATTTTGAATTTTTTTGATAAAAATTCTGACTTCATGCTTACTCAACTATTCATTGTTCTTTTATTATTTCCTTTGTATGAAGACATAGATTTTGTGTGGCTAAATATTTGTTTCCAATGACAACAAAAGCATGTAGGCCAACTCAACATCGAGTTGAGTTTTAGTATAAAGGGAGTGATACTTGAGTTATAATATTCACAAAATACTGATAATTTGGATAGGTAAATAAAATAATAGATAGTTGAAATATGAAATTAGCAAACAAACTATTTTAACTATTTAACTCATGAGATTTTTTTATTACAACTGTAGATTGAAAGAGATATTTTCTTTTTTGCTTTTGATTTAGAAATATTTACTTATCAATTTCTTAATATTTTAAAGAATATTAATGAAATTACAAAATAATTAAGTTATTGTAGGTGGCAATATTTTATAAATTATATATTCCATGAGAATTATGGACCATTGAAGCTCTAGTGAGAGAAGATATTATTGGTATTGAGAATGGTTACATATAATATTGTGTTCATTCTTGAATTCTTTCGATTGGAAGGTTGTGGCTGGCATTTTGCAAAAAGAATTAGACATGAAGGAGAATTTGGTATCACTTTGGCCAAATCCCATCTGTTGCAAGCAATCTCGTCTCCTTTTCATCATCGTGTTCAGAGTCAGAGACGGATTAAAGATCTAAACTTGAGGAGTTCGAAAGAATTGAGGTTGCAACTTAAACATGAAATCTCAAGTTTGATTTCGAAGTTGCTAAATTTTAAATAATATATGTTGCGACTGTATTTTAAATAGTGGTCTTGTTCACTTCTCCTACATTCTGAAGGCTCTTAAGCCCAATCCAGTATCTTAAGATTAGATTTGTGGACTTGGCCCACTTATCCCCTTCTCCTTTTTTTCTCTCAAAAGACTAAAATATCGATCCTTCCTCCATTATTAGGTTATTACATGTTTCGAGAAGCTCTTTAGTTTTTCATGACGCTACCAACATTAGTTTTTCATGACGCTACCAGACTCGAACAAGAGACCACAATATTTTTATTATATATAGGATATTCCATTCTCCAAGAAGCACTTTTTCCTTTGATTTTTCATGACGCTCCCAAAATTACTTTTTTCATTTCAAGACTCGAACCCGAGATCACAATATCATAATTATTTATAGGTTATTACATGTTCCGAGAAGTGCTTTTTTTTTTGTTTTTTCGTGATGATCCCAACATTATTTTTTCTATTCCAAGACTAGAACGCAAGACCTCTGATTAAGGATAGAGAGATCCCGACCATTCCACCACAATCCATATTGGTATGAAGCTCCATTGCTTCTGAAGACATAAAATTAAAGTACTTAACTCAATCAAAATCACTCCAAGAATAATTGAACTAAGAATAAACAATACACTCTACATATAGTTTCAGTATATCATTGGCATTACAATTTCATATTTTATATTATTTTTGTCATATGATAGAGTGGTTTTATTTGACCCATTCAGCCAAACTACACGTTTAACGTAGAGGTTTCATGTTAAAGAGATTTTTTATAAAATAAAAAAAATTGGGTTAATTTCAGACAACCGCTATTGCCGCAGTGTATCATTTCTTGTTAGGAGAAAAATGGGAGAAACAAACTAGGCAAGAATTTATGAAGTTTCAAATATAAAGTCATATCAACAAAATAAAATTTTATTTGCACTCAATATTTACATCAAACCAGTAATAATGCAAAACATATTGCATACACACACTTATCACTTTATTCTTTAACAACTAAGGCCAAAATGCTTGGTTCAATATAAATACTGGATAAAGATAAATATTTATTGTCTTAACATCAAAGCGGATATGGGATAACTCGCAAAGGATGGGCTTTGGCTAAGGTGATACCAAACTTCTCCTCCATGTCTAAATTTTTTGGTCTATAGTTTGTCTCAAGTTTCCAATTGAAGGAATTTAAGAGTGAGCCCAATATTACTGGAATCATTCTCAATGCCAGTGGAAAGCCAGGACACATTCTTCGACCAGCACCAAATGGAATCAAATCAAAATCTTGTCCTCGCACGTCCATATCTGAACTCCAAAACCTCTCAGGTTTAAACACTATAGGATCCTCCCAAAAAGTAAAATCTCGACCAATTGCCCACATATTAATTAGTACCTGTGAGAAAGGGTGTCAATCAAATTAAATAAGCGAGTTAAATTATATTTGGATGGATCAAAAAGGCAAATCAATAAATTATCTGAGGTAAGATAGACTAAACAATGAGTCGTATATAGTCTAACCGGTCCAACTCTAACCAACTTTAAATTTCTTTGTTTGTTTTCTTATTTTTTTTAATAACCAAAATAAAACTTTATTTTCTTTATTATAGAAAATAGTCACTTATTTTGAGCAGATTGGACAAATCATATTTTCATCAATAAACTATATCATCCATACCTGTGAGCCCTTCGGGATGATGTAATCACACAATTCAACATTTTGCTCCACTCTGCGCGGAACTAATAGCGGAAGTGCTGGGTGCATTCTTAAGGTTTCTTAGATGATGCATTGCAAGTATGGGAGTCGAGAAACATCAACTTCTTTAATTGATTTTCCGTTACTAATGATTTCTGCAAGTTCAGCTTGAGCTTTCTTCATTATCTCAGGTTGTTTAAGTATTTCTGACATTGCCCATTCTAATGTACTTGTAGTTGTATCCGTAGCCGCTATAAGTAAGTCCTACATAATTTGTACGTCAAAGTATATAATCATAAATTACAGTAATAAAAACCTATAAATTACAGTAATTAAAAAAAACTATAATATATCGGTTCACAATTCACCATATAACAAATAGTCTAACATACTTATACAATAAATTAATTAAATCATCTTGAACATGGTCAATCCAACCGTTGAATATAATAAGCCCAAATTCTTTATCTTCTGAAAGAGAGTATGTTTAATTCACCATTATTCAAATGGTCACTTAACTATATGAAATTAACTAGTAAATCAGGTATTTGGTCAGTTGAGTCGCCTTTTAAGAGAAATAGGCATAGTTAAATGAGTTTTTTTTTTGTTACAAATAAAAAGAATGCGACTTTACCAGATAAATTCAAATAGTGAAATGATCATTTTGAGTAATTTATTTTTTATATTATCGAATTAAGTTGACGTACAAAATCATATTACTCTTTTTGTTGATTGGATAATAGGGTCAATTCAATATAGTAAATTCCTAGGGCAGGGAGAACTTTCAAAAATGTATTGTTTAAAGCAACATTATTATAGAGAAGCAAATTAAATTGCGGATGCATTGGCTAAATAGAGTATGGATAGGCATGATCATGCATGGGATATGGTATATTAACTTTTACTCATTAATTAATTAGTTAGAAGAGAATACGAACCATGAACATGGACTTGATCTGATTATGATCCATCTCTTCGGGGTCTTCTTCATTAATATTGAGAAACGTTTCCAAGACATCACACTTTTCACTGAATCCCCTTCTCCTTTCCTCCAATCCCTCGTTGATCAAACCATCAAAAAGTTTATTCAACTTATCAAAATAAATGGTTGTGCGACGCCTTATTCCTTGAAGATCTATCTTTTCAAGAATGGGGAAAAATTCTACTAGGTTAGGCTTCCCTACCTCAGCCAGGATATTCCAGATAACGTCCTTCAACTCAACCTTTGAATCCGAGAAAGGATCAGTCAAGTCCTTGGAGAAAAGGGTGTTTGACAAGAAGTTGAGAAGAGTCTTGAAAGCAACTTGACCTACATCCAAAGCTTCACCTTCTTGACTACATTTTGCACAATAAGCAATCAATTCTTTCACCTTTTGAGATCTTAGGTGTTGATTTGCATCAAGCCTAGTTGAAGAGAAGATATTTGTATTCATGATTCTCCTAAGTTTTCGCCATTGAGGACAAACAGGAAGCCATCCCACGGAGAATTTGCAATAGTTGTGTGCTTGAAGGGCATCAGGGACAAATCTACTAGAAAATGCTTGATCTTGATTCTTAAGGACTTGTTTTGCCATGGATGATGAAGAAATGACCACTGTTGTTAATTGACCCAATTTTAAACTCATAATTGGACCATAAGTTTTTGCAAGATTGGCCAGTGATATATGGGGTTTTGCACCCAACAAGTGAATATTTCCAATAATTGGCCATGGTGATGGACCTGGTGGAAATTTTTTGCTGCCTCTACTGCATAATTTTGATATGATACAAACAAAACTCAAGGCAAAAAATGTTCCAAACACAAGTGTATAGTAATCCATTATGCCCCTCTCTCTCACACACCCTTGCTTCAACTTTGAGTGACACTTGTATAGTAATTTCCTATGTTGTATAATAATAAAGTAGAGGAATCAAATACAGGTGTGTATGTGTGTTATACATATATTTTTTTTATATATAAATTCCCCATCTTAATGTGTCATACATTTTTTTAAAAAAAAAAAACTGAAAATGGACAAGTGAATCACCACCCACATTGCTAACAATATTTTAAAGAAAAAAAAATTACAATTTTTTTTCTTTTGGTAAGGAAAAAATACAAAGTTATCACAATCAATACTCATTATGTTGTCGTACTAATGATAGAAGAATAACCGAATAAGAAAAACATAATATATATGTCATTTTGATATATTTAATTGTATCAAATGAATCATTCATGTACTTTTTTGGGACTAATTTAATGAGCATGTGTATCACATATCTCTAAAATATTTTAAATTGTATTATGACAAAATTTTACTATATATAGTGGTTGATTAATTTCTAATTTGAAATAACATCTACATTCATGTGGCGGATCCTACGTTAACAGGTTCGAGGAAGGGCCACAACACCCTAAGAGGTGTGATTTAGATTAAAGACGGATTTAGAATTTGAAATTTACGGATTTCTGTAATTCCCTTTAATTTCGTCATACATTTACTTCTTTATATATTGAATACCTTAATTGAAAATCTTAGGCACCACTATATATAGCAGCATCCTCCCATTTCTTATTATTATTCTCTTCTTTTTTTTTTTGAGTTACTATTTCTAAATAGTTAACGTGTAGTCATTTGCATTTCAAAGATGCCCAATTGATATTGTTTATCCTAAAATCAGTAAAGTTGAATTTAGATGAGGTCAATAACATGCACGCGTCTTAATTTAATCCTTTTAAAGATTGATTTACTACCGGTTTGATTATTAAATAAATCGATTAATGTGAAATAAATCAATGGAACCAACAAGTAATAAACAATATCAAAGATATATCTGAATGTTCCGATTGGACATATGTTCTCGAGAGTAATTTATTTAAGAAAGCAAAAGTTGATCAAGAACAGAGAGTTGCTATTGTATTTCACTTGAAATCTGAATTAATTTACAAATGTAGGGGGATTAACTATTTATAGATTACAATTGACGGGACTAAGTCAAGAAGGTTTCACTAGAGCCATAAGGTACTTAAGCCAATGATTCTGTGCTATGTGTCAAAATTGTTGGTGCTGCCAACTAATATTCCTGTACCGCCTAAGTTAGTACGGCTTGTCCGGGCACCTGACCTTCTGACATTTTAGTCCCCTGCCCCTTTGTCCTTTCTTCGGCGTTACCTAGGACAATAAGACCTTAAGATATAGCTGTTCGGGGATACCTCCCGAGAGAACCTATCCCCGAGACCTTGTCTATACGTCGAGTCCCCTTAACTCGTGTTTGTTTATCACCTCCCCTCGCGGGCTCAAAAAGCTTCTAAAGTTTCTTGTGTTTGTTAAAGTTATGTATTTCTTTAACTAGTTTCTGGTTACATACCTTATTAATGTAACCTACTTTTTAAATAGTGATAGTACAATAATAATACACGTACAATATATCCTAAGCCTAAACTCTACAGTAGCCAAATTTATATGATGAATAAATAAATATTACATAATTTGCAGAACTCATCATGAACAAACCAAACAAAACTCTTTTACATCTATCGGCTCTATGCAAGAATTGAGGTGACATCTCTCTCGAGTTTCTTTCATTTTCACATTCTTATTCTTTTAACGATACAACTTAACAACAACAACAACACACCCAGTAACCCCCCACAAAGTGGAGGTCTGGGGAGGGTGAGTGTACGCAGTCCATACTTCATACCACTATCCCAGAGTTGAGATAGAGAGGTTGTTTCCGATAGATCCCCGGCTCAAAACAAAAACAACCTAGAAAAGACATAGTATAGGAACAAGAAACAATAGGCCGGTGCAACTTGACATTATAATTCCAACCTTACTTAATTTCATATGGTCAGCAGGGGCGCGCCTTCGTCGGAAAATTTTACTATATACATATATGTTAATCCCATGCATAAAGGGTTATATTTAAAGAAATGACATAACTTGACAAAGCATCCTCTTGGCGCAATGGTACAACGTTCCATTTCCTTCTATGTGGTTGGGGTTCCTGCAAGATTTTCTTATTTTTGGAAAAAAATTACTCAAAATGGTGATTAAGTGGTATTGAATTCAAAACCTCTTCTAATTTTAAACTAGACTTAACCAATTGGGGAAGGATATGTAATATGCAAAATTATAGCAATAATATTTTTATCCTTTCTTATATAAAAATCGACACTACTTAGTGAAAATTCTGCTTACGCCAATGATGATCAGGATCATCATAGAGCTTCTTTTAACTTTTCGTGTCTTACTTTTTCATATTTTAAGCCCTTAATAAAAATTCCGACTTTTAATCGACAATTAACACTATACGCCAACTCGGCATCGAGTTGTGTTTTACTATAAATGAAGTGATAGTTGAGTTATGAAACTCGCACAAAATGATAGTTTAGGTAAGTAAATAAAATAATGGATAATTGAAATATAAAACTCACATGACAATTTTTAGATCTTTTTTCTTGAAAATACTTTTTTATTTTAACAAGTTAATGATCAAAAACACATCTAAATTATCATTCTTTTGTGAGTTGAGGGGCAGAGCTAGGCAGGCCAGAGCCCCTTGGACAAAAAGTTACGGTATTTATATGTTGCAATATTAAGACGAGAGAAGGGGAGCCTTGGAGTAACTGGTAAAGTTGCTGCCATGTGACCAGGAGGTCACGGGTTCAAGCCTTGGAAACAGCCTCTGGCAGAAATGCAAGGTAAGGCTGCGTACAATACACCCTTGTGGTGGAGCCCTCCCTCGAACACCGCACATAGCGGTAGCTTTAGTGCACCGAGCTGCCCTTTTTTTTTTTTAATATTAAGACGAGAAGAGGATCGAGTAACAAGAAGCAGCTAGCATTTGAAAAGTAGTTAAATAGTGTAGCACTGTAATGAGTTAGTTACTACTGCTCACGGAGTTAGTTAGTTAGCTGTTAGGTGGTTATTCTGTTACGCGACTAAGTGTAGTTGATCATTAGCTATTGAGTAGTATAAATACATTGATGTACTCATTGTAATGATTCATTCACCTAATACAATACTTCAGTTTCTCCCTAATTTCTCTCTTCTCTGATTTTTCTCGACTAAAGCCCTGAATTCAGTTTCACCTTCTTCGAGTATTCTACTCCTAGATTAAAAATTTCCACTTCGATTACTTGTTATTGCATCATTATACATGTTTTTTTTTGTTTTTTTTATGTATATATAGTAGATGTTGAATCTTTTTCAACTGTTTCATGGGTTGACTTCGTTCATATTTAACACACTTTGTGATAATTGCCCTTGCTCAACTATTCATTGTTCTTTTATTATTTCTTTTCTATTAAAACACATATGAATGCTGATTTAGTCAAATATTTATCTCAATCGATGTGGCAAGAAGGTCACGAGTTTAAGCCTTGAAAACAACCAGTGACAAAAATGCAAGATCGATAAGGCTGCGCGTATAATAGATTCTTGTGATCGGGCCCTTCCTCGGATCCTGGGCATAGCGGGTGCTTTAGTGCACCAGGCTGCCCTTTATGTATTTTTGACCGCTCATAAGATCTTTTTATTCTAACGATACTGAAAGAGTTTTTTTTTCTTTTTCCTTTTGATTTATAAATATTTAGTTATCAATTTCTTAATAGTTTTAAGAATATTAAAGAAATTACTAAAGAATTATATAGTATAAAATAAATAGGTTCATGATTATTAGGCTATAAATTATATATTTACGTGAGAATTATGGACCATTGAAGCTCAAGAGAAAGAATACATTATTGGCATTGAGAATGAATTTCTTTCAATTGGAAGCTTGTGGTTGGCATTTTGCATAAAGTCCTCGACATGGAGGAGAATTTGGTGTCACCTTAGCCAAATCCAATCCTTTGCAAGCAATCTTGTCTCCTTTTTTATGATGTTCAGAGTCAAGAGCGGATTTAAAATCTAAATTTGAGGAATTTAATTTTTTTTTATATTAGTAATATTAATAGAGATGTGCGAAAGTTAGTCCGAACATCACGATTATTATATTATGAAATTATTCATTCAGAAGTTCATATTTGATAAATCCTTAATGATTTTTTTACATATATTTTTATATTCTATGTGTAAAAAAACTTCATTCAATTGAACCAACTATATCCATATCGTATCTATCTTCAGCCCGATGATTTATAGCTACAAAAACATGAAATCGCAATTGATTTTGAAGTTGCTAAATTTTAAATAATGTATATATATCTTAAATAGTGGTCCTTGTTCACTTCTCCTGCATTCTGGAGGCTCTTAAACCCAATCCAATATCCTTGTTATTTATATGTTATTACATGTTCTCTGAGAGAGTTTTTTGTTTTTTTTTTCGTTTGGTATTTGAATCGGAGTCTGACTAAATTTAAATTCGCGCATTGAAAGTCCAATTCTGGGAGCGACGCTCCCAACTTATTCTTTTCATTCCAAGACTCAAATCCAAAACTTCTTGTTAAGGGTGGAGAGATCACGACCATTCCACAACAACACAGGTTGGTATGAAGCTCCAATGCTCCTGAAAATATAAAATTAAAATAATAAACTCAAGAATCAAGTATTGAACTAAGAATAAACAATACAGTACTGCATAATTTCAGTATCATTGACATTGCAATTTCATATTTTATATTATTTTTTTCATATGATAAAGTGGTTTTATTTGATCCATTCAGCCAACCAATAGGTTTAACGTAGAGGTTTCATGTTATGAAAGAGATTTTTATAATTTTTTTGGGGATAAATTCAGACAACCGCTATTTCTGCAGTGTGTCATTTCTTGTTAGGAGAAAAATGGGAGAAACAAACTAGGCAAAATTTATGAAGTATACCATTCACAAAATATAAAATTTCAAAAATAAATGCATATTAACAAAATAAATTTTTATTTGCACTTGATATTTACATCAAACAAATAATAATACAAAACATATTGCATACACACACTTATCACTTTATTCTTTAACAACTAAGGGCAGAATACTTGATTCAATATAAATACTGGATACAACAACATACCCAGTGTATTCCCACCAGGTGGGGTCTGGGGAGGGTAAAGTGTACGCAGTCCATACCACTACCGCAGATAAATATTTATTGACTTGACAACATCAAAGCGGAGATGGAATAACTCGTAAAGGATGGACTTTGGCTAAAGTGATACCAAACTTCTCCTCCATGTCTAAATCTTTTGGTTCAATGTCTGCCTCAAGCTTCCAATTGAAGGAATTTAAGAGTGAACCCAATGTTACTGGAATTGTTCTCAATGCCAGTGACAAGCCAGGACATATTCTTCGACCAGCACTAAATGGAATCAGATCAAAATCTTGTCCTCGCACGTCCATATCCGAATTCCAAAACCTCTCAGGTTTAAACACTAATGGGTCCTCCCAAAAAGTAATATCTTGACCAATCGCCCATACATTGACTAGAATCTATGAATAAAAGTGTCAAATAAGCGAGTTAGATTATATTTAAATGGATCAAAATGGCTAATCAATAAATGGACAGGTCATTAACCCGACAAAAATTATTTGGGCTAAACTAAAATAAACTAAACAATGAGTTATATATATACACATACCTAACCCCTCTAACTCTAACTATATTTTAATTTCTTTGTTTGTTTTCTTATTTTTTTAATTACCAAATAAAACTTTATTTTCTTTATTAGGGAAATAACTAACATGATAAATAATTTTTATGGGTCATTTTGGAGTACTATGTACATATTTAACTTAGCCCAACTTTACATGGACTGACTTGAGTTGTACCCAAATTGACCCACCAAAAGAATATGCTAAGCTCAATCATCCAAACTTGAGAGGATTGAGCAAATCATATTTTTGTCAATTAACTTTGTCATCCATACCTGTGAGCCCTTCGGAATGATATAATCACACAATTTAACATTTTGATCCACTCTGTGCGGAATTAAGAATGGAAGTGGTGGGTGCATTCTTAAGGTTTCTTTGATGATGCATTGTAAGTAAGGGAGTCGAGAAACATCAGCTTCTTCAATTGATTTTCCTTTACCAATAATTTCTGCAAGTTCGACTTGAGCTTTCTTCATAAGCTCAGGTTGTTTAAGTATTTCTGTCATTGCCCATTCCAATGTACTTGTAGTTGTATCCGTAGCCCCCATGATTAAGTCCTACATAATTCGTATGTCAAAGTATATAACCATTAATTAGAGTAATAAAAAACCCTATAAATTTCGGTAGTTAAAAGAAACTATAATATATCGGTTCACAATTCACCCTAACAAAGGATCTAACATATACAATAATTAAATCATCTTGAACGAAATACATCATGTTCAACATGGTAAAGGGAAAAACCAACATAGATTGGCAGCTCTAAGAATCTATTAATACTATAAAACAGATGTCTGTATATCCTTTGATGATGATATAAAAGGAGTACACCTTCTTAAGGCGTAAATTATATTAAAGAAAGCCAATAAATGATGAAGAATTAGAACAATAGTATACATTGACTTCAACTCAGTAATTATTTAGAAGAAAATACGAACCGAGAACAAGGACTTGATGTGATTATGATCCATTTCTTCAGAGTCTTTTTCAGTAATATTGAGAATTGTTTCCAAAACATCACTCTTTTCACTGAATCCCCTTCTCCTTTCCTCCAATCCCTCGTTGATCAAACCATCAAAAAGTTTATTCAACTTATCAAAATAAATGGTTGTGCGACGCCTTATTCCTTGAAGATCTATCTTTTCAAGAATGGGGAAAAATTCTACTAGGTTAGGCTTCCCTACCTCAGCCATGATATTCCAGATAACGTCCTTCAACTCAACCTTTGAATCCGAGAAAGGATCAGCCAAGTCCTTGGAGAAAAGGGTGTTGGACAAGAAGTTGAGAAGAGTCTTGAAAGCAACTTGACCTACATCCAAAGCTTCACCTTCTTGACTACATTTTGCACAATAAGCAATCAATTCTTTCACCTTTTGAGATCTTAGGTGTTGATTTGCATCAAGCCTAGTTGAAGAGAAGATATTTGTATTCATGATTCTCCTAAGTTTTCGCCATTGAGGACAAACAGGAAGCCATCCCACGGAGAATTTGCAATAGTTGTGTGCTTGAAGGGCATCAGGGACAAATCTACTAGAAAATGCTTGATCTTGATACTTAAGGACTTGTTTTGCCATGGATGATGAAGAAATGACAACTGTTGTTAATTGGCCCAATTTTAAACTCATAATTGGACCATAGGTTTTTGCAAGATTGGCCAATGATACATGGGGCTTTGCACCTAACAAGTGAATATTTCCAATAATTGGCCATGGTGATGGACCTGGTGGAAGCTTTTTGCTGCCTCTGCTGCATAATTTTGCTATAATACAAAGAAAACTCAAGGCAAAAATTGATCCAAACAGAAGTGTATAGTAATCCATTATGCCTCTCTCACACACACCCTTGCTTTAACTTTGAATGATACTAATTTCCTATGCTGTATAATAATAAAGTAGAGGAATCTAATACAGGTGTGTATGTGTATTATATATAGTTTTTATAAATTCCCCATCTCAATGTGTCATACATTTTTGATAAGGAAAAATTACAAAGTTATCACAATCAATAGTCTCATTATGTTGTCGTACTAATGATAGAAGAATAAACGAATAAGAAAAACATGTTATGTCATTTGATATTTTTAATTGTATCAATGAGTCATTCATATGTCCTTTTCTGGGAAATTATTTAGTGCGCATGTGGATCACATATGTCTAAAATATTTTAAATTGTATCATGACAAAATTTTATTTGAAATAACACCTACCGTCATGTGGGCAGTCCAGTGTACCAAGTGGCTCGGGGAAAGGCCACAACACCTTAAGAGGTGTGATTTAGACTAGAGGCGGATTCAGAATTTGAAATTTACGGGTTCTCATAAATTCCTTTAATTTCTTCATATATTTACTTCTTTATATATTGAACACATAGGCACCACTATATATAGCAGCATCCTCCCCTTTCTTATTCTTATTCTTTTTCTTTTTTAAGTTACTATTTCTAAATAGTTAATGTGTAGTCATTTACATTTCAAAGATGCCCAATTGATATAGTTTACTCTAAAATCAGTATAGTTGAATTTAGATTAGGTCAATAACATGCATGCGTCTTAATTAAGATTGATTTACTAGCGATTTGATTATTAAATAAATCGATTAATGTGAAATAAATCGATGGAAACAACAAGTATTAAATAATATATTAAAGATATATCTGGATATTCCGATTGGAAACATGTTCCCGAGAGTAATTTATTTAAGAAAGCAAAAGTAGATCTAGAACAGAGAGTTGCTATTGTATTTCACTTGAAATCTGAATTAATTTACAAATGAAGGGGAATCAGCTATTTATAAATTACAATTGACTAGCCTAAGTCAAGAAGGTTTCACTAGAGCCATAAGGCACTTAAGCCAATGATTCTATGCTATGTGTCAAAATTGTTGGTGCTGCCAACTAATATTCCTGTACCGCCTAAGTTAGTACGGCTTGTCCGGGCACCTGACCTTCTGACATTTTAGTGGCCTGCCCCTTTGTCCTTTCTTCCGCGTTACCTGGGACAATAAGACCTTAAGACATAGCTGTTCGGGGATGCCTCTCGAGAGAACCTATCCCCGAGACCTTGCCTATCCATCGAGTCCCCTTAACTCCTGAGTGTTTATCACTTCCCCTCGCGAGCCCAAAAAGCTTCTAAAGTTTCTTTGTGTTTGTTAAAGTCATGTATTTCTTTAACTAGTTTCTGGTTACATACCTTATTAATGTGACTTACTTTTTAAATAGTGATAGTACAAAAATAATACGCGTACAATATATTCTAAGCATAAATATTATTGTCGTCAAATTTATAAGATGTATTGGTTCACCACAAACTTGAGACGACCTCGTTTTTTATGTATAAATAAATATTACACAAGTGTACATAGTTCATATCATTACCTCAATGGAAACTCGGTTCAAGTTCATAATCACTACCTCAATAGACACCCGGTTCAAGACAAAAACAGCCTAAAAAAGACATAGTATAGGAACAAGAAATAATAGGCCGGTACAACTTGACATTAGAATTCCAACCTTACTTTCATATGTTGAGGATCCTCATATGAGGCAGCAACTAATGAGGAGCTAGGCTGATGACTAATACATTTTGTTGAGATACAAAAAAACCACACCTGATCGAGAAAATCACTAAATAAAATGGTATTATTTCTAAACATGACAATAACTTGATAGCAGTCAATGAAATGAGTCCCCAACTCACTAAAATAGAAAAATTATATTTTTGAATGTGCTAATTTATCTTTTTAGGTGAAAGACTAAGTGAACACTTTTACCATGCCACAAAATCTCATTGATAAAGTGTAAAATTAAAATGTAAGACAACTTATTTTGAGGGGGCAAAATAGAAGCAAAAAACTTTCCAGCATATGTTCAAGAACTCATCAAAAATCCCAAATAAAAAATTAAATTAAATTGCATGAACCAATTAACAAAATACTCAATTTACACAAACCTATAAAAACCTTGTTGGGTTCAAAATCATCAGGGCATCATGCGGAAGCTATTGATTGCAAACTATTGGGACGATAATTCAGACGACAAAGAAAAACATATTAAAAAGCATATTATTAATATGATTATTAGAAACTAATATTGAAAAAAGCATAAAATCTATTGTGACAAAATCTCCCCCTAAACAAGACTTTAAAGCCCATTAAGAATTCACCACCAATACATATATATACACACAAATTAAAGACATTAAAATATAAAGAGTTAAAGAGAGAGAGAGAGTAAAGAATACCTCCAAAATATGATGAACAAATGAAATAACTGAAGCACCACCACCACAAAAATATATATTTAGGTACAAATAACATTTACTAGATGAATATGGTTTATATTAAATTTGATCAAATGAATTTAGTCTATATTGAATTATGCAACTATTCAAATTCTCTATATTTTGGTAAAAACAAGGAGAAGTTGTATGTATTTTGCAGTAGATATGGGAAGATGAAAGCACTTCTAAAACATTAAACCCAATGTTTAGCTGATAAGAAACTCCACGCTAGTACCCACTAAGTAACCTAATTTATACATTATAAATATATTGAACTTTTGAATTCTCCAATTTTTTCATATCAGGATAAAAGTGCTGGTTAATATCAAGGGCGGCCCAAGTAAATTCGTGGCCTAAGGTCAAAATATAACGGAGGCCTTAAGTTTTTAAGAAAAATTAATAATTTTATAAAATCTAATTTTAAAATTATATAATCAATTTTTTCTAATTATTCTTTTTCAATTAATAATATAGTCAATGCATTAAATCTTTCTTGAGACATAGCACTCTCTAAATTAGATATATCACTCCTTAATTTCTTTTATATAAAAAGTTTATTGTTTTATTTTTTTTAAAAAAATCTGTAATTTATTATTACTAAAAAAAAATGAGGCATCTCAAATTTGGGGCCTAAGGCGGCCGCCTTTTTTCCGAAAGGATAGAGCCGCCCCTGGTTAATAAATTTGATTATGGATTACTAATAACTTTTTCATCCTTCGAGGGGCATTTTCGTAATCTAACTTGTAACTATGGGGCTTCCCACTTTTAGAATAAGGAGAAAAGACATAAAGTCCCCCAATTAATTTCTCAAGTTCCACTCCATTTTTACGATCGGTGAAATTTCTAATCATAAATTGCAATAAAAATAAAAATAATAAAACGGGCAATTTGAAGGAGGCATTATCAGGTATGGCGGATGAAAGGTAGAGGAAGAACATAGAAGAGCACAAGATTTTGCTTGATGGAGAAGACAGGAGAAAGAAAAGAATTGAATAGAAAATAAAAATTGAAAAAAAATGAAATATAAAATAAAAAGAAAAGGGAAAAAGGCAGAAAATAATTTTAATAAACATAAAATATTACATGTTTTTTTCGTTCATCTTTCTCACTCCCCTTGAGAGAGTGAGGTACACTCACTATGCCGGGTGTCTATAAATGACATATTGATATCAATATAAAATTGTTCAGGGGGTTATAGGACTCCCGCTAAATTTAAGTGTCTTTTTGTAAATTCGGGATAATTTTAATGGATAATTTATGTCTTTTCTCTTAGATTAAGTATGATATGATATGATTATGTGATTTTAGCATAATGCTATCTACAAGTTTTTCATGTTAGGAGAAAAGTGGAGGAAGTCTACGATTCATAAAATATAAACACGTGTTATATAACATGAACAAATAAAATTTATCCGTATTCGATGTTAACATCGAACCGTTAATGAGACAAACATGTATTGCATACACACACTTATCACTGGGGTGTGTGTGTGAAAAAATAAAAAATTCCCCATCTCAATGTGACAGGAGTTCGTTAAAAAATCAGAAAACTGAAAATGGACAAGTGAATCATCATCCACATTGCTAACAATATTTTATAGAAAAAACATTACAAAGTTATCACAATCGATTGTACCATTATGTTGTCGTACTAATGATAGAAGAATAAACGAATAAGAAAAACATATTATATATGCCATGTTGATATTTTTAATTGATCAATGAATCATTCATATGTCCTTTCTTAGGGACTAATTTAGTGCGCATGCATGCCACATATGTCTAAAATATTATAAACTAGTGAAATAAACCGTTCTTCGCATTATTTGTAATAAATTTAGTAACTTTAAATTTATCAAAAATAAAATAGATGAAAATTTTCATATACATTCATATGCTAAATATTTTTTTTTTTTATAATTTATTAAATCATCAGATATAGAAGTTAGATGAACATTATTTTTTTACTGACATATGTTAAAAAGAGACAAAAGAAAGAGAATATATGTATTGTATGACTAAAAATTGTAATAATATGTCAAATAAAATTACCTAAATAATTTTACAAAATTCTAGCAGGGAAGAGTGTTTGCTTGTAGCTTTGACTGTTGTTTCTTAGGCAGAGTCTTGTTAGCGCTGTTTTGGTGATATTTGTGATCTTGAATAACTAGTCTATAGTGTTGATCTGTGAGTGCCTTGCTTCTTCGAGTTGCTAGCGATGTGTTACCCCTTTTGATGTTGGTTTTTATGATTTTTGTTTCTGATTTTTTTACGATTCTTAGGATTTTTATGATTCTTATGATTTTTAATCTATGATTTTTACGATTGTTTTATGATTTTTGATTTATGATTTTTTATGATTTTTGTGTGTTATTGTTATCGGTTCTGAGTCGGGGGTCTATCGGAAACAACCTCTCTACTTCTTCTGAGGTAGTGGTATGGACTGCATACACTTTACCCCCCCAGATCCCACCTGCTGGAAATAAACTGGGTATGATGATGATGATGAAACAATACTAATTAGGTTAGCATTCATATATTGTTTGCATTGTGAATTTCAAAAGTCAATTTTTTTTTTCATTTTACTCAAAATCACAGCACATGATTATTTTTATGCTTAATCATATATAAAAATATTCTGTAATACTCTACACTTTTTACAATCTTCAACTCTAGTAATTATATGACTTATATGACACAAAATAAAGATAGAAATTAAACAGTAAAAATAATATATTCAGTGTAATTCTATAAATGCTGTCTAAAAAAGTAAAAATAAATATTGATAATATAAATTGGACATTCACATTTGTCTAACAATATGATTTATTTGGAATTTCGGAGCAAACATTTTTAATACCTTTTACTTCGCTTAATTGTTTGAATCCGTGATTGCCTCATTATCCGTGGGTGACAATCTCCTTTGAATCTCTCAAGCCAAATCGATAATAAACACCATGTTGTAAGTGATGGTTTCTTACTTTATATATAAAATATACACATATACACTAACTGATAAATATGAAGAAGCATAAAATTAATTTAGAATGTTCATTATCATTATTTGAGTGAGAATTAAGAGGTGGTATAAATATTTTAGACATCTTCATGTTTACCCGTTTCAGACTTCATGAAAAATTGCCTTTTAACATTCTAAATTTAATGCTACTCCCTCCGTCTCATTTTAATTGGTCATCTTACTAAAAATAAATGTCTCATATTAGTTGATCATTTACTAAATCAAGATAGAATTAATTAATTTTTTCCCATTTTACCCCTACAATTAATTACAATTCCAATGTCCATTCCTATGCCCAATAAATATCATTAATATGGATAAACAGTAAAATAGTAAAATTCATTATTTTATTTATAATTTCTTAATCAACGTGTAAAATGTGACAGAGGGAGTAAAAGATTAACTATAATTAAAAAAAATTATATGGAAAAATGAAAGAGAAAACACATTTTAAAGAAAAATAAAAGAATGAATGTATTAGAATACTACTAACACTAATTACGAATTATCTAACACTAATTACGGGTACCTTCTTAATTTTGTTGCCTTTTCAGTTTATTTTCTTTACTATTTTACTTTGCCTCATTGATCTTCCTGCTTTCCCTACTTTTGTGGAATACTATCTCCTTTCAAATCCCAAAATGGATTTTTTCTTCTCCTCTTAATTTGATATGAATGATCCAAAAATAAATTGATTCTTTTAATTTGATATGAATGATCCAAAAATAGATTGATTCTTTCTCCAAATAATTCTTCTTGCCCTTTGACATTTTCAGTACTCTTCCTATAAATTCCTCAATCAAAATGATTTTTTTCCCCCTCAATATATAACATCTCATAGGAGGAATTATATTGCAACATCTTTTTCAAAAAACTTTTATCTGAGAGAATTGTTTGTCCTGCAACCTCTTTTTTATTTTCATATGTTATTCGGTACCCGCATTTGACCAGACTAATTTGGATCTGCATCGGGTAGGTCTGGGGGTATCACTTTCTGTCAAGAATTTTTTCATACCAAGATCTCAAAATCTAGACCTCTAATTAAGAGAGGAGCATCCACTACACCATATCCTTTGATGGTTGCAAACCTTTTTCATTACACACAAGATTTTTAGAAGGATCATGACATAGTATCTCCTTCTATTTTCTTAGTGAAATCACATTTCACAAGGAGAAGAGGCAAAATTAAGGAGCTAGATCCTCAAATCATCTTATTTCATATGCCAAAAATTACATATTTGGAAAATGAAAGGCTTTTGGTCTTTTCATTTTCCATTCACTTAAACGAGTATTAGTTTTATAATTGATGTTTTAAAGGGACCTGATCCCTCAAGTAACTGAATAATGTATTTAATTACTTCCATTTTTGAAAATATGTATAAAATAAATAGAAAACAAAGATAAAATGTAAAAAAAAATGAGATAGAATTGTATTTTTCTTTTTTCCTCCTTTTTCTTTGGTAGTTTTTCCTTTGTTTTTTTTTAAAACATAATTTACTAACTAATTGGATTTAAAAAAGCCTCATGCAGTATTGCAAGAATTACACATGTACATGCAATAAATTCTTTTCCCAATTATTACATCCTAATGGTGATTTCATGATCATTCAAACAAAAACGTTACTTTAAAATTATTAAAACTTAAAAGCACTCTTACGTTTATTGCTTTGTCTTAAAGTTGCTGACTATTCCTATGTGTGGGTTTTAATTGCATAGTTTGGGAGGCTTTTTTTAGGTCATTCAGTTAAAGATTATGTATAAGAAATCTCAAAAAAAGGAAATAAATAAATAAATAAATAGGAATGGAAACCATAGAGAGGTGCCACATCACCTTCTCTTGTTTCATCTTTACTCCTATTACTAGTAAACTTATCCGCGCTTCGCGCGGTCATAAAGCTAAATATATAAGATAAAAATACTAAAAAAATATTTTACCACTTAAATTTTTTCCTCTAAATTTAACATTTTAATCCCCTAAAAAAGCTTTGACTTTTACATAATCTGTAAGAGTACTATAACGGTTGAACTTCAATGGAAAATTCTCATTCGATAAAATTAATTGTCATTGGTTAGATGATTACCGAGAAGCGAGAACACAGTACTGATCAGAAAATAGAAGTTGATGAGCGTTCCGATTCAATAATTGGCATATATAGAATATGTTACATTATTTTAACCATACAAACCTTTCTTGACCCATTTATCTTTTATTGCTTTAGTTACCCTTCGAATTAATACCATATTAGTAGTATTCAACAGTTAAAACTTAAAAGGAGCAAATTATGATTTTTTTTTCCCCCACATTTATTTAGGAGAATAAGGCCAAGACATTTTGTTGTTAGTAAATCAAGAGATGTTCCATAATTTTTTAGTCCTGTGTAAAAATAATAATCAATACCTTGTTGCATTATAGGCGTTGTAAGTTGTTCAAAATTAGCTATTACTAATTTGTGGAACATCATTTGATGTGAATAGAAATTAATATGAAAGTAACATCTAAATAATTAAAAGTACATTTTTTAAAAATATCTCGAAAGAATTTTTTCGTGTTAACATACTATTATAAGTTATTTTAAATAGATACTATCGAATTAGTATACACTAATAGGAAGAACATATAGTGTTTGAGTTGGACTTAATATTCCCTTCATTTTAATTTGTTTGTCTTACTTTTCTTTTCATATATAACAAATTTGATCTCAAACAAAAATACAGAGTTGAGATAATTAGAAAATTACAAACGATCAAATTACAAGGACCTCATAAAGAGAATACACAAAGAAATAAAGAGGAAAAAAAATACAACAAAACCATCCTTCTTAAGAGTCTTGACCTTAATCGTATGAAAATAGATGCCAAAAGAAATACAGAATCGCTTCATAATTTTCCAAGCTTTTGTCGACATTCCCTCTAGCAAACCAATCAACATTCAAGACCCTTCTTTACCTAGTCCAACTAAAAACATAAAAACATGAAGTGATAATATAAGGACACTACTATTTCAATTTCAAATATGAAGTGAAAATGATAACATTGCGTTGGGGTGTCATGAAACAAAAAAAAGTGAGTTTATATAGATAAAAAAAGAGGAATACAATAAGATGTCTTAAATTTTAAAATTAAATATTTAGGGGTTATGAATATGAAAAGCATGTGAGTTATGAATATTATTAAGAGTAGAAATTAATTAGGTAATTAAATATGAGTTATGGACATGACATATTAAAGCAAATAAAGGAGAGAAAAAGATAATGATTTATATTTTAAACAAAATAAAAAAGAAAAAGAAGATAAAATGCAAAAGAGAGACACAGTTTGCTCATTTGACTACTATAGCTACGTGAAGATTGGGAAAAAAAAATGTAGCTCATTCCGTCTTCCTTTTCATTGTATCAATTAAATTGAACAATAGAAATGGATTTAAAAAAAAATCAAGAAAAAGAGATGAAAGGTTAATAGATTGTTGATGATATATATATATATATATATATATATATATATATATATATATATAAATGCATATATTTAAAAATATAGGTTAGGATTTAGGAGAATTAAATAAGGGACTTTTGAGTTTTGCATCATAAATAAGAGAGTTACGGATTTTTTCTTCTTCATTTTTTTACATAGTGTATTTATCACAATTAAGAGAATTAAAGGAGTGATTCTTGAAGTTTTTTTATCATAACACATAAATGAGAAAAAATAGAAAAAATGCCAAAAAAAGGAGAAAAAAAATAAATATGAATGGAGGTCTTTGAGAGGTGCCACATCACCTTGACTTGATTCTACTTTATTATTATATATAGATTATACTAGTTTCTGGATACGCGCTTTGCGCCTGTACCCCATAATATTTGTATATAAAATAAAGATATCGGGGGATGTAATATCTATTCCTACGAAGGTGAAACAGGCTCCTGCTCTTATGTTTTCTCTAATGTTGTTCCCTACGTATCTAGTTAGAGAATATCAAAATGATAAATTCTTAAAATATATCGATCTAAAAAATAATTATTCTTGAGAAAGAGGGGACTTGCGTATTAACCTTTTCTTTGACCTCTTCCATGGGAGATGCTGGAAGAATAGGAAGAAGAACGTTAGCAACTAATTTGTACAAATAATAAGGCCTAACACTTCAGAATGTAAGATTGAGAAGACTTTTTGAGAAAGGAAATAAAGAATGATCAAAAAATCTTTTACCGAACAAAGCTCAAATCTTTAAATAGTTTGTACATTCATATAAAGTAAATGGGGCTAACTAAAAAAGAAAAAAGAAAAAAAGAGGATATATAGCCCAACCATATTTGGTGGTAAGGGCATAACCATATAAGTGACGGGCTCTAAAAAAAATAATAGTAATACATGACAAGTACAAACTTTATAAACAGAGAATTCTCCTTCTGTTTTCGTTGTTTTAAAAAGATAATAAAGTAATTCAATATATTTCAAAAGATAATACATAATACATGGTAGTGATTTTTAGGTTAGTATAGTATAGATATAGACAAGTTTATTATATAAAGTGGTTGAATTCTAATTTGAAATAACACTAACATTCAAGTGGACAGTCCAGTATACAAAGCATCCCACGTTAACAACGTCCAGGGAAGGGCCACACCCTAAGTGGTGTGATGTAGACAAGAGACATATCCAAAACTTGAAATTTATGGGTTCCGATGATCCCATAAATACCTTTAATTTCTTTGTACATTTACATTTTATATTTTGAATCCCTTTATGAAAATCTTGGCACCACTATAGACGCATCCTTCCTTTAATTAAGAGATTTTAGCATGATGCTATCTACAAGTCTTTCATGTTAGGAGAAAATTGAGAGAAACAAACTAGGCAAAAATTTATGCAGTCTACAATTGACAAAATATAAATGTGTGTCATATATCTTGTGCAAAATAAAATTTGATTCGCACTCGATGTTTATGTCAGATAGATAATAATATATACAAAACATGCATGTATATTACAAACATAAACTCATCAAGTTTATTCTTTAATTGCTTAGGCCAGAATGTTGGTCCAATATAAATACCGAATACAAATAAATATTATTGACTCCACAACATCAAAGCGGAGATGGAATAGCTCGCAAAGGATGAGCTTTGACTAAGGTGAGACCAAACTTCTCCTCCATGTCTAAATTTTCTGGTCCAATGTCTGCCTCAAGCTTCCAATTAAATGAATTTAAGAGTGAGCCCAGTATTACTGGAATCATTCTCAATGCCATTGGATAACCAGGGCACATTCTTCGACCAGCACTAAATGGAATTAACTCAAAATGTTTTCCTCGTATGTCCAAGTCCGAACTCCAAAATCTCTCAGGTTTAAAAATTAAAGGGTCCTCCCAAAAAGTAAAATCTCGACCAATCGCCCATACATTGATTAGAACCTGTGAGTAATTAAGGGCATCAAATAAGCGAGCTAGATTATATATATTTGGATGGATTTGATAGGGCTAATCAATAAATAGGCAGTTCATTAACCTAGCAAAGATTATTTGTTGGGCTAAGATGAACTAAACAATGAGTTATATATAGCCTAATCCGTCCAACTATAATTAAGTTTTAATTTCTTTATTAATTTTCTTATTTTCTTTTATTATCAAATAAATTAAAATTTATTTTCTTTATCATTGAAATAACTAAAATATGAAACAATAAAAGCATTTTAAAAAAAAAAACTATTCTGATAATTTTTTTTATGGATCAATTTGGAGTACTATATATATTTAGCTCAAATTAGTCCTCAGTCCTCACTGACTTGAATTGCTCAACCATCCAAACTTGAGGGAATTGAGCAAATTATATTTTTAGTCCATTAACTTTATAAATTGCCATCCGTACCTGTGAGTCCTTCGGGATGATGTAATCACACAATTCAATATCTTGTGTCACTCCGCGTGGGATTAATGGAGTTGGTGGGTGCATTCGTAAGGTTTCTTTAATAATGCATTGCAAGTAAATGAGTTGAGAAACATCAACTTCTTCAACTGATTTTTCTTTCCCAATAATTTCTGCAAGTTCAGCTTGAGCTTTCTTCATAATCTCAGGTTGTTTAAGTATTTCTGCCATCGCCCATTCCACTGTGTTTGTAGTTGTATCCGCAGCCGCACTAAATAAATCCTATTTAATTTGTATGTCAAAGGATATAACCATAAATTACTGTAATAAATAATCTAACATACTCATACACAAAACTAATTAAATCATCTTGAACAAATTAATTAACATACTTATTCAGACTTTACTAGGATATGTCTGATTCTTTTTCTCTACTCCTTCCATTCCATTTTAGTTGGACATCTTACTAAAAATAAATATCTCATATTAGTTGATCACTTATTAAATCAAAATATAATTAATTAATTTTTTTCATTTTACCCCGACAATTAATTATAATTCCAATGTCCATTCCTATGCCCAATGAATATCATTAATATGAGTAAAGAGTAAAATAGTAAAAATTATCACTCTATTTATGATTTTTTAATCACCGTGTAAAATAGAATGAGCAAACTAAAATGGGACAGAGGGAGTATTGTCATTTTTATGAATATAGACCTCTAAAATTTGCTAGGTATCATACTTTACGATAAGTTACACCTCTAAAAAGAAAATTGATGTGTCACAATAAGAAATCTGAAATCTTTCTTTTTTTAAAAAAAAATATACTAAGCAGAGGGGAATTATTTTTAATCATTCACAATAAGAAATCTGAAATCTTTCTTTTTTTTAACAAAAATACTAAGCAGAGGGGAATTATTTTTAAATCATTTAGCTTTTATGGTAATTAAGGATAAAGCTGATAAATGAAGTGGAGTTAAGCTGGCAGTTTTTAATTAGAAGAGAACACAAACCAGGAATACAGATTTGATGTTATTATGATTAATCTCCTCTGGATTTTCTTCACTAATATTGAGAAACGCTTCCAGAACATCACTTTTTTCACTGGACCCCCTTCTCTTTTCCTCCAGTCGCTCGTTGATCAAACCATCAAAAAGTTTAAACAATTTACCAACATGAATGGTTGTGCGACGCCTTATTCCTTGAAGATCGATCATTTTAAGCATGGGGAAAAAATCCACTAGGTTAGGCTTCCCTATCTCAGCCATGACACCCCAGATAACATCCTTCAACTCCACCTTTGAATCTGAAAAAGGATCAGCCAAGTCCTTGGAGAAAAGAGTGTTGGACAGCATGTTGAGATTTGTCTTGAAAGCAACTTGACCTACATCCAAAGCTTCACCTTCTTGGCTACATCTTGCACAATAAGCAATCAATTCTTTCACCTTTTGAGACCTTAGATGTTGATTTGCATCAAGACTATTTGTAGAGAACATATTTGTGTTCAAGATTCTACGAAGCGTTCTCCATTGAGGACAAACAGGAAGCCATCCCACAGAGAATTTGCAATAGTTGTGTACTTGAACGGCATCAGGGATAAATCTACTGGTAAAGGCTTGATCTTGATACTTAAGGACTTGTTTTGCCATGGATGATGAAGAAATGACCACTGTGGTCATTTGTCCTAATTTTAAACTCATAATTGGACCATAAATTTTTGCAAGATTGGCTAGTGATACATGAGGTTTTGCACCTAACAAGTGAATATTTCCAATAATTGGCCATGGTGATGGACCTGGTGGAAGCTTTTTGGTGCCTCTGTTGGACAATTTTGCTAGAGCATAGAGAAAACTCAAAGCAAAAATTGATCCAAACACAAGTGTATAGTAATCCATTATGCCTCCCTCACACACCCTTGGTTCAACTTTGACAGATGACCAGTAATAAAAAATTAAAGGGTGTGTATGTCATACATTTAAAAAAAAAAACAACTGAAAATTGACAAGTGAATCACCACCCACATTAGCTAACAATATTTTATAGAAAAATTACAAAGTTATCACAATCAATCGTCTCATTATGTTGTCGTACTAATGATAGAAGAATAAACAATTAAGAAAACATATTATATTATGGCATTTTGATATTTTTAATTGTATCACTGAGTCATTCATATGTCCTTTTTTGGGGACTAATTTAGTGCGCATGTGTATCACATATGTCTAAAATATTTTAAATTGTACCATGACAAAATTTTATTATATATAGTGGTTGATTTCTAATTTGAAATAACACATACATTCATGTGGGCAGTTCAGTGTACAAAATATTTTGCGTTAACAGGGTTCGGAGAAGGGCCACATCCTAAGAGATATAGATCAGAGGTGGATCCAAATTTTTGTCACACCCCGAATCCCAACGAGGCGTGATTGGCACCCGTAGCCGACATGGCCCGAGAGAACCAATCTTTACTTACTCAATCATATGCATGCCATAAGAAACCCATAAACACATATCAACTATCAAGACCAACAATGGAAGTCATGGAACATGATATATGTACATATATGCGAAACTTGGCCGTTGAGGCCACCAAGTCAAGGACGACATATCCCTTCTACATTCATACACCCACATCCGTCTACAAAAGCCTCTAACAAGAGCATTGACCAAAATGAACCATAAGTCGGGACAAGTCCCCGCATTACACAATATATACAATACCAAAACATATATACACTCTGACTCGGAGAAGCCCCGAATGAGCTGGAGCTCACCAAAGAGCCGCTAACACTGGCAATCTACTGAGGAGGCCTACTGGGACCTGCGCCTGCAGCAAGTAAGGTAAATTCCCCGAGAGGGGTCAGTACGAAATAAGTACTGAGTATGCAAGGCTCAGATGAAACTGTACAACACATGAATATTTCAATGAACTCAAAACATATGAATAATCAATGTGAATAAGTCACCATGTTACGCTTTGGAAACCATGTGGATTGCTTTCATTATTTTCATTACTTTCTTTATCTCAATGCTCACATGTCATGACATATCACAATGTGCCCGGGCCCCGACTGATCAGTGGGTCTTTCATATCATCATATAGGGATCGAGTCGAGCTAGGCTTATGCCCCTAGACTTGCCACCCTTGGGATCGAGTCGAGCTAGGCTTACGCCCCTAGACTTGCCACCCATAAATCCATATCTCGGGATCGAGTCGAGCTAGGCTTACGCCCCTAGACTTGCCACCCGTACTTGATCATTGACCACATTTGCATTACTTTGTTCATTACTTTGAGATTGATACTTTGATAATCACAACATCACTTTGGAACTTTGGAACACAACATTGTTGGAAACTTTGAATCATTGACCAATAAGTGAAGGACATATGAATAAATATCAATGAGAAATATAACATAACTAGCACCATGATACCATTGGAACCATTGGACAATAATCCATGAACAAGAGACACAAGTATAGGCACTATTGGAATATTGGAATATAACCTTATTTGAACTTTCGGAACATTAACCATGAATATGCGAAATGAGATTCACAATTGATCAATGAGTAGGAAATATATGACAATGACCATAGATAATTGCATATGGAATACCTTAGTATATTTCGGAATAGAACTAGAGAAATGTCAATGTGAACACTATTGGCCGTAGAAAGATACGGACAAAGTAACCTTGCATACCTTGGATGCACAATACGAATAGACAACCTTCGATGCGTATACAATGATCCCTCTCCTTCACTCTACAACATACATACATAACGAATTCACGTTAACCACGAATTACTTTACAAATGCATACAATGTCAATGAATTACATGTTTGCCTTTAAACATGTCATTTTCCTTGACAAAACTATTGATATACCATTCTTCCAAAAATTCCAAAAAATTCCCAACATTGACCAATACATGAAAATCAATACATTTCACCACAATACTTCTCCTTTACACTTTCTTATCCATAACACATCACAATTAATCCTTCAAAGCATCTTAATTCAACTCATAACACATATCGGCCAAAAATCCCATAATTTCCACTTTTAGCCAAGAACAAATTTAATGCCAAAAATAACACCATACATGTTCATATTTTGTCCATACCATGCTCTTTCATCAAAGGCACAAGGCCTAATTCACACTTGAATTCCATATACCACAAATCTTATACAAAATCACCAAGTACCATGACCAACTTTTCCAAGCACAACCAACATGATATACATATTCTTTTATGCATATAAGATATTAATCCATGAAAATAAATACTTACCAAGGCTTGGAATATGTTGATCTTGTCCAAGAAGTCCCAAGGAATTATTTTGCTTTAGGGTTTGGAAATGAGAAATGATGAGAAAAATGTGTTAAAGGCATGAGAGGTCTTGTATAATAAAAATCTGATTTGCCTATTTATATAGGCCTATCATGTTGTACTTAGCCAATTCTTGGCATTTAATAATATGTCTAGAAGGTCAAATGGAAGAATGGGTCTTTTGACCCATTTGGGCCATGGATTTCTTCCACTTTTGGGCCTTATTTTGGCCCAAGAAGACATATCCATTTAACCCAACAAGTTTCATGCATTATTAACCATATCTCTCATGTTTATATAATTCCATAAGGTCACGACAATATTCCCTTAAAAGATTCTCATTCGTCCTTTCGATCGCAAAAATAGGCATTCTAGTCGCCCTTGGTTTCATTGGACATTTTGGATCACTATTCACCTTTCGTGATTTGATCATGTAGGAGTATGTAGGAGTGTATTGAAGTGTTTGACTCTTATGCTCCATGAAATCACAACACACCTCCTACGACGATCTAATCGCACATGTTACGTCCGATATCAAATGTTTCCCCAATGACACTATAAAACACATATGCATGGCATCTCAACACCTATGTAGATATGATCCCAAGGTATCAAGTGAGGTTATAAAGTACGGGGTGTTACATTCTTCCCCCCTTAGAAACATTCGTCCTCGAATGTTAACAACAGTGTCTTATATACAACAAATACATCTTTACTCTAACATACCTATACACATTCACATAATGCTTTTAAATACTTACTTGTTATTGTTCCACCTCCGCACTGTGAACTTCTTGGTCCATTTGGAATAAGTGGGGATACTTGGATTTCATCATTTCTTCCGCTTCCCATGTGATCTCCTCTACTTGTTGATTTCTCCACAGGACTTTTACGGATGCTATGTCTTTATTTCTCAATCTCTTTACTTGTCGATCTAGGATAGCAATGGGCACCTCTTCATAAGTGAGATCCTCTGCCACTTGAACATCTTCTACGGGCACAATACGTGAAGGATCTCCTATGCATTTCCGGAGCATCGACACATGAAATACCGGATGGACTGACGAAAGGTCCTGGGGTAGTGCCAACTCATACGCAACTTGCCCAAATCTTCTAATAATTTCATATGGGCCTATGTAACGTGGACTCAATTTTCCTTTCTTTCCGAACCGCATTACCCCTTTCATCGGTGACACCTTTAAAAATACCCAATCACCTATGGCAAATTCAAGCCCTCTTCTTCTCACATCGGCATATGACTTGTGACGACTTTGAGCCATTTGTAACCGTTGTTGGATAACTTTAACTTTCTCCATGGCTTGGTGAACAATATCTGGCCCAAGTAAAGCAGTTTCTCCTGCTTCAAACCACCCAATTGGTGATCTACATTTTCTTCCATACAAGGCTTCATAAGGTGCCATTTTAATACTTGAATGATAGCTATTGTTATACGCAAATTCAATAAGAGGCAAATGGTCATCCCAACTGCCTTGAAAATCCAACGTACATGCTCGTAGCATATCTTCAAGTGTCTGAATAGTACGTTCTGCTTGTCCATCAGTTTGAGAATGGAAAGCCGTACTCAAATTCACCTGAGTACCTAAACTCCGCTGAAAAGATTTCCAAAAGTGTGCTGTGAACTGTGCTCCTCTGTCTGATATGATAGAAAGTGGAATACCATGCAATCGTACTATCTCTTTCACATACAACTTTGCATAATCCTCAGCTGTATAGGTCGTCTTGACCGGTAGAAAATGCGCTGACTTGGTAAGCCTGTACACTATGACCCATATAGAATCAAACTTCCGCAATGTACGAGGCAAACCCGTAATGAAATCCATATTAATCATATCCCACTTCCAGACTGGAAGATTGATACATTGCATGTAACCTCCCGGTTTCTGATGTTCCACTTTCACTTGTTGACAATTTGGGCACTGCGCGACAAATTCTGCAATGTTCTTTTTCATGTTGCCCCACCAATACACCTCTTTCAATTCATGGTACATTTTAGTAGCACCTGGATGAATGGAATAGCGCGAATGGTGCGCCTCTGTCAGTATTCGTGTCCTCAGCTGATCTACATCCGGTACACATATTCTCCCTTGACATTGAAGCACCCCTTCCGGTGTAATATCAAATGCCTTGGTCAAATTATGCTGCACATTCTCCTTTAGCTGCAATAAAATAGAATCTGCATACTGTTTCTCTTTCACTTCAGCTATCAAGGAGGATTCTGCTGCATTCTGCACCATAACTCTATCATCTGCGGTTTCAATAAGGCGAACTCCCAAGCTGGCTAATTGATTCAAGTCTTTGATTATCTCACGCTTTTTATTCAACTGACCACTAGTGCTTTCTACTGCCTTACGGTTCAATGCATCAGCTACTACATTTGCTTTGCCTGGGTGATAAAGAATATCAATGTCATAGTCTTTTAAAAGCTCTAACCACCTTCGTTGCCTCAAATTGAGTTCCTTCTGCTTAAAAAGATATTGCAAGCTTTTGTGATCCGTATAGATGTCAACATGAACACCATATAAATAATGACGCCATATCTTTAAAGCAAAAACTACCGCTGCCAATTCAAGATCATGTGTGGGATAGTTTTTCTCATGTGGCCGCAACTGTCGTGAGGCATATGCTATCACCCTGCCATGCTGCATCAATACACATCCGAGACCAATCCCGGAAGCATCACAATACACTGCATAGCCCTCTGTGCCTTCAGGAAAAACTAACACTGGTGTAGAAGTCAACTTATCTTTCAGGTTTTGAAACCCTCTTTCACATGCATCATTCCATTGAAATTTAATTGCCTTGTGAGTTAACTTTGTCAATGGTGCCGCAATAGAAGCAAAACCTTCTACAAATCTTCGGTAATAACCTGCCAAACCCAGAAAACTGCGAATCTCTGTGGGTGTCGTAGGTCTTGGCCAGTTTTTCACTGCTTCTATCTTTTGGGTATCAACCTGTATGCCTTCATCTGATACAATGTGACCCAAGAACGCGACTGATTTCAACCAAAACTCACATTTGGAGAATTTTGCATACAACTTACGCTCACGGAGAATTTGCAACACTTGCCGTAAGTGATAAGCATGGTCTTCTGGTGATCTTGAATAAACAAGGATGTCATCTATAAATACTGTCACGAACACGTCTAGGAATGGCTTGAACACTCTGTTCATCAAATCCATAAACACAGCCGGTGCATTTGTTAGCCCAAATGACATAACTAAAAATTCATAATGGCCATACCGTGTTCAGAAAGCTGTCTTGGGTACATCCTCCTCTCTAACTCTGACCTGATGGTAACCCGACCTCAAGTCAATTTTTGAAAAACACCTGGCACCCTGTAACTGATCAAAGAAATCATCAATGCGAGGAAGGGGGTATTTATTCTTGATCGTTACTTTATTCAGTTGCCGATAGTCGATGCACATTCTCAAGGTGCCATCTTTCTTGCGTACGAATAATACCGGTGCACCCCACGGGGACATACTAGGCCTAATGAAGCCTTTATCCAGCAAATCTTTCAACTGCTCCTTCAATTCACGCAGTTCCACTGGAGCCATTCTATATGGAGGGATAGAAATAGGCTGAGTGCCTGGAATCACATCAATGCCGAATTCCACTTCCCGTTCTGGGGGTAAACCTGGAAGATCCTCTGGAAATACATCAAGAAATTCATTGACGACCGGTACAGACTGTGGAGTTAATGGTTCTGCATCATTATCTTTCACTCGTACCAAATGACATATGTATCCCTTGGCAATCATTTTTCTGGCTTTCAAATAGGAAATAAATCTTCCTCGTGGTGCCCCTACCTTACCCTGCCATTCTAGAACATTTTCCTGTGGAAAACAAAATTGCACCTTCTTGGCCCGACAATCTACCGTAGCATAACAAGAGGCCAACCAATCCATTCCCATAATTACATCAAAATCCACCATGTTCAATTCAATAAGATCGGCCAACGTATCATGACCACACACAGTTACCACACAGTTACGATACACTCTCTTTGCAACAATATATTCACCAACCGGTGTAGACACTTCAATTGACTTAATTAATATTTCCGGTGTCGTTGCAAATTTCGCAGCAACCAATGGAGTAACATAGGAAAATGTAGAGCCTGGGTCAATTAATGCATATACATTATGTGAGAATATGGATAATATACCTGTGACGACATCTGGGGAAGCCTCTGAATTCTAGCGATCCACCAAAGCATAAGTGCGATTCTGGACCCCGCTAGTACTGGCTCCTCCTCTGGTACCTCTACCACGACCAATAGGCTGCACCCCTCGGCCCTGTGAAGGAACCGATACTGAAGACGCAACAGCCGACCCAGCTGGTTGTGCTATACCACCTATGCTCCGCTGTGGACATTCTCTCGCTATATGTCCCGACATACCACACCAAAAGCAGACATTCGTCCCTGTCCGACATGGACCTGTGTGCATACGCCCGCAGTGCTGACACTGCTGATGAGGGAAACCTGTTGCCTGTGATCCATGAACCCCACTACTTTGCCCTGCTGAACCACCTCTAAAACCTCGAGACTGCGAATAAGCACCACCTGTGGAATAAGAGAACGACGGTCTAGGTGGTCTAGGAAACATGCGGGGCCTAGATCCTCCTTGGGACATCATAGGTGGTCCCATAGGTCTAGCCCTTTTGGACTGTCCCTATCAAATTCATGTACCCTGCGTCTTTGTCTCTGATCCTCCATTTTCTGGGCGAAGGCTTGTATGCGAGCAATGTCCATGTCCCTATTCAAGGCCACAATAGTGCAATCTCTTACCAAGTATGGCTCTAGTCTGTCCACGTATCTATGGACCCTGTCTGTCATCGTAGCCACAACATTTGGCGCATATCGAGCCAAGGAATTAAATTGCAAGCTATATTCTCGGACGCTCAAATTTCCTTGACGGAGATTTAGGAATTGATCCGCACGTGCCTCACGGATCTCATAGGGCAAGTAATGATCAAGGAAAGCCACTTTAAACTCTTCCCAAGTAAGTGGATCTGCACCAATGTCACGGGATTTCTTCCAATCCTCATACCACAATATTGCCTCTCCCTTCAACCTGTACGCAGCAAGTTCAACTGTCTCCCTGTCACATGCATAACTTCCAATGCCCTCTGAATTTGATCCACGAAGTCCTGTGGATCTGCTTTTGGATCTGCCCCTGTGAATATAGGAGGGTCCAATTTCAAGAAATCCTGTGTTCTGCGACTTGCCATTCTAGCCTCATCATCATCATGTGCCATAGCACCAGCTCTTCCCTGGCTTTGTGCCGCCACTAACTGTGTCAACATCTGTACAGCATTCCTAAGATCCTGATCTGTGGCATTTGTCGGTGGTTCCACGGGCACTTCCCTTCTTCTCGGCTCTTCTGGAGCTGAAGAAGTAGAAGAAGCTCGCGTTGCGAACTCAGTTTCAGCCCCACCTTGAGCAACTTGTTCAGGCGGTGGTCTACTTGTTCCTTCACCAGTAATTCTATTGATCAGCTTACTTTTACCTTTTCCTCTTCCTCTTCTAGTGTTCGGTATTTTGACTATACCAAAGAAAAATAATTACCAAAATCAGATACAATACAACTGACAACATTGGCTCTATTGCACGATCTAGAGTGAAGGAAAGAAACAACATCCTAAATGTCCCGTAGCCTCCTACTTATAAATGTGGTGCACAACACATCGATAAGTAAGACTCTACTCAGACACGGCTTTGTAGACATCCTTAGACCGACTGCTCTGATACCACTTTTGTCACACCCCGAATCCCAACGAGGCGTGATTGGCACCCGTAGCCGACATGGCCCGAGAGAACCAATCTTTACTTACTCAATCATATGCATGCCATAAGAAACCCATAAACACATATCAACTATCAAGACCAACAATGGAAGTCATGGAACATGATATATGTACATATATGCGAAACTTGGCCGTTGAGGCCACCAAGTCAAGGACGACATATCCCTTCTACATTCATACACCCACATCCGTCTACAAAAGCCTCTAACAAGAGCATTGACCAAAATGAACCATAAGTCGGGACAAGTCCCCGCATTACACAATATATACAATACCAAAACATATATACACTCTGACTCGGAGAAGCCCCGAATGAGCTGGAGCTCACCAAAGAGCCGCTAACACTGGCAATCTACTGAGGAGGCCTACTGGGACCTGCGCCTGCAGCAAGTAAGGTAAATTCCCCGAGAGGGGTCAGTACGAAATAAGTACTGAGTATGCAAGGCTCAGATGAAACTGTACAACACATGAATATTTCAATGAACTCAAAACATATGAATAATCAATGTGAATAAGTCACCATGTTACGCTTTGGAAACCATGTGGATTGCTTTCATTATTTTCATTACTTTCTTTATCTCAATGCTCACATGTCATGACATATCACAATGTGCCCGGGCCCCGACTGATCAGTGGGTCTTTCATATCATCATATAGGGATCGAGTCGAGCTAGGCTTATGCCCCTAGACTTGCCACCCTTGGGATCGAGTCGAGCTAGGCTTACGCCCCTAGACTTGCCACCCATAAATCCATATCTCGGGATCGAGTCGAGCTAGGCTTACGCCCCTAGACTTGCCACCCGTACTTGATCATTGACCACATTTGCATTACTTTGTTCATTACTTTGAGATTGATACTTTGATAATCATAACATCACTTTGGAACTTTGGAACACAACATTGTTGGAAACTTTGAATCATTGACCAATAAGTGAAGGACATATGAATAAATATCAATGAGAAATATAACATAACTAGCACCATGATACCATTGGAACCATTGGACAATAATCCATGAACAAGAGACACAAGTATAGGCACTATTGGAATATTGGAATATAACCTTATTTGAACTTTCGGAACATTAACCATGAATATGCGAAATGAGATTCACAATTGATCAATGAGTAGGAAATATATGACAATGACCATAGATAATTGCATATGGAATACCTTAGTATATTTCGGAATAGAACTAGAGAAATGTCAATGTGAACACTATTGGCCGTAGAAAGATACGGACAAAGTAACCTTGCATACCTTGGATGCACAATACGAATAGACAACCTTCGATGCGTATACAATGATCCCTCTCCTTCACTCTACAACATACATACATAACGAATTCACGTTAACCACGAATTACTTTACAAATGCATACAATGTCAATGAATTACATGTTTGCCTTTAAACATGTCATTTTCCTTCGACAAAACTATTGATATACCATTCTTCCAAAAATTCCAAAAAATTCCCAACATTGACCAATACATGAAAATCAATACATTTCACCACAATACTTCTCCTTTACACTTTCTTATCCATAACACATCACAATTAATCCTTCAAAGCACCTTAATTCAACTCATAACACATATCGGCCAAAAATCCCATAATTTCCACTTTTAGCCAAGAACAAATTTAATGCCAAAAATAACACCATACATGTTCATATTTTGTCCATACCATGCTCTTTCATCAAAGGCACAAGGCCTAATTCACACTTGAATTCCATATACCACAAATCTTATACAAAATCACCAAGTACCATGACCAACTTTTCCAAGCACAACCAACATGATATACATATTCTTTTATGCATATAAGATATTAATCCATGAAAATAAATACTTACCAAGGCTTGGAATATGTTGATCTTGTCCAAGAAGTCCCAAGGAATTATTTTGCTTTAGGGTTTGGAAATGAGAAATGTTGAGAAAAATGTGTTAAAGGCATGAGAGGTCTTGTATAATAAAAATATGATTTGCCTATTTATATAGGCCTATCATGTTGTCCTTAGCCAATTCTTGGCATTTAATAATATGTCTAGAAGGTCAAATGGAAGAATGGGTCTTTTGACCCATTTGGGCCATGGATTTCTTCCACTTTTGGGCCTTATTTTGGCCCAAGAAGACATATCCATTTAACCCAACAAGTTTCATGCATTATTAACCATATCTCTCATGTTTATATAATTCCATAAGGTCACGACAATATTCCCTTAAAAGATTCTCATTCGTCCTTTCGATCGCAAAAATAGGCATTCTAGTCGCCCTTGGTTTCATTGGACATTTTGGATCACTATTCACCTTTCGTGATTTGATCATGTAGGAGTATGTAGGAGTGTATTGAAGTGTTTGACTCTTATGCTCCATGAAATCACAACACACCTCCTATGACGATCTAATCGCACATGTTACGTCCGATATCAAATGTTTCCCCAATGACACTATAAAACACATATGCATGGCATCTCAACACCTATGTAGATATGATCCCAAGGTATCAAGTGAGGTTATAAAGTACGGGGTGTTACAATTTTAAAATTTATGGATTCTCATAAATCCCTTTAATTTTTTTAGTACATTTACTTCTTTATATTTTGAATCCCTTTATGAATATCTTGGCACCACTATAGCCGCATCCTCCCATTTCTTATTCTTCATTTTTTTAAAAAAATAAATACTATCTCTAAATAGTTAACGTGTAGTCATAAATGTATTACAAAGATGCCCAATTGATATAAGCTTCTAAAGTTTCTTGTGTTTCTTAAAGTAATGTATTTCTTTAATTAAGGATAAAGAGATTCTTGTGTATGAAGCACCAAAGCTCCTGAAAACACAAAAATTAAAATAATAAACTCGATCAAAACCACTCAAGAATCAAGTATTGAACTAAGAATAAACAATATATAATATAATTTCAGTAATCATTGACATTACAGTTTCATATTTCATGTTATATTTGTCACATGATAGAGTGATTTTATTTGATCCATTCAGCCAACCTATAGGTTTTGTATGGGGTAAAATAGTTGTGATAAAGTTGGACCGACTTGGATCGGGTAGAATTGGAACCGGCCCATGATAGGCGTTGTCCCGGGGATGAAACCGAGATGAGGGAATGTCCTCTCGAGAAGAAAAGGGAATGGCTCAAGAATGCTAATGATGGTGACCGCACACGAAAGGACATACAGAAGGACGGTGTGTTAGGGTTCTCAGGTGCACATGCAAGCCTTGGTTGAATGCATTAGACACGCAACATTGGGTTGGCATCCTCCAACGGCTTGACAACAAGTGGCTCGTCTTTTGCTTGTGGTACTGTACATTTCCAATGGCGCTCTCTTATTGGTCGAAGACAACCCCTGTAGCCTATAAATAGGTACCCTCTCCCTAGTGTAAAGGCATTTGGTCTTGGCTCATCTCTTTTCTCTAGCAATAAAAATCTTTAGCTTTATTCTTAAGCTTTTTTTGTTGCTTTAGTTGTTTTCATTTGTTTCTTGTTGTTACGCTTGCTAATCCAACAAACTGAGTCCACGATCAGATCTTCCATATTTGGCTAACCTCTTTATTGGAGGAAAAGGTTTGTACCTCTATAAATTGAATATCCCTCTTCTCATACCATAACACAATAGCATCCAAAATGTAGTCATTATAGAGTCAAGTTTGGGGTAGATTTTCTTCCAATAGGTTTTATATTTTTTCAATATTAGTTTTAATATGTAGGTCGTTTGACTAAGCTATATCAATAATATGCTTCTTAGTATATTTTTCTTTGTCGTCTCAATTATCGCATCTATAGTTTACAAACTAGTAGCTTCCACATGACACCCTCTCTATTTCGAACCCAACAAGTGGTATCAGAGCCGATGGTTCAGATTAAAGACATGCTCATGACGAGTTCAAAAGTTGCAACCAATTTGATGATAATGAAGATTTTTGTCCAACTACAGGTGCAGAAGAAATTTCAATCATATTTTCAACATTCCTGCTGCTGCTCTTTAAAAAAAATAAAAACAAAATATTAACTTTTAACCCATTTTTAATCATGATATTTTAAACCTTATTTTTAATCATGGAAAACAACAGTGATGAAGATTATGTGAAGAACAAAGATCATATATGCATGTGAAGAAGACGGATCAAGTTTTGTCAAGAAAATCCAGTAAAAAAGGGGAGATTTATTAGGGTTTTTTCCCCTGATTTTCTTATCAAATTTAAGTTCTACTTTTCTTGAAGAAAAATAAAAGTAATACCATAATTACTTTTACTTTTTCTGAAAGAAAAATATAATTCTCTTTCATATTTGGCTAACCTCTTTCTTGGAGGAAAAGTTTTTATACCTCTATAAATTGAAGATCCCTCTTCTCATACCATAACACAATAGCATCCACAATGTAGTCATTATAGAGTCAAGTTTAGGGGGAGATTTTATCCCAATAGGTTTTGTGATTTTTCAATATTAGTTTTAATATGTAGGTCATTTGACCAAACCATATCAATAATATGCTTTTTATTATATTTTTTTTGTCGTCTCAATTATTGCATCTATAGTTTGCAAACTATTAGCTTCCGCATGACACCCTCTCTATTTCGAGCCCAACACAGATTTGTAACGCCCCGTACGTTTCGGAGTCTAGCTGAGTACCGTAACATTTGAAAATATGAGAGATTTGATGAATTATGTATTAAGTTGTGGGCATTTAAAAGGCTTGTACATTTGGGCCTTAAATGAAGCCCAAAAACCATAGAAAGACATGGCCCAAGTGGAAATTTGACCCATTCTTGCTAGTCTTCCATTGACCAAGTCCCTATATGTTATTGGAACAAGTGTGTGGATAAAAAGAGACTTAAAAAAAGGGACTATAAAAGGGTACCAAATCAGATTTTTAATTCATTTGGACTCTCATGTGTTTTCTAAAAATTTTCTCAAACATTTCCACAAACCCTAAGGCAACTACTTGTTGGATCAAGATCATCCTTGTACAAGCTTTGGTAAGTGGTTATTATGATGAATTAGTATATTTTATGCATGATATATGGTGTATATTATGTTGGTTGTGTTGGTAAAGTATTGGGAAGTTCACAATAAGTGAAATGACTCATGTTGCTAAATCGGAGGGTGGTTTGTCTTGTAACGTTGAATATGCACTTGTGGTTTTGAAGGAACTGAACTTGATGGATTAAATATTGGCATATGAGATGTTATTAGAGTCTTACCTTGTTTCATTCTTGTGCATAGTGTTTGGAGTCGCTATTGTAAAGTTGGTTATGGTTTTGGGTGACGTATGGGTCGTAAAGTGTAGTTTTGGGTGTTTTTATGTGTGTCATGGGATCATGGATGAATGTTGGTGTTTATGATGATCAAAAATATGTTCAAATATGGTTGGTTGTGATCATGGATCATTCATTGCATGAAAAGACCCAAAAAGGAACCATTTTGGCCAAAACGGGCATCCGCCCCCGCAGAAGGAGGCATCTCGGGCGCAGATGCCAACGCAGATGCTCCTGGAACCTGCCAGGAGCCATCTGCGGGCCCAGGTCGGCCCTGGTTTTGATTTTTTGTGTTTTCGCATCTAGTTGCTCCCCGAAGACCCCGATACCCTTTTTGGATGTAATTATCAACTTGTAATGTCGTTGTAATGACTTTAAAGTGTCGTATGGGGACATGTTGGATTATGTTAAGTATGTATTGACTTTAATGTGTTGTTGTGAAAGACGTTTGGGTGACGAAATGACGTAAATGTAACTTCTTATCGAAAAGGAAGTGTAAAGCATGATTTTGGAGAGGAATGTTAGTGATCTGTGATACCATGGATGTTATGTGACTTGTTTTGGTAATGGTAAAGCTGTACATGATATTGTATGAAGGTGAAATGGCGTTGTGTGACAACTATGTGACTTATTGCCATGTTATACACTTGAAATGAAGTAAGTGGTTAATGCAAGCTTTGTTATATACTTTTGTGTGTAGAGTAGACATAAAGGGAAAGCTGAAGTGTTGTATTCGCGAGTAAGATTGTGTATCCATATTGAAGAATTAAGGTATGTAAGGTTCCTCTTTACGTATCCTTCTGCAGCACATAGTGTACACCTTGTTGGGGTACTTACTCATTTCCGAATTGTCCTAGGGTCTTTCATTTCGAGTTATCATTTATTGTTAATCACATATATCTCATTCTTGGTCTATTATCATTCATGTGTCGCATAATCATGAACATGGTTCCAAGTTCCCAATAATGTTATATTCAAAAGTTCCCAAAAATGAAGTAACCATTGATTGAGTTTTTTCACAGATTAAGAAGTAATGTTGTAAAGAGGTGAGATGTTTTATGGGTGGTATCCCAGGGGTTAAATAACCTAGCATGGGTCGATCCCAATATTTACGGATGGTATCCCAGGGGTGAGAAGAACACCTAGCATGGGTCGATTCCGCTACGGGTGGTATCTCAGGGTCAAAGGAAAAGCCTATCATGGGTCGATCCCGATTACTATCGATTACCCACTGATCAGCTTGGGGCCCGAGAATTATATGAATGGATGAATGAGTGATGGATGAAGGAGTGAGTGAATGAACGTATGAGCTTAAAAGTAAAGAAAGTAATTCACATAATGTACAGTTTTCCATATATTCAGAATGATGACTTATCCATGCTGAGTACTCTTTTATATTCGAAGTCTTTATGTATCGTACAGTTTCATACAGCCTTACATACTCAGTACATTTCTCGTACTGACCCCTCTTGGGGGATTTACCTTACTTGCTGCAGGCGCAGGCACGAGTAGACCTCCCCAGTAAGCTGCAGGACTTCTTTTTGACCCTTGGTAACCTTTGGTGAGCTCCAGTTGGTTCGGGGCTTCCCGTGTCACAGTTGTATATATATATATATTTTGGTATTGTAAATGTTATGTAAAGCGGGGCTTGTCCCGAATCTAGGTTGGTCATGTATGCACTTCTATTAGAGGCTTTTGTAGACGTACGTGGGTATGCCAAGTGATGTTGTGTGTAGTTTGACTCGATGGCTATGTCGGCCAAGTTTCTCATATGTCTATATATATATATATATATCTTACATGTTCCATGATTTCCGATGTTAGCCTTTCAAGATTTTACGTGTTGGTGGTGTTTCTTATGGCATGCGTATGAATGAATGTAAGCAGAGCTTGGTTCTCTCGGGCCTTGTCGGCTACGAGTGCCAATCCGTCCCGATAGGGTTCGGGGCGTGACAAGATTTGTTCTAGATCTTTGTTTTGCTTATTATTTGAATTATTTACTGTCTGTTTACTACCTTGCAAAAACTCGCTACTAACTCGAAGCTAAAATCGTATTGCGTGTTCTTGACCCACCCACAAATCTAACTGCCCCAAATTGATGGTAAACACGTTTCATGCTGTGAAATAGATTTTTTAAACAACCACTATTGCCGCATTGTCCCATTTCTTGTTTGATCAGTTGGGTCAATTTACTGAAGAAATTTTGGAAAAAAAACCCTGAAGAATACTGCAAACTTATTCTTATTCTATTTATATTTTCTAAATAGTAAAGGTGTACGGACTGCGTACACTCTATCATCCTCAGATCTTACTTTGTGGGAATACATCAGATATATTGTTATTGTTGTTGTAAATAGTAAAGGTGCAGTCATTGATATCTATGTTTTACAAAGATACTCAACTGATATAACCTTCTAAAGTTTCTTGTGTGTCTTAAAAGTTATTTATTTCCTTAAATATGTGATTTTAGTATGATACTATCTACAAGTCTTTCATGTTAGGAGCCAAATGGGAGAAACAAACAAGGCAAGAATTTATGCAGTCTACAATTCACAAAATATAAATGCATATCAGCAAAATAAAATTTTATCCGTACTTGATATTTACATCAAATCAGTAATAACATAAACATATTGCATACACACACTTATCACATTATTCTTTAACAACTAAGCCCAGAATGCTTGAAGATAAATATTTATTGACTCGCCAACATCAAAGCAGAGATGGGATAGCCCACAAAGGATGATGGGCGTTGGCTAAGGTGATACCAAACTTCTCCTCCATATCTAAATCTTTTGGTTCAATGTTTGCCTCAAGCTTCCAATTGAAGGAATTTAAGAGTGAGCCTAATATCACTGGAATCATTCTCAATGCTAGTGACAAAGCAGGACATATTCTTCGACCAACACTAAATGGAATCAAATCAAAATCTTGTCCTCGCACGTCAATATTTGAACTCCAAAACCTCTCAGGTTTAAAGACTAAAAGGTCCTCCCCAAAAGTAATATCTTGACCAATCGCCCACACATTGACTAGAACCTGTGAATAAGGGCGTAAAAAAACGAGTTAGATTATATTTGGATGGATCAAAATGGATAATCAATAAATAGGCAGGTCATTAACCCCACAAAAATTATTTGGGCTAAAATAAACTAAACAATGAGTTATATATAGCCTAACCCTTCTAACTCTAAGGGGTCGTTTGGTTGGGAAAGAGTTATCCCGGAATAATTATTCTCGGGATTAGTTATCCCACCATATATATGAGATAAATTATCCCATCACTATGGTGTAAATGGTGGGATAAATAATTCCGGGACTAACTAATAACTCCAATCAAATGCGGGATAAAATAATCCTGCATTTTATTCCGGGACTATTATTACTTATACCACACACCAAACGACCTCTAACTTCATTTTAATTTCTTTGTTTGTTTTCTTATTTTTTAAATAATCAAAACAAAACTTTATTTTCTTTATTATGGAAATAACGAACACATTAAACCAAAAAAATAAAATATTTTGATAAATATTTTATGGGTCATTTTGGAGTATTATGCATATTTAGCTCAAATTAGCCCAACGTTTAGATGGACTGACTTGAGTTGTACCGAAATGGACCCACCAAAAGAATATGCTAAGGTCAATCATCCAAACATGAGCGGATTGAGCAAATCATATTTTTGTCAATTAACTTTGTCATTCATACCTGTGAGCCCTTTGGGATGATGTAATCACACAATTCAACATTTTGATCCACTCCGTGCGATTGGCCATAGGTTTCTGCAAGATTGGCCACTGATACATGGGGTTTTGCACCTAACAAGTGAATATTTCCAATAATTGGCCATGGTGATGGCCCTGGTGGAAGCTTTTTGGTGCCTCTACTGGACAATTTTGCTAGAGTATAGAGAAAACTCAAAGCTAAAATTGATCCAAACACAAGTGTATAGTAATCCATTTTGTCTCTCCCACACACCCTAGCTTCAACTTTGAAAGATGATTGTATAGTAATTTCCTCTTGTTAGTAATATCCTCTCCGTTACTAAATATTTCTTACATTTTTGGTTTGCACGAATCTAATACTTCTCTCTTTTTTGCACTATCCTAATATCTCTTCATATTAATGACTAAATTAGGATATAAGTGGAAACAAATAATTAATTAAATAAAATAAAGGTAAAACAAAAAAAGAAAACTGGTGTTGCAACATGTTATTAAAAAATTGATGTGGTAACATGGATTTGTAAATTGGTATTGCGACATGGTGTTACGACATGTTCAAAGTTTGGAATTTCATCTATAAATAGATGACTTCTATTTTAGTTTGAAACACACCAAACAGAGTGAGCAATTGAGAGTAGAGAGAGTAATCCACAGATATTCTATAGTCTGTGAGAAAATAGTTTGGGAGTAATATTATAGTGAGTCGTGTGAAATAAAAGATTATTGTTTTCTTTATAAGAGTAGTAGTCTTTTGACACTATCAAGTTATAATAAGTGTTATTGTATTACTCTATTTGGGTATTATATTACCCTGCTATAATAGTTGATGTCGTTGTTACTCTCTTATTATTGCTATTTGTGTGGATATTATCCTGGGTAAGATTACTATTTTCCCAACAGATTCCTAAGGACTTGTTTTGCCATCGATGATGAAGAAATTACCACTGTTGTTAGTTGGCCCAATTTTAAACTCATAATTGGACCATAGATTTTTGCAAGATTGTTCAGTGATACATGGGGTTTTGCACCTAACAAGTGAATATTTCCAATAATTGGCCATGGTGATGGACCTGGTGGAAGCTTTTTGGTGCCTCTACTGGAAAATTTTGCTAGAGTATAGAAAAAACTCAAAGCTAAAATTGATCCAAACACAAGTGTATAGTAATCCATTGTGCCTCTCACACACACACAATCAATTGCTTCAACTTTAAAAGATGCTTGTATAGTCAAAATAAAATTTATCCACACTTAAAAGTTATATAAGATTAATAATAATAATATATACAAAATAATATGCATATATTGCATACACACACTTATCAGTTTATTCTTTAATTGCTTAGGTGAGGATGCCTGGTTCAATATAAATACAAAATACAAATAAATATTTATTGACTCCAACATCAAAGAGTATATGGAATAGCTCGCAAAGGATGGGCTTTGGCTAAGGTGAGACCAAACTTCTCCTCCATGTCTAAATCTTTTGGTTCAATGTCTGCCTCAAGCTTCCAATTGAAGGAATTTAAGAGTGAGCCCAATATAACTGGTACTGTTCTCAATGCCAGTGGATAACCAGGGCATATTCTTCGACCAGCACTAAATGGAAGCATCTCAAAATTTTGCCCTCTCATATCCAAACTCCAAAACCTCTCAGGTTTAAACATCAAAGGATCCTTCCAAAAAGTAAAATCTCGACCAATCGCCCACACATTGACTAGAACCTATGAGTAAGAGCATCAAATAAGCGAGTTAGATTATATTTGGAAGGATCAAAAGAGTTAATTAATAAATAGGCAGGTAATTAACCTTTCAAAAGATTATTTGAGCTAAGATAGACTAAACAATGAGTCATACATAACCTAACTCGTCCAACTTTAAATAAGTTTTAATTTCTTGATTTATTTTCTTATATTTTAATTACCAAATAAATTAAAATTTATTTTCTTTATTGTGGAAATAACAAACATATCAAACAAAAAAAGCATTTTGTTAAAAAATATTCTGAAAAATATTTTTATGGGTCAATTTGGGGTACATACACATTTAACTCAAATTAGTCCTCAACTTAACCCACTGTGAGAATATGCTTAGCTCAACCATCCATACAGAGCGGATTGGGAAAATTATATTTTAGTCCATTAACTTTATTTGCCATCTTTACCTGTGAGCCCTTCGGGATAATATAATCACACAATTCAACATCTTGCTTCACATTGCGTGGGACTAATGGAGCTGGTGGGTGCATTCTTAAGGTTTCTTTAATGATGCATTGCAAGTAAAGGAGTCGAGAAACATCAGCTTCTTCAATTGATTTTCCTTTTCCAATGATTTTTGCAAGTTCAGCTTGTGCTTTCTTCATAATCTCAGGTTGTTTAAGCATTTCTGCCATTGCCCATTCCACTGTGCTTGTAGTTGTATCCGTAGCCCCAAGAAATAAGTCCTATATCATTTGTATGTCAAAGTATATAACCATAAATTACAGTAATAAAAAACCCATTAACTATAATAATTAAAAGAAACAATTATATATCGCTCAGCAGTTCACCATAACAAATAATGTAACATACTTTACAAATTACACCTCTAAAATGTAAAATACTTATGTAGTGAAGAAAATTGAGGTGTCACGATATGAAATCTGAATTTTTTTAATTTTTTTTTTCAAATACTAGGCAGAGGGGGATTATTTTTATATCATTTTAGCTTTTATGGTAATTAAGGATAAAGCCGATAAATGAAGTGGAGTTATGTTGACGGTTTATATAACTTAATAATTAATGAGAAGAGAACACAAACCAGGAACATGGACTTGATATGATTATGATCAATCTCTTCCAAATTTTCTTCAGTAATATTGAGAAATGTTTCCAGAACATCACTCTTTTCACTGGATCCCCTTCTCTTTTCCTCCAATCGCTCGTTGATTAAACCATCAAAAAGTTTAAACAATTTATCGACATGAATGGTTGCGCGACGCCTTATTCCTTGAAGATCAATCTTTTCAAGTATGGTGTAACATCCCGTACCTTTTCGACCTATGTGATGATGTTGAACAATAGTTACTTAAGTTTCGAGACGCTATGAGTATGTATTTTGTAAGGTTGGTGATGAAAAAAAAATTAATTAATTCGAGCCTCGTACATGTGATTAGATTTTAGTCGGAGATGTCTTGTGTAATACCCCATACATTTCCAACCTCATTTGGTACCTTGGAGTCATGTTTACTTGATGATTAAGGTCACTACGTAAGTATTTTGTAGTGTTTTGATAGGGTATTGGATGATATGCAAGTGTTAGAAAAAAATGGCTGAAAAATCCAGCAGGCCACTGATTCAGAGAACCTTCAATTCCTGCGCCACTGCTGCAAAGCAAGGCAGTGGCGCAAGGCACAACATAATTGGCCTTTCCGAGCTCGTTTTGCGACGAAATGCAACGACGATTCTTCCATGGTTTCTTTTGATTCCTTGGAGTTCCTTTAGCATTGTTAAGGCTTCAAATACCTCGATACACTACTACATACTCCTACATGATCAAACCATGGAATACAAGAATTTACCAAAATGTTCAAAGAAGCCATAGGTGACTAGAATTCCTATTTTTGCGATTGAGGCTACGAATGAAAATCTCATAAGTGAATATTGTCGTGGCATTATGAAATTATTTAAACATGAGATATATGATGGATTATACATGAGAAATGGTGGGCTAGGATAATATGTGTTAATGGGCCAATTTGAGGCCCAAAATGGGATAAAATGCAAGGCCCAAAGGGGAAACAAAAGACCCATTCTTCCATTGACCAAATGGACATGGAATTTAATGCCAAAGAAGACTTGAGGGCCTATATATATGTGGAAGAATCAGATTTTTATTCCAAAAGACACACATCACTTTTCTAGAATTTTCAAGATAAATCCCTTTTGGCTTTGCAAACCCTAAGTCATCTTTTGGACAAGATCAACATATTCCAAGCCTTGGTAAGTATTTATTTTCATGGATTAATATCTTATATGCATAAAAGAATATGTATATCATGTTGGTTGTGCTTGGAAAAGTTGGTCATGAAACTTGGTGAGTTTGTATGAGATTTGTGGTATATGGAATTCAAGTGTGAATTAGGCCTTGTGCCTTTGATGAAAAAGCATGGTATGGACAAAATATGAACATGTATGGTGTTATTTTTGGTATAAAACTTGTTCTTTTCTAAAAGTGGGAATTTTGGGATTTTGGCCGATATGTGTTATGAGTTGAATTAAGGTGCTTTGATGGATTATTCGTGATGTGTTATGGATAAGAAAGTGTAAAGGAGAAGTATTGTGGTGAAATGTATTGATTTTCATGTATTGGTCAATGTTGGGAATATTATGGAATTTTTGGAATAATAGTATGATCAATGGTTTTGTCAAAGGGAAATGACGTGTTGAAAGCCAAACATGTAATTCATTGACATGGTATGCATTTGTAAAGTAATTGGTGGTTAATGTGAATTTCGTTATGTATTTGTAGACACATAAAGAAGGAGTGGGATTATTGTCTACGCATCTAAGGTTGTAGATTCGTATTGCGAATCCAAGGTATGCAAGGTTATTTTGTCCGTATCTTTCTACGGCCAATAGTGTTCACAATTGACATTTCTTTAGTTCTATTCCGAAATGTACCAAGGTATCCCATATGCACTTATTTATGGTCAGTGTCATATATTTCCTACTCATTGATCAATTGTGAATCTCATTTCTCATATTCATGATTAATGTTCCGAAAGTTCAAAGAAGGCTATGTTCCAATATTCCAATAGTGCCTATACTTGTGTCTCTTGTTCATGGCTTCTTGTCCAATGGTTCCAATAGTATCATGGTGCTAGTGATGTTATATTTCTCATTGATATTTGTTCACATGTTCTTCACTTATTGGTCAATGATTCAAAGTTTCCAACAATGTTGTGTTCCAAAGTTCCAAAGTGATGTTATGATTATCAAAGTATCAATCTCAAGTAATGATCAAAGTAATGCAAATGTGGTCAATGATCAAGTACGGGTGGCAAGTCTAGGGGCGTAAGCCTAGCTCGACTCGATCCCGAGATATGGATTTATGGGTGGCAAGTCTAGGGGCGTAAGCCTAGCTCCACTCGATCCCAAGGGTGGCAAGTCTAGGGGCATAAGCCTAGCTCGACTCGATCCCTATATGATGATATGAAAGACCCACTGATCAGTCGGGGCCCGGGTACATTGTGATATATGTGATAACAAGTGAGCATTGAGATAAAGAAAGTAATGAAAGCAATGAAAGCAATCCACATGGTTCCCAAAATGCAACATGGTGACTTATTCACATTGAGTATCCATATGTTTTGAGTTCATTGACATATTCCTTGACATATTCATGTGTTGTATAGTTTCATCTGAGCCTTGCATACTCAGTACTTATTTCGTACTGACCCCTCTCGGGGAATTTACCTTACTTGCTGCAGGCGCAGGTCCCAGTAGGCCTCCTCAGTAGATTGCCAGTGTTAGCGGCTCTTTGGTGAGCTCCAGCTCATTCGGGGCTTCTCCGAGTCAAAGTATATATGTTTTGGTATTGTACATGTTGTATAAAGCGGGGACTTGTCCCGACTTATGGTTCATTTTGGTCAATGCTCTTGTTAGAGGCTTTTGTAGACCGACGTGGGTGTACTAGTGTAAATGACACATGTTGTTTTGACTGGATGGCCTCAACGGCCAAGTTTCATATGTATGCCTAAATATGTCCCTTGTTCTCCTTTATTCGTATTTCATAATATTATGCAATGGTGGTTATGAATATTATATGCATATGATTGAGCATAGGCAAAGGTTGGTTCTCTCGGGCCTTATCGGCTACGGGTGCCAATCATGTCTCGATGGGATTCGAGGCGTGACATATGGGAAAAAAATCCACTAGGTTAGGCTTCCCTATCTCAGCCAGGAAACCCCAAATAACCTCCTTCAACTCTACCTTTGAATCCGAGAATGGATCAGCCAAGTCCTTGGAGAAAAGGGTGTTGGACAACAAGTTGAGATTAGTCTTGAAAGCAACTTGACCTACGTCCAACGCTTCACCTTCTTGGCTACATTTTGCACAATAAGCAATCAATTCTTTCACCTTTTGAGATCTTAGATGTTGATTTGCATCAAGCCTATTGGCAGATAAGATATTTGTGTTCAAGATTTTTCGAAGCATTCGCCATTGAGGACAAATTGGGGACCATGCCACAGAGAATTTGGAATATTTGTGTGCTTGAATGGCACCAGGGACAAATCTACCACAAAAGGCTTGATCTTGAATTTTAAGGACTTGTTTTGCCATGGATGATGAAGAAATGACAACTGCATTTAATTGACCCAATTTTAAACTCATGACTGGACCATAGGTTTTTGCAAGATTGTCTAGTGATACATGGGGTTTTGCACCTAACAAGTGAATATTTCCAATAATTGGCCATGGTGATGGTCCTGGTGGAAGCTTTTTGCTGCTTCTGTTGGACAATTTTGCTAGAGTATAGAGAAAACTCAAAGCTAAAACTGCTCCAAACACAAGTGTATAGTAATCCATTTTGTCTCTCTCACACACACCCTTGCTTCAACTGTGAAAGATGCTTGTATATTTCTTCTGTAGTCAATTATAATACTTTTTTAATTTAAAAAAGAAAATCCCCCATCTCAATGTGTCATACATTTAAAAATCAGAAAACTGAAGTGGACATGTGAATCACCACCCACATTGCTAACTAATGGACAAAGTGAAAATTATGTATTTTTGTCTAACAAATACACCCACAAGTATAGTGTATTTAATTTTTTATTTTTTTAAAAAAAAGTGAATCACCTCCCACATTGTAGTTTGACTCTCTTCTCTAGTTGGCAAGGACCTTTTGCCTACATTGTTTTGGATTCAGGATTTTAAGTAGTTTATGGGTTCCTAACAAAGTATTTTGGAATACAAACACGAGTTAATTAAGTTAAAAAATGATCTCAGAGGATTAGAACCCGCGCCAACTGGCGCTTTTGCGGTTCAGTTGGGTTCAAGAAAAGAAACTAAATTCCAGAACAATCAGTGGTTTCTTCATTGATTATCCAGAAAAATCAAAGGGGTATAGATTTTACTGTCCTAATCATAGTGCGAGAATAGTCGAAACTGGAAATATTAGGTTCATTGAGAATGGTGAAGTTAGTGGGAGTGAAGAACCACGTAAAGTGGAAATGAAAGAAGTTCGGGTGCAAATTTCTCTACCCTGCACTTCTTTTAAAATTGTTGTTCCTGAAGTTGTTGTACAACCTTATAATCAACAAGAACAACAAATTAATGCTCTTGCTAATCATGATAAAGTCATAATTAATGAATCTGCAGTAGATGAACCACAAGAAGTAGCGTCAAGAAAATCTTAAAGGCAAAGGAGACCTGTTATTTCTGATGATTATTTGGTCTATTTACACGAGTCAGAAACTGATTTGGGAATTGATAATGATCCAGTTTCATTTTCACAAGCCATTGAAATTAATAATTCTGATAAATGGATAGATGCTATGAAAGATGAGTTAAAATGTCACGCCTCGAATTCCAACGGGGCGGACTGGCACCCGAAGCCGTTGAGGCCCGAGAGAACCAATCTTTGCTCATGTACATTCATACACATGTCGCTAAATGAACATCACTATCACAAATAGATATAAGAGGTCAATGGCGGAAGTCATGGAAAATATATACTATATACACAGAAATTGGCCGTTAGGGCCATGAAGTCAAAATGGACGTACATCTCTGACATTCATCTTCCCACATACGTCTACAAAGCCTCTAATAGATACCTGTACATAACCAATCTAAAGTCGGGACAACTCCCCACTTTATACATATACAAGACCAAAACAAATGTACATATGACACTCGAAAAGCCCCGAACCAACTGGAGCTCACCAAAGATCGACAGATAATCCGCAACCTACTGTGGAGGTTTGTTAGCACCTATGCCTGCAGCAAGTAAGGTAAGTCCCACAAGGGACGTCAGTACGAAGAATGTACTGAGTATGTAAGGCTATAAGCAAATAGGAATTTCAATGAAATCATAGACAAGTGAGCATGTAATATGGATAAACCACCGTTCTGTATGTGTGGAACCAAGTACATTACGTTCATTACTTTCTTTGCTTTTACGTTCATATCAAGATATCAGTCATCAAATGTCCGGGACTAACTGATCAGTGGTAAACAATATTGGGGTCGGCTCGAGCTAGGCTTATGCCCCCAGAGCTACCACCCAAAAATCAATAAAGCAGGTTTGGCTCCAGCTAGGCTTTTGCCCCCAGAGCTACCCCCTGTATCCAATAATCAATCGAGATCGGCTTGAGCTAGGCATTCGCCCCCAAAGCTGCCACCCGTACTCAACAAAAAATATGCATTACTTCATTCCTTTTATTTTGTAAGATTGATACATTAGTGGTTACGTTATTGGAACTTTGGAACATTTATCAAAGGGACAAAGACATGAAAACAATTGACATGTGAATACGATCTCTATCAATATTGAAATGAAACGCTTTACGACATTTCGGAGTGGGATTGAGGTCAGTTGAAATATGAACAATAGATATGACCAAAGGTCACAGAAAAGAGAAACCCTACATACCTTAGCCTTCCACTATGAATACACAGTCCTATATGTGAATACGATAATCCGGCTCCTTCCTTACGTATTACTCTATAACACAAATATACAATGGAGCTCACGTTAACAACTAAATCCCTTACAAGTGTATAAGACGACAGTGAGTTACATTTCACCCTTTATAAGATTGTCACACCAAGGTTTCCCCTTTACGCTTCATTAACACTGTGTCACAATCCCTCCATTCATTCATCTCAATATACACATAGAAAAAGCAAGTTGAAGACATAATCATATCTTACAACATGTTCATATCTCATCTTGCATCAAAACCTCAAGGCTCCCTTTTAGGTTCAAATCACAAGGATGACACATCTTTTAATACAAGAAAAAATGCACTACTCTCAACACCTTTAGACATAACCATCATGATCCACATCATCTTAAGCATCTAATATTTAGTAATCCATGAGAGTAGACACTTACCAATATGTGCAAAGAGATGCTCTTGTTCCAACAAGTGTTGTTGCCTTAGGGTTTTATGAGATAAGAATGTATGTAGAAATATCTAGAAATGGCATGTGTGTTTATGTGAATAAAATCTGATTTTTTTGACCTTTATATAGCCCCTCAAGTCAAGTTGATCCTTGGCCACATGTTTGATCCATGTTAAATGGGTCATCCCCTTACTTGTTGAGGCCCATGTTTTATTACATGATATTTGGGCCTCAAATACAGAATATAAATCCAGCCCAACACATTTAATGGGTCATACATTCAAACATTCCATCCGATCAAAACAGGTCAACAAAGACGGCAAAATTCCACGGTACCGTGACTGGTGTCGTAGACCCAGTCACGCCACATAGGTGGTGTCGTGAAAATCAGACCACATTTTCCAAGTCTCTGAAGTTGATACACGGCACCCACTCACGTCACGTGAGTGGGATTCACGCCACGTGACTCCTGCCGTGGAACTCAGATAGGTTTTGCCAACTCTCTGAAGTTGGTCACGGCAGCCACCCACGTCACGTGAATCACTTCTATGATTCAGTCCTTTCTTTCTCCGTATGCTCATTTTTCAGCACATGCTTCCTTCCTTTTTCCTCCAAGTTATTACGTATGTTTATGTAACAACTGAGGTGTTCGGGTCACTTGAAACATACAATAAACTTGGTAGGAGGCTAATTGAAAAGAAAAGAAACATGTATTGGAAACGAGCATGCGAAGAAGGAAAGAATTGAGTCTCAAAGGTGAGTCACGGCATGACTCACGTGGCGTGAGTCCCACCCACGTGACGTGGGTGGTTGCCGTGACAACCTTCAGAGAGTTGGAAAAAGGGGCCTGATTTCCACGGCAAGAGTTACGTGGCGTGACTCCACTCACGTGATGTGAGTGGGTGCCGTGGAACGACTTCAGAGACATGGAAATTGTCGTCTGATTTTCACGACACCACCTACGTGGCGTGACTGGTGTCTACGACACCAGTCACGATACCGTAAAAGTTTGTCGGCTTTGTTGACCTATTTTGACTAGATGAAATATTTAAGTGTGGGACCCATTAAAGGTGTTGTGCTGGATCTATATTCTGTATTTGAGGCCCAAATGACATGGACCTCAATAAATAAAAGAAAGACCCATTTAACATGGATCAAATTTGTGGAAAAGGATAATTTTCCTTGAGGGCCTATATAAAGGCATGAAAAATCAGATTTTTATGCATTAGAACTCTCATCTCTTCTTAGATATTTCTCAAAAGCTCCTTATCTCATAAACCCTAAGGCAACAACACTTGTTTGTTACAAGATCATCTCTTTGCACATATTGGTAAGTGTCTACTCTCATGGATTATTATATGATAGGATTAAGATGGTGTATATAGTATGATGCTTATGTTGGCAAGGTGTTGAGTAGTGCACTTTTGGTTTTTCTAAAAGATGTGTCATTTTCATGACTTAAACTTGAAAGGAATCTTCAGATCTTGAAGGAAGGATTGGATTGGCATATAGGACTTAATTAAAAGGCTAAGGTATGTAAGGTTTTTCTTTCCTATGACCTTTGGTCACACCTATTGTTCATATTTTGCCCGAACTTACCATCCCTCCGAAATATCGTAAAGTGTCTCATTCCAAGTAAATGCTTAGCAATTGTTGTTTGTATGCCTCTTATTCATTGCCTATGGTTTCCAAGTATCAATAATGTCGCAACCACCAATGTATCACTCTCTTAATGAATGAATTGAAGTAATGCATATAAGTGTTTACTGAGTATGAGTGGTAGCTCGAGGGGGCGTAAAGCCCAGCATAGAGACGATCCCGATTGATTATTAGACACAGGGGGTATCCCAAAGGGGTGAAAACCTAGCTAGGGACGAACCTATTTTATTGTGTATGGGTGGTAGCTCGAGGGGGCTTAAAGCCCAGCATAGAGACGATCCCAGATTATGTTATGACCCACTGATCAATTGGGGCTCGGGTATGATATGAGTTATTGATGATGCTAATGAACGTAAAAGTAAAGTAATGGATGTAATGTACATGGTTTCACACATACATAATGGTGGTATACCCCTATTGTTTATTCACTTGTATTTGATTCCATTTGCGTTCCTATATGTCATGCAGTTGTTTATCGCATTACATACTCAGTACATTCTTTCGTACTGACCCCTTGTGGGACCTACCTTACTTGTTGCAGGAACAGGAGGTAGTAGACCCTCACAGTAGGATTCGGACACTCTGCGTATAGTTGGTGAGCTCCAGGCTGATTCGGGGCTTTCCGGGTCATATGGGCATGTTGATTTTGATGTTATGTACATATTTGTGTAAAGCGGGGTCTTTTCCCGATTATAGACTTGGTCTGGTTTCTGCTAGAGGCTTTATAGATGTTGTACAGTAAATGAAGGGATGTCTTCTCATTTTGACTTTGCGGCCCTACCGGCCGAGTTTCTTATATACATAAATATTTTTCCACGCTTTCAGTTTTATGATGTCGTGTCCATATGCATACATATTGTGTTCCATGCAAATGTATAGGTTGGTTCTCTCAGGCCTTAATGGCTTCGGGTGCCATGTCCGCCCCGTTGGAACTCGAGGCGTGACAGTTTATGTGATCCTAACACCTCAGGTGTTACATAAAATGTATGAAACAGAATGAAGTTTGGGACCTTGTTGAATTACCAGAAGATTGCAAAAGGGTTGGGTGTAAATGGTCTTTAAGAGCAAACGCGACTCAACTGGCAACATCAAACGTCACAAGGCCAGACTTGTTGCTAAAGGTTCACTCAAAAGGATGACATTGACTATAAAGAGACATTTTCACCTGTCTCTAGAAAAGATTCACTTAGAATTATAATGGCTTTGGTAGCTCATTATGACTTAGAGCTATATCAAATAGATGTGAAAACAGCCTTTCTAAATAGAAATTTAGAGGAAGAAATTTATATGAATCAACCTGAGGGGTTTTCTATTAAAGAAAAGGAACACATGGTGTGTAAACTTAAGAAGTCAATATATGGACTTAAACAAGCTTCCCGACAATGGTATCTTAAGTTTAACGAAATGATTGTCACCTTTGGATTTAAGGAAAACATTGTTGATCAGTGTATATAACTGAAGGTCAGTGGGAGCAAGTTTATTATGTTAGTCCTCTATGTTGATGACATATTGCTTACTACTAACGATCTTGGTTTGTTACACGATATCAAGAAATATCTCTCTAACAACTTTGAAATGGAAAACATGGGTGAGGCATCCTATGTGATAGGGATAGAAATACTCCGAGATAGATCACAAGGATTGTTGGGGTTGTCTCAGAAAGCCTATATTAATAAAGAGTTAGATAGATTTAGAATGAAAAAATGCTCATCAAGTCCCGTTCCAATTCAGAAAGGAGATAAATTTAGTCTCAATCAATGTCCAAAGAATGAATTGGAATGTAAGCAAATGAATGATATTCCTTATGCATCAATAGTTGGGAGCCTAATGTATGCCCAGACATGTACGAGACCAGACATCAGTTTTGCTGTTGGGATGCTGGGCCGATATCAAAGTAATCCAGGAATGGACCACTAGAAGGCTGCAAAGAAAGTGTTGCGATACTTACAAGGAACGAAAGTTCATATGCACACTTATAGAAGATCTGATCATCTTGATGTGATTGAATATTCAGATTCAGATTATGCTGGTTGTGTGGATACAAGAAAATTACATTTGGATATCTGTTCCTGTTAGCTGGAGGAGTAATATCATGGAAGAGTGCGAAATAATCTGTTAAGGCTGCATCCACTATGGAAGCTGAGTTTGTGGTATGCTTTGAGGCCACAGTTCAGATGCGAAACTTTATTTCAGGACTTGGACTAGTTGACAATATAGCCAGGCAGCTGAAAATTTATTGTGATAATACTGCAGCAGTTTTCTTCTCTAAAAATGATAAGTACTCGAAGAGTGCTAAGCATATGGAATTAAAATACTTTTCAATTAAAGAAGAAGTTCAGAAACATAAAGTGACAATTGAACATAACCAAGCTTATGATTGTTGATCCTTTGACGAAAGGATTACCGCCCAAAACATTTGTTGAACATGTAGAAAGAATGGACATTATTGATAGAAATGAATGACTTTATATAATGACTTATTATGTTCATGCAATTGACACTTTGAGCTTAAATTATATATATGTTTTTGTTGTTACCTGTTTTCTCTTGTATACATAATATTGTGAACTAGATAACAGGTTTTGACTTAGATAAAATATTCTAAGTATTATCGTTGGACCCATTATGTATTTGAAAGGTTGTGTTAGGTAATAGACTAATATTGTAGTACATGGAAGGAATTATGTCAAATAACATGATGTACAACCGCCATGACTCATATTAGCTGATTTATTTAACGACTACGAATGATGTTGGATTTAACATTAATTGTGCACATGATGATTGACATGCATATTAAACCATTAAGTTAATAATCGTGCACCAAATGGGAGAATGTAAGTTTCTATGACCCACATAATTAATTTTGGTTTAATAATTAAATAAGTTAAATCCTAAACCTGTATGGGGAAGTTACCTAGTGGGATTAAAACTACTATCCATTATCCACAACTCACGTTGATGAAGCGTGAGAAATAACCATTCTACTCTCCGTATTATAAAGGGGTCCTCTCTCTGTCAAAGATAGAGTTAGTTCCATCAAACTATTCTAAAAAGTAAGGTAAATAGAGAGAATCAAAAATTACGATTTTGTCAAGAACAGAAGAAAATCAAGTGCTTCTGCTAATTTCGATCAAGAAGAAAAGCTATGAATAATTCGGGTATATTTCTTGACTCGCTTATTGTTATTAAAATGGTATATGAAAATCATTAAGTTCTACGATCTTGAAATCATGTAAATCCTTATACCCCTATGTCAATGTGCCATACAATTTTATTTTTTTTTTTAAAAAAGACACTGAAAATGGACAGGTGAATCACCATCAACATTGTTAACAATATTTTATAGAAAAAAATTACAGAATCTTTTCTTTTGGTAAGGAACAAAAATACAAAGTTATCACAACCAATCGTCTCATTATGTTGTCGTGTACTAATAATTGATGAATAAACAATTAATAAAAACATATTATGTATCCCATTTTCATTGGGTCCTTCATATGTCCTCTTTTGGGACAAAGTTAGCGCCCATGTGTATCACACATATGTCTAAAATATTTTAAATTGGATCATGACAAAATTGTATATAGTGGTTAATTTCTAAGTGGAAATAATTCAAACATTCGGGCGAGCAGCATGCCATACGGTGAAGGTCGCACCCTCAGAGGTGTGTTGTAGATACCCTGTCTTAATACAAATATTAGCTAGTGACTATTTTTATGGTTCAAATCCGTGGCTTATAGGCCACACATGAGAGATAACTTTATCGTTGCTTGATCCAACACCTACCTTCAGATGGTTAGGTAGAGTTTCTTCCTGTTCTTTCCAAATTAGGAATATAAAATATGATAATAATGAGATCAAAAGGTTCATATGACGGAGTTAGGGGTACAAAGGAGCTCATCAGAATCTTCTTAGTTGAAAAATTTTACATTGTATATATAGGTCAAAATTATTTTTATGTAATATAATAGATATTATATCTCTTTAATTTCGTCATACGTTTACTTCTTTATTATATTTTAAGTATCCTTAAACTGAAAATCTTGGTTCCATTATTGATCTTATTTTTATTCTTTTTATTATTATTTCTATGTAGTTAACGTGTAGTCATATAGATGTTTTACAAAGATACTGATCAATTGATATAAGCTTCTAAAGTTTCTTGTGTTTCTTAAAGTTCTGTGATTTTGGCATGATAATATCTACAAAGTCTTTCGTCTAAGGAGAAAAATGGGAGAACGAAACTACACAAAAATTTATGCGGTATATAATTCACAAAATGTAAATGCATGTCTATATAATATGCAATGGCGGAGTCAGAATTTTTACTAAGGAAGTCTAAAATCGAAAGAAGTAGACACACAAACTAACAAAAGAGGGTTCAACATCCATTATGTATACACAAAAAATAATTTTAACAGGCCATAAGCTGGCTCCGAAAAATAAAATTTATACACTCAATGCTTATATTACATCAATAATAATACAAAATATGTGTTGCAACACACACTTATCACTTTATTCTTTTAACTTCTAAGGTCGAAATGTTTGGTTCAATATAAAAAAAATTTACCGACTCGTCAACATCAAAGCAGAGATAGGATAGCTCGCAAAGGATGGGCTTTGGCTAAGGTGATACCAAACTTCTCCTCCATGTCTAACTCTTTTGGTCCAATGTCTGCCTCAAGCTTCCAATCGAAGGAATTTAAAAGTGAGCCTAATATTACTGGAACCATTCTCAATGCCAGTGGAAAGCCAGGGCATATTCTTCGACCAACACCAAATGGAATCAACTCAAAATTTTGTCCTCGCATATCCAAATTCGAACTCCAAAACCTCTCGGGTTTAAACATTAAAGGGTCCTCCCAAAAAGTAAAATCTCGGCCAATCGCCCACACATTGATTAGAACCTATAAGTAAGCCATCAAATATGTGAGTTAGCTTATATTTAGATGGACCAAAAGGGATAATCAATAAATAGGCAGGTCATTAAACCCCCCCCCCACCCCACCCCCACCCCCATTTGAACTAACAGAGACTAAACAATGAGTCATATATATTTAACCTAACTCGTCCAACTTTAACTAAAATTTTATTTCTTTGTTTGTATTCTTATTTTTAATTTCCAAATAAAACTTTTATTTATTTTCCTTATCATGCATATAACTAACATACCAAACAAGAAAAGAATATTTTTTTAAAAAATATATATATTTTGATAAATGTTGTATCGGTTAATTTGGAGTACTATGCATATTTAGCTCAAATTAGTCCAGCTTTTAGATGGATAGACTTGAGTTGTGCCCAAATTGACCCACTGTGAGAATATGCACAACTCAACCATCCAAACTTGAGCGGATTGAGCGATTCATATTTTCGTCAATTACTCCCCCTATTCCTAAATAAGTGCTTTTTTTTTTGGCATGAGCACACCTTTTAATAAACTACTCACTCTTAGAAAATTAAAGATAACTTAACCAACTTACCACTAATTAAATTTTATTTCTTTCCAAGTTGACATTGATTGCTATATTTAAACTCAAGGGCATATTAGTAAGATTATGATCAAAGTATTTTTGAAGACTTAAACATACACTTATTTAGGAATAAAATGACAACCCAAAAGGAGCACTTATAAAAGAATGGATGGAGTAACTTTAATTGACATCCATTCCTATGAGCCCTTCGGGATGATGTAACCACACAATTCAACATCTTCCTCCACTTTGCGTGGTACTAATAACGGAACTGGTGGATGCATTCTTAAGATTTCTTTGATGATGCATTGCAAATAAGGGAGTCAAGAACCATTAGCTTCTTCAATTGATTTTCCTTTTCCAATGATTTCTGCAAGTTCAACTTGAGCTTTCTTCATAATCTCAGGTTGTTTGAGTATTTCTGTCATTGTCCATTCCACTGTGCTTGTAGTTGTTGGGTGTTTGGTAAAAGATGAATGGAAAATGGTGGAACAAAATGGGAACAAAGGGAGGTGAATAGTCACCTTATAGAAGGAAAAATAGTTTCTCCCTCATTGGTGGGAGAAAGAAACATTTTGTCCTTTATATTAAGAAGTACTCCTTTGAAGGGATAGTAAGCCAAGAAGAAACCAAGCCTCGCGCCATCGTCGTCGTCGCTCGCGCGGCTCAGCTTCGACTTCGGCTTTGGCTTTGGAAAATGATCGATCGAGATACTATCTTTAAGGAGTCAAACGAAATTCTGTCAAATAGAAAACTCTCTTCTTCTACAACATCAAAAATAGTCAGTGTGATATTCTACTCCATTCTTGAGTTCGACAAATATTCATTGCCGATATTGTAGAATAGAGTTCTATTTTATCCTGGATCAAATTTATGGACAAGGATAATTTGCCTTGAGGGCCTATATAAAGGCATGAAAAATCAGATTTTCATGCATTAGAACTCTCATCTCTTTTTAGCTATTTCTCAAAAGCTCCTTATCTCATAAACCCTAAGGCAGCAACACTTGTTTGTTACAAGATCATCTCTTTGCACATATTGGTAAGTGTCTACTCTCATGGATTATTATATTATAGGCTTAAGATGGTGTATATAGTATGATATCAGCTTATGTTGGCAAGGTGTTGAGTAGTGCACTTTTGGTTTTTCTAAAAGATGTGTCATTTTCATGACTTAAACTTGAAAGGAATCTTGAGATCTTGAAGGAAGGATTGGATTGGCATATAGGACTTAATTAAAAGGCTAAGGTATTTAAGGTTTCTCTTTCCTATGACCTTTGATCACACCTATTATTCATATTTTTCCCGAACTTACCATCCCTCCGAAATGTCGTAAAGTGTCTCATTCCAAGTAAATGCTTAGCAATTGTTGTTTGTATGCCTCTTAGTCATTGCCTATGGTTTCCAAGTATCAATAATGTTGCAACCACCAATGTATCACTCTCTTAATGAATGAATTAAAGTATTGCATGTAAGTGTTTACTGAGTACGGGTGGTAGCTCAAGGGGGCGTAAAGCCCAGCATAGAGACGATCCCGATTGATTATTGGACACATGGGGTATCCCAAAGGGGTGAAAACCTAGCTAGGGACGAACCTATTTTATTGTGTATGGGTGGTAGCTCGAGGGGGCTTAAACCCCAGCATAAAGACGATCCCAGATTATGTTATGACCCACTGATCAGTTGGGGCCCGGGTACGATATGAGTTATTGGTGATGCTAATGAACGTAAAAGTAAAGTAATGGATGTAATGTACATGGTTTCACACATACAGAATGGTGATATACCCCTATTGTTTATTCACTTGTATTTGATTCCATTTGCGTTCCTATATGTCATACAGTTGCTTATCGCATTACATACTCAGTACATTCTTTCGTACTGACCCCTTGTGGGACCTACCTTACTTGTTGCAGGAACAGGAGGTAGTAGACCCTCACAGTAGGATTCGGACACTCTGCATACGGTTGGTGAGCTCCAGGCTGATTCGGGGCTTTCTGGGTCATATGTGCATGTTGATTTTGATGTTATGTACATGTTTGTGTAAAGCGGGGACTTGTCCAGATTATTGACTTGGTCTGGTTTCTGCTAGAGGCTTTATAGACGTTGTACATTAAATGAAGGGATGTCTTCTCATTTTGACTTTGCGGCCCTACCGGCCGAGTTTCTTATATACATAAATGTTTTTCCACGCTTTCAGTTTTATGATGTCGTGTCCATATGCATACATATTATGTTCCATGCGAATGAATAGGTTGGTTCTCTCAGGCCTTAATGGCTTCAGGTGCCATGTCCACCCCGTTGGAACTCGAGGCGTGACAGTTTATGTGATCCTAACACCTCAGGTGTTACATAAAATGTATGCAACAGAATGAAGTTTGGGACCTTGTTGAATTACCAGAAGATTGTAAAAGGGTTGGGTGTAAATGGTCTTTAAGACCAAACGCGACTCAACTGGCAACATCAAACGTCACAAGGCCAGACTTGTTGCTAAAGGTTCACTCAAAAGGATGACATTGACTATAAAGAGACATTTTCACCTGTCTCTAGAAAAGATTCACTTAGAATTATAATGGCTTTGGTAGCTCATTATAACTTAGAGCTATATCAAATAGATGTGAAAACAGCCTTTCTAAATAGAAATTTATAGGAAGAAATTTATAGGAATCAACCTGAGGGGTTTTCTATTAAAGAAAAGGAACACATGGTGTGTAAACTTAAGAAGTCAATATATGGACTTAAACAAGCTTCCCGACAATGGTATCTTAAGTTTAACGAAATGATCGTCACCTTTGGATTTAAGGAAAACACTGTTGATCAGTGTATATATCTGAAGGTCAGTGGGAGCAAGTTTATTATGTTAGTCCTCTATGTTGATGACATATTGCTTACTACTAATGATCTTGGTTTGTTGCACGATATCAAGAAATATCTCTCTAATAACTTTGAAATGGAAAACATGGGTGAGGCATCCTATGTGATAGGGATAGAAATACTCCGAGATAGATCACAAGGATTGTTGGGGTTGTCTCAGAAAGCCTATATTAATAAAGAGTTAGATAGATTTAGAATGAAAAAATGCTCATCAAGTCCGGTTCCAATTCAGAAAGGAGATAAATTTAGTCTCAATCAATGTCCAAAGAATGAATTGGAACGTAAGCAAATGAATGATATTCCTTATGCATCAATAGTTGGGAGCCTAATGTATGCCCATACATGTACGAGACCAGACATCAGTTTTGCTGTTGGGATGCTGGGCCGATATCAAAGTAATCTAGGAATGGACCACTAGAAGGCTGCAAAGAAAGTGTTGCGATACTTACAAGGAACGAAAGTTCATATGCACACTTATAGAAGATCTGATCATCTTGATGTGGTTGAATATTCAGATTCAGATTATGCTGGTTGTGTGGATACAAGAAAATTACATTTGGATATCTGTTCCTGTTAGCTGGAGGAGTAATATCATGGAAGAGTGCGAAATAATCTGTTAAGGTTGCATCCACTATGGAAGCTGAGTTTGTGGCATGCTTTGAGGCCACAGTTCAGGTGCAAAACTTTATTTCAGGACTTGGACTAGTTGACATTATAGCCAGGCAGCTGAAAATTTATTGTGATAATACTGCAGCAGTTTTCTTCTCTAAAAATGATTAGTACTCGAAGAGTGCTAAGCATATGGAATTAAAATACTTTTCAATTAAAGAAGAAGTTCAGAAACATAAAGTGACAATTGAACATAACCAAGCTTATGATTGTTGATCCTTTGACGAAAGGATTACCGCCCAAAACATTTGTTGAACATGTAGAAAGAATGGACATTATTGATAGAAATGAATGACTTTATATAATGACTTATTATGTTCATGCAATTGACACTTTGAGCTCAAATTATATATATGTTTTTGTTGTTACCTGTTTTCTCTTGTATACATAATATTGTGAATGAGATGACAGGTTTTGACTTAGATAAAATATTCTAAGTATTATCGTTGGACCCATTATGTATTTGAAAGGTTGTGTTAGGTAATAGACTAATATTGTAGTACATGGAAGGAATTATGTCAAATAACGTGATGTACAACCGCCATGACTCATATTAGTTGATTTATTTAACGACGACGAATGATGTTGGATTTAACATTAATTGTGCACATGATGATTGACATGCATATTAAACCATTAAGTTAATAATCGTGCACCAAGTGGGAGAATGTAAGTTTCTATGGCCCACATAATTAATTTTGGTTTAATAATTAAATAAGTTAAATCCTAAACCTGTATGGGGAAGTTACCTAGTGGGATTAAAACTACTATCCATTATCCACAACTCACGTTGATGAAGCGTGAGAAATAACCATTCTACTCTCCGTATTATAAAGGGGTCCTCTCTCTGCCAAAGATAGAGTTAGTTCCATCAAACTATTCTAAAAAGCAAGGTAAATAGAGAGAATCAAAAATTACGATTTTGTCAAGAACAGAAGAAAATCAAGTGCTTCTGCTAATTTCGATCAATAAGAAAAGCTATGAATAATTCGGGTATATTTCTTGACTGGCTTATTGTTATTAAAATGGTATGTGAAAATCATTAAGTTCTACGATCTTGAAATCATGTAAATCCTTATACCCCTATCTCAATGTGTCATACAATTTTATTTTTTTTTAAAAAAAAGACACTGAAAATGGACAGGTGAATCACCATCAACATTGTTAACAATATTTTATAGAAAAAAATTACAGAATCTTTTCTTTTGGTAAGGAACAAAAATACAAAGTTATCACAACCAATCGTCTCATTATGTTGTCGTGTACTAATAATTGATGAATAAACAATTAATAAAAACATATTATGTATCCCATTTTCATTGGGTCCTTCATATGTCCTCTTTTGGGACAAAGTTAGCGCCCATGTGTATCACACATATGTCTAAAATATTTTAAATTGGATCATGACAAAATTGTATATAGTGGTTAATTTCTAAGTGGAAATAATTCAAACATTCGGGCGAGCAGCATGCCATACGGTGAAGGTCGCACCCTCAGAGGTGTGTTGTAGATACCCTGTCTTAATACAAATATTAGCTAGTGACTATTTTTATGGTTCAAATCCGTGGCTTATAGGCCACACATGAGAGATAACTTTATCGTTGCTTGATCCAACACCTACCTTCAGATGGTTAGGTAGAGTTTCTTCCTGTTCTTTCCAAATTAGGAATATAAAATATGATAATAATGAGATCAAAAGGTTCATATGACGGAGTTAGGGGTACAAAGGAGCTCATCAGAATCTTCTTAGTTGAAAATTTTTACATTGTATATATAGGTCAAAATTATTTTTATGTAATATAATAGATATTATATCTCTTTAATTTCGTCATACGTTTACTTCTTTATTATATTTTAAGTACCCTTAAACTGAAAATCTTGGTTCCACTATTGATCTTATTTTTATTCTTTTTATTATTATTTCTATGTAGTTAACGTGTAGTCATATAGATGTTTTACAAAGATACTGATCAATTGATATAAGCTTCTAAAGTTTCTTGTGTTTCTTATAGTTCTGTGATTTTGGCATGATAATATCTACAAAGTCTTTCGTCTAAGGAGAAAAATGGGAGAACGAAACTACGCAAAAATTTATGCAGTATATAATTCACAAAATGTAAATGTGTGTCATATATAACGTGCAATGGCGGAGTCAGAATTTTCACTAAGGGAGTTTAAAATCAAAAGAAGTAGACACACAAACTAACAAAAGGGGGTTCAACATCCACTATATATACACAAAAAATAATTTTAACAAGCCATAAGCTGGCTCCAGAAAATAAAATTTATACACTCAATGCTTATATTACATCAATAATAATACAAAATATGTGTTGCAACACACACTTATCACTTTATTCTTTTAACTGCTAAGGTCGAAATGTTTGGTTCAATATAAATACCGAATATAAAAAAATATTTACTGACTCGACAACATCAGAGCAGAGATGGGATAGCTCGCAAAGGATGGGCTTTGGCTAAGGTGATACCAAACTTCTCCTCCATATCTAACTCTTTTGGTCCAATGTCTGCCTCAAGCTTCCAATTGAAGGAATTTAAAAGTGAGCCTAATATTACTGAAACCATTCTCAATGCCAATGGAAAGCCAGGGCATATTCTTCGACCAGCACCAAATGGAATCAACTCAAAATCTTGTCCTCGCATATCCAAATTCGAACTCCAAAACCTCTCAGGTTTAAACATTAAAGGGTCCTCCCAAAAAGTAAAATCTCGTCCAATTGCCCACACATTGATTAGAACCTATAAGTAAGCCATCAAATAAGCGAGTTAGATTATATTTAGATGGATCAAAAGGGATAATCAATAAATAGGCAGGTCATTAAACCCCCCTCCCAAAAGAAAAAAAAAATTATTTGAACTAAGAGAGACTAAACAATGAGTCATTTATATTTAGCCTAACTCGTCCAACTTTAACTAAATTTTTATTTCTTTGCTTATATTCTTATTTTTTAATTTCCAAATAAAACTTTTATTTATTTTCCTTATCATGGATGTAACTAACATACCAAACAAAAAGACAATATTTTAAAAAAAAATATAATTTTTTTTTTGATAAATGTTGTATCGGTCAATTTGGAGTACTACGCATATTTAGCTCAAATTAGTCCAACTTTTAGATGGATAGACTTGAGTTGTGCCCAAATTGACCCACTGTGAGAATATGCACAACTCAACCATCCAAACTTGAGCGGATTGAGCGATTCATATTTTCGTCAATTACTCTCCTTATTCCTAAATAAGTATTTCTTTTGACTTGAACACACCCTTTAATAAACTACTCACTCTTAAAAAATTAAAGATAACTTAACCAACTTACCACTAATTAAATTTTATTTCTTTCCAAGTTGACAATGATTGCTATATTTAAACTCAAGGGTATATTAGTAAGATTATGATCAAAGTTTTTTTGAAAACTTAAACATACACTTATTTAGGAACAAAATGGCAACCCAAAAGGAGCACTTATGAAGGAATGGATGGAGTAACTTTAATTGACATCCATACCTGTGAGCCCTTCGGGATGATGTAACCACACAATTCAACATCTTCCTCCACTTTGCGTGGAACTAATAACGGAACTGGTGGGTGAATTCTTAAGATTTCTTTGATGATGCATTGCAAGTAAGGGAGTCGAGAAACATTAGCTTCTTCAATTGATTTTCCTTTTCCAATGATTTCTGCAAGTTCAACTTGAGCTTTCTTCATAATCTCAGGTTGTTTAAGTATTTCTGCCATTGTCCATTCCACTGTGCTTGTAGTTGTATCCGTAGCCGCACCAAATAAGTCCTATATAATTTATACATCAAAGTATATAACCATAAATTGCAGTAATAAAAAACTCATATATTACAGTAATGAAAAGAAACTATAACCTATCGCTCCACAATTCACCGTAACAAATAATCTCACATACTTACACACTAAATTAATTGAGGTGTCATAATATACAATCTGAAATCTTTCTTCTCTTTTTATAAAAATACTAAGTAGAGTATAATTATTTTAAAATTATTTTAACTTTGATGGTAATTAAGGATAAAGCCGATAAATGAAGTGGAGTTAGCTGACGATTTATATATATAACTTAAATTTAGAATTTAACGAGAAGAGAACACAAACCAGGAACACAGATTTGATGTGATTATGATCAATCTCTTCTAGATTTTCTTCACTAATATTGAGAAACATTTCCAGAACATCACTCTTTTCATTGAACCCCCTTCTCTTTTCCTCCAATCGCTCGCTGATCAAACCATCAAAAAGTTTAAAAAATTTACCAATATGTGTGGTTGTGCGACGCCTTATTCCCTGAGGATCGATCTTTTCAAGTATGGGGAAATAATCCACTAGGTTAGGCTTCCCTAACTCAGCCATGATACCCCAGATAACGTCCTTCAACTCTACCTTTGAATCCGAGAAAGGATCAGCCAAGTCCTTGGAGAAAAGGGTGTTGGACACCAAATTGAGATTAATCTTGAAAGCGACTTGACCTATATCAACAACTTTACCTTCTTGACTGCATTTTGTACAATAAGCAATTAATTCTTTCACCTTTTGAGATCTTAGATGTTGATTTGCATCAAGCCTATTGGAAGTGAAGATATTTGTGTTCAAGATTCTCCGAAGCATCCGCCATTGAGGACAAACAGGAAGCCATGGAATAGAAAATTTGCAATAGTTGTGTGCTTGAACGGCATCAGGGATAAATCTAGACGTTGAAAAGGCTCGATCTTGATACTTAAGGACTTGTTTTGCCATGGATGATGAAGAAATGACCACTGTTGTTATTTGTCCTAATTTTAAACTCATGATTGGACCATAGATTTTTGCAAGATTGGCCAGTGATACATGGGGTTTTGCACCTAACAAGTGAATATTTCCAATAATTGGCCATGGTGATGGCCCTGGTGGAAGCTTTTTGCTGCCTCTACTACATATTCTTGCTAGAGTATAGAGAAAACTCAAAGCAAAAATTGATCCAAATACAAGTGTATAGTAATCCATTATGGCTCTGGCTCTCTGATCTCTCACATCCTTCCTTCAACTTTGAAAGATGATTCAGTAATACTAATAATAAAGTAGAGGAATCCAATCCAGGGATGTGTGTGTGTCATACATTTAAATGGACAAATGAAAACTATACATTTTTGTTATAATTAACACATAGATTAGGTATTACCTAATCACCACTCACATTGTAGTTTGACTCTTGTCGAGCTGGAAAGGACCTTTTGCCTCTTCAAGAATTATCAAAAAGTAGGATAAGACAGAGGGAGTAATATATAACTACTCCCTTAGTTTCATATTACTTGTCTCATGTTGCTATGAGACACTCCTTAAAAAAAATTTAATTAGAGGTATATTTTATTACTAAACTAATCTTATTAATAATATTTTGAAATTCTAAATTTGACTATTACTACTTTATATAGTTATTGAAAGGAAATTTATCTTTAGATACTATTTAATAGTAGCACGTAAATAATACATGAGAAGAGATGTCAAGGCTTTCACCAAAAGGAAGAAACATAATATCTTGGATTCTCAAGTGTATTCATCGGAAGAACAATTAGTTGAAAGGAGATTTTGTGTTTCTTATTTAGAGGGAGGACACAATGGATTCTTTGTGTTCATGGAGTAATTATAAAAGGAGAAAAAAAAATCTAAATTAGATTATTTAATCCTTAACTATGCCTAAGAACTTATGCACCCATCAAGTGAATGTTCCCAATAATTGGCCATGGTGATGACCCTGATGGAAGTTTTTTGCTGCCTCTACTGGATAATTTTGCTATAATATAAAGAAAACTCAAAGAAAAAATTGATCCAAACACAAGTGTATAGTATCATGATCTTCGCGCGAGAGCACATCCTCGTGGCTATTTTGATCTTTCAACTTTTCATTTTGAGACTTCTCACTTATAATATAGTATGATGATATATGTGTTCGTATTGTATGATTGAGAGCCATAATTATTATTCAAACTATAAAAAACTGATTCGCAAATCTCGACAAGAAAAAAATTACAAAGTTATCACAATAGATCGTATCATTATACTGTCGTACTAATAATAGAACAACAACGATAAAGAAAAACATACTACTCCATTATATATGTCATTTTGATTTTTTTAATTGTATCAGTGAGTCATTCGTATGTCCTTTTCTGGGACTAATTTAGTGTGCATGTGTATCGCATATGTTTAAAATATTTCAAATTGTATCATGACAAAACTTTATTGTGTGTAGTGGTTAATTTCTAATTGAAAATTAAATAACATCTACACATATGTAGCTAGGTAGCTCGGTGTACAAAGCATCTAGCGTTATAGGGTCCAGGGAAGGCCACATCCTGAGAGGTGTGATGTAGACCAGAGGAGAATCCAAATTTGAAATTTATGGATTCTCATAAATCTTAATCGTGTTTACTTCTTTATATTTTAATCCCCTAAATTGTTATAAGCTTCTAAAGTTTCTTGTGTTTCTTAAAGTTATGTATTTCTTTAATTATGTTATTTTAGCATGATGCCATCTAACAAATCTTTCATGTTAGGAGAAAACTGGGAGAAAGAAACTAGTCAAAAATTTATGCAGTCTACAATTCACAAAATATAAATGTGTGTCATATAACACAAATAAAACAAAATTTATCTCCACTTGATATTTATATTAACTCAATAATAATACAAAACAGGTATTGCATACACACACTTATCACTTTATAGTTTATTCTTTAACCGGTAAGATCAAAATGTTTGGTTCAATATAAATACCGAATACAAATAAAAATATACTGACTCGGCAACATCAAAGCGGAGATAGAATAGCTCGCAAAGGATGGGCTTTTACTAAGGTGATACCAAACTTCTCCATGTCTAAATCTTTTTGGTCCACTATCTGCCTCAAGTTTCCAATTGAAGGAATTTAAGAGTGAGTGTAATATTACTGGAATCATTCTCAATGCCAGAGGAATGCTAGGGCATATTCTTCGACCAACACCAAATGAAATTAACTCAAAATCTTGTCCTCGCGTGTCCAAATCTGAACTCCAAAATCTCTCCAATTTAAACATTAAAAGATCCTCCCAAAAAGTAAAATCTAGATCAATCGCCCTCATATTGACTAAAACCTACGAGTAAGGGCGTCAAATAAATGAGTTAGATTATATTTAAATGGATCAAAAGGGCTAATAAATAAATAAACATGACATTAACCCCTAGTAGAATATTTGGTCTAAGATAGACTAAACAATGAGCTATATATAGCTTAACCTATCCAACTCTAAGTTTTAGTTTCTTTCTTTATTTTCTTATTTTTTTAATTACCAAATAAAACTTTAATTTCATTAAAAAAAATTATTTTGATAATTTTTTTATGGGCTAATTTGGAGTACTATATAGTATATGAATTTTGCTAACATACTTCATGAAGGCATTATGTTAGCAAGATACCTATTTTTTCTTTACCCAAAATGCCCTTAATGGCTTATTGAAACATGATAGATACAGGTGGCATTTTGGTCATTTTCTCAATAATGCCAAATCCAAAGCATCTGGCACCCCATTTTTACCCTAATGTTTCTCTTGCGTTTTTTAACGCCATATTTTCCCTTGTGCTTTTTCTAAAAATATTTGGGGTCAGTCACTCTTGAAAGATTCTGTATAGTTACTCATGTTAATACATGGCACCTTCTCTTTAGTATTTTGAGAAGCTAGTTAATGGGTGCCCACTTCTTTGGACTGAAACTTGCATTTAGAAATCAGAAAATACTTGAACTATTTATTTTTTATATGATTAAAATCAGACTCACAAATATGAAAAACTATTAGATCAGAGAATAAGTAGTCAATGGAGCTTCTTGTGGATGAATTACATTTTTTCCAAGTTAGATTTATCAAGAAATTTATGCTTTTAAGTTGGAAGAATATTGATTTAGTGACTGAAACAATATCGGTTAAAGATAATTTACAACCCATCAACAAGGAAACTGAAGCAAGAAAAGATTAAAATTGGCTCCTTTTCATGTCACGCCCCGAATCCCATCGAGACATGATTGGCACCCGTAGCCGATAAGGCCCGAGAGAACCAACCTTTGCCTATGCTCAATCATATGCAAACATGTAATTCATTGACATTGCATGCATTTGTAAAGTAATTCGTGGTTAACGTGAATTCGTTATGTATGTATGTTGTAGAGTGAAGGAGAGGGATCATGGTATACGCATCGAAGGTTGTCTATTCGTATTGTGCATCCAAGGTATGCAAGGTTATTTTGTCCGTATCTTTCTACGGCCAATAGTGTTCACATTGACATTTCTTTAGTTCTATTCCGAAATGTACCAAGGTATCCCATATGCACTTATCTATGATCATTGTCATATATTTCCTACTCATTGATCAATTGTGAATCTCATTTCTCATATTCATGGTTAATGTTCCGAAAGTTCAAAGAAGGCTATGTTCCAATATTCCAATAGTGCCTATACTTGTGTCTCTTGTTCATGGATTATTGTCCAATGGTTCCAATGGTATCATGGTGCTAGTAATGTTATATTTCTCATTGATATTTATTCATATGTCCTTCACTCATTGGTCAATGATTCAAAGTTTCCAACAATGTTGTGTTCCAAAGTTCCAAAGTGATGTTATGACTATCAAAGTATCAATCTCAAAGTAATGAACAAAGTAATGCAAATGTGGTCAATGATCAAGTACGGGTGGCAAGTCTAGGGGCGTAAGCCTAGCTCGACTCGATCCCGAGATTTGGATTTATGGGTGGCAAGTCTAGGGGCGTAAGCCTAGCTCGACTCGATCCCGAGGGTGGCAAGTCTAGGGGCATAAGCCTAGCTCGACTCGATCCCTATATGATGATATGAAAGACCCACTGATCAGTCGGGGCCCGGGTACATTGTGATGTAATGACATGTGAGCATTGAGATAAAGGAAGTAATGAAAATAATGAAAGTAATCCACATGGTTTCCAAAGAGTAACATGGTGACTTATTCACATTGAGTATTCATATGTTTTGAGTTCATTGACATATTCATTGAACTATTCATGTGTTGTATAGTTTCATCTGAGCCTTGCATACTCAGTACTTATTTCGTACTGACCCCTATCGGGGAATTTACCTTACTTACTGCAGGCGCAGGTCCCAGTAGGCCTCCTCAATAAACTACCAGTGTTAGCGGTTCTTTGGTGAGCTCCAGCTCATTCGGGGCTTCTCCGAGTCAAATTGTATATATGTTTTGCTATTGTACATGTTGTGCGGGGACTTGTCCCGACTTATGGTTCATTTTGGTAAATGCTCTTGTTAGAGGCTTTTGTAGACCGATGTGGGTGTAATAGTGTAAAAGACACATATTGTTTTGACTGGATGGCCTCAACGGCCAAGTTTCATATGTATGCCTAAATATGTCCCTTGTTCTCCTTTATTCGTATGTCATAATATTATGCAATGGTGGTTATGCATAATCCATAATATTCCCAACATTGACCAATACATGAAAATCAATACATTTCACCATAATACTTCTCCTTTACACTTTCTTATCCATAACACATCACAAATAATCCATCAAAGCACCTTAATTCAACTCATAACACATATCGGCCAAAATCCCATAATTTTCACTTTTAGACAAGAACAAGTTTTATATCAAAAATAACACCATACATGTTTATATTTTGTCCATACCATGATTTTTCTTCAAAGGCACAAGGCCTAATTCACACTTGAATTCCATATACCACAAATCTCATACAAAATCACCAAGTACCATGACCAACTTTTCCAAGCACCACCAACATGATATACATATTCTTTTATGCATATAATATATTAATCCATGACAATAATCACTTACCTAGGCTTGGAAGATGTTGATCTTGCTCCAAAGGTTAGCTTTGACCTCTTAGGGTTTGAGAGAAAAAGAAAGGGTTGAAAAAAATATCTACAAAGGCATGTGTTTTCCAAATGAATAAAATCAGCATTTTTGCCCTTTATATAGGCTCTCAAGTCCATGCTTAGCCACTCTATAGCATGCCATGTGGTGTTCTAGAAGTTTTTGCAAGAATGGGTCAAATTTCCCCATATGGGCCATGTCTTCTTTCCATTTTTGGGCCCTTTTTGGGCCCAATTCACTTAACCCGATAAAATCAATAATTTCACGTGTTTAAGTCATCTCATACGTATTACAATAATATTCCCACTCATGCTATTCATATCCGTAGCCGCCATCCAAAAACCAAGTGATTCTAGCCACGTATGACCCATTTTGACCAAAAGGGTAAAATCGTCATTTTGACGCCAAATTCGTTCTCGAGTAATTTTATCATACCAATATAATATTTCACTCATTTCATGTATATTCTCATAGTTGTAGAAGAATCATGGCGAAAATCGGCTCAATACGTCCCCGGGAACCCTTGAGACTTAAACAAAATTTTCAACTTTTGAAAGGTGCGCAGGGGCGGCGTGGCACGCTGCCTGGCGCGCCCCTCTACTGCCTCTGGACTGAAAATTTCAGCCCATAGCGGCGTGGCACGCTACCCAACGCGCCCTTCCCTTAAATTTTTCGAAAATTTCATTTTTCGACTTTTCTTCGCGGGTTTGGTTAGGTACTTCAAATCCTATTCTTTCACTTACTTCTTAACCTTAACATACTTTGTTTAGAGGTCCTCTTAGCCTCGTTTTGAACCCGACAAATGCTCCATGAAGATCGCAAAACACCTTCTACGCAAGGTTAAGCATATGTACAAGGCCAAATTTCAATTTTCTTGTCAATATCATTACAAAATACATTCGTGTGGCTCTCGACACTCAAGTATACATTGTTCATCGTCATCACATTGGGTTAGGAAGGTACGGGGTGTTACATTTCATTAGAAAGATAATTGGGTCTAAAGGGAAAGAAGGACAAGGACAATGAATGACCGAAAAGACCAAAAAAAACTTTTGGTTCATTTGTTTCTAATGTGTTATTAGGGATATTTTGGGTAAAGCAAAAATGGGTATCTTGCTAACATACTACCTTCGTGAAGTATGTAATATATATTTAATTAGCTCAAATTAGTCCAAACTTTAAGATGGAATGACTTGCGTCGTACCCAAATTAAACCACCAAGAGAATATACGCTTAGCTCAACCGTCAAAACTTGAGCGGATTAAGAAAATCATATTTTTGTCAATTAACTTTAAATGTCATCCATACATGTGAACCCTTCGGGATGATGTAACCACACAATTCAACATCTTGCTCCACTTTGTGTGGTACTAATAACGGAACGGATGGATGTATTCTTAAGGTTTCTTTGATAATGCATTGTAATTAAGGAAATCGAAAAACATCAACTTCTTCAATTGATTTTCCTTTTCCAATGATTTTAGCAAGTTCAACTTGAGCTTTGTTTATAATATCTGGTTGTTTAAGAAGTAACATGTATCTGTATTATATGATTAACAACAATAAAATACAATTAAAAGTATAAAAATCAGATTGCGAATCTTGCCAAGAAAAAAAAATATTAGGTCATTTTGATATTTTAAATTGTATCATTGAGTCATTCATATGTCCTTTTCTGGGGAATAATTTAGTGCACATGTGTATCACATATGTCTAAAATATTTTAAATTGTATCATGACAAAATTTTATGATTTCTAATTTGATATACCACCTACATTATATTCAGGTGGGCAGCCCGATCTACAAGCATCTCGCATTAGCAGAGTCGGAGAGAATGCCACCCCCCGAGAGTGTGATGTATACCAGAGGCAAATTCATGATTGGAAATTTATGCATTCTCATAAGTCCCTTTTGATTCTTCATGTATATACTTCTTTACATTTTGAATTTCCTTAATTGAAAGTCTTGGCACCACTCCGCATCCTCCCATTTCTTATTCTTATTCTTATTTTTTTAAAAAAAAAAAATATTTATTATTATTTCTAAATAGTTAACATTTAGTCATAGATGTTTTACAAAGATGCCCAATTGATATACGCTGCTAAAGTTTCTTGAGTTTTTCTAAGTTATGTATTTCTTTTATTATGCGATTTTAGCATGATGCTATCTACAACTACAAGTCTTTCATGTCGGAAAAAAAATGGGAGAGAGAAACTAATCAAGAATTTACCTAGTCTACAATTCACAAAATATATACGCATGTCATATAATATGGGCAAAATAAAATTTGTCCACACTCAATGTTTATATACCATTAATAATACATACATACAACACATGCATGTATTGCATAAACACACTTATTACTTTATTCTTTAACTTCTAAGGACAAAATGATTGGTTCAATATAAGTACCACATACAAACAAATACTTACTACTCCACAACATCAAAGTGGAGATGGGATAGCTCGCAAAGGGTGGGCTTTGGCTAAGGTGATCCCAAACTTCTCTTCCATGTCTAAATCTTTTTGTCCAATATCCGCCTGAAGTTTCCAATTGAAGGAATTTAAGAGAGTGCCCAGAATTACTGGAACCATTCTCAATGCCAGTGGAAAGCCTGGGCATATTCTTCGACCAGCACCAAATGGAATTAACTCAAAATCTTTTCCTCGCATGTCCAAATTTGAATTCCAAAACCTTTCAGGGTTAAATACTAAAGGATCTTCCCAAAAAGTAAAATCTCGACCAATTGCCCATACATTGACTAGTACCTGTGAGTAAGAGTGTCAAATAAGGGAGTTAAATTATATTTGGATAGATCAAAAGGGCTAATCAATAAATAGCTAGGCAGATCATTAACCTCCCCAAATATTATATCTGGGCTAAAATAAACAAGTCATTATAGCCTAAGCCGTCCAACTCTAACCAAGTTTTAGTTTTTTTTGTTTAATTTCTTTTTTTAAAATTAACAATTAAAGCTTTATTTTTTTATTATGAAAATAATTAACATACCAAACAAAAACTATGTACATATTTAGCTCAAATTAGTCCAACTTTTATATGGACTGACTTGAGTTGTTCCCAAATTGAAGTGTGAGAATATGCTCAGCTCAATCGTCCAAACTTAAGCTGATTGGGCAAATCATATTTTCATCAATTAAATTTAGTTATCATCCATACCTGTGAACCCTTTGGGATGATATAATCACATAATTCAACATCTTGCTTCACTCTACGCGGGACTAATAGCGGAGCTGGTGGATGCATTCTTAAGGTTTCTTTGATGATGCATTGCAAGTAAGTGAGTCGAGAAGCATCGGCTTCTTCGATTAATTTTCCTCTTCCAATAATTTCTCCAAGTTCAACTTGAGCTTTCTTCATAATCTCTGGTTGTTTAAGCATCTCTGCCATTGCCCATTCCACTGTACTTGTAGTTGTATCCGTAGCAGCACCAACTAAGTCCTATATAATTTGTACTTCAACTTATATAACCATAAAGTACAGTAATAAAAAAAAAACCATAAATTACATTAATTAAAAGAAACTACAATATATCGATGCACAATTCACCATAACAAATAATCTTACATATACAATAAATTAATTAAATCATCTTAAACAAAATATATACATCATGTTCTCTTACCCCAATGAATACAACTTCCTATACATGGTAAAATAAATGTCGAAAATGGATAAATAAACTAAAGATCATAGTCAATCCAACCGTTAAATGTAATAAGCCTGAATTCTTTATTTTTTTGAATACTAAGCAGAGGGGAATTAATTTTACATGATTTGAACTTTGATGGTAATTAAGGATAGAGCTGATAAATGAAGTGGAGTCACTTTGATCGTTTATATAACTTAAACTTAGAAATTGATGAGAAGAGGATACAAACCAGGAACACGGACTTGATATGATTATGATTAATCTCTTCCGAATTTTCTTCACTAATATTGAGAAACATTTCCAGAACATCACTCTTTTCACTGAAACCTCTTTTCCTTTCCTCCAGTCGCTCGTTGATCAAACCATCAAAAAGTTCAAACAATTTACTAACATGAATGATTGTGCGACGCCTTATTCCTTGAAGATCAATCCTTTCAAGTACGGGGAAAAAATCCACTAGGTTAGGCTTCCCTACCTCAGCTAGGATACCCCAGATAACCTCCTTTAACTCTACCTTTGAATCCGAAAAAGGGTCAGCCAAGTCCTTGGAGAAAAGGGTGTTTGACAATGAGTTGAGACTAGTCTTGAAAGCAACTTGACTTACATCCAAAGCTTCACCTTTTTGACTACATTTATCACAATAAGCAACCAATTCTTTCACCTTTTGAGACCTTAGATGTTGACTTGCATCAAGCCTATTTGAAGAGAGGAGGTTGTTGATCAAGATTCTCCTAAGCGTTCGCCATTGAGGACAAACAGGAAGCCATACAACTGAGAATTGATAATGGTTGTGTGCTTGAGTGGCATCAGGGATAAATCTAGTTGAAAAAACTTGATCATGATTCTTAAGGACCATTTTTGCAATGGATGATGAAGAAATGACCACTGTGGTTATTTGGCCTAGTTTTAAACTCATAATTGGACCATAAATTTTTGCAAGATTGGCCAGTGATACATGGGGTTTTGCACCTAACAAGTGAATATTTCCAATAATTGGCCATGGTGATGGACCTGGTGGAAGTCTTTTGGTGCCTCTGCTGCATATTTTTGCTAGAGTATAAAGAAAACTCAAGGCAAAAGTGAATCCCAACACAAGTGTATAGTAATCCATTATGTCTCTCTCTCTCAAACACACATAAGATTTTTGTCGAGAAATAGAAGCATCCGATGGCCGAATTGATGAACTGCACTTGCTTCTGGATAGATGTGAACCTTTGCTTCAACTTTGAAAGATGATCTAGTTTCCTATTTTATCAGAAATAATAAAGTGGAGGAATCCAATATTGGGGTGTGAATGTGTGTGTCATCATACATTTCACAAGTCAATCACTACCCACGTTGCTAACAATATTATATATATATATTCCCTCGGTCCCAGAAAGATTGTCTTAATTACTATTTGGAGAGCCAAAAGATATTTTTTTAACCATAATTTTTTTAAATACTTTCTAAATATTTGAATTGTTTACTATAGCATACTTTTTATGTAATTTCTAAATATGTAAGTTTTATTTCGAAAAAATTGAAGATTCAAATTTTATTTCAAAAAAATTGAAGATTCTATGTCTTCATTTACTCCGAACATTAGTTAGTTTAGCTCTCGTATTCCTAATCAAGACAATAATTTTGGGACGGAGGGATCGGAGTATCTTTTTAATTCAAAAGGATAGTTCAAAATAAATGTTCCTTTAAGAAAATCACGATAGAATTGATTACTCTCTTTCATTTAATTTACACGTCTAAAAATCAATAAATTTCACCAGGCTGCCCTTCTAATCTCCAGTTATGCTCCGTTTGACTTTAGTTTCTAAGAAACTTATGACCCACTATGCATAAGTTCAGTTGCTGAAAAATAAAAATTAAAGATCTGCTCATTATGGAAAAATCGAGCGATTTCAACCCCCTTTTCATGTTCAATGACTAAAAAATCCTTATTATTTGTGAGTTATTACAATTTTATCCATTGAGCTCCAATGCTCCTGGAAACATAAAATAAAAATAATAAACTCAATCAATCAGCATCAAAATCTTTTAAGAATCAAGCAATTGATTTGAGCTAATAAATATCTAACACACTATATAATTTCAGCATATCATTGACATTACAATTCATATTTTATATATTATCTCTATTATGATGGAGTAGTTTGGTTTGATCCATCTACTAACCTGCAAGTTTGACATAGGAGTTTTATAATTAAAATTTCTTTTTTGCTCTGATTAAATATATATAAGATTTTACATCGACAAGTCTTTCTGTACATATTATATCTATATATGTATCTTTATTGTATGATTGAGAGCGATAAAATTAAACCAAAGTCGGATTTGCTAATATTGACTTTATCTATAGATAAAAAAAAGTTACAATGCTTACATAATGGACCATATCTTGATTATCTTATTAATAATAAAGCAAACAATTAAGAAAAAGATAGTATATTATTATGACACGATATTTTTAATTTATCATTGACTTTTTCTCATATATTATTTTTCTGGTAAGAGTTTTTTTGTGTGTGGATAATTTGGTGTGCACGTATCTAAGTATCACATATGTCTATAATATTTTAAATTGTATCACTGGTCAGTCACGTCAATTTCTAATTGAATATAGTTAACATGTAGTTAAAGATGTTTTATAAAGATACTCAACTGATAAAGTTTCTAAGTTTCTTGTGTTTGTAAAATTATGTATTTCTTTAATTATGTGATTTCATGTTTACGCTAGCTATTGTCTACACGTCTTTCATGTTAATAGGGAGAAAAATAACTTGGCAAGAATTTATGCGGTCTACGATTTATGAAGTATAAAAGTGTGTTATACATATGTTGTTGAAAATAATTCCTTTCAATCAAAAAAATGTCATATATAAGAATGATTACTACACGGTCTTTGAAATTTGAACATTGCTACATTTATGAGGGAACTAATATTGCACAACAATTTCCTCTTTTGACCTTCATAATCTTCTTATTTTTGTTCTCCTTTCCTCTATTTGTCTAAAGCAAATAACATTCATAAGAAGCATCATACAGAAATTGCAAGATATATATGTTGCATAGCGTATGTATATTTGGTTAAGTGATATATATCATCACTTCAATCTTTACTTATTAAAACTAAAATTCTTGGTTTAGTGAAAATATCAAATACATATCAAATATAAACTGACTCAACAACATTAAAGCGGAGATGGAATAGCTCGCAAAGGATGGGCCTTGGCTAAGGTGATACCAAACTTCTCCTCCATGTCTAAATCTTCTGGTCCAATATCTCCCTCAAGCTTCCAATTAAAGGAATTTAAGAGTGAGCCCAATATTACTGGAATCATTCTCAATGCCAGTGGAAAGCCAGGGCATATTCTTCGACCAGCACCAAATGGAATTAACTCAAAATCTTGTCCTCGCATGTCCAAATTTGAATTCCAAAACCTCTCCGGTTTAAACATTAAAGGGTCCTCCCAAAAAGTAAAATCTCGACCAATCGCCCACACATTGACTAGAACCTGTTAGTAAGGGTGTCAAATAAACGAGTTAGATTATATTTGGATGAATCAAAAGGGGTTATCAATAAATAGGCAGATCATTAACCTCCCCCAAAGATTATTTGGATTAAGATAGACTAAACAATGAGCCACATATAATCTAACGTGTCCAGCTCTAACTAAATTTAAATTTCTTTGTTTTTTTTTATTTTCTTAATTACCAAATAAAACTTTATTTTCTTTATTATGAAAATATCTAACATATCAAATTAAAAAAAATTAAAAAAATATTTTGACAAATTTTCTTGTAGCTCAATTGGAGTACTATACATATTTAGCTCAAATCACTCCAATTTTTAGATGGATTGGCTTGAGTTGTGCGCAAAGTACTGATCCACCAGAAAAAATATGCTTCAGCCAACCATCCAAACTTGAGCAGATTGAGCAAGTCATAATTTCATCAATTTATATAAGTCTGCCACATACCTGTGTGTCCTTTGGGATGATGTAGTCACATAATTCAACATCTTGCTCCACTTTGTGCGGGACTAGTAATGGGACTGGTGGGTGCATTCTTAATGTTTCTTTGATAATGCATTGCAAGTAAGGTAGTCGAGAAACATCTGCTTCTTCTATAGGTTTTCCTTTTCCAATGATTTCTACAAGTTCAACTTGAGCTTTCTTCATAATCTCAGGTTGTTTAAGTATTTCCGCCATTACCCACTCCAATGTGCTTGTAGTTGTATCCGTTCCCGCACCAAATAGGTCCTATAGCATTTGTAAATCAAAGTATATAATCATAAATAGCAGTAATACAAAGAAAATCCATTAAAAAAAATAATTAAAACTATCAGATTAAGTTGACATATAATAACATGTACTCCCTTCGTTTCATTTTACTTGACCTTTTTTCTAAATATATTTGTTTCAAATTAGTTGTTCATTTTCACAAATCAAGAGTGTTTTATTACTTCTTTCCCATATTACCCTCAATATTAAATAACTAAAGAAAATAGTAATAGTTAGATTTAGTGTTTCAAAATATAATTAGAGTTAATTTTGTGAAATACACTTCTAATTAATATTTTCTTAATGGGTGTACCAATTAGTCAAAAGACGTTAAGTAAAATGAAACGGAGAGAGTAATTCTTTTTCTTGATTGGATAATAGGATCGATTGAATAATTAAGGGGAAAATACACACATATCCCATAGGAGCTAACTATTTACAACTAAATGTCCCCTTACATAAAATGACCTCTTATTGTAACTTTAATTATTCATCTCCCTTTTAATTTTTTTCCCTTTTCATTTCTCTACTTTTTTCTTCTTTTTTTTTCTGGTTTCCTTTTTTTTTTTTTCATTTTATGCTTCTTTGTTCATTTATTTTTTTGGTAAAATTATTTTATTCTTTATTTTTTTACACCATAATCTACTTCACACTCACTTTTTATTTTATATACTCCTTTTCTTCTTCCTTTTTCTAGTTTATTTCTTTTTTTGTTTATTTTTTTCTCTACTTCTTTTTTTTCTGCTTTTATTTTTCTCTCTTTTTGCTTTATTGGTTCCATTTATTTTTGTGTTTTTTATTTTTATTTTCTCTTTAGTTTTCAATTTACTTATTTTCTTGTTCCTTTCCTTTTCTTTTTCATTCGTTTTTTTCTTAAATCATAATATTCTTTATTTTTTTCACCACAACCTAATTTCATCTTTCTGATTCTTGTTTAATTTTTATTTTATTTTTTATTTCATTTCTTTTGTAATTTATTTGATTCTCTTTTTTTTCTCTTTTTTTACATTTGCTTCAGTCGGTAATGATACCATTACAATATATTTATATACTGTCATGATATCATTGATGTCAGCTTCAATCCTTAGTGAGCCCTCCATGATACCATCACAATATATCCATATACTGCCACGTATCATTGATGTTTGATTCAATCCTCCAGTAAGACATACATGATACCATCACAGTATATATATACTTGCATGGTATCATTGGGGTTTGCTTCAGTCCGTAATGATACCATCACGGTATATTTATATACTGTCATGGCATTATTAGTGTCTGTTTCAATGCTTAGTGGGACCTCCATGATACCGTAACAGTATATCTATATACCGTCATGGTATAATTGATGTCTACTTCAATCTTTCTTTTAGACCTCCATGATACCATCACAGTATGTATATACTAAAATGGTATCATTAGGGTTTGCTTTAGTACTCGATGATACCATCACAGTATATCTATATATTGTCATGGTATCACTAATGTCTATTTCAATCCTTAGTGTCTATATACTGTCATGGTATCACTGATGTCTGTTTTAATCCTTAGTAAGACCTTTATGATACCATAACAGTATATCTATATACCGTCATGGTATCTTACTTCAATCCTTCAGTCAGACCTCCATAATACCATCACAGTATATATATATACCAACATGGTATCATCGGGTTTTGCTTTAGTCTATAATGATGTCATAATAGTATATCTATATACTGTCATGATATCATTGATGTCTACTTCAATCTTTCAGTCAAACCTCTATAATACCATCACAGTATATATATATACTAACATGGTATCATTGGGGTTTGCTTCAGTCTGTTATGATACCATAATAGTATATTTATATACTGTCATGGTATCATAAAGGTTTGTTCCGATCCTTCAATAAGACACTCCTTAGTCATTCTTAATTATTTATTATTGTGATTTATTTTTATAAGTCTCAAAATAGTTAGATGATATCTTTTTTATATTTTTAACCAAAGTTTACTCAAATAACACAATTATAAAATAATTCAAAATTAACCTTCCTAAATTATTTTCTTTATGGATAAGTTTCAACACAGTAAATTTTATTTTATTTTGTATAATTGTTTGTTCCAATCTTACTTGCACGTTGTAGTACCTAAAATGTGAGATTCAATAATTAAGAAAAAAATGGACAAAAAAAGAAAATAAAACAAAATAATAAAGATGGAAACAAATAATAAAAATAGTCATTCTAATTATTTATTGTTGTGATTTATTTATTTATGTTTAATTTTTTTTATTAGTTTAAAAATAGTTAGATAATATCTTTATCTTTATCTACTATTTTATCTTTAAATAGAAACAGAAGAAAATGAAGAAAATCTAATAAAAAATATATTTCTATTAATTTATATTTTAATAAATAAATTAGTGAATTTAATATTCTTTTTAATTACTTTTCATTATAGTCTAATTATTTATTTTTTCTATTTTAATTTGTTACAAATAATTAGTTATTATATTTATTTTATATTTAAATAAAATAAAAATAAATAAGACAAAAACAATAAAAAGTACATTTTGTAGGAAGAAAGAAAGAAGAACAGAGCCGTCCATTGGAAAGAGAAAAAAACAGCTACCCTAATTAATGCTCACAAAAAGGTTGCCTGAGTTTTGGGGCATGTCGATGTCGAGTAATTAGTATTTAGAAAAGGATATTTTAGAAATTAGTTAGGAAGGGAGTATTTGGTGTAATTAGTTTAGATTTTTGATCTATTTAGTGTATTTTCCCCTCTATTTTACTATCAGCAGGAAACATGCATATGTCTGATTCTTTTTCAATTCTCTATTGTCATTTTTATAAATATATGTAGATAGGTAAAAAGGTCCTAGGGATAGAAGGCCTATAGCAAAGAGAGAAAAACAGGCTAAATATCATACTTTACAAATTGCACCTCTAAAATGTAAAATACTTATATTATGCCGATGGTTTGTATAACTTAAACTTAGAAATTAATGAGGAGTAAGCACGAACCAGGAACATGGACTTGATGTGATTATGATTGATCTCTTTAGGATTTTCTTCGCTAATATTGAGAAATGCTTCCAAAACATCATTTCTTTCACTGTGAATTGGCCTCCTCTTTTCCTTCAATCTTTCATTGATCAAACCATCAAAAAGTTTTAAAAACTTACCAAAATGAATGGTCGTGCGATGCCTTATTCCTTGAAGATCAATCTTTTCAAGTATGGGGAAAAAATCAACTAGGTTGGGCTTTCCAACCTCAGACATGATACCCCAGATAACCTCCTTCAACTCTACCTTTGAATCCAAAAAAAAAGAGATTATATTCATTACATCATTTAATTACTATAAAAAGTCAAAAACTCAAAATCAGGGTTGGGGTGTCAAAATCATATTCTTGATCTATACCTTTGAATCTGAAAAAAGCACCATAAACAGTTAAATCAGTAGTACTCCTTTTGTCCCAATTTATGTGCAAATTTTGACATTCAAACTTCATACTTTAACGGTGAATTCGGAATAGAAGCTTTAAGTTTTTTGAAATAAAATTTACACTATAAAAAAAAGGATAAATTGTGGGAGTTGAAACTGCAACTCACGGAGGTTATAAGCCTCCACTATTTGCTATCAGCAAATAGCGAAGGTTTTAAACCTCCACAAGTTGTAGTGTTAACCTCCGCAATTTATCATTTTTTTGTAGTATATTTAAAACTACGTAAAAAGTACTATAGTTTATTATAATTAACAACTTAAAACATTTTAAAGGCATATGAAGAAATGGGATCTTTACACAAATAGCTGGGCATATTTACTGTTTACTTTTTCTAGCCGGTATATATAGAACATACACTCATTATATTATATTATACATGAATTATACATATATTATACATCTGCCGACTATTATTAGTTCAATCATTTAGAAGAATGGTTATTTAGGTTAATTTTCCTAAAGAAATTCCGATCAGAAAACAACTTGATTAAAAAAGGGGCAGCCTGGTGCACTAAAGCTCTCGCTATGTGCAAGATCTCGGGAAGGGCCCGACCACGAAGATCTATTGTACACCTTACCTTGTATTTCTGACCTGTGACCTCCTGGTCACATGACAACAACTTTACCAGTTACTCCAAACAAAAAACAACTTGATTGACTCTCGATTCCAATTGTACCTCATAAATTGAGATGGAGGGAATATAACCTTGGGGTGTCAAATGTGGCCCAAATATTAGTGGCCTCCCCAATATTTGACACCACTGCTATAACACATTCAATGTTACAATTATATTATTCATCTATCTACCTTTGAATCAAAAGAAAGGTCATAAGCAGTTATATCAACATTATTTTGTAGTATAATCAATACTCAAAACAAGGTTCGAGGAGAGCAACAATCAGGTTCAAGAACTCTACCTTTGAATCCGAAAAAGGATCAGCCAAATCCTTGGAGAAAAGGGTGTTGGACAACATGTTTAGGTTAGTCTTGAAAACAACTTGGCCTATATCAACAACTTTATCTTCTTGACTACATTTTGCACAATAAGCAATCAATTGTTTCACCTTTTGAGATCTTAGATGTTGATTTGCATCAAGCCTATTTGAAGTGAAGATATTTGTGTTCAAGATTCTCCGAAGCGTTCTCCATTGAGGACAAACAGGAAGCCATACAACAGAAAATTGATAATGGTTGTGTGCTTGAAGGGCATTAGGAATAAATCTAGTTGAAAAGGCTTGATCTTGATTCTTGAGGACTTGTTTTGCCATGGATGATGAAGAAATCACCACAGTTGTTATTTGGCCTAGCTTTAAACTCATGATTGGACCATAATTTTTTGCAAGATTGGCCAGTGATACATGTGGTTTTGCACCTAACAAGTGAAGACTTCCAATAATTGGCCATGGTGATGGACCTGGTGGAAGCCTTTTGGTGCCTCTACTGGAATATTTTGCTAGAATATAAAGAAAACTCAGAGCAAAAAATGATCCAAACACAAGTGTATAGTAATCCATTATGCCTCTCTCTCACACGCCCTTGCTTCAACTTTGAGAAATGATTGTATAGTTTCTCAGTTAAATAACAGAGGAATCCAATATAGGTGTGCGTGTTCATGTATAATCAGAGAACTCAAATGGACAAGTGGGAAATCCTAGTATCACATTGGTTGACTTTTGTAACTTTTAGGGCTGTTTGGTTAGGTAACAAGTTATCCGGAAATTGTTATTCCAACCTTAATATGAGATAAAAATAACACTACAATTCTCGAATAAATTATTCTGAGATTTTATCCAACCAAACATAGGATAAAAACCTCTTAAATTAATCTCTGAATTAGTAATTGTTAGCTTATCCTCCGTACCAACGAGCCCTTACTTTATTAGTGACGATTTGATTCCACCTTGAAGTTTCTTCCCCCATTTTTCCATTCCCCCAACTCCAATTTTGTAAAAAAAAGAGACACAAGTCAATCAACATCCGCGTTGCAAACAATATTTTATATACCTCCATCCCATTTTAGATATTTTTTTTAATTCAAATGGATAGTTCAAAAAAATGTTTTTTAAAAAAATTAAGACAAAATTAACCACTCTCTTTCAATTTTACACTACTAAAAATCAATGGAACTTGATTAAGCTTTGTTAGACCCTCCCTCCTTGATGAGGGTTCAATTTCTCTTGGACACATATAATAATTTTAATATAATAATTTTAAATTTCTAAAATTATTGACATTTTATAAACTTTAAATCTTGAATTAATCTCAGCTTTCCAATAAAAATAAACAAGACCAATTTGTTGAATATATCCATCATTTGTTAGACAATGAAGATATATATATTTGACCAACCAAGAAATTAAAAAAAAGTAACTAGCTAGGAAATAGAAGGATACCCCCTAGTTATAAAAAATGAATCCATCACCAATCACAACCAATAATTTAACTATTTTCTTCGTCTATTTTTATTTGTCAAGCATACTAAAAATAATTGTGCAATTTAATTGTTCAGTTTGGAATAAGAGATAATTTATCATCTTATATCTATTTTTTTATTTATTAAATACTATTTATTTTCTAATATTTAGATGATTTATAATTAATAGGGGTTATATAATAAAATTATCTTTTTATTTATTATTTTTTAAAAATATAAAGAGTCGAACATCAACAAGTAAAGATGGACGGGGAGTAGTTGACCTTGTGATTCTTACGGAGGACATCATTTGGAACTTATCCAGCTGGAAAGAACCTAACTTTTGAGCAATTTTCTTGGACTTTGAGTAATTACTTTCGTCCTATTACGTCCTCCATTTTGCTTTTACTTGTTATTATTTTTTTAATTAGATTTTCATTTTTACTTGTCACTTTTGACATAAGAAAAGTCAAAAGAATTTTTTCTATTTTATCCTTAGCATTAATTACTTATTCTTCAAATCATTTTCAAGACATATTACTCTAAATATCAATTAATAGAGATAGTATGATAAAATAGTCATATCAATAATTATTTTCTTAATGAGTGTGTCATGTCAAAAAGTGACAAGTGAAAGCGAACAAAGAGAGTATTAATTAGCAGAGTTGAAAAAAATTACTCTCTCAGTTTATCAATAGTTGTCCACTATTGATTTGATACATAGGTTCAGAAATAGTAAATGATAGGGGTAATTTTATTATATTATCCTTTGAATATAATAAATTTAATGCTTTGAAAAATGCATTGAATAATGAATCGTATTTAATGCTAAGGATACAATAGGTAGGAATGGGTAAATTATCCATTGATTTTTTAAACTAGACAAATATTATTGGATATTTAATTTTAATATAGTAGACAAATAAAGATAAACGGAAAGAATATAAGAGATGAGAGAAAGTAAAAATGTGGAGAATTCGAAGCACATAATGAGGGCCTAATAGGGCCATTTTTGAAACTTCCAAAGGTTCATCTTAATTATTTGAGGTACTGTATTCTTTTATTAGCATTTTTGTTGTGAAAAAATTGAAATTGAAGCTTTGAAAATATATGTATTGAAAACGTGCATGTGTTACTTTATAAAGCTTAATTGGAGAGGCCTACAGATATGTGGTCGAGGGAAAACAAAGGCCTACAACGACCATTCTTAAAACTCGGTTTGTGTGTACATAATTTTTTTATTTTTTTTTTACAATGTTTATGTAGAGTTTAAATTCTTAATAAGAATGCTTCTTATTATAAATTTATAGTGCTCACTAAGTAAGATAATCAGGATCGATGTTTTGCATTTTCTTGTTTACATGTATATGATGCAGACTAAGTATATCGTTCCAATTACTTTGTTGGTATTTTTCTCCAAAAATGGCATGTACACACTTCTTTGATTAAGCGATTATTGACGCATTGAGCATACATATCTCAATATCCAAATGATAGGTTGTACCTAATCGCGATACATTTTTACATTTGAGTAAACTACATGAAAAATGAAATTTTGAAGTTCAAGTGTTGCAATTTCTCGAGTAAATCATATAGTTCGAGAAACATCAATAGAAAATGGGATAGCACATAATTATTGATATTCCTATCTTTCACAAACCCACTCTGATCATTAAGGCTGATAATGTTAGGGAGGATCCTGAGACCTGATGCTAAGATTGTTATTAATAACCTTGACAATGATCTTGCAAGATACATTGCACAGACTTATTGGTCTGAAGTCTTTGAAATATTGAAGGGCTTCCACTTTAGGTATGAGTAAAATATTTGGGGATATTTGCCCCTTGAAAGACTTGTATTTACATTATGACTAAATAGTTAACATTACTGAAAGACTTTTATTTCAAAGCGTAAAATATTTTTTTAAACTTGTATAAATATAATGTCGATTTGGTTAAGTTTATTTGATTTGACTTTTTTTAATTAAAATCAAACCAAACAAATTATGCTCGATTGTTTTTCCAACACCATATTAAGTCAAATCAAATCAAATCACTAGTCAGTTTTTTTTCTTGATTTGATTCGATTTATTAGTTTGATCGGATTTATCATTCAGAAGCATCATATGGTATGATCCAGATAAAACTTATCCACACTCAATATTTATATCAAACCAATCATGAATTAATACAAGATATATGTGTGCATACACATGTGTCACTTAACCATGTAATATTTAACTTTTAATACTAAAATGCTTGGTTCATTATAAAAACCAACTACGAATAATTGTTACAGATTAAGCAACATCAAAGAGGAGACGAGATAACTCGCAAAGATTGGGCTTTGGCTAAGGTGAGACCAGATTTCTCCTCCATATCTAATTCTTCTGGCCTAATGACTGCCTCAAGTTTCTAATGGAAGGAATTCAAGAGTGAGCCCTGGAATCATTCTCAATGCCAGTGGCAAGCCAAGGCATATTCTTCGACCAGCACCAAATGAAATTAATTCAAAATCTTGCCCTCGCATATTCAAATCTGAACTCAAAAACCTCTTGGGTTTAAACACTAAAGGGTCCTCCCAAAAAGTAGAATCTCGACCAATAGCCCACTCATTGACTAGTACCTACAAGGAGGGACGTCAAACGAACGAGTTAGATTATATTTGGATGGATCAAAAGGGCTAATCAACAAATTGTAGGTTATTAACCTGCCATACAGTTATCTGGGCGAAGATAGACTAAACAATAAGTCACAATTTAACTTGTCCAACTCTAAACAAGTTCTTTTTTTATATATATAATTCATTTCATTACTAAATATTTTTTTTCTTTATTAGAGAAATATCTGACATCAAACAAAAAAGTCATTTTAGAAAAATACTTTGACAAATTTTTTTATAGGTCAATTTAAATTACATTCTATATATATTTAGCTCAAATGAGTCCATCTTTTAGATGGACTAACTTGAGTTGAGACCTAATTGACCCATCACGAGAATATGCTCAGCCCTACTATCCAAACGTGAGCAGATTGGGCAATTTATATTTTCGTCAATTAACTTTGTCACCCATACCTGTGAGCCTTTTGGGATGATGTAGTCACACAATTCAACATCTTGATCCACTTTGCGCGGGATCAAGAACGGAACTAGTGGGTGCATTCTTAATGTTTATTTTATGATGCATTGCAAGTAAGGAAGTCGAGAAACATCTGCCTCTTCTATTGATTTTCCTTTTCCAATGATTTCAGCAAGTTCAACTTGTGTTTTTTTCATAATCTTAGGTTGTTTAAGTATTTCTGTCATTACCCATTCCAATGTGCTTGTAGTTGTATCCGTACCTGTAGCAAATAGATCCTATAACATTTGTACATCAAAGTGTATAACTATGAATTATAGTAATAAAAAGAAAAACCATAAATTACAGTAATTAGAAGAAACTATATTATATAGTACTAAATCTCTCTTGATTTGTCAAAATGAACAGGTAGAAAAGAATATTTATTTTTAGTATAAGGGCCAAGTAAAATGGAATGGAAGAAGTATACGATAAATTAATTAATAACCCGTTTGGCCAAGCTTATTTTTTTCAAAAGTGCTAATTTTTTATCAAAAGTGCTTAATTTAAAAAATTGAGGTGTTTGGCCAGGTTTTTGGGAGAAAATAAGTGTTTCTGGGGAGTAGCAGAAATAGTTTTTCATAAGCTAAAAAAAATAGATTCTCCCCAAAAGCACTTTTAAAAAAAACACTTTTAATACACTTAAAAACACTTTTAAAAGTTTGGCCAAATACTAATTGCTGCTCAAAAGTGTTTTTTTAAATTTATTGGCCAAACACAATACTTCTCACCAAAAGTACCTTTTTAAAAAGAACTTTTAAAATAAGTGTTGGTGAAAATCCTACAATATTGATATTAGAACTGAAATTAATAATAATAATCACAAATACTGTGTCGTGACAAGCCACTGCCTTGAGAGCGATTTCGGTCCAACTCTGGTGTAAATCTTTCTATCCGGTCGCTCTCCAAGGTTCCACAGCTACTTCCAAACACGTGCACTTGTGGCTGAAAGTTTGGAGGTTACTCAAACCTATTGCCCAAAATAAAGAACTTAGGAAGAAAGGAGGGAGATGTTTTTCTTTCACTTTGCTGGTGTAGTATTTCTTCTTCTGGTGTGTCTTGTGTTCACCAAAGACATGGTTTATATAGGGATGCAAAAAAAAACGTTGCAAGAAGAGATTTTAATGGTATTAAAGTACCATTAATTCAAAGTACCATTAAACCAAATGTTACAGATACTTGCCTTTTCATTTGGAACGTATATGAAGGTTTATCTTATTTGAAACGTACTTTTATTTTTTCTTTATTCATTGCATTACACAAAATGCTTTAAGGTAGAATTAACTCTACAATCCCCCACTAATGCAAAGATAAACAATAGGAATAAATTCTGGGTAAAAGAAATGAACATGTACTTAAGTGTCAATATCTTTTGATTTGAATTGACACATAGTGATATGGGGCAACAACAAATATCCAAAAGTGAAGTACACTTGAACTAGATGGACATAAGTTGAGACCCCCACAACACATACCATTTCCTTGATTTTAAGCAACCTCCGCGATACTAGAAAATGCTTTTATGGTCATGCACACAAACCTTGGGTCTCATGAGTGCTCTAGAAAGACGACCAAAGTCTTTCATAAAAGGTGACCAACCTTTACACTCACGTAGGTGATCCATCAAGTATATCTCATAGACCACATTAAGGCTATGGATCATTAAGAGCAAAATAAGCTCAACCTTATAATACACTACCTCACGCCATAGGGATAGGAAATGTAGTGTATATTGAGGGCTTATATGGCTTCGTTTGACCACAAATGGGTATCCACTATACTACCTTAATTCATGGGCTTTATCCCTATCCCCCTCGACTATTTAAGGACCATTTTTCTTGTCAAACCCTTGGTCATAGGATCCGTCAAATTTCTTTCGGACCTTACATATTCCAAGAAAATAACACCATGTTTCAACAACTGTTTAACTGCACCATGTCTGATGCAAATATGTCTCTTTTTTCCATTGTACACACTATTTTTAGCAATATCAATTACCGCCTGTGAGTCACAATGTAAAGAAACTGGTGAAGCTTGTCTTCCCCGTAACGACACATCTGCCAAAAGGTTTCTCAGTCATTTAGCTTCTTGCCCTGCCAACTCGAGAGCAATGAATTCAAAATCCATAGTAGAACGTGCTATACAAGACTGTGTTGAATACTTTCACGAACTAGCACCTACACCCAAAGTGAACACATATCCACTGGTGGAGCTAACTTCATCATTGTCAGTTACCTAGTTTGCATCACAAAAATCTTCTAAAACAACAGGAAATTTATTAAAATGCAAACACCAATTCATAGTACCTCTCAGATACCTTAACAAGCGATGAAGAGCATTCCAATGTTAACTACTGGGATTATGAGTATATCTACTCAATCTTCTAACTGCATAGGCTATATCAGGCCGAGTATAGTTCATGAGAAATATTACACTCCCAATTTTTTTAGCATATTCAGTTTGAAAAACACTAGAATCTTTATTCTTTTTCAAATGTATGCTAGGATCATAAGAAGTTCTCACTGAAACTACATCAAAACAATCAAACTTTTCAACATCTTTTCAATATAATAAGACTGACACAAAGAGAAATCATTAACAGTTATTTTGATTTTGATCCCTAAAATCACATCAACTTCTCCAAGGTCTTTCATTTCAAATTTAGGAGACAAAAAATTCTTAGTCTCATTTACAACATTCACATTAGGACCAAAGATTAACATACCATCCACATATAAACATATAATCACACAATCTGATCCTATAATTTTAGAATAAACATAGGTATCAGATAAATTAACAACAAAGCCATTATCCATTAATGTGAAATTAAATTTCTCATACCACTGCTTAGGTGCCTGCTTTAATCCATATAAGGACTTCCTCAATTTGCATACTTTATTCTTTTGTCCTGGGACCACGAAACCCTCAGGTTGAGTCATATAGATCTCTTCCTCTAAATCACCATTTAAAAATGTTGTTTTGACATCCATTTGGTGTACCACTAAACTGTGAATAGCGGCTAGAGCAATAAGAGTCCTAATGGTCGCTATTTTAGTCACAGGAGAATAAGTATCAAAATAATCAACACCTTTCTTTTGGTTAAAAGCCCTAATTACAAGTCTAGCCTTATATTTATCAATTGTACCATCAGACCTCAATTTCTTTTTAAATATCCACTTGCTACTTATGGGTTTACAACCTTTAGGAAAATCATACAAATCTCAAGTGTGGTTAGAAACTATGGAGTCTAATTCACTTTTAATGGCTTCTTTCCAAAACATTGCATCTATTGATCCCATTGCTTCATTATAAGTCTTAGGGTCCTCTTTTATTAAATAGATAGACACAAATTCATCGTTTAAAGTATCAATGCCAAAATTTTCAGTCAAGAAGGTGGTGATAAAATCAGGACCAAGCTAGTCTCAGTTCTACGTCTTTTACTTCTTCTAAGTTCATTTTCATGCTCATCATAAACAACATCTGAAGAAGGCACAACATGAGAGTTAACAGACATAGATGTCGAAACATTATTTTGCACATTACTAGGCACATCATTTTTCAAAGGAAAAACATGCTCAAAAAATCTGCATCTCTAGATTCACGAATAGAATGATCATTTAATGACATAAATCTTATTAATAACAAATATAAGTAATGATTAGAAAATTATCAAAAATCGACATAACATAAAGGAGCAAGACTACAACATTAACATGTGACTCTCTTGGGTTGTTGTTAGTAATGGTTGACGCATATGAACTATATAATTTTTACGATTTTTATAATATGTTGATATCTATCATGCCTAGAGTGTTTTGAATTTTGATTGTCATTATTGAAATATTTTCAAATTATATTTGAAAAATATTTAAATACGTAGTTTAAATTTAGTTAGACATAATATTTAATAAAATTACTTAATTAGAGATCATATTAACAATAAATATATGTGTAAATTTATACAAAATATTTAAATAAAATTTTAAATATAATTAGAAACTCGAATTAATATTAACCAAAGTCATTCAATCTTACAAATTGTCATAAGTTATTTCATACTTTTTAAATTTCTTCACTTAGAACTAAAAGAAAAAAAGGGTATTTATCCAATTTTTTTGTGCAGAATTCGTCCAAGTAAAGTGAACAAGAAAAATGGCCAATCCCCATATATTGGAAACACCACATGTATTGGAAGTAGTTAATAAATTATTGAGAAAATTTTAAATTGAGAAAGGGTAAAAATGTAATAAAAAAATCGGTTTTGTAGTGTGAATAGACATTTAAATGTCATTGTGGCCAAAAGGATTTTTCCTTTTTAATTTTGTGATTTCATGTTTACGCTAGCTATTGTCTAGACGTCTTTCATGTTAATTAGGAGAAAAATAACTAGGCAAGAATATATACGGTCTACGATTTACGAAGTATAAAAGTCAGTTATATATGTTGTTGAAAATAATTCCTTTCAATAAAAAAAATGTTATATACAATAATGTATAATACACAGGTCTTTGAAATTTGAACATTATTGCTACATTTATGAGGGAACTAATATTGCACAACAACCTCCTCTTTTGATCTTCATAATATTCTTATTATTATTCTCCTTTTGTCTATTTGTCTAAAGCAAATAACATTCATAAGAAGCACCATATAGAAATTGCAACATATATAGGGTGAAAATCATTTTCACCCCCAAATTTTGGTTTAAAAATCATACTCATCCCTCAATTTTGAACAATAATTATACTTTCTCCTTTATCCTATGTAATGTTCATTTTGTCCTTGTAATTTTAATCCAATATTTATGTAATACCTCTTTATATTATACTCCCTTCGTTTAAAAAAGAATGACCTACTTTTCTTTTTAATCCGTTTAAAAAAGAATGACCCGTTTCCTTTTTTGGCAATACTTTAATTTCAACTTTCCACGTGGCATGTTTAAGACCACAAGATTCAAGGGTATTTTGATACATTTGCCATAACTTTAATTTAGGACCACAAAATTCAAAAATCTTTTTTATTTCCTTAAACTCCGTGTCAAGTCAAACTAGGTCATTCTTTTTTAAACAGAGGGAGTATATATAAAAAAAATTAACCTAGGGATTTATAGCATTTTATTTTATAAGTAAAATAATACCTTTTATGAATTTGTCACACAAGACCGTTATTTCAATATTATATGTATTAAAGAGTCATTTGGTGTGAGGTATAATGTATAATAATCTGGGGATCAAATTCAGAATTATTTTATCCTGCATTTGGTTGGAGGTATTAGTTAGTCCCGAAACTATTTATCCCATCATTTATACCACAGTGATGGAATAAGTTATCTCATATACATGCTGGTATAACTTATCTCGGGATAACTAATCCCACGTTAATTTGTTCCCAATCAAACAACCCCTAAGTGTGTATATATGTATATACATGTATGTGCGTACATTTTTGTATTACTACATCCGTTTCATATTAATTTACTTGTGTTGACATAGCACAACTCTTAAGAAATTTTTAATTAGAGCTGTATTTTACTGAACTAACCTTATTAATGATACTGTGAAACTTTAAATTTGACTATACTACTATTTTATATAGTTATTTAATACTAAGGGTAGAAAGAAAAAAACATAATACAATTCTCTTGATTTCACAAATTGGACAGATAAATTAAAACAATTATTTTTAGTATGAGGGTCAAGTATAAGAAATAGAGTATTATCTATTGTCTATATAAATAAATAAGTTGTGATTTTCATTAATGGAGGATTACTTAAATTATAATTTAAATCTAAGTAAATATAATCTTTAAAAATCTGGCCTTATTTTTATTAATTATTTTATATTTCCTGCATTGAAATATATTTATAAAGTTATTATTACCTCTTATTTTCACTTGTAAAAATAAATATTATAGTTTTGATTATTATTAATAAAACTAATTTTCTTATTATGCTAATTTACTTCATTATAGAGCATCATTAACCTATATACTTAATTAGTATTTTTCACTTTTTTTCGCCTAGAAGATTATGTTCATGCTTTTTAAGAAAATTTTATTACATGGATTTTAAAAAATGAAAATATGATGATTTTAAAGAAGTAAAAAGTTGATAATGAGAGGGTACAATAGGCATTTTAAAAATTCAATTAGGGGAAAGAGGGGAGAATGACTATTATTCAAAGTTGAGGGGGGAGTTTGATTTTTAAGACAAAGTTGGGAAGGGAAAATGATTTTCACCCAAGATATATATGTTGCATATGCATATTTATAACTTAATCATGGTTAAGTGATATTATCTCTTCAATCTTTAATTATTAAAACTAAAATGCTTGATTTAGTGTAAATATCAAATACAAATCCAATATATACTGACTCGGCAACATCAAAGCGGAGATGAAATAGCTCGCAAAGGATGGGCTTTGGCTAAGGTGATGCCAAACTTCTCCTCCATGTCTAAATCTTCTGGTCCAATATCTCCCTCAAGCTTCCAATTGAAGGAATTTAAGAGTGAGCCCAGTATTACAGGAATCATTCTCAATGCCAGTGGAAAGCCAGGACATATTCTTCGACCAGCACCAAATGGAATTAACTCAAAATGTTGTCCTCGCATGTCCAAATCTGAACTCCAAAATCTCTCCGGTTTAAACACTAAAGGGTCCTCCCAAAAAGTAAAATCTCGACCAATCGCCCACACATTGACTAGAACCTGTTAGTAAGGGTGTCAAATAAACGAGTTAGATTATATTTGAATGGATCAAAAGGGTTAATCAATAAATAGGCAGGTCATTAACCTTCCCTAAAGATTATTTGGGTTAAGATATAGACTAAAAAATGAGTGATACATAATCTAACATGTCCAACTCTAACTAAGTTTTAATTTATTTATTTGTTTTCTTATTTTCTTAATTACCAAATAAAACTTTATTTTCTTTATTATGAAAATATCTGGCATATCAAACAAAAAAATCTTTCTTAAAAAATATTTTGACAAACTTTCTTGTAGCTCAATTGGAGTACTATGCATATTTAGCTCAAATCACTCCAATTTGTATATGGATTGGCTTGAATTGTGCGCAAAGTGCTGATCCACCAAGAAAAATATGCTTCAGCCAACCATCCAAACTTGAGCAGATTGAGCAAGTTATAGTTTCGTCAATTTATATAAGTTTGCTACATACCTGTGAGCCTTTTGGGATGATGTATTCACACAATTCAATATCTTGCTCCACTTTGCGTGGGACTAGTAATGGAATTGGTGGGTGCATTCTTAATGTTTCTTTAATAATGCATTGCAAGTAAGGCAATCGAGAAACATCAGTTTCTTCTATAGATATTCCTTTTCCAATGATTTCTGCAAGTTCAACTTGAGCTTTCTTCATAATCTCAGGTTGTTTAAATATTTCTGTCATTGCCCATTCCAGTGTGCTTGTAGTTGTATCCGTTCCCGCACCAAATAGGTCCTATAGTATTTGTACATCAAAGTATATAATCATAAATGGCAGTAATACAAGAAAATCCATAAAAAATAAAAAAAAATTTAACACTATCAGATTAAGTTAACATATAAAAACATGTAATTCTTTTTCTCAATTGAAAACAATAGGATCATTGAATATATTTTACTATCAGCAGGAAACATGCATATGTCTGATTCTTTTTCTCTATTGTCATTTTTATAAATATATGTAGATAATGTAAAAAAGTTCCTAAGATAGGAGGCCTATAGCAAAGAGAGAGAGAAAAACAGGCTAAGTATCATACTTTACAATTTACCCCTCTAAAATGTAAAATACTTATATTATGTTAACGGTTTATATAACTTAAACTTAGAAATTAATGAAAAGAGAGCACGAACCAGGAACATGGATTTGATGTGATTATGATTGATCTCTTTAGGGTTTTCTTTGCTAATATTGAGAAATGCTTCCAAAACATCATTTCTTTCATTGTGAAACCTCCTCTTTTCCTCCAATCGTTCATTGATCAAATCATCAAAAAGTTTAAACAACTTACCAAAATAAATGGTTGTGTGACGTCTTATTCCTTGAAGATCAATCTTTTCCAATATGGGAAAAAAATCCACTAGGTTTGGCTTTCCTATCTCAGCCATGATACACCAGATAACCTCCTTCAATTCTACCTTTGAATCCAAAAGAGAAAATCCATATTTAATACATTATTAATATTAATTTCTACAAAAAAAAATCCAAACTTAAGGATTGGGGCTGTCAAAAGTCAAAACCACGTTCTTGAAAATCTACCTGCGAATTTGAAAAAAGCACCATAAACAGTACTGCCCTTGTCTCAATATATGCGGCAAAATTGAAATTTTGAGATTCAAACTTCATACTTTGACATGAATTCGGACATAACAATCTTAAATTTTTTTAACTTATATGTGATAACTACATAAAAAGTAATACTTCCTTCGTTTCAAATAAAAAGAATTATTTTAACTTGACATGAAGTTTAAGAAAATAAAAAAGACAATCGAAATTTTGAGATTCAAACTTCATACTTTGACATGAATTCGGGCATAACAGTCTTAAATTTTATTTCAAAAAATTTATATGTGATAACTACGTAAAAAGTACTACTCCCTCCATTTTAAATAGAATGACCTATTTTGACTTGACACGAAATTTAAGAAAATAAAAAAGACTTTTGAATTTGTGGTCCTAAATTAAAGTTACGTCAACTGTCCCAAAATACCTTTTAATCTTGAGGTCTTAAACATGTCACGTGGAAAGTTAAAATTAAAATATTGCAAAAGAAAAAATGGGTCTTTTTCTAAAACAGACTAAAAAAAAGTAACTCATTATTTTTTAAACGAAGGAAGTATAAATAATAATAATTAATAACTTAAAATATTTTAAAGACATACAGAATTTCGATTAAAGAACAACTTGGTTGACTCTCGAATTCCAACTGTGCCTCATAAATTGAGAGAGAGGGGAGTATAACGTTAGGATATGTCAATTGTGGCCCAAATATTAGTGACCTACACATTTGACACCCCTATTATAACACATTCAATGTAACAATTACATTATTCATCTCTCTACCTTTGAATCAAAATAAAGGTCATAGCAGTTATATCAACATTATTTTGTAGTATAATATCAATACTCAAAACAAGGGGTTGGGGACAAAAAGAGATAACAATCAGGTTCTTGAACTCTACCTTTGAATCCGAAAAAGGATCAGCCAAGTCCTTGGAGAAAAGGGTGTTGGACACTAAATTGAGATTTGTCTTGAAAGCAACTTGACCTATATCAACAACTTTACCTTCTTGACAACATTTTGCACAATAAGCAATCAATTCCTTCACCTTTTGAGACCTTAGATGTTGATTTGCATCAAGCCTATTTGAAGAGAAGATATTTGTGTTCAAGATTCTCCGAAGCATCCGCCATTGAGGACAAACAGGAAGCCATGCCACGGAAAATTGATAATGGTTGTGTGCTTGAACGGCATTAGGAATAAATCTAGTTGAAAAAGCTTGATCTTGATTCTTGAGGACTTGTTTTGCCATGGATGATGAAGAAATGACCACTGTGGTTATTTGGCCAAATTTTAAACTCATTATTGGACCATAGATATTTGCAAGATTGGCTAGTGATACATGGGGTTTTGCACCTAACAAGTGAAGGTTCCCAATAATTGGCCATGGTGATGGACCTGGTGGAAGTTTTTTGCTTCCTCTACAACATATTTTGGCTATAATATAAAGAAAACTCAAGGCAAAAGTTAATCCCAACACCAGTGAATAGTGATCCATTATGGCTCTCTCTCTTAGACACACACTATCTTTACAGAAAGATAGGAGCATTCGATGGAATCGATGAACAACCTTTCTCTACTTTATTACTCCTATAATAATAAGTGGAGGAATCCAATAAGGTGTGTATATGTGTATGTCATACACATTTAAAAATCAGAAAACTGAAAATGGAAGTCAATCACTGCCCAAGTTGCTAACAATATTTTATATATATATTCCCTTCATCCCGTTTAATCATTATTTTTTCAATTCTAAAGGACAGCTCAAAATAAATGTCCCATTAAGAAAATTATCATAGAATTGATTACCAAGTAGGCGTTTGGACGTGTAATTTCATATTTGTGATATGAAATTTGTGTTTGGTCATGCGATTTCATATCATGACATGAAATTCCAAATTCTTCAAAAAGCATGATTTGGGAATTTCAAATTATGATTTGAAATTTTTCAAATATAAAAATTAACCCACAAGTTTATATTTTGTAAAAAGAATCTTACCATTTATATTTACCAACCATTTTTTTTATATGTAAATAAAATTTATAGTTCTTATTATTACTTTTACCAATCTTTAAATCATTTATATCTCATTTAACCATTACTCTCACCAACATATAACCCCATTTGATCATGAGAAATATTCACTTTTTTTCGAAAAATCTTTTTATTTTATTAAAAAATGATGTTTGGCCATAAAAACTTCAAATACAACTTAAGTTCTATTTGAAAAAGTGAAAACAAGTCTTTTTTCTAATTTCAACTTCACCTTTATAGTTAAAAAAATCTCCCCAAAAAGATATGACCAAACGCAACTCCGACTCCAACTCTAACTCCAATTTTTTTTTATTTTCATGGACAAACACCTATAAAATTTATTATTACTTCAAATCAAGTCTTACTTTATCATTTATTATTCACCAAATTTATCATTTGATCAATAAATATTAGATTTTTTTAGAATAGTTTTGTAATAGTATATTATACTTTTGTTATGAACTTTTGCTTATTTGGTAAGATTGTAAAAAGAATTGGAGCAATTTTGATAGTTTTCACAACTTATGGGTTTTTTTTGTTTATAAGAAAAAAATACAACTTAAAATCCCAAATTGCGTGTCCAAACAAAACTTCAACTTCATCTCATATGATTTCATATCATGATTTCACCTCACATGGCCAAAAGGGCCCTAAAAATCAAATGGAACTTGGTTAGCTTTGTTATATCCTCATTGATGAGAGTTTGATTCCTTTTAGACACATATACTAATTTTTAATTTCTAAAATCGTAGAAAATTTATAAACTTTAAATCCTAAATCGATCTCTACTTTTCAATAAGCAAGAGCAATTTGATTGGGGGTTTTCATTTGGGTCAAGTCTGGAGGGGTAAAAAATATAGGTGAAGTAGTTTTTTAAAGCCACGTGACATTTTTGAATTAAAAAATCAGTTTAACGATTTTTTTAAATCTAATAAATATAGTTTTGTTAACGAAAATGGTAAATATACACTATTTTTATATATACACCATTTTTTAGATGACGAGAGTATATATACACCAATTTTTAAATAAAGAATATATCCATTCTAACTCGCAAAATTAAGGAGTATATTTGCTCTTTTCCCCTTATTATTATATCAAATAGGACCAACCAAGGAAAGTAACAAAGCTACTGTTTCCAAAACTAGGATAGAGAGGAAATAGAAGGGAACCCCCTTCCCTCTATTTACAAAAAATGAAGCCATCATATATCACAAATACTCCCTCCGTTAATTTTTATTTGTTCAGTATATTAAAATTAGTTGTCCAATTTTATTTGTTTAGTTTAAAAAATTAAAAGATAATTTATTATTTTGTCTCTATTTTATCCTTATTATTAACTAAAGTCATTACTTAACGCATTTCTCAAAACATTCAAATTATTATATTCAAAAGGTGATATAGTAAAATTATTCTTTTATTTATTATATCTTATAAAATATAAAATATATCAAATTAAATAGAGGAAATGACGCTTTTAGTCCCTGAGTTATCGTGTTATTTCAATTTCAGTCCATCTGATATCCGACCAAGCACTTTTAACCTTCAATTAAGCAATGCGTGCTATTTTGATCTCTTGCTTACTGATCTCATCAAATTAAATGGAATGATAACTATTAATAAGATACTTTTAATCTTTAATTAATTATTTATTGTTTCAAATAACTAAGGTGCAAATAAAAACTTGTATGTGGTATGTCCAAAGTGTCTTATTAATAGTTAAATTTGATGAAATTCATTAGTCAGGGATCAAAATAGCACACATTGCTTAATTGAAGGTTAAAAGTGCTTTGTCGGATATCACATGGATTGAAATTGAAATAATGCGATAACTCAAAAACTAAAAACATCGTTTCCCTAATTAAATATGAATAAGTAAAGAAGGACGGTGGGAGTAATAATTTAACCAACTTTGAAGTTGACCTTGTCATATCCGATTCTTATGGAGGACACAATTTGGCACTTGTCCATTTGGAAAGGACCTAATTTTTGAGCAATTTTCTTGGACTTGAGTAATTACTTTTGTCCTATCACTGATTTGCAGAGTTGAAAAAATTATAAGAGACGAGAAGAAAGGGAAAAAAATTGTTTTCTTCATGAAACTCAAGATTGATGATCGAGATAGTCAACATGATTGACTTCTTTCACTTTGGGGGTCCTTTACGTTATGTGCATCTAAAAGAACTTTCATATTGTGTCTGTTCTTGAAATTGATTCTATATATATGACCAACAACAAGAAAAATAAATGCAATAGCTAAATGGTGCAATGAACAATTTTAGTTAGCCATAACTTTGCGTTTGTGGGTTCATGGGATCCCCGAGAAGAGTTAGAATGGCAGTTTCAGCCCCTTGGACGTTACAAAATAAATGACTACTTGAATATGGGTAGCATAAGGATTTCATCGACCTTTAGAAAGTGGGTCTAACCCTTGCGGATGCGGTAATATATCTAAGAAATTATTCCATCGATCGTACTCTCCTCTGGATGCAGGAATAACAATATGGACTAAATGCCCTATCCAAGCCAAGGAACAACAACAATATCAAAAGCATGCTCAAAACGATTGTTGAATTCGTTTGAGCGCACATATTTCAACCATGGTAACAAAAGATAATAATTTATTCTTGAAAAAGAAATTTATATTTTATTTCGAATAATTAACGTGTAGTGATAGGTGTATTACAAAGATATAGTGTAGTTTCTAAAGTTTCTTGTGTTTTCTTTAATTATGTGATTTTAGCGTGACATTGCTATCTAAAGATATATTGTGTATTCCATTAAAAAAAAAAAAGGGAGAAGAAAAGTAAGCCAAGCTTACAAGATCTATATTTTTATCCTCCTTTTTGTCACAAAAGTATTTAAAAAACGATAAATTAATTCCAAATAAAACATAATGGTCATGAAAATGGTTGTCTAGAACTTTTAACTCCAGCTTGTCTCATACGCAAAATTTCAAGTTCAACTAGTCTACTCTTTTTTCCAGATTTTAACAATCACATTCTAGGATGAATAACATGAAGGCCGTGTAGGCTGAGCCAACCGATATTGATAGCTCTAACATGAAGGCTCGATTTTCTCCTTTAATAATTGTGAGCAAGACTAATATCGCACATTTGTGCTTTCAAACGTTCTTTTTAAATTTGTTAAATTATATTGATGAAACAATTCACTCTTATTTGCTTTTAATCGTGTTGAATAGTAATTCGTTGTTTCCTTTGTGTTCAGATTATCTATATATAGTTTAGTAGCAAAGATATGGAGGAGCATATAATGAGGACCTACTGGGTCCATTTTTGAAACTTTCGATGGTTCATCTTTATTTGAGGTAATATATTCTTTTATTAACATTTGTTTTCGTTATAGTATAGTTGAGGGTAATAATGAAAAAATTGAACTTCATACTTTAAAAATATATATGTATTGAAAACACGCATGTGTCATGAATTTGATGTTATTTTATAAAGCTCGATTGGAGAGGGCCTACAGAGATGTGGTCGAGGGGAAAACAAAGGCCTACAACTAGGGGCGGAGCTATAGCACTAGACGGGGATTCTGTCGAACTCAATAACTTTTACGTAAATTCTGTATTTATATTATAAAATTCAATAAATATATATAAAAAGTGATTTGTGGATTCGAACCCAGCTGTCAACGTAATGTTTTCCTCCTTATTCCTAAGGATGAGGGAGCTTTTCCCCTAAAGTACACGTTTTCCTCTGTCTTAGGAAGCATAATGCAGATTTTTTATTTTTTTTTTAAAACATAAGATTAACAATTAAAAAGGCAGAGAAACCATGTAGGAAACAAAAATTTTGTCATTTGCAATACATGTTTTTCTCTTTTTCTATATATACATATTTCCGAAAAGAAAAAGTATTTAAAAGAAATAAAAACATAAAATCATCAATTAGAAAAAAGCAAATAAAAAAAAAGTTTCACTCTTAAAATAAAAGTAACTCTCTATTTCTTTCACAAAAAAAAAAAAAAAAACCAAAACCTATTCGAACTTCTTCTTTTTCAAAAACTACAAAAGTTTTTACAGTTTGTCCACTCTCTGTCGAAGTTCAAATCTTGTGATTGGTACGTATAGGAAATTCTTTCAATTTTTCTCCTCTCTTTCTTTTTTTCTTCAATTTATTTGTATATCATAATGTGTAATAATATAGTTAAAAATTAATTTTTAATCTTTGATTCTAGGGCTGTTCTACATTGTCCTTTTACATTTATCTATGAAGTTTATTAAAAATGACTTGCGAAGCAGAATTGGTCATAACTTTTTGAATAATTGTTTAGTTTGTTGTATAAAGGATGGAGTATTTTAAAAGTGTATCTAATGATGTGATCATTCGTTTCAAAATATGATAAGTCACCAAGTACAATTGAAATGATAATGTTTTACTTATATAGTGTTTAAGTGTTTTTTTTTTTTTTTGAATATATATTTTACTCATTCGCTTATTTGTTAATTATTATATATTAGCTTGAGGTCGTTGTCCTAACTTAAAATTCAAAATCCCCAAATTTCAAATCCTGGCTCCAGCTCTGCCGGGCTACAACGAGCTCTCTTGAAACTCGGTTGGTGTGTTTACATACGTTGCTTTGTACAATGTTTATGTAGAGTTTAAATTCTTAATAAGAATGCTTCTTATTATAAATTTATAGTACACACTAAATAAGTAAATTGGTTCGATGTTTTGCAGTTTCTTATTAGACTAAGTATATTTTTCCTAATTCCAATTACTTTGTGGGTATTTTTCTCCACAAATTGCATGTACACACTTCTTTGATTAAGTTATTATTGGCGCATTGAGCATATACATCTCAATATCCAAATGATAGGTTGTACCTAATCGTGATACATTTTTATATTTGAGTAAACTACATGAAAAATGAAATTTTGAAGTTCAAGTGTTGCAATTTCTCTAGTAAATCATATAGTTCGAGAAACATCAATAGAAAATGGGATAGCACATAATTATTGATATTCCTAACTTTCACAAACCCACTCTGATCATTAATGCTGATAATGTTAGGGAGGATCCTGATGCTAAGCTTGTTATTAATAACCTTGACAATGATCTTGCAAGATACATTGCACAAACTTATTTGTCTAAGTATTTGAACTATTGAAGGGCTTCCACTTTAGGTATGAGTAAAATATTTGGGGATATTTGCCCTTGAAAGATTTGTATTTACATTATGACTAAATAGTTAACATTACTTAAGGACTTTTATTTCAAAGCGTAAAATATTTTTTTAAACTTGTATAAATATAATGTCGATTTGGTTAAGTTTTGATTTGACTTTTTTTAATTAAAATCAAACCAAACAAATATATTAAGTCAAATCAAATTACTAGTCAATTTTTTTTCTTGATTTGATTCGATTTATTAGTTTGATGGGGTTTATCGTTCAGAAGTATCATATAGTATGAGTTAGATAAAACTTGTCCACACTCAATATTTATATCAAATTAATTGTGAATGAATACAAGATATATGTGTGCATACACATATGTATCACTTAACCATGTAATTTTTTAACTCTTAATATTAAAATGCTTGGTTCATTATAAAAACCAAGTACGAATAATTGTTGCAAATTAAGCAACATCAAAGAGGAGAGGGGATAACTCGAAAAGATTGGGCTTTGGCTAAGGTGAGACCAGATTTCTCCTCCATATCTAATTCTTCTGGCCCAATGGCTGCCTCAAGTTTCCAACGGAAGGAATTCAAGAGTGAGCCCCATATTATTGGAATTATTCTCAATGCCAGTGGCAAGCCAGGGCATATTCTTCGACTAGCACCAAATGGAATCAATTCAAAATCTTGCCCTCGCATATCCAAATCCAAACTCAAAAATCTCTCGGGTTTAAACACTAAAGGGTCCTCCCAAAAAGCAGAATCTCGACCAATAGCCCACACATGGACTAGTACCTACGAGGAGGGACGTCAACGAACGAGTTAGATTATATTTGGAGGGATCAAAAGGGCTAATCAAAAAATTTATGGTATATTAACCCGCCAAACAATTATCTGGGCGAATATAGACTAAACAATAAGTCATAATTTAACTTGTCCGACTCTAAACAAGTTCTTTTGTTATATATAATTTATTTCATTACTAAATATATTTTTCTTTATTAGAGAAATATCTGACATATCAAACAAAAAGAGTCATTTTAGAAAATTACTTTGACAAATTTTCTTATAGGTCAATTTAAAGTACATTATGTACATATTTAGCTCAAATGAGTCCATCTTTTAGATGGACAAACTTGAGTTGTGTCACCCATACCTGTGAGCCTTTTGGGATGATGTAGTCACACAATTTAACATCTTGCTCCACTTTGTGCGGGACCAAGAATGGAACTGGTGGGTGCATTCTTAATGTTTCTTTGATAATGCATTGCAAGTAAGGAAGTCGATAAACATCTGTTTCTTCTATTGGTTTTCCTTTTCCAATGATTTCTGCAAGTTCAACTTGTGTTTTTTTCAAAATCTGAGGTTGTTTAAGTATTTTTGTCATTGCCCATTCCAATGTACTTGTAGTTGTATCCGTACCCGCAACAAATAGATCCTATAACATTGTACATCAAAGTGTATAACTATGAATTATAGTAATAAAAAGAAAACCCATAAATTAAAATAATTAGAAAAAATTATAATATATAGTACTAAATCTCTCTTAATTTGTCAAAATGAATAAATTAAAAAGAAATTGTATTTTTAGTTTAAAGGCCAAGTAAAATGGAATGGAAAAAGTATACGATAAATTAATTAAATCATCTTGAACAGATACATCATTTTCTCTTAATTATACCCCGATGAATACAACTTCCTATACATGGTAAAATAATGTCGAAAATCAATAAACTAATTAAAAGATCATAGTCAATCCAATTGTACTGTTGAATGTAATAAGCCTGGATTCTGTATATTCCGGAAGAGTGATGTTTAATGCACTGACAATATATTTTATACTATCAGATTAAGTTGACCTATAACAACATAATTTTCTATAGTCATTCTTTTTATAAAGATAAAAGAGTTCGAAATATATCCAAACTTTAGGAAAATTTATTGTAACACGCCCAAACTTTACCGAGGTCCTATGAGCCCCCTGTACTATTTATTAGTGTATTTTAGTGACATTTATTTGCACAGGTATGGGGAAAAATTACTTTTATTACTTTTAGAATGGGATAGAGGGAATATATAATACTCCCTCCGTTTCAAAAAGAATGATCTATTTTTCTTTTTAGTCTGTTTCAAAAAGAATGACCCTTTCCTTTTTTGGCAACACTTTAATTTCAACTTTCCACATGGCATGTTTAATACCACAAGATTAAAGGACATTTTGGTACATTTGACACAACTTTAATTTATGACCACAAGATTCAAAAGTCTTACAGCATTTATTTTCTTAAACTCCGTGCCAAGTCAAAATATGTCATTCTTTTTTAAACGGAGGGAGTATTATATATTCCCTCTATCCCATTCTAAATATCTTTTTAATTCAAAAGGATGTCTCAAGAAAAGACATATTTTTTTTTATTTTTTTTTATTTTTAGTACTAATTATTCATTTTTTAAATAATTTTTTAAGATTTATTACTAAACATCAATTAATAGAGATAATATGATAAATTAACTATCTTAATTTTTTATTTTTTTTTAATAGATGTATCAAGTTCAAATATGACAAATAAAAATAGGAGAGAGTAATATAGAGATCCTTTTGCTCACGTCTTCAAGAAGGCAATCAACTAGCCAACTGGAACTTGGAATTTGAAGACACTTTTTTCTTTAATTTGGGTGTTGACTTGCCTAGGCAGATAAGATCCAACTTGAAGATGGACAGACTTCAATACTCCAACTTTAAAAATTTTGATAAAGGGAAAAATGATATTTTTAGTCCATGAATTATTGCGTTATTTTAATTTTAATTTTTGTGATATTTGACTAAATACTTTTAATCTTCAATTAAGTAATGCATGCTATTTTGATCCCTGGCTAACGGATTTCATCAAATTAAATAGAATTATAACTATTAATAAGACACTTTGGACATAACACATATAAGTTTTCATTTACACATTAGTTGTTTGAACAATAAATAGTTAATTGAAGGTTAAAAGTGTTTTATTAATAGTTATCATTCTGTTTAATTTAATGAGATCCTTTAGTTAGATTTCAAAATAGCACGCATTGCTTAATTGAAGGTTAAAAGTACTTAATCAGATACCATAGGAACTGAAAGTGAAATAATGCAATAACTCAGGGACTAAAAATGTCATTTCCTCTTTGATAAAATGTTCATATTGGTCAATTTTGGAGTACAATGTATATTTAGCTCAATTTAGTCCAACTTTTTGACTTGAGTCGCACCCAAATTGACCAACTGTGAGAATAGGCTCAGCCCAACCACCCAAACTTGGCCAGGTGGGACGAGTTATATCTTGATGTACTAACTTTACCATCCGTACCTGTGAGCCCTTCGGGATGATATTTTCTTTTTCCAATTCATCCATCTCTAATAGGGAGGATGCACTTATTCATCAAGAAGCCAAAAAATACATACCAGAGGACATCCGACTCCCTGACCTTCCAAAATGGATCTGCATGTCCTTGGGGATGATATCGTCACACAATTCAACACTTACTTGAGGATCGGATTTGGACCTATGAGGGCAAGATTTTGAGTTGATTTTGTTTTTGTATTGATCGAAGAATATGTATTGATTTGTTTTTGACGTTTAGATTGTTCTAGTAATTTTAGGCTCACTATTGAATTTCGATTGAAAACTTGAAGCAGACACATGGAGGAAAATTGTTATCACCTAATAATTAGCCCAAATCCATCCTTTGCTAGCTATCTCATCTCCTATTTTTTATGTTGCCTAAGCTATATACATATATATTATAAATAAATAGTTTTTTTTTTTTGTCACTCATCATTAAAAATAGAATAATGAAGTTACATATATTTTAAAAAAAATTTACAACCGAAAAAACGTGTAATAAAGTAACTTTTCTTTTATTAGAAAGTGCGGCAAATATACGCCTAGCTGAAAAGTTTATTTCTAGCAATTTAATGAGTTTCCTCCTACAAAATGCATGACACATATAGTCTAGTTACTCTTAACAAAGTACCATGTGCACTTGTATAGGATGCCATAAAGAGAGAAATTAAAGCCACTAATGGCTCACACATATTTGATTTTTTGGCCAAAAGGAATCCATTGTGTCCACAAACACATATTATAGCCACATGCCTACTTCTTTTATGTGAGGATAGAATAGACCCCATACCTTATCTCTAGAAACGTCTGTTTTATTTTATGTCTTAATTTCACTAGATACAAAATTTACTAAAATAAGAAAATAAATAAATTAAAGATGTATAGAATTGAAGAATTCTAAATATAGAAAGAGATATTTTTTTTTTAAACAAGCTAAAAAAAGAGCAAGATATTGTTATTACTTTTGAGGATATTTTATGTTTAATAAAATTCGCTAAATACTTTGTCTAATGATATAAATTTGTCAAAAAAAGAATTTGTTATTGCCAATATTAAAGTTAATAGTTTCTCCTCAATAAAAGAAGATCCGGATAGTTCTAAGGAAACTAGATAGACGCATATATAATTAAAATGTGGGCATATTTGATTCTAATTTCTATACTTTACATCGTATCATCTTCAATTAAAGGTGAAGGAATGGTGTGAGAGAGGCATAATGGATTACTATACACTTGTGTTTAAATCATTTTTTGCTTTGAGTTTTCTCTATGCTCTAGTAAAAATATGTAGTAGAGTCACCAAGAGACTTCCACCAGGTCAATCACAATGGCCAATTATTGGAAGTCTTCACTTGTTAGGTGCAAAACCACATGTATCACTGGCCAATCTTGCAATAATTTATGGTCCAATTATGAGTTTAAAACTAGGCCAAATAACAACAGTGGTCATTTCTTCATCAACCATTGCAAAAATTGTCCTTAAGAATCATGATCAAGCCTTTTCAACTAGATTTATTCCTAATGCCGTTCAAGCACACAACCATTATCAATTTTCTGTGGCATGGCTTCCTGTTTGTCCTCAATGGAGAACGCTTAGGAGAATCTTGAACACCAATCTCCTCTCTTCCAATAGTCTTGATGCAAATCAACATCTAAGGTCTCAAAAGGTGAAAGAATTGATTGCTTACTGTGCAAAATGTTGTCAAGAATGTGAAGCTTTGGATGTAGGTCAAGCTATTTTCAAGACTAATCTCAACTTGTTGTCCAACACCCTTTTCTCAAAGGACTTAGCTGATCCTTTTACGGATTCAAAGGTAGAGTATTCGAGAACTTGATTGTGAAACTTTGACCTCTCGTTTTGGATATTTAACGGTGCATGCATTAGATGCTAAAATGTTGATATACTTAAATTGGGATGGAGGGAGTAACTATTTATGACCTTCTCTCTTTTAAATTTTAAGGTAGAGCTGAAGGACGTGATTTGGCGTGTCATGAATGAGGTTGGGAAGCCTAACCTAGTGGATTTTTTCCCATCCTCAAGGAATCAGGCATCGCACATCCATTTATTTTGGTAAGTTGTGTAGGCTTTTTGATGGTTTGATCAGCGAGCGATTGGACGAAAAAAGAAGTGGATGCAACAAAAAGAGTGATGTTTTAGAAGTATTTCTCAATTAGAAAAGTTCAACTGTACTACTTTTGCCATCCCTGCATATATAGATGATTTAAAACTGGAATATCCATCAATTGGAGTTATGCTCAAATTCGAACCGTCCAAAGTTAGACATATTATATTTTCATGAGCTAAATTCGACACTCCTATTCACAACTTCTAGTTAACGTGTGGAAAATTGGACGAGACCTAGCATCCTGGAAAACCCTTTGATTTTTAAAGTACTAGAGAGGTTCTTGAATTTAGAAGTGGATGTACGAGCAAAAGATTTTGAACTGGTTCCATTTGGTACAGGTTTGAATTGATTCCATTTGGTATTGGTCGAAGAATATGTCATGGATTACCATTAGCAGCATTGAGAATGGTTCCAATAATGTTGAGTTCACTCTTGAATTTCATCAATTGAAAAACTTGAAGAAGGCATTAATACACCAAAAGAATTAAACATGGAGGAGAAATTCGGTATCACTTTAGCCAAAGTCCGTCCTTTGCGAGCAATCCCATCTCCTATTTGAGGGAAACATTTTATTTTGCGACTCACACAACAGATGCAAATGATACCTATGATATATGATGTTAACAAATCATATATCATTATTCGATATTAGTTAACAAATCGCTCATTATTCGAGTTTTGTCTCATGTAGTGATTTTCTATTTACTTTAAGGAATAAAAGGGTGTTTGGTTTGTGAACAAGTTGTACTGAGATTATAATGTGAAGATTAATATTACTGTACGAGTGATAATGACGCGATTATTTAATGAACGTTTTGGGATGACTCACAAAAGACATACATTTTGGTAACAAAAAAGAAAAATAAAGATAGATGCTAAATCATCTATATACTTTAACATTTTAAGTTTACTATTTTCAACACGAACATGTTTTTGACAAACCCTGACTTGGAAAACTGCGCGGAACTTTATCGTGCAGTGTTCCAAGTTGACAAGGGTGGAGTATCAGAGTTTCTGAAATCATAAGTACCAGAAGCATCTCTTTCACCTTTCACTGCATCAGCTGAAGCAATGGATTCAAGCTCCACCATTTCTTCTGTTGTTAACTTAATGTACAAAGCTCCGATGTTCTGGTCGAGATTTTTGATCTTAGTGGTACCTGACAGTGGTAGATGTAGCATACAGTCAATCGGCTCAACTGAATTCAGTATTTTCGTCACGAATATATTTGAAAAATCAATCTAATTTAAATCATGAATCCATATCTGGTACCTGGGATGGGGCACACATCATTTCCTTGGTGATGTACCCAGGCTAAGGCTAGTTGAGACGGCGTACAACCTTTCTTCGTTGCCATTTGGCAAATTCTTTCGTATAAGATCTTGTTATGCTCAAGATTCTCGGGTTGAAACCTTGGTATATGCTGCAAAAGCATAGACGAGTAAAAATATTAATACATGAGAGGAAGCATATTCTAGAATAAAGTTACATATCACACACTTCAATACGATATGAGAGCAGGCAAGAGGTCCTAACAGAAAGAATTTCCGAGTGCTTGGCGCATGAAAATGAATGAGGCCAAAAAGAGCGTTTTCTTTAATAGTTTAGATTTTTATATGAGATGATCACATGTACAGATCAACACTTTCCTAATATATAACTCGTCTACCTTCCGAAAGTCTTCATTTGACAAATCCTCGAGCAGCTTCGGACCTGATGAGAGAAACCCTTTACCTAAGGGACTGTATGCTACAATTCCAATTCCAAGCTCCCTACAGAATCAATTTCAGTCATGATTAATGTTACATTAAGGACTTAAAAACTGTGCTTTTAGACGTTAAACGAAAATTAGCAGGATGAATGTTAGAAACCTGCAAGTAGGAATTATTTCTTCCTCTACATCTCTAGACCATAAGGACCATTCTAATTGAACTGCTGTTACTGGATGAACTTCGTGTGCTCTCCTGATTGTTGATGCTGAAGCCTCCGAGAGACCTATATACTTTATTTTACCCTCTTCAACCAGCTTCTTAAGTTCTCCCATCTTGAAACCAAAACACAAATCATTAGAGGATTATAGATTGTGCACAACAAGTATGATGAACAAAGATACAGAAAAAAATTGATGAAAACTCCGATATCATTGCTTCATAACAGAGTAGGAAAAACAAGATATTTCAAAAGAATCCAAGATCAAACAAATGTCAGGGATTAATTAAATAATTCAACCAGTTTAACAAGTTTAGTTACGAGTCCTTAATAGTCACATCATTGTATGATGTATATAAACGTGAGAGAAAAAAACGTTAAAGAATAGTACGGTCATTCAATCAGGAAGGAAAATAATCAAGAACGCACTGTTCACAGGATCACTGTATTTGTTTCACTAGTCCGATGGTGCAATCACATACAAAAACATGACTGTAAAGATTCACGATCTATGATCATACCTCTGTCACTAAGAAGCAATTTATATGCCTTGATGGTGGAAGAAATATTTACACCATTAGCAACTTATAAGGTTATCACAAATAATTCGATATGATAAGCACTAATTAGTAACCTGATAAAAATAGTAACAAACTTGCTATCATAACTTATACTGGTGGTATTACAACTAACCGTGATTTCAATTGGCACACGTGTATCAATCCGATGCTGATAGTACAAATCGATGCAGTCAACATCAAGTCTCTTTAAGCTGGCTTCACATGAAGCTCTAACATAGCAGGGATCTCCAATTATTTCAATTTTTCCATCAGCACAAGTACTAATTCCAAACTTTGTTGCCAACTCAACTCTTTCTCTCTTTCCTCCCTTCAAAGCCTGTCACGGTTATGTAATTAAAGTTAATCAACAAGTTTATGAAACAGATTAAAGACAGATATTATGTTCATATTGATTACAATGATCTTTACAACTCTTTAAATCATGTACTTTAGTAAACAAAGTGATCATAACTCTGAATTTTAGTTCCTAACATCTTTCTGAATTTGGAAATTATTTTACATGAACTTCTCCTTTAACCCTTACCGAGAACTTTTATAGCCGCACAAATATCATGGCATGTTTAAGATTACAAGTTTAAAAACCTGTATAGCGACACAAATGTTATGACATATCTCAACCCGTAATTTTCAAAAACCTTATTTTCTTTCTTAAATTTCATGTCCAATCAAACTATGCGTCAGAAAGTTTTCGAGAAAGAAGAAATAAGTATGCTTCGCTTTTCATTCATTTTTGCCACAAAAACATAGCTTCCATAATAAAATGCAGGCGAAGTACCTAGAAGCCAACAAAAAGAATCAACTCTGAATTCGTACAACAGGTGCTAGATCATTCTTTTAGAAATGGACTAAAATGAAAAACAGATCACATAAATTAGAAAAGAGGGACTATACATAATTCTATGTCCCGTAAAATATTCCACTAAAGAAAAAGGAAACTAAATTTTAATCCCAATTTTCTTAATAATATTGAAATTAAGAGACTAAAATGGAAAAGATCATGAGAAACAGAGCAGAGGGGTCATCTGCACTTTTGTCCCAATTTTAGTCTTTAATTTTTGCCCCTCAAGCTAAAAAAACTGTTTTCACGGGGCATAAGTTTATATTTTTGCTTCATAATATCCCACAAGTTATGCCCCAAGCCCTTAAAGAACTTATGCTTCCTAGACATAAATTCGACAGTTAAAGACAAAATCAAAGTTCAGTCCATTTGAAGGGCAAACCGTGAAGTTAAATGCAGTTACGTACCTTGCCTATGAGGATTTCATTGGTGTAAGGCCCATAAATATCTGAAGTATCAAGAAAAGTGACACCAGAATTAATGGCATGGTGAATTAGTTGGATCATTTCATCATCAGGTTTTGGTGGACCATAAAATGCAGACATCCCCATACAACCAAGTCCTTGGGCTGACACTTCAAGGCCCTGTGAGCCTAGCTTCATTCTTGCCACTTTTCTTCCTTCTGCAGCCATTGATGAATGAGAAAAAAAAAATGGAGAAATTGAGTGAGTTGTGTGTGTCCTGCAGGATGAAGTTGCTGAGGTGTATATATATAGAGAGTTGAGGAGTGTCCACGGACGTGGATTGACTAGGTACGAAGTTTAAGAAATTAAAGAAAGAAAGACAAGTTGAATTTGTGCAACATGACGTAGATGTTCGTGTGAAGGGGCGGGCGGGCTATAATTTTTGCATACGGGTTAGGCAGAATTCAGTAGTTTTGATCTGGACCTAGTATTTATGTTTGAAAACCTATAAAACTCGAAATCTTGTCATAGTCTTTGGAATGTTTGTCTGACTATAAAATAATGTCATTAAAGGTAAAAATGAAAAGTTTAAAGTTATTTTTCTTTAAATATAGAAAAATGTCATTCTATTTAAGAGAGACTAGAAAAAATAATATCTCACACAAAATGCGTCGGAGAGTCACCTTACTCTCATACAGGATATATGTTATCTCACACCGGTACAGAAACCGGATAAATTTGCCTATAGAAGCTCAAACAAATAGGATGAAATTGTCTAAAGAGTTTCTTTTCCTTTGGAATTTGAATCTTGATCTTCAATGATTTCATCAATTTTATTGATCATTAAATCACATCCTTGAATTCTCAGCAATATTAATAGATTCAAAAAATTGATTTTCAATTATTAAGTGCTAGCCAGTTAATGTTAATTCTTAAAATTATAGGTTCAACAAATTGAATTTTCAACTGTATTTTGAGGTGATAGGTCAAATAAGTAAAACTATTAGCCCACCATTTACATGCAAGCACGTGAACACAATAATATATTCAATTATTGGGTGCTAGTTAACGTTAATTCTTTTGTTAAGTTTATTCATTAGGTGATCAATTTAGAAATTTTTTTGCACTCTCCTATCTCCGTTCAATGCATTATGATTTATGAGTAATCAAATTATTGTAATACTTTTACCATTAAGAAAACCATTTAATAGCATTAATCTTTAAATAGTATCTATTAATATCTCTTTTTTTTAAAATAAGTACGTAATAAGTAGTGACTATATGCCTCATTTTGATAATTGGGAGGAGAATTAATCATTCAATCTTGTAATCCATCGAAATCGAAATTGGAAAGTCAAATACAGGCATAGATTTTTTGCTTATTATAGTAGGGTTCACGTTAGCTTCCACATACATTGATTATTTCACCGTTTATGTAGTTGTAGCACCAACATTGAATAACTCTACACATCAACGCTTAGACAGATCGAATGAAAACATCTAGAATTATATTTTTGTTTGGCACATATTTCAATAGGGGCAGGGAGATAGATAATTCATTCTTCCAAAGACTTATGTACATAGGTGTCTTTAAAATTTTAACATTGTTACATTTATGAAGAAACTAATACAAATAATAGTGCACAGTAACCTCCTCTTCTTATTATTTTCATAATCTTCTTATTTTTATTCTCCTACGGTTTAAATAAAATGACAAAACACTAAATGAGACCATGCTCGAATAGGGAGGATGACTTGTAAGTAACGCGATCACTAGATTCGTTCAGAAGAATTATATAGCCTGGGCATGATAAAACTTACACACACTCGATGTTTACATCAAATCAATACTGAAAGCCAGATATATCTTCTTCATACAAACACTTATTTAATCTCTAATTATTAAAGTCAAAATGTTTAATTTTGTAAATTCTGGGTGCGAATAAGCATCTATTGACTGAGCAACATCAAAGAGGAGATGGGATAACTCGCAAAGGATGAGCTTTAATTTGGATAAGATGGCTCCGAATTTCTCTTCCATGTCCAAGTCTTTTGGCTCAATGCCTACCTCAAGTTTCCAATTGAACGAATTCAACATCAAGCCTAACATTACTGGAACCAATTTCAATGCTAAGGGAAATCCAGGGCATATTCTTCGGCCAACACCAAATGGAATCAATTCAAAATCTTTTCCTCGCACATCCAATTCTAAACTCCAAAATCTCCCAGGTTTAAACACCAAAGTGTCCTCCCCCCAAAAAACTGAATCTCGACCAATCGCCCACACGTTGACTAGTACCATTGAGTCCCTCTGGATGATATAGTCATACAATTCAACATCCTGGTCCACTTTGCGGGGGATTAACAATGGAGCTGGTGGATGCATTCTTAATGTTTCTTTCACGATACATTGCAAGTAAGGAAGTCGGGATATATCAGCTTCTTCTATTGCTTTTCCTTTTCCAATGACTTCTGCAAGCTCAGCTTGGGCTTTCTTCATAATCTCTGGCTGTGCAAGTGCTTCTGCCATTGCCCATTCTAATGTGCTAGTAGTTGTATCAACAGCACCAATAAATAGGTCCTGTAACATTTTGTAATTCTCTCAAATAAACTTTAAAAAATCCAAGTGTATTCTCAATTCTTTTTCATCTTTCTTTTACTTTATAGACTATTTAAAAAAAAAAATTGAAGTTGGGAGGCCTGGAAGAGGGTAAGGAAAAGGATGAAAGTTTGCATTTCATTTAAATGAATAAAAGAGAAGAGAACGAACCAGGAGCGTGGAATTTAAATGATTTTGATCAATCTCTTTGGGATTTTCTTCAATGTGGTTGAGAAACACTTCTGAAATGTCACTCTTCTCACTGTGGTTCCTTTTCTTTTCCTCCAACCGCTCATTGATTAGATCACCAAAAAGTTTAAACAACTTACCAAAATGGATGTTTGTGCGATACCTTATTCTTTGAGGATCAATCTTTTCAAGTATGGGGAAATAATCCGCTAGGTTGATCTTCCCAGCAACATCAACGATGGTCCAAATCACGTCCTTCAACTCAACCTTTAAATTTTTTTAAAAAATTTCTCAAATGGTCACTCAACTAATAGGTTATTAAACAGTGATGTCACCAATAATGATATTTAGTTATACCTTTGAATCCGAAAAAGGGTCAGCCAAGTCCTTAGAGAAAAGGGTGTTGGACAATAAATTGAGATTAGTCTTGAAAGCAATTTGACCTACATCCAAAGCTTCACCTTCTTGACTACATTTATCACAATAAGCAATCAATTCTTTCACCTTCTGATACCTTAGATGATGATTTGCATCAAGCTTATTTGAAGAGATGAGATTGGTGTTCAAGATTCTTCGAAGCGTTCGCCATTGAGGACAAACACAGGAAGCCATGTCATAGAAAATTTGCAATAGTTGTGTGCTTGAAGGGCATCAGGGATAAATCTAGTGGAAAAGGCTAAATCTTGTTTCTGAAGGATTTGTTTTGCAATGGTCGATGAAGAAATGACCACTATTGTTATTTGTCCTGCTTTTAAACTCATGATTGGACCATAAATATTTGCAAGATTGGCCAGTGATACATGGGGTTTTGCACCCAACAAGTGAAAGTTTCCAATAATTGGCCATGGTGATGGACCTGGTGGAAGTTTGTTGCTGCCTCTGCTGAATATTTTTGCTATAATAATATAAAGAAAACTCAAGGCAAAGATTGATCCCAGCACAAGTGTATAATAATCCATGATTCCTAGTTCTCCCACTCTATTCCTTCACCTTTACTTTACGTTACTTTACTAATATATATATAAGTGAACAGGAGAAGTACGAACACTGCACCAAAAAGTTGTACTACGTGCTGTACTGACTAACAACGGGACCTTTGTCATTCTACAGAAAAGAGATGTGTTGAACGTCATTCATCTCACAAAGTTACATGTATTTACTTGAAACATGTGTCTCACCACCTTTGAAGTTAATCCCTCTCTCGCTCAATATCTCTCTGTTCAGAAGAAAGACTTATTTTTACACAAAAGCTCTCGAACTGGAGCCTACCTGTGTAATTTACCGGCTTCCCTATTTCCACAACATGCCCCATGGTCAAGTAATTTGCGCTGTCACTGCATAGAACTTCATTTTTAGGACAAAAATATCTTTATCTTCATTTTATTTTTCCCTTATCCAAATTTATTTATTTTTAGCATATTATAATTCCCTTGAAGCCTATCCTTGTTTTGGTCAAGCAAAGTGGACAGTTAATATGCATTGCATACCTCATTATAGTTGGACTTATATAGTGAGATCATCTATAACTCAACATTTTTGACTTCTTTTCATATGAGACTCTCAATTGCTGACTTGTGCAAGTGATGTCCTTTATTTGGGTATCAAATATCAATATAAAGAAACCAAATTTTTTTAAAAGCATAGAAAAGATAATAGTAATTAACGTCAAGATTACACTCTACCGCTGAGTTAATTATATCCCTTCCCCACCCCATCGTAGCTTAATATTCTGGAAGTAATTTTGCTTTATATACCTTTATTGACCTTAACCACTTTAAGCACTTCAACGCATTGTGTTTCTAGCTTTTTACTAGTTGTAAATAAGTTTAAGTTATATATATTGTGAGAATAAGATATTTTATGATCGATCATCCCAGAGTTTATAACATACTCAGTATTGTAAAAGCAGTTGTGCAAAAGTACTAAATGTCTATATGCCTTTTCGAGAGTTTGAAGGAGAATTAACCATTCAATCCTGTGAACTAATCGAAATTTAAAAAGAGACACAACCGGATCATTACGTTTCGCTGTAATGGAATTACATATTCATTGAACCAATATTTTTCTCTTTGTTATCAATGTCATCAATTTTAAATGTCTCTCCAAGCTTAGCTAGCACTCGTTGAAGCTAGAACGAATCTTAGAAATCAAAGTTCAAGTATAAATTAAGTGCAAAAGAAAAAAAATTGTTTGTCTTAGTTTTGCTGGACAGAGTTACTCGACATTTAAACAGATGTCACAAATTAATTGCCATCATAACGTCATAAGTAGCAAGATAGACTGAAACTGAAAAATATACTCTCTATTACAGTCCGCGTAATTCAGCAAAAACTTAACACACACACACACTAATTACATATTCTCAGATACACTGTCTGATGGAGAAAAAAAGAACTCAATACAACACAACACGCGAGCTAATTATGCGATTGCATCTTTATGTAGCCTTCCATGCTGAAAGGGGAGGAGTTTCTGAATTTTCGTGAGTACTCATACCGGGAATATACCGATCACCCTGGACTGCATTAGCTGAAGCAATGGATTCAAGTTCTACCATATCTTCTGATGTCAACTTTATGGACAGAGCTTGAATGTTCTGGTTGAAATTTTCAATCTTAGTGGTGCCCGGGATGGGACACACGTCGTTTCCTTGATGATGCACCCAAGCCAAGGCCAGTTGAGAAGGGGTGCATCCCTTCTTTGCAGCCATTTGACAAATCCGCTCGTACAAGTTTTTGTTCTGCTCAAGATTCTCGGACTATGTTGTATACATGTATAAATAAACTCCCTTGTCAAGAAGCAAGTTTTCCTTTTAAATGGTCTTATGTACATCTCTTCTTATAAGGCACAAATGTAAAGTTCATTCAATATCACTAGCCACAAATACGATTCTCAATCAACAAGGTCAAAATGTGATATGTCTGAAATATAAAACAACGATGAATACAAAGCAAACCTTTTGATAGTCTTCATTTTCCATATCCTCAAGCAGCTCTGGACCGGATGACCAAAAGCCCCCTCCTAGTGGACTGTATGCCACAATTCCGATTCCAAGTTCCCTGTTAGATTAACATCAAGATCTCACATTGTTATAAACCGCGTACAAACATGGAAAAACAACAGAAAGAAGAAATATACCTGCAGGTAGGAACTATTTCTTCCTCTACGTCTCTCGACCATAGAGACCATTCTAATTGTACTGCTGTTATTGGATGAACTGCATGCGCCCTTCTAATTGTTGATGCTGATGCCTCGGATAGACCTATATATTTTATTTTACCCTCTTCTACCAGCTTCTTAAGTTCTCCAATCTAGTAAAATAGTAAGCACAGACGGATCAATCATTTTATAGCCTGAAATTTATAGAGTTATGCATCGAAAGTAAAAAAGACCAACCGTGACTTCAATGGGCACATGCGTATCAATTCGGTGCTGATAGTACAAGTCAATGTAACCAACATCAAGTCGCTTTAAGCTAGCCTCGCACGCTGCTCTCACATAGGCTGGATCACCCTGCACTTCTCTTTTTCCCTCTGCTCTCTCATCATCTGATGCTAAAACAATACCGAATTTTGTTGCTAACACAACTCGCTCTCTCATACCTCCCTTCAAAGCCTACATAGATACGTAATAATAAGTTAAGTTGTACAGACTCTTATCATTCGATGTTGCACCCGTGTCACATTCTCCAAAAATACACTACTATAATTTTGGGAATCCAAACTTACGTAACAATTCTTGCAGAAAATTGTATAAACAATGGTTAACTGTTCTCAGTTGCCTGTGCAATGCAAGAGTAAAGCCTAAGGGTGTGGTTGGTTCATGAAGTTGATGCAAATCTTGGAAATTGAGGTTCAAATCATAGCGGAGAAAAAAAAAAAAGAAGAAGAAAAAACGGGGTGATTTCTTTCCATCTACCTAAGTCATGGTGAGCAGAATTACTCGATACTTATGTTGAACACACCAATAATGCACTCCATCCACCACTGATCATTATCAGGTGAAAACATCAAAATATCAAATACCTCATACCAACTCCACACCCCAAAACGGAAGGTACAAGACTTTAAGCTCTAAGAACAATCATATATTGCAATAGTAAAACAAAATATTCAAGGTCTAACACCAGCATTTATTTTATTTTTTTTGGTTTTCCATCCGGTGTCAGAATCGGATCGGGCACTGCAGGGCCCATTCTGGGGGGTGACGCTTCCAATAGGATTTTCTCCATACCTGGGCTCGAACCTGAGACCTCTGATTAAGGGTGAAACAGTCCTACCACTGCACAACAACCCATGTTGGTCTAACACCAGCATTTAGCAAGTACATAACCACACACCATCTCTACCAAAAAAAACCCAAAAACCAAAAAGTACAACAATTTAAAGCATTACGTACAACCATCCTATTGCATAAACTCACAAAAATTCAAGTTCACAAAAAGAAAAAATGAAAAACTAAGCATTTAATAACTCGCTCCGTTTTAATGTATTTTTCTACTTTCCTTTTTAGTGTGTATCAAAAAAGAATGACCTCTTTTGACAACGTTTTAATTTCAACTTTCCACTAGACATTTTTAAAAACCACAAAATTAAGGTACGTTTTAGTATATTTAACATATCTTTAATTTAAACTCACGAAATTCAAAATCTTCTCTACTTTCTTAAACTTCTGCCAAGTAAAAAACAGACAAACAAAATATAACAATGGAGTAAAAAATACTAAATTTTAATTCTTTTATCATAACTTTCCAGAGATTTTAGTACATTCAACCTATCTTACTTTAAATTTTAAAATAACAAGATTCAAAGATCTTCACTTTCTTAAACTCGGTATCAAATCAAAATCAGACAAATAAATTACAAAAAAAGTAATTCAGTACCTTGCCAATGAGGATTTCATTAGTGTTGGGTCCATAGATATCAGCAGTATCAAGAAGGGTGACACCAGAGTTGATGGCATGGTGTATAAGTTTGATCATATCAGGTTCATATTTGGGCAGACCATAAAAATCATCAGACATGCCCATACAACCAAGTCCTTGTGCAGATACTTCAAGCCCAGTTGACCCCAACTTCATTCTCCCCACTTGTGTTGTTCCCTCTGTAGCCATTTCAGCTAACTAATTTAGGATACGTGTATATATATTATTTTTTTTATTATTATATTATTTTATTTTTTATTTTTTATTATATAATAGAAGAGTGAATGTGAGCAGCTTGAACTTTTTCCATAGGGGCTTTTCTGTAATTTCACAAATTAATTACTTCTTGGCTCATGATGACTTTCATGAAACATAGTACAATTGTGGGGCCCATGTCAATTTATTATGTCGGTCCTCTTCTTAACATCTTCACATACTATTGTACTCCTTTTCTTCATTTCAAAAAGAATAATCTATTTTTTTTTTAATTTATTTTAGAAAAATGATTCTTTTTTTTGGCAACACTTTAATTTTAACTTTACATATGGCATATTTAAGATCACAAAATTAAAGAACATTTTAGTACATTTGTCATAACTTTAATTTAGAATCACAAAATTTAAAATTTTTTTTTTTTTTTAAATTCCGTATTAAATTAAATTAGGTCATTCTTTGTGAAACGAAAGGAGTATTAGCTTTGAATTTTTGACACTCGATTGCTGATTGATATATTTTACTCAGATGAATGTATATAGCTTAAATATTTCAATTAATGAAATTTTGTTTAATTTTATATTAATTTATTATAAATTACAATAATTGATAGTTTGAAATATTTAAAAATAGCATAAAAAATTTAGTTGACTTTTAAAATTTTATCTGTGTCACTTAAATTGAGAGAGGAAGTAACATATATTATTTGAAAATGATGTAAAAATTACTATAGAAATCATAATAATTAACAATTTAAAATATTTAAAAACATATAAAAATTTGGTTGACTCTCGAGATTTTATCTGTGCCATATAAATTGGGATAATATATATTATTTGAAAATTACGTAAAAAGTACTATAAATTACAATAATGAACAACTTATAAAATATTTAAAAACCACATAAAAAATTTAATTTACTCTCCTAATTTCATTTGTACCATATAAATTAAGACAAAGAGAGTAACATATATTAATTAAAAATAATGTAAAAAGTATTAAAAATCACAATAATTAACAACTTAAGATATTTAGAAAATATATAAAAAATTTAGTTGATTTTTTAAATTATATCTATGTCACATAAATTTAAATAAGGAAAAATAACATATATTGAGTTCATGCTTGCACGGGCTTCTCTGTACTAGTATATATATAGACGACAATGATGGACTGTGCCTGGTGGCTAAGCTAGTTTTGTTGTGTGTTGATCGTCATTGATGATGATTATTTGAAAAGGCATATGTATTGTACAAAAGAACGGGAGTCTAGGAGTATCCGATAAAATTATTATCACATTCAAGATATAAAAATAATTTTTTACAGAAATATAAAATAAGACTACATATAATACATATAATAAATTGGTATACTTTGATCATTTCTCAAATTTCACACATAATAAAAACTTTAATGCATTAAATTATCCTTTTTATGTGTTGTACAAATGAAAACCAAATTGAATTCAGAATTTAATTTTCGTGAATTGTTAGAAGTTTTTAATATTAAATTATTATATAGAATATTTTTGCACATATATAATTTTAATTATATAAATATCTTTAGTTAAATATTGGAGGACTGTGGTATGTGCGTGACGGCTGGTAAGGTAGGACATTTACACAATGAAAATGGATTGTGACAAGGCCTATGTAAGCACATACTTCCTTCGTTTCAAAAGAATGATTTAGTTTAACTTGATACGGAGTTTAAGAAAATAAAGAAAACTTTTAAATTTTGTGATTTTAAATTAAAGTTATGCCAAATATATTAAAATGTTCTTTAATCTTGTGGTCTTAAACATATCATGTGGAAAGTTGAAAGTAAAATGTTGCCAAAAAAGAAAAAGATCATTTTTTTTTAAATGAACTAAAAAGAAAAGTAGATTATTTTTTTTGAAATGAAGGGAGTACATCATTTTATTGATAATAGAGACCATAGTGGTTGTATTAGCATTTTATTGCCTATTGTGTTATTATATATCCGCTCCGTCCATTTCAATTTATATGTCTAATTTTAATTAGGTACGAAGTTTACTGCAATCTTAACTTAGAAATAGATAAAATGTATCAAAATATTCTTTAATTTTATGATTTCATATATTTGTGAAAAGTTAAAAGTACCAATTGAATGACGCACAAATTAGCCCTAACACTACCATCCATCTATTTGTTGACTCTGTCCAATTAAAGAAAAAGATTGAATGATCATTACACATTTGGTAAGTCAATAAACAACAACATACCCAATATAGTCTTATAAAATTGAGTCTGACGAGGATAGAATATATGCAGATCTTACCACTATTTCAGAAATAAGGTAGAAATGTTGTTTCGAATACACCCTAGCTCAATATAGAAACAGTCTAACATTTGGTAAGGTCAAAATAGTAGTAGTTATGAGTATTTTATTCCATAGGTAAAACTAAAAGTCTACTAAACAAAGACATGAATTTAATTAGTAGGCGTTTGGCCATGAAAATTAAAAATTTTGGAGTTGGAGTTGGAATTGGAGTTGGAGTTATGTTTGGCCATGAAAAAAATTAGAGTTCTTTTTGACTTTTTGTGAGAGAAAAAAAGTGAAAAAAGTGAAAACAAGAAAAACTTGTTTTCACTTTTAAATTTTTTTCACTTTAGTGAAAAAAAATTCATGGCCAAACACCACCACTTTTCACTTTTTTCACTAAAGTGAAAAAAAATTCCGAAAAAAAGTAAAATTTATCCATGGCCAAACGGGTCCTTATTTGAGGTTTTGAATCATCAGCAAGTGGCACAATAGTTTGAAACAGAAAAAACTAAACTTTCTCAGTGCATAACACAAGAACAAAACTCAACTCAACAAAGAGACACTAATTAGTCAATTGCATCATTTATTTAGTCTTCCATGTTGAAAGGGGTGGAGTTTCTGACTTTTTGTAAGTATTCCTACCAGGAATATACCGATCACCCTGGACAGCATTAGCTGAAGCAATGGATTCAAGTTCTACCTTTGAATCCGAAAAAGGGTCAGCCAAGTCCTTAGAAGAAAAGGGTGTTGGACAATAAATTGAGATTAGTCTTGAAAGCAATTTGACTACATCCAAAGCTTCACCTTCTTGACTACATTTTGCACAATAAGCAATCAATTCTTTCACCTTTTGAGATCTTAGATGTTGATTTGCATCAAGACTATTGGAAGAGATGAGATTGGTGTTCAAGATTCTCCGAAGCGTTCTCCATTGAGGACAAACAGGAAGCCATGTCATAGAAAATTTGCAATAGTTGTGTGCTTACATGGGGTTTTGCTATAATATAAAGAAAACTCAAAAGGCAAAAATTGATCCCAACACAAGTGTATAATAATCCATGATGCCTAGTTCTCCCACCTTCTTTCTTCAACTTTTACTTTTCTTTACCACTCCCTCTGTTCTATTTTATGTGACCTACTTTGATCAGACACGGAATTTAAAAAAAAAAAAAAGACTTGGTGATGTTTATCAAATTGTTCTTTATTAAAAATGTACTACTGTTATTTTTAATTAAATGAGACCTTATAAGTGGGATCAATAAGGATAAAAAAGTAATTGTGCTTTTAAAAAGTTATCAAATAAGAAAATGTTACATTCTTTTTGATACAGATCAAAAAAAAAGTAGGCCACATAAAATGGGACGGATGAAGTAATATTAGAGTATAAGTGGACAAGAGAAGTATGAACGCTGCACCAGAAAATTGTACCATATGCAGTACTGACTAACAAGGGCACCTTTGTACTTTTTACAGAAAAGAGATGCGTCAGAGCTTATCTCACAAAGCCATGTGTATTTACTTGAAACCTGTGTAATTTACCGGCTTCCCTATTTCCACAACATGCCCCATGGTCAAGTAATTTACGCTGTCTCTGCATAGAACTTCATTTTTGGGACAGAAATATCTTTAATGTCATTTTATTTTTATTTTTCCCTTATCCAAATTTATTTATTTTTAGCATATTATAATTCCTTTGAAGCATATCCTTGTTTTGGTCAAGCAAAGTGGACAGTTAATATGCATTGCATACCTCATTGATTGGACTTATATAGTGAGATCATCTGTAACTGAACATTTTTGATGACTTCTTTTTCATATAACACTCTCAATTGCTGACCTTGTACAAGTTATGTCCTTAATTTTGGGTATCAAAATGTTGGATTTTGTTTAAATTAAAATAATAAATATTTTAAATAAAGAGGTGTTTTTTAAATGAAAGAGTGTGTCCTTTCAATATGTGTCTTTCCAATGAAAGGGTGTGTCCTTTCAATCTTTGGTTTCTATTACGTCAAGGTGACGCTCTACCGCTGACTTATATCCTTCCCCGCCCCATCATAGTTAATATTCTGGAAGTAATTTTACTATATATGTATATACCTTTATTGACATTATTCACTTTAAGCACTTCAATGCATTGTGTTTCTAGATTTTTACTAGTTGTAAATAAGCTTAAGTTATATATATTGAGAGAATAAGATATTTTATGATCATCCCAGAATTTATAACATACTCAATATTGCAAAAGCAGTTGTGCAAAATTACTAAATGTCTATTTGCCTTTTCGAGAGTTTGAAGGAGAATTAACCATTCAATCCTGTGAACTTGTGAACTAATCGAGATCAAAATTTTAAAAAGAGAAACAACTGGATCACGATAAACTGAAACCGAAAAATATACTCTATTACAGTGCGTGTAATACAGCAAAAACTCACCTCATCTTAACACACACACACACACGTGCGCTAATTACATACTCGCAGTTACACTGTCTGATAGAGAGAAAAAACTCAATACAACACAACACGCGAGCTAATTATGTGATTGCATCTTTATGTAGCCTTCCATGCTGAAAGGGGCGGAGTTTCTGAATTTTTGTGAGTACTCATACCGGGAATATACCGATCACCCTGGACTACATTAGCTGAAGCAATGGATTCAAGCTCCGCCATATCTTCTGATGTTAACTTTATGGACAGAGCTTCAATGTTCTGGTTGAAATTTTCAATCTTAGTGGTGCCCGGGATGGGACACACGTCGTTTCCTTGATGATGCACCCAAGCCAAGGCCAGTTGAGAAGGGGTGCATCCCTTCTTTGCAGCCACTTGACAAATCCGCTCGTACAAGTTTTTGTTCTGCTCAAGATTCTCGGCCTGGAACCTTGGTAGGTGCTGCAAAATTGAAGATCTATTTAAGTCGAACATGTAATTTTTCGACTCAAGTGTATGTTATACACATGCATAAATAAACTCCCTTATCAAGATGTAAGTTCCTTTTAAATGGTCTTATGTACATCTCTTCTTTTAAGGCACAAATGTAAAATTCATTCAATATCAGTAGCCACAACTACGATTCTCAATCAGCAAGGTCCAAATGTGATATGTCTGAAATACAAAACAGCAATGAATACAAAGCAAACCTTCCGATAGTCTTCATTTTCCATATCCTCGAGCAGCTTTGGACCTGATGACAAAAAGCCTCGTCCTAGTGGACTGTACGCCACAATTCCGATTCCAAGTTCCCTATTAGATTAACATCAAGATTTAACATTGTTATAGACCACGCACAAACATGAAGAAAAAAAACAGAAAGAAGAAATATACCTGCATGTAGGAACTATCTCTTCCTCCACGTCTCTCGACCATAGAGACCATTCTAATTCTACTGCTGTTATCGGATGAACTGCATGAGCCCTTCTAATTGTTGATGCTGATGCCTCGGATAGGCCTATATATTTTATTTTACCCTCTTCAACTAGTTTCTTAAGTTCTCCAATCTAGAAAGATAGTAAGCACACAAACAGATCAATCATTTTATAGCCTGAACTTTGTAGAGTTACAAATCAAGAGAGAAAAGAGACCTACCGTGACTTCAATGGGCACACGAGTATCAATTCGGTGCTGATAGTACAAGTCTATAGAGTCAACATCAAGCCGCTTTAAGCTAGCCTCGCACGCTGCCCTTACATAGGCTGGATCACCATACACTTCTCTTTTTCCCTCTGCTCTCTTATCATCTGATGCTAAAACAACACCAAATTTTGTTGCTAACACAACTCGCTCTCTAATTTCTCCCTTCAAAGCCTGCATAGATACATGATTACTAGTTAAATTGTGCGGACTCTTAGTCTCTTACCTTTTGATGTTGCACCTTTGTCACATTCTCCAAAAATATACAACTTTTCGGGAATCCAAACTTAAGTAACAATTATTGCAAAAAATTGTATAAAAAATGGTTAAATTTTCTCAGTTGCCTATGCAATGCATGAGTAAAGCCTGAGGGTGTGGTTTAATGGTTTATTAAGTTGATGCAAATCTTGAAAACTAAAAGTTCAAATCATAGCAGAGACAAAAACAAAAATACAGGGTGATTTCTTTCCATTTGCCTAAGTCATGGTGAGCAGAGTTACTGATACTTCTGCTGAACCCACCAATAATGTACTCCATCCACCTCTGATTATCAGGTAAAACTATCAAAATATCAAATAAGTACATCAGACCAACCCCACTAAACCCAAACGGAAAGTACAAAACTTTAAGCTCTGAGAACAATCATATATTGACTAATTAAAAAAAAAATATTCAAGCTCTAACACCAGTATTTAGCAAGGACATAACTATACACCATATCTACCAAAAAAACAAAAAACAAAAAGTACAACAATTAAAGCACTACGTACAACCATCCTACTGCATAAACTCAAAAAAAATCAAATTCACAAAAAGATAATGAAAAATTAAGCATTTAATAACTCCCTCCAATTCAATTTTTTTCTCCTACCTTCCATATTAGTCGTTCAAAAAAAAAGTCTCCTTTTTTTGACAATTCTACAGTTCCAATTTTCCACGTGGCATATTTCAGATCACGAGATTAAATTACAGTTTAGTACATTCAACATATCTTTAGTTTAAAACCACGAGCTTCAAAAATATTCTTTAACTCTCTTAAACTTCGTGTCACGTCAAAATCAGACAAACAAACTAAAACGAGGAGCGTAATACCTTCCCAATGAGGATTTCATTAGTGTTAGGTCCATAGATATCAGCAGTATCAAGAAGGGTGACACCAGAGTTGATGGCATGGTGTATGAGTTTGATCATATCAGGTTCATATTTGGGTAGCCCATAAAAATTAGCAGACATGCCCATACAACCAAGTCCTTGTGCAGATACTTCAAGCCCAGTTGAGCCCAATTTGATTCTTGGTACTTTTGTTGTTCCCTCTGTAGCCATTTTAGCTAACTAGTTTAGCATACGTGCGTTGTAAGTATTCATTTAATTATGAGAGACATGAAGAAACTAAGGTTATGTACATATAGACGACAATGAAGGACTGTGCCTGGTGGCTAAGCTAGTTTTGTTGTGTTGGTCGTCATTGATGATGATTATTTGAAAAGGCATATGTATGGTACAAATGAACGGAAGCCTTGGAGTATCTGGTAAAGTTGTTGTCACGTTCAAGACGTAAAAATAGCCTTTTGCAGAAATATAGAATAAGACTACATATATAATAAATTCTTATACTTTGATCATTTCTTAAATTTCACGCATAGCAAAAACTTTAGTACACTGAATTATCTTTTTTATGTGTTGTACAAATGAAAACCAAATTGAATTCAGAATTTAAATTTTGCGAATTCTTAGAAGTTTTTAATATCAAATTATTATACACTATAAGATATTTTTGCACATATATAATATTTTAATTATATAAATAGCTTTTAGTTAAATATTGGAGGACTGTGGTATGTGCGTGGACATTTAGACAATGAATATGGATAGTGACGAGGCCTATCTAAGCACATACATCATTATTGATAATAGAGACCATAGGGGTTGTATGAGCATTTTATTGCCTATTATGTTATTATATTGACTTTATTTTAATTTATTTATTTGATTTTAATCAGATATGAAGTTTAAAAAAAAAAAAATAATTAAATTTTATGACATTAGCTTAAAGGTGCTTACGATACATAAAAATATTCTTTAATTTTGTGATCTCATATACATATATTATGAAAAATTAAAAATACCAATCGAATGACACACAAATTAGCCCAGACACTACCATCCTTCTATTTATTGACTCTGTCCGATTAAAGAAAAAGATTGAATGATCATTGCACATTTGGGAAGGCAATAAACAACAACATACCCAATATAGTCCTATAAAATTGAGTTCTGGGGAGAATAAAATATATGCAGATCTTACCACTACATCAGAAGAAAGATAGAGAGGTTATTTCTGATACACCTCCAGCTCAAGACAGAAACAGTCTAAAATTTTATAAGGCAATGGAGTAGTAGTTATGAGTATTTTACTAAAGGCCAGTTCGGTGCCCTAAAACTCCCGCTATGCGCAGGGTCCAGGGAAGGGCTCCACCACAAGAATATATTATACGCAGTCTTACCATGCATTTCTGCAAGAGGCTGTTAGGCTTGAACCTGTGACCTCCTGGTCACATGGCAGCAACTAGGACATGAATTATGAGTATTTTACTCCATAGGTAAAACTAAAAGTCTACAAAACAAAGACATGAATTTTATTATTTGAAGTTTTGAACTATCTGCAAGTGGCACAATAGTTTGAAACAGGAAAAACTAAACTTTCTCAGTGCATAACAGAAGAACAAAACTCAACTCAACAAAGAGACACTAATTAGTCAATTGCATTATTTATGTAGCCTTCCATGTTGAAAGGGGTGGCGTTTCTGAATTTTTGTAAGTATTCCTACCAGGAATATACCGATCACCCTGGACAGCGTTAGCTGAAGCAATGGATTCAAGTTCTACCTTTGAATCCGAAAAAGGGTCAGCCAAGTCCTTAGAGAAAAGTGTGTTGGACAATAAATTGAGATTAGTCTTGAAAGCAATTTGACCTACATCCAAAATTTCACCTTCTTGACTACATTTTGCACAATAAGCAATCAATTATTTCACCTTCTGAGACCTTAGATGTTGATTTGCATCAAGCCTATTTGAAGAGATGAGGTTGATGTTCAGGATTCTCCGAAGTGTTCGCCATTGAGGACAAACAGGAAGCCATGTCATAGAAAATTTGCAATAGTTGTGTGCTTGAAGGGCATCAGGGATAAATCTAGTGGAAAAGGCTAAATCTCGTTTCTGAAGGACTTGTTTTGCAATGGTCGATGAAGAAATGAACACTATTGTTATTTGGCCTGCTTTTAAACTCGTGATTGAACCATAAATTTTTGCAAGATTGGCCAGTGATACATAGGGTTTTGCACCAAACAAGTAAAATTAAAGTTCCCAATAATTGGCCATGGTGTTGGCCCTGGTGGAAGTTTGTTGCTACCTCTGCTGGATAATTTTGCCAGAATATAAAGAAAACTCAAGGCAAAAATTGATCCTAACACAAGTGTATAATAATCCATGATGCCTAGTTCTCCCACTTTCTTTCTTCAACTTTACTTTACTAATATATGTAAGTGAACAGGCAGGAGAAGTACGAACGCTGCACCAACAAGTTGTACCATATGCAGTACTGACTAACAAGGGTACCTTTATACTTTTACAGAAAAGAGCTGCGTCGAGCTTATCACACAAAGCCATGTGTATTTACTTGAAACATGTGTGGCTCGAGAACTCGAGCCTACCTGTGTAATTTACCGGCTTCCCTATTTCCACAACATGCCCCATGGTCAAGTAATTTGCACTCTCACTGCATAGAACTTCATTTTTAGGACAGAAATATCTTTATCTTCATTTTATTTTTCCCTTATCCTAATTTATCTATATTTAGCATATTATAACTCCCTTGAAGCCTATCCTTGTTTTGGTCAAGCAAAGTGGACAGTTAATATGCATTGCATACCTCATTATAGTTGGACTTATATAGTGAGATCATCTATAACTCTTAACATTTTTCATTTCTTTTCATGGGAGGCTCTCAATTGCTGACTTGTACAAGTGATGTCCTTTATTTGGGTATCAAAATAATGAAACCAATTTTTTTTAAAAGCATAGAAAAGATAATAGTAATTAACGTCAAGGTTATACTCTACGGCTGAGTTAACTATATCCCTTCCCCACCCCATCGTAGCTTAATATTCTGAAAGTAATTTTGCTATATATATACATTTATTAACCTGAAGCACTTCAATGCATTGTGTTGCTAGCTTTCTACTAGTTGTAAAAGTAAGTTTAAGTTATATATATTGTGAGGATAAGATATTGTGTTGCTAGCTTTCTACTAAATGTCTATATGCCTTTTCGAGATTTTGAAGGAGAATTAACCATTCAATCCTGTGAACTTGTGAACTAATCAAGATCGAAATTTTAAAAAGAGAAACAATCGGATCACGATAAACTGAAACTGAAAAATATGCTCTATTACAGTGCGCGTAATACAGCAAAAACTTACCTCAACTTAACACACACACACACACACACATGCTAATTACATACTCTCAGTTACACTGTCTGATAGAGAAAAAAAAACTCAATACAACACAACACGCGAGCTAATTATGTGATTGCATCATTATGTAGCCTTCCATGCTGAAAGGGGCGGAGTTTCTGAATTTTTATGAGTACTCATACCAGGAATATACCGATCACCCTGGACTGCATTAGCTGAAGCAATGGATTCAAGCTCCGCCATGTCTTCTGATGTTAACTTTAAGGACAGAGCTTCAATGTTCTGGTTGAAGTTTTCAATCTTAGTGGTTCCCGGGATGGGACACACGTCGTTCCCTTGGTGATGTAACCAAGCCAAGGCCAGTTGAGAGGGGGTACATCCCTTCTTTGCAGCCATTTGACAAATCTGCTCGTACAAGTTTTTGTTATGCTCAAGATTCTCGGCCTGGAACCTTGGTAGATGCTGCAAAATTGAAGATCTACTAAGTCAAATATGTATTTTTCGACTCAAAGTGTGTATCGTATACATGCATAAATAAACTCCCTTGTCAAAGGGAAAGTTCCTTTTAAATGGCCTTATGTGCATCTCTTCTCATAAGCACAAATGTAAAGTTCATTCAATATCAGTAGTCACAACTATGATTCTCAATCAACAAGGTCAAAATGTGAGATGTCTGAATTCAAAGCAAACCTTCCGATAGTCTTCATTTTCCATATCCTCGAGTAGCTTTGGACCTGATGACAAAAAGCCCCGTCCTAGTGGACTGTACGCCACAATTCCTATTCCAAGTTCCCTAGTAGATTGAAATCAAGATCTCACATTGTTATAGCTAGATCGCCCACAGGCATGAACAAAACAACAGAAAGAAGAAATATACCTGCAGGTAGGAATTATTTCTTCCTCCACATCTCTCGACCATAGAGACCATTCTAATTGTACTGCTGTTATCGGATGAACTGCATGCGCCCTTCTAATTGTTGATGCTGATGCCTCGGATAGACCTATATATTTTATTTTACCCTCTTCTACCAGCTTCTTAAGTTCTCCAATCTAGTAAAATAGTAAGCAAAAATAGAACAATCATTTTATAGCCTGAAATTTATAGAGTTATAAATCGAAAGAAAAAATAGACCAACAGTGACTTCAATGGGCACACGCGTATCAATTCGGTGCTGATAGTACAAGTCAATGCAGTCAACATCAAGTCGCTTTAAGCTAGCCTCGCACGCTGCCCTTGCATAGGCTGGATCACCGCGCACTTCTCCAATTCCCTCTGCTCTCTTATCATCTGATGCTAAAACAATACCGAATTTTGTTGCTAACACAACTCGCTCTCTCATCCCTCCCTTCAAAGCCTACATAGATATGTAATTATTAGCTAAGTTGTGCAGAGACTTTTCATTTTCGATACCGTACTCGTGTCTGATTCTTCAATAATCCACTACTTTTGGAGAATCTGACAAGCACCTATTGACATTTTGCAACATTCCGAGCAACATAGATGATCAGAACTTAAGTAACAAGTATTGCAGAAAATTGTATAAAAAATGGTTAAATGTTCTCAGTTGCCAATGCAATGCATGCATGAGTAAAGCCTAAGGGCACTGTTTAAAGCTTTCATGAAGTTGATGCAAACCTTGGAAACTACGGTTCAAATCATAACGGAGACAAAAAAATAAAAACACGAGGCGATTTCTTTTCATTTGCCTAAGTCATGGTGAGCAGAGTTAATAATTATGTTGGTTAAAGATAGAAGGTATGGAGTTTAAGAAAATAGAGAAGACCTTTAATTTCGGTGGTCCTAAACATGTCAGGTGGAAAGTGCAAGACTTTTAACTGTGAGGACAACCATACATTGCATAAGTAAAAAAACTTATTCCAGCTCCAACACCAGTAATTAGCAAGTACACAACCACACATCATCTCTACCAAAAACAAAAAAAACAAAAGGTACAACAATTAGTCACTATGTACAACCGTCGCATAAACTCAGAAAAAATCAAATTCACAAAAAGAAAAAAAAATTGAAAAATTAAGCATTTAAGTACTCCCTCCATTTCAATTTATCGGTCCTACTTTCCTTTTTTTAGTCTGTTTTAAAAATATCCTTTTTTCTTTCTTGCTGACTCTTTAAGTCTAACTTTCCACGTGACATATTTAATACCACAAAGATTAAACGACATTTTAGTACATTCATGATTCAAACATAACTTTAGTTTAAAATCACGAGATGCATTCATTCTTTCTTAGACTATGTGTCACGTTAAAATCAGACAAACAAATTGAAACAGAAAGTGTAATACCTTGCCAATGAGGATTTCATTAGAGTTATTAGGTCCATAGATATCAGCAGTATCAAGTAGAGTGACACCAGAGTTAATAGCATGGTGTATAAGTTTGATCATATCAGGTTCATATTTGGGCAGACCATAAAAATTAGCAGACATGCCCATACAACCAAGTCCTTGTGCAGATACTTCAAGCCCAGTTGAGCCCAATTTGATTCTTGGTACTTTTGTTAACTCTTTTGCCATTTTAGCTAATTATTATTATTGTTATTACGAGAGATATGAAGAAACTAAGGTTTATATATAGTTGATAATGAAGGACTCTGCCTGGTGGCTTGTTGTGTTGATTGTCATTGATGATGATTTTTGAGAAGGCAGATGTATTGTACAAATGAACGAGAGTCTTGGAGTGTCTGGTAAAGTTGTTCGTCATTTGATCTAGAAGTCACGTGTTTAAGCTGTGGAAACAGTCTCTTGCAAAAACGGAGAATAAGACTACGTATAATATACCCTTGTGGTTTGATTCTTTCTCAAACATTGTGCATAACAAAGCTTTAGTGTACGAGGCAGCCCTTTTTTTTTTATGTATTGTACACATGAAAACAAAATTGAATTCAGAGTTTAATCTTGAAAGTTTTTAATATTAAATTATTATACGTTTTATATCGAAAGTATTGAGTTTGGATGAATCTAATTCTGTGAAGTCGTGAAGTGCGCTAAAGAACAATTTATATGAGAACAGATTATCTTAGCCTGACACTTGAGAGAGAAACATGAGTGCACCCGCCCCCACTAGTTGACAGCAGAGAGTTAGGATTTTTAATTTATGAATTTTAATTACCATAACTTTTGTTTGTTTGTTTGCTAACTTTTGGAAAAACTTATTTGTGTGTATTTTAACTACCCTGATATTGCATATAACTTTAATTATATAAGTATTTTATAGTTAAATATTGGAGGACTGTGGTATGTGCGTGGCGGCTGGTTGGGTAGGACACAATGAAAAATGGATTGTGACCAGGCCTGTGTAAGCACATACATCATTATTGATAATAGAGACCATAGGGGTTGTATGAGCATTTTATTGCCTAGTACGTTATCATATTCACTTCGCTTCTATATGTTTGTCTGGTTTAACTAGGCACGAATTTTAAGATTAAATAAATTTTGTGAGCTAACTTAAAATTACGTAGAATGTATAAAAATATCTTTTGATTTTATGGTGTCATGTTTATCTTGTGGAAAGTAAAAATTACCAATTGAAGGACACAGATTAGCCCAGACACTACCATCGTCTATTTGTTGACTCTGTCCAATTAAAGAAAAAGATTGAATGATCATTACACATTTGGTAAGGCAATAAACAACAACAACATACTCAGTATAGTCCCACAGAGTGGTCTGGGAGGGTAGAGTATGCATAGACCTTACCACTACCTCAATAGTAAGGTAGAGAGGTTGTTTCCGATAGACCACGGCTCGAGACAGAAACAGTCTAACAGTAGGTAAGGCAATGGAGTACGTAGTAATTATCAGTGTTTTACTCCATGGGTAAAAGTCTACAAACAAAAACATGAATTTTATTATTTGAAGTTTTGAACCATCAGCAAGTGGCACAATAGTTTGAAACAGAAATAACTATAGTACTTTCTCAGTGCATGCTGTGCATAACACAAGAACAACTCAACTCAATTCAACACAGAGACACTATTTAGGCAATGTCATCAAGCATCATCATGTAGCCTTCCATGCTGAAAGGGGTGGAGTTTCTGAATTTTTGTAAGTACTCATACCAGGAATATACCGATCCCCCTGGACTGCATTAGCTGAAGCAATGTATTCAAGCTCTACCATGTCTTCTGATGTTAACTTTACGGATAGAGCTCCAATGTTCTGGTTCAGGTTTTCGATCTTAGTGGTGCCCGGAATGGGACACACGCCGTTTCCTTGGTGATGTACCCAGGCCAAGGCTAGTTGAGAGGGGGTGCATCCCTTCCGAGCAGCCATTTGACAAATCCGCTCGTACAAGTTCTTGTTATGCTCTAGATTCTTGGCCTGGAACCTTGGCAGATGCTGCAAAATTGAAGATCGATTCAATTCCAACAAAGACATGACTTAAATGGGGGGAAAGAAATAATAACACTATACATCACAAAGGAGAAAGCATTGGATACCAATTCAGCAAATGGAAATATATATTGTAGGCAAAACTACCTACACGAAAACATGTAGTAGAAGTTTACCTCGTGCGCATGTATATAAAATCCCATAACGTAAAATGCTAGAAAGCAAAGACAGAGAAACTTCTTAACTGGTAGAATGACATTCACATATCACGATGAACGACCTACTCATCAAAAAACATGTCTTTTTCGACAGAAGTGGACGCATTCATACATAAATACATTTGATACCAACTATTGAAAGCTTTTATCCCTAGTAATATTGTCCAGATCAAATAGCTTAGTATTCGAAACCCTTTCTTCCCTAAAACAAGTGCATATACTTGCAACAGAAATACATTAGTGCAATAACACATGATATCAATATATTTGAAATCCGAAAAAACAACAACAGATAAAAGCAAACCTTTCGGTAGTCTCCATTTGACATTTCCTCAAGCAGCTTCGGACCTGATGACAAAAAGCCCCGTCCTAGTGGACTGTAAGCCACAATACCAATTCCGAGTTCTCTGAACAGTTAACAGATAGGCAAAAATAAGGATCTCACATTGCTGTAAACCTCAAACATGGAAAACTAACAAAAAGAAGAATAAACCTGCAAGTAGGGATTATTTCTTCCTCTACATCTCTCGACCATAGAGACCATTCTAATTGAACTGCTGTTATAGGATGAACTGCATGTGCTCTCCTGATTGTCGATGCTGAAGCTTCGGATAGACCTATATATTTTATTTTACCTTCTTCGACCAGCTTCTTAAGTTCTCCTACCTAGTTAAACAGGAATCTCAAAGGAATAAGAAATGTTGATCATTAAACATTTCTTCAGCCACTACGTGGAGACATAATAATATACCAACCCGACTTAATAGGTCACCCCGAAAAATGTATAAAGTCTATGACACAACTCTTAAAAATCTACTCATACATGAATCAGAGGTATTGAGATCGTACGAGCAAGATAAATATTACACCATTTTTCAGAGCAAGTAACGAGTAACTTCAAAGAGTCATAAATGGTCAAAAGAGAATTAACCGTGACTTCAATAGGCACACGTGTATCAATTCTGTGTTGATAGTACAAGTCTATGCAGTCAACATCAAGTCGCTTTAAGCTAGCCTCGCATGCTGCCCTTACATAGGCTGGATCACCGTGCACTTCTCTCTTTCCTTCTGCTTTCTTTCCATCTCCTAAAACAATACCAAATTTTGTTGCTAATACAACTCGTTCTCTCATCCCTCCCTTCAAAGCCTACATAGATACAAAATTATCACAACTTAAAACAACAATTATTGCAGATACATTGTAGAAAAAATCGTTGAAATTTCTCAATTGCTCATGCAATGAATGAGTAAAGCCTAAGGGTGTGGTTTATGGTTAATGAAGTCGATGCAAACTTCAGAAAGTTCGGTTCAAAGCTCAGCGGATACAAAAATAAATTACAAGATGATTTCATTACATATGTCTAAGCCTTGATGTGTAGAGTTACGAAATATCTGTTCTAGTGGGAGATAGCAAGTAGATGGTGAAATAATCAAGCTACGCGGAGGCTGACCTGGACACTACTATTATAAGAAGAAATCTATGTAGAGAGCAGCGGAAAATACAAGTACACCACACTTTTCTTTCTGTGTACCTCATATCCAAAACAATGACTATTCGCAGGAAAAAAACAACTAAAAGTAGAATTCACACATGAGGAAACAGTTCAGAGGAAACATGATCAATACTTCTTCTTTAAGGTACAACTCATGACGCTTAAGCACCTGAAATGTAGCACATTGTCAGGTGAAAACATGAAATACCTCATAGTCTTTCATACTCAAAACGGAAAAGTACAAGACTTTAAGATCTTAGACAGTCATATTCTGTGTACATGAAAGAAAAAATAAGTATTTCAGCTCAACACAAGTAAGTACTCCCTCCGTTTCAGTTTGTTCATCCTACTTTCCTTTTTAGTCCGTTTAAAAAAGAACATCTCTTTCCTTTTTTGGCAACTCTTTAGTTTCAAATTTTTACATGATATGTTTAATATCACAAGATTAAAAGATATTTTGGTACATTCTACGTATCTCTAGTTCAAGACCATAAGATTCAAAAGTATTTATCTGTCCTAGCATTGGTTTTAGCTTTTCCTGATACCTGTTGCTGGTGGGAGGTGACAGGTATTGCGTGAAATTAGTCGAGGTGCGCGCAAGCTGGCCTGAACACCACGGTTATCAATAGAAAAAAAATTCAAAAGTGTTATTTACTTTCTTAAACTCCATATCAAGTCAAAATCAAACAAACAAATTGAAATGGAGTGAGAGTGAGCAACTTATTTTAGATCACAGTTTTCAAAAGTCTTTTTTTTTTTCGTTCTTAAATCATGTGTTCAGTCAAACACATTCACATAAATTGCAACGACAAATAGCAATCACACATCAATACCAAAACACCAAAACCAAAAAAAGATACAACAATTAAAGCATTACGTACAACCATCCTAATGCATAAACTCAAACATTCAAATTCACAAAAATGGTAGGAAAAAAAAAGAGCATTTGGGGGCCAAAAAGTTAAATGGCATACTTTACCAATGAGGATTTCATTAGTATATGTGACACCAGAGTTAATGACATGGTGTATGAGTTGGATCACATCGGCGCAATAGAATTATCGAAACGCAAAAGTCTTATTTATTTTCTTAACCTCCATGTCAAGTCAAAACTAGACAAACAAATTAAAACGGAGAGAGTAATACCTTTCCAATGAGGATTTCATTAGTATAAGGTCCATAAACATCAGAAGTATCAAGAAATGTAACACCAGAGTTAATTGCATGGTGAATGAGATGGATCATATCGGGTTCGGGTTTGGGTGGCCCATAAAATGCAGACATACCCATACAACCAAGCCCTTGAACACTTACTTCAAACCCAACTGAGCCCAATTTCATTCTTGGTACTTTTGTTAACTCTATTGCTGCCATTGATTGGTGAATGACAGTTTATTAGTTATCACTCTGCAATATGTTATGGACTGTGTGTGCTCTGTGTGTGGCGGCTGGACTTGGATAAGTAGTTAAGTACACATATTAGCATTTTATTGGCATTACATTTTTTCTTTTAAAAATGAAAGCTTATATTAATACTCCCTCCGTTTCAAAAAGAATGACCTAATTTGACTTGACATGAAGTTTAAGAAAATAAAGAAGACTTTTGAATCTTGTGGTTATAAACTAAAGTTATGTCAAATGTACCAAAATGTCGTTTAATCTTGTGGTCTTAAACATATCACGTGGAAAGTTGGAATTGAAAAATTGCTAAAAAAGGGAAGAGGTCATTCATTTTTAAACGAACTAAAAAGAAAAATAGGTCAATCTTTTTGAAACGGAGGGAGTATATTTTTTTGAAAGTTATCTCGAAAATATTTATGCTTCCTCCGTTTCAATTTACTTGGCTCGTATTGACTTAACACATCTTTAAAGAAAGTTTTAATTAGAGATGTATTTTATTAAACTAACATTATTAATAAGGTAATTATAATTGATGCATCCGTTGAAGGGCACACAAGTTAATCCAGACACTGCCGTTATTCAAAAAATATTTGTCGACTCTGCCTAATTAAAGAAAAAGATTGAATCATACATATTTAGTTAGGCAAATGGAGTAAAATCTATTAGTGTTTGGTAAAAGTCTACAAACAGAAACATGAATTTTATTATTTGAACCATCGACCCTTTTCCGGAACCCACGCGTAGCTGGAGCTTTAGTGCACCCAGACCGCCCTTTGCCCTTTGAACCATCAGCAAGTGGCACAATAGTTTGAAACAGAAAAACTAAACTTTCTCAGTGCATCCAGTGCACAACACAACAACAACTCAACTCAGCAGAGAGACACTAATTAGTCAATTGCATCATTTATGTAGTCTTCCATGTTGAAAGGGGTGGAGTTTCTGAATCTTTGTAAGTGCTCACAGTCAAACCATACCTATCACCCTGGACTGCATTAGCTAAAGCAATGGATTCAAGTTCTGCCATGTCTTCTGATGATAACTTTATCGACAGAGCTCCAATGTTCTCATTGAAGTTTTCAATCTTAGTGGTGCCCGGGATAGGACACACGTCGTTTCCTTGGTGATGTACCCAGGCCAACGCAAGTTGAGAGGGGGTGCATCCCTTCTTAGCTGCCATTTGACAAATCTGCTCGTACAATTTTTTGTTATGCTCAAGATTCTCGCTCTGGAACCTCGGTAGATGCTGCAAAATTGGAGGTCTATTCAAGTCAGATGAAGAAACGTTTGCGGTACAATAATTTACTTTAGGTTGACAAATTCTTTATGCAATATACCCGAGTATATCGAAGATCAAACCAAGTAAATTAAACATGATGTGAATATGTCGGAACTCTAAAATGAACAATAAATACAAGCTAACCTTCCGGAAATCTCCATTTGACAAATCCTCAAGTAGCTTTGGACCGGATGACAAAAAGCCCCGCCCTAGTGGACTATAAGCCACGATCCCGATTCCAAGTTCTCTGAACAGTTAACAGATAGGCGAACATCAGGAGCTCGAATTGCTATAGAACCAAACACGAAAAACTAACAGAAAGAAGAAAATACCTGCAAGTAGGGATTTTTTCTTCCTCTACATCTCTCGACCATAGAGACCATTCTAATTGTACTGCTGTTATCGGATGAACTGCATGTGCTCTTCTAATTGTTGATGCTGAAGCCTCGGATAGACCTATATATTTTATTTTACCCTCTTCAACCAGCTTCTTAAGTTCTCCAACCTAGTAAAATAGGAATTTCAAAGGAGTAAGAAACGCTGATCATTAACCATTTGAGCAAAGATGAGAAAACATTAAACAATATACGCACTCAACTTATTGGTGTGCGGCAGAGAATGTATTAGCCTATGCCGCAGCTCTTAAAAGGCAACCGATGGATGTATCAGATTTACTGACTGCTCATTTTAAATTCTTTAACTGGTTCATCAAGCTTAAAGATGTATGCTAATAGTCGCAAAAATCTAAAATAAAATGCAGTTGCATCTAAATTTTGTCTCAATTTCATGTTGCTTTTGCCTATCTCTAGAGGATCGATCTTCTTCTTTTTTTTTTATCTTTTTTCGATAACCATGTTGTCCGGGTCAACTTGGGCCCACCTTGACTAATTCCACGGGGTACCTGCTACCTCCCACCAGGATAGGTTCCGAGTAACTCTTCTTTTTCTAGAAAACCAGGGAAAATGGTGTTGCTGATTTGGATAATAATTGCAACGATTGTACTCCAAACACATGAAGAGATTGTTTGTCAACAACTAGATCAATTTCAAAAATGATGGTGTATGTTGATGCAGCACTGGAGCCAAAAGTGTTCGTAAAATTTTGATATTGCATTCAAATATTTGTTGTATCTAAACAAAGTCAATCATTTCTCCATCCCTAGATTAGGAAATGTTCGTAACCTGCATTTTACAGAATAGTAAATGGAAAAAGAGAACCAACCGTTACTTCAATTGGCACTCGTTTATCAATCCAGTGCTGGTAGTACAAGTCTATGCAGTCAACATCAAGTCGCTTTAAGCTAGCCTCGCATGCTGCCCTTACATAGGCTGGCTCTCCCCGCACTTCTATCTTTCCATCTGCAAAACTAATACCAAATTTTGTTGCTAACTCAACCCGTTCCCTCATTCCTCCCTTCAAAGCCTGCATAAATTGTATACAAATAGATACATGTTCTCAGTGGAATGACAAGTCCAACATCACTGTTATACCTACGCTCTTCACTTCACGATCCCAATAGTATAACCCGTGGGCTTGTGGATGATTTTATATCACAACCTTTGGAAGAAGGATTTTGGATGATATCTTGGTTGACTCCTTATAACAGGGCTTCCCTTTCTTATACAAAGTAAGAACGTAAACGAAGAAAGAAATTTCAAAACTGCACAACCACGTTACCTGCAGTTCAATTCACGAACTAGTGAACCAACAAGCCTCTTCTACAACAACAACAACATACCCAGTGTATTCCCACAGAGTGGGGTCTGCAGAGGGTTGAGTGTACGCAGACCATACCACTACCTCAGATGAAGTAGAGAGGCTGTTTCCGATAGACTCCCAGCTCAACTATGTCAAAAAGGATAACCTTGAGGAACAACAGTCTCCCAACCAACCGAAGATCCAACAGCCATGCTCTTATCAACTGACCATGAATCTAGTCAATTGAAAAATGAATTACATAGAAGGCTTTGTATCTTGATTGGACAGTGGATCATAACAAAACAACTCGCTCTCTTCATCGCTATCTCAGTTTTTCGCTTACTGTTATTTCTATTATTTTACTTCAATTCTTGCTACCAGTGCCCTTTTCCTGATCTCGGTAGATTTTAGAATCTAAATACTAAAGACTTTAAGCACATTAAGAATGAATTTCTTGCTTTTGGTACAAACTTTAAAATTAGGAAACAGCCTCTCTAACTCACTTCTAAGGTAGTGGTACGATCTGCGTACACTCTACCCTCCCCATACCCCACTTTGTGGGAATAAGTATGTTGTTGTTGTTGCTACAGTTTATAAAGATTAACTCTGTGTACTAACTCGTGATCTCATAGGAAACGTTCAAATACCAAGCAGCCAGCAGGAATCCTCCCCCAACACCCCATAAGATAAACTCTACGTGTTTCATTTTTGTCCCTTAGTTTGACTAAGCACGGAGTTTAAGTAAGTAATGAAGAATTTTGAATTGTACGGCTATAAACTAAAGATTAATATTTCATGTGGATATAGAAATTAAAGATTTGCTAAATACAGAAAGTGACATTCTTTTCTACAGAGACTAAAATGGAAAGTAAGTACAGAGTACAGTATTTGAAGAACTATGCACAAACAATTCCTGCTAAGATCCAACTCAAGAGGCTTAAATATTTGAATAGTAGCATCAACTCAGGTGAAAATTTCCAATACCTAGCACCAACTCCACCCCAGCGGGAAGCTAGGTAGGGCCAAGGGGTTCATCTAAAGCCCCTTCGGCTGAAAATTACATTGTCTATATATGGTTTAACATATTTTTTATGCATATACCATAGATGTTGAACCCATTTGACTTTTTTATGTATTTACTTCTTTCATATTTTGAAACCCCTAAGTTAAAATCCTGGATCAGCCACGGCTCCACCCCAACCCAAAAGGAAAAGTACAAATCTTTAACCTTTATGAACCAGCACATTGCATATGTTATAATTATTCCACCTCAATCACATATCCTTTCTCCTAGACACCAAAGGTACAAGACATCATGCATAACGTACAATCATCAATGCATAAATTTACAGAAATCCATAAAACAGTCCAGCTCAAGCACCCAAAAGCGCCAATCACCAAAAAGGTGGGAAAAAAGGTATAACATATCATTAGGTACAACATCCTACATCATAAAACTCAGAGAATTACTCCCTCCGATCACTTTTACGTGTCCACTATTCCAAAAAATAGATTTTCATTTTTAATTCTCACTTTTAATATATCAAGAAGAGACAATTATAACGTTAAACATCAATTAACAAGGGTAGTATGATAAAACAATCATGTCAATCATTATTTTCTTAATGGGCGTGTAAATCCAAATATGACAAGTAAAAGTAAACGGAGGGAGTAATACCTTGCCAAGGAGAGCCTCATTAGTGTAAGGTCCATATACATCAGAAGTATCAAGAAATGTAACACCAAAGTTAATTGCATGGTGAATGAGATGGATCATATCGGGTTCGGGTTTGGGTGGCCCATAAAAAGCAGACATACCCATACAACCAAGCCCTTGAACAGATACTTCAAGCCCAACTGAGCCCAGTTTCATTCTTGGTACATTTGTTAACTCTGTAGCCATTGATGGTGTTTTAGCTTAAGCTTGTTACTATGCAAATATGCTGGGACAGAGACAAATGGATATGTGTGTGTATATATATTATGTTGGTCGTACTCTTCAAGAGTATCAAATGAATGTATGGAGACTATTTTTTGAAGAATCAACATGTGCGGCTGATCAAAAGTGAAAAGTAGATGCAACTTAGCATATATAATACACCATGTGCATAATAAAGCAAGTGGATATTATATTGGAGGTTGTTGACAAAGCTCTAATTTCTAGCACTTAAAATAAGTTAATTCAAACAGACTCCTATTCTCGTCTTTAATCAAAAGTCTTGAGTTTAAGTTTTGGTATGAAGTCACTAGCATGCCAAGTTTATGTCGAAGGTGCGGCTCAGGTAAGCCTACAATCTTGCAATCTCATCAACATCATCACGAAAATACTTTACTATGAAGGTGCGACTTTCCAAAATTGCCGGCAATACAAATTAATCTGTCCAAAACAATACCCAACACAAAATAAAAAAACCAAAAAAATAAAAAAGAGACTAGTGATAATGGTAACCACACACGTTACTAGTGGACATTAATATAAAGCTGAATAGAGGAAAATTAAGCGATTGGCCTAAATAGTTAAATATGGAGGTCGAGTATTGTCTAGTTTTTTATCAGTATTGTTATTATTAATCTTTTATAGTTATATTCTTCGATTTTAGTGACCTGTTGTTTTCTTTGTTTCAGTCATCTTCCATTATGTTATTGCTACTTATTATTTTCTTAATTATTTTCAGAATGGTTTCTTCGCAATTATATTTATTTTATGTACTTGACTTTTGAATATGCTTTACTTGAGCCAAGTCATAACTAACCTTCACAAGACAGGAATAACCTTATGTACAGACCACTCTCCGACCTTAAATCACATTTATGAAATTACAGTGAGTATCTATTGTTGCCTCAATAGTCAAATAGATAATTTTCCTTTTTTTGTTGGCTATCTTTCATTGAGCTCCTAATTAATAGATCCTACTCCCTAAGAAGAGTTATTAAGAAGAAGAAAAAAAAAATCCACTTAAAAAATTTCATGTTGATTGCCTAACTTCTAATACTTTTAAGGGTCACACTACAACATAGCTAGACTCATACAGGACTTATTTCAGAGCTTTTCTTTCGTATGTAATTTCGATTCTACTACTTCATGTGTTCTAATAAGATATCTTTACTTATTCAAATAGACTATTTTAAAACGTCTCCGCCAAATGAGGTTCATGGTGCATGTTGTTCAATCGCGAATATGTTATTTTCACGTCAAAAAGTAACAATATATTTTGTTCACGTAACTTTGACATCAAGAAAATTAAATAACAATTCTATTTGATGATAAATTATCAAAAAAGTCCATAGACCAGCATGTTTGCCACACATATTTTGCTTCACATACGAACATTTTATTATGGGTTTAGATGATCAATCGAAACAAGCCATAGTTTGAGAGTATAAATGAAATTTACTGACAAGTTTAAGCCGTTGAATGTATTTTGCCAATAATTATTAAGTAGTAGTTTACTCCAGAGGTAAATGTCTACAAGTAGTACAATAGTTTGAAACAGAAAGATATACTCTCACAGTACATAAAATGCTCAATACAGGAATAAGTTCAACTCATTGTGTAGCCTTCCATGCTGAAAGGGGAGGAGTTTCTGAATCTTTATGAGTAGTTATACCAGAAGAATATCTATCACCCTGAACTGCACTAGCTGAAGCAATGGATTCAAGCTCTGCCATGTCTTCTGATGTCAACTTTATCGACAGAGCTTCGATGTTCTGATTCAAGTTTTCAATTTTAGTGGTGCCCGGGATGGGACACACATCGTTTCCTTGGTGATGTAACCAGGCCAAGGCTAGTTGTGAAGGGGTGCTTTCCTTCCGAGCTGCCATTTGACAAATCTGCTCGTACAAGTTCTTGTTATGCTCAAGATTTTTGGCCTGGAACCTCGGTAGATGCTGCAAGATTAAAGATACATTTCGACATTATGAAGGAAAGGCACTATATGTTGCATTCAAAACTTTGTACACTGTATGAAATCTAACCATGTGAACATGTCGATAAAATGCAAATCTAATCGTTTCATCCAACGAGCAAGAATATTAAAATAAGCATGTCTTGAGATATGGGGAAAATGTTAGAGAAATGCACTTGTCCTTCATCGATTCTGTAAGGGTTTCCGAAGAGATTTCCTATATCCTATGTCCATCCATCTCTTGGCTTGAGATTTTAGGTTGGATGTTCAGATTCTTTTATTTGGTATCAGAGCTAAACTTTGCTAAGCCTATTTGCACAATTACTTGGCTACTAACATTAGTCCAAACCCACTCATTCTTTCCAAAAACGCCTACCTCTTAAACGGTTCATACTTCATGGTTTTGATACCAATTATTCGAAGCTTTTCTCTTTACTGATATCATCCAAATCAAATACGTCAATATGCAAAATCCTTTCTTTCGTCAAACAAGCAAATATATTAGCAACCAAAATGCACTGCAATTAAACTTGATTCAATATGTCAGAACTCCAAAACGAACAATAACTACAAGCTAACCTTTCGGAAATCTTCATTTGACAAATCCTCAAGTAGCTTTGGACCGGATGACAAGAAGCCTCGTCCAAGTGGACTGTATGCCACAATCCCGATTCCAAGTTCTCTAGTAGATTAACATGGTAGAAAACATCAGGATTCACATACCAAAAGCGAAAAACTAACAGAAAGAAGAACAAACCTGCAAGTAGGGATTATTTCTTCCTCTACATCTCTCGACCATAGAGACCATTCTAATTGAACTGCCGTTATTGGATGAACTGCATGTGCTCTTCTAATCGTTGTTGCTGAAGCCTCCGATAGACCTATATATTTTATTTTACCCTCTTCAACAAGCTTCTTGAGTTCTCCAATCTAGTAAAAAGGAAACTCAAAGGATCGGAATACAAAATACTGATCCTTAACCATTAAAGATATGCAAGACATGATAATATAAGAAGGAGCCCGAAACATTACATCACTTTTCAGAATAAGAAACCTGTAACTTCGAGAGGTATTAATGGAGAAGGAGATCGAGCTAACCGTGACTTCAATTGGTACATGTGTATCAATTCGATGCTGATAGTACAGGTCTATACAGTCAACATCAAGTCGTTTTAAGCTAGCCTCGCATGCTGCCCTTACATAGGCTGGATCTCCATGCACTTCACTCTTTCCATCTGCCCAAATCATGCCAAATTTTGTTGCTAACTCAACACGTTCTCTCATTCCTCCTTTCAAAGCCTGCATAGACAAATAAAAGTAACGCCTCGGATTGCATTGGAAAACGCTCAAGAAAATGGATGGAAAAAGGTGCAACTCTTATCAGACGCAAAGAATGTAGTGGATATAATTCTAAAAAAGCACCTAGTTTCATGGGAGATAGAAACCACTTGTGAAGATATCTGGAAGCTTATGGGTTTGTTCGAAGAAGTTCAAATTACGCATATTCCTAGATCTTGGAATATGGTAGAGCACAATCTAGCCAAATTTTCTATTACATTATTAGACAAGTTAGTTTGGATTTCCTGTTTTCCTAGTTGGATTATCAGAGATGCTTCTGCATCTTTTAACTTCCTAAATTCGTTTTCGTATTAATAAAGTAACGATGCTGGTTGAAAAAAAAACAAAAACATTGCAATGCTGGATTTTATGTGGAGACTGAATCTCCTTATTAATACCAATCATATGTCCAAGAAAAGTAAAACACCAAAAAGAAAAAGTAAGACTTTGAGTATGATTAAGAATGAATTTCTTGCTTATGGTAAAAACGTCAAAATTAGGTAGGGGTAAGGTCTTTGTACGTCCTACCTCCCAGACCTCAGATCACCCATGGGATTATGAGTATGATTAAGAATGAATTACTTGCTTATGGTACAAACATCAAAATTAGGTATGGGTACGGTCTGCGTACATCCTACATACCCTCCAAGACCTCACTTGTGCGATTATGACTATGATTAAGAATGAATTTCTTGCTTATGGTACAATTACAAACATCAAAATTAGATAGCGCTAAGGTCTACCTACATCCTACCTTGACCTTCGTATCAAGCAGCCAGCAACACACCCGATACGAAAAGTACAGGACTTTAAGCTCCAAGAACAATCACATCTTGCACAAGTAATAAGTAACTATTCCTGCTCAAACACTCCTCTACCAAAACACAAAAAAGGTACAACACGTCAAGGACAATGTACAACCATTTTAATGCTCGAATGCGGAGAAATTCCCAGAGTACGCCAGCTCAGTCACAACACAAGCAACAATGAAAAAAATCAAAACCAAAAAGTACAACACTTTAAGCATTATGTACAATCATCTTAATGCACAGATAATGTAAAATTGCGAAATTAGTCTAAGCTTCATACCTCAAGAAAGAAGAAATACTGACTAATCACACAACTCTACCAACACCAAAAGGTACAACACTTTAAGTATTATGTACAATCATCTTAATGCATAGATGTAGACAAATTCGAGAAATAGTCCTAGCTAGCATTCGGCCATAGTTTTTGAAATCTTATCTCCACATATCTGTTTGGCCGTGAAACTTGATCAAATTTCTAAAATATTTTCTTCAAATATTTTCACATTTTTGAATTTTTCAGGACTTCCATTCGCGAAACTTCAAACCTTTTCAAGTAAAGTACATGTCCAAACACAACTTTCAAATTCCAAAAAACGTAATTTTAAAACTCAAATTTTTATGTTTCAACTTCAAAGTGTATGACCAATCATACGCCTCTACAAACACCAAAAAAGGTACAAAAAAACAAGTATTACCTACAAGCCATTAATGCATAAACACAAAAAATCCTCAAATACAAAAATAAAACTAGGCATTGAAAAAAGGAAAAAAAAAATTAGTCAAATTGACTCTCGAGAAACTAAACATAACAACTAAAAACGAACGGAAGGAATACCTTGCCAAGGAGCATTTCATTAGTGTGGGGCCCATAAACATCAGAAGTATCAAGAAATGTAACACCAGAGTTAATTGCATGGTGAATGAGACGGATCAAATCGGGTTCGGGTTTGGGTGGCCCATAAAAAGCAGACATACCCATACAACCAAGCCCTTGAGCACTTACTTCAAGCCCAACTGAGCCCAGTTTCATTCGTCCCACTTTTATTCCCTCTCCCGTCATTGTTTTAATGAATACAACGTTCAGATAGATAGTATTGTTTCCGTTGCAAACATGCAAGTTGGGGTTTATTATATAAAGAGGGTGTTGAAGTCGCTTGCATGGAAGCCACTGAGAATGGCTGTTGGTCGTCATTGATGATGGATTTTGAGAAGGCATATGTATGTACTCACGTCACTAGTAGTAATTTTTTAGTTATAAAATATGACTCTTTTTGGGTAAAATATTTAACGTTACCTATATTAGAGTCCGAGTAATCAGGATTCACGACGGAAAGTCCCACTATGAGGGTAAAGCACTCTCTACCAAAGGCGTTCTCTATCAAAGGCGACTTCATATTCAGGGCTCGAACCCGTGACCTCAGATTAAGAATAGACGATGTACTACCTATCATTCCGCCACAACCTTTGTTGGTTAAAGTCAGATTAATATAACATTTTACCGTAAAGTCCAAGTTTCTTTTAGAAACGATTTTTATATCGAAAAATCCACTTAACTCCTCCAATCAAAAATCCCCTAAATGTAAGCCAACTTGCTTCAATATTTCTAACACTTAGATTCTAGAAAGGGATTGAGTCTAAAATGACTACTTAATTTAAGTAGTCATTTTAGACTCAATCCCATTCTAGAATCTATGTGATAAAGTATTTGATTAATCATTAATGTTTATTTATTCATGAAGTGAACCCTTGTGACTAAGAATTCAACAAAACAATACATAAATTATTGAAGTAGTTATTTGGATCAAGACTACTACTAAGCACGGAGTACTAATTATAAATCAACCTGTGGAAAAGAACCAATTGAAGGAGCTAACATGAATCATAGTCAAAAGGAGTAGTTTTATATTTAGGGTGTGTTTGGTAGGACGGAAAATATTTTCCTAGAAAATGTTTTCTTGGGAAACAAGTTGGTTTCTTACTTATTTTCTAGTGTTTGGCAAGTAAGCAAAGAAAATGTTATCTCAAGAGCATTTATATATAATATAGCAAAAAATTATAGAGGTGGGAGGGGGTGAGGTGTTGGGCCTCGAGGATGGCGGGGGTTGGGATGGTTAATGGGTCGGGGTTGGGGGCGTTGGATGAGTGGGGAATACAATAAACATAGAATGTCACTTATAGATCACTTGTTTTCCCTATTTACTTCCATAAGGAAGTCACTCTCCTCATTTTTAAAGAACTTATTTTTCTAGAAAAAGATATTTTCCAAAAATGTTGTCCAGCCAAACATGAAAAAATAACAAAACATTTTTCATTTTCCTCAGTACCAAAGACACCCTTAATGCATATTTGCAAGAGCTCCAATTATATACCTTAGGCTGATTTACAATAATGATCATGTAGGTGAATCTTAAATTTTGTATCCCACTTATTTTAAAAGCAAGTCGGGGGTCTATCGGAAACAGCCTCTCTACTTCATCTGAGGTAGTGGTATGGACTGCGTACACTTTACCCTCCCCAGACCCCACCTGGTGGGAATACGCTGGGTATGTTGTTGTTGTTGTTGTTATTTTAAAAGCAAAAAATAAAAAATTGACTTCTAATCTTAAAAGTTTTTGTTCATATAAAAATTGATGTAAATTCAAAATCAAGTGTAATTTCTTGATGTACAACTAGCTTTATTATGCTTGGGATTTGGAATGCTAAATTCATAATAGCTACTCATCAAAGTTTATGTCGTTTGACTTTTAAAAAGAAAACTACGGCAATTGAAAAGAAATGGAGAGTAACTGAATTATAATCACTTTTAAGGCGAAAATTAAATTTCTCGATTAAACCATCAAAGCAGTAGATTTTGTTGAAATGATTCTTTCATAAAGTTAATAAATGAAAGTTGAGATTGTCATTTTAATGTAAGTACCTCAAGTATTTGAAATGAATCTATCAAATGGTACCTTATTGTTTGGTTGGAAACTTTCTTATAATAAACCTAGATTTAATCGATTTATTCGTGAAACGCCATCATAGTGAAGCTATTTACATAAATTGATAAATAGATAGAAAAAGTCTTTAAAAATAGAACAAATAATAAACACATTCCTCATTATATATTACAGTCTTTTAGTCAAAATTACTTTTGGTAGAAAGTGAACATCACAAAACATAAGAGGGTCTTACTTGCTTCTATCAAATTTGGCAAGTCCCACATAGCAAAAGTTATATTCCAATATTTTATTATATCATCATTGTATTAATTCTAGAATCTTTCTTTGAATAATTCTAAATGGATTAGAGAGATCTATTTAATTTCTCGAGCTACATATATACCCCACTTTTGAGTTTTGAATCACTTTTTGCTTGAAAATGACTCACCAATAATTCAAAGTTGGATATGATATTAAAGATTTTGTGGACAAGTGTTTTTTTTTTTTTTTTCAAAAGCAAGGTTACATGATGATGGCTATAGGTAGGTTGAATTAAATTTGGACGAATTAAAATAGGTTGAGTAAATAAATGGGCGGATTAAAGTTACTTGAGCGGATGAATTGGAGTAAAATAGGTTAAAATGAAATTCATGACCTAACCCGTCCAACTCTCACTAAGTTTTAATAATATACTTAATCATTTTTCCCTTGACATAAGTAATACATGACACGTATCAATATATATATATATAATTATCTAAAAATTCATTGCGTGCTACTCACAACGTTTGAGTCTTTTTATACTATTAAAACCGATATAGTCATTCTCCTTGTACTATGTATGTCTCTAAAATACGAGCAAAGGTAGAATCGACTAGTCGCAAAGGTTGTAAATCGACACGTCATTACTTTTTTTAATTTATTCTTCATGGATTACCACATGATAATCACTTTGTCATCTTCATACTCATAGGTCGTAATAATGACTACTAAAAATTTGTCGAGTTAAACTAGGTAAAGACGCTTTTCATAATAGCGCGATACTTATTTAACTATGCAAAATCGTGATCATTAACTATGCTCTTTTAATTAGTTTAAAGTATGCATATTCTAATTTTAAAAAAATTAGAAAATAATGTGCTAGTTCTGCAAAACGTCATATGCCTTATTGCGTTATATCCAACCATACTATTTCAGGCCAGAGGAAGAACTTTGGTAAATGACCAAGTAAGTGGACCTTGATGACAACACATGGACAAAAGTGAAAATGCTTTTTTTTTTTTTAAAGTCTGAGTATCTATCGAAAATAATTTCTCTACATGTCAAATGCAAGATACTTTGATAATTAATTTCAAACCGTTCTACTTTCCTCAAGACAGACGGGACATAATTATCATGTATAAACTTCATAATTTTTAGATTTTCATTTGAATAGCTTAGATTACAAACCCAGTGCAGTTCCAAAGTGGGATTTGTAGAGGATAGAGTGTACATAGACTTTACACTATTTACACTCTACCTTCCTCATATCCCATTTATTAGATTACACTGAAATCGTTGTTGTCAACAATGTTGTTTTGTTTTTTAATGAGAAAATAGCCAAATGTCCCCCCCTCCCCCCCCCCCCAAAGCAAAGCTTATTAGTCATTTACCAACTACAATATTTGTGTATACGTACTATTCTGTTATATAAGTAATTTAGTTGTTACTCCAAAATATTCTTCCAATTTCACGTCCTAAACAATTATTTGATTTTTGAAAATTTAAATTAGATCATGTTTATCTTCATGAATTAAAAATCTCTACTGATATTCATTGTTATCTCTTCTTGATCGTTAACACTTATTTTAAGATTTAAGAATTCTAATTGTACACAAATTTCACTTGTGATTAACATGAATAAAAGATAATCAAATAGTTGATAAACTTAAAAACTCTCCCAAGTCAAATGAATCTCTTGCTTGACAACCCTATAAATTCCCCACTATACCAACCATCATATTGCATCTTAAGAGTGCAAAAAGAAATTATTCTTTACTACTAGTAACCATGGCCAAGAAAAATTCTCTTGTTTCTATTGTCATTTGCGTTTTCCTACTTGTTAACTTATGTTTGGCAAGTGAGAATCCTGATTCATTCTCAAATGATGAAATTACTACTGCAGAAGCTAATATGGAACTAGATTGGTGGTATCCATGGTATCGTCATCGATGGTTCCATCCACGTCCATGGCCATTTGTTCATCCTCCATTGCCTGCTGGTGGTTTTCGTCGCACGTTTCCTCATTGGCCATTCGTGCATCCTCCCAAGCCTGCCGGCGGTTTTCATCCTAAGTTTCCCTATCATCCGTGGCCATTCATGCATCCACCTAAGCCATCTCCAACTAAAGGACATGGAGAGAAGAATTAAGAGTTTTCATTAATGAAGTGGTGGGTCAATATCTTATTGATCACATATTTGTGATCTTTAGGTTAATTAATATCTTTAGGGTTCATAGTTCTAGAGTAGTTCATTTAGTTTTTAATAATTTCCTCGTAGTTTCTGTTATTAGGAATAATATTGCTTGATTCCGCTTATCGTGAAATAAAATTTGAATTTTGTTTATATGAATTGCTTTCCTCTTTCTATTATTACATATTAGCATGCCTTTTTGACGTAAATTTGCGCATATTATTATGTTTCAGTACTTGATGGTAAAAGAGTTTTTCTAACATACCGAAAAGACAAATATTTAAGGTGTATAAATAGGATAATATTTTCTTCCAATTATTACAATTTATGTGACACTATGTTTTTATTAGTTAAGAGAAAGATTTGATGTTGTGAATTTTCTTCGCTAAAAAAGGTATGTGTCATGAAAGGAATTTCACATTACGTTTGTGCCAAATGAAATAGGAGCAAACTAGGACTAACATCAATATTTCATATGTAGACAAACTTGTATTATTTATTATTGAAATTTATCGTTAATTTAAAGCTTGTGAGTGAAAAATATTTTCCGAAAGAAAATGTATCGAAGAATGTCTTGATGATTTTCTTTTTGTTAGACTTTTTATATATTATTCATCATTAAATAGAATAAGTGTTAAATTTTTACTATTTAGTGGCAGAAGTTGTCCGTTAATAAAAACTAACTCACAATAAACACCAAAGGATATGAGATTTCTTGCCTCTTATAATTTGAATAGAAGAAAATGACTTTTTTAAATCTCCTATATATAAATATAACGATCTCTAAATAAAATTTTCTCGTAAAAATACATATTAAAAAAAATTGTAAAGAGCTTAAAGTTGTAACCTTCCGGTCAAATGTAGTCTTCCGGTAGAAAGTGAACAGTGCAGAATAATAGTGATACGAGGTCCAACTTGCTAAGTATTACTATTAAAGTTAGCAAGTCACACATTAAAAAAAAAATTGATTCTTTCTACGTAATCCGTTCATTTTTACTTGTTCAGTATTCATATCATTTTTACTTGTTGTCGTCTATTAGAAGTTATTAGTTTACGAAACTATCTCAAATATCTCGAGTAAGGAGACGGGACGGGTTTGATAGTTAGAGCTCTATTTCTAAGAAGGATAAGACTATCAGGAAGCTCACTCTCGGCCGGGCTCAAAGCAGAGGGTAGTCCATGTCGTAAACGATGCGAGTGTTCTCCCTTGGTCTACGCGGATCAGGGGCGGCCCAGCTAACGAATTGACAGTGTAAAGAATTCTTATGCGAGCCATTTAGTTAATTAAGGTAGGTATAGACTTGTCACATGAACTTGCTCACTTTCATACATTGTCAATGTATAAAAGTTAAATTCTAAATAATAGATTGAGGATGACAACGAAAAATTCACTCTCAAAAGGTAACACGTGACAAGTAAAAGTAAACGAAGACAATATTACTTTATCTTGTAAGGCTTTCAGATATTTGTGGCATTGATCTTGGTAATGCTGCACTCAAAACTTGAGATAAATGCCACTAAATACCCTGTTAGCCTTTGCAAAGGTTCATCAAAAAAACTCTTTTGAGCAAAAGTGAAAATGGTGTGATTGATGATGGTACATGATCTTTGATTTCCTTTGCCTTTTCCCCTTTCCTCTTTGTCCAGTTTTTGTGCTAAAGAGGATATAGTGTTGATTTGAAGTAACATGTATGTTAGTAAGTCGAGGATCCTTCAAAAACAATTTTAGTTTCTGATCTCCATGTGATAGGGTACACTCTAGCCCTCAGACTCCACATGTGAAAATAAATTGGGCATATTTGGATTTTTTTTTTCCTATTCTAACTCGCCAGGTTATTAGAGCAGAACTTTTTGATAAAAAAGAACTTGAATAAGTTTGTTTTCCGAAGGAGTCGACTTTTTGTTTTGTTTATGAGTGGAGAGAGTTTCATGACAATTTTTAACATGTGAAGCACAATGTATGTTTGGTTGGTTGTTTTGTTCTAGGGTTTTACTGTTGATAAACTCCAAAATTGCCTTCAGAAAAGTCAAAATTGGCAGTTGTATCCTCCAAAGCATGCCCAAAAAAAAAAAAAAAAAATCTTTCAAGGCTTAGGAATAAGTTAAAACCTTGTGTTTTTTATATGCTTGGCTTTTTCTTGATCGGCAGAAATTACTTTGAAAATTTTAATTTTGGTAGGCTCTTGTATATTGGAATCTGTCTCATTAATATTATTTTAGCCTTCTCAACAATGTTGTTTGCGTAGGATCTATTGGAAACAGTCTCTTTACTTTTACTAGATATGGCTAAGGGTGCGTACACTCTATCCTTCCCATACCCCACTTATAGGATTATATTGGGTATGTTTGTTGCTGCTGTCAACTACAATGTCGTTTTACTTTTTATTTTGAAAATATTTGGTGTCATATGTCATTGGACTAATGCTTGTATAATTTTTTGGGCTAAATAGTCATATGTGCCCCTGAATTATGCGACATGGTCTAGATCTAGATATGCTCTCTGTCAATAGTTTTTGGTTAATTATATTCTTGCCGTTACATAAGTGACCTATATTTGCCCTTCGTTTACGATTTTGCAGAGCCCGAGAAGCGAAAGAGAGACTTTATTAATTCATCATGAAATAAAATTAGCGACAAAATTTTACAATTTAGCATGGAAGTTGTACGTCGCTAATTTTTATTTTAAATTTTGTACTTTGGAGCAGGGGCGGATTTAGGGGGATAGGTGGGGGTTCCCGGGAACCCAGTAACTTTTGGGCGAATCTTGTAGTTATATTGAGAAATCTAGTAAATATATAAGAATTTTAAGTTCGAAACCCATAGATGAAGTGTGTAATTGGTCTAGTGGTAGTGAAGGAGCTTGCAAAAGTTTTGTAGGCCCTTGGTTGTGGGTTCCAACCCTGACAACCATTATATTTGATTTTTATTTTGCCCAAGGAACCCACAAACTTTAAATTCTAGATCCGCCTCTGCTTTGGAGCAACCTACACTCAAACATCTAAGGGCAATATTAAAGAATACAACAGAGAAAATCACTACAACAGAAGAACAATAATGTTGTAAAATTATTGGAACCATGAAAACTCTCGTAGCTTGAGGCATGCTTCCGTCACTGTTCTTAAGGATATTTCACCGGTTAAGGTGTATTCCTCAGGATTCAAGAAGCTCTTCTAGTGATAAATTAGGAGTCAGGAACTAACAAAGATTTATAGTTTGGTAGAAAACCTAGCAAGAGAAAAAACGAAAGGAAGAGTTAAATAATTTTGTTTTCTTCTATCCTTCTACACTTGTCCGAAAATAGACTCAAAAATATATACTGCTCCAGTTCAAAAAAACTTCATCATGATCCTGCTATTAATAACAATTGAATGTTAGTACATAAACAATAATCACCTTTGACCAAGTAATGGTCAATTTGTTGCCAAACGGACAAGAGTTATTAAGTAGGAAAATTATTGCCATTAAGGCAATTAAATATATAGTCATTTTGAAAGTTGTCTAATAAAATACATAATTAATTCTTTGACCAAATTAATTAGAGAATTCTAAAACTAATTTTTATTCTTTTTGAGATACCAATAATATTTAATCAACAAATAAACAGTAAACACCAACCTCAGTATATAATCTCAGTCAAAACTAGTCTTTTCTCGTATAAAGTGAACAATGCATGCGAAAATAATATTCTCTCCGTTTCAATTCATGTGACACCACTTTTTTAAACTCAATTTGAAAAAAAATGTCACATTTTTATACATAATTAGAAATAACTTAACTTTAAAATTTCTCTTTTTTTTTTTTTTTTACTATTGATGAAATGATTTATAACGACATAAATATTTAAAATTTATTTTAATTTTTTCCTTAAATTTTGTATCTAAGTGAAACGATGTCACATTAAAAGAGTGGAGTTACTTAATATTACGAGTTCTTACTTGCTAGTTGCTACTTTCAAAAGTTGGCAATAGTTAACGCACAAGAGAAAAAGCAATTCTTTATGATATTTATTATATATCATCTTTGATATAATATTTGTGTAAAATGGCTCTTAATATATACAGTCTAATTAACTGAGATTTAAACGAGATCAAGCTTATCGCCTTATCTTCATGAAAATTAATAATCTCTATTGATATTCACTATTATCTTCTTAATCGTTACACTTAATTTTAAGAATTCTATATGTACACAAACTTCACTTATGATTAACATGAATAAAAGAAAATCAAATAGTTGATAAACTTAACAATTCTCCTAAGTCAAATGAATCTCTTGTTTTACAGCCCTATAAATCCCCCCTACACCAACCTTAATATTTCATCTTAAGAGTGCAAAAGAAACTATTCTTTACTACTATTAACCATGGCTAAGAAACATTCTCTTGTTTCTATTGTCATTTGCATTTTGCTACTTGTCAACTTATGTTTAGCAAGTGAGAAACCTGATTCATTCTCAAATGATGAAATTGCTTCATTCTCAAATGATGAAGTTGCTTCATTCTCAAATAATGAAATTGCTACTACAGAAGTTGATAAGGAACTAGATTGGTGGTATCGACGACCTTGGTTTCATCCATGGTTCCGTGCCCGCTCATGGCCATTTGTTCATCCTCCAATGCCTGCTGGTGGTTTCCATCGCACTTTTCCTCATTGGCCATTCGTGCATCCTCCCATGCCTGCCGGCGGATTTCATAAGTTTCCTTATCATCCATGGCCATTCATGCATCCACCACGTCCGTCACCTAAAGGAGAAAAGAATTAAGATTACCCATTAATAAAGTGATGGATCAATATCTTATTGATCACATATTTGTGATCTTTAGGTTAATTAATATCTTTAGGGTTCTTAGTTCTAGAGTAGTTAATTTAGTTTTTAATCATTTTCACGTAGTTTTTGTTATTAGGAATAATATTGCTTGATTCCGCTTATCGTGAAATTAAATTTGAATTTTGTTTATATGAATTGCTTTCCTCTTTCTATTATTACATATTAGCATGCTTTTTTGGCGTAAGTTTGCTCATATTATTATGTTTCAGTACTTGATGATAACAGAGTTTTTCTAACATACCAAAAAAACAAATATTTAAGGTGTATGAATAGGATAATTTTTTCCTCTAATTACTACAATTTATGTGACACTATGTTATTAATAGTGTAATTTTAAAAATGATCAGATACTGAAATATGCATGTGTAACTACAATTGGAAAAAGGTTGATGTTGTAAATTTTCTTGGCTAAAAAAGGTGTTGTCATGAAAGGAATTTTACATTATGTTTAATTTGTGCCAAATGAAAGAGGAGCAAACTAGGACTAATATCAAAATTTTACAAGGAGACAAACATGTATTAGTTCTTTAAATTTATCATTAATTTATAGCTCGTGAGTAATAGAGTTTTTTTCTTATAATTCGTCATTAAATAGAATTAGTGATAAATTTTACTATTTAGTGGCAGAAGTTGTCCGCTAATAAAAATAACAGGACTAACACAAGAGGAAATGAGATTCTTGGCCTCTTACAATTTGAATAGAAGAAAATGACATCTTTAACTCACTTATGTGTAAAAATAAAGATTTCTTGTTAAAATTGATGAAGATCTCTAGTAAAAGGATACAAAAATAAAAAAAAATATTATAAAGGAGTTATAAGTTATGACCTTTCGTCAAAAATAGTTTTCCCGTAGAAAGCGAACAGTAGCAAAATTATAATGATACGAGGTCCTACTTGCTAAGTATTATTAATTCGCAAGTCACAGATTAAAAAAAACTTCGTCCAATTTTACTTGTTCAGTATTGGTATTTATTCTTTAGTAAACGACTGTAGTTATGTTCCTCACAATGTTATTATAGCATTGCAGGCAGAAACATGTAAACACGGGAACTAGTGCAACACTTTAAGGGGTCGTTTGATAGGATGTATAAAAATAGTGCAAGATATGATGTATTAGTAATGCTTGTATTAATTATGCTTGCATTAGTTATGCTTGCATTTTTCTTATGCAGTGTTTGGTTTGGTGTATTAAAAATAACATGAATTGCATAATTTAAAAAAATATATTATTTTTTTTACAAAAATACCTTCCATAAATATAGTGGAAAAGATTTTGAGGAACAATTGTAACCAGAGGCGAACCCAGGATTTGAAGATAGGGGGTGTACCATTATCTTTAACATATTCATGTCAATTACCAATTACAAAATTTGCCATACAACTCTTTTAAACTTAAAAATTGCAAAAAATTATGAGCAAATTATAAATTTCAAAATGATCAAATGTCATTAATTCAGTAATAATATAACAAAAGTAGACCATTCTTTCATACTAGACATCGACGCGTTTTCATATTCTGAAAACGGTTAATTATAGCATCGTTGCTTATATTTACAAATATATCCTTCTCAATATAACAAACTAAACAATCACTTAAAAATTCATCACCAATACTGCTACGCAATTCATTCTTTATATGCTTCATGGATGAAAAAGCTCTCTCTACAGTTGCAGTAGCGACTGGTAAAATCAACGTCAACTTCACAAGTAAGTACACAAGAGAATAAGTCTCCACAAGATTTGCATTAACCAATGCTTCTGCCAAGTCACCAACTCCTTTTAAATTAGAGAATCTAGGATCACCACGTCGCATGTGTATAATGAAAGTATCGAGTTGGTAACTAAGCTCTCGAAGCTTTGATTCACCAAACTCATCTGGATAATGTTTGGCCAATGTCATTATTTTTTCCTTATCAAAATTTGCAAAAGCATTAGCCGGATTCAAGCTTGCCATACCAAGAAGCAAGTTACCACTCACAACATCAAAAATCAAAACGATTATTAAGCTCTTGAAGTTGCAAGTCAATTATAGCATAAAAGAGCTCAATACGTAAATGATGTGAGTAAGTAACACTAGAAGGCCTACGCTTTGACTTTCCGGGAAGATAAAAGTCATCCATCTTAGGTACCGAGATTTCATGTTTATCACAAAATACACAAACTTCATTCACCAAAGAATCCCATCCATCATCTCTCAACGATTGCAATCTTTCCTTAGTAATGTCAAGAAATATCATGGCATTGACAATATCTTGCTCTTTCCTCTGCAATGATGCACTCAACTCATTTGACATTATCAATATTTTCAACATCAAGTGAAGCAAGAAGACAAATTCAAATTCATTGATCATAGTCAAAAATGCTCCTGCTTGCAATCTATCATTGGGATTAGAACCTCCACATTTAATCGAATCAAGCACATGAGCTATAGATGAAAATAAAACAATAAAGTTATCCAATGTTCTAAAATGTGAACCCCAACGAGTGTCACCCGGCCTTTGAAGCCCTCGTTCTTGATTTAACCTTTTTCCACTTTGAACTTCACCACTTTCTACTAGTTGCTCCAACATTTCTGCTTGATGGTCCCGAAGTTGATCTCTGCGCTTAAATGATGCTCCAACCACATTCAACACATTAGTAATAATGGCAAAAAAATCATCCACGAGTAAATGTTTTTTGGCCACAGCTACAAGTGTCAATTGTAATTGGTGAGCAAAACAATGAATGCAATACGCCGATGGAGTATCCTGCAACATCAAAGCTTTAAGACCATTCATCTCTCCCTGCATGTTACTAGCCCCATCATAGCCTTGTCCCCGTATTTTAGATGTACTTAAAGAGTGTCTCATAAGCAAAGAGCATAGTGTTTCCTTCAACGTTTTTGCTGATGTATCACCAACACGAACTATAGCAATAACTCGCTCATTCACTTTACCTTTTTTGTTAACATACCTCAAAGCAATGGCCATTTGTTCATGGTGTGATATATCCTTAGATTCATCAACTAAAATCCCAAAAAAATCTCCATTCAAGTCATCAATTATAGCTTTCACGGTTTCTTGTGCACAAGCACTCACAATATCCTTTTGAATTTTTGAAGAAGTCATCATAGCATTTTTTGGAGCATGTTTTAAAATAATATTATTCAAATCAGGAAGCATTTTTTCCAGCCATTTCAAAAGACCTAGAAAAAGGCCTTTATTTTTCGAAGATTCACCTTCATCATGACCTCGAAAAGACAATCCGAATTCCAAGAGGAACCTTGCCACATTAGTTGAAGCCTCTAAACGAATCCGGTGCACACTTCTTGTTTTCTCAGATTGCTTGTTCAAAGCAACTTGAATTGATTGAGATTGATTCTCGAAATCTAGCATCTTACTGAAACATCTTCTATGGACACTATTTACTTCACCAACATGCAATTGAAATCGCTCCGAACTATGATTCCAAGTCTTAAAATCGGTTTTCGTGAAAAAATCACCTGCATTGCCCTTTACATAGTCATTTTTAAACAAATAGCAACACAAACAAAACACAGCATCTTTCTTCTCACTATACTCCATCCACCTAGAATATGAACCCTTATACCATGTCGAATTAAATCAGCGCACTTTCGTTCCGATTCTAGTTTGAGGAAATTCAGAAAGAACCGGTTGACAAGGCCCTTGTTGAATATAGTGTCTTCTCACTTGATCTCGTATTTTAGAGTCATACTCATGAATTGGATTTCTTTCTCCAGGATCGGATTTAAGTGAATTCACATTAAACTCTTTTATAAGACCGGGAGAGTTATCTTTAAAACTAGAACTTGGTTAAGGAGAATAATATCTATCCATTTCAATTCACAAGAATCAATAACAAATTCCTACAAAACAAAGATTTCATCAAAAATATAAGTAAGCATAACATTGTTAATGGGGGAATCACACCCCTTCTTTCATAGCACAAAAAAAATAAAATATAATATAGGAATTCATCCTTCACAAAAAAAATAATTAAACGCAATAATTTCAATAGAGGAATCACACCCCCTCTTTCATAAAACAACAAAAACGATATGATATGTAATGGAGGAATCACATTCCTAACAAAAAAATTAAGTAAACGCAATAATTTCAATAGGAGAATCACGCACGCCTTTTCGTAAAACAACAAAAACGATATGATAATTGATATGTAATGGAGAAATCACACCCCATTTTTTCATAAGACAATAAAAATAAGTATGATATTTTCAATAGAAGAATCACACCCTTCTTTTCATAGCAAGAAAAAAATAATATGTAATAAAAATAGAGGTAGAATCTGACTAGTGTTATTGTCTGTCGGAGACCGGACTCCCGAGTGACGCCTGCCGGAGACAAATCAGCCGCTGAGGCGCTGTGGACAGTGGACTGTTGTCTCAACTCTCACGGCTGTTGTTGCCTTGGAAGGACTTTGAGAAAATTAATTGTTTTAGGGATTTGGGGAAATAGATAGTTTTAGGGATTTGGGTTTTGACTTTTAGAAATTTACTAATGAGAGAATGTGAGTAAAATATCTTTTAAGTTAAGGGTGGGGACGGATGAGGACATGAGATGGCAAACAATTAAATAAATGAAAAGGCCAAAGTTATAAAGAAATAAAGGCCAAAAAAAATGCACCTGCTAGGAATCGAAATCGCGACGTCACCCAATGAAGGCAACTTTCATCCGGCTTCTAGACCAGTGCACCCAAACGAGGTTTGATGTTGAGGGTGCACCATTTAATATATGAACGTGTCTTGGGATATCTATACATGTATATACAAATTTTTTTAAAAAGTTACCGGGTGCACGTGCACCCTCACCAAACCACGTGGGTCCGCCTCTGATTGTAACTTTAACCATACTAATGCATACATTAGAATCCATTGCATTACTAATACCATGGATTCCTATGCATTAGTAATACACTCCTTAATACCAAATAGAGTGTATAACTAATGCAAGCACTGGTAATACATAGGATGAAAAAGTGTACCAAACAAGCTATTAGTAATACACAAAGCTAATGCATGCATTATTTTTCTTAATACACTCTACCAAATGACCAAAGGTGTAACTTTTATACATCGACAGTATAAAGACTTCGTATGCAAGCCATTTAGTTAATTAAGGTAGCCTAGGTATGAACTTGCTTATGTTCGTACGCTGTCAATGTATAAAAATTAAATTTTGAATAATAGATTGAGGATGACAACGAAAAATTCATATAATTTGATTCTCAAAAAACTAAACCTGACAAGTAAAGGTGAACGGAGACTATATTATTTTATCTTGTGAGGCTTTCAAATATTTGTGGCATTGATAATTGGTAATGCTGCACTCAGAAAACTTGAGCTAAATGCCATTAAATACCCTGTTAGCCTTTGCAAAGGTTCATCAAAAAAGCTTACTCTTTTGAGCAAAAGTAAAAATGGAGTTATTGATGATGGTACATGATCTTATTTGATTTCCTTTGCCTTTTTCCCTTTGCCCTTTGTCTAGTTTTTGTGCTAAAGGGGATCGATATAGCATTGATTTGAAGTAACATGTACGATACTTGAGTCGAGGGTCTTTCGGAAATAATCACTCTATCTCCACGTGGTAGGGTACAGTCCCAGCCTCCCAGATCCCACATGTGGAAATACACTTAATATATTTGCATTGCTTTTTTCTATTCTAACTAGTCAGGCGATTAGAGCAGAACTTCTTTGAGAAAAAAAACTTGAATAAGTTTGTTTTTACGAAGGAGCCGTTTTTTGTTTTGTTTATGAGTGGAGTGAGTTTTATGACTATTTTTAACATGTGAAGCACAATGTATGTTTTGCTGCTTCTTTTGTTGTAGGGTTTTACTGTTGATAAACTCCAAAATTGCGTTCAGAAAAGTCAAAATTGGCAAGTTGTATCCTCCAAAGCATGCAAAAAAGAAAAAGAAAAACTTTTTAAGGCAGGAATAAGTTAAAACCTTGTCTATTGGAATCTGTCTCACTATTATTTTAGGCTTCTCAACAATGTTGTTTTGCAGAAGATTTATCGAAAACTGTCTCTCTATCTTTACTAGGTCTGAATCAGATTGCGTACACCCTACACTCTTCAGATCTCATTTATAAAAGTATATTGGGTATGTTTGTTGCTGCTATCAACAATGTCATTTTGCTTTTTATTTTGAAATTATTGGATGTCATTAGTCATTGGACTAATGCTTTTTATCAGACATCTAAAGGCAATAAATAATATAAAATAGAAAATAACTACAACGGAAGGACAATAAATAGTAAACACCAACCTTATTATCTAATCTCAGGCAAAATTAGTCTTCTCATGATATAAAGTGAACAATGCATGTAAAATTAATACTCTCTTCATTTTAATTCATGTTACACCACTTTTTTTAAGTCATCAGTTTTACAAGAATGTCATATTTTTATATTTAGAAACAACTTAATTTTATAATTAATTTCTCTTCTCTTTTACTCTTAATGAAATGATGGAGTATATAACTACACATATATTTAAGATTAAATTTTGTGTTAAGTGGAACGGTGTCACATTGAAAGGTTAGGTACTTGATTGATAATTCGAGGTCCTACTTGCAACTATCAAAGTTGGCAATAGTAACTCAGAGAAAAGCAATTCTTTATGTTATTTATTGCTATATATCATAATTTGATATAATATTAGTTTAAACGAGATCCTGCTTATCTTCATGAATTAATAATCTCTATTGATATTCACTATTATCTTCTTGATCATTACACTTAATTTTAAGAATTCTATATGTACACAAACTTCACTTATGATTGACATGAATTAAAAAAGATCAAATAGTTGATAGGAAAACTCTCCTAAGCCAAATGAATCTCTTGCTTGCCAACCCAATAAAACCCCCACTACATCAACCTTCATATTTCATCTCAAGAGTGAAAAAAAATATTATTTTTTGCTACTATTAATCATGGCCAAAAAAAATTCTCTTCTTCCTATCGTCATTTGTATTTTACTACTTGTCAACTTATGTTTAGCAAGTGAGATACCTGATTCATTCTCGAATGATGAAAGTGTTGCTATAGAAGCTAATAAGGAACTAGATTGGTGGTATCGGCCTTGGTTTCATCCCCATCCATGGTTTCACACACATCCATGGCCATTTGTTCATCCTCCAATGCCAGCGGATAGTTTCCGTCATAAGTTTCCTCATCCATGGCCATTCATGCATCCACCGATGTCATCAATTCCATTTCCACCTATAGGAGAGAGGACTTAAGTATATTTATTAATGAAATGATTGGTCAATATTTTATTGATCACATATTTGCTATCTTGTGTTTAGGTTAATTATATCTTTAAGATTCATAGTTCTAGAATAGTTAATTTAGATTCCATTAATTTTTGAGTAATTTTTGTTCGTTGGAATATTACTTGATATTTCGCGAATCGTGAAATAAAATTTAAATTTTTTATATGAATTGTTTTCCTCTATCTACTGTTGCGTATTAACATGCATTCTTTTGTGTATAAAGAAATTCAAAACACTCATAATATTATGTTTCAGTACTTGATGGAAAACGAGGTTTTATTACATGCCAAAAATAAATATTTAAGGTTTATAAATAGGAGCAAACTAAAACTTTAACATTAAAATTTCATAAGGAAACAAACATGAATTAGCTACGAAGTTCGTTTTAGACATGTATATAGATTCAAATATCTTAATTTTAATGAAAACAAATGAAATCTTACTATCCAAAAAATCGAGGATGCATTTCACACAGTTTGAAACTTTAGGGACCAAACCAAACATTTTGATTTTTGAGAGGCTTTATTTTCATGGCATTTTCTATTAAAACCCAATAGTAATTAAAGGGCTATATATATATACACTCAATTTTGTGATTTAGAGTGGATATACCCCTTGCTAGAAAAGCGGTGCATATATATCATTGTCGTCTCAAAATGGTGCATGTATACCCTTGACGTCTAATAAATTATGTATAGTAACCTTTTCATTAACCGACTGAGACAAAGGTGTTATTGAGATATTGAGCATTTATAATATCTCGTACACATTCTAATGAATGGCAGAAGGAATATGTCGAAATCAACGTGGATTTGTAATTCGAAGAGTGTGTTATGACCAGTAGCAGCCTGGCTTCATAGATTATTCGTATTGTACCATCTCCTTTATTATAAGACAGACCCCCTATATATGGTCCTTTTTTAAGAAATAAAACAATCGTCACTCGACAACTTAAAATTGATCAGTACAATCCGGTGAGAACGGCTCCTCCATTGTGGGTAAATGGAAAATTCGACTCTACAAACTCGAGGAATGGTTAAATAGCAGTAGTAGGGGTGTCAATACCCAAGCTTTTTGTAGTGCTAATTGAAATGCAAGTGAATAATCTCATCCCTTAGCGATTAATTCTAAAATTGAAACATGTAGGGTGATGGCTGATGACGCTAGTAATTGTGGAGCACTATTGAACATTTATTAAATCATTTGAATTTCTTTTACTCTAAAGTAGCTAGTGTTTATTTGAAGCTTTTCACGATCAGAACTAAAGATTTTTTAGTAGAAAAATTGTCATGTATTCGAACTATAGTTAACTTAATTAAGGTATTAAACTACTCATAATCGTTACGAGCTTATACTCAATAGTCAAGCAATTAGTTTTTGTCCCAATTAAAAGGTACAAATAAATTTTGTTTCTATTGATAAAACTCTATTTTCTTATACTTTTATCCACTTTATTGGTTGACAATCACCACACGTTACTATGTCCTTCTTGGTAATTGAGTTGTTACCCCAAAATATTCTTGCAAAACAATTATGTATTTGATTTCTGGTAAATTTAACTAAATCATATTTATCCTCATAAATTAAAAATCTCTATTGATAATTCAGTCATCTTCTTGATCGTTATACTTATTTTCAGAATTGTTGGGAAAAAAAAATACTTATTTTCAGAATTCTATTTGCACACAAACTTCACTTATGATTAACATGAATTAAACAAAATCAACTAGTTGATAAACTTCACAATTCTCCTAAGCCAAATGAATCTCTTGCTTAACAACCCTATAAAATCCCCACTACACCAATCTTCATATTTCATCTCAAGACTTCCAAAAAAAAAAAAAAAAAGAAAGAAACTTTAGTATAGCTATGGCTAAGAAAAATTGTCTTGTTACCTTTGTCATTTGCATTTTCCTACTTGTTAACTTATGTTTAGCAAGTGAGAATCCCGATTCATTCTCAAATGATGAAATTGCTACTACAGAAGCTAATAAGGAACTAGATTGGTGGTATCGGTCGTGGTTTCATCCTCATCCATGGTTTCATGCACGTCCTTGGCCATTTGTTCATCCTCCGATGCCAGCTGGTGGTTTCCGTCATGCGTTTCCTCATTGGCCATTTGTGCATCCTCCCATGCCTGCCGGCGGTTTTCGTCATAAATTTCCTTATCATCCGTCTCCACCTAAAGAAGAGAAGAATTAAGAATATCCATCGATGGATCAATATCTTATTGATCGCATATTTGTGATCTTTAGGTTAATTAATATCTTTAGAATTCTTAGTTCTAGAGTAATTAATTTAGTTTTTAATCATTTTCACGTAGTTTATGTTCTTAGAAATATTACTTGATTATGCTTATCATGAAATAAAAGTTGAATTTTATTTATCCACTTTCTATTATTACGTATTAGCATTTTTTTTGTGTGTTTGCGTAAATTTGCTCGTATACTTCACGTTATTTTTGTGCCAAATGAAATAGGAGCAAACTATGACTAACATCAAAATTTAGCAAGGAGACAAACATGTATTGGTTATGAAATTTATTGTTAATTTATAGCGAGTAATAAATTCTTTTTTAAAAAAATAATTCATCATTAAATAAAATTAGTTATAAATTTTTACTATATCGGCAGAAGTTGACCATTAATAAAAACTAAAGGATAATAAACACCAAAAGAAATAAGATCTCTTGCCCTCTTATAATTTGAATAAAAGAAAATAATTTATTTTAGATCTCTTATTTATAAAGATGAAGATGGTAAGTTATATCGAAAATAACCTTCCAGTAGAAAGTGACAGTGCAGAATAATAATTACTTGCTTATAATTAAGAATTATCAAAGTTGGCGAGTCACACATTAAAAAAACAAAATCGATTCTTTATATCTCCTCGGTCCATTTTTACTTGTTTAGATTGACTTAACACATCCTAAAAAGAAAAATAAATAACAATATTTTAGGAAATGACGGTAGTTATATTCCTTGTAATTAATGTTATTATAGCACTGGAGGGAGAAACATGGGAACTAGTGCAACACTTTGAAGGTGTAACTTTTATACGTCTACAGTGTAAAGAAGTCTTATGCAAGACATACATTGTTAATGTATAAAAATTAAATCTATCCGCAATGGTTGAATCACAAGGAAGAAAGATGGTAGCATAGGATAGACTAGATTCTACCATATGCAACAAGGTTATCCGAGTTCAGAGGTGTCCTTGCGTTTCCTTAATAGTCTGAGGGGAACAGAATGACAGAAGCGAAGTGAAACTATGAACAGATGAATCGATCCTTGACCTCTTAATATACGCAAGAGCGAGGTTCAACCTATCATTATCATAAATATTATAAGAGAAGAATAGCAAGTCAAGCAGTATGCCTAGTTCACGAGGTTCTACCACTACAACGCCTAGTTGCAATTGGATTCCCCCTTTACTCAAGTCGTCTAGGGACGGGACCTTGAATTTGAAAATGGAGGGAATTTGTTATGTTTCAAAGGCAGGGCCAGCTCGTAAGCTTAACAAAAAAGGCGATTGCCTTAGGCCCCCAAATTTGGAGGGGCCCATTTTCTAGCAACAAGGGGTCATTTCATAGCTAGTAAAGTGGTAATTTATCCATGTATTAATTTTTGTATAAGTAGTATAACGTTTGGTAACTAATTAGGAAGTAAGTTATTCATTTATAAAAATAATTTGACGTTCTCTTTGCAATTTAGGATCCACATAACTAATACATGTATATATGTTATGAGAGAATTGATATATTATCTTATGCGAGGTAGAAGGTGGAATAGTCTAATACTTGCATTACAAATATTTACATAATTTTAATCATCTACCAAACGATCCTTAATTGTATCAGAAAATCGATTATAAAAAAATTATTAACGTACAATTGTGTATCTCAAAAAGCTAGAAGAATAGACTTCAAATGAGAACATATATAAATTATTATTTTTTTGAGTTTAAGGCCTCGCATTTAATTTTGATCTTGGGCCACTAACGTGCTCTACCCGTCCTATTCAAAGGCAATAGATTGATCTTGGTAATGTTGTACTCAGAAAACTTGAGGTGAAATGCCACTAAATACTCTGTTAGCCTCTGCAAAGGTTCCTCCAGAAAGCGATTGATGATGGTACATGTACGTTATTTGAGCCGAAGGCCGAGGGTTGGTCAGAAATAATCTTTCTATCTTCACATGGTAGGGTACACTCTAAGCTCCTAGACTCCACATATGAAAATACACTGGGTATATTTGGATTTTTTTTTCCTATTCTAACTCGTCAGGCAACAAGTGGTCAAAGCGGAATTTCTTTGAGAAAAAAGAACTTGAATAAGTTTATTTTTCTGAACGAGTCGTCGTCTTTTTGTTTTGTTTATGAGTGGAGAGAGTTTTATGACTATTTCTAACTTGTGAAGCCCTATGTATGTTTGGCTGGTTCTTCTATTGTAGGGTTTCACCTCTGAGAAACTCCAAAATTACCTTGACAAAGTCAAAATTGGCAAGCTGTATCCTGCAAAGCATGCCAAAAAAAAAAGAAGAACTTTTTAAGGCTTAGGAATATAAGTTATAACCTTTTGTTTTTTAAATGCTTGGTTTTTTCTTGATTGGCAGAAATTACTTTGAAAATTTTCTTTGTATTGGTAGGCTCGTTTGTATGTTAATTAGGCTTCTCAACAATGTCGTTTTGCATTAGATCTATCAGAAATAGTCTTTCTACCTTTACTAGATATGAATAAAGTTGTGTACACACTGCGCTTCCCAGAATCAAAAGAATACATTGGGTATGTTTGTTGATGCTGTCAACAATGTCGTTTTACTTTTTATTTTCATAATATTGGCTGTCATTAGTCATTGGACTAATGCTTGTATATTTTTTTTTGGGCTAAATAGTCATATGTGCCCCTGAATAATGCGACATGGTCTAGATATGCTCCTTGTCAATAGTTTTCGGTCAATTATATTCTTGCCATTATAAAAGTGACTTATATTTGCCCTTCGTTTACAATTTTGCAGAGCCGGAAAAATGGAAGAGAGAAGGATAAGTTAGACGAGATTGCACAATTTAGAGTGGATATATCCTTGCTATATAAAAATGTGGTGCATATATATTTTCGCCGTCGCAAAACGGTAAATATATACCCTCGTTATCTAATAAATGATGTCTATTAACCTTTTCGTTAAAAAACTGAATTAAAATAGACAAAAGTATTATTGAGATATTGGCCCTTATAATATCTCGTATATGCCAACGATTGTTCGAATGAATGTGTAACTTTAAAGTGAATTTGTTGTGCGAAGAGTACTGTGTTATGACCTGTGGCAACTTGCCTGGTGAAGGCGGACTCCACTATTGCGGGTAAAGCGAAAATTACTCTACAAACTCGATGAAAGGTTGCATAACAATAGTAGGGACCAGAGGCGAACCCAGGATTTGAAGATAGGGGGTGCACCATTATCTTTAACATATTCATGTCAATTACCAACTACAAAATTTGGCATACAACTCTTTTAAACTTAAAAATTGTAAAAAATTATGACCAAAAGGGGAATAATTTCACAAAAAATAAAATAAGTATCATAGAGGAATCACACACCCCTCCTTCCATAGCACAAAAGAAATAAAATATAACAGAGGAATCATAAACCCCACAAAAAAATAAGTAAACGCAATAATTTCAATAGGGGAATCACACCCCTCCTTTCATAAAACAACCAAAACGATATGATATGTAAAGGAGGAATCACACCCCTCACAAAAAAATAAGTAAATGCAACAATTTCAGTATGGGAATCACACCCCTCTTTTCGTAAAACAACAAAACTATATGATATGTAATAGAGGAATCACACCCCTCATTAAAAAAAAAAGTAAACACAACAATTTCAATAGGGGAATCACACCCCTCTTTTCGTAAAACAACAAAAACATTATGATATGTAATGGAGGAGGAATCACACCCCCTTTTTTCATGAGACAACAAAAATAAATGCAATATTTTCAATAGGAGAATCAGAATCTGTCACGACCCAAAATTTGGACCGTGATGGCACCTATCCAACCCTCCGTGATAGGTAAGCCAAGGACACAATCTCAAATATAATATCTCAAATGTATAGAAGCGGAAGAAATAAGAGCAAATAAGAGCAATATAAAACCCATATAATCTCCCAAAGTGGATTAATAGAGTATTGTAGTCGAAATATAGATAATCCCAGATCTGGTAGTCACTAATACAAGCCTCTAAATACCGAAATCAAAGAAAAGTCTTGAGTATCTTAAAATGCGGAAAAATGCATAAAGATAAGAGTGGAGGAGACTTCAGTAGTCTCTGAAATCAATAGCAGCTACCTCGAATCTCCAAAGATGCTAACACTGAAGAAACCAAACTAATCAATGCCCAGAGGCCGTCGGATCGGTACCTGCACGGAGGGTGCAGAAAAGCAAGGGTGAGTACGAAACCACGTGTACTCAGCAAGCATCGTCGACCGACCCTAATTCAAAGTGGTGACGAGTGACACCACGTCAAACCTCTAAAACTACCATACAACCTGCACTCAGAAAGGCACCCTAACCCCACATAATAATCAAGTCTAACAGTCATAAGGATATCATAACACAGTCCAAGAATTCTTTAATACAGTGAGATCAAGAAACAGATATTCAAGTACTCATTAACTAGTACAAAATCAACATTTACACCTTACTCAATCTGAACAAGAAAAGGATGAATGCAATGCAATGCATATGCTCTGTACACACCTACCGAGCAATGGCTTCAAAGTCAGGACCCATGGGGGACTCACAAGGTCCATGTACTGTGCAGGCGTGCACTCCGATCCCAATAAATATATTGTGCAGGCGTGCACTCCGATCCCAATAAATATATAATAATGTGCAGGCGTGCACTCCGACCCCATATGAAATGCAATGCATGATGTGCAGGCGTGCGACTCCGATCCCAAATCAACAATAAAAAAATTAAGCAAAACATTTCATGTCTTGTGCCCGATAGATATAAATTCCAAAATCAACTCAGCTTATCAAGTGAGAGTATTCTTATTAGCTAGCATTTCCAACCATTTATTTACAATAGCAAATCTGCCCAATCATGCTAGCAAATAGGGAAAAACCATTCAAAACAGGCAATTAACTTATTTTAACCCCTCAATTAACACCGGTACCCGCATAGATGCTCGTCACTTCATCTATACAGGACCCCCATTCCCATTACTCCCATTACATATAACTAACACATAAGCACTTCGAAAAAGAGTCTAAGAAAGTCTCAACTTGCCTTAAAAGAAGACCCGTGACGTTCACCCAAAGCCGAAAGGATCAGATGAAAGCTTTTCCCTTTTTAATCGCCTCCGAACGAGCCCAATCTAGTCAAATACAACACCCCCAACTTATAAATTCCTACTCTAAAAACCTAAATTGTATCAAAATTACAATTGCACAAAATAAAGGTGATAAGAAAAGAAAATCCTATTGACATCTCGAGTTTCTGAAGCAATTACCCAACCGTACTTCTCCTAATAAAATTATGTACACCACTATGCTATTAATCTCCACTCCATTAGAATGATTCATCATTGATTAATGTTTGCTAATCATTACACTACTATTATTATAAAATCGATTAACTATCAATCCTACACCTAATTCTGCCAATTCACGTGTATGGCCATTATATACACTACCTAGGATTTACTTTCACATCATTAGTGCACAATGATGTGTAACAATGTTAATCCCATAATTTTACAAGGAATCCTAGTAGCACTGAGAGGAATAAATCATCACAGAAAGCAAATAGACTAACCTGAATATGCCCATAAACCGTGAAAAGAAAGAGAAGAAAAGTTAATGCTGCAACCGTTGTTTTCCCCTCTTACTCGATATTCCTTTATGTTATTATTTTTATTTTATTTTAAACCCTCCTCACTTAAATTCATTCTTGTATTGGCCACATAAGTAAATAAATTGTGGCTTTGACCCATTAATTTACTAATTAACTAATTATCTAAAACATCCGAAACTTCTAATAGATCCTCGAAATTTGTCGGAATCCTATAAAAATAAATCAAATATGAAAATTGACTAAAAAGCACCTTCCGAACCTATTGGAATTTAAAACACTAATCCAAGATCGGCTTGATCAAAAGTTGATCATGGTCAAACTCAACTTTCTTAAAACTCAAGAATCCAACCAATAACATAAATCGCTCCCGGACACCTCGAAATTCATACTACCCATTCCCGCAAGTCATAAATCGTATATGAAAATTATGGGGAGAGTTAAAAATAAGAAAATTTCACTATACGACTTGGAGGGTCGTTACAGAATCCACCACTAAAACAAACGTTCGTCCCCGAACGTAAAGAGAAAGAAGTACCTGGACTATCAAAAAGATGAGGATATCTGCTTTGCATGTCGGCCTCAACCTCCCAAGTGGCTTCCGCTACAGGACGATGCCTCCACTGCACCTTCACGGAGGCTATCTCTTTGGATCTCAACTTCCTAACTTGCCTATCCAGAATAGCCATAGGCTCCTCCTCAAATGTCAGATTCTGATCCAAACTCACTGAGTCCCACTGAATCACATGAGAATCATCCGGATGATACCTTTTCAACATAGAAACATGGAAAACTGGGTGCACGGCTGAAAGACCCGGGGGCAAAGCCAACTCATAAGCCACTGGCCCAATGCGCTGAAGAATCTCAAAAGGGCCAATGAACCTCGGACTGAGCTTTCCTTTCTTCCCAAACCTCATCACACCCTTCATGGGTGACACCTTCAACAAGACCCGCTCACCCTGCATGAACTCCAAATCACGGACCTTCCTGTCAGCATAACTCTTTTGTCTACTTTGAGCAGCCAAGAGCCGGTCTTGGATCAATCTCACTCGGTCCATCGAGTCCCTCAGCAAATCGGTACCCCAAGGTCTAACCTCAAAAGAGTCGAACCACCCAACTGGGGACCTACACCTTCTTCCATACAATGCCTCGAATGGAGCCATCTGAATACTGGAATGGTAGCTATTATTATAGGAGAACTCTACCAAGGGTAAAAACTGATCCCAGTGACCCCCAAAATCCATCACACAAGCTCGCAACATGTCCTCCAACACCTGAATAGTTCGCTCCGACTGACCATCTGTCTGTGGATGAAATGCTGTACTCATATCCAACTGAGTACCCAACTCTCGCTGCAAAGTACTTCAAAAGTTCGAAGTGAACTAAGTACCTCTATCTGAAATAATGGAAACGGGCACGCCATGTAATCGAACTATTTCACGAATATAGATTTTGGCTAATTTCTCTGCATTATAGTTCGTCTTCACAGGCACAAAATGGGCTGATTTGGTCAATCTGTCCACAATCACCCAAACAGAATCAAACTTCCCCAAGGTCTGAGGTAACCCAACTACGAAATCCATAGTAATACGCTCCCATTTCCACTCGGGAATGGGCATCCTCTGAAGCAAACCACCTGGTCTCCGGTGCTCATATTTCACCTGCTGGCAATTCAGACACTTAGACACAAACTCTATAATATCCCTCTTCATCCCACACCACCAATAATGTTGTTTTAGGTCATGATACATCTTCGCTGCGCCTGGATGAATGGAATAACGTGAACAATGGGCCTCGTCCATAATAGATCTAGTCAAATCACCTACTCTAGGAACACAGATCCGTCCCTTTATCCTTAAGACACCCTCCTGGTCTAAAATTGCCTCCTTAGCCTCACCTCGCATCACTTTATCTCTGATAATACACAACCTTTCATCCTCAAACTGACGATCTCGAATCTTCTCTATCAACAAGGACCTCGCTTCTACACTTGCAAGAACTCTACCTGACTCGGAGATATCAAGACGCACGAAACTGTTAGCCAACCGCTGGACCTCTCTGGCTAATGGTCGCTCTTCCACACTCAATAATGCAAGACTTCCCATACTAACTGCCTTCCTGCTCAAGGCATCTGCCACTACATTGGCCTTGCCCGGATGATATAGGATAGTTATATCATAATCTTTCAACAACTCCAACCACCTACGCTGTCTCAAATTCAACTCCTTTTGCTTGAAGATATATTGAAGGCTGCGATGATCAGTGTACACCTCACAATGAACCCCATACAAATAGTGCCTCCATAACTTCAGTACAAATACAACCGCTGCTAACTCTAAATCATGGGTAGGATAATTCCTCTCATGTGGTTTCAACTGCCTCGAAGCATACGCTATCACCTTATTTTTCTGCATCAACACACCACCCAAGCCAATACCGGAAGCATCACAAAACACAATAAAGCCCTCACCTTCCACAGGTAGAGTCAAGATAGGAGCTGAAGTCAACAGAGTCTTGAGCTTTTGAAAGCTCTCCTCACACTTATCCGACCACTGAAAAACCACATTCTTCTGAGTCAATCGAGTCATCGGAGCTGCAATGGAAGAGAAACCCTGCACGAATCGCCTGTAATAGCCTGCTAACCCAATAAAACTCCGAATATCTGAAGGTGACGTAGGCCGCGACCAATTTCGAACCGCCTCAACCTTGGCCGGATCGACCATAATACCATCCTTGGACACCACATGTCCCAAGAATGCCACAGAACTAAGCCAAAATTCACACTTTGAAAACTTGGCATATAACTTTTCATCCCTCAACCTCTGGAGTACGATCCTCAAATGTTTCACATGATCCTCCTCGCTCCTAGAATACACCAAAATGTCATCGATGAACACAATAACAAATGAATCCAGATAAGGTCGAAACACATTATTCATCAACTCCATGAACGCCGCCGGGGCATTAGTCAACCCAAAGGACATAACCAAGAATTCATAGTGGCCATATCTAGTCCGAAAAGCTGTCTTAGGAATGTCCGAAGCCCGAATCTTCAATTGATGATACCCCGACCTCAAGTCAATCTTCGAGAACACTGAAGCACCTTGAAGCTGATCAAAAAGGTCATCAATACGCGGTAGAGGATACTTATTCTTGATTTTCACCTTGTTCAACTGTCGATAATCAATGCACATCCTCATAGACCCATCTTTCTTCTTCACAAACAACACCGGAGCACCCCAAGGTGATACACTAGGTCGAATAAACCCCTTACTTAACAAATCCTGAAGCTGGTCTTTCAATTCCTTTAACTCCGCCGGTGCCATTCTATAAGGAGGAATCGAAATGGGTTTAGTGCCCGGCTCCAAATCAATACCAAAATCGATGTCTCTATCAGGAGGAACACCCGGAAGATCGGTAGGAAATACATCCATGAACTCTTTAACTACCCTTACTGACTCCAAAGAAGGTGTCTGGGTTCTAGTATCACGAACATAAGCCAAATATGATAGACACCCTTTCTCAACTAACCGCTGGGCCTGAATAAATGAAATCACCTTCTTAGGATACGAACTCTGAACACCTTTCCACTCCAACCTCAGACGATCAGGCATAGCCAAAGTAACTGTTTTAGCATGACAATCTAAGATAGCATGATAGGTAGAAAGCCAATCCATGCCCAAAATCACATCAAAATCAACCATATCAAGGATAATTAAATCTACCCAAGTATCACACCCCAAAATAGAAACAACACAGGATCGGTACACCCGATCCACCACTAAGGAATCACCTACTGGTGTAGAAACACGAATAGGAACAGCTATAGACTCACATATCATATCAAGGCTGGAAGCAAAGTATGCAGACACATAGGAGAAGGTAGAACCAGGATCAAATAACACCGAAGCAGGTTGATGGCAAACTGAGACGATACCTGTAATGACTGCATCAGAAGACTCTGCCTCGGGCTTTCCTAGGAAAGCGTAACAATGAGCTCTATTATCTATCGCCTGGGTCACTCCGCTACCACCTCCCCTACCAGCTGGTGATGCACCTCTACCTCCCTGAGGTCTGCCCCGACCTCTAGCCGGAGGCGCTGTGGCTCTAGCAAGGGCCTGATGACCGTGCTGTGGACCCCTCTGTCTGTACACTGGACAATCCCTCCGAAGATGATCCGGACTACCACACTCATAACAGGACTTGGGAGCCATCAACTGATGAGAGTGACTTGAATACCCAGTATGACCACCACGACCTGAAAACCGCTGAGATGAACCATGTGAAGCCTGTCCCGAACCATAAGAACCCCGACCTGAATGTCCATTATCTGATGCCTGCATCGCTGCCTGAACTGGTCTACCCTGCTGAGGGCGAAAATCTCGTCTGAACGAACCCCTACCTCCAGATGAGGTACTACTGAATCGACCAGAAGTGCGGAACCTCTTGTCCCTCAGATCCCCATACTCCTCACGGTGCATCAACTCAAACTCCTTTGCTGACTCAACTACCCTCTGAAGAGAAGCTCCAGACTGGGCTACAGCGAACACGGCCTCTTTAATCCTGAGGGTCAAACCTCTCATAAACCTCCTAATCATCTCAGCCTCGTCTGGTAAGATCACCATAGCATAACGGGACAAGGCATAAAATCGAATCTCATACTCAGCCACAGAAATACCCTCCTGTGTCAAATGCTCAAACTGGCGTCTACGCTCCTCCCTCAAGCTACGAGGGACAAATCTGTCAAGGAAAGCCTGTGCAAACATAGCCCAAGTCATCGGTGGAGAACCTGCTGGCCTGGAATCAATATAAGAGCGCCACCACTGCTTAGCTGGACCACGCATCTGCAAGGCAGTATAATCAACTCCGTGGGAGTCAACCAATCCCACACTCTGAAGTCTCTCATGACAACTGACTAGAAATTCATAGGCGTCCTCACGCTGATCACCCTGAAACTGCGGTGGGTCCATCTTCCTAAACTTCTCAAACCGACGCTGCTCATCATCAGACATAATTGCCCTAACCCCACCGGTTGCTCCTACCCCCGGTAGAGGCATACCATCATACCTCGGTACTGGATGAACCACTGGACCCTGATAAATAGGAATGGACTGCTGATCTGGGGTATGGGCCCCCACCCTAGCGTGTGAACCCTGTGGAGTACCTAATGATCCGCCTCCCTGAGCAATACTCTCCAAAACTCCCAGAACCCGAATCAAGGTATCCTGAAGAACCGGTGTAGCAACAAATCCCGGTGGTGCCTGACCTGGGGCCATACCATCAGCTGGAACCTGAATATCATCATCACCTGCCTCAAACTCAACCTCGAGAGACCCCACCCTATTAGGAATCTGAGTGGCTCCCCGAGCTCTCTCTCTACCATGACCTCTGCCCCTACCACGTCTCCTACCCCGTCTGCGTGTCCCAGCATGGGCAACCGACTCAGGGGCTGGTATGGGCTCCTGACCATCGTCCTGAGATGCACGAGTCCTAACCATCTGTGCGAGAATAAAACAAGAATCTCAGTATTTCAAATTAAAGGATCAATATTGCACGATAAGAAAGAAGAAATGAATATTTCCTAAAGTCCCATAGCCTCTCGAAGATAGGTAACGGACGTCTCCGCACCAATCCGCGAGACTCTACTAGACACGGCTTGTACTTGTGAGACCAATGAACCTGGGGCTCTGATACCATCTGTCACGACCCAAAATTTGGACCATGATGGCACCTATCCAACCCTCCGTGATAGGTAAGCCAAGGACACAATCTCAAATATAATATCTCAAATGTATAGAAGCGGAAGAAATAAGAGCAAATAAGAGCAATATAAAACCCATATAATCTCCCAAAGTGGATTAATAGAGTATTGTAGTCGAAATATAGATAATCCCAGATCTGGTAGTCACTAATACAAGCCTCTAAATACCGAAATCAAAGAAAAGTCTTGAGTATCTTAAAATGCGGAAAAATGCATAAAGATAAGAGTGGAGGAGACTTCAGTAGTCTCTGAAATCAATAGCAGCTACCTCGAATCTCCAAAGATGCTAACACTGAAGAAACCAAACTAATCAATGCCCAGAGGCCGTCGGATCGGTACCTGCACGGAGGGTGCAGAAAAGCAAGGGTGAGTACGAAACCACGTGTACTCAGCAAGCATCGTCGACCTACCCTAATTCAAAGTGGTGACGAGTGACACCACGTCAAACCTCTAAAACTACCATACAACCTGCACTCAGAAAGGCACCCTAACCCCACATAATAATCAAGTCTAACAGTCATAAGGATATCATAACACAGTCCAAGAATTCTTTAATACAGTGAGATCAAGAAACAGATATTCAAGTACTCATTAACTAGTACAAAATCAACATTTACACCTTACTCAATCTGAACAAGAAAAGGATGAATGCAATGCAATGCATATGCTCTGTACACACCTACCGAGCAATGGCTTCAAAGTCAGGACCCATGGGGGACTCACAAGGTCCATGTACTGTGCAGGCGTGCACTCCGATCCCAATAAATATATTGTGCAGGCGTGCACTCCGATCCCAATAAATATATAATAATGTGCAGGCGTGCACTCCGACCCCATATGAAATGCAATGCATGATGTGCAGGCGTGCGACTCCGATCCCAAATCAACAATAAAAAAATTAAGCAAAACATTTCATGTCTTGTGCCCGATAGATATAAATTCCAAAATCAACTCAGCTTATCAAGTGAGAGTATTCTTATTAGCTAGCATTTCCAACCATTTATTTACAATAGCAAATCTGCCCAATCATGCTAGCAAATAGGGAAAAACCATTCAAAACAGGCAATTAACTTATTTTAACCCCTCAATTAACACCGGTACCCGCATAGATGCTCGTCACTTCATCTATACAGGACCCCCATTCCCATTACTCCCATTACATATAACTAACACATAAGCACTTCGAAAAAGAGTCTAAGAAAGTCTCAACTTGCCTTAAAAGAAGACCCGTGACGTTCACCCAAAGCCGAAAGGATCAGATGAAAGCTTTTCCCTTTTTAATCGCCTCCGAACGAGCCCAATCTAGTCAAATACAACACCCCCAACTTATAAATTCCTACTCTAAAAACCTAAATTGTATCAAAATTACAATTGCACAAAATAAAGGTGATAAGAAAAGAAAATCCTATTGACATCTCGAGTTTCTGAAGCAATTACCCAACCGTACTTCTCCTAATAAAATTATGTACACCACTATGCTATTAATCTCCACTCCATTAGAATGATTCATCATTGATTAATGTTTGCTAATCATTACACTACTATTATTATAAAATCGATTAACTATCAATCCTACACCTAATTCTGCCAATTCACGTGTATGGCCATTATATACACTACCTAGGATTTACTTTCACATCATTAGTGCACAATGATGTGTAACAATGTTAATCCCATAATTTTACAAGGAATCCTAGTAGCACTGAGAGGAATAAATCATCACAGAAAGCAAATAGACTAACCTGAATATGCCCATAAACCGTGAAAAGAAAGAGAAGAAAAGTTAATGCTGCAACCGTTGTTTTCCCCTCTTACTCGATATTCCTTTATGTTATTATTTTTATTTTATTTTAAACCCTCCTCACTTAAATTCATTCTTGTATTGGCCACATAAGTAAATAAATTGTGGCTTTGACCCATTAATTTACTAATTAACTAATTATCTAAAACATCCGAAACTTCTAATAGATCCTCGAAATTTGTCGGAATCCTATAAAAATAAATCAAATATGAAAATTGACTAAAAAGCACCTTCCGAACCTATTGGAATTTAAAACACTAATCCAAGATCGGCTTGATCAAAAGTTGATCATGGTCAAACTCAACTTTCTTAAAACTCAAGAATCCAACCAATAACATAAATCGCTCCCGGACACCTCGAAATTCATACTACCCATTCCCGCAAGTCATAAATCGTATATGAAAATTATGGGGAGAGTTAAAAATAAGAAAATTTCACTATACGACTTGGAGGGTCGTTACAGAATCATACCCCTCTTTTCATAACAACTAGCAAGACAAAAATAATATGTAATAGAGATAAAGATAGAATCTGACTTGTTTTACCGCTGTCGGAGTCGGAGTGACTGCTTTTTGTTGCCGCCGGTGCCCGACGGTGGGCTGCTGCTGCTGCCTGCTTCTTGCTGAGGCAGTACTTGCGGGTTTTTTTTTGGCTTGAGGAGATTTTGAGAAAATTGATATATTTTAGGGATTTGGGGAGTTTGATATGTTTTAGCCTTTTAGGGATTGGGAAAATTGACATGTATTAGGATTTATTAATTTAAATAATGAGAGTGTATTTTAAAATTTGTTTTAATTAAGGGTGGGGTCAGATGAGGTGGCAAACAATAAAAGGTAAAGAAAAAATTATAAAGGATTGCAAAAATAAAAATTGCACCCAACAAAAATAGAACTCGCGATGTTACCCCACTTGAGGATGCCTTCAGCCGGGTTCCAGACCAGAGCACCCAGACGAGATTTGTTATTGGGGGTGCACACTTTAATATATTAACCTTTCTTAAGGTATCAATACATATATATATAGTTTTTAAAAAAAGTTACCGGATGCACATGGGTCCGCCTCTGGTAGGGGCGTCAAAGTGCTAGCAGGAATGCAAGTGAATGAACCCATATCTAGCGAATAATTCTAACATTGATTTTTTTAATTTTAAAAATGTCATGCAACTTTTAAAAATTACCTCACTCATTTTCTTGACTCCTCTGAACTCGATCCAAATGGAAAAAAAAAAATATCACAAATTGAGAAGTATATTCGTCAAGATGGAGGTATGTAGGATGATGCCTGATGACACTAGTAATTGTGGAGCACGAATGATCATTTATTAAATCAAACTATTGTTTGCATATTTGAAGCTTTTCACGAACTGAATTAAAGATTTTTGGGTGGAATAATCAACACGTATATATATTCTAACTATAGTTAACTTAATTAACATATTTAACAACTTATACTCGTTATTAGTGGCAAAGTCAAAAATTTCGTTAAGAGTGTTCAAGATTTCATATATACGTATGGAAATTACTTTTGAACTATATTTCGTTAATTTTTTATGTATATAATATAATTTTCTGATGAAACAATCCTTCACTACATGCATGTGGCTGTAGGCCACTGGTTACGAGCTTATACTCAAAACATTCTTTCAATTTCACGTCCCAAAACAATTACGTATTTGATTAAAATTTTAACTAGATCTTGTTTATCCTCATAAATTAAAAATCTCTGTTGATATTCTTGTTAATATCTTCTTGATCATTATACTTATTTTCAGAATTCTATTTGCACACGAATTTCAGTTATGATTAACATGAATTTTTTAAAAAATCTAATAGTAGTTGATAATCTTAAAAACTCTCCTAAGCCAAATGAATTTCTTGCTTGACAACCCTATAAAATCTCCACTACCCAATCCTTATATTTCATCTTAATTAATAGTGAAAAAAGAAACTATTCTTTACTATACTATTAACCATGGCCAAGAAAAATTCTCTTGTTACCTTTGTCATTTGCATTTTCCTACTTGTCAACTTATGTTTGGCAACTGAGAATCCCGATTCATTCTCAAATGATGAAATTGCTGCTACAGAAGTTGATAAGGAACTAGATTGGTGGTATCGATCTTGGTATCATCCCCATCCATGGTTCCATGCGCGTCCATGGCCATTTGTTCATCCTCCGATGCCATCTGGCGGTTTTCGTCATGCATTTCCTCATTGGCCATTCGTGCATCCTCCCATGCCTGCCGGTGGTTTTCGTCATAAGTTTCCTTATCATCCGTCTCCACCTAAAGGAGAGAAGAATTAAGAATATTCATCGATAAAGCAATGGATCAATATCTTATTGATCACATATTTGTGATCTTTATCTGGTTAATTAATAGCTTTAGGATTCTAAGTTCTAGAGTAGTTAATTTAGTTTTTAATCATTTTCACGTAGCTTATGTTCTTAGGAAAATTGCTTGATTCCGCTTATCGTGAAATAAAATTTGAATATTATTATATGTGAATGGTTTTCGATTTTATTCTGTTGCGCATTAGCATGCTTCTTTTGCGTCAAGAAATTCATGACACTTATAATATTATGTTTAAATATTTGAGAGAAAAGGAGTTTTTCTAACGTACCAAAAACAAATATTTAAGGTGTATGAATAGGACATTTTGTTCCTCCCATAATGACGAACTATTATTGGAGAAAGGCTTAATGTTGTAAATTTCTTTGCTAAAAAGGAGTGTGACTATTTCACAAAACAATTCGTCTTTTCGTTTTAATTTAAGTTATTTGACGGAGCACACGAAGTTTAAGAGAAAAATAAAGATTTTTAAACTCTAAAATAAATCATAAATTTTTTTGTGTTTATAAATCATTTCATAAGGAAAAAATAAAAAGATTAAAGTTAAATTGCTAGTATTCAATATAGAAAGATGTCATTATTTTTTAAAGTGATTTAAAAAAAAATTGTCAGATAAATTGAGATGAAAAGAGTAAAATATTTTCTATCAACATATACATCAAATAATTCAATTTATTTAGAGTAGATATATCCCTTGCTAAAAAATGGTGCATGCATATTCTCGTCGTATAAAAAAGATGCATATATATTTACCCTCGACGTCTACTAAATGATGTATATTAACCTTTTCGTTAACCGATTGAATTTAATATATAGACAAAGATGCTATTAATTAAGATATTGAGTCCTTATAATATCTCTGTCAACATCAAAGTGGATTTTGTTATGCGAAGAATGCATTATGACCAGTGGCTACCTAGCTACATAGATTATTTGTATTGTACCTACTATCCCCCTTTATTATAAGACATGTCCTCCGCAGTCCTTTCTTAAGAGATGAAGCAATCGTCACTCGACAACTCAAAGTTGATCCTCATTTTGGATAAATAGAAAATTCGGCTTTACGAACTCGAAGAATAATTACATAGCAGTAGTTGGGGTGCCAATACTAGAGTTTTTTTTAGTGCTAACTAGAATGCAAGTGAATGAATTTTATCCCTAGCGAGTAATTCTAAAATTGATTTTTTTAATTTAGAAAATATCACATGAATTAAAAGTTTTATTTCACTCATTTTCTTTACCACTCCAGGCGCATTATTTTAAATGGAAAAAAAAATCACAAATTGAGAAATATATTTGTCATTGAAAATCGCAAAATTGAGGGTATATTTGCGCTTTTTCCTTTTAGTCTATCATCATTGCTAGAAAAGTGTCGAATTAATTTATAATGGATCGATAGGTCAATTAGCTCACATTTTGACTATTACTTTACAACATTTATTATATATATCGAGTAATTTTACTCATCAAGATGGAGACATGTAGGACGACGGCTGATGATACTAGTAATTGTGGAGCACTAATGATCATCTGTTAAATCATTGAATTTCAAACTTAAGCTTAATTTTACTTTAAACGAGCTAATGTTTGCGTATTTGAAGCTTTTCACCATCAGAATTAGAGATTTTTTGGTAGAAAAATAGATATGCATTCTAACTATACTCAATAGTAAAGCAACTAGTTTTTTCCCCAAATATAAAGTACAAATAAATCTTGTTTCTATTGATAAACTCTATTTTCTTATATTTTTATCCACTTTATGTATTGCTAATAATAAAGCAAACATAATTGAGATCTTGTTTATCCTCATAAATTAAAAATCTCTGTTGATTTTCTTGTTAATATCTTCTTGATCATTATACTTATTTTCAGAATTCTATTTGCACACGAATTTCAATTATGATTAACATGAATTTTTTTAAAAAATCTAATAGTAGTTGATAAACTTAAAAGTTCTCCTAAGCCAAATGAATCTCTTGCTTGACAACCCTATAAAATCCCCACTATACCAACCATCATATTTCATCTTAAGAGTGCAAACAGAAATTATTCTTTACTACTATTAACTATGGCCAAGAAAAATTCTCTTGTTACCTTTGTCATTTGCATTTTCCTACTTGTCAACTTATGTTTAGCAACTGAGAATCCCGATTCATTCTCAAATGATGAAATTGCTACTGCAGAAGCTGATAGGGAACTAGATTGGTGGTATCGATCTTGGTATCATCCTCATCCATGGTTCCATGCGCGTCCATGGCCATTTGTTCATCCTCCGATGCCATCTGGCGGTTTCCGTCATGCATTTCCTCATTGGCCATTTGTGCATCCTCCCATGCCTGCCGGCGGTTTTCGTCATAAGTTTCCTTATCATCCGTCTCCACCTAAAGGAGAGAAGAATTAAGAATATCCATTGATGAAGTGATGGATCAATATCTTACTGATCACATATGTGTGATCTTTAGGTTAATTAATATCTTGTTGATCACATATTTGTCATCTTTAGGTTAATTAATATCTTTAGGATTCTTAGTTCTAGAGTAGTTAATTTAGTTTCTATTAATTTTCAAGTAGCTTCTGTTCTTAGAAATATTGCTAGCTTGACTCCGCTTATCGTGAAATAAAATTTGAATATTATTATATGAATTGTTCTCTACTTTCTAATATTGAGTATTAACACTCATAATATTATGTTTGAACGTTTGATAGAAAAAAGAGTTCTTCTAACATACCAAAAACAAATATTTAAGGTGTATGAATTGGCCAATTTTTTCCTCCCATTATTTAAAACTACTATCGGAGAAAGGTTTTATGTTATAAATTTCTTTGCTAAAAAGGAATTTATCGAAGAAATTTTACTATCACATCGTCAAAATCGTGTGTTTGTGCCAAATGAAATAGAAGCAAACCAAAACTTTAACATTAAAATTCCATTTAGAAGCAAACATGAACTAGTTATGGTATTCGTCACTAATTTATTGCTAAATAGCTCGTAATTAATAATTTTTTTTGTTAATACATTGCCAACAAAAGGACAATAAATACCATCCTTATATTACTATAAGTTATAACTTTCTAGTCAAAATAATTAGTCTTCTGATAGGAAGTGCACGATGTAATGCACGATAATAATAATACGAGGTCCTACTTGCTAAGTATTAAAGTAGTAGCAAAGTTGACAAGTCACACATTAAAAAAAAAACAAATCAATTCTTTATACTCCCTTCGTCCATTCTTACTTATCGTCCACTATTAGTTACTCAACAAATAAAAAGTGGATATCTATTTTTAATATAATGAAAGTATGGGACAAGTAAAACGGGACGGAGGAAATATTTCAATTATATCATTATTCCTAGAATCCATCTTTGAATAATCCTAAATGAATTTGAGAATCTCTCGAGCTATAAAGTTGATGTGATCCCCCTTAAATATAATTTATAATGGAGTGACAGGTCATTTTGTCTCTATTTATGTGAAGATGTATGATTGAGAACGAAGTTTAAGGAAAAATGAAGACTTTTAAAGTATAAAATAAACCATAAATTTCTTTTGTGACTATAATTTATTTTATTAAGAGAAAAATAAAAAGTTTGAAATTGAATTGCTACTAAATATATAAAAATGTCATTATTTTCTAAATTAATTAGAAAAAATGTCACATAAATTGAGATGACGAGAATATAATATTTTCTATCAGCAAATGCATCAAATAATTCAATTTATATGGACGAATCCAAGTAAAGTCATATGCCATAATTGAAATTAACCACATCTGAATTATTTTAAATCGTTTATCTATATGCTTGCATTTAATAATCTTTTTTTTCACTATAACAAAAAAAATCACCTAATAGATATTATCTTTATTAATATATATCTGAATATTAAAGTGTTGTTAGGTTGGTCATTGGTGGAATAAAAGTAACAATTTTGAGATAAAATGTGATATTATTTTATTTCGCGTTTAATTGTGCGTAATTAAAAAAAAAGTAACTTTTTTTTATATGAACCTATACTTAAACGACGTTTCATGAAATTTACTCCCCAAGTATTCTTGCAATTTCACGTCCCATTTGATGCAACTTCAATTGTTCTTTGCAATGCGTTTATATATGTCATTTCATATCACTAATCATAGTAAATGTTTGAAGAAAGAATTATTAGTTTTATGTAAAATTGTATACAAGATGATTAAAGTTGTTTTAATTTTGAAAGAGAGTAAAATATTTGCTCTCTGTAAATACTTAAACTAGATCATATTTATCATCATGAATTATAAATTTCAAACAAACTCTATTGGTTCACTATTATCTTCTTGATCATTAAACTTAGTTTAAGAATTCTATATGTACACAAACTTCACTTATATGATTAACATGAATAAAAGAAAATCAAATAGTTGATAAACTTAAAAACTCTCCTAAGCCAAATAAATATCTTGCTTGACACCCCTATAAAATCCCCCCTACATCAACCTTCATATTTCATCTTAAGAGTGCAAAAAGAAATTATTCTTTACTACTATTAACTATGGCCAAGAAAAATTCTCTTGTTACCTTTCTCATTTGCATTTTTCTACTTGTCAACTTATGCTTGGCAAGTGATAATCCTGATTCATTCTCAAATGATGAAATTGTTGCTACAGAAACTGATAAGGAACTAGATTGGTGGTATCGGTCTTGGTTTCATCCTCGTCCATGGTTCCATCCACATCCATGGCACTTTGCTCATCCTCCAATGCCAGCTGGCGGTTTTCATCATGCGTTTCCTTATTGGCCATTCGTGCATCCTCCCATGCCTGCCGGCGGTTTTCGTCATAAGTTTCCTTATCATCCATCTCCACCTCCACCTAAAGGAGAGAAGAATTAATAATATCCATTGATGAAGGGATGGATCAATATCTTATTGATCACATATTTGTGATCAATATCTATTAATTTAGTTTTTAAGTATTTTCACGTAGTTTCTCTTCTTAGGAATGTTCCTTGATTCCACTTATCATGAAATAAAAGTTGAATTTTATTATATGAACCGTTTTCCACTTTCTTCTATTGCGTATTAACATGCTTTTTTTTGCGTCAAGAAATTCAAGACGCTCATAATATTATTTTGAATGTTTGATAGAAAAAGTTTTTCTAACATACCAAACCAAATATTTAAGATGTATGAATAGGCCAACATTTTCCTCCCATCATTAGAAACTACTATTGGAGAAAAGTTTATGTTGTAAATTTTTTTTTCCTAAAATGGAGTTTGTCAATGAAATTTTACTATAGCATCGTCAAAGTCGTGTGTTTATATGAAATAGAAGCAAACATGAATTAGTCATAGTATTCGTCGTTAATTAATTATTTATTGCTAAATAGCTCGTAATTGATAAAAAAAATTGTTAATTCATCGCCAGCAAAAGGACAATAAACACCATCCTCACTATAAGTTACAACTTTCAAGTAAAAATTAGTCTTCTGGTAGAAAATGAACAATGTAAATTGCAGCAGTGCACAAAAACAATGACTACCAGGACTGAAAATCAGTGAAGTAATCAAACCTAAAACGAGAGTAGTCCCAAACAGTATCTTATGATCAAAATAGCACACCAGAATTGTCGAAGCGATGCCGTAAAACCAAGCTCACAAGATGGTCACTCTTTAAGAGAGAGACCTAAAAGAACAAAAGAACAGACCCAAGAGCAAAATGTTCTGATAACATGTAATTGTGGAAGAATTGTATGTCTTCTATTCATGAATCCAAGCTACATTTATATAAGATGCTATCTAAGGAAACTAATCAAAACAATTAAAAGAAAATATTCTAATGATATGGTCTTATAATCAAGTCACCTATATATGGAAGGAAACATACATTTACAGCTCATTATTATTCTGTAACAAGGTCCTACTTGCTAAGTATTATCAAAGTTGGTGAGTCACACTTTAAAAAAAAAATAAAAAAAAATCGATTCTTTATACTCCATTCGTCTATTTTTACTTTTCGTCGTGCATGGAACAAGTAAAAATGGGTGGCGGAAAAATAATATTTAATTATATCATCATTCCTAGAATCCATCTTTGAATAATTCTAGTGATGGATTTAGGATCATAAAATAACTTGAACCAGCTTGACCTTTGATTAAAAGAAAAAAAAAATGCGTAGTTCGAATGGTCACTTTGTCATGGCTAGGGAAATGATAAAGGGGAGTGAAACTGTCCAGACAAATTTTTTTTCGAGCTGGATAAACTAACTAATATGGCTAAAGTGCATTCTACCAATTAAGAAGTTCTTGATTCCCAGAATAACTAAATAAGCTTTGAGATGGAATGTTGAAAATCTCAGATGCCAAATATTTCTTCTAATATATACTGAAGCATTTTTTGAATCTTAGCATTATTTAGATGTCATCAATCAGTCTATTGATCAGCAACAGTAATGTAGTAAATTTTACAAGAATGCTTATCTATCAAAAGAAAGCAATGATTGCAAGTTTGCAACTACTGATTTGTCAAGCTACTGTTGAAGTACCCGATTATAATCTATTAGTGCTTTACAAGCAGGGGCGGAGCTAGCATATACTCAGGGATCATCTTCGGTGAAAAATTACACTACATCTATATATAGTTAAAATTATTTTTTATGTATATATAATATATGTTGAACCCCTTTCGGCTAATTCGTATATATGTACACTTTTGAACTCTCTTAATGAAAATCTTGGATCCGCCACTGTTTACAAGGTACACTATGCAATACATTTTCAAAAAAGCAATGGTTGTCATATGGTTTATGCTATCATAGTATCATCCATCCACCACTTTAAAAATGTCTGGAGCTTTCGTTTCTCGTATACGGCGTTGCATTATAGGATCTTCCTAAAGGTTTGTTTTCATAAAAATATAGCCAAAGATAATTCTTTTTGATCAAGAGTACTATAGCCAAAGATAATAATTACCTGTTGTGGCTAATATTTTGTAGAAATGAATTTATGCATGTTATCAACATGCTGTGGTGATGTCATTGAGACATATAAAGAGCTCAAGTTATGATCTCTCGAGCTACAAAGTTGATGTGATCTTAAAAGTTATAGTATTTCTTAGCAAGGTATTTCAAAGCAAACATATTTTATGCACTTTATAGTAACAAGGTCTTTACTTCTCAATTTATGTGAAGGTGTATCAATTTTAGATTTTTAAAGTCTAAAATAAATCATAAATTTTTTGTGGTTATAAATCATTTAATTAATGGAAAAATAAAACGTTTGAAGTTAAATTGCTACTAAATATAAGAAGATATCATTATTTTCGAAAGTGATTTGAAAAAAGTCACATAAATTGAGATAAAAGAGTACATCGAACAATTCAATTTGTTTAGACGAATGCAATCAAAGGGATATGCTATAATTTACTTTAACCACACTTGAATTATTTTAAATCGTCTATCTATATGCTTGCATTTAATAATCATTTTTTTTTCTATATATAAGAAAAAAAATCACCTAATATATATTATCTTTATTAATATCTAAATATTAAAGTGTTGTTAGATTGGTCATTGGTGGTATAAAAGTAACAACTTTGAGATAAAATGTGAGATTATTTTATATCGTGTTTAATTGTGCGTAATTTTTTAACTTTTTTTTATATGAACCTATACTTCAACGACATTTCATGAAATTTACTCCCCAAATATTTTTGCAATTTCACGTCCCATTTGATGCAACTTCAATTGTTCTTTGCAATGCGTTTATATATGTCATTTCATATCACAAATCATAGTAAATGTTAGAAGAAAGAGTTATTAGTTTTATGTAAAATTGTATACAAGATGATTAAAGTTGTTTTAATTTTGAAAGAGAGTAAAATATTTGGTCTCTGTAAATACTTAAACTAGATCATATTAATTTATCACAATTATCTTCTTGATCATTACACTTAGTTTAAGAATTCTATATGTACACAAACTTCACTTATATGACTAAAATGAATAAAAGAAAATCAAATAGTTGATAAACTTAAAAACTCTCCTAAGCCAAATGAATATCTTGCTTGACACCCCTATAAAATCCCCCCTACATCAACCTTCATATTTCATCTTACGAGTGCAAAAAGAAATTATTCTTTACTACTATTAACTATGGCCAAGAAAAATTCTCTTGTTACCTTTCTCATTTGCATTTTTCTACTTGTCAACTTATGTTTAGCAAGTGATAATCCTGATTCATTCTCAAATGATGAAATTGCTGCTACAGAAACTGATAAGGAACTAGATTGGTGGTATCGGTCTTGGTTTCATCCTCGTCCATGGTTCCATCCACGTCCATGGCATTTTGCTCATCCTCCAATGCCAGCAGGCGGTTTTCATCATGCGTTTCCTCATTGGCCATTCGTGCATCCTCCCATGCCTGCCGGCGGTTTTCGTCATAAGTTTCCTTATCATCCATCTCCACCTAAAGGAGAGAAGAATTAATAATATCCATTGATGAAGGGATGGATCAATATCTTATTGATCACATATTTGTGATCTTTAGGTTAATTAATATCTTTTAATTTAGTTTTTAATTATTTTCACGTAGTTTCTCTTCTTAGGAATGTTCCTTGATTCCACTTATCATGAAATAAAAGTTGAATTTTATTATATGAGCTGTTTACCTCTTTCTTCTATTGCGTATTAACATGCTTTTTTTTTGCGTCAAGAAATTCAAGACGCTCATAATATTATTTTGAATGTTTGATAGAAAAAGTTTTTCTAACATACCAAACCAAATATTTAAGATGTATGAATAGGCCAACATTTTCCTCCCATCATTAAAAACTACTATTGGAGAAAAAATTATGTTGTAAAATTTTTTGCTAAAAAGGAGTTTGTCAATGAAATTTACTATAACATCGTCAAAATCGTGTGTTTATATGAAATAGAAGCAAACACGAATTAGTCATAGTATTCATCGTTAATTAATTAATTATTGCTAAATAGCTCGTAATTAATAATTTTTTTTGTTAATTCATCGCCAGCAAAAGGACAATAAACACCATCCTCACTATTACAACTTTCAAGTAAAAATTAGTCTTCTGGTAGAAAATGAACAATGCAAATTGCAGCAGTGCACAAAAACAATGACTACTAGGACTGAAAATCAGTGAAGTAATCAAACCTGAAAGGACAGTAGTCCCAAACAGTATCTTATGATCAAAATAGCACCAAGGATGCACCAGAATTGTCGAGGTGATGCCGTAAAACCAAGCTCCGAATAATTCTGCAAGAGGTTTCTTATGGACAGAAACTCTGTTGAGTGAGACAAAATGGTCACTCTTTAAGAGAGACCCAAAAGAACAGACGCAAGAGCAAAATGCTCTGACACCATGTAATTGTGGAAGAATTGTATGTCTTCTATTCATGAATCCAAGCTCTTTATATATTTAAATAAGATGCTATCTAAGGAAACTAATTAATACAATTAAAAGAAAATATTCTAATGATATGATCCTATATAATCAAGTCACCTATATATGAAAGGAAATATACATTTACATCTTACTATTATTCTGTAACAAGGTCCTACTTGCTAAGTATTATCAAAGTTGGTGAGTCACACTTTAAAAAAAAAAAAAAAATCGGTTCTTTATACTCCATTCGTCCATTTTTACTTTTCGTCGTGCATGGAACAAGTAAAAATGGGCGGTGGAAAAATAATATTTAATTATATCATCATTCCTAGAATCCATCTTTGAATAATTCTAGTGATGGATTTAGGATCATAAAATAACTTGAACCAACTTGGGCTTTGATTAAAACAAAAAATGCATAGTTCGAATGGTCACTTTGTCGTGGCTAGGGAAATGATAAAGGGGAGTGAAATTAAAAAAAGGGCAGTCTGGTGCACTAAGCTCCCGCTATGCGCAGGGTCCGGGAAAGGGCCTGACCATAAGGATCTATTGTACGTAGCTTCACCTTACATTTCTGCAAAGGACTGTTTTCAAGGCTTGAACCCGTAACCTCCTGGTCACATAGCAGCAACTTTGCCAGTTACTCGAGCTGTCCAGACAAATTTTTATTCGAGCTGCTGGATAAACTAACTAATATGGGTAAAGTGCATTCTACCAATTAAGAAGTTCTTGATTCCCAGAATAACTAAATAAGCTTTGAGATGGAATGTTGAAAATCTCAGATGCCAAATATTTCTTCTAATATCTACTGAAGCAGTTTGTGAATCTTAGCATTATTTAGATGTCATCAATCAGTCTATTGAGCAGATTGCATTGCTGTCGAACACTAATGTAGTAAATTTTAAAAGAATGCTTATCTATCAAAAGAAAGCAATGATTGCAACTAGTGATTTGTCAAGCTACTGTTGAAGTACCCGATTATAGTCTATTAGTACTTTACAAGCAAGGGCGGAGCTAGCATATACTCAAGGGTCACTACACCAAAATTAATCTTTAGTGGCAATTAATTAACGGTAATAGCCCAATTGCTGCTAAATATATTTTTTTAGCGGTATTTACCAATGACAATTACATTTTAGCTCTCTTTGTAAATGTCGCTAAAGCCTATAGCGATATTGGATCCAATGGCATCTAACTAATGCCGGTAAAAATTTTAACACTCTTTATTAAAGTGTATATTTATTGCCGCTAAAGGTTGTTTTTTTTGTAGTGGGTCCCCTTCGGTGAAAAATTACACTATATCTATACATGGTTAAAATTATTTTTTATGTATATGGATTAGATGTTGAACCTCCTTCGGTTAATTTGTATGTACAGTTTTAAACTCTCTTAATGAAAATCTTGAATCCGCCACTGTTTACAAGGTATACTATGCAATACATTTTCAAAAAGGCAATGGTTGTCATATGGTTTATGCTATCATAGTATCATCTATCCACTTTAAATATGTCTGCAGCCAGGGGTGTTCATGGGTCGGTTTGGATCGATTATTGGTTAAAACCATAACCAAACCAATTTAGTCGGTTATTACATTTTTAAAATCAAACCAAACCACACAAAAAAAATAACAGTCGGTTTGGTTCGATTTTTGCGGTTTTTTCGGTTATGACTAGGGATTCGCTACTGCCTTAACCTTCCTACAACACTAGCCAAACTTGAATATAAAATTTCAGATCATACATACTTACTGATCATACAAACTGCAGGTCTTAACAAAACAGGAGGTTAATGGAAACCAAACCTGGGATAATGAAAAATATTTGTGAAAAGGATTTCTATTTCAAATGCAAGTTTTTATGTTAAGAATCCTAAAATATAAAGTAACATTAAGATTCTTAAATATTTCAAAATATATCTTGGTTATGACTTAGGAGCTAGAGAAATTAACTACATATCATTGCAGCTGTCTTCTCTATTTTGTAGCCTCAAGTCAGTACTTATAACTAATGGCTAAGATTGTAAAACTATTCCTTCTTCCATAAAAGCTTCTGTTGATTGACCTTAATTCAATACAAGCGCCAGAAAATATTTAAAGTTTTTACTTTTCGACCAATTGAACAGAGAAGACCTGTTCAATCTTCACTTACACTTTTCCTTGTGAAATGAAAATGAGGGTTTTTTGTTTTTTTACTTTGCTAAGAAGAAGAAGCTGGACGGAGAAGACCTGTTCAATCTTAATTTGCAGTAAAAATGTGAAGACCAGCTATCAAAAAAACGCAGAGAGTGAGTGAAGAAGCTGGACGGAGAAAGCCAGCTAGGGTTTTTTCCTTTGCTTCTCTAAGAACTAAGAAGAAGAAGCTGCCCAGAAAGAGAGTGAAAATGTGAAATTTGTGTAGGGTTGGGAGACTTGGGGAGTTGGGGTATTAATGTATAGTAAAGGCTAAGTAATGTATTGTTGGGCTTGAGTTTGGGTAGTTCGGCTTAAAAAATAATTTGGTAAGTGCTAGAGTTAAAAGACTTAAATTTATTTATGATTAAATTTAACAAAATATTCATATTTTTTTTATGAATAATATATAAATAACGGAAAAGGGTCAAAAATACCCTTAAAGTATTAGAAAAGGCTCAAAAATACCCTTCTTCCACCTATTCGCTCAAAAATGCCCCTCCATCCACTTATTTGGATCAAAAATGCCCTTAAGGTTAAATTTAAGCTCTAAATTGCCCCTCCTTTTAACATATGGAATAAATGAATTTTTAAATTAAATATGTGGCATTATTTTTATTGTTTCAAATATAATTAGACTCAAATTCATTCACAATCCTACCCATTAACTCAGACCCAATTAAAAAACCCACCATTTCTCCATGTTCCTCCAACCTATGTTTGTTGCAACCTCGTGTTTCTGCATACTCTTAAATTAACTTATTCCAATTCTCATTCTCCCTTTTTTCACATTCAAATGAAACTTAACCCTCAGTTTCTCAATACCTTTTTCTTTTCCTACCTTATTTTTCTCTTCTAAAAATTTATTTTTTGACTATTTCTTCGTAAATCAGTTATTTCATTATTTTAGTTTCTTCATATTATATTTGTTGAAATAAAAAAGTATGAAGGGAATATTGGAAATCCACTAGCTTTGAAACAAAGGAACAATTAATTTTATTTTTTAAAAAAAAAAAGTAAAAAAGAAAAACAACATATAGTGGATATAAGGTGATCCATTTGGATTTTTGTTTGTAAATTGCTCACTTATTTAAAATTTGCTTACATTTTTGATAAACATGCTTCGTGTCGGTCTTTTAATTGGGTTTGAGTTAATGGATAGGATTGTGAATGAATTTGAGTCCATTTATATGTGAAACCATAAAAATAATGCGAGATATTTAATTTAAAAATTTATTTATTCCATATGTTAAAAGAAGGGGCAATTTAGAGCTTAAATTTAACCTTAAGGGCATTTTTGATCCAAATAGATGGATGGAGGGGCATTTCTGAGCCAATAGGTGGAATGAGGGTATTTTTGAGCCTTTTCTAATACTTTAAGGGTATTTTTGACCCTTTTCCGTATAAATAATTATAAAATTTCTATATACAATTTATCGGTTCGGTTTGGTTATTTTTTCGGTTTTGTTTTCAGTAAAACCATATCAAACCAAATAATAACGGTTTTTAAAATTTGAAACCAAACCTAATCAAACCAAATCATATGTCAGTTTTTTTAATCGGTTTGATTTAATTTGCGGTTCAATTTTGTTTTTAACCAAAATCATGAACAACCCTATCTGCAGCTTTCGTTTCTCGTATACGGCGTTGCATTTATAGGATCTTCCTAAAGGCTTGTTTTCATAAAAATATAGCCAAAGATAAATCTTTTTGATCAAGAGTATAGCCAAAGATAATAATTACCTGTTGTGGCTGATATTTTGTAGTAGAAAACAATTTATGCATGATATCTTTTTTTTTTCTTTTTTTTTTTTTTTTTTTTTGAGAGAGAGAGAGAGAGGAGAAATGCTTTACACAAATTGATTCCCACATGCCTAATAGGAGCCATTTGCACTAAGTCCAATCTATACGAACTCTTAGCTATAACAAGTAAGAGCTCAAGTCATGATCTCTCGAGCTACAAAGTTGATGTGATCTTAAAAGTTATAGTATTTCTTAGCAAGGTATTTTAAAGCAAGCATATTTTATGCACTTTATAGTAACAAGGTTTTTACGTCTCAATTTTTATGAAGGTGTATCAATTTTAGATTTTTGAAGTCTAAAATAAATCATAAATTTTTTATGGTTATAAATCATTTCATTAATAAAAAAATAAAAAGTTTGAAGTTAAATTGCTAATAGATATAAGAAGATGTGATTATTTTCAAAAGTGATTTGAAAAAAGTATCACATAAATTGAGATAAAAGAGTACATCGAACAATTCAATTTGTTTAGACGAATGCAATCAAAGGGATATAATATAAATATATAATTTACTTTAACCACACTTGAACTATTTTAAATCGTCTATCTATATGCTTGCATTTAATAATCTTTTTTTTTTTTCTATATATAAGAAAAAAAAATCACCCAATATATATTATCTTTATTAATATCTGAATATTAAAGTGTTGTTAGGTTGGTCATTGGTGGGATAAAAGTAACAACTTTGAGATAAAATGTGAGATTATTTTATTTGACATTTAATTGTACGTAATTAAAAAAAAATAACTTTTTTTTATGTGAACGTATACTTAAACGACGTTTCAAGAAATTTACTCCCAAAATATTTTTGCAATTTCACGTCCCATTTGATGCAACTTAATTCAATCGTTCTCTGCTCGTTTGTATATGTCATTTCATATCACTAACCATAGTAAATGTTTGAAGAAAGAATTATTAGTTTTATGTAAAATTGTATAAAAGATGATTAAAGTTATTTTAATTTTGAAAGAGAGTAAAATATTTGGTCTCTGTAAATACTTAAACTAGATCATATTTATCATCATGAATTATAAATATCAAACAAACTCTATTGATTCACTATTATCTTCTTGATCATTGCACTTAGTTTAAGAATTCTATATGTACACAAACTTCACTTATATGATTAACATGAATAAAAGAAAATCAAATAGTTGATAAACTTAAAAACTCTCCTACGCCAAATGAATATCTTGCTTGACACCCCTATAAAATCCCCTCTACATTAACCTTCATATTTCATCTTAAGAGTGCAAAAAGAAATTATTCTTTACTACTATTAACTATGGCCAAGAAAAATTCTCTTGTAACCTTTGTCATTTGCATTTTTCTACTTGTCAACTTATGTTTAGCAAGTGATAATCCTACTTCATTCTCAAATGATGAAATTGCTACTACAGAAATTGATAAGGAACTAGATTGGTGGTATCGGTCTTGGTTTCATCCTCGTCCATGGTTCCATCCACGTCCATGGCATTTTGCTCATCCTCCAATGTCAGCTGGCGGTTTTCATCATGCGTTTCCTCATTGGCCATTCGTGCATCCTCCCATTCCTGCCGGCGGTTTTCGTCATAAGTTTCCTTATCATCCATCTCCACCTAAAGGAGAGAAGAATTAATAATATCCATTGATGAAGGGATGGATCAATATCTTATTGATCACATAATTGTGATCTTTAGGTTAATTAATATCTTTAAATTTAGTTTTAAATTATTTTCACGTAGTTTCTCTTCTTAGGAATGTTCCTTGATTCCACTTATCATGAAATAAAAGTTGAATTTTATTATATGAATTGTTTTCCACTTTCTTCTATTGCGTATTAACATGCTTTTTTTTTTTGCGACAAGAAATTCAAGACGCTCATAATATTATGTTTGAATGTTTGATAGAAAAAGTTTTTCTAACATACCAAACCAAATATTTAAGATGTATGAAAAGGCCAACATTTTCCTCCCATCATTAAAAACTAATATAGGAGAAAAGTTTATGTTGTAAATTTTTTTGCTAAAATGGAGTTTGTCAATGAAATTTTACTAAAGCATCGTCAAAATAGGGTGTTTGTGCCATATGAAATAGAAGCAAACATGAATTAGTCATAGTATTCGTCGTTAATTAATTTATTGCTAAATAGCTCGTAATTAATAATTATTATTTTTTGTTAATTCATCCCCTGCAAAAGGACAATAAACACCATCCTCACTATAAGTTACTACTTTCAAGTAAAATAATAATAATACGAGGTCCTACTTGCTAATTAGTGGAGTATTATAAGAGTTGGCAAGTCACACCATAAAAAAAAAAAAAATCGATTCTTTATACTTCCTTAGTCCATTTTTACTTATCGTTCAATATTTATTACTGAACAAGTAAAAATACACATCTATTTTTAGCATAATGAGAATGTGAGACAAGTAAAACTGAACGGAGGGAATAATAATCGCATCATCATTTCTAGAATCTATCTTTGGATAATATTAAATGAATTTGAGAGATTTCTCAAGCTACAAAGACCAAAGTTGTGGTGGTATTAAAAGTTAGTATGTAGCCAAGGTATTTTAAAGCAAACATATTTTATAAGTAATGGAGTTCCATATCAATTTATGTGAAGGTGCATGATTGAGCACGAAGTTTAAGACAAAAATGAAGATTTTTGAAGTCTAAAATAAATTATAAAAAATTTTGTGGCTATAACTCATTTTATTAAGGAAAAATAAAAAAGCTTAAAGTTAAATTGCTACTAAATGTAGAAAGATGTCATTATTTTTTAAACTAATTTAAAAAATATCACGTAAATTGAGATGACGAGAGTATAATATGTTCTTAGCAGATACATCAAATAATTCAATTTATCTAGACGAATGCAATCAAAGTGATATGCTATAGCTATAATTGAATTTAACCACACCTGAATTATTCTAAATCGTTTATCTATATGCTTGCATTTAATAATCATTTTTTTCTTTTTCTATATATAAGAAAAAAAATCACCTACTAATAGGAGTATATATTATCTTTATTAATATCTGAATATTAAAGTGTTGTTAGGTTGATCATTGGTGGGATAAAAGTAACAGCTTCGGGATAAAATGTGACATTATTCTATTTCGCATTTAGTTAGGCGTGATTAAAAAAGAGTAACTTTTTTTTGTATGAACCTATACTTAAACGACGTTCCATGAAATCTACTCCACAAATATTTTTGCAATTTCACGTCTCATTTGATGCAACTTAAATTGTTCTTTGCCGAATGCGTTTATATATGTCATTTCATATCACAAATCATAGTAAATGTTTGAAGAAAGAATTAATTGTATACATGATGCATAAATTAAGTTATTTTAATTTTTGAAATAGTGTAAAATATTTGGTTTCTGTAAAAATCTAAACTAGATCATATTTATCCTCATGATTTATAATACGAAACAAATTCTATTGATATTCACTATTATATTCTTGATCATTTTAGTTTAAGAATTCTATATGTACTCAAACTTCACTTATATGATTAACATGAATAAACAAAAACAAATAGTTGATAAACTTAAAAACTCTCCTAAGTCAAATGAATTTCTTGCTTGACAACCCTATAAAATCCCCACTACACCAATCTTTATATTTCATCTTAATTAAGTGAAAAAAGAAATTATTCTTTACTATACTATTAACTATGGCCAAGAAAAATTCTCTTTTTCCTATTGTGATTTGCATTTTTCTACTTGTCAACTTATGTTTAGCCAGTGATAATCTTGATTCATTCTCAAATGATGAAATTGCTGCTGCAGAAATTGATAAGGAACTAGATTGGTGGTATCGGTCTTGGTTTCATCCTCGTCCATGGTTCCATCCACGTCCATGGCACTTTGCTCATCCTCCAATGCCAGCTTGCGGTTTTCGTCATGCATTTCCTCATTGGCCATTCGTGCATCCTCCCATGCCTGCCGGCAGTTTTCGTTATAAGTTTCCTTATCATCCGTCTCCACCGAAAGGAGAGAAGAATTAAGAATACCCACTGATGAAGTGATGGATCAATATCTTATTGATCACATATTTGTGATCTTTAGGTTAATAAATATCTTTAGGATTCTTAGTTCTAGAGTATGTTAATTTAGTTTTTAATCATTTTCACGTAGCTTCTCTTCTTAGGAATATTGCTTGATTCCGCTTATCGTGAAATAAAATTTGAATATTATTATATGAATTGTTTTCATGAACTTTCTTATATTGCGCATTAACATACTTCTTTTGCGTCAAAAAATTCAAGACATTCATAATATTATGTTTGAACGTTTGATAGAAAAAAGAGTTCTTCTAACATACCAAAAACAAATATTTAAGGTGTATGAATAGGCCAATTTTTTCCTCCCATCATTACAAACTACTATTGGAGAAAGGTTTTATGTTGTAAATTTCTTTGCTAAAAAGGTGTTTGTGCCATATGAAATAGAGCAAACAAAAACTGTAACATTAATAATCTATTAGGAAGCAAAAATGAATTAGTTATAATATTCGTCGCTAATTTATTGTTAAATAGCTCGTAATTACTAGTTCTTTTTTGTTAATTCATCTCCAGCAAAAGGACAATAGCTCGTAATTACTAGTTCTTTTTTGCTAATTCATCTCCAGCAAAAGGACGATAAACACCATTTTCGTTATAAGTTGATAACTCTCTAGTAAAAATTAGTTTTGACTTGTCATGGAAACTCTTGCCCCGAATTAAGTGATTCGACGACTTGTGCATTATCTAGTGAAAATATAACTACTTTTGGTAGGCTAATCAGAACTCTATTCCTCTTGTTTTGTATAACTATCCTTCGAACAATGTTGGCAGCTATAATATCACGCTTCTCTGTAATGACGCATATTAGTATAATATAATCTTGCTTTATTACCGAAAAAAAAAAACTCATGATGTGGATTGGAATCACTGCTTCTCCCTGACCGTCATTAATTTTAATTTTTATATTTAATTTTGTTATTTTGAGAAACATGCACTCAGACATCTAAAGGCAATAAACAACACAACAAACACTACATGAACAAATTAAAAGGACAATAAACAGTAAACACCAACATCATTATAATTTTCCAGTCAAAATTAGTCCTGTGGTAGAAAATGAACAGTAAAAATAATCCTATTATAATCCAAGGCCTTTTTTTTTTTGGTTTTCCTCTCGATTTTCGATATCTGCATCAGAATCCCGACTAATCCAGATCGCCACTATAGAACTCATCCTGGGGTGACGCTCCCAACAGATTTTCTCCATATCCAGGGCTCGAATCCGAAATCTCTGATTAAGGGTGGAATAGTCCCACCACTGCACCGCAACTTATGTTACTATAATCCAAGGTCTTACTTGCTATTAAAAAATCGATTCTTTATAGTCAAATTTTATTATATCTATCATTACGAGAATCTGTCTTTGAATTGTCCTAAATGGATTTTAGAGATCTCCTTAATTTTTTGAGCTACAAAGTTGATGTGATCTGAAAAGTAGTATTTTTAATAATGGAGCGACAGGTTAGCTATATACTTTTCTTTTAAAAAAAATAAAAAATCAGTATTCTAAGTATTTCGTATTTATGCAGTGTCCAAAAAGAATCACACCTTTAAAGTAAGTCATAAAAGTTTATTTGGCTATGTATCATTTCATGTAAAATATAAAATTTAAAACAAAAGAATGACAAAAAAATAGAAATAGGATCATTTTATTATCTCTTCATATATTCAGTTGGAACAAATTATAATTTGTGTCTAAATGAATCTAATGACAAGTTTAGGGGGTGTCAATTATTAAGCCATAAATCCATTACATATAAATGAGGGCTTATGAGCCTATTATAGATCCTATTGATGGTAAATGTGGATAATACTACACCAATGTAGCCACATAGGTACATGTGAAACTTTAGGGGTCGTTTGGTGCATTGGATAGTGTATAATAATTTCGGAATAAAATGTAGAATCATTTTATCTTGTATTTGGTTTGAGGTATTAATTAGTCTCGGAATAATTTATCCCACCATTTATACCTTAGAGATGGAATAAATTATCTCATATACATAATGAGATAACTTATTCTGAAATAGTTAATCACTAAATAATTAATTTCCAAATAACTTATTCCCAACCAAACCACTATCTTGTAGGCCATCTAAAAGAAGGATAAAATGAACTAGCCTGGAAAGAAGGGAACACAACAAAATTGACATTTTAGAAAGTGAGAAAAATGTCACCAAAATGGCCACAATAATGTTGGAGAGAAAGAATAGTCCAAAGTTGAGGAATCTTGAAGATCAACAATTAGGGTTCTATTTTAATAATGCAAAGTGGGATATGGGTAGCGTGATGTGTACACAGTTCTATTCCTATTGTCTAAAGGTAAATATACTACTTTTGATAAATCCTCAACTCAAGAATATATCATAATCAAGTACCAAACAAAAATGTAATAAATAAAACATGCTAAAAACAGAAGGAGAAGAGATTAAGGGATTGTTTGGAATGTGTGATAAGAAAAATAATTTTTAGATAAAATTTGAAATTACTTTATTCCATTATTTGATTTGAGGTATAAGTGAATCCCCGAATCAACTACTTACTTCTTGAGTGATAATTCAACAATATAATCCAGATCAACAACTTCTTGAGAGTAGGGACATCAATGCTTGCCTAACCTAGTAAAGAATTTATTTTTTATTGAACAATTTGTACTAAAATATGTTCACTTGATTATACATTATCATGACTCACATGTTAAACAATAAGATAACAATCGATAATATTTTTGCTCTATTGATGATTCGAATAGTTCATAATCTCAAAACTTAAGGTAAATGGTGCTTATCATCCAAATTTTTTTTGTCGACATTTGACAATACAAAAACGTTTAACATACTTTAAAGCAAGTGGTCCAAAAAAATATATATACTTCCTCAGTTTCAGAGCTATTTTTCTTTTTAATTCGTTTAAAAAAAATGATCCTTTCTTTTTTTGTAATATTTTAATTTTAATTTTTCACGTGTCATGTTTAAGACCACAAAATTAAAGAATATTTTGGTACATTTGATATAACTTTAATTTAAAAGCACATGATTCAAAAAAAAAATTATTTTCTTAAACTCTGAGTCAAGTCAAAATAGGTTATTCTCTACGAAGGAGTAACATACTTTAAATTAAGTGGTCCAAAGAAAAAAATCTATATACTCCCTCCGTTCGGATTTGCTTGTCATTATTTTTTTAATTTGATTTTCATTTTGACAAATCAAGAAAAAACAATTTTTATTTCATGTTTTACCTTTAACATTAATTACTTATTCTTCAAATCATTTTTCAATACATATTACTAAACATTAATTAATAGGAATAATATAATAAAATAATTATACTAATTATTATTTTCTTAATAGATGTGTCAAGTAAAAACGTTACGTGTAAATTCGAACGGAGAGTATATATATTTTCACTAGCAAATACAACTGGTGAGGTGTCAGTTTAATCAAACCGGCAATAACCAGTTTCCCAGTCACCAAAATTCCCCCTATTTTATAAATCCTCAAAAACCACCATTACAAAAACCTCAAACAAATCAAAATTTTATGTAAAATCAAAAAAATAAATTATAAAAAAAAATGAAGGGAAAGTCAGTGAATGAAGAAGAAGGAGCAAAAGGGTCAGTGAGTCTTGAAGAGTTAAAGAATAAAATGGCAGATTTTGCTAAAGAAAGAGATTGGGATCAGTTTCATACTCCAAGAAATCTCCTTTTAGCACTGGTTTGTACATACCCCTTTTTTTTTAATCTAACATTTTTTTATAATCGTGATGTTCGGATTAGCTTTTTGTGTACCTTGACTATACCTGCCACTAACATTTGTTTTTTATAATTGTGGTGCTGCAGTCAGCTTTCGTATACCACGATTAATTTCACGGGATAGCTGTCACCCACCACTAACATTTTCTTGATAATCGTGGTGTTTGGGTAGTTTTTGCGTACCTAGACTAATTCCACGAAATACCTATCACCTCTTACTGATATTTTTCTGGTACCCCTTTTGTAAAAATTGAAGCTTTTTTTGTTTTTAAGGATGTGGGGTGGGGTTGGTTTGGGTTGGTACGTAGTGCAATTTTGTCTTCTGTGTGTGTGTGTGTGTTCTTTCTGTTGTGTACATTTATGGGTTTTGTTGTGTATCATGTTTATAATAAGATATAGAGCCAGAACAAAAATGGTGTATTTTTCTTTGTGATTTCTAACATTTTTTTTGGCACCCCTATTGTAAAAATTGAAGCTTTTCTTGTTTTTGTTTATAAGTATGTGGGGTTGGATTGATTTGGGTTGGTACATGGTGCAATTTTGTTCTTTGTGTTTGTTCTTTCTGTTGTGTACATTTATGGGTTTTGTTGTATCATGTTCATAATAAGCTTTAGAGCCATGAATAAGAAATGGTGTATTTTTTTGCTGTTCTTGGTGATTTTACTGTGTTTTCTGGATGAACTTTGAGGTAAAGCTGGTACTTTTCTTGCTCAATGGCTCAGTCTTTATGCCAGTTTTGATTATTTTTTGGTTGTTTGTTTGTCAAGATTACTACTTTTGCTTATATCTTAGTTGATTTCAAAAGATAGTAGCATTGTTGAGTGGAATTAGCTTAGTAAGGCATAATACGTAATCAGACACTTAAATTTGGTCTTAGCTAGCAAGTAAGCACTCTAACTTTGATTGTGCATATCTATATACCTCATCTCGTCTTCATTGTGTCAGTTGACTACTTCAATTTACAAAATGATCATCTAAACTCCTCTAAATTTATGTGTCACGTCAGAACGCGTTGGAATCTTTAGTTGCCCAGTAAGATCAAGTTGAGTTGTTTAGATGTGCGGTGTGAGGTCAAATTTTAATGTTTGTTTATATATTACGCCAATAATAAGTAATGTGTGTGTGAAAGTTGGGAGTTTTGAAAGGTAAAAACCAATTCTACTCTAATTTTCCTCAGACAAAACCATAGAACAAAGAGTTCTCTGTTTGTTTCATAGAAACTAGAAATGTTTCAGTTTTGTGTCATTGTGAAGGATTTCCAATTTTGTGGAAACCCAAAAAGAAAATAGCTTTCTTTTTTCCCCACCAAACAAGGCATAGTACTGATAATCTTCATATGATTTTATGTTCCCCATAGTGTCATTATAGCTTTGCAGTCATTACATGGAAACTAGCGCAACACTTGCACTAATACTGATTAGTTACCATAAACACTGCTAGCTTGTTTCTTTTCTTATTTAAAACATAGCATTGATATGATAATTACTCAAATTGTTATTGTGCAAAGTATAATTATTTTTTTTACATTATTGACAAGTGATGTTTGGTAGTTGTGGATTTGTAACTTGAAAAATAAGGTAAATAGTACTAATAGTCATAGTGTTGCCCATGTAGTTTCTTGCCTTCGATTTCTGTTGCATTCTACCGATAATCATATTATTTTGTGTTAGTTATTGTTCAGTATGCTTTGTTATGCTTTCACTTCCATTACCCTACTCCCTACTAAGGTAGGGGTTAAAGTCTGCTTATATTCCCAGACCCCATTTTATGAGACTACACTGAATATGTTGTTGTTGTAGTATTACTAATAGTGTAATAACCGCATATAGTTTCTTAATTGTTGGATAGATCACCTGGTGATGATGAAGAAGATTGTGGTATTTGCTTTTTCTGATCATTCTTCTAGTACTTATATGTATTTGCATAATATTGGCATAAAATGAGTTAATATGGTCAATCAAGATTCATACAATCAATTCCAACTTTTTTGAAAATGAGCCAACTTTGTTTTTTGAATACCAGGTGGGTGAAGTGGGAGAGTTGTCTGAAATCTTTCAGTGGAAAGGTGAGGTCCCAAGAGGTTTACCAGACTGGGAAGAAAAAGAGAAGCAGCATTTAGGTGAAGAGCTCTCAGATGTATTGCTTTATCTTGTCAGGCTTTCAGATATTTGTGGCATTGATCTTGGTAATGCTGCATTGAGAAAACTGGAGCTAAATGCCATTAAATACCCTGTCAGCCTTTGCAAAGGTTCATCAAAAAAGCTTACTCTTTTGAGCAAAAGTACTACAACAACAACAACCACCTCCAGCAATGAAAATGGTGTGACTGATGATGGTGAATGATCTTCTTTGATTTTCTTTTGTTTAGGCCTTTAGGGTCTCTTTATAGTTTTTTTAGTTTTGCTATGACAACCTACTATTTTTGTGCTAAAAAGGGATATAGACATATAGTGTTGATTTGTAGTACTAACATGTACCAAGTCAAACAATTTCTGCCTTTTGTGGATTATTTGGTTTTTGCCTAATCCATATCCCCTTTACCTACTAGTTAATAGTACTATATTTCCTCATGACAAAGTTGAGATTTGTGTAGTATAATACCCTCTCCGTTTCAATCTGTTTATTTGGTTTTGACATGACATGAAGTTTATAAAAGTAAATCTTGTGGTCATAAATTAAAGATATCAGAATGTATCAAAATTTTTTTTAATTTTATGGTCATAAACATGACACGTGGGAAGTTAGAAGGAGTTGTCAAAAAAGAATAGAGGCTTTTTTTGAAACAAATTATAAAGGAAAGACAATAAATTGAAAAGGAAGAAATAGTATAGTAGTACTAAAGATTGGTGTTGGAAAATGGTAAATTAATGATCAGTCTCAGGGCTCGTTTGGATTGGCTTATTTTAGGTGTTTTTAAGCTAAAAATAACTTTTAAGTACTTTTGAAGTGTTTGGGTAAATTTAAAAAGTGCTTATAAGCACTTAGTTTTTGGCTAAAATGCTTAAAATAAGCCAAAAGCCCATCCAAACGGGCACTCAGTGGTTGTCTTGCATGAGCACCATCTAGGGTGGTGTGCTGAATGCTATGTTCTTTTCTGATTAAAAATGTCTTGCATGAGCACCATCTAGGGTGGTGTGCTGAATGCTATGTTCTTTTCTGATTAAAAAAACTTACTCATACCCCATGTATGAATTAAAGAACACTATGTACTATGGTTAAGCTTTAGCCGAGGGTCTTCCCCACCTCTCTCTATATAAAGTGTGTATCATTTTCCAATACCAACAACTTTAGTGCACTAGAACAATAATATACGCAGTATAATATGAAAAATGAAATATAAAGAGGTTGAATGAACGTAGACCTTACAGTACTATGAGGCGAAGGACACATGGACAAGGCATAAACTTTTAGCCTCAAGCCACTACATGACATATCAAGTACTCATTTGAACTTGATCCTGGATCAGTTGTTCCCGCTTCCACTGTCTCTCTTTCTTTCAAGTTCTAGCTCTCGTAGTTTCTGTCTTGCTGCAATCTCGTTTTACTAAACCATGTCGCATAATTCAGGTGCACATACGACCCTTTACTCAAGAAAAAGTGGTCCAAGCATTAATCCTATGATATCCAGTTTTTTTGAAGTCAAAGCAAAACAACATTCTTGAGAAACAATAATGAAACAGATTCAAACAGCCAAAGTAATTTTACCAATAAAGAGAAGGCCAAGGATATAGAAATATAAAAACTTTTGACTTTTTCCTAAGCGTTGGGGCTCGTTTAATACAAGGGTTAAGAGATAACTAATATCCGGAATTGTTATGTTATTTTTATCCACATTGAGAGTGGAATAACAATTTTGAGATAACTAACCTCGAGATAATTAATTTCAGGATAACTTATTTCCCAATCAAACAAGCTCTAAAAGTTTTGTTTCTGGCCTTCTCTGGAGGGTACAATTTGCTAATTTTGACTTTCTCAATGCAATTTAAAGTTTATCAACAGTGGAACCTACAACAAAAGAAGCAGCCAAATATAAAGTATCATACTATATCAATCCATTAATCTGCCACACACATATCGTGCTCAGAGCCGTTAAAATGGGTTTGGTCCTTGTCAGCCTAATTCAGTTCGTTATTAGGGTTGGGTTGAACTATAATTTTTGAGTTCATTTAAAACTTGGGTTTATAAGCCCAACCTAATTCAGCCCGCTGGCCCTTGAGGCTTGACCAAGGCTGGGCTAGGCCGGTCCGTGGGCCAAAAAAATTATTTAATTTAAATTTAAAGTACGAAGATTATGAAAAAAGAAGTAAAAGTTAAGAATAGTACTTATTGAATTAGTTTTAATATCTTATATAATATTTTACTTATTTAGCGTTAAATACTAATCACCAATTATAAAAGCTTCATTCATGATTACTATTCAATGTAAAACTTAAAATTTAAAAGAAAATTGTGAACAAAAAGAATTAAAAATATAATTAGTGATTATTGAATAAGTTCTAGCTTCTATTCATTTAACATTAAATCTCAAATACTAAAATTCCTAACCACCAATATAAAGATTGCATTCATCATAAAATGTTCAAACTCTTGTTGCTGCTCGAAATTAATTGCACGGCAACTTTACCCAAATTCAAGGCGATAATATTTTTAAGTGAATTTAAATAGTATTATATTTTGATATATAGTTTTTTGATAATGTTTAACTTATTAAATTTTCACATGAATTTAAATGAAGATGATGTTAATTAAGAAAATTTTATCAACAAATTTAAATGTTTTTTGACGATGTATTGGTGTTGAATGTGTTATAAGTTATTGTAGAATTATGTACTTTCATATAATCATATGCTAGAATAGATTGAAAAGGAAAATTTTAATTTAAAAATAATCGGTAAAAATGAAAGGCTAGCTCGCCCCAACCCGCGACCCTTTTAATGCTGGATTGGGCCATACATTTTAAGACCCTTTAAACTGAAGGATCGGCCCGTCATAGCTTATCAAATTCTTTGACCCGTGAGATTTGGGCTGGGTTGGGTTGGGTCAGCTCGTTTTGATAGTTCTAATTAGAGGAATTGACATATAAGTTCAACTCTTACATAATATTGGCAGCCTAATAGCCAAATAAAAGTTAGAAAAAACAAGGCCTCAATTAATTGGCATTAAATAGCCAATAGCCAACTAACAAAAACTGTTCCCCTTCTTAGGGAACCTTTTTTTAAAAAAAATAAAAAATCCTAATTTAAGTGACATGATTGGTCACGTTAGTCTTCCTAAAATAGGGGGAAATGTAAGTATATTCCTCCAATTAAGGATTCAATGTAATATTTTGTTGAGAAAAAATAGGGGAAAGAATATATTTCTTTTTCATTACTTCCTCCGTCCATCTTTACTTGTCCACTTTTAACTTGGTACATACCTTACGAAACAATAAATAGAGGGGTGATTTTACTATATCGCCCTTTGAATATAATAATTTTTTGCTTTGAAAAATACAATGAGGGATGAATAGCATTTAATATCAAGGGTAAAATGGGAAAAGGGGTAAATTATTTATAGTATTGTTGGACATCTCAAAATAGAAAAGTGGATAAGTAAAGATGTTCGGAAGGAGTATTTCACAATACCAGATATATATCACTAAAATTATGGATCCAATTATTTATGTTATCCCTTTTTATCTGGAATATCCCGAATAAATATTAATTAAAACACTTTAATTCATGTTGGATTCCTAAAACTAGGAATTTAATTATTTTGTTTCACTTATTTCACGCTGTTGCAGCAACTTTGAATTTTTTTCTATATCAATAAACATTTTATCTTTAAATTTATACCCTTACATCAATATTTGTGAAGAACTCATTCTACATATTGTGTAGAATTCATTCTACATATTATCATCTATTAATACAAATAAATGTATATCTATTTATTAAGTGAATATAGACAAACGGATAATAATGAAAACAAATGTATACAAGGTTGTTAGATGAATAAGGATCAATGTATTATAACATGTTTGACCAAGCTTTTAAAATCAGAAAAGTATTTTTTTTTTATAAGTGATTTTCAAAAAGATACTTTTTATGAGAAATAGTTTGTGTTTAACCAATAAAATAAGATCAATCTTGATCAAATCATGCAACAATCAAGATCTTAAATTACGTGAAAATCGTAAAAATTGATGAATTTCTTTTCTAAACTATGAAAACTGAGAAATACTTAAAAAGAATTAAAGCTTTTTATGGGTTAGTAATTGATTATAGAAAAATAATGTAAAAGAAAAGAATAGTGTTATCTTTGAAAATGGAAAAAAGAAATGGAGAGAGAAAAATGGGAAAAGCATGGTTAATTGTAAAAGTGGGAAAAACACGTTTAAATTTTAATTATAAAAATGATTTTGGGGAAAATGTTAAAGAGAGAGAAAAATATTTAATTAATATAATGTAGAAAGATAAAATACTTTTTGGCTAGAAACAAATGGCCAATAAAGTAAACTTTGGCCAATTGATTCCAAATTTATGGGATTTGGCTACAGTTTGCCAATATTAATATTATGTTGTTATACTGTGCCATTTTCCCCTCTAATTATGCTTCACATATTAAAGAAAAGTCACCATTCCCTCTCTAGTCATTTAAAAAAAAAAATTGTTTGGTGTATTAAAGATCTCGCTATGGGCAAGACACGAAAAAGACTCAGACCACAAGGATCTATTGTACGCAGTTCTGTATTTTTTCTATGTTCAACATTCTCATTTCGTCTTTAACAACACCCCAAAGAAAAAAATAATTTGGTGTACTAAAGATCTTGCTATGCGCGAGACTTGAAAAAAAGTCAGAGATCACAAGGATCTATTGTATGCAGCTCTGTATTTTTTCTATGTTCAATATTCTCATTTCGTCTTTAACAACACCCCTTTTGTAGAAATAATGACTTACTAATATCCTAATAGAAATATAGAAATTGGTTTAATTGGTACATGTTGCTTCAAATCAACACTATATGTCCATATTCCCTTTATCACAAAAAAACTAGTAGTTTCTTCGTTTCAATTTGTTTGCTCCACTTTTTTTTTAATCAGTTTCAAAGTGAATGTCCTTTTCCTTTTCTGGTAGTTTTTTAGTTTTAACTTTTTACGCCACATATTTAAGACCACACGATTAAAGACCATTTTGATACATTCAACATATTTTTAGTTTAAAACTACAAAATTTAAAAATTTTATTTACTTTATTGCACTCCGTATCAAGTTAAATCAGACAAGCAAATTAAAATGGAGGAAGTAGGTCTTATTAGCAAGACAAAAGAGGAGGAGAAAAGGCAAAGGAAATCAAGGAAGATCATGAACCATCATCATCAGTCACACCACTTTCACTATCACTACTGATGTAAATCAATATTGGTGGAGGAGGTTGTTGTAATTTTGCTCAAAAGGGTAAAGCTTTTTGGATGAACCTTTTGCAAAGGCTAACAGAGTATTTAATGCCTTTTAGCTCCCCAGTTTTCTGAGTGCAGCATTACCAAGATCAATGCCACAAATATCTGAAAACCTGACACTATAAAAGCAATATACATCTGAAAGCTCTTCACCTAAATGCTGATTCTCTTTTTCTTCCCAGTCTGGTAGCTCTCTTGGGACCTCATCTTTCCACTGAAATATTTCAGACAACTCTCCCACTTCACTCACCTTTTATACAATGATGCAGTGCCGGAGTCAAATTTTTTATTAAGGAGTGTCAAAGTATAAAGAAGTAAATTCACAAAGAAGTCAATAGGTGTTAATATGTAATATATGTACATGAAAAAGATATTTTTACTTAGTTGCAAGGTGTAATTTTCCGATGAAGGGGTGTCACATGTAGCTCCGCCACTGCAATGATGATGTATTAAATTGGAATCAGGAGGTCACAGATTTAAATTGTGGAAACAGTATCTTACAGAAATATAGGATAAGATTACTCATGTAGTTCGACCTCTTTTTGAACCTTGCGCATAGCAGGAACTTAGTACATCATGCAATTCTTTTCACTACACCAAAAATGATCTTTAACGGCAATTAATTAACAGCAATAGCTTAATTGCTGCTAAATATGTGTTTTAGTGGCATTTACTAGTGACAATTACATTGTAGCTTTCTTTGTAAATGCCACTAAAGCCTATAACGACATTGGATCCAATGACATTTAACTAATGCCGGTAAAAATTTTAGCACTCTTGTTAAAATGCACATTTATTACCGCTAAAACTTGTTTTTGTTGTAGTGTTTGATAATGTATGAAAGTAAGCTAGTTAAGTGTCTTGTTTTTCATGTTACAGATTTACAAAAGCGAAAAGAATATCATATCATCGATCAGTCATATCACCTAAATAACTACAGTCAGCGAGTCAAATAGGTCTGAAAGAAAGAGTCTAAGGTTAGGTCAGGCCGAACAGTAGTGTACCAGCTGTTTGAGTTGCGAAAGGGCTGCTAAGTGGAGCTTCCGCCTCACACGGCTCCTATGGAGATGGAAGTAGGCGTAGCCCAGGCTTGTGGGCTGGCTATCTTACATGTCCCAAAAAAGCAAGCCAAGGGGCTCCTAAGTGGACACACAGGGCCCCTACAACCTCGACCTCATAACTCTACCTTTGAATTAGCTAAATGACTTGTGTAAGATTTTCTTTACAATATCGACGTATAAACGTTACACCCTTTATCCAATCAGTTATACGTTTAATTTAAATTAGTGAAAGTGTTGCACTAGTTTCCCATGTTTACATGTTTCTGATTGCAATGCTATAATGACATTATGGGAACATAAAATCATATGAAAGATTATCAGAACTACTAGCTACTAGTATATGCCTTGTTTGTTTACCAAACAAATGGAAATCCTCAAAAATGACATGTCCGAAAACCCACATACAATTTTAGGGAAAAAATAAAGATACTTTTTGTTTAGATTAGGGGAAGTGTTGCACTAGTTGCATCCGAACCCATGGTGGGGCCTAGTGGTTATTGAAGTATGTTGAAAACATGAGGTCTCACGTTTCTTGGTAGACAAAGTTACCTGATATCTATTGCTGATGAGAGATGACGAATATCCGTGAAATTCATCGAGGTGAAAGCTAATCCGAACACCACGATTATTATTAAGAAAAAAAAGTGTTGCACTAGTTGCATTTTTACATGTTTCTGATCACTGCAATACTATAATGACATTATGGGGAACATAAAATCACATGAAGATTATCAGTACAACTATATGCCTTGTTTGGTTACCAAGAAATTTGAGGAAAAAGTAAAGCTCTTTTTTGGCTTTCAAGACAATTGGAATTTGGAAATCCTCAACAATGACACCACCCAAAACAAACATGCAATTTTAGGAAATAAAAAAGATACTTTTTGTTCCATGCTTTTATATCAAATTTATGATATCTCTATCTCCCAAAGCAGGGTAAGTTTTGCATACACGCTATCTTATTCATGACTCCACTTTTTTTGGAATTACAATACGTTTTGCTTTTATATCAAATTTGATATTTCCAGTTTCCAACTTACGCTCCTATCCATTACTAATTCCACTGAAAAACACAAATATCATTTGAAATTCCACACTCCTTTTCAGCCAAAAAAAATTACAACACCAAACCTTTCTCCAATTACAATATAGGCGTGGTAATCAGTTGGACCTTTGAAGTGTCTGGTCACTTTTAAAATTAAATTATCATTCTTTTTAAAATTAATTGATTAATAAGAAAATAAAGTGTCATATAGATTGCAATGATTGGCGGAAAATTTTTGGCCTATTCATCCTTAAATATCTGTTCTTGACATGTTAGAAAAACTCTTTTTTCCTTCAAGTACTCAAATATAATATTATGATCGTCTTTAATGGAAGAGTTTCTTTACACACTCACCAAAAAAAAAAAAGCATGCTAATACGTAATAATAGAAAGTGGAATGCATTTACCTAAAAAAAAGAAAGTGGAAAGCAATTCATAAAAATAAAATTCAAATTTTATTTCACGATAAGCAGAATTAAGCAATATTCCTAAGAACAGAAGCTACTTAAAAATTTAGAAACTAAATTAACTACTCTAGAACTAAGAATCCTAAAGAGATTAATTAACCAGATAAAGATCACAAATATGTGATCAATAAGATATTGATCCACCACTTCATTAATAGATATTCTTAATTATTCTTCTCTCCTTTAGATGGAGACGGACGTGGTGGATGCATGAACGGCCATGGATGATAAGGAAACTTGTGACGGAAACCACCAGCAGGCATGGGCGGATGAACAAATGGCCATGAACGTGTACGGAACCATGGATGAAACCAAGGCCGATACCACCAATCTAGTTCCTTATTAACTTCTGTAGTGGCAATTTCAGACTTTGAAGATGGAGACGGACGTGGTGGATGCATGAATGGCCATGGATGATAAGGAAACTTGTGATGAAAACCGACAGCAGGCATTGGAGGATGAACAAATGGCCATGAACGTGCACGGAACCATGGATGAAACCAAGGTCGATACCACCAATCTAGTTCCTTATCAGCTTCAGTGGTAGCAATTTCATCATTTGAAAATGAATCAAGGTTCTCACTTGCTAAACATAAGTTAACAAGTAGGAAAATGCAAATGACAAAGGTAACAAGAGAATTTTTCTTAGCCATAGCTAATAGTAAGTTTTTCTTTTTTGGAACTCTTAAGATGAAATATGAAGGTTGGTGTAGTGGGGATTTTATAGGGTTGTCAAGCAAGAGATTCATTTGGCTTTGGAGAATTTTCAAGTTTATCAACTATTTGATTTTCTTTCATTCATGTTTATCATAAGTGAAGTTCGTATACAAATTGAATTCTTAAAATTAAGTGTAATTATCAAGAAGATAAAAGTGTGATGAATATCAATGGATTTTACTTTAAAACAATCTCTTTAATTACTACTCTAACTCTGGAGAAATAAACTGAGAGATTTTCAGTTCATGGGGATAAACATGATCTAATTTTTTATTTTTTAAAAAAAATAATTATGTACACTATTTCAATTTTTTTTTAAAAAAAACTAAGAAATATTGTTCTATTTAATTTCCTAAACATGCATCTTGTTTACATTTCTACATAAAGATAATTCATTCTAGCATTTGCGATTTGTGATATGAATAAAATATCACAGTTTATTGATTTCGATATGAATTTATTTACATATGCTAAGCTACATTTCTTCAAGCCAATTTTTTCTTCAAGCATTTACTTTTATTTTTATTTGTCATGTTTCACTTTTTTAAAGTCAAATTATATGAATTTTGATCAATATTTTTAAGAGATATTTTTTCGTCATATTGACATAAGAAAGATTACAACTTATAGTGTTTCTCAGATAGTTTTTGAATATCTAAAATTTAAATTTAAAATATTAAAGTAATGTAATTCAATTTAGCTCTAAAGATTAGCCAAATTGACTCTCATAAAACGAAACGCGACAAGTGAAATAAACGAAGGAAATAACTAATAAAAATTGAAGTCTACCCTAAACACTTGAACCTTCCCACATGTTTTATAAGATAGGGATACTCTTTGGTGAGATATTTTTAGGAAAAGTTATACGAGTTTAGTCCAGAAAGAAAAAGTATGATATAATATAATACTATTGAAAATGTCATTAAATTAGCTTAACTCAATAAATTGATAAATACAACCTTTGTTCAGAACTCTACTGATCGGTTTCTTATCTTTGTTTGTATTTTAAAGACACTTTATTGTATTTGGTAAAATTTAGATTTGATAAGTGTTCAAATCGATAGTTGACATGTGCCAAAAACGACAAATCGGATGTGACTCGTGAGTCAACAATATATTGTTAGGGAGGCAAGATCGCATACAATAGACCCTTTAATCTAAACCTTCTCATATCTCAGGTATTGCAGGAGCTTAGTGTACCGGACTATCCTTTTGACAATGTATAAAAGTAAGTTAATCATCTTGTTTTTCATGTTATAGGCTTACAAGAGCGAAAAGAACATCATATAATCGGTTATACCACCTAAATAACTATACAACCAGTGAGTCAAACGGGTTGCGAACTGTTATGAACCAGCCCCGGTCCATTGTCGATATCTATATGGATATGTCAAACAACTAGTTATTGGGCTGAGAAGAAGCAACAAAACTGGAAGACCTTTACAAAGATTGATTTGGGATCCAGGCCCACTTAATATCTAACTAAAAGGACGACAGATGAGAAAGAGTTCTTTATGGGAATTGTTATGAAAGAAACCGTTTGTTCCTCTCATCTTCGCTCTAATGTCTAAAACTTCTCATCCCCTTCTAGTTATCTTCTTCCTCTATTGTTCTTAGATTTCCTTTTAGTATTACTCACTATTATTTTATTGCTCGAATTATCAGTTGTAATTTGAATTTCATAAGTATAATATACGTTAGTATTGTGTCGATAAATTCGAGTTGTTACACGAACTGTCTACTATTAGGTAGAACCGAAAAGTGTACTGGCTATTTGAGTCATGAAAGCTCGCTATGTGGAACTTCCGCCTCATACAACTCCTCCAGGGATGAAAGTAGACCTAGCCCAGGCTTGTGAGGTTGGGCGTCTTACGTGTCCCAAAAAGCAAGCAAAAGGGCGCTTAAGTGGACACACAAGGGGCCTACAACCTCGACTTCATCAACCTACCTTTGAATTAGCCATATGACTTGTAAATGTAAGAATTCTTTACAATGTCGACATATATATATAAAAGTTACATTCTTTATCAAATCAAAAAGTATGACTCGTTGCTTCATGCTTTATATATATCAAATTTACGATCTCTTCATCTCTCAAGATAGGGATAAATTTTATGTACATTATCGTATTCAGACTCCACTTTATTTTGCTTTTATATCAAATTTTATTTTTCAAGATTCCAACTTAATTTCCCTCCTATCCATTACTTATTCCACTGAAAAACACAAATATCATTTGAAATAACGTCGAATAGCATGGTTAATTCATGTTTGTTTCCTAAAGTGTCTGATCACTTTAAAAATTAAATTATTTTTTAAATATAAAATATGATTCTTTTTTAAACAAACTAATTAATAAGAACATAGTGTCATATAGATTGGCGGAAAATTTTTGGCCTATTCATCCTTAAATATCTGTTCTTGACATATTAGAAAAACTCTTTTTTCCTTCAAGTACTCAAATATAATATTATGATTGTCTTTAATGGAAGAGTTTCTTTATCGCAAAAAAAAATAAAAAAATAAAAAAATGTTAATACGTAATAATATAAAGTGGAAAGCAATTCATATAAATAAAATTCAAATTTTATTTCACGATAAGCAAAATCAAGCAATATTCCTAAGAATAGAAACTACTTGAAAATTAATAGAAACTAAATTAACTACTCTAGAACTAAGAATCCTAAAGATATTAATTAACCTAAAGATCACAAATATGTGATCAATAAGATATTGACCCATCACTTCATTAATGGATATTCTTAATTATTCTTCTCTCCTTTAGATGGAGACGGACGTGGTGGATGCATGAATGGCCATGGATGATAAGGAAACTTGTGACGGAAACCGCCAGCAGGCATTGGAGGATGAACAAATGGCCATGAACGTGCACGGAACCATGGATGAAACCAAGGCCGATACCACCAATCTAGTTCCTTATTAACTTCTGTAGTGGCAATTTCAGACTTTGAAGATGGAGAAGGACGTGGTGGATGCATGAATGACCATGGATGATAAGGAAACTTGTGACGAAAACCACCAGCAGGCATTGGAGGATGAACAAATGGCCATGAACGTGCACGGAACCATGGATGAAACCAAGGCCGATACCACCAATCTAGTTCCTTATTAACTTCTGTAGTGGCAATTTCAGACTTTGAAGATGGAGAAGGACGTGGTGGATGCATGAATGACCATGGATGATAAGGAAACTTGTGACGAAAACCACCAGCAGGCATTGGAGGATGAACAAATGGCCATGAACGTGCACGGAACCATGGATGAAACCAAGGCCGATACCACCAATCTAGTTCCTTATCTGTTTCTGTAGTAGCAATTTCATCATTTGAGAATGAATTAGGTATCTCCCTTGCTAAACATAAGTTAATAAGTAGGAAAATACAAATGACAACAGGAACAAGACAATTTTTCTTAGCCATAGCTAATAGTAATGTTTTTTTTTTTGGAACTCTTGAGATGAAATATGAAGGTTGGTGTAGTGGGGATTTTATAGGGTTGTCAAGCCAAGAGATTCATTTGGCTTTGGAGAATTTTCAAGTTTATCAACTATTTGATTTTCTTTCATTCATGTTTATCATAAGTGAAGTTTGTATACAAATTGAATTCTTAAAATTAAGTGTGATTATCAAGAAGATAACAGTGTGATGAATATCAATAGAGTTTACTTTAGAATAATCTCTTTACCACTCTAACTCATGTGGAGAAGTAAACTTAGAGATTTTCAGTTCATGGGGATAAACATGATCTAATTTAAATTTTTTTTAAACCAAATAATTGTTTACACTATATCAATTTTTTTTTTTTTTAAAAAAAATAAGAAACTTTTTCATTTCTACATTAAGCTAATTCTTTCTTCAAACATTTACGATTTGTGATATGAAATATCTGCCATATATATAAATAATTTTTTCAAAAAGAATCATGTTTAAGTGGTATTCTTATAGCAAACAATTTCATGATCTGCATTTTTACCAATAATAAAAATAAATTTTACTTTATCAATTATTCTTTCTGTTCACTTTTACTTGTCATGCTTTACTTTTCGAAAGTCAAACTGTATGAATTTTGACCAACATTTTAAGGTGTATTCTTCAGCATATTAATATGAGAAGAATTGCAACTTATAGCATTTCTCGTATAGTTTTTGAATTTAAATTTAAAATATTAATTTAATTTAGTTTCGAAGATCAATCAGATTGACTACAGTAAAGCAAAACGTGACATAATCGAGGGAGTAATTAATAAAAATCGAAGTCTACCCTAAGCACTTGAACCTTCCCACATATTTTATATACGATAGAGATACATAGGTGCAAGATATTTTTAGGAATAGTTATACAAGTTTAGTCCAAAAAAAGAAGTACGATATTATACTAAAAATGTCTTTAAATTAGCTTAACTCAATAAATTGATGATATAGTCTAATATTCATGAGTACGATAGGTATGGAATTGGTAGAGAACAAGTATCATGTTGCAACAATGAAAGTAAAGAAACAAGCCAATTTAGTGATGGTTCGAAATTCGTGCATAACAGAACTTTATTGCATCGGGCTATCTTTGGGATATGTCAATTTATGTCAATCTACCAACAATATTAAAGGGTAAAATTCGAATGCGATCAACGTTTAAATTGGAAGTTGACATGTGCCAAAAATGATAAGTCGAACATTAGTCAGCAGAGCATTAGAGGCTAGTATAAAATGACTTTGTTCATACAACGAGTTTGGTGTGTTGTCATTACTAGACGATATTATAAGACGATTTTATGTAACGCTTGAACGCTTGAATTAGAGTTAATCAAGTGTTACATAAAATGTCAAAATTATTATCAGTCGTTACTCAATAATGGACAACTAATAGGCTTTATGAGGATATATTTTGTGGATCTTGTCCCTCGATATCATAGTTAGAAATAGTGTATTGCATCCTAGTTGAAGAACATCTACATTTCATTCTCACACTAATTTTGTCAAAGTTCTTGCATTTGCAACGTTTTTAACGATATTTCTTCATGACGTTGTCGGTCAATCATCTCAAAACTCAAAACAATTGTGTCTTATATTTAAACTCATATCATTTAATTATTCGTTTATTGCTTTTAATTTCTTATGAATTAATATACTACAATTTCATTATTTGATCAATTCAATTCATAAATTCCTAAATCATATATACAAATTCAACTGTAATGTTTTAAGGGTAAACAAATATAAGAAGAAAGCATGCCAACTTTGATCGCAAATATGACCCCCCAAAAAACGAAAAACTTTGATGGCAAAAAATATTTGAAAAAGACTACTAAAATTGCGACCAAACGTCATATATATATATATATATTTTTTATTTTTTTTAATCTCTCGAACTCCCAATCTAAGGATTGAAAGTGAGTTATCATTCGAGAAACTCCCTGTCTAAAATATTTTTCTTTAAAAAAATAAAAAAAAAAAATTATAAAGTGAGAATCCAACTCCCACCAATAAAATATAATTTCAGGTAGCCAACATTTGAGCTACTAACATTTCCCTTGTCCAAAATGTCATATTAAGGAGTAGTTGGTAAAAAAGATTAAAAAAACAGATTATATATATTGAAATACTTTTAATTGTATCAGACGTTAGGGGAAAAAAAACAACCCTTCATGGTACTCTCTCTGTTCAAGGAAAAGCTTCTGATTTCAGGTAATTCTTATAAACAATCAAGAAAACCTAGTTCATGCTTTTTGCAATTTTGTTTTTAAGTAACTTAAATTATTAAAGATTCAATCTTTGTGGTAAAATGGGTCTTGTAATTTGTTTCTTGATTTTTCTTACCCTTATTGATTTGTGTGGATTTAGCTTTATGAAGGGTATGCTGAAAAAATTGGGGTGGGAGGTGGGGCGAAGGGGAAATAGGTAAGGGGATTACAAGATACGGAATCAAATACTCATAGCCAACCAACTGAGCTACTAAGATTCCCCGTGCTGAGTCACTTGAATTATTAGTAAAGATTCAAGCTTTGTGGCAAAATGGGTCTTGTAATTTATTTCTTTATTTTTCTTGCCCTTGTTGATTTTTTGTTAATTTAGCTGTCTTAAAGTTGTGCTGAAAAAATTGGGGTGGGGGTGGGGGAAAGGGGAAATATGTAAGGGGATTACAAGCTAGGGAATCCAACACTGGCGGCCAACCAACTGAGCTACTGAGATTCCCCGTGTGGAGTCACTTGAATTAGTAAAGATTCAAGCTTTGTGGCAATGAGTCTTGTAATTTATTTCTTTATTTTCCTTACCCTTGTTGATTCTTGTGAATTTAGCTTTCTGAAGGTTATGCTGAGCCTTATTATTATTTTTTTTTAGAAAAAAAAATGAATTGGCGGTAGAGGATTACAAGGTAGGGAATTGAACCCCTTACTAACGAGGCAAAAGTTCAAGCAGACAACTAGCTGAGCTACTAAGATTTCCCTTGCCGATGCCGAGTTGCGTGAATTAGTAAAGATTCAAGCTTTGTGGCAATGGGATTTGCAATTTATTTCTTATTTTTCTTCCCCTTGTTGATTTTGTGGCAATGGGTCTTGTAATTCATTTCTGAATTTTCCTTCCTATTGTATTTTTTTGTGGATTTAGCTTTCTGAAGGTTATGCTGCTAGTTTTCTATAGGTTATATGGTTGTTATAAATTGCAGATACATTCTGATAATGCTGGACTGAAAGCTAATAAAATCAGATGGAATTTGGTTATTCTGTGGTACTACGTTTTGTTGTGTTTTACTGGAAGTATCTTTGGTGTGTCGTGCTCATCTTATGTTACCTAGTTCTAATTGCTAAGATGAACTTTTTGGGGTCATGACCCACCCATTTAACTGATATAATTTCAGCTCAATCCGTCCATTTGACACCCCTTAGTGTAAGTTGTAGTCAAGATATGTTTATATGCGAGAGAAAAGGAAAAGAAGAAACCCTTTCACTTATTTCCCACTGATTAAAGAGGTAATAAGCCTTTGAAGATGAAAGTATTGAATTTATCGACTTACTCTATTCTTAAAAGTGAGTTGAGTGCAATATTGTCCATTAGTAGTTGGGGGCGTGCTGAGCCAATATGTGACTAAACTGTAGAACTTGGTGGAATGATGCAATTCATCCCTGTTAATTGTGCAGTTTATATTTTCACACACATAGAGACTTGGATAATTGTTTCTTTATTAAGTTCCCTAGCACCACATTTATACTAATGTGTCGAGTCAATTTTTTCCAGATTTGGAGGGTTGTTCATACAGGGACATAGGCAACTACTGCTCATTCATCTCAACCTTGGCCGTGCCATCAGTCCAGCAATGCAATGCTTGAACGCGGATGATTGATCAGACACCTTTTAAAACTTACTAACCTGCCGAAACCATGACCATTCGGAGTGTCAGATTCCTTTTCACGTCATTTTCTAATCCCTATACTCTAATTCCAAATTCAAGTCCCCGTTATATTTGCACCAACACAACAGCTGTAAAACGAATATCTCAAGTTCAATATCCTCTACAATTCAAAGAAAAATCCCCACAAAGAAATCTCACTGCAGTGTCAAGTCTTCTGAAAAAATATGGTTTTCCAGCTGTAGAACTTCCAAATTTTATCGAGAAGAATCGTCATTTACTAAATCTAGACCCCGTTAAAATTGAAAAATCCCTTAAGATTCTATTATCCTTGAAACCATCTCAAGAATTCCTTATATCCATGATAAATAGTTGTCCCAGGGTTCTAGAATATGATGCTATAAGGAAATGGGAAGGAGGCATCCGAGGATTAGAAGAGGGGTCCAATTTATCTTCCTTGGCTATTCGGAATATTCTGGAGGTCTCAGTGAAGTTTGAACTACATTATGATTGTGTTTTGGGGTCTTTGAAATGCCTGAAGGATTTAGGGGTTAGTGATATTACTATAAATAAGGTTTTGGAGATGCATCCCATGGTAACTACGATGAGTGCAGACAAGATTCATGGCAGTTTTGAATTCGTCGTTGATGCATTTGGGGTTGGAAACGTTGAATTTGATCGCATTCTCCATTTATATCCAGGTGTTTTGGCCTTTGGTATTCAGAATAAGTTTAAACGATTGCTTAATGAATTTAAAGTTCTGGGATTTAACATGGAGGTGGTTAAGAAACAGCTTCTGAGAGATCCTAGAATTTTTACGTTGGAAGTTGGGGAGTTATCGCGGTGTTTGGAGCTGCTTAAGAGTTTGAAATGTAGGGAATCTATTAAGAAGGATATTTTTCATGATGGAGCTTTTAAGGCTGGGTATGAGGTGAAACTAAGGGTTGATTGCTTACGCAATCACGGGATAACCTTAAGGGATGCTTATGGTGTGTTATGGAAAGAGCCAAGAGTGATACTTTATCACGTAGAGGATGTTGAGAAGAAAATTGAGTTTTTGGTGCACGTGATGAAAATTGATATTCAGTGTCTTGTTGAAGTTCCAGAGTACCTTGGGGTGAATTTCGAGAAACATATTGTACCAAGGTTCAAGGTAATTAACCATTTAAGATCAATAGGAGGACTTGGTGATGAGGTGGGGTTGCGGGAGTTGATTAAACCTAGTAGAATGAAATTTTATAATCTATACGTCAAGCCTTATCCAGAGTGTGAAGCAATGTACGGAAGATTTTCAAGAAGTACTGAAGCGAGAAGTCAACATCCAGTGGGAATGTGGAAGCTTTTCAAACCACAAAATCATCCTAAGTCCAGAGAAGATATTATGAACATTAAGTCGTATATGGATTCATTGGCTTGAGTTCTGGACCTTCCTCTAAATTCTATCTGAACATACATCTACATAGCATTCTTTTGGAAGATCCTTTTCTGAGGTACGTTTCTCATCCTTGTTCTTATGCTTTACATAAACGCTGTTGTGGTGTGATGTTATGTTTTGTAGTCTCATTATTTGTATTGACAGATTTGTTACAAAATTTCATGTTCTAGCAGCATGAAATTTTTCTACAGTCCCTTCAATTTTATAATTTTTTTTTGGAATTTCTTGTTTGTTGAGAAGTAAAATAGGAGCATTTTTTAAAGCTGGCTATGTGCCTCATTTGGTTCCTGGATAGTACTTCCCTCAACATCATGAGATCAACCTGCTCAGGCACGTTCACATCCTCCATGTTCTGAATTAGAACTGAATACAAAGCCGCTTTTCCTTGTTTCCAAAGTTTTTAGCTTACTAACTTGGAATTTTTAAAGGCTTATATTTCATATCTATAATCAGTTTCAAGTTGGGAAAAGGCTCAAATATGCCATCGAACAATTAGAAATGGCTCATCTATGCCATCCATTAACAGTTTGGCTCATCTATGCCACCGCCTTTAACAGTTTGGCTCATCTATTCCACTGCTGTTACAGAAAGGTTCATTTATGCCATTATTTTGTGACGGTGGTTTTGCAATCATTTTTGCCACGTGACCTCTTATTAGAGGTCCACGTCATCAAATCCAAATCAACCAATATTACTTAAAATCAAAATTAAAAATCATAACCATTAAAAAAAAATCGATCCACATCGTTAAAATAAAAAATCGGACTCATTAAAAATAAAAATCAGACCCATTAATTGTGTTGGGTTTTTATTTTAATGGGTCCAAATTTTAATTTTGATTTTACGTAATATTGGTTGATTCAGATTTGGTGATGTAGACTTCTAATAAGAGGTCATGTGGCAAAAATAATTTTGCAAAACCACCGTTACAAAATAATGGCGTGAATGAACCTTTCTGTAACGGCAGTGACATAGATGAGCCAAACTTTTAAAGGCGATGGCATAGATGAGTCAAACTTATAACGAATGGCATAGATGAGTCATTTCTAATAGTTCGATGGCATATTTGAGCCTTTTCCCTTTCAAGTTTAAGTGGAATATATCAATCTTTCAATTCGCTTTGGAAATAATCTCTAGGGAGGTGACGTCATTTTATTTCAAATATAGAAACTGCAGATGCCTAATTTTGAGAACATACTCGCGTACTGGAGTCAGGAAAAAAATTCATTCATTTGGTCTGTCCCTCAGTATTACCACAAAATCAGCTCTACCCACCTATTGACACTCCTACTATTTCAGTGCTGTCACTAGCACTGCTGTCAGATTGGCATACTTATTTATTGTGAATTATGGAACGAACAAGATTAGTTCTAGTCATCCATCTTTTGTCCGTACTCCTTCTGGACCAGTGTTCAGGAATGCGCTCGCATCGTCGTTTAATGCGATGATGCGAAGCGATGCAAGCCCTTGTCGCTGCGTTTGGCTGATGCGAGCCAACCTTATAGAAGCGGGCGCATCACAGGGTTATGTCTATTTACTGTTTGGATGCTCTATTTAGTCTTTTTTCTTTTAAATTGTGATTCACTTCAATGATGCGAGCGTTTCGCATGATGCGTGATGCGGAAGCCTTGTCGCTTTTTTCTGCATCACGCTTCCCCGAACACTGTTCCGAACAACCCTGGTTGGATGATCAATATGGGAGAGGAAAAAGGAGGTTACACAATTACAAAAAAGAATATCTGAGGAGTTGGTGTTTGTTGACCTTTTGATGACAAGTGAAACATCCAAGATAACATAGACCATCCTTCTTTTCGATCATACAAAAGTACAAACCCCATTTGATTCCAACAACTCACTGACGTTCATGTGCTCACACTTTATCCTCCCATACTATTTCATGACATTTTTAGGATTTAAGAGTGATGCTTCCCTTTATATCAACTATCATTACTGCCATCGTCAACGTGGTTGCTTCCTGTATTTCAGTCTTTGGATTAAAGTTCGATAAATTTGTTTGGAGAATGCTTTTCTTAAATGGTTGCAACCACATCGATGACGGTAGTGATGACAGCAGATATAAGTGAAGCATCACTCTTAAATCATATCAATGTGTATATGACAGAGCAGTGGTAGCTGTTAAATAATGTAGCAGTTTTGCCTCATTGGTTTGCAGCTTTAGTGGTCTTCTGCATCTGTATATTTGTGGCTTTGTTTGCATAGTCAATGAATGAGAAACGTAAAAAATGGTTTTAAAACAATAGATGACATAAGAGAGATATAGATTGTAATGTAGAGAAAAGAAAGGGCTTGAGATTGTAGTATTAATATATGATCTTATTCAAGCGTGGCTCTTAAAAATCTGAAATCTCTCAATGTGTTCTGTGTTATTCAAGATTTTGCTGTCAACTGAATTTTTCTTTATCTTGTCAGGCTTTCAGATATTCGTGGCTTGATCATCTTGGTGAAGATGCATTGAGATAGCTGGTGCTAAATGCCATTAAATATCCTTTGCAAAAGATGATACACAAGTACCCTCTCAACTTGTCCCATTTTTTGAACGACACTTAAAGTTTGCGGAGGTCCTAAGATCCCTATGGATTTATCTGAAATGGAATTATTGTCGCCCTGAGGGAGGAAATATAATAGGAAAATCTACCGTATTTTTTCCTTCTCGTTGAACCCACCCGACGATCAAGCTTGCACTTCCTTCTACAAACTGTTGGGAGTTAGCTAGCAACCTTGGCCTCCTGAACTGTCACAGTACAGCACCTGAACTCTATGTTACGGTTAGATCCAATCGTCCTATACAGCCCGACCTAGGAACTTTGAACGGCCAGCCTGTTACCAGGTAAAACCACTCTCGTCTATGGAATGCACACCACTTCGTGTAATCCCACAAGTGGGATCTGGGGAGAGTAGTGTGTATGCAAATCGTACCCCTACCTTGGAAGGTAGAGAGATTGTTTCCAATAGATCCGTGGCTCAAGGAATCTTCTGCAAAAGCTAGTCATTACCAAAAGGAACTGTTTCTCTTAATTCTTCTTTTGTGATCAGTGCACCTTCTACTCTTACTTCTGGCGCACAACATTTGTAAATATGAAATACGATTTGATGAATTTATGTTCTGGATTTGCATTTCCATGTCTCAAATAAAAAACTTTTAGCAAGATAATAAAAAAAATTGAGCTATGGTTAGTGAGATGAAAAAGTTATCTTTTTCTTCAAAAAGTTCGAGGATACAGACGGAGTGAAAGAGAAGGGGAGTAGCGTAATCACTCTCTATGCCATGCCAGCAAAAAACGTTGTGGTAATTCCATTTCATACAGTTCGGAGGGGAAACCCAACCCGTATAAAATGGAACAAATGTACAAATTTATACAATCAATAACTATACTAAAAAAAAAAAAATACTACAATCGCTCTAGCAACAAAACATGAATTCGTACAGTGAGTCAAAATCAATATCTAAATCACTCATGCATAATAAAAGGACCTCAACCATGAGCAAATTGAAGATTACCAACAAGCTACAGTTGCAAATTCTGGAAATAATGAAGGGAAAACGCGAAAAAATAACTGATCAAGTTTAACATGGGGAACAATGTACCAAGAAATTGCATGAGTTCATGTTATCATGCCTATTAACACAATTCGCGAGAGCAGCTACTATGTCCTTTAGCGTCTGGGAACTTTATCTGAACAAATGTGGTTATAAAGATTTGTTTATACATCTTTTTGAAGTGGTTTTACTGTTCTGTACAATGCTTGCACAACTTGAAGTGACGAGCCATGTGAGCTTCTCTTCCGTTAACTTTAGATTGATGTTGTACGCGTTCTTACAGTAATCCTGGAGCTCTAAGATACGGCTCATGGTACACGTTCTAGGACTCGTTGTAGAGCCCTTTTGATGCCTTCTTGATCAAGTGATGTTGTCAGTTGTATTTCTTGCACCTGACCATTAACAATCGTTTCAGGTTTGCAAAAGCGTGGGACACTGTAGAAGGGGGAACGTATGAGGTGAAAGATGATTACCTGTCTTCCAGCCCGAGCAAGTAAGGTAAACTGATCTCCAGTAGCTGGTGCCTGTGAGATGCCATAACACAAAAGGTTGGAGATTTTTTGTGCATGAATTCTGTGAATCGTATATTGTTTATGTTTGACACAACTTACATTCGATAACCAAAGCTGTAAGTCCTGTGAAACCACTCGTTTCTCAAATCCTTGTCGACTGATTAGTATATCGTATATGCTAGTGAACAAAAGAACAAAACTTGTTAGATATGCTTCAATAATCATGTGAATTAACCAGAAAACTGTCGTGTATTATCATTTGATGTGCTTCATTTGTGCAGATAATGGTTAATGAAACACTGCAATTGTATGGTCTAATAAAATCTTCATATAATAGCCAAATGAAGGACGTCATGTCAAAAATTGAACCTCAATCATACCCGTCTTCTTGCAGTAGTTCCTCGATTATTGTTTCAAGCCCTGGAAGAGGCTCAATAACCGAACTGCCATTCGAATCCAAGGAATTAGTATGGACAGACGCATCCTGCAAAGCGCGTCATTTATCAGCAACAGTATTATGCAGCTTAAGCAATATCTATGTTTCATGACGGAAGCAAAACCCGGAATTGGATCGTTTTGCACAGCTCACCTTATGAATTACTTTGTCCAGAGTTTCCAGCAATGGATCTTCCTCCAATTGTTTAATCGATAAGGTAATCCTAGATTTTTCCCTGCAACATGTTCATTTATTATGTAGCTGAAAGTATAATTCATCACAAACAAACTTGTTTTTGTTCATTCGTATTGCAATAAGATGGACTTTACCGAGGCTAAGAATGGACCAACTATTAAATCTTGGCTAGAAATTTCTTTTACCTATTGCCCTAGGTAACCTATTATTGACAACTTGTGCAAATGGAGCAATCTCAGCCTTGCTATTCCTAGCTTTGTGCAAAAGGCATTGAACTTTTTTGAAATATATTTTGGTAGCCAGTTTATCGTAGTTAAATACAAAACTATTCCGATGAATCACAAAATTAGAGAGTGAGTATTGCATATCACGTAATGGCTAACGGTACTAGTATACACGTCAACATAAGCATGATCATGAGAAAATACCTGTCGATATTTATGATTTTGACTCTCACTTCATCTCCTTCTGTGAGAATGTCTCTCACGTCATGAACTAAATCCCAAGACACTTCTGAGACATGGACAAGCCCAGTAAGGTGATAAGCTCCTGCATCACATGGTAAAATAGGAATAAGTTGACATGACGATTGAAATAAGTACCCCGAGTAGTCAGCTTAAAACACGACCCAACTGGCAAGTCTGTCTCTTAAGAAAATACCATTTGGGAAGCGCAGATGAACAAAAGCACCATAATCCTCAACTGAACCGACCCTCGCTTGATAAATATCACCTACATTTATTTTATTAGAAAACTTCAACCAGCTAGCTTCCTTTTCAGAGAATATCAGTCTTCGTCTGTCCTCATCAGCTTGGATTACCTGACAATACCCTCGAAGGTTAACTGATGTTGGAATCATAAAAGAAAGCAGAGGAGATGACAATTAACGCCGAGACCACTATAAGAGTTTGTTATACTAAATTTATGTCTGTGCTTTAGATGAGAAAAATGTCAAGAATAGAAGAAGTGATGAGGATCAGTACCTTCACAGAGAGGACAGAACCGGTCAAGTCCCTCGCAATCTCTTGAATTGTCTTCTGTGGTTCTACGAAATAAGGGTAACAAGAAAGAGCGATGAAACCTCGGTCAGTATACGCATATATCACCATAACTTTAGTTATGTGGAAACACGCGATACATTAACCAACCTATGAAGCTTAGGAAAAAACAAGAATCAATATATTTTTCTTCAGCTACCAAACATTTTCAAAATGGTGATTCGGAGCACAAAAATAAGCTAGAAAGGCTGAAGTTAGTACCTTTACAAGAGTGGTAAGGGCTCATCTGCGGAAAGGGCAGAAAACCCACGAGAGAATAAAATCGAATCAGCAAACCACCACCATTGAAGCCTTCAACCTTGCCCTCATATATCAGTCCCCTCTCAGTGTATGTCCTTGCTGCTTTCCAATCAGCAGACTTCTAATTCTTTGTAGTAAAGGAGTATTACATTACATACGCTTGAAACCACAATAATCTAGAGGAAGTATAGAACAAGGTAATCTATAGTACTGAATCAAGCCAGCAAATTGAAAAGAAATACAGTTAGGAAAATCTTTCGAGCTCAAAACTCCAAAGATACATGACATATATCAGGATCTCATTTGATCTAGCTCAATTAGCCAAAGACATAGTCGCATAAGTAATATGGTAGTGCGGCCATGATCACATCCTAAATATCACTACTTAGATATATCTACCGCATAACCAACAAAACTTTATCTGAACCATGACTATTTCAAAAAAATCCTTAAATTCAAAAGGCTGGGACTTTTAACTAGTTAACTCCAAGTCCTCTCAACTCTAACTCTACAACAACAACATTCCCAGTGTAATCCCACAAGTCGGGTCTGGGGAGGGTAGGATTCTCAAATCTAACTCGGCTTATCCAATTGTGGTCCAAGTCAATCTAATTTCTCCATTCAGCTATGTGTATGACTCTTCCGCTATTTTCTTGATTCATTCGATCTACTAATACAAAGTAAAATGTAAACTCCTCAACCAGTTATTTAGATAAACCATGATTAACCACCCACACAGAGTGATGAAATGGTGTTGCTCATGATAGCATCATAGTGAAGAACACAATAGCATTTATCAATGGACTGTCCTTTGACCAAATTAACCACCAAATGAAATTGGGCTGCTTAATTTCTTCTTTCATCCTAGGTTTCAAGACATCTATTTTCAATTTCAAGATTCTTAATTTCCTCAAAGGCATAAGAAATGGACCTATTGCCCAACTCAACACCAAAAGCTAAATCACGACTCATGAGTTGAGGGATTGCCCAAGAGCCAAGATCATATAACACCCATCTCACAACCAATGTGGGAAAACCAACAGAATCGGAATGAGTCTGAGTCTCGTTCTAAAACCATGATAAGAAAATGGACCTTGGCTTAACTTAATACCAAAAGCTAGCTAGAGAGTTGATAATTGCCCAAGATCATACAACGAGACCATATACCCACACCATAAGCAATGTAGGAACTCAACAAAGACTTGGAAGCAAAATGGGAAACAAAGAAAATACTCTAACCATTTCTATTTGTTTGTGTGGTTTTAACTTGACACGGAGTTTAACAAAGTAAAGAATACCTTCAAATCTCACAGTCTTAAATTAAATATACGTAGAATATACCAAAACTGTGATTAATCTTGTGTTCTTCAACATGTCACGTGGAAAATTGAAATTAAAATTCGTCAAAAAGGAAAGACACATACTTTTTTTAAACGGACTAAAAAGGAAGTAAGACAAACAAATTGAAACGGAGGGAATACGAATAAAGGGTCTCACCCGAGCTGGTTTGATGTCATCAGAGGACAAAGATAACTGATCATCAACTCCATCAATCTTAGCATTACCAGTAGTAGAAACTGATACTCTCGTACTTAACAAAGAACCCCTTTTCACCAAACAACTACTCCTTGAGAAATTCATATGCAATGGACTTGAATTTGCTGAAAAACAACAAAACTGATGAGTAGAAGCAGCAGAATCACTTGTAAACAACTGTGAAAGAAAGCCAATGCCACTTGAAACTGTGCCCATTAGTACTATTCTTTATGTCAAGAAAATCAAGAATTGGACAGAAAGGAAAAATAGATGGAATTTTGGAGTTAGTTTTGCAAAATGGAAGTTCTTTTCATGGATTTTGGAGTTTTTGGATGTGTGGATTTGGATAGAGTGACGTGTGAAGAAGAAGAACACATTTGTTTTGAGATGTTTTAGATCATGCATGTGTCATCCTGTAGGTCCTTTTGTAGGTCCATAATCTATCTTTTGGATAATTTATTGTCAATCACTTGTTGAGAAACCTCAAACTATATAGCGTAAACGTATCAGGTAATTTCACAAGTGAGATTGAAGGATGATATTATGTATTCATATTCTCAGCTTGACAAATTAGAAAAGAATTTAAGGTATGATAACAAAAAATATTACAGTAAAATAATAGGATACAAAGTAAATGAAGCAACAAGTAGTAATACACATAGAAGAATAGAAATAACATGTTACTAAAAAGTAAAAAGTACTACTACATACTAATAAGGAGGAGCATAGAACACTCGATTACTAACTAATTGTCTAGCTTAATCCCCGTGACTTCCATCCATTTTTGTGTGGAATTATATCCTCAGTAAGTTGAAATTGTGTTGTCATCTTGTCAAATTCATGATGTACTCCTTTAAGAACTGGAGAGTATCATTTAGGAAAAAAAATAAAATTATAAGGCACAAATCAGTTTCGCCGCTTATGTAAATTTTTTTAAGGATGAAATTTTGTGAGGTTATTTTTTTGATGTTTTGATACTCTATTTTGTATTATTGGTCCATTGTGGTCTACAACAACTAGATACATTTTTTTATTTTTTATTTTGGTTGCAAAGGAACAACTATATACATTTATGTGAACATTATTATAAATTATAAAACAAAAAACTTAAAATTAATTAGTTCTAAATATTGAACTATGACGTCTTTTTGGGAAGAACTCACATGACACAAAAAATGAACGAAGGAAATAGTAGATTGTTTATATAATGTAAGTATATGTTGATCAAAATATGTTAATTATTGTGTTTCTATTATTATATTTTCTCACATTATTTTACTTACTAACATTCAAGATTTACCTTATTAGCTTACCGTGATTTAATGCCATTTAAATCTTAAAAGGTGTGATACATAAAAATATCTTATGAGATTACCTATTCCGTCTTTTATATATATTTATTTTGAAACTAACTAGCATTTCTAATTAAATACAAAATAAAATAATGACATATTTTATTTCAAAATTATTATTGTTATCCCAAAAAGTTGTGGGAAGGCGTGGTTGTGTGGTTCGTCTTTTTAAGTTATTGATTTCTTTCTTTTAGGCGTGTGTTTGCAAGAGCACGCTTTTCAATTAGAGTTGATTACTTCCAATTTTATTTTATGTATCTTATTTGAATATAATACCAAAAAAATAAAAAGAAGAAATTTAATGAGTTATTTTATAGCATCAGCTTCAACAACATAAGTAAAATTTCACTAGCGAGATCTGGGGAGGATAAAGTGTATGCAGTTTTTATTATTACCTTGAAGAGGTAGAAAGACTATTTTTGAAAGACCCTCGACTTAAGTGTAGTAAATCCAGATATAAAGAAGAGGAACTTATAACATCAACTTCAAAAAAATTAATTAAATAACATTAAATAGAGAGATGTGGAGATTGACGATTAAAATAGAAGATTAATACTTAAATAGTTAAGTGTTAGTATTGTACTTCTAATAGTATATTAAGATATCCATGTAATTTCTTTTCTCCCATGTGTATTAATATCAATTACTAATGTAGCTATTATATTTTTTTTGAGCTAAGATTTTTTCTGAAATAATTACTTTACCTCCACAAAGATTATGTAAGATCTATCTGCATTATATTTTTATATTTTTTTCAGTTATTACTTATGAAATTACAGTGATTATATTGTTATTATAAAATCAAATAAAATAAAGTTTAAATAATATAATAAATATAAAAAGAATCGACATTCTTTTTTAAATAAATTAATAAAAAATTATATATGACCTACTTGGTATGTACTCGAAAAATAGCGGCTTGAAATTTCAAAGATTCGGATTTTTTTTAAAAGAGGGAAGAATAAAAAATGGAAAGAAGAATAATAATTCTGTCGGTAAAATCAAACCCTTTTTAATATAAAAGTTAAAAAAAATAATCAAATACAGAAAAACTGGCGCATATCCTGGCACATTGTCATAAATAAAATTTATTATTCACACATAAGATAGTAAGGTCCATTCATTATCATATGCACCTTACTCCTGTCTTCCTTCAAATTTCTCTCTCCTAAGTAGTAATAATTTGACACACATTTTAAGTAAGGAAGTGTATTTAATAGTAAAGATAAAATAAATATAAAATAATAAATTATTTTTTTTGTTCTTAAATATTTATTATATTTTTTAAAAATATATATTTTATAATATTTGTTATTCAAAAAATTAAGATATAATTAGTTATTTATTTTTATTCTTAATTATAAATATGAGATATACTAATATGAAGCAAAATAGAGAAATATTAAATAGAAATTCGTAATAAATAAAGATGCATTAGTCAAATTACCTTGTAGTAATGCTTTTCTCAAGAGGGTGTGTAACTTAAAAAAGTGACATGTACTTCAAAATGAAAAAAGTATTTATTAAGAGTCGTTTGATGTGAGGTATAAGGTATAATAATCTTGGAATAAAATATAGTATTATTTTATCTTGTATTTGATTAGAGGTATTAGATAATTTCAAAATTATTTATTCATAATTTATATTATAATGATGAAATAAGTTATCTTATCTATATATATATGATGGAATAATCTATAACGAAATAACTAATCCCGAAATAACTTATTCCCAATTAAATAACTTTTTAGTTTCTTAATTGGACTTATTATTGAGTATTTATTTTCAATATTCTGAACAATTAAAGATGTATGGAAGGAGTAGCAAAACATAACATAGTCAAGGTCCACTCATTATCATTTCCCTTTCTCCCCTTTGCATTCAATTCTCTCTCCCTACTCCCTCCCCACCTTCCATTTTCTCCCCCCATCCCAAAAAAATAAAAATAATTAACTCTCAAAAAATTGAATTTTTTTTTGAGTCCAAATGGATTCATCAGATGATGATAATGAAGAGTACCTATTCAAGATTGTAATAATAGGTGATTCAGCAGTTGGTAAATCAAATTTATTATCAAGATATGCTAGAGATGAATTCAACTTACATTCAAAAGCAACTATTGGTGTTGAATTTCAAACTCAAGTTGTTGAAATTAATGGCAAAGAAGTTAAAGCACAGATTTGGGATACTGCTGGTCAAGAAAGATTTAGAGCTGTTACTTCTGCTTATTATAGAGGTGCTTTTGGTGCATTACTTGTTTATGATATTAGTAGAAGGACTACTTTTGAAAGTGTTACCAGGTGGCTTGATGAACTTAATAGTAAGTTTTCTTACACACCCTTTCTTTTTATTTTATTGGAAATATTGAAACTTTTTTACTCCCTCCATTTTAATTTATGTGACGCAGTTTAACTTGGCACGAAGTTTAAGAAAGAAAGATCTTTGAAATTTGTAGTTTAAAATACTCCAAGTAAGTAATAGATGTTTATGTGACTCAATGAAATTTCATTAAGGGTTAAAATGGATATTTTAAAATTAAATTATTACTAAATATAGAAATATGTCATTCTCTTTTAGATCAATTAAAAAGAAAAGTGAGTCGTATAAATTGAGATGAAGTGAGTAGCTTTTATAATCGTGGTGTTCGGCCCAGATTGTTTGTGCTTCTTGATTAGTTTTATGAGATATCTGCTACCTCCTACCAACATGTAGCCATAGGATAATTATATTGGTAGGAAGAGTACTTTTGAAAGTGTTACTAGGTGGCTTGATGAGCTCAATAGTAAGTTTCTTATACACCCTTTTTGTCATTTTATTGGAAAGTTTGAAACTTTTTTATAACTGTGGTGTTCGGATTAGTTTGCTTGTTTGCTTCTGCTTGTTGATTAATTTTACGAGATATCTTTTACCTCTCACCAACGTAGTTTAGCTATATTACTAGGAGTACTTTTGAAAATGTTACTAGGTGGCTTGATGAACTTAATAGTAAGTTTTCTTTGACACCCTTTCTTTTATTTTGTTGGAAAGATTGAAACTTTTTTTATAATTGTGGTGTTCGGGTCAGTTTGCTTGTGCTTCTTGATTTGTTTTATGAGTTATCTATTACCTCTCACCAACGTAGTGTGGCTATTTCAGTATTTTGAAAGTGTTACTAGGTGGCATGATGAGCTCAATAGTGAGTTTCTTATACACCCTCTTTTCTTTTTGTGGTGTTTGTTCCAGTTTGTTTGTGCTTTTTGATTAGTTTTACGAGATATCTATTACCTCCCACTAGCGTAGTGTAGCTATAGGGTGACTATGTCTACCAGGCATGACAAGAAGTCACCTAGTGTTTTTGTAACCATGAGGTCTGAAATCACTAGTATATTTATCTTTATCAAGATTTGAACTTAAGACCTCATGATTATATCCTTGTGTGCTCGAAAAGATAGAAACTTTTCTTTAGACAACTTGTATGCATCGCAATTAATTCTCCGAGTTACTTGTTACCTCCTACTAGCTCCCAACAGATGAGAAGCAATCACCTACTCCTTTCGTTTCAATTTCTTTGTCTTTCTTTCATTTTTAGTCTGTTTTCAATTTGTTAGTCTTACTGTACTTATTAATCTGTTTCAGAATGTGTCTTTCCTTTTTTGGCAATTCTTTCATTTCAACTTTCCACGTGACATGTTTAAGTTGACAAAATTAAATAACATTTTAGTATATTTTACTTATCTTTAATTTAAGACCACAAGATTCAAAAGTATTTTTTTACTTTCTTAAACCCCGTGCTGTCAAAATCTGGCAAACACATTGAAACGGAGGGAATAGTAATTTTGGCCTAGTTAGAATTTGAACATGAGTCCGTATGGTTCTTAATCTAGTCTACTTGGCCTTACTCTTGGATGCTAGGAAAGATAGAAACTTTTTGACACATAAAAAAAAATATTCTTAACATCTTGTGGTCTTTATCGTGTTATTCTTATCGAATATGTTGTTAAATTACATTTAGGGAGCTTCTGAATATAAAAAAGTTTCAATCTTTGGATTAAAAGAAGTGTCCTGTAAAATAGAATAGAAGAAGTAACTAACTCTGTTCTCCCTGTAAAAAAGTGTCTTGGGTGTGTGTTCTTTTGGTCTGTTTTAGCTGATAAATTACAGACCTAAGTAAATCAGCTGTACTTAGTTAAAATTTGATTTTTCTTTTTGGTTGTGATCTTTTTCTTTGTGGTTATAAATGGAAATGTTAAAGCAGTTGGGCATGTGCCTGTGTGAAGTTTCTTTATGTGGCAAGACACTGATTGGCTCTTCCGCTCGGAGTCTTCAAAAATGATGCCGCACCTATGTTGGATTCTTCAAAAATACACACTACTTTGGGAGAATCCGACAAGCGCACGTCAACATTTTTGAAGAGTCCGAGCAACATAATTGGCAGACATCTCCGAGTCCTTAGATCAAGAATATAAAAATAAAGTAACAGAATTTAGCAGTATCCCTTGGTAAAAGAAAATATGTTTAGTTCTTTTGTCAAAGGATTATGATGAATGGATTTTCTTATTGCTTGTAGTTTTGATTGATATTGGCATCTATTTGGAAATGAGGGACTTAGGTGTACCTTTTAGACTGGAAATGAGATTGGGGTGAAAGTAAAAATATCGGTCTAATTCTGCTACTTTTGGATGTTCTTAATAAAGGGATTTCATGAGAAAGGTTGCGTTTAATTATATAATTTGCCAATGATGTCTTTCAAAATGTCATATTGTTAGCAAGGTCTTCATTTCTGCCCAACTAGGATCTGGTTTTCGAGCATATTGTGGTGTCACATCCATCTTGTTAGATGAGGGCTAGAATTGTTGCTCACCTAATTTATGAACTCTATGAGCCGAGGGTGGAAACAACCTCTCTACCTTTGAGGTAGAGGTAAGGTCTGCGTACACTCTACCCTCCACAGACCCCACTTTGTGAGATTACACTGGGTATGCTGTTGTTATATGAGAAATCGTTTACGCAATTGCTGGGGATCCATAAGTTCTCGTCAAACTGGCATTCTACTAGTATGTCTCACTTTTTCATTACTTTTGTGTTAAAAGGAACATGTTATTTCGTCTGGCTGAACTTGTAGAGTGCTTGTATACTTGCTGTTTCATGCTAACTATACATTCTGCAGCATTGTTAGTTGAATGTACTACATCTGCATCTTCATCTGCACATGTGTGGCAAAGTCCTTTGAACTTTTTGGAAGAAGTAAAACTGATATAATATCAATGGTGATCCCGAATTCACCAACTAAAGATTGTCAAATTTTATTTTTCTTTTCAAAATGTGTTGAAAACGCATAAGTTATAGAAAGATAGGACTAATCCTTATATTTGAGTTTGGTTCACCTGAACTGTTATCATTAAGGGTTGAATTGTTTCAACAGTGCTGTATATTGTCAATTTAACATGGGTGTATAGATGACATGTCAAAGTTGATTGTTTCTCAACTCTAAGACAACATTAGCAACTAATTAGCGTAAAGTAGAAGATGACGATAGGGTATGCAGTTTCATAACATCAGTTAGGTAATGGAAGAAACAAATGTGTATGTATCACTCCCCACCTCAGAATAAAACATGAATATGCCGCTAAGAGTGTGTTTGATACAGTGAATAAAACATTATTTTTTTTTTGGAAAATGATTTAATTTATTACTTGTTTTTTAATTTTTGGTAAGTAAAAAAAATCGAGGTAATGGAAGATACAAATGTGCGTGTACCACTCCCCACGTCTCAGAATAAAACATGAATATGTCGCTAACTAAGAGTGTGTTTGATACAGTGAATAAAACATTTTATTTTTTTTGGAAAGTAATTTAATTTATTACTTGTTTTATAATATTTGGTAAGTAAAAAAAAAAAACTTACTTTAAAATATGTATATCTAATCTAATAAATATTGAAGTTGGAATGTAAGTCATTTTCTTGATTTTAAATGAATCTAGTCTGTTTTCATGTAATTGAGTGGACCACACAAATTCCAGAGGCAACTATATAAACCACTCTCCCTCTTACGTTTTTGCTCACTGATTCTTCTATATACACAAAAATACAAAAATATTCCTTCCATTTTTCATATGACGTGGAAGAAAGACAGCACGGCAGCGGACGGAGGTTCTCTCGAGATGAGGTGCATTATGGGGGTGTGAGGAAGATGTTATGCGGAAAGTACACGGCTGAGATCAGAGATCCCAGCCAGAGGAGAAGCAGCTGGCTCGGGACTTTTGATATGCTGGAGAAAGCTGCGAGGGCTTACGATTCGGTGGTGAGGCTATTTTGCGGCTATAAGGCCGTCGCTAATTTTCCTGAGATAACCTTCAAAACACCGAAGATTTTCTCAAGAAGCTTAATCATAAGTATGTTAGTGATGATAATAACTATTCCAATCATATCCTCCCAAATCTGACCAGTGCTATCAGATCGTCTTCCACACCAAGTGGCGGTATGGTGAGGTTTCCGTTGCTAAATCAGAATCTTGAGTTTCGTAGTTATTGTACTTATGGGGCACCGGCGACACCAGAACAGAACCTGTGTTAACCGTCCGATAACTACGAAACTGAGGATTCTGATTTGGTAACCGAAACCTTACCGCACCGCCGCCTGATGTGGAAGACGATCTGATAGCACTGGTCAGCTTTGAGAGGATACGGTTGGAATAATTATTATCATCACTGACATTCTTATGATTAAGCTTCTTGAGAAAATCTTCGTTGTTTTGAATGTTATCATCAGGAAAATTAATTATGGCCTTGTAGCCGCGAAACAGCCTCACTGCCGCATCGTAAGCCTTAGCCTTTCTCTGGCGTATCAAATATCCTGAGCCAGCGGCTTCTCCTCTGATCTCAGCCTTGTACTTTCCGGATGTTGTCTTCCTCAAACCCCTATAATGCACCTCATCTGAAAGAACCGCCGCGTTGCTGTCGTTCTTCATCTGAAAAACGGAAGGAATTTTTGTGAATATAATCAGTGGGCAACAACGGAAGAATTTTTGTGTATATAGAATATTCAATGGGCAAAAACAGGAAGAATTTTTTGTATATAGAAGAATCAGTGGGCAAAAACGGAAGGAATTTTTTGTATTTTTGTGTAAATAATCATTAGGCAAAATTGATTTTGTATTTTTGTGTATATTGAAGAATCAGTGGGTAAAAACAGGAAGGAACTTTTTGTATATTTGTGTATATAGAAGAGTCGGTGGGCAAAAACGGAAGGCTTTTTTTTTCTATATAGAAGAACCAGTTGACTAAAATAGGAAGGAATTTTTTGTGCATATAGAAGAATCAGTGGGCAAAAACGGAAGGAAATTTTTGTATTTGTGTGTATATAGAAGAATCAGTGGGGAACAATGGAAGGAACTTCTTGTGTATATAGAAGAATCAATGGGCAAAAATGGAAGGAACATTTTGTGTATATAGAAGAATCAGTGGGCATAAATAGAAGAGGGAGAGTGGTTTATATAGCTATCTCTCAAAGGGAATTTGTGTGGTCCCCTTAATTACACAAAAACAGAGAAGATCTTTTTTAAAATCAGGTAAATAACTTACATTCCAACTTCGATATTTATTAGATTACATATACATATTTGAAAGTTAGATTTTTTTATGTACTTACCAAACATTAAAAAATAAGTAATAAATCAACTTACTTTCCCAAAAAAAAATAAATATTTACTTCACTGTATCAAAGTTGCTGCCATGTGACCAAGAGGTCATAGGTTCAAGCCTTGGAAACAACCTCTGGCAGAAATGCAAGGTAAGGCTGCGTACAATACACCCTTGTGGTGGGGCCCTTCCCCGAACCCTACGCATAGTGGGAGCTTTAGTGCACCGGGTATCAAACACACTCTTAGTTAACGGCATATTCATGTTTTATTCTCATACTGAAGAGTGGTACATACACGTTTGCATCTTCCATTACCTGACTGCTGTTATGAAACTGCATACCCTAACTATGTCAGCCGAGGCATCAGAAGAAATCACCTATTATATATTTCTCAATCTAGTTCGTTGAGCACTAGGTTATATCCATGGGTGCTAGGTCTCAATCTGGTTAAAAAACAGCTTTTATTTTTCTTTCTAAAGTTTTAAATTGCTGCTATATATGGGAAATAAGAGACTTGGAAATGTAACAGATTGGTGAAAATACATATTGTAATTTTTGTTAAGAGATTATAATAAATGGATTTGCTTATATTGTAGTTTTGATCATTGACATTGGCATTTATATTCAGATCTCTCTATAATAGTTATCCTCTATAATAATATCACTGTAATGGCCAAGCTTTCTTTGGAACCAATTTCATATTATGTTATATCTATATTATATGTTCTCTAAAGACTATAACAGCATCTTCCTATAACAACCAAAATATATCCGACCAACGACATTGTTATGGAGAAGTTTGACTGTACTTGAGAATGTGGTATTTGATTGTACCTTAGGTTGGAAATGAGATTGGGGTGAAAATGAAAATGTGTGTCTATTCTAGTTGTTCTGTCATTAGTCAATGTTGACATCGTAAATACCATATCATTATATGAGGCCCAGAATTTCATGAGGATCTTCATCTCTAAGCAACTAGGATCTGGTTTTCGAGCTTATTTTGGTGTCGTATTGGATGGGGCAAGAATTGTCGCTCACCTAATTTAAGAACTCCACTGTGAATTATTGTGTCACAACTATGTAGATCCATATGTTCTCGTAATATGGGCATAACTTTTGCTACTTTAGTACTATGTTTTACTTGTCCATTACTCTCCAATTTTTGTTCCCTGGATACATGGAGATGTTCATGTTTCTAGATCTTCCTAAAAAAAAGGAGCATGTTCTGTCTTCGCCTGGCGGAAAATGTCTAAATGTTTGCATATTTGGCGATTATGATTAAAATTGATGCTTCAAGCATTGTTAGTTAATTGTATTAGATCTGCATCTTCACTCGAAAATGTGGCGAAGTTCTTTGAACCTTTTGGAAGAATAGGAAGTAAAACTGATATGTATATCAGTATTGAGCCCGAATGCACCTAACTAAAGATGGACAGTCTTTCTCTATATGTGTCGAAACATGTACTTCAAACAGTCCAAATTAATTGTTCATTTAATTCTAGTAGGAAAGCGCTAGCAACTTATTTGTAATGTGCTGCTGTGTAAGTAAAAAAGAAGATAAACAGGAGATAGGATTTTTTTCTTATGAATTTAATCTAATCCATAAGGAGACATCCAGAAAGAGAAATTAATTTGCTATCGGTTCGGGCAGATGTATTCGACTGATACAAATAGAAACTGTGATTGTCTATATGTTACACTCCTATTTTTAGTTCATGATCAGTTTCGATGCACGATCCAAGACTTCACGAAATGTATATATAAGGAAATGTAGTCATTATCAAGTGACAAGTGAAATTTTGCTAACAGTGAGTATTTCATCAGCTGTCATTCTCTACTTTCTTGTGGGATTTCACTGGGAATGTTGCTGTTGCCATTCTCTACTTTGTTGGAACCATTCGGTCGTGATTTTCATTCTCTTTTACATAATATGTATGTGTCTGAGGCAGCAGAATTACTGAACTTTTGAAATCTGATGAACGATGCAGCCCATTGTGATACAACAGTCGCGAAGATGCTGGTAGGAAACAAATGTGATTTGGACAACATTAGAGACGTTAGTATTGAAGAAGGCGCGAAGCTTGCAGAAGCAGAAGGATTGTTCTTCATGGAGACATCTGCATTAGATTCCACAAACGTTAACAAGGCTTTCGAGATTGTCATCCGCGAAATCTATAGCAATGTCAGCCGAAAGGTCTTGAATTCGGATTCCTACAAGGCGGAATTATCTATTAACAGGGTAAGCCTCGTAAAAGACGATGGAGAAGGATCAAAACGATCTTGGAGCAGTTGTTGCTCAAGATGAACCATGTCTTAACTGATTATACATTTTGTATTGTTGGCTCAAAGATTAAGAGATTTTTCAGTAGTTATTCAATTCATTAACACAGTGAATTGTATAAATGTCTCTTAGCTCTGGTTAAGAGATATGCATTCTCACTTTAAGTTGTACTATTAAGGATACATTGTTTGATTTGATGTAAACATCAGGTACGAGCAAATATTTTTTTATGGAGGTGCGGACTACATGTATTTTAAGATTTCTACTTAGAAAGTTAATATTGTGGTTGGAGGAACATATTGGGTGCTAGAGCACTACATGTATCTCAAGTATTTTATTTGAAAGTTGTTTACATGTCTTAACTTGTGCAGTTATGTGCATTTTATCAACCAATATTTGACTTCCTAAAGCTCCCTATATATCGTCTTTTTCTACATATACGTATAAAGAAAGAGAGATACACCTAATAACTTGCAATATTTCCAAAATTAACATAATTCTATGTCGATTTCAGCAGTGGTGGTATGAAAATTGAAGAAAATAAAGAATGTACAAAACAATAGGAAAAGCAATTCTTTTTACCACCATTGAAATGGGATGTAGTCTAAAGGGTGGTGGCATCGTATTCTGATATTGCACTTCATAAGTAGTACTTACGAAATTCATTTTGTAATTGTGATGTCCGAATCAGCTTGTGCATACGTTGATGACCAATACGACCCCTTATAGTTCCCAACGAACTAAAAGGGGCGCATTGACGTGATACAACGGTGAACAACAGGAAACTTTAGTACTGCAATCAACCCCCAAGCCAACAACGTTCACGCCAAGCAAAATCGCCTTTGTCCCTTTCCTTTTCTCCATTCTACCAGAGAACAAACAATCCAAAGACATTTCTCAACCAACAAATAATCATATCTGCTAAGACTATCATCAGGATAACAAGATGTATAGAGGGAAGAGATTTTCACCATGGAACTGAAAAAAGGGCAGCCCGATGCACTAAAGCTCCGGCTATGCGCGGGGTCCGGGGAAGGGTCGGATCACAAGGGTCTACAGTATGCAACCTTACCTTGCACTAAAGCTCCCGCTATGCGTGGGGTCCGGGGAAGCTCCGGATCACAAGGGCCTACTGTATGTAGCCTTACCTTATATTTCTTCTAGAGGTTGTTTCCACGGCTTGAACCGATGATCTCCTGCTGACATGGCAGCAACTTTACCAGTTATTCCAAGAACTGAATCCACCAATATTCATCTGATAAAGCTCAGTCCCAATAAATTTGCAAATGACTGTCGCTGAGAGTTGTATCATTTCATTTTTCTATTATTAAAGGTAACATTAACTTTAAATGCAACAAGACACAAGAGTAATGTCGCTTAATAATAGGAAAAAGAATCCTTTATCATGTAACATAAAAGGGAGAAGTACTTAATCAAAGAGGAAAGGATCTATGATGCACTACTTCCTAAAGAAAACAAGCTTTCCCAGTAAATCCAGAGCAAATCTTCCAGACATTTTATTACTCTTCTAACGCGATTTCCTTCTAAGTCATAGAAGACGAGCGTATCCAAATGTCTGAATATTATTTCTTCATTCCATGTTAAAGGCTTAATATCCTGTAACCCAAAGTTGACCATATTGATACTATACTCCTTCACCCAAGTGCAGCTTATTTTATCCTTTGAGTATCCACAGGTCTAGAATTGAACTCTGGGGAAAGCGATGTGTGTCTGGCAGGCAAAGCATCCCTTTCAAATCCATCATCTTCAAGCAGGAAAGAGACGCAAAACATGATGGGCGAGATATAGTTAGAAACTTTTCGTTCTCAAAGTATAACGATACAATTTGATCATATTGGCCATAAGGAAGTGGTTTAGAAAACCAATACATTCATTCATTTACTGACAACCCCGAGGAGTCCGGATGATAGGGAGGCATCTCTGCAATTTCTTTCCATCCATTAGAAATACCACCAACCTCACTTAAGGTTAAAACCTCACATTTTAGCTGTGCAAATCGAAGCTCCCTAAAACTAAACGAGGTACCGTTATAGAAAAAATGTACCACTTTGTACTCCTTCTGTGAATGAAGATATCCAAATGCAACAAGGTTATCTACAGAGAAAGCAGAAGGTGAACATCTCGGCAACTCACACACTTGATGGATGGCAGGATTGCACAAATAAATACGACGATCAATTAAAATGCAAATCAAACCAGAGCATGCAATCCATTCACAAAGAGCGTGTTTTCATCCAGGGACAGTGACAGTGCATAACTCCTGATTGCTTTCTTTCTCTCCTTCCATGTCAACTGAAACAAATCGTAGCTTGTGCTCTCTCGACCTTAACAAATACACGCGTTCCACAAAAAGAAGTTTGGGGCCATTCTCCATTGATTGTTTCCTGTGAGTATTAACAAACGAAGGACTAATAATAAGGTTATTCCAAGATTTCGATACACACCTCAACATGGACAATGCCTTCCCAGGGAATCTTACGAAAATAGAGTTTATAACATCAGTAGGTAACTCATTATTTGCATGATTCTCTTTCTTCTTCTTGTTAGGCTGCAAATATAATCAATGTGGCAAATATTAGGCTCAAGGAGTGTTGTCAAAAGGCAAAAAGCTCTGAGGTCCGTTGGGCGTGAGTTTTAATGGAAAAAGACGCAAAGGGAGAAAAAGTACAAGCATATATATGTTCAAACGAAGACTAAAATTGTAAGCATGAATGACAAGTATATGAACAAAGAATTGAAAAAAGAAAATTATGACAAAGTGAAATAGCAATTGTTTAGTGTAGTTCATTCGCAGGGTAGAGTATGCCTTAGATTGTGCATAACTAGACATTCATGTACTACGTGACAAATTGCGTGAGATGCACACGTCCTATTTGGGTAGAAAAATTGAACAGAAAATCTTGGAGAAAAGCTGAACATTAAAAAGCAGAAAATTGTTGAAAATCATTACCTTTTTGTGTTGTTCACAATTGGGAATTTTGGGTTTTGTAACTTCCATAGTTTCTAATTTTATGTTATGCGACAATGGGGTTCGTCGATGGCCACTCTTATGTTGCTTAATTGCTAGGTTGGCCTTCGAATGGGCCGGTCTCTAATTTTTGTTCTTAGAAATTGAATTTATATCTAGTCGGACATAAATTCAATTTCAAAAGGTGCAAGATATAACTTGTGGAATATCTTTATTACGATATAAAAATATAAATTTTAAGTTCCACAAAAAAAATTAATGCCGAGGAATAAAAATTAAAGTCCGGCAAAAAATAGGGACAAAAGTGCAAATGACCCCATATTTTTCAGGATCCTTATTCAGCCAAATTTACTATTTACTTTTTTTCTTTATTTTATAAGAAAGTGTCCTCTAGTGTGCTTATAAAGAGTTTTAAAAAATTGAGTGGACACGCGCACATGAAAAAATGAGTTTGAAGGCGAATGATGTGAATTTGTCTTCCTGCGTGGAGATATTCGTGAGGCCTAATTCAATTTTGGTCACCATTATTTTTAGTCAGTGTATTAAGTTATGAATATTTCATCTATATATACATAAATTTGCTTGCGCGAGATATTTGTGAGGCCTAATCCAATTTTTTTAGTCAGTGTAAAGTTAAGAATATTTCATCTATATATACACAAATTTGCTTGCGTGAGATATTCGTGAGGCCTAATCCAATTTTCGTCACTATTGTTTTTAGTCAGTGTAAAGTTATGAATATTTCATCTATATATATACAAATATGCTTATATTCAGATCTTTAGCGATGGTGTCACGACACGCCTCAAGCTACAATCGAATTTATGTGATTATATTTCCAATGTTGATGGATATTTAACTCTGTTAGAAGTGGATTTGGGAGACAAGTTTTCTACATTTGGGCTTCTGCTAAGTTGTTCTTGGGCTATCAAAAGAGGCCCACTTACCTCAAATATTCGCGAAACAATTATGAACATAATAAAAGAAAATATTACAGTCAAATACCATTTATTCCTCTAGTTTATAAAACATATACACAATATATACTCTACCATGAACCAACAATACACGCCAAGCAAGATCGCCTTTGTCCCTTTCCTTCTCTCCATTCTACTGGAGAATAAGCAATCCAAAGACATTTCTTAACCAACAAATAATCATACTATCTGCTAAGATTATCATCAGGATAACAAAATGTATTACTGATCGAGGGAAAGAAGTGTTTACCATGGAGCTAAATAAAATAAAACTCAGTCCCAATAAAATTGCAAATAACTGTTGCTGAAGAGTTATAAATCATCATTTCATTTTCCGATTATCAAAGATAACATAAACTTCATATTCAATAAGACGCAAGAGTAATATCGCTTAATAATATGAAAAAGAATCCTTTATCATGTAACATAAAAGAGGGAAGGATCTATGATGCACTGCTTCCTAAAGAAAACAAGCTTTCCCAGTAAATCCAGAACCAGTGTTCTGGACATCTTATCATTCTTCTAACGCGATTTCCTTTCAAGTCATAGAAGACGAGTGTATCCAAATGTCTAAATATTATTTCTTCATTCCATGCCCTGAAGAAAGGCGTAATATTCATGAACTCAAAGTCAATCAATTTGATGCTATACTCCTTCTCCCAAGTGCAGCTTATTTTATCCTCGAGTATCCACAGGTCTAGAATTGAACTCTGGGGAAAGCGACGTGTGTCTGGCAGGCACAGCATCCATTTCAAATCCGTCATATTCAAGCCGGAAAGAGTCTCAAATCATGATGGTGGAGATATAGTTAGAAACTTTTCGTTCTCAAAGTCGAACGATACAATTCGATCATATTGGCCATGAGGAAGTAGTTTACTAAACCAGTACATACATTCATTTACTGACAACCCCGAGAAGTTCGGATGACAGGGAGGCGTCTCTGCAATTTCTTTCCATCTATTAGAAATGCCACCAACCTCATTAAAGGTTAAGACCTCACATTTTAGCTGTGCAAATTGAAGCTCCCTAAAACTAAACGAGGTAACGTTATAGAAAAAATGTACCACTTTTGTATTCTTTCTTTGAATGAAGATATCCAAATCCAACAACCTTATAGTGTCCAGAGAAAGCAGAAGGTGAACATTCGGGCAATTCACACACTTGTTGAATGGCAAGATTGCACAAATAAATACGATGATCAATTAAAAGGCAAATCAAACCAGAGCATGCAAGCCATTCGCGAAGAGCACGTTGACCAGGGACAATCACAGTGCATAACTCCTCATCACTTTCTTCCTCTCCTTCCATGTTAACTGAAACAAATTGTAGCGTGTGCTCTCTTGACCTTGACAAATACACGCGTTTCATTAAAAAAAGTTTGGGGACATTTTCCATTGATTGTTTCTGGTGAGAACTAACGAACGAAGGACTAATAATAATGTCATTTCAAGATTTCGATACACATCTCAACATGGACAATGTCTTCACGGGAAGTTTTACGAAAATAGATGTTATAACATCATCAGATAGCTTGTTAAAGTACTCATTATTTGCATAATTCTCTTTCTTCTTCTTGTTAGGCTGCAAGTATAATCAATGTGGCAAATATTAGGCTCAAGCAGTGTTATCAAAAGCAAAAAGTGCAAAAAATCTCTAAGTTCCGTTGGGCTTTAAGCACAAATAAATTAAGCCATGACCTTTAATGGAAAAAGGCTCCAAGGGAGAAAAGGTAGAAATATATATGTTTAGACTTATGTTGCTTGGACAGTTGGACTCTTCAAAAATATAGGCAGGTGCCCTCGAATACTTCAAAAACAGTGTATTCTTGAGAATCCGACACGAGTGCGACAACATTTTTGGGAGAGTTCGAGCAACATAGGTTTAGACTAAGACTAATAATTATAAGCATGAACAACAAGGCTCATTGGGTGTGCACATTTATGCCCTCCAACTTGGGTGTGTACAAGTAGACACTTAAACTTGTATAAAGTTGAACAAGTAGACACATGCATCCTATGTGGCGTCCTTCATGGCCAATTTGCGTCCTATATGGCGTCCTACGTGTATTATGTCATATAGAATGCATGTATCTACTTGCTCAACTTTATAAAAGTTTAAGCGCCTACTTGTGCATATCCAAAGTTGGAGGACATAGATGCAAGTTGAACTCAAGTTAAATGGCACGTTTATCTATGAGTAATTTTCATCCATGGTCATTTAACTTTGCGTCTATTACACAAAAGTCAATTTTTTTTTTTATTACACCAAAGTCATTTTACTTTGCTCCAGTCATCACAAAAATCACTTTGGCCGGATTTTATAATAATCCCACCTATAAAATGATGTGGCAACCTTAATTAAATCTTGATTTTGGTTTAAGGAAATATAATATATTACCCACATCTTAACCTATTTTATACATGTCCAACCCAATAACTTGACCACGTTGCATCCTTTTCTTGTTTTATATCCCTCCATATCTTTTTCTTTTTAACCTTTTGTTTACAAATACTATAAATGTAAATAAATAAAGTAACAATTATGGCTAAGAATCTGCTATAAAAAAGAAATTATAAAGATATACATATTACATGCATTTAATAGAATAGAACAAAGTAACTCTTTTCAAGAAAAAATAATATTCTAAGAGATAATTGTCAAGTATTACATAGGTTAATATATGAAAAAAAAAATTATAAAAACAAGTAAAATATTTAGCAAAAATGATTAAGTTTGCTAATTTCGCAATGCATTATAATTATATAATTATTTAAATTAATTAATATTAAAACTCACATGCAATATTTTTTATCAGGAGTGTTCATGGTTCGGTTTAGTTCCTCTCTTGGTTAAAACTAAAATCAAATCAATTTTTTAATTATCAAAATCAAATATAATTCATATCTATCAATTTAGCTAATATTGGTTTGATTCGAAAATTTTTATTTTTAAGAAAATAATAGTGCTTTCTTCTCTTTTATTTTTCCTACAAGTAGAAAAAGGTATTTCATCATTTATTAACTTATAATCTGTTATTAACCTATTACTATGGTGGCTATAATTTTCTTGAATTGTGAAGAAAATATCTTAAAATTATTTATAAGCTTAATTTAATTAAGTGAATATAGTTAATAAAAAGGTAAAAAATATATATATAGGTAAATCTAATAGTTAATTTTTCTGAATAATAAGTTTGGATTCATGACTTTCTTTTAAAAAGTGAGCTTAAGGTGTAAAGTTAATTAGTTTATTAAAGATAATTAAATTTTTCATGAAAAAATATACAAATATTTGTGATATTTATAAAAATTAATGTATTGTATAAAATTAAATAGCTATTTAAATTATGTATATAATGTTAGTTTAGTATATTAACTTTATTTAATTAAGCAAATGCATTAATTAAGGCTGCACATTATTTTCTAGATGGGATTATTATAAAATTCGGTCAAAGTGACTTTTATGATGACCGGAGCTAAGTAAAATGACTTTCGTGTAATGAGAAAAAGAAATGTGACTTTTTATATAATAGACGCAAACCTAAGTGACCATGATGAAATTTTCTCAAGGATATGCCAAAACCTTAATGACAACAATGAAGCGCACAACATGTTTTAACGAGATAATTTTAAATCCAGTAATCAACTCTAAACCCTTTGTTAACCACTGCCAATAACAACAATATCATTTACCTTTGACTAAAGATCAAAAAGGCTAATCTGATAATTGAACAAAATCTCTTCTGAAGAAAAACTGAAAATTAAAAAACAGAAAATTGTTGAAGATTTACCTTTTTGTGTTGTTGAATTTTGGGTTTTGTAACTTCCATTGTTTCCAATTTTCTGTTGTGTGGCAATAGAGACTTGGGAGAGAAGAGGGGGAGGGAATTGTTGCTTTACGAGTTATTGCACCAATTATCCCTATTTCGGAGTGGCTTTTAATTTTAAACTTTAAATAGGATGTTTTTTAATTTTTTGTCAATGCTATTATTTAACAAAAAATTGTGGATTAAAATACTCTTATCTATGACTTAATTTCATTTGGCATGAGTTCATAGGAATTAAGATATGCGTCGTATGTGGTCAATTGAGCAGGTTTACTATTTTGAATTATATGAGTAGGTTCACTATTTTGAATTAAAATGTCATGAACGTCTGTTTTATGGGCAACAACATATCTAAGTTCTAACTCTTGCCTATAAGGTAGAATTTCTTGTCAATTGGACAGGTTCATTATCTTCAAATATCATGAACGTTTATCTTATTGGCAAGAGTTAAAAAGTAGATTTATTAAGCAAGACAAAAAAATCAAGATCATTCCTCATGAAAGTCATTTTTGTAAGACTTTTTTTATGGAGAACAAAATATCAAAACCAATCCATTTTAAGGTCATTTCTGAACTTAACCACCATATTTTTGTCTCGCTCGACATAACTTGAGGATTCTGAACTGACGACAAAAATAGGGACATTTGTGCGAATGAAAGAACACTCAAAATATGTGAATTTGCTTGCGTCGAAGTATTCGTGAGTGCCTAATCCAATATTGGTGGAAATTTAACTCCATTAGAAGTGGACAAATGGTGGTTTAGTATTTGGGTGACAGTTTTCTACGTTTGGGCTTTGGCTAAGCCCAATTCCAATAGGATAATTGTTCTTGGGCTCTCAAAAGTGGCCCACTTACCTCAAATATTTGTGAAACAATTTATAAAGGAATGCACACAGCAAAACATAATATAAAACCAAGCCATCCTTTTTCAAGCATATAATACAGTACATAAATGTGTCATTTAACTTGGCCTCAGCTAATGTTTATATCCTCCAAATTTGAATGGGTATAAGTAGGCATTTAAACTTATACAAAGTCGAACAAGTAGACACACACGTCCTATGCGGCAATTTGCATGAGATTGACATGTAGATTCCACGGAAGATGCGTGTGTCTACTTATTTAATTTTATAGAAATTTAATTGTCTACTTGTGCACATCCAAATTGAAGTGCATATATGCCCGTTGAGACCAAGTTAAAGCGCATGGTTATGTATCATCCCTTTTTCTAATTCTAATGCTTTAGAAACAGAAAACCAAAGAGAAAACAACAAGATTAATCATGGGTTAATTAATCATTAAGCTATTGGGGCCCTTTACCTACACATAATTATGAGTTCCATTAAATCATTAAGCAATTTGGGTCCCATTTATATTTTGTTGTATGTAGACAGGTGTTAAGTTTAACTTTTTGAGTCTATGACTAAGGTCAAAATAGTATATGTTGTTAATTAAGTCTTTTAGCATGTGAATTCCACTAATTTTGATGTCCTAGAATTACAATAACTTGTTAATGTTAAAGGGTATCAAATGGACAAGTTATGTAAATTTTGAACCAATTAAAATGAGTGGAGTTAATATACGTGAGTACTACAACAACAACAATATATCCAGTATATTCCCACAAAGTAGCATTTGGGGAGGGTAAGTGTACGCAGTCCGTACCACTATCTCAGAGGTAAGATAGAGAGGTTATTTCCGATAGATCCCAGCTCAAGACAAAAACAGTTTAGAAAAGGACATATATAGTATAGGAACAATAGGAACAATACTACTAAATAAATATAAGTAGATCATATTAATAAAAATAAAAAAAAATTTAGTCAAATTGGATTTTATACTAGATGTTATTATTTTATTTTTTTTAAAGTAAAAAAACTAAAGGAGCTAGTCACACTAACAATTGTTAATAGGAAGACTTCCACTAATACTACTAATCATATAAATCTTAATAATTTACATATTAATTTCAAATATACTCTCGTGACTAATAGTAAGGAAAATTGAAGTACTTCAACATTCACTAGTTGCATTATGGTCCACAAATATTTTCTCGTGACCAAATCTGTCTAGATTACGCTAATTCTAAATGAATATTTTTTCAGCGTAACTTATTGTGAATCATCAACATATCCAATATAATCTCAAAAAGCAATGTTTGAAGAAGGTAAAGCATGTGCAGATGTTACTCCTACCTCAGAGGCAAAGAGGTTGTTTCCGATAGACCCTTGTCGTAACTCATCGTGAATCAATTAATAAATAAATTGCGGTGAATTTTTACTATTTAATGATGATATGTTGTTAACTACTTGATTTTTCGTTCTTTTGAAAATTTGATTTAAAATTACACTTGATCACACTGCTGGATAAGCATTCATTGACTATTACTGCTAGTAATGCTTCTGAAATCATTGCTTGTTCTGCATGCAAGTGACAATCATCATTTCTTCACTTTATAAGTTTATACATGAATTTTGTTTAATTAAAGTTTCTAGAGTTGGAAGGAAAGCTTTGTAGCAATGGGAATATTGTCTCTGTGTGATCTATATGTTACAGGTTTGAGTTGTGTAAAAGTAACCATTAATATTTGCATTAGAATAGATTGTCTACATCATACACCTCTTGAGGTGCGGCTGACCCTTCTTCAAATCCTGCATAAATGTGAAATACTTTATGCATCAGACTGTCTTTTTAAAGTTCCTAGAGTTAAAAGGGAAATCTTGGAGCATTGGTAAAATTGTTTCCGTGTGATCTATATGTTAAAGTTTGAGCTTTGTGAAAATAATCATTAATATTTACATTAGAGTAGGTTGTCGATCTACATCATACACCATTTGAAGTGTGACCCTTCTTCAAATTCTGCATAAACGTTTGCTTTATGCACCAGCCTGCCTTTTTAAAGTTACTAGAGTAATAAAACCAAGCTAATTAATTGAGGGCCTGACAAGTAATACATTTTCTCCTACTATCAAGGAAGTGAAAAGGAAAGCCATATTCTCATTGACAACTACATTAGAGCAAATTATGGCATGTGTTAGCCTAACACAAGACACATAATAGTTAAAAGAGATTTAACCTACCACTTTAATTTGTTGACTCCGGCTTATAGAGAAATTGTTTCGGAAAGGCTTATACAATAACAATATATTCAGTACAATTTCACGAGTGAGATTCGGAGAGGGTAAAAAGTGTACACATACCTTATCACTATTTTGGGAAGTTAGAGAAATTATTTTCAAAAGACCCTCGGAAGACTTACAATCTCTTAAAATTCATACAAATTAAATGAATGATAGGATATAGTGAGAGAAAATTTAATCCAGAATACTTAATTATAAGGCATGTTATAAATATGTTTACTTTAGGACCTATATTTTTCGTGAGCTTTTTTTATAGCCTATTATTGAATTACTATTTTTATTCTGCGTAGTATGACTTGAGGTACGAAATCAAATAAAGAATTTATTATTTATATAGTTAATTTCAACTTAATTGAAATTGAGGCGTAATTCGTGGTGCCTGTTGTGTTTGGGTAAGATTGATTGTCGGATTATTCTGTGATAGTCCTGTTTGTTCTTATCTGTTGTTGTGTTACGACCTATTATTTCTTGTCTCTATATTATGTCCTTTCTAGAATGGTTTTGGCTTGAGCCAGGGGTCTCTCAGAAAACAGTCTCTCTACCTCACCTCTGAGGTAATGGTATGGATTGCGTACGTTTATCCTCCTTAGACTCTACTTTGTGGGAATATACTGAATATATTGTTGTTTTTGTGGGTAGATTGTAAATTACTTATTGATGGAAAAACTTACCTTTGGCCTCAAAAAGTCAAATGAGTAGAAATTTAATTATGTTTTACGTTATTTATTAGCTTCATAATCACCACCTACAGTAGCTACGACTGAGGTTTCATAGTTGTAAACTTGTAGTTACATTTTCACAGTTTCACCAAACCACTCAAACCTATTTGACGTGGTAACTTTTTTTTTTTTTTTTGTTTCATGTTCGGTATTCGACATTCATGTGATTAATTCGAATTTGTGCCACGTAAGACCCGTTTAAGGAGAAAATACTCCCTAACTGAATTTTTTTCATATCTGAATTTCGAACACGAGACTCTATCTGGTTGCATTGTTGGTTGACGTGGTAGTAATTAATTCTTCTATTTTTGATGAACAAACTTTAACTTAGGACAAAATGCAAGAATTATGAACTATAACAATCACAATAATAAACAAAAAATAAAAAAGAAATTAAAGAAGTGTGCATCCGATCTTTAAATTGATTGGTGGAAAGGCATAGGCAGATCTATATATAATTTATGGATTTATGTTAATTCAGTACTTTTCATTGATATATTAATAAGTTTATGAAATATTTATAAATATTTAACTGTAATTATTATAGCTTTTATGTAGAGGCTTATACATAATGCATAACCAAAGGAATGCTTATAGTGTATTGATTACCTGATAAAATGATCTTTTCCAGTAAAAAATAAATGATCTTTTACTTGTGTTCGGCTATTGCGGAAACCCCAAAATCTAGAGCTTATGGTCTAAGTTCCAACCCAGTTCCAACAATGTACTTCTCGACACATCAAAAAGACTTGTATGCATCAGTAAAACGACCTTTTCCAGTAAAAAATAAATGATCTTTTCCTTGTGTTCGGCTATTGCGGAAACCCCAAAATCTAGAGCTTATGGTCTAAGTTTCAACCCAGTTCCAACAATGCACTTCTCAACACATCAAAAAGACTTGTATCCATCAGGTTCACAAGGGTAAATACATTCAAAGGAGATAAATTTTAGCGGCTCATAATTCAAATCAAGATTTCCACGTGGAAAACTCGTTTTTTGGGGGTTTGTCCCCACTGGTTTGCAAAAGCAATGGGAGACTTGCTCTATATACCCCCCTCCCCCCACTCCACCCACCTAGAGATTTTTGTCCCTAGTATTCTCTATGGACCAAGGCACTCAAATGCGCTTAAAGTCTTATTGTCTATATATATCTTATCTTAAAATGAGGTTGCCACCCGCTTGCTTTAGTCTCAAATAAGGCGCAAATTAAGGTGAATAGACTGGACCGAACCTCCCTACGTCAGACCTTTGAGGGAAATATTGTGTAGCCTTTTATAGATCAGAGAAATACATTACAACAATAACATGGAGTGTCAAATTTTTATTATGTGGGCGAAATATCATTATAAAAAAATATATTCACATTACTCGAGCTACATATACAAGAAAAAATACAGCAACTAAACTCCATATTTTATATTCTTTAACAAACATCAACAAGTAAATAACAATACAACAACAAAGGTACCCTCAAGTCTCATAGAACATGGCTTTTACACAAGAAGAAATTAAAATACCAAAATTAATACAATCCCAACCGAAAATAAAATAAAATAAAATAAAGGGGCAGTCCGGTGCACTAAAGTATGCGCAGGGTCCACGGAAGGCCCCAGCCGCAAGGATCTATTGTATGTAGTCTTACCTTGCATTTCTGCAAGAGGTTGTTTCCACAGCTTGAATCTGTGACCTGGTGGTCACATTTTGTCAAGAGAATAACTTCAAGAAGTGAGAGGTTGTTGTCTTCCATTTTGTCCATCACAAAGTTTGTTATTTGATTTTCCAGGCTTCTTTTTAAGAACAATTATCCAGGTAATTGCTTCTAAAATAAGAGCAATTCCTCCGAGAATTGATAGGAAAATAATATAAGCCAATTTCCATTTGCTTTCTGGTTGCAATATTTCAAGACCTTTAAACACATTAATGATGCCTAGAACAAGTACACCATATCCAACTCCATGGTGATACATATTCCAGTAAAATCTGTATTTGTGATCCTTCTTTGGCCTCAGAAATAGTGCAAATACCTACAAATTAAGTGGGGTCATTTTCATAATGGGTCATTTTCATAATTTTGGGAAAAAGTTTTGCATCAAAACACAATAATTCTAGCACCCGAGGATATGGCCTAATGGTTAAGGACAAAAAGTATGGGAGATCAGGACTATAAAATCTAATAAAGACATAAGAGCTAGGTGATCTATTTTCATACGTTTAGATGGTGGCGGTCAAAATTACTTTGTAGCGATGCTGGTGAAAGGTAGCAAATACCTGGTGAAATAGCCGTGATGCATGAAAGAGGGCCAATCACCACTAGTATAAGAAAAGAGTTTTAAGTTATATACACGTTACTTTTTAAAAAAATTACACTATAGGTCATCTTTACTTGTTATCTCACGTAACTTGTCTTATTTTCATATTACAACATATTCACTTTGTATGGAGTCTTGCCTATAGAGATATCTTTTAAATGACCTGATAGTGGAGAAAGTTATTTATACTGACGATATATATTTACTTGAACTCGGTAAAAAAATTAATTTAAATTATATAATCTTTAATATAAAGAAAATTTACACTATCAGATCATATTTATCTACTGTAGCCGGTAACTACTCGCATGTACTCAAAATTATATATCTACTTTTTATCTTACCTATAAATATCATTCGAATGACCTGATAGAGTAGAATTTTCTTTTTATCAACGATGTATTTAACTGAAACTCTACAGAAAAATTAAAAATTCCCCCTTTAATCCAGATTGACCTTATAAATTAAAGAAATTAAGGATAAAGAATTTGGATTTAGGAAAATACCTGTAGAGTTGCAAGACAAAACAAGGCAATACCAAAATCTCTATGTGAAGTGTACACAATTCCTCTAGATTGGCTTCCAAGTTTTAGACCAGTTGCCCAACCAGAAACTCCAATAATATAAGATGATAATTGACAAGTCACATGAACATAAAACCACACTGGATCTACAAATGTTCTTAGATACCTTGCTATCATAATTCCAATTGGAAATAAAATTCCCCAACTCACAACATTCAGAATTCCATGAATCTGTTCACCGAAAATTCAAAAGTCAGAAAAAAAAGAAGATAAATGAACTAATCAACAAACAAAATGAAATGGGGATTTCTTGGCACCTATGTTGCTCGACTCTTCAAAAATGTCGATTGGTGAGTATCGAATTCATTAAAAATAATGTAATTTTTAGAGAATCTGCGACACGAATGCGGCAACATTGTTGAAGAGTTCGAGTAACATAACTTGACACGTTAATGGTTGTTGAAGTGGGATAAAAGTCATAGGAGATCAGAGTTCAAATTATAGCAATAAAGACAAAATTGACAAGGTGATTTCTTCCCGTTTGTCTAAGCATTTTGGTGGACTAAGTTATTCAAAGCCTGTGCTGATGGGAGGTAATATGTATACGATGAAATAATTGAGGTGCGTGCAAACGGATCAAAACACCGCCATTATTTAAAAAGGAATGAAAAGGGTGTCTCTTGGAAAACTTACATTTCTATTCTTGACCATAGAATCCTCATGAGGACCATTGCTAACACTTTTTCCTTTCATCAAATCAAGTTTTCCCTTGGAATTCAAATTCTCAGGTTGAAAATCATGAATTCCTGGAAATGTCCCATTCAACACTGAACTTCCAACTTGCCATACTTGATTCAATTCTCTCATTCCTTTTGGTAATTCTACACTAGCAAAAATTACCATCATCCCATTACTATACATAGCCTCCATATTTGAAACGCGATACATTAGTTCCCCTGGCACGATGGACTTATACGAGTTCAACTTGAATGTTTTCACGACTATGGTATCGTTGAGATTTTTAAACGCGATTAACGCTTGTGTACCAACCATTCCTGTCCCAATTGGATTTATTCCCCATGCTATCCAACCATCAGGCTTAGTAGGAGTAGCTACAAAGGCTAAAGTTAAAGAAGAAATTTTTGAATTGTAACTCCAATGGATGTAACAATTCAAATGTGGTAAGTCATTGCAATGTTCATACAATTTGTTGTTGGTGAACTTTTGTGATGTACATGACATGGAATATGAAAATTGAGGATTCAAAAGCAAAAATATAAAACATAGGATTATAACACAACATGATTGATACAATCCCATTTCTTGAAATTCTTGGAATCTGAAATTGTTGAAATTTCAATTTATTTATTTAATTTTTTTGGTGTTGGGAGAATGAACTTGTGGTCACCAACTACTACAAGTGGGAGATATAATACATAAAAGGCAATTTGTAGCTTTATATATAGTAGCAAATGAGCTTTTGGAGTGTGACTCTTATAAATACATATCCGCAAGTTTATATCAAATCATGTAAATTTACCACGGTTAAGTGATTTAACGAGGTGTGGATGCATAGTAATTAACCATAGTTAAGTATTACTTACTCTGTCCCAATTTATATGACTCACTTTCCTTTTTAGTCAGTCCCAAAAGAATAACACATTTCTATATTTAGTAACAATTTAACTTTAAATTGTCTACTTTATCCTTAATGAAATGATTTACAACCACACAAACATCTATAACTTATTTTAGACCACAACTTTCAAAAAAAAAAAAAATTCTTAAACTCCGTAGCAAGTCAAACTAACTCATATAAATTAAAACGAAGGAAGTAAAAGTCTATATACAGATACATGATATGCGTTTAATAGTTTGATATAAACAACGGGATGAATAAGTAGTTATCGGAGTGTGCCTTTACCTACCTTATTCATAAAGAAGAGTAGGGTCTTTTGTATGAGACTATGAAGTGACATGATTGGATTCTTTTTTCCTTTTTGTCTTTTTTCTTGCTTTAAGAAATGAAAGAAATTGTTGTGGTTTTAAAATTGGATTTAAGTTATGAGTTTAACTTTTATATAATAATTTTTGTATTATATATAAGGTCACTATCCCTTCTTATAGTTCTTTTCGTTTATATAGGTATTTAATATTATCATTTCTCTTCAACCAAAAACTTTTTTTCTTTTTCCAACTGTTGATATAATAATAAGATTCCCATGCTATGTAACGTAACATAATTTCTTGTCTCAAAATTGGACCACAACAACAGGTCCCCATCTACACCCCACACCCAAAGAAAGAAAATAGTGAACTTGTTTGTTGTATTTTTTTTTTTTAAACTCCATGATTGGTTTTTACGTTACGGCCTCAATTAGTTCACATTGTGTAGTGCAAGACTCATTACTAGGAGAAGTGCTTTCTTGTCAGGAATTTTTTCATATCCGATTCCCCGCTCGAAAGGTAAAGGAATTCTATCCATGCCAACACAAGCTTAAGTGATAAAGTTGTTTGTTGTGATATATATAGAGCTTGAAATAAGATATGCAAAAGATTTTTGGAATTTTTAGTGTAACAATATGCCATTGTTATTGAATAAAAGTTTTCACTAAAATAGTGTTAAGTACGCATGATCACATGTTAAGATTTCTGTAAAAAGATTATTATCTAGATTACCAGATAATCATGTAGATTCAAAAGTGCAACTGTCGTGCATGAAAGTTTAAGGGTAACAAACAAATTATTATGTTCCTACACAGCATATGCTCCTATTCTACAAAATGATCTTCAATAACTATGTCTCAATTTCAAACAAACAAAAAAGGTATCGGCTCTACGAAAGAATCTCCAATTAACAAATGTTATGAGGAAAACCTAAATCATAATGCAAATTTCTAGTAAGATTATGGAACAATACTATTGAAATCTCGGAAACTCATTTTTGGATCTTATTGTTTGTTGGTGCCCCACCCCATGCATGGCTCGAGGGTAAAGCAACTAAAGCATGTGTGTTAGGCACCCAAAAGTTGAAGGCACCAAAAATATTATTTTTGTTATTTAAATAGTCGCTCCTACATTTTTATAGTTTATATCTATATGCAAAAATTTAATATCTTATCATATAACTTGAGAAAAGTTCTTTCAAGTTAATAAAACTTTATCCATTTGTTCCAATACAATACATTGATTCTTGTTATAAAAGATCTTATTGGTAGATAATAAGCTTAAACTAGTATAGTTAAAAGTTCTAAAATATCAAAAACAAATTTCTACTTTCCCTCACTAAAACTTAAAATTTGAAAATAAGATTTACTGCATGCTAATGTCACGACTGTATAAGAAAATAATGAACTTTTCTAAAAATTAATTGTTACTTTATTATACATATAGTAGTATTTTTCTAGTGATTATAAAAGGACTTTTACTGAAAAATTAAAATTAATTGTAACTTAAGGTATTGACATAAAACACTTGATATTGTGGAAAGAAGAGTGCATTCCTATGTGTGATACAAGAAAGTTTATAAACTTTTTTGTTAAAAAAAACTTTAATGGTATTCAACTCTATACAATATATAATCTTTCTAATTATCATAAATAAAAGATTTCATTTGTTTTAGATTTTAGTTTGGTTGGTTCAAATGAGTGAGCAAACAACCAACTCAGTAACTTCCTAGAGTTCATAGAGGCGCCCAGTATTGAAGTTTATCTTGTCCATGAACAATACCCCAGTTGGTACTATACATGTGACCCGCTATCAGGCTTTTAATGATACTTACATTTGCCTTATTCCTAAATTCACACATGCTTCTTCTATAACCCATTATAGACCTATTAGTTTATGTAATACTATTTATAAAATCATTACTAAAATTATCGTCAACCGTATTAAGCCTTTCCTTCATACTGTCATTGGGCCTACCCAATCAAGCTTCCAAAAAGGGCGTAGGGGGAGCGATAAAGCTATTATCGTTCAAGAACTACTAGAGCAACTTGCTAAGAAAAAGGGTAAGACTGCTTATATGCTTTTGAAAATTGATCTAGAAAAAGCATTTGATAGACTCGAATGGTCTTTCATCAGGAAAGTTCCAACACTTTTTCAATTTTCCACCTAATCTAATTAAGCTCATTATGTCATGCATCTCATCACCTACCATATCGATCCTCATAAATGGATCACCTACTAATACTTTTGAACCGTCTAGAGGAATTCGACAAGGAGACCCCCTATCTCCATATATTTTTATTATTTGTATGGAAATGCTTTCTCGAAAAATTAATCAAGCAGTTGATTACTTGAAATGGATCCCTATCAAATTGTCTGTTGATGGACCTCAACTTTCACACTTGTTCTTCGCAGACGACATAATTCTAACTGCTTGTGCAAATGCCTCAACGTGTCTTACCATTATTGACATTTTTAATCAATTCTCCTCTCTTTCGGGACAGAAAATAAATTTTGAAAAATCAAAAATTTTGTTCTCTAAAAATGATACTGCATGCTCAAGATAGATCCTTTATGACTTCTTCCTTTAATATGCAAGAAGGGAGCTCCTTTGGAAAGTACCTTGGGTCGTTTCCTATGTTTATGAAACGTCCTGTTAATTAGGAATGTTAGCGCAAAAGCTACCAGCGGATGCAGAGGAAGGCAGTTCTATTAGGAATATAGAACCTCAGCAATAACTACCTCAAACAACAATGGTTTTGGATAGAACAACACTCTTGTACCTTTAGAACTTAATGTACTTACTACTCCTGTTGTATCTCTAGTTCCTAATTCGTATATGTATTACCCTGATGGTTATGATTTTTTCTTGTTTCCGTACATTTGTTCTTTTTTTTTTTTCCTATTTTTGACGGCTTTCTATACTATTTTAAACTCAACTTTTCTAAATCATTATTTTTATTTGTGCATGAAAAGAAATATTTGAATGAATTAATCCTTAATATGGTAACTTTAAAACTTTGCATAAAAAAAGGTTATAAGCGAGAATTTTTTTAAAAAAAAAGGAATTTTATTAAAAATATTTATGATATCTACTCAATTTTGGCTTTAGGCCAACTAAATGTATTGAGCCTCCCCCCCCCCCCCCCCCCCTGCTGCGATAACCTCTTCTTCATCTTCCTCTGCCTCGTCCTCTCCTGCCATGCCTAGAAAATGATCTTCCGTGTTTCATTTCCACGAGTGAATGCAGCAGCTCGTCGCAACGAATACATCCCTTATGGAGAGTATCTCCATCTTTTAAGGGCGTTGTTTTCTTGTTGAAATCGACTTCTATGATAGTTGAGTCACATTCAGGACACTTGTCCTGAGTTGTAGAAATCCGATGAGCACCTTCGGGCAAGGAGACAGGCAGTTGCACATGTTGCAGTAGAGCCTCCATTTTGGAGTGCTGACAGGGTCGAGAACAAGTGTAGTGCTGCATTCTGGGCAGGCACAAACGCCTTGTGCAGTCACGGAATGTGGACATGTAGGGTGCGGACAGAGGAAGCAAGGCATTCCGACTCCCTTTCCCAACTTGGAAGAGTCGTCAGTTTTAGGAGCGCCAGAAAATGTATCGATGCCTTCAAATGGGGGACAATTGTAGCAATGAGGACATAGAGGGAACGACTTGCCTTCTGACCAGGCATGCCACATAGCAACAACTCGAAATTATCAATGGGGCAAGTAAGCTCCTTGTACAGCTGAAAAAAGTAAAAGAACTTCTAAGTTTAGTCCCAAAATTTAGCTGAGGTCATACAGTAAGTGCTATTGAAAGAGAAACTGCCAACTTCTCAAGTTGCACCTAAAAGGGCACATTTACTTTATAACAATTAACGTTTACCTTGACTTTACCCTTCTGAGGTACGTAATAGACTTCCTCACAGGTACCACAGTACAGTCGAGCTGGCTGAGTAGATATGTATTTCATATATCGCAAGCATTTGCCACATTTGCTGAGGAGACGTCCAGAGTCGGAGAGTGGAGAAAATTGTGCTTCAAACAATTGATCCATGTTTTCAATCTACATGAAGCCAGACACCATGTTCAGCGAATAATTAGCATTAGATAATACAAGTTAAGGAAATTATGGGTCGAATATGAGAGAGAAGTGGGATAACGTGCAGAACATGCTTTGGAACTTCTTTACCCTCAATTATAAGCTAGATTCTAGTGTGTAGCAGCAATTTATCCAGAATTTTGATTGAGACTATTAAGTCTTACTACTGTTTTTCCTTGAGCTGATGGGGCTATCGGAAACAACCTCTCTACTTCTGAGGTAGGGGTAAGGTCTGTGTACACTCTACCCTACCCAGACCCCACTTTGTGGGACAACACTGGGTATGTTGTTGTTGTTTCTTATCCTCAAAGTACTCATTTCCAAGGATCTGTCTGATATTATTTTATCATCCAGTAACTTTTCGGAGTAAACAGCAACAGGAACCAGCAGGGAAGATCCACAACTGCACGCTGATATTTGCATGACTAGTTCTTAAGAGATGTACTTGGAAGGCTCATGATTAAGTTTTTCTCTTACTTGATAATTATGATTAAGTTGTTTATAAGTGACCATCAGCATGTTAAGGATTCAGGGAAGAAAAAAAGCATCAGTCATTTATTTGTGAATATCAGCTTGTTTCCCGTTTGGAAAGAAAGAAAGAAAGCAGCAAAATGTCATCAACCATCACGTAAGAGCTTAATATCTCATACCTGCTTAACAAAGAATAACTGAACTTCCTTCTGAATTGTTCTAGTACGTGCTGCACGACCATTGAATGATCTGCTTGACCTTTAGCTACCAAAGTAATCTGGTGCTCAATGAAACTTCGTATGTCAGGCGCAGCTTGGACCTGCAATTTGAATCGGCCAAACTCAGAAGTCTAATATCTAGTAGAAGATTGTTTCACATCGAAGGAACCATAACAGAGAGGACAATCTACAACAGCTAGAATTGGAAAACAATGCATATAGCAAAACCTGGACATAATTGCGTTCGGATATGTTGTTAATATGCACAGAGATTGACGTATCTGGTCCAATACCATGTTTCTCCATCAAAGAGATCAGCTCACTTTCGCTGAGGTAATCTGGAGGCGAAGTGTTCCCCTAAAAGTTTCAAAGCTAGACCAACCGAAGTATAAGGAAGCTGAAATGGAAAAACTCAAACCAGATGCATGAACCAATCTTTAAAACATAGGACATCGTGCATTCTGAATTTAAACACTGAACCTACATTTGCATTCATTACAAACAACAAGCTTCGTAAATAAGATTTCTGCAGAAAGACACTCAAGACTATTTCTGCTTGCCAATACGTGTTTAGTCAGTTATTTCTGTTTGCTAATACAATGCGTTTAGTCAATTATCTCTGTATGCTAATACAACATGTTTAGTCAATTTATAGCAAAAGAAAAAATAAAGTGTCTGGTAAAATGGTTTCATATAACCAACATGTTTAGTCAAGTTATCTTAAACAAAAAGAATTAATGGGGTGATAAATACTACTGAAGTGCAAAGACTATCACTTCACTCTGCTGAACAACAAATGAAAGTTCAATTGGACAGATTATGTGATACCTCATCTAGTTCAACTTTAGAAATCTCAATTCTCTCCTACAGCAAACTCAGGAAGATTCTTCTCACTAATAGCCAGCCATGGCATAATAGAGGTGAATCCTTTGACTGTGGAAAGCTGCCCAACGCATTGAAATTGCTCTACGCCACTTTCAAATTCAACTTTTATCCTGACAAGATACCCAATTTTACAGGACTTTGACTTTTCAGCCAGAAATTAAGAATTTTGAAAGACAACTAGATTAATAGTGCCAAAATTTTAACTGTTACAGTCCCCTATACTTGGCACGTACTGTGCGAGTGACGAAAAGAAAAGGCACCAAAAGCAGGATTTGAATTGGATCTCTAATATGAATACATAAAGGCTGTTTGACATGATCAAGGAAGAAACCAGGATTAGAGTTACCCAATTTGTTGGTTAGTTCTAAAGATATATAAATAATCCCAAAGCAAGAGGAGTTACTAAGACGTTCATCAAGAAATAAAGATTCAACCTTCTATATTAGCAATCTGGAGAGAGAGTTCCCAGAAAATGCTGGCAGATGTACTGGTACAGTTTCCATGCATCATTCCCTAAACTATCCTCACTAGCTGAACACATTGGAGTTATTGGAGGATGATCGCCTGCATCAGTTCCTGCCTGTGGCTTATTGTAACTTTCAGTTAAAAGCTTTTGCGCATAATCACCAAATACAGGATTATGCACCAAAGCCCCCAGTGTTCCTCTGAAGTCAAAAGAAGAAGGATATCCAGTGCTTTCTGTACGTGGATAGCTGAACGAACAGAAAAAAAGAACTAAGCCAAAAAGAAAAAGGATGATCTCGTAAACTGCATCGACAGTTTCAAGAAGTACAATTTTTCATAATGTCAAACTCATATATGAACCTATTACTACATGCAAAGTCCCGCAAGAATTCACTGAAAGGAAATTGCAAATTTCAATTTCCAATTAAGTAATTGAACAAGTTCGATATAAAAGTTAAACCAAGTGTAAATGAACACTCTCCAAATTGGAATCCCAAAATCCCTGGCTCTCTTTCAGGAAGTCTATCCATTACTTCACCGTGGCCCTAAAACAAAAGAAGATATCCTTTCGTCCAAACATTTTGTCAAACTTTCTCAATATGATTTTTTGTCAAACTTTCTCAATATGATTTTTTTAAGCATCCAATTCATAAAAATGTACGTTATTTTTATAGATAAAGCTTTCTCAACATATAAAATCGTTGTACCCTGTCTGATGGTTAATTTATACACCAAAGCACACCATTTTATGAAAACTAAGATGAGAGCATAACCACTTTCATCAGTTCTACAGGTACATTTATGATGCAGCAAAGATATTAGATACTTTTAGTACAGTATTAAACATTATACTGACGTTAGTGCATTATGGAACTCAATCACCCAGTACTAATATAATATAAATAAAGTTTAGTGAGGAAGTAATCTAATATGTACATTTTCTGGTATTCAGGAAAAAAAGGACAAATTTTTAAAACTTTCCCACAGAAGAAAATTGAGTGAAATATTAAACACAAAAGTGCCAAGATATGAGAGAAGAACAGTACAGTCAAAGAACAGAGAGGAAAACCTGATAAAACCTTGAGCGTATAGACGCTCAGCCAATTGCATAGTTAACTGGGGATCAAAGCCCAGTGCGCTTGAAGCTACCTGGAATTTGTCAAAATCATAACCAGAAGGTTTAATCCAAAAAAAGTGAAAAGAAAATACATTTAAATAATAAAAAAAGTATGGAACATGAATAGTCTTGCCTGATGGGTCAGCCAGTCCATAATCATCAATAGTCCTTACATGAGCACATTCCATGAGAAAAGTGGTGGAAGTGGTTAATATCACGAATAACTATTTCTCGGTTTGTTACAATTGACGCCAGCTTCATAAATTCATGGCAATCTCCACAGATGCAAAGATTTTTAAAGATCCTGACAGTGCTATTCCTACTGCTGCTCATGAGAGCAAATGCTAGAGCTAACCTTTCACTATGATATGAAAGGTTGTCTATCTTTTCTTTGTCAGAGACGTTATGAAGCACATAGTTTGTGTTTGGATTATATTCTGCAGCAGTAATTCTTGACGCCAGCTCCTCCAACTTTTTATGGATATTCTTTAACCTAGGATGTGAAGCATCCTGAGATAAGAAGACATGAACTTGATTATCAATCTCAACTCAGCTACAACCAGGTTCTTTTTTGACACCCTGCTTGAACATTAGTGCTCTAACCTTCGCAACATCAGCCCACCTACCTTTTGCTGCATATATATTGGACAACAATATATAACTCAACTCTGCTTTTGGATCAATTTCGAAAAGTGTTTGCAGCTTTCTCAGCCAATTCCACATTTCTGTGAGCCTTGCAGAACAGTCTCCCATATCAAGGCATCAGGAGCAAGCTCCATACCCTCAAAGAAGTGTTCCATTTCATTAAATTTGCCTGCACGGCCAAGGATATCAACCATACAAGCATCATGTTCAATTGAAGTAGCAATACCAAAGCCATTTTTCATCGAGTCAAAATGCCTTTTTCCTTCTTTGACCAGGCCAAGATGGCTGCATGCAGAAAGGACAGCAAAAAAGGTAACTCCATCAGGCGGAATACCTTGACTTAACATGGTTTTAAATGTTTCCAATGCTTTGTCATCTAGCCTATGTTGGGAGTAGGCATATATAATTGTGTTCCACAACACTGTATCACTGGATCCTATGCTCTGAAATAGAGACTTGGCATCATCAATACATCCACATTTTGCATACATGTCAATTAATGCACTAGCTACATACATATAACTGAACTGCCCAGACTTCATTACCACGGAATGCAACTGCCGCTCACTGTCTAGGCTTGCTATATGCGAACAACCTCTTAGACAGCTAGTAAGAGTGAACTCGTTGGGTATAATAGCTTCCCTTTGCATCTGATTGAAGCATCGGAAAGCCTTTTCTCCTTGATCAGACTGCACATAACCTGAAATGACCACTGTCCAAGTGAAGACGTCTTTTTCACTCAATCTGTAAAGATTAATTCTGCATCATCCAACTGCCCACACTTGTCATACATATCAACCATTGCAGTTCCTACATATATATTGTCACCAAGGTTAGCTTTAACTACATGGGCATGCACTTGTTTCCCCAGACTGGCATCTAAGAGGCTTGCACAAGATCTCAAATTGCTGATGAGTGTGTACATATTTGGCCTCAAACCTTCTACAAGCAACTGCCTGAAGATTATAGGTCCTTCATAAGAAGTTTCAATATTATGGAATCCAGACAAAAGGGAGTTCCACAAAATTATATCCCTATTAGGCTATTACTCAAAGAAGAAAATATACGATACCCATCTAAAACTAACCCAAATTTCATGAACATTGCAATCAATGCATTATTGACACACTCTTCTGAGTCAAAACCAAATTTGTAAACACAAGCATGGATACTTTTGCAACAACTTAAATCCACCGAATGAGTTGCTGCACTAAAAACACTAGCTAGTGTAAATTGATTAGGTCTCAAACTTGAATGCCTCATCAAGCAAAAAAGCTGAATAGCTTCTCTCTTCTGTCCTTGCTGATCAAGTCCGCTGATCATTGCAGTCCATGCCACAGTGTCAGGATTTTTTGTCCTTAAAAACACTTTCAGGGCATCATCTTGCAGACCACATTTGTTATACATATAAAATCATCAATTTCGGACCCAATTTTTACCAACATTGAGTGAATAACTTGACCAGCTCTAAGATTCGCTGAATTGGCACAGCCCTTTAAAATAGTAGATAGGGTATAATTACAAAACCTCATCTCTGAATCTGACATCTTCAAAAACAATCACAAAGCCTCCTCTCCTTGACCAGCCTGCACATACCCATTAAGTAAAACGTTCCACGATACTGAATTCTGCTCCGGCATGGAAAAGAAAACTTTAACAGCAGATTCTAATTCACAGCATTTAGCATGCAAATCAACAAGAGCAGAACCAACATAAACATCTGAAAAGGCTGCAACTTTGACAACCTCTGCATGTATTTGTTTCCCAAACTCCAAATCCAAACACATTGAACAACCCTTTAAAACTGTTGCCAAAGTAAACTCGTTAGGCCAAGTACCTTCTCCCCTCATATTACGAAATAAACAAATCCCTTTCCAACCATACCCTTGAGCTATAAACCCTGCTATCAATGTTGTCCACGACACAACATCTCTCGTCTTAATCAAATCAAATGCATTCCCCGCGAAAACTAAATCCCCACATTTCAAATAGAAATGAATCAAAGAAACCAATAAATGTGAATCTGGTTCTACCCCACACCTAATTATTTCACCATGTAAAGCTTTACCTTCCTTCAAACATAACTTAGTAGCATAATCTTTAAGTATTTCAGAATACCATTTAAGCTCCCTTTTCATCTCCTTCATCAAAAATCCACTATCACCCTTTTCAACTAACCTTACCACCATATTTCAACTCTTTACTACTCAACCTCCTACACCCAACAGAATCTTGAAAAAAAAAAGGGTTTTTTTGAACAACAGAATCTTGAAATTTTGGATTTTTTTCAGGTTCAACTACATGTAAAGCAGTACATGAGAAAGAGTTAAAGTGAACAGAGGGAAAGAGGGGAAATTTACAACTTTGAGGTTCATTGGGGCATATTATCAAACAGGTTCTAGGCACAGGGTATAAACTCGAAAAAATGCCACGAAAAATGGGTGGATTATTACGCAAAGATAAAAATCGAGTTTCATCAATCAAGAAAACCCCCAATTGCTTCAATGAGCTTCAGTAATCATCTCTCGACCAGTGGCCGAGGTAGGATTTTCACTAACGATTTAAAAAGAGATGATTTTTTTGCTTTTGTTTTTTCGCTCTTCTTGAAAACGATTCAAAAAAAGAATTAAGAGGGGGAGAATTAACTTATTGGAGGGCCATTAATTCCGGAATTAATTTTAGAACGAGCTTATTTCGGATTTGTTTGGAAAGCCACTGGTAACTGAAATTGGTATAATTGCACGACAATATGTTTGTTTGCCACAAATCATAATGTAATTAATTTCCTTGGACTGATTATTCGCATCGGATCCCAGGTTCTCTGTTGCACTCCACACACACGAATCCTCTTCAATATCCTTCCAAAGAAAATGGAGGAGCTGAAAAAGAAAACAAATAGTCAACTTGTTGTATTTTTTTTGGTTTTCACTCAATGATCGGTATCTGCATTAAGGCCCCAATTAATCCAGATTGTGTAGCGTAAGATCCATTAATAGGGGAAGCGCTTTCCTAATCACATGAATTTTTTCCATATCCAATCTCATAGTCGAAACTGAAACATTTAGTTAAAGGGTAGAGGACTTTTTTTTTTTGATAATCGTGGTGTCCGGGCCAGCTTGTGTGCACCTCGACTAATTCCACGGGACACCTGCCACCTCCCACCAGCAACAAATACCAGATAACTCTGTCCACCAAGGCTAGAACAGATGGAAAGAAATCACTTAGTGTTTGTCTCTTTTGAAAATTGAACATGAGACCTCATGGTGCTCAACCCAACTTCATTGAACCACTAGGCCACACCCTTGGGTGCTAGAGGACTCTTATCCATACCAATACAAATCTTTGGTGATAAGTTGTTGTAGAATATGAAGTGTTATAAATAAAGATGACATGCAAAAGATTTTTGGAAATTTTAGGGTAACAATATCCCATTGTTGATTGAATAAAAACAAACATATATATGCTCCTATTTCTACAAAAGGATCTCCAACAACTAACATCTCAGTACCAAACAAGTAAAGTGTAAATAATCTCCAATTCACCACTTTTAAGAGGAAAATCTAAATCATCATGCAAATTTCTAGTAAGATTATTGAACAACACTTTTAAAAATCTCGGAAACTCATTTTAGGGTCTTGTTGTTTGTTGTTGCCCCGCCCTCTTCCGCGATAACCTCCTCTTCCTCTTCCTCTACCTCGTCCTCTCCTACCATGCCTAGAAAATGATCTTCCGTGTTTCATTTCCACGAGTGAATGCAGCAGCTCATCGCAAAGAATACATCCCTTATGGAGTGTAGCTCCATCTTTTAGGGGCGTTGTTTTCTTGTTGAAATCGACTTCTATGATAGTTGAGTCACATTCAGGACACTTATCTGGAGTTGTAGAAATCCGATGAGCACCTTCGGGCAAGGAAACGAGGCAATTGCACAGGTTGCAGTAGAGCCTCCATTTTGGAGCGCTGACAGGGTCGAGAACAAGTGTACCGCTGCATTCTGGGCAGGCACAAACGCCTTGTGCAATCACGGAATGTGGACATGTGGGGTGGGGACAGAGGAAGCAAGGCATGCCGACTCCTTTTCCCAACTTGCTAGAATCACTAGTTTTAGGAGCACCAAAAAATGTATCGATGCCTTCAAACGGGGGACAGTTGTAGCAATAAGGACAGAGGGGGAACGACTTGCCTTCTGGACCGGGCATGCTACATAGTAAGAGCTCGAAATTATCAAGGGGGCAAGTAAGCTCCTTGTACAGCTGAAAAAAGTAAAACAAGTTCTTTGTTTAGTCCGAAAATTTGGGTGAGATCATACAATAAGTGCTAATTGAAAGAGAAACTGCCAACTTCTCAAGTTCCGCCATAAAAGGGCATATTTAATAGTTTCTCCGTTCTAATTTACAAGGGTCGGAAGTAACTTCATAATAATAAAGCATTTACCTTGACTGTACCCTTCTGAGGTACGTAATAGACTTCCTCACAGGTACCACAGTACAGTCGAGCTGGCTGAGTAGATATGTATTTCATATATCGCAAGCATTTGCCACATTTGCTGAGGAGACGTCCAGAGTCGGAGAGTGGAGAAAATTGTGCTTCAAATAATGCATCCATGTTTTCAATCTACGTGAAGCCAGACACGAGGTTCAATGGATAATTAGCATTGAATAATACAAATTAAGCCATCAGCATGTTACAGATTAGGGAAGAATAAAAGCATCATCAGTCGTTTATTAATGAACATCAGCTTGTTTCTTGTTTGGAAAGAAGGAAAGCAGCAAAACGCAATCAACCATCACGTAAGAGCTTAATATCTTATACCTGCTTAACAAAATAACTGAACTTCCTTCTGAATTGTTCTAGTACGTGCTGCACAACCATTGAATGATCTGCTTGACCTTTAGCTACCAAAGTGATCTGATGCTCAATGAAACTTCGTATGTCGGGCAAACAGAGATCAGAATCTATGCATTGGTACCCTCTTATCAAGCTGATACCCAGAGGAGTAGGAACCAATCGCCGCCCAGCTTGTACCTGCAATTTGAATCGGCCAAACTCAGAAGTCTAATTTCTAGCAGAAGATTGTTTCACGTCAACGGAACCATAACAGAAAGCGATAGAGAGGTCAATCTACAGCAGCTAGAATTGGAAAACAATGCATATAGCAAAACCTGGACATAATTGCGTTCACATATGTTGTTAATATGCACGGAGATCGACGCATCTGTTCCAATACCATGTTTCTCCATCAAAGAGATCAGCTCACTTTCGCTGAGGTAACCAGGAGGCGAAGTGTTTCCCTAAAATTTCAAAGCAAAACCAACCACAGTAAAAGTAAGCTGAAATGGAAAACCTCACAGCAGATGCACATACTGTCTTTAAAACATAGGAGGAGATTCACAAATAAGATTTCTGCAAGGAAAAACACTTGAGACTATTTTTGTTTTGCTAAGACGTGTCTAGTCAATTATTTCTGTTTGCTAAAACATGTTTAGTCAATTTCATATTTACCCTGCTTCGTAAACTTCTCTTTTGAGCAGAGAGTCTATCAGAAACAGTCTCCCTACGCCACAAAGATAGGGGTAAGGTTTGAGTATATCCTACCTTACAAAATGGAGCAAAATGGTACTGAGGATTCATACAATCGACCCCAGGATTGAGGTGTAGTTGTTGTCTTAAACCAAACGAATCAATTAATGGACCAATAAATACTACTGAAGTACAAAGACTATCACTTTACTCGAGATGAACAAATGAGAAGTTCAATGGACAGATTATGTGATACCTCATCTAGATCAACTTTAGAAATCTCAATTTTCTCTCCTACAGCGAACTCAGGAAGATTCTTCTCACTAATAGCCAGCCATGGCATAATAGAGGTGAATCCTTTGACTGTGGCAAGCTGCCCAACGCACTGAAATTGCTCTCCACCACTTTCAAATTCAACTTTTATCCTGAGAAGATACCCAATTTTACACGACTTAAATTTTCAGCCAGAAATTGAGAATCTTGAAAGACAACTAGATTAATAGTGCCAAGATTTGAACTGTTACAGTCCTCTATACTTGGCACGTATTGTGCTAGTAACAAGAAAAAACAAAAAAAAGCAGGATTTGAATTGGGTTTATAATACGAATACATAAAAGGAGCTGTTTGACATGATATAGGAAGAAACCCAAGTTGTTGGTAGTTTTAAAGATATGTAAATAAGCCCAAAGCAAGAGGGAGTTACTAAGACGTTCATCAAGAAATAAAGATTCAACCTTCTATATTTGCAATCTGGAGAGAGAGTTCCCAGAAAATGCTGGCAGATGTACTGGTACAGTTTCCATGCATCATTCCCCAAAGTATCCTCACTAGCTGAACGCATTGGAGTTATTGGAGGATGATCACCTGCATCAGTTCCTGCCTTTGGCTTATTATAACTTTCAGTTAAAAGCTTTTGCGCATAATCACCAAATACAGGATTATGCACCAACGCCCCCAATGTTCCTCTGAAGTCAAAAGAAGAAGGATATGCCGTGCTTTCTGTACGTGGATAGCTGAACGAACAGAAAAGAAGAAATAAGCCAAAAAGAAAAAGGATGATCTTGTAAACTGCATTGGAAGTTTCAACAAGTACAATTTTTCATAATGTCAAACTCATCTATTACTACGTGCAAAGTCCCGCAACAATTCACTGAAGGAAAGTGCACATTTGAATTTCCAATTAAGGATTTGAACAAGTTCGATATAAAATTAAACGAAGTGTAAATGAGCAAAACAAAAGAAGGTATCCTTTCGTCCAACCATGTTTGTCATACTTGTTCAATGTGATCCGTTTTTTAGCATACAATTCATAAAAATGTAAGTTATTTTTATAGATAAAGCTTTTGAACATATAAAACCTTTCTACCCTGTCTGATTGTTTAATTTTTAATTCTCTCTACAAAGGATTGCATCCCTTGGTGAGTTCTAATGAATTTTATCTTACCAATCAAACATCATTTTAATATCATCAAGAGTTTCTTGCATCAGTCAAAGCAGACGTTTTGTTCATAAAAATAAAGAAGGAAACGTGCACCAAGCTAGTGCAAAAAGAAGAGAAAAAAATGTGAAGACTTAAGTACCCTCCCTTCATTACTTCAATCAGGGATGTCACAAATGTTTTCGTTCCCACTCAAAGGAAAAAGTATAATATGTGAAGACTGCAAGAGAGAGAAACAAGAATGCAGATAAATTAACAATACCCATATTGTGAATATACACCAAAACCCACCATTTTATGAAAACTAAGATGAGAGCATAGCCACTTTCATCAGTTCCATAGGTACACTTATGATGCCGCAAAACTATATACTTTTAGTGCAGTGTTCAACTTTAAACTGACATTAATGCATTATGGAACTCAATCACTCAGTACTAATACAACATAACCTAAGTTTACTGAGCAAGTAATCTCATATGTTCATTTTCTGGTATTCAGAAGAAAAAAAAAAAGGACAAGTTTCTACAACTTTCCCACACAAGAAAATTGAGTGAAATATTAAATACAAAAGTGCAGAGATGTGAGAGAAGAACAGTACAGTCAAAGAACAGAGAGGAAAACCTGATAAAACCTTGAGTGTACAGACGCTCAGCCAATTGCATAGTTAACTGGGGACCAAAGCCCAGTGCACTTGAAGCTACCTGGAATTTGTCAAAAATCAGAACCAAAAGGTTTAATCCAAAGTAAGTGAGAGAAAAATACATTTAAATCATAAAAACAAGATCATGTAAAGTCTCAAGGGTTCATAAACTAGAAAGATTGCAAATATTGACCCATACACGTGAAAATCCAAAAGATGGAACTTCATTTCTTGAACATATAGAGGGCATTTAATTACTTGAAATTCTAAAGCAGAGAAGAGGGCAACATCACGAACAATGACTCCAGGCAGAAACAGTTTAAGATTACACATGCTCTGTAGTTGCGTAAAAAGAAAACATTTCTACTTTCGCCTGAGAGTTACATGTTAATCACACAATCCTATAAAGTTGCAGATGTAGACCACTTCAAAAGCTGAGACGATTAATTAGCAGGAAGTGATTGAGATGGTACTTAAGATATGAGTTTTGAGAGGTCAACACTCATAAAAAACATTAACATGGGCACACATTTAAAAAAGGAGTGCTTGCAATCCACACCCTTGCCATGTTGGCTTCTTTGAGCAAATTTTCTAGTACTTTCAAATATGAAACCCCAAAATCTATAAAAGGATCCCTTTGGCCACAGTAAGCCACTATGTAGCTAATGATAGCGGGTGAGATAACACGTGGCAGGTGCCAAATGTGGAAGGAACAACAAATAAAAGTTAGCACACACATTTCACTATCAGAAAAGCCAAGACAGCTATAACCAGTGTGTAATCATGTAAACGGCTAAACGCCTCCTACCTTGTTAATAGCATGTATAAATGATGCCTCCGCACCCGTATCGGATCCTTCAAAAATGCATTACTTTTGGAAGGATCAGAGCAGCATAAAATATACATCAATGAAGAAAACCAAGGCAACTTTTTTTTTTTTTTTTGAGCATACCAAAAACAAAGTCAGAAATCTAAGGTCTCCCAATAAATTGGATGCCCAAGTACAAAAATTGGTAGAAAGCCTAAGGTACCAACCTTCAGAAGATTTACTGTGTTTAGACCAGAAGGACGACCTTTGGACTCCAGTTTTTCTGATACACGAACAACTCTCATAGTGCCATCCTCCAGTATTCTGTTCCGAAACATTGCAGCAACCTATCAATTAAAAAGCTATTAGCAACAGAGGCATGGAATCGATACTTTGGGACAAAACCTCTTGAAAGGTTAAACTAGGAGGAACTCACATCAGCATCAAACAACCTGCCACGTTCCCATTCTAACTTGAGTTCATACCCCTTGTACATAATGTATGGATGCAGCATCCAAAACTTTTCTGGTTTGAACATAGTGATTTGCAGGTAACGATCCACACAAAACCCAAGTGTAGGAGTTTGACATGGCCCATAGCTGAAATTATAAATAGGATGTGTGTTCCATTTAGACTTGTGATAATTTTGATAATATAATGGTAAAGAGTAATTTGTAGAAGAAAGGAGTAACGAATTTTTTTCTTGATGGTTGATATTATTACGAAAGGTGAAACTCACAGAGACTTGTGGAGCAGAAAATTGCTACAGCGTAAAACAGTTGAAGAATGGCTATATAATAGTAAGTCATAACTCATACAAACAAAGGTTTCTTTTGAATAGAACGTCTCCACCAGTAGATTCAATTTAAGCACAATTGAAGACTAGACAGAGACTGCAAACAACAGCGGGAAAGAAAGAAGAAAAAACAAAAGCAAGACAAACATGCTTTTCCAAACAACCAACAAATAAACCAAAAGAATACGATGTGGGAGCTCTTCTGTGACACATGGCAGAAAGCATGTCATTTGAAATTGAACTCCACCAGAACAATATCTGTAAGGACATAACATGTTCAAGACAGCACAATCAGAACAAAGCAAAAGCAGCAGCAGCTACGATGATAGGCAGGGCATTTATGAATGTCATTATTGTGAAGCAATTTCTTCAAATGAGACAAAAAATGTTCAGTTAAAAGAATAAAGGTACTGTGTGACAGGCAAACAGGAAAAAGTGGAGAGAACCAACGAGATAACCCTTGCATCAAGATTGCCATATTTCCCATTGAAATAGCTAGTCTGGAATCGTGTAAATGCAACTCCAACTTTCAAATCAATCTCTTGACGTGCATCTACAGCCAATGCCTCATCTCTGTTGGGTTCGGCTAGGCTATTCATTGCCTTCAGAATATCTTTTTCAGTAACAGAAGAGAATCGAGCACGGTAAATTCTTCTACCATCGCTCGTGTGAAATCCAGTGCACTCTATAACTGAACCAATAAGTAAAAGCAAGAATAAAGGATTATGACAAAGAAAAATTCCAAAAAGCAGAACTAAAGCAACCTAACAAAGATTCAAAAAGTGGACGACTAGAAGTTCTATCAAGTGATATCGGTGCAGTTCATCAATTTGTCTACAAATACGCATATACTCATTGTAGAATGTTTGTGGTTTTATATGCTGCTTAAATCCTGAATTTGTTAAAGACTCTTTCAGGGCCTCATGTTAGCTCCTGTGCAGACTCTCGAGTCATCAAGGAAATCATAGAACTTGAACTTTAATCGTGAAGAGTCACATCGATCCCATACATTTTATGACATTTCTGAATAAGAATAATTCAAACTGGAGTTCCTCTCGTTATCTCTTTGTACTATTTATTAACTGCTACAATTCAATTCCCTGTTATCTATGTTGCTCAGACTCATGTCAATGGGCGCGCGTTGGATTTGTCAAAAGTAGTGTATTTTTGAAGTATCCAACATGGGTGCGGCACCGAAACTAAAGAGTCCGCGCAACTTAGCCTGTTATAGCAGCAAATTCCACCTAGTCTCTCTATCTGTACTTGTTTCTTACGTCTACTTCTTTCCTCTTCCTTGTCTTTGCCCCTAAATCTCTACCACATCAGTTAAGCAAACGCTGTTTATGTCTCTAAATTCTCATTCTCAGTTTTCTTTTTTTTTTTTTTTTTTTTTTTTTTGGGGGGGGGGGGGGGGGGGGGCTTGAAAATGAGCAGTGTGTCATGTTTGCTCTCCATATGGCATGAGATTGACACATTTATCCTCAATCTATGAGTTTCACCATTGTAGCAAGTATTTGCCTGTAGTGAAATAATAACGTCATGGTCGAAACGTACCTTCAAAGCATATATTTTCTCCTTCACGATCACAGTCCAACCATAGTACCAAATGTGTACAACCACGGGCTTCCTGGCTTAGATGCCTACAAATATGAGCCTGGTCTCCGATGGTCAGTCAGAATTTGCTATTTAAACATGAGAACAAATAAAGATACAGATCATTGTAATATCTGATCTAAACAAAGGTAGATATCTCAAAAGTACAAGATGCAAGAGTAACTTAAGTAATAGGGTTCTATGCTGCTCGGACTCTTCAAAAATGTCATGGGGTACGTGTCGGATCCTCCAAAAGTAGAGCATTTTGGAATATCCGACACGGGTGCAACAACGTTTTCGGAGAGTAAGAGCAACATAGATAGGGTTAACTTCAGCAAAATTTTGTTATTTGAAGATACTAAATTAAGTTCATACAAATATGTGAAGATGAATCAATGACCCAAATTTGTAAAAGGAAAATTTTTAAAAAGATACAATTGTATCCACTTCTACTTTTATGATTCCGGCATTACCGGAAGTGAAACAACAACAACAACAACATGCCCAGTGTAATCCCACAAAGTGGGTTAAAACAAATGCAAGACAAAATTTCACCAACATAGGCGGCTTATATGCTTAAAACAAATGCATCCCAGCTTCCAAGAGATGGTCTTAGCCAAAAATATGATAAAAGCTGTTCAAAAGAAAAATCGCTGGTCACTTTAGCAAATAGGAACAAGGAGAAGTACTACCTTTGGGTTTGTTTCCTTCTTAAGTACCGGTGCCTGGAAAAGATCTGAAGGATTTGTATTTGCCCAATCTTGAAAAGCTGCTGGAAAATCTACGCTAGATTATCAAACATAGAAAATTCAGATTGAATATTAGAACTAACCAAGTAATTACGGGTTTAAGTATAACGAAAGCAATTGCTGGCAGCTCAAGCAATAGACATACTATACCATATATTTATAACTATAGCCAATGTTGCTTCGACTCATCGAAAATGTCATCAGGTGCGTGTCGGATTCTCCAAAAGTTGTGTACTGGAGAATCCGACACGGGTGCGGCATAGAAAGTGAAGAGGCTGTGCAACTTAGTCCACAGCACAACACCAAGGACCAACAAAAGTTTTCAAACTTATATCACAATAAAAATCTTACTGATTTATGGGGAAACTAAAGGAAAGGTTTGCAGTACTCAAAGATAACAAAGTAATTTAACTTTTCAAAAGAAAAATATGAAGTAATCTGTAATCTCACTCCCACCTCAGGTAAAGACAGAATACGAAAGAATCTCACTTGGCTGAAGCCTAAGATAAGGCTCCACATGGTTCCTTTATTAAGTCATGTGTACTTCATCTTTTGGTGTAACTCCAAATGCTCGTAAATTTCTTATTGACAAGAAGCAAAATTAACATGTTACACATGAATTATTACAGATCACACAACTGTAATTTAAAAGGCAAGCCACAGGCTACATAACATCGACCAGGTTGGGCAACACAAAGCCACAAGGACCAATCGCTAGCACTCTTCTCCATGGGTCTATATTTCTAATCTAACTCCTAACTGAGGAGGCAATTGGGAGTGGCATCAAGAAAAGAAATAACTAAACATGTGCTATCCTTGGACATTAGCTCCTGCATAGGATAGAACATCCTAAAGAATTCAATTTTCAAAAGGATTCATCAGTTATATATTTAACCAATCCCAAAAGAGGGTATTTCCAAAAGAGGGCACAGGCTTTCATTCTGACTAACTTGACCAAAAAGTCAATTGCCAAGTTGAATTTTCGCCCCATCAAAAAGCAAGCCTCAAACATGTTTCTGAGTTGGGGCAGGAGCTCAAGCGAAATGAAGAGAGCAAACATCAAACCAGAGAAATTGAAACGAAGTCACCAAAATATCGACAGAGAACATAATAATTGGATGTTGATTGAACAAACATATTTAACTGCAGCACCTAACTGAACCAAAGAACATGTCAAAATCAATGAGTGTTATGATCTGGGACAACAGGAAACCTGAAAACATGACCAATCACTGAAGTCACTTTATAATGTGCCCGTGATCCAAGAAACATCGCATCGAACTCATGAACTTCTGTACTACCTCTTCGTGTTGACATCTGGGCCAAATATATAAGAAAATTGCATGAACACTCAAAGTCCATGAAATAAAGAAGCAAGATAATTAAGTTGCTGGTGTAAAGCTAGAAAATTTTAGATATGTTCTTTTTATATAACATTAACAGCCCATCAACGGCAATGAGGATAACCAACCAGTAGAACAAACAATTACCTAAAAGGTACTGCTCAACACATTTACGTGACATACGAGAATCTCAAGAAGCATATCCACCAAATCGGTGCTTTCCAAAGAGAATAATGACATGAAAATAAGGGAGGAATCTAAACTGAAAGCTGAAGCCATTTCAGGAGCGCAAAAATAAACCTGCTTTATGCAATAAATTAGAGCTCAATCACACTAGACAATTGAAAGTTGTTGATACTCCATAAAACACTTTAAGAAACTATCATGTATTAGATACTCGGCATGACTCTAGTATATCCTTGTAAGGTTGATAAAGTGGGGGATCAGTTCCTGAAAAAGATAATATGCACAATATTTTCAGAATTGTGTCCAAGATGTTTCTTCTGTGAGCAGCATGCAGAGACAATCAACCATCTGTTTCTACATTGCAAAGTGGTTGCCGAGCTATGGAATTTGTTTACTAGCTTCAGGGGTATTAGATGGACTATGCCGGAAAGGGCAAGACAGGCTCTAGTAAGCTGGAATATGGAGGGCAGTGGTAGCACAAACAAGGACAGATGGAGAATTGTCCCAGCAGTAATTTGGTGGACCATATGGAAGGAAAGGAATTCTAGATGTTATGAGAGCAATAGTAGTCCATTGCACAAGATTAAAATGAACTGCATTACCGCTTTTTGCTATTGGTGTAGTTCTGAGTACATAGATGACCCAGTGGCTATGATAGACATATTAGGATCCTTGTAAGATGAAATAGGATCTAGTGATAGTTTTTGTTTTTTTCTTTTTGTTTCAGTTTTTGTTTTTTTCTTTTTGTTTCAGGTCCTACACATTTGGATGTAGGTTGTGATGTAAATTTTTCGATTCCAGCTTTGATGCTGAAGATTGATATACAAAATGTTACCTTTGTCAAAAAAAAAAAATGTGAACGACATGAAAGATGCCACAACTCCAGCAATCGCATTAGTTCTGGTTGTCAAAATAGACTCTGAGCCATGCACCATTACCCATTCTTTCTCTAATAATGTTAAGTCTTTCATCTGAGGAAACCGTTAGATTCAATTTTCAAATCATTCATTTTGAGACTTTTAACCTTATGAAAACACCCTCTTTCCCTGTTCTGTCTTTCTTCTTTTCCTTACTAGTGCTTTCCCCGACTCTTATTTATCCTTTAGAAAACAAGAATAATGATCTATACCATGTGATATACTAAAGCCTCTCTTTAGCATAAATTCAAAGCCCCAAGAATGGCAGAAATCTAGCAGGAGCTTCCTCTTAAAAATGTTATCATTACTTCACAAAAATAATCAATCAAAATTTATAGCCTTCCTGTCGATCTTAAATTGAATCAAAATCGAAAATTAAAAACAAAACATTGAGGGCCATTCCTCAAATTAATTATACCACAATTCCGTTACTATTCTGTACCACATTTGATGTGGGATAACAATCTCAGGATAAAACAAGCACATGACATAAATACCATTCTCCGTAGCTCTTCCCCTAAAGTTTTTTAAATCAAGGTTAAATTGTCTTATATTATACTCCGTAGATCCTAATTTTCAATCCAATGAACAAAAACATCTACTACACAATGTATATCCATTAAATAAATCCATTATTAACCATAAAACCTCTCTACCTCCTAAGGTAGGGGTAAGGTCTGCCTACACACCACCTCCCCAGACCCCACTTGAGGGACTACACTGGGATATTATATACCCCGCATTATAATCCTAGTATAACTAGTTTGCAAACCAAATGACCCCGGAAATTTCTTCCTTACAAAACTAGTCATGTCTTAGTTCCTTTCAAACTAACTGTCCCACATTCAGCATATAAACGACAACGACTATCCAACAGCATAGGAGAGAAGTGTAAAAAAAAAAAAAGAACATTTCACTGTGCTGTTGAACCCCTTTGACTTCTTCGTATGTTTACTTTTCAAATTCTAAACCCCTTAGTGAAAATCCTAGCTCGGCCACTGTATCCAACAACTTACAAGGTGAAAATCCTAGCTCGGCCACTGTATCCAACAACTTACAAGCATACAAGAAGTGTAAAAAAACATTTCTTTATAAACAAAAGTTCACATCAGAAACAAAACTGAACCAATAACAACATAAAATTGGTGATGTTGAACCCCCTTCGACTTCTTCGTATGTTTACTTTTCATATTTTAAACCCCTTAGTAAAAATCCTAGCTCGGCCACTGTATCCAACAACTTACAAGCATACAAGAAGTGTAAAAAAAACATTTCTTTATAACAAAAGTTCACATCAGAAACAAAACTGAACCAAGAACGACATAAAATTGGTGATGTTAAACCCACTTCGACTTCTTCACCCCCGCGTGAAAGTCCTAGTTCATCCACTGTAACCAACAACTTACAAGCATATGAGAACAACAACAACATACCCCGTGTAATCCCACAAAGTGGGGTCCAGGGAGGGTAGAGTATACGCAAACCAAACCTCTACCTTAGAGGTAGAGCAGTTGTTTCCGATAGACCCTCGGCTTCAAGATAACAAGAGTCTATACAGGAAGTACTGGAAATAAAAGAAACATCAGACAGTACTAAAAACAATAGATAATAGTTGAACAATACTACAACAATTATACTACAATCAAACTACACGAAAACCACAGACAGTAACAGATATCGAAGAACAAGAGACAAGAATAATGCTACGACTACTAGATAGACAGCAAGACAAACAGTGGATAAGAAATAGTCCCATCATAACTAATGTCTAGTTCCAGCATAACTACAACAACAACAACATTACTAATACACAAACCCCATTATTAACACCAACATTACTAATACACTCTATTCGGTCTTAAAAAGGTTTCTTTGAGAAGCATATGAGAAGTCTAAAAAAAACATTTCTTTATAAACAAAAGTCACATCAGAAACAAAACAAAATCAAGAACAACATAAATTTCCACAAACAAAAAAAAAACAAGATTTTGAAAACCAAGAAAGAAAAAAGCATACTTGAGCAGCAGATAAAACTGAAGCAATTGATAAAGCAATGCTAGGCTTCTCAGCTACCTGCAAATTCCCAAAATACTAAATCAATAACCATAAACAAAATGGAACAAAGAAAAAGATTATAAAAATTATTTTTTTAATTTATGATGAACTTATGAGTACAAATTATGCAAAAGGGGTGATTATTTTTCTTACCATGAGAATTTTTGGAGCCATTTTTGCACAAAATTTGTCAACTTTGGAGCTGAATACCGGAAGGGTCTTTAATAATCTTGCATAGAATTGTGGCCGTACGATCTTGAAGGAGATATCTGAGACGTAGATTTTATATTATTGCTAATTTTGATGTGTTTTCTTATTTGTCACTACTTATATAAATGCAAAAATAGAATTATTATTTAAATTTTCATATAAATCAAATGGGGGTTAAATTTTTACTTTATTTCACTAAATTATTTTTATAATATAAATGTCACTCAATGTTATCAAGTATCAAACAACAATAATATATTTGGAGTAATTTCATAAGTGGAGTTTCGAAAGCCTTACCCTATTCATAGGAGGTAGATAGTTTGTTTTCGATAGACCCTCAGCTTAAGTAAAAGAACACATAGCAAATCGAAAAAAGAAATAAATAAAGTGGAGAAGTCATGACAAAATGCTATAGAAAACATTAAAAAAAGCATATTGAAAAAAAATAACTACAACAAAATAGTGTGATAATCGAAGTACAAGAGACAGTAGACAGTAATAGAATTCGAAGGATGAGAAATTACAGTAGAAATACGACTACTGGTACAAAAGGATAAGCGAGACAACGCTCTACTACCTACTAACTTTCTACCCTAATTTGTGCCCTCCACAACCTCTTGTATAGGGTCATGTCCTCGATAAGTTGCAAATATGTCATTGTCCTGTATACACTAATTTGTGCCCTCCACAACCTCTTGTATAAGGTCATGTCCTCGGTAGGTTGCAAATGTGTCATTGTCCTCTCTGGTATTGCCCAAGACTTCTTCTACTTTCTTAAAACCATCCATATCCAAGCTCTCATATTTCCGCACTGTGATATCTGTGTACCTCCTTATCTTCACATGCCCAAATCATTCTCGTTTTTCACATATTTTCCTCCACCGAAGCCACTACTACTTTATCCCGAATATCTTTATTTCTAATCCTATCTCCCCTGGTATATATGCCCACACATCGATCCACCACAACATCCTCATTTTTGCAATTTTCATCTTTTGAACGTGAGAGTTCATGACAGGAAAACACTCTGCCTCATTGGTCAAACCACCACTTTGTAGAACTTGTCGTTAAGTTTTGATGACACTTTATTATCACACAATACTCCGGATGCGAGCCTCCATTTCATCCACCCAGTACCAATATGATGTGTGAGATCATCGTCAGTCTCCCCATTTTCTTGGATAATAGATTCAAAACACTTGAAACTTTCTTTCTATTGGATGACATATGAATTAGTCGTCACTTCCATGCTTGCCTTATGTGTTACGTTATATAACTTATACTTCAATTATTTTATTTTGGTCCTCTTCAACTCAAATCTTTTAGATTTCGTGATCTGTCTCTAAACTTCCTAACTTAGAATTAACTCTGATGCTGATCTTGTAAATCAAAACTATATATATATATATATATATATATATATCATTGCAAGTATCACAAAAAGTTATTGAGATGATTCTTCTTCAAATAATGTCAAGGTAATGTGTTGATGCATAAATTAAAGACTGTTCTTAATCTTCATATTAAACAAATTACCCAACTAAAAATCGTTTTCCATTTTCTACAAATTTAAGTCAAGCTATATATTGTATATCCATTTATTTTAGATTTCAATTTTGATAAAATTTATCCAATCTTTCCAATTTTCTCTCTCTAGTCAAGCACTGATGTATATTTATAATCACTATACCAAAATTACAATCGAAGATTGAAACATTAAGGTAATAGCAAAGAATAACTAAGAGGAAAACTGAGACTAACATATATAGGAGGAAGGTAATTGAGTGAGATACTAAAACGTAGAAGAGAGACACGGGGATAATAGATTCAACCTAAACTTCATCAATTACCCATAGTCCCCAAAACCGCAGACGTACAACCCCTTTAATCCATTTGTCACATGTTTCCGCATTTAACATGGATCTTAAGCAAATATCTTGTTGGTCGTCTAATTCTTTAGCCTCTTTGTGGTTTGACCCGTAGCCCAACAACAGGATGGAGGGATTTTTACACAAATTATAACCGAGTGAATTTATTGTTTATTTCTTTTATTAGTCTGTATACATAAATTATAGACGGATGTATATGGTTATACACATATCATATATAGCTTATACTTTAATTATACATTTGCCGATTATTTTTAATTTAAGTCGATGAATGAACTGTTATTTAAGTTAATTCTTCAATAACTAACAAAACTTATATAACTTTCAAAAACATTCAAGCATAAAATCATAGAGACCATTATACTTCACATAATAATAAAAGCAATGGTCTTGATTTGTGCACGGACATATTACCTTAACATTAATATAGAGATTGATAACTTCATATCGTTCAACTTTGATTAGCAAATTCGAAATTGCTTTTTCTTTTTCTTTTTAATTTCTTAAAAGGTGATAAGTTTTTTGTCATTTTTAATTTATGAATAAAGTTCTTAAAAAGGCACAAATATAATTACCCGATTTAATAATGCTTTCGACGTACTTCCTACTCCCTCTGTCCTAATTTATATGACTCACTTTCTTTTTAGTCAGTCCCAAAAAAAAAGACACATTTTTATATTTCGTAACCATTTAACTTTAAAATCCTTAGTTTATCCTTTATGAAATGATCTATAGCCACATAAACATCTATGATTTATTTTAGATCACAAATTTTAAAAATCATCCTTTCTTTATTAAACGTTGTGCCAAGTCAAACTAACTCATTGAGACAAAAGGAGTAATAATTTAACCAAATCACTGTACCTCAATTTTGGTAGAACTTGCCCCTTTCCATCTTTTTTAACTTCAAACACAATTTTTTTTTGGTGCCTAAGTTTAATATTTTGGGTCAACTAACACATAATTTAATGACTTCATGGTTACAAAAACTAATTTTGCTATTTTTAGTAATATATAAATGGTTAGTTTGGTGACTTTATTGTTTTTAAAAATAATTTATAATTTAAATATTATAAAAAGCAAGTTTAGTGATCGTGAATGGACCTAACACTTCAATATGAGCTGTTCCTCCTTAGTTGTGAAATCAAGATCGATTTACGTCTTGGTTAAAGATTACCAAGGCAGCCTCTCAGATCTTTAATGTTATTATGATTTGGCTACAAAAGAATGAATTTCTTTAGCTTATGGTTGCTAACTTATGTTCCTCTCGTGTGTGAGATCCCATGCTCTATTTGGGTAACAAGATTCTCAAAAAATGTTACTAGATCTAGTAAATTAATTTTGTGATTCCCTATGAAAAAACGTGGACTGATGTCAAGTAGCTCCTCACCCTTTCCCTTTCATGATTCATGTTGGTTCACAGATTGGTTAGAGGTCCATAAGTTCTTTTGTTTGTGTGTTTAAATGGTTCCGATTAGTCATTTTTTAGTCTTTTGCAACTAATCCGATTGTATTCCTTTTGTTAATTATTATTTCTCCCGTTTCAGATTGAGTTATGAAGAAATTATTTCTCGGCCTGTTTGCACTTACTTATTTATCCATAAGTGTTCTTTTAGGATTGGATGGTTTTTTAGTTAAAACACCTTATCCGGATCTCATTTGACAGTCATGGCGGCCTTACGGTTCTATTGGAAACATCGTCAGCTCCAGGGGAACAATTAAGTTCTTTGGTTTGTGTGTTTAAATGGTTTTGATTAGTCATTTTTAGTCTTTTGCAACTATCCTGACAGTATTTCTTTTGTTAATTATTATTTCTTCCGTTTCAGATTGAGTTATGAAGAAATTATTGCTCAGCCTGTTTGCAATTACCCATTTAATCATAGGTGTTCTTTTAGTCTTTTAGGATTGGATGGTATTTTGGTTAAAACACCTTATCCGGATCTCAAGATCTATGCATTGACAGACATGGCGGCCTTATGGTGGCCTTATGGTTCTATTGGAAACAACCTCTCTACTTTTGAAATAGGGATAAAAGGTGAAGCTACACTAGGTATGTTGTTGAATTCAATGAGTCAACGGTAGAGTTAGGGGGAGCAATAGGGCTTACCATGTAAAAATTATTTTTATGTACAGACCGTAGTCAAATTAATAAAATGTTAGTCATTTGTTGCAATATAGTACCTTGATTTTTGTTTTCAAAAATCTTAATTATATTTAAGTAGTTTAATTAAAGACAAAATCCTACTTTCATTTAACTAAAACCTTATAAATTTTAAAAGAAAATTTGTTGCATTATCAATGACGTATAAGAAATAATTATTTAATGTGATTTTCTTACTATTATTTTTTTTTGGTAATTATGGACATTTTATTACCAAGTGAGAATTATGAGTAGAACGAAAACAAAAATGCAGGCAACTAGTCACAGACTCAGTTCCTGTCAACACAACATTGCTCCTAGACAACTGATCAACACCTACCAATGATAGAAATTAAGAGTAGGCAAATTCTCTCAATGCTAGCTTTTACTGACAATTATTTGAAAATTTTCTTCTGTCACTATAGATATATGCAAAAATAGAACTAATATCTAATCTAATGATTATTTAATTTTTACGTTACTTGTGTAAATTATTTTTTTAAGGTAGATCTCACTCAATTTTGATCAAGTAATAATATCACATAAAGTTATTGAGATTATTATTCTTCTTAATTTAATTAGAATATAGTCAAGGTAATGTATCCATGCATAAATTAAGACTACTAGTCTACTATTGTTCTTAATCTTCATGTTAAACAGATACCCAACTAAAAATTGTTTTCCATTTTCTAACAATTTAAGTCAAGCATTATATCCGTTAGGTTCGAAAGAAAAGTCGATCAAAATATGTGAATATTTGTGAGTTGAAAATTATTTGATTGTTCTTTCAAAGAAGTTTTGGGTTGAAATATTTGATATACATCAATGGAATTTGTATAGCAACCAATTTTCAATACAAACACTAATGTATCTTTATAATCACTATACCAAAATTACAATCGAAGATTGAAACATTAAGGTAATAGCAAACAATATAACTAAGGAGGAAAATTGAGATTAACCTAGGAGGAAAGTAATTAGAAGGAGTGAGATACTAAAACGTAGAAGAGAGCCGCGGGGATAACAGATTCAGCCTAAGTTTCATCAATTCCCCATAGTCCCCAAAACCGCAGACATACAACCCCTTTAATCCATTTGTCACAGTCTAATTCTTTAGCCTCTTCGTGGTTTGGCTCGTAGACCAACAACATGGCCAGCCTTTGTCCAAATCATTAGGGGATTTTTACACAAATAAAGGGTTAATACAACATTATATTTAGTTATACTTTGATTATACATTCGCCGGCAGTGGCGGAGCCAGAATATTCACTAAGGAGTGCCAGGATATAAAGAAGTAAATTCACGAAGAAGCCAAGGGGTGTCAATATGTAATATATATACATAAAAATTATATTTTTACCTATCTACAAAGTGTAATTTTCCGACGAAGGGGTGTCGGTCGACACCCCTTCGTTACATGTGGCTCCGCCCATATTCGCCGGCTATTTTTAATTTAAGCGGATATATGGACGGCTATTAAGGTTAATTCCTCAATAACCTAACTATTTGGAAACAACTGATCTACCTTCAAAAGGTAGAGATAAAGTCTGCTACACTCTACCCTTTAATAACATGGCCTCTTTTATCCACGTTCCCAACGAAATTCTTAGAAATTTACATCTGATAATTAACAAAATTTATGTGTTTTAAAAAAGTTCAAGCATCAGAGAAAATCATAGAGACCATTATTCTTCACAGAAATTAGTCTTAATTTATGCATGGACATAATACCTTAACATTAATACAGATTGATTATTTCATATATATTCAACTTTGAATAGCAAATGCGACATTTCTTTTTCTTCTTCTTTTTGGATTTCTTAAAAGGTGATAATGTACTGATATTTTCCATTTTTTATAAATTAATTTATTTTTTATAAATTAATGTACTGAGGTAGTGGTATGGACTGCGTACAATTACCCCCCCAGACCCCACTTTGTGGGAATACACTGGGTATGTTGTTGTTGTTGTAATTTATTTTTTTAAAAAACACAAATATAGTTACCCGATTAAATAATGTTTTCTACCTTTTTAACAATTTAAGCCAATCATTGTACCTCAATACAGTGCCGAAGTTTAATATTTTGGGCAGCTAACACATAAATTTAATGACTTCATGGTTGTAAAAACTATTTTTGTAACTTTTATTAGTAATGTAAATGGTTAGTTTGGTGATTTTATTGTTATTAAAAATAATTTATAATTTAAATATTATAAAAAGTAAGTTTAGTTATAGTGATCAGTAAATAGAACTAACAATTCAATATGAGCATGCATGCATGAAAAATAATTACTACGAGCTAACCAACAACAAGGTTGTGGTGGAGTGGTAAGTACTCATTCATTCTTAACCAGAGATCTCGAGTTCGATTCCTTCTAGGTACAGAGTCACGTTTGTTAGGGAGCTCTTTACCCCCAAATGTGTGACTTTTCGACGCGAATCCGAATTTAGTCGGACTCCAATATGGACACCGGACACCGGACACCGGATGGGAAACAAAAAATAATGACGAGCTCAACAATGGGAGAGAAGGTCACTTGTAGTCCCTTTTTGAGTGTTATTTTTCGTCGTGGATGATCTCGCGATTTGCATATGAATAAATGGAATTCATCACTCTACATATAGGTTAGAATTTTTAGAACATGAGTGGACCTCCCTAGTTCTTAAGTTAAATAACTCAACAATTAACCAATTGCGTTACTTTACCTTCTTGTACCATATGTGTCAGAACATAATAATAATATATAAATTTTACATAATATATACATAAAATACTTAGTTTCACAACGAGACCCCATTATTTTCCTATAATTTTTTCTATACTTAGCGTAAACTCTGCTAGGGATAAGGAGGGAGTCTTCTACATGTCGCATTACTGATCAATGACCTGATTTTAAAAGCAGTTAGGATGCATTCCCCGGAGAAACCCTGCATTCTTTTATTGTATTCGCTTCAATCGCTCCTGAATCGGGGGATCAAGGATATATGTCCTTCTACTTTAGTTTGTTATTTAGTGTTGATATATCCTTTGAAGTAGTGTATATATACTCTCGCTTTTTAACAAATTGTGCATTAGATAAACCATCGCTTTTTACATTTTTTTTTCTCACCAATTAATGGATGGAATCAATCAATTTCATACAGTTTTAATTTTTTTTTCCTACCCACCCATTTCAATCGATTGGTAAGTCTTTAAAATCAATTTATCTCAACGAATTATATTTTTCGGTAAAAAATGACCTTATTTTAATAGTGATTTCTCATCATCACAGTTTTTCATATCAAATTCTTAAAAAATGACGTGAGAATGCATGACGCTATATATGCTTGGTACTTTTATTTGATTTGATAATTTAGGCTCCGTTTAGACATGATATAAAATTATTTGATATGAAGGTGAAATTTTATTTACACATATAATGTAGTTGTTTTTTTTAAAGTTGGATAAAGGAGATAGACTATTTTGTTTTTTCGTTTGACAACTTCGGGATGTACTTTTACTCTTTTCCATAGTGTACAGAAAAGACATTGCTATTTATTTATAACAAATCACTGTAGCTTTAAAAATCCAACCCACAATCCGAATCCCTAATTAAATGACCCGCAATTCACTTAATCCGTATATACTTTAACCCCATTTCTTACGCATCGACATTCCTTACACTTCGAGCTGAATGTTCGAGTTATGTTGTGCTCTAATCTGCAAAAGAAAAATCTAAGTTGGACTAGGACAATGACTATATGTATGGTCTTAGTCATGAAATATTAGAGGGACATATTTAGACATGATATGGAGCAGTTACAACTCAATTACTCAGGACATGATTTTAGATAAGAAGGTGTGGAGGACGCAAATTAGGGTAGAGTGTTAGTGGGTAGGAGTGCATCCTTGTTTTTATGTTTTTTATACTGTGATTTGTCCCGAGCCAGGGGTCTATTGAAAACAGTCTCTCTACTTCGTCTAAGGTAGTGGTATGGACTGGGTATACTTTACAACCCACCTACCCCCACTTTGTGGGAATACACTGGGTATATTTTTGTTGTTGTTGTTGATAGGCTTATCACTAAACTTAATCGTTAAACGAAATTAACTAATCTCTGAAGTAACATGAGTTGTCCAAGCTATTTAAGACCATTATCAGAAGGGGAGCCTTGGAGTATTTGGTAAAGTTGCTGTCATTTGATCGGGAGGTCATGGGTTCAAGCCTTAGAAACAGCCTCTGGCAGAAATGCAAGGTAAGACTACGTACAATAGATCCTTGTGGTCGGATCCTTCCCCAGACCCTGCGCATAGCGGGAGCTTTAGTGCACCAAAGTGCCTTTTTTTAAAAAAATTTAAGACCAATATCAAATCACCCTCTAATGACTACAGAGATATGATTGATTTATCACTAAACTGAATCGTTAAACAAAAATAATTAATCTCTTAAGTAACGTGATTTTTCGTGGTTAACTGCTAGCCAACTTAAGTTCCCTTTTCCATAGTGTACATAAAAGACATTGCTATTTATTCATTAAAAAATCACTGTAGCTTTAAAAATCCAACCCACAACTCGAATCCCCAATTATATGACCCACAACCCATTTAACCCTATCCCCATTCCTTATGCATCGACATTCCTTTTTGAGGTACCCAAATACAAATTTTGAGGCATATATATGAAAAAGAAATTACATGTGTCGAATGGACAAAAAATGTAGGATTTTCTTACCAAAACATTCAAGTCAAAATTGATTATTGTTCTTATATCGTTTGACTTATCTTTAGTCACTCAATTTTCTAGATTTTATATTATTATAGAAAAATATGATATAACATAACATAAAGAATCATTTTCAAAATAAATTTGGCCGTTATAGAGGATGTCAGGCTCCCAAATTGGTATAGGTGCAGGACGTGATTGATATCCGAGTTAAACTAACTCGTCGAGTAAAACCTGAATGTATCTGTTTTGTTATTTGATTTTGCTAAATTAACTGACAAAGCAACATAGAAAATATATAGCTGAAATAAAACATCCAATTCAGTTTATGGTAGTGACAAGTAACACATGAATTGCAAATCCTCAACGAAAAATACTAAAAGTTATTCACACCTCAACAATCAGTTGTTCAAATTTAGCATCTGAAATATCACCATCGTTCAAAAGTGGCCCTTTTAACTTTGAACTCTATTTCTTATGACGAAGGAATGTATCATTAATCAAAGGGTCCTTGTTTTGGACTTATATTAGTTTGAAAGGTAGGTGTTTTGACATGTTTTTTTGCTTGCAAATTTCTATAGTAGGACGGAAGTGCCATTTCAAACATTGACTGTTGTCCCAGGAGTTCACTCTTTAGACAAATGTTTTTCCTTTTCTCCATTGATACAATTATTATAATACATTGATAAGAGTCCAAGATAACAAGGACTCAACACATGACAAAATGAAAGAGAAAAAATAACTTGCCATATTTAAAAAGTTTTTTGCAGTTAAAAAATTGATCATAACCAGTTTTAAAAATTTGAAAAACTTGTCTTAAAAATTAATGACGGACCTAAATCCAATGAATTTTATCAGAAATTAACAACAATTTTTGGGTAGTATACTCATTTGTTGGTTTGAAGCATCTTGGTCACGCATAAAAAAAACAAAAGTGTTGGCACTCATTAATAAAGTGTTGGCACTCATTAATGGTATTGGATAAATACTGAGTCCACACTCACAAAAGTAATCGTCAACAAAACCCTAATCCCAGAATTTCTGTATATATAGTCCCCGCTGGCCTTCATTTTATAACATCAATATTGTAATGACCCTCTTGGGCATTATGTAAAAGTCATGTGTTCCAAATTTCGTATCTAAATTCCTTTCAGTTTAGAAGTTATAAATTTCAGGCTAGGCTAGTTTCGCCTCGTTTCGGAGTGAGGGGTAGTCTAGAAAAACCTGAGAATAATTTAGACTGATTTCCTAGTTAGCCAAGGCGATAAGAAATCCGTAGGTTTTTACGAAACTAAAATTTGGTTAGTAGAACTCTCGAAATTGACCTTAGCATAAACGACATCGTTTGGAATGTCCCAAGATCAAGATCTGTTGTAAAAAGTGAGATTTTTGGGTGAAGACGAACTTCCTGTCCCGTCGACACCACTATAGCGGCTGGCACAACGCTATAGCGGTAGAAACCGCAGATTAAAGGGGATTATTCTCCAAAATAGTTTATTATTTATAAAGTCGTTTTGGGGCAAGAGAAAGGCGATTTAGGACAAAAATTACCGGTTTACCTCCGTTTAACTTCGTTAAGGTAAGGGTTTCACTCCCTTTTACTTGTAATTACTTCTTAATCCTTAGAATTCGTAAATTATGGAGTTCAGGGAGGGTTTTAGGGCAGTTTTTGGTATGATTGCTGGTGCAAGGGGTAAAATTAAGCATTAGGTTAACGGATTTTATTTATTAATCATGAATTTGGCCTTGCATTCTGCTAATTCACTAAACACTTTATGAAATTGGTAGTTTTAGGTGAATTACGGGGGAAATAACCCTAGAACGGTTAAGAAATGATTATGAACTGACCTTAAGGGGTTGGGGGTGGCTTATAACTCCTGCCATGTTAGGTCATTTCGTTAGTACGGTGTTTGTATGCATGTTTTAGACCACGAGCAAGTGGAAAAGGCACAGAAAGGCAAAGCTCAGGCTTAGAGTTGTGCAAGCTTGGTTCGAGTAGGTGATGTGGTGTATTTAATCCAACTTGTATTATATGTGTATGTTAACTACTTTGTAGTGTATTGGTTAATGCATGTTGTGTGTTGTGGTCAATGCAATGCCTACTTGCTTTATGACTTGGCCTGCTTTACACTGTATATTGTGGAATATTTTGGTATTTGAGACATTCCCACAGGTTATGTTGGATTAAGAATTACAGACATTCACGTCTGGGGTTTTAGTACATGGACGGTAATTGTCTCCTGCAGGTCATAGCTAGAGGGTGGGTATATAACCCTTAGCATGTATGTACAGGTTTCAAGGTATATATTTGGGTGACGGTTCCTTGAGTGAACCGGGGAACTTGTATCATTATACTTGTCTTTGATTTGGTTGTCTTGACTTGAGTTGTCTATCATTGACTTAATGACACTTGTTGAATTGCTGACTTGTGTCTTGAATGCTACTTGTACTTATATGCCCAATGTGTAATGTATAATTACATGTTTGTTAATGATTATGTGCCCATATCTTCATCTTGGGTTAGTCAAATGATCTTACCAGTACACTGTGGTTTCTTGTGTGTTGATACTACACCTGCATTTACTTTTGTGAGTGCAACACACATTCCAGCGGATTCTTCGAGACCTCACTTGTGATTCCAGCAATTGATTCCGAATTTCAGGGTGAGCAGCACATCCGAGCTACCATGAGATCTCTCTTATTTAGACATTGTCCTTTGTTTGAACTTGTTATTTTCTTATAGTTTCGGGGTTGCATCCCCACTTTGACATTCTTAGTATGTTTTGGTACACCGACTTTCGGATTCTAGGGGTTTAGTTGGTATTTCATTTCCGCATTCCTTTAAATTGATAGATTGAGTTATCTTGAACTATTAATGGGATAGTTTCTTACTTTATTCTAAGTATTTTGGTTAATGCTTCGGTGGTTATTGGTTCTCCCACCCGGTAAGTAGTGTGGGTGTCACTCACGACAGATTTGGGTTGTGACAGAAATAAACCTAATTAAAACTCAATACTAAACCGACTTCAAATCATCTAAATATGGTAGAAGTCTAAATAAAGTACAAAATCATAAAGAGATACACTCCTAAATAAGGTAGGATACATATATTCCTAAATAAGATACAGGATATTTGAGATTTATACTAAAGATTTACCTATGGTGTACAAAATGTATAAAATACTGCAGCACACGAATTTACAATAGGATGAAACAGGTGAATCAACCCGGTCCAATGAATAAATACAACAATATTCCAATATGTTGGTCGTGATGGGCCTCATAAGCATGATGAAGTAGAAACTAGCAAAGGGAGCCAACAAGAGTATGGAGTACCTGTAGCCCTCATCCCTCTCTCGGCCTCTCAAGTCGATCAGAAAAATAAACAAGACACATAGTACCAGCCCAACAGAATTGAAAACCTTTGTAAACCTCTTAGACAAAAGTCAAAACCCCTGGTCCATCAAACAAAATGTTGTTCAATACCGTAACGAGAGGCAACGACAGAAGGAGGCTCACAGTCATCAACACGAGGGCTGTAAATCTCAGCCACTCTTTTTTTTCCCTTGCGAGAGTAGAGAAATCAAAGTATAACAACACTCCTATCCCAACATATGATGAAACATACAAAGAATACCAAAAGATTTTCTCATAGAAGAGCATTTTGGTGTTTTTTTTTGGTGGGCTACTTCGGTGAGTTGGATGATGGAGGATTGAGGCGGTGGTGAGTGATATTGATGATACAAAATGAAGGAGTGGAAACTATATAAAGAAGGGATTAGGGTTTCTAGTGTTGTTTAGCTGGTGATATTGGGTGTCGTTTAGATGGTGATACTGAGTGATATTGATGTCGTTTAGGTCCCTCATTAATATTTATTTTGGAGTTAATATTTAGAATCCAAATAAGTGAAAATAAATTTTTAAAAAATCAAACATGAGAATATGACAAATTTTAAATTTTCGTACTCTATTGGCATGCCACTGTTGGCGCACAATGACTATTAATGACACCACTTTTGACCTATTTATTAATTCATTCTCACACTCAACTTTTCTCTCATAGCAGTAAATAAAGAAACAAACTCTTATAATCTTGACATGTGGTCGAATTGGGCTAACTCGCCTATCTAAAAGTGATTTATAACAATTTCAATATCGAGTTAATTAGGTAGAGCTTACTCTTAGGGGTCTGGGCTGGGGATGGACATTGAGTGTTCAACTCAATCTTTTAACTCGATTAGGTTATGATCTTTCGAGTTTTTCTTAGTTAAACCTAGTTGGGGATCGAATTGTGCCACATAAAAAATAATTTAGTGTGATCACTATTCATGTAGACATAAAGATAAAGGAAAGATTATTTCTAGTAGTATGACACCACTTTTGACCTAGTATTTATTTATTCATTCTCACACAAAACTTTTTCCTATTTACGTGTCAATTAATTCGTGGACTCTTTTATGAAAACACAACTAGCTATAATCTAAGTACAAAAGTGATATTGAGTATAGATCAATTGACCAAGTTGTATAGATAATTTTAATTCATGTGTCCTTGAACCACGTCAATAAAGTCAGTTATACCAATTTACGGGTAAACATTACGCCATAAATCACAACTATTAAGAATATAATTTTCATGAATTCTACCAATTTGACAAAAGATTTGCATTTTCCTTTGACAACTAATTAGGGTGTGTTCGGTAAAACTATTTGTATATATTTAATACAAAACTACAACAATGGGTTATTGTACGATCGATAATGGGTGTTGTGATAGGGGTGGGGTGGGTGGGGGGCAAGGAATTTGACCGCCAAGTTTTTAAAAAGTTGTACAAGCTTATGTCTTCTCGCTCATTCATTTGTTGTTAATAGTTTGCAGTTACTACGATGCTCATCACATGCTCTCATTAGAAGGATCGAAACACAGGGGTGGCTTAAGGGTGAAACTAGTAAAGCATTTGCTTTAGGCCCCAAAAAATTTTAATACTGAATTTTATGATTTTAATTTCACTTAAAATAATATTAAAGATCATAAAAACTAAAAGGTTATACATTTAAATAAAAGAAATAAAGAAAGAAGAAATATCTATTTTTATCAAAAATATTTTAGAACTTTGCATTAGACAACTCAAATCTTCTTATTAATAAATAGAATTTTTATAACAACATCCAAAGGTGATGCATTGCAAACAAATATCTAACATCTTACTAACTAGAATTGATCCTTACTTTTATAAACAATACTAATATTACTATGTGAAATTAAACACCTAATGTCTTTTAAAAATACTACACTAAACACAAGTAGCATGTAAGAACAAAAAAATACAACTCTAAAATATTAATATTATAGTAGATTTATTAATCATATATTGATTACGTAATATATGAGTAGTATATAAAAAAGTTTTACTTTAAATTTACACATCATACTATACACACATATATACAATGGAAAAATTAAAATGTTGATGAGGCCTGTGGCTACCGATTTGGGCTGCTTCTTTTCGTTTTGTGGATTAGTTGTGGGTTATCGCGATGGTAATGGCGGAGCGCACCAGTATGAGGAGGAAAAGGCAAGCTGCCTATAGGTGCAAGTAGAAGGATAAAGTATAGACAGTTCTCCTCTCTCCCCTCAGCTCTCAAATCTATCAGATAAGCAATCAATATACACAATAGCGGCCCCAAACACGTCACCGCTATCTCGTAGCTATGGCTTTTTCTCAAAAAATTACAGATAAACATTTTCAATAAACACTAATTTTCGGAGATGTTTGTCAACCAATTATAATAATATCTCAATTGTTCTCTTTTTTACCTTTTTACCCCCAACCCCCATTTTTTCTTTAATTGACAATTATTGTACAATTCCTTCATCAAACTAATAAATAATTTAACAAGATGCATATTATTATGAATCCATTCAATTACATGGATATTTCATTAATGAATTTTATAGCTTACATTGTGGCATAGTTTAATAGGATACGGAGTTTAAGAAATAAGAGAAGATTTTGTTATGTTTACTAATATACCCTTATTAAAGTTACTTTCGTGCTACTTTTTGGTTGATTTTTATTGTTAAATGGGACTCAATGATGATAAAATGGGAATTGCTCTATTAAATAGTTGTCAAATAAGAAAATATGACATTCGTTTGAGAAGGGCTAAAAAGAAAAGTATGCTACATAAATTGGGACAGAGGGAGTACATGAATAACTTGGTCATTCATGTATTAATTTTATGCAATGTTTGGTAAGCATGAGGGATAAAAGTTATTCATGTATTAATCTTATACGGTGTTTGGTTGTGTTTTTGTAATACATAATTAATGGGAAAAAGGTCAAAATACCCCTCTATTTTGATAAATTGACTAAATTTGCCCCTCGTTATACTGTTGGGCCACATATACCCCTGTTGTTATACTATAGGGTCAAATATACCCCTGCATTAGCAAAGTTATCAAAAATACCCCTCTTTTTAACATTTCTCCAACATGGCAAGGTGAAAGCCACGTGGTGTGACATTTGGGTCAGGTGGATGCTACGTGGCATGCCACCTCAGCGTCAATTTTTTTTTCTTTTTCATTTTAAACTTTTTGCTTTGAATTTTATTAATTATTTACAAAAATTTATAAATTAAATACTCACATATTTTATTTATTTAAAATAAAATAACCATCATCGTTAATTAACGTCGAACTCTCCTTACCAAACGGAAGAAAACCACCACCCAAGGGCGGCGGAAGGAAAAGATATGCCACATGTCGAGCTGTAAAGAGCAAAAACGGCGAGTTTGAGAACTGAGTTTCTGGAGAAGGTGGTAGATTTTGAAAAATCTGACGGAGAGGTGCCGAAAAAAATGGGGGTTTAAGGTTAGCGAAATGCTAGAAAAAATTGACACCACCATGAATGTTTTACTACTAGTGATAGTGATTTGTGATCAGTCATTAGACTTTTTTTTTGGTGTTAAATACTCACATATTTTATTTATTTAAAAAAATTAATAAATTAATAATTAAGTACTAAAATTTGAAGCAAAAAATTTAAAATGAAGAAGGAAAAAAATCTAATGTTGAGGTGGCATGCCACGTGGCATCCATCTCAACCCAAATGTCACGTCATGTAGTTCACACTTTGCCATGGTTGAGAAATGTTAAAAAGAGGGATATTTTTGATAACTTTGCTAATGGCAGGGGTATATTTGATCGTATAGTATAACAACAAGGGTATATTTGACCCAATAGTATAACGAGGGGCAAATTTAGCCAATTTATTAAAGTAGAAGAGTATTTTTGACCCTTTTCCCTAATTAATACTTATGAGGGAATCTATGTATAATTTTATGCGGGATGAAAGGTGGAATAAGTTATGTGGGTATTAGTTATACATGGATTAAATAATAAAATTACACATTTATCCCTATTTATTTACTTTTAATTTTTTTTTTATTGGCTGTACTTTTTAAAAAGGGAAAATTAGGCAAAATGTCAGCTCATCAAACTGATTTACCCCTCATTTAGCCCAACTTATCCAAAATTACTGAAAATAGCCTAGATTGTACATTTCTAGTAATTAAACACATTAATTATCAATTGGTCTTCCCTTTTGCAGAACGAAAATATTCTTTACGTTCTTAGCTCCTCCGTCATTCTTCCTTCACTTTCAACGAAGTCACCATGCTCAACCTTTAAGCTCTCAACTCCATTGGCGTCTTCACCTTCAACTCGGTAAGTTTCTTTTTTCTTCATTTATTGTGAATTTTTTGTCCTTCTTCATTCATTTTGAGTGTATTTTATTGTTCATTTTTATCCTTCTTCGTTGATTCTAATGATTTTTTATTGTTCACTTTTGGTTCTTCTTTGTTTATTTTAGGGTTTTTAATTGTGCATTTTTTGTTCTTTCTATGAGTTTTGTATAGATCGACTGTCATTTGCATAATTTTTAGAGTTTTTGATTGTGCCTTTTCATTCTTTAGTTTTGTTCCTTCTTCAATGATTTTTAGAGTTTTTTGGTGCATTTTTATTCTTCCGATAAGTATACAACACAAGATGCAAATGATAATTGTAGTTTGTATACTTAGTTTAAAGATGATGTATAAGAATGTATAGAAACTGTATAATGTATGTACATATGTGTATATATTCATGAATTAAATTTTCACCATGAATAAACTTTTTTGTGTATTCTGAAAACAATTGAAATGATTTTTAGTGTGTTTTCTAAATTTATTATAGATGCTTTTGCTTCGATTATGGTTATGTATAGTCTGTATTGATTCTCTCTCTCACCCCCCCCCCTTCACCCCCCTTCCCTTTTTTTTTTTATAGTTTATGCATCTCAAATTGGTTAATTCTGCGCTTGAAAAAGTTCTAGGTAAAGAAATTAAGATGGATATGGTGTCTATGAATTCAAGTCATGTGTATGATGATCTACCAGCTGAAATTGTCTTAATGATAAAGTTACTTTTTTTGTTGTAGCTTAATGATAAAGTTGTGTCTTCATTTAAAAAGCTTTTCAAATCACTAGGGAGAAAAAAACTGAAAAATATGATGATAAGCATGCTCTAAATGAGAAAGGGTAGACTGTGATTTTTGCCTCTACTATTCCAATTGAACGAGATGATAAAAGGCATATTGTGAACTCTCCCTCTGCTATTTTAGTTGCTTGATATAGAAAGGTCATACTGTGAACTTCCATGGATTATTCTTGTTTCTTGAGATAAGAAAGGGAATACTCGAGATGAGAAAAGGCATAGTCTAAACTCTCCTTCTGCTATTCTAGTTTAGTATTCAGTTGATGTCAATATAATTGAGCTAGATCTCGTAAATATATCACTCTTAAAGGATTCTGAAAGAGTGATAGAGCACATCACGCCTGGACAAGCTAGTAGAATAAAGTTTCAGGGACTTTCTCTAAGTCTTCATTTGTGCCTGAGTTTGATTCAGGCACGGGTAACTTGTCAGTAGCAATGTAGAGTGTCATTCTAGCTCAAAAGTATCTTTTAATTTAGAGAGTCCTATCGTTATGAGGTTTCTTTAATTCCTTGCTACCCTAATTACTGTGACATTGATTTGGTTGATTGTTGTCTTTCCAATTTTTAAAATGTGAATGGATTGAAAAAATGAGATTGTTTTCAGCTGTTTAGGTGAAAAGGTCATTTTTTTTATGTAGGCAAAAGAGAGATCTTTCATTGGTTTTGATAGTTGTTTTACTACTTTTTGATAAAACAGTTCCATGTTTCAACAAGTTCACCAAGCCCTCAAAATTAATTGAAAGAAATACTTGACTTTTTTAAGATCTCTATCATTGCTAGGATTTTTGGTAGCTTTAAAAAGGAAGTCATGTTCAATTAACAGTAGGAGTGATTAAGGGGTGGATTTGTGAGAGCTAATCTCAATGCTACCTTCAGCTTTAAACTACTTTTTAGTGACTTTAGTTACCTATATTGACTATTTTAGCTTTTATGGTATAGATCATGAGATTGTCAGACTAACCTTTACAGATAAACATATAGTCTTGAAAGCTTCATCTACCTAATTTCCTAACATTGAAAGGTTTGGCAGCCATTTAAGTTTTAGCTAACTTTTTTTTTTAATGTTTTGATTCCTTTTGTGTAGTTAGTAGAAGGCCCTTAGAGGTCGTTTGGTACAGGGGTAAGTATAATAATCTCGGGATAAAATTTGGGATTAACTTTATCTCATGTTTGGTGTTTGGCGTTAGCTAATTCCAGGACTATTTCATCCCAGCATTTAAACTAAAATGGTGGAATTACTATCCCATATGAAAGGTGGGATAAAATAGTCCTATGGAATATCCCCTACTTATTCCATCCCGTGTACCAAACGACCCCTTATTCTTTTAAGTCTAGGATGAAATGGAAAGAATTTCTTAGATAGAATTGCATTTTAGTGAAATCAAGTTACTCTTTTGTTTAATTGAAAAGAAATGAAAACAGAAAGAAGCTAAATGAGAATTCTTTGCTATCCATTATTATGTCAAAAGGAGATTAGTATTTATAGTAGCAAAGTGTTGATTAGAGTCGATAGTCATAGTCCCATAGAGCCCAAGTCACAAGGGTAGTTTAGCACCTAAAGGAGAAATTGCTAGGAATATAAACTTGTCAAGGACAGCCTCAGCAAGTAAAGAAAAAGATTATTCTAGTCTAGATGAATGTAGGAAGGTAGAACTAAGTGGGGCTAGGTAGGTCTTCATAAAAATGAGAAAGTGGAGCACTAATCAAATTGCTATTAAGGATGAAGCAGAAGATGAATAATGGAAAGAGCTACTAAACACAGATACAACAAAGTATGACACTTGACAATGAATTTTTAGTCCCCTGCCCTGCAAATCCCAATACACCTAATAAAAGACTGTCTAGTGGGATATTCATGTTCCTTCTGTTTTGTTGGCGAAATTCTTGAACTCGCTTAAACAATCGAAGAACAACAAAGAGTAAGTTCAATTGTTAAGATTGTTGCATTGTTCTTAGTGATCGATTGCATTTTTCTATTTCTATTATAATGATTTTACAGGCAGTATTCATTTGATCTTGGAGTTTATTTTTTAATATGAAGACTTGATTCTTCAAGTTATAAACTTCTGGTGAAGAATTGAGTGATTCAGTATGATTTGTTCTCCCCTTTTCGTGAACTTTTCAAATCTTTTGGTTTACTGTGATAGAGGATATATATGATGTATCTGAAGTTTATCTTAATGTATAATTAGTTTTTGTCAGTAACTTGCCAATTTGATTATTTGCTATGTTGGTAATGCTTGTTTTATTTTACTCCTTGTATCTTTCCAGTTAGTCTCTGTGACGTAGATTTTCTGTATAAAAAATGTCTATTTAGTTTTTGAATGTATCTTAATATATAATCAGTGTATACTTTTTGTATAAATAATGTATATTTAGTTTTTGAGTGTATCTTAATGTATAGTCAGTGTATACTTTTTGTATGAAAAATGTATATCGATATATTACATATATACTACATAACTATTTTTACATCATATATACACTATTTATACAATATTGATACACGTTTATACACTATTTATACAGTATCGATACATTACATATACACTACATAACTATTTATACAATATTGATACATTATATTACTATTTATACATCATATATACATGATTATACACCATTTATACAATATTTGATACATGAATAAAAGTTGTACGAAAAAAGTTAGGAAAAAAAATGAAATAGTTTTTTTTTTTTTAATAAAAAAAAATGCAGCAATTTTTTTTAAAAAAATTACTGCTGAAAAGAAAAAGAAAAAGGAAGAAAATGGCCTAATGGATATTTTTGTTGTAAACAAAAACTTGGCTATTTTTGTTGTAAAATATTTACTTTTTTGTATATAAATGAAACTTTCCCTTTTAAAAATCAGTGATTATTGTTAATTTTTTAAATTTTTCTTAAGGGGCCTTTTCTTCACTGTGATTAATTGTGATTACTGTCTTAGTTGTTAAAAATAAGACATTGTCTTAATTGTTAGAATAAGCGCCATTTTTTTAATAGTTAAAAATCAGTGATTACTGTCTTAATTGTTTTTTCACTGTTGTTACTTTTTCAAATTACACATGATTTCTTTTTAAAATCTAAGAAAATTGAGTGACTAAAGATAATTCAAACTATACAAGAACAATAATCAATTTTAGTTTGAATTTTTCGGTAGGAAAACCCTACATTTTTTGTCCATGTAATTTCTTTTTCGTATATTTGCCTCAAAATTTGTTTATAGATCCCTTTTGTAAAGGTAGAAGTAAAATATGCATATATACACATAACATAATTTAAATTTCACTTGTGAAATTATACTGATTATATTATTATTGATTCCTTTTGTATATGTTTGTTCATGTAATTTGATAGTATTTTTCATTACTTGATCTCAAAATAAAACTTTATTCTTTAATTACCCAGTTATAAATTCTACAAAAATATTAAAATGCTCATAAAGTCGTACACCCCTAGTTGTGACAACAATACTTTAAACCGCATATTTAAAAATACATTGCCAAATTTGTAATCTAAAAATATGAATTGAATTATGTAATTTGAGTAAGTTAATCACTGACAACAAATGAAATTGGTGTTAGTAGGTGGATGGCATGCAAGTAGAGTCAAAAAGGCTTCAAAATCCTTTTATCACGTTTTGCACTAAATGAATGAGATTTTTATTGAAAGCTTGCACAAACCTCGATTAATTATACGATATTTTTAATATTTTTCATTAGCGATGGATACTCGATAATTCAATTCATCAACTAAGATTAGGATAAATTGAACAAATTCACCTACTAATATTTTTGTCTATATCAAAGTTTAAATCTAAGATCTTATAATTTTTAATCCACTTCATTAACTATTCAGATACACTTTTAATTTTTTTTCAATTCAAATTATAAATGGCCCAATTAACTAATTTCCACGCACTTGAACACAATAATATATTGTGGTGTGTTCGAAATGATTGTATTTATCATAGTCAATATTTCAAACACATTGTCTCTCCCTCTAGTTTATTTTAGGTTAATTCTGATTATATCAAAATCATTATATCTTACTAATTTATATATCATATTTATTGAATTAATGTAAAAAGTAAATTTATTATACATAAAGTACATTGTAACGACACTGCAAAATTCGTTTGGGGGATGAAGCCTCAAGGAATTTAAATGAACCCACTTGCGAAAACAACATTCATTATCTTGATGTCATAATTAATGATCTCGGTTACCACAATAAAATGGATGTCAATAGCTTGTTGGATTACCCGTGTGAAAATGATACATGTTCAGGGGTTCAGAGCTTAGAAGAAATTGTGGATACCATTGGAGAAAACAATGTTGATGATGAAGTTGAAGACAATATAATACCTCTGGAACCATTTACGCATAAGGAAACACTTATCGCATCTAGAACTCTTGACAAATTTTTGGTGCAGTTCGAGAAGACAACACCGGAACTTTTGGATGCAATAAGAAAAGTCAGAGATGAGCTTCAACTAGATTTAAATTTTAACAAAAAACAAAAACGCTATAATCATATTTCACTAAATTGTCTTAGATATTTTTATAATTTTAAAGAATTATTAATTTATAATATTAATGGGACTATATATTTATACAGGGGTCTTTCGAAAATATATTATCTTATTGAAATCGGTAATTTTTTCCACCGGCCCAAGTCGGGACCGGAGAAAAATATTATCTTAGAGAGTTTATTAATTTACCGAGTATTAACTTAGAGAGTTTTTACTTTCAAAAACTAAATTATCAACTAGATTTGTAGTGCAATTATATATATAACAACAACAAATCCAATGTTCCCACACTGTGAGGTTTGGGGAAGGTAGAGTGTACGTAGTCCGTATTACTATCTCAGAGATGAGTTAGAGAGACTATTTCTGATAGACGCCTGACTCAAGACAAAATATAGTCTAGAAAAAGACAATGATGAGTAACACAACAACAGACAATAGCAGAACAATACTACCACAAAATATTACTACAAGTGATCTACTAGATAATAGAGATAATCTTTCCTTTATCTTTATGTCTACATGAGTAGTGATCACACTAAATTATCGAATCAAATAAAAATATACCAAAGATGCATAGTGATAACGCCATGCATTCTCATGTCATTTTTTAAGAATTCCATATGAAAAATTATGATGATGAGAAATCAATATTAAAAATAAGGTCATTTTCGACGGAAAAATCGATCTCATTAACTTGATTTTAAAGAACTACCAATCAAAAATTGATTGAATTGGTGGGAGAAAAATTGATCAGTATACGAAATCGATCGACTCCATCAGTTAATTAGAGAAGGAAAAAAAATGCAAATTTTCGATCCATTTTCTTAATTATGCAGTTGACATTAAAATGTTAAAAATACAGCAACAATTTAACCAGATGAACGAAAAAACATCTCTTACATATATCCTTGTTTTTGTTTTTTAGTTTCCCACCCGATGTTAATTACTTGTTTGGGGCCTGCTAATTTGGATTTGTGCTGGAAAGTCTCACTTTGGTGGTAAATCATTTTCTATCAAAAGTGACTTCAAACTCAGAACTCGAATATGGAGCCTCTGATTAAGCACAAAGGAGAACTAGTACATCTTTGACATATATGAAGACTAGTTTAGAGTTTTTTTGTTTTGGCCGGTAGACTATAGTTAAGTTTACTTCCATGCAACTAGCCAAATTGCTCTCGTATTTAATCTTCAATTAATTAAAAGATGAGTTTTTGATCCCTATATGTAGATATGAAAAACCGACTGAACCTAACCGTACCGAATACGAAATTGGTGTTAGTAGGAGGATGGCATGCAAGTAGAGTCAAAAAGGCTTCAAAATCCTTCTATCATGGTTTGCACTAAATGAAAGAGATTTTTATTGAAAGCTTGCACAAACCTCGATTAATTATACGATATTTTTAATATTTTTCATTAGCGATGGATATTAGATAATTCAATTCACCAATTAAGACTAGGATAAATAGAAAGAATTTACCGACTAATATTTTTGTTTCTGTCCAATTTTAAATCTAAGATCTTATAGTTAAAATCCACTTCATTAACTATTCACAGAATTTTGTGATAAATATTTTGCTATTTATTCATTAAAAAATCAGTGTAGCTTTAAAAATCCAACCCACAACCCTAACCCCATTCCTTACACATTGACATGAATGTTCTGAGTTATGTTGTGCTCTAATCAGCAAAAGAAATTGTACCACCTCCATATATGGTCTTAGTCATGAAATTGTACCACCTCGCATAGTATAGTTCAAGCTAAATTCTTTATTGTTGAGGTTACCTTACAATATCAAATATAAATCGAGTAAGTTAAGGGATATATATTTCCTCATTTTCCATAAAAAAGTAAATATACATTCCCTTGATTCATAACTTGTTTTATTTGTTGGTTGATCTTCTCTACAATATACAAAATATAAATAATAGTAAAAGTAAAAGGTAAAGTTGAAAAAATTAGATAGAGTTTTAGATATTCCTTTTAACAAGAAAAAATGAGCGGAATGCTGATGATCCTTTTTAACAGTGTCTGGGACAGTTGTTCGTACTACTACCCAATTAAAAGAAGATACGTATGCCAAACTAAGTAATCAATTTGTAGATATTTGGACATGAATTGAAAATATTTGGATCTGAAATTATTAATATTATATATAGTACATTATTTTTTGGCCAGTAATATATAATATTAACTTCAAATATTATGTAAATTCAATTATATTTTTGATAAATGCATCACGTTTTTAAATACTGGTATTAGTTAAAAACAACATTTATTGTGTGATCCATGTAAAGAAATTAAGTACAATCTTTATTTATACGAAACACAAAATCTTTATTTATACAAAACACAAATTCCTTAGAAGTACTACACTACACAACAAAGCATATGACAGATTCCCTATGTATTTGGAATTACTATGTACGCTGTCTAATATTTTTAAAAATAATTTAACAATGATTTTCTCTTCTCTTGAAGACGTATATAATAGTTTAATCAGATTTCAAAATTATACATGAGAAATGTTATTATTATATGGGTGTCAATAATCTTTTTCTCAAAATTTTAGTGTGATCACTATTCATGTGTAGACACTAGACATAAAGATAAAGGAAAGATTTTTTTTCTAGTATGACAAAAATATATCTGTTGGGCAGGGGTGCGGTGGGGGGGTGGAGAGCTGTTGTGTAAATTGAAAAACCAGACACGAGAATATGACAAAAAAATTTAAAACTTCCATACTCTTGTTGGCAAGCCACCGTTAGGGCACTTTTGAATGGGAAAGATTTTCATTTGACAAAGTGCCAATTCAATAAATGGTAAGTACTTCAAAGGATTCTCTATCCAAAATAAATGGACAGTTGACTCATCATTTTTATTAAGTCCTAGGAACTACATCATCTTTTGTGATCCAACAATATTGATCTCCATCTATATCATAGATAGATAGTGTTGGCAGGTTTTACGTTTCATGAAAATTTAATTTGTACTTTCTTATCTAGATAGTTGAGTTTTGACTCACTTTTTGACAGGTCGCTTTTGTACGTCTAACTTTCTATGTTGGTAGTTAATTATAAGTTAGAGTTGTAATCGAGGAAGCTCCGTTCAATAGTGCCTCTACTATACTAATTCTTCTATACTACGAGATACTAGACATGCATGAAGGCCGCTATTGTCAAAAAAAACTCTAAACTAGTCTTCATATATGTCAAAGATGTACTAGTTCTCCTTCTTGCTTAATCGGAGGCCTCATATTCAAATTTTGAGTATGAAATCGGTTTTGGTAAGAAACGTTTTACCACAAAAATGAGACTTCCTAGCACGAATTCAAATTAGCGGGGTCCAAACAAGTAATTAATATAGGGTGAGAAACTAAAAAACAAAAACAAGGATATATGTAAGAGATGTTTTTTCTCATCCGATTAAATTGTAGTTGTATTTCTAACATTTTAATGTCAACTGTCTATCCTATGATGTTTTCTCCAAATTTTTTCACTTTGCCATATCTACTAACACAAGTTCCTCCTTTTTTTTCCACAAAAGTATAGATGAATACTTCCCGGAGGCAGAGGTAGACTATTAGATATGAGCCGTGGTATATCCAAAATTTTCAACAAGAGAATTCATATTTTGAAACTAAAAGCAAATTGAGAAAAAAAAAAAAAAAAACATTGAATGAAATGGGTGTATGTGCAAATTTCCCCATAATTGAAGTACTCCAAAAGATAATGTAAGGTTGCTGCGATTTAAGTAGGAATGGCTTGACCATAAATTTTTATTTATAAGGTAAATAAAAAGTAGAAAACTTTACAAAATATAAAATTCCAATTCTCATTATTTTAAAATAAATAATTATACATGAATGAAGAAAGTGTAAATTTTTGTAAATGATTATTGTGAATCGTCATATAAATATCTAATCAAGCCTATCTCATCTGATAATTTTTTATAAACGATATTTCTAATATATCTCCCTTTCATGTATTTTGATTGCTTAGTCATGACCTGGTCTCTTGTTACAACATTAATATAACTCTTAAAAGTGCAGCGTAAAGGTGATCATGTGAATTTTTTTTGGACAACTATAGGATTTTTTAAGGAATTTTACGGATAATTCCACAAGAATATCCTAGTGAAAATCCTCAAGTATGTACTTAGGAATAGAGGTGATAAAATTAGTTCACTTATTAGCTCAATTCATCAAAATTTGACAGTTATATAACTCAAATTAATCCATAAAAAATTTTGTCAAAATATTTTTAAAGACAAATTTTTATTTGATAAGTTATATATGGCCATAATTAAGAAAAATAATAATTTTATTAGGTACTTAAAAACTATAAAAGAGCAAATAAAACAGTTAAAACTTAACAAGAACTGGACGGGTTGAATTTTGACCCGCATTTTGTCCCGTTTCAACCCAAGTAACTTTCATGTACTTTTATTTTTCAATCAAATGCGCATTTTATTCATCTTCCCGTAAAACGTTACAAGAGGATTTATGACATCTATTTGAACATTCGAAGGGCATGGATGAGATGATCTAAAAAAAACACTTGGTAAGTCGACATCAATTAATATGGACATTATAATAAAATACTCCTATTGATTATCGTTCAAAATTAAGTAACAGTTACAACAATTTGCAGAACGACGGAAATTTCATCAAGTAATAATTTAGTTAGTCAACGTTGATGAGACCTCTATTTGTTCCAATAACTGTAAACAAATAACATTCTCATTTCAATTTAGTGATGGGCTAGCTTGTCACAGGTGAAGATGGATTATTTCCCTTCCAAATAAACCCATCAAGAAAAACATGTTTCAGCCCAACCCATCAAATGTAGGGCAGATTAGGCGAGCTAAACGAGTTTGGGCTGTTTTTATCACCCTTAACCAACAAGAATAATGTACTCTTCTTAAGTTTTAGTCAAGAGCATTGCTACCCATTGATCCTGTTGGAGATGGTTTCTAAATGTTTTTTGTTAACTCCATTGACAAAGTTGTACAATGATATGGAGACAAGAGAAGCTAGAACAAATGTGTGAATCAAATACTAATTACATCTCAAAAGGGAAAAAAACAAAAACAAATAGATCATCACTTAGGAGATAGCATAAAAGTAGATGAAATTAGTCCCCTCTACAAACTCGTTCGCATCAGCAAGGCAGCTCCTCCAACTCCTTTTTACAACGAGCAGGTAATTCAGGAGCAGAATACATCATATATCTACACAAACATAAGACAAAACAGAAGCCAAAAGCCAATGCTCTAACTAAAAGCTCTACGTCCGGCAGGTAAACAAGAACCTGCATGGCTATTCCCAAAATTACGTCTATTATCCCAATGTCATATGCTACGTGCAAGAAGTGCGCATAGATATAGAAATACATGGTGCAGCTTAGTAGTAGCGCAATATGCCCTTCATTGAATCCCAAAAGAGTACGCAAGGTTGCTGCAGTTATCACAGGAATGGCCTCGATCATAAATTTCGCCTTGGCACCCATCAACAGGAAAGGGTCATTTTTATGCCAATAAACAACAGAGAAGAGCACAACCATATTAAAGAGAAGGTGAGCAACAGTCCCAAGCATAAAGATGAGAAATTCTAGATTACTACGTTTATCCGGTGCTAAACTCACACCCATTAACGATACAAAGGCATAGGCCGAGGAAACACTGGGAAAAAGAATACAAGTCCACCACAACTGGTCAATGCTGCCAAACTCTATGACATCCCCTGATTAAAATATATTCAACATCTCAAAGAAGATAAAATCGAGCACAACAGAATACAAACAAGCACAATTGGAGTAGTAGGCTAAAAATGACTGAATTTGAAGACTTACTAGCACCGTGTGGTGGACCAATTCCTGGAAATGGCGATGCCCACCTAAACTTCTTGAAGAATGTAACCACGCCCTTCAAGCCCTGCCTTTCAGGTTGATTGGGAACGGCAAGCAGAGGGAGAACATCACCCATTTGGCTGCAGATAGATAGATAGATACGATATAATTCTACAAACAAAAGTTGAAAGATGATCTCACTTCTATAAACAAATCCCACAAAACAAAGAAAGAAATTGACCAAATAATAAAACACTCATGCAGGGGTTGAATTTTTTGCTTTGACAAACACAAATAGTACTCGGTTTACAATAACAACAACAAACCCATTGAAATCACACGAGTGAGGTCTGAGGAGGGTAAGATGTACGCAAATGTTACCACTACCTCAGGAGATAGAGAGGTTGTCTCCCAAAGAACTAGGGATACAAATTGAGAAAAAATAAATCTATTCTAAATACAAATCGTATTAATTACCTAGCTGCTGGACAAAACGGATCCAAATCGCCTAGGTTCAAACGGGGGAATATTTTTTAAGAAGAAACCCAAGAGATTTGAGTAATTTTTTGGAAAATTTACCTAAATATACCATATTTAGCAAATATTTACCATTTATAGCTATATAATTTTAATACTAGATTTTTTACCAAAACAAGCATAATACATTTAAAATACTTATAATAAATTTATATTGCATGCATAATTCAATTTTAGTACATAATATAATATATATTGCATCCATAATTCGTTGGTCATATATAGTGCATTTTTTTTATACTAAAACAAGTTTAATACATTTTAATACACTTCGAATACATATATATTACATACATAATTCACTTTTAATATATAGTACAGTTGCTATAGATGATAAATATTTACAATCTACATCTACATCTACAATCTACATCTACAATATATTAAAAGTGTGAAGACCCTTAGAAAAGTGATTCGAACTTTTTGTCCTTCATTAAAACACTCTGTAATAGACAAAATCGTCTTTTCACCTTTTTCCTCCAATTAATTTTCTCAAAAATAAATTATTTCTGTTGAAAAATTTCCCAATCTGCGTCACTTTTCCTAAATTTGAGTCCTATTTCGTTTATGTGAAAACCTTCCCAAAACTACGTGACTTTCATGGGAAAATTTCCCAACCTACATTACTTTTCCTAATGTCAGTTTTTTTTTGTTTATATAAAGCTTATTTTTGCCTAAAATTTTAAAAGAAATAATTGTAAATCGCCTGTTTTAGATGGCTTTATAAAAGGGGTCATGTTTTAGATTTCAATCCGTAAAGGTGAGACATATGTTTCTTTTAACGTAATATTAATTTTATGTTCTGCTTAGTATTCCAATCATCTTATTTGCTTATATGTTGATTATCTATGGTTGCTTACATAATTATAAAGTCTGTTCAAAAGTTGTTATACATTGATTGATTGCTATACCATACAATTGTGTTGAAATTAATTTTTGTTATGAAAATTAAAAAGTAATCCTTCTTTTCCAGTTTGAAATTCATCACAAATGTTATTAAACTTTTTTTCCTTTAATAAATGACTCTAATCTAATTCTAAAAATTCTTTGTTTTTGTGTGGTGTTTTTTTTTCAACTAAAGATGTATTTGTGTGGTAGAACACTTATCTGTTCTAATTTTTGTGTTGGCAAAATCTAATTGATTTTTTTTTAAAAAAAAAATCTTGTTTTTGTAGCATCTGGATCTCAAACAAATATGACTTTTCGGTAAATTTTTATTAAGTTATTCTTTAATTTGATTATACTATTATTAATTGTTGTTAGATGTGTTTGTAGGCAAAAAGCTGCTACAATGGTTAAGACTTTGCTTGAACGTTGTCTGCGTTCCCTATCGATGATGTTTTATCTTGTATTTATAAATTAATTTTGGCTGATTTCATTGTGCAAGGCATCCATCGAGAAGGTTGGAGGTATGAAGGTTGGACTCTGCCGACCATTATCAATAAATATTATTAGTTCAATAAGAATTAAAGAATCAGGTGAATCTGACATATAGCCTCGGAACACCATTGCGTTGCATTACACATCACTCTTTTATATTTAACTTTCTCTCATCACGTGAATTATCTGTTGAAGATCGTTAATTTTGTTTATGTCAATCAAGAATTAAACTATGGGTCGTTGGTGTTATTTGTAATTTTTACAACAATATATGTGTATAATAGTCACTGGACGATGTGCTTTGGGGTAATGAGGGTAGCTTTGATGAGGTTATGTGAATCCTAGATTAGTCATGTAGTGCTTTTAGTGCTTTATGGGCAATAAAGATCTAATTTGTTGGAGTTTTGGCTAAATACGTCATATGTTATGTTTGATTGAATTGCAATAATTTTGAGTTCATATATTTTTATTCCCATCTTATAATGAAACGAAAAATAAAGGTTTATATCGTGTAGGATTTTTTAATAGAAAAACACTTCTTATTGAATATTTATTAATCGATCAATCAGAGCCAGTAAGCATCATCACTATCACAATCTGGTTCATCACACTGAGGTTCAATCCTCGGTAAGCCGTTAGAACCATTGGTGCGGAGCCAAAATTTTTATTAAGGGGTGTCAGAATATACAACAACATACTCCGTAAATTTTCACCAAGTGGGGTCTGAGGAGGGTATGTGTAGGCAGTCCATACCACTACCTCAGATGTAAGATAGAGACGTTGTTTCCGATAGATGTGAGATATAAAGAAGTAAATTCACTAAGAAGCCAAAAGGTGTCAATATGTAATATATATACATTAAAAAAGTATTTTTGCCAAGCTATATAGCGTAATTTTTCTACGAATCCGACTGTTCGCAACAAATTTTCGTAGTGCTGAAAATTAACTGCAAGCAAAATAAATATAAGAAAAAGATAATTTTATTGATGAATCTTGTGAGTACAATTCTGTTGTTCTCTTGATTCTTCTCTCCTAAGATTTTCCGTGATTCGAGGGCCTTTCGTAGCGTGTTTCTCGAATGTAGGATGATTCAGACCTCCTTGAGATGTGTTTGATCTCTGGGGACGTCGTGCAGTGCTTCGTCGTTTTGGATTGATCTCCGGGAAGAACTCCGTTGACTACTCCTTTGAAGACCTGTGTAGTTGATGTTGTGGCTTTCTTCAATGCTTGTAGAAGTGTGCTCATCCTCCTCTAGAATGTTATGTTACTCCCCTATTTATAGTTGTAGGGAGTAGGCCAGGTGGCTTGTGATTGGCCGAAACATGTCATTTTGACACTTGGCGGCTTTTGACTGGTGCTTGAATTTGAATGAGATTTCCACATCATTTGGACACGTGGCATCATCTCGTTGGTCTTGAATTTGATGGGGACGCCAAGTCACCCTGACACGTGGCATGGGTTTGGGCTCCAAGGTGTAATGGACCTTGGTCTTGAATTTAATAAAATGGACTAAAATAATTTGTAAAGCCCAAATCAATTATTCAACCCAAATAAACATGAATTAAATCCAAATTTTGTATGAATTTAACCCGATAAAATTTATATGTCTACAAATGCCCCTTACTTCAAGACTTGTCGACGTGTAGGCTTGCCGAAACTTGGCGCCGAGACTTGAAGTACTCATGAATGTGTTTTCATTTTTTGTGACTTCAAAGGTACTTGTTTCTCGTCGGCATATTCTAGCTAGACCACTACATGCGGGTGGTCTAACTAAAATTTCCTCCGTGCACTTTCACATAGTGAAGTCTTCGCCGAAGCAACAAATGATTTGTTTGTAGTGATCTTGATTTCTCATTCCCATCAAAACACAAACTTGATATTATTTCAAGTGTATGGAAAAGAATAAAGTGACCAACTTGATTTTCGTACCCGCACTTTTCTTGGATAAGCATGAATGTGAAAAGAAAATGACCAATTTCATATGATTTCACCATCATTTCACGTTGGTAAATACTGGAAAAATCATTTGAACTTTGAATGACTTCATACGAGATATTTACTTTCCCTTCCTGTATCCTTGTGCACGTAAGAGATAAAAAGAAAATTGACTTGAACTTTTGTACCCAAAATAAAGAATATTAACCTTCCTTTTGTATTTAAAGAGAATCAATTTTTTTTTAAAGAAATCTTTTTCAATATGGTAATTTTTTCATTGCTTGGAAATTGATATTTCCCAGGGATTCTCTTCTTCCAATTTCACCACAACTTTCCTTGTATACGGAATGAGAATTTTCACAAGAACTTCTATATAAGCTTTCCCCTTGTAAAGAAAATTCATCAAAGTATCCGCAGCCCTTGCAAAGACATTCCTTGACCTCTTTGTGACCATGTGTTTGACGAATAATTCTGGTGCATGTACGCATCATGGGAGTAGCTAAATCACGAACGGCTTGCGGTGCTGGGAAACAAACTCGTAGAGCTACGTCGTACTTGAAAACCACGCCCAAATTGTGTCCGGATTTGCTCAGGTATCATTCTGAAACCAGTTTTTTTTCCAGTTCTGGTTCGTCACTTTTTTCTGTTCTGCGCAGCTTCACGGAAAGTCCCGTAACTTGACTTATAAATATCGAAATTAGGAGCGACTTTTTGAGTTGGAAAGTAGACTCGTAGAGCTACGTCTCACGCGACGACCACGATCAGATTGTGCCTAAATTGCCCCAGTTATTCCCTCGAAATCAGCCTTCAACTCTTGATTCGCTGGTTTTATCATCATTGCGCAGCATCTCGGTAAATTCCGTATCTCGACTAAGGAGCATCGAAATCAGGAGTGGTTTTTTGCGTTGGAAATTAGGCTCACAGATCTACATCATATGTGAAAACCACCCTCAGAGGACTTCCGAATTTTCTCAGGTAATTTTCTGAAGTCGTAGCCTAAATCTGGTGATCCTTATTTTTTATTTATTTTTTCTTAATCAGATTTCATGAATTTAATTCCTTTGGCAGAATATAACTTCAGTTCTTCGCAAGTATGGTGAAATTCCGTGATTGTACGATGCCGTATCCTCAACTTGAGATGGCAAACGACGAACGTGACTCACTTGCTAGAGTCCTTACCTTGAAGGTTCACCCTCCAGTGATTGGTGCCTTCCCACTTGTTAGAAAGCAGCTGGACACCACTCTCCATCTCACGGAATGGTCGACAATAGAAATGAAGGATGTTATGGAAAACTTTTCAGGCAAAGTCATGACTGAAAAAGTTCCTCTCCTGAAGTCTTCCACTCATCAAAATATTGTTGTTGCAAGTTCTACCAGCCGCAATGAGAGCCTCAGCAGTTGGCGTCTTCCTTCCTCCGGATTTGGTGAGGTTCGCCACACATCTGGCTATTGGGAGTGGGTAGAGGACGTTCTTGCCCGCAGCAAGGAGGTTTTGGAGTGCACCAAGACTTATGATGCTGTCTTCACTTCGATGTTCACATATGACCATAACGAGAATGTGCTCCAGGCCTTCTGTGAAAATTGGCGCCCATCCACCAACACAGTTTCTACTTTCGTTGGAGAGTTGTCCATATCTTTATGGGACTTGAGAACCATCGGAGGCCTTCATGTCCATGGATCATTTTACGACGAAGTTATTCCCTCAGCTAAGGAGTTGACACAGATAGATGACCAAGGGAAGCCTTTTCTCCCTAGGAGTTGTTCATACTTGTTTTTGGCATTCTACCGGCTTACAAAAGGTGTCATCGACGACGTCTCTTTTCTTGATTGGACCAAGTTTTGGTTTCGAGGACCAAGAAAATATGTTGAACCTTCACAAAAGTCATCTAAGAACCGTACGAAGCCAAGGATGAATCATGACCCTTTAGGGAACATTGACATGAGTTTTTTACCACGAACCGATGAGGAGAATGCCCCTTTTATAGAGCTAGGCGTGGAAGAATCACTTAGGGATGAAACTTATTTGGCGGCTTTCCTTGCATGTTGGCTCTGTAAATTTGTGCTTCCCAACAAGAAGACTGGTTGTGTTCGTGCTAGCGTCTTTAAAGTTGCAAGCTTGATGGCTCATGGAGAAAAATTTTCTCTGGCAGTTCCGGTTCTTACAAGCATCTATCGTGGCCTTAGGGAGATCTCTACCACTTCAAACTTAGGTTCCTGCAATGTACTCCTTCCCATCCATTATGTTTATGGATGGATAGGTGAGTATTTTGAAACTTATTATCGTGTCAACCGTCCGCAAAGAGGGGTGCAAATGTGGCTGATTTCTGGAGAAAAGATGGCCAAGCAATTCGACCTCGTTGAAGCTCGCAAGTTATTTCAACAGGTGAATGTACAGAACCTCCCTCATTTGGCCTTGCTACAAGGAAAAGAGCTGCATATTGATGATCGTGGCAAACTGTCCAATTCCTGGAGTGATTTTCTTATAAGCCTTCGTTCAAGTTGTCACTTTGAGGCATGATCACGCTCTGATGAGTTTCTTGTTTCATTGCGAAGAGAGAACCAAGAACTTCAGTATGTGTGAAAATCGCAGCAAAACTCATTCCGGATTAACGAAAATAAATTTTCCAAGTTAACTACACATCTGGACTGCCGACTTCACAGCTTTGTGCACCCTCTCCAAAACGTTTGTATCTTAGGCTTGGAGTATCCAACTCACTTGCTTCTTGAACCTGCAGAACCAGAACCTGAAGATATACAACATATCAAAAGTTCATAGCTGAATTCCTCCTGGATTGACCAAAATTAATTTCTGAAGCTGACTTCAAAATCTGACTGTCTCGCTCCACAGCTTTGTGCGCTCGTGTTGAAAAATTCACATCTCAATCTAGGAGCATTGGAAATGTGAGCCATTTTTTCCGTTGGTAATATAACTCTCAGAACTACAATTCCTGTAAAAACCACGGCCAAACACATTGTGGATTTACCCAGATATTGCTACGAAGTTGACCAAAACAACTGTCATGCTTGCTGTCCAGCTTTGCGCATCGGTGGTAGAAAATTCATAACTTGGTATTGGAGCCTTTGAATCATGAGCCGCCTTTTTTGTTGCAAAGAAGACTCCAAGAACTACTACACATGTAAAAATCATGGTCGACACCTTTACGTATTTGTACAGATTTGTCATCGAAGTCAGCTTAGTTCGAAATCTGATGGCCTATTTTGCAGCTTTGAGCGGTTATGGTAGAAAATTCATAACTTGATGTAGGAGCCTTTGAATCACGATCCGCCTTTTTTGTTGCGAAGGGAACACTAAGAAATACAACATATGTAAAAATCACAGTCAACGCCTTTACATAATAGTACAGATATGTCGTCAAAGTCAGCTCTGCCTTGCTTGCCTCTTCACCTTTGCACTTCTGTGGAACTTGGCGAAGGAATGTCTAATTCATGTGATATCTATGTCATTCCAAAGTGTTATTGTGGTGCTCAAGTGATTACACGGCTCTTCTCTTCTCTTTTTTTTTTTTTTTTTTTTTTTTTTAACTCATATGCATAGGCTGCCCCTTTTGAGGTTTTCAACCTATCGAACTTTTTTTTTTTTTTTTTTTTTGGAGCCGTACACAGTTTAAACTCATGCGGTCCAGGAGTCACGTGCAGTTTATGCTCATGCATTAAGGAGCGTTTCAACTTGCAGTTTAGGCTCGTGCGTCGAGGAGCAAATTGACTTGCAGTTTAAGCTCGTGCATCAAGGAGCATTTCAACTTGCAGTTTAGGCTCGTGCGTTGAGGAGCAAATTGACTTGCAGTTTAAGCTCGTGCATCAAGGAGCATTTCAACTTGCAGTTTAGGCTCGTGCGTTGAGGAGCAAATTGACTTGCAGTTTAAGCTCGTGCATCAAGGAGCATTTCAACTTGCAGTTTAGGCTCGTGCGTTGAGGAGCATTTCAGGGAAGAATTCTAGTAATGTAGCAGTTCTTCTAACCCTTTGTGATGAACTACTGTTACACTTTAGTTTGGTATCGGATTTTATGATCTGCATTGGTTGAAACAGATTTGCACCTGATTTTGTGTTGCCTTTTAGAAGTTGAAGCTTCGAAGACCCTTGATGCTTTTGTCTTTTGTGAGCGATCAATGTCCAAGTGCCATCATTCTCGCTATTAGAGAAGTCATCTACCTTGGACATATTTGTTGTTTTCTTTAAGGCGGGAATCTCAAACGGCTCACAGCTCCCAAAACGTAACATAACGATCTCTTCAAGTTTTGGTGATGCCACAGAGCGTGTAGAATGTAGAACTTCTGAAATTGAACCTTTCTTGTGGTCCAGTTTGGCGCTAACATGGTTTGAATCAACCGTATTGCCGTCATCAATGATGATCTTTCCCTCTCGCATTAATGTCATGATCTTTTCCTTTAGGATGAAGCATTTTGTAGTATGATGACTAACAATGCGGTGAAATTTGCAATACTTAGGATCGTCGGCTTTGTTAGATTCTTCAGGTCGCTTTGACTTAGGGAGTTCAATGACTTCTTTGGCTAGCAACTCGTCAAGAATAGCAGGAACATCGGAGTCGGGAAAAGGATACACCTTTGCTTGTAACTCCTTCAAAGTTGGTTGATTTTTCACTTCTCGCATTTGTTGTTTTAGAGCTTTCTCTTTCAATTTTTGATTTGTGGAGGCCTTTGTAGAACTCACGGTTATCGCCATGGATTCTCTAATTTGATCTTCTGACAAGTCCTTGAATCTTGTGGATTCTTTCCTTGGATCAAAGACAGGTGATGCCATTCCATGACTTGCAATGCTTAGCTCCATGTCGTGAGCACGCGTAGCTAATTCTTCAAACGTTTGAGGCTTAATACCTTGGAGGATATACACAAGGCCCCAATGCATCCCTTGAATGCAAACTTCAACCGCAGAAGTTTCAGAAAGTTGATCCTTGCAATCTAAGCTCAATGTTCGCCAGCGATTGATGTAGTCCACTACAAGCTCATCTTTACTTTGTATTGTGTTTGTCAACTCCATCATGCTGACCGTACGACGGGTGCTGTAGAAACGATTTAGGAACTGACTTTCAAGTTGCTCCCAACAACTAATTGATTCGGACTCCAACTCTGTGTACCAATCAAAGGCGTTGCCTTTCAAAGAGCGAACAAATTGCTTAACAAGAAGATCACCATGCGTACCAGCACTACTACAAGTCTCAATGAAATGTGCGATGTGTTGCCTTGGATTTCCCTTCCCATCAAATTGTTGAAACTTTGGCGGTTGATATCCAATTGGCATCGGTAAGCCCTCGATTCTCTTAGAATATGGCTTTGAGTATCCTACAGAACTTTGTGATGGATCGCCATAGTGTGCCTTGATGGTGTTTGCAATCATATCTTGCAGTTGTTGAACCGTTAGATTGGCTACTGAAGCAGATCGATTAGCGCATTGAGTGTCATATGGCTTGAGAGATTCACCATCGACTTTTTCTTTCGGTGTTATATTATGGCTTGACTCTCCAGGATTGTAGAGATCTAACTTGCTCATAAGTTTGGTGATCTGAAGATCTTTCTCATAAGCAGACTTCTTCAAGGCTTCAATGGTTTGCTCCATCATTGCAAACTTCTCATCCATGTCAACCGCATCAACCATGAAGGTGTTAACTTTCGTTGAAGTTGGCGAATTCATTGAGTCCTCAAATTCTCCAAAGTTGAAGACAGTTTGAGATAGTTCATCAAACAACATAGATGCAAGGTTGCCCCCAGGAGTTGTAGTTACAGCCATAATTTGAGATTTTCTCCTTCTTGCCATCTCCAAAGAGGTGAAGTATTGAGATCCATCCAAAGTACAAGCCTTGAGCTTGCGTCGAGTGATGGGGCCAACATGTCTGATCTCAGCAGATGTGGCAGCAGTAGACTCCTTGCACGAAGCGTCATTGATTTTTTTGAAGTCCATTGCAGTAGTTGAATTTGTAGTTTTGTAGCTTTCCGATTTGCAGAAGGAAGAGATGAAGAGCAGAATCTGTCCCACTGGGCGTGCCAAATTTGTTCGCAACAAATTTTCGTAGTGCTGAAAATTAACTGCAAGCAAAATAAATATAAGAAAAAGATAATTTTATTGATGAATCTTGTGAGTACAATTCTGTTGTTCTCTTGATTCTTCTCTCCTAAGATTTTCCGTGATTCGAGGGCCTTTCGTAGCGTGTTTCTCGAATGTAGGATGATTCAGACCTCCTTGAGATGTGTTTGATCTCTGGGGACGTCGTGCAGTGCTTCGTCGTTTTGGATTGATCTCCGGGAAGAACTCCGTTGACTACTCCTTTGAAGACCTGTGTAGTTGATGTTGTGGCTTTCTTCAATGCTTGTAGAAGTGTGCTCATCCTCCTCTAGAATGTTATGTTACTCCCCTATTTATAGTTGTAGGGAGTAGGCCAGGTGGCTTGTGATTGGCCGAAACATGTCATTTTGACACTTGGCGGCTTTTGACTGGTGCTTGAATTTGAATGAGATTTCCACATCATTTGGACACGTGGCATCATCTCGTTGGTCTTGAATTTGATGGGGACGCCAAGTCACCCTGACACGTGGCATGGGTTTGGGCTCCAAGGTGTAATGGACCTTGGTCTTGAATTTAATAAAATGGACTAAAATAATTTGTAAAGCCCAAATCAATTATTCAACCCAAATAAACATGAATTAAATCCAAATTTTGTATGAATTTAACCCGATAAAATTTATATGTCTACACCGACATCCCTCAATTGCATGTGGCTCTGCCACGTTACTATCGCCAGTAGTAGTTGAAGTAGAACCAAGTGCTGAACTATTATTCCCAGCAGCAGTAGTAGTAGAAGTAGGTGTCGAACTATCCTCTGTGGTCGTGCCTAATTATCTCGATTTCTTTTAAATCGTCATTTTACTTCTTTTTTTTTCTATAATTATTATATCATTATAATTTTATAATATTTAAAATTAAGGAGTCCTAAAATATATGGCAATAGGAAAATATATTTTTTAAAAAAATTAGGAAGTCTTAAAATATTTGGTAAGAAGAAAATCTATGGTAAAAAATACTTGGAGAATTAATAATTATGAAGTCCTAAAATATATGATAAGAGAAAAAACTCATGTAGAGAGCTGAGATGATGGTGGAAACTTTTGGATCACCCATTAATATTCGAGTGATTATGAAATATTCGATTTATGACCCGAAATTAACTTGCAAAGCCAATCAGTAAATCATATGAGCAAATTAACAACGACGACCTTAATCCTATGAGCAAATTAACAACGACGACCACGTTAATCCTATGAGAAAATTAGCAACGACTACGTTAGTCTATGAGCAAATTAGCAACGACTACGGTAATCTATGAGCAAATTAACAATGACTACGCTAATCTATATAAGCAAATTAACAACGACTACCTTAATCTATGAGCAAATTAACAACGACTACGTTAATCCTACGAGCAAATTAACAGCAACTACGTTAATTGATGAGCAAATTAACAACGACTACGTTAATCTATGAGCAAATTAACAATGACTACGTTAATCTATGAGCAAATTAACAACGACTACGTTAATCTATGAGCAAATTAGCAACGACTACGTTAATCTATGAGCAAATTAACAAGGACTACGTTAATCTATGAGCAAATTAACAACGACTACGTTAATCTATGAGTAAATTAACAATGACTACGTTAATTTATGAGCAAATTAACAACGACTACCTTAATCTATGATCAAATTAACAACAACTACATTAATCCTATGAGCAAATTAACAACAACTACATTAACACTATGAGCAAATTAACAACGACTACGTTAATCTATGGCAAATTAACAACAATTACTATAATCCTATGAGCAAATTAACAATTACGTTAATCCTATGAGCAAATTAACAACAACCACGTACCTTAATCTAATCGAAGACTAGTAGTAAGTAAAGCAAAGTCAATTCTCTTAAATAAGTTTTGATTCGATAAACGCAGAGGGGGAGAGAAACAACACGAAAGAAAAGTCTCAAGAATTATACAAATTACAAACACACACACAAAAAAGATTTATTACAAGAGAAATTGCAAAGACCATGAACCAAGGTTGAATTATTTTGCTTGGAAAAACACACACACAAAAAGGAAGAATAAATAAATAAATTTCCAATGCAACATTTTAGAGGTCCAAAACATTATAAATAAGGTTAGTTCGGTAAAATATACATCTAATTAAAAATTTCTTAAGATATGTGTCAAGTCAACATAAATCAAATAATATATGAAACAGGGGGAGTATACACCAACAACAAGGATACTAACATACACAGTGTAATCACACAAGTGAGATTTAATTAGTAGGATATTGTGTATGCAACCATAGTCCTACCTCAGGAAGGTAAAATTTTCAAATATATTAGTTTTACTTTAAAAATTTTATGTCCAAATTCAGTGTCAAAATTAAGAAATTGAAAATGTGCCATATAAACTGAAACCCGTATTATGTTAATCCTCGTGTTATCAGTGGCGGAACTAGAATTTTGTTCCAAGTGGGTTCAAGTTACTATAGAGCACAATGGTAGTCGATAATATATATATATATATACCTCAGGAAGGTAAAATTTTCAAATATATTAGTTTAACTTTAAAATTTTTATGTCCAAATTCAGTGTCAAAATTAAGAAATTGAAATTGTGCCATATAAACTGAAACCCGTATTATTTTAATCCTCGTGTTATCAGTGGCGGAACTAGAATTTTGTTCCAAGTGGGTTCAAGTTACTATAGAGCACAATGGTAGTCAATAATATATATATATATATATATATATATATATATATATATATATATATATATTTAGTTATAAAGGAAATAAATAATTAGACATAAAAATATCATTTCCTAAAAAAAATATATTAACTTTTTAACTAATAATAAAATTGAAAATTTTCACATAGCTTCATTTTAAAATGTTAAGTATTACTCTTATAAATAACACTAAAAATGTAGCAATTTTGAAAAATCGTAAATAAAATAAGAAAATAATTTAGTTAAAACCAATAAATGAATAAAAATGCACTAACCTAGCCTTCGTGTATACTAAGGAAGAAGAAAAAATACACAGCTTTATAGATTACAAAAAATAAAATAAAATAAACTAATATGATAAAAGTACTATTTAAAAGCTATAAATGTATAACTAAAATTATTATTAACAATTTCAAATAATAAACTAAAAAGAAGAAGTCTACTTGACTGCATCATTAATGCATGGATCCACCAGCTTTAAAAGCTAAAAAGCTTAAAAAGAGTGGTTGAACTTACTTGACCAGCGAGCTATGCCTCACAATTCTATCAAGTGGGTTCATTTTATTTGAATATACTATTTTACAAAGAATTCATACAGGTAAAGACCCAAAATTTTGCGACTAAGCGGGTTCAATTGAACCTGCTTGAACCAATGTAGGTCCTCCCCTGCATGTTATAATCTCCACATTATAATCCCAATACACAGAAACAAAACAAGAATTTTAAGTTAATGAGTACTAATATATTCTAGAAAAGATAGTTTATATCATCAAGTCAATCACAAAGTTAATTTACGCGATAAAGACATCATTTTAATCGCTTGACACTCTTTGGGTGTTTGGTATGAAGGAAAATATCTTTCGGAAAAGTTTTCTTATTTTTTTTATATTTGATTGGACAAGAATTTTGGAAAACATAAGTTCCGTAAAAATGAGGAAAATGACTTTATTAATGGAAATAGCGACAACAAGTTCTACATCAAGAAGTGACAATTTATGTTCATTGTATATATCCTCCCACCGATCCAATGCTCCCAACTCCTACCCCATGACCATCCCCCCCCCCCCCCCCGCCCCTCTCACCTTTATTGTCTTTTGCTAGATTATATATAAATGTTCTTGAGATAACAAGAAATTTCATTTATATACAAAAAAGTAAATAGTCGCCAAAGTTTTGTTTATTACTTAAACTGGCCATTAGGCAATTTTCTTCATTTTCTTTTTCAGCAGTAATTTTTTTTTAAAAAAACTTTTTTTTGCTGATTTTTTTTTTAATTTTAAAAAAATCTGTTTTCGTTTTTTTTTTAAAAAAACTTTTTCCGTTCAACGTTTTTCATGTATCAATATTGTATTAATAGTGTATAAACATGTATATATGATGTACAATTAGTTATGTAGTGTATATGTAATGTATCACTATTGCATAAATAGTCATGTAGTGTATATGTAATGTATCAAGACTGTATAAATAATGTATAAACGGGTATCGATATTGTATAAATAGTGGATAAACATGTATATATGAAGTATAAATAGTTATGTAGTGTATATGTAATATATCAATATTGTATAAATGTGTATAAACGCATATCGATACTGTATAAATGATATATCGATATGTATATATGATGTATAACTATGTATCAGAATATATACACACACACATCTATATACAGTGTTTATACAATGTCTATACATTAGATTGTTAATCATAAAAAAGAGAGTTTTGGACCGAGGCCCACAAATACATCAATAAATAGAGACAAATGCCAAAATGGCCCAAAGTGAAAATAGGCAACAAAAAAGCTTAAACAATCAGACACAATCTACATTCTTCCTCCCACCCCAATCTCTCCATCGCATCATCACCCTAATCCCTCCATTAATACCATTTTTGACCTTTTTTTCTATTAACGACAACCTTTAAGAGCTCTATGATGATGCTCCGGCAACCATGGATGTCTAGCATCGACATAACTCAGACCCTCAGAAACTCGAGGAGATGAACTAATTAAGGAGGATGTTGATGGATGTTAATGGTGGAGGAGTATTTACCGACCAAGAGTTGGACGGAGTGGCGGTGGTGAGTGGTGATGCAGCAATGGGTGTTTGGTTGTGGGAAATTTGGTGAAAGTGATGAAGAAAAAAAATGGAATTGATGGTGAATTGAGGATGAATTTGGTTGCTGGTCCAAAATTGTTAAGGAGGTGATGGAGATGTTAATGGCGTGTGTCTGTCCTTGAGTCGTTAATAGGGTCGAAGAATGGTGGAATTCGAGGGTGGTGGTTAGTCTATGGTGGGAGAAACAGAGAGGATGTTGAAGGTGTTAATGGAGTGGTAGTATGTGAAGGTGAGAAAGAAAGGAAGAAAAAGGAAAGAGAAGAAGCAAAAACAACGGCCGAACGGCCATTTCCAGTAAATATTTTGGCCGAATGACTAATTTGGGTAATTTTAACAAAGTTGGGCCAATTTCTTTGAAAACAAAATGGTCGAGCGGCCATATAGCGTAATTATCCCTTTATTTAACCCATAAGTCCAAAAGTTGGATTTAACTCAAATCCATATATGTAATTGGACCTAGCTAAAGATCATCCAATTTTTAAAAGCTCTGACTAAATAGGCAAATTTATCTTCGTCGTGCTCGTGCTCGATATACATGAGTTACATAAGCTACTTTGTGCGTTTCACAAGTGGTACATAGGGAGGGTAGAGTGTAAACAAACCTTAGCACGTTTGCCTTAAAAAGTTAGTGAGATTGTTTCTGAAATAAAAAATAAAAAAATATTTATATTTATTGTCTACTTTTTATAGTAGATACTAATAATTATAAATTAAACTACTTATATCATTATATTAATAAATAAAATTTTATGCAACATTATCCAACACATTATATTGCAAACAAATGACTAACATCTAATTAACTTAAATTAACCTTGAAAACTATAAATATTAGTAATGATTTTGCTACATAAAATTAAAGACTTTATATTTTCTAAGGATACTACACTATCATTCATAACTAGTTCCATAAATAAGTACAAATGTACTTAGCAACATTATAAAAGTCATATATTGTAGCAAAAGAAAAAAAAAATAGTAAGAAGAAAATGAATAAACAAATTAACCATTATCTTCTCATCCAACATAGGGTCTGAGAAAGTTATAATGATTTTATCCAAATGCTTCAGCAAAGTCTTCAACATTATAGGCCCGATTTTATGTGTGATGTTAGTGTTTCTGATAGACTTGAGAGGTAAAGATAGAGACGAGAGGTATATGTATGATCTTCTGTCACAGACAAACTGATAGAAAGTGCACATAGTGTGTACATTCATCCCATATCAGTAGCAATGGGCCTAAGAAGCATAACAATACAGAAAATGCATAGTACTCCGCACAAAAGAGCACAATAGACGTAGATACCCACAAAGCCCCTGAGCACCAGTGAAACAATAAGTCCAAACCAGCCGACTATGGCGCTAATTGGGTTGAGGTATATGGCAGCGTATGGAGCAATGAGAGGTAACACAACAGGGACACCCCTAAAAGTAGGAAGAAGGTAGAGAACCATCACACAACTGTATGAGGCAAGAGTTACAACACCTACAGTGATACTATACTCTGAGTTGGAACCTTTGTGCCCACTGAATGTATTGATAAATAACAGAGTAACCGTGGGTACGAGAGAAACTACTAAACCGCAAAATCAAAATCTTCTTTCCTAGACCAACATTTTTCCTTTTCGTTTTTTTTGTTTGCAGAGAGAGTTGAGTTTGAAGAAAAATGACGAATGTATGAGGAGTTTTAAGTGCGCGCAAAGAGAAGAAACGAAAGCCGTACTAATTTGTTTTTTGCCACGTGTCACCAACCACTTTTTTTCTTTTCTTTTCTTTTTATTTTCAATCAAAAATAAAAAAATTCAAAAACATTTTCTAAATGAGTAGGGGAGGGGGAGTGTATCAAAAATGGCCTCTCTATCTCACCTCTAAGTAGTGGTACGGATTGCGTGCACTCTATCCTTCTCAGACCCCACAAAATGGCTATACATTGAATATGTTGTTGTAGTTATTTTTTTAACACAATTCTTCAACATGATACAAACAATCTCTTCCCATATTACTTTTTTATATATATAAAATTAAAAATTATGAATCTTTTGCAAAATACAAACTTATAAGTCAAGTTTAATTTTTTTTAAAAAAGTTGAAACCACAAACTTAAAATTGAAATCCTACATTTAGACGAAGAATTTCAAATTTGAAATCATAATTTGAAATAATTTATTAATGCTAAGGGTAAACGTAAAACATGAAAAAATAATTGTCTTTTCTTGATATGTTAAAATGACAAGTAAAAGTAAAAATCTATTTTTAAAATAGTGACAAGTAAAAATAGACGTAGGAAGTAATTGTTCTCAACATATATACTCCCGGATTTTTTTTAAATGTCAAGAGAGAATTAATTATTATTTTTAACTTTGTCCTTATCATTAATTATTCTAGAATTAAGATGCACGTAAATAGACAATGATTAAAATCTGAGGAGGATAGAGTAAGAGATACTCCCTCCGTTTCGTTTTAGTTGACCTTCTTGCTAAAAATATTTGTTTCAATTTAGTTGTCCCATTTATGAAATCAAAAGAATTTTATTATTTTCTTCCAATACTGCCCCTATTATTAAATGACTACATAAAGTGTATATATATATACTCAAATTTATATTTCAAAGTATTTTATATTTTCAAAGCATTATTAATAAGACTAATTTAAGAAAATAAGCTCCTAATAAATGTTTTCTTAAGGGGAGTGCCGAGTCAACAAGGGCCAACTATTTTGAAACGGAGGGAGTATATGAGTCAAAGGGTAGTGGGTACGGAATACGGATTGCGTGCACTCACCTCTAAAGTAAGAGATATATGAGTCAAATTACACTCCTAGTTAATGTTTCTTAAGAATTGTGCAAAATCTTATCCTATCAACTACTCGACCCCATCCATTCATCTTTACTTGTGCACTATTCTAAAAATATATTTTCAACAATACTTGTCCAGTTTGAAAAATCAATGAATAATTACCCATTTCTACCCATTTTACCCTTAGTTATTAATTAAAGTTCATTACCCAATTAATACATTTCTCAAAGCATTGAAAAACATTGAATTAATTATATTCAAAGGATGATATGGTAAATTTACTCCTATCATTTACTGTTTCTTAACCTATGTGTCAAGTCAATAGTGGATAATCATTGATGGACGGAGGGAGTAAAAAGAAATGAAAACAATATTACTATTAATAGCGTCATAATAAGCGAGGCAACAAAAATACTAGAGAGGAAACAAAATTAAAAATGTAAAACAACAACATACCTAGTGTATCCCACAAAGAGAAGTAAAATTAAAAAAAAACGTATATTTTTTTAAAAAAATTAAAAATTTACTACTACCCAAAAAAATAAAAAATGTACAGGTAGGGTCTACCCTACCCCCACCCCACCACCAACATCACCTCGGTGATGGATTATATTAGGTCCAGCAATTAATTTATATAGTTACGTCTAATACATAGCACATGTTTGCCATTAATTCAAAATTAGATTTTAGTCCATCACCTAATCCTAGTAAGTCGACCATGTTACTAATTAATAGGGTGTTTCAAAATTGAACTCATGTACCATAATAGACAGATAAAAACATGTCAATACACCACAAAAATCTTTAGCATCAATTAATTTATAACAATAATAATTGTCGCTAAATAAGTTTTTCTTTCAGGTTTTTTCATGGTGCCTTATAATGTGTGTATATATATATACACACACACTAGTTTAGTGTATGTGTTTTACATGTGTGTCTCGCATCAATTAATAAAATCATATATTAAAAAATAAAATTATTAGAAAATACAAATTGAAGTTAACATAAATGTTATATATATATATATATATATATATATATATATATATATATATATTTAAATGATATAAATAAATATTATACAAAGGCAAGAAATTATATGAAATTAAATAACAATTGACACTAAAACAAATCTAAGATTCATTTAAATGATAAAAATAAAAGTTACTACATAAAGCGATAAATGTTACAACATATCTCTTTATAAACAAAATTCTTGATGTATGTACCTTTTTGTCACTTTGATTGCTTTATCATGACCAAAACATGTCACATAATATTTTTTCATAGATGAAATTGTTAGTGTAGGTACCCTTTTGTAGCTTTGGTTGCTCTATCATAACCTAAATTCTTGTTGTTGATATAGATATTAAACATGGTACAACAATTACTGTTTTAAAAATCACTGAAGAAAAATAAAAATATATGACAAACTTACAAATATTATAATTCAATAGTTATGCCTTCAATTTCAAAATAATTTTCAATATAATCTTATATGTGGAGTCTATGGAGGATAGAATACATACCTTATCACTACCTTTATAGGGTAGAGAGATTGTTTTCGATAGACCCTCAGCTAACTTTCAAAAATTAGGATTCAATAGTTATGCTTTCAATCTCAAGATAATTTTCAATATAATCTCATATGTGGAGTCTGTGGAGGATAGAATACATACCTTATCACTACCTTTGTAGGGTAGAGAGACTGTTTTCGATAGACCCTCCTCGCTAACTTACAAAAATTATTAACCAAAACAAAGTTGCATATTAGATTCAGTTGTTCATAGTCTTATTGGAAAAGCATAATAAATAAATACTTATAATGTGCTTACTAATTTGATAATATTCTGTCTATCAACATGCTTGTAATATTTTGTTAAACATTTCGAATTTCGAGAGTTAAAATTTTCAATTTTAAAAGTGAATCGAAAGGTAGAATCATTAAATTTTTAAACATATTATAAGTTACAATAACTAATAATTTGAAATATTTATAAGAAAGGTGCGTATCACATGTTTTCAAATATTATCAATTTTGAAACTAATCTTGTGGATAAATCAATCCAAGCTCCATCGCTATCACTGATCACTAATCTCGTTAATGGCTCATGGCAGAGTTGATCATCGCTATCACTAATCTCGTTAGTGACTGCATATGGAGTAATATCTGATCCACAGCACAAGTTATTCTTTATGCAATTTTCTTTGTATGAGACACTACTTTGTCTCCCAAGTCCGACATAATAGTGCCTACATGGCAACCCCTCTTCAGATTCATCTATTTGTCCATTAACATCCAGAATTAAGTCAACTTCAGAAACATGATTTTTCATAATCCACTAGAGTTGTATGTGCATGATCGACATTGAAAATGACTTTTAGAAACGTCTAAATTTCTGTTGTGGAGGGTATCCCGACATTTCCGTTCCTGGATCTTTCCTTCTCATCTACTGCTGATGTGCCTGAGCAACACCACCAATGATCAAGTTATTCGAGTTGTATGAGTTATTGATGCTACTGCTGCTGTATATGTCTATAGTTGCTTTCATGGTTAATATCAAAACACACAAAAAAATAATAATTAATAATTCACAAAAGTAAGCTAATTTAATGTCAAAACTACAGAACAGGTAGAGATTAAAAGAAAAAATCGATGAATTTTGTACAAAGTTATTTGTATTAAAAAAAAACAAGAACCAAAACCAACTTGAGGTATTCAAAAACAAACCCTTCTGGTTGCTTGGACAAAACAAAAATTTAAGAAAACAACTAAAAACTATACGAATAATAAAAAGAGAATCTGGATCTCTATTTTGGATCACCTGGCTTTCAAAAAAATTAATAACCAAAATTTAGTATATTTATTTTATTAGCGTTCCATAGATACCCTACCGATTATTTCTTCCCATATAAAAGTCCTTAATTTCTATCCCATATATTTTAGGAGTGCTTAATTTCTATACATATATTTTTAGGAGTCCCTAATTTGATTAAATAAAAAAGTGAAAAAAAAAAGTGAAAACACGATTCTGTCTATTGCGGAGACTTTTAATGAACGGTAAAAATTTTGAATTACTTTTCTAATGGTCTTCACACTTTTAATATATACTAGTTTAGTGTACGTGCGCCATGTGTATATCGCATCAATATTTAGATCTTCAGAAGTACGTTGGACATCATATCTTGAAACTTAAAAGTTAATTAGAGTTGGATTTTCACGCAAATTCATATTACAAAATAATTTTACTTTTTAAAAGGGCATAGTATAAAAGTCTCTCAGCGTATTTAGCCGCCAATAGCCAATGAGCTACAAGAAGATAACACAAAATACAATTCAAGACAAATACACCATAATTAAATGCATGATAAAAGACACTAAAACCATACCACATTCAAAAAATAATACTCCCTCTGTTTGGATTTATTTATCACTATTTTCCTAATTTGATTTTCATTTTTACTTGTTATTTTTGACAAATCAAGAAAAGACAAAAAAAAATTCCATGTTTTACCCTTAGCAATAATTACTTATTCTCCAATACCTATTACTAAACATCAATTAATAAGGGTAATATGATAAAGTCACTATACCAATCACTATTTTCTTAATAGGTGTGTCAAATCAAAATGTGACAAGCAAATCCGAACGGAGAGAGTATAAGAATGCACGACAACGATATTAGCAACAAAAAATACTCAGTGTAATTCCACAAGTGGCGTCTCGAAAGGGTATAGATTGTATACAGACCATACCTCTACCTCATGGAGATAGAGAGGTTGTTTCCGCAAGAACCCCAGCTCAAGAGCAATGCAAGAATGCATACATGTTGGTACATATATGTTTAAACTACCAATAAGCTAGCTTTGAGCCCCAATCCTCAGGGATTTGGCTTCTCTCCATTACACATTCTCTCTATTTCCTCAAGTGCACACTTAGATGATTGACACTTGTCTATTTTATTTTTTAATGGCTTGGATTCAACTATCTTAAACAAATATGTTAACTACAGTTAATAAGATAAATTTAAGAATGCACTCCTAACTTTGGTAAGAAAATTTCCTATTCCCTTAAATTTTGGAAATCGTTAATCTTCATTTTATTTACTTACAATCACTTCTTACGTTTTATATTTAAATATAAGCATAGTATTATTTAATGAAATGGACAATGCATCCAATATTTGGTTGAATTCTTTTTTCTGTAATATTTGGTTGAATTTATTTACTTCGAATGTAAGTATAAAATTAGTAAGAACAAAAGACTTGGAATGTAAATAAAAAATGACAAACTAACAATTCTGAGGTAGTTTTACTTATTATTTATTTTATTTTATTTGCCAATTAAACATTTAAAATTAGTAAAAGCTCCTCAAAGAACTAACTTTTAATTTTTTATTACAGAGGAAAATTGCAAGAAAGAAAATTGCGGATTTAAAATAACAATTTTTAGGTGGTATAAAATCGAAAGCCCATTCAACCAAATATTACTGGGAAAAAAAAATCAACCAAATATTACTGGGAAAAAAATCAACCAAATATTGAATGCATAGTTACATCTATTAAATAATAAATAATATTATATTTAAATATGAAATGTAATAACTGATTGTAAGTAAATAAAAAGAAAACTGGCGATTTCTTAAATTTAAGGGAATAGGAAATTTTCTTACCAAAGTTAGGAGTGTATTCCTAAATTTATCTTACTAATTGTAGTTAAAAAAAAAATTCAACTAAATATTGGATGCATAGTCCGTCTCATTAAATAATATTATGTTTATATTTAAATATGAAATGTAAGAACTGATTGTAAGTAAATAAAATGAAAACTAACAATTTTCAAAATTTAACGGAATAGGAAATTTTCTTACCAAAGTTAGGAGTGCATTCCTAAATTTATCTTATTAACTGTAGTTAACATGTTTGTTTAAGATAGTTGAATCCAAGCCTTTAAAAAATAAAATAGACACGTATCAATTCTCTAAATGTATATTTAAAAAAATAGAAAAAATATGTCATGAAGAGGAGCCAAATCCAATCTCGAGTTGCAACCTTATGGTTCTAGAATTGTATAGATTCAATGTGGGGTACCCATCCAATGTGTTTTAGTTTAAGTGAATTACTGATGCATGTATTGAACTTCAAGAATTGTTGGGACGCTTAAAATGTACCACTTCTCTGAATCCTCCGTTATGATGCCGAGTCATATAATATATGGTTATGTAAAATAATATTAATATCATTAAAAAAAGTTTTGAGGAAATTATAATACATGAAAGAATAATAGGTAAATTTATGTACGTATAATAATATAAGCAATACAAAATATATGATGACTTATCTGAACTTACTAAGATGAACAATCAAAATTTCATTAAATTGATGCTTTTACTTATTTTGATTTTATGGCCATCACTTTTATCAACAATATGATTATAAACTAACTAAAAATTTACGATCAATTTTCCATGGGAAACTCACCAAAATTAGCAAGATTAGACACTTCAAAATTAAGAATCAATATCGAATAACTAATTAGTGCCACACACACTAAAAAAGTTTAATTATCGAAGTGTTGGAAATACTACCAAAATAACATAAAAATTTAAACTAATCAAACAAAAGACAAGTATCAAACAATTACTAAACGGGATCACCATAGATTGTACTTAATCCTCTAGAATAATAGTTAGTTCTATATTATAAAATTTGTTCATTGAAGCAAATTTCAATAAGCAAATCAAGTACTGATTCAACCAATAAATAACAATTCCTTTCCCCTCAACTTCCTACGATATATATATATATATATGGTTTTAAGTATTGCCATCTTAGGATATGTTACATATGGATGTAAGCAGTACTTGATTGAACACTAACCACGAAAAACTTGATATCTTATATGTAACCTCTCATTAAAAAATTTGGAGTTATGTGGGCTCTTGTATAAAAACCACTCAACTAAGGAAAGAGGAGTCACACGTCATTGAAATATCAAAATCCACAATTTCTTTAAACAAATATATTACGGGCATACAATAATATTAGAACTAATGAACATAAAATCTACGACATTACAAAAAATATAATTCATAAATCAAAAAAAAAATTTAACTGAGGTTTGAAAACGTAAAACATAGGATAAAACTCACATAGAGCTTTTTTGAGTGTCTATGGTCCAATGCTTCAATCTCTTTGAACAAAGCTCCCTTAGAAGAACCGAAAATTTATGTCAAATACCCAAATTATATAAATATAAGAAAAAACATAACACCTAAACCTAAAACAAAGAAAACTCTAAATAAAGAAACCTCAACAGTAAACACGTCAAACTCCTAAAAAAGGAAGAATGGAAAGTGTTAGAAATTTTTAGGTAAAACAAAAGTCAGGTAAGAATAATTTAATAGACAATCTAAATTGATTTTGAAGAGCCGACTTTACACGCAACAAAACTTTTTTTTCATTTATTTTTCCATATATTTATTTCCATGTCTAGGTAGAAGAGGTAAACATACGTAGAATATTTCCATGTTTTAGTAGAACTCTACCAAAGTTTAACATTAATTCCATATATTTTGCCTCTATCATATATTTAAGGATTCTTTAATTTTTTAATAATTAAATAATAATTTGAGAAAATAAGTGAAAAGACAATTTTATCTAAAGCAGAGATTTTTACTGAAGGACAAAAAGTTCAAATCACTTTTCTAAGAGTCTTCACACTTTTAATATATTGTAGATGTAGATGTATATATATATATATAATATATATATATTAAAAGTGTGAAGCTCCTTATAAATGTTGTTTGAACTTTTTGCCCTTCATTAAAAAACTCTGCAATAGACAAAACCGTCTTTTCACTTTTTTCTTTAATTATTATGGCTTTAATAAATATTTTAAAAAAATACTTTTTCCTTCAATTATTATAACTTTAATAAATATATATTTTTTAAAATATGTGATTTAGGAGTCTTTCACCATAATTAGAATTGTAAGTCAATATTTTTTTCCTACGATTTTCTCCATGTCAAATTAGGAATCTCAAATAGTATAAAATTACTAAGCTATTTTTATAATTCTCCGTGACAAATTGGGACACGAAATAGTATAAACTAACTAGACTTTAGTTTTTTATTTGGTAGCATAATAATTACCGTAATTAGAATTGTATGTTCCTTAAGTTTCTGTAATATTCAATATGATAAAATTGATAATAACAACTCCAATTCAATTGTCATGAGGTTTTTGCTATATTTTTGTTGGGTTTAGAAATTTTGGTGACAGAGATATTCTTATAACTATTTTTTCGATGAGCTTTGAAGGTATGGTCTATAATTGTATTGTTTCATCAATCGGACTTTGAGGAATTATTGTGTAAATGTTAGGTTTAATAGTATTGTTCTAATGTTTTGATTATCATATTGTTCTGTTGTAGTTTCTGTTCTGTTATTATCTATTATTTTTTCTGCTTAATATAGGTGGTACATGAATGTTTCGTCGGGTTTCGAGGAATTTTTGTGTAACTTTGAGTAATTTTTGTGTAAAGGTCAAGTTTAATCGTACTGTTCTACTATTTTGATTACCATATTGTTTTGTTTTAGTTTCTGTTTTGTTACTAGCTATTGTTTTTTCTACTTAATATAGATGGTGGATGAATATTCCGTCGGTCTTTCAAAATTTTTTGTGTAAAGATTAGGTTTAACATATTGTTCTGATACCTCAATTATCATATTGTTTTGTTGTAGTTTACAGGTGGTAGATGAATGTTCAGTCGGATTTGAGGAGTTTTGTATAAAGGTTAGGGCTAATCCTTTTGTTCTGATATCTCGATTATCGTATTGTTTTGTTGTAGTTTCTGTTCTGTTGCTATCTGTTGTTTTTGTTATCATCCGTCGTTTACACATAATAATTTTTTTCCCCAGATATACACATGCAAAGCACGTACAAACTTAAGAGAGAAAAGCTACTTCAATGCGTTTGTCCTATACTATGTGAGCCCAAGATCTTTTGTCTTTGCCAGGCTTGGGAGTTTATGCTGCCTTATCCCAGATGTATGAGCTCTTTTCAATTTGTTGATTTTATGCATTAGTTTCTTATTGTAGCAAGTGTCTTTTTTGATCTTCACTCCATTTTTTACTGTTAAAAAAAAACTGGTAGAAATTCAAATTCAAATTAATGTAAAATTCCATGTACTAACATTGAAATTTTCATCTAATAGGTTCATAAAGATAGGATAAGAAATTTATTTCTTTTCGTTTCTATTGGGTTCATTATAACTATTAAGATCAATATATGATTTGGGTTTATTAATACATATATTAACTATACCTATGTTATTCATCTTGATTCCGCAGGAACTATATTTCTTTTTTGGACATGACTTATATTTAGAGTAAGTGTTCATAAATATTCTATACTTATTTAAATATTTTTTAACACACTCATCTTAATTATGCAGAACTATATTTTGTTTATGGACATTACTCATATTTACAACAAGTGTTCTTCATAAAAGTTCTATACTTATTTGAATATCTTATTACATGATTCATCTTAATTATGTAGGAGCTATATTTTCTTCGTGGATATGACTTATATTTAAAGTAGGTGTTCTTCGTAAAAGTTCTACACTTATTTAAATACTTTATAAAGTTAAATTATCTTATTTAAATACTTTATAAAGTTAAATTAAATAAATTGATAGATATGATTGAGATAGTATAAAGGGATGTTAGAGGAGATAAAATAATATGATATATTGACGAAATAGGTTGGCAACTCTTTAAATTTGTATATAAATTTTATTTAAACACTCGAATCATGATTTGTTTCAATCGAGCATTTGAACACATAATAAAGCATCTGAACACATAATAAAGTGTTCATACTGGAACTTCTGACAAATTTTATGTGGTGAAACTTAAATATTTAAGAGACGCGTGAGAATAAGTCAAAAAATAATTTATCAAAATTAAAAGTGTCTAATAGGAATACTTTAGGTAAATTTTTTCCATAGCATATTGTTTTACCTTATAATAGTAAAAATATCTAATTTGTTGTCCTTAACACTTTCTAACGACATATGAATTGCTCCATATATCATATCGGGAAAGTTTTTTAAGCTTTTCTTTTTGTTGCTCTATAGCCTTGGTAGTTTTTCTTAATTTAGTTTAAAGTGGTTTTTAATACTTTTATATGATTTTGTATAAATATGTTAAATTTCTATGTAAGTGTTTTTCGTATTTAACACAATCATCAATTTATTTATTGATCACGACATATTTTTTTTATAATATTGAAGTAATTTTATAAAATTGAACTCATTGAAGTGAGGTAGACGCGCGGAGTGCGTACCCTAAACTAGTATATATATATATATATGGAGGCTTCTTTTTCAGCATGGTCGCTGCCTTCGTGAATTTAATAGGTGATCCAAAAGTTTTCACCATAGTCGTAGTTTTTGACAGACGATGGTTGTTAGTCGGAAATATCGTATGGATACAAACAAAATTAGATTTGTAAAAATAGGATTAAAGGTAAGTGAAATTAGATTCGATCAAGCTAGAAACTTCTTGAAAAACTTTTCATTTTCCAACTTTTTCATCCGTCAACTTCAACTATTGGAAATCTTTGGTAATTTCGCTTAAAATTTGTTTCATTATGCCGCGATTTTTAGTGAATTCATAGTTAGTACTTAATAATAACTAAAAAAAAATTATTGTGCAGGTATAATGGTTGAATTTATGTTTAAGTCGGTTTAGGGCTTTCTAAAATTGGAGTTTCTACTAAACTTTTCTTTTATTTTTATGCATTATCCTTGAAGTAGGTGAAAAAATCGGAACCCTCTAATTCTTCCAAAGTCCAAACCCACCAGCCCAAAACACTAGTAAACCAGCTGCCCCCTTAATTTACCCTTTTACCTCCTCGTACAACTAATAATGTCTAGAATTTCATTTACTTTCGTTATGTTTGAGCGATGCTCGTCCATTTTCAGCAAAATCACAATGAAAGCATCTCTCTGTGTGCTGATTTTCAGAGTCCACAGTGGACCATTGATGGTCTTTGTCTCACTGTGGACTTCAAACCTTTTCAAGAAATTGATTTCAAATTCGAAACCCTAATCTTTTTCCCTCCAAAACAAACCCCAATTTCCCCTTCATCAAATAGACAGTAAGGGATAGGTATTTGTTCATTAAAGTCGTTAACTGTAGATGAATGGTTGAATTCAAGTTTTAGACTTAAGTCAGTTTAGGGCTTCTAAAAGTGGAGTTTCTACTAAACTTTTTTTTAATTTAATTTTATGCATTATCCTTGAAGTAGGTGAAAAAATCGAACCCTTCTAATTCTTCCAAAGTCCAAACCCACCAGCCCAAAACACTAGTCAACCAGCCGACCCCTCAATTTACCCTTTTACCTTCCTCGTACAGCTAAAAATCTCTAGAATTTCTTTGACTTTCGTTATTTTTCAGGGATGCTCTTCCATTTTCAGCAAAATCACAATGGATGCATCTCTTTATGTGCTGATTTTCAGAGTCCACAGTGGACTATGAATGGTCTTTGTCTCTCTTTGGACTTCAAATTTTTTCAAGAAATTGATTTCAAATCCAAAACCCTAATTTTTTCCCCTAAAACAAACCCCAATTTACCCTTCAAATAAACAGTAAGGGATAGATCCTTGTTCATTGAGGTCGTTAACTGTAGATGAATGGTTGAATTCAAGTTTAAGACTTAAGTCAGTTTAGGGCTTCCTAAAATTGGAGTTTATACTAAACTTTTCTTTTGTTTTTATGCATTATCCTTGAATTAAGTGAAAAAATTGGACCCTTTAATTCTTCCAAAGTCCAAACCCACTAGCTCAAAACCCTAGTCAACCAGCCGCCCCCTCAATTTACCCTTTTACCCTCTTCGTACAACCAAAAATAGCTAGAATTTCATTTATTTTTCTTATGTTCCAGCGATGCTCGTTCAATTTCAGTAAAATCACAACGGATGCATCTCTCTGTGTGCTGATTTTTAGAGTCCAAAGTAGACCATTAATGGTCTTTGTCTCACTTTGAACTTCAAACCTTTACAAGAAATTGATTTGAAATCCAAAACCCTAACCCCCCCACCCACCCACCCCGCCAAAACAAACCCCAATTTCCCTTTCAAATAAACAGTAAGGGATAGGTCCTTATTCATTAGGTTATTAACTATAGATGAATGGTTGAATTCAAATTTTAGACTTAAGTCGATTTAGGGCTTTCTAAAATTGGAGTTTCTACTAAACTTTTCTTTTCTTTTTATGCATTATCCTTGAAGTAGGTGAAAAAATTGGACACCTCTAATTCTTCCAAAGTCCAAACCCACCAGTCCAAAACCCTAGTCAATCAGCCGCCCCCAATTTACCCTTTTACCCTCCTCGTACAGCCAAAAATGTCTAGAATTTCATTTACTTTCGTTATGTTCCAGCAATGCTCGTCCATTTTCAGCAAAATCACAATGGATGCATCTCCCTCTTTGCTGATTTTCAGAATCCACTGTGGATCATTAATGGTCTTTGTCTCACTGTGGACTTCAAACCTTTGTAAGAAATTGATTTCAAATCTGAAACGCTAATTTTTTTCCGCCAAAACAAAACCCAATTTTCCCATCAAGTAGACATTAAGGGATAGGTCCAATTAGGTTATGATCTTTTGAGTTTTTCTTAGTTCAAACTATTTGGGGATCGAATTGTGCCACATAAATTGAAATCTCTATAATTTTAATCCTCTTATTATAATCACCAAATTATAATCCTAATATACAGAAGTAAAACAAGAATTTTAAGTTAATGAGTACTTATATATTTAAGAAAAGATAGTTTATTTAATTCTGAGCGTAAATTATTTATATATGTAGTTACTTTTTAAATTTGTCTGCAAACCTAGCAAACCTTAGGCAACGTTTGATATGGTGTATTTTTAGAAAAAAATAGTCATGTGGTACAAATATTGTATTTAGATATTGAGTGAATGGTATTTATTCGTGAAAAATTTTGAGTAAATAAAATAAAGCTGCATGCAATCCCAAACAAATTACTTTTAAGAAAAATATTATTATTAATGATCAACGTGAGTAAAATTTTGTGTATTCCTTAATTCTTAGCTTCGAATTGTTCTTTTTAATTCAGTGGCCAGAGAATCAGGTACAATAATACAATACATAGTTACCATTTCATTTTCTAGTATTATCTAATAAGAGAATACTACTATTAGTGACGTAGCCAGAAATTTTGTTAATGATGTTCAAGTAAACCTGTCAAATCGGCCTGATTAGACCGGCCCAAAAGGAGATCAGACCCAACCCGACCCGAAACCTGTAAGGATAGGGGGTTTAGGGGATGGGTAGCGGGCTAGGCCAGCAGGTCAACAGAGCTCAGTAGAACGGACCACAACCACCGCTGCACTGGACCGATAAGAAATTTTTTTTTATATAGTGCTTCGGCCCACCTGTATTTTCTGCCAATTGAACCATTGGCAGTCCAAACGGCTAAATAGTCATTGGCCCAACAGCCAATTGTGGCACAATTATCTCGTAAAGTGCTCAATTAGTAATCGCCTCCTTCCTCCCATCACTATAATCCCCAAAACCAAAATATGCATCTATTGGAGAAGTGGTTTTGGTATGGTCTCTATATTTTTCACACACGTAGCCATATGGTTGCCTTTTGACTTTCATTCTCGCGCCTCAGCTTTTCAGCATGCTTCCTGTCACACCCCGAATCCCAACGAGGCGTGATTGGCACCCGTAGCCGACATGGCCCGAGAGAACCAATCTTTACTTACTCAATCATATGCATGCCATAAGAAACCCATAAACACATATCAACTATCAAGACCAACAATGGAAGTCATGGAACATGATATATGTACATATATGCGAAACTTGGCCGTTGAGGCCACCAAGTCAAGGACGACATATCCCTTCTACATTCATACACCCACATCCGTCTACAAAAGCCTCTAACAAGAGCATTGACCAAAATGAACCATAAGTCGGGACAAGTCCCCGCATTACACAATATATACAATACCAAAACATATATACACTCTGACTCGGAGAAGCCCCGAATGAGCTGGAGCTCACCAAAGAGCCGCTAACACTGGCAATCTACTGAGGAGGCCTACTGGGACCTGCGCCTGCAGCAAGTAAGGTAAATTCCCCGAGAGGGGTCAGTACGAAATAAGTACTGAGTATGCAAGGCTCAGATGAAACTGTACAACACATGAATATTTCAATGAACTCAAAACATATGAATAATCAATGTGAATAAGTCACCATGTTACGCTTTGGAAACCATGTGGATTGCTTTCATTATTTTCATTACTTTCTTTATCTCAATGCTCACATGTCATGACATATCACAATGTGCCCGAGCCCCGACTGATCAGTGGGTCTTTCATATCATCATATAGGGATCGAGTCGAGCTAGGCTTATGCCCCTAGACTTGCCACCCTTGGGATCGAGTCGAGCTAGGCTTACGCCCCTAGACTTGCCACCCATAAATCCATATCTCGGGATCGAGTCGAGCTAGGCTTACGCCCCTAGACTTGCCACCCGTACTTAATCATTGACCACATTTGCATTACTTTGTTCATTACTTTGAGATTGATACTTTGATAATCATAACATCACTTTGGAACTTTAGAACATAACATTGTTGGAAACTTTGAATCATTGACCAATAAGTGAAGGACATATGAATAAATATCACTGAGAAATATAACATCACTAGCACCATGATACTATTGGAACCATTGGACAATAAGCCATGAACAAGAGACACAAGTATAGGCACTATTGGAGTATTGGAACATAACCTTAGTTGAACTGTCGGAACATTAACCATGAATATGAGAAATGAGATTCACAATTGATCAATGAGTAGGAAATATAAGACAATGACTATAGATAATTGCATATGGGATACCTTAGTATATTTCGGAATAGAACTAGAGAAATGTCAATGTGAACACTATTGGCCGTAGAAAGATACGGACAAAGTAACCTTACATACCTTGGATTCGCAATACGAATCTATAACCTTAGATGCGTAGACAATAAGCCCGCTCCTTCTTTATGTGTCACTCTACAAATATATAACGAAATTCACATTAACCACCAATTACTTTACAAATGCATACCATGTCAATGAATTACATGTTTGGCTTTAAACATGTCATTTCCCCTTGACAAAACCATTGATCATACTATTATTCCAAAAATTCCATAATATTCTCAACATTGACCAATACATAAAAATCAACACATTTCACCACAATACTTCTCCTTTACACTTTCTTATCCTTAACACATCCCAAATAAGCCATCAAAGCACCTTAATTCAACTCATAACACATATCGGCCAAAAATCCCATAATTTCCACTTTTTGACAAGAACAAATTTAATGCCAAAAATAACACCATACATGTTCATATTTTGTCCATACCATGCTTTTTCATCAAAGGCACAAGGCCTAATTCAAGTTCAATTCACCAAGATAGTATATCTTACACCAAAAGCAAAATACACTATTCATCACTTTGCCAACACCACTAGCATAATATACATAATCTCCCATGCATATAATATGTTAATCCATGAGGAGAAATACTTACCAAGGCTTGGAATATGTTGATCTTGTCCAAGGAGTCCAAAGGGATTATTTGCCTTAGGGTTTGGAAAAGAGAGAAATGTTTTAAGAAAATATCCAAAAGTTATGAGAGCTTTTGATAATAAAATCTGATGTTGGGGACTTTATATAGACCCAAGGTCATTCTTAGTTCCATGTGGCATTAAGGGATATGTTCAATTGGTCAATTATTGCAAGAATGGGTCATTTCCTCTTTGGGCCAAGTCTTTTAATCCCATTTGGGCCTAATTTTGGGCCCAATAATACATATCCATGCAACCCAAAGATTTCATGTATTATTCACCATATATCTCATGTTTACATATTTCTATAATGTCACGACAACATCCTCTTAAAAGATTCTCATTCGTCGCCTCGATCGCAAAAATTGAAATTCTAGTCACCCTTGGCTTCATTGAACATTTTGGATCACTATTCACATTTTATGATTTGATCATGTAGGAGTATGTAGGAGTGTATTGAAGTGTTTGACTCTTATGCTCCATGAAATCACAACACACCTCCTACGACGATCTAATCGCACATGTTACGTCCGATATCAAATGTTTCCCCAATGACACTATAAAACACATATGCATGGCATCTCAACACCTATGTAGATATGATCCCAAGGTATCAAGTGAGGTTATAAAGTACGGGGTGTTACACTTCCATTCTCGCTCTTTAGTTTTTCAGCGTGCTTCCTCATGGGTTTGACTTTCGTTTTAGTGAACCCAAACCTTAGGACACTAAATGAGCTTCTTTTGAATGGCCCAGGAATTGTTTCAAAAAGGTTTACGAAGGTATTCAACTGTTTGGGGCCACCATTGTGTCTACTGCTTGTTTATCTGATAGATTTGAGAGTTGAGGGCACCTTTCAAGAGTTTTTGCCTCATCATGCTGATGAGGCCCGTGACGACAAATTTTGGTTGCTTTTTCCTATTTTGCGGATTAGTGGTGGGTTATGCACTTCACCGTCACCATCGCGATGGCTGACAGTTTGTTATTGCTACCATTGTCAGCGTTACTATTATCGTTTTGAGGGGCTTCATGGAGTTTGTTGCTGCACTAGATGTTGACATGAGATAAGCTTTTTCTTTTTTTAAAAAAAATAAAAATTCTTTATATTTTTTGTTTTTGATATTTCTCTCATTATTGAATTTTTTTAGGAGGATTGTTGCTAGATATGTCGCTTGAGTACTTGCTTTGAAGCCTTTCTACTGCTGTTGGGTTGCTATTTTGAGAGCCACAAATATTTCTTTACTAGTCACTTTTGGGCTCGAATGTGTGTTCTTCTTGTTTTGATTTTTTTTCTTTTTTCTTACTTAGAAATTTTCATTACTTTTCTCGCATAACAGTAAATAAAGAAACAAACTCTTAATGACATGTGGTCGAATTGGGCTAACTCCTCCACTCACCCTAATTAGTGAGCTATAACAATTTTAATGTTAGGTTAAGTCGAGCTTACTCTTAGGGGTCTGAATTGGGGATGGAAATTAGGTGTTCAACCCAATCTCGTAACCCTATTAGGTTATGATCTTTTGAGTTTTTCTTAGTTCAAACTATTTGGGGATCGAATTGTGCCACATAAATTGAAATCTCTATCATTTAAATCCTCTTATTATAATCTCCAAATTATAATCCTAATATACAGAAGCAAAATAAGAATTTTAAGTTAATGAGTACTTATTTATTTAAGAAAAGATAGTTTATTGAATTTTGAGCGTAAATTATTTATATATGTAGTGATTTTTTTAATTCGTCTGCAAACCAAGAAAACCTTAGGCAACGTTTGATATGGTGTTTTTTTAGAAAAAAATAGTCATGTGGTACAAATATTGTATTTAGATATTGAGTGATTGGTATTTATTCGTGAAAAATTTCGAGTATATAAAATAAAGCTGCATGTAATCCCAAACAAATTACTTTTAAGAAAAATATTATTATTAATGATCAACGTGAGTAAAATTTTGTGTATTCCTTAATTCTTAGCTTTGAATTATTCTTTTTAATTCAGTGGCCGGAGAATCAGATACAGTAATACAATACATAGTTACCATTTCATTTTTCAGTATTATCTGCTAAGAGAATACTACTATTAGTGGCGTAACCAGAAATTTTGTTAATGATGATCAAGTAAACCTGTCAAATGGGCCGAGTCGGCCTGATTAGACCGGCCCAAAAGGAGACCGGACCCAACCCGATCCGAAACTCGTAAAGATAGGGGGTTTAGGGGTTGGGTAGAGGGATAGGCCGGCAGGTCAACAGAGCTCAGTAGACCAGACCATGACCGCCGGTGCACCGGGCCGATAAGAATTTTTTTTTATATAGTGCTTCGGCCCACCTGCATTTTCTGCCAATTGAACCATTGGCAGTCCAAACGGCTAAATAGTCGTTGGCCCAACAACCAATTGTACATAAATGCACTTTTTTTAAAAAAAAAAAAATTAACTTTCAAAAAATTTCCTATAAATACCCCAATTATCTCGTAAAGTGCGCAATTAGTAATCGCCTCCTTCCTCCCATCACTATAATCCCTAAAACCAAAATATGCGTCTATTGGAGAAGTGGTTTTGGTATGGTCTCTATATTTTTCACACACGTAACCGTATGGTTGCTTTTTGACTTTCATTCTCGCGCCTCAGCTTTTCAGCGTGCTTCCATTCTCGCTTCTCAGTTTTTCAGCGTGCTTCCTCGTGGGTTTGACCTTCATTTTAGTGAACCCAAACCTTAGGACACTAAATGAGCTTCTTTTGAATGGCCCAAGAATTGTTTCAAAAAGGTTTACGAAGGTATTCAACTGTTTGGGGCCACTATTGTGTCTACTGCTTGTTTATCTGATAGATTTGAGAGCTGAGAGCAAAGAGGAGAGTTGAGGGCACCTTTCGGAAGTTTTTGCCTCATCATGCTGATGAGGCCCGTGACGACAAATTTTGGTTGTTTCTTCCTATTTTGCGGATTAGTGGTGGGTTATGCACTTCACCGTCACCATCGCGATGGCTGACAGTCTGTTATTGCTACCATTGTCAGCGTTACTATTATCGTTTTGAGGGGCTTCATGGAGTTTGTTGCTGCACTAGATGCTGACATGAGGTAAGCTTTTTTAAAAAAAAATTAAAAAAATTCTTTATATTTTTTGTTTTTGATATTTCTCTCATTATTGAATTTTTTTTGGAGGATTGTTCCTAGATATGTCGCTTGAGTACTTGCTTTGAAGCCTTTTCACTGTTGCTGGGTTGATGTTTTGAGAGCCACAAATATTTCTTTGCGAGTCACTTTTGGGCTCGGATGTGTGTTCTTGTTTTGATGTTTTTTTCCTTTTTTTTTTGTCCATTTTATGAACTTCAATGAAGTGGATGTTTCTTTCTCAGATAATAATAAGAGGTCTTAATTATATACACATACATACAAAAATAATATTATAATAACTTCGATTTGTCTTTTCTGTTCTTATATATTAGTTGTTTTTGGTGTAGTATTTCTAAAAGACACATAACCTTTCACTTCACATATTAATATGATTATTACTAAAGGTAAGAATTAATTCTAGTTAATAAGATGTTAGTGATTTATTTGTAATACATTAACTGAAAGTTGTTAAAACTTTATTTATTAATATGAAGTTTCAGTTGTTTAATTCAAAGTTCTAGAATATTTTTTGTAAAAAAATAGATAATTCTTTCTTTCTTTATCATATCTTTTTTTTCAGATAATTTTTTGAAATGTATTTCATAATCTTCATTATTATTTCAAGTGAACTTAAAATCATAAAATTTACTATTAATATTTTTGAGACTTGAATATTTGGGGGCCTAAAACAAACACTTTACCAGTCTTACCCTTGAGCCACCCCTGTTGATAGACTTAGATGATAAATTAAATCTTGGGTTTAAGAATATTGACATTTAAGTAGTAGGCTAAAGTTTGATTGCTCATTTTTCTGAATTCAGATAATATCAAAATCTAATCATTATTACTCAATACTAGTAAGTATGACTGCTTCGTTTTGGTGAGAATATATAAATGGTTTTTCTGCAACACCTTAGGTTTTGACATTTTGATTGTTTAGTGTTTACCTCCAAAAAGCATTTTTGTCTTCCATTCATTTAATAATGTACAAACTTGAATGATATGATTGGAACAAAAAGAGAAAAATGACTTTAGTAGGACTATCTAAGTTGAGTGATAATATGAGAAATTGACTTTGTATATTTTTATTTGATTCGATAATTTGATAAAGGAAAGATGATTTCTAGTAGTATGACAAAAATATGATTGTTGGGGTGGGGTTTCCAGAAGGGGGGGGGATACTAGCTGTTGTGAAAAACCAAACATGAGAATATGACAAATTTTAAAAACTTTTGTACTCTGTTGGCATACCACTATTGGCGCACAATGACTAACAATGACACCACTTTTGACCTATTTATTAATTCATTCTTACACTCAAAACTTTTCTCGCATAACAGTAAGTAAAGAAACAAACTCTTAATCTTGACATGTGGCCGAATTGGGCTAACTCGCCCATCTGAAAGTGAGCTATAACAATTTCAATATCCGGTTAGGTCGAGCTTACTCTTAGGGGTCTGGGTTGGGATGGAAATTGAATGTTCAACCCAATCTTCTAACCCGATTAGGTTATGATCTTTTAAGCTTTTCTTAGTTCAACCTAGTTGGGGATCGAATTGTGCCACATAAAAATTAATAATTGTCTTTTACTATATTATGAACTTTCACTATCAGACATGAACTTTCTCTACTAGTCTGAAAAATAATAAAAAGATACACTCCTAAATAAGATAGGATACATTCCTTAATAAGGAACAAGACATTTGAGATTTATACTAAAGATTTACCTAGGGCGTACAAAAGAAATAAAATATTATATAAGGATTTCCTGAATTTGGGTCGAAATCAATACGTTGAGACCGATGAAACCAAGGCTCCCAAGCTATGTACTGCAGCAGATGAATATATAGTGAGATAAAACAGGTGAATCTACCTGGTTCAATGAATAAATACAATAATATTCCAATATATTGGTCGTGACGGGCCTCATAAACATGATGAAGCAGAAACTAGAAAAGGAATCCAACGAGAGTATGAAGTACATGTAGCTCTCATCCCTCTCTCGGCCTCTCAAGTCGATCAGAAAAAAAAAAAACAAGACATATAGTACTGGACCAACAGAATTGAACACCTTTGTAAACCTATTAGACAAAACCCCTGGTCCATCAAGCAAAATGTCGTTCAATACCGTAACAAGAGGCAACGACAGAAGGAGGCTCACAATCATCAACATGAGAGTTGTAAAGCTCAGCCAATCTTTTTTTTCCTTGCGAGAATAGAGAAAATCAAAGTATAACAGCACTCCTATCCCAACATGTGATTCACATACAAAGAATACCAAAAGACTTTCTCATAGAAGCGCATTTTGGATTTTTTTTGGTGGGCTACTTCGGTGAGCTGGATGATGGAGGATTGAGGCGGTGGTGAGTGATAATGATGATATAAAATGAAGGAGTGGGAACTATATAAAGAAGGGATTAGAGTTTCTGGTGTCGTTTAGCTGGTGATACTGGGTGTCGTTTAGCTGGTGATACTAAGTGATACTGGGTGTCATTTAGTTTGTGATATTAGGTGTTGTTTAGGTGGTGACACTGAGTGATACTGGTGTCATTTAGGTCCCTCATTAATATTTATTTTGGAGTTAATATTTAGAATCCAAATAAGTGAAAATAAATTTTGAAATTTTTAGAGTTTTATGAAAATTGAGTAACTTTATGAAAATAAGTGGTTATCTTATTTATTTTCTAGTTTTGATTAGTAAGAAGAAAATATTGCTTCAAGAGAATTTATGAATAACCCGGCAAATATATGACATCGAACTCGACTACTGACTCGAGACCCCGACTTTGACCTGAGTCCCAACTCCAAAACTGAGACACAACTCTCAACCTCAAAAATTAGGATTCAATAGTTATGCTTTCAATACAATCTCATAGGTGGAGTCTGTGGAGGATAGAATACATACCTTATCACTACCTTTGTAGGGTAGAGAGATTGTTTTCGATAGACCCTTGGCTAACTTTCAAAAATTAGAATTCAATAGTTATGCTTTCATCTCAAGATAATTTTCAATATAATCTCATATGTGGAGTCTGTGAAGGATAAAATACATACCTTATCACTACCTTTGTAGGGTAGAGAGACTGTTTTTGATAGACCCTCGCTAACTTACAAAAATTATTGACCAAAATAAAGTTGCATATTAGATTCAGTTGTTCATAGTCTTATTGGAAAAGCATAATAAATAAATACTTCTAATGTGCGTACTAATTTGATAATATTCTGTCTATCAACATGCTTGTAATATTTTGTTAAACATTTCGAATTTCGAGAGTTAAAATTTTCAATTTTAAAAGTGAATCGAAAGATAGAATCATTAAATTTTTAAACATATTATACGTGACAATAACTAATAATTTGAAATATTTATAAGAAAGGTGCGTATCACATGTTTTCAAATATTATCAATTTTGAAACTAACCTTGTGGATAAATCAATCCAAGAGCCATCGCTATCACTGATCACTGATCTCGTTAATGGCTCATGGCAGAGTTGATCATCGCTATCACTGATCTCGTTAGTGACTGCATATGGAGTAATATCTGATCCACAACACAAGTTATTCTTATGCAATTTTCTTTGTATGAGACACTATTCTGTCTGCCAAGTCCGACATAATAGTGCCTACATGGCAACCCTCTTCAGATTCATCTGTTTGTCCATTAACATCTAGAATTAAGTCAAATTCAAAAACATGATTTTTCATAATCCACTTGAGTTGTATGTGCATGATCGACATTGAAAACGACTTTTAGAAACGTCTAAATTTCTGTTGTGGAGGGTATCCCGACATTCCCATTCTTGGATCTTTCCTTCTCATCTACTGTTGATGTGCCTGCGCAATATCACCAATGATCAAGTAAATCGAGTTATATGAGTTATTGCTGCTACTGCTACTGTACATGTCTATAGTTACTTTCATGGATAATATCAAAACACACACACAAAAATAAATCAATAATTCATAAAAGTAAGCTAATTTAATGTCAAAAACTACAGAACAAGTAGAGATTAAAAGCAAAGATCGACGATTTTTTTACAAAGTGATTTGTATTTTTAAAAAAAACAAGAACCAAAACCAACCTGAGGGATTCAAAAACAAACCCTTCTGGTTGCTTGGACAAAAAAAATTTAAGACAACAACTAAAAACTATACGAATAATAAAAAGAGAACCTGAATCTCTATTTTGGATCAACTGGCTTACAAAAAAATTAATAACCAAAATTTATTATATTTATTTTATTAGGGTTCCATATATACCCTACTGATTATTTCTGTAACACCCCGTAACTTCCCAACCCTACTTGATGACGTTGAATAATGTTTACTTAGGTGTCGAGAGTTATAAGTATGTATTTGGTAATGTTAAAGATGAGAAAAATTGAAATTGGCCACGTACATGCAACTAGACTTTCATAGGAAGGGTTTTGTGATTCCGTGGAGCATATGTGTAATACCCCGTACACATTTTAACCTCATTTGGTGACTTGGAGTCATGTTTACTTGATTATTAAGGTCACTAAGTAAGTATTTTATAGTGTTTTGATAAGGTATTGGACGATACGCAAGTGTAGGATAAACGGCCGAAAAATTCAGCAAGGCATGGAAACTTGCGCCACTCCCTGTTTCAGGGTGTGTGGCGCAAGCCACCTGATTCAGAGGGCAGCAGGATCTTGCGCCACAGCTTGCTTTGCAGCAGTGGCGCAAGGCACACAATTTTTGCCTTTCCGGGCTCGTTTCGCAACGCAATTCTACGTCGATTCTGGCATGGTTTCTTTTGGTTCTTGGGAGTTCTTTGAGTGTTGTTCAAGCTTCAAATACTTCAATACACTCCTACATACTCCTACATGATCAAATCATGAAATATGAATAGTGATCCAAAATGTCCAATGAAGCCAAGGGCGACTAGAATTCCAATTTTTGCGATCGAGACGACGAATGAGAATCTCGTAAAAGAATATGGTCGTGACATTATGGAATTATTTAAACATGAGATATATGATGGATTATGCATTGAAATTGGTGGACTAAATTAATATGTGTTAATGGGCTCAAAGGAAGGCCCAAAATGAATTAAAGACATGGCCCAATGGGTCAAATGACCCATTCTTGCTTTGAAAAGTCAATTATTGAGCCAAATGGCTAAGGATGACTTAAGGGGTCTATATAAAGGGGAAAAATCAGATTTATTCATCAAAACACACATGTATTTCTATGTTTTTCTAGAAAAATATCAAGAAGGCTTCTTTGACTCCCCAAAACCCTAAGGCATATTTGGACAAGATCATCATCTTCCAAGCTTGGGTAAGTGAATATTATTGTACTTAACATATTATAAGCATGAGAGAATATGTATATCATGTTGGTTATGGTTGGGAATGTGGGACATGGCACTTTGTGCTTTTGTATAAGATTTGTGATCCATGGGATTTGAACTTGAATTAGGCCTTGTGCCTTTGATGAAAAAGCATGGTATGGACAAAATATGAACATGTATGGTGTTTTTTTGGCATTAACCTTGTTATTTTTTTCTAAAAGTGTAAATTGTGGAATTTTGGCCGATATGTGTTATGAGTTGTATTAAGGTAACTTGATGGATTATTTGTGATGTGGTATGGATAAGAAAGCGTAAAGGAGAGGTGTTGTGGTGAAATATATCAATTATCATGTATTGGTCGATGTTGGGAATGTTATGGAATTTTTGGAGTAATAGTATGATCAATGATTTTGTCAAAGGGAAATGACATGTTTAAAGGCAAATGTGTAACTTATGGATGTTATATGCATTTGTAAAGTAGTTGATGGTTAATGTGAATTCCGTATTGTACTTGTGTTGTAGAGTGACACATAAAGAAGGAGCGGGACTATTGTATGCACCTCTAGGATTATATTTTCGTATTGCGAATCCAAGGTATGTAAGGTTACTCTGTCCGTATCTTTCTACGGCAAATAGTATTCGCATTGACATTATGTTGTCCTATCCCGAAATGTACTAAGGTATCCTACATCCGATTATCAATTGTCATTGTCATATGTTTCCTACTTATTGATCAATTGTGTATCTCATGTCTCATGTTCATGAATAGTGTTCCAAAGGCCCAATAAGGTTATGTTCCAAAGTTTCAATAGTGTTTATACTCATGTGTCTCATTCATTGATTATTGTCCAAGGGGTCCAATAGTGTTATGTTTCCATTCGGTATTGTGTTTTCTAACAATGTTACTCATATGTCTTTCATTCATTGGTTAATGATCCAAAGTTCCAAATAAAGATATGGCTATCATTGTATCAATCTCTCATAAGCAAAGTATCAATCTCTCACAAGTAAAGATATCAATCTCAAAGTAATGATCAAAGTAATGCAAATGTGGTTAATGATTGATTTACGGGTGGCAAGTCTAGGGGCGTAAGCCTAGCTCGACTCGATCCCGAGGCATTGATTTATGGGTGGCAAGTCTAGGGGCGTAAGCCTAGCTCGACTCGATCCCGATGTATTGATTTATGGGTGGCAAGTCTAGGGGCATAAGCCTAGCTCGACTCGATCCCAATATGATGTTATGATATGAAAAGACCCACTGATCAGTAGGGGCCCGGGTACATTGTTATCATTGAGCATTGAGATAAAGAAAGCAAATAAAGTAATGAAAGCAATCCACATGGTTTCCCAAAATACCAAATGGTGACTTATGCACATTGATTCTTCATATGTTTTGAGTTCATTGACATATTTATTGAAATATTCATGTGTTGTACAGTTTCATCTGAGCCTTACATACTCAGTACTTTTTCCGTACTGACCCCTTTTGGGGAACATACTTTAAATGTTGCAGGCGCAGGTACTAACAGGCCTCCCCTGTAGGTTATCAGTTGTGTGCGGATTCATTGGTGAGCTCCAGTTAGTTCGGGGTTTCTCCGAGTCACAGTGGTATATGTATTTTGGTGGTGTGTGTGTTGTGTAAAGCGGGGACTTGTCCCGACTTTCAGTTGCCATTGGTCAATGCATTTGTTAGAGGCTTTTGTAGACGTATGTGGGTGTATGTATATAAGATGTCACATGGAGTCTTATTTTGATGGCCTCAACGGCCAAGTTTCTCAATTGTGTATATATATGTGTCACATGTTCCATAATTTCCAATAGTGGTGTTCCTATGGCATGCATATGAATGTATAGAAGCACAGCTTGGTTCTCTCGGGCCTTGTCGGCTACGGGTGCCAATCATGCCTCGTTGGGATTCGGGGTGTGACAAAAGTGGTATCAGAGCAGGTCGTTCTAAGGGTGTCTACAAAGCCGTGTCTGAGTAGAGTCTTGCTTATGGATGTGTTGCGCGCCACATTGATAAGCAGGAGGCTACGGGACATTTAGGAGTTGTTTCACTTCTTCACTTCTAGATCGTGCAATAGAGCCAAAGTTGTAGGTGGACGTATATGTATGCATTGACATTTGTTTCTTTTGCATAATCAAAAGCTGATTATCAGACAAGATAAGAGCAAAGGTAAGCAGGTTGATATGCCTGCCGAAGAAGAATGAGTAAATAACCACCTGACCAAGCTAATCAAGGTGGGGTTGACATGGAATTTGTTATACGGGTTTTTCTTAGCCAAAAAGTAGAGAAGTATCCACAGAACCACCTATAAATGCCACTGAACGAGAATTAAGCAATGGAGAGTATATGTTGACTCAGAGAGTTGTTGTATAATGTTATGGACAAGCTGGCCCAACGATGAGTAATGATATGTTCACTGGGTCGGATCTGTATGAAGACCCATAGGAATTTATAGACCAAACCAAAAAGGCTCTAGATGTTATACAAGTGACTGTGTATTGATGTATTTCCAGCTAGTTGAGAGGAATGTAAAACGGTATTCCTTGACTAGTACCTCTCATATGAGGTCCGAAAAGCTTATGTGGATCAATTGCTAAAGCATTGCTAAAGAACTATGGGTGTCAGAAAGTACAATCTTCGGTTTAATTTTGTGGCTAGGTATACCCCAAAAGTGGTAACCATTATGACCGATAGAATGCATCGGTATATGGACAAATGGATTGTACCATTGCGATCTTAAAAAGAGATATTGATATAGTCAGAATACAGGCTTTTTGCACAGATAATGAAAGCTCAGAGGCAACAGAAAAGGATATGTCGGTTGGGGCTGAATGTTTGTTATTAATGTGGTATGTCGGGCCACAAAATGAGGCTTCTCTTGAGGTAGCTACAGGTACCGTACACGTATGGATTGACCCATATTCGACACTAGCATATGTTACTTTATTAATTGCTGAAAATTCAAATGAACACCAGAATTACTCATTATGTCACTTGAAGTTTATACATCAGTCGGTGAATCTATGATAGTTAAACGAGTATATCTTAAGTGCATAGTAATTGTTTGTGGTCATGAGACACCGGTTGATCTTATTGAGCTGACAATAGTGGATTTTAATGTTATAAAAGGATGGTGCCAGAGTAGATTGCCGAACTAAGAAGTTATATTGTCGTTTTCCCTAAAAGAAGAAATGTGGGGGCACTAAGAGGAAAAAGTTTTTCCCCATAGTAACGCACGTAAAAGGATACTCTAAGGCATACACATGTCACTTGGTAAAAAGTGAAAGATACTGATGTGAAGCCACCAACTCTTCAATCAATTCTGGTGGTAAATGAATTCCTCGATGTATGAGCTAGTATTACTGTGATGTCAGGTACTTGACCCATTTTTACTTCTTCATATAGTATGGCCCCGGCAAAGTTAGGGGAATGGAAAAAAAAAATATAGAAAACGTTAAAAGACGTGATGAACAGATTCATAAGACCTAGTATGTTCCCTTGGGGTGCATCAGTGTTAACTGTACAAAAGAAAGACGGTACATTGAGAGTGTGTGTCAATTATTGGCAACTGAATAAGATGACAATTACGAATAAATATTCCCTCCCCAGAGTTGATAATTTGTTTGAATAGTTATGGTTTTAAAAAAAAAGAGGTGAAATGAATGGTGAAGTGATGAACGAATGACGACGAAATGGAAAAAAAAAGAAGAAAAAGAATGATGATGATATACCCAAGACAACATTACAAATATGGTATGGTTAGTATGAATTCCTAGTATGTCAATTGGACTAGTGAAAGCACCTATAGTTGTTATGGGTGAAATGATTAGGGTGTTCAAAACACTTTTCAGGGTATGTGTGACCATGTTGGGTGATAGTATTCAAGATCACAAGAGGACTATGCATTGTATAGGATGAAGAGATGTAAGTTGTCACACAAAAGATAGAAATGGTGAACAATTGGCTAAGGCCTACGATGCTTACAGAGATCCATCGTTTTCTTGGGTTGGTTGATTATTATAGGAGAATTGTTGAAGGATTTTATTCTATCCCTACACCCTTAACAAAGCTTATACACGAGGCAATTAAGTTCCGATAGAATGATACATGTGTGAAAAGTTTCCAAGAGATGAAAGATAAAGTAACTTCCACACCAGTTTTAAGTGCCTCCCGAAGGCATAAGAATGTTATGCAATGTATGGTAATGCTTCCGGGGTTGGCCTCGGATGTATATCGATGTAGCATGGTAAAGTAATAGCATATGCGTCACGACAATGGCGGCCACATGAGAACACAAATTATTACCAAACACATGACCCTAAACTAGCGACTACGATATTTGCTTAAAGTTATGGTGTCACTATTTGTAAGGGATTCGTGTTGACATATACTGGTCATAAGAAAATGACAGATATTTCTAAACCAACTGACTTAAGTCCGAGGTAGCGAAGGTGGCCTGAACTATTGAAAGATTAGGACATTGATATCTTGTATCATTCGGGAAAAGCAAATGGGGTAGATGATCCATTAAGATGCAAGGCAGTAGAGAGTATGAATGGCCAGCTCACAGAAAAGAAAGATATAATCAGGAAATCTACTATATTAATGAGGCAATATGGGGTTTTGTTTCTTGGAACTCCTGATGAAAAAAATTATAGTGTCAAATATGGCAGGATTTTCATTGACATCTGAAATAAAGGAAAAAGCAATATGTAAGTTATAGTTTCAGTTCAATTGAAAAAGAATGTACAACAGAGTGCGACAAAGATATTTGAACAAACACAAGGGGGATTATTTTAACGCCAATGAAAACTGTGTATATTGGGGATAGACGAGTTAAGGAAATGAATTATGACAGAAGAACATCGTTCACGGTAATTTATTCATTCGGAAGCAACCAAAATATACCATGGTTTAGCAGAGATGCCTTAGTAAGGTTACATGAAAAGCACATTGTAGAACTTGTAGCTCAATGTCCAAGCGGTCACTGATTAACAGTATGGCATTGGAAATCTGTATGTTTTATGCAATGTATTACCCTTCCAGTTTGGAAGTGGAACATGAATAACATGGATTTAATCATAGGGTTACCTCGTACACTGCGAAGGTTGATTCCATATGGGTAATAGTTGACAGGCTCACCGAGCTAGCGTATTCCCTACTAGTTAGGACCACCGATACAGCTGAACATTATACAAAGTTGTATGTTACGGAGATAGTACGATTACATGGGATTCCACTCACTATTATACCAAATAGGAGAGCTTACTTTATTACACAATGTTGGAACTCTTTTCAGTGAAGCATGGGTACACAGGTGGATGTAAGTACGGCTTGTAATCCTCTGATGGATGGAAAAACAGAGCGCATTATATGAACATTTGAAAATATGACTGAAATTGCGAAGAGTATCAAAAGGAGCCTTACGAAGCTTTATGTGAAAGAAAAGATAGATTATCAATTGGATGGGTTACAACCGATGAAATCTGCTTCAGATTGTGGTTGTCAAGCTACAGAAGCAGTGAGGGTGATATAATAACAGCTACACGTGGTCCAAAGTCGATACAAATTACATGCCAATATTTGAAGAAAAGAATGAAAATGTACCATAAGTATTTGGTATTTTGGACAGTGTCATCAATGGAGAACGATAATGAGATTCGGAAAGAAAGGAAAATTGTCCAAAGATTTGGGCAAATTACGTATCTGTTAGCACTAGTCCAAGAACTCTTCACAGCTCATTCAGTATTTCATATTCGCTACTTTGATAATGTATAGGAGGTTATCTCGTATTGCTCCCAGTGGAGATATACAAGTTACGAAAGACCTCACTTGTGAAGAGGTACTGCTTACTACTCTAGATCGATAAGCGAAAGCAATAAGAAATAAAGGAATAGCTTCCGTAAAGGCAAATTGGAGAAACTAGCACGTAGAAGAAATTACGAGGGAATCCGAAGAAATAATGGAATCGAAAGTACTTTTAATTGGTGTACATGAAAGGAAAGTTCAAGATACAGAATTGGAGTCATATTAAGTAACGCTTTACAAGTGTTATACGTGTATACGATAATGTGATTCATCTCGACTTAAGTTGTTCTAATGAGACAATGTTACTAACATTCGAGGACGAATGTTTCTAAGGGGGGAAGAATGTAACACCCCGTAACTTCCCAACCCTACTTGATGACGTTGAATAATGTTTACTTAGGTGTCGAGAGTTATAAGTATGTATTTGGTAATGTTAAAGATGAGAAAAATTGAAATTGGCCACGTACATGCAACTAGACTTTCATAGGAAGGGTTTTGTGATTCCGTGGAGCATATGTGTAATACCCCGTACACATTTTAACCTCATTTGGTGACTTGGAGTCATGTTTACTTGATTATTAAGGTCACTAAGTAAGTATTTTATAGTGTTTTGATAAGGTATTGGACGATACGCAAGTGTAGGATAAACGGCCGAAAAATTCAGCAAGGCATGGAAACTTGCGCCACTCCCTGTTTCAGGGTGTGTGGCGCAAGCCACCTGATTCAGAGGGCAGCAGGATCTTGCGCCACAGCTTGCTTTGCAGCAGTGGCGCAAGGCACACAATTTTTGCCTTTCCGGGCTCGTTTCGCAACGCAATTCTACGTCGATTCTGGCATGGTTTCTTTTGGTTCTTGGGAGTTCTTTGAGTGTTGTTCAAGCTTCAAATACTTCAATACACTCCTACATACTCCTACATGATCAAATCATGAAATATGAATAGTGATCCAAAATGTCCAATGAAGCCAAGGGCGACTAGAATTCCAATTTTTGCGATCGAGACGACGAATGAGATTCTCGTAAAAGAATATGGTCGTGACATTATGGAATTATTTAAACATGAGATATATGATGGATTATGCATTGAAATTGGTGGACTAAATTAATATGTGTTAATGGGCTCAAAGGAAGGCCCAAAATGAATTAAAGACATGGCCCAATGGGTCAAATGACCCATTCTTGCTTTGAAAAGTCAATTATTGAGCCAAATGGCTGAGGATGACTTAAGGGGTCAATATAAAGGGGAAAAAATCAGATTTATTCATCAAAACACACATGTATTTCTATGTTTTTCTAGAAAAATATCAAGAAGGCTTCTTTGACTCCCCAAAACCCTAAGGCATATTTGGACAAGATCATCATCTTCCAAGCTTGGGTAAGTGAATATTATTGTACTTTAACATATTATAAGCATGAGAGAATATGTATATCATGTTGGTTATGGTTGGGAATGTGGGACATGGCACTTTGTGCTTTTGTATAAGATTTGTGATCCATGGGATTTGAACTTGAATTAGGCCTTGTGCCTTTGATGAAAAAGCATGGTATGGACAAAATATGAACATGTATGGTGTTATTTTTGGCATTAACCTTGTTATTTTTTTCTAAAAGTGTAAATTGTGGAATTTTGGCCGATATGTGTTATGAGTTGTATTAAGGTAACTTGATGGATTATTTGTGATGTGGTATGGATAAGAAAGCGTAAAGGAGAGGTGTTGTGGTGAAATATATCAATTATCATGTATTGGTCGATGTTGAGAATGTTATGGAATTTTTGGAGTAATAGTATGATCAATGGTTTTGTCAAAGGGAAATGACATGTTTAAAGGCAAATGTGTAACTTATGGATGTTATATGCATTTGTAAAGTAGTTGATGGTTAATGTGAATTCCGTATTGTACTTGTGTTGTAGAGTGACACATAAAGAAGGAGCGGGACTATTGTATGCACCTCTAGGATTATATTTTCGTATTGCGAATCCAAGGTATGTAAGGTTACTCTGTCCGTATCTTTCTACGGCAAATAGTATTCGCATTGACATTATGTTGTCCTATCCCGAAATGTACTAAGGTATCCTACATCCGATTATCAATTGTCATTGTCATATGTTTCCTACTTATTGATCAATTGTGTATCTCATGTCTCATGTTCATGAATAGTGTTCCAAAGGCCCAATAAGGTTATGTTCCAAAGTTTCAATAGTGTTTATACTCATGTGTCTCATTCATTGATTATTGTCCAAGGGGTCCAATAGTGTTATGTTTCCATTCGGTATTGTGTTTTCTAACAATGTTACTCATATGTCTTTCATTCATTGGTTAATGATCCAAAGTTCCAAATAAAGATATGGCTATCATTGTATCAATCTCTCATAAGCAAAGTATCAATCTCTCACAAGTAAAGATATCAATCTCAAAGTAATGATCAAAGTAATGCAAATGTGGTTAATGATTGATTTACGGGTGGCAAGTCTAGGGGCGTAAGCCTAGCTCGACTCGATCCCGAGGCATTGATTTATGGGTGGCAAGTCTAGGGGCGTAAGCCTAGCTCGACTCGATCCCGATGTATTGATTTATGGGTGGCAAGTCTAGGGGCATAAGCCTAGCTCGACTCGATCCCAATATGATGTTATGATATGAAAAGACCCACTGATCAGTAGGGGCCCGGGTACATTGTTATCATTGAGCATTGAGATAAAGAAAGCAAATAAAGTAATGAAAGCAATCCACATGGTTTCCCAAAATACCAAATGGTGACTTATGCACATTGATTCTTCATATGTTTTGAGTTCATTGACATATTTATTGAAATATTCATGTGTTGTACAGTTTCATCTGAGCCTTACATACTCAGTACTTTTTCCGTACTGACCCCTTTTGGGGAACATACTTTAAATGTTGCAGGCGCAGGTACTAACAGGCCTCCCCTGTAGGTTATCAGTTGTGTGCGGATTCATTGGTGAGCTCCAGTTAGTTCGGGGTTTCTCCGAGTCACAGTGGTATATGTATTTTGGTGGTGTGTGTGTTGTGTAAAGCGGGGACTTGTCCCGACTTTCAGTTGCCATTGGTCAATGCATTTGTTAGAGGCTTTTGTAGACGTATGTGGGTGTATGTATATAAGATGTCACATGGAGTCTTATTTTGATGGCCTCAACGGCCAAGTTTCTCAATTGTGTATATATATGTGTCACATGTTCCATAATTTCCAATAGTGGTGTTCCTATGGCATGCATATGAATGTATAGAAGCACAGCTTGGTTCTCTCGGGCCTTGTCGGCTACGGGTGCCAATCATGCCTCGTTGGGATTCGGGGTGTGACAATTTCTTCCCATACAACAGTCCTTAATTTCTATCCCATATATTTTAGGAGTTCTTAATTTCTATGCATATATTTTTAGGAGTCCCTAATTTGATTAAATAAAAAATTGAGAAAAAAGGTGAAAAGACGATTCTGTCTATTGCGGAGACTTTTAATGAAGGGTAAAAATTTTGAATCACTTTTCTAAGGTTTTCACACCTTTAATATATGTATATATTTAATAGGTGATCCAAAAGTTTTCACCATATTCTTAGTTTTTGACGGACGATGGTTGTTTGTCGGAAAAATCGTGTGGATACAAACAAAATTAGATTTGTAAAAATTGGGTTAAAGGTAAGTGAAATTAGATTCGATCAAGCTAGAAACTTCTAGAAAAACTTTTCATTTTCTAACTTTTTCATCCGTCAACTTCAACTGATGGAAATCTATGGTAATTTCTCTTAAAATTTGTTTCATTATGCCGTGATTTTTAGTGAATTCATAGTTAGTACTTAATAATAACTAAAAAAAAAATTATTGTGCAGGTATAATGGTTGAATTCATGTTTTAGACTTAAGTCGGTTTAGGGCTTCCGAAAATTGGAGTTTCTACTAAACTTTTATTTTTATTTTTATGCATTATCCTTGAAGTAGGTGAAAAAATCGAACCCCTCTAATTCTTCCAAATTCCAAACCCACCAACCTAAAACACTAGTAAACCAACTGCCCCCTTAATTTACTCTTTCACCCACCTTGTACAGCTAAAAATGTCTAGAATTTCATTTACTTTCGTTATGTTTGAGCGATGCTCGTCCATTTTTAGCAAAATCACAATGAAAGTATCTCTCTGTGTGCTGATTTTCAGAGTCCACAGTGGACCATTGATGGTCTTTGTCTCACTGTGGACTTCAAACCTTTTCAAGAAATTGATTTCAAATCTGAAACCCTAATCTTTTTCCCTCCAAAACAAACCCCAATTTCCCTTTCATCAAATAGACAGTAAAGGGATAGGTATTTGTTTATTAAAGTCGTTAACTGTAGATGAATGGTTGAATTCAAGTTTTAGACTTAAGTCAGTTTAGGGCTTCTAAAAGTGGAGTTTCTACTAAACTTTTTTTTTAATTTAATTTTATGCATTATCCTTGAAGTAGGTGAAAAAATCGAACCCTTCTAATTCTTCCAAAGTCCAAACCCACCAGCCCAAAACACTAGTCAACCAGCCGACCCCTCAATTTACCCTTTTACCCTCCTCGTACAGCTAAAAATGTCTAGAATTTCATTTACTTTTGTTATGTTCCAGCGATGCTCGTCCATTTTCTGCAAAATCACAATGGATGCATCTCTATCTTTGCTGATTTTCAGAGTCGACTGTGGATCATTAATGGTCTTTGTCTCACTGTGGACTTCAAACCTTTTTAAGAAATTGATTTCAAATCTGAAACCCTAATTTTTCACCCCCAAAACAAACCCCAATTTTCCCTTCAAATAGACATTAAGGGATAGGTCCTTGTTCATGAGGTCGTTAACTGTAGATGAATGGTTGAATTCAAGTTTTAGACTTAAGTCAGTTTAGGGCTTCTGAAAGTGGAGTTTCTACTAAACTTTTTTTTTATTTAATTTTATGCATTATCCTTGAAGTAGGTGAAAAAATCGAACCCTTCTAATTCTTCCAAAGTCCAAACCCACCAGCCCAAAACCCTAGTCAATCAGTCGCCCTCTCAATTTACCCTTTTACCCTCCTCATAAGGCAAAAAATGTCTAGAATTTTATTGACTTTCTTTATGTTCTAGCGATGCTCGTTCTTTTTCAGCAAAATCACAATGGATGCATCTCTTTCTGTGCTGATTTTCAGAGTCCACAGTGAACCATTAATGGTCTTTGTCTCACTGTGGACTTCAAACCTTTTCAAGAAATTGATTTCAAAATTCGAAATCCTAAATTTTTTCCCCCCCAAAACAAACACCAATTCCCCCTTCAAATAGACAGTAAGGGATAGGTCTTTGCTCATTGAAGTCATTAAATGTAGATGAATGGTTCAATTTAAGTTTTAGACTTAAATCGGTTTAGGGCTTCTAAAATTGGAGTTTCTACTAAACTTTTCTTTTATTTTTATGCATTATCCTTGAAGTAAGTGAAAAAATTGAACCCCTCTAATTCTTCCAAAGTCCAAACCCACCAGCCCAAAACCCTAGTCAACCAGTCGCCCCCTTAATTTACCCTTTTCCCTCCTCGTACAGCCAAAAATGTCTAGAATTTCATTGACTTTCGTTATCTTTCAGCATGCTCGTCCATTTTCAGTAAAATCACAATGAATGCATCTCTCTCTTTGCTGATTTTTAGAGTCCACAGTGGACCATTAATGGTTTTTGTCTCACTTAGGACTTCAAACCCTTACAAGAAATTGATTTCAAATCTGAAACCCTAATTTTTCCCCCCAAAACAAACCCCAATTTTCCCGTCAAATAGACATTAAGGGATAGGTCCTTGTTCATGAGGTCGTTAACTGTAGATGAATGGTTGAATTCAAGTTTTAGACTTTAGTCGGTTTAGGGCTTCCTAAAATTGGAGTTTCTACTAAAATTTTCTTTTATTTTTATGCATTATCCTTCAAGTATGTGAAACAATCGGACCCCTCTAATTCTTCCAAAGTTCAAACCCACTGGTCCAAAATCCTAGTTAACCAGCCGCCCCCTCAATTTACCCTTTTTTCCTCTCTGTACTGCCAAAAATGGCTAGAATTTCATTGACTTTCCTTATGTTCCAGCGTTGCTCATCCATTTTCAGCAAAATCACAACGGATGCATATCTCTCTGTGCTGATTTTCAAACCTTTTCAAGAAATTGATTTCAAATCCGAAACCCTAATTTTTTCCCCCAAAACAAACCCCAATTTCCCCCTCAAATAAACAGTAAGGGATAGGTCCTTGTTCATTGAGGTCGTTAACTGTAGATGAGCTTTACGATGTTGTTTTTGATTTATTACTGGATATACATGGTTATGGTCTGGTTTGCATCGGTATATTGTAATGTTGGTGAATTTTTCTTTTGATCGAGAATTAAAATGGGTCAGATCGATGAGTTTTGGTTATGTTTTCTTTTGTCTGATTGTGCTCGAACTTTCAAGTCTTTTCAAACTAGTAGAAATTTGAATCGGAATCTATAAAATTCAAATCCTATAATATTGTAATGAGCTTATCCATGCGAGTCAAGTGAGCCTTCGCCTTTATCAACTATTCCAGAGTCAAAGTGAGGAGATTGTTGAACAGAGATTTGAAATGGAGAGGATTCAAATTATTCTATTCACCTGTATGCAAGTCTTTAATAAATAAATAAAATTATCAAAATTATAGCTAAAATATCTTCACATATTTGAGAAATCAGATATACAAAAATAACATATCTGTAATCCCACAAATGGAATCTACGAGGGTAGAATGTAGGCAGACCTACCAGATATAATGTTGTAAAATACGTTCTATTCATTTGAAGTTCTCACACCCATTTTACTTAGTCTATTTAACTTTGATATTGTTCAATAAATTTAATAGATTCTTTTTCCAATATTAATTTTTTGATGTTCTTGAATGATTATAGTAATATTATCCCGTTATTTCTTGACATGTCTTCATTTTGTTTCTTGGTATATTTTCATGATTATTTAATTAGCATGCAAACTGTGGGTAACTTTTCTTATTAGAAATTGAAATATGGATTAATTTTAAATTCAAGTTTAAATTGCAGATAATGACACAGGGTTCAAATAAATATTTATCTTAAAATTTTAACTCACCAAAGATACTTTTTCCAATTCTAATTCAAACGAAAGATAAGGTTTTTGTACCAAGAGCAAATTGACACAATTCGTTAACCGGTTAGATAGTAAAAATGCCTATATAATCTTTTTTTTTTTTTTCCCACCAATCATTATCTTAATTTTTGGAGAATATATAAAAATAAATATTAATTGACATTAAATATAGGTGAACGCAGAGAACACTAAAAGGACTCTTTCGTTAAAATATACATTATCCTAGTGGAGATCTATCATCCATCTTTCTTTTAACACTAATAAGATTTGTAATAGGTAAAATAGTCATGACAACTTTCGAAAAGATCCAAGTAATTAAGTTAGGAATCTTCAAATCGATCTGCAAAGATAAAGATATATTTCTAAAGCTCTAAAAAGCACAACGTATAGTAGCAATAGGTAATTTTTTTTCCATCCACATCAAGTCTTACAAAAAATTGAGATACATTGGAAGGAAGAGCATTTTATTCTTCGAGGCATGTTTTTCGACGTATGATGATGTGCACATTCTTAAATCAATTTTTTTTATTTTGAGTCAAAACCGATTTTAGTTATAAAAGATGGCAATTAAAATAGGAATAGGATAAATTTGTACCGACAAAATAGGTTTATATAACCTGTCTCTCTATATAAAAAAAAATAAGTTAGGTCACAAATTCTATCTTGTTTGATAGTTGGAGTGTTACTTTTGGCATAAAAATTGAGATAATCTTCGTGTTGGTGTAGCCGGAAGAATCCATTTATTTGATCTATCTACAAGGTATACACATAATTTTTCAAATTGTTTGAGCTATCACTACAAGAATTGTAATACAACAACATACCGAGTGTGATCAGACAAGCGGAGTTTGGGGATTGGAGGATAAAATTCACGGAGACATTACCACTACTATAATTTATTTAGGGGAATTGACTTTTCTAGTCACTAAAAGAAAAAGGGAAGTCACTCAAAAAAGGGTTAATTGTGGGAGATTGAAATTGCAATTCACGGATGTTATAAGCCTAGCTATTTTCTATCAGTAAATAGAACCTCCGCAAATTATAGTGTTAACCTCCGCAATTTATTCCTTTTTTGGTAGTGAGCGTTTAAAGTAGCGGCATAAAACACTAGATGATTCTTCCCATCTGTCAGGTATCCCGTGGATTTAGTTGAGGTGCATAGAAGCCGGCCCCGGCCCGGACACTAATAGGATTGAAATTGTGAATATTTGATCATCTTATTTGATCTATTTGAGCCTGTTTGTGTGTCTATGCTTTGTGATGTTGCTAGCCCCTTATTAGACTCTTGTAATTCCATTTAGAGGCAGAGCTACCCTATATATACCTGGTTCAGCCGAATTAGTAACTTTTGTACAACCCCTGCATTTGTCTTAAGAAATTTATCGAATTTATACAAATTATTTATTTAGCGCACCCAGTAACTTTTAAAGGCTAGAATCTTGGTTCCGCCTCCGCTTGCATTTGTTATTATTTCTCTTATTGCAATCGTTGAAGAAGTGAAGTATCTTGTTAATTAACGGACATATCCTTGTGAAGTATCTTGTTTGACAGTATCTCTAGCCAGATGGGTGAACAAGTTGTCCCTCTTTGTGCCTCTCCCCGTAGCCTGTTCCTCCGCACTTGGGAGGTTTCCTCTCAAAGCTTGAAGACTGTGGTTTCTTCTGTCAAGAACTTTAGGTGGGCAGTGCCAGGGGTTGATGTATCACCCGATGCTGGTAAGTCTTTTTACCTCAAGAGTTTCTTTAAACAATATATCACATAGATGGAAGCTGAAACTTTAGGATTGCATGTGTAGACAGTGTGTTATAGTCTTCGAGCGGAGGTAATACAAGTGCATCAAGTTGGTGCATTCTTCTGCCCATTATATTCCTGTTTTGATCATAGGATTTCCTTTGAAGGTCTTTTGTTTAAGATATTTGTGTCAGATGTTACAAATCTTTTCCCAAGTCACTTATGAATAGTTACATTAACGTTTGCTTGGTTAATTCTGGACACTACATTATCCTTTTTTCAGTTATGACATGCGACGAAAATATTCACCTAAACTTCTTGTTTAAACATTCTCGAAAAAAATGATTAGCTTTTTATGGTGTTTTTCTAGATTTGGTGCCAGCCAGATCAAATGCCAAAATTTCTTTGCTGATATTGTTTTAGTCTTTGCTTGGTTAATTCTGGACACTACATTATCCTTTTTTCAGTTATGACATGCGAAAATATTCACCTAAACTTCTTGTTTAAATATTCTCGAAAAAAATGATTAGCTTTTTATGGTGTTTTTCTAGATTTGGTGCCAGCCAGATCAAATGCCAAAATTTCTTTGCTGATATTGTTTGGAGACGAGAAGTTGCTTCTTTTTTAGTCTTTGAACTGGTGATTTTTTGTGCAAAGTTGCCCTCTCCAATTATGCTTGTTCATTGTCTTGGTCTGCTCAATCTTATGCGTTTTTTGTAATTTCCTTTGATGTGCCGAATTCCGTTTTTTCTTGTGTTTCTTTCAGGGCCTCTCATTGAGCGTAATGATGTGTGGTGGTTGTTGCTTAGTCACATTCCCATATTATGCATGAGCTTTGCCTTACTAAAATTAACGGGTGATCCGCATGTTTACAAGATCTTGCAAGTTCTCGACCTGATTCTCTTATTAGGTGGGCCTTTAACCCATATTGTTGTGGTGCATTCTATTATGTATTGGTATCGTGACATGCCTTTCAGTTTAATTGGTGCTAAGGCGATATTTTTGATCGAGGTCATTCCTATGATAGTGGCATCTGCCTTGCATCACCTTTTGGAGTTCAATTATGGGTATCTCTATCTACTGCTAGGCTTCACCATATACGTCTATACCTTTGCGCACTTCATGCACGTTGCCTATGATATTGGAGGAAAAGACGTATTGCTAGGATTATTAATGCAGATTCCTTTTTATATTCTGAACGGAAAATTGTTAATTAGATCTTTAGCTTTGAGCTTCTGTGTTATGTTATGTTTCTATAAATACATGATGTATTCTGCTCCTGAAGTACCTGAGCATCGTAAAAAGGAGTTGGAGCAGCTGCCTTGCTGATGTGAAGGTGTTTGTAGAGGGCAAATTTCATGTAATTTTATAGTATCATAAATAAATTATGAGTTGTTTGCTCTCTTTCTTTTTGTCATGTGATGAGTCTTTGATTCACATTTGTTCTACCTTATCTCATGCCCTTATCATTGTTTAACTGTATCAATGGAGAGCCATGGGATGGTTGCCCTGTCAGTTTTTGTCATTTAATGAAGATTGAATTAAGAAGAGTTCAAGATGAGCTGGAACAGTACCGAAACTTCTTTGACTTGGGTGAGAAGTATGTTTTGATGGAGGAGATTCAGGATTTGAGAAGCCTGCTCCAGTTCTACATAGATTCTTCTCCGAAGGCATCCAAGAAAGGAGGTTCTCCTCTGCAATTAGCTTATCCATGTGAGTCAAGTCAGCCTTCGCCTTCATCTACTGTTCCAGAGTCAACTGAGGAGATTGCTGAACAGTGATTTGAAAAGGAGAGGATTCAATGGACCGAAAAGGAAAGTAAATGAATTTCTCTAGTAGAAGAATTGAGGTTAGACTTAGACGCTAGCCGCGGCATGGCTGAAAAGCATAAACAAGAACTAGATTTGGAGAAGAGGTGCTCGGAAGAGCTGAAAGAAGCAATGCAGGGACATGCACACATGCATGAACAATATGCGGAACTTGAAGAGAAGCATATGCAATCTAAATTTATCATGAGGGACGTGCATGCATGCTTAATTGATGTTCAGTATTAGGCCTTGAAAAATAATTTTTGAAAATAAGTAAAAGAGTATTCTTATAAAAAGTTTTCAAGTAGCCTAATAATTGATTCTCTTATCATGGCTTTCTCAGTGTCTCTTACTTATTGTTCCAATAATCTTGCTGAGACTATTGCAGTTTATTATGGACTTCAGTGTTGTATAGATAGTGGTTTTTAGAATATTATTTTGGAACTAGATTCCAAAATTGTTACTATTAATTAAAGATTGGATTCACAAGATTCAAGAAAAAAAGATCAGGCTCAACAGGAAAGTTATCTATTGTTTCAGGTGTATGCTGATGGTTTAGCAAAGAAAGGAGCTTTGGATGATACGCTCATGTTCTTTATGAAACCTGCAGATCTCCCTCACTTTGTCAAGGGGAATATGTATAAATTGGAAAAAGAAATGGTGTTACCAATTTTAGATTAGGTGAACAAAAACGGGATAGGCTGAGGAAGTTTGAACATACAAGGATTCTGATTTCAATAGAGTTTAAGTTTTGTGCATTATCAGTGTACAAAAATTCTGCATCATCAGATTAATAGCTTGTTTGGCCAAGCTTCTAAAAGCAGCTTATTTTCATAAGTGCTTTTTTTCAAAAGTGTTTTTCAAAAAGTACTTTTGGTGAGAAGCAGTTTGTGTTTGGTCAATACAATTAAAAAAGCACTTTTGAGCAACAATTAGTGTTTGGCCAAACTTTTAAAAGTGCTTTTAAGTATATTTTTCTCATAAGTGCTTTTTTCAAAAGTGTTTTTGGAGAGAAGCTACTTTTTTTAGCTTATGAAAAACTTCTTTTTTTACTCCCCAGAAGCACTTATTTTCTTCCATAAGCTTGGCCAAACACCTCAATTTTTTAAAATAAGCACTTTTGAGAAAAAAATAAGTACTTTTGGAGAAAAATAAGCTTGGCCAAACAGGCTATAAATCAAAATCTAACTTTTCCATGTTTCTCTCAACAAAATCATCAAAATTAATTAATGAAACAATTCTTCTCTCCTCAAATGCTATTATAAAGTTGCAACAACCAACAAGTAATTCTACCATGCTTCAAATTGTTGATCTTGGGTAGCTTCTGCTGCTATAAGGATTTTACAATTTTTGAAGAAAGAAAAAATAACTTAATAATTGAAAAAGAAGGAAAAAAACCAAAAAAGAAAAAGGAACTTAGAAAAGATAGGTAACTTGTTATAACAGGCAATTTTAGCTGATGGTGTAAAATTTTTGTACACTGACAGTGCACAAAACTTAAACTCCTCCAATATAAAACTCTTGAGTTCAAGTTTAGTGCGTTGACGATGTATAAAATATTTTACACCATCAGATAAATTAAAGAGTAAATTAAAATCTAACTTTTTCATGTTTCTCTCTTAAACATAATTAATTTCCAAAATCAACAAAATTTTCACCAAAAAGGTTAATGTCGGATATATTAGGAATTCAGTTTGTTTAATTACTCCTAATAGGCATATTAGTTGTTTCCATTCATTTCTTAAATTATATCTAAGCATTGCTAAAAACTAAAGACCTCTTGTAGATATCGAAATTTTGTGGAACTCTACAAGACGAATCTAAATTCTGTTAGAGTTCTTGAAGGCTACTTTATCCTAAGCCTAGCTTGGAGGCTACTCTACTCTAAACCCTAAATTATGCCTATATAAAGGGGAAAATAATCCCTGAAAAGGCATCTCGAATATCCTACAAATTCTTGATATTTATAAAGAGATCATCCTACGTTCGAGAAATACGCTACTAACGACCCTCGAATTACGGAGAAAATCAAGAGAGAAGAATCAAGGGAGAAACAGAATTGTACCCGCATATTCTCTATCAATAAAATATTCTTGTTTCTTCATATTTTGTTTATGGTTGAAGTTTAATTTTCATAATTAAAATTTGTTGTAAACAAATTGGCACGCCCAGTGGGACCAAACCTTCCCTTCATCTCTTCTCTCCCAAATCAAATCTGCAAAGTCACAAAACTGATGGAAATTACTTCAAACCTTGTCTTTGAGTTTCATCAAGTCTACACTTCGACAAGCCTTGAAGTAGGGGGCATTTGTAGACATCGAAATTTTGTGAAACTCTACAAGACGAATCCAAATTCTGTTAGAGTTCTTGGAGGCTACTTTATCCTAAACCTAGCTTGGAGGCTACTCTACCCTAAATCCTAAATTATGCCTATATAAAGGGGAAAATATTCCCTGAAAAGGCATCTCAAATATCCTACAAATTTTTGGATATTCATAAAGAGATCAAGAAATCACATCTACGATATCCCCAAAATCATGGGGTATTCACAAAGAGATCATCCTACATTCGAGAAATATGCTACTAATGGCCCTCGAATTACGGAGAAAATCAAGAGAGAAGAATCAAGTGAGGAACAGAATTGTACCCGCATATTCTTAATTTATCAATAAAATACTCTTGTTTCTTCATATTTTATTTATGGTTGAAGTTTAATTTCCATAATTAAAATTTGTTGTAAACACCTTGTATGCAGTAAAATAACACTATTTATTTATTGAGACACAAAGGTAGGAGATTTGATGCTTACATGGTTTCATTTGTGGAGAAAGTGTCGAAAGCAAGCATTCAAAATTAAGTAGGCGTTTGGCCATGAAAATTAAATTTTTTGGAGTTGGAGTTGAAGTTGGAGTTGGAGTTGGAGTTGGAGTTGGAGTTATGTTTGGCCATGAAAATAAATTTGACTTTTTTCGGAATTTTATTTCACTTTAGTGAAAAAAATTTCATGGCCAAACACCATCAAATTTCACTTTTTTCACTAAAGTGAAATAAAAATTCTAGAAAAAAGTGAAAAAAATTCATGGCCAAACGGGGCCTAAAGTTTGTTAATAGCAACCTACATAGAAGAGATGTACCTCTGGGTTTACTGAACGAATATGCTTATATCCAAGTCCATTGGCTCTCAAAATTATAAGTATTTCTTCGCAACAACAACAACAAACACCACCACCTTTACATCACACATTAACTAGTCTATATGTTGTACCCAGGGGCGGACCCACGTAATCCGTGCCGGGTGCTTAGCATCCATTGACCTCGATAAAATTTTTGTATATCTATATAGAAAATATAGTAAATTGGTTATAATATGTCACGCCCCGAATCCCATCGAGACATGATTGGCACCCGTAGCCGATAAGGCCCGAGAGAACCAACCTTTGCCTATGTTCAATCATATGCATACCATAATCATACCACCAGTGCATAAGAACATGAAAGACGAATACCGGAAAACATGGACATATTTATACATACATACGAAACTTGGCCGTTGAGGCCATCCAGTCAAAACAACATATGTCTTTTACACTGATGCACCCACATCGGTCTACAAAAGCCTCTAGCAAGAGCATTGACCAAAATGAACTATAAGTCGGGACAAGTCCCCGCTTTACATATTATGTACAAAACCAAAACATGTATAAACTCTGACTCGGAGAAGCCCCGAATGAGCTGGAGCTCACCAAGGAACCGCTAACACTGGCAATCTACTGAGGAGGCCTACTGGGACCTGCGCCTGCAGCAAGTAAGGTAAATTCCCCCGAGAGGGGTCAGTACGAAATAAGTACTGAGTATGCAAGGCTCAGATGAAACTATACAACACATGAATATTTCAATGAATATGTCAATGAACTCAAAACATATGAAGAATCAATATGCATAAGTCATCATTTGGTATTTTGGGAAACCATGTAGATTGCTTTCATTACTTTATTTGCTTTCTTTATCTCAATGCTCAATGATAACAATGTACCCGGGCCCCTACTGATCAGTGGGTCTTTTCATATCATAACATCATATTGGGATCGAGTCGAGCTAGGCTTATGCCCCTAGACTTGCCACCCATAAATCAATACATCGGGATCGAGTCGAGCTAGGCTTATGCCCCTAGACTTGCCACCCATAAATCAATACATCGGGATCGAGTCGAGCTAGGCTTACGACTTGCCACCCATAAATCAATACATCGGGATCGAGTCGAGCTAGGCTTACGCCCCTAGACTTGCCACCCATAAATCAATACATCGGGATCGAGTCGAGCTAGGCTTACGCCCCTAGACTTGCCACCCATACTTGATCATTGACCACATTTGCATTACTTTGTTCATTACTTTGAGATTGATACTTTGATAATAATAACATCACTTTGGAACTTTGGAACGTAACATTGTTGGAAACTTTGAATCATTGACCCATAAAGGACATGTGAATAAATATCAATGAGAAATATAACATAACTAGCACCATGATACCATTGGAACCATTGGACAATAATCCATGAACAAGAGACACAAGTATAGGCACTATTGGAATATTGGAACATAGCCTTCTTTGAACTTTCGGAACATTAACCATGAATATGAGAAATGAGATTCACAATTGACCAATGAGTAGGAAATATATGACAATGACCATAGATAAGTGCATATGGTATACCTTAGTACATTTCGGAATAGAACTAGAGAAATGGCAATGTGAACACTATTGGCCGTAGAAAGATACGGACAAGTAACCTTACATACCTTGGATTCGCACTACGAATATACAACCTTAGATGCGTAGACAATAATCCCTCTCCTTCTGTCACGCCCCGAATTCCATCGAGACATGATTGGCACCCGTAGCCGATAAGGCCCGAGAGAACCAACCTTTGCCTATGCTCAATCATATTCATAACCACCATTGCATAATATTACGAAATACGAAAAAAAGAGAACATGGGACATATTTAGGCATACATATGAAACTTGGCCGTTGAGGCCATCCAGTCAAAACAACATGTGTCTTTTACACTATTACACCCACATCGGTCTACAAAAGCCTCTAACAAGAGCATTGACCAAAATGAACCATAAGTCGGGACAAGTCCCCGCTTTACACATTATGTACAATACCAAAACATATATACACTCTGACTCGGAGAAGCCCCGAATGAGCTGGAGCTCACCAAAGAGCCGCTAACACTGGCAATCTACTGAGGAGGCCTACTGGGACCTGCGCCTGCAGCAAGTAAGGTAAATTCCCCGAGAGGGGTCAGTACGAAATAAGTACTGAGTATGCAAGGCTCAGATGAAATTGTACAACACATGAATATTTCAATGAACTCAAAATATATGAATAATCAATGTGAATAAGTCACCATGGTACGCTTTGGAAACCATGTGGATTGCTTTCATTATTTTCATTACTTTCTTTATCTCAATGCTCACATGTCATTACATATCACAATGTACCCGGGCCCCGACTGATCAGTGGGTCTTTCATATCATCATATAGGGATCGAGTCGAGCTAGGCTTATGCCCCTAGACTTGCCACCCTCGGGATCGAGTCGAGCTAGGCTTACGCCCCTAGACTTGCCACCCATAAATCCAAATCTCGGGATCGAGTCGAGCTAGGCTTACGCCCCTAGACTTGCCACCCGTACTTGATCATTGACCACATTTGCATTACTTTGATCTTTACTTTGAGATTGTTACTTTGATAGTCATAACATCACTTGGAACTTTGGAACATAACATTGTTGGAAACTTTGAATCATTGACCAATAAGGGACAAGTGAATAAATATCAATGAAACATATAACATTACTAGCACCATGATACCATTGGAACCATTGGACAATAATCCATGAACAAGAGACACAAGTAGAGTCACTATTGAAATATTGGAACTAGAAAATATATGACAATGACTAGTGATATACGGATATCGGATACCTTAGTACATTTCGGGATAGGACTAGTAATATATCAATGTGAACACTATTTGCCGTAGGAAGATACGGACAAAGTAACCTTACATACCTTGGATTCGCAATACGAATCTACAACCTTAGATGCGTAGACAATAATCCCTCTCCTTCTTTATGTGTCACTCTACAAATACATAACGAAATTCACATTAACCACCAATTACTTTACAAATGCATACCATGTCAATGAATTACATGTTTGGCTTTAAACATGTCATTTTCCCTTGACAAAACCATTGATCATACTATTATTCCAAAAATTCCATAATATTCCCAACATTGACCAATACATGAAAATCAATACATTTCACCACAATACTTCTTCTTTACACTCTCTTATCCATAACACATCCCAAATAATCCATCAAAGCACCTTAATTCAACTCATAACACATATCGGACAAAATCCCATAATTTCCACTTTTAGACAAGAACAAGTTTTATACCAAAAATAACACCATACATGTTCATATTTTGTCCATACCATGCTTTTTCATCAAAGGCACAAGGCCTAATTCAAGTTCAATTTACCAAGATGACACATCTTTCACCAAAGGCAAAATATACTATTCATCATCTTGCCAACACAACTAGCATAATATACATAATCTACCATGCATATAATATGTTAATCCATAATAAGAATCACTTACCTAGGCTTGAAAGATGGTGATCTTGATCCAAATATGGCTTAGGGTTTGAGAGCCCCCAAAGAAACTTTCTTGAAAAGTCTAGAAAAAGAGAGAAAAAGCATGTGTGTTCTTTGTCTTAAAAATCTGATTTTTGTGCTCCTTTTATAGACTTTTGAAGTCATGCCTAGCCACTCTTGGCATTAAATGAGGTCAAAGTGGAAGAATGGGTCTTTTTGCCCCTTTGGGCCAATTCTTGTAAATTCCATTTTGGGCCTAACTTTGGGCCCAATAACACATACCCATGTAACCCATCCAATTTCATGTATTATTCACCATATATCTCATGTTTACATAATTCCATAATGTCACGACAATATTCTTTTAAACATTTCTCATTCGTCCTTTCGATCGCAAAAATTGGAATTCTAGTCGCCCTTGGCTTCATTGAACATTTTGGATCACTATTCACATTTCATGATTTGATCATGTAGGAGTATGTAGGAGTATATTGAAGTGTTTGAAGTTGTAACAATGCTCAATTAACTCCAAAGAACCAAAAGAAACCATCGAGAAATCGTCGTAGAATTGCGTTACGAAACGACGCCGGAAAGGCATAGTTTTTGTTCCTTGCGCCACACCCCCTGAAACAGGGTAGTGGCGCAAGAATTGGGCCTGATCTGAAGTTTATGCAGGCTGGTGGCTTGCGCCACACCCCTGAAACAGGGTAGTGGCGCAAGTTTCAGCATTTTGCTGAAATTTCCGGCCACTAATCCGACGTTTACGTATCGTCCAATCCTTTATCAAAACACTACAAAATACTTACTTAGTGATCTTAACCATCAAGTAAACATGACTTAAAGTCACCAAATGAGGTTAGAATATGTACGAGTTCTTACCCAAATGCTCCATGAAATCACAACACACCTCCTACGAAGATCTAATCGCACATGTTAAGTCCGATATCAAATGTCTCACCAATAACACTATAAAACACATATGCATGGCATCTCAACACCTATGTAGATATTATCCCAAGGTATCAAGTGAGGTTATAAAGTACGGTGTGTTACATTCTTCCCCCCTTAGAAACATTCGTCCTCGAATGTTAACAACAGTGTCTTATATACAACAAATACATCTTTACTTTAACATACCTATACACATTCACATAATGCTTTTAAATACTTACTTGTTATTGTTCCATCTCCGCACTGTGAACTTCTTGGTCCATTTGGAATAAGTGGGGATACTTGGATTTCATCATTTCTTCCGCTTCCCATGTGATCTCCTCTACTTGTTGATTTCTCCACAGGAATTTTACGGATGCTATGTCTTTATTTCTCAATCTCTTTACTTGTCGATCTAGGATAGCAATGGGCACCTCTTCATAAGTGAGATCCTCTGCCACTTGAACATCTTCTACGGGCACAATACGTGAAGGATCTCCTATGCATTTCCGGAGCATCGACACATGAAATACCGGATGGACTGACGAAAGGTCCTGGGGTAGTGCCAACTCATACGCAACTTGTCCAAATCTTCTAATAATTTCATATGGGCCTATGTAACGTGGACTCAATTTTCCTTTCTTTCCGAACCGCATTACCCCTTTCATCGGTGACACCTTTAAAAATACCCAATCACCTATGGCAAATTCAAGCCCTCTTCTTCTCACATCGGCATATGACTTGTGACGACTTTGAGCCGTTTGTAACCGTTGTTGGATAACTTTAACTTTATCCATGGCTTGGTGAACAATATCTGGCCCAAGTAAAGCAGTTTCTCCTGCTTCAAACCACCCAATTGGTGATCTACATTTTCTTCCATACAAGGCTTCATAAGGTGCCATTTTAATACTTGAATGATAGCTATTGTTATATGCAAATTCAATAAGAGGCAAATGGTCATCCCAACTACCTTGAAAATCCAACGTACATGCTCGTAGCATATCTTCAAGTGTCTGAATAGTACGTTCGGCTTGTCCATCAGTCTGAGGATGGAAAGCCGTACTCAAATTCACCTGAGTACCCAAACTCCGCTGAAAAGATTTCCAAAAGTGTGCTGTGAACTGTGCTCCTCTGTCTGATATAATAGAAAGTGGAATACCATGCAATCATACTATCTCCTTTACATACAACTTTGCATAATCCTCAGCTGTATAGGTCATCTTGACCGGTAGAAAATGCGCTGATTTAGTAAGTCGGTCCACTATGACCCATATGGAATCAAACTTCCGCAATGTACGAGGCAAACCCGTAATAAAATCCATATTAATCATATCCCACTTCCAGACTGGAAGATTGATACATTGCATGTAACCTCCTGGTTTCTGATGTTCCACTTTCACTTGTTGACAATTTGGGCACCGAGCGACAAATTCTGCAATGTTCTTTTTCATGTTGCCCCACCAGTACACCTCTTTCAATTCATGGTACATTTTAGTAGCACCCGGATGAATGGAATAGCGTGAATGGTGCGCCTCTGTCATTATTCGTGCCCTCAGTTCATCTACGTCCGGTACACATAGTCTCCCTTGACATTGAAGCACCCCTTCCGATGTAATATCAAATGCCTTGGTCAAATTCTGCTGCACATTCTTCTTTAGCTGTAATAAAATAGAATCCGCATACTGTTTCTCTTTCACTTCAGCTATCAAGGAGGATTCTGCTGCATTCTGCACCATAACTCTATCATCGGAGGATTCAATAAGGCGAACTCCCAAGCTGGCTAATTGATTCAAATCTTTGATTATCTCACGCTTTTCATTCAACTGACCACTAGTGCTTTCGACTGCCTTACGGCTCAATGCATCAGCTACGACATTTGCTTTGCCTGGGTGATAAAGAATATCAATGTCATAATCTTTTAAAAGCTCCAACCACCTTCGTTGCCTCAAATTGAGTTCCTTTTGCTTAAAAAGGTATTGCAAGCTTTTATGATCCGTATAGATGTCAACATGAACCCCATATAAATAATGACGCCATATCTTTAAAGCAAAAACTACCGCTGCCAATTCAAGATCATGTGTGGGATAGTTTTTCTCATGTGGCCGCAACTGTCGTGAGGCATATGCTATCACCCTACCATGCTGCATCAACACACATCCGAGACCAATCCCGGAAGCATCACAATACACTGCATAGCCCTCTGTGCCTTCAGGAAGAACTAACACTGGTGTGGAAGTCAACTTATCTTTCAATTTTTGGAAACCTCTTTCACATGCGTCATTCCATTGAAATTTAATTGCCTTATGAGTTAACTTTGTCAATGGTGCTGCAATAGAAGCAAACCCTTCTACAAATCTTCGGTAATAACCTGCCAGACCCAGAAAACTGCGAATCTCTGTGGGTGTCGTAGGTCTTGGCCAGTTTTTCACTGCTTCGATCTTTTGGGTATCAACCTGTATACCTTCATCTGATACAATGTGACCCAAGAACGCGACTGATTTCAACCAAAACTCACATTTGGAGAATTTTGCATACAACTTACGGTCACGGAGAATTTGCAACACTTGCCGTAAGTGATAAGCATGGTCTTCTGGTGATCTTGAATAAACAAGGATGTCATCTATAAATACTGTCACGAACACGTCTAGGAATGGCTTGAACACTCTGTTCATCAAATCCATAAACACAGCCGGTGCATTTGTTAGCCCAAATGACATAACCAAAAATTCATAATGGTCATACCGTGTTCGGAAAGCTGTCTTGGGTACATCTTCCTCTCTAACTCTGACCTGATGGTAACCCGACCTCAAGTCAATTTTCGAAAAACACCTGGCACCCTGTAACTGATCAAACAAATCATCAATACGAGGGAGGAGATATTTGTTCTTGATCGTTACTTTATTCAGTTGCCGATAGTCGATGCACATTCTCAAGGTGCCATCTTTCTTTCGTACAAATAATACCGGTGCACCCCACGGGGACATACTAGGCCTAATGAAGCCTTTATCCAACAAATCTTTCAACTGCTCCTTCAATTCACGCAGTTCCGCTGGAGCCATTCTATATGGAGGAATAGAAATAGGCTGAGTGCCTGGAATCACATCAATGCCAAATTCTACTTCCCGTTCTGGGGGTAAACCTGGGAGATCCTCTGGGAATACATCTAGAAATTCATTGACTACCGGTACGGACTGTGGAGTTAATGGTTCCACATCATTATCTTTCACTCGTACCAAGTGACATATGTACCCCTTAGCAATCATTTTTCTGGCTTTCAAATAAGAAATAAATCTTCCTCGTGGTGCCCCTACATTTCCCTGCCATTCAAGAACATTTTCTTGTGGAAAACAAAATTGCACCTTCTTGGCCCGGCAATCTACCGTAGCATAACAAGAAGCCAACCAATCCATCCCCATTATGACATCAAAATCCACCATGTCCAATTCAATGAGATCGGCCAACGTATCATGACCACACACAGTTATCACACAGTTACGATACACTCTTTTTGCAACAATATAGTCACCAACCGGTGTAGACACTTCAATTGATTTAATTAATAATTCCGGTGCCTTTACAAATTTGGCAGCAACCAATGGAGTAACATAGGAAAATGTAGAACCTGGGTCAATTAGTGCATATACATTATGTGAGAATATGGACAATGTACCTGTGACAACATCAGGGGAAGCCTCTGAATTCTGGCGGTCCACCAAAGCATAAGTGCGATTCTGGACCCCGCTAGTACTGGCTCCTCCTCTGGCACCTCTACCACGACCAATAGGCTGCACCCCTCTGCCCTGTGAAGGAACCGATGCTGAAGACGCAACAGCCGACCCAGCTGGTCGTGCTATACCACCTATGCTCCGCTGTGGACACTCTCTCGCTATATGTCCCGGCATACCACACCAAAAGCAGGCATTCGTCCCTGTTCGACATGTACCTGTGTGCATACGCCCGCAGTGCTGACACTGCTGACGAGGGAAACCTGCTGCCTGTGATCCATGAACCCCACTACTTTGCCCTGCTGAACCACCTCGAAACCCTCGAGACTGCGAATAAGCACCACTTGTGGAATAAGAGAACGACGGTCTAGGTGGTCTAGGAAATATGCGGGGCCTAGATCCTCCTTGGGACATCATAGGTGGTCCCATAGGTCTAGCCCTTTTGGACTGTCCCCTATCAAATTCATGTACCTGCGTCTTTGTCTCTGATCCTCCATTTTCTGGGCGAAGGCTTGTATGCGAGCAATGTCCATGTCCCTAATCAAGGCCGCAATAGTGCAATCTCTTACCAAATATGGCTCTAATCTGTCCACGTATCTATGGACCCTGTCTGTCATCGTAGCCACAACATTTGGCGCATATCGAGCCAAGGAATTAAATTGCAAGCTATATTCTCTGACACTCAAATTTCCTTGACGGAGATTTAGGAACTGATCCGTACGTGCCTCACGGATCTCATAGGGCAAGTAATGATCAAGGAAAGCCACTTTAAACTCTTCCCACGTAGGTGGATCTGCACCAATGTCACGGGATTTCTTCCAATCCTCATACCACAGTATTGCCTCTCCTTTCAACCTGTACGCAGTAAGTTCCACTGTCTCTACCCCTGTCACATGCATAACTTCCAAGGCCCTCTGAATTTGATCCACGAAGTCCTGTGGATCAGCTTTTGGATCTGCCCCTGTGAAAATAGGAGGGTCCAGTTTCAAGAAATCCTGTGTTCTGCGACTTGCCATTCTAGCCTCATCATCATCATGTGCCATAGCACCAGCTCTTCCCTGGCTTTGTGCCGCCACTAACTGTGTCAACATCTGTACAGCATTTCTAAGATCCTGATCTGTGGCATTTGTCGGTGGTTCCACGGGCACTTCCCTTCTTCTCGGCTCTTCTGGAGCTGAAGAAGTAGAAGAAGCTCGCATTGCGAACTCAGTTTCAGCCCCACCTTGATCAACTTGTTCAGGTGGTGGTCTACTTGCTCCTTCACCAGCAATTCTATCTATCAGCTTACTTTTACCTTTTCCTCTTCCTCTTCTAGTATTCGGCATTTTGACTATACCAAAGAAAAACAATTACCAAGATCAGATACAATGCAACTGACAACATTGGCTCTATTGCACGATCTAGAATGAAGGAAAGAAACAACATCCTAAATGTCTCGTAGCCTCCTACGTATAAATGTGGTGCACAACACATCGATACGTAAGACTCTACTCAGACACGGCTTTGTAGACATCCTTAGACCGACTGCTCTGATACCACTTTTGTCACGCCCCGAATTCCATCGAGACATGATTGGCACCCGTAGTCGATAAGGCCCGAGAGAACCAACCTTTGCCTATGCTCAATCATATTCATAACCACCATTGCATAATATTACGAAATACGAAAAAAAGAGAACATGGGACATATTTAGGCATACATATGAAACTTGGCCGTTGAGGCCATCCAATCAAAACAACATGTGTCTTTTACACTATTACACCCACATCGGTCTACAAAAGCCTCTAACAAGAGCATTGACCAAAATGAACCATAAGTCGGGACAAGTCCCCGCTTTACACATTATGTACAATACCAAAACATATATACACTCTGACTCGGAGAAGCCCCGAATGAGCTGGAGCTCACCAAAGAGCCGCTAACACTGGCAATCTACTGAGGAGGCCTACTGGGACCTGCGCCTGCAGCAAGTAAGGTAAATTCCCCGAGAGGGGTCAGTACGAAATAAGTACTGAGTATGCAAGGCTCAGATGAAATTGTACAACACATGAATATTTCAATGAACTCAAAATATATGAATAATCAATGTGAATAAGTCACCATGGTACGCTTTGGAAACCATGTGGATTGCTTTCATTATTTTCATTACTTTCTTTATCTCAATGCTCACATGTCATTACATATCACAATGTACCCGGGCCCCGACTGATCAGTGGGTCTTTCATATCATCATATAGGGATCGAGTCGAGCTAGGCTTATGCCCCTAGACTTGCCACCCTCGGGATCGAGTCGAGCTAGGCTTACGCCCCTAGACTTGCCACCCATAAATCCAAATCTCGGGATCGAGTCGAGCTAGGCTTACGCCCCTAGACTTGCCACCCGTACTTGATCATTGACCACATTTGCATTACTTTGATCTTTACTTTGAGATTGTTACTTTGATAGTCATAACATCACTTGGAACTTTGGAACATAACATTGTTGGAAACTTTGAATCATTGACCAATAAGGGACAAGTGAATAAATATCAATGAAACATATAACATTACTAGCACCATGATACCATTGGAACCATTGGACAATAATCCATGAACAAGAGACACAAGTAGAGTCACTATTGAAATATTGGAACTAGAAAATATATGACAATGACTAGTGATATACGGATATCGGATACCTTAGTACATTTCGGGATAGGACTAGTAATATATCAATGTGAACACTATTTGCCGTAGGAAGATACGGACAAAGTAACCTTACATACCTTGGATTCGCAATACGAATCTACAACCTTAGATGCGTAGACAATAATCCCTCTCCTTCTTTATGTGTCACTCTACAAATACATAACGAAATTCACATTAACCACCAATTACTTTACAAATGCATACCATGTCAATGAATTACATGTTTGGCTTTAAACATGTCATTTTCCCTTGACAAAACCATTGATCATACTATTATTCCAAAAATTCCATAATATTCCCAACATTGACCAATACATGAAAATCAATACATTTCACCACAATACTTCTTCTTTACACTCTCTTATCCATAACACATCCCAAATAATCCATCAAAGCACCTTAATTCAACTCATAACACATATCGGACAAAATCCCATAATTTCCACTTTTAGACAAGAACAAGTTTTATACCAAAAATAACACCATACATGTTCATATTTTGTCCATACCATGCTTTTTCATCAAAGGCACAAGGCCTAATTCAAGTTCAATTTACCAAGATGACACATCTTTCACCAAAGGCAAAATACACTATTCATCATCTTGCCAACACAACTAGCATAATATACATAATCTACCATGCATATAATATGTTAATCCATAATAAGAATCACTTACCTAGGCTTGAAAGATGGTGATCTTGATCCAAATATGGCTTAGGGTTTGAGAGCCCCCAAAGAAACTTTCTTGAAAAGTCTAGAAAAAGAGAGAAAAAGCATGTGTGTTCTTTGTCTTAAAAATATGATTTTTGTGCTCCTTTTATAGACTTTTGAAGTCATGCCTAGCCACTCTTGGCATTAAATGAGGTCAAAGTGGAAGAATGGGTCTTTTTGCCCCTTTGGGCCAATTCTTGTAAATTCCATTTTGGGCCTAACTTTGGGCCCAATAACACATACCCATGTAACCCATCCAATTTCATGTATTATTCACCATATATCTCATGTTTACATAATTCCATAATGTCACGACAATATTCTTTTAAACATTTCTCATTCGTCCTTTCGATCGCAAAAATTGGAATTCTAGTCGCCCTTGGCTTCATTGAACATTTTGGATCACTATTCACATTTCATGATTTGATCATGTAGGAGTATGTAGGAGTATATTGAAGTGTTTGAAGTTGTAACAATGCTCAATTAACTCCAAAGAACCAAAAGAAACCATCGAGAAATCGTCGTAGAATTGCGTTACGAAACGACGCCGGAAAGGCATAGTTTTTGTTCCTTGCGCCACACCCCCTGAAACAGGGTAGTGGCGCAAGAATTGGGCCTGATCTGAAGTTTATGCAGGCTGGTGGCTTGCGCCACACCCCTGAAACAGGGTAGTGGCGCAAGTTTCAGCATTTTGCTGAAATTTCCGGCCACTAATCCGACGTTTACGTATCGTCCAATCCTTTATCAAAACACTACAAAATACTTACTTAGTGATCTTAACCATCAAGTAAACATGACTTAAAGTCACCAAATGAGGTTAGAATATGTACGAGTTCTTACCCAAATGCTCCATGAAATCACAACACACCTCCTACGAAGATCTAATCGCACATGTTAAGTCCGATATCAAATGTCTCACCAATAACACTATAAAACACATATGCATGGCATCTCAACACCTATGTAGATATTATCCCAAGGTATCAAGTGAGGTTATAAAGTACGGTGTGTTACACCTTCTTTATGTGTCACTCTACAAATACATAACGAAATTCACATTAACCACCAATTACTTTACAAATGCATACCATGTCAATGAATTACATGTTTGGCTTTAAACATGTCATTTCCCCTTGACAAAACCATTGATCATACTATTATTCCAAAAATTTCATAATATTCCCAACATTGACCAATACATGAAAATCAATACATTCCACCACAATACTTCTCCTTTACACTTTCTTATCCATAACACATCACAAATAATCCATCAAAGTACCTTAATACAACTCATAACACATATCGGACAAAATCCCATAATTTCCACTTTTAGCCAAGAACAAATTTAATGCCAAAAATAACACCATACATGTTCATATTTTGTCCATACCATGCTTTTTCATCAAAGGCACAAGGCCTAATTCAAGTTCAAATTACCAAGATGACACATCTTTCACCAAAGGCAAAAATATACTATTCATCACCTTGCCAACACAACTAGCATAATATACATAATCTCCCATGCATATAATATGTTAATCCATGAAAATAAACACTTACCAAAGCTTGGAATAGGATGATCTTGTCCAAAAATGCCTTAGGGTTTTGGGGAGTCAAAGAAGTGTTCTTGAGATTTTTCTAGAAAAAGAATGAAAAAGCATGTGTGTTTTGCCTCAATAAAATCTGATTTTTGGGTCCCTTATATAGTGCTCAAGTCATCCTTAGCCATTTGGGAGCAATAATGGAGTGGTCATGGCAAGAATGGGTCAAATGACCCATTTGGGCCAAGTCTTTTATTTCATTTTGGGCCTAATTTTGGGCCCAATTATACATATCCATGTGACCCATCAAATTTCATGTATTAATCACCATCTATCTCATGTTTACATAATTCCATAATGTCACGACATTATTCTCTTACGAGATTCTCATTCGTCGCCTCGATCGCAAAAATTGGAATTCTAGCCGCCCTTGGCTTCATTGGACATTTTGGATCACTATTCACATTTCATGATTTGATCATGTAGGAGTATATTGAAGTGTTTGAACCCTTAACAATGCTCAAATAACTCCAAAGAACCAAAAGAAACCATCTCGAAATCGTCGTAGAATTGCGTTACGAAACGACTCCGGAAAGGCACAATTGTTGTGCCTTGCGCCACACCCCCTGAAACAGGGTAGTGGCGCAGGAAATGCAGCCTCTCTGAATTTTCTGCAGGCTGGTGGCTTGCGCCACACCCCTGAAACAGGGTAGTGGCGCAAGTTTCAGCACTTTGCTGAAATTTCCGGCCACTTATCCAATGTTTACGTATCGTCCAATCCCTTATCCAAACACTACGAAATACTTACTTAGTGATCTTAATCATCAAGTAAACATGACTTAAAGTCACCAAATGAGGTTAAAATGTGTACGAGTTCTTACCCAAATGCTCCACGAAATCACAAAACACCTCCTACGAAGGTCTAATCGCACATGTTAAGTCCGATATCAAATGTTTCACCAATGACACTATAAAACACATATGCATGGCATCTCAACACCTATGTAGATATGATCCCAAGGTATCAAGTGAGGTTATAAAGTACGGGGTGTTACATAATATATTGATAAGCACCCATAGACAAAAAGGGCTGGTGGGTGCTTTGGTTCTGGCATGGAAGAAAAAAAGAGAAAAGAAAAAAGAAAAAAATATAAAAGTTGAGAGGATAAAAGAAATAAAGGTAAAGGTTGATAAAAACTAAAAAGAAAAAGAAAAAAATAAAAATCAATTTAAAATAAAAAAGAGAAAAAAAAAATAGAAGTTGAAAGGTAACTCTAAGTATGGAAATTTATTTTAAAATATTTAAGATATAGAGGGGCAAATAGGTATTTGTTCTAAATAAAAAAGAAGGAAGACTAATTTTGTATGACTTTTTTTATGGCGGCCATTTCTGTAGTTAACCCTCAAATTAATCCTTTGGCCCAATACAATATAGAGCCGAATTAATTTAAGAAGTGACCAAATTGATCAAGGTAGAATTTGGGCAATTCCAAATTAATTAATGTTCTTCTAATTTCTTCAATTAGAAATAACTTTATAAAACATAACTATTTTCCAAAATCAAGAAGCCAATTGTACAATTAATTTCTAATTTTAAATTAAACATAATTAATTTCCAAAATCAACAAAATTTTCACCAAAAAGGTTAATGTCGGATATATTAGGAGTTCAGTTTGTTTAATTAATAGGGCATATTAGTTGTTTCCATTAATTTCTAAAATTTTATCTAAGCATTGCGAAGAACTAAAGACCTCGTATGAAGTAAAATAAGACCAAAGGTACATATGTATAATGTTGAACATAAATCACAATAACATTCTAGTATTTACCGAGACACAAAGGTGGGAGATTTGATGCTTACATGGTTTCATTTGTGAAGAAAGTATCGAAAGCAAGCATTGAAAATTAAAGTCTGTTAATAGCAACCTACATAGAAGAGAGGTTGCCGGCCGGGAAAGGTAAAGTGTACGCAGAACTTACCACTATCTCGGAGAGATAGAGAGGTTGTTTCCGAAAGACCGTCGGCACAAGCAAAACTAAATTAGAACAAGTGAACGCTGTTAGTAATTAAAATGTATACAAAACAGACAATTACTCCCCTTAACTACTTTTCATGACCTCCAATTCGACAATAGCTACAATCAGTCTAAATATCATCACATACATATCCCATTTCAACCATGATTTACTAATCTAATAGTCCAAGGATAATAGAAGCTAAGGGGAGAGCCTAGATTAAGAAAAATGAAACCTCATAACGAAAATAAAAAAAGGGTACATGCAAGTTAGCTTGGGCATATTATATAAGGAACATAATTTTGCAACCGCTAGCGCCAATCACTAAAATGTATGATGGGTACTGAAGATAGGGAAATATGTAACAAGAAGTTTCTTCATATGTGCATCCCTTTTTTATCATTATGTAAGCACCAGGGTTTTGGACTTTTTTTTTGACAAATACAGATTCATATTTTGCAGACTTTCCTAATTAGGCAGACAAGTTTGATTGTCCAGAAGAAAATGCAGGGTGTCATGACCTAATTACGTGAGGTTAAATAGAATTTACACACACCTCCCAAAACAATCTAGTAAAGTTGCACATTTATTAGCTTGGAAGAAAATGGTTGTACGTAAAATTTATGTTGCTCGGAACATTCAAATCTCTGCCGCACCTGTGTCCATCCGACATGATTTGGGTGTAGAATTTACACCGGATTTGGTCAACTTAGCTTGGACGCTTTGACTACATCTATGACCGGTAAGTACAAGATTGATTGGGTATTCGGTTTGATTTTTGAGTTTGTCATATATATAATTATAGAGTATGAGAACATTTTGTTATTACACGATATATCTTATGAATTATTGGAACATATCCGTTTAAGGAAAGGACTTATCTCGGATGAATTGGCAGCTGCTGAATACCCTCTATGCCTACCGTACCAGGTCAAAATATTTATATCTTTATTGGTCTGCGGTCTGAGTTTAAAAATATTGGCACCACCTTTTCATCCTGATGAGTTTATTAATGGATCCTCCATCTCTACCATCTCACTTTCTCCCCCCCCACACACACACACACTTACACAATCTGATTCCCAGCAGCCACTAGTTCTTCAACAAGTTCTTAGGAAAAATAATTTGCCTTAGTGTAGTTACAGTTTTAATAAGATTTCTAGTGCTTGTCAATTAGGCAAATCCCACAAATTGTCTCTTCCTTTAAGTATGAATAAGAGTTTAACACCTTTAAGTATGAATAAGAGTTTAACTCCCTCGGTAATATTAACAGTCTCATAAATAGATTCTCCCTGATTCACACCCCCAAATTCCCCCCTCACTTGGTGCCTCAATTTTCTCTTAATCATACACAACAGAGCACTTTTATCAACAACAATTCTAGTAGCAGCTACTCTCTCAGAATCACTATTCACATGACTGACTCCTAGATCATCAATCAAGTTTGGCTTTGAGAAGAGGTGTGATGAGATGAAACTGACCACTTTATAAAAAAAATTATCATTACCTTGGATTTCTTATTTTTGAAAGAGTAATGGTTATGGAGTTCTTTTAGGAGTCAATCTCTTTTGGGCATTTTGGAAGAAACAGGTACAAGTGCTTTATAATCATTTTTAATGTTTGAAAAAACTTTGGTACACATACCTCGATCAGTATTTCAATGGTTGATCTTGTTTCCATTTTTCAAGCCATTTTTCTGTGACATAGGCAAATATAATGTTATATTGCATGAGTTACTTGAACTTGAAAATGGTATAGCTAGACATACAACTAATATACATGACTAAGCATAAAATTAAACTTAATGTGCATTTTGTACAGTGTTTTTTAGCAAATCATTAAGGGATACTCATGTAATCTTACTCATCCCCAATTAGATTCATGGAATGGACCAGGTTCATCCACATGTTTCATCCATAGTTCCCCCTATCATAAGGTTTTCAGTTTTTTCAATGTCATTCCTTGTGAAGTACTAGGGTTACTCTCGTAAACAGGCATTGATGTGCTTGGTGACCCTGTTTACTGATTTGATGTTCCCCCTATAAATACGCTTTTCTCTTGTTTATCCAATGGAATGGGTGACACAACTTGTTTCATTGTACTCTTCTTAGTGGCAACATCTTCATCCCGAAATCTCCTCCACATGCTATCTTTTTACTCTTTTTTTCAATAAGTGAGAGGAACTTTTATTTATCTCCAGTCATATGCCTTGAGCAAGCGCTATCTATGTACCAATTCTTCTTGCTTCCTCTCACTTTTCCCTGCAACTGAATCAAAGATTAGTTTTAGGCACCCAGACAAACTTGGGTATTTTCTTATGATCAAATGGACGAATCAAGTTTCTTTTTGCCCATGTTGGCAGCAGTTTGGTGTACCTGTTTCTCCTATTAGTTCTGAAAATTTTCTTTTCAATCAATTTTATGTTCTTATTCCTAATTCCAGTAGCTTTTGGATATTCAGTAGTGGGGTGTCCTAGTTTTCCACAAATATAACATAAATCCTTAGAGGAAAAGGTTTCTTTGTGAAAACCTATGCCAACCCATTCATTTTGAGTCCTACTACTTAGATGATTAACAATTCTAGATGAGTTGTTCCAATGGTTCGCTCTTTCAAGATCAAGTTTTATCTTAGAGTTTTCTTGAGTTAGCTTTCTAACCTTTTCTCTTTCATAAAATAATTCATCTTTTCTTTGCTTAAGTTCAGACTCAATTCTTTGATAATCATCACTGACAATATTTTTTCCTTTGTCAGTCACAGTAAGTTTGATGATTTTAGACTTTAAAGCTAGGATGGTTGAACCATGTTGGTTAACCTATTCCTTCAGAGTGCAGTTCTTATTCTTAATAACACTTTTGCCCTTTTCAATATCAATATATTCATACTTGAGACTAGCAAAAGAACTGAGTTACTGATCTCTTTGAGCAGTTAAGTCATGAAAATTATCAATTAGTTGTTTCATTAACGAGATTAGTCTTTTCTTAGAACTTAGATTCAACTTGTTTTTTAGATCAAAAATACTTACCTCATAATTGGCTTTTTTTTTTCTTCTATATCTGAATCTCCAATTGCTATGAGTGCAATTTCATCAACTCCATCATTATCAGATTCTTCTGAGCTTGATCCCCATGCAGCCATCATAGAAAATGATTCCTTCTTTTTGGAGTCAAATTTCTCTTTTAGCTTCAGCGATTTTTCAGCTCAATTTCCCACAATGGACAATCCTTGATCATGTGATCTATCTTTTCGCACTTGAAGCAACCAGCTTGAGACTTATCGTTGGAACAACACCTACTACTTGTTCCTTTCTTGTCCTGTCACCTATGAGCTTCGTTTACCTCCAAGCTCAAAAATTCATCCTATTTTTCATGTGTCTCAATTGAAGAAGAAGATAGGTGACAAGGTAGTTGCTACACAAGATCCTCCTTATTGCACAAATGAAGGTTAAGTTTTAATTGAACCTGTCAGTTTGGAAAGGTGAATATTGAAAGGAGGTAATCGATTTGTGGTACAAGTTTTGATTCAATGGGCTAATATATTACCAGATGAGGCTACGTGGGAGGACTATGAGTTCGTGAAGTCTCAATTTCTAAATTTTGAACCTTGATTCAACATCAAGGTTCTGAAGGGGAATAGAATGTAATAATGATATGTTCTTGAGGTTGTCTCTATCGGGTGTTTCTTTTTTTAAGAGATTTTTACATTGTACTACATATTTACTATAGTTAATTGCATAAGTGACATAACTTTTACATCTTTTCATAATTACCATAATTTATATCATTTTTAACACATCTACAAAAATCTGCACATTTATTATTCAAGTAAATATATTAAATGAGGTCCCACAAATTAAGAATCCACATTTATATCTTTCTTTCTATTTTAATTTCTCTCTCCTATAAATGATACCAATTTTCTTATTCTCACATATTTACCTTTTATTTTTTTGTTTATTCTTTTTTTTTTTTGGTTTTTATTCTATATATTTGACATAAAAAAAAATTATTATATGTCAAATATATTTTTTTATATTAAATATTTTATATAATAGAAATATCTTATATAAGCATACCAAATATAATTTTTTATACAATACATTTGATATAATAAAAAAATATACTTTTAGTATCTTAAATTTAATTTTTAATACTATATTTATATTTTTCATCTTATTCAATCAATTTTTCTCACTTATCATACACGGTAAATATACACTTTATCAAAATATAAATTGTATAAGTATAATATACAAATAAATAAATAAAATACATATATTAATTTTATATATTATATTATATTATATATTTTATTATATATATATATATATATAATATAAATTGTATAAGTATAATATACAAATAAATAAATAAAATACATATATTAATTTTATATATTATATTATATTATATATTTTATTATATATATATATATATATATATATTAATTTTATATATTATAATTTTAATAATTATATTTGCAGTACTATTTTAAACATAAAATTTACATTCATACAATACTAAGGATATACTGATAATATACAATTATCACATATATTTTAAAATGAAATAATTATTCAAACTTGAATTTCAAAAAAAATAACACAATTATTTTGTCAATATAGAAACGAGAGAAAAAAAAAAGAGGTAATAAAAAGGAAAAGAAGTAAAAAAACAATTGTCCAACTACATTAATTTCCCTCATTAATGAAAAGAGTTTCCTTTTTTTTAATGAATTAACTTAGAATAAATGAGAAACATGCTCCAATGCAAGCCTTTGGCTACGCCTATGGCAGTGATTGCCAAATTGCATAATGGTGATAGTCCAGCCTTTCATGACGCTACCTTATATCGCCTATGTCTTTCATTTGTTGTGAACAAAGCTTGTCAGTTCATGCATAGTCCTACTGTAAGCCCTTATGATTGATTAAATTACACAGATGCTAGGTACATGGTCATGCACACTCTTGTATTAATTTGGAACTAATGTTTTCACCAACACGAGGAAACAAAAATAATTAACAGAACAAATAAGCGCATTACTGACTTCTAATAACTTTGTTCACATATGAATAAAGACTCATCATCACATGACAAAAAGAAAGAGAGCAAACACAGCTCATAATTCATGAGATATAAACAATAAAATTAGTATTCTACAAACACCATCAAATCAGCAAGACAGCCGCTTCACTTCCTTTTTAGGATGCTCAGGTACTTCAGGAGCACAATACGTCACGTATTTATAGAAACATAACACAACACAGCAGCTCAAAGCCAAAGCTCTAACCAACAATTCTCCGTCCAGAATGTAAACAAGAACCTGCATTACTAAGCCCAACAATACGTCTATTCCCCCAATGTCATACGCAATGTGCATGAAGTGCACAAAGGTGTACAAATATGTGGTGACGCACAACACTAAATAGAGATACCCATAATTGAACTCCAAAAGGTGATGCAAGGCTGCTAAAGTTGTCATAGGAATGACCTCTATCATAAATTTCGCCTTGGCACCAATTAACTGGAAGGGCATGTCGTCATACCAATATACAACAGAATACACCACAACATTATGAATTAGGAAGACACCAAGCAAGATAACCACTTCAAGAACCTTCATCATCTTTAAATTCAGTAACGCATATGACATGCATACCCAGGGAACGTGACTAAACAAAAGCCACCATACAGCATTACTATGAATGAGATGAGCTGCAAGAAACACAAGATAAAAGGAATTCAGCATCTCAAAGAAAGTTGGGAATAAAACAATAATGAGCACACCAAGTTAAATTGAACTCATATATAGTTTCGAGTCACAAAGAAACACAATCTTGAGGTAAAAAGACTTACCAACACGGGGTATCTCCCACCTTAACTTGTTGAAACATGAAATCATGGCCTTCAAGTTTTGATAAGAAACAGCCCAAATGCGGAGGAGTTCTTTACCCATCTGGCTGCACATACCACAAATGGAATCTTAGAGGGTAGAATGTAGCCAAACCTGACAAATATAATCTTGTAAAATACGTTCTATTCATTTGAAGTTCTTGCACCAATTTTAATAATCCAATTTAACTATGATACTATTCAATAAATTTAATAGATTCTTTCTCCAATGTTAATTATTATTTTTTTTTGTTCTTGAATGATTATAGTTTTGAGGTAGTGGTATGGACTGCGTACACTTTACCCTCCCCAGACCCCACATTGAGGGAATACACTGGGTATATTGTTGTTGTTGAATGATTATAGTAATAGTTGGAGTGTGTCACATTTAAATTATCCTGTTATTTCTTGACATGTCTTCATATTGTTTCTTGGTATATTTTCATGATTATTTAATTAACATGTCAACTGTGGGTAACTTTCTTATTAAAAATTGAAATATGGATTAATTTTAAATTCAAGTTTAAATTCAAAGGGTTCAAAAAAATATTTATCTTAAAAGTTAATTCATCAAAGATACTTTTTCCAATTCCAACTCAAACAAAAGATAAGGTTTTGTATTAAGAGCATATATAAAGCCTACATTATGATTATCTTAATTTTTGGAGAATATATTAAAAATAAATATCAATTGACATTAAATATAAGTGAAGGCATAGAACACTACTCTTTCATTAAAACATACATCATCCTAGTGACCGGAGATCTATCATCCATCTTTCTTTTAACACTAATAATGAGATTTGCGTGAATTCAATTATTATTCTCTGTGTAAAATAGTCATGACTACTTTCGAAAACATCCGAGTAATTAAGTTAGGAATCTCCAAATTTGCAAAGATAAAAGATATATTTCTAAAGCTCTAAAAAGCACAACCTAGTTGCAATAGGTAAAAAATTTTCCATCCTCATCGAGTTTTACAAAAAAATTGAGATACATTTGGAGGGATGAGCATTTCTTCTATTCTTCGAGGACATACTAGTATCCACGATCAAAAGCTTTATAACAGAAGCAATTTCAAGCATCTGACCAACTAAAAAGAATAGGAAGAAATAGACCAACTAAAAAGAATAGGAAGAAATAGTCTTGCTCGACAGACATTTTAATTTCAATTTTTTAAATGACATGCTTAAGATCATAATATTAAAAAATATTTTAATATATTTGACATAACTTTAATTTAGGATCATAAAATTTAAAAAATTTCTTTGTTTTTTTAAATACCATATCAATTTAAAATAGATTATTATTTTTTTTGAAACGAAGGGAGTAATAGTTTCAAAACATATTTTTCATTAGCTTCTGATCTACGTACCTTACTGTAGTATAATACTTTTCACTTTTCAGACATGGCCCCATTATTATTATATTATATTATATTTGATAGGTAAAAACAAAAGAAGTCTAGTAGTGCTTCAGATTATTTTCTGGCCTCCAGGCTCCAACTCCTCAACCTTGTCCTTATCTCTTAGCATTGCATGTCCTCCAACAGCTATAAGAAAAACTTCCTCGCTTCGCTTATTTTTATTTATCCATTGTGCTAAAATATATTTGATTTTACGTTAAAAACTCGTTAATTTTTCTTCCTCGTGATAACTAGTGTTTTGCTAGTTATACGATTATTATTGTGCATGCAAGGAAAAAAAATAGCTCCTTCAATCATAAAAACACATAATCATTTATGCCTTTATTTTTTGATGTTTCTAGGAATGATTCTAGTCCCCTTCTAAAAATAATTGTGACCCAGAATTTTGGAGGATTTCAAACATCACAACAACAACATCATCACCAAATATATAAAATGCCACATCACCATCACTACTACGTCTATTAGCTTTTTTTCTTATGCGATACTTTAACTTTAAGGATAAACCTCTTTTATACACTAAGATAGATCGTCGATAGGAAACCTCTATTATGCACCAACGACGACTCTTTCTCTTTACCTTTTCCATGCCCTAAGAGAATCCAAGGAGACAACAAGTTAGACCTTACGAGGGCCAAAAGATTTATTGGATGGTTCAATCCAGTCTGAAGTCAGTCAAATCATGGAATTAGCAGAAGTTCGCGGTCCCTTAACTAACCCTAAGAGGAAATTTTTAGATTCATTAAGATGAAATCATTCAGTCTACGCTGAATCTGAACTCAATGATTGAAATTCAAAAATGACATGGAGCTGATCAATATAATAACATTTGACTTTGGGAAAAAGAATCGATTGCTTACCTTGTTTGGGCCAAAAGCATTTCGTTGTGGTTCTCATTGATTGAGTCGATCCGAAACAAAGCAAAGGGAGTTTCGTCAGTTTAATTTGCTTAGAGGCAAAAGACCTAGAAGTCATAAGAAATAGGCATTATATTGTACCAACATCCAATTAAGGTTTGACTTTTTTTTTATTGACTTTTTTGAGTTAATGTCTCATCTCCAGTGTCTGATTAGATGATCTCCTAATATAATGTAATGAACGAGAAGGTTTCATATTCGATCTTGGCGTTAATATAATGTAATGAACAAGAAGGCTTCATATTCAGTCTTAGCTATGCGGTCGGTAACATGTCGCTATGGTCATGTACAATTTGTTGCGACATAATCTAGCCATAGTCATCTTGACAAAACTTTTCTTTTTCTCCTAGGAAAATATCCTCTAGTGATTCACTCATATCAAAACATATTTATAATCAAATTCAACTAAAGTGCAATTTTATTATATTTCTCATTGTTGAGGGGCAATTTTAAACTAATTCACTAGTAAATATATATTTGGATTAAATTCAAAATAAGGGCAATAAAAAGAGGTAGTAATTAAAAAGGTTGAAAGTGGTAAAATCTAAATTCGATTTTTTTGATCTTTCGATTTTCATTTTTCTAAATCTAAAATAAAAAATTTTAAATTCTTAATCTGAAACCAAACAAAAATAAAAGATCAATCCTAAGTAAATTTCGGTATGATTTGGTTTATTCTCGATTTAATTCAAATAATGCACACCTAGAAAGATATACGGTCTAATGAGATTATTATGAAATATTTATTTATGGGTAGGTAAACTCTTCTATTTGGGTTCATAGTTTCTCTTGGTTATATGGTTTATCCTGTGGAGAAATTGAGCTTTAAGAAATAGCAAACGATCTTATCTCAATAACAAATGTATAACACCCCAAATATTTCATTTGCGCTTATATTCATTACCGTAGGAATTGCGTCCAAGCTTTCCCCAGGAGTGTGATTGTTTTGAGAAATTTCTACCACTCTATATATCTCTGAGATATTAAGATTTTTCAAAACTTCATGCACGTACAGAAGAGAATGTTACCAATAAAAAAAAGTTAAATTTTAAGGAATATTCAAATAAAATATATTTATTTTTATCGGTCTAAATATATATTACTAAACTAATATAAGAACGCTCTGTGGGGTAGCTAGTCATGTATAACAACATAATTTTATGTTGGAATAACACATGACAATATGTGAATGTTTCATGAATAGTGACAAAAGTGCTTTTGATTTAACCGAAAATTCCCCTATACGCCAAAACGAAGCGATCGTATGTACTCCTTATCTATATATTTTTTGGATTCATAAAAAATGTTAATAGGTGTGTGTCGAATTTTTTTAAAATAATATATTTTTAAAAGATCTGATAAAAATGCAATAATATTTTTAAAGAGTTCGAACAACTTAACAGATAAAATACTTTTCTTCTTTTCCATTGTCTATCTGCCTTTATTATATAGACTTAAGGATTCGTTGACCATGAAAATCAAAAACATATTCACTTTATTTGGTATTTTTAAAGTTGAAAATAGAGTTGAAGTTGTGTTTGACCATAATATTTTGAAAATGAGGTGTTTTTGAAGTTAAAAAAATATAAAAAGTGAAAATAAATTTAAAAAACTTTGGAGTTTTATGAAAATAAAATTTTTAGATTTTTTTCTGAAAAAATGAAATTAATTAATTAAAAAATGCAAAAAGTGAATCCAAAAATAGTGAAAATACCTCAGAAATTTAAATATTGTGAAAACATATTCCATAATATTTATAGCCAAACAAGTATTTCGAAATAAAGTGAAAACGTATTCCAAAATATTGTGGCCAAATGACTACTTATATTTCTAGGCCCGAGTATTATTTTATATTCGTAAATTGGCATAAAATTTAAGAAAGTAAGGAAGAATTTTAAAATTTATGATTTAAAATATTATTTGATTATTTATATGGCTATAAAACATTTCATTAAGGCTAAGAGAGTAATTCTAAAATGACTATTTTTGTAAGTCGAAGACAAATTGTTGGTAAATTACTCCATTTACTTTCTATTTTTTAGTTTTTATCTATTTATTTTTTTGTCTGAAGGTTAAAAGGACTATTTCCTCCGCTTCGTCTTCGTCCTTGTCTCTTACTGATTTCACTTCTTTGCTCTCCCTTAACCAGCTGCCAAAAATACTTCCCTGGGAAAGAGAAGTATGGTATTGGTGTGCAAAAGTGTTAACTTTTACCGTGCTTGCTTTGTTCATTGTCCAGGGTAGTATCAGCGGATACCCATTTGATATGGTTTTTGTTCTTCCTGTTTGGCTTATGTTTGTCTATACCTACTACCGTTATCTTGCTCCCGCTCGTAGAGGCGAGCAACTTCCACCTCCCATTGCTCACACACAAGGTAAAGTGGTGCAATTGCTGCGGGATTATCTTTGGCTGGGGTGTATTTATATACTTGCATTGGTTTTGCTGAGGGCCCACTTGGAGTGCAGAACGGTTCGGGCTGATCAGGCTGTGAGGGAGTTGGCTGCTCCTGCTAGGGTGGGTGATCATGTTGCTGTTGACATTATTGCTAGGGACTAGGACGACATGGCTCTCGATATTGATGATTCAGGTATCATTGTTATCATGCTTTGAATTCATTTCTTTTCTGTTTAGACTAGCGTCTATTGGAAACAACATCTCTATCCTGCAAAGGTAGGGGTAAGGTCTATGTACATCATCATTGAGTATTTTGTTGTTACTACCATGCTTTAAATTCATTTCTTGTCTATCGACGAGGGTCTATTGGAAACAACTTCTCTAACGTAGCCTGCAAAGGTAGGGGTAAAATCTGCTTACATCTACCCTTCCGGACCTCACTTTTGTGATTACACTGAGTATATTGTTGTTATCCTGCTTTAAATTCATTTCTTGCTTTTCTAGTTGAGGTTCTATTAGAAACAACCTCTTTACCCCATGAAAGTAGGGGTAAGTTCGACATACATCTACCCTCCCTAACCTTGTAGGATTACATTGAGTATGTTGTTGTTGTGTTGTTGCGTATAATATTAATTTTTGGATGCCCAATAACTGACACCGGTTTACTATGGTTTTTCTTAGGTACGGGAGCACATAGGGATTGATTCTGGAGACTTCAAGAACTGTTATTTTATCCAAGACAAACTACAACTTACAATTGCGCTTTTTTGTATTGAGATGAAAAAGATTTCTTCGAGAACTGTAGGATTTTTAATATCGAATGGTGATGTATGTTAATATTGAACGTTGTTATTGTTGTGTTGAGAATCGCAGTGCATGCCATTAACTCATCAATCGCCATATACAAGTGTTGAAAAAGAAAGCTATCAAAAGAGCCAAAAGTCGACTAAATCCTTGCAATTAGAAGAGCACTGGACTAGACCTTTTGATAGCAATACCATAAGGGGTTGTTTGGTACGTGAGATGAGGATAAACTATCGGTAGGCCTAGTCATTACCCCATTGGCAGTTTCCTATCAAGATGTTTGCATAAAAGAAAAGGAACCCCAGTATCGAATTCATGGAAAGAGAATGCCAAACTTTTAAAACATCAAATCCCCAATTGGGGTGATAGCAAAACCCACATTTTTGAAAGGTGCTAAAAATGGAAACAAACAAGGGCATGCAGAATCAATTTTTACGAGATGTTTCCTTGCCAGAGGGGGTTACAACCTCACTCCACTTATAAATCGTGAACTATTGTCACTTCTTTTTTGATTTTGATAGTTTCTGCAACTACATGGATTATATCTATTTACACAAATACTTCGATGCTCATCATCCAGCAAGTCGTTAATGATATCAAGATGTGGAAATTCATCAGCCAGTGCTCTGGGTCTGGTGCCCAGACGTGCAGGCTGGAAACTTGAATGGGATGTGATCATGGGCTCTACTTACAGGCTGGAACACATCAAAGTTTTGAGACTCGTTCAGTACAGAAGGATGATCCCGAGATATACCCCTGCTGTCCCTTGGGGAACTCTCCCATTGAACCCCATTCTGCAGGGGATCGTGATTCATCAGTGATCAGACCATATGAAAAACTTAGGCTGATGCAACTAGTTTCTGTTCTTTCTAAGCCCTGAGGTAAAAATAACGGCCCAGAAATCAGCGAAGGTGGTTGAGGTATGGATGCAAACTGTTAACCATTGAACTTTGAGAATAGGGTTGACTAAAACCAGCCGCATTTCCAGAAACAGGATTGCCCACAATTGCATTTCGATAGGACTGAGGAACATAACTGTGGGTTGCTGGTGAAGGTTCAGAGCCCAATTGACCAGCTGCACTCACTGAACGTGCAAGTAATGGCGACGTTCTAACCATGGAAACAACAGAGGCAGCAGGCCTAGGCCCAGGTACTACAGGAGCACTCAAGGGTCTGGACAAGGCAGGAACTTGTGATTTGGGCTTTTCAGTTGTCGCAGAGGCAGTCACTTGATGAGATTGGAAGTTCTAAGGTATAATAGATACTGAATGCACTGAGAGCTTCTCTACCACTTGTCGCTCTACAACTTTATGAGGATCACCCTTCAACAACACAGCAGTTCCAGCTGAAGTAGCTGATTTATGAGTCAGCTTAGGACTGTCCAGAGACGATCTTTTAACAAAGTTTGGATCACTTATGGCCGAGACTTTTAGCTCGGACTTCGACTGAAAGACAGACACTGCACCTTCTGAACGGCTTCTAGGAGGAGAAATGACATGTGGCTTCTCCAAGGGAGGTCTCTCTGAATCAGGCTCAGTCAGCTTTCTCTGCTGTGAAACTATTACTTCCTGCATACAAGAAAATGTTGCATGAGAGTTGGAATTCACAGAAAAAACAACATAAGCAGAATCATGGCATCCACAGAAAAGAAATTGCCTGTAAAATAAAAAAATGAAACTTAATTAACAAAACTAAACAAACGAGTAACAACCGACCATACCAAAAAAAGAACTTGCCAGTTCATCACTATTTCAGAAATACATGTTTTTTTTTTGAGAAATTGACGTAAATAGCCGTGCACCTAAATAGTAGCAAGCCAGCTAATGCATATTTTTTGTATGTTAATGTATAATACACATAAAATATACATTTTTGATACAAATAGCATATATTTTTTGCACATTTGGCTAAAAATAAAGGGGGCAGCCTGGTGCACTAAAGCTCGTGCTATGCACAGGGGCCGGGGAAGGGCCGAACCACAAGGGTTTTTGTACATTTGGCTAGAAAATGTAGTTATTCAAAATCAGGGTGGTTTACTTCTGGGATACAATCGACTGAATCAGAAACGTCGGAAACATCTTCCAGCATATATAGTTTTTCCAGTGATGTCTCTGGCTCCTCGGTCTCATAGTCATTTCCATCTACAGTACACCTATCTTGTTCAGTCTTCTCTTGCTCAATAAGTTTTTCCATCCCTCCTCTTATCCTTTGTTTTGCCATTATTCTTTTTCTGTTTACTCTGAAATACAAGGTAAGAATGATAAAGTGTATCTATAATATCCTGCAAAGCACTTTCTTCAGGAGGCAAAAAGGACAAATATGCTCACTAACCCTCGATCGTCAGTTAAGAACTAGCGCACAAACTAGTTCACAAAATCTACAACTTCAAATCTGTCTCAGCACAGATTCTTCTTATATCCTTAACCCTCTTTCATTTCATTTATTTTCTGTTCTTTCTTCTTTTCAAGCCTTCTACTCATTTTCATGGAGAATATTGTTTTTTCTGCATACCCTCTTTCATTTAATTTATTTTCTGTTCTTTCTTCTTTTCAAGCCTTCTACTCATTTTCATGGAGAATATTGTTTTTTTCTGCATAAACAGCTTTGATCAGCCAAACTCAATGATGAGACCTCTAAAGAAAACAAAATTTAGGTGGTGCAAGGGAAGAATATGCAATCATTTGATACAGCGTGGAAACTACATTAGTGATGCCAATAATTGAAAGCCGTGACATGGTTTTCAAACCAAAGATAAACACTTGACCAGACAGAGAGAGCTCCTTGCTTCAGCATTTCCTATAACCACAATTTGCCCATAAGAAGAATTCCAAGCAAAGGCTAACTAACTTTGCTGCTCATCCCCTAAACTTATATAGCAGATAACAGAGACTCGAGCTTTAATACCTAAAGCATTCCGCTGTAGGAGAGGTATATATTTAACAGCCCCGCTTGTCTTAGCTGGTAAAGTAATTTCATCCCATGTGAAGACACACAATATGTACCAGGTAACAAAGAAAACGTATAAGATACAGGAGTTTTTTAACATTGATCTGGTAGCTTAACTTAAACAGATGTGTCCTGGCATGGTATAAATAAAATATAATTCTGATATTTTAACTGTGTAATCAAATACCATAAACAAATGCAAAATGACATATACCTTCTTTTCTTTGACTTCTTTTCCTTGTCAGACGCTTTTATAGCTTTCTGCTCAGTTTAAGCCAGCCAAGCAGCCTCCTCTTCAAGGATGAGCTACTCTTGCCTCTTTGAAGCAACAGGCCCCTCACTGGGATCAATCGTAACTGCAGAATCCCTTTTTTCTTTCTTTCTCAAGAAGATTGCACTGCCAATCGCTGAAGATGCTCGAATAAAACTTGGAGACTTAAGTCATCAGTGAATACCACATCTGAACCTGCTGCCATATCGTTTGCGTTATTGTATGTGGCTGAGGGGTTCAACTTTGCCAAAAGAAATCTTGCCTGGTAAAGCATGTGAGAAAATATTAGAACATTTATCTTCCATGTTTCTTTATGACAAGATCATTTACCTTCGGATAGTAGAAAAAGATAAAAGCATAAACAAGCAGATAATTATGTCAAATGCAACTTTATCCCTGTGTCCACCCTTCAAAAGGGCAGGGAGCCTGGTACACTAAGCTCCAGCTATGCACGGGATTCGGGGAAGCGTCAGACCACAAGGGTCCATTTTACGCAGCCTTACCCTGCAATTCTGCAAGAGGCTGTTTCCATGGCTCGAATCAAAGATCTCATGGTCACATGGCAACAATTTTATGGGTTACGCCAAAGCTCCCCTTCCCACTCTCTGGAAGCTCGTTTTAATTTTTAACCCCCAACAGAAGGCACATCATACCAAAAGAAAAATCTAGAGTGAAAACCGCTTTGGAAGAGCAGTAGGAATAGGATGTAGCTTTCTCCTATATAAAATACCAACAATAAGCTTTCTCTACTGCAGCTCTTTAATGGAACTTGGTGATCCTTCATTCTCATTTGAATAATAGTTGACGTTGTATGTTGGATTTTGAGGAATTTATGATCCATTATACTCCACAACAGGGTGTTGTGCTGATGTGGCATCAAGCAACAAAACCTTACAATCCTAGTACGATGCTTACCTAGGAACCATGCTGATCACACACTACAAGTCTAGGAACAGGAAACCTCTCATGGATAAGTGCTTGGACCTTGTCATGACGAACTTGCAATAGCTGTGCAAATGCCTGAAAGAATTCTGATGTAGCCATAACATATTCCGCAAGATCAGGCAATGGAGAAGACAGAGATTTCTAATTTAGCATAAAGGATCTCATAATTTAGAAGAAGACGGCAAAGCAATGAACTGTACCTGATGTTCTGGTATCCCAAGTTTCTCCAGTGAGCTATTGTCATTCCATGGAATATGGCAACACTGAAGTATGGATCCAACAAAAGAATGCGATCAGCAGCAATTGATGCCACATCCAGTAAAGCTGGAGAAGGCCAATTGAATGAAAATGCCGTTAGTGTAGGTTGAATCATGACAACAGCAATGCTTACACACTCGCCGTACAGCAGCATCCGGAAATATCCTTTCTCATCGGTACTATTATTGAAAACCTGTGATGCCCACACAGTAATGAGAGACAATAGACCGTGCTGCCATGATATACATTCAAAAAGTTAAAACTTAAATGGAACGAAGAAAAAAAAAAAAAAAAGAGGCTGGGTTATATTACTTGCAAAAATTGTGATATGCACAAATGAAACATGAACTTTGGGAGCAGTGAAAAACACGGATTCAAAGTGAAAGAGGAGGTATCATCTTTCCTATAATCGCCAAACTTGGAACACAGGCGAATCAGATTCTGATCTAGCCACATTGTGGGATCAAAATCTTCCTGGAAAGTGAAATTTATTAATTAGGATTTATCAATTAAACACAGAGAAGCAAGAAATGAAAGATAGTAGCAACTCCAGGTAGACAGATTCAACGAGATGCTTCATGCAAGCAACAAAGGAGGAGATCGAGTTGAGTATGATCAGTCCAGAAAAACTTTAGAAGCATACTATCTTAACTTGAATCTCTTAATATCGTAACAGATTTAGGAATAAATTCTTCCACTATTTGACGGATATGCAAGCTCATCATGCTGCTTTATTATTTTGGTCAAATGATGATGTTGCTCATCATGCTGCTTTATTATTTTGGTCAAATGATGATGTTGCTACTTGTTACCATTTGTACCTTCTGTATATTGTGAAGGGAAAGGAATAGGATAACATTTGCGAATATAGAGAGTTTGTTGTTGAGATCCAATTTTTTTTTCTTTTGAATCTTTTGGTATAAAATGGAAATACAGTCTTGTTTAGATAGAAGACTAAGGTTCTCGGAGGCATGATGCATGTGCTCACATCATGACATCATGGTGTGGTATAAATGTATTTCTTTTTGTCCAAAAAATGCTATTGTACTATTTATAAACTGAAAAGGCCAACAAAGACAAAGATGAGTAGTAGGCATCCACATATATTTAAGTAAATAGAGCAATAATATTGTGCAGAACTAATTATGGTTCGAAGATGATACCTCTAGCTCCATTTTATAAGAAGCCAATCTAGCCATTACTAAGGCAGCAGCTTCCTGATTAAACCCTAGCACCAAGTCCTACAAAGATAGATATTGAGAAATTAGAGGGAGAAGAGAAGAGAGTTTGGGAATTAGTGTCTTGATTATTCCCTCAAGCTAGTGGGATTAAATAGTGTTAAAGAGAATGTAAATGAGGAAGGAAACTAATACGAATATTACAGAATATTCTAAGCGCCTTATTATGGGGATTTGGGAATATTCCCATAGCTACGCTATCTAATTATTGAGATATTCTTATATCTACACTATCTCATAATGATATCATATTTAATAGATATATTTCACCATTAGTATTAACACTTACGTTGCACCCGAGAAAGTTCATGAAAGCCCTTCCAGAAAGACTTTGTCATAGGGATAGGTTTCCAGAAAAAGAAATACACAAAAACATACAGCATAACAACATGCAAAATCTTATCATTAATTAATGGTCTGAAATTATAATGAGGATGACTAAACAAACACCGAAACAAGCTTCACAAGATTTTTAAAATGAGCTTGGGTCCTTGGATGTTTGAATTGTATAAAACATCTCTAGTTATCTCAAAACGGAAATTCAGTTGCATAATACAGGAGAAGAGAACAGGGCTACTTCAAACATTACTGCTCTTCAAGTCAGAAATGTACCTACCATGAAAAATATCACCGTCTCATGAAGTATTAGTCAGAAGATAAATTTAAGATAAAAGGATAAAATTAGGAATAAATAAAAGTAATACCATTCTCTATGCTTGGGAAAAGATGTGAGAACTATATAAAGAAAAATAGAATTGACTTCATTGTATTACAATTTACAAATGACAATAGAAAATCAAAACTCGTCATTACAGACCTCAGAGCCAACAGCAGCATCAAGCCATCTCCTAATAATGGTTGTAACTCGTAGTTTTGTTTGCCCATCAGGGCTCTGATAACTGCACAGTCAAAACCAACAAATTTTGGTTAAACAATAACATCTTCTTTTTCTAGTATATCCTCACAGTTTAAATTGAACAAAGAATGTTCTATCCTTCAAGAGTTAAGTAAACCTCAGGTTACATTAACTGCTTTCAAAAGAAATTTTAACAATAAAAAAGTAGAGCTAAAGTTTTCCAAGCACCTTGCAAGAAACTGTATGTACAATTGCGGATTTATATTGCCTGAAGGATCTGACTTCTCACTAGATGAAACATCAAAGAAAATAGTCAAGCAGGTGTTTTTTTCGAAACCACAGAGCTTCCAAGATGTAGTATTCCCCTCACCAGTAGCTGTACTGGCAACAATAGGTCCTTTCTGCATAAAACTACATGATCCGTATTAAATGATTTGAACTGTCATCTTTGAGGATAAATCTTGGTTTACTGGGTCGATTCTTTCAGATCAGCCGTCTAATATCAGGTCAATGTATTACTGCTGAGAATATGAACAACTAAAGTACACCAACCTTCTCTAGAGATGTGCAAGGACTAATTATCCCTTGAATTTTATATCCTTGCGGCAGTTGATCTCTAATGTAGCTCTAGAACAAATTAATGCATCAGATTCATGATTAAATTGTTGAAGGAAAAACAAAGCACATCCAAGCAGAAGAAAAATGTATGATTTTAAGTTATACTCACTCTACAGAGTACAAGCAAGATACATTAAATTTTTACCTCCCAATTCCCAAACAATCCAAATACGGACATCCCTAGCTTAATGGATGTCTGCCTCTCCCTCCTATCCCCTAGGAAACCCTTTTCACTCTTCTATTTAAGGTAAGAGTAAAGGAAGGTCATTTTGGGGCTTATGCAGTCTCATATTGGGGACAAAGCGTTGTTTGGGCATCATAAGGAATACAAACCTACAGGGTAAGAAGGAAGGTAAAGCATAAAACACATTATACCATGAGGCCCTCGGAATCTTCCTTCTTAAAGTCTAGGCACTCCCTTTTATTTTTTTCCTTCCCTTTGAATAGAAAAACGAACAATATTATGTCAACCAGATCGAGGAGACAATAGCAGGGATTCTAAGAATCAGGCATGTGACCAAACCACAAAGACAATCTTTTTACTGTAAAGCAAATTTCACCAAAATATAAGCAGTTTAATCTACATTTCCTCCATAGACGAGAACTGATTTCTGTCCTCAATGTTTGTTGAACTAACATCATAATGTTAAATATAGGAAAGCTTCTCTTTATCTCTCTTCTATCAAGTGTGCATCATCAATGAAGTCTTTTCTCTGATTCTTTGGTGATTGTTGACAGAGAATTCCTTCTAAAATTGATCACACAGATAGTGGGTGGGAAATGTTTTTTACAAGCACCTGCTCAGTGCTTTCTAACGCATTCTTAGAACTGCACAAAACCAAAATATCTGATTCTGAAAACTTCCGCTTACCCTCCCATTAACACAGTAAACTTCAACCAAGAGAATCCTTCTACTATTAACTCGTTCATTTCATATTTCTCCAACAAAAGATCAAAAAGGAACAAGAAAGAATTCTTTTTGTTTTTTTGATAAGTAGGAACAAGAAAGAAAGAATATTACCATACCAATCAAAGAGCTTGGTTAACAACAAGGTAAGGTGTGCGGTTTATACAGTAAAAGTTGACTCAAACATGAACAAGAAACTTCTAAAATTCATGAAAGTCATAGGTGAGCAGAAATTACTCATTATGAGTTATGTTCTGTTATATGAAATTATTTTTATTTGGTAACATTCTAAAATGTTCGCCCCAATTCCATTACCAATATTACTATACCACCTCACAAACTTCAAGGTTTAAATTCACTTACCAACTCAAATTTGAATTCGGTTACCTATTCAAATTCGAGTTTCCCCATTTTGTAATTTCCTTGAATGCCCTAACTATTTCTTGCCAGCTCATTAAAAGTAAGGACCATTTTTCTCTTTCAGAAAAAACTCCATTTCTTCTCTGATATTCCCTTATCTCATCTTCAATGTTATCAATCCGAGCTTCATTCTATCCCTAGAATGATTCAACAAAAGAATGCGGCCAGCAGCAATTGCTGCCGCATCCAGCAAAGCTGAAGAAGGCAGTGAGTTGAATGAAAATGTCATTAGTGTAGGTTGAATCATGACAACAGCATTGCTTATACACTCTCGGTAGAACAGCATCCGGAAATATGTTGTCTCATCGGGACTATTATTGAAAACCTGTGATGCCCACACATTTATGAGAGACAATAGACAGTGCATCCATGGATATATATTCGAAAAGTTAAATGGAACCAAAAAAGAGAAGATGGGTGATATTACTAGCAAAAATTGTGATTGCCGCAAATGAAACATGAACTGAGGGAGCAGTGAAAAACTGGGATTCAAAGTGAAAGAGGCGGGATCATCCTTCCTATAATCGCCAAACTTAGAATACAGGCAAATCAGATTCCGATCTAGCCACCTTGTGGGATCAAAATCTCCCTGGAAAGTGAAATCCATTAATCAGGATTTATCAATTAAATATACAGAGAGCCAAGAAATGAAAGATAGTATCAACACAAGGTACACATATTCAACGAGATGCTTCATGCAAGAAACAAGGGAGGAGAATGAAGTAAGTATGATCACTCCAGAAAAAATTTAGGAGCATATTATCTCTAACTTGAATCTCTAAATATCGTAACAGATTTAGGAGTAAAATCTTTCACTTTTTTTTTAGAGTGAGAGCAAAAGAGAGTTTGTTCACTCCATTACAGTGAGCCCTATGCTAAAGATAAGGAGCTAACATCCAAAAAGTTGTCTGGGGAGTTTACAGGGGACAGATTAGTCCAACTATACAAAAAAAAAAATAAGACATTTAGCCTTGAGACTGATTAGGAGTTGCTATTCCATCAAAACATCTACGGTTCCTTTCCGTCCAAAGACACAAAAAAATACAAGCAGGGACCATTTTCCAGATTCTCCTGATGGCTCTACCAACTTTCCAAGTACTCCAGCATATGTAAGCATCCTTAATCTTCTCAGGCATGACCCAGCTGAGCCCACAAAGTGAAAAGAACATATTCCAGATATCTGTAGCAACTGAGCAGTGTAGTAGTAGGTGACTGTTGGTTTCTATACATTGACCCAGCATATAAATTCTTCCACTTCTGACGCATGTGCAAGCTTATCATGCTGCTATATTACTTTCGTCAAATGATGATGTTGTTGCCATTTGTACCTTTGGTGTATTATGAAGAGAAATGAATAGGAGAACATTTGACAGTATTGAGAGTTTGTTGTTGATATCCACTTTTTTTTCTTTTGAATCTTTGGTAAAAAGAAGGGACGCCCGGTTCACTAAAGCTCCGCTCCCGGTATGCGCGGGGTCCAGAGAAGGGCTGAACCACAAGCGTTTATTGTACACAGCCTTACCCTGCATTTCTGCAAGAGGCTGTTTCCACCTAAGTTGCTCGGACTCTTCATTTGCAGTGATGCACCTACACTGATATGACATGGGTGTGGGTGTGGCATTAATACCCAAGCTGGTCAATCGATTTTAGGTACTTTGACCAAAAACGACAGGAAAAGTCAGGACAGATTTAATGATTTCTGTAATCAAAACAAAATGTAAGGTGAAATTGAAGAAAATGGAATACCATGTATATAGAAATTTCTGTGTTACTGCTTATTCTTTTATCTCCTATCATGATTCTCCTCAAGTTCTCCACATAATATCTCATAATTTAGGTTTTATAACCCTAGTTTTAGATATTTCAATTATATTTAACCAAATCCCCGCACCCGTATCCATACCTGGATCCATATCCCTGAATCTTAAAATTAAGATAATGAAGGATCCGACCTCTAGATCCGCACTAGTATAGGATACCCGCACCCGAGTTTGAGCAACTTAGGTTTCCATGGCTTGAGCCTGTGACCTCGGGTCACATAGAGCGAAAACAAAGTCTAAACTCACCGCTCAAGTCCTTCAGTGCAAGGACCCCCGATTAATGCAACAATCTGACACACACACACACACACACACACGGACCAAGCCATATAAGCACCAAGCAGACCAGTTGCCACACTCAATGCCACCCCAATGCAGCCCGATGCTCTGTGTACGGGTGCCACAGGCCATTGATCCGCACCCGATTCATCTAGCAATTAAAAAAACAACACACAAGAACAATATCAAGACTAAATTTACCACATCCACACCACTCAAAGTAATCAAAAAAAGAAATCATTTTGAACCAAAAAGCACACCAATTCATCTAGCAACTAAAAAAACAAAACACAAGAACAATATCAACACTATAATTTACCACCACTACACCACTCAAAGTAATAAAAAAAAAAAGGCAGCATTTTTAACCAAAGAACTCACCGAATTTATCTAGCAACTATACAACAACACACAAGAACAAAATCAACATTAACCAACACCACTCAAAGTAATCAAAAAAGACATCATTTTTAACCAAAAGACAAAACTCACTGAAAATATTTCAACAGTCAAAATAACCATATTACATACTTAGATAAGTCACAATCCTTTAATAAGAAAGAAAAGGAATAACATATAAAAAATCTCACCTGAAGCAAAACCCAAGAGACTGTTCACCATCTTCAAATACACTCCTGAAGGAATCTTTGAAAACATAATACCCAAAGCTGTCAGCAAGAACGACTAGTCCTCCAGTCTTTTCTATAGCTACTTTTATCTCTGCAACTCCAAACAGAAAACCCAATACTAGTCAAGAAACAACATATCTTATGAATCTCAGATTCATCAACAAGTCAACAGACCTCTCAATTAAGAGATAGAGTAAGGTTTGCACATACAATTGATGAGGTTAATAACTCACCGAATTTATCTAGCAACTAAATAACAACAAAAAAGAACAAAATTAACACTACATTACCATAGCTACACCACTCAAATTAACCAGAATAGACATCATTTTTCACCAAAGAACTCACCGAATTCATCTAGCAACTAAACAGCAACAAAATCAACACTAAAATACCCCACACCAACACCACTCAAATGAACCAAAAAAGATATCATTTTTAACCAAAAGACAAAACTCACTGAATCGAGTGTATACTCACACTCAGAAGCAGGTATCTATAACCTAGTCAAACCATGATGAGGTCCAACCAATCACTCCTCCAACACCAACCCCCTTCCTACCACAACCAAGTCCTAACTGATCCAAAACTTGATCTTTCTGAAAAAACATAAACCATTGACATATCCGAAAACCCAAGTTCGTGAACCTGCACTTGTGTACCCTATGATATAAACCCAACCATATCATAATCAGGGAAAATCCCAGTAACCCTTTTCAATGCAAACTTAGCAAACATCAATTCTTCATCAAGAACACCAGTATCCAACACAAACAAACAAATAAACAGGTGGAGAATTGGGCTCAAGTTTGGTTCTGGCCAAGACCTCCATCGATGCCTTCCGGGTCTCCATTTCTTGAAACTGAACTCATTTTTGTAAGCCATCAAGTTCTTGTTGTTGAAGTACCTCATGCTTCTCATCTTGTTAACTCACTAATATATCCTATATCTCAAGTTATTCTTGAGGAAAAATAAATATTCCCTCCGTTTCAATTTGTTTGGCCGACTTTCCTTATTAGTCCGTTTCAAAGAATGCCTTTTTTTTTTTAGCAACTCTTTAATTCCAACTTTCCACATGGTATATTCAAGCCCACAAGACTGAAGGATATTTTGGTATATATTTGACATCTTTAATTTAAGACCACAAGATTAAAAAGTCTTCTTTACTTTCTTAAATTCCGAGTCAAATCAAAATAGGCCAACAAAATTGAAACGGGGGGAGTAAAAATTTTAGTGAAGGTATTGTCCGTGTGACTTGGTTGGCCAAAAGTTGAAATCCCATATACAATTAACCCTAATTACAGTAATCGAAAGATACCATTCCTACTCTAATAAAAGGAGTAGCAATTAGCAAACATCATCAGAAGCAGAAGTAGACTCATCTTTTAAGGAGGTTTACCACAAAAGGCAACGACAAGCCAAGTTGTCTCCTCCATGGATAAGCAAGGAGGACAACATTAAAGAGTGTGTGCGAGACAGGAGGAGGCTGATTGGTGGCAATGGTGCCTTTATGATAGCTAGAAGTGATTGCCTTAAAGCACATTTGCAGCATAAGAATATTAGAAGTCCTACCTTTTCCAGAAGAATTTAGATTATGCACAATCATGACAATCAAAAATGTACTCATCAGTCAATAAGCAATCATTCAAGCACTCGAAAATGCCCCTGTGACTTCTTAGGATATTGGAAGTTCATACAGCACTAAGTACAACATAGAGCGAAAACAAAGTCAAACTCACCGCTCCAGGTCCTGCAGTGCAAAGACCCCCCAACTAATGCAACAACCTGAGCCCCCACGCGCCCGCACAACCAGCCATACAAGCACCAAACAGACCAGTTGCCACACTCAATGACCCCCCGTTGCAGCGCGAGGCTCTGTTTCCCGGTGCCACAGGCCATTGATCCGCACCCAACTCATCTAGCAACTAAGAAAACAACACACAAGAACAATATCAAGACTAAATTTAACACATCCACACCACTCAAAGTAACCAAAAAAACATAATTTTTAACCAAAAAACCCACCGAATTCATGTAGCAACTAAAAAACAATACACAAGAACAAATTCAACACTAAATTTACCACCGCTACACCACTCAAATTAATCAAAAAAAAGACATCATTTTTAACCCAAAAAAACCCACCGAATTCATCTAGCAACTAAAAAAAAAAAAAACAAGAACAATATCAACACTAAAATTTACCACCACTACACCACTCAAAAGTAACCAAAAAAAAAGGGCATCATTTTTAACCAAAGAACTCACCGAATATATTGAGCAACTAAACAACAACACACTAAAAAGACCATGATGAGATAAAAAGGGAAGTTTGATAATTTTGGCGTTGGGTTTCTGTAACGCTAATTTTTTATTTTTTTTTTATCATTCTGCGTTTACTCATTTTCTGATTTGATGAGAAAACAAATAACTCAACTCATTTTAATTTACTACTCCCTCTCCCTTTTAGTTGTCACTAATTTCCTAAATAATTTTCATTTTTACTTGTCAATTTTGATATATGAAGAAAAATAATTTTTATTTTTATTTTACTCTTAATATTAATTATTTTTTTTCAAAACATAATTTAATAGGGATACTATGGTAAAATAACCATGTCATTAATTATTTTTTTCTTAATAGGTATGTAAATCAAATTGTAACAAGTATTATTCTTGCTAAATAGAAGGATGTTTTAGTCATTTCATTTAAGTCTATTTTTATTTTATTTTTTATAAAATTTAAAATGCTAGATTTTTTTTTTAATTGCATAATGTAAACTTATAGATCAAACATCATATCATAATATCATATTTTATACTAAAAGTGGAAAGCCCTCAAGTTAAAAGTTGGATTATCATTTTAACCCTATACTATTATAAAAATATTTTTTAATTATATATTAATTTGTAGTTAATGAGTGATTAATTGGAATTTAATTAAATACTAGTAAATTATTGCCATATTGAATGTGATCAATTTAGATCATTGATCACAACGTAAGCTTTTTCATTTCTAACTTTAATGTGTTGTCCTTTGAAATTTCACCGTTTCTCTATGCCTTTTCAGTGAAAAATTTTGTATCCTATTAAAGATGCCAAAATTTTGGGAGGACATATTGGACAAGGTACATGAAGTTTCTGTTAGGATATACTATAAATCATGCGTTTTGATATAGTATTATTTATTGGACGATTGTTTATTTATTTATTTATTTATTCAATTCAATAAATTGTTACATTAAATAGATCATTGTCATATATGTGTCCTCAACTTATATAGTAGATGATTTGGTGTATAGAGTTTAAGCTTATACACAGAAGATCAAATCATCGGTTCTTATAAGTTAAAGTTATAGTTCACAATCGTAGATGGAAATTTGGACAAACCATCAGAATGATTGTAGCACGAGATTAAATGTAATTTATCTTGATTACGAGAATGGTATAGTTCTAACTTCTCGTGCTAGTGCATTTTGTATGTATTGAACAGGACCGAGTAGAGATAGTTGTTTTAGACTGACTGATAAAACATATTCTCTAAACTGTTAAATGTACTTATATTCTCAATCTTGATATAACTATTATGATCTGTATATATTATTTATCGTTTTGATTTATTAAAAGGTGAGATCCTGAGATGGGTCAATATGCCTGGTAGATTGGATGGTAATAATATATATTGGTGAAATAATAAGTTAGTTGATGGAATCCATGTCTCGGTATAGAGATTGATGATACCCCTTTTAAGAGAAGCTTATAAGTTTTCATGTGTAAACCCGGCCGGTGGATTTATGAATCCGACATATGAAATAAGTTAAGCATTGCTCTAAAGGAAATTAATCATTATATTAAATTCGTCAGTAATTTAATTTATTGATTAGTATCTGTAATCTTAACATGGGGAATTACATAAGTGTTTAATGGGGAATTTTGAAATAAAATAGAGGAGTGCAATTACGAATTTTTAGTGGAATGATTTGTAATTTATTATGGTAAGAATAATTCAAATTAGTATTTTGAATTATTTCCATAATAGGGAGCCTCAGTAATTAATTCCGTGGTCCCTACAGTGCCCATATTAAACTAGAACTCGGAATCCTATTTTCTAAGGGAAAAGGAGAAGAGGCACCTTTTCCTTGTTCAAGTAAAAACAGGCTTGGGTTTTTGCTTCCTCTTTGGACTGGGAGAGTATCTCTATAAATAGGGATTCCCCTAGCCTAAGAATTAAGTTTTCTATTCAGTACTTGCCCACCCAAGTATTGAGAGAGTTCGGCTGTGAATTTGGGATCACTGTAGAAGACCGCAGATTCGAAGACGGACTTGCTTCAGGATATCTGCTCACGCTTCAAGAGGTAATTCTTGGTTAATTTTAAGCACGCCTTGTGTGAACTACGTGTTTATGTTTGTTGTATATAATTCATGTAAGCAGTATGATTCTGGAATGCTTCCGCTGCGTACTAGTTTCCAACAATTGGCATCACGAGCCTTGCTTACATCTATATAGATAATTGAACGGAATATCACGTAACTATAACTCAAGATACGTGAATTGTTTACGAATTATTTTGGACGGCTAAAGCTCTGAAATTGTTTTAAAGATTTGTAAAGTTCACAATTTTCTTGACTGGTATATCATTGTAAACGAGAAAAAAAAAAAAAAAAAGGGAAACAGAGATGTTGATGTCGGCTACATCTTGAAAATAATATTAAGTTTCTTGTTTTTTGTGTTTTTTTTTGCTTGTTTTCTGTGACGAGTGAAATCAAGATTTGGATTTAATTTTCTTGTTTCACGTGAGAATGACAGCTACAATATGAATGAGATCTTTTACTATTAAAAAGAAGAGGAATTTCATTATTTTATTGTTAATGAAACAAATGGTCCATGGACTCTTATTAGGCGGTGATAATTTTTTCAACTTTGTTTGAAAGTTCTTTTTAAGAGTTTCCTTGATTGAAATCACGTGAATGACGAGAAATAATCCATGATTCTTGGAATTACAGAGGATCAAAAGTAAAATAATGTTGGGTTGTTGCTGTTTTCTTTACTGCAAGAGACACTATTTTTTAGTGGAATCTTTTACCTAAAAATGTTTCTTTTGGTTTATAAATATTAATGAACCACTGGTCCTTAATTCTTGGAATTGTGATGGACAAGAGAAATAATTCTGAAAGATTTTGCATTATACAAGAATAAGTTTTTGTACAACATAATATTCAAAGGCTTATTGCAATTTGTTTTCATATATGTGTAATTGTATACATGTGTGTGTGATGATATTTTGCATAAACTATATTTTTCTGGAAAATTTTACTATAAAAATTTTGAAAAGAAAAATTCAATTGGTGATAAGGGTTCATTCCATGATTACCAAGATTAAATAGTAATGAAGTATTGAGTTTATGTGTTGGCTTAGACCTTCCTCCATATCGGATGAATTTAATACAAGTCATTACGTATTTAATTGCTAGTTTGATAATCTGTATTAACTCTCCTAAACTGAGTAATATATGATTGGATCAATGTAACTAGAGTTAGGTTTTCACTTAAACTAACAGTATACTCTCCATTTGAGTTAGGTCTGTAAAAGTTTATGGAGTGAATAATCGGTCATTATATATGTGTATTGCATGAGTAGTTCTCCAATCCCATCGATTGGCTATTTGAGATGCATGAATATATATGTATGTGATGAGTTTGAATTTAATCATTCAATGTTTATATGACTGTTTTGATGATCTATGTAACGTTTTCAATCTAAGATTCAATATGTCTCCTTTTACCTCCTTTAGCACTACTTTGAGTCAAAATAAACTTGAGTGTCATAACTTTGTTGAGAAAGGTTCTACTTCTAAACCGAAAGGTGGAAAGAAGAAGAAAAAGACTCACAGTGCTAAGAAAGCTGTAGCTCTAACTGGCGGAGTGAAAAAGCCTAACGGCAAGTGTTTTCATTGCAAGATGTTAGGCCATTGGAAGACACATTGCCCAGTTTTCCTAGACAAGCAGAAAAACAAGCTAGCTTCACTTTCACTTGTCGTTGAAACGTGTTTAGTGGCTGTTTCTACCACATCATGGTGTGTAGATTCAGGAGCCACTGATCACATCTGCACTACTTTGCAGGGGTTTCAAGAAACGCGCAAGTTGAATAGAGGTGAAGTTAGTATTTTTCAAGTTGATGGCTCAGCAGCTCCAGCTTTAGCATTAGGAAATATTAGCATTTCGTTTGATAGTGGTAGGGTTTTAATATTAAAAGATGTATTATATGCACCTGCTGTTAGAAGAAATTTAATTTCAGTTTCTAAAGTTTTGAGATATGGTTATGATGTTAATTTTTCTGATAACAGTTGTGTTATTAGCTATAATAAACATTTTATCTCTGCTGGTACATTGATTGATGGTCTTTTTATTATTAATGTCTCTCCTGAACTGCAACAAACTATTGAACTGAATAATGTTAACCTTTCAAGTAAAAGAAAACGTTCTTCTGAATTTAATGAGACTTATTTATGGCATTTGCGTCTATGTCATATAAATCTAGACAGGATTTCAAGGTTGGTTCGGGATGGACCTTTAGGTTCATTAAAAGTGGAAGCACTACCAACAAGTGAATCCTGTTTAGAAGGAAAAATGACTAAGAGACCTTTTCCCTCAAAAGGAAATAGAGCAAATGATAAATTAGAGCTAATTCATTTTGATTTGTGTGGCCCAATGAGCGTTCAAGCGAGAGGTGGTTATGAGTATTTCGTGACTTTCATTGATGATTACTCAAAATATGGATATGTTTATTTGTTGCGCCGTAAGTCTGAGTGCTTTGAGAAATTCAAAAAGTTTAAGACAGAAACGGAGAAACGACATGAGAAATATATCAAGTCACTACGATCTGATCGTGGTGGCGAATACCTCTCCAATGAGTTCATTAGTTACTTATCAGAACAAGGAATTACGTCTCAGATTTCTGCACCTAGAACTCCTCAACAGAATGGTGTAGCAGAAAGAAGAAACAGGACTCTTTTAGAAAAGGTTAGATCTATGATGAGTTACTCGGATTTGCCTTCTTCGTTTTGGGGTTATGCACTAGAAACTGCAAACTATATTCTGAACTTAGTTCCTTCTAAGTCGGTACCTGTGACACCCATAGAACTATGGACTGGGCATAAACCTAGTTTGAAACATGTTCGGATTTGGGGATGTCCAGTACATGTGCTGAAAGGGAAGGCAGAAAAGTTGGAATCAAGATCAGAAGTATGTGTTTTTATTGGGTACCCTAAAGGAACGAAAGGTGGTTTGTTTTACAATCCTAAAGAAAAGAAAGTCGTTGTAAGTACCAACGCCAGGTTTCTAGAAAAGGATTTTATGACAAGCCATGTTCCTAGAAGTAAACTAGTTTTACGGGAATTAAGCAAAGAGGTAACAAATCAATCTACTGACAATAATGAAAACCAAATCCAATCTCCAGATGTCAGAGTTAACATACCATTGCATTTTAGTAGTGGGAGAGATGTTAATAGACATACAATTCCACAAGTACAAGTTCCTGAAAATCCATTGCATCAAAGTTGTGGGAGTAGCACTGAGCAAATTGCACTAGAGGAAGAAGTCATTGATGTCCTAACACCGCAAGGTGATGAGGATAACATAGAGACTCAAAATCCAGCAAATGATGTGGTTCATCCACAAGATCATAATAGTGCAGTTGCCCCTATACCTACCCCTACAATTGAAGTGCCTCGTCGTAGTGGGAGAGAGATAAGAAAACCATCTCGGTATGCACTCTTGGGAGAGTCTTTTGATAGAATCCCCGAAGCGTTGAATACCGAGCCCATGAATTACGACGAAGCACTACAAGATAAAGATGCAGACAAATGGATTATTGCTATGAAATCAGAAATGGAGTCCATGTACTCTAATAAAGTCTGGGATCTTGTAGAACCACCTGTAGATGGAGTCAAACCCATTGGATGCAAGTGGATCTATAGGAAAAAAAGAGGAGTAGATGGAAAAGTGCAAACTTATAAAGCTAGGCTTGTTGCCAAGGGGTTTACTCAGAAAGAAGGGATCGATTATGAGGAAACCTTTTCGCCAGTAGCCATGCTTAAGTCTATTAGAATTCTCTTATCCATTGCTGCTCATTATGATTATGAGATTTGGCAAATGGATGTCAAGACAGTTTTCCTTAATGGAAGTTTTGATGAGAGCATTTTTATGCGACAGCTAGATGGTTTCATTGAAAAAGGGAAAGAACATATGTTGTGCAAGCTTAAGAGATCTATTTATGGATTAAAGCAAGCTTCTAGGGCATGGAATACTTGTTTTGACAATGCGGTCAAGACTTTTGATTTTGAGCAATATCTTGATGAGTCTTGTGTGTACAAAAAGTGGAATGGGGACAAAGTGGTATTTTTAGTATTGTATGTAGATGATATCTTGCTCATAGGAAATAATGTGGGCTTGTTGAATTCAGTTAAGGAATGGTTATCCAGTAATTTTGATATGAAAGATTTGGGAGAAGCTGCTCACATCCTTGGGATCAAGGTTCTACGTGATCGCAAGAAAAGGATGTTAGGCTTATCGCAAGCTCTTTATATTGATACAATTCTTACCAGGTTCAGCATGCATGATTCCAAGAAAGGATTTCTTCCTTTTAGACATGGAATTTCTCTTTCTAAGGATCAATGTCCTAAGACAGATGAGGAGATAGAAAATATGAAGGCGGTTCCTTATGCATCAGCTGTAGGAAGCCTCATGTATGCGATGTTGTGCACTAGACCTGATATCTGTTTTGCCGTAAGCATGGTTAGCAGATTTCAGTCTAACCCTGGGAGAGAACACTGGACAGCAGTTAAGCATATAATCAAGTACCTGAAAAGGACAAGGGATTACATGCTAGTTTACCATTCGAATGAGTTGGTACCTATAGGGTACACAGACTCAGATTTCCAGTCTGACAAGGACTCTAGAAAGTCGACCTCTGGAAATGTGTTTACTTTGGGAGGTGCAGCCGTTGTTTGGAGGAGCATCAAGCAAACTTGTGTTGCTGATTCCACCATGGAAGCCGAGTATGTAGCAGCCTCTGAGGCAGCTAAGGAGGCAGTATGGCTTAGAAACTTTCTCAAAGACTTGGCAGTTGTTCCTGCGATAGAAGCACCACTTACAATTTATTGTGACAACAGTGGTGCGGTTGCAAATTCGAAGGAACCACGAAGCCATAAAAAGGCAAAACACATTGAGCGTAAATATCATTTAATTCGAGATATAGTGCAGAGAGGAGATGTGGTGGTTGCGAAGATTGCATCAGAAAACAACCTGGCAGACCCTTTCACAAAAGCTTTACCACAAAAGCCTTTTGATAGGCATGTAGAGGGATTGGGTGTTAGAGTTGTGGGTGCATGGTTATGAGTCTAAGTGGGAGATTGTTAGGATATACTATAAACCATGCGTTTTGATATAGTATTATTTATTGGACGATTGTTTATTTATTTATTTATTTATTCAATTCAATAAATTGTTACATTAAATAGATCATTGTCATATATGTGTCCTCAACTTATATAGTAGATGATTTGGTGTATAGAGTTTAAGCTTATACACAGAAGATCAAATCATCGGTTCTTATAAGTTAAAGTTATAGTTCACAATCGTAGATGGAAATTTGGACAAACCATCAGAATGATTGTAGCACGAGATTAAATGTAATTTATCTTGATTACGAGAATGGTATAGTTCTAACTTCTCGTGCTAGTGCATTTTGTATGTATTGAACAGGACCGAGTAGAGATAGTTGTTTTAGACTGACTGATAAAACATATTCTCTAAACTGTTAAATGTACTTATATTCTCAATCTTGATATAACTATTATGATCTGTATATATTATTTATCGTTTTGATTTATTAAAAGGTGAGATCCTGAGATGGGTCAATATGCCTGGTAGATTGGATGGTAATAATATATATTGGTGAAATAATAAGTTAGTTGATGGAATCCATGTCTCGGTATAGAGATTGATGATACCCCTTTTAAGAGAAGCTTATAAGTTTTCATGTGTAAACCCGGCCGGTGGATTTATGAATCCGACATATGAAATAAGTTAAGCATTGCTCTAAAGGAAATTAATCATTATATTAAATTCGTCAGTAATTTAATTTATTGATTAGTATCTGTAATCTTAACATGGGGAATTACATAAGTGTTTAATGGGGAATTTTGAAATAAAATAGAGGAGTGCAATTACGAATTTTTAGTGGAATGATTTGTAATTTATTATGGTAAGAATAATTCAAATTAGTATTTTGAATTATTTCCATAATAGGGAGCCTCAGTAATTAATTCCGTGGTCCCTACAGTGCCCATATTAAACTAGAACTCGGAATCCTATTTTCTAAGGGAAAAGGAGAAGAGGCACCTTTTCCTTGTTCAAGTAAAAACAGGCTTGGGTTTTTGCTTCCTCTTTGGACTGGGAGAGTATCTCTATAAATAGGGATTCCCCTAGCCTAAGAATTAAGTTTTCTATTCAGTACTTGCCCACCCAAGTATTGAGAGAGTTCGGCTGTGAATTTGGGATCACTGTAGAAGACCGCAGATTCGAAGACGGACTTGCTTCAGGATATCTGCTCACGCTTCAAGAGGTAATTCTTGGTTAATTTTAAGCACGCTTTGTGTGAACTACGTGTTTATGTTTGTTGTCTATAATTCATGTAAGCAGTATGATTCTGGAATGCTTCCGCTGCGTACTAGTTTCCAACAGTTTCCTCCTTTCTTTTACAGTTCAAATTGTCAAAGACAAGTTAAACTTGATTATAGAATTTTTTGAGTCAGGTAAGGCTATAGTTGGCTTTCATTTTTTATCTCCAGTCATTATAGATGATTTTGTTGTAAATAACAATCAGAAATGAATAGTCAATTGAACCTATACCTTGGCATATCTATTTCCTAGGTAACAGATATTTCACCTAGGAAATATTTGTTATTTTACTACATTATAAGAGTAGACACCAAATCAAATCACTTTGTCAAAAAAATTTCTTCTATTGTAAGAAATTTCTCTCCCGGATAAATTTTTGTTTGGTATATTTTATTCAGTTGAATGTCCAGGTAAAGTTATTTCTTTTTAGTTTTTATGTTAGAGAAACTTATTTTCACTAATTTCCTATCAAATTCAGCTTGTACCTTTTTCTTGAATAATTCAGTTACTAATTGAATTGGAACACACATGCAACGCACGTATCTAGAAACTAGTTGTATTTTAAAATTTTGAAATTGTGATTTGGAATCCCGAATCAAGGTTTTTTGAGAATTTGAGATTTAATCTCATCATTTTAAATCATAAGAATATTACATTTCCAAACACTGATTTCATTTCATAATTTCAAATCATATATAAAAATTACATGTCCAAAAGCTAACTTAGTGAGACTTTTTTTCTTTTTTCGTATTTCCTATCCCATCCTACTAATTAATAAGTGAACATTTTTAATTTGATCGTCCTAGGGTATTCTGTAAATCTTTATTGTCATATGGTTATACATTTGCACGTTTCAATCATGCCACGCTTTGCCTCATTCTGCAGACACACATAAATACCACCAATCGCCTTTAAATCATCGTGGGAAAAAAAAGAAAGAAAGAAGAAGAAGGTAATGCTTGAAGGGAAGGTAAATGAGGAATCGAACTGGTGAAAACTCAGTTAGTCAACCACCAACCAACCAAATGAGCTACTAAGTGTCTGATGAGTATTATTTTTCACTATTGTATTGTGTTACATGTTTTGCAGGACCTCCCTTAACTATCCATCAAAAGATTGTTGTCGCTAATATCTCCTTCGAAGGAAGAGGGACAACAAATCAAACTGGAAATGATGTACAATCAATTTTTGAATATTTGATTTTCAAGAGAACATAGATCTCATATGAAAGCTAATAGGTTGAAGGCATTGCAGAGTGCTGCTGCTTGAACTGCTCTTATCAAGTGTGCATGGTGGTTACTACATAGAGCCTAGTACATATTTGTAAGTTACTGGTATATCCTTTTCTATTGTAAAGTGTTGTTGATAGAGTTTTCATTAAATGCTTAGATACTCTTTATTTTGAATGTTTAGAGACTTATAAAAATGATAAGTTTTTCCATATTTTCCTGAATTGAGTATCCTTTCCATCAGTTTTTTACTTTCTCAAACACTGAACATGACATCTCTATCGCTCCTTAACTTTGCATCATTTTTTGGAGCTAATGTATAGACTTATTGAATGTTTCTACTTAACATAACAAGTGAAAAACATTATATTCTTTCATTTACTTCGTTTTTTAACTACTTCTGTCAATACATATTATATAGCAGCTCCTATGTCCTCACATGGTCATGAAATCTTACCACTTACAAGGACAAGAAACTTGCTGAAAGGAAGCTGGATGCTATAAAGGTAAGTTGTCATGAAGGCTTTTCAAGAGTTATTTCCCTTAAGATATTTGATATGAATTTTTATCCCTGTATAATTCTTTTCGTATTATGAATGTTGTAGTAAAATATGATGAGATGCTCTAACAATAGGGCATAGAATAGAAATATTGCATCGTAGTTCAATCTGTTGCAAACCTTATTTTAGGATGTCATTTCTGATCTTTCCCTTCCATATTTCGTCCCAACGAGGACAAGCCATTAGACATTGATTCGACCTGGGAAAAGTTTGAAAAACTTGTAAGGCAGATCAGTTCCTATAGAAGGGATCCAGGATTCTTCTGCGAAGGACATGACAGCGGAGGAGATCATATTGCACAAGGCTTTGTCAATGATGTTAATGAGACTATGTGTCGTCTAATACGATAGTTGACAAGAAATGAAGGGCCATGAAACAAGCAACCATGCTCTTTCTTGCTTAGGTATAGGTCCTCAATATGCCTTTGCCATTTGGTAGATAACTTGGAATGAAGGAAGTTCTTATGCACAGATTATGTGGGATCTTAACTGCATATGTATAGGGTTGGTTAGCTTATGTGGTAGAATAGGCACAAGAGCCATATTCAGCTGTTTATGGCGCTGATTCTGTGATTGAAGCCTCTCGCAGAGAAACTATCTCGCCGAAACAGGTGAAGCAAAAGCCGCAGGTTTAAAGAAAAAATTAAAGTATCTCCAGTGAAACATACTTAAACCTGAGGTACGAGGGTTTAGAAAGCGCATTCAGTAAACAGACCAAACAATGATAAATGTTCTCTGTCGAAATTATAGCATTTGGTTATATTACCTTCTAAATAATTGTATCCTCCAACCCTTGCATACTTCTTGACATGAAAAGTTATAATGTCTGTCGAGCAAGACTATTTCTTCCTATTCTTTTTAGTTGGTCATATGTTTGTAATTGCTTCTGTTATAAAGCTTTTGATCGTGGATAGTATGTCCTCGAAGAATAGAAGAAATGCTCTTCCCTCCAAATGTATCTCAATTTTTTTGTAAAACTCGATGTGGATGGAAAAAAATTACCTATTGCAACTAGGTTGTGCTTTTTAGAGCTTTAGAAATATATCTTCTATCTTTGCAAATTTGGAGATTCCTAACTTAATTACTCGGATGTTTTCGAAAGTAGTCATGACTATTTTATACAGAGAATAATAATTGAATTCACGCAAATCTCATTATTAGTGTTAAAAGAAAGATGGATGATAGATCTCCGTCCACTAGGATGATGTATGTTTTAATGAAAGAGTAGTGTTCTATGCGTTCACTTATATTTAATGTCAATTGATATTTATTTTTATATATTCTCCAAAAATTAAGATAATCATAATGTAGGCTTTATATATGCTCTTAATACAAAACCGTATCTTTCGTTTGAATTAGAATTGGAAAAAGTATCTTTGATGAATTAAACTTTTAAGATAAGTATTTTTTCGAACCCTTTGAATTTAAACTTGAATTTAAAATTAATCCATATTTCAATTTTTAATAAGAAAGTTACCCACAGTTGGCATGTTAATTAAATAATCATGAAAATATACCAAGAAACAATATGAAGACATGTCAACAAAATAACAGGATAATTTAAATGTGACACACTCCAACTATTACTATAATCATTCAAGAACAAAAAAAAAAAATTAACACTGGAGAAAGAATCTATTAAATTTATTGAATAGTATCACAGTTAAATTGGATTAGTAAAATTGGTGCAAGAACTTCAAATGAATAGAACGTATTTTACAAGTTTATATTTGTTAGGTCTGTCTACATTCTACCCTCTCAATTCCATTTGTGGGATTATACTGGCTGTTGGGTATATTATTATTGTATATCTGTTTTCTCAAATATCACTTAGCTATAACTTTGATAATTTTATTTATTTATTTATTAAGGACTTGCATACAGGTGAATAAAATAATTTGAAAACTCAACAATAATCTTACATTTGATAGTTGATAATTGATATTTTGATATATAAAATTAATTTACAATTTTATTTGTTGTGGTCGATTTTTTTTATGATTATTGATTGTGCATTGATCCGATACGAATACTAATTTAAATAATTACTTAAATTAAATAATTGTCTTTTGAATAGGATATATAAATAAATTGAAACAAAAAAAATAATTAATTACTCAGCCATTATTAATTAATATTAACAGATCATAATTAAATCAAAATATTCCCTATTGAGTATTTTATAAAGATCCCAATTTAAATAGGAATGGGAGACATTGTATCAATCCGAGACCATATAGGTTCTTAACCTCTCTATATAAACGACTTGTCAGTAATTTTCTTTCTTTGATTATTGGAGTTTTGGGGTTGTCAAAATAAAAAATTATCGGAGCTAGTTTCGGAACCAACAAACTACCAGGTATGTTTGAGTAGTACGAAACTTAATTATGTATATCCCACCTTATTCCGCATACCAAAAGACACCCTAATTTTATTATCGTGTTCCTGCTCCAACGCACTTCTTTTGAAGCTAATTTTCAGTTTTTAACCCTAATTAAGGAACAATTTCTAACATACATCTATATCTCTTTCTTGTTTGATGGTATGTGCAGCCAGATGGGTAAAGAAGTCCTCCTCCGCATTTGGGCTGTTTCTTATCAAAACTTGAAGGCCATGATTTCATGTTTCAACAAGTTAAGGTGGGAGATACCCCGTGTTGGTAAGTCTTTTTACCTCAAGATTGTGTTTCTTTGTGACTCGAAACTATATATGAGTTTAATTTAACTTGGTGTGCTCATTGTTGTTTTATTCCCAACTTTCTTTGAGATGCTGAATTCCTTTTATCTTGTGTTTCTTGCAGCTCATCTCATTCATAGTAATGCTGTATGGTGGCTTTTGTTTAGTCACGTTCCCTGGGTATGCATGTCATATGCGTTACTGAATTTAAAAATGATGAAGGTTCTTGAAGTGGTTATCTTGCTTGGTGTCTTCCTAGTTCATAATGTTGTGGTGTATTCTGTTGTATATTGGTATGACGACATGCCCTTCCAGTTGATTGGTGCCAAGGCGAAATTTATGATAGAGGTCATTCCTATGACAACTTTAGCAGCCTTGCATCACCTTTTGGAGTTCAATTATGGGTATCTCTATTTAGTGTTATGCGTCACCACATATTTGTACACCTTTGTGCACTTCATGCACGTTGCGTATGACATTGGGGGAATAGACGTATTGTTGGGCTTAGTAATGCAGGTTCTTGTTTACATTCTGGACGGAGAATTGTTGGTTAGAGCTTTAGCTTTGAGCTGCTGTGTTGTGTTATGTTTCTATAAATACGTGACGTATTGTGCTCCTGAAGTACCTGAGCATCCTAAAAAGGAAGTGAAGCTGCTGCCTTGCTGATTTGATGGTGTTTGTAGAATACTAATTTTATTGTATATATCTCATGAATTATGAGCTGTGTTTGCTCTCTTTCTTTTTGTCATGTGATGATGAGTCTTTATTCATATGTGAACAAAGTTATTAGAAGTCAGTAATGCACTTATTTGTTCTGTTAATTATTTTTGTTTCCTCGTGTTGGTGAAAACATTAGTTCCAAATTAATACAAGAGTGTGCATGACCATGTACCTAGCATATGTGTAATTTAATCAATCATAAGGGCTTACAGTAGGACTATGCATGAACTGACAAGCTTTGTTCACAACAAATGAAAGCAAGATCAGGTCGTGTAAGTGTGACATATTGTAGAGCCCCAATGATATGGCAATATAAGGTAGCGTCATGAAAGGCTGGACTATCACCATTATGCAATTTGGCATTCACTGCCATAGGCGTAGCCAAAGGCTTGCATTGGAGCATGTTTCTCTTGTGTAGAAGTTACTGAACATATTGTTCTGATAAATAAATGTTCGTGCAATTCGCCATGAAGAAAGACATTTTGGACGTCCAATTGACTTAAAGACCAACGACGTGCTGCAGCAAGGGAGAGAATGATACGAATTGTTGATGGTTTGACAACAGGCCTAAATGTCTTCGAATTGGCATGACCTTCGAGTTGATGGTATCCGTTTGCAGCAAGACGAGCTTGGTAACGCTCCATTGGCCCTGATGAATTTCGTTTGATTAGAAACACCGATTTGCACCCCAAGACATTCATAGAAGAATTATACGGAACCAAGGACCCAGTATCATTGCAAAGCAAAGCATCTGTAACAGATGAATTGAATTAAAATTGCAATAAAACAGTAAAAGAATAAATTAAGGAAAAGGATAGGTTTTCATTGTCATTGCATAAGGAAAAAATACAAAAATGTCTAGCTGACTATAAAGGATTTCCCTAAATAGTATTGTGGCCCCCAATCATAACACCACCAATAAATTGGACAAGTAGCTACTGTCCGGAAGGATCTAAATTGCCACAGTTGGCTTTTAGGAATAAATAGAAAATAAGTAATTATATTGGGCCTTGACTTTAATCGGCTATGCAAAAGGGCCTCTTGACAATGAACCGGCCCAAAGACAATTTAAAGAAACACCCGATAGAGACAACCTCAAGAACATATCATTGTTACATTCCATTCCCCTTCAGAACCTTGATGTTGAATCAAGGTTCAAAATTTGGAAATTGAAACTTCACGAACTCATAGTCTTCCCACGTAGCCTCATCTGGTAATAGATTAGCCCATTGAACCAAAACTTGTACCACAAATGGATTACCTCCTTTCAATATTCACCTTTCCAAAACTGACAGGTTCAGTTAAAACTTGGCCTTCATTTGCGCAATAAGGAGGATCTTGTGTAGCAACTACCTTGTCACCTATCTTCTTCTTCAATCGAGACACATGGAAAATATGATGAATTTTTGAGCTTGGAGGTAAACGAAGCTCATAGGCGACCTCCTCAATCTTGAGAAGAATTTCATAAGGACCAAAGAATCTAGATGATAATTTTAAATTCTTCCTTACAGCCACGGATGTTTGACGGTAGGGCTGCAACTTCAGGAACACCCAATTTCCAACCTCGAATTTAAAAGAAACACCCCATAGAGACAACCTCAAGAATAAATCATTGTTACAACATCCATCTCAGAGGCCATGGCTGACCGCCACTCTTTAAACTTATTGACCTCAGTAAAACACGTAGGGTCAATTGTGAGAGAGTGGTAGCAGTGACCAAACTTGTAAAAAGAGGCATATGGCGAAGTTTTTTTGGATGAGTGCGAGTGGTAGGAGCAGAGCTAGTGAGAAGCTGAGAGAAGCTTTGGTAGCTCGAAAGCAAGCTGAAGACTCTGCAATTGAAATGTTTCGCGCTGATGAGATGGAACAGGTGGGTATTGAAGTTGCTCAAAAGAAAGAAGAGGAATGGCAGAATGAAGTCGAAGCTGTGAGGAATCAACATGTTGTGGATGTGGCTGCTCTCCTCTCTGCCACACAGGAACTTCAATGTGTAAAACGCGAATTGTCCATGGCTTGTGAGGCGAAAAGTAAGGCACTTAGCACTGCAGAGGACGCCACAAAAATTGCTGAAACTCATGCAGAGAAGGTGGAAATCCTCTCAGCTGAGTCAGTGAGATTGAAGTTACTCGTTTTTCTTTCATCTGAAGCTTATAATTAATTTTGCAGTATAATGTATTTGATTCTTTTGGCATGTTCATGATTGGCTTTTGCAGTATCATATATTGCTTATATGTTGATACATCCAAGGTGTGTGATGAAGCACTTAGTATCTCAAAAAAGGAGGACGCGGTGGAAGTTCATCTTCTAATGGAATTTCAGGTCCATGAAGCTACTGCAGGAGCCTGAAATTTCATGCCTGCTTCAAGTATATAACGTGAGTGTTACTATAATGGCCTTTCATATGCTTCTGCTGGTTTGTAAACATAGACTACATTCCTCATGTGATTCTAATTGAAAACTTCCAGGTTATAGAAATTTTGTGGTGGATGCATTATTATCTCTCTGTTTCTTCAGGGTCAATAGTTCATTCTTGAGTAGACCACTACACTTTCTTGGAGTAAAAAAAAAAAAGAACCAAGCACCAAGGAAGATGCATGTCCCTTTTACTAAATTTTCAACTAATGCGACCATTTCTTTTAAGCTTCTTACTTTTCTTGGTTATGAGAATTCGAAATGTTGAGCCCATGCTCAGATAATGGAAGCAAAGATTAATATAGTATGTTATATGATATGTGTAATGTTTTACGATATTGTAATTTATGTTGATTGTTTCTCCTAGCTCTGCTTTCGCCAGAGTTTCTATGTTATATTGTGGTTCAGCTAATGACATATGATCCATTTATCACATTGCTACGAATTGATTTGTTTATCAGCTAGGATAGAGAATGCAGCTGATTCTTCTTGACACACTTCAATTGGTGTTTACACGAAAAACAGACTGAGAAAAGAAATCCAAGCAGTAGGTGTCTCCACGTTTCCTTTTGAGACTGATTGCACCACAATGCAATTTTATTTCATGTTGATCGTTAGGGAAGAGCCAATTATTGCTAGATCAAAAACTGATTTATGCAGCAGGGAAAAGGTGAGTCTGATTCCTTACTACTGTTGCGACAACTAGATGAAACAGTGGATGTCTATATTTTGTACATAATATAAACCTATGGTTCATATAATTTTGTACCCAAATCATGGTTTTTTGTTGTTGTTGTTGTTAAGAATTTAGGATTTCATCCCATAATTTCAAATCATGATCCCAAATCGATTGTCCAAACGTTGATTTGAAATCACGACATGAAATATTAGAAGATTTGAGAAGAATTTCAAGGACATGAACATTATTTCATCTATTATGGAAGGACCTACGCATCTGCGAATGGCTGAAGTAGAATATCAATTGCAACTTGAGTATCACTCTTAGTTCCTCCTGTTATGATGTCCAATGAACATCTCCAACAAGATATGCCAACGAGGTATGTAGTTACGAACTAACTCTCTTGGTAGTGGCTCTTCTAAATGGAAAACTGATTTGGAGACCTTTACAGTGGGTATAGAAGATTTATTTCTTGATAAATATTTTTATACCAAAACGGTTCAACGACCTTCCATTTCATGATAGGAGATTAAAATAAAGCGGCCACAATATCTCACATTTATGAAGTGTTCAATGAAAGTAACAACACAATGATTTGAAGGAGCAGTTATAGGAGGTGTTAACTATATGGCTGTTACTTACAGTTGCAGCTTTACATAGTACTTGGTAAATAGCACATTCGTTGACAATTTCCCCTCGTTCAAGATTAAGTTGAATATAGAAGCATTTATATATGATGACTATTGATCGAGTAGAAACATTTGTATACTTCTCACCCAGTTTTATATCTACACAAAACAAAGAAATAAATCAGAACGCTAAACGCTTCATCTGATCAAGATAACAATACACTTTCAAAAATTCTAAGCAATGCCAAAGTCATCAACTGTAAGAAACATGGACCAATCTCTCAGTTCTTTTCAAAATGCATCAGTAAGAGGAGTAGCAGATTTCATTCGAAAGGTGCAGAGCAGCAGAAGCAAAACACAACAGAACAAAAGGGATAGATTGTTGCAGAAAATAAGTAGAATCAAAGTGCGATATAACTGAGACTGAGTAACTTTGGTTTGATAGACTTGTTCATGGCAAAACGGCTGGTCCACCGTGAAATCAACAAGAAGGTTTGGTACCTCAAGTGGGATGCTATAGTAGAAGCACATTTGTCTTGCTGTATTCAACTTCAAACCACCATTTGTTCATACCAATCGTTCATTACATGCAACAACAATACAAGTATAGGCAGTACTTTCCCTAAAGACACCATTTATGTTAATTAACTAGATGATAGATAAAAAGAATAGCAAGGAGGTGACCATCAGCTTGAATGTTCCTGTTTAGTCCGACTGTTATTTCTTTCTTATTGCAATTTAAGTGGTTAAATTTTAGTGAGTTTTTACTTTTTATAGCAGAATTTATAAGTAAATAACATGCCCATTTCCTATCCTTCTGTGAAAGAAACTGTCATTATTTCACAAGCAATGGTAATAAGGATGAAGTCCATCTATCAGCTTTGTTAGTCTAAAACTTATAGTAAGTAGAGAATGTGCACATAATACTTATATTAAAAATATGCATGGTACATGGGTGGAGTACCCTTGAAATCAAGAATAGCCTATCTCCTCCCTTTCATGTATACTCAATCAAGATGATATCTTTGAACACCTTCAATCAAGTTTCCCTTAAAGAATGAAACCCAATTCAAAATAAAACAAAACAACTACCTTCTTCCTCCTCATTATTAACTAGTGGCTACTTCCAAGATTGTGGGAGAAAAAGTGATATGAGCTATGTATTAGAATTAATTACTTAAGATTCTAACTCAGTATCAAAGATGTATTACAAGCATCAGGAGAAGAGTTGCAGCCATTATAGCGCGAGCGCCATTGCTTTCTATTCCATTTTCCTCCATAGTTTTACTGCTAATACTTCAAATGATTGTTCAGTGTTATACAGTGCTCCAGCGAAGCTAACGAAATTTGAAAAGGATTTAGTAGGAGAAGATGGATGAAAACCGAAAAATCTAGAAAAAAAAAACAAAGGATCATTATATATCAGGGCATCAACATCATTTGTGCAAGTTTTTTGGGTTTTGTCCGTCAAAGACAATTGGATGGCTATGTATTAAGAGATTTAGTACAAACTCTGTAAATAGGCGGTAGAATATTTTAGTAAGTTGTATATATTTTTACCTTATTTACAATTGTTTTCTTGGTTAGCAAGGTTTAGGATTTGTATATAACTTTGGCTATAGCCTATTCACGGCAGAAAACAATACTAACTTCAGCAAATTCTTTCATGGTATCAAGAGCCATAACCCAAAAATAAAGCGAGGATGATCCGACATCTCTGTATTTCTTGTTTTCGGCAGATCACACGGAATATGCATAACTCCTGTGGTTCTGAAGGGCGACAACTATGATGAATGGGCTAAGGCGGATGAGAAACGCTTTTAGAGCCAAAAAGAAATTGGGTTTTATCGATGGACTGATTACACAACCCAAGGAAGAAGGATTTGAACTTGATGATTGGTATGCCGTTAATTCGATGATGGCTGCTTGGGTCTTTAACACCATAGATCCGCCACTTCGCTCGACGATTTCTTATATGGAAACCGTTAAAGAACTATGGGAAGACTTGCGAGAATGATTTTCAGTTGGTAACGACATGAGAATACACCAATTGAAAAGCGAACTTGCATCTTGTAAACAAGGAGGACAAACCGTTGCTGCATACTACGGTAAACTGAAAAGCAAGTGGGAAGAACTCGTTGGCTACATAAAAAATCCAATATGCATATGCGTTGGGTGCACTATGCGAAGCAGGGAATAGTGCATCAAACAACTTGTGTTGATACCCCTCAGCAAAATGGGCGAGTGGAACGGAAGCATCGGCTGTATCTTATTAATCGAACTCCTACTCCCATATTGAATGGAAAAACTCCTTATGAAATAATCTTTGGAAAAGAACCTTCATATAAACCTCTAAAAGTATTTGGTTGTCTATGTTTTGCTCACTGTAAGTCTCCTGACAAAGATAAGTTCGGCTCCCGGAGTCGACATATTTTTATTGGATATCCTTTCGGAAAGAAAGGATGGCGTGTCTATGATTTGGAGACCGGAGAGTTTTGTTGTGTCTCATGATGTCACCTTTGATGAAAAATTTGTTTTAAATATGCCATGTGGAAATTGAAATTAAAGAGTACGTTGTTAAAAAGTAAAGACACATTCTATTTGAAATAGACGAAAAAGAAAAGTACAATAAATAAATTGAAAGAGAATGTCAAATTGACAAAATTAAATTGAAAAGAATAACCTTCAGCTCATCCCATGGCTGTTCTACAATATACATAATATGTGAATCAAAGACTCATCACATGACAAATAAGGAAGAGCTAGGGTAATTAAACAACTCATAAGTTTCTATAAACTTAGTCCTCTACAAATTAAACACCTTCAGATCGGCAGCTGCTCCAGCTCCTTTGTAGAATGCTCAGGTACTTGAGGCGCACAATACACCACGTACCTATAGAAACATAACACAACACAGAAGCTCAAAGCCAAGGCTCTAACCATCAATCCCCCGTCCAGAAGGTAAACAAGAATCTGCATTACTAATCCCAGTACTACGTCCTTTCCCCTAATGTCATATGCTAGGTGCATAAAATGCGCAAAGACATAGAAATATATCGTGAAGCCTAGCAGTAGATCGAGATACCCCCAATTGAACTCCAAAAAGTGATGCAAGGCTCCTAAAGTCATCATAGGAATGACCTCGATCATAAATTTTGCCTTGGCACCAATTAACTGGAAGGGCATAAAGCGATACCAATGTATAACGGAATACACCACAACAATATGAATTATGTAGCCACCATACAAGGTAATCACTTGAAGAACCTTTAGTGTGTTGAAACCAGGTTGAATATCCACTAAATTCAGTAAGGCACTACCGAAGCATGCCCACGACAAGTAACTGAGCAAAAGCCACCATACCTCATTACTATGAACGAGACGCACTGAAAGAAGAAAAGATAAAAGGAATTCAGCAAAGTTTCAAGTCATATATAGATTGATAAGGATAAATTGATAACAAGTCACCAAGAAACACAACCTATCCTAGAGGTAAAAAGACTTACCAACACGGGACATCTCCCATCTTAACTTGTTGAAACGTGAAACCAGGACCTTCAATTTCTGAGAAGAAACAGTCCAAGTGTCGAAGAACAGGCTTTGAGAGCAAGTGCGGAGGAACATATTGCTACGCGGAGAGGCCGCGGCACAGAGAGGGAGAACTTCTTCACCCATATATGTATATATATATATATATATCGTCAAACAAGAAGATATAAGTCGATCGTATGCAATAGTCAAATTAATAAAGAATATATGACATGCCTTCTCTTATAGAGAGAGGTTATCAACCTATTTTGTCTCCCATTCCTATTTTGTCTAGGATTCAGTACAAATTAATTCTCCCATTACTATTTGAATTGTGATCCTTTACAATATTTTGATTTAATTATTTTCTATTAATATCTATATCTATAATCTATATCTATATCTATATCTATCTATAATCTATCCATAATCTATATCTATCTATCTATCTATATCTATATTTATAATCTATTAAAATTGTGAAGACCCTAAGAAAAAGTGATTTGAACTTTTTGTCCTTCATTAAAAGTCTTCGCAATAGACAATATAGTCTTTTCACCCTTTTCTCACTTTTTGTCTTTCATTAAAAGTCTCCGCAATAGACAATATAGTCTTTTCACCCTTTTCTCAAATTATTATTAGATTATATTTATATAATTTTTAAGTTGGATGAATTATAATTATGTACAAACCCTAATAATATATGGACAGAATATTTCAATAATTAATTGTGAGATCCGTTTCCTACTAAAATTGTTTGTTTTTTTAGTGTTATCGTAAATAATTACTATTTTTTTTTCAAATATATAAAAACTGAAAATATGGAAAATATAGAAAAGAAATTGGTGTTTGACTTCATGAGGAATACGTTGGTGAATGAATCATTGTTGGAACATGATACATATGAGTGATAATGGTGCAGCTTTGGGAGCAACCAGAGCCATGAGGTATTTGAAGATGTTTACACATGAATTCTCTTATTAGTATATACCTCTGCATGGAGAACAATACACTTGGCTTATTGGTGGAGATGTTGCTGCCTCTAAGCTCGATAGATCTTTTATCTCCGCATATATTTAATCTTTGATAACAGTGTACAACATGTAATTGAATACTAATACTTTCTGTGCCCACAAAAATTGCGAAAGTGATGCTTAAATACCTTTACACAGAAGACAATCTACTAGCGTTAAAGGTTCTCATTATCGCCAGGCTCTACAAATCTTTGATCTCTATATATCTTTAATCTTTGACATAAAGTATGGTGTACATTGTGACTGATATTTTTGTGTACATAAAAATAGAGAAAAAGGGAGGGATGCCTGATTATTTACAATAGATCAATCAATATTGAAAAGACGTTTATATCAAGAGATGAATGTTAACATCAGAAAACATGTAATTGATTAATAAGTACGACATTTGCAATAATTTATCAGAGTCACTTGAGCTATGGGACAATGTAGAGACTCCTCCTTTACGTTCTTCATATCTTTACGTTTTATAAGAATGTCCCTTATGTTATTTTTATAATTCAGGTATTAGCGATCGTATGCTGATAAAGGTCATTCATGACCGCGCGAAGAGCGGGTAGATTACCTAGTTACATAAATAAACAAAGGCCGAGTAATTACTTATTTTCTTTCAGATATTACTACATTTTTTCAATTTCGATTCTATTTTGAACAATCCTAAAAGACATAGGCTAGAAAGTAATATTATGTCTCCAATAGTAATAGGATTAGCTAGGGTGAAATCACGAACTAAAGGATACATGAATGTAGTAATTAAGCATAACTTTTGACACGAGTTCGTGTAAGTAGGGTACATTTAATGTGACCTGAATTAGATAATTAGATGTTAATGAATATTATATTAATAAAGAAAACAATAAATAATCGGAAAATTAGATTAGGGAAGGAAGGTTATATGTACAATTCTTGGATTCAATGTGATTTGTACACTAATAAAGTATTAGCAGCAATGAGGAAAATTGATGCTGTTTCTTCTTTGTGCATACCAATAATACCACTATGTGTAGGTTAAAAACAATTTTCGAACTAGATATCTCGGCTCTTATATCAATGAAGAACGTAGCGTAACACAAAACTTGATATGAAAATTGCAGAACTCCATAAACTATTGAATCTTTAAACACAAGTAGTGCTTGAAGATCGAAGGGACATCTATCTGGACGTCACACAATGCGTCAGAAAAGTACATTTTACCAATTCATTCCGATATATATGGATGATTCATATTTTCCTAACTATATAAATTAAATGGTAGAAAATTTCAGTTAGGGCAAAAAAATTTCTAGTTTCTCTAAGATTTTGGAAAATCATAAACTATTTGATTTAACTAAATTTTTAGATACCCTATAATTCGATATGTTGATTCATTGTGACGGGTAAATAACATAAATTCCAATTGTTTAGTACATAATTACATCATATTCCCAATCTTTTCAAAATTAAATAAACTCTCGGATTTTGAACTGCCGGATAAATTACGTAGGATCATGATACATCACCTTCCGGATAAATCACTTTGCGATACATAACTAATCAATCAAATTCTTATGTATCAGTAACACAGATCTCATTCCGATACATAAAGTCTTATGTATCAGTAACACAAAAAGGTATTCTGATACATATTCTTTATCATATTTTCAACCAGATACATCATTCTTATGTATCTATACACAAAAATCAGTACGATACATAGTATTTGTAATTTTTTTTTAGCCGATCTCGAGATGTATCTTCATGTCCTTCATCGCTCCATCTTCACCTCCTCCATCTGCACCTTCCATCTGCCACTAACATCATAAAAATACTCTCTCCATCAAGATCCTCCATCAACAACAACACTCACAGTAATCACCGAAACCCACTAATTTGGTTTATTTGAACCTAAAACGTGAGTTATAATATATAGTTCGAATGTAATAGTGCAGATTAAAAAAGGATAAAGATTCCTTTGATTTTATTTTATAAATTATGTCAACCAATGCCACCGAAATCCACGCGATCGTACACTATAACCAATTCCACCCACGCCAACTAGCGATCAAGCGGAGGAGGTGTGACCGGCAGTGGTGGTTTGGAGGTGTGGTTGGCCGATATCGAGGAGATGAGGAGGAGGAGTGTAGGGGCAGTTGGTATGGAGGAAAAAAATGAAATGGATTCAGAATTTGGGGTAGATGTGATGTATCCGATGATTTGCAGAGATAAAGTTAAATTTCAAATTTTTGTAATTATTTTAAGAAGTTGAGATTTTAGGTAATAATGATAAGTTAAGGTGTTGTATTTTGTAATTTTTTCTAAATACAAGCTTAATAGATATTTTGCAAACAACTACATATTTAAGTTTAGAAATGACAACATAATGAGATGGTCTCAATATTTTGGGCCCTATAAAAAAAGTCTTATAAGAATGACCTTCATATGGGCCAATGGGGTGGTCTTGATAGTTTGGCCCGCTTAATAAATTTTATTTATAAGACAGACGTTCTAACTCTTGCCCATAAAGTAGATGTTCATGACATTTAAAGATAATATATGAACCTGCACAATTGATCAAAAGTTTTGTTTTAAAGGCAAAACTTAGAACTTAGATATGTTGTCCGTAAGACAAACGTTTTAACTCTTACCCATAATTAGACAGATGTTCATGACATTTCAAGACAATTAAGCTACACAATTGACTAGAAGTTTTACATTATAGAAAAAAGTTAAAACTTAGATATATTATTCAAAAGGCAGTTATTCTAACTCTTGCCCATAAGGCAGACATTTAGGACATTTTAGGGGGGTGAACCTACTCAACTGATCACAAGTTCTGTCTTATAGGCAAATGTTATAACTTATTTAGCGAAAATAAAAATTCAAGATCATATTTTAGAGACAATAATTCATGAAGACTTGACACTTTGGGAGACACTAGACATAATTTCTTGTGGGTTAGTGTAACACCCCATACATTTCCGAACTTATTTGACTATCTTAACATTTATGAAATTATTTAAACTTGATATAGTTGATGTATTACCCACTAAATTTATTGGGCTGAATTAATATTATATTTATGGACTTAATTGAGGCCCAAATTAAGTAAATAAGACATGGGCCCAAAAAGGTAGATGATCCATTAAAAATGGACCAAGTCTACACATCATTATACTTAGACTTTTTGACCAAATAAATGGCTAAGGATGACCAAACGAGAGGCTGTTTGGAGGGACTTTATAAGGCTGAAATTCAGCTTATTTTCCACACAATACACTTGCCAAAAATCAGATTTTCAATCAACATTTCTCCTCTCTCAAAAACCCTAGCCACCCTAATTTTCTTTAAGGATTTTTGGACAAATCTTCCACTTGCAAGCCTTGATAAGTGTTTACCCTTATAGATTAATATATTATATGCATAAGAGGTTGTGTATATCATGTTGGTTATGTTTAAAAAGTGTTGAACAGTCCACTTTATTTGTAGCAGTCCACTTTTGCTAAATCGGTAAAGGATTTGCCTCTATGTGGTTTAAACTTGAAAGGGGACTTAAGGTCTTGAAGGAATTGAATTAGATGGATGAAATTTCAGTATATTTAAGTGTGGTGTTGTACCTAATTCGTTACACCTTGTGTATGACTTGTGGAAATATTTATACGTAATTGTGCATGTAACGTTTGGCGTAGTGAAAGGAGAATATTTTCTTGTTATGTTAAAGTGAATTCTGAAATTGTGTGGACTGTTTTTGGTATATTGTTGTGGAAGGTATTTATGTGACTTGATGGAATAAATATGTGGAGTTGGATTGAGGTAAAAATGTGAAGTATGCACTTGGTGGAAAATCTTGTTGGTTTGTGACGTCTATGTTGGTTTGTGGACTGTTTTGGTGGTGGTGTCTTGATAAGGCAGTAAGTTATGATATAGAAGGGTGGAATGAAGTTATATGGCAGTAGAAAGGAAGGTGGAATGATATACCATGTGTTTGGGATGTTGGATAGTTTTTACTTCCCGTCAAGTAGCTAATTATCGCCTTGTGAACTTGTAATGTAATTAGCTTTTAATGTTAGCTTCGTTACGTACTTGTGTTGTAGAGTAACGCTTTAAGGAAGAGCTGAATTATTGTAGTCACATGTTGGAAAGATAAGTTATGTAAGGTTACTCTTTTCCGTATCCTTTGGCCGCACCTATTGTTCACATCGTTGCCGAACTTGTTTCCACTTCAAAATATTTTAAAGTATCTCATTTCAAGTTGTTAGTAATTGTTATTTATGTGTCTCTTATTTGTTGACTATTGTTCCAAAGCTCCAATAATGTTATGACCACCGATGTAACAATCTCACAAAAATTAAAGAAATGAGGTAATGCATATTTGGTTAAGTACGGGTGGTAGCTCTGGGGGCGAAAGCCTAGCTCGAGCCGATCCCGATTGATTATTGGATGCAGGGGGTAGCTTTGGGGGTGAAAACCTAGCTCGAACCGAACCTAATTTATTGATTTATAGGTGGTAGCTCTGGGGGCATAAGCCTAGCTCGAGCCGATCCCAATGTTATTTACCACTGATCAGTTGGTCCCGGGCATTGTATGATGTATATTGATATAAAGGTAAAAGGAAAGAAATGAATGTAATGTACATGGTTCCACATATACAGTACGGTGGTATATCAGTGTTATTTATTCACTTGTATTTGATTCCATTTGAGTTCCTATATTCCATACAGTTACTTATAGCCTTACGTACTTAGTACATTCTTTCGTACTGATGTCCCTTGGGGACCTACCTTACCTGCTGCAGGCACAGGAGCTAGTAGACCTTCACAGTAGGGTACGAGTCATCTGCAAGCTATTGGTGAGCTTCAGGTTGATTCGGGGCTTTCTGAGTCATTTGTATATATTTTTGGTACTGTGTAGTACTTATATAAGGCGGGGACTTGTCCCGACCTTAGTCATGGTTATATATCTGTTAGAGGCTTTGTAGACCTTGTAAAGTCAAACGTAGAAGTGTCTTACCTTTTAGATGTTGTGGCCTCAACGGCCAAGTCTCGTATCTATTTTGTACGTCTTTGCATGACTTCCGTCGTCGATATATTATATTTGCATGTGGCAGAATTTTTGTTCACTTAATGGCATGCATATGAATGTACACGATCATAGGTTGGTTCTCTCGGGCCTTTACGGCTACGGGTGCCTATCCGCCCCAATGGAATTTGAGGCGTGACAGTTAGACTATGTAAAATTAAGAGGACTTTACATAGTTATACAATAATAAAAAAAAAGCCATTACATATTTTTAGCCAAATAACTGATATTTAAAAAATTGGCCAAAGAAAATTTGATTACTAATTAATACTAGCATCTTACAAAAACGGTAACTCCCATCTTACAAATGTCATGAACATATGTCTAATTATGGGCAAGAGTTAAAACGTTTGTAAAATGCCTGTCTTATGGACAACATTACTTGATATGTTGTCCATAAGACAGACGTTTTAACTCTTGCCCATAATTAGACAGATGTTCATGACATTTCAAGACAATTAAGCTACACAATTGACCAGAAGTTTTGCATTGTAGGAAAAAGTTAAAACTTAGATATATTATCCAAAAGGCAGTTGTTCTAATTCTTGCCCATAAGGCAAATATTCAGGACATTTTAAGGGGTGAACCTACTCAACTGATCACAAGTTCTGTCTTATAGGCAAATGTTATAGCTTATTTAGCGGGAACAAAAATTCAAGATCATATTTTAGAGACAATGATTTATGAAGACTTGACACTTTGGGAGACACTAGACATAATTTCTTGTGAGTTATACTATGTAAAGTTAAGAGGACTTTACATAGTTATACAACAATAAAAAAAAGCCATTACATATTTTTAGCCAAATAACTGATATTTTAAAAATTGGCCAAAGAAAATTTGATTACTAATTAATACTAGCACCTTATAAAAAAGGTAACTCCCGTCTTAGTAAATAACTTTTTTATTCTATACCAAAAACCCCTAGGAACGGATGTTATCTTAGTTCTCCTTTTTAGTGTCTTTTTTTAATTGTCTTTTTATATTAAAATTTTATATATATATATATATATATATATATACATAACACAATATTTTTCTAAATTGCTTCCTTTCTAAAATTCAAATCTATATTATAAATATTATATTAATATATAAATTGGATAAGTTATGCCTCTGTATTTATCTATTTTGGTGATGTACATGATAAGCACAATATATATTAAATATATTGTGATTATTTAAAAAGTATATATAATAATTCTGTTCAATTAATATTATATCTTATATATACAATTTGTTTATTTAAAATAATATATATATATATAGTTGTATATATTAATAATTTTTTTTAAAAAAAATTAATCAATCAACACAAAAAGATATTTGAATTAAAAACATCACAAAATTATGGTGGAGAGAGAACATTATGAAACAGAGTGTATTGATGGAAATATAATTAATGAAGAGGGTTATTAATATTTAAATGAGGTTTATTATTGTATTAAATATGTTTCTTTTCAAAATACAAATGGCTACATTTGTTATAAAATGTGCTATATTTGTTACTTTTAAAAAGATGTGGTATTCTTGTATATAATAATTCTTATGAGTAATTGTTTTATTGGGTAAAATTCTCCAAAGTTTGATAATGGGATGCCCAATAAACTTGTAATCATTAGGCCCAAAATCACAGAGAATCCGATCTTTTCATATAGTATGACAATGTGATGCCCAATAAACTTGTAAATGCCCAATCTATGGAGAAGCCGAAGAAATGTGTGTTGAGTTCTCTTCTCATCTCTCTATTCAAAACATAGTTGTTTGGAAAAAAGAAATAAGTATTCCTAAATTGCAGTCATTTTTTCTTCTTTGTTTCCTTTTATGATGTATTTGGTATGAAAGAAAATATTTTCGTCTCTTTTTGTTATATATAATAACCACCATTTAAACAAGTATCAAATTCAATATATTTTTAAAAAATAATGGATCCTATGAAATTGCGTTCGTAAAATAGTGAAAAGAAATGATAGTCTCCTTTTATTTAAGAGAAGTGTTGTTTTTTTTCAATAGTTAATTTTATGTTTCCTTTTTTAAATAATAAATAAATTTTGAGAAGAAAATTTGTATATGAAGGAATCAAACTTGGAGATTTATGTGGAATAATATATACCTTCTTCTCTTGGATCAATGTGTGCTATCACCACCAATTGCCTTAGCGGTTTCTTATAAGATTACTATGGAGTTTTGTATATTGTCCATAACAACTACACTCTTTGTCTAAGAGAGATGATCTCTATCAAATATATTTTGTGTGGTGTGTAAAATGATGTCTTGCTTTCTATCTTGTGTGTTTTGGATTGACCTCAAAGTCATCCTTTTATAGTGGAACAAAGTAAGATATAACTCCCACCTTTATGAAGAGTTACATAACTCTTATTCAATTAACTAGGGAGTTACTATGGAGTTACTTCTTGTTCCATTCATGAACCACATAACTCTACCTCTTTTACTATATGGAGTTATTTAGTGAACTTGTAACATTCTTCATGAATGAAACAAATTACTAGTCAACCCATCAATGGGTGTATTTACTTCCAACATCTTCCACTCACACATGATGGGATGAATCACACATAGAGCTTTCCTTTTAGACATTTATACTGAGTGCATTGTCATGACCGCTCAGGCACTAAGTTTGGGAGCTCTCATGCCAGAAGTCCTTTTCTGGATCAGCATAAGAGACTACTACTCTTTTGATCAATTATGATATCTTATCATGTAATATAAAGCGCCTTAGATGCCCTAGACATGTTTATATACACATATGACTTCTTTAACCCTCTTGCCATTTTTAATTTTAATATGTCTTGTATCCACACTTATTATGCCAACTAAAATAGGCTTCATAGTGGACCGGTCTCAGACACAAGCATAATGTGTATATACTTGATATGATCTTCCTTTCGTCTATATATCACTAAGATCAAGATTAACTTTGCTTTCCTAGCATTACTCCGTCAGGTCATATTTTCATAACCTTTGGATTCATACTAAAGTAGCATACACTAATCCATCGCCTCATGATATTGTCAAAGTCATAAGGGCACCAGTGAAATAATTTAATTTCTTTCAAGGTCTCACACAAAAGTGAACTGGGGTTTATTCACTTACCTTTTAATTTGCAGTAATAAAGCACATGCAGTATGACATGCATGGTACGGTGTGCCTCTGACTCCATCAGAGTGTATATCAATTTTTATTTTTCTACACAGTATAAATCTTAGTCCAAGAAAATCATTTACTTGACTTGAGTTCTACCACTCTTCTGAATTTTAGAGGAGATCTCACATCTGGCTACAAGTATTATGGATAGTGGGAATTCATTATTTTGATCCTTGTATTTAACATTTCTTTTGAATCTTATCCCAATCCTCTACTGGGGCGACATCAAAATAGTATGTTCGATTAGTTTCCCTTTTAGCACTAAAAAACACAAACGTCTCATCTTGGCTCGCTTTCTATAAGCGCTCACGGCGGTTGTTTGTGTGAGAAAGCCAGCCTTTTCAACCTGTACGACATACTTTAATACTGTGTTTGTGCTAATCAATAACAATGTATGAAATAATCACGAAAAACTTGTGCATTATTTCAAAAAAAATATATTCATACATCACATTCAAGATATTCAAATAAGGAAATATAACATTTACATCCTGCATAAGCCTAGAGATTTCACATGTTCAATGAACACATTCCTAGGTATTGACTTTGTTAAGGGATCTGCTATCATCTTGTGCGTAGAGATATACTGTAAAGTAATTTCCTTATGTGCTATAATGTCTCTAAAAAAATTGTACTTTGTATCTATATGCTTAGTCTTACTATGATACTTAGGGTCTTTAGTATAAGCCATAACTGCTTGGCTATCACAAAAGAGTTGCATTGGATCTATTGTCCTATCAATGATCTCTAAGTGTTTCATGAACCTCTTTAGCCACACACCTTCTTGTACTGCTGCAGAATATGCAACAAACTCTACTTCCATAATTGACATAGCTATGCATATTTGTTTCTTGCTACTTCAAGAAATGGTACCATTGTTAAGCAAGAATACATAATCAGAAGTGAGGTTTTTTTATCTAAGTCTCCACCCGCGTCAGCATCGGAGTAACCCACCAACTATAAGTCACTCCCTTGATAGCATAATTTATAATCAACAGTGCGCCTCAAGTATGTCAAGATTCTCTTAACAACTTTCCAATGTGTTTGTCCTGGATTGGACTGAAAACGGCTAACAAGACCCACTGTATAACAAATGTCGGGACGTGTACACAACACTACATAAATTAAACTCCCAATTGCACTTGAATATGGGACCCTCTTCATGAAATCTTTTCACTATGAGTTTTGGGACATGTTTCAAGGCTTAAATTCTCGCCTTTTGCTACAGGGGTGTCTACTGATTTATAGTCTTTCTTCCTGAACCGTTCAAAAATCCTTTTAATGTATGATTCTTGGAGCGGCGCTATTAAATTCTTAGAACGATTTCTATGAATTTTAACTCCAAGGATGTATTATGCTTCACCCATGTCCTTCATTTCAAAATTGAGGGACAACCAACTCTTATAGCCTTTACAAAAATAAGACTATTTTCAACTTATAGTATATCATCCATATAAAGGGAAAATATTATAAAATTAGTTTCAGACCACTTCATATACACAGAATGGTCTTCATCGATCATATTAAATTCATATGATGCAATAGCTCGATGAAATCTTAAGTACCATTGCCTAAATGATTGTTTAAGTCCATAAATAGACCTTTTGAGCTTGCAAACATTGAGATCTTGACCATTTTGGATGAAACCTAACGGTTGATCCATATAAATTTCTTCATCTAGTTCTCCATTGCGAAATGCGGTCTTTACATCCATTTGATGTAACTCCAAGTTCATACTTGCAATTATAGCCAGAATTAGTCTAATAGAGTTTAATCTCACAATAGAGAGAAAGCATTTTCATAATCAATACCCTCTTATTGTGTGTACCCCTTAGCCACCACACGGGCTTTATAGCGTTTGATTGAGCCATCCGTCTTCCTTTAAAATTTTGAGAATTCATTTATTCCCAATTGCCTTGCGGCTTAGCGGAAGATCAACCAAATCTCAAACATGATTTGTCCTCATGAACTCTATTTCCTCTTTCATTGCTTTCATCCACTTTTCCTAAGTAGAACCTGAAAAAGCCTCTTGAACTGAATTAGGCTCTTCATCGTCTTGTGGAGTAACTATTAATGCTTCTCCTTTGATACAAAAACGACGTAGGGGAACATTTTCTCTTGACTCCTACGCAACTGTCTCTTGTGGAATATCCTCTAAATGAGCAATACTCTCACTTGGATCAGCAGGAGAAGGTACAACTTCTGGTTCCTTACTCCTTTGATTTTGAAGATTCTCTTGTTGATCCATAACTTCATAAAATGACAGTTCTATCAATATCACCCTTACTAGGAAATTCTGTCTCTATAAATATGGCATCTCGTGACTCAAGCTTTGTTGTGCTTCCATCTTCATTTTCTCCTATGAAGATATTACCCTTTGATTGCTTTGAATAGCTAACAAAGGTGCATTTCTTGCCCTTTGGGCGTAACTTCCCATATTTATGAGAAGAATCATGCACGTATGTTGCAGACCCCCAAGGTCGCAATACATTTAAGTCAGTTTTTCGATCTGTCCAAAACTCATAGGGTGTGGAAGCAACAGACTTAGAGGGAACACGGTTAAGCACAAAAGTTGTAGACATCAATGCATCTCCCTAAAAGGAAATTGGCAAGTTAGCATGTGCCATCATAAACCTAACCATTTCAAGCAAAGTTCTATTTCTTCGCTCGGCTACTCCATTTTGTTAAGGAGTATATGGAATTGTTAGTTGTCTTACAATTCATTTTTCATCACGCAGATCCTTAAATTGATCTGATAGATATTCATATCCACGGTTAGTTCTTAAAGCTTTTATTCTTAGGTTTAATTGATTCTCAACCAAATTCATAAATTGTCTAAAGCATTCCAATGCATCTGACTCACAGGAGATCAAATAAACATGACCGTAAAGAGTATAATCATCTATTAATGTGATAAAATATGAGGCTCCATGCCTCGCCCTCACACTCATAGGACCACATATATCAGAGTGGATGAGTTGTAATGGGAACTCAGCTCTGGTTCTTTTTTCAAATGATTTTCTAGTGGTTTTTCCTGCCAGAAAATGCTCACAAATTGACATTTTAATTTTAGTTAAGGACCCTAATAGTCCTTCCTTTGTCAATCTATTTATTCGCTCAAGACCTATATGTCTAAGTCTAGCATGCCAAGTATTTATATCTAAAATAAGGGTTGTTGTTAAAGCAAAACAACCATGATTATTAGATATATAATTAAAACCACAAATTATGTCTAACTCAATAAAACCATCAAATAAGTAGCCAAAACCATAATATCCAGTGCCATAAAGAATGTCAATAGAATTATTGTGAAAATTCACACTAAAATTTAATTTAAGAAGAGAAACAACTAAAACTAAGTTCCATCGAATATCTAGAACATATAAAACATCATGTAGGAGAAGGACTCTTCCACAATCTAGTCTACATGTTCCAATTCCTTTCACTTCAATTGAGGCATTATTTCCTACATGAAACCATCTGCTCCTGGAAGGCAATCGGCGATATTCAACAATTGATCCTCTGTCTTTTGCTATGTGGTCGGTGGCACCTGAGTCTATAGTCCACAAAGTGTTAGCATCTGCTATTAATGCAGTACTAGAGACATAAACAAAATGAGGATTTTCAGTACATGGTATTACCTTATTCTGCTCCGGACAATCCCGCGCAAAATGACCCATCTTGTGGCAGGAATAACATTCCACTTTAGTCATGTTAATCTGTTTACCACCACGTTTTCCTGTCTTCTTAAATTGAGGTTTACCCTTCTGATTTGGCTTTTTATATCCCTACTTCTTTCCTTTCTTGTTCGTGTTCTTTTGCTTAGGATTAGAAGTCCCAGCAGATTCGGCTATAAAAGTTTGCTCATTTGTTTTAGAACCGTAACGACGCTCATCTTCAAGAACAAGATGGTGTTCAATGTCTTCAAAAGACTTGATGCTTTCATTGTGGGTCATATGAATCTTCATATACTCCCAACTAGCAGGAAGAGATCTTATAACAACTTGCACTTACTGTTCATCAGAAAGATTATGACCAACTAATTTAGCTCTCGTATTATGTTTGACATCTCTCTTAAATGTTGCCTCATCGATGTGTTAGGGAGCAACCTATATGTGTCAAACTTGATGGTCAACCTCCTAAGTTTTGTAGAAAAAGTGCTATCAAACTTGTCTTTTAAGGAAATCCACATGGGTTGAGCCGTTGAATAAGACTCAAATTCACACATGAGATCATCAGCCATACTGCTCAACAACGTTATGCGAGCAATACTATATTTTTGTTCCAGGCTTGAAAAACTTTAAGATTTCTCTCATGTTGTTGGGTGTCTTCACCCACTGGCTCAACCATTACATGGTTTAGGGTCTCCAAAACCTCTTGCTTTTCAAGGATGTATTGAATTTTACGGTGCCAAATGTCATAATTATCAACGTTTAATTTTTCACCCTTATTCAGTTCAGCAATAATAGTCTTTGAAGTCATTTTTTTAAATTTATCTACGCACATAGAAGACATAGCATGAATAAGCACAAACACAATATTTTTTTATTTACTGCAAAATTGCATCTAAATTAATATTTATTCGCTACCCATGTTCGAAAGTCATCACATGTAACCTTAAGCATACCAATATTTTCAAAATTAATTATGCGCTGATAAATAATGATAGTTTTAAATAAGAAATATTTTCTACCAATTAGAACTCCCACTCAAAAAAATTTTACATCTTCAACATACATGATATTTCACAAAAGTTACTTAAACTATAATCATGAAAAACACACTTAATTATTTTTAAAACTAAATATGTTCATGAATCAATTTAAAAAAAAATATATTATCATATTTTTCCTTCTACCAAACAAAATTTCAAATTTGTGATTCCTTTTTTTTTTTTTTTTTAATTTAAAATACTCATAACGTGCACCAAACATGCACATGTAATATGTCAAAAAAAAAAAAAAAGAAACATGAAAAACTTTAATATGACATAAAGAACAAATAAACCTTTTTTTTTATACTCCTTCAAAAGGTTATATAAATTCTGCTACGAAATTTGAAATTTTCAGATTTCTACCCTTTTTAAGTAGACAATTTTAGATGTTAATTTCTCCCTCAGTTTATTTCAAAAACTTACCAATAATATATTGCTGGAAAGGTTTTGAAAAGATATTTCCAGTAATATATCTTGAACATATCAAAATCTTGAAGATGGAGAAAAACGAGCTTGAAAACTGCACATTCAAGCTGAAATTTCTAGGTTTTTTTTTTCAATTTCAGGTAGGCAACTTTCAACACTCATAGCTCCTTCATCCGATAATGAAATTTTACAAATGATATATCATTGGAAAGCTATTGAAAACATTTTTCCAATGATGTATGGCTCATTCATTTTGGCAGCCCATACTAGGAGATAATTTAGCCGAAAGTCAGTATGTTTATCAAAAAAATTTGAAAAACTTTTCGAAATGCTATAAAATCAAAAAATTCTCCATTCACTAGATCTTATTCATGCAATGGTGAAATATAAACACATATATCTAGTGCTCTGATACCAATGAAGGAACCAAACTTGGAGATTTATGCGGAATAATACATACCTTCTTCTCTTGGATCAATGTGTGTTATCACCACCAATTGCCTTAGCGGTTTCTGACAAGATCACTATGGAGTTTTGTATATTGTCCATAACAACTACACTCTTTGTCTAAGAGAGCTCTCTATCAAATATATTTTATGTGGTGTGTAGAATGATGTCTTGCTTTCTATCTTGTGTGTTTTGGAATGACCTCAAAGCCATCCTTTTATAGTGGAACAAAGTAACATATAACTTCCACCTTTATGAAGAGTTGCATAACTCTTCTTCAATTGACTAGGGAGTTACTATGGAGTTACTTCTTGTTCCATTCATGAACTATATAACTCTACCTGTTTTACTATTGGGAGTTATTTAGTGAACTCATAACATTCTTCATGAATGAAGCAAGTTACTAGTCAACCCATCAATGGGTGTATTTTACTTCTAACAGTATATATAGCAACAAAGGAAACAGATGATATGAGAGTAGGGTTAGAACCTACATCTCGGTACACTAAAGAACTTTGGTGCCATACTCCTTACCGCTGAACCATTCATTTGTTTTGTAAGTGGTTTTCAAGTTTAAATATTATTCACTTTAATCGATTTTTCAATACAAATACAAGATCTACGTAAAAGTTACTGAGGTCATTCGAACCCCCGTATTACACTGTAGCTCCGCCCCTGCGCAGTATGGCTTGTTGGCACAGTTGTCGCAATACTACTGGGCGAACTTTTTTTAGTCTATGGTTTTCTTCCAGTACTGAACATTAGGCCTCCCGTTATTGGTTCTTATGATAGTCTAGGACAGGCGGTCTGCTTTTTCTTCACGATGGCACTGTTGATCCTGCAAAAACAACAACCCTCATGCTCATGTAACTTTGTTCCTCCTAACGTGTGCTGCAAGTTTTTTTCTATATGCTCATGGTGTTTAGGCCGCTAAGTACTGATTTTGGAGTACTCAATGCACTTTGTTTTCTTATTGATTTTTTCGCCATTGAAGAATTTGGTACTTGATGGCGAGCTTGGCTAGTTCTCACCCTTTGCACTTTGATGATAATTCGTCGAATTATCATGGAGGAGAGAGCTAAGGTCCATGTAGCTGTCATATGAAAGTAGTAGTTATGAATTACTAATGATCCAAACTTGGAGAAATCCTAACACTGCTCCATGCTATGAAATTACTCAAAAAGTGTATATGCAAGTTACTTCTTCCAAGTTATCCATTGTAGCAATTAAAAAATCAATTCTAACTTTCGCTTCTTTGTTAAAAAAAAAAAGCAGTAATTTAGAGTTGTCTTTTTTATCTTTACATGTTGTTTTATTGTAACTTTGCTAAATGGCATTAAGCCTTTAGTTAGCTTAATATAGTATGAATTAATTTATAGTTAATAAGATGTTACTCATGTATTTACAATACATTACCTTGATTGTTGTTGTGAAAACTTTTTTTAGTAATATGAAGATTTGAGTTATTTAGTTTAAAGTTCTAAAGTATTTTTGATAAAACGTAGATAATTTTTCTTTCTTTGTTTGTTTATATCAATTTGAGCTTTTTTACCATCTTTAATATTGTTTTGGGTTAAAAAAATTATAAAATTTACAATTAAATTAGCAATCTTTGGTGAGTTTGTAATTATTAAAATATATACAGGCTAACAATGCGTAGGCATAGAGGACTTGGGGATACACGAATTCAATAACTTCTATCTACATTAAGTATATGTAATATCTATGAATATTTGATGGTGAACTCAATTATTATTACTATATGTAAATTTGAGGTCATACATATTTAGACTATGTAAAGTTGCTAACTAAATAGTTAGAAATGTCGCAAACAACGATCTATATTTTCAGGATTGAGATTCGTAAATATATTAATAGATTCTTAATTTATATCTTTCATTTTTAGGTGTGTGTGTGTGATGTCTATGTAAATAAGGCCCAAAATCACATAGAAGCTCATCTTTATACTAAGAAATTAGATGAGATATCCCCATAATGGGTGTCTTTGCTTTTTTGTCCCTCGTAAGAAAACTTTTTGAAGACTAGTCTTCCTTTCTTTTTATATATAGTACAAGTACATTTTTACACCTCTACACCTCAAGTGTTTTTACATTTTTCATGCTCATTTTTCTCTCAACTTCTATTTTTATTTCTTCTTCTTTTTTCTCTTTTTTTATTTTTTCTTTTCTTGTTTTAATTTATTCGTCTCACCCTTTATTTTTCTTCTCTTTTTTTTTTCTCAAACATTATTTATTTTTTATTTTTCTTTTTTTAATTCATTTGTCTCAACTTCTTTTTTTTTTTTATCTTTTCTCATATTTTTCTTCTTTTTATTTTTTTTTATTTTTCTCAAACTTTATTTTTATTTTTTTCTTCTCATTTTTATTTTTCTCAATCATTATTTTTTTCTTTTTTAAAAAATTTCTTCTTCTCTTTTTATTTTTTTTCTTAACCTTTATTTTTTTCTTTTCTTTCTCTTTTTTTCCTCAACTTCTACTATATTTTGCTAATGAACAGAAAGTTGGATAATCGAAGTAAATTTAAGGGCGTGACTTGTTGTTTGGAAGTCCTTTGGGATAAGTCTTGCCTCTATGGCAAGAGTTATAGAACATCTCATAAATTAAGACATAATGTGGCAGTGTCATGTCTTGCTCATGGGGCATAACTTGTTGTTTGAAAATCCTTGAGCTAAATCTTGCCTTGAAGGCAAGAGTTATAGAGTATCTCATAAATTAAGACATAATGAAGTAGTATTAACTCTTGCCCATGGAGAGTAACTTATTTTTTTGGGAGGTTCTTGGGTTACGTCTTGCCTTAGATGCAAGACTAATAGAGCATCTCATAAATTTCTTGGTTTACGTCTTGCCTTAGAGGCAAGACTAATAGAACATCTCATAAATCAAGACAAAATGTGGTAGTGTTAATTCTTGCCCATGGGTCGTAACTTATTATTTTAAAGTCCTTGGACAGGTCTTGCCTCTAAGGCATGAGTTATAGAACATTTCATAAATCAAGACACAATGTGGTAGTGTCAAATCTTGCCCATGGGGTGTAACTTGTTGTTTGAAAGTCATTGGGCTAAGTCTTGCCTCAAAGGCCAGAGTTATAGAACATCTCATTAATCAAGACACAATGTGGTAGTGTCAACTCTTGTCCATAGGGCATAACTTGTTGTTTGAAAGTCCTTGACCTAAGTCTTGCCTTTAAGATAATAGTTATAGAGCATCTCATAAATCATGACACAATGTGGTAGTGTCAACTCTTTCCCATGGGGCATAACTTGTCGTTTGAAAGTCATTGGCCTAAGTCTTGCCTCTAAAGCAAGAGTTATAGAACATCTCATAAATCAAGACGCAATGTGGTAGTGTCAACTCTTGCCCATGGGGCGTAACTTATTGTTTGAAAGTCCTTAGACTAAGTCTTGCATCTAAGGTAAGATTTATAGAGCATCACATAAATCAAAACACAATTTGGTTGTGTCAAATCTTGCCCATGGGGCGTAACTTGTTGTTTGAAAGTCCTTGGGCCAAGTTTTACCTCTAAGGCAAGAGTTATAGAATAGCTCATAAATCAAAACACAATGTGGTATTGTCAACTTTGCCCATGGGGCGTAACTTTTTGTTTGAAAGCCCATGGTCTAAGTCTTGCCTGTAAGCAAGAGTTATAGAGCATCTCATAAATCAAGGTACAATGTGGTAGTGCCAACTCTTGCCCATGGGGAATAAATTGTTGTTTGAAGGTCCTTGGGCTAAGTCTTGCCTCTAAGGCAAGAGAGTTATAGAGTATCTCATATGTCAAAACACAATGTGGTAGTGTCAACACTTACCCATTACACGTAACTTGTTGTTTGAAAGTCCTTAGGATAAGTCTTGCCTATAAGTCAAGAGTTATAGAACATCTCACCAATCAAGACACGATGTGGTAGTGCCAACTCTTGCCTATTGGGCGTAACTTATTGTTTGAAAGTCCTTGGGCTAAGTCTTGTCTCTGAGGCAGGAGTTATAGAGCATCTCATAAATTAAGACACAATGTGGCAGTGTCAACCTTTGTCCATGGGGCATAACTTGTTGTTTGAAAGTCTTTGGGCTATGTCTTGCCTCTAAGACAAGAGTTATCGAGCATCTCATAAATCAAGATACAATGTAGTAGTGTCAACTCTTGTCTATGAGGAGTAACTTGTTGTTTGAGAGGAATCGAAGAAAAGAAAAAGAAAATAATAAAAGTTGAGGAAAAAGAAAAAAAATGAAGAAAAAACATTGAAAAAAGAAAAATCAAAGAACACAAAAGAGAGAGAAAAAAATAGAAGTTGTGAGGAGAAAAGGAAAAAAATAAAGGTTGAAAAAAAAAGACAAAATAAAAAATAAAGGCTGAGAAAAAGAAAAAATAAAAACCAAAGAAAAATAAAAAAGAGAAAAAAATAGAAGTTCAAAGATAAATAAGTATGGAAAGTTATTTAAAAATATTTGAGGTATAGAAGTATTTGTTCTAAAAAAAAAAAAAAAAAGGCTAGCTTTGCATAACTTTTCTTATGGAGTAAGAAAAACAAAGTTATCCATTATATGGGCCGCTTCTGTAGTTATCACTCTTTATACGATAGGACAATGTGATCCCAACTAACTTGTAAAGGCCCAATCAATGGAGGTGAAAAATACTTTAATCAAGAAAATTATTAAAAATTGGGAAACAAATGGGGGAGGTGAGAGGAGGTCAAAAATAAATAAATTCTAGCTAGGTGACTTTTTTTTATTTTAGTTTAATCATTCAGTATTCATAATTCGTTGACCCGACTTCATAAATGAAATACAATCCATATAGACAAGTCTAAGGGACATCTAGGGTGTGTTCGTAAGAAAAATATTTTTTAAAAAAGATATTTTTCAAAGAAAAATTGTATATAATTCAAATAAATATTATGGGATGGGATGGGGTGGGGGTATGGGTGTGGATGGTACAGAGGGAGGCTACGGTGAGAAGAGCGTTGGAGGGTGAAAATGATACAATAATGTGGAATGTTATTCATAGAACTTATTTTTCCTATTTTCATCGAAGAAATCATTTTTTTATTTTTAAGAAACTTATTTTTCTAGAGAAAGTATTCTCCAAAACTTTTGACCAACTGAACATGACACTGAACACATCTCTCATCCAATAGAAGTATATAAATAAATTAGAGCAAGGATGAAAACAATTAGTCAAAATATTAAAAAGTCAACTAAGAAGAAAATGGGAACCTAGAGGAATCCCACTTATAAGTCATACTCACAACAAACACAAATAATCCAGTTAGGGTTCAAGTTAACTTTTCCACTTGCTCTTTTTTAAAAAAATAATTATTTATATAGTTTTTTTAATCTATTAAGTTACTTTACTAGTTGAACAAGGTGATTGATACATGTATGACTTTTTAGGTTTGATTAAAAATTATTTTTTCAGCCTTAAATACTGGTGATTTGCATGTTAAAAGACTAACATTCTTCCATGTATTCATGTCAACTTGATTGAAATCCCACGAATATCCCATCCATGCATACGTATATTTTCTCTCTCCTTTTAATTTGTAACGGATAAATTCATCATAAAATTAAGATTGTGACAATAGATATAAACGATCGTCACATGAATGGGAATCGCAAAATTCGTTTGAATCGAGCTCTAAGAATTCAAACTCGATTTGATTATTTATATGAATTGGTTTGAGTCTAGATCGACGACTATCTCATATAGAGCAACAAGAATAACAACATATATCTCAATCCCATTTGTACATAAATCTTTGGCATGACTAAAAGTCTTTTAGAAAACATTGAAGCTAAACTAAATATATTAGCATGGACTAAAACTTAAATCTCTATGTAGGGTGGAGCTATAGAGCGCATGTTACGGTTACGGTTTTGGCCTAACCTAATAATTTTAGTTCAATTATTGTATTTGTCGTAAAAAAAATCATTGAATAGACAATGATTATTAATTTAGAACCTAGTAACTCCTGATTTCGCATCTGTGACCCTATGAATTGGTATCGCTTAAACAATTTTTTTCTTCTCATTGTCTCCTATTTTAAGTTTCGTTAAGTCTACCTGGATTTCTAGAGATTGTAGGCGTCTCGAGCTGATTTCCTTAGATCTATATGTGATTAAGTTTAGGTCGATATCATCTCCTTTTAACACATTGACATATCATGATTTCATACGTACAGATTGATACATGACTAATAGCCTGTTTGGTCAAACTTCTAAAATCAGCTTATTTTCATAAGTGTTTTTTTCAAAAGTGCTTTTTAAAAAAGTATTTTTGGTGAGAAGCAGTTTGTGTTTGGTCAATACAATTAAAAAAACACTTTTGAGCAGCAATTACTGTTTAGCCAAGCTTTTAAAAGTGTTTTTAAATATATTTTTCTCATAAGTGCTTTTGGAGAAAAGATACTTTTTTTAGCTTATGAAAAATTATTTTTTTTTACTCCCCAGAAACACTTATTTTCTTCCATAAGCTTAGCCAAACACCTCAATTTTTTAAAATAACCACTTTTGAAAAAAAAAAAATACTTTTGAGGAAAAATAAGCTTAGCCAAACAGGCTATAAACCATCTTAATTACTTAAGCTCATTTAAAGCCAATATTATACGCATTGGAACTCGCGACGAAAATGAGCCATGATATGGCCAAAGTGACCAAAATAAGTCACTAGTTTATTTTGTTACCAAAATAAGCTAAACGCTATAAATTATAGCGTTTTACGAATAAAACTTAACGGTCCCGTTAACGTCGACTTTTTTGAAAAACTTTTGACAAAACGCTATAATTTATTGCGTTTTACTAAAACTACGTCGTTTTAGTAAAACGCCATAAATTATAGCGTTTTGCTTATAAAACTTTTGGCAAAACGCTATAAATTATAGCGTTTTGCCATGCCAATATCTTTTTACAAAAGTCTTTCCCTGCAATCTCCATCGGTCCAACAAGCTAAAGGAAACCGATCTGATGCAGTTCCAGAACCAGAGACTGGCTTAATAGTACTCATTTCTACGTCAGATTGGGACGGAGGAGAACAACGTTGAGATTGAGAAGGAGACTGATCTTCTTGATCCGACTCCAGATTAAATATGTGTGAATTGTGGCTCATTCTTCTTTCTCTTTGGATGCAATGTGTCTTCCAAAATACATGAAAGTTATAAGTTAGTCATGCCTAGTTCATTTCTTGAAACTACTTGCTGCTAACATGACAAAATCATTTCATAACCTACCAGAACTAAAGCGAAAAGCTGCTTTTGATACGAAATCAAGTTCTTGAGATCCCATGTCTTCCTTCTTTCCCCTACATATAGCTTCCTGCTAAATCAATTTTTTATGTGAATTAGAAAACTGATCTCAAATTGTTCAAATTCATGAAAAAGGAATCAAGATTGCAGTCTATTATACCGAGCAATTGTCTCTTTCTCTCAGAAATCTTTAGCTTGTTGGACCGATGGAGGTTGCAGGGAAAGACTGTAAAAAGATATTGGCATGGCAAAACGCTATAATTTATAGCGTTTTACAAAAACGACATCGTTTTAGTAAAACGCTATAAATTATAGCGTTTTGTCAAAAGTTTTTCAAAAAAGTCGACGTTAACGGGACCGTTAAGTTTTATTCGTAAAACGCTATAATTTATAGCGTTTAGCTTATTTTGGTAACAAAATAAATTAGTGGCTTATTTTGGTCACTTTGGTCATATCATGGCTCATTTTCGTTGCGAATTCTACGCATTGAGAATATCATTTTTTACTTTTACTGTACTAACAAAAATCTCAATGAAAAATGTTCTATTAAGTCTACTGCGTTAGAAGTTATCTATAATATATTTAATTAATTACCCTCTTGTGGTATATTAAAAAAAAAAAGTCGCTCATTAAATATTGAAATTAATTTGCAATAATAAATCGAATAATTTCTGTTTTCTGACACTCCTGTCGTTTGATCAATATTTAATTAATTATTACTTAAAAAATAATTTAATCTTCCCTTAATCATTAACCTTCCTGACATATTCAAATGATTCCTTCCAGGCTTTGATTGGAAGAGACTAATTCTTCGATGTTCAATGGAAATATTTATATTCAAAAAATAGTTTATTTATTTTTTTCCAAGTTCGAGGAGGAATTTCTAGATAATTTTCTTTGTTATAAAATTCATATATTAGTATATCCAATTGTGAAAATTCAAAAATTATGTTTTAGTAAAAATAAATTAGTGATAATTATTTTAGAAATGATTATCATAAGTGAAAAATAAATGAGATTGATTAAAACCTGGAGGTGTATTATTGCTTCAAAAAAATTTAAAAAAGAAAAAAAATGAATATCACCAATTGAGTGATAAAGTAAATCTTTATTTCATTTTAATCAAAAGTCTTAATTTAAGTCCATCGAAATGAAATTGCCTTAGATAGAGAGACTCACCCTCAAAGTGGGACTTCTCACTTGATTTCGAATTAGTCGAGCTATAAAGTGAATGCTAGATACTGAATTACAAACAATTAATACTCTCTTCGTTTCATTTTATGTGTCGCTTTTTAACCGGACACGGAGTTTAAGAAATAAATGATGACTTTGTAAAATTTACAAAATTATCCCTCTTAAAGTCACTTTAATGTTTATCTTTTAGTTATCTTTTCTTATTAAGTAGAACCCATAAGGATAAAATAGGATGATGTTATTAAATAGTTGTCAAATAAGAAAATGTGACATTCTTTTTGGGACGGACAAAAAAAAAATAACGACACATAAAATGAGACGGAAGAAGTAACATTTTATTCTTAAGCATAAGACTCTATTTGAATCATGAAAATAAAATCACATATGATATATGGAGCTAGAGTCAACCCCAAAATGAAATTTCCATGCTAATTTCAGATTAATCGAATCTCAAAACGATTACTTCCCCGGTGGAAAACAAAAGAAAAAATCGATTAAGGAAAAAGAAAGGTCTATTCTAAGAAAACCTGCAGCGTCAGTAATTAAAGTATTAAACCATTTTTAAACCTACTTACTTTCTTAATAAATACTTGTCCACTTTTGACTTGATACATATCTTAAGAAATAATAAATAGAGGGATAATTTTATTATATCATCCTTTGAATATAATAATTTTTTTTACTTTGAAAAATGCAATAAGTGATCTATTGTATTTAATATCAAGGGTAAAATGGGTAAAAATAAATAAATTATCCATTGATTTTATAAACTGAACAAATATTATTGGATGTCCTAAAATAAAAAAGTAGACAAGTAAAGATGAACGGAGGGAGTAATAAACAAAGTTTAACCTCGATTGTTGTGCCTAGTACCAATAAGAAAGCAACACTTGTCCCTAGACAAAGGATACATAACATATTTATTTGGTCAAAGGATTCTGCAAAAAATATGTTTATATTCCTTCCGTTTTATTTTATTTAGTCCTCATTTATTTGGTACATCACTTAAAAGAATTTTTAATTAGAGGTGCATTTTATTAAATTAATCATATGAAACTCTAAATTAGAATATTACTAGTAGTGGTTATTTTGAAAAAAAGTAATAGAATTTTATTGATTTGCGAAAATAGATAAGTAAAAATTAGACGGAAGAAGTATGTGTTTAATGATTGAACGTCACGTTAGGATCAAAGAGTTGTTCGAGTATTTATTGAGCCTTCATTTTATATTTTGTATACTTTGTAATATTATTACTATTATTTTATTTGCCTTGGGTTTCTTTTTTATATTCTTTTTTATTATATTATTTTTATAATTTTTAACTTGGGTGCTAGTAATAAATTTTGTTCTTTGCCGACATACATCTTTGAAGTTTGAAACTGAAATAAAATTAATGCAAGTTGTATTGAACAAGAGTGGCTAATAAATTTTGTTAGACTATATATAGATAGTCAACAATGGCTAGTCAATTAAAAAAAATTGTGTTGTGTGTGAAATGAAATAATACATAATTGCTATACTATAATATGGGTTGTAGTTAAATGGTCAGAATCTCTCTATTCTTAATCAAAAGGTTTTGAGTTCGTCCTCTGATAATGAAAACAATCATGTGGTCGAGAGAGTCGTCCCAGAAATGGACTTAGCAATGCATGAATCTAGATTTGTCAAACTTCATTGCGTGTACCAAACATTGGATTGTAAACCAAAAATAAAATATTTGCTATGCTTAAAATGTAATTTCTAAGTTGTGATCAACTTCTAAAATTAAAAAGGTTCACCATATATCATACTAAAAGAAATTAATAAAGGGTGGAAAAGAAAATCAATAAAAAGAAACGTATATAAAACCTCATCATTAAAGAAAAAGTGTTTTTAAAAGGTTCTAACTATATGAGAAGAATAAGATTAATTAAAGGCACGTAAATATGTATAGATCTCAGACTAATTATCAACATATAGATATTAAACAATAATAATGGTACATACGTACAAGTTAGATTGGCTATACAAAAATGATCATATTTCTCCAATTTAATTCATCTCAACAACCTGTATTATGATTTATTTAGTTATAGGTTAGCCGTCAATTTACCGTAACTTTTTCATATCACTTTATTTGAGCTTGAAACTGACTATATAAGCAAACTCCCATATCGAACATCATATCATCAAATACACTATAGTGTGAATATGTGATAATATATATAGATATAGGTCACCTATAACACTAGTAATATGTGGAGATTATATCCTAAAAAGTTTGGCAAATTCATGAACTTATAAATCATCAACATATATATATAGTCGTATACTTCAAGTCACTCTCATCTGTATAGTCTACATCTCCAATAGTACTAATTGAAAGAACTATTAAAGCATAAATATTGTATATCTAACCAATTTTTTCCTCCTTTAGGGAAAAAAAGACCTAACTTGAGGGTAGGGATTAGGCTGCCTAGTTATTGCTATCACATGTTTATAATTGCTAAAATAAAGTTCAGATTCAGAGCTTCTAATCTGAATTTTGTACAACATGTCAACATTAGACTTTAAAGGATGCTGCTCTTGAGATGATAGTCTTTCAGAAATAGCCCCTTTACCTCCACGAGGTAGAGATGAGATATGTGTATGTTGTATAGTTTGTTTATATATAAACTACCTTGTGCGATAACTTGTATATCTATAAACTATTGAATTCCCTTGATATAGCGAGGTTGGTCATATTAAATGTGAATTTTTTTAATTTCTTTTTAAAAAGTTCCTTGATTAGTACTAAAATTTACTAATACCCGATTGTATAAAGATATTCCTCACCGCTAATACTCTTACTAGCTAGCTTATTCTTTGATTTTAGTTTTACTGTTGCTTCTCATTATTACTTATTCCCTGCTACTCATGTTTCTCCTCCATTGTTGTTTTAGTATGAATTCTTCACTATTGTATTTGATTGACATATTTGATATGTTGTCGATATGCATTACTTGTAATGAGAATCTATCGGAAAGTTTTTCTATTTTCACAAAACAGGAGTAAGGCTGCGTATTACACACAAACCACATCTTGTGAGATTATAGTTATATTAAAATATACATAAATGTTTGTCATTTTTGAGAAACTATACCTAAACAAGAATGACTTTTGTGAACCTTATAAATTGAACTAATGTCCCGTCAAATATTTCTGTAATCAACTCTTATGATGACCGGGGCCACATTAGGCAAAGGATGGTCTGGAACACACTTTTCGTTGGAAAATTATGTGGTGTATAGAGATAAACTCTTAGTTATTATGACTGTATATTTAATGTTGCACACTATTCATCAAATTTTGGGCTCCGCCACTGACTCTTATCCATTGCTACGTGTATATTATATATAGAATGTGTGCATTTAATCGAGTTTACAGCCCACACTGGCATTTATTGAATATGAAGAAAAAATGTTTAACGTGTAAGATGAAAGAATTGGGGCGGTGGCTTGTTTGCTAGAGGAAAAGTTGGTTTTGGTCAGCAAAGAATCAGATTTCTGTCCTACAATAAATAAATTGGACATAATATAAATATATTTCTAGATATGACCTCAAAATAACATGGGTCAAGGACGACTAGTGAGATGTTGGGGGATAAGCTTCATCGTCGAGAGGGATCTTGCTCGGATCACCAACTTCATTGTCGAGGGGAAAATAACTCGGATGACCAGCTAAGACCCCTAAATAACCGAACAGTGATAAAAGAGGTTGGGGTGCACAGACAATCAGGAGGTTTGCCTAGAAGTAGCTAGCCTTGAAAGAGTGTGTAATAGCTCTAAGTATTGATGGATGTACAGAGGGTTTGTTACATCTTAGACTGTTATATGAATTACATTGACATTTTTATCTCTATAGTTCTTTCAGCTCCCATGCAAATCGATGCATGCATTCACACATTTGCTCTTTTTTAAAAATAAAATAAAATTCTCGACATGTGTATTGGTAGAGACGGATTCAGAATTTAAGGAATAGATTTGTAGATTATAACCATGAGTGGTACTATAAAATGAGGCTATGGGAACGAAGTCGTGAGTCATATATGAATGAACTAATGAGCATGTCGTTTCAATATTTTTGAACTTATGCGTTCAGAATTTAATATTTATCAAAATTCTAATAATTTTCTTTCATGTGTATAAATACATGTTCAACGTCAATAATATACTTATATATGACGGGCAAGAGAAGGGTCCGTAGTGGGGGAGACTCCAAAATAAAATTGTTTTGTTTTCGTTCTAGTTCATCAATCGGAAATCAAGATAAAATGAGCACTATACGGTAAATAATGTGGAGTTACAGGGTGTACATGGATTCATCCGATTTTTTGGTTGAAAAACTTATTGTATATATAAGATCAAAACTATTATTCTTTATATTAAATAGTAGATGTTATATATATTGAATCTCTTTGGCTTTTTAGCGTGTTCATTTCTATATATTTCGAATTTCTTCTAACACTAACAATAAGATCCGAAAACACTCACACGTACCATCCTATTCCAACCTCAATATATAAAACCATTTCGACGCTTAAAAGAAGTTGTATACATCCGCCAAAATTTTGCCACACTTTTTGCCAATTTTTTTTTCTTTTTTTTATGACCAAATGGATTCTTAATCTTTTCTATATCGTTTCAATTTTATGGAACGTGACAAAGTGTCACATTTACTGTTTTCACTGTTAGTAACAGTACTGAAAACTACAGATTCGACGTTATGGGAATTGCCCTTAAATTTACAACACGTGGTCAATCCAGAAGTTGGCAGAACTACCTTAAAGGAAGAAAAAGAAGTTCTATAAAAAAAATGATAATTATAATATCCACCAATAGAATTACAATTTCTATGGGCTACTACTCACAGTTTAATGATTAAAATAAAATTTAAATTATTAAACCAGATAGAGACACGTCATTTTGAGTACAAAAAGTCTACTCAATTTGTTAAATTTGCTAAAAGGATAATCTGTGCAGGATATCATCAATAGTACCAAAATTAAAATTCTAATAACTAATGGGCGGTTTGGTTTGAATATGACAAGAAAATAATCGTAGCATAAAATCTACATAAAACAATACAGTGTTGATTAAAATATATGAATAATTAATCTTAGCGTAAAATGTTACATAAAATAATTAATGTATTATTTAATGTATATGATACTAAATAATATATTCGCATCACATAAGGGAAGAATTTACTTATTATTTTATCTACTATAAATATAAAATATAAAATGCATATTAAAAAAATATGAATTAATTTAAAGATAAAAAATACTTTTTTAGACTAATTAATTGAAAAACTTATTAATATGTACATTTCAACCAACACTATTAACCAATATGATCGAAATATACAAAATATATACCTTGATTAGGTATAATATACTTCAATTCAATAATATTGACTATTTGATAAACCACAAGTGAGGTTCGAGGAGGATGATATATACACAACCTTTCCTTTATGTATTTTGTACAGATAGAGAAACTGTTCGATAGCTCCTCGACATGAAATATTAAAATACCACTTATATTAAGACTCTATTTTTTTTTTCTATTTTTTCTCTTGTGCTCAAACTAAAAACATTTGTTCTTCAACTTGGTAATCGAGCTTCCACACTGCTAAATTTTATGGGAAAAAGAGTATTTTATGCAATACATAAATTAAATATATACAATTAGTACAAGATCGTTATAGGTTTTCTAGCTAGCCCATCGAAGCCTACACAACCTTCTTCAACCACCCTACTCCAAAAAATAGACTAAAATAAAATAAACTTTTTTTTTCCAGTAGAGAGGAAAAAGAAAATTTCCAAGTAGGTGCACACTAATTTAAGATATATAAATACTTACCCGTATTAGTATATTGCAAAGTGTGAACATTATGTGTAAATAAACTTTTACCGTAAGATTACTATTAATAATGTGCTACTTAACCTACTCGTGAATGAAACTATTTTAATCTCGTCTAATTTTATATGAGATCGCACTTCTATTTAAGCATCGATATTTCTATAATCATGGATATATTTAACTTTAATAACTCAATATTTACTCTCATATAGCATTGATGGTCTTATAACTATTTTATATATAGAGCTCATAACCTTTGATTAGTAGGCATCTTTCTTGAATTCTAGCTATCACATGACATTCTTCTTGTTGCACTTCTCCTTTCAACCATCCGATTTTGACTATATACATATTCTATAGGTGATATTTTCATCTATTGTTTCATTCAAGTAAAATAACAAGTTTAAATATATGATTTTTCTACATTTAGGCACTATAATATCATTTTATTTCACTCTTTTTAAGTTGACTAAACTCCTTGTGTATATATATTCAGTGTTACTTCTACTTATTCTAAAATTATAACTCTCTAGGAGTTGGTTGACACCCTCATTGTTTTGGTCAATTAACATAATATCTTCAGCAAAGTAGCATACAATATACACCAAGGGACCGCATTCGTAATTAGAGTATATAAGTATGATATTAAAATTAATTCTTGGTCTAAATCCACAATTATAGGAAACTCCTTTGCTACTATTCTTTCTACCTCATCAAGGTAGAGATATGATCGATATACCTCATCTTTTGTTGGTCTCACTTGTGATATTATACTGAATATCCAATGCAAACTAGGTATAATTATATATGAAATGTATAAAAATTGGGATAGGATTTAAGAAAAACACTATTGAAATTAACCAAAAAGATAGCTGAGTGTTTTGATTTCTAGGCAAGGCCTTAAAGCTTTAGACGTTATATGCGTGTTCGAACCTTCCGAATATCCCGACTCCTAAATCCTGGGTCTGCCACCGAAAGGAGGAGGCATTCTTTTCTCTCTCTCATTTCTCAAGATGAAAACAAGTAAAAAAAAATAAAAAAATGTTCGAAGCATGTGACATGATCAATCAAACATTCAATCACCTCTCTGTACAAATTAAAATTAAAGATTTAAAAGATAAGTTTGTACATAACATAACAATCATTAATTTTACATAATAGAAGCAAAACAACAGAGGGAATAACTCTTTTTTGTCTTCTATTCTGTTATACTACACCATTGTCCTCTTCTTCCCCTTAGTAATTTAGTAATTAATTTCAACTAAACACAACTAATTACACTTAAATTTATCTTGGTTTATTGACTTACTTTCTACTTTCACTTAATCCTAATAATAAAATATACTCCTAAAGAAACTTTAGAAGATGCCTTTATTCACGTTATTTAACTTTATTATTTGAATAATAGTTGGATCAACAACTCTCTGCCACTATAATTGGATTGAGTACAGCAAGAAAGCATAAATAATGGTACAAAAAATTGAATTATTAATAATTTTTATAAACTTTACCTTTAGCTAAAAGAAGTTTTTTTCCTTCTCAAGAGCAGGTAATAAGTCATGGTGTAATATGTTATTTGCGTATTATACTTATGGTAATTGACGAAATTAAGGAGGGCGACAACCAAAATATTGAATTATGGGGAACCTTTGAACTAAGTAAGAATTTTACAAGTGTAATATATATATATATATATATCAAAATTAAAATTGACGTACAATCATATAAGATTAGAAATTGAGATGCAATTACATCAATTGGTACAACACGCATTGCATATAGTACACGTTCGATTCATCAACATTACGAAATAACATTCTACTTTTTTTTAAAAAAAATCATCTATATATATGCTCCTAATTTTAGTAGTATAAACTTTCTACCAATTAATTAATTAATTACTTTGTGAAGAAGTAACCCCAATTCTACTGCCAAATGCTATGAATGTTACAAAAAAAAATTAAAATAATGGTTTTTTTTATTAATCTCCCTTTCTTCCAAAAGTTTTTTGCTTGTAAATATTTTTCTTGTGGGTCCCAAAGAGGCCCTTTAGATCTGCTTTCCTTATCACTCTCTCACAAAAAATAAATATAAAAAAAATTAGGCTAACCAAGACTTTTACGTATAAATAATTGTTTAAGAAAAATAAAGGCCGCCACAAAGTGAGAAATAAAGAACAAACTAAAATACTGTAAAAATAATTGAAAAAGGTGCTTTATTTATTTGCACTCTGCACTTTCTCCACGTTACATTTAATTAACTTTTTAGTTTTTGATTTTTTATTAGTGTTCGATATTTATTTTAGAGTTCAACTAATTCAAATTTACGTCGAGAAATTTAGCTTTGGGAGTAAAATGCGTTCTACTAAAGGTGATTTCATATCCAGAACTCGAACTCGAGGTTTCTGATTAGTAACGAAGAAACATTTATCACTTCATCATAATTTTTTATGGTACGGTTAATTATTTAAATTAAATACAAAAATACAAGTATACAACTCTTTCTGTCTCTCCTTTTAAATATTTTAGGCCTTTCTTTAATAAAAAATCAACGGGTAAATAATTCTTTTCTTAAATCCTTTTTCTTACTGACCATTAATCGTTGATTCTATCCACCACATGACAAAAGATGCCAGGGCAACAAAGTTGTAACCAATATAAGCAAAGTTAATTAACCACCTTCAATCCACTGCCCAAATTTTAAATTAATTAAACTTCTCAAAAAAGATACTACATGAGAAATGATTTTTTTTTACGATGAAATAGAGATTTTATTGATGAACATTTATGAGTACAATTTTGAGACAATTTGGATCTCTTTGCAATATGTATTTAATCGCTAGAAACATCGGATGACTACTTTGACAAATAACACTATTTATTGTATTGATTTCTTTATAAATATCCTAGGAGTTTATGAAACTTCGAGTGGAAAAATGAAACAATTATAACATAAAATGAGATGATATAACTTTTGAGTATTTAATTATTAATTCTGATATTTATTCTTTTTATATTTGCGCATTTAACCTTCAATTTTATTATCTTTAAATTTTAACAAAATAAAAATGTAAATGTTATCGTCATGATAGCGGAAATAACTCGTATGAATACGTACATACGTTATCACTTATCTCACAAATAAATAAATAAATAAATAAATAAAACTTAGATCCACTCCATTAATGTGACATCTGTATGAGTGGAGTTTTCTTATTTAAAAAATAAAAGGATTTCAATTTCCAAATATACATAGTGAAGACAGAAAACAACGATAAAAAAATATTTTGCTTAAATAAAATAAAAGAAGAAGGAGGAGGAATTATAGTGGGAAAAAATGCCAAAAACACAAAGGCTTTCCTCTCTCTTTCCTCTAAATAGAACAAATAATAATGTAATAAATAGCAAAGAACAAGGGAAAAAAAAAGAGAGATATGCAATTATTAATATTTTTGGAAGGAGAAAAACAAAAAAAAATAAAAATTGGAAGGAAAAAAAAGACATTCCAGTGAACTAAAGTTTCTACTATGTGCGGGATTCGAGAAAGAACAATACCACAATGATCTATTATCACAATCTTATAACCTTGCATTTTTGGAAGGAGAAGAATTAAATGTGTTATTCAAAACCAAGCAATTTAATTTCCCTGCTAAACTTTTGATCAAATATTACCCCGTCTTGATTTTGCATTTGACTCCTAATGAAGCTCTAACCTGAAAGTAATTTTAAGATTATAGCTAAGATATTAGCTATAAAAAGTCGTTCAAAATATGTTTTTTAACTTAACTTTGAATACTAATTTTTTTTCCCTTCAAATATCAATTCATGTCCAAAGACCTACTTAATTCATTCTTCTCACAGAATTTTAAATACGTTTATATTGGAGCTACTCTATAATAAGATGATTCGAGAAATTGATAATGATAAGAATATAAATGAACCAAAAGGGCGAATAATAACGAAATCGATGTACACATACTAGTACTACGTACCTAAATTTGGACATTTTTTGAAATACTATATAGTTTTTTCATTAATTCCCATAACAAAAAGATACATCAGCTAGTTTGACGTTTAAGGCCCGGCACCCACGCCCCTACTTTCTCCCATTCCCCAACCCCAACTCCCAACCCGTTATTTTTTTCGTTAATTTTTATTTATCCATTATTAATTTGATATATATTTTAAAAAAATAATAAGTAATAGAATAATTTTATTATATCACTCTTTAAATTATATTTAGTAATGAATATTGAATAATATTTAATAGCAATGATAAAATAAATACAAAATAATAAATTATAATTATTATTTTAAATTAGATAAATATTATTGAATATTCATTTTTAATATACTAAACAGATAAATAATATAGGACATTTAACCACCCTTACTTCCCCATAACCCACTACCCCAACCCTACATTCAACCCCCAACCCCCACCACCCCAACTATTAACAAAAGGTCAAACAAGACTTGTCCCTTTTCTTTATCTTTCCTCTTCACTTTCCTCCCTATATTTTTCCATCTCACTTTCCTCATTTCCTCTTCCAATTCACCCCCTTTTTTCCCCTCTATGATCATAATCTTCTCATTTTAAGTGAATTCAAACATTAAAGTCACAAAATAGTGTGTCCATTTTTTTCTCCTAGCTAGTCTTGTTTCTTCTAAATTTAGTACTTACAAATATATTGTGTCCATTTTTTTTTTCCAAGAAAATTCCTACCCTTTTTTCTTCTTGATTAGTTCTTGAATTTTAGCGTTCTTTTTTTTTTTCTTTCTTTCAAAATGGAGAAGGGAAATTTGTTCATGAATGATGATAACACTACAATGGGTAGTAGTAGTTATGAACAACTTCAAAATTGTTTCTTTAATCCCAATTTGGAAAGTCACAATAATAATTCTGATCCATTTGAGTCTGCATTAAGTTCAATGGTGTCTTCTCCTATTACAATTCCTAATAATAATAATAGTAGTCATGGTGGTGATAATTTTGTGTTAAGGGAATTAATTGGTAGACTAGGAAGTATATGTAATTCAAGAGAAATGTCACCAAATTCTCATAACATGTACAACAACAACAATAATAATAGTAGTACTAATAATTCTTGTTATAGTACCCCTTTAAATTCTCCACCAAAATTGAATCTTTCTATGATGGGCAATTTGCCACCAACACAATTTACTACTGATCCTGGATTTGTAGAAAGGGCAGCAAGATTTTCTTGTTTTGCAACAAATCCCAATTTGGAAAGTGGACAACTTTCAAGAGTTTCAAGTAACCAATCCATCAAGATTCAAGATTTCAAAGAAGTGAATTTGGTTCAAAGAAATTCAGAATTGGGAGATAATTCAAGAGAGAATTCATCAGTTTCTGAGCAAATCCCATGTGGTGAAATTGGCTCAAGGAAAAGGAAATCAATTTCCAAGGGAAAATCAACCAAGATTGCCAATGTAATGTACCTTTTCTTCTGGTCGATTTCTTAGATGGTCATTCAATTAATTGTTATTATCTCAGAACATCACATTTTTTGTCGAAAAAAGTAATTTTTTGAGATAAAAAATATCAATTAAGTGGCCATACGAGAAATTCAACTCTGTCTTTTTGTTATGTTTCTTGGAATTCTAACTAAACCATAATTGGGAAATTTGTAGTACTAACACTTTTTTTTGTGTACTTTTTCGGAGTCGATTTCTTAGAAGGTCACTCAATTAATTGTTGTTATCTCAAAATGTCATATTTTTTATCAAATTTTTTATCGAAGAAAGTAATTTTCTGAGATAATAGCATCAACTTTGTCTTTCTACTATGGTTCTTGGAATTCTAACTAAACCATAACTGGGAAATTTGTAGTACTAACACTTTTTTTTTTTGGTGAATTGTGTATTTTATTACAGGAGAAAAATGAATCAAATGCCAAAAGAAGTAAGTCTGAGGAAAATGACAATAAAGCAAAAGAAGAGGAAAAAGCTGTTGTAGAAGAAAATAAAGATAACCAAAAGCCACCAGAGCCACCAAAGGACTATATTCATGTGAGAGCCAGAAGGGGACAGGCCACAGATGCACATAGTCTTGCTGAAAGAGTATGTCACAATTTCGTGTTGGTCGGATTCTTTAAAAATATCTTTTTTTGTGTGTTAGATTCTTAAAAAATGTGAAATGTCACATTTTACGTGTCAGATTAAATATTTGATACGAGTGTGATAACATTTTTAGAGGAATCAAGCAACATACATTCCCGTGTTTCTTTTTTCGCTAACACGTCTTTGATTTATTCAACTTGACAGGTGAGAAGGGAGAAAATAAGTGAAAGAATGAAGTTTTTACAAGATCTTGTACCAGGCTGCAATAAGGTAATTTATTTTTTTTTGGGAAAAATTTTATTTTCTTGATTTGCTAGCAAATTCAGAATTTTGATGTGGAAAATTGAATTTTTTTACTATAGGTGACTGGAAAAGCTGTGATGCTTGATGAGATTATTAACTATGTACAATCACTTCAACGCCAAGTTGAGGTAAATTCACTTTTTACTGAATTATGATCGAATTTGTTGAACACACCTAAATTTTGCTGAATTTTACTGAATTCTACTGAATTTTTACTGGACAATTTTACTGAATTCTTATACTTGTTTTATGTCATTTGTAGTTCCTTTCAATGAAGTTAGCTACTGTGAATCCAAGAATGGATTTTAACATGGAAGCTCTTCTTTCCAAGGATGTAAGTCAATTGAACTTTGTTGTTCGGACTTTTTAGAAATGTTGTTGCATTCGTGTCGAATTCTCTAAAAATGTAGTACTTTTGGAGGATTTACATGATGATATTAGTTGTTTGAACTCCCCAGAAATGTTGTTGCATTCATGTCGAATCCTCTAAAAAATGCACTACATTTAAAGGATCCGACACACACCTTGCAACATTTCTGAAGAGTTCGAATAACATAGCTCTTAAGTACTTCACAATAAAACAAACAAAATGAATGTTGAAAATTTATGAATTTTTTTTTTGCCTATTTGTTTTTTTCCAGATGTTTCAATCTAGGGGATCATTGGGACATAACATGATGTATCAATCAGAAAGTTCAACACAAGCATTTCCATATGGATTTCAATCTCAACCAAGCCAAAATTTTCATAAAGGAACAGAGTTTCCCTTTCCAATTAACTCATTGAATACTAATTTGATCAGAAATTCAAGTATGCAATTGCCTCCTCTAGATGGTTTTGTTGAACCTACCCCTCAGGTAATTAATATAAATTTATCCATGTCACTCTGATCCTCCAAAAATATTGTTGTATATCCGTGTCGAATCATTCAAATATTACGGATTCATGAGGCATCCGAGACACGATTACAACAACATTTTTTAAGGATCCGAACAGAATAGGAATTTATTAAATGTTTGTAAAATTCTAAATGAAGCTTTAATTTGTTTTCAGGTCCCTACATTTTTTGAGGATGATCTTAATAGTGTTGTTCAAATGGGATTTGGCCAAAATCAGAACCAGAGTTTTCCTGGTTAGTAAACTTATATCCTTGTATATATAAATAATTAGTAATTTAAATAATCAGTTTATTTTAATCGGATGTAGCAGGTAACAAGTCTTATTGTACAGGTTACTAAGCCTTATTTTTTAAAATGATTGGATGTATGAATATTTTTTTTTATATTATCAGTATATAAAAGTTAAACTATTATTTTGTTATATATTATATATTATATAAACTCGCTTAGAAAAAGGCACCTACGAGGTATTTATACAAAGATTTTTAACTTTTTTTTTTTCTTTGTTGAATGCAGGTAATAATATTCCTAATTCTCAAATGAAAGTTGAACTATGACCGAAAAAAAAAGCCCAGTAAAAATTGATGCATTTATTTGAGGCCCCCAAATGAGAGAGGCTTCTGTATATAGAGAGCGAAAATTCGCGATTAAGACCTATTCAGAACAAATTTCGCGATTTGATTCAAGAAGAAGAAGAAAAAGGAGAAAGGGATATTTTTTTCTCTTCGAAATTCTTGATCCTATTTAGTGATTAATTTGGCTGATTCTGATTATTGTTATTATTATTATTACTATTTTTCTTTTTCGAATTCTTAATACAAGAATTGGAAAGGCAATTAGCAAACTCTACCAAGATTTGCACTTTGTAAAATATTTTGTAGTAGCATTGGATATGTACTTTTTTTAAAACATATTGTCTTACCATTCTAATTTTATCACTAATTCATTGGAGGCAAAATTGTTACTACATTTTATTTAGTTTCCTCTATATTATTTACTTTTGAAATGCTGTGAAATATTTTTTCTTGAGCCGAGGGTTATTAGAAACAAGCCTCTCTACCATTCAAGATAGGATAACATCCGTGTATACACTATCTTTTCTCAACTCCATTTATGAATTACACTCGATATATTGTTTATATTTATTTGACATATCTTGAAAATTGTCTTTTACGCCTAAATTATGCGCCAATTGCGGGGAGTGTCTACTTGCACGGCTCTATTGTTTATTTTTCATTAAAAAATATTCTATTTTATAAACTTTACAACGAGCAAATACTGCAATTTGCAAATAATAATTTTTCCTCCACCGGTTAATTCTTACCTGCACTCGATATTTATATCGAGTCAATAAAGTAATACATGATATCTTCTCATTGTTTTTGATAACTTATCGTAATTAATTAACATGTATTTTCATCTCTATCATCCACTAAATTGTGATAGCGGGACTTACTGCATTTTTATGTCTCTATACATATGTAAGTATATCACATTTTGATTTGATACGATATACGATAATGTAACCCAATATATAATAGCAACTAATTCTACCACAAAAAAAAGAAGTTAAATTAGATAAATCAATCTATATATTTATTGTTTTTCCTTATATTATCTCTATTATTTTTTGTGTAAATAGTAGGAAGCTTTATACTCCCTCCGTCCCATTTTATGTGACCTACTTTCTTTTTTGGTCCGTCCTAAAAAGAATGTTCTATTTCCTTTTTTGGTAACTTTTTGAAGGCACAATTACTCTTTTACCCTTATTGGTCCCACTTAATTAAAAAGTGAATGCATTATCTTTTATTTTTTAAAGGACAATATGGTAAATATTATCAAGTCAAACCTTATTTCTTAAACTCCGTGCCCAGTCAAATTAGGCCACATAAAATGAGACGGAGGAAGTATATTACAACAATAGCATATCTAGAGTAGACCCACAAAGTGGTATTTGAAAGGGATAGAGTGTATGCAGGCCTAACTAGGCACAACGATTGTGTAGTCCAATAAAATAAGAGCTAGTAAGATTTAAAGAGATAAAATATATGCAGACCTAACCCTCTACCTCAAAAATACAATGTTCATTTCCGATATACCCTCGGCAGGAAGCTTTATATATTAAGGGCTAAAATTATAAACTCCAAAGTAGTCATGCTACTTATGTGTTTTTTTAATTGAAAAAAAGAAGTCATAATCATAATTCATAAAGTGGGGTCAAAATGAATTGAAAAAATGATTAAAAACCTTAAATTAGCGTGAGTTGTGGAAAAGATAGGATTGTTGTTATTAGAAAACAGCTGTTAGTGGGGACAAAGACAAATAGTTGTCTGTTTAAGTCCAGTTGTTTTGATTAACAATTATGTCTTGTTAGTGCAATTGAGCTGGATCCAAAGCCTCATACTAATTAATCTGCTTAAAGTTTTTACTTTCATACAACTAAATTTGACAATAATCCTTGACTTCTACCTACAACAACAAGAATAACTAAAATGTAATTTCATAGGTGAAATTTGAGAAGAATAGAGTGTAGCAGATTTTACGTTTACCTTGTGAGGGAGAAAGGTTATTTCTGAAAGACTCTAGGTTCAAGTAACGTAAAGTAATACATATGTATATTCAGTGGCGAAGCTAGGTATAGCCAAGAGGTTCATTCAAATTCTTTTTGACGGTAAATTATATTGTTTATATATGATTAAAATTATTCTTTTATGCATGTATAACAGATATTGAATTTTCTTTGATTTCTTTGTGTGTTTACTTTTTCATATTTTAAATTTTCTTAATGAAAATTGTGATTCCGTCACCATGTAAAAGAAAAGAAACAGCATTGTAAAACCAGGTTGGCAATGGTGAAGTTCTGACTTGGCTAAGGAATCAGATGACTTTCCTGAAAGTCTCTTCTACTTTAGAGAAATAAACAATGGGAAAAAAGAGATAGTTATTAATCAAAGAAAATAAAGACATACAGAAAATTGAAGTGGGATGGATATGATTTTTTAATTCTTGATAAGAGGCTTCGGATTTAAGTTTATAGGCAAATTTCAAATTTGAAATTTATGACTTTCTACGATACCTCAAGTTAATATATTAGAATAATTGAATTTACAGTCAGATATTATAAATATTTAGTGATTCTTTTATTATATATGTATTTATGATCTGCGAATGGTCAACTCTTGAGTATGAAAAATACTACAGTAGAAGTGTTTTAATTCTCCGAATCTTACGGAAGGCGAATTTCAACTTTATGAAAATATTATTTAAATAAAAATTACTGAATATGACGAGATATATCGTGTTTGGACTTCTATCTCTACCTCCGAACTTTATACATAGTGAATTAAATTAATCGAGACATAATATAGGTACGAAACAAAAAAGGACAGGGAGAAATGGATAAGTAGAAAAAATAAAAAAGGAAGAAAATGAAAGTAGTGGATTTCAGATGTGTAGAAATGCTTTAATATTTTTTTCTCCATGAGAAGCTGTCAGCATATTCACTAACATTTTATAAACACCAACCAAAAAAAATCTTCAGCCATATTAACTTGTTTTTGGAGGCTGTTCTATAAAATATTTTATTTTAAAAAAATATCATTTGATTTATATAAAATATTTTCTCCTCATTTCCTTTTTTGAGGAAAATCTTTATACACATAACCGGACGGATTCGTTATATATTTTCAATCGATATATATCATATATTTGTCGACTATTTTTAGGTTAAGTAATTGGATGAACCATCACTTAGATTAATTCTTTTTTTTTTTCAAACACTCAAAAGATACTTCAGCTGAAAAAGAAAGATACATGAATCTTCCTTTATAACTAGTCCTCAACAAAGTCAATTTGGTTGGTGAAAAAAAGATTTCAGTTATTTGTTAAATCACTTTTGATCATACCAAACCTGTTAAAATCATGAACAAATAAAAAAGTCTGAGTGGCTGAGAGGTGAGTCTTTCTTGTGTGAGATCCGGGATTGAATTCATTCTTTGTTTGCCGCTCAACCATGAGCTTGTCGAATAAGACTTATCTAGTACAATTTAAATTTCTTGTGTAGTTTGCGAGCTATTACACAGTAAATAAATTACCACAAAGTGTTTACCTGAAGGACATAGGTTGTGGCCAAGTTGTGAATTTCCTTGGGGTTCTTAAGAGTTTTTTTTTTTTTTAAAAAAAAAAGAATGATGGATTTTGACTGCATGAATTGATTTTTAATAATAACATTTCCCATAATTAACTCCGGACATAACGAAAAATTAGGGTCCACAATGAAAGGGAAAAGTTTGAGGGAGATTGATTGATATAATAAGTTCTTTAATTTTATTATAGTTGAAGATTACTTGATCAACCAATTGTTTTTGAGAAAAGGGTGGTAGGGTTTGGTGGGTTGGCGGTGGGGATTAAGAATGTGACATTAGCATACTAGTCTCATGCTACAAATGTTGTACATTAAGGGTAGCTCGATACATTAAATATTGTACGTTATGCCATTATATTTGTATATTAATCGGGCAATGTAAGATAAGAATTACGAAATTTTTCATCTATTGCGAGAAAACGAGATTGCTTGCCAGTGAGAGACGAGTCAGTATAAGTGATTTATCAAAAATGTCATATTGAGATTTTTATAGGTGTGAGACCGTATTGAAAAAAAATTGCACTATGAGACATTTATTTAATCTTGTTTGGTCGTGATCAAAGCTAATTAGAAAGCCATGTGACATTTAAATGCGATTTCGAAATGAATAGAGTGAATCACTAATAATTTTATCATAAAGTCAAGTGATATATAGGTTGATAGAAGCAAATAATATTTGTACAATAGTGTTTCTATCTCTCGAAAAAATATATAATAATAATTTTCACCTTGCAAAAATATTTCAACAATCAAGAGGTCACAATTCAAATCATAGTATCATAAGTTTGAACCTAATAACCTCTATGCATAGCTAGTACACTAACTAAACATGAAATACACGTACCCTTGGAGATATATAACAAGGGTTGTGATAGGATAATAAATACTTCTTCATTTTTTATCAAATATTATTGTGAATTCAAGTCTTGAGTATGAAGTCATCTTTGTTAGAAAATATTTTACACCCCATAATAAAATTTTCTGGTGTGAATTTAAATTTATTCGAGTCATAATACAAATATCGAATTTTGAGTGGAAAACCCAGAAAGAGAAATATATGTACTATAGTAATTTGGATTATCGAGTCATTGTTGTGTGGTTGGAAGAGGGGTCCAATTGCCAGGCTGTATATATCATACCTTCCATTCACTTTATGTCTCTTTCTTTCAACATAAGCAGCAAATTTTCTCTGATATCTGTTTGGTATGATAAATAATAATAATAATAATAATTAAAAAAAAAGAACAGTTCGATGCATTAAAGTTTTCGCGTTATGCGCGGAGATCAGAAAGAGCCGGATCATAAGGGTATAATGTACGTAATCTTACCTTGCATTTCTGCAAGAGGTTGTTTCTACGACTTGAACTCGTGACCTCCTGGTTACATGACATCAACTTTTCTTGTTAGTGTCCGTTTGGATGGGCTTTTGGCTAAAAGCCATAAGTTCAAAATCCTAACTTATGGTTTTTGGCTTATTTTTTAGCATTTTAAGCCAAAAGTCATAAGTTAGGAATCCTAACTTATGACTTTTGACTTATTTTAAGCATTTTAGCCAAAAATCAAGTGCTTATAAGCACTTTTTAAATTTACCCAAACACTTCAAAAGTGCTTAAAAGCTATTTTTAACTTAAAAACACCTAAAATAAGCCAATCCAAACGGGCCCTTACTCTAAAAATAAATTTAAAATTAAAAAAGAAAAGCAGACTGCGATTGTGAAGATTGAATAACCAACTTTCATCATTTTGCTTTCACCAAATCTATTGTAATCTCTAAGAATATCTCAAGATTTCAACTTATATGTCTATATCAAGTACATAGATTTGGATTATCGCAAAGTGATTTGCTTATTGTCAAAGTAATCTTGCTTAAAATTATTTTATTAAAGCACATTTTACTCCAACAAGACACTAGTACTACTTTTAACAGTATCATTATTGAATTCTATTTTGTAAATCATGTTACAATCAAAGATCAAATAAGATGAAGGAATCTGAATAAATATTCCCATACCTACATCTTTTTCCCTTCTTATATAATTGAGAAACCTCGAGAGTCACTGACACACAGTTTGAAATTAGGGGGATAATGGACCAACCTCTTTACTCTTTTCTATTTAAATACAAGGACTTTGTCATAGAAATAGCCCTCACCACCGACTTTTCGACCATGTAATTGAGAAATAACTACTATCTTTATGAATTTTGTCATGGAAATTCACTTATCGAAATAAAAATTCACGATAATGACTATTTTCAATTACAAGAGTTGAAAAGTGACTATTTTGTAAATTTTACCCGCTTTTGTCTATGGTTGGGCTTGAACCCATGACGTAGACCTAACTCATACATTTGGTGGCGAATTTATGCGGAGAAAAAAGAGTTACGTGAACCCATGATCTCTCCATAAAACTAGATATTTTATGTATATACTTTTTTATACTACAAGAAGGCTAAGTGCTATATTTGTTTGAATGTTGAATTATTTATCAAGAGGATTTCAGATTAATTCCCAATTAATATAATTTTTTCCTTCTTTGTTTTAGTGGGGCATCCATATTCTACAAATTCTAGATATGCTTTTGTTTACATCACACGCTACACTACAACAACAAAAACATACCCAGTGAAATTCCACAAGTAGGGTCTAGGGAAAGTAAGAGTGTTCGCAAACCATATAACTACCTAGCTCGTGAAGGTAGATAGACTATTTTCGAAAGACCCTCGACTCAAGTGCAACATCACACAGTACACTCTTACTACTAAACTAAATTCTTGAGGGCAAATGTTATACCTACATCAAATTTGACTTGATTTGGATACATGATGCAAAAAGAAGACAGTATATTTCTTTTCCATTTTGGTAAATTGGAAATACTAAGAAAAATATTTTAGCCACAGAAAAAACACACTTTCTTTTGTAATTTATATTTTCTTTTTGCAAGGAGTTGTTTCTCTCCACGGGCCAAATGAGATATAGTAGTAATTAATTAACAAACAGTATCTATATTGGACCACAAAGACTTGCCTTTCATTTCCCTTTCCTGTTTAAAATGGTAGGTTTTATCTACATATGTCATTTTCATCACCATTAACGTATATCCCTTCCTATAATAAATGGAGAAAAATTGGATATATACATACGTATATATCGGTAAAGTTGTTTTCATGTGATCAGGAGTCACGGGTTCAAGTCTATTGGAAACAGTCGGCAGAAATACAAGGTAAGGTTGCTTACAATAGATCCTTGTGATCCGGTCCTTTTTCAAACTCCGCATATAATCGGAGCTTTAGTGCACTGGGTTGCCCTTTATATATATTCACACACACACAACACACACATATCATTTTATTAGTAGATTGTTTTAGTCTATAATCTCATTATGATTTTGGATAACATGTACCCTTATATATGGTAAGTGGTGTCTCTTAATCACACAAATGGGGTAAAAGAAATATATCAACTTCAATAATTAGATATACGTTAATTGGCCGGACTTGTGTAGACATACGATTACTGTAGTCAAGTACAAACACGGAGACATGTTGGCGTTCAGATTTTGGAAGATTTTTTGAAAAACGATTTTGTTAGGTGATTTCATCTTATCAGCCTTGTTGGGTGAGGTGAAACACAACATATATTCGTAGAAATATTCGAGATGCATACAAGTTGGTCTGAATATTGGTGTTATGCTAGCAATTATGGGATCCACAACAATTCCATGGCTAATATATGGCTAGGGAATGAGTCTACATGGTACCTTACCAATCTTATGTATTTGAGTGAAAAAGAAGTGTGTGTGCAAAAAAGAGAGAAAAATGGTCCACAAGTAGGGGAAGAGTTACATGTCAGAGAGAAGACAACCCACAAGCTACTTGTTTAATGGTCTCCATGATATGATAGACTACAATATCAACAAAGCTGCCAAAGTTTTCCAAAGTACTAATGGACTGTCTGTTCTTGGCTTCAAAATATTATACAAATAAAAATGCAATGGTATACTAGAGTCTGAGCCACTTGAAGATTGCCCCCTATCCTCTTGACACCAAAACCAAGCAAATAAATGATCTAAGCTACTAGTAAACATACATGTTCATTCTTGGGATCTTTCTACTGTTCCTATTGTCTCTACTTTTAGGTCCCACACCCTATCCAAAATAATGCACATTCCAAATTTTTGAAAAAATAAATAAATGATACCTTCCACACCCCTTCATCAGCATATGATTTTTAATGTTGTGTAGAAAAATGAAGGGAAAAAGATTGACAGCATATAATTTACTATACCAATTCAGAACAGGGATAAAACAGGTAGTACTACAAGGGTATGGATCCTTAAACAAAAGGCATAATACATAAATGTGCCATTTACTTGGCCTCAACTAGCATCCATGTCCTCCAACTTTGAGTGTGCACAAGTAGACAATTAAACTTGTATAAAGTTGAACAAGTCAATACACGAGTTCTACGTGGCGCGTACTACATGGCAATTTGCATGAGATGCCACATAGGACGCCACGTAGGACGTGTGTGTCTATTTGCCAAACTTTATACAAGTGTAAGTGCCTACTTGTGTGCACTCAAAGATGAACGGCATAGATGCCAACTGAGGCGGCACATTTATGTATTATGCCTAAAGGAACTAGTGGAAACCTTTATACAGAATGAAATGTACCTTTGTATCATGCCCACATCAGTATGCAAGATCATATTGCTATCTGAGACTGAGACTAAGAAAAAAAACAATCATTTTTTCTTAATGAAATTCGAAGATGCGACAAATGGGATTCATACACAAAACCTCACATAAATTTTGAACGATTGGACAAAAAAACCAATCATTCATTAATCATGCCTATTTATCAATTGTAGGAATTGAATACAAAGAGCTTGACGGATTAAGTTGTTCCTTTCACAATTGGTGAAACAATTCCTATCATTGAAATCTGAAGAGAAAAGCTACACCTTTCCAAAACTATGTAACACAATATTATTGGTACATACAACAAAAAACACCACCACCATTATAACCAGTCTTTACATCACACATTTCTTAGTCTATATGTTGCACCTATCATACCCAGAGAACCAAGAAGATGGCTCTGCTAAGTCTGACAAGTCCTCCTCCTCTTCTCTATTGTAAAATGATTCAAGTGCTTCTCTGCACTGCTTATCATCACCTCCATTATTCATCTCTCTTGCATCATATGTTGTTTTCTCGGAATGATCATATATGATTTCTAATCTTTCTTTAGGCAGGCGGGATTCTTCGAGTAACTTATTCAGATTGTTGATCTCCTTTTCATGTTTTCTCTTCAGCTTATCAATCTGTTTGTAAGCTGTGTTAGCTTCTTGTTCTGCCTCAATCGCTCGTTTCTGCATAAGATCAGACTTATTAGAGACCTCTGGCCAAACAATACATATCCAAAAGAAGAGTAACGTGCTTCAGGACAACCAAATGATGGTACTATACGCTGCTTATGATATATCATGAAAAGCAAGGTTCAAAATATTCGGCACCTAGAGAGTATATTCACAACACAATCAAATGTTTAACACTAATAGCTCAAGCCAACATAGCCAATTTCCACATCAGTGGAAGTACTACATAATTCACAGTCAATGAGCAGACATGCTGGAGGACCAAGTAATCAAACATAAAGCAGATCCAAATGCTTATCCGACAATCAAATGTTTAACACTAATAGCTCAAGCCAACATAGCCAATTTCCACATCAGTGGAAGTACTACATAATTCACAGTCAATGAGCAGACATGCTGGAGGACCAAGTAATCAAACATAAAGCAGATCCAAATGCTTATCCGACACAGCCATAATAATTTCAAGAAAAACATGAAGGATTTAAAACACTGTAGAAAAAAGCGTTTGTGGGAGAACAAAACAATAGAAAATAATATCTACATTCAGATGAATATGCCAGGTTATATATTGATTGAAAATACTTATTTGAGGTGAGCTAGCACTAGAGGGATGTCACACTCCTAAAGAAAGAGGAAGAGAGTGTCATCTGTTTCGGTAAGATATAAGGAATGTTTCCTTGATCCGAGAAAGCGGGAAGACAATAAGAACTGTGTCCTTGTTATGAGACAAAAGCAGGACGTCGCTGTATCTAACCCTGGTTGCAATGAGGTTAGTCCAAATACTCCTCACGGTACTTAGTAAATATTTTTACTAAAGATGTGTTAATTCATCTACACGACAAGCTTTGAAATTACAGGGATATATTTACACAAAAGCATTGAATATGTGAGACACTTTATGTAGAATTAGAACTAGAAGTAAAAGAAGATAGGATCATAGGTGGAAACAGAGACGTGTACAAACTATATAATGATGCAAGAAGTAGCATCACAATGAGTAGTTGACTATGCAAGGAGTAGCATCACAATGAGTAGTTGACTGTAAACAACGTGGAAAGCAAGCTCTAGCGCTGCAATGGCGAGAAAATACATACGGATTGAATAAAGTGTAACTAGGAAACAACTGATTCCAAAAACTCACCCCAGCGGCTGCGATAGCTTCTTCTGCCTCTTTAAGCCGCACCAGCAATTCACCAGCTGCTTGTACAGCTTCAGCAGTATCCCTCAGTTGGGCCTGAAGCCCCTTATTCTCATCCCTAAAATAGCGCCTCTCCTTTTCCCTTTCTACTTTTAGAGCTGAAATTTCTGCAGCAAGAGCATTGATAAATTTAGATTCAGCACCCCTCACTCCTGCCTTTGCAGCTGCTTTCTTGACATCCTCTATACCATCTTGGATCTTCCTATGCCTTATAAGCAATTGCATATGCTTTTCTTCAAGTTCAGCATATTGTTCAAGCATGCGTGCATGTCCTTGCATTGCCATCTGCATTGCTTCTTTCAGCTCTTCTGAGCACTTCTTCTCCAAATTTAGTCCTTGTTTGTGCTTTTCAGCCATGCTGCGGCTAGCTTCTAAGTCGAACCTCAATTCTTCTACAAGAGAAATCCATTTATTTTCCGTTTCAGTCCATTGAATCCTCTCCTTTTCAAGTCTCTGTTCAGCACTCTCCTCAGTTGACTCTGGAATAGTGGGTAAAGGCGAAGGCTCACTTGATTCGCATGGATAAGCTAATTGCAGAGGAGAACTTCCTTTCTTGGATGCCTTGGGTGAAGAATCTACATAGAACTGGAGCTGGCTTCTCAAATCCTGAATCTCCTCCATCAAAACATCCCTCTCGCCCAAGTTAAAGAAGTTCCGATACTGTTCTAACTCATCTTGAACTCTTCTTAATTCAATTTTCGCTCTTAAGATTTCTGGATGATTCTCATATTGCTCCTTCAGAAGCTGAAAATCACAAATTAGACATGTACAGCAAGAGGAAAAATTGTGCATATCAATAGACTTTCAAGTCAGAGACATACCTTATGCTCATGAGTGAGTGATAACAATTCATCCTCCATGAACTCCTCTGTTGGTAGGATTCCATCCATTAAGCTCTCAAGACGAACAATCTTATCCTCGCGTGTTTGGCCAATAATGGCATTGCATTCTCGCTCATGTTTGTATTGTTGAATCTGCCATTGGTTGCTACACATGTCAAATAGATGAAGGAAATAATGAATGTCGCAAGTTGCTCAATTGGAAAACCAAAACCTACCAAGCGGTTGAGTTGCATGATCTCCGAAGTTTGCTTGGCACATATTTCTTCCAGTGCCATCTCCCTCCGTATTGCTCCTGCCAATACCTTTTCTACTGCCTGTAAAAATATTGCATAGAAATAAGTACGACAGAGTACAAAAGTACAAAAGTCAAACAATTCATAAAATCTTTAAACTCACTTTGGGTACTTGAATCTTGAACTTTTCGCAGCACTGTGATCCATCAGCAGGTACCAACTGTGATTCATTGACACAAACCAATTGCATGTTTGAGCCATCATTGGCGTCTTTAAGCTCTTGCTGGGAATTCCTTGCCTTACATTTACTACACAAGAAAATTGACCCTCCTTCAAATGACTGATCATCTGTAATATTAGTTTGGACCCCAATGTCTACTTTAGCAACTGGAATAATTGCTCTAGTATCAGCAGGTTTGCAAGAAAACCTGAATGAGGACCACCTCAAAGATGTACTCTGGCGATTACTAATAATCTCAAGTCCCCTATGTAGACTAGCAGCTAAATGTTCTGTCGATGTAAAACAGCGTTTACTACTCTGATTGGGTTGAGAGTCCAAACAAATACTGTTGGAGGGCTTTGCAAAGGACAAATGTGGTGCATCCAGCTTACTCTCTCTAAGATCCTTCTGAGAAGCACTCAGCATCGATGATGTCCTCAAACTTTTCCTACTGCTATTAACTCTTGGTGAAACACTTGGAGTGGGAGATTTCAAAATAGGAGATATATCATTTGTAACTACACTAATGTCTGTACAGGCTTCATCACTCTCCGGACATTTAGAAGAGTTTTCAGGAGTTCTTTCATTGTAGCCTTGACATTGCTCTGAGGCTGTTTCTTCTATCAGTTCACCTTTTACTCCTTGATTGAGCAAATTAATGGCCAGCGACGGAAGACACTCAATTTCAATGGACTCTGGAGAAGAATCACTATCAAGCCTCTTCAACATGGATTTCTTCAAACCAGCCATGACAGTTTCTTTTTCACAACTTTGGTGAATTGATTCTTCAGCCATCGAACAATTTTCCGAGTTCTGCAGCCCAGCACCATGAATAATTTTGTCTTCAGGTTGGACAACTTGCTCCGGTACCTCTTCCTCCATGGTAACGTCTGCATCCTCAGAACCTTCCTCTTCCTTGCATGTGTTGTGCTTTTCCCCATTACGTCCTTCAGAAGGACCAACCAAGGAACTCTTGGAAAGAGTTTTTCGCAAGATTCCAACCTCTTTACTTCCTCCTGGCAGGAGACCTAATAGTTCAGCTTCCTCAACAATCTCCATTTCTGTGTCACCATCGTCGTCTAGAAGAGGTAATGTCATTGGCCGGTTGAGGCTTAATTTCAAAAGGTTTAAGCTTCTACGCGCGTTCCACCCTGATGAATAATTTCCATTTTGATCTGCTTGAGAGCCATTGGCCTTCACTCTTATCAGCTCATCCTGTAAAGAGGACAGACAAGGAAGCATTCATTCCACCAAGACTCATAAAGCAAGGAATATGTCAATCGTTAAGGCAGATATTAACAAGAAAAGGATTTAAGTGTTTGCCTTTAACTGTCGTATAACTTCCCTCAAGACATTTACATCATCTTGCATTTCCTCATTGACAACAGCCTTATTCTTAATTGCCTTTGCGCGCTGGGCAAATCTCAGGGTACTGAGAGTCTCACTCTTGCAACTGCATTATCAAGAGTTAAAGATCCTAAAATTATCAACAATTACATATACTGAAAGAAATTGAAATGTAAAGTTTGCAAGAATGAAACAGAATTGAGGAAGGTGTGGTTCTAACTCTACCTCTGTGCTGGAGAAATGGCACATATCATTGCAAGTTTTGCATTCCCACCAAGAGATTCCTGTAACAAAAATGTCAACTTGGAATCTCTGTAGGGAATGTGCCGATGCTTTCCTGTTTGGGAAACTTCTGCTAGAATGTTTATCAAGTTCCTGCAAATCTCAAAAGAAAAATAGTGTAATCAGAAACAGAGGGTGAAAACATAATTTCAAACAAAAAGAAAAGAGAAAAACATGAAAAAGTTACAAATTTGACACCCTACAGATGGCACGAATAGAAATTTTGCAGAACTCTTAAAGAAAAAGGAAGCCTAAGCTTCACTATATTGCTATTCTGTATAATTTTGCAAGAGGTACAAAGGCGCAGTAAGTGTTCCTTTAGTACACAAAATGATCACAAGACTTCTAGTTATAGGAGAAAACACCAGTAATAAGCAGTTAGGCACACACTAGTACACACAATTTGACATTTAACAAGATTTATGACATTCACTGGCAACCCTCTGACATTAATGTCAAGGAAATGAAATTCTCATGCACTCGCTCTGGAGGATCCAGCCCACATCCATTGATAACATTAAGGTAGATATGACGCATTCAATCAGTAGTCGGTACTGTATAGCAGGTCTCAAATGCACAGATTCCAGGAAGCTGCTATTGGAGTTTTACTTTCCTTTATCCAATACCATGTGAAGCAGAGACTTTTCTAGCAAGCCCTTTCATACCCATTTAGAAAAAACAAATTCAGTTCAGGGAAAAAAGAATTCGGGAAAAACATTCTCATTGTTTGATACAAATACTAATCTTACACTTGCAGACAAAAACAAACTCTTTTCCCTGTCACAAATGTGCATAATCATACCAGGAAAGCAAAAACTTCCAGAAAACGAAAAGGATCCCTACATGGATTAATTCAATGGTGCTGGGACCTTTTTTTACCAAAAACAAAGGAAATTTTCCTATGGTGCCAAGGCCAAGATGGCTGAATGAAGTAAAATTCATTACATCTTAAAATGGACCATGTTCCTCTCTTCTTCATCCAATCAGCTAAAGAGAAATATGAGATGCATGTTTATGAGTAGATAAAGTAGTTAGCTTTCTGACAGTTAAACCACAGAGGATTCGTCCAACTTAAGAACATACCCCAGCTGTGACAGGGAACGATTGATGTTCCCGGCTTCCTTCAGCCGTTCTCCAGCTGCACCAGTTAGCTTTTGCCTTTCTGATCCAGCAAGATCTACGAGATTTATCCTACTCGTCTTTACGCAGCTTAAGCCATCGGCCATCCTCTGGAAATTAAAATTTTATATAAGATCAACAGCAAACATTTTCAAATCTCAAATACAACGAACAACTGGGAAGGTTAGCAAAAGTCTTTCCATGCACCCTCACAGCCTCCGGAAAATGTATTAGTGCTTTATAAAACAAAAAATGACAAAGAACAGACCATGCATAACTTGGTAGTTAGTATTTTTAATAAAGATCAGATTATTGTAATGAAGGAATGTAAAAGGTCTATAGTATTGTTATAAATCAGATGATAGTCATAAGGACATGAGAAGTTATTACCTTGCAATGTGATTCAACAACACAAGTAAATACACTGTGAGAACGTGAACTCTCAGCATTTATGCTAGTAGCACCAGTTCTCCTGTTTGACAAGCCCTGTAATATTCATTGAGCAAGTTCTATTAGCTTTTGTAAGTACATCAGGCCATTTTCACGAGGCAGCTCTAAATCACTGGCTTTACTTAACAAATACACAGATTGAAACCCAGAGGTTTTCTTCACTGTAGTAACTGGACAACTTCAAAGAAAAGATGATGAATAAAATATGTTATCCCCTCTACTTTCATGTGAAGCACAACATTGAAAAAAAGAAAAAGAAAAGACACCAACAAAGTGCAGCAAGGTTCAACAAAGGCAAGGGCATTAAGTTTTTGGAAACTAAGACTCTTGCACTTCCTCCTTTAGGAAATCGCAGCAGTGAGAAAGAGTGCACAAAAAGAAGTCCTAAGGTTGGTCCATTGTTCCAAAATAGAAGATCAGATCAAGTTTCTTAGATTCAAATACATGAACGTTTCAATATGTCAAAGGCAGTGACGAATGATAATTCTAGTCTCAACTTTCAATGGTGGGGCAGAGACCTCACCAAACTGAGAACATTTACTGCACAACAGTTATCGTTTCTTGGTCCTTTTATCACAATTAACCTAGATGTAAATGCCAATATTCTTCTGTCTCATACAATGTAATAAGAAAAGGTTGCAGTCTGAACCTTCATCAAAAGCTTTATTACATCCTTCATGGTAGAAACACATTCCTCGGTCAAATTATCAACATAGACACCAGTTCTCACATCCTCCCTGATCTGAAAAGTGAAGCCAATCAAAAATTCTTAATATAGAATTCTCAGATATTCGATAATGAATCAATATCGCTACATGTTAGTTTCCTTCTACCTGGAGGTTTCGCTGACTGGGATCCAACAGATCGGTGATTTGTTCATTGTATATCTGCAAGTTATGAGTACTAAAGAACTTAGAAGAGTTATATAAGGACCTTTTTCATTAGTGGTGTGGAAACAACCTCTCTACTTCATCTGAGGTAGTGGTATGGACTCTTTACCCTCCACAGACCCCACTTTGTGGGAATACATTGTGTATGTTGTTGTTGTTTTCATTATGCAAAGGAATCAGTCAAGTTGCCTAACCTCAAGAAACGAGCACCGACATTGATATACAAGCTTCTTGTCCGAATGCTTGACTTGTTCCTGCAAAAAAATGAATTCACTATGACCGTATATTTTTATACAACCTTCAGCACAACTGGAAAAAGGCAACATAGATATAATAAGGAGATACAACAGAATATCACCTCCTCAATTCGTTCAAAAAGTCGTTGAAAAACACGTGGTGTTAAGCCTTGTTGAACACTTGTCAAGTTTTCATCCAACAAGGCATTGGCTGGTCCCCATATTGTATATGTCTTTCCACTACCAGTCTGATTGATCCAAGTCATATGAACGATTAAGGGGACATCATATCAGCAAAATAATTTACAATAGAACATCTGACATTCTGCAGTTTATAGTTAGCATATTGCAAAACATAAGGCTTTACCTGCCCATAAGCAAATACTGAGCTGTTAAACCCAGCGAGGCAATTTTCGACAAGAGGTGCTCCCACAAGCTGAAATATATCTAGCTGAAAGATCAAAACAAATCAAAATCAATCTCATTAGTTAACAAGGAAGAACCAAGCACGTTTCTTTTCGACTTCTATGCAGTACTTAATCAAATCAATCTACCCTACAAGTAAAACATTTCTTTTTACCTGTGTTGATTGGACATCAGCAATAGAGTCAAATGTAAAACTGTGTCCGGCTATTGACAAAGAATCATTAGAGACCTTCTGGGCAACAATTTCACCCTCTTCCTCATCCTTGGTTGGTGGCCTCATCCTCACTATAACCTATAATAATCATTGCAGGATCATAAGCTCACAATTATACTACTACATACAAACAAAATAGGTTATATGCAGAAACTGAAGAACACGGATTGTAGTGAACAGCAAGCAAAAGCATGAATCCAGAAGACGTGTATGTATCTACCAACGAAAACAACCACCAAGCATGAAACAGATCTTCCATTTTCTTAATAATCTTATCCTTATCACATATTTAAAGTAAACTGATCTTACAGGTCAAATGAGTTAGTTCCTTTTGCACTTCCACCACCATTTGAAAAATCAGATTTAGTGATAAAGCAACAACAACATACCCATTATAGTCCCACAAGTAGGGTTTGGGGAAGGTATAGTGTACGCAGACCTTAAACCTACCTTGCTAGACCCTTAGCTCAAAGAAAGAAAAAATGCAACACTTTTATTTTATATCCGTGGTGTTCGGGCCAGCTTCCGTGCACCTCGGGTAATTCCATGGGATACATACCACTTCCTACCACCAACAATTACACGGGATACTTGCCACCTCCCACCAGAAACTAAGCCATGGCTCTCCACCAAGGCTAGGAACGATGGGAAGAAATCATCTAGTGTTTTTGTCTCTGCTGGGATTTGAACCTAACACCTCATGCACTCCACACATTTCATTGATCACTAAGCCAGCGCAACATTTACGAATACATAAGCAGTATCAACAGCAGGATAGTAGGAAAATAGATGCATACGAGACAACAAGTAGTGTTAAAAAAATAAGAGTGAGAAATACAGATAAACTAAAATAATAAAAACAACCGAAAATAATACTAATATTACTAACTGGAGAGACAACAGTTCAGTAAAATCTATACAAATTCAAATTATTGATAAAACAGTTCAGTAAATCGTACTATACAAAACAACAGATATCAATAGAAATCGAAACAAAATCACGATATTAATGACTTAAATATTTAAAATGCATATAAAGAAAAATTAGCTGTCTCTCCAAAATCCAAATTCCAACTGTGTCACATAAATTAGAACAGAGTAACAAACAAAAATACCAAAAATAATATACTACTAGCCAAAGCTAAAACATTTATCAATTTCACGGAAATTGGATTTTTTTTCTAACAAATTCAAATTCAAATAAAGTATAAATTTCACGGAAATAAGACTTTTCGTCAACAAATTCAAATTTCAAGGAGATTACTTTGACTCCAGAATCGGAAGATCCAGCAACACCAGCACTGTTCTCCGAACCAACAGATTCAACACTGAGCTTCCGTTTCAACGGATTAGAATTCGGATGCCTCGGAGGCAACGGACTCTTCATAATCATCTTCGCAGCAGTACCGGGAACAACCGGTGAAGAATTCAGATCTGAAGGAGAAGGAGGAGGAGCATTCTCTTTAGACGACGACGACGACGACTTATTCTTCCGGTAAGGCGGTGGCGTTAGCCATTTCTGCTTCGACATTGCTTCAGAATTCTCTCGTAAGATGGTGCCTCTTGGTTGTACTGAATGCTTCATTGCTTGTACTGAGAAAAAGGAAGAAGAAAGAAAAGTAGCCGTTAGAGGGAAAAATGATGAGATTTGAATTGAAATAGGGGAAAGGAGAAGGATAAAAAGGGAAAAGGGAAGGCAAATTATGTGAGCCGTTGATTTTGATCAGACGGTTGGAGTTGGAAATGAATATATGGGGTTTGAAAAGTGATAATAAAAAAATGTATTGGATCTAGAAGTGGAAAAAGACAAATTAAGAGAGCGTTTTGCAAATGATGTTTATTTTAAAAAGGGAAAGTTTAGAAAAGGTGTTGTTTGGATGGCTATTACTTTTTTTTTTAAAAACAACCATAGTGTTCGGATCAGCTTTCACGCACCTCAACTAATTTCACGGGGTACTTGTCACCTCTCACCAGCAACAGATAACTCTGTCCATCAAAACTAAAACTTTACTGGATTTGAACCTGAGACCTCAAGGTTCTTATCCATTTCATTGGGTGCTAGATGGCTATTACGTATCGTCACACCAAATTAATCGTTAAATATTGGACTTCTTATAATTATAGCAATTATAACAATAATAACATACCTAGTGGAATACTACAAGTGTTGGCCTTACCATTACCTCGTAGAGGTAGCGAGGTTGTTCTCCAAAATTTGTATAATTACATTACAATAAATTTGACGATATGATACAATAAATATAAGTAACAATCAAAATAAATATTGAATTGAAAAAGGAAAAGGGACAAATATACCCGTGAACTATGATAAATGATACGTATATACCCTCCGTCACACTTTGGGTACATATATGCCTCAATTGTTAATAAAATGGTACGTATATTTCCCTCACACTAACGGTAGGGGCATATGTGTACCCCAAATATGACGAAAGGTATATACATACCATTTATCATAGTTCGGGGGTATATTTGTCCCTTTTTCATTTTAATTTTTTATCCCAAATAATTAATCTAAACCCACTACCCAACCCAATAAACCCATGAACCTGATTTCAATCCAACTCGACCCAACCTTTATTTTTTGTTCCAAACCCGATACTCCCTCTGTTTTCTCTTAAACGTGAACCCCAATCAAATTGCAATAACTTGTCATTGCTAGTTGGTGTTTACTGGTTGGAGGGAGTTTTCCGTGGGGTGTTTTCGGTTTGACAGAGACGGTGGCTATGTGGTGTTGACCGGTGGTAGGTAGTATTTTTCCGACGGAATTTCGCTGGAAATTAAAACGCTAGGGGTTCAATTTATTTGGTGTTGTTTTTGAGTGTTATGGGTTAATGGTTTTTTTTTTTAAAAAAAAATTGTTAGTAGTGGGTATTACTGTATTGTGTGTATATATCATTATAGGGGTAGAAAAAACGCATTTGATAGATAGGCGTTTCTTGGGTTTTAATTGGGACCGGGTTGGGTAGTGGGTTTATTGGTTTGGGTAGTGAGTTTGGGTTAATTATTTGGGATAAAAAAATTAAAATGAAAAATGGACAAATATACTCCCGAACTATGATAAATGGTATGTATATATGTGAGGGTCATATGCGTACCATTTCATTAACGGTAGGGGCATATGTGTACCCAAAGTATGACGGAGAGTATATACATACTATTTATCATAGTTCGGGGCATATTTGTCCCTTTTCTGAATTGAAAATAATGATAATAAGGTAAAAAAAAATAGGTTAACAACTATCCAAACAAGTACCAAACTGCAAACTCTGTTTTGGGTTCATATTATGAAAAACAATAAGATAAATTGCAAATTACCAAAGAGTACATACGTCAAGGCCTAAGGGTGCAAAAAGCAAAAATCACTAGTAATTTTTTTTTAATTACTTAATTTAAAAATTACTCTTAATAATAACATTAAGAATAACAATTTATATTTAGCCAAGGTTTAGGAGAAAACTATTTTTTTCCCCTCAAAAAGTTCAAGTGTTGCAGGTCAAGGTTTTAGTTGATCACCATTCGGGTAATTAATTCTATATAGTATTAGTAGTTTAAATCGATTAAATTCTTTTTATAATAATTAGTGTTTGTCCAAGCAAAAATTTCAACCTTTGAACCCTAAAACAAATATAGAAATTGAAAAAAATATTTCAACTTTTGGTTACTAGTATTTGCAATTTATGTGTTGTGCTGACCCTGTAAATATTTTTTGGATGACTACTTTTTCTTTTAATTTTGTTTTTATGAATTTTATTTATGGGAATTTGCTTAACTAGTTTTCCATGAAGTTGTTTGGTGCTCATATGATTGATTGTCTTTGAACTTGTGAATATCTTATCATCTAATATTACCAACATCATTAGCGTCTGTTATCGTATTTTTTTATTCGCATTGATGTTGTTTTCAGCATGACTTATTCGTTACTGTATTTGTATTGCATGCTTGTCTTCTATATGTTTTACTTGAGTTGAGTGTCTATCGAAAACAACCTCGTGTACACCACCCTCCCCCGACCCCACTTGTGGGAATAGACTCGGTATGTTGTTGCTAATTTTATGATCATTTGAGTTAGCTATTGTCTTCATCTTGACGAGATGTGGCTTGGTTCTTGGAATTAGGTGGGAAAATGAAGATGAAAATATTAAAGTTTTTGATTTTGATGGGTGAATTTGATGGATTCTTAAATCTTGATGTTGCATGAGTGTTTTATCATTTGCCTAAGTTATAATTTATTTATTTTTTGGCGTTTTTTTTTTTTTTAAGCATGACTTGCTCGCTACTGTATTTGCATTGCATACTTCTCATTATATGCTTTACTTGAGTCGAGTGTCTATTGAAAACAACCTCGTGTACTGCCACCACCCTCCCCAGACTCCACTTGTGGAATTACAGTGAATTTGTTGTTGCTAATATTACGATCATTTGAGTTAGATATTGTCTTCATCTAATATCACCTTGAAGAGAGGTGATAAAGTTTTGAATTTGATGGATTGATCTTAAATCTTGATGCTGCTAGGAGTGTTTTATTGTTTTGCTTAGTTTCTCTGTTTTGTGTTGTGGGATATTGTTTATAGAAGCACAAAATGTAATGTAGAGATCAGCTAAGATCATCTTTCAACTTCTATTTTTTAATTGTTGATGAACTGTATCTATCTATCTATCTATACATGGTGCAGGCAGCCAGATGGGTGATGTTCTCCCTGTGCGTGCGACAGTTCCCAATCAGCCTGAAAGGCAGGGGTTGAAGGGCGTGGCTACATTCTTCAAGACGTTTAGGTGGGCATCGCCAATTCCAGGAATTGGTCCACCACACGGTCGTAGTAAGTCGATTTTGTAGAGGGGACTAATTTCGTCTACTTTTATGGTATCTCATAAGGTTATGATCTATTTGGTTTTTTTCCTTTTGTGATGTAATTTGTCTTTGATTCACACATTTGTTCTAGCTTCTCTTGTCTCCATATCATTGTACAACTTTGTTAATGCAGTAAAGGAAAATCATTTAGAAACCATCTCCAACAGGATCAGGCAGGCAACACGTCAACATGTCTGCTTGTGTTGTTGGCTTTTGACAGCTCTACGCCTGAAAAGATTAGGATTTTTTTTTTCATTCTTAGCGATATTCTTGACTAAAACTTAAGAAGAGTACATTCTTGTTGGTTAGGGGTGTTAAAAGCAGCCCAAACTCGTTTAACTCGGGTTAAGTTAAAAAATGATCCTAAAATGGGTTGGTTTTGATATTTTGTTCCTCGTAAAAAAAGTCTTCCAAAAATGATCTCCATAACAGGGGGTCTTGATTTTTGGCCCTGCTTAATAACTCTTGCCTATAAGGCACGCGTTCTAACTCTTTCCATACGGCAAACGTTCATGACATTTTAAGACAGTGAATCTGTACAAATTGGCCAGAAGTTTTGCCTTATAAGTAAACGTTAGAGCTTAGATATAATCCATCTTCACCCATGACAAGCTAGCCCAAAAGTTAGCCTATCACTAAATTGAAATGAGAATATTATTTGTTTACAATTATTAGAACAAATAGAGGTCTAGTCAACATTGACTAACTAAATTATTACTTGACGCAATTTCCATCGTTGTCTAAATTGTTGAAACTGTTACTTAATTTTGAACGATGATCAATATGAGTATTTTATTATAATATCCATATTAATTGATGTTTGGATTTACCAAGTGTTTGTTTAGATCATAACATCCATTCCCTTCAAATGTTCAAAAAAATGTTGTAATCGTCTTGAATAAAATGCGCACATTTGATTGATAAAATATAAGTACATGAAAGTTTTGTTTTTTTTGTAATGAAAAAGTACATGAAAGTTGCTTGGGTTGAAACAGGCTAAAATACGGGTCACAATTCAACTCATCTAGTTTTTGTTAAGTTTTAACTGTTTTATTTGTTCTTTTATAATTTTTAAGTACCTAATAAAATTATTATTTTTCTTAATTACAGCCATATATTAACATATCAAATAAAAAAATATATTTTAAAAAAATATTTTGACAAGATTTCTCATTGATCAATTTTGGGCTATCTAACTGCCAAATTTTGATGGATTGAGCTAATAAATGGACGGGTCAATAATCAACCTAAACTTGAACAGAATATGGTTTTATGGACTAATTTTTATTTTCCTCCATCCAACATATCACTAGATCGATCTCCTTAATTTGTAGTGAAAGCAATATCCTAAGTATATACTTGAGGATTTTCACTAGGAACACATCGTGTCACATAAAAGTACATTTTACCAATAATTCACTATGGAGTAGGTGATTCATATAATCCAATCTATGTAAACTGAATAATAGGAAAAAACATAGTTAGGGAAGAAAACTTTCCAACTTTTAAGAGGTTTGGGCAAAGACCAAAGTATATTATTACAACAAAATTCTCTTAGCGTAAGATCCAAAGTGGAATATTAAATTAAAGAGAAATAGAAGAACTGCAATCCAACACTACGAGTCCTACGAGAATCAATGCAAGTAGTATCAGAATCAGAATTTTCATTCAAAATATAAAGAAGTAAACGTACGAACTAGTTGATGGGGTTTTGAAAGATTGCAAAGAAGAAGACGATATTCGAAATTTTTTTCTGATGATCTTACTGCTCGATAGTTACATCTCTTTATACATGTAAAAATGAGGACTACTGTGCAAGAAAACTAAAAGGACTACAAAATAATTTCCTAAACTATGTAACTAATTCTTTTGTATTTTTATACACCTCATCTATTCTAGAAGCTTTGTAAATCTTGTGTTTGTTTTTATCTTTAGTTTGGGTTGGAGCAGATCTGTCCAAGAAGTGTAAGGCCCAATTGTCAGATGCCCATCTATTAATCTTCAGCCCAAGTCAAGAGTCAATGAATTCTTCCGACAAGACTCTGTGTTCGCACACTTCAGTCGAGAAGCTTCGAATCTTTTCTCAAACGTTTTATTTTCTCTCTCTCTCTCTTCGTCTGTGCGTTAATGGTGAAATGTGAACCCATATCTTTAACATCCCCCCTCAAGTTGGAGGGGATAGAAATCACACCCAACTTGTCTATGATCTTGAGATGAGAAACCCCATTTAGAGGCTTGGTGAACAGATCGGCGACCTGTCTTGCCGATGGAACGAAGGACAATGAAATGACACCTGAAAGGAACTGTTGACGAAAGAAATGGCAGTCCAGATCGACGTGCTTTGTCCGCGCTCATGAAATACTGGGTTGCGAGCAATATGGATGGTCGCCTTGCTATCGGAGTGTATCGGAATGGGAAGATCTAGTGTAGTGGATAAGTCCTCGAGAAGATGCACTAGCCAGGTGAGCTCAACTGTTACTTTTCTCATGGATCTATATTCAGCTTCGACAGAGGATAACGAAATAGAAACTTACTTTTTCGATTTCCAAGAAATAGGAGCCCCTCCTAAAGTAATGAAGTACCCACTAACAGATCTCCTTGTATCCTTGCAGGAAGCCCAATCAGCATTGCAAAAAGAGAGCAAATTGAGAGATGGATCAGAGTTCAATAGAATACCTTGACCAGGGTTAGTTTTAAGGTACCTCAAAACACGCAGTGCAGCTGAAAAATGTGAGACAATGGGATCCTGCATGTACTGGCTGAGACAAAAGACTGCAAACGAAAAATCAGGCTTCGTGTGAGTAAGGTAATTTAATTTCCCTACTAAATGCCTGTATATAGTAGGATTAACCAGTAATGGTCCATCATTGTGATACAATTTGGAACAGGGGTCAAGAAGACATGAAACAGGAGGACCAGAAGAATCAAATTCTTCTAAAATATCTTGAGTAAACTTCCTTTGTGACATAATAAATCCCTGCTGCTCTCTGATAACCTCAATTCCCCAAAAATAGTGAACATCCCTATGTTCTTGACTTGAAATTCTGAGTTGAGAAAGGCAGTGATAGAATTAATTTCAGAAGTATCACTCCCTGTTAATAATATGTCATCAACATAGACAGCTATAATTGATATAAAATCACTAGTAGTCTTAAAAAATAGAGAGTAATCATTTAAAGAGCTAGAATACCCTTTAAATATTAAATCCCCTGTAAGCCTTGCATACCACTAGCGTGAGGCTTGCTTTAAACCATAGAGTGACTTCGTTAAGAGACATGCATGATTGGGATTTGGTGGGGAAAAACCTGCAGGAAGCTTCATATACATCTTCTCCTTCAATTTCCCATGCAAGAATGCATTATTCACATCAAGTTGGGATACCCTCTGTCCCTTTTTTATTGCAATCGTAAGTAGACACCTGATCTTAACTACAGGGGAGAATGTTTCACCAAAATCAACACCCTCCTTCTGAATATCCCCCCTTACCACCAACCTTGCTTTTAGCCTTTCAACAGTTTCATCTGAATGATGTTTAACTTTGTATACCCATTTGCAAGGCAAAGGCTTTTTGTCTGTGGGTAATTTTACAAGTTTCCAGGTATTATTGAACTGTAGAGCTGCAAGTTCTGCTTTCATAGCTTTTCTCCAACCTTCATGTTTGCATGCTTCATCAAAACTTCTATGCTCTGTAATAGCTGATAGAAAATATAGGATAGTTTAGTTTAGGATAGATAAAGCACAAAAAAAAAAACATTAGAATCGGTAGGAGGAACAAAATAGGAGTTAGTAACATCTGTAAACATGATTGTGTTACACAAAAATCTTTTAGGTAGGAGGGTTTGTGACTTAGTCTTTGGAATTTTCTGGTAGTAATGGGACAAGAAGGTGCAGATTGAAGAGATGATGGAGGGGTAGTTGGTGCAGAAGTAGGTGTAGGAGTTGAAGGTTCTAAAGGGGATGCATCAGATTGAGGTGATGTGGGAAAAGAATCTTCAGATGATGAAATTTGAGGGGAAACTGGCTCTAAATCTACTACAAAATCAGGTGTAAAGAAAATTGGTGAATTGTTAGTAGAATTAGTTGTCTTGGAAAAAGGAAAGTGATTTTCATGAAACTGTATATCCCTAGAGACAAAAAATGTCATGCTTTCCAATTCCATCTCCTTATATCTTTTTTTATTAGGAGGATAACGAAGAAATACACACTCGTTTGCCCTTGGTTGAAACTTGTCTCTAGCATGAGATAAAGTAGTGACATAACAAAGAAACCAAAACTCTTAAAATGTGAATAATTTGGTGTTTTCCTAAAAAGAATTTGATAAGGAGTTTTCCCTAGGAGAGCCTTTGATGGTAATCTGTTGATAATGTGGGTTACAGTTAAAATGCATTCACCCCAATATTGAATAAGAAGATTAGCTTGAAAAAATAGACCTCTAGTTACTTCTAAGAGGTGTTTGTGCTTCCTCTCCATAATACCATTTTGTTGTGGAGTTGTTACACAAGATCTCTTATGAAGGATTCCCTGTGAGGTAAAAAATGCAGCCTTTTGAGTTTCCCTTCCCAGTTCTAGTGCATTGTCAGATCTTATCCTTTTCACCCTTACTTCAAATTGCCTTTCCACCATGATGATAAACTCTTTGAGGACTGGAAAAACATTACTCTTAGTCTTTAAGAGGAATGTCCATATACCTCTACTAAAATCATCTACAATGGTTAGAATATAGTTAAAACCATCATGAGTAGATGTTTTGAAAGGCCCCCATGTATCAATATAAATTAAATAAAAAATCCTTTCAGATTTAATGCTGCTAATTGGAAAAGGCAATCTACTTTGTCTAGCTTTAGGACAAATAGGACAGATATAAGCAGAATCAGAAGGGAAAGAGATAAAATCAAGAGTTTTCATTGATGAAAAAGGCAAATGCCCTAATCTTACATGCCATAGTGCTAAATCAAAAATAACATTGGCGACAGTAGGAATTGAAACATGCCTAAGACTAGGACTAGAAACTGAAACTGATACATTACTTGAATGACTTCCTTTTGGAATAGAAACTAAATTTCTAGAAACAACATTGAAATTTCTTCCTTTTTGAAAAAAAACACTACTTCTTTAGGTGATCCTGATTGCATCTTAAGAGGTTTGAGTAGATAAAAACCATCTCCTACTTCACCAAAAAATTATTCCTTCCTTATTAAAAGGTCTTGAAAGACACAAGCACTAGGAGTAAATAAGACATTACAATTGAGATAATTAGATAACTTATGAACTGATAATACGTTATACTTAAAGTCTGGGACATATAGGACATTGTAGAGTGTGAGATTAGGCAAGACTCTTATACTTCCTCTGTGAGTGACAGTAATCCTAAAAGAGTTAGGTAAAGATATATGCAAAGGCATAGGAAGAGAAATCAAAGATATGAAGGAAGTAGAGCTAAAACATATATATTCAGAAGCTCCTGAGTCAATAATCCAAGTGCTAGAGTTATGAATTGAAAAATACCATCCTGAATATTTTAGTATGGTACCAGTAATTGCATATGCATTGATTACTGGTGCTGAACTACTTGATGCATTATATTTGAGTATTACTCCTTGCTTAGAAACTGGGGGTGTTGCTCCTTGTTGTTCAAGTGCCTTGAATATTTGAATATTCAGGCTCACTACTGAAATCTTCAAGTCCTCCCCTGTCACTACTGTATTTCCCTTAATGATTGGTTGCATTTTTCATGCCCATTACTGAAATCTTCAAGTCCTCCCCTGTCACTACTGTATTTTCCTTGATGATTGGTTGCATTTTCTAATTACCTGAATACCCAATCCTTGGAGCTATTTGAGTACCTTTATATGACTGGTTTCTAAATCTGGAATTTCCTCTCCCCTGTCCTATTTCCATAAAAGAGGTAGTGTCATGAGAGGCAACTGCACTCACATATGCCTCTTTCTAATTCTCATCTTGCAAAAATAAAGCATAAGCACTATTAATAGTAGGTAAGGGATCCATCATCAGAATAGTCCCTCTTGCCTGAACATATCCATCATTCAAACTCATCAAAAATTGAATAAGTCTTTGATCCTCCAAAGACTTGGGGAGTTTCCCTTTTCCCTCACAAGTGCACACACAAGAGCAACATGAGGTGATATTTAGAGAATCTAGCTCATCCCACAAATGTTTGAGCTTGGTGAAATATCCAGTAACATCATTATTGCCCTGTACCAACACTGATAGTTCTTTTTGCAGGTGATAGAGCTTAGCTCCATTAGATTTTCCAAATCTCTGCTCCAAGCTATCCCACATCTCCTTAGCAGTTTTTGAATAGATGACACTGCCACCTATGTCCTTAGACAATGCATTGAGCAACTTAGACATCACCATGTCATTGCAACAACTCCATTACTCATACTCTGGGCCAAGCAAATCTGGTGGTTGAGAAACTCTATTAATGAACCCTAGTTTTTTCTTACCTGAAAGGGCAATGAGGATAGATCTCCTCCAACCCTGAAACCTCCTCCCATCAAAGACTAAAGTGATCAAGTTCATGCCTAGGGAATCCGAGTTATGCAGATAGTAAGGGTGAGTATTATCAATGGTTACACTCTTGCTAGCCCCGCTAGATTCAGTTATGGTAGCTGCAGAAGTTGAGGATGCTATGGATGATCAAGTGAGAATGAAGAATAAAAATTGAAGAGTGAAGATGATTGGATCGAGTTACTGGTCTGATACCATGAAAGATTGCAAAGAAGAAGACGATTTTCGAAAAATTTCTCTGATGATCTTATTGCTCGATATTTACATCTCTTTATACATATAAAATTGAGGACTATTGTGCAAGAAAACTAAACAAAAACAACAACAACATACCCAGTATATTCCTACCATATGGGGTCTGGAGAGGGTAAGTGTACACAGTCCATACCACTACCTCAGATGTGAGATAGAGAGGCTATTTCAGAAAGACCCCCGACTCAAAATACAAGAAAACTAAAAGGACTACAAAATAATTTCCTATACTATGTAACTAATTCTTTTGTATTTTTGTACACCTCATCTATTCTAGAAGCTTTGTAAATCTTGTGTTTGTTTTTATCTTTAGTTTGGGTTGGAGCAGATCTGTCCAAGAAGTGTAAGGCCCAATTGTAAGATGCCCATCTATTAATCTTTAGCCCAAGTCAAGAGTCAATGAATTCTTCCGACAAGACTCTGTGTTCACACACTTCAGTCGAGAAGCTTTGAATCTTTTCTCAAACGTTTTAGCTTCTCTCTCTCTTTGTATGTGCGTTAATGGTGAAATGTGAACCCATACCTTTAACAGGGTTTGACGTCTACTATATATACATAAAAGATAACAATTTCAACCATATATAAATATGATTTTTATAATTTCGGGTGAACCCTTTAGCCCCAAGCTAGCTCTGCCAAGGCCGATAAGCTACGGAGTAGTGGGCCAACCTCTGTCCTGCCGACCCATTTGCCAGGGATGCATCGGGGGCGGCCGAGGATCAACCATTACATCTTAGGTTAGATACAATATATTGAGGTGGATCCAAGATTTAAAATCTGTGAATTCAAATTTCAACTAAAAATTTAAGGTAATAAGGTGAAAGTTATCCATTGTGATGCTCAAAGTGAAATACAAGCTTCATGAATATTTGCATACAACTACATGCTTAGACCATGTAAAGTTGATAATGTGATACCCAAATACACTTGTAATCATAAGACCCTAAATCACAGAGAAGCCCATTATTTTCATACGATAGGACACTATGAAGCCGAATAAACTAGTAAATGCCCAATCCAGAACTTACGCTTAAGCAAATGTTCAGAAAGATCGAAACTAGCATATCTAGTTGCTATTTTTTTGGGTGTGCACGAGCAAATAATGTCAATTGTATCTTGATGTTGATGATGGAGTGAAAAATACTTCTTCATTTCTATATCAAATGTCTCGGATTCGAGCCACGTTAATCCGATTTTAATTACAGATTCTCCAAACATGTTATTAATCCTTAAGATAAAACGGTTAAAAAAAAAAAAATAACCAACAAGCAAAGGTCACTCTATATTATCCTTATACCCCTATTTCTAGTAACAATATACCAAAAATGATCCAGAAAAAGAAAAAACGCCTATGGGGATTTGATATATAAATATCACACCATGAAATAAAAATTGTTAATTTACTTCAACAGATAAAGTAAGATTACCCTAGTAAGATTATCCTTCTTTTAATTAAAACATTTGACGTTCTTGAGTTAACCCTGTCCCCACGCCCCACCCTCTCTATAAATACCTCTATATTTCACTCTAGAGTACTCCACCCATAATTACAAATCACTAAATTACTAAGTATTATAATTCTCCCAGATAGCCAATCAAGATGCTACAATAATCTTTATCATATTGATGTTCATATTCCTTCTTGGAGTTTTCATGATATGGTTTGTGATGCCAAATATATGGATTCTCCTATTCCTCTTAGCTGTGGTGGTGTTCTTTGTAATAGTATTTTTTAATGCATGATCTTAATCATGATATAGATAGATAGATAAATAAACAATATTTATAGATAGATAGAGAGAGAGAGGGGGGAGAGAGAACTATCTTTTTTCCTTATTATTTAATTTATGTAGTACTTTATCGTTGTAATGATCCATATGTGATTATATTATAAATAAAATTCTGTTTATGTAATTTGTTTATTCATTTTTTCCATACGTTAATGTTATGAATAATTGTTATGAAAAAATTATTTGTAAATTTAATAAGATTTATTAGTACCGCATCGCGCAGATATATTCATTAATAACACATAACAAGCAATAATTAGTATTCCTAAATTAGATAAAGCCTTTAGTCAACCTAATATAGTAAGAATTAGTTTATAGTTAATAAGATTTTAATCATGTATTTACAATATATTACCTTAGATATAGTTGTAAATTCTTTTTTAATAATATGAAGATTTGAGTTATTTAGTTCAAAGTTCTAAAATATTTTTGATAAAATGTAGATTATTTTTCTTTCTTTGTTTATATAAATTTTGAACTTTTTCTTTACACTTTTCAATATTGTTTTGAGTTAAAAAATCATAAAATTTACCATTAAATTTGCAGTCTTCAGTAAGTTTGTCATCATTAAAATATATAGAGGCTAATAATACGTAGGCATAGAGGACTCGAAAATACGCTAATTCAATAATTTTATCTGCATTAAGTATGTGTATTAAGAAACATCTACAAATATCTGATGGTGAACCCAATTATTATTATTATTATATATAAATTTGAGATCGTACATATTTAGATCATGTAAAGTTGATAACGTGAGAAAAATTCAGAAAAAGCAAACATATGCCCCTAATAAAGGAGATCGTGACAATATTTTCATAATTACATCTCGTAGCAATAATTTGTATAGCTATTGGGTCATTCAGTTGTATTTGTCGCTCATTTGAAAATTCTAATACAAGTATAAATATTATAATTATATTGGGTCTTCTTTAAGATCATTTTAATATTTTTATATTGGTTGCTCTTTATGCTGCATCTTGCTCATTAGATGCAGTTAACAACTAATGTTAATGGCTACAAAGTTAAAATTACATTACTCCCTTACGTTGGTGGCATTTGTTGTGTGTTATTACTCACATTAGTTTATGATAGAATATGGTCATTAGTTGTCTAGTAACTCTTGTAACCTCTAATCTCATTATGTCTTGAAACTTATGTAACCTTTAGGCCATTCATCTACCTTCGATTATCCCACCTTCTTCCTATTCATTACAAGGAAGAATTCATCTCCTATAAAAAGTGATGCTCTTGCATAATTTTGAGAGAAAAAAAAAAGAATTATGTGAAGTGTGGAAATATTGTAGTAGATTGTGAGATATGAAATACATATAAGAAATATATTGTGTTAGTGTAGTGAAAGAGAGAATTGAGACAGAAAATTTTTCAAGTCTATAACTATATTCACTATACAAAAGAGAGTTATTTATATATTGAAGGAAGGTGTTTTTTCGGTGAAGTTTTGGACTCTTCCACTGATCCGGAGTTGCTTGAGTTGTGCAACGTTGTTGGGTTGTTGTATCGTGAAAAGGACAAGTCAAGAAATACATCTGGGTCGGTGTAGATTATGCCGCAGTGGGCTTGAATCTCCACCAACAGCGCCTGGTATATGTGTTCTATACTTGCTGTCATTTTTTTGACCGACAACAACAAAATACTCTTCCTTGCCTTGATTTTATTCCTTTTTGGTTCACTGAGTTTGGTTTACATTTTTGCAGTGTGAAGGAATATGAGGAGAAGGCGGTGTCATTGGCACTAAATTGTCCAATGTTGTACGCATGAGCTGCCCTTTATTTGATACAACACGTTGGGTATCTGATCATTTAAAAGTATTTTATTTTTAAAGGATTTGAAACGAATAGTATTTTTGTAAAGTTCGAGCGATATAGCCTTCTTGATTCCGGTATGTTGATTGAACCTGGAATGCTCATTCTTTCTACTTGCATTTTCATTTGAGGAATCTAGAGCGTTCTTACTTTAAGATATAACAATAATAATAATGTGTCATTGTTATATCAATTTATCTTGACATTTTCAGCTGATGATGTTTGTGCTGGCTTCTAGTGCCCCTAGTAAATCAGCGCAATGTGTATTAATCTTTTTGTTTTGTCATTCCTCGTTGGATTTATGCAATAATTCTCAATTAATTTGAATTCACAAAATGTAAAAGATAGTCATTTGGCATTTAGCCATGAAAATTAAAAAAAAATCACTTTTTTTCCAAATTGGAGTTAGGATAATATTTGGATACTATGAAAACATTACCAATGATTAAAAATAACTAAAAGGCGAAAAATTTTTATTCGCTTTTTCACCCTTTAGTTATTCTTCACTTTTTTCTCTCCAATGATGGATGCTATGGGAATGTCGACTACCATAACACCAATTGCTATGGGAATGTCATTTAGCTAACCTAGGAATGTTTGAACAACCTCGATTACCGTGTCCTTTTTGTTTTTCTTTTTTTTTTTTTAAAAAAAAATAAAATCGTAAGAATAAATACGATCTTTATGAGATTAGGATCGAATATTTGCGATCCAATGCCATCTCAATCTCGCAAATCTAGGTGATTGGATTATGTTGGTCCAAAATTCAAATGGTGGTCCTCTTTGCCCTCCACTCTTCGAATGGAAAATTCTATTTGGCCTCGTAATGCATATCTTTTGAGATAGATATTACCTTACTATTTCTACTCATTTCAGAATTTCTTGATCTTAACATATTTTATGGAGACACACTAATATATACTTGCATCTCCATTTCAATTTTTTCAGTTAAAATTATCCTCTGATTAATATTTTTCTTAAAAAGTGTGCAAACTAAAACATGACAACTAAAATGGACCGGAGGGAACATATATATGGTAATACTGAATTTTCTGGACTTGCTAGTGTGGTGTGTTTATTTCTTTCGTAATTTGAAACTCTTAGCGAAAATTCTGGTAAATGGAACCCCCTTGCTCCTCATTTCCTCATGTTTGAACTTTCATGAAAATAGGATAGTAGTAAAACTATTTTTTGGTTTTATTGTAAGCTAAGCACCATATGTGAAACTCAAATTCTGGTCTCACAAACTCTGCTGGATAAAGGGGAAAAAAATGAAATAAAGTAGTAATAGCCAAACGAAACATATAAAACTAGTTGCCCAATGCCTATTATGACAAAAACAGAAAGAGGTAGTTAATGCCATCGGGACGAAATAATATTACACTATTTAGCCATGATTATTTGGCTTATTAGCATGTTTACTTTCTTCGTATTAGGAAAAAGTTTGTTGAAATTTTGACTCTACACAAAGCAACTAAAACATCACAATATAACCATAATTATCTATAATAATAAATACATTAGATATGTCATTCATTGATAATTTTGTGGTCGGGCCTTCCCCGGACCCTGCACATAGCGAGAGTTTTAGTGCACCGGACTGCCATTCATTCATTGCTTATTTGATTATTGCATTACATAGACCATAGTACACAAGCGACTCAAAATAAGTTATTGTTACAAACGAAAAGGCTACAAAATAAAAGACATCAAAATTAGATTAACATCATTTTAACCATTAGCAACCACTAGACACTTTTAACTTTTAGCCACTATTAATCAACTAACCGCTAGTATCACTTAGTAGCAGGAGAAGGAGATGGAGAAAAATTAAGCAATTCTTTTTTCTTCTCCCAAGATTTAGCCACTATAACAGCATCAAACATTTTTGGTTTACCAGATGATGTAGTAACAGGAGATATTTTAAGGTAATATTTAATACCAGAAACAACTTGATTTTCTGCTTCAACAACTTGTGAAAAACTCAACAAACCATTACTGTCCTTTTGTTTTTGTTTTTGTTTTTGCAAACTTCTGTTGTGTTCTTCTACACAGTATTTTCACAATTCTTGAATTTCTTTATTGGTTTTCACATCTTTGATTTGTGTTATTCCACCAACTTTTTGGCCTAGTGCGTATGATGGGGTTGTAAAAAATAAGGTGTATATGAAGAGGAGGAGGATTGAAGAGAGGATTTTTGTGGATATTTTTGCCATTGGAGAAAAGATTTTTTTTTTCAAGTGGTGAGAAAGGAAGAAATGTGGGGAGTTATATAGGGGTAATGGTGAGAAAGGAAGAAATGTGGGGAGTTAAATAGGGGTTTCTTCGTTTTGTTTTGTGGGGACGTGTTATGATGGAGTCAAAATTTTCACTAAAAGAAATTTAAAATATGAAGAAATAAATGTACAAAGAAGTGGATTTAAAAACTATTAATATATTTATAAAAATAGTTTTAACTATATATTATTTTTTGACGAAGGGGTTCGGACAAATTCTCTCCGCGGTTCCACCCTACACGACACGTAATGGGGGTGGTGGTAACATGTACGTGATGCTGGCATGCTGCGTATTTTGTGAAACAAGGGGCAGAAGAGGACCAAATAGTTTGTTTGTTTCCTCTATTTGTTTGTTTGTTTGTTAAATAATTTTTAGGATTTATAATATATGTTAATTGATAAAGTTTACATTATTAGGATATTTTACTCTAATATTGTCGTGGGGTTTATGATAGAGTCCGAATCGATTAGGACGGACAGAAAAAAATAACGGACTTTTAGGTTAATAATTTATTGAAGGGATACACATAATATTTTACGTGAATTCTTCATTAGAAAAAACGAAGAGTTCTATACGGTCTAACACAAATTTAGATGATACACATATTTTTGAGGACCATACGTGTCATTGACTTAGTATATGATAAATATGATATCAACGAGTATGTTGACTCCTTAAAGAGGGTGCATGTAACACTAATGACAAAGGGCGGATTGACATGAGGCCATGAGCAAGCAGATCAAAGGGAAGACTGACATGTTTAATTTCTAGATTATCAAAATTCTAAAGAAGGAATGCGCATGAAACTTCAGATGACACCCATATCAAAAATGAAAGGGAAAAATGAAAAGCTTAATGAGGTGTAACACAAATTATATACCCTGCACATTTTAAAGCTTGATAATAGCGTAATCGAAAATAATGAAAAATTTATTGGTTCAAAGAAGATTATAGTGCTACAAATTTGGGTTGCAACAATTATCCTAAGTATGTTGTTTGATACGATGATTTGAGAAAAATTAATAATTGAGTAACTTAACCGGTTTGGAATAAAGGCGTAATAAATAATTGTGACTTGTGTATTTCTTTTTATCGTAATAGGATGAAATATTGCTAGTGTAATTGATACTCTTTGATGAATAAGTAGATCATAATACTTGAACTATTTGCTAATTGTGATTAGCAATTGAAAAGATAATGTAAAAGGAAGTGTTCTATATATACTCCTTCAACATTTTTGTAGAGAATTCAACCAAAAGAAATTAAAGAAAAATACTCCATCAAGTCGAGTTGACAGGATGTGATAAAATTATGAACTTTCAAACCAATAATATTCAAATTCTAAATCTCTCTGTATCTTTAATTCATATTTACTCTGTTCCTAAATATTTGTCACGTTTTTAGTTTACACGTCCTTTAAGAAAAACATTAATTAAAGTGTGATTTGATTAAATTACTCTTATTTATAACTCATTTCTATTTAATATTTCTCTCCTTTGCACTATATTAATATCTCTCCATATTTATGACTAAGGATAAAAATGAAAACGAACAACTAATTATGTCTTGATTTTTCTAAAATGACAAATATTATGGAGTATTTATTTTTAATAAGCATGACAAGTATTTAGGAATAGAGGAAATAACACTTTTTCTTTATGTATAAGCTAATATTTCATTCCATGATTCGAGGATGTTGTATTTGCACATAAAAAGAAATGGGGGGATCTTTGTGTTGGTAAAATATGTTCATGACACCCATCAATGGTATGATAATATAAATATGGTAAATGTTTTTCATTCATTATTAAGATCTTCTGAGTTCAAACTATTTTTTTTCAATGCATGGAAGAAAGTCAGAAGTCTTGACATAACTGTAAAGTTGCTGCCATATAATTAGAAAGTCAGGAGTTCAAGATGTGAAAATAATCTTTTACAAAATACAGAGTAAGATTGAGTGCAATACATCCTTGTGGTTCAACTCTTCTCTGAACCTCCCACATAACGAAAGCTTTGATGCACCAAATTGCCTTTTAGTAGAAATTTACTATGCGAATTTGAATTTATCGAGCAGTAGATTCCGGCTACAAATGCCAAAGAAAATGTATTAATGGTTGTCTAGCACCCACTCTTGGCTTGTTGCCCCTGTGGTTTTATGTGTGAAATAATGGTCATCTTTTTTTGGCAATCTCTATACTATGGATGGCTAAAAGTGTGGACAAAAGGCAATTTGCAAATGTCATCCATTTGTCATTTCTTCTTTACATTAATTTTGGATTTTATATGGATTTGTTGTATCACCTTAACTCGTATTTCGCGTTTGATCGATGAGATAAGAATAATAATCTTGGAATAAGATGTGAGATTATTTTATGAAAAAATTACATAATAACACTACTTAAATTACCACATCTACTTAAAATTTCTATTGTTTTATTTAATTACGTCCTATTCCATATTTCTTTCTCTCTAAAACTCACGGATACATCATAGAAGAATGTGATGTATCCGTGTAAAATTTAGTGATGTATCTGGATGAATGTAATGTATCTGTGTAAAATTAAGTAATGTATCGGGAAGAATGTGATGTATCCGTGTGAAATAAATCAGGGATTTTTCATAATATTGAAAAGCGTTGGAATAGGAAGTAATTAGCTCCAAAAGAATTGAGATTTATGTAACTTATACTTATTATATATCTTGTTTGATAATGAATATTAATTAATTTCAAAATTATTTTAACTCATCAGTCATACTAAAATAATGGGATTGCAATCCCATAGAATACAGTCTCGTATAGAAGATGAGATGAAATAATCTCATAAAATATCATTAGTTATTCTTAAGTATATCAAATAACGTAACCCTTAGGTCATTATGTTGACTTTCATGACCACAATATTTAGGTACACATTACTAAATTATAAGTAGTAATATCAGATGTTTACTGGTGGTACTCTACTTTCTTAATGGCATTACTGCGATATTAATATAAATTTAATCCACCTGCCATGTACAATACTAACTTCAAAGCTTATAGCATTCTGAGTTGTTGTTTTTATTATTATTATTATTATTTTAAAAAAGGGTAAAATCCACTATGAAGCATATTTATGAACTAATGAACACCCCTAAATTAAAGTTTAACCAAGTTGAAGTATTTAAATGAAAAAATATTTATTAAATTTGAGGGGGTATTTAAGTATTTGGCCTTTGCAAATAAGTGCCAAAAAAAAAAATGGGATGACAGGAAACAGATGAGGAATCAAAGGTATTGGAATTCATGATTTACAAATTTAATACACATATACTTTTCTTTTCCTTTTCCTGTCATTTTCATTCAAATATTTTGTCGAGCAAAGGTAAAAAACGCATTTAAAATATCTCAAGTTTTTGAGTTGTATGTCAGAACTATTTAGTATTTTGAGTTTTCATATTAGGAAGGAAGCTGACACACCTAATCGTTCGGATATGAACCTCAATGCATTAGCTGTATTTTATACAACTCAATTCAATCTTCTTCTTCTTTTTTCCACCTTATGTCCAGAAACTCCATATCTAATAGGATTTAATTTCAAAATCTTCTATTATTAAAAATGAAAAAAGTAATTATTATTCTATCACGCCATAACAAGTTAGGATCAACTAATCAGGTAGTTCTACTTAAACGTGTTTGAAATAATTAGGTCGAAAATTGTTGTAGTGAGTCTCGAAATAATCTACTTTTGCCCTTCTTTTTGGCGTCAAGTATGCCCTCATCATTTCAAAACTGTCACACATTTAGCTTATAAAAGTCTAATTTTATTTGTTTCCAGAGGTATAATTAGTTTATTTTCTGTCAAAAAAGCATGACCAACATAACCTATAAGCATAAAAACGTTCTAGTTAATTACATCTAAATAAGATTTTGGACAAAGTCCTTACCAAATTACTTTTCTAAATATAAAGCAAAACAATTTTTAATTTTTTTATTGCACAAGAGTCCGTTGAAATTTTGTGGGACTCTACAAGACAAGCTTAATCTTGTTACTTGTTAAGAGTCCTTGGAGGCTAACTTTACTCTAAACTCTAGCTCATGCCTATATTAAGGTATATGAAGAGCATGTTGGATGTCCCATAAACTCATGAGATATTCACAAAAAGATCAAGGATCATTCTACATTCAAGAAATATGCTACTAACGACCCTCGAATCATGGATAATCAAGAGAGAAGAATCAATGAAGGATTAAGAAAGAGGAACAAAATAATATCCACATTATTTATCAATAAAATTACGTTTTTTCATATTTTAGTTGTGATTGCAATTTATTTTGTCACATTAAAATTTGCAACAAGAGTCAATTTGAAAAAATATGAAGGATAACATAAAAGTTAGCCAAGAAGACAAATTAATATTGTTCCTTCAGCCTTAATAATTGCAGCTGACACATGAAATATACTCCTTTTTTTTTATTTTTTATGCAGTATTACCAGGGATGATGAGGAGAATCGTTACCGTTTGCAATTTGTGCATATCAATAATACCATTATCATAATTTTCGACTTTAGATATCTCGACTCTTGCATTGATGTATAACGTAGTAAAATGAGATACATGATGTGAAAATTACAGTCTCATAAACTATTGAATCTTGAAATAGAAGTTGTGCAATAAAGTCATCATGCCGAGAGCATCTCTGTCTGAACGTAACACATCGAGTCACATAACCGTTGTACATTTTACCAATTCATTTTGGCAAAGCATAAAGTAAGAAGAAAAGTATTATACGAGTAGTAATTATTATAATAAAAATTCTCTAAGGAAGAAAACTTTCTAGGTTTTTTAAGGCCTTGGTAAAGCATAAAGTAATAAAGTATTATAGTATTTATTATAACAAAAATTCTCTAAGTGTAAGATTCGAAGTGGAATCTCAAATTAAAGATTATTCAAAAACCCGACTCAACCTACTTAAGGCACTAGTTGGGGTCGTGGGTGAAGGTAGGATTCATCAATTTTTTAATCGGTCCAATCCAACACTACGAGTCCTACACGAATCAATGCAAGCAGTAGTGAAATCTGGATTTTCATTAAGGAGGTTTGAAATATAAAGAAGTAAACACACGAACTAGCTGATGGGGGTTCGACGTCTGCTATATATATATACATATATATAAGATAATTTCAACCATACATAAATAGTATGATTCTTCACCAAGGATGTTCGGGTGAGCCTTCTGGCCCAAGCTAGCTCCGCCCCGGGATGCAAGGCCAATAAGCTAAGGAGTAGTGGGCCAACCTCCGTCCTGCTGGCCCATTTGCCAGGTATGCATGGGGGCAGCCGAGGATCAACCATTACATTTTAGGTTGAGATACAATATATATTGAGAGATTTAAAATTTGTAAATTCGAATTTCAACAAAAAATTAAGGGTAATAAAGTGAAAGCTATTAAATTCGAATTTCAACTAAAAATTAATGGTGATAAAGTGAAAGCTATCCATTGTGATGCTCAAATACAAGCTTCATGAATATTTTGCATACAGCTACAATACATACTAGGACCAGGTAAAGTTGATAATGTGAAACCAACCAAAATAAACAAGGGTAAAAAATCTAAATATACATCCTTAGATAGTATATTGCAAGTCATAGCAAATACTTCTTAGATTGCAACTAATAACAACTTTTAATAAAAGAAAAAAGAAAAAAATGAATTAAAAGCAAATTTAAAACAGAAAAATAAAGGAAAAAACAATTTTCTATTTTTGTTAAAAAAAATATACCCTTTAAAAAAGATATCAGTTACTAAAGAATCCCAATTCCACCTAATATCTCTCAAGCGTTTTTTTTCCGCTTATTTCAATCTTCTTTCTCTCAAAAAAGGGTTTTTCCTTTTTCAACCAAAAGGTAATAAACAAACGTGTAATAATAAGGCCCTAAATCACAGAGAAGTCCAATAAATTATACTTAATTAAACGCTATACTTTGAGTGCGCAAAAGGTAGACGACGCCCATTATCGAGACATAATATAATCAAATAACAGAAAAGGGCCAAAAATACCCCTGAACTATCCAAAATGGAGCAAAAATATCCTCCTTTAGTTTGTTGGCTCAAAAATACTCATCCGTTAAATTTTTGGCTCAAAAATACCCCTCTCTCTAACGGAATGACACCAAGCACGCCACACGGAAAAAAAACGTCATATGACCAGTCCATGTGGAAAATCACCCCAATAAATACCACTAACCATCAACCCATTTTTTGTCCATTTAAAATCCGACCATCAAGCTTAGTTTTCAAGTACGATTCGACCATCATATCGATGGTGTCTGATCTAACATGTTGCCATGAATCTAAGCTCTAGTCCTCTCTTTAATTTGTGTTGATATCGGTGTCAATGAGTATATTTGTTTTATTGCAAATCAAAATTGTTACTTTCGTGAGGAATGAAAATTGTACTTTTATGGCTTTGATGAACACTTAAAATTTCTAAGTTTTTTAAAAGAGTAGTCTAATCATAACAAGATAATAGTATTAGTACGTTTTATGGTGTATATACTATGCTTGAATTCATGTGATTTTTGCTAAAGAAACTGTGCTCTCGAACCCACCTAAATCTCAATTGGAGAAGCAAAACAGGGTAATTGCAATGTTTCGTGAGTCAGCAGAAGTCACCATTAGCACTACTATTTGATTTACAACTACTTTCTTGCTTAATACTGTCTTATCTAACATGTTGATGGTATCTGATCTAACATGTTGCCATCATATCGATGGTGTCTCAAATCGAACTTGAAAATCGAGCTTGATGGTCGGGTTTTAAATGGACAAAAAATAGATTGACGGTTAGTGGTATTAAATGGGGAGATTTTCCACGTAGATGCTGACGTGGAATGGCCATGTGGCATGCTTGGCGTCATTCCGTCAGAGAGGGGTATTTTTGAGCTAAAAATTTAACGGAGGGACATTTTTGAGCCAAAAAACTAACGGAAGATATTTTTGCTCCATTTCGAATAGTTCAAGGGTATTTTTATCCCTTTTCCGATCAAATAATTAAAAATATGCTCTATTTAATAGCTAAAACATTTAGATACAATGATCATAAATTTGAGTCTCACTACCACAAGACAACAACAATAAAACCCATGTGTTTGGCCCATAAATAAAAAAATCAAGCTCATACACGAAGGGGCAAAAGTCAATTGTGTTAAAAATAAAACAACGAGAAAAATATACTAATATCATTAAAGGAGAAACAATAATTCAGTCATAACTTATGAGATACCATAAAAGCCAGACGAATTTGGTGTTGTAAAAACACCTTCACATCAGCAAGGCAACTGCTCCAACTCTAACTCCTTTTTACAAGTAGCAGGTATTTCAGGAGCACAATACGTCATGTATCTATAGAAACATACACCTACGCAGAAGCTCAAAGCCAAAGCTCCAACTAGTAATTCTTCGTTAAGCTTGTAAACAAGAGCCTGTATGACTATTCCCAGCAATACATCTATTAACCTAATATCATATGCTACGTGGAACAAGTGGGCGCAGGTACAGAAATATGTGCTGCAGCTTAGCAGTAGAAAGATATGCACAGTGTTGAACCCCAAAAGGTGACGCAAAGCTGCAGCAGTTATCACAGGAATGACCTCGATCATAAATTTTGCATTGGCACCCATTAACCGGAAAGGCATGTGTTGATGCCAATAAGCAATAGACATGAGCACTAGCACATGAATTATAAGGCCACCCGTGACAACAATTACGGAGATGGGAATTGGCAGAAGACTCAATAATTCAATAGAGGCACAGAACATGAAAAAAAAGGGCAAGCTGCCAAGACACCACCACGCCAGGTCAACGGCCACTAGAAGACGCCCTGAAAGAAACACGAGAAAAATATATTCAACATCTCAAAGAAAGCTGCGAAAACAAAAAAATCGAGCACAAGAGACTATGAACAAGCACAATTGGAGAGGTCAACTTTGAACAAAAAATCACCACTCCAAAGTCTACGAAGAAACAATTTCTCATCCCCAAAATAGTGTCAGCAAAGATAGTGTGGCATTGCTCTACCACTTGTTACAAAAACACCACAAAAAGCTCGTCATCCCATCAAAACTGTAGAAAGACAATGTGGCCTAGCTAGAAATAACCAAGGAATCGTTGAAGTAACTCTTCATAAGTGAGTTAGGAATAGATTTGTAACACCTGATAGATAATGTATTTCATGACGAAAGAACATCAAATAACTCCTATACTACCAAATGGGAGCACAATGGGTAACTATCCAACAAGGCTTGGAAAGATGGGAAGAAATCACCCAAGTAGTTTTGCTTCTTCTGTGTATATATTGAACATGAGACCTCATGATCGATTCTCAACCCCACCTCATTGACCAGTAGACCGCACCCTTGGATGCCACACCTCCCCTTCAATAAAATTTGTGGCATTGAAACTATAACACACTGACTACATTGTCAAACTTAGTATCAGCATTCACATAATTCCTGTAAATCCTTTTATGGTCTTTGACCTCAAGGCTTATAAAATTAATAAGAATTGTATCTAAATAGACTGCTAAGAATGTTTAGTTAACAAGACTTACTACGACCAGTTGTTGGACCACCAAATTTAGATGGCCATGCCCACCTAAAGTTCTTGAAAAAGGAAACCACAATCTTCAAGTTCTGCATTCCCTTCTGATAGGAATCCGTCGTCCCGGGAGAGGCAGCACACAGAGGAAGAACATCACCCATCTGGCTGGCTGCAGATAAGATAGATATAATTATGCAACAAAAGTTGAAAGATGATCTTAGATGTATATCTACATTTTGTGCTTCAATAAACAAAACAAAGAAAAGAAACTAAAGCAAACAATAAAAATACTCATCCATCAAAATCATAACTTTATCAATTTTCCCACCACCTTATTCAAAGAATCAAATCAAATCACATGTCTTCTAGATGATATTATTATTATTTTTGATAATCGTGGTATCCGGGCCAGCTTGCGGGCACCTCGACAACTCTACTAATTCCACGGATACCTGCCACCTCCCACCAATAACAGAATAGATAACTCTGTTCACCAAGGCTAGAACAGATGGGAAGAAATCACCTAGATGATATTATTATGAAGACAATATCTATGTTATTAATATTAGATGATGAAGACATATTCCAATGAGCAAATTAAGGGAAAACTGCACCAAACAACTTCATGAATGAATCACTAGTAAACCAAAGTCAATTCCCATAATAAATAAATAAATAAATAAAATTGACAGAAATAAAAGTTTCAAAAAAGTAATCATCCAAAAATATTATAGCAGAGCTGGTGCGCTAAAGCTGATCCGCACACCACGGTTATAAAAAAAAAAATTATAGCAGAGCAACATCATCTTAACTTCAAAAAGGTTGAACTTTTCAAAAAAAAAATAAATTAAAGACAGAAATATTTGCTTCGACAAACACACAAATATTATACAAATTGAAAAAAAATAAACTAGAATATAAACCAGAATATTGAATTAATTACCTGCAAAACTTGGAGAATATTAGATGACAAATTGTCTTGATCTAAAACATGGGAAAATAATAAGAAGAAGAAAAGCGTAAAAGATTTTCTTTGTTCTATATTTGCAAAACTTTTCCATCTAAAAAATTGCATACTTCCATGTCCATATTTCCATGTTTACGTCTTTCCTTATTAGTAATGTATTCACCGCTTCTTTTCAATTTGTTTTTGATATTTTGACTTGAAATGAAATTTAAGAAAATAAAAAAATTATTAAATATAATTTTAAATATTTTACGTAAAAAATTGAAATTAAAGAGTTATTATAAAAAAGACAAATTCGCTTACATAGACTAAAAGGAAAAATTAGAAAACAAATAGAGAAATTACTATTAGCAATACGGAAAAGGGATAAATATATTTCTGAACTATGATAAATGGTATTTATATACTCTCCGTCATATTTTGGGTACACATATGTCTCTACCGTTAATGAAATGTTACGTTTATGCCCCTCATACTAATGGTAAGAGCATATGTGTACCCAAAGTATAACGGATGGTATATACGTACCATTTATTATAGTTTGGAGGTATATTTATTTCTTTTTCATTTTAATTTTTTATTTCAAATAATTAACCCAAATCCTCTATCCGACCCAATAAACCCACTGCCTGACCCGACCCTAATTAAAACCCAAGAAACTCCTATCTAATAGACGCGTTTTTCTCACTCCTATCATGATATACACACATAATACAGTAACACTCACTACTATCAATTTCAAAAAAAATATCATTAACCCATAACACCCAAAAACAACACCAAATAAATTAGACCCCTCACGTTTTAATTTTCAGCCAAATTCCGTCGTAAAAACGCTACCCACCACCGATCAACACTACATAGCCACCATCTCCGTCGAATAAGAAACACCCCACCGGCTAGCCATCGCCGCACCCCTAGCACCGGCCACCTCCAAACTAATCTCCACTCCCCCCAACCACTAAACACCAACTAGCAGTAGAGATCAATCACTGCAATTTGATTGGGGTTCACGTTTAAGAGAAAAACAGAGGGAGTATCGGATTTGGAACAAAAAATAGAGGTCGGGTGGAGTTGGTTTGAAATCGGGTGGGTCGGGTAGTGATTTTGGGTTAATTATTTGAGATAAAAAAAATTAAAACGAAATGGAACAAATATACCCCCGAACTATGATAAATGATACGTATATACCCTCCGTCATACCTTGAGTACACGTATGCCCCTACCGTTAGTGTGAGGGGCATATATATACCATTTCATTAACGGTAGGGGCATATGTATATCCAAAGTATGATGGAGGGTATATACGTATCATTTATCATAGTTCGGGGTATATTTATCCCTTTTCCATTAGCAATAATACATGGATACACGTCTCTTTCCCATTAAAGTGCATATTTAGGACCCGTTTGGCCATAAAAAAATTTACTTTTTTTCGAATAATTATTTCACTTTAGTGAAAATGTGAAAATTTGTAGTGTTTGGCGATAAAATTTATTTCACTAAAGTGAATTTTTTTTTCGGAAAAGTGAAAACAAGTTTTCTCTCACAAAAAGTCAAAAAGAACTTTAATTTATTTTCATGATCAACTTCAACTTCAACTTCAACTCCAACTCCAAATTTTTTTAATTTTCATGGCCAAACGCCTAGTTAGTACTGGATACATGAAATTGATATATACGAATACAGTACTGGATATCTGAGACGAGATAAAATTGATATTGGATACATCAAATTTTAAATCACGAACTTTGTTTATTTCCTTTTTAAATTTTGTGTCAAATTAAACTATTTTTTAATTTTGTGTCAAATTAAACTAACTCAATAAATTGTGAAGAAGGAAAAAAGTACTCTCTCCATTTCAAAATAATTGACCTTCTTTCTAAAAATATTTGTTTCAATTTAGCTATCCCATTTATGAAATCAAGAGAGTTTTAATATTTTATTCCAATATTACTTCTATCAGTAAATGACTACACAAAGCATATATACTTAAGCTAATTTGACAAAGTAAATCCCTAATAAATATTTTTTTAAAGGGAATATCAAAGTAACAAGGGTCAACTACAGTTAGATCTTTCTATAATGTCACCTCATTATAACGACATTTCACTATAACAGTGTGATTTTTTCCGAAACCAAGTTTTTATGTTATATTTTACCTCTCTATAACGATATTCTACCTATAACAACAATGACGTTTATTATAGCGGTACACTCTTTATAAAATTACCTCTCTATAACAACATACTCAAATATTATGTAATAATATTTTGTAAGAAAATATATTATGTACAAAATAAAATGCCAAAATATTTATTGTAATCATCATTAATGTCCAGCACATAGTAAATTTCAAGTACGAATATCTAATTCAAAGAAAAAATTATATTTAAATGATGCATATCAGTTATTTCATAACTTCACGATAAAAAAATTACTAATAGTTTTTTTTTTTTAATATTCATGTTCTATCTAATTTTATATATTTTTGTGTATAAGAACTAAATTAGGTCTGAATGTCGAATGTTAGTATATATATATAACAATACCTTTCTATAGCAGTCACAAAATCTTTGAATAAATACTGTCACTATAAAAAGATTTGACTGTATTTTGAAATGAAGGGAATAATATATGGGACGGATGGAGTAAGTGAATACAGAAGAAACATGTGTGAAGACAGTACGTGCAGTAAATGAATAAAGAAGAAACGTGTATGAAGACAGAAACGTGCGATAGAAACCTTTCGCATTATTATTATTTTTTCTTTTCTATTTGATTAATTTTTTATTTTTTTTTATTTTTTTTTAAGTTAACAAATGTAGACTTTTTGTTTCGTAATATAATAATGCGACTCTCTAATAAAGGAAATAACTCAAGTGTAAATGAAAAACATATTCCATCCGTTTAAAAAAGAATGATCTATTTTAATTTAATATGAAATTTAATAAAATAAAGAAGACTTTTGAATCTTGTGGTCCTAAATTAAAGTTATGTCAAATGTATCAAAATGCTTTTTAATCTTGTGGTCTTAAATATGTCACGTGGAAAGTTGAAAGTAAAGTTTTATCAAAAAAGAAAAGGAGTCATTCTTTTTTAAATAGATTAGAAGGAAAGTAGGTCATTCTTTTTTAAACGGAGGGAGTAATTTATTTTTGAGATATTTTTGCCTAATTTATTTGTATCATTCTTTATTTGTTCGTTTTAAGTTAGAAAACTTTCTTTTTGCTTATTGACATATTAAAATGCGAAAAAGCTATAAAAGTTCAAATTTATATATATCTTTTAAGGTAAAATATCAAATATTTACCGACTTGTATACACTCAAGAATCAAATTAAAGAGTTTAAGTGTGTGAGAAATAAAAATGTAATTGTTCGCTTCAACTACCATCAAGATAAATAAAAGAAAAATAATTTTATTAAATGAATCTCGCAAATACAATTTTATTGTTCTCTTGATTCTTCTCTCCTAAGATTTCTCCGCATTCGAGGGTCTTTCGTATCGTATTTCTCGGCCTTTCGAATGATTTGAACCTCCAATCTTCAGGCAGAATTCCGTTGATCAATTCTTTGAAGAACTGTGTAATCGATGCAAATGTCTTCTCCAACGCTTGTAGAATGTCCCCCGGAAAATTATGAAATCCTCCCATTTATAATTGTAGGGGGTGGACAGTTTAAGTGTAAATGAACTCTCTTGCTAACAACTGGGGATATTTTACTAGCTCTTGAATTCGACTTGGATTGCCACATTATTTGAATGTGTGGCATCGTCTTGTTGGTCTTAAATTTGACTGGGATGTCAAGTCAGATGACATGAGTTTGGGCTTTAAGGTGAAATGGACCTTAAACATAATAAAAGGACGTATTATTTTTAAAGCCCAAATTAATTTCAACCTAAATGATATGAATTTAATCCAATTTTTATATATATTTGATCCAATAAAATTTATGTGTCTACAATAACATTCATAAATATATAGAGACGGAGTTCCAAAAATTATGTAAGAAAAATATTATTGTAACTTGCTTTCGAAACAAAATAAAATCCCCAAATCCGTGTTTCAAATGAACATCTAAACGATTGGAACCTACGCCTAAGTGAATGTTCAGAAGATCAGAAATTACACCTAAGAATACCTTTTTTTAGTTGTATCATGTATGTCTATGCCAATTATACATGACAAAAATACATGTTAAAGTTGATTAATATTTCATACTCCAAGAATTTTGAAAGACCAGCACAATAAGTATTTTTGTGTTCTAGAGGTATTTTTATTCAAATTTTATTTTCGTATTAAAAACCGGTTGAAGTTTGAATAGTTTTGACAAGTTACTGAATATTGATGACTGATCTCAAAACCTTTTCAAACTCAGAAAATTTTATTCCCTAACAATTATTTTTTAATTTCTATTATTCAGTTCACTTAGTTTGAATTATATGAATCATCCACTCCAAAATGAATTGTTAAAATGTACCTTTTCAATACGATACGATATGTTACGTTCAAACAAATATACCTTCAATCTGATAACTTCATTGTACAATTTCCATTTCAAGATTCAATAGTTTATAAGATTGTGTAATTTTCACATCAAGTATTTTATTTTGCTACGTTTATTTATCAATTAAGAGTCGAGATATCTAAAGTTTGACAGTTATGATAATGGTTTTATTGATATGCACAAAGGAAGCAAGCGGCAACGATTCTCCTCAGCCCAGGTAATACTGCAAACAAAAAAAAAAAAAAAAAAAAACATTTTATATGTCAGTTACAATTATTAAAGAGTACAGTATTAATTTGTCTTCTTGGCTAACTTTTATGTTATCCTTCCTATTTTTCTCCCATACCTTAGATATTTTTGAATTTTATGGTGATAATATAATAGTAGAGTTCACATTTTTAAATTGACTTTGTTTGCAATAAATTTTAATGTAAAAATAAATAAATTATAATCACAACTAAAATATGAAGAAATGTAATTTTATTGATAAATAATGTGGGTACAATTTTGTAAGTTCCTCTCATGATTATCGGCCGTTAATAGCGTATTTTTCTTGAATGTAGGATAATCCTTGATCTCTTTGTGAATATCCCATAAGTTCATGAGATATTCGATACGTCCTCTTCAAGAAAATATATTACACTTTATATAGGCGTGAGGTAGGATAAATTTAAAATTGTTTTGCTTTATATTTAGAAAAGTAATATATATGTTACGGACTTTGTCCAATATTTAGTCTAGATGTAATGAACTAGAACGTAGAGTCTTTGTGCTTTTTTTGGACAGAAAATAAACTAATTATGCCTCTGGAAACAAATAAAATTAGACTTATTGGCTAAATGTGTGACAGTTTTGAAACGACGAGGGTATAATTGACCCCAAAACTAAGGGCAAAAGTAGATTATTTCGACTCATTACAGCAATTTTGGACATAATTTCAAATGTGTGTAAATAGAACTTGATTAGTCGATTCTAACTTATTACAGCATGAATCGTACTAGCTAATCATAACTATTATTGTATTGATTAAAAAGAGATTACGAGTTACTCAAAAGAAAAAATCAAGTTAAATAGTTTGAAGTGTGGAAGTAAAAACAATATCAAACAGTATTAATAAAAATTGCGGTAGAATAATAAGTATTTCTTCGTCTTTAATTGAGATTTCAAATTTAAATTTTATTGGATATGAAATTTTCGAACATCAAATGGGAACAAAAAAGAAAGATTTGAATTGAGTTGTACAAAATCTTTGAGTGAAAATGACAGGAAAAGAAAAGTACGTGTATTGAATTTGCAAATCACGGTTTCCAAGACCTGTGATTCCTCAGCTGTTTCCTGTCATCCCATATTATTTTTGGCTTTTTTTTTTCTTTTCACGCTCGGAGTCTGAAATCCGCATTAAAATCCTATTTAATTCGATACAAGAGTGATAAATTGTTATGAACTCGACTATCTCATATAATATTTATGGGTCAGATAATTGGATAAAGGCTCGTCAAACTATTGGATCAGGGTCTAAACAGCAAAGAGGCCAAAGAATTAAGTTTATGCGTATTATAATTATACTAAGGCAAAGTCTGTATTTCTCATCTCGTTTTTTCAAAATCTAGTTCCTCATCTCCTCCTTCAATGTACCCTAGTTCTTACTTTTAATATATCTGCATTTTCTTTGGACTTTGCCTTTTATGTTATTATATTTATTTATTGAAATTATAATTGAACTTTGATCTTATTAATATAGTGAAGAAATTGATTACAATTTGAGTTCATTACATTGGTTTGGTACACCTTAACTAGATAATATTTGCTTGGACAATATCATCACTTTTTCAACTAGTGAATGATATTTAATTTTCTGCGAAATCGACAATCGAGATATTATATTAATTTGAACTGCAATATCATGAGTTTCGATTTCAATATATAACTTAATGGATGTTTAATTAGTGTTTTATCGTGATAAATTTATGTATAAAAAATACATGTTTCGTAATTACTTAGGAGAAGGGGAGTAACGTGATTTTTTTTCTTTTTACCCCTCCTAGGAGCTCCCACCCTTTTAATTTATTTTCTTGATGACTCGAACTTGCAAACTTCGGACAAGGAAATAAAAAAGTTGCGAGTCCCTTTTATCATTCGAGCAACTTCCTCTTGTCGGAAGCAGCATGATTGTATATGGCAAGTTGACTAAATTTATATTTAATATGGTAGTAATGCCATTACAAAGTACTAAAACTTACGAGTAATAATATAATTTAGTAATTTGTACCTAAATATTGTGGTCATTAAAGTCACTATAATGAGCTAAGCTAAGAGACGAGTTATGGTATACAACAAACCCATACAAACTCTAAAATTAATTAAAAGTAGAAATGACATTTGCAAATTGCCTTTTGTCCATACTTTTAGCCATCCATAGCATAGAGATGGCCAAAACAGATGACCATAATTTCACACATAAAACCATAGGGACAACAAGCCAAGAGTGGATGCCAGACAGCCACTAATACATTTTATTTTCTTGGCATTTTGTGGCCGGAATCTATTGACCTGATAAATTCAAATTCGCATATTAAATTTCTATTAAAGGGTAGTTTGAGTGTACGAAGGCAAGTTAGTGTGAGGTTTAAAAAAGGGCAGAATCATATGGTTTATTTAATGCAGCCCTTACCTTGCATATTTTGTAACTAGTTATTTTCACGGCTTAAGCCCCCGACCTCCTAGTTATATGCAATAACTTTACAATTACGTCAAGGCTCTCCATCTACATATTAAATTTCTATTGAAAAAGAGAGAGAATAATTTGAACTCGACGATCTTAATAATGAATGAAAAACATTTATCATATTTATATTATCATACCATTAATGGGAGTCATGAACATATTTAACAATACAAAGATTCCACCGTTTCTTTTTATGTGCAAACACAACAATATCCTCAAATCATAGAATGGAATATTAGCTTATACATAAAGAAAAAGTATATGAATTAAAGATAGAGAGAAATTCAGGATTTAAATATTATGAGTTGAAATTCATAATTTTACAATTTTTCTTTAATTTATTGTTAAGGCAAAGGGTCTTTCTTTTTTTCTTGTTGGTTGGATTGTCTACAATAATGTTGAAGGAGTGTATATATATACGAACACTTCCTTTTACATTTTCTTCAATTGCTAATCCCAATTGGCAAATAGTTAAATTATGCAGTATCTGCTTATTCATCAAAGAGTATCAATTACACTAGTAATAGTTCATCCAATTACAATAAAAAGGAATACACAAAGTTACAATTATTGTTTCGCCTTTATCACAAACCAAATAGGTGACGCAACTATTAATTCTTCTCAAATGATCATATCAAATGACATACTTTAGGATATTTGTCACAATCCAAATTCGAAGTACTATTATCTACTTTGATTCAATAAATTTTGCATTGTTTTCGACTAAGCCATCGTCAAGCTTCAAAGCATGCATATGTAATTTGTGTTATATATGCCTTATCAAGCTTTTCATTTTCCCGCTTTCATTTTGATGTGGAATTTGCATGAAGTGTTCTGTGCAATTCTTCTTCAGAATCTTCACAACCTAGAAATTAAACATGTCAGTCGTGTCTTTGATTCAGTCACTTCAGCTAGCCTTCCATCATCAACGTAACATACAAATCGTTTAAGGACTAATCACTCTCAATGAAATTTCCCCCACCATTGTACTAAGAAAAGTCAAGAGTCTGATATCATATTAGTCATAGACCAAATCTATGACACGTATTATCTACTTTTTTTCAATTAACTTCACAAATTTATCACTTAAGCTATGTTATTGTCAAGCCTAAAATTACACATATCACGTAAACTTATGTTATACTTTATAAATCTTCCATTTTTCTTTCACATTTCAATAAAATATTCGTATAAGATATCATCTATATTGCGTACCCCTTTCTCGAAAGGTTGTCAAACCTAAAAGCCTGTCAATTTTTTCGCTAATTAGTATAAAGTATTTTTATTGTGTAAACGTCGTCAATTACTGACGAATATTTATTACTATGTAAATCCTAGTACTATTATTTAACAAACAAACAAACATTAGAAACAAACTATTTGGTCTCTTTCTGCCCTCTGTTTCAGAAAATACGCAGCATCACGTACATGTTGCCACCACCCACATTACGTGTCCCAAGAGGCGGAACCACATAGAATCGAGGGATTTATTCAAATTTTTTTAAATAAAAAAAATATTATTTATACATAATTAAATTTATGTTTGATGAGTATACAATACATGTTGAACTCCTATAACTTCTTTATAATTATCTTTATCTTTAATATATATACAATATACGTTGAACTTCTATAATTTTTTTATATATTTATTTTTTTTATATTCAAATCCTGAAAATTCTGGTTTCGTCATTACGTGTCCCCACCAAACAAAGCAAAAACCTCCTATATAACTCCTCCCATTACTTCCTTTCTTTCCCATCAACAACAACAACAAAAAATAAAAAAAAATAAAAAAAATATATTTCTCAAAATGGCAAAAATATCCACAAGAATCCTCTCATCAATCCTCTTTCTCCTCATCATATACACCATATCTTTTACAACCCCATCATACTCATTAGGCCAAAAAGTTGGTGGAAGAACACAAATCAAAGATGTGAAAACCAATAAAGAAATTCAAGAATTGGGAAAATACTGTGTAGAAGAACACAACAGAAGTTTACAAAAACATAATAATGAGTTGTTGAGTTTTTCACAAGTTGTTGAAGCAGAAAAACAAGTTGTTTCTGGTATTAAATATTACCTTAAAATATCTGCTATTACAACATCATCTGGTAAACCAAAAATGTTTGATGCTGTTTTGGTTGTTAAAGCTTGGGAGAAGAAAAAAGAATTGCTTAATTTTTCACCTTCTCCTTCTCCTGCTACTAAGTGATTAGTGGTGAGTAATAGTGGCTAAAAGCTAAAGTGCTAATGCTTAAAATGATGTTTAATCTAATTTTGAAGTCCTTTATTTTGTAGCCTTTTCGTTTGTAATAATAACCTATTTGAGTTACTTGTGTACTATGTAATGCAATAATCAATGAATGAGAATGACATATCTAATATGTTACGTTATTAAAATAAACTGTTGTAATTTTCAGTTTTAGCTATTTTGTTGAGATATATTATCAGTGGAGGAGTCACAATTTTCACTAAGAATTTCCTAATACGAAGAAGTTAAATAGAATTCAACATCTGGTAAATCGAAAATGTTTGGTGGTGTTTTGGTTGTTAAAGCTTGGGAGAAGAAAAAAGGATTGCTTAATTTTTCACCTTCTCCTCCTCCTGCTACTAAGTAATAGTGGCTAAGAGTTAAATCTCTATTGGCTATTGGTGCTAATGGTTAAAACGATGATAATCTAATTTTGAAGTCCTTTATTTTGTAGCCTATTTCGTTTGTTATAATAACCTATTTTGAGTTGCTCGTAGCCTTGTACTATGTGATGCAATAATCAATGAATGACATATCTAATATGTTTTATTATAGATGAATTATGGTTGTGTTATGCTGTTTTAATTATTTTGTTGAGATGTACTATTTGTGGCAGAATCAAAATTTTTACTAATTAAGGTGTTGTTTGGTACACCAGAAAAAAAAAGAAAATAGATAAAGTTTGGTAGTATTAATTTTAGAGTTATGCTTTGTTTGGTATGAAGTATTAAATAATCCTAGACTATTTTATTCTACCTTTTCGTACAAAAATGGTGGGATTACTATCCCATACGACGGGTGGGATAAAATAGTTCAATAGCATATTGAGTATATATTGGGGATATCTTTACCTATCCCATTTGGTGTACCAAATGATCCCTACAGGTTTTCTAGTACGAGGAAGTCAAAAAGGGTTTGACATTACTATGAGTACAAAAAGTAATTTTAACCATGTGTAAATAGTTGTAATTTTTCGTCCCTTGACGCTACCTGACTTCGCTCTTTGTGAGACCATAATTTGATCTTCACATATGATGCTAAGCCTGCAATGAAATCAATCAAAAAATAGTACAGTACCACTATCCTATTTTCATAAAAGTTCAAATATGAAAGAAGTGCAAATCTTTGTAGAATTTGATTAGATCAGGAAATGGAGCTAGACCAAGACATACTGCTGACAATATGAGGAAATGAAGAGCAAGGAGGCTATCATTTACCTGAATTTTTTCGCTACGAGTTTTAAAATAGAAAGAAATAAACACACGAAAAGTCAAAGGAAATTTTAACATTACTACATATATATTTCCTCCGCTTTATTTTATTTATCACGCTTTATTTTACACACTTTCAAAAAAACATTAGGGGATCGTTTGACTAAAAATAAAATTAAAATGGAGGTACAAGTATATATTAATGTGTCTTCGTAAAATAGGTTAAGGTTCCCCTTCCCCCCTCCCCCCCGCCCCATGATTTGGATTTTGGACCAGCATCATCGAATCACCTAGATTTGCGAGACTGAGATGGCATAAAAAAATAATTATTCGATCTCTGCTTTATAAAGATCGTATTGATTCTTAACAACAATAAAAAGAGAAAAAAAAACACGATAATCGAAGTTGTTCAAAGATGCATACACCAACTAAATTGCCCCGTAACATTTGTTGTTAAGGTAGTCGGACATCCCATAGCAAATGGGTTATGGATTTTCAAGTTAAGAGGATAGGATGGGATCCATAGTCGGAGAGAAAATCACCAAGACAAATTATGCATTTTGATTAGGGTTGTATTATATGGTTACGATTTTTTTTTTACCATATATACCTTTTTCATTCGGATCCAAATTATTTTGACACTTTATGTAGAAACACAGCGACGAATGACAAAACAAAAAGATTAATAGGTGCAGCTCAGAACAAATCAAATATTGAGACAAAAGTAAGGGATCAAACACATGTATTGATTTACTAGGGACACTGGAAGCCTGCAAAATATCAACTGAAAATGTCAAGACAATCATTTCACCATCTAATGGGAATATTTTACACCTACCCAACCACCCTTCTAACTCCAATCACTAAACTTTCTAGTGCACCTACGCTCCTCAGGTAACGCCTAGTTTAGTGTAGCACCTGAGTTCCGCATTCTCTTGTACAAAACAAACTAGATTGGGCGATTCTCAAGTCTTGACATTCACTAGCACTTGAGCAAATAGCAAACTTTCATTGAGATGAAATTCTAAGTCATTCACCAAAACACCTGAATGCAGTAATCTAAATCCTGTTCTCTCTTCCTTCCTACATTTATCGGTCAAAAGGGAATTCTGTGTCATTCTCAGTCACTTTGAAGGGCTGAGGACGCTGGCCGGAGCAATAGAGATTCCACATCGTAAAGTAAGAACGCTCCATATTCCTCAACCTGAAAATGCAAGGAGAAAGAATGAGAATTCCATGTGCACTTAACACACCGAAATCAAGAAGGTTGTGTTGCTCGGACTCTCCAAAATAACACTACTTTTGGAGGATCTGCAAATTACATTTTTGGAGATGAGTTTGAGCAACATAGCATGAAGGTTGTTCAGTTAAGTAAATCTGATGTGTTTGATTACTCACCCAACGTGCTGTATCAAATAAAGGGCAGCTCATGCGTACATCCCTGAGTCTATTGGTGAGATCTTGGAGCTTTGGACGATTTAGTGACAATGACACCGCCTTCTCCTCATAGTCCTTCATACTGCAAAAATGTAAAGTAAACCAAATTCAGTGAAGCAAAAAAGAATAGAATTAAGAAAACAAAAAGTTACGAAGACAACTCTTCTCTCTGTTGCAACATGAAAATCGATATAATGATATCGGGCCAAAAAATACTAGTCCTTGAGTCTAGGGTCTATTAGAAACATACTCCCAAGGTAAGGGTAAGGTCTGCACACACACAACCCTACCCAGATCCCAGGCCCTACTTATGGGATTACACTGGGTATGTTGTTGTTGTTGTTGGCCATACAAATAACAGCAAGTCAAGAACACGTACCTGTTGACAATCATCTCATCCCCAAGTCCTGTGGCCAAACAAAGGGAACCAGTAACTCTTGTAGCCATTTTCTCAAGGGTAAGGGTTATTCATTGGTAGACCAGCCCAAAGAACCTGTTCCTGTGGTATGTGCATTGCACAGTGGCCTACAAGTGAAAAAACCCCCAAAATTCAACAACATGAGATGAATGGAACTAGAATCTTAAAAGACAAGACGTCAACTGTTCTTAATCTTCTTACGTGTCAAGGAAAAGATCAGCCAAGGAGCTGCGCCTGATGTGCTCTTGTTTCATTGCAACGTCTGTGAAAATAATTTGATCTGGTTGCAGGCCTTGTGCAGCAGCTTCTGTAACAAGTGAGCTGAATTAGTGAGACTTTTCATAAACCAATAAATAGATGCTCTAGATCTGAAAATTCAAGTCACAAGAGAAGATTAGAGAAATGCATGGTGTGGAAGAAAATACTTATGTGCACGGAGCCTCATCTCCCCTGAGGCTGGAAATCTGAGAAGCCAAAGAGCACTGTTTGGTACACGCTTAAGGATATTGCACCTGCACATACCAATTAAACAAGTTTTATAGCAAGTGCTTGTGAAGGTTATTGACCAATTCAGATCAGCCCAAGTAACTACCATGTAATAAAACTCTCCGGATCCATCTTGAATTGAAGTATTGACCAATATGGCCAACTCCAACTAATTTGGAATCGAGTCCGCATAATTGGTTGGTTTATAAATTTAATGAAATAAGATTGAAATAAGCCTCAGAAACAGCATGGAAAACTAACTTGCTTATAATCGTTGACAAAATAGCAATGAGGGAGATTTACAAGCTTCTCTGAGTAAATATGTGCGTACTTCACAGGCGAAACAAACTGCATACAGGAAAATTAAACTCAAAAGGATTCCATAAAAAGATAAGGCCAACAACAAATATAATATCAAAGGTGTCACTAGCTAGCAAATTACCTCATCTGTAACCAAATAATCTACGTACGTTGCCCCTGTGGTTGCAGGGAACCCGAAGTACGAAACCTGGATTGGAGCTAGCTGCATGGCAAATATCTCACTTTCTTCCCCCCTTCAACACATAATTCCGAAGTCAAAGATGATAATGTTAGATAAACGAAGTCATCCAGAAAACACTTGTTAGGATACAAGGCAACGTAAAGCATGTGCACGTTAATCAGAAAATTCGAAGAGGTGAAAGACATTACACGTGTAATGCTGCTTAAAACACAACAAATACAGAATATAGACCAACAAATGTGCACCTCATGAGACCTTTTTCACAGGTTTGCAGTTTAGTTAGGCAATTGCTCCAACAAAAAATAAGGAACCGTGGTAATCAAATCTTCATCGACAGTTGTTGCATATTATTTCCAAGCAAGAATGTCTTGGGTAGGGGTAAGGTCTGAGTACATCCTACGATCCAAGACCCCACTTGTTCTATTATACTGGGTATGCTGTTGTTGTCGTGGTAGCAATGTCTTGGATACACAAAAAAACAATACTAGCAAAACAAATTTGAAACTGAATTAGGATTGATATGGATGAAGTTCAACCTGTACCTTGGTATAACCATTCAGATCAGTAAGTATTTGTATTCTGTCCTCATTACTGTCGAATCAAATGACAAGGACGACACATCAATAAAATTTTCCGCTTCAGACTGGATGCGAATCTCCCACTCTGTACCATCATTTGGACTTAGAGAATAGCAGAAAACCTAGGAAAAGTACTTGCAGATTTAGCATGCACAAGAACAAAAGGTGTGTTACTAAAGATCGAAAAAAAGGAACAAATAGTCCAAACCTCAACATTCTCTCTGTCATGCATCCCAAAAACTGAACCCAACAGATGTGACACTGAGTGATCTCTAAAATCACTGCTCACATATCTAGACGCGTTAAGAAATATTATCAGCAGGCAATATTCATGAAGAGGCTACGGCAGATGCCGAGCTAAGCAGCAAATAAATATTACTCCCTCCGTCCCAATTTATGTGACGGTATTTGACTGGACAAGAAGCTATAGATACGTGTGTGGCTATAAATCATCTTATTAAGGGCAAAATGAGAAGTTTAATGTTAAATTGTTACTAATACATAGAAACGTGTCATTCTTTATGTGACTGACTAAAAGGGAAAGAAAGTCATAAATTGGGATGGAGGGAGTAGCAAAGAGAAACTTACCCAACCCTCAGTCTACCATTCCTGTCACCTCAGTCTACCATTCCTGTCACCTCCCTTTACTGGCAGCGGTGGTGGATAGATGAAAGGAGAAAGTGTGTAGCGAGCGGCTATCAGAGAGTAGTACTCAGCATGCTTAAGACTGTAAAAGCAATAGAAAGAGTCAGTATCGACCTCACATCATTATATTCTTGTGATTGATCCAATACAAAAGTCCTCACTTGATAGCTAGAGCAAGCATCGGGTCAAGAGGGTACGCAATTGCACGGAAAGGCTCAACACTTGGGAGAATGGACAACTATAGAGGTATGTGATAGGGCACAATATCAAAGTAAAATATAACAATCAGTATATACTGATGAAAAGATAGCTTGAAAGAAAGGGTGGATCCAGTGACTCACTTACAAGTTCACATGAAACCAGTATGTTATGTCCAACCTTAACTATATGTTAAGTAATCTACTAAGTATCTATAAATATTCGACTGCAATCATTGTTGAAAAGCAAAATTTCAAATCCGGGATCTGCCTGTGTGGCAAAGAAATCATGTAATGGTCAGATAATAGATGTAATACCTCAATCTGTCTTCTTAGAATTCCTTCAACTTCAATAAACATCTCATCCCGGTTATCCCAATCACAGACACACTGCATACCATGAAATTGAAAGGGAAAAATTAACTATGCACAAGACGAAGCCAATCATTTGTACTCATGCACAAGAGGCACTTGGCAATGGACTAGTAAACAACACTAGGAAAAATACAAACATACTACCAAGAAGCTTAAGATTAGAACTTAGCAAACAGAGCATGACATGAATTCTAAATGAACTGCGGAAGTACCTGTAACACGTTGAAAAGATCACATGTTGCTTTGGGGAAGTCAGGGCGTATTGTCAAAGCTTGTCTATAGCTTTTTATAGCTGCTTCAAAGTTGTCACTACACAAAAAACTAAAGCATCACGAAAAGTAGAATGGACAGGTAGGAACGCCGAACCATGACAACTGCAGAAGATTAACACTGCCAATCTAAGTTGCTCGGACTCTCCAAAAATGTTGCCGCAACCGTGTCGGATCCTTCAAAATTACACTATTTTTGGAGTATCCGATATGCACTTGTCTACATTCTTGAAGAGTCCGAGCAACATAGCTGCCAATTAATTGCAACTCCAAATGTTGGCTATATCAGGCAAGCTATTTTTCATGCTACTGACGATATTTGTGCAACATATAAAATAGATCATTAATTAGCCTTGAAGCTTGCAAACCTCAATGGCAATACCTTCCCATGTAAGCTAAAGCCAAATGCGCATGAGCCTCTGCCATGGTTGGACTAATGGCAATAGCTCGTGTAGTCTTGTATAGCTTCATCAACTCTACCAATCTCCATGCATTACCCCTTTTGAGTTTTGACCAGTCCACCAGTATCCATGGGGTCAATTCTGAGGACCTCATTATAGCATGATATGGCCTGTGCATCATTTCCCTGAAAGTAACATAAAAATAAAAAATAAAAAATGCTCATGTCTGCTGAAAAATAGAGATACAAAAATGGTGCTGATTTGCAAATTAAGCATTCTTGGGAAGTAAATATATGCTTACCTGTTGCAAATATATCATGGCGAGATTTTTAAAAGGAGCTGAGAGCCCTGTTGTGACCGATAAACTCTCTTTATAACATTGGACAGCTGCATTCATCATGTTCCTAGACAATAGGAATAGTAACTCTTGAAAATTACTAGATTGAAATATATAGTTAAGAAGACTAGAAAAGAATCGTTGCGATTAAGCAAAATCTTACTGCTCCATATAAAGGCTTCCCATATTGAAAAGTAAATGTGGATGGTCAGGTTTTAGATAGAGGCCTTGCTGCATCCATCCATAGAAAGGTTGAGAAAACATCAGAAAGGCATTGTTGCTTGCCAATTTACGTGGCACTTTTTGCTTCTCGAGATTTGAGCTATGTGACCGACATTTTAAAATGTATTTTTTCATCGTATGACATGAGAAGATTCACAACATCAAAAAGGCATTGATGCACACAAATTTATGTCAGTTTCGCTTCTCAAGATCCAAACTATGTGACCGGCAATTTAAGATGCACTTTTTCATCATATTGACCAGAGAAAAGTTGCAGCAACAGAAAGGCATTGTAGCATGCCAATTTATGTGTCACTTCACGAGATTCAAACTATGTGATCGACATTTAAAATATACGTTTTCATCATATTGGACATGAGAAGAATTGCAACTTCCTGTAATTATCAAATTGACTGTCCAATTTAGCTTCAATGGTTAGTCAAATTGACTGTTGAAAATTGCCACATAAATATCGAAAATTGCCACATAAATTGGGTCAGAGGGATTAACAACAAAGAATTTAATATAACCAGCCAATAAGGGAACACAAACTTACATGGTGGCAATGAAATGCTTCCTGCACTTTACCAGCATCTTTGAGAGCATTACCCTATAAGCAACATTTTGGAGAGCATATAGAATTGATCTAGAAAAGAAAATATTAATAGAGAATAGGAATTTTATGAACTAAGTACCAGATTGTTATACGCCTGAAAGCATTCAGCATCACGGGCAATAGCTGTATTGCCACTTCCAAATGTCCTTGTTCATAGTATACATCCGCCAAGCACACTGCAAAGATAGCTCAAGAGGTGAGGATTGCCTAAGACCATGTAGGACTGAACAGAGTGAAAGTGGAGTCTCACCAAAAGCCATTGCATAGTCTGGTTGCGCTTGTAGTGCGCGCTGGTAACACACAAGGGCCTTCTGGGGCATTCTCAAGTCCTGGAAAATGCAAAGACAGTGTATAGTTGTATTTCTCCGTATCCTAGTCTAAGTACTTGTAGGCATGGCGGAGCCAGAAGGGCGCAAGGAAGTCAACTAAATCCCCTTCTTCTGAAAATTGCACTTAGATATATAAGGTTAGAATTATCTTTATTGTATATAGTAGATGTTGAATCCCCTTCTTTATTTTCTTTATTTTATATTTTGAGTTCCGCTAGTGAAAATCCTGGTTCCAACTGCTAGTTATTGGACCTTATTGGCACAATGAAAGAGGTCTTACCTTGAATACATTTCCCATGCATAGATAAGCATCTGAGGAGTTTGGTTTTAATTTGAGTTTTTCCTGGAGGGAATTGAAACACAAAAAGAGGACACATCATACATTATTGCTCTAATAACAAAGGAAAAATACGTAGATAGACACCTTCACTTGGTCTCAATTGACAACTAAACATTCCAACTTTGAAAATACAGAAATGCCCAATTTGAGAATGCACATCCAGAAAAGTGTGTTTAGGGGGCCAACTTAAACCAATTTAAGAAAAGTATGTTTACTACACCAACTTAAACTAATATAAGATGTGTAAATGTGTATTTTGAAAGATATGGTGTTTAGTTGTCGGTTGAGACCAAGTTAAGATGTTTATAAATGTATTATGCCAATAACAAAGAAGCAATGTAGGTAGATGCAAAGTACACATTCAAAAACATAATCACAGTACACTAAAATATATACTACACACTATAAGTAAAAATAATTCATACCTTGCTGCACTTCAAGCCCTGATAAGATCATCTCTCTCCATTAAAACAAGGACAGCAAGATTAGAGCATGCATGCAATGGTGAATGTATATATATATGCAGTGCCTCAACATAAGTACTGATTGTATTCCCCAAAAAAATAAGAGAGAAAAGAAACTCAAACTACAGAAAGACCAATAGTCAGCCAAAACTGAAAAGTTTCTGAACAAAAGGTGCACCCCAGGTTAAGTGTCTTTTGAATTTAACAAAAAAAAGAGTGTCTTTTGGATTATCCTAGGTGTTTTGAATCATATTACTCCCTCCATTTTGAACAAAATCTTCTTATAATGCCCTTGTTCAATAAATATAATCATTATTGATTTGGAAAAAGGTATAAAATTTAATTAGGGATATATTGATAAAATTATTTTAATTTTATAGGAGTAAGAGGTTTATTAAGGGATATGTCCAACCCAAATGGAGCAAATAAAAAGGAACGGAGGGAACAGTATTTTGTAAGAGTTGATTTTTTCTCTAATAATACTAGCGCAATGTATGTTTATTTACTTCTTCCATTCTCTTCCTGCTTTAAAATATTTTATGAAGAGCTCACTGTGAGAATACCATGCCTAATTAATTTAAGCCAAGTTGGAAGGAGTAAAAATTACTACCTTCTTATACTTTATGTTATTTTGTTACCTTTTTTTTTTTTGGTAATTATCAACATTTTATTAATCACCAAAGTGTATATTTACAAAGCTAAAGTCAGGCTAACACAACCTACTTTCTACTCCGAAAATTGCTACAGCTATGACTCCTACAAATGTAATAATTCTAAAATCTGCACCCGTCTAATTTCAGTCTAACTGTCGGTGAGGCTCGCACACTGCATACACATGCCACACTTTTCGTAATACTAATCCCGGGTGTTTCCATCTTCTCAAATACTCAAAACATTTTTCCCTTCCATATTAGCATAAATGAACTCAGTATATACCAACTTCAAAATTTTTGCCAGGTGAGTCTTGCCTTTTGTCTGTAGCAAAATCCACTTGTGCATTTTATCCCAAGACTGTATTGGCGAAATTGTAATCCGCAGCCATTGCAATAACATACGAGGTTCGCACACCCTTATAAGTATCTCAAAGCACTTTCCAAGTTCTGATAACGCTAATGCAATTAATAACATGTTTCGCCAAACTTCCAAATTTACTTATTTTGAACAATATTTTGTCGAAAGAACTTTTTTTTTTTTTTTTTTTGCCAATATAAGAACCACCGCCATCACAAACAATTTGCTCCCATATCATTGTTTATCTTCTAGTAACTTAAAAAATTTGAACTTTTTGAAACACACTTTTTGCCAATATAAGAACCACCACCAACACAAACAATTTGCTCCCATGTCATTGTTCATCTTCGAGTAACTTGTCAAATTTGTTTCGCCATGTAGCTTCTAATAACTCCTGGCCTTGTTTTCGGATAACCACACTACTATCAATATCAGCTAAAACCAATAGGAACGTTGCTCAAATTTGATCCACAAACACCAATAAAAGAAGGAAACAATTTTTTCGTGGTTGATTTGAGGTTAGAAATTGCAAACGGTAAGTAAACGATCTCGACAACGAGGAACAATGGCCACTGCCACAGAACAGAGCAATATTTGGACAAAAAAATCAAGGTATCATACACAATGTGTTGATTTACGGATGCCTGCATAAAACTCAGCTGAAAATGTCAAGACAAGTTGATGTAGGCACAATAAGGAACAATGATTCACCTAATCTGACATTTTCTTGACCACCCAATTTGAACTTTATAGCTATCCACCATCTTTCTCCATCCGGTCTCCTCTCTCTCTTGTGCATCATCACGTTCAAACCAAGCTAGACATTGCGCGAGCCTCAACTCTTGACAGTCACTTGCACTTGAGCAACTAATAAACTTTCATTGAGAGTTTCCAGTACAGTGAATGGATATGCTCTCGACTTGTGAGACTTGAATCACATTTCAACACACATATAAATGCAGTAATTTATATACTTCTATATAAATAGGAATTTATGTTCTCTCAGTTTTATGTACAATCCTGTTCTCTTCCTTCCCTACATTTAACGGTCAAAAGGAAATTCTGAGTCATTCTCAGTCACTTTGAAGGGCTGAGGATGCTGGCCGGAGCAATAGAGATTCCACATCTTAAAGTAAGAACGCTCCAGATTCCTCACCTGAAAATGCAAGGAGAAAGAAAAGTATTTCATGTTTCAGTCAAAGCACTAGAATCAAGAAGGTTGTGTTATCCTACTCTCCAAAAATGCTACTCATGTCAGATCCTTAAAAAATGCACAACTTTTGGAGGATGTGTGACCCCATGCTGCATGTTTGGAGAGTCCGAGCAACATAACAAAGTCATTCAGTTAAGTAAATCTGATGTGTTTAGAGTACTCACCCAGCGTGTTGTATCAAATAAAGGGCAGCTCATTCGCACAGCCTTGAGTCTATTGGTGAGATCTTGGAGCTTTGGACGATTTAGTGCCAATGACACCGCCTTCTCCTCATATTCCTTCATGCTGCAAAATGTGAAGTAAACCAAATTCAGTGAACCAAAAAGGAATAGAATAAAGGAAAGGAAGAGTAAAAAGGACAAGCCTTTTCTCTGATCAAATCAACACAAAGTCAAACTATCCTTAAAAGGCTGCAACTCTATCTGGTTCAAAATTAGGATATGCAGATATCCTAATGCATTTTTTTTACAAGCAGAACAAAATTATGAACTCTTTAACTTGCATGACCATCTTTATTTCTTTTTCTTTCTTTTTTAAGTAACCGCGGCTTCCACATTAGCTTGCACGCACATCGACTAATTCCGTGGGATACCTTCCACCTTCCACCTCCCACCAAGAGCAGGTATCAAGTAAATCTGTCCACCAAGGCTTGAACAGATGGGAAGAAATTACCTAGAGCTTAGTCTCTGTGAGACTTCATGGTGCTTAATCCACTTCATTGGCCACTAAGCCACACCCTTGAGTAAATGGACCATCTTTATTTCAAACAAAGAAACAAGAAGCACCATGCATTCAGTGCACAATATCAACTGAAAGAGGAAGCAGGTTCCAAAAGGTCACCAAATTGGGTCGTCCTTCAAAATTATCAAGAAACAGATGTTTCTGAGAAAAATGCATATCAAGGAGATATGACTACTTTTCAGGGAACAGTGTTACGGTGACCTTATTGCACAGTTTGTCATTCTTTACTCTGCCATTAACCATCTAAATTTAGGCGCCCTTCATATGGCCGCATTGCATAGATATATTTGGGTCATACAAATAACAGCAAGTCAGGAACATGTACCTGCTGACAATCATATCATCCCCAAGTCCTGTGGCCAGACAAAGGGAACCAGCAACTCTAGTAGCCATTTTCTCAAGGGGAAGGGTTATCATTGGTAGACCAGCCCAAAGAACATCTGTCCCTGTGGTATGTGCATTGCACAGTGGCCTACAAGTGAAAAGAACCCAAAATTCAAGAACATGAGATGAATAGAACTAGAATCTTAAAAGATAAGACATCAAATATTCTTAATCTTCTTACGTATCAAGGAAAAGATCAGCCAAGGAGCTGCGCCTGATATGTTCTTGTTTCATTGCAACATCTGTGAAAACAATTTGATCTGGTTGCAGGCCTTGTGCAGCAGCATCTGTAATAAGTGAGCTGAATTAGGGAGACTTTTCCTAAACCAATAGACAGATGCTCCTAGATCTGAAAATTCAAAAGTCACACAAGAAAAGACTAGAGAATGCATGGTGTGGACGAAAATACTTACGCGCGCGGAGCCTCATCTCCCCTGAGGCTGGAAATCTGAGAAGCCAAAGAGCACTGTTTGGTACACGCTTAAGGATATTGCACCTGCACATACCAATTAAACAAGTTTTATAGCAAGTGCTTGTGAAGGTTATTGACCAGTTCAAATCAGCCCAAGTGACTACCATGTAATAAAAATCTCAGGATCCATCTTGTAAAGCTGATTAAAACATGCAAAGATGAATTTATCCTCGGGCAGCCCATAATCTGAGCGCTTCGGTTGGTTGTTTGAATCTAGCACGTCACAGTTTTTCTACAAAAAAACAGCAGCACGAGACCCCATCAGCAGTGAAAAATATAACACATCAGGAAGAGTTCAACATAGGTATAAGCTCGGATCTTTTTTTCTCTTTGAATCAATAAGATTTTTTATTCATGATCAAATACATAAATAACTAAATATTATCTAATATTGGATACAAATGACCTATGGAGTGGAAAGATGAATTAATAAATATAATCAACTCCAACTAAATTTTGGGAGTGAGGATTGATTGATTTAATGAAATAAGAGTCATAAAAAACTCAGAAACAGCAATGAAGGAGATGTAGCGGTATGGACTGTGTACACTTACCCTCTCCAGATTCCACTTTTGTGGAAATATACTGGGTGTTGTTGTTGTTGTTGTAAAAAGCTCAAAAATATCAAGGGAAACTTACTTGCTTATAATCGTTGACAAAATAACAATGAGGGAGATGTACAAGCTTCTCTGAGTAAATATGTGCGTACTTCATAGGTGAAACAAACTGCATACAGGAAAATTACACACAAAAGGATTACATAGAAAGATAAGGTCAACAACAAATATAATATCAAAGGTGTCACTAGCTAGCAACTTACCTCATCTGTAACCAAATAATCTATGTATGTTGCCCCCGTGGTTCCAGGGAACCCCATGTACGAAACCTGGATTGGAGCTGGCTGCATGGCAAATATCTCGTTTCTTGCCCCCTGCAACACATCATTCCGAAGCCAAAGATGATAACATTAGATAAACGAAGTCATCCACAAAACATCTCTTAGGATAGAAGGCAAAGAAAAATATGTGCACATTAATCAGCATCTTCAAAAGGGTGAAAGATGTAACACGCGTTTTTTCTGCTTAAAACAACAAATATAGAATATACAACAACGAATGTGCACGTCAAGAGACCTGTTCACAGGTTTGCAATTTAGTTAGGCAATCTCCTTATAATACTCATTGTTCAAAACAGCAAATGGAAGGCCATGGCTAACCTAATTCTCATTGGTAGCATCCGATTTTGCATTCATGTCCACAACTAAGCTAAACTAAGATGGAACAGAAATCATTGATTTACGTATTTGTTTATTGTGGACTAGTTCCAAGAAAGGCAGCTACTTTTGCCCTTCCATTTCTTCTCTTTATGTTAATGGGCCTAGCATTTGGACTCCGTACATGGGTTGGCTGCACAATAATTACACTAATAAAACAAATATAAAATCCAATTAGATTGATCTTGATCGAGTTCAATCTGTACCTTGGTATAACCATTGAGATTGATAAGTATCTGTATTTGATTCTCATTAATCATCCTTGCTATCACATCAGATGTCAAGGACGATACGTCAATAAAATGCTCAGCTTCTGTCTGGGTGCGAATCCTCCACTCTGTACCATCATTTGGACTTAAGGCATAGCAGAACACCTAGGGAAAGAAGTACTTGCAGATTTAGCATGACTTGCAGATTTAGCATGACTAAGAGACGAAGTAATGAACGGTGCAAAAGATTAGGAAAAGTAACAAATTAACCTCAACATTCTCTTTGTCATGCATCCCAAAAACTGAACCCATTAGATGTGATAGTGGGTGGTTGCCGAAATCACTGCTCACATATCTACACACATTTAAAAAACTTACTAGTAAGTAGAAATATTTATGAAAAGCTTACAGCAGATTTGAACCTAAGAGGAAAATCACGCAAGTATTTATCAGCTTATGGAACTAACCCAACCCTCAGCCTGCCGATCCTGCCACCTCCCTTGATTGGCAGCGGCGGTGGATGGGTGAAAGGAGGAAGTGAGTAGCGAGCTGCTATCACAGAGCAGTGCTGGGCATACTTGCGACTGTACAAGCAAAAGAAACAGTCAGTTTCAACCTCACATCATTTTTGTGATTAATCCAAAAGAAAATTGCTCACCTGATATCTAGAGCAAGCATTGGATCAAGAGGGTAAGCAATTGCATGGAAAGGCTGAACGCTTGGGATAACGGACATCTAAAGGAGGTTGCCAATTATAAGACGGGGCACAACATCAAGGAAAATGAATCAGTATTACAGGATGAAAAAACATCCTACAAAGCAAACATGTAACAGTTCGACAGGGTAGCTGTGATACCTTAATTTGTCTTCTAAGTATCCCCTCAACTTCAGTAAACATCTTCTCCCGGTTATCCCAATCACACACACACTGCAGACAATGAAATTTAAAGAGAAAATGAAGTATGCAAGAGATAGAACCCAATCAAACAGTCATCTACTGTTGAGCTACAAATTTACGACTAAAAGACCCACACCAACCCAGAAAGCACATATTACTTGATGAAACCAATTATATGTTCTAGGTGAAGCACATGCTTTTTTATAGAGTCACTACTTGCTTGACTAATTGTTTGACAAATTTAAAATTTCTTTGCAAAAAAAGGTGATTGGCAACAGTGATAAATAATGCAAGGTAAATACAGTAGCACTAATAAGAAGCTTAAGATCAAAAAGCAAACTGAGCATGACATGAATTGTGTGTCTATGCTTGCAAAGTAGTCAAATACTAATGAACTGCACAAGTATAGTTCATTAGGCAGGTCATTTTACCTCATGCTTCAAGACAGTACATAAGCAAGTTTATAAAATTCTCAGTAGTTAGACACTATTGTGCATGAACTCTGATAAACCTGTTACCAAAAAAAAAAAAACAGTGGAAATTAATGGGGTGAACGTACCTGTAGCGTGTGGAGAAGATTACAAGTTGCTTCGGGGAAGTCAGGACGTAGCATCAAAGCTTGTCTATAGCTTTTTATTGCTGCTTCAACATTGCCACTACACAATTAACCAAAACATTACAAAAGTAGAGTGGACATGTAGGAACACAAACAAATGGGACTGTCAGCCATTTGAGGCTTGTAAGCCTAAAGACATACCTGTCCTTGTACGCTGAAGCCAAATTTGCATGAGCCTCTGCCATGGTAGGTCTAATGGCAATAGCTCGCATGTAGTCTTGTACAGCTTCATTAACCCTGCCGATCTCTTTGTATGTGTTACCCCTGTTGACCAGCCCATCTGCTGCCATGGAGTCAATACGTAGTACCTCATTATAGCAAGATATGGCTTCTGCATAATTACCCTGAGGTTACATCACATAAGAAGAAAACATCCATGTTAGTTAAAAACCTCACAGAGAAACGGCTATCTTAAATGTTGTATACAGATCTCCAGAAAACACTTTACTGACTCCAAAAGTAAGCATTCTGCAGAAGTAATGTTTAAATTATTACCTGTTGCTTGTATATTATGGCTAGATTGTTAAAAGGAGCTGAGAGCCCTGATGTCACAGCTAAAGTCGCTTTATAACATTGTGCAGCGGCACTCATCATGTTCCTAAAGAAAAGGAAAACAACGCTTGAAAAGTAATTGATTGAAAGAGTGAAGAAGAGAATCTTTGTGGCCAAGTAAACCTTACCACTCCATATAAATGTTTCCCAAATTAGTAAGCGCTTGCGGATGATTAGGTTGAAGAGAGAGGCATTGCTGCAAGCATTGTCAGAAAAGTTAAGGAAACAGCACAATAGCAACATCAAAGAAGGGACACGTCAAGCAAACAAGATAATACAGCATACACGATAGCAATGAATTGCTTCCTCCACTCTACCAGCATCTTTCAGAGCATTACCCTATAAGAAATTTTTTGGAGAAAATCTAGTATTACTACGGAAGCAAATGTAAATTTAAGATGGAAATTATGAACCAAGAGATGAAAGAAAGTGCCAACCAGATTGTTATATGCCTCTAAGAATTCAGTATCACATGAAATAGCTCTCCTGTAGTGAAATATTGCCATTTCCATATTTCCTTGTTCATAGTACACACTAGCTAAGTTGCCTGCAGAAAAAAGATTCAGGTGTTCGGGTTATTAGGTTGGCCAAGTCGCACTGAAGATGAAAAACTGTGTCTTCATATTGTAATAAATCCCATACACAAACATCTCTTAAGTATACAAATGCTATTAAACAGACTCTTCCAGAGACAGGCAGCTTTATATTTCATCATGAACTGAATTTAAGGCATGACAGAAAACGGGCACTCACCAAAAGCCATGGCATAGTCTGGTCGTACTTGAAGTGCACGCTGATAACACACTATGGCCTCCTGGGGCATTCCCAAAGCCTGGAAAATGCAAAGAAGATGCTTGTATTTCTCCATATCCTCGTCTAGGCATGTGGAGCCACCAGACGCAATTAGCACAATGCATGATCGCTTACCTTGTATACATTTCCTAGATTCAGATATGCATCTGAGAAGGTCGGTTTTAGCTTGACCGCTTCCTGAGGGGATTAAACCACAAAAAGGGCATCAAACATGATTGCATTTAGATGTAAAACACATCCAACACTTGATCAGTAAATTCCAAAAACACCTTACTCATACCTTGTAGTACTGCAAAGCCCTGTTAAGATCGCCTGCCTCCATAAAAAGGCCAGCAAGATTGGACCATGCTATGGCAAATGCAGGCTGTATTTGCAGTGCTTCAACATAACAATTGTATGCCTACCCAAACGGAAAAAAGAAATAATCAAAGGTGAAAAGCAACGGCTATCAAGAAAAAAGGGGGAAAAGAAACTCAAAAGCATAATAACTTATAAGAAATGGATCTTGGGCCTAACTCAACCCCAAATACTAGCTCATGAGGGGAGGATTGCCTAAGACCATATAAGGTGACCAAACACCCATCCACAAACGATGTGGGAAAATCAACATAGATACATCAATAGTCAATGAATAATCACAGAGAATTTTCAAGCTGCACAAAGTGAGTGGATGTCTGGAATAAAAGAATAAGGTTGGACCACATATGATGCACACAGGTTCAATGGGCAAACTATGTGCGTCTTGAAGAATTCTCCCCCACCCCTAACCATCCTAAAGGCATACATGAACATGAATAGCCAATCTCAAGCCACCAATATATTAGAGAACAAAGTGGATCCGAGTCCTCTCTTCTTTACCTCTTGGACTAAACCTTGTGCTTTCATCAGATTGCCGAGATTGCTGTGAGCATCCACCTAAAATAAAAGAATAAATATCAGTAAAGAAAGTACAATTGAAAGAAGCACATAGCTAAAATTTTAAAAAGATAAACTTTTTTTATTACCAAACGCGGATTTAATGCTAGAGCCTGACGGCAACATTGGGCTGCCTCATTCATCCTTCCTTTCCTCATGTATGCACTGGCTAAATTTGACCATGCATCCGCAAAATTGGGACGGAGCTGCAACCAGAAAATTTAAGGTCATATTTTACTTTTAAAAAATTAAGGCCATATTACCTAGCATACACCTGGTAAACTATAAATATCTTATAGGAGAAAGCTTGACCGCGTAAAAAGGTTTTAGTTAATCAAAGATAATGAACATGCAGATAAGCAGACAAAGAGGACATTAAGAAAGTGCATTAAGCTCCAAGGTTTTGTGATAAACCTAGACTAGAAATAAAAGCTCTTGCTACAGTCATGTAAGGCAGAATAAGTTTACAAACCTCAATTGCAATTAAATAATAGCGTATTGCAACATCAATATTGCCTTTTTCCTGCACCAGTAGAACTTTATCAGTGCTCAATTCCAAAACCAGAAGAAAGCAGCTTCTAGATGAGTTAGTACAACCATACCTTCCAAGCATTCGCCATATTTCCGTAGCACTCAGCAAAACGTGGGTCAATCCTTAGGGCTTCTTCATTTTTCGCGATGCACATTTCAAAATCATGCAGCTAAAACAAAGAAATGGTAACATGCTTTACTTCAGATCCACAAATCACATCGAAAATAAATTAACAAAAAAGAAATTTCATAAAAGAATGCAAGATAGAGAAATCACAGTATATGTAAGCATTAGGGCAAGGAAAGCCCACCTGATAATATATAGCACCAAAAAGAAGAAGATTGTCAGTGCGCCCTGGATTTCTCTCATAAACTGCCTTGCTATGCTCTAGTGCCTGTTTATAGTTCCCGGCTTTGTAGTTCTGATGAGCAAGAGTTAAAAGAGCGTCCTCATCGACTGTGGCATATAACATAGAGATGTCAGAAATTGGTCCTAATAGCAATCTTCAGTAGATAGAGAAATTACTTGCATCGGGCAGACAGCTGACTGCATGACCTCAAAAATATATAATCAACAAGATATATCAATACTTGGCTATTTGTATACATCCATTGATTCCAGGTTAGATTTTTCCTAATCCATGTGGCCACAAATCAATAACTCCCTTTACCTTTCTCTATCCTTTTTCCTATCTTATACGGAATTATCCTATTTCCATTTTCTTTGACAGCATGGAAAGTCTCACATCCTTTAGGTTCTGGGTATCATCTATCATGTAATAGATCATAATATTCAGCACTTGAGGTTCCGAAGGTTTTACAAAACATAATCCTTTTTTTATGAAGTAAGTGAAATGTCATTAAAAGGTATTAAGAAGATGATGAGATTGCATTTTACAAAATACTATCCTACTGCAAAATGTATTCTGTTTCCCTATTTACTAGACCAATGCTTCATTCCATGAAGTGCTAAAGCTAAACGGATGTAGTAAAATTCAAACAGAAGGGTAAACCATTAATGCTTGCCTCTTAGAATTTTTTTTTTTTTTAATAACCGTGGTGTCCGGGCCAGCTTGCACACACCTTACTAACAGTATTTAATAGTTTAGTGCACTAGCTTAGACAAAGTGCTCAGATATTTATCAGAATCATCATAGATAATAAGTAGAGTATCAACCAATTAATCAGAGAAGGTTCAATCGCAAATCCGATGGATTCACCTGTATGAATCCTTTATTTATACCACTTCGACTTTATACACATCCACACTTGTGCCTGCATTATGTATTACCACCTCTAAACCAATCATTAACTTCTATCTTGTTCTCTTAGCTAACCTACATAGGATCCTAGAGATTTCATTATACACATGGAGAGTATATCCATTGATTTAATAATTTGAGGTAGGTTGTTAGTCCCACGGCTTCCTGGTGAAAAAAAAATAATCTCTTATTTGCTAAAGTTTCAGCAGACCAGGATCAGTTTTTTAACCTACAATTCTGCTGCCATCCAAAAACCAATTTGATAAAAGGAAGAAGCTTTTTTTAATTAACTGTTCCATTCTTCTCATTTGTTCCTCCAAAAAATTAACTGAAAACGGCCACCAAAAACCCAAACAGGAAAGAACAAGGCAATATTTTTTTTTTGGATAAACGTGGTGTCCATGCCAGCTTTTGAGCACCTCGACTAATTCACGGGATACTAGAACATGTATCTGTCTCAATTTAGGGGCGTTTGGCCATACAAATTTCTACTTTTTTCAAAAGTTGAACTCCGGAAACCACATGTGGCCATAAAGTTCCGGAATTCAATTGTTTTCACTTTTTTCACTCCAAATTACTCACAAAAAATTCAAAAACAACTCCAATTGATATTCATGGCCAAACACAAACTCCAATTTTCAATATCATTCTTCTTCACTTTGAAAACAAAAACTAATTTTTTTCAAGTACTCACAGTTTTTAAGATCAATTCTCTTCTTTAAAAATTTCTTAAAAGTTTTTAAAGACAAGAAAAGACCATAAAAATTCAATATTCCAACGGGATACCTACCACTCCACCCCCCACCAGCAGCAACAGATATCAATTAACTCTATCCACAAAGGCTAAGATAGATGGGAAGCTTTCACTTAGTGTTTTTTTCTCCGTTGGGAGTTGAACCTGAGACCTCATGGTTCTCACTCACTTCATTGTTTGTCCCTTAGGTGCACAAAACTCAATCTTCCTCATATTAAACTGAGTATTATTAAATACACACACATATAAACAACACAAACATAAATTATTGACTAATTCATTTCTTCAAAACATAAGAAAAAGAATAAAAAATTATAAAAATTCAATCGTTCTCATATTAAAGTAAGTACTTAAATACACACAAAACATAAATTAGACTAATTCATTCCTTCAAAAAAAAAATTACAAAATTACAAGGATTCAATCTTTCTCATATTAAAGTAAGTACTTAGATACACACAAAAACATAAATTAGACTAATTCATTCCTTCAAACAAAAATTACAAAAATTCAATCTTTCTCATGTTAAAGTAAAATTACAAAAATTCAATCTTTCTCATGTTAAAGTAAGTATCAATTACATACACATATAAACAACACAAAACATAAATTACTAACTACTTCACTTCTTCAAAAAAAGAAAAAAAAAATTTCAAAAATTCAATCTTTCTCATAATAAAGTGAGTACAATAACATAAACATATAAACAACAAAAACATAAGTTAGACTAATTCATTCCTTCAAAACAATAAAAGAATTACAAAAATTCAATCTTTCTCCTAGTAAACTAAGTATCATCAATTACATATACATATAAACAAAACAAAACAAAACAAAACAAAACATAAATTATCAACTAATTCATTTCTTCTTTTTTCATTTTTTTTTTTTTAATATAAAACTGATGTCAAAGCCAGGAATAAAAATTACATACACATATAAACAAAAATTCAATCTTTCTCATATTAAAGTGAGTATTAAAAATACATACATATGTACAATTTACAAAGCAACACCAAAACATAAATTATTGACTAAAATTCATTTCTTCAAGACAAAAAATAAATAAAAACTTACAAAAATTCATCTTTCTCATACTATAGTAAGTAGTATCAATTATTGACTAATTCATATAAGCAAAACAAAAAAAAGCATAAATTATTGACTAATTCATATTTTTTTGATAACTGGTGTCCGAGCCAGCTTTCGCACACCTCGACTAAATCCACGCGAACAAAAAACTGCATAAGAAAAACACTAACCTTCGTTTATATTAGCTGAAGACAATGCGGAGTCAGCCTGAAACGGAAAAGAGGAATCGATCCTCTGATCACCGATAGCGCCGCCGCCGTCATACGGCGGAACCCTAGAAATCAACACCTGCTGTTGCCGGAGATCGGATTGCAGTGACAACATCACGATCGCCGGAAAAACAACAAACAAAACCGCCGGAGCTCCGAAAGCAGATGATAAATTACAATTTTCCGATGAGAAAAAGAGTGAAAGAGAAATGAATATGGAAAGAGAGTTGCAGAGAATATTAATGGAAGATTTTCATGGAAGTTGAGAGAGAGGGAGACAGTTATTAATTAAATATTTAGTCCATCTTTACTTGCCACTTTTAATAGCACAAAAAGAAAAATATATATTTTTTTCTATATTTACTACTCCCTCAGTTCTTTTTTAATTGCTCCCTTTTCTTTTTTAAAACCCATTTGATCGTAAAAATAAAAAACATATGGTATTTTTAAAGATAAAAATAGAATTGAAGTTGTATTTGATTATAATATTTTTAAAAATATTTTATACTTTAAGTGTATTTTTTTATAAAGTAATAGAAAAAATTGAGGCAAAAAAAGTAAAACAAAAAATCAAAAATTGTGAAAACGTATTTTGAAATATGTTTTTTTATTTTTATGGCCAAATAAATATTTCAGAATAAAGTAAAAACGTATTTCAAAATATTGTGAATAATATTTATGGCCAAACATCTATTTAAAGTCAAACGATACAAACTTTAATTAATATTTTAAAATATATTTCTTAATTAAATTTTAAAAAAATTATAATTTATAGTACTTTTCATTTAATTTTAAATATCTAAATTATAATTTTAAAAAAAATTAAATTAATATAATCTAATTTAGCTTTGAAACTTAATCAAATTGACTTATGAAAAATGAGGATATCAATTAAAAATGAATGGAGGAAGTATTTGTATTAATTATTTATTCTTTAAATTATTTTTTAGAATATAATATTAAATATCAATTAATAGCATCATCTCAGTTATTATTATTTTTAAAGAGCATATTAAATTTAAATATATATAACAAGTAAATATGAATGAAATGCCGTAAATGATAAAATGAAGAATAAAGTGAAAAAAGTGCCGCTTTTTTGTTTGTTTGATAATGTGTCAAAAAAGCGACTTCTCGAATATGAATTTGAGGACACATCGCGTAAAGACAACTGTGTATGTTAAATGACTGTTTTACCCTCCATGTTGTAAACTGCCACGTAACCTTGTTTTTTCTTTTTCTTTTTTTTTTTTTTTAGAAAGGCAAATCAAGATTTAAAGTTTATTTATGAGTTTGTTTAATGAATACTGTGATAATAATTGAGTTTATAATAAAATATTTAATAACTTTTTAATACCTACCTATGGTTTATGCAAAAGCTAATGAATTCATATGTGAATTGTTAAATTGTAACCAACAATTTAGATTCATCCATCCGTATTATTTAGTTAGGTTGTAATTAACAATCCCAATTCATCCATATTATTTAGTTACATTGTAATTAGTGGAGTAATTTAAATTCGTCCACATTATATCAAACAATTTAGATTCACCCATGTTTATTTGATTATACTATAATCAACAATCTAGATTTGCCCACGTTATTTAATCATATTGTAAACCAGTAATTTGAATTCGACCACGTTACCCACATAATTTGACACTACACTAGAATTGATTAAATTTAAATTTATGTCGCCTAGTAATAAAACGTTCTCAACAAAAATGATTTTATACTCGGCACTTAAACGAAAACATGTGATTAAGGATTTTTTTTAAATAAACATATCACTTAATCCAATAACCATGATACACGTGGTGAAAATATTTTCTAGAGGGATCAATATTTGTGTTTTCCTAAATAAAACACGTGTCAGTTGTAGGAAAGTGGTCAATCACTGTTGTACTTGATTATTGCTAGCAGTGTTTTCATAAAAGAGTCCATCAATTAGTTGACACGTAAATAGGAAAATGTTTTGCGTGTGAGAATGAATTAATAATTTGGGTTGGCTAGTTAGGTTGGTGAAGAAGATAGAAGAAGTTTTTTTCCTTTGATTTTCTATTATTCGGTATTCATCAGCATATCATATATAATAAGTGGTGATCCGTTTGGACGACCAAACGGATCTCCACCCTCCACCTGTTCCCCCCTTCATCCGACGGATCTAATCCGTTCTTCCACCTTTTGGTCCTAATTAATTATTTTAGCTCATTTCGGTATTAGAAAATTAATAATATTTAATTAAAAAGAGTAAATAAATACAAAATGATGAATTAAGGGACGAACCCACCTGCTTCAATCCCGTGATTTTACTATATCGCCCCTAATTAATTATTATGAGTCGTTTAAGTATTAGAAAATTGATAATATTTAATTAAAAAAAGTAAAATAGACACAAAATGATAAATTACATTACGTACAAAATGATGAATTAAGGGACGAACCCACCTGCTTCAACCTGGTGATTTTACTATATCACCCTTAATTAATTATTATAAGTCGTTTAAGTATTAGAAAATTAATAATATTTAATTAAAAAAAAGTAAAATAGACACAAAATGATAAATTACATTACGTTAAAAAGTAATATAATTAACAGCTAACGATCTTGGCCGTCCACCTCCCCCTTTAATCCGACGAATCTTATCCGTTCCTCCACTTCTTAGTCCTAATTAATTATTTTAACTCCTTTAGGTATTAGAAAATTAATAATATTTAATTAAAAAAATAAATAAATACAAAATGATAAATTAAGGGACAAACCCACCTGCTTCAACCCGGTGATTTTACTACATCACCCCTAATTAATTATTATAAGTCGTTTAAGTATTAGAAAATTGATAATATTTAATCATCCCTTTTAATAAGTGTGGGTCTTTGGTATGACCAAAAAGATCTCGGCCGTCCACGGCCTTTGATCAAACGGATCTTATCCGTTCCTCCACCTCTTGGTCCTAATTAATTATTTTAACTCATTTAAGTATTAAAAAATTAATAATATTTAATTAAAAAAGGTAAATAAATACAACATGATGAATTATGGCACCAACCACCTGCTTCAACCCAGTAATTTTACTATATCACCACTAATTAATTATTATAAGTCATTTGAGTATTAGAAAATTAATAATATTTAATTAAAAAAAGTAAATAAATACAAAATGATAAAATAAGGGACAAACCCACCTGCCTCAACCCGGTGATTTTACTATATCACCCCTAATTAATTATTATAAGTCGTTTAAGTATTAGAAAATTGATAATATTTAATCATCCCTTCCATTTTAATAAGTGTGGGTCTTTGGTATGACCAAAAAGATCTCGGCCGTCCACGGCCTTTGATCGGACGGATTGGTCCTAATTAATTATTTTAACTCATTTAAGTATTAGAAAATTAATAATATTTAATTAAAAAAGGTAAATAAATACAACATGATGAATTATGGCGCCAACCCACCTGCTTCAACCCCGTGATTCTACTATATCACCCCTAATTAATTATTATAAGTCGTTTGAGTATTAGAAAATTAATAATATTTAATTAAAAAAAGTAAAATAGACACAAAATGATACCTTTTAATAAGTGTGGATCTTTGGTATGACCAAAAAGATCTCGCCTGTCCACGGCCTTTGATCGAATGGATCTTATTCGTTCTTCCACCTCTTGGTCTTAATTAATTATTTTACCTTCTCCATTTACTAATGTGATATAATTAAAAGTTATTTAGGTATATTAGACCCGTGTTGCATCTTCACATGTTGCTCACATATTACTTTATTTTACTCCCAATCTACCCTCCACTTTCTCACTCATCTCTATCACTTTCGCTTGGATATCATTATTTACATTTATTACATCATAAAATTGTCAGGTCAAAAATTATTTACGTATCGTGAGAAAATAATGATTAGACACCCGTGCGGAGCACGGGCACCCTTATCTAGTCATTATTAATAAGTGGTGATCCGTTTTGGACGACCAAACGGATCTCCACCCTCCACCTGCCCTCCCCATCATCCGACGGATCTAATCCGTTTTTTTACCTTTTGGTCCTAATTAATTATTTTAGCTTATTTTGGTATTAGAAAATTAATAATATTTAATTAAAAAGAGTAAATAAATACAAAATGATGAATTAAGGGACGAACCCACCTGCTTCAATCCCGTGATTTTACTATATCGCCCCTAATTAATTATTATGAGTCGTTTAAGTATTAGAAAATTGATAATATTTAATTAAAAAAAAAGTAAAATAGACACAAAATAATAAATTACATTACGTACAAAATGATGAATTAAGGGACGAACCCACCTGCTTCAACATGGTGATTTTACTATATCACCCCTAATTAATTATTATAAGTCGTTTAAGTATTAGAAAATTGATAATATTTAATTAAAAAAAAAGTAATATAGACACAAAATGATAAATTACATTACGTTAAAAGTAATATAATTAACAGCTAACGATCTTGGCCGTCTACCTCCCCCTTTGATCCGACGGATCTTATCCGTTCCTCCACTTCTTAGTCCTAATTAATTATTTTAACTCATTTAGGTATTAGAAAATTAATAATATTTAATTTAAAAAAGTAAATAAATACAAAATGATAAATTAAGGGACAAACCCACCTGCTTCAACCCGGTGATTTTACTATATCACCCCTAATTAATTATTATAAGTCGTTTAAGTATTAGAAAATTGATTTAATTAAAAAAGGTAAATAAATACAACATGATGAATTATGGCGCCAACCCACCTGCTTCAACCACGTGATTTTACTATATCACCCCTAATTAATTATTATAAGTCGTTTGAGTATTAGAAAATTAATAATATTTAATTAAAAAAAAGTAAAATAGACACAAAATGATACCTTTTAATAAGTGTGGATCTTTGGTATGACCAAAAAGATCTCGGTCGTCCACGACCTTTGATCGAATGGATCTTATTCGTTCTTCCACCTCTTGGTCTTAATTAATTATTTTACCTTCTCCATATACTAATGTGATATAATTAAAAGTTATTTAGGTAATATTAGACCCGCGTTGCATCTTCACGTGTTGCTCACATATTACTTTATTTTACTCCTAATCTACTCTCCACTTTCTCACTCATCTCTAGCACTTTCGCTTGGATATCATTATTTACATTTATTACATCATAAAATTGTCAGGTCAAAAATTATTTACATATCGTGAGAAAATAATGATTAGACACCCGTGCGGAGCACGGGCACCCTTATCTAGTATATATATATATTAGAGTTCGATTATATCTAAAGATACCTAAAAAATATTCATATTAAGAGTACGCATGATTGAGTGGTGGGAGGTGGTTTTTCATGAGATTGAATCCGACCTTCGTTTGTCGCTCAATCATGAATTCTTTGCTTAGAGCTTACATCTTCTGTCTGATTTGTCAGCTATTGACAGTGAACAAGTTACGATAAAGTGTTCACCCAAAGGACAAAAGTTATGGCAGGGGTTCTAAACAAAAAATATTCATATTGTGGAGTAAAATGATACATAACAAAGATAATTTTGTATTGGGTGAAAATCGTTTACACCTCCAACTTTACTTTAAAAATTAAACTCCCCCCTCAACTATAAACAATAGACATTCTCCCCCCTTTTTCCTATACAATGTCTATATTACCCTTGACATTTGTAATCTCCATCTATATATTATATTTTTATAATAATATTATATATTATTTATTTATTTATTTTACTCAGTTCTTTATTTATTTTATTTAAATTCATTAATGTTGTAAGTAGAATAATCCTTTTATAAATTTGTCACAAAAGCTAAAGTATTTTTATGAATGTTATTTTATTACATGCATTAAGTATTATATAAGTATGTGTGTGTATATTTAAGTTTTATTTGTACTGTATTTTCTATTTTTTATATATATAAATGAGTTTTGATTGACATTAATGAGATGCTCTAAATTATAAATTAAAATTTACTTACAATATAAGTAAATTTTAGGAATTAACTTGTTATAAAATATATCTCCATTTTTATTACTTATTTTTATATTGCATGCCTCGAAATATATTTATAAAGTTATTATTGTATGTCATTTGATTATCAGGAAGGTGTGGCAAACACGAATTAGGATAGAACGTTAGGAGGTTGGAGTGAGTTCATGCAAGTAGATATGAGTGTTGTTCTTATTAGTACTTGTAGTGCTATGCTTGTAATTTTTTGTTCTTGGATTCTTATTGATATATGTTGGTTCGGGTAGATCACTTGTAGTATTATCTTGTGGTAGTATAGATTTGTTACTATATATTATTGTGTTGCTCCTTAGTATCTTTTATCCTTTTTTACATCTATTTCTGGACTGTATTTTGTCTTGAGCCGAGAGTCTATCGGAAACAACTTCTCTATCTCACCTCGGAGGTAGTGGTACGGACTGCGTACACTCTTCCCTCCCTAGACCCCACTGTGTGGGAATACACTGGGTATGTTGTTGTTATTATTATGCTCATTTATTTTATTTAGAACGTCATTAGCTTATATGCTAAATTAATGTTTTTCACTTTTTTTTTGTCTAAAACTAATATTTATTTTATCTAAACAAAATTTACTATATACATTAAAAAATAAAAATAAAAATCATGATTTTAAAGAAGTAAAGAAAAATAAATATTAGTAATAGAGTAAAGGTAAAGTAGGCATTTAAAAAAGATAAATAGGATAAAGGGGGGAGAATGACTATTGTTCAAAGTTGAGAGAGGGGTTTGATTTTTAAACCAAAGTTGGAGAGGGTAAATGATTTTCACCCTTTTGTATTTAATAGAGTTTTAACCTGAAAATTCTAATTAACAATGAAAGATTTCTTGTCCTTCTATTACGATCTTTAATAGATAAAGAAGTTAAAAGGCAAATTTTGAAATTGTTTTTTCGTCATTCTATGGGAATGTACGATTTTATTTTATTTTTTGAAGGTGCATTGAATTGTTGGGATCTTTATAGATTTTGGATTAAGATTTGAATTAAAAAGGCATGATCATGGTATAATTACTTTGGATATGGCTAAGATATGTAATTAGTGTTACCAAGGAAATAAATTGCTTTTTCTACATACTTTGCGAAAGTACGAGTTTTCTTTTCTAAGGTGCATTGAATTTACTGGGATCTTGTAGATTTTGGATTAAGATTTGAATGAAAAGGACATGATTTTGGAATAATTAATTTGGATATTGTTAAAACATATCCTCTAAAGAAATATATTGTGCTACAAAAAGAAATTTCATTATTTGCGCATAATATTTCCTAAGGACTTATTTGAAAATTAATTTGTAATTACTCATCCCTCCGTTTCGTTTTACTTGGTCACTATACTAAAAATAGATGTTTCAATTTTACTTGTCCATTTTTGCAAATTAAGAGAATTTTATTATTTCTTTCTCATACTACCTACCCTTAGTATTAAGTAATTATATAAAGTCGTCGTAGTCAAATTTAAAGTGTCAAAACATGATTAAAAAGGTTCATATGGTAAAATACATCTCTAATTAAACTTTCTTAAGGGTGTGCCAAGTGAACTTGAGCTAAGTAATATGAAACGGATGGAGTATTAAGTTGCATGATTATATACTAACTAAGTAATGAGAAATATCGCTTATTATCATGAAGAGAAATGAAATTGATTATTGACGGATATTTATAAATAAATATATCTATCATTCCAGGACTTCAGTTCGAAAGATTATAGTCTAAAGATTATATTCGTTTATTACTTAGATTATTTATAAGAGTTAAACTTTTGTCAAAATGATTCACTTCTATTTGGAGAATGAGTATGTGCCCTCAGGACAATGACATTCACTATGATATCTAGATAGATCACGATGCATATATAGCTGATCACTTCTTTCACCAAAGAGTATGAAGATGTACAACGATTGATCCTCAATATTGGTGAACATATATACTCGTCAGGCGGATACTTAACGTGTTAGCTATATCACTGCACGAATCGATACATACAACACCTAGAATCCACCGTGTACAATTAGGATTACTGGGGTATTTAATCTCATTCGTTCTCCTAACTTTCGTCTCTCATTGTCAGTGTCGTCCCAACAGAGTGCTTTCTTTGTTGGTGTTCTTTGCAATCTCTACGCATTTCACCACTCCACTGGAAATTCCCTCTGCCCCTACCGCACTTTAGCTTGGTAGTTTTCATCGCATGTTCAAGGTTGAACCCTAGGATTAGACGACGAACTTAAAAAGCCACCTACAAACGTGTTACACCTGAAATGAAACGAATATGAAGAGAAATATTTTTGAATATGTGGATAAAAACTTAAATAGTGTTCCGGTTTGGTTAAGATTGAGCTAGTCTCTTAGTTAATGTTGATCGTTAGAGACTAGCATGCACGGTTACAACCAATTCAAAGTACTGTATTTTTCATATATATATATATATATCTTCACTACATGACTATATATAATCAACTAATAAATATTTCACTTTGAATTTTAACTATTAGATTAGATTATTTGATTTTGTATACGAAACAGAAGAGACTGTTAACAAAGGATAAGATGGTAAGACTGAATATACCAGTGGAAGAAGGAACATGTAGTCACGCTCTGTGGGAGGGCGTATCCAAAATTCCGAGTGGATAGATGCACTATTATGAAAATACTTTGAGCGTGGGTTTCACACATCTATATTCAAAATATTTTTAGAAAAATATAATACTAGGAAGGGAAGCATGAATTCAGGTGAACTTGGTGACCCCCACCTAGATACACCCCTGGGGTCCTAGTCACAACATCTATTTGTTGACTGTGACTGGATAACTGAAGTTAGAAATGGACTGTCTATGGACGAGTATGCCTATGGTGAATTTCTCTCTTGTTTAATGTGTGTTTTGAGTCCTGGACGTACAGTACAAGTGCTCTTTAGGTTGTAAAGATTGAACATAATGTTGGTGTAATGATAATATTCCACAGTTACTATCGAAAAGAAAAAAAAAAGCTTTCTTTATTTCAATATAAAATAAAATGTGGAAGTAGTTGAGTTATATTATACATCTCTTAGGGATCGTTTGGTACGTAGACTAAATAATCCCGGGATTATAATTCTGAGATTATAATTTGGGACTATTTTATACCATATAGGAGGTGATATAAAATAGTTCCATGATTCATGAGTTATGTCAAGACTAAATATGGTATTAATTTTATACCATGTTTGGTTGATGGTATAAATTAATCCCGGGATAAATGTATACCATCAACCAAACATGATACAAATTTTATCCATGGGATAACTTAATCTTATCCCACCTTATACCTCATACCAAACGACCCCTAAGAGTCTGACTTAGCAAAGTTGACAATAATTTTACTTAGCTTATTGGTCTGAGCCTACTATATATATATATATATGTCTCTTTCTTCTAACCTCATTCCTCAATTTATCGAGCCACTTAACTAATCCTAAGTCAAAAAGTCGAGAAATTTGAAGTCACAATTATTTAACAAAGTTGGAGTTATGGAAATAATGGTGTAAATTAAATTTATTATCATCTGTCACTATTTGAGATAGGATTGATGTTACATCTTTTCACCATTCAAGAGTTCTTATGCATTTCCGTAATCGAATTAACTTTGATTAGTGTGTTTTTTTCTTTGAAATTCAATCTAAATCGTGATTATTTCATTTTCTTTAAATCTTCTCAAAAAAGAAGACAAAAAGGGTGCAATAGACAAATTCTCTAGAAAAGTAATAAGAATACAGAAATTAATTATTCACTGTTTGAATAAGGATTTTAAAATTTTATAATTTTCTTGTCAGTTACGAAGAATACATGAAGGCACAAGCGACATGGCTGATTTACTTTAATATAAAGTTATGTGAGGGTAAAAGTTGGACAGCATTTATGTAGTTAGGTCTTAGCACAAAATTGATAAAACAACAATATAAGATTCATTTTTGAGATAAGTCCAATGTGGTTTTCTCGAATTATTATTATTTTGGAAAATATTTTCTCTCGTAAAACACATATTCTTTGAAAATCAGGTCAATGACTACATCTCGCGATCCAATAAAAATACCAAAAAACAAAATTTATGAGTGACATTCCATGCTTATTGTCTTCTCTGATCTGCATCGACGCCCAACTCCATCCTTGCAACGCCTTGACTATCCACCTTCGACAACCACCTTGGTGCTTAGCCACCTTATTTCCACCCTCATAGTATTTTTCCTATATCATATTTATTTTAAAAGTAGGAAGCCTAATAGTTGAAAGTTGGATTACGAAAATATCATATATTTATCCTACTATCTATCAAACACGATATATATAAATCTTATCCCAAGCTTAATCCTGAAATACCCCACCTTAATCTCCGTACCAAACGACAAGACATACATTATATACCGCTTTACACCTTTGTATTTGATCCGCCTTAGCTTATACACACAAATTACGTTCCAAGTGCACTTTACACCTTGTATTATTTTCTTTGTACGCTCCAAAACAACATTTCAATTTAGATTTTCTTAAATATTTGACTATAACTTTGAATCACGCAAAGCACGTATACTAATCTAGACAGTGGCAAGATTATATAAAAGTGATTCGAACTTTTTAATTACACTGCCGTGATTTTTCTAATGACACAATTTTAGATGCATCATTTACCTATTATTACTTAATAAGTAATTTTTTTGTATAAATACTCTATCCGTTCGCTTTTACTTATTACTATTTTCCTAATAATTGGATTTCTATTTTTACTTGTCATTTTTGACATATCAAGAAAAGACAATTTTTTTTTTTCTATTTTACGATTAGCATTAATTGTTTATTCTCCAAACCATTTTCAAGACATATTACTCTAAACATCAATTAATAAGGGTAATATGGTAAAATAGGCATATCAATAATTGTTTTTTTATTAAGTGTGTCATGTCAAAAAATGACAAGTAAAAGAGAACGGAGGGAGTATCTTTTACATTATTTGCACATAGAACTTAAATCCTTACAATTGATGTGTGATTGAACCTCATGCACGATTGTGTGATCGCCAATCATACGATCTTGTAACTAGAGTACGATCGTGTACTCAATGATTGTTTCTATACAATTAATTAATAGTGAAATTACCAATTTTTAAGTGACCTAATAATATAAAACACATTTACATCATCTGTGTGTAAACGTAAACTTTTTTTAAAAAAATAATATAAACTTTAAGTTGACAAACTAATTCAACTAATTTCAAAATTTCATATGCGTCTTGCTAGTTTAACATTTTATTCGGTATGTTATATAAATATACTCCCTCCGTTTGTATTTACTTATCACATTTTGACTTGACACACCTATTAAGAAAACAATGATTGTTATAGTGACTTTACCATATTATCCCTATTAATTGAGGTATTGAAAAATAATTTGGAGAATAAATAATTAGTGCTAAGGGTAAAACATGAAAAATTTTTTTTGTCTTTTCTTGATTTGTGAAAAATGACAAGTAAAAATGAAAATCAAATTAGGAAAATAGTGACAATTAATCTAAATCCGAGCGGAGTGAGTATATTACATGAACTTTAATTGTTGGATAATTAGCAACGATTAATGATAGAAAAATTAACTGTCTTGAGTATTTCAACAATTAGGAGCTATAATTTGCAAGATTCGAAAAAACAAACTAATAAACTATGTTTAGGAAAATATATATTTAATATATCTACATTACTCCCTCCGTTTCATAATGAGTTAATTGTTGAGACATTTTTCAATGTTCCATAATAAGTTAATTGTTCAATCTTCAAGAGTAATGTTGGAATTTTTTTCCATTTTTATCCTTCATTTGGATTGCCTATGTGATGAATTCAAGAAACTTAATTGCTCCTATTTACTTATTGTTTGGATTTTCAAGAGTAGTTTGACAATTAATTAAAAAAGACAAAAATGTAAAGTAATATATAATCTATGTCTTAATTTTCTTTCTTTAATAGATGTGCATTACTTCAACAATTCACTTATTATGAAACGGAGGGAGTATATGAAATTTCTCCTAGAAGTAAAAATGTACTGTAACCTTTGCCTCCTACTGCCATCAGGAGCGGATCTAGAGAGTCGATTATGAATTCACGTGAATTATATTCAATACTTATTACGCAGATCATGTATATATTTTATATACATCTATAAATATTTGATTGTAAATTCAGTTATAATTATTTTAATATTAATTGAAGATCGCTTTAAAAACTTATACATTTCAAATTCTAAATTTTTCACTGATCTTTAACAAAACCAATAGAAGTCAACTTTAGATCAAATCATATTAATCAAAGTGAAAAGTGAATTGAGGGTAGAAAGCCTTTCACATACTTAAATTCATAGCTTACATTATATATAACAATAAACAAGTAAATGCTGCACACATATAAGAGTTCATCAGTAAACATTGCAACTCATACATTTTTATTTTAACAACTCGAACTCGTATTATTATTATTATTGCAACAAAATGAAACGTAACATGAGGATAATTCAAAGTCGTTTTCTTTTTTATTCAATCAATCTTATATTATTACAAAAAGTATATAGTATTTGAGTAGCTAGTATGGATCGTAAGAAGATGATAGTTCGATACTTGTGATCCTTTTATTATTAATTAACAGCATTGGATTTGGCAGCCACTTTTATCGTCGTCATCATCATCATCACCTGGGCAAGTGCAAAAAATACACATAAATCCTTTACCTTTAAATTTCCCCCCACTACCACCACCTCTCCTTTGGAGCGTTGGATTGTTCATCTCAATTGTATTCTGAACTTCATTTGCTGCACCAAAATTCATGTTTCTATTAGATAATGAAGAATATAAAATACGTTCAAAAACTAAATATAGAAAATACGTATATACTAACCTTTTCTTCTCCCATGTTTAATTTTTTGATATAATAATTATTATTTTATTTTCTTCTATAGTGAAATATCCCACCCTTATCATATGGGATCAGTTATTACTTACACTAGGCAAATGCTAGAATCAAATTTACCCATCTATTATGTGAGATATCTTAATTTTACGGCTATTAATTTTATTAAATCATCTCGTATTTGATTTTTATTTTGAATGAGCCTTAAACATAGATTATATGAGTTTCACATGGTACAATTCTTTGAGAAAAATATTCAAATTTATCCATCTACTTTTAATTATGGTAAAAATTATTATATTATTTATATATTGGGTTAGTGTTTCATTAGCATCAACGATAATGGGAGACAATTTACTAAATTATTTTATATATAACGAACAGTAAACTAAAATATTTCGTATAGTAAATGTTTTTTTTAACCATTTTCCCGCTTAAAATCGCACTTAATCAATTAAATTTTTCATATAAAAGTAGTAATTATTACTTAAAACTACAATTAGAAAACTCACCCACTGGCAGTACAGGATCAGCAATAACCTCTGAAGATATTATCAAAAGAACCAGAGAAAAAATAAGTAAAATATTAACCTTGAATGCCATTTTGGATGAAATAATAAAAAACTTTGTTGATATTTAATTTATGGATGATTAAACAATCATTTTCTCTTCTATTTATAGATAGTTGAAAAAGATTTGGCTTGCCAAACTTTTAAAAAATAGTGAAACTTCACATGATGAATTTCCTTATACTTAGTTGCCAACTCTTTAAATTTGTTAATTTTTTTTCTATACTTTGAACAATACTATACCATCTCTGTTAAATTGATGAACACACATATTTTAGGGGTTGTTTGGTTGATTGTGAGAATAACAATTTCGGGAATTAGCAATTTCAAGATTTTTACACCATAATCATGATGTTATTTTTATTATGCACTCTATATGAGATTATGGGTCGTGAAATAACAATACCAAAATTATAACTATCTTCATTGTTTGTCATTACCTTTTAAAATATCCCGAACTCTTACCTCATATAAGGAAAGCTAACTTAATGCACATTATAACTAGAATTTATGCACGATGACAACAAATGCTCCATTTTCCACACACTGTAATTTATAAACACCAATTTTCAAGTTCCACTGGAAAAATTGCTTCACCCAATTGACATCGTTCTTTTTTCTGGTATGGTCCGTTTCACGAAATTAGGGTTTGAATTGGGAAATTTGGGAATTTTGGATCGAAATTTTCGGCCTTATGTTACTCTTAATTTCCTCTGTTTATTGAACTCACTAGATTTTTGTTAAGTCTATCGGAAACAACCTCTTTGTCTCATCTTGAGGTAGCGGTATGAACTACATACACTTATCTTTCCACACCCACTTGGTGGGAATTTACTGAGTATGTTGTTGTTGTTGTTGTTAAGTTTATATGAAAATGGTCACCTTGATTTGGATTAAAAAAAAGTTTTACATTTTTTTTTTGGTGCTTTGATGGAATTTTATTATAAATACTTACCCGATTGTTACACCAAACGAACTCAATGTTTACCGTGGTTAAGGTATTCAATCAAGTGAAAATATGAATTACTTAACCATAGTCAAGTGCCAGAAGTTTATATGCAAGTATGTGACATGCATCTATTGGTTAGGACAAGATATCATTAATTATCCAGAATGTTTACATCAAACCAATATGAACTTCGGCACTTAACTATAACTAATTCATATTTTCACTTAATAGAATCTTGAATTGGTGTGGTGCAAACAATCAGTGAAGTAAGTCTTTTTGTGTGTGATTTAATGATAATTTGTGGCAAGTTGTTACCCGAACCGATTATTTACACCAAACCAACTCAAAATTCTATAAAGTGAAACTATAAATTAATTAACCATAGTTAATTTATAAGTGCTAGAAGTTTATATGCAAGTATGTGATATACATCTATTGATTTGGTATAATCAAGGGGATTCTCAATTAATTATAAACATGCTCAAAGGCAAGCTAAGACTATACCTCCTTGGCACTTGAAAGAAATTATCCTTGAAACTCAGAAGCTAGCTCAAAGAATTGAATATTGATTCCAACATTAATGGGGTGAGTTTTAGGCTATGCGAGATGGGTGCGAGTTTAAGGCTATGTGGATGGAGTGGGTTAAATTTTTTTTTTAAAAAATTCAAGCGAGGCGGGGGGAGGTGCGGGGTGGGTCTATGCGGATTTAAATAAAATAAAAGCTAAAATATTATGACTCCAATTCTATATATAGCAAAATTGGATGTTCCTACTCTGGATAGAGTGTCCAAACCCTTTTTTTTTTGTTTTCCACTCGGTGTCTAGTATCCTCATTGTAGTCTGACTAAATTTGAATTCGCGTTGAGAAGTCTCACATTGGAGGCTAAAGTGCTCTTTAACAAATGCGACTTCGTACCCAAAAAAATTCAAATCCGAAACTTCTGATTAAGGATGAAGGAGTACTACTTACCCGTCCAGACCCCTTTTCATTTGTGTTATAATGAAGCTAAAGAGTTTGAAGACTTCTTTAACTAGATTATTCAAACTGCACTGTTTTGTATATTAATTTTTAACACTTTTCCTTTCTCTAAAGTGATGTATTTTCCTTTCTTTGGAAAGCTTCATTATTGCACTGTTCATTTGTTGTATTTTGCTTCGGCAAATTAAACTTATGTATTTCCTGGAATTGTTGTATGCTCATAGGATCCGTTTGGCCATAAAAATCAAAAATATATTCACTATATTTAGTATTTTTGAAGTTGAAAATAGAATTGGAGTTGTGTTTGTCGATAATATTTCTGAAATGGAGTATTTTTTAAGTTAAAAAATATAAAAAGTGAAAATAAATTTAAAAAAATTTAGAGTTTTATGAAAATAAAAAAATTAGATTTTTTTGAAAAAAAATAAATTAAAAAGTGAAAAAAGTGAATTCAAAAATAGTGAAAACACCTCTTGAGGTGTTTTCAAAAATTCAAATATTGTGAAAACAATTTTCGAAAATATTTATGGCCAAACAAGTATTCCGGAATAAAGTGAAAACGTATTCTGAAATATTGAAATATTATTTATGGCCAAACGAATACTAAAGGTTAGCCAATTTTAATACTAATTAATATAGTTAATATCGAGTAGTACATATAATTCAGTCGTTGCCAACTTACACTAATTAGGTATTAATACAAGGTTTTTTTAGTTAATTAACAGAATTCATCTAAGCTACACACATAAAAATATAGAATAAAGTAATCCTCAGAAACTGTCAGTAATCCAATGTTTAAGTGATGAAGCAAATTATGCGGGATAAATTTGTGGATCGGAGCGGATTGAAAACAAAAAATTATGCTACGTCGAGGTGAGGAAGTTGAAGTCTTTGTGGGTTTATACGAGTTTATCTCACAATTGCACCACACCATACCATTTGCCACCCCTAATGCTATATTCACCACTCGGTAAAGTTACGTTCTTTTTGCATGCTGAATATTGAAGATCAATGAAATACCTAGCTACTGATAAATTGATGGGAAAAAAAAAATAATTTCTCCTATAAAATAAAAATACATAACTTTTGCCTCTTGTTATTATCGTGAACAAATCTAGAGGGTCAATTAATAGGTTCACGTGAATTTAGTAACTTTTATCCTGATCATAATATGTATAAATTAAAATATTCAACTCATACTTTTTTCATTTTTATAACAACTCGAACTCGTATTAATTTTGCAAACAAGGTGAAAAGCAATATAAGGATACCATTCAAAGTTTTCTTTTTTATTCATTCAATCTCATATTATTACACAAAGTATATAGAAGATAGTCATTCGATACTTGTGATAATGTTGTGACTAACAACAATTGACTAGATATGCATTATTATCATTATTATTATTTTTATTAATGCTTTGGGCAAATGCACTCACACTTTCCTTCCTTTGATTTTTGATGTTTTTTCTTATCATCTTTTTTCTTATCATCTTTTTTCTGGAGTGTCACGTTATTCATCTCAATCGTGCCCAGAATTTCATCAGGGCAAATGCACTCCTTACACTTTCCTTCTTTTGATTTATGGTTTTTCTTCTTATCATCTTTTTTCTGGAGTGTCACATTGTTCATCTCAACTGTGTCCAGAACTTCATCAGCTGCATCAAAATTGATGTTGAATACTCTATTAGATATTGGAGAAAATGAAATATGTCCATAATCAAATATAAGACAAACGCTAGAATCAAATTTGCCCATCCACTATTTGAGATACCTTAATTTTATCATTACTTATATTTTGCGGCTATATATACACACACTTGCTATAGTAAATTGTCTCGTATCGATTTTGTCTTGATTTTGACTGAGCTCAAACATTAATTATATGAGTTTCACGTGTTAAGATATTTCAAAAAATGTCCAAATTTACCCATCTATTTTTAGTTATGATTTTTTTTTTTTTGATATTTTATATTAGATCCGAATTCCATTAACATCAACGGTTATACGAGACAATTTGCTAAAGACAAGAATATACAAGATTTTATGTATAAAGAATGGTAAATCAAGATTAATTAATCATATTGGATTAATTGTAATTAGCACTTACAACTACAATTAAAAAACTTACACTCAAGCATTGGAAGTGAAGACTCAACCATCTCCCTTGCAATAACCTCTGATGATACAATCAGAAGAACCAAAGTAAAAATAGCCAAAACATTAGCCTTGAGTGGCATTTTGGATGAAATAATAATAAAAAAGACTTTGTTGATATTTATTTTTTGGATGATCAAACAATTTTATTTTCTCTCCTATTTATAGATAGTTTAAAAAGATTTGGCTTACCAAACTTTTAAAAATGGAGAAACTTCCCATGATGAATTTCCCCAAACTTAGCTGCCAACTCTTTAAATTTGTTAATCTTTTTTTTCTTATAATTTAATCAATACTATGCCATCTACGTTAAATTGATGAACACACATATTATAGGGGTTGTTTGGTTGGTTGTCGGAATAACAATCCCAAGAATTAGCAATTCTAAGATTTTTATATCATAATCATGATGTTATTTTTATTCAACGCTCTATATGAATAGTGAGATGACAATCATGAGATCTATCTTCACTGTCTGTTATCTCTTAAAATGTTCGAACTCTTGCCTCATATAAGTAAAACTAAATTAACGCACATTTTATAAATTATAACTAGAATCTATGCATGATGACAACAAAGATCATTCTTTAAAAGTTTTGTTATGCGGAATCAAAAATTCAAAATCACCACTTGTGATGCCTTTTTTGTTCCTGCAATTTGTTTCCCTATATTATTACTCCCTTCGTTTTATTTTATTTGGCACCTGTGAGGTATTCCAGTTGAGATTCCCAAACTCTGATGATTATCTTGTCGTATCTAAACCAGTAAGACATCAAAGTTTGACACATACATTCTTTTCTAGCCGGAGATAGAGTTCGACTGACGCACCCTTAAATTTTTTTTAGTTAGAAGCGTATTTAACTAAATTAACCTTATTAATAATGCCTCGAAACTCTAAATATTACTAATACTAAAAGCAATTGAATGTTTCCATTTATAGCCAATATTTAAACCAATGAACAAACGAAGAGAATTTAAATAATGACCACAAAGGCCCATTGCACAATGACCCATTTTCACGGACTTGCATTTCATCATTACAAATTTACAATCGCATAAGAGGGAAACATAAACACCACTTTTCAAGTTCCAGTAGAAGAAGAATTGCTTCTCCAAAACGACATCGTTATTTTTTCGGGTATGATCCGTTTCGCAAAATTAGGTTTTGAATTTGGAAATTTGAGAATTTTGGTTCAAAATATTCGGCCTTATGTAACTCTTAATTTCCTCTGTTTATTGAGGTCAGTAGATTTTTGTTAATTTTGGTGCTTAGTGTTAAGTTTATATGAAAATGGTCACCTTGAGTTATATAAAGAGTTGAGAACTTTATTTTTTTTTGTGTGATTTTGTTGTAATTTGTGGTTAATACTTACTCCTCATCGGTTGTTTACACCAAACCAATCAAACGATTAATGTGGTTTAAGTGATTCATTTAAGTGAAAATGTGATTAGTTGACCATAGTTAAAAGCTAGTATGCAAGTATGTGGCATGCATCTATTGGTTTGGTGTGAACATCCGGTACAGATAAGTTTTTATTCCCTCAGTTTCAACTTGTTTAACTTGACTCGAAGTTTTTAAGAAAATAAAGGAAAGATGAGTTCTTTTTGAAACAAACTAAAAAGAAAGTAAAACAAACAAATTTAAACTGAGTGAGTATCTATTTTGTCCATTTTTTGAGATTTTGGTTATAAGTAGTTTCTCCATAGGATATTTGAATCGAAATAATATGATGTTAGAAAGCATGATTTTTGGTGCTTAGTATTAAGTTTATCTAAAATGGTTGTTGAGTTGGATAAAAAGTTTTCAACTTTTTTTTTTTTTTTTGGGGTAATTTCTTGGTATCTTATATAGGAAACTTTGTCCATTTTTTGAGATTTTGGTTTGAGGTAGTGTCTCATTGTGATATTTGAATTGAATTAATTTGATGTGCTTAGCGTATCGAAGCATGATTTTTGGTGCATAATATTAAGTTTATCTAAGATGATCACTTGAGTTAGATACTAAAATTTTCTACTTTATTTATTTTTTCGTAATTTCTTGCTCTCTCTTGTGCTGGACTTTTTGGCCCCCCTCCCCCCCTATTTTTTTTTTTTTTGATATTTTGGTCTGAAGTAGCTACTTTCTGCTTAGGATATTTGAATTGAATTAATCTAATGCGCTTAGAGTATCAAAGTTTGATTTTTGGTGCTTAGTATTAAGTTTATCTGAAATGGTCACTTTGAGACAAAATGATTTGGTGCTTAGAAGGAAAATGGTTGAGTTTCGGGTACAAAGCTATGGATTTGAAAGAACCTTGTTCTGATTATTAACTGTATGTTCTTCCTGTCTCTAGTATCTAAAACTTCAAGTGCGCAAGTAACATAATACTTTAGATTGCGAAATGGGGAAATTTTTTTGGTGTAAAATGCCTTGCAGTTATGATTAAATCCTAAGCAATTTGTGAGGTGACAATATTTATTATGCTATTAGTAAACATGAAAATTGTGATGGGCTCAAAAAGACGTCTTTCCTTATCTTTTTGGAAAAATAAAATAACGCAAAGCCCTCATTACTTGCCTTCTTAAGTGCAGAAAAGGCAAATGAGAGACACAATTAAGGCATATGCCTGTTTTTGAACCGTAGAACCGCTGTATGCACTCTTCAAAGGTATGCACCTCTTCATTGTTACTTTCAAGCTTAATTGCCTCTACGTGTGCCTCATGACCAACTCACTAATGGAAAAGTGCCTCTGCGAAGAGTGTTCATTAGCAACAGCTTGCATACAGACAGTCTACAACCTTCATCTGTTTTCTTGTGTATTTTCTTGCTGTTAAAACTTTTCATTTGGCCTCATTACATAACTATTGCATCATTATTGTATGAGGAACTAACAGAACGGGGTTGAAGATATGGAGGCTTAATAACAAAATTTTCTTTCATGATTGTTTTGTGATGCTTCTTTGGCGAAGTATACTTGTTCATGTTTTGTATGTTAATTTCAAATCATTTATAGTCCAATTTTTCAACCATGTTATTTCAATTTCTAACCATCTGAAACAAGTACATCTGACCTGCCCCTTAAGGAAAATCAGTGTGCTTGAGTACTTGGTTATTAATATCTCTGAGATAGTCAGTAATATCTCCGATAATTAATTGTAACTTTTTCGCCTCCTGAGGTAACCATTTCAGTATTCAAAAGTAGCAGTGAGGTTGCTGAATTTTCCATGTACACTCATTTTTCCAACTTTGTAGGATGCAAGCCTTAATGTAGCTGCATTCTGTGCTCTTACTTTTTTGCATCCCTAGATAACAATTTAGTATTAGAAAATGGCAGTAAAGATTTTACCGAATTTTCCATGTACACTCATTTTTCTAACTTTGTAGGTCTTGAGCCTTGATATAGCTACATTCTATGCTCTTTAACCTAATTGATTCAGCTGGATTATTCCTAGTTTTTGAGTTTGTTTACCTCAGGCGGATTTGAACCAATTTGCTACTCAGGAATGCTTGCAATGTTTGCCAGAATCTTTCTTCAAAGGACTCTGTATTCATCTACATTCACCAACAACATCAGCACTTTTAGGTGTCTTAAAACTATAGCACCTTCCGTCGACCAGCGTAGCAATCCTTTCAGCGGCAAAGGTAGTTGTGGCAGAAGTGTGCCTAATGATGACTACTTTGCAACAATCCATCATATATCTAACATTGTTCGACGAGATATTTACCTGGAGCGGACCCTTAACAAGATGCACATTTCAAGTATTGTCAACTCTGAACTGGTGTACCGTGTCCTTCGAAGTTGTTGCCAACATGGTATTGAATCATTTCGCTTCTTTAACTGGGCTCGGACTCAAAACCCTCAGTATGATCCAACTACCGTTGAGTTTGAGGAACTTCTTAAGACCCTTGCCCGGACTGCCCATTGGGAGACAATGTGGAAAGTAGTCCAGCAGATGAAAGCCCAAAATATTCCTATCTCACCCTCCATTGTTTCATTCATTATTGAACACTATGGTAAGCGTGGTCTCATTGATCAGGCTGTCGAGCTCTTCAATCGGCTCAAGAACTTCGACTGTCCTCAAACCACCGAAGTATACAATGCTATGCTTTTCACACTATGTGAGGTCAAAAATTTCCAAGGGGCATATGCATTGATTCGGAGGATGATACGAAAAGGTACTGTTCCAGATAAGCAGACATATTCTATTCTTGTAAATGGCTGGTGTTCTGCAGGGAAGATGAGAGAGGCACAAGAGTTCTTGGAGGAAATGAGTCGAAAGGGCTTCAATCCCCCTGTACGTGGGAGGGACCTTCTAATTGAGGGGTTGCTCAATGCTGGCTATCTGGAATCAGCTAAAGGATTGGTGAGAAAAATGACAAAAGAGGGGTTTGTGCCAGATGTTGGAACGTTTAATTCTTTGGCAGAGGCTATATGTAAAACTGGGGAAGTTGACTTTTGCATTGACCTTTTCAATGATGTTTGTAGATCAGGGCTTTGTCCTGATATTGAGACTTATAAGATTGTCATAACTGCTGCATCAAAGGTAGGTAGGATCGATGAGGCATTTCAGATTCTTCATAGGTCAATTGAAGATGGACACCGGCCATTTCCCAGTTTATATGCTCCGATTCTAAAAGCTTTCTTCCGGAGAGGACAGTTTGATGATGCATTTAGCTTTTTCAGTGATATGAAGCTGAAAGGGCATCCACCAAATCGACCACTTTATACCATGTTGATAAAGATGTGTGCTCGTGGAGGTAGATTTGTAGAGGCTGCTAATTATTTAGTAGAAATGACCGAGTTAAATCTGGTGCCTATGTCACGAAACTTTGATATGGTCACAGATGGATTGAAAAATTGTGGGAAGCATGATCTAGCCAAAAGGATCGAGCAGTTGGAGATATCTATTAAGGGCATCTGAATTGTTGGCTCTTGCTAAAGTGTTCCCCCTATCACTCCACTCGAGGATGATTAGAGTCCTAAAGTTGAAAAAGGTAACTATTTCGGTTTACTTGCTTTTCTCTAAATCGGGAAATTCAGAATATCTCGAAACTTTGTTGGCATATCTAGACATGCTTATTCACTTGTTTAAAGTGCTTTTATTCATTAGCGTGAACATTCATGTCATTCATTTGAATATGCCAGTATTAGAAATAGATGTTCCTCTCCCAAGTTTCTCCCTCCCTTTGCTTCTCTACCTTCACAAGGTAGGAGTAAGGCTGCGTACACGCCACCCTCTCCAAACTCCACTTGTGGGATTACACTGGGGTATGTTATTGTTGTATGCCAAGTCTCTTCCTTTTTCTTTATCTCATGATTTGAACTTGTTCCAAGGGATTCCTACTGATCTTCGTCGCCATTAGAATTGCATAGACATTATAACAGAAAAATGAATCTAACAGTTTGCTTTATCGCTCTCTCGTCTATTCAGGTATGCAGTCGAGGTACCACATTGTTCAACCAATCATATCTCATTTGTAGCTTTTCGCCTTGGGAAGCAATTAGTTGAATTTCTCTGGTCGCGACTTGAGTAATTTGGAATGAAATCATGAAAGAGCCTTTCATGGAGTGAAGATCTTCGCGAACTCACGAAGTCGAAACTTGTAAAGGCAATTGTATACTGCTTTTGAACAATCACCAGAGGTCCTTTTGTTTAGAGTTCTTAAATTACAATGTATTCTAGCTACTCTAGCTAGTGAGAGGTTGTCTTTAAATTCTATGTTTGAGTTTTCTGTCTTTAGATTCAAAATTGGGCCAACTAGAAAGCGATAGCTTGATTCTTTCTCTCAATGAGTTGATTTTGTAGTTAGGAACACTCTGCTTCGAATGTATTGTTCAGAGATGGGATTCAGGATTTGAGATTTATAGATTTTTGTTCAAATTTCTACCACTTTTCGTCTAATTTGTTGGGTTCAAGACCTATTATTTGGACCAAGTATACTTGTAGACATTTTATAGGGTCTAAGCTGAATTTTTATTTTGTTGATCAGGGTCTTCGCTGATCTTTTAATTTTGGGATATTTGTTACTAAATGTCAACCATCTTATTTTTCTTGCAATTTATAGGTCTAATAAAGACCACGGTCTAAGAGCTCTTTTATACAAAATAAAAATCTTATGAGAATAATATTAAATAATGATCTAAAATTTATAAGTCAAATGCTAGATGACAATATAATATTTTGTCCATAAGATTAAGCTATACTATAAACAGATATTATATCCGACTCTAATGTTGTCTGGAAGAACAATTTTTCACACACTATATTCGCACAACTTTTAAAAACAAGAACAAAATCAAATAATGGCTTAAAAAAGATAACATTTGCGTAAGGGAAAGTTACACATTTGACCAATAGGCCAAAAACTAAGGGGTCGTTTGGTAGAGTGTATAAGAATAATACAAAATATGATGTATTAATAATGCTTGTGTTAGTAATACTTATGTTAGTTATGCTTGCATTAGTTATACTTGCATTTATCTTATACAGTGTTTGGTTTGGTATATTAAAAATAACATGGATTACATAATTTCTATTTTATTTTTTTTTTTTACAAAAACACCCTCTATATATATGGCGGAAAGGATGTGGAAAAAATAATGAAGGATAATTATGTCTTTAATCATGCTAATGCTTGCATTAGAATCCATTACATTACTAATACCATTGATTTTGAGGTATCAATAATACATACCTCAATACACAATAGAGTGCATTAGTTATACATAGGCTAAAAAAATAAACCAAACAAAATACTAGTAACAAACGAGACTAATGCATATATTATTCTTTTTAATACACTCTAAACGAGCCCTAAAATTTGGGTTAAACCCAATGTAAAACCCAACAACTCTTGTCTTTCTCCAGTCTGAAATTGCAGTTAAAAATAAAAAATAAAAAACAGGTGAAGGCCAAATTCTGCAGGTTGTTTGTTTTCTAAGATAGAGAAGCAATTAAGCAAATGTCCCAATTTTGGAAACCAGGAAGTGAAAGGCCTCGTCTTGTAGATGATGAAGAGGGTGGCGTTCTTCTCTACGCTACCTCTTCATCCTCTTCCTCCGGGTAATTATTATTATTATTATTATTATTATTATTATTATTATTATTATTAAAATCTCAATGTTTCAATTAGACACTCGAACTAAGTCTTGTTCCAATTGAACACCTCTACTCCTGATAAAGTGTTGCAATTACACAGTTCCAATTCAAATTTTTGGAAAAAAGAATTACACATGTTTTCATTCATCTGTTAGATAGTTAAGTTAACCACATAAAATATGTCATCTATTCTTATTTAGGCGAATTAGTGTAGTTAAAGAAAATGACATATTATATGTGGTTTAACTTAAATAATTTTTTTTTTTTTAAAATCTCTTTTTTGCTTAATACATATTCGATTTAACTAAGTCTTGTTCCAATTTAACACCTCTAGTCCTAATAAAATGTTTCAAATAGACACTTTCGATTAAGATATTGAAAAAAAAGGAATTGCGCGTGTTTCCATTCAATCTATTAGATAGTTATGTTAACCACGTAAACTATGTTTATCTATTTTAATTATATGCATCAAGCTCAAGTAGAAAATGCATGGGATTTTACGGCTTATTTAGGCGAATACATATAGTTCAAGAAAACATACATATTTTATGTGGTTTAAACAAATGAGAACATGTGCAAAAATTCAAAAATTTGAAGCGAAAGTGTCTAATTGGAACACTTCATTAGGAGTTGAGAGGTGTTCAAATTGAAACAGGACGTAGTTCGAGTCTCTAGATGGAATATTTTGGCAAGTTTAATTGTGTAGTAATATTTTTGGAATTTCAAGATTTGGGTATGGGAGTTTAGAGAAGCAAAGCCAGAGGCTGCCTGTGTACAAGTACAAAACTGCTATTCTTTACTCAGTGGAGACTCATGCTACTACCATTATTGTTGGAGAAACTGGAAGTGGAAAAACCACCCAAATTCCTCAGGTTAGTGGTCTTGGTTTCTGTAAAGTTTCTATTTTTTAGATGTAATATGATGTGAAATGTCTTCCTTGGCAACATATTTGATCAATCAAATGTTTGACAGTCTTGAACTTGTTGGGATTGGCTATATGAATCCTCACACCTCAATATTCGTTATGTTTTAGTTATTCAGGTGCTTCATCATAGACTATTTTGCATTTGACCATCGTTCAGGATTGTGGCGGAGCCAGGATTTCACTAAGGAAATTTAAAATATAAAGAAGAAGACACACGAAGAAACCATGAGATTTCAACATATTGTATATATACAACGTGGAATGTTACTCCTCTAGCTCTAATGTGGGTCATTTGGAAAGAGGGCAATAGGAGAGATTTTGAAGGGGTGGAGATGAGCTTCGCTCAATTGAGAAGTAGTCTCCTATCCCTTAGTCTTTTGGTGCACCCATGTAGTTCCTGTTTGTATAGAGGATCAGGTGTTCTTTGGAGAGAACCATATTTTGTAGGTTTCTCCTTTTTTGGTATATCTCTTGTATACTGCCAAGTTGGCCTTGTTATATTATCAATGAAATACCTTACTGGATAAAAAAGAGATAGTATATATGCATAAAAAGGAAAAGATTGACCTTTCTACGCAGTGTAGGTGTCAGTTGACTCGCCTTGGACACAGTTGGCTCTGCCACCATGAATTTAATAGGGGATTCCAAAATATGCCTGACTGCATCTTCATCACTTCACTTATATCAAGGGGATTCAAAAACTTATATACACACAAAAAGATCTATTTTTTTTGCCTGTTTTCACAGTATAATTTTCCGATGAACTTCCTTATATGTGGTTTGGGGGAGGGAGGTTGTGCATCATGTGAGGTTGTACTAGTAATAACTTTAAGTTGCAAAGAGTGGAAGCAATGTTTATATGTTGGTAGGAGCCAGAGAAATATGGAGGGGCGAAGTAGAAAACGGCTAACCTCATAACTGCAGTAAATTTTTTTCCCTTTTTTTTTTGTTTAAAATTCTCCAATAGTTTTGGCAACCAACCATCAAAAATAAGTTTACCGAAGGACATTTTTCTATTAAACATGTTACCGTCAAGTGGAACCATAGGTATAGTATCTTTATTATTTGTCTAAAACATGTGAGTGAACATTTTGTTTTAGTTTGTTTAGAGAAATGAACTCTTATAGAAACTTGAAAAGTTTGATGGTACTTGATACATTTAATGTGTGCAGTACCTGAAAGAAGCTGGTTGGGCTGAGGGAGGGCGCATGATAGCTTGCACCCAACCAAGGAGACTGGCAGTCCAGGTGCTGTCTTCTGTTCCACAGCTCTATATGCTCTTCATAGAGTGAAGTTTTCTGTCTTCTTATATGTATGTCTGATATCATTCTAATCGAGAGCAGATGCAAGCAGAATGGCTGCTTGTGAGGGACAGATATATTTGTACTTGTAACTTTGTTTTGGGGCTCCCCTGGATACTTGTCTTTACAGTTAAAGTTTTCTGTAGCTACTCTACTTTCTTGGTTAAGAAAGTGACAATCGCTACTGTTGACATCTTATTGGCCCAAACATATGATATTGAAGATCAATGCAGACATCCTGCTCATAATATTTTGGATCATAATGTTCCTTATGGTTCAGCTATTTTGATACACATCTTTCAAGTCTTAATCTTTTATAGTGCAGGCAGTTGCTACAAGAGTTGCCGAAGAAATGGATGTTAAACTTGGTGAGGAAGTTGGTTATACTATTCGATTTGAAGATATCACGAATGAGGTGGGAGCTCTTTCTTTGTACTTACCATTTCGTTGGGATAAAGGAAATAATCTTTTGCTTCATCATAGGTATTTCTAGAGTTCATAAGTTCCTAAAAGAACAGATAAATCTTTTGACATCTGCTGGGTTTTATGATATTTTCCCCAGGAAAGAAATTAAGTTTAGTTTGGTATTGCTACGTGACTATGTTGACCTGGAATAGTAATGGTGGTGTTCTTGCCTACAGGAATTAACTAGGGTCAAATTTCTTACTGATGGAGTTCTGCTGAGGGAAATGATGGATGATCCTCTATTGAGCAAGTATAGGTACTGTTTATGCCTTGGAAGGGTTCGAACCTCTTTTCTATTTTCTTCATCATCTAGTTGCTTTAATTCTAGTATTTACACCCTCGTTCTTGACTTTTGAGCTTCATGAAGTTCAAGTATCAATCATTTCAATGTTTATTAGTATATTGTGTTTGGTAGAGATGACTGAAATTTTGTTTTAGAAAAAGGGGGCAGCCCGGTGCATTAAAGCTCCAACTATGCGTGGGGTCCGGGGAAGGGCAGGACCACAAGATATCACATCAAATTGGAACTAATATAAAGTGCACAGTTTATAGTGTAAATCATTCACTGTTTATTAGTTTGAATTGTTTCATCCAAGGGCGTGACCTAGTTGTCAATGAAGTGGGTGAGAATCATGGGAGACAAGGTTCAAATTCTAGCAAAGATTAAAATGCTAGGTGATTTCCTAGTTCTTTCAAATGTTGGTGGACAGAGTTACCCCTTACCTATGTGGGAGGTAGCAAGTCCCTGATGAAATAGGCGAGATGGGTGCAGGCTTCCTGAGTACCACCGTTACAAAAAAAGTATTAGTATGATTTGTTGGAGAGGAAATATTGCCTTTCTATGAAAGAAGTCAAAGCTATGGAATGTACTGAACTAGGAAGTTGGTCAACAAAAGGGACAAAAGGATTACAGTTTTTCATTGGTTGCGTCACTTTTCCAGTTTATCATGCATGTGTTTTTGGGCTCTTACACTGATCTAAAAATTAAGACTTGACGTGCAGTGATATAAGTGTTTTATTGTTTAGACTCTTGTTTATTGTTCCCACAATTCAGGAGCTACAAATGATGTAGCCAGGTTGAGGTTCCATAAAATGCAATTAGATGCTATTAAGATTGATCATCTAGATTCTATCTCGCAGGGAACTCCTTGAGATTCAGTTCTGGTTGGGGTGAATTTTTGTATTTTATAGTTATGGCTAACTTTAGACCTACAATTTGCAAGTGCAAAGATGAATTGATACCATAAGTAGGAGTTGTGTTATTAGAGGCCTACCCTGAGCATGGCTAAGACCTGAAGCTAGGTGCAGCGGAGTTTAGGGATTCGTCTCGCTTAGTTCACTCATTATTACTGAAACCAAGGTGGTAAAGTTTGTGCTGAGTGCTCAGAGGTGCTATCTTGATAGGGCAATACTTAACAATTAACATAGTTGTCAAAGTGATATATTAATTGTTAAGGAAGCATTATGGATGACAATGTCAGTGACTAGTAATAGGAAATCAGAAATTTAATATAAGAAAATTGTTCACTATTCTGAAAAAACCTTAAAATTGTATTCTTACATCAAAATCTCTAAGCACTATGATTTTGGACTTGATTAACATGGTTTTTTACATTTCTCACCTGATTGCAAAAATTTCAATTTCTTGGACCAAATAACCCTTGTTTGTATTTTTAATTATCTTTCTTGTGTTACATGTTTGTATGTGTACATACACTTTTTATTTTGGGATAATTTCATTTATATACAGGAAAATAAAAAGTTTACAAAAAAAGTAGTCCATTTTCTATTTACAGAAAAATAGCCAAAAGGGTAATGGGCTCAACAAAGCTCAATTTGGCCCAAGGCCATTAGGCCATTTTTGCTTCCTTTTTTTTTCAGCGTTAATTTTTTTTAAATTTTTTTTTCAAACTTTTTCCATGCAATTTTTTTTTCATGTATCAATATTGTATACATGGTGTATAAACATGTATATATGATGTACAAATAATTATGTAGTGTATATGTAATGTATCGATATTTTATAAATAGTGCATAAACGGTATCGACATTGTATAAATAGCGTATAAACGTTTAGCGATATTGTATAAATAGTGTATAAACATGTATCGATATTGTATAAATAATTATGTAATGTATCGGTATTGTATAAATGTGTATAAACGTGTATCGATATTACATAAATAGTTATGTAATGTATCGACATTGTATAGATAGTGTACAAGCGTGTATCAATATTGTATAAATAGTATATAGACGTGTATTGATATTGTATAAATAAGTATATAATGTATCAACATTGTACCAATGATGTATAATCGTGTATCGATATTATATAAACAATTATGTAATATATCGATATTGATATTTATTTAACTTTCATGTGTTCCCACATTAATAAATAAAAGTATAAACAAAAAAATAATAAAACAACATAAATATTCATTTTTTCTACAAAGAAGTGAAACAATTACAAAAGAAAAAAGGTTTTAAAAAGGGACCAACAAAAACATTTTAAACAACGAAAAGTTTTTTTTTTTTAAATAACACAAAAAAGAAAAACAGTTAAAAAGTTTTTTTATTTTATTTAAACTTGGTGGGAATATACTGGGTATGATGATGATGATTAAACTTAGACAGAAATGGCCAAATGGCCTAACACTGCCAAACTAAATGGAGCAAAACAAAACAGAGAAAACATTGAAACCTGTATGAATTTGTATCCTTCACTAGTATTAACCAAATTAAAAAAAATATAATATAAAGAAGGATAAATTGATGAAAGTGTAGTTTCCTTACTATCTTCAGCAATATCATGGGCATAGATAATTTTCAATCGCATAGAGATTTGAGATATGTTTATATTGTAGTAAGTTGGGAATAAAATTTGTGGTGGCCAGTGGGGAATGCAGGTTTTGGAACTGAGAATAATAGTGCACTCAGTGATAATTGGAATAGCTTTGACTTTTCGTCAATTTTTTGAAGGCAGTAAAGGAAAATGGCCGACTAGCCAATTTTGGTAATAAAGTTGGCTGATTGGCCACTTTAAGTAAAAAAAAAAGTGGGTTATTTTTTGTGTAAAAATTTATCCCAATGGACATTTTGCATAATTTTCCCTTTTATTTTTCCGCATTTTTTGGCAATGCACATGATGGGCTGCTCTTAGAATTGCTCTAGCACTTGTCTCTTTATTATGCTTTTTTCCTTTCACAACAATCATCTGTCCTGAAAGCTGTCTTAATTTTGAAGTAGCCTGATTTCTTTCCTAAAAACTCAGACGTGCGTGTGAAATTAATCCACTTTCTACTTCTAGCATATATTGAAAATTTCTGTACTGGAAGGAGAAAATTGTATCTGATTTGTCTTTCTAATCATACAGTGTGATTATGGTAGATGAAGCTCACGAAAGGTCTCTCTCAACGGACATCTTATTGGGACTACTGAAAAAGGTCGATCAGGAAGTACTCTGGACTGGTTATCGTATTTTCTTATCGTTTAAGTGCACTTAGTTTAGTTCTCGTCTCTTAAATGTTACTTTTTCCTATGGCTTCTGCAAATTTAGATTCAAAGGCGTCGGCCTGAGCTGTGTATTATAATATCATCAGCTACAATTGAAGCAAAATCAATGGCTGCTTTCTTTAATACCAGGTTGGTTTCTTCTTGTGACGAGTGTTTACCGCAGTTTTATAATTCTATACTCAAAAATTCTAATCTGAATCTTCTGCATGCTTTCTATTGATGCAATTTCTCAGCGGGTTATGCTTTTTGTATTGAGTTGTATTCTCCGACTGGATATATCATGTACTTTTCACCTTGTTGGGATAAGTACCTTGTCTTATTTTGAATATGTAGTGGAAGATGTGACCTTTTCTTGGACCAGAAAGTTCAAGAACTGGTCATATCTAAGTAAATTGTTTCCAGTGCACTTCGCTTTTAGTGTTAAATCATTAGCTCTGATGGTTCGCCCACAAGGTCTTTGTGGACAGTTGAGGTATGCGATCTTTTCTATCCAGGGGGTTAAGAGGGGTGAGGTATGCTACTGGCATCTTGGAGTTGTTCGATAATGTATGGAAGAGTTTGAATGCATGCTATCAATTCTTTTCCTCAAGACTCAAGTTTTGGCTATAGACTTTGTTGAATTGAGTAGAGAAGACAATCCCGAAAATAAAGATTGAGCTGATCTTATGCAACCTTTGGAAAAATATCAAAAACAAGGATTATTGTGTATTACTTTTTTGATAAGTTGTTTCGGAAAGCTCATTAAAAAAAATTTAATGGAGTTTAGACTAAATGAATACTTACTCTCAAAGTCGAGAACGAAAATAATGTGAATACTCTTTTAACTTTTGCTTTATCACTCACATTTGGTTCCTGTGTCTTGTCTTTTGGTATTGGTTTGACACAAGGATATAGTGATCCTTGTGACTCTTAATTTTATCGACCACACTCCTTTTGTGTAAGTTTAGTTAAAAGGAAGTTCAATGGGTCATGGTGCTAGTTAGTTGGTACATTAGTGAATGACGTTTCCTGCCTTTGTCTGAGCAATGCTTACATAGGATTTTATCCATGCTATTGAGAACAAAGACAGACTCTATGGTAAAGATTGAAATGACTTTTGAAGAGGCATGCGGTTGATTAGTTACTAGAGCTACAGAAAAACTTGAACTACTTATTTATTTTGATAACTGTGATGTCCGGGCCAGCTTGCACGCACCTCGACTATTTCCTCGGGATACTTGCTACGTCCCACCAACAACAGGTACCCGGTAACCTTGTCCATCAAGCCTTAGAGACATGGGAAGAAATCACCTAATGTCTTGTCTCCACTGGGATTTGAATCTGAGAACTTATGGTTCTCCTCCCACTTCATTGACAACTAGGCCACACCCTAGGTGAAAACTTGAACTACTTAAAGGAATGTTAATTGCATAATTCTTAATTTGACACCTTTGACACTTCAGTATCGCGAAGTAGGAAACCTTATTTTTCCTATGCTCTTCTGAGTAACACTAGTTTTTCTGTGCTTCAACTTTCGAGCAGCCTTTGATCCCTTTGTATACATGATAATTTCCTCCTGCATCATATTATTTCATTCTAAAAATCAGTAGTTTCTTTTTCACAGTTACATATCTTCTTTTAGTGTCTAGGTTTACTGTGTGCACTAAAAATTTTATATGTGACCAAAAATTAGCAGAAGATGACGTGAGCAGGAGCAAGGACCAATAAAAGAACCTGCTATTCTGTCAGTTGAGGTATATGGATTTGAGAGACAATCTCTCTTTTCTGTCTGCGTTGTCTGCACAACCAAAAATTAATGAAGTTATTAACTAGATGACTTATTTAAATTTCAGCATGACTATTGAATCATTATATATTTTATGAACATCTAGGGTAGAGGATTTTGTTTATGATTTTCTTTGGTTGATTTGCAACCTTACTGAAGTATCATCTTTTTACACTTTGATCTTCTAGGGTAGAGGATTTAATGTAGAGATATACTATGTTGAAGATCCTGTTTCTGATTATGTTCGGGCCGCTGTTTCAACAGTGATTTCGATCCATGACCAGGTGCACTCTAGAGCATGACTTCTTTGAACTACTTCGCTACATTATGCTCAAATGTGAAAAATGTTGGGTTTAGTTCTCAATGATGAAATCACTTCTGTACCTTTGAATTCCCACTTGATGATAATGTGCCTACAGCATAGCAGTTTCTGGCACCTTTGCTACATCGAGTTCCGTCGATACTTTGAAGGATATGTCTAATGAAAATTTTGAAGCGCATGGTAAATAAATTTCCAAAGACCCATTTAAGTTGAGGGGGTTGGGTTATTCAGACAAATCTTGGTGCAGAAACACAGCTGAATGTTATGCCTTCGTGATCCTGTTTCATTTGTCCACAATGTGTTGCATGTGGCCTCCTGTAATTGATAACTTTCCAATGATTTCTTTCTTCTTTGATTCATAATATACTAACATACAGCACTTGATTTATGGCTCTTCATTTATACTTGTAGGAACGGATGGGAGATATCCTGGTGTTTCTCACTGGTCAAGATGATATTGATGCTGCAATACAGTTGCTCACTGAAGAAGCCCAAAGTAGTGGGAAACAAGGTAGCAAATAATTCTTAGCCGTTGCTAAGTCTTAATAGCATTGCTAACAAATAGTGGAAAAGTGGTTGTAGATGAATCCATTGCCTTGTATCAGATCAAAGAAAAAAGAAATAAAGGATAGATAGCATAATTTTTTCATTTCACTTTTCTTGCAGGACTGGTTACTGTGCCACTATACTCGGGACTTCCTCGAGCCGATCAGGTAGGGTAATGCATCATGCAGTTTTTTAGGTTAAGATTTGTTGAACTTTTCACTAAATGGTTCTGTTTCTTCTCAATTGTACAGGACCTTGTGTTTTCCCCTACTCCCAGAGGAAAAAGAAAAGTGATATTTTCAACAAATATTGCTGAGACGTCATTGACTCTAGAGGTATAAATCTGAGACCTCGAGGTCAAATCTTTTGAGGCATACATGTTATTACATTTGTCTTCATCATAATCCTGAGCTGAAAATTTTCTTTCTTTTCAGGGTATTGTGTATGTTGTTGATAGCGGGTTCTCAAAACAACGTTTCTACAACCCGGTACTTTGTTTCTCTCTGTTTGACTTGACTCTTTTTCCATGCTTTCTGATCCGCTTGTTATGGGTTGATCTTGCTGCTGTTATTCTGATAAATTTCTACACACACGTCGATGTTGGACCTCATTTAGTAGCAATTTTCTGAGTCGTCATTCTGGTTTTGAGCACCAAATCAGTATTGCCATATGTTACACCCGTTACCTGTCTCCAGATGTCATTACTCCCGACTGTGCCTTTATAGAAACTTTTATAATAAGCTTGTGTTCTGGAAGCTTGAAGTTTTTATCCCTAAGCCCCCTCATACTTCCTGTTGGTCACTTTGCTTCATGTAAACAAGGATGCTCAAAACATGCTTTAATGAGCAAACGGGGTCTGTCACTATAAAGTGTATGATCTATATGTTGGACCTTGCTTTTTCTGAGGAATACTATCCAATACTTCTGAATTCAGCTTTCCTCAATTCTGTTGATTCAATTTCTGGTAATTACTGCATAAAGATGCAATTTATACATGGCAAAAGGAATGCCATTCATACATGCCAAAAAGAATGCAATATATGCATGTCATTCCTGATATTGTGTTTTTATGTTGGATCTGCTTTAAATCAGATTTCAGATATTGAGAATTTGGTAGTGGCACCAATATCAAAGGCATCTGCTCGACAAAGGGCTGGTAGGGCTGGAAGAGTTCGACCAGGGAAGTGTTTTAGGTAGGTGGTTTACCACATAATATAATCTGAAACTTACCCTAGAAGCACCATGGAAGGATACATATCATTATGTAATATTGATTTCTCTAAAGCTTAATACTCTCCCTAAGTCCAAAATTGTTATGTCATATCTCCAGTTTGGTTTGGCCTTAATTAATTGTAACATTGCTGACATTGCTGACACGAAATATAAAATTTTCATAATCTTGGATCACCTTATTTGTGTCATTAATTCTGTTTTTAAATGACTGTTTAATTAGAAAGTAGAGAATTCTTAATTTGTCTCTAGTCCTGGGGATGTTTATGGTTACCTTTCCGTTTAAGACATATAATTGTTAGACTTTTCTATTTTTCTGTTTAGGCTCTACACAGAAGATTATTTTTCCAAAGAGATGTCTGTAGTGGGAATCCCCGAGATACAGAGATCAAACCTCGTTTCCTGTGTCATCCAGGTATGTCTTTCTTGAACCAAGAAGATGCTAGTGCCCTGCTTTTTCTAGCTATGACTTGTTCTTTTCCTGATGTGTGTGGAGCTGTATATATGACCTCCTTATCAGGGAGGCTGTCTAGGTCATCTGCCCTGGAAAAATTTCATGCACGATGTTTTATCATTTAGGAACTGAAGCATTATTTTCATCATTTTTCTCACTCCAACAAAAATGAAAGGTTGGAAGGAAATGAGACCACTATTAATAGATTTCCCTAATTTGCATGATTTTGCTCTACAAAATCAAGTATTTTGTGTTCTTTCTTTTCTTTCTTTATTTCAAAGGTTATCCTTTTTATTAATCTTCTATTTCCGCACATTGATCTAACTCAATATATCTGACTTCTGGGAAGCAAATAAAAAGTTTTTATTCCTGAACAATGAAATTTCTTTTATGCTTTATTTTCCATAACACCATCAAGTTTGCTCATTCATGAAGCTTCTACTCTTAATGAGGGTAGTTGGCTAATTCAGTCAAGCAAAAACTATTTAGTTATGTAAGGTTAAGTTTTACTTTTCATGTGAACTTTAAACGGGGACGTGACACATTAAACGGTTCACTTTAGAGGTATCATATTTGTAATCTCTTCTATAGAAATTGTGAAAGAGTTGGTTTTGGTTTCTTTGTGGGGTCAAACCCATGTGGAAGAAAATTCCATGTGCCAATTTACTTGGCTAGGGAATGAACTTGGAGGCCAAGCAAAATTTGTGGAGGACAATTTTTCTATTTATTTTTCCTTTTCTTATTTTGTGCTTGGAGTCTAAGTTTGGCCATCTATAAAAGGATGGTCATTCTTCATTGTTGAAACCATCCTAGAATTCATAGCAAAATACATTGTAAGAGTAGAGAGTTGAGAAGCAATTCTCTTAGGTGTATTTGGGATCTCTCCCTTTCTTTGTTAATATATAAAGGCGGTTGTTCTCTGGTGGACGTAGGATCATTCGGATCCGAACCACGTTAAATCTTGTGTTCTTTCTCTTGTTCTTTATTTCACGATTCCGCTAACAATTGGTATTAGAGCCAAGGTTTTGTCTGAGTATGCTCTGTGGTTGCAGCACAGTCTGAACTTCCACATCAGAAAGGAATTACTTTGGTTTTCTGTATTTCCAAATACTATCTGTAGTAGAAGAGGAAGAACAAGTAACGATGAGTTCCATGAAATTTGAAATTGATAGATTTAGTGGGCGCAACAACTTTAATATCTGGAAGATCCAGATGATGGCGTTACTGCGGAGGGAAGGTTCAATCCATGCTATTGACGGAAAGTACCCTGATGGTACATCGGATTCCGACAAGGAGAAGATTGAAGGCGATGCATTGAGTGTCATCCAACTGTCCCTTGCACCTAACGTGCTTTGTGAAGTGAGTACAGGTACCGACGAGACGGCCAAACAGTTATGGGACAAGCTGCAAGGGCTTTACCAGGACCGGTCGGTGACAACAAGGATGTTGTTACAACGGCGTCTTCACACATTTAAGATGGAGTCGGGTACTTTGTTGCAAGACCATCTAGATGCATTCAATAAACTTGTCCTGGACTTACAGACTGCCAGAATTAAAAAGAATGAGGAGACGCTAGCATGTGCTTTGCTATTTTCATTGACTTCAAAATATCGTGATATTGAGAATTCAATGATGTATAGCAAGGAGCTCATCACTCTTGAGCAAGTGCGGCAAGCACTTAACTCTTGTGATGTGCGGAGGCATTTTGAAGGAGACAAAGATGATGAAGCTAGTGGACTCTTTGTGAGAGGTCGTACTAGCCAACAGGGAAGGAGCAAATCAAAGCATAGATCTAAGTCTCGTGTGAACAAGAAGAATGCGGAATGTTGGGGCTGTCACAAGAAGGGGCACTTTGAACGAGATTGCCCGACGTCAAAATCCAAAGAAAAGGCGAGTGCATCCATTGTTGAACAGGCGCATGATTCTGATAATGAATATGTACTTACAACATCATGCAATAGTGGAGTCTATGGCGACAAATGCGTGCTAGACTCTGGTTGTACTCTGCATATGACATTTCGACGAGATTGGTTCAACAACTACGAGAAAAGTGGAGGAACCGTAATAATGGGAAATAATGCAACTTGTAAAATAGTTGGCATTGGCTCAGTTCGGGTTCGCTGCCATGATGGAATTATGAGGACTATTACAGAAGTTCGTCATGTTCCTGATCTGAAGAAAAATTTGATCTCCCTGGGTACTCTGGATAAACAAGGCTACAAGTACATGAGCGAAGGAGGAACTATGAAGGTGACTAAAGGTTCTTTAGTCATGCTGAAGGCCAAGCTGGAGGATGGCCTTTATACACTGATAGGAAGCACCATTGTTGGCTCTGTTAATGCGTCTACCGTGTAGTTATCAAATGATGACAAGGCAAGATTATGGCACATGAGACTGGGTCATATGAGCGCACGAGGATTGGAGATGTTGAGCAACCGAAACTTTTTGAATGGTGAGAAGATCAGCACACTTGAATTTTGTGAGCACTGCGTCCTAGGGAAGCAGAAGAAGGTCAGCTTCAGCACTGGCAAACACAAGACGGGAGGGGTGCTAGACGACATCCATTCAGATCTATGGGGTCCCTCTAAAGTTCCATCGAAGGGTGGAAAGAGGTATCTTCTCACATTTATTGATGATTTTTCACGAAAGGTTTGGGTGCGTTTCTTGAAGGCAAAAAGCGATGCTTTTGAAGCATTTAAGGAGTGGAAGATATTGGTTGAGAATCAAATGGAGCGGAAAATCAAGTATCTTCGCACAGATAATGGCTTGGAGTTTTGCAGTGAAGAGTTTAATGATTTCTGCAAGGTTCATGGGATCTCAAGACATAAGACGGTCAGGCACACCCCACAGCAGAATGGAGTTGCCGAGAGGATGAATAGAACTCTTCTTGAAAAGGCTCGTTGTATGCTCCTACAAGCCAAAATGTCCAAAGTGTTTTGGGCTGAAGCAGTTCACACTGCTTCTCATATTGTCAATCGATCCCCAGCATCAGCGATTGACTTTAAGACTCCGAATGAGGTATGGTCAGGTGAACCCTCTAACTATTCATACTTGCGAGTATTTGGGTGTCCAGCTTATTATCATGTTAATGAAGGAAGGCTTGAACCAAGGGCTAGGAAGGCCATATTCGTAGGGTATGTGGATGGAGTAAAAGGGTACAAACTTTGGTGTTTGTCTTTACTCAAATTTGTAGTTAGTAGAGATGTTACCTTTGATGAATCCTCTATACTTGATCCTCGTAAAGTTTCTGTGGAGTTATTAGGAAACGAGAACAATGAGCAGGTGGAGCTACCGGTGGAGCTTACCAAGGAGAAGGATCAAGAGACTCAAGTTGATGAGTCAAAAGATGTAGATCTTGAAGAACTTACTGTCAATGAACCATACACAATTGCGAAGGGAAGGGACAAAAGGCAGATACGGAAGCCGGAACGCCTTATAGAGCAAGCAAATCTGATTGCAAATGCGTTCGTAGCTGCAGAAGAAGAGATTAAGGATCTTGAGCCCTCCTCGTATATTGAAGCAACTTCTTGCAAGGATGCTGCACAATGGCGGTTAGCCATGATAGAAGAGATGGAATCTCTTTACAAGAATCAGACATGGGTCTTAGTTGAAAGGCCAAAGGGGAAGAGGACAGTTGGATGCAAATGGGTCTACAGAAAGAAAGAGGGAATTCCAGAAGTGGAAGATGCTAGGTTCAAGGCGAGATTGGTTGCAAAGGGTTTCAGTCAAAAGGAGGGAATTGATTACAATGAGATTTTCTCTCCGGTCGTGAAGCATAGCTCAATTCGCGTGCTACTAGCATTGGTTGCCCAATTTGACTTGGAGCTTCAACAACTTGATGTCAAAACTGCTTTCTTGCATGGTGATCTAGAAGAGACAATCTATATGGATCAGCCTAAAGGTTTTCTAGCTGAGGGAAAAGAAGATCATGTATGCCAACTGAAGAAGTCTTTGTATGGTTTGAAGCAATCCCCTAGACAGTGGTACAAGAGGTTTGATGCATTCATGACTACACATGGATTCTCAAGGAGTGCATTTGATAGCTGTGTGTATCACAAGAAGATGTCTGGTAGCTCTATGATTTATTTACTGTTGTATGTTGATGATATGCTTATTGTTGCTAACAACATCACAGAGATAAATACTTTGAAGAAACTGTTGAGCAAGGAATTTGACATGAAGGATTTAGGAGCTGCAAAGAAAATCCTTGGAATGGAGATTTCAAGAGAAGACGGTGTTGTACATCTTTCTCAAAAGAGGTACATCGAAAAGGTTCTTGAGAGGTTCAATATGCATATGAGCAAGCCTGTAAGTACACCGTTAGCTCCTCATTTTAAAATTTCAGAGTTACAAATACCTCAGTCTGAGGATGAGGTGGAGCATATGTCAAAGGTTCCTTATGCTAACGCAGTTGGTAGCATTATGTATGCTATGGTATGCACACGTCCAGATATTGCTCATTCTGTAAGTGTGGTAAGCAGGTACATGGCCAACCCAGGAAAGAGGCATTGGGAAGCTGTCAAGTGGATATTGAGATATCTCAAAGGAGCTTCTAATGTTGGCCTAACCTTTCATAAAGGTGAAGGTGTTTCACTTCTCGGTTATGTCGATTCTGACTATGCTGGGGATCTTGATAGAAGGAGGTCCACAACTGGATACATCTTTACTCTCGTTGGCAGTGCCGTTAGTTGGAAATCGACTTTACAGTCGATTGTCGCTCTGTCTACAACAGAGGCAGAATATATGGCAGCAACAGAGGCAGTAAAAGAAGTTATCTGGTTGAAAGGTTTGGTGGCAGAATTAAGTTTGGTTCAGCTGGAATCAACTCTAAGATGTGATAGTCAAAGTGCTATTCATTTGATTAAAAATCAAAGATTTCATGAGCGCACCAAACACATTGATGTCAGATTCCATTTCATTCGAGATGTCGTTGAAGAGGGAACTATCAAGGTCGTGAAGGTTATCACAGATGATAACGCTGCAGACATGCTGACCAAGATAGTTCCGCTCGCCAAGTTTGCACACTGCAAGGACTTGGCGGGGGTATGCATCAACTGATGCAACTGTGGGAGAACAACTGCTAGGTGGAGCTAGTATGTTCAACAAAGGTTTGATTCTTCTTGTTTCTTACAACGGGATTGCCCAGTAAGCTTAGAAGTTTTGGCCGAAGTTGTTCATATGCATGCTCGGAACGCAAACCAAGGTGGAGATTGAAAGAGTTGGTTTTGGTTTCTTTGTGGGGTCAAACCCATGTGGAAGAAAATTCCATGTGCCAATTTACTTGGCTAGGGAATGAACTTAGAGGCCAAGCAAAATTTGTGGAGGACAATTTTTCTATTTATTTTTCCTTTTCTTATTTTGTGCTTGGAGTCCAAGTTTGGCCATCTATAAAAGGATGGCCATTCTTCATTGTTGAAACCATCCTAGAATTCATAGCAAAATACATTGTAAGAGTAGAGAGTTGAGAAGCAATTCTCTTAGGTGTATTTGGGATCTCTCCCTTTCTTTGTTAATATATAAAGGCGGTTGTTCTCTGGTGGACGTAGGATCATTCGGATCCGAACCACGTTAAATCTTGTGTTCTTTCTCTTGTTCTTTATTTCACGATTCCGCTAACAAATTGAAAATGTAATATTCCACTGATTGATTAATCCAACTCCCAACCTTTAAATTTCAGTAAATGTTTTCTATCAATAACTCTACCTCTTTCTGTAAGTATGACACGTTGAAAGGAATTGTTGTGTTGACTTTTTATGAGTTTCATCTTTTCATCTCCTTTTTGGAGTGCCAAATCTTCAAATCCGAGTCCGATCCTATTGTTTCAGCGTGTCAAGAAATTTCTTGGATATTAGCTAATAGTGTTTTTTATCAATGTCGCAGTTGAAGGCCTTGGGCATCGATAATATCTTGGGTTTTGATTGGCCAGCATCTCCATCAGCTGAATCGATGATTAGAGCACTTGAAGTACTGTACTCACTTGGAGTACTAGATGACGACGCCAAACTCACTTCACCTACTGGATTTCAAGTTGCAGAGATTCCACTGGTAGGCTTCTAACCGGCCATCTCGTGTTCACCATTAAATTTCCTCACATGCTTCTTTGCTGTTCAGTGCAAACTTTTTTATTTCCTGTTCCAGTAGTATGACTTGTAAGTTAGATTCTTCCCGCCAAATTTACAATTTTGCTACCTTTTTATGACACTTCTCACCCAAAACTACCCGCCCCATTCTCCAATAGAAGTATTAAAAAAGGAAATCCATCATACAAAGTAATGAGCAAGGAATATTTACGCAATTAAAAAAAATAAAGTAACACGTAAGGGAGTGGCCAAGCGGTCGATAAAGTGAGATGAAAGCCAAGGGATCACGTTCAAATCCCAGCAGAGGAAAAGAAGTGATAGGTGTTTTCTTCAACATTCTGTCTAATTCTTGGCGGGCAAAGTTACCGAATACCTATGCTGGTGGAAGCGAGCAAGTACTTGGTAAACCTAACACCATGATTACAAAGAAGAAAAGGTCATGAAAAGTTCTGCAACTGAGGGGTGAGAAAGAGACAGTTCTTTTGCTCCCACTGGATAATCGAGATTTGATTTCGTAGAAGCATTTGCTTTGGGGATGGTAGTTAGACACTTAGGGTACGAATATTTGTTGCCAGCTGCTGCGGTTGAGGCAACTTGCTTAAACTGCAATACTGAACTCTTTTTCCTTTGTTGTCATCACTAGCAATTGGAAGATCAAGTCTTGAATTTATTCCTTTTCTTCTGTAACGTCTAAATGTTAATGAATAAATACCAGTTTCCACCAAGAGAACTTATGCTGTCTACTATAGATAGCTCTCTTATACTGATGTACTTTGTGTTGTTGAGTGTCATAGGTGTGAGATCAATAGGAAGTTGATTAACTCGATGTTTGATGCTTTGTTGAAGGTCTCTCGGTTCATTATGATTATGCGATGTAACTCTCCAATTCATGTCTAAATCAATTCATAGATCTTGTCATCTTTTTATACACTCAGTTTTAGAAACCTGTATATTGTGTAGGACCCATTAATATCTAAAATGATCTTAGCTTCTTGTGAGTTTGGATGTTCGGAGGAAATAATTACCATTGCTGCTGTGCTCTCCATACAGGTAAATCCTCGTCTTTCAAACCTTAAATGATTTAGCAATAAAACAAGACTTCTATCTTTTGTTAGACCAACACATTTTTAATTTTTGCAGTCTATTTGGATTCCTGTTAGAGGAGTACAGAAGCAGTTGGATGAAGCGAAATTGAGATTTGCAGCTGCCGAGGTTTTTTTGGTTTCTTTTTGCTTATTAGGTTCACCTCAGTAATAATTTATTTACATTATTCTTGAAGTTCATTTACTTGATGCATTGCATAAGCAGAAATGTTTTCCTAGTCAAGAATTCATATTGGTGGGAAATAAAAAACGACGGATATTGTGTTTTTTCTGAGTTCTACAAACTAACCACTCTGCTAACTATCACCATAGAGGCTTAAAGCCTAAAACAATGTCTGTTAAAGTCTTATAAAATAACACATGCAATTAGAAAGTTCGTATAGAGATAGTACAGTTGGTAAGTTTTATCATAATATATCATCTCTGAACTAAATTTCTCATCCGTAATTGGAATTAAGATTGCTGCCGATTTGTTTCTAGTTATTTACTTGTTTAGTCTTCTTCCAGTAAATTCATGTGTAATTTGATGTACCTTTGCAGGGTGACCATGTCACATTCTTAAATGTGTATAAAGGATTCATTCAGTCTAATAAATCTTCGAAATGGTGTCACAAGAATTTTATAAATTATCATGCCATGGTAAGTTCTAATCCAGCTTCCATTTTGCATGTTCTATTTTTTACTTTTTTGCAATGTTTCGCAAACTATTCATTGTTTGGGTTGGAGGTGCCCATTGTGACATCCTTGATTTTTTCTCCGTTACCTTCTATATGCAGAGAAAAGTAATTGAAGTTAGGGAACAGCTGAAAAGGATTACACAACGGTTGGGCATAGGATTGAAATCTTGTGAAGGGGATATTCAGGTCACTTAATTTGCTCGCTAAGGGCTTTAATTAAGATTTATTCGTGGGCTTAGGGATTGCAGCTTGGTCTCTTTCTTAATAGCAGCATATTTTTAAAATTTGTTTAAATCTTTTCTGGGGCAGGAGTAAGTAAATTTAGTCATTTTGCAGGCACTAAGGAAGGCAATTACGGCAGGGTTTTTTGCCAATGCTGCCCGTTTAGAAGTGAGTATGAGATTTTGTTTATGTCTCATAATTTGTAGTTTTTGTCTTGAAGGCACACTTCCTTTCCTTTTCTATTGTCTTTTCTCCCTTCAGTTTTTCTGATCTGAACATATTTGATAACGTCTGTTGCTTGTCTTTGAAACAGCCATTCAGTCACAATGGCATGTACAAAACTGTCAGAACTTCTCAAGAAGTTTATATTCATCCTTCATCTGTGCTGTTCGGGTACTTTTTTTTTTTCATTTACATTTTATAAGGGCCAATAGGGGAAGGGGAAATGGGGGAGGGGATTACAAGGTGGGGAGTCAAACCCTCACCAGCAAGGTGAAAGTTTAGATACCCAACCAACTGGGCTACTAAGATACATATTACATCTCTGTTGAAATTTAATAGCTTGGTTCATTTGCTGATATTATGGAGAAGTAACGTTATTTTCCCTAATTAGTCGTCATAAAATGTGGAAATAGCATTGTTGCTCAAGTGCTCATTAAGCAAAACTATACTTTTTTTCTGATATCAGAGAAATACAATGTGGTGGGCTTTTGGCCAGACTCTAGTTGGCTCATAGGTTGGGAACTCCAAGGAGTTTAGGTCCAACTTCTCTACACTTTTCCCAACTTAACTATCAGGCTATCTCCGCGTCAGCGTTCAAATACGTGAGATGTGCCTAACCGAAACATCACGTGATGCTTCCTTAATGGCAGATCAAAAGCCATGTGGGCTACAAAGAGCTATATTTGTCGAGTCAAATACATTAAAATCAGTCTCTGTCTCAGAATTGTTGCATCATATTGTGGCATGGTTTGATCTGGAATCAGTTCCTTTTCTCTCCATATTTCCAACGAGAGCATAGTTGGACTCGTTTTGTGACTGCATGTTCATGTCTGGGAACATCACGGATTTTGTATTAACATTTGCATATTCTTCCTTATTAATTTAGGATAAAATAGGAAGAAATTAAGCTTGATAAGTAGAAGTGTTATTATGCTGTGTTACATCTTAAGTAACGTGCTTTCTTGAATTTAACAGGGTCAACCCGAAGTTTATCGTGTACCATTCTCTTGTTTCAACTGATCGTCAGTACATGCGAAATGTCATTACTATTGATCCTTCTTGGCTAACGGAGGCTGCACCACATTTTTACCAGAAGCAGCTGCACAGTTCTGTTCCTCAATGATGAACAAAATTTTCTTGCATGCTTCTCGGCAGCCTCATTTTGGTCTGAAAAATTTGTTAGAGTCATTTGTAAACCTTTTTAAATACATTGTAAATTGGCTATACTTTCTCCCAATGGTGGAGTTACGTAGGATAGAGGGAGGTCAGTTAAACGTCTTTCGTTTGAAAATTCTACTGTGTATATAGGTCAGGTCTAATAGTACTTTTCTGTACATTATATTATATTGAACATTCTTAACAAAATTGATCGCTTTGCCATTGCCAATGTTTAGATTTCATTTAGATGTTATAGTATAAAAGTACGCAAAAAATTAGCTTAATGATTTTTTGTACCAAGAAGATGGATTGTATTTGTTAGTCAATTTATAAATACATTGAAGATATTTCTTCCCACAACAACAATAGCATTGACAATGTAGTCGTTAAAGAGTTTTTTTTCGAAGGAGATTATACTGCCAATAGTTTTTGTGCTTTCTTTTATATTAGTATTCTCATATATCATTGACCAAATCATATCAAAATATTATGCTTCTTTTAGTATAGTTTTCTTTGTCGTCTAATTTATTATCTTTACAATTATTAGCTTCCACATGTCACATTGATTATTTGGATCCCAACAACTTCTCATGTACTTATTTGTATTTTGAATCCCCTTAACGAAAATCTTGATTTTGCCACTATAATACTGAGCGTGAAAGAAGTCTTGGTACACAAATTTAATCAACATTGATAATACTCAACTTAGTGCATAATTGTATTTTCTCGAATTATAATTAGAGTACAACACACACACACTCGAATTATAAGTAGAGTACAACACACATATACGTACACACACTCAGAGATTATTTAGAAGTGAATAATGTGTACGCAAATTTTACTTCTACCTTGAGACGATAAAGAGACTGTTTTCGATAAGTCTTCAACTCACACATAAATATATTAAAGCAGTTCGAGAACACACAATAGAATTAGTACATAGTTTTAATTACTCAGTAATTAGGAAGTAAAATATCTGCAAATGCCAAGCAGCTGATCATCACACTCACAACAGTCACAGCAATTGTTACAATGTTTTCCTTTGCCATGTTGTCCATAACATAATCGTATACATCTTTTCCATGATCTCTTAATGTATCTAATGCTCTATCACCTAAATCATCAGCTGCAACATCAAAATATATGTATGGTATTATATTAGTTAAGTTATTATACGTAGAGACGGATGTAAGATTTTATGTTTACGAGTTCTGAACTCACAACCCTTTTTGTTTACTGAGTTCATAACAAATTATAAGTAAAAAAACAAACAAACAAAAAAATAGATCTGAACTAAATCTTTAGCATGTACTCCCTCCGTCCCATTTTATGTGGCATCATTTGACTTGACATGGTGTTTACGAAAAAAAGGGAAGATTGTTGTAACTTGTGGTCTAAAACAATTCTTATATATTTGTGTGGTTGTAAATCATTTTATTAAAGCTAAACTGTTTCTAATTATAATAAAATAAAGTTATTTTTGGAACGTACTAAAAAGAAAAGGATCAATGTCACATAAAATGAGAGGGAAAGAGTAGTACTATTGTAGATTCGCCCTGAATTAACACGCATTCGAGATTTTCAATGTTGCGATAATAAATTACATTTAAGAGTGCACAATTTCAACATGGTATCAGAGCAAACGAACCTTCATTAGCCGCCTTAGGTACAAAGTTCCTAGGGATTTCTGGAACTGGAAATGCAGCCACCTGTGAGGATATTATTATTGAAAAAATAGCCAAAGAAAGACAAAGAAACAGAAATGCCTTGGAACTCATTTTTCTATTTCTTTGAAGCTTATAGTAGTTTATGATATTTGAAATTGAAGGATGAAGAAACTCATTGCTTCTATTTACAGCAGTTTGCATGCATTATTTCTAACATATAGTTTTTTGTTTTTTGCCATTTTTTAAAAAATATTAAGGGCAAGTTGATCATTGCATATCCCATCATATGTGGCTTGCAATTAATGATTGAAATTGCATGGTAAGTTCCCCACTAAGCCGACATAAACATTAATTCTCTGCTTTCGTTCATTTTTACTAGTAGTATTTGAATTTTACACGTTTATCAAGAAAATAATGACTTACTTACATGACTATTTTATTAGATCATCTCTATTAATTTATATTTAAATATTATGTCTTGAAAAAAAATATGAAGAATAAGTAATTAATGTTAAGAGTAAGATATGAAAAAAATAATTATCTTTTCTTGATATGTTAAAAGTGACAAGCAAAAGCTAAAATCCATTTTTTGAAAAAGTGGATAAGTAAAAGTGAAAGAAGGAGTAATTTATCAATTGAGTTCCTATTGTTCAATCTCTCAGTTTATTTTTATTTGTCACGTTTTGATCTTCAAAGCTAAATTAAGTAAGATTAATTTAATACTTTAAATGTTTGAAAACTATATAAAAAACTATAAGTGACAAACGTTGTCATGTTAATATTATTAATAATAACAACATACACTATTTACCTTTGAGAGCACGTACGATAACACATACTTATTTAAATATTCTTATTATTGAACTTATGCTTTTGTAATATGTTCCTTCCATTACAAGAGTGAGTAAAGGCTGGAGTTTCAAAAACATTATCAATAAGGTTAATTTAATAATATATATTTTTAATTAATTATTTTTTAAGGAGATGCGCCAAGTAACATAAAATGGAGAGAGAGTATATTTATTTATTGAATTATGTATAAATTATTTTAAATATATTAAATAAAGTTTTTGAAGGATTTAGGTTCACGATGGTAGGTATAGGCAAGACGGGTCAGATTTTTTAAGACATGGACTAATTATCCACTTATGTGGATAGGCTAGATGACATTTTTTATCCACGTGGGCTGCCTGGCGGCATTCCGTTAGAATGAGAGGTATTTGTGAGTTAAAAAAACAAATAGAGGAGTATTTTTGAGCCAAAAAACAAACGGAAGATATTTTTGCTCCATTTTGAATAGTTTAGGGATAGTTTTCACCCCTTTTTCAAATTTCAATATATGGAAAAACTTATTTTGTCAGAAGAATCATCAGGACTTTTAGTTTAAGATACTATGATTTTTTTTCTGCCACTCTGGCATATTCACTCCCGTTTTGGTCCTATTAATGTGTCATATCACTCATCTAAATGTCTAATTAATGAAGTAGTTATTCCGAAAAACTTTATTATGTGTTACACAGTGTAATCTAATTTTATGAGACATTTTTTAATCTCATAAGTTAGTGAAGCTAAATCTTACGCTTTTATGTCCACAAACATTTGATCGACTAACTTGTGAGGTAAAAAGAAACCTCACATAACCAATACTTATGTGAGGCGCAAAATAATTCTATGTAGAATTCAATAGATAATTAATCATTTTGCTTGAAATACATATAACCAAATGAAGATTGCTGGTTATATTTCACATCGGTGAATGTAAAATTTCTGCAAAGTTAGTGATACGTGTACTTTATGTTCAAAGGATGATTTTAACCCTGCATGCAAGCACACAGACAACCTCAAGCTCCTCTCTTTTGTGGCTTATATAAGTAGTAACATATTTTAAAATAAGGGCATTTTAGGGGTAATAGGTTGATGTCGGGGGTATTTTAGAGCCGAAAGATTAACAAATGGTATTTTTGTACCAAACTCGATAGTTTAAGTGTATTCTAGGCCTTTTTCCGTTTCTTTCTCACAACAACACAATAACATCCATAATATAGTCATTAAAGAGTTTCGTTTAGAGGGAGACTATTCTGTCAATGATTTTTATGCTTTCTTTTGTATAGTTTTCTCATATGTAGGCCAATTGACTAAATCCTATCAAAATTTTGTGCTTCTTTTAGAACAATTTTCTTTGTCGATCGTCTGATTTATCACCATTAATGTGTTTGCAATTATTAGCTTCCGCATATCGCCCTGATTATTTCGATCCTAACAACTTCTTCCTGTATATGTTTACTAATTTGCATTTTGCCTCTCCTTAGCGAAAATTTGATCATCATGATGATACTCAACTTAGTACACAATTATATTTTCTAGAATTAAAAGTAGAGTACAAAACATACACACACACTCGACCAGAGTGATGATTTACTAGAGGAAAGTAAATAGGGAAACTATTCATACTTTCTTTTTATTCTCACTCATTAATTAAAAGAAAATAATAGCTCGATACGTTAAAGCTTCTGTTATGCACGGAATCCAGGGTAGGACCACAATGGTCTATTGTACGCAGTCTAATCTTATCCTACAGTTCTCCAAGAGGTTATTTCCACGGCCTGAACCTCTTAATTAATTAAGAAGTAAAATATCTGCAAAGGCCAAGCAGCTGGTCACCACACTCACAACAGTCAGCCCAATTGTTACAATGTTTGTCTTTGCCATGTTGTTAATAATATGTTCAGCTGCTTCTTTAGATTTGTCAATTGCTCCTTCAACTGTCTTTTTAGCTGCATCTTTAGCTGCAACATCAAAATTTATGTACGGTATCAATATATTATATTAGTTAAATTATTATAAACATGGATGGATCTAAGATTTTATGTTTACGAGTTCTAAACAGTGACGTAGGTAGGAGTTTTTGTAAGCAATATCCGTATTTGAAAAAAAAAATGAATAAATGATTATATATATCACTACAGTCTACAACAATAAGCCGTATCATTTTTAAAAAAATATTTACACCCTATTTTATTTTTCTTATTATCTATACAGTATACATTCATAGTATCACGTAACACCACTTTGATACAAAGGGCCATGCCCCTGATTCTGAACTCACAACCTTTTTCGTTTACAAGGTTCAAAGTAGATTATAAGTAAAAAAAAAAAAAAAGCACAAATATAATATCTGAACCGAACCTTTAACATCTACTATTGTAAATCCACCCTTAAGTAACATGTATTAGAGATTTTCAGTGTTGCGATAATAAATAATAAAGATTACACAATTTCAACATAGTATCAGAACAAACTAACCGTCATTAGCCGCCTCAGCCTCAGGTAAAACATTCACAGGAGGGATTTCTGGAAATGCAGCAACCTGTGAGGATATTATTATTGAAAGAATACTCAAAGAAAGGCAAACAAACAGAAATGCCTTGGAACTGCAGCCCATTTTTCTTTTCCTTTGAAGCTTAATTAGTGTTTATGATATTTGAAATTAAAGGATGAAGAAACTGATGGCTTCTATTTATAGAAGTTTATATAATTTTGAATGAATAAATAGTACTCCTTCCGTCCCAATTTATGTGATGTAGTTTGACTCAGCACGGAGTTTAAGAAAGAAAGAAAGAAAGACTTTTAAAACTTGTGGTCTAAAATAAGTTATAGATATTTGTGTGGCTATAAATCATTTCATTAATGGTAAATGAGCATTTTAAAATTAAATTGTTACTAAATGTAGAAGTGTGTCATTCTTTTTGGGACTGATTAAAAAAGAAAGTGTATCATATAAATTGGGACAGAGGGAGTACTAGAAGGGAGTTATATCATGTCAGTGCTAATTGACTAATTATTAAGCCAAGGTGGATGATTGGCTAATTATTGGCCTAGTTGGATTTGATTAATATTGTTTCGATCAATATTGTTTTTCTTTTAGTTTGATTTTATAACGCTTTATCAGCACGAGACTAACCAACTAGGCTAGACGGGTGGGTAATCTTTCATCATGTTAGGTAAATAAAACAATACATGTTACAACTTGCTTCTAATAAACAAAGTAACAAACCATCCAGTTGTGTCTAAAGTCGTTGGCATGTCAACATTCATGTGTTGTATATATCATGCAAGAGAAAACAATTGTATTTACTTGGTTATGCAAGATGGAAGTTCTTTTTAAAATATAAGTTTAAATTCTTTCGATATTCTCTTAAAATCCGTACTCAATCAAACACCGTTAAAATAGATTTCAAACCACATGCATGTGCCCAGAAATCAATGCACGTAGAAAATGTCAAACGCTCACTTATCGGTTGACTTATCAAAGGTTCTTCCATAGAATCGGTCAGAAAACCTACGACAAGCCAAATTTCAATGAATTTTCGATCGGACTTTAAAGGATTTTTATGTGACAATTTTTTTCCACAGTAGGATAATTATCTAGTTTAAATAAGATGGGATAATTCACCGTTAAAGATTGTGATGGAGAGGTAAGTAGTACTATTTCATTCTTAACTAGAGGTCTCGAGTTTGAATCCTGGGTATGAAGTTACTTTTGGTAGGGAGCGTTTTACCTCATGGTAAGACTTTCTGGCACAAATTTAAATTAATCGGGCTCCAATAAAAGTACCAAATATCAAAGGGGAAAAAAAAAAGAGGGGACAAATTTCTTCAATTTGCTTTAGAACTCAAGAAAAGTCTTCCGGAAAATGACCTAACAATACAACAACAAAAATTCTTATTTGACGGAAATTTTAATGATGTTTTTGACAGAATCGGTCAGAAAACGTACAACGAGCCGAATTTGAATGAATTTTTGATCGGGCTTTAAAGGATTTTCACAGGGGCGGCTCAAGCCCGTTGGTGGCCTAAAACCAAAAATAAATCGGAGGCCTTAATTTATTTATTTTTAAAATTAATATTTTCTTAATTTAAAGTCTATTCTTCTAACTTTTTAAGATGCAAAGTTGTTTCGTTCTTTTATAAGTATGATTTTTTTTTACTTTTTTTTTTATAAATAGTACCTCTTTCGTTTCAATTTTTTTTAAGAATCTATTTTGACTTGACAATGTGTTTGAATTTTAAAAAAAATAAAGAAGAATTTTTGAATCTTGTAGTCTTGAACTAAAGATATATAAAATACACCAAAAATATTCTTTAATCTTGTAGGTTTAAACATGTCATGAAGAAAGTTGAAAGTAAAGAGTTGACAAAAAAACATTCTTTTTGAAACTGACTAAAAAAAAAAGATAAATAAATTGAAACAGATAGTATAGAATATTTTTTTTAAATAAACCCTATAATAATTCTATTATTGCTAAAAAAAAAATGAGACCCCTCAAATTTGAGGGCTAAGGCAGGTGATTAATTTTTTAAGGCATGGAGCAGCCCTGGATTTTCATGTGGTGGCAACTGTTTTCCACAGTAGGATAGTTTTTGGGCACTGGATATTTGTTACATATGACAACTAGACCATCAGCAGACAATCGGGAATGATCTTTTATGGTTATTTATAAATTGATTAAAGGAAAATGTCCTGTTCAGATTTCATATATGTAAAAATGAAGATCATTTATAAAAAAGATTTTCAATGAAAGATAAATTTATAAAAGATTGCAAAACCAAATCTTCGTACATAACTTATCTCAAGCTAATCTAGATAAATATCCTGCATATTATTTTGATAATGTGGATTATCTTCTTGGATACAAAAATTTGGTATCAAAAATGTCTGAACAGATTGAGCAACACACTTTTGATCAACTGAGTTCTTTTTATACACACACACAAAAAAGAAATTAGCTATGATCTTTGTTAATTTATCGCTGAATTACTTGTAATTAATTTTTTTTTTTCAAATAATTTATTGCTAATCCTTTGTCAAGTAAGATTAAAAATAATGAATTAGCGAAGACTCTTGTTATTTAGTTATAAAAATCGCTCGTCATTGTTTTTTAATAGTGATATTCGACTATTAATGTCCAATTTATAATTCTTCCCAATATCCTCTCTATCGATATGACTGAAACTGAACAATTGACACTATTAAAAGTTTAAAACTCAAAGGCGAAGTCCCTTCTATGCTTCAAAGGAATATAAAAGATCACCTTGTCTAACTCCCTTCTATGATTCAAAGCGTACACTAATGGCTTCCTATTAATAATGACATATGATTTAATGCAAGTAATGATTTATTTTACAATTTCTTTTAGGAAATTCATACATATTACTTCCTCTGTTTTAATTTATATGACACACTTTCCTTTTTAGTCAATCCCAAAAAGAATGACACATTTCTATATTTGGTAACAATTTAACTTTAAAATACCCACTTTACCCTTAATGAATTGATTTACAACTACACAAATATCTATGACTCATTTTAAACCACACGTTTCAAAAGTCTTCCTTTCTTTCTTAAACTCCGTGTCAAGTCAAAGTACATCACATAAATTGGGACGGAGGGAGTAGAATTTATTCCAAACATATCCCACAACAACAACAACAACAACAACAAACAACAACATACTCAACAAATTTTTAAAAAGAGGATATGTGGAGGGTAGAATGTACGTTGACCTTACTACTACCTCGTGTAGACAGAGAGATTGTTTCCGAAAGAGACCCTCGACTCAAGTGTACCAAATTCAAGTAAAGGAAGAAATAGACAGTGAAAAAAATATATCGATCAATAAGGAAAACAATCAAAACCTACAAGAAAGGAACAATAACAACAACAAAATAAGATGATAACTGAAATACAATAGACCTATGATGATAGTAGATATCAAAAGCAAAAACTACAAGAATACGGCTAGTACTACGACAGACATCAACAAGCCTAAACCTTTGAAAATCTAGACAAAACACTTCCCTAAAGTAATCTCCAACCTATTCCAAAAATATCCACTTAACAGAATTATATGACCTTTTCATAATTAATTATTAATTTTTAAAAGTAACCTATGTTATTAAAAAAAATAAATTACATTGCCGATGAATATTAGTCCTAGACATCCCTGCCTAGTGAACTCGATTATTATTTTTTTAAAAAAATAAATAAATAGACCACGTAACACACAGGCCTACCGACACAATTAGGGGTCGTTTGGTAGGGTGTATAAGAATAATATAACATATGATGTATTAATAATACATCTATTAGTAATGCTTGTGTTAGCTATGCTTGCATTAGTTATACTTGCATTTTTCTTATGCTGTGTTTGGTTTGGTGTATTAAAAATAAGATGAATTTCATAATTTCAAAAAAAAAAAAAAATTGTTCACAAAAATATCCTCCATAAATATGGTGGGAAGGATGTGGAAAAGATTTTGAGGGATAATTGTGTCTTTAACCATGCTAATGCATGCATTAGATCCATTGCATTACTAATACCATGAATATTGAGGTATTAGTAATGCATCCCCTAATACACAATAGAGTGTATAACTAATGCAAGTATTGGTTATGCATAACCTAAAAAAATATACCAAACAAGATACTAGTTATACACAAAACTAATGCATGTATTGTTTTTATTAATACACTCTACCAAATGACCCGTAAGAGAATGAGGAAACTAATTTACTTACTTGTGCCGACGAGGACCACTTGGCTTGGCCACTTGCCATGTGGCTCCTACCCGAATACTAGTCAACAATCAAATTTTGTGGTTCTTAAGGGACTAGATTTGTATGTGGTTTTTAGAAGCTGTGGCTAGATTCTGTCAAAGTCCTTTCTCCAAATTTTATACACAAAATTTATATATATAAACAAGTAGAAATAATAAATAACCCAATAACCAATATATTAAGCTAATTAGTATCTACTTTATATATAAATAATTTTTTTGCACAACATGATGACAAGAATGAAATCTTTTCTTGATTCACAATCTTATGAGTAGTTTGGTTGCGTAGACAAAAATCTTTTCAATATTATTTTTAATTAATATAATTAATACGATATATTTAATTTGATCCCGTAGAAAAAATGATTTTTGGGTGACAGGTAGCTAGATGCCGTGGCAGAACCGTCCTTTTCAAAGGATGTCAATTGGCATCTTTCTGTTGAAAAATTACACTATTATAGATTGGCAAAGTTTCATTTATGCATGTATATTATTTTGTTGATTTTTTTTTTTTTAATTAATGAGATTTTTAAAACTCTTTTTATTGAAAATCTTATCTAGCGTTTGGCAATAGACTCCCAATTTTTTTTTGGAAAATCAGATTTGGGTGAAGTTTGAATTGAAGTTTCAATTCTCTTTAATACTTTTTTGGCCTACCTCTACCTCTTTTGTAACCATCCATGACGACCAACCTTTCACACTGGTCCGTGTATTTCCTCTTTACATGCCCAAATCATCTAAGTCTCGTTTCCCGCATTTATCCTCCAACGAGTACAGGCCTACGTTGTCCCAAATATCCTCATTTATAATAATTTTATCTCTCCTAGTGCGCCCATACATCCATCTCAACATCCTCATATAACAATTCTTCAACTTTTGAATAACATTTCACTCCATATAACATAGCTGATCTAACCACCGCTTTGAGAACTTTTTTTTAACTTTTGAGGGCACCTTCTTATCACATAAGACTTCCAAAGCGAGCCTCCATTTCATCCACCCTATACCAATGACATCCTCAACTTGTTGATTTCCCCATAACTTTAAATAATAGACCCAAGATACTTAAAGACCTGGGAGTCAAGCCTCACCTCCACATCACCTGCATTATATGTATAAATTAGTCACATATTTTATCATACATCGTATTTCTGTTTTATTCCAACGAATAAACATTCATCAATAAAATCCATTAAATAATTATGTTATTATTTCATTCCCGTAGTATATATTCGAATATTATCTTGATATATAATTTGTTCACAAACCATACCACCTTTATGAGCACAATATTAAGTTACGAAACTTACTATTGATATTGTTGTCTAATAAATAATGCATTCAAATTATCATTTTTTTAATCGTTTAAGTCTTTTATATTACTGGAGTCATGAAATGTTACTTTGTTAATTATAAAACTACTGAGTGAAATTGGGCGAATTGGATAATGAACTATTTAAATTGTTAATTCCGCCCATGTCGATCCATTTAAATTCGACCAATCAACCCATTTACCATGTATATCTAGTTCCTTTGATTCCTAAGGGCTTCTACTACTTTTTTCCTTACTTGATGATCATTCCAAACGACCAACAAATCACTAAAATTGTGAAAAAAAGAAATCGCGAGGGTCAAAAGTTACGTGTCAAACTTACCAAAACTTTATTAATTTTCCTTCTGTTCACCAACAATGATATACGTTCTGCATTTGATAGTTTTTCTTTTTCACCCTGCCAACAATGAAATGAGCACAGTGGTTGACAAGTAACAATATTATTTTGAAATTTGGTAAATTAAAATTACATCTAATACTCTTCTTTTTCTAAAAAAAAGAAATTAAAATAATTTTCCAATGAAACAATCATATTAGATGGAAAAGCTTCCCAGAATTGTTGGACTGAATTTGTTTAAATTAAGGAAATGCCAGGCAAGGCAACGCATCAAACTTTTTTTGGAACCAGGACACCCACAATCTTTGTCACAACTTCTGTCCTTCGGATGAGCACTCTGTGGTGAGCATTTTGTAGTAACCTGCTCATTGTGCAATAGTTCGCAAACTACATAGGAGATATAAACCACACTAGGTCTCCCACACGAGAGACCCACCTGCCAAGCCCACTCAACCATGCCCTTATGGGTACAACGCCTCAAACTTAAAAGATCAATTTAAATAAAGTGATGCTTTAGGAAAATATTATTTTCATGACTTTAATTCACAATCATAAAGATATTATTTTTACACGAATCTTTAGGAAAAATCTCGATCACACGATGACAATAAATAACCAATAAAGATAAATAAACTTCCATTAGGCTTTAGAAAACAGAAGAATTTGTGGGAAACTAGAATTTTACTGAAACTATATATCCCACCCAGACGGTAATTTCACAAACTTTAATCTCTTAAGTCTTATCCCTCTAACATGTCACACAATTTTGGTTAAAATTTAAATATTCCTAAGAGTATAATAATTTAAGATTTTCACGATTACAACATGCACCAAACAATATATATATATATAGCACAGAGGGATCGAGGCTCGTGATACCAACTATGATAAGATTACCTCTAGCTATGATAATCGAGTGAAGAAAGTAGTGATACCGTAGACCTAAAACACACACAAAAAAAGAGACTCATGGAACAGTATGATGTGATGAAAACACAAGCTTATATAACCAGTCAGACATGGAACCTACAGTTAGACATCTTATCTCTCATAAGTCATTTAAGAGTCCAACCTCATCTAAAATCTTTCCAGATATTATCACCAAATAATATAAATAAAACAATTATATAATTTGATATATTAATATAAAATCGATTACTAATGTATGGAAATCTAACATGAAGTTCATGCATTTCTACCTGAAGAGACTTATAAAAGGACATCTTGATCATTTTGGTGTTTTAATTATCCCAAGATCAGTTCTCCCGCTATTATTATCTTGCGTAGAAGGTCGTATAAAATTAATGCAACAATTATGATATGACATTTAATCCTATCCTAGAACAAAAAAATTCAGCCAAACACGTAAAAATCGTGTATTAAATCTCAAAATCATTATCATCTCTTATCCCATGAATCAAACGAACCTAATTGATTCTAGGTTCTTCTTTTCCTTTTGAGTTATGTGACGAATTTTCTTCGTCCAACATAATCTTCATAAGGATGGCTTTAACATAAACTTTTTGAAAACTAAATTATGAACTCAAGAATTTTTTCACTCACTTCACCAACCAAAGAAAATTGACTTGTCCACATTTTCAATACGTAATTAATTCAATACACCCCTTACATGTCTCCTAACATTTCCAAATAATACCCTTTCCTTCAGTCTCTAATACATTCAATTCTACTATAAATAAAGCCCAATTATGCATTAATTTCTTCATACTTTAATTAGTATAACTAAGCTTTGAAGATGAAGAAAAAAGAAAAGATGGATTCCAAGGCATTTCTGTTTCTTGGCCTTGTTTTGGCTATTTTTGTAATGATAAGCTCAGCTAAGGAGTTGGCTAAGAACTGTAAGATTATTTGCTCCTTTTATTCTCTTGATATACTGAATTTCTTATATATTTAATTATTTGACATATATATTTGCTAATTTTTAAATTTTACAATTGATGTAGCAATGAAATCGGATAACACGAATGATGTACATGGTGATGGGCTTGGTGGATATAATGGCGTTGGCGGATACTCTGGTGATCAATATAATCCTCCACGTGGTGGATCTAACGCTCCAGGTGGTGGATATAATCCTCCAAAAGACCAATATACCAACGGATATAAACCCGCTAGTAAAGGATATAATCCACCACGTAGTGGATATAAACCCCCAGGTGGTGGATATAAACCTCCACATGGCAAATATAACAGATATAAGCCTCCTGGTGGCGGATATAACTCCCCGCATGGCGGATATAACCCTCCACGTGGCGAATATAAACCCCCACATGATGAGTATAACAACGGATATAAGCCCCCTAGTGACCGATATAACCCTCCAGGTAGTGGACATCACCCCCCACGTGGTGAATATAAACCTCCAGGTAGCGGACATCACCCCCCACGTGGTAAATACAATCCTCCAAGCGGAGGCCATGCATGATTAAGTGACTAGCCAAGCCTCACAACAAATAATCACGCAATATTATGAAACCCTTGTAAGTAGTGGCAAGATGTAATAGCTAGTAATACTCTTGCTACTTTAGATCTTTTTATATTCATAAAGTGTCATCCAGTTCATATGGATGGTTGGACATGTAATATTTTGTTGTATAATATAACACAATATAATAAATATAATATTGTGATGATATGTTTCCGTTACATGCGTTTCTTTTTATTTCATACCTTATTATTAAATTACTCCCCCTCCCTTAATTACATGTTCTTTCGTTTCTTGAAATTTAAATTGTCTAGATGACATTTTAAAATATAATTTTTTAATCATATCATATTGACATAATAAGAAGAATTTCCACTTGCAATACCTTTTCATGTGATTTTTTAAATTTCAATTTTAAATTTTAAAATATGAAATTAATTTAATTTAATTTCAAAAATTAATAAATTGACTTTCATAAAACATAAAGTGACACTTATTTTGGGGTCGAAGGAATACTTCCCTCCCCAAATTTACAATACAAGCTACTCCAAATGAAAAAAAAGACTAATTATAAGCAGACTCATGATTTTCTCGATTGTGTTGAATTATTGGAAAATGCAACTAAACAGATAACTCTTACTGCCTTGTATTTATAAGGTTTTCAACTAAAATCTAAACAAGTGACATGATTATTATTTTTAAACCGACTTATGATTTGATTTGATCTAATTTAGTGTTCTAAAGAAAATGGACAATCTATCTATAATTTTGCTTGGTATTAACCTATAAAAAGTTAAACCAAAATTATACTCGATTGCATGTAATAGTGTTTAAGCTTGTGCACAAATCTCATATATAATTTTTCTTGCCAATAGGTGGAGATTATGATTTGCATAAACCGATTAGGCTAATCCTTTCCCTAGTACGTATAGATATTAAATTTTTCTAGTGGTATGATCAAAGAACTCTTCTAAAAATATTTGGATATATTTTGATTGTTATAATAACGAAATGTTATTATAAAAAATATATAATATAAAAAATTGGTCACTAGCAAGTAGCACCATATACCAAATTCCACAAATATAACATTTAGAATGTATAAAATCCACCTTTAGAATACATAACTTAAATTCAGCAATAATATAGTATTATAAAAAGTGGAACAGTGATAACAGATACAAAAAAAATACACATAACTTCACTAGGATTTCACTCAAACTATTTGCATGTCAATAACATGTAAACGACAGGGATGTACGTATATATATTAAGTTCTCTGAGACTCCTAGTATTATTATTTAACGAAACATGACATGAAGACCATCCATCCATAGTAATTGAATGGAGATTTATGATATATATTCTTCATATATTTATACCTTATTAGTACGTAATTAAATTAATTAGTTGCGAGGCATTCCTCCATACCAACCACCTCTAGGATATCCTCCACCATAACCATTACCAGGATAATATCCACCATATCCTTCTATTGGATAGCCGCTATAATATCATTTGCATATCCTGCACCAACAATCATACATATTCATGTTAACAGGGGTGACAATTGGATTGTTCATATGTTGAATTTGTACTGATCAAAATGAATTGAATCAATAAATAGATCAATATCCAGAATTTTATTTGGATTGAGACGGATTGGATTAAGATGGGCTAAATACATAACCATATCGTAACTCTTGCCAAATTTTGATTTCTTTGTTTGTTTCTTATAATTTTTAATCACCGAACAATCATCGAACAAAACTATTTAAAATATGCTTCTTTATTATAGCTTAATACTCCGTCTGTTCTAATTTATATGAAGAGTTTGAAATATAACGATCAAAATACTTAATTTAGGATATGAATTTGAGTATAAACTCTTCGATTTTGTTAAAACTAAAATTACATAATTAAAAATACCACGACAAGTATTACAAGTCAACTTAGCTACTGATTCAAAAATATTTTTAAAAAACTATTTGACTCTTCAAACAGTAACATTTTTACATAAAATAAAACAGAGGGAACATACCGTTGTCCCGAGAAGTAGTGGAGCTCTGAGACAATTCCCTAGCTGCAACCTTTGATGTTATGACAAGAAAAATAGCAAAACAATAAGCATAAATGCCTTTGATCCCATTTTTTTTTCAAACTATATTTTAATAATTAAGATATAACTACTAATTGAGTGGTTATAATTATGCCTCTATTTATAGCATAATTATAAACTTCTTCTGGGGTTAAGATTGAAGATTGCATTAATTAAGTACCAGACTAGTAATTAATTAGGTTGGCAGATTGTTTAGATTCGACTTTTCCATAAAGCACCTACAAAAATATAATCTGCCTAATTCTTTTAAGTTTGGGTGAGTTATTGATCCGTCATGTTTGGGTCAGTCATTTCAGGCTAATTCATTTTAATCCATAAAAAAATGGATTGATATATAGTGCAAATTGATTAATGAGAAATCTTGTCAAAATATTTTTAAAAAATTATATTTTTTTAATTTGATATGTTATATATACACTACCAAAAAAATGGTAAATTGCAGAGGTTAACACTACAATTCGTGGAGGTTTAAAACCTCCGCTATTTTCTGATAGAAAATAGTAGAGGCTTATAACCTCCACGAATTGCAATTTCAATTTCTCACAATTTACCCTCTTTTTTTTTTTTGTAGTGATAGACATAATAAAGAAAAAACTAAAATTATAAAAATATAGACAAAATAATTAGAACTTAGTAAAATTGGACGAGCTGGGTTATGACAGACATTTTAACGTATTTTAGCCCAATTCATTTCAGCTCAAATAATTTTTGAGCGAGTCATATTAACTCGACACATTTTAATCTGATCAAATTTAATCCAACTCATCCATTTGACACTTTTATGTATATATAGCTTAGAATAGAACAGATCATGCCATTTGCATTTACTATCTTTCTGCAAGATACTCTTAACCTATAGCATCTTGAGTTAAGCTATATCCAACAATATTTGCATAAAATTTCACTAGCATGAGAACCCGTTTAAAACATAAGAGCATATTGTTAGGTTGACAATTCTACATTTTATTTTTTGCTACAAATATTAATGAAAATAATATGGAAGATGAGAGTATCGTACATTTTTTACTTTTTCTGCAATTTTATCAATTTCCAGTTGCACCAACACAACAACATATTCAGTGTAATTTCATATATAAGTAGGATCAGAGGAGGACGATGTTTACGTTCTTGATTTTTAAGCTTCATGGAGTCCAAATGTCAATCATTTCAACATTATTTTATAATCTATAATTTTAGAAAGTGGACAAGTATGATAGAAATATGTCACGTAAAATTGGAACTAGTAGGAAGTGTATAGTTTTGTAGTGTAAATCATTTCAAGGTTTACAGGAGATAAGGTTCAAATCCTAGTAAAGACTAAAATGCTAGGTAATTTCCTGATTCTTTCTCATCTGCCTAAGTTTTGGTGGACAGAGTTATTACGTATCTATACTATTGGGAGGTGGTAAGTCCCCAATGAAATAGCCAAGATGGGCTGGGCGCTGGCCCGAGTACTACCCTTACAAAAATAATGTTAGTATGAATTGTTGGAGGGAAAATGTGTTGCCATTCTATGAAAGAGGTCAAAGTTATGGAGTGGACTATAAGGAATGCGTTTTTCTTCCTTTTGGCTAACATTTCAAGGAATTGGCAGAGATTGATTTTTGGTTTGCATTTTCAACCTTCAACAGATTTTAGAAAATCAACCAAAGATCTCTTCAGCTGCAAATGTTGAAATTGCTACATTTGCATATGTTATCAGTGACACAAACATGCTTCTTTCTTTTCCTATAAATTGGGAGCCTCTGCTCGTTTGTAATACACCAAAAACAAAAATATAACTACTCACTAGTAGTTGTGGAGAGCATTTCACAGACGGTGTGAGAAAATAGTCTGTGAAGAAAAATAGAGAGTATGAGTGATATTATAGTGAGGTGGAAAAATCAAAAGAGGGTTATTTCTTTTGAATGTGTAGTGGTTCCTGGAGAATTTACTCGGACCTACAAAGTATAAATTCCTCATTATAGTTAGTGATATCAGTTACTCCTCTCGGGCCCATGGTTTTTTCCCTTATTCAAAAGGGTTTCCACGTTAAAATCTTTGTGTCATTGTTATTCCTTTTTTTTGTTGTTGATTACCGTATCACGGTGCTACGTTATTATTCCGTTGTTATTACCACAAATATTATTTCTGTGGAGGGGTTTATCCCCAACAACTAGTATCAGAGCATAGGTTCTGCTTATTCATGAAAATAATTTTTTGAGGTTGGTCGTACTATACTCTGCAAAAGAAAAATATCCAGAGTAAAGTACGAGGTAGCAAAATTCAACGGTGATAGCGGTTTTTCAACATGACAGAGAAGGATGAGGGATCTGCTCATCCAACAAGGATTGCACAAGGCATTAAGCGACAAATCCAAAAAGCCCGAATCCATGAAAATGGAGGATTGGGAAGAAATGGATGAAAAGGCTGCTAGTGCAATCAGGTTGCACTTAACAGATGATGTCGTCAATAACATCATCGATGAAGATAGTGCATGCGGTATTTGGAAAAAGCTAGAAAATCTATACATGTCCAAAACGCTGACAAATAAATTATACCTAAAGAAGCAGTTGTACACCCTACATATGGGTGAAGGTATGAATTTTTTGTCAAATTTAAATGTGCTCAACGGACTAATCACGCAGTTGGCTAACCTTGGAGTAAAGATTGAGGAGGAAGATAAAGTCATCATACTCTTGAACTCGTTGCCATCTTCTTATGATACTTTGGCAACAACCATCAGGGGCGGCTCAACACTATTGGGGGCCTAAAGCCAAACTTCGATGAGAGGCCTTGATATTTTTTTTCAAGAAAAAAATTATATGATATATAGTTTTTATTTAAAATCTATTTTTCTAGCTTTTTGAGATGCAAAGTTATGAATAATCGTCTTATAATCGATTTCTTCTAATAATTCTTTTTCAATTGATATTATACCTAATCCACTCAACCTCTCTTGAGACATTGTTGATCTCAAGTAAGATTTTATCAATTTTAATTTTGAAAAACTTCTTTCCGCTGAGGCAACTGTTACAGGAACAGTTAACATTATTCTATAGGCAATATAAGCATTCGGAAAAGAATCAAGTCTTTTTATTTGATTGAGTATATCAATTAAAGTATTATCATCTACTTGTACTATCTCCCTTAACACTCTTAACTCGGAAAATAAGTCTAAACCATCAATATCAGAATGACTATTATATTTTAAAGAATATTCAAGATTAAGACAATGTTTTTTCAAATCCTCATCATCTAGGGATCTCAATTTTTTACCACTAAATAGAAATCCAAAAATATTTTCATAAGCTTCAAATTGTTCAAATCTATTTTGAAGAGAAACAATAGCTTGGTCTACTATATGTAAGAAGTAATCAACTCTAAAAGATTCTTCAAGAGACTTTGTGATTTCATTATTAACATTCTCATCAAATTGTTTTTTTCTATGTATTACACGTTTTGTACGAAATTCAGGTTCTATATTCATCTCAAATGCAATTTCTTTGGCAGAAATCATAGCACTTACAAATCCTTGCTCTCTATATTTTTTAAAAAAAGAAAGCAAACCCCTTAATTGATCTATAGCAACATCAATATGCATCTCTTTTGATTGCAAGGATTTGCTAACTGAATTAACTGCAAATAAAATATCATGCCAAATAGTCATACCCAATAAAAACTCAAAATTTTCAAGCTCATATGTTGCTAAGCAACTTGCTTCACTTTTAGTTTTTGGATCCTCACTAACTTCTGCCAATTTCAGTAAAGCATCTCTTATTTGAGGAGTTTGAAATCTAATGGCCTTAACACTTTCAATACGACTTTCCCATCGTGTTTGTGACAGTGATTTAAGAGTTAGGCCGGGTACACTATCTTTTAAAACTTTCCATCGTTTAGTAGAAGAAGAAAATAGTGTATATATACGTTGTACCACTCCAAAAAATGAAATAGCTTTTGTGCAAGAATTAGCAACATCACAAAGTACTAAATTTAGATTATGACAACCACATGGAGTATAAAATGATCTAGGATTTATATCTAAAAGTCGTTTTTGAACTCCTTGATGCTTTCCCTTCATATTGGATCCATTATCATATCCTTGTCCTCTTAAATTATCAATGTCAAGTCCAATATTTTTAATTTCATCTACAATAACTTCAAAAAGACCTTTACCACTTGTATCATCCACTTTTAGAAATTCTAAAAAATACTCAGTAACTTTTATTGGAGTTGCTGAAATATCCACACTTCGCAATATAAAAGACATTTGTTCTTGATGACTAGTATCGGGAGTGCAATCAAGTATAATTGAAAAATATTTTGTTTCTATGACTTTTGCAATAATTTTATTTTTAATTTCACTCGCCAATAAATTTATTAACTCATTTTGTATATTATGTCCTAAGTAATGATTATGAATTTCATCATGTTTAATTCGACGGATATGCTCTTGCATAATTGGATCAAATTCAGCAATCATTTCAATTAGACTTAAGAAAATTCCATTATTCTCTTGATAAATCTTCTCATTTTTCCCCCTAAATGCCAAATTATTTTTTCCAAGAGTTTTTATTACGGCAATAATTCTTGATAATACATTTTTCCAGTGCTCTCTATCTCTATTGATTTGATCTTGAACATCTTTATCAATTGTCTTATTTTTCTCCAATCTTATTTCTAAATTAATCCATGCACCCATATTAATAATATGTTCGTTTGATATTTCATGAACTTTAAGCTTAGCACTAAGGTTTCTCCAATCTCTACTACCTTCACTTGCAAGTTTACTATTACTAATATTAGAATTTGTACTAAACAACTTACAACAAAAACAAAATACTTTATCTAAATCTCTAGAATAAATTAACCATTTTCTTTCATGTCTTTCTCCATTTGCTAAAATTTGAAAATAATGGACATTAGAAAAATGTCTTGATAATTTATCATTTGGAAAATTAGTGTCAGTAATTCTAATCGGTCCCTTTTCTACTAATAAGTCCCTCAACTTTGTATCGATGTTGCTCCATTGACTAGGATCATATATATTTTTAGGAATACAATTATTTGATTCATTAAGTTCTTGATTTTCTTGAGGATCTATATTAGATTTCTCACTAATTTCCTCCTCTTCTTCTTGAATAGGATTACTCCTATCATCTAATTCATTTGAATTAATAACTTGCTCATCTCGAGAACACTCTCCTATATTTTCTAATTCTATTATTTTATTATTTATTAAAAATTTATCTAGAGCTCCTTTTTGAGATTCTACCAAAGTTTCAATTCTTCTTTTTTTTCTAAGTTTTGAAGCACCGGATTCATATTTTCTAGTTGACATATTTAAATTTCAGTAAATAATAAAAGAATAATTTATGTCTACACAATTAAAAACTCAAAAACAAATATTCAATAAATAACAAAATATGTCTAACAGTATATTCATACACAATTATTTAACTAAAAAATAATAAATAAAAAGCTAAAATAATAAAACCTGATTTAGTAACTTGATCTGAAAATAATAATTTCAATCTTCATAAACTACCAGCAATCTTGATATTCAAGTAGAATCAGATCAGTAATAATTTTATCAAAAAAAATCTCTTGAAGAATGAAGCTTTGATGGTATAAGAATTAAAAGAAAATAAGAATAGAAGGTAAATAAATAGGAATAAAAATATGTAGTTGTTTTCGTAATTCCAGAAAAGGAAAATGAAAGGTTTCATTTTAATTGAAAACATAAAAAAAGAAAGTAGTAATTAATTTTCGTCCTTCCTTCCATATGCATTTTACTTGTAATGTGTATTTTGCCTTTTTCAAGGCTTGTCAAATCAAATCCAAAAGTCTTTTTCCTTTTCAGAATTGTACTTTATTAAAAAAAAAAAAAAACGTTTAATGACTATTGGGACAAATGGGCCCCCTACTCCTCCTTTCAAGACAAATTTAAGAAATATCTATACTATTATTTTTTTTATATATTTTTTTTTTTATAAAAGGTGATGTAAAATGGGGCCCCAAAAAATAGGGGGCCTAAAGCATAGGCTTTAATAGCTTTGCCAAAAAGCCGGCACTGACAACCATCTTACATGGTAAGGACTCTATTGAGCTAAAAGATGTCACATCAGCTCTTCTACTCAATAAGAAGATGAGAAAGAAGCCTGAAAATCATAGGCAGGCTCTCATCACAGAAAGTAGAGGCAGGAGTCACCAACGGAGTTCAAGTAACTATGGTAGATCCGGAGGTCGTGGAAAGTCCAAGGTCCGATCTAAATCAAGAGCCAGAAATTGCTACAATTGGGATCAACCAGGTCACTTCAAAAGAGATTGTCCAATTCTAAAAAAGGGCAAAGGTGAAAGTAGTGGCCAGAAGAATAAAGACAACACGGTTGCCACAGTGCAAAATAATGATAATGTTGTTCTCTTCATAAACGAAGAAGAGGAGTGCATGCACTTGGCAGGGACAGAGTCGGAATGGGTGGTTGACACAACAGCATCTTACCATGCTACACCGGTAAGGGATTTTTTCTGCAAGTATGTAGCAGGTGATTTCAGCACTGTGAAAATAGGTAACTCAAGTTATTCAAAGATCGTGGGGATCAGAGACATTAGTATCAAGACTAATGTCGGATGCATATTTGTTCTAAAAGACGTGTACTATGTACTTGATTTGCTGTTGAATTTGATCTTGGGAATTGCTTTAGACCAAGATGGGTACTGTTTTATCCCCTTTCTCTAGGCTCGAAGGGTTGGAAAACATTGGTTTTGACTTTTTAAACTATTTCAAAACTTAAAAGATAATTTCGAAATAATTTAAGAAAATACAGAGTCACCACTTGATTTTTATAGAAAAATATCAAGAAAAACTAAAATATTTCAAAAGCTTAAAAACAGAAAGAAACCTTTGAAAATAGAGAAACTAGGTAAGGATTCTGGTAACGCCTTGAGAAGGTTTTTAAGGCACTCAAGAAGCGTCCGCGAGAGCGGTTGACCAAAAGACAATTTGACTGATTTGTAAAAATGACCAATTTTGAAAATATGACTAATTTTGTAAAATCTTAAACTCATTTGTAAACATGACATTTATTCCATCGACATGAGAAGTAATCTACTTAAATTAGGGAAGAATCTGTGTAAACAAATCCAACTTTAGACTTAAGGGAAAAAATTTTACATCCTTAACCAAAGAAAGACCAATTTTAACTTAAAAGGACCAACTTATTAGAAATAACACCTTTGGAGTTGAGTTTAAAGCAAAATTGAATTTTGATAAAGTAATTAATTAGTGATAGAAAGCTTAGAATTTTCTTTCAAAGAAACAATTTAATCTTTTAAATTTTCGAGAAAAAGTCACCTTAATTTACGTGAATTACCTAATCACGTAAACAAAATAAATGCCATCACTTGATTAGTTAAAGACTTATTCCAAAGGAAAAATAAAGATATCATTAAATCGAAATACTTGGCTATGCGATAAACGATAATTAAACGAAATATAAAGATAGAACAAAATAACAACTCAAAGGGGATTTACCTAGATTTTAACCAAATTTAAAAGTTATACACATAAATATTCAAACCTGAATTTACAAATGAATAAAAGAGAGAAGTTGAGAAAAAATGGGTTTTTTGAACCCGTTTGGACCTTCCCGGCTTTAATCCTCAATTTTTAATAGGCCTTTTAGCCTATTTCAATTTTTCACCGCCTTTGTCTTCATCCTTGCATACTAGCTTCCCTTTCTCATTTTGTTTTTGCGATTTTGTACCCGTTTTGGGTCTTGAGGTTGTCTCAAAATGCTATGGGACTCTTTGGCCCAAGTAGAATATGTGGGGAAAGATGGAGTCCAATGGACTCAGGACCATGTTACATGAGTCAAAGAAAAAAGATAGGAATTAGAAGTTGTTCAAATAACAATAATGTAATTAATCAAAAAACAACATGTAAAATCGTTATACAAAGATATCTGCTATTTAATCTATAATCAACTCGTAATGAAGAAAAGGGTTTAGCAATTTCAAGAAAACATTGGGTTTTAAACAACAATTTTATACATACATATTTAGAGGATGATGGATCAAGTAGCATATTTCTTTCTATAATTATCTCAACAAGGAAACCAACACTAAAATAAATACTGTACAAAAGAAGAAACGAAGGGAACCGATATTTAAGAGCTTAATTGAACAAACCAATCTTAAGAGCAACATCTAAACATAGTAAATTATTCTAGTGCAAAGGAACGTTATTTCTGGTACAATTATGTTCACATGATTGAAACATACTAAATGGGGTACATACAGGGGGTTCACTACCACATCAATGGACTAATTACCAACCTTGATTCCTAAGTGTAAATACAAACCTAAGAGGTAACACATGCATTTCAGAATTTTCTGAACATGATACTATGAAATCGAACGTCACTGACTAAACAACTCATATTAGATGAAAAATAAACTCCAAAGATACATGCTCTAACAAATATCCAGATAGTCGCTATTATGTTAAGCCAAAGAGAAAAGGAGGGAGCTGCAGGATTTTCCAGCACACAAGAAAATGAATAGACCTATTCCCAACATACTATCCTAGAAAGAAGTTATTTAAGGCATTTCTCATGACCACAAAAAGAATTCAAACAGAATGCACTTCATCCAACCATAATCTGAATAAACAACATGTTTACACAAGAATATCCCTTAACTATCATACATCTTAAAGAAAACAACTTGCAAATGACCAAATTGGAACCCGACTCGCATCCACCAAGCGAAAGGCAAATTCTCAATTGTTACAAAAATAATCGACTGAATTTCAAAACATACATAACCTTTGTCATTTCTTCCTCCAAAACAAACCTGAAACCATGAGCATATGAAGGAGGCAAGAAAAAGATGAACCTTGTGACCTGATAGAATTTGTCTAATGTAGATGTCTAACCAAGAACACTGAATGACAACAAAGTAGACCTCAACTCGTGGCTAATTTTTAGTCTTATGAACAGATTTTAACACACCTTTAGGGATATAACAATTAAGCCAAAGTTTGATCTCAGATCAGCCTTGTCTAGATGAACGAAAAAACATTTTCTATCTCAAATATTGAAGACTTGAGAAAATTACTATGTTGATCATTAACCAAAAACATAACTTTGGTCTTGATTTCACAACCAAAATTCACAAAAAAAAAAAAAAAAAAAAATAGGGGGGGGAGGGGGGGGGGGGAGCAAGCAGCGATTAGGCAACCAAAGCTTCATGAAAGCTACATTCACTTCTCCATTTTTTAAGGCAAAAACATTGATTTAGCTCTTTTAAATTTATCAAGCTCCGACCTTTAACAATCTCAAACAATCAAACATTAGCATAATACAAATAGACAACTTGATATTCACTTTTAAACTTTGTTAAACTTCGAAAACATGTAAAGAAAACGTCTTTAACCTTTTAAGATTATTAAGTAGCTTTTAAAGGCAAAGACGAGCTAATAGGCAACATCGAGATGGAACTGAAATGAGCAACATGAGATTACAGCAGCCAAACAAACTAAGGCACAAGAACAAATTTTCGCAAAAACAACATAACAAACACGAAAAATCCTATGGCTCTCAAGGCCTTCTACAACACATAATCCCAACAATCTCACCTAGTATGAGATTCCAATAACTATATGCTTACGATTACATCTAATCAACATACAAGAATTATTAGGCCTACTAACGCGAAAAAGGAATGTAAAAAAAAATGAAGTTTTTACCTTTTCCAAAGCAGCGAACTAGAGACTACGAGTTTTCAACGACAAAACCTCCATTGGAAATCAGCTTTTCGAATTTTATTTTGCCGGAGTTCAAATTCTAACCCGTCGGAGAAAGGATTTTCTAACGTAGTCGTCGAGGATTTTGGTTACGTGAGATTAGAAGCACGCGCCTCCAGAATCTCCAAATTTTTCCCCAAAAAATCCTCTCCCCAACCCTTAACCCTTACTATCTATTTATAGAAGAAATTAGGGTTGCCAATGGGGGGGAGGGGGGGAAACGTAGGGGTAGATTAGGGAAAAAACGAATAGGATATTTGAATTTCGAATTTAGGATAAGGGTGGATTTTTCCAGCTTTGTGAATCCATGAACTTGGGCCAATTTTGGGATCAAGTTCATTGGAAAAATTGGGGAAAATTTGGATTCTTTCATCCACCAATAGAAATCACACAAACATGTACTGTGATGGTACGAATTTGGCGAGTCCATCACCGTTTTTGTGGAATCCGAACGTTGGAGATGATGAGGTGTCGAATTTCTAGAAACTTGACAACTCACCTCTTTGTACTATAGACGGGGTTTACGAAGTTCAAAGGATCTTTTGGTATTGTTTTGGTTGAGATGTTGACGGAAATTGTTGTTGGTGTTATTGCCGTGAAGTTGTTGTTGTACTGGTTTGAGAGAGGAGAGAAGGGTCGCGGAGAGAGAAAGAGAGAGTAGGCATGTAGGTGTATGTATATATCGGTGTGTTTATATTTGTATGTATAGGTGTGGGTTTATATGTATATGTGGCTGATTTGGGGAAAATTAAGGGATTTGGGCCGGGTATTTGGCTAATTTTGGACTTGGAACTGCTGATGTTGTTATGTGTTCCTGAATTTTGGGCCTGATTTTCAGGTCCAAATTGAAAAGGGAAGGGATTTTGGGCCTGATTTTCGGGTCCAATTAAGGGGAAGTGGGTAGATATTAAGCTATTTGATAAATGACCAATAGGAGTAGGAATTCAACCAATTATATTGCAATTATGGACAACTTGATTTCAAGTAAGACCAAATTTAATAAAGTTGGCTAAATCAAATCCGAATCCGATATGAATTTAACAAATGATTTAATCCCGAGCTTCTTGGCTTAATAAAATTGAATAAATATTTTTTGAATAATTCATTTTAAGAACAACTTACCTTTAAGTCAAGACTTTATCCATTTCGAATTACTTCTCAATATAATTCTTGATTAAAAATTGAATTTTTGATAAAATCATTATTTAAGCGACCAAAATTACTCAATCCCGTATCTATGAATACAGAAATATATAATTTGTCACATAAATTCCAAAAACTAACCCAAATAAATATTTTGGAAAGTATTTATCCGGATAAAACAAATATTTCAATTTTATTTAAAACCGAAGAAACTCAGGATTAAATTTAGTCGAGGAGGGAAAAATTAGGTGTCAACAGGTACGAGAACTATTTTGTAAATCAAAAATGGAGACTCACCAAGGGAGCATTGGTGATTGCAAAAGGAGCTGCTCGTGGCACGTTCTATAGGACAAATGCAGAAATATGTCGAGGTGAATTGAATACGGCTCGAGAAGAGATTTCTGCTAATTTGTGGCATAAAAGGATGGGTCATATAAGCGAGAAAGGATTGCAGATTCTTGCTAAGAAATCACTCATCTCTTTTTCCAAAGGTAAGATGGCAAAACCATGTGACTACTGCTTATATGGTAATCAACACAGAGTCTCATTTCAGGCATCGTCTGAAAGAAAGTTGAATATACTTGATTTGGTATATTCGGATGTTTGTGGTCCAATGGAGGTAGAATCGATAGGCAGTAACAAATATTTTATTACTTTTATTGATAATGCTTCACAAAAATTATGGGTTTATATCTTGAAAACCAAAGATCAGGTGTTTCACGTATTCCAGAAGTTTTATGCTCTGGTGGAAAGGGAGACGGGTCGAAAGCTAAGCGTCTCCGCACTGACAATAGAGGTGAGTACCCTTCAAGAGAATTTGAAGAGTATTGCTCAAGTCATGGTATTAGACATGAGAAGACGGTTCCTGGAACCCCACAACACAATGGTGTAGCTGAGCGGATGAATCACACCATTGTTGAAAAGGTGAGAAGCATGCTCAGAATGGCTAAATTGCCTAAGTCATTCTAGGGTGAAGCAGTTCAAACGTCCTGTTACCTGATCAATTGTAGTCTATCAGTTCCATTGGATTTTGACATTCCAGAGAGAGTTTGGACCAACAAAGAGGCATCCTACTCACATCTGAAGGTGTTCTGTTGAAGAGCTTTTGCACATGTACCAAAAGAGCAGAGAACAAAACTGGATGAAAAAACAATTCCTTGCATATTCATCGGATATGGAGATGAAGAGTTCAGGTACAGACTGTGGGATCTTGTAAATAAGAAGGTCATCAGAAGCAAAGATGTAGTCTTTCGAGGAAGTAAAGTCGAAATTATTGATGATATGTCAGAGAAGGTCAAGAAACAGAATGGTGTAGTCCCTAGCTTGATTATCATTCCTCCGACTTCTAATCATCCCACAAGTGCAGAAAGTACAATCGACGAGGTTGCCGAGCAGGGGGAGAAACCTGATGAGATTATCGAGCCGAGGGAGCAACTTGGTGATCATACTGAGCAAGTGGAGTACCCTACTCAGAAAGAAGAACAATCTCAACCTCTGAGGAGATCGAAAAGAAAAAAGATAGACTCATCCTAGTACCCTTCCTAAGAGTATGTCCTCGTCAATGATGAAGGTGAGCCAGAAAGTCGTAAGGAGGTGCTGTCCCATCTAGAAAAGAATCAGTGAATGAAATCCATGCAAGAAGAGATGAAATCTTTATAGAAAAATGGCACGTACAAGTTGGTTGAACCTTCAAAAGGTAAAAGACCGCTTAAATGCAAGTGGGTCTTTAAACTCAAGAAAGATGGATATGGAAAGCTGGTCAGATACAAAGCTCGATTGGTGGTAAAAGGCTTCGAACAAGAAAAAAGGTATTGATTTTGAAGAAAGTTTCTCACCTGTTGTCAAAATGACTTCTATTCGAACTATTTTGGGCTTAGTAGCTAGCCTAGATCTTGAAGTGGAGCAGTTGAACGTGAAAATTGCATTTCTTCATGGAGATTTGGAAGAAGAGATCTATATGGAGCAGCCAGAAGGATTTGAAGTAGATGAAAAGAAACACATGGTGTGTAAACTGAATAAGAGTCTTCATGGGTTGAAGCAGGCACCAAGGCAGTGGTACAAGAAGTTTGACTCATTCATGCAAAGTCAAACTTACACAAAGACCTATTCTGATCCATGTGTATACTTCAAAAGATTTTCAGACAACAACTTTATTATTTTATTGTTGTATGTGGATGACATGTTAATTATAGGACATGACAAGGAGCTGATTGTCAAGTTGAAGTAAGATTTGTCCAAGTCATTTGATATGAAGGACTTAGGCCCATTACAATAAATTTTGGGGATGAAGATTTTTTTAGAGAGAAAAAATAGAAAGTTGTGGCTATCTCAAGAGAAGTACATTGGACGTGTACTTGAACGCTTCAACATGAAGAGTGCTAAACCTGTTAGCACGGCTCTTGTTGGTCATCTGAAGTTAAGTAAGCAGATGTGTCCTACAACAAAGGAGGTGAAAGAGAGCATGGCTAAAGTTTCTTATTCTTCGGTGGTCAGGAGTTTGATGTATGCTATGGTATGTACCAGACCTGATATTGCTCATGCATTTCGTGTTGTTAACAGGTTCCTTGAAAATTCTGGAAAAGAACACTGGAAAACAGTCAAGTGGATACTCAGATACCTAAGACGTACCTCTAGAGATTGTTTGTGTTTTGGAGGATCTGAACCAATCTTGAAGGGCTATACCGATGCTGATATGACAGGTGACATTGATAATAGAAAATCCACAACTCGATATTTTTTTACTTTTTCAGGGGGAGCTATATCATGGCAGTCGATGAGAGATACAATTAAGGCATATGCCTATTTTTGAACCGTAGAACCGCTGTATGCAGTCTTCAAAGTTATGCACCTCTTCGTTGTTGCTTTCAAGCTTAATTGCCTCTACGTGTGCCTCATGACCAACTTACTAATGGAAAAGTTCCTCTGCGAAGAGTGTTCATTAGCAACAGCTTGCATACAGACAGTCTACAACCTTCATCTGTTTTCTTGTGTATTTGCTTGCTGTTAAAACTTTTCATTTGGCCTCATTATATAACTATTACATCACTATTGTATGAGGAACTAACAGAACGGGGTTGAAGATATGGAGGCCTAATAACAAAATTTTGTTTCATGATTGTTTTGTGATGCTTCTTTGGCGAAGTATACTTGTTCATGTTATGTATGTTAATTTCAAATCATTTATAGTCCAATTTTTCAACCATGTGATTTCAATTTCTAACCATCTGAAACAAGTACATCTGAACTGCCCCTTATGGCAAATTAGTGTGCCTGAGAACTTGGTTATTAATATCTCTGAGATAGTCAGTAATATCTCCGATAATTAATTGTAACTTTTTCGCCTCCTGAGGTAACCATTTCAGCATTCAAAAGTAGCAGTGAGGTTGCGGAATTTTCCATGTACACTCATTTTTCTAACTTTGTAGGACGCAAGCCTTGATGTAGCTGCATTCTGTGCTCTTACTTTTTTGCCTCCCAAGATGACAATTTTGTATTAGAAAACGGCAGTAAAGATTTTGCCGAATTTTCCATGTAACTCATTTTTCTAACTTTGTCGGTCTTGATCCTTGATATAGCTACATTCTATGCTCTTTAACCTAATTGATTCAGCTGGATTATTCCTAGTTTTTGAGTTAGTTTACCTCAAGCGAATTTGAACCATTTTGCTACTCAGGAATTCTTTCAATATTTGCCAGAATCTTTCTTCAAAGGAATCTGTATTCAGCTGAATTCACCAACAACACCAGCACTTTTAGGTGTCTTAAAACTATAGCACCTTCCGTCGACCAGTGTAGCAATCCTTTCAGCGGCAAAGGTAGTTGTGGCAGAAGTGTGCCTAATGATGACTACTTTGCAACAATCCATCATATATCTAACATTCTTCGACGAGATATTTACCTAGAGCGGACCCTTAACAAGATGCATATTTCAAGGATTGTCAACTCTGAACTGGTGTACCGTGTCCTTCGAAGTTGTTGCCAACATGGTATTGAATCATTTCGCTTCTTTAACTGGGCTCGGACTCAAAACCCTCAGTATGATCCAACTACCGTTGAGTTTGAGGAACTTCTTAAGACCCTTGCCCGGACTGCCCATTGGGAGACAATGTGGAAAGTAGTCCAGCAGATGAAAGCCCAAAATATTCCTATCTCACCCTCCACTGTTTCATTCATTATTGAACACTATGGTAAGCGTGGTCTCATTGATCAGGCTGTCGATCTCTTCAATCGGCTCAAGAACTTCGACTGTCCTCAAACCACCGAAGTATACAATGCTATGCTTTTCGCACTCTGTGAGGTCAAGAATTTCCAAGGGTCATATGCATTGATTCGGAGGATGATACGAAAAGGTACTGTTCCAGATAAGCAGACATATTCTATTCTTGTAAATGGCTGGTGTTCTGCAGGGAAGATGAGAGAGGCACAAGAGTTCTTGGAGGAAATGAGTCGAAAGGGCTTCAATCCCCCTGTACGTGGGAGGGACCTTCTAATTGAGGGGTTGCTCAATGCTGGCTATCTGGAATCAGCTAAAGGATTAGTGAGAAAAATGACAAAAGAGGGGTTTGTGCCAGATGTTGGAACGTTTAATTCTTTTGCAGAGGCTATATGTAAAACTGGGGAAGTTGACTTTTGCATTGACCTTTTCAATGATGTTTGTAGATCAGGGCTTTGTCCTGATATTGAGACTTACAAGATTGTCATAACTGCTGCATCAAATGTAGGTAGGATCGATGAGGCATTTCAGATTCTTCATAGGTCAATTGAAGATGGACACCGGCCATTTCCCAATTTATGTGCTCCGATTCTAAAAGCTTTCTTTCGGAGAGGACAATTTGATGATGCATTTAGCTTTTTCAGTGATATGAAGCTGAAAGGGCATCCACCAAATAGACCACTTTATACCATGTTGATAAAGATGTGCGCTCGTGGAGGTAGATTTGTAGAGGCTGCTAATTATTTAGTAGAAATGACCGAGTTAAATCTGGTGCCTACGTCACGAAACTTTGATATGGTCACAGATGGATTGAAGAATTGTGGCAAGCATGATCTAGCCAAAAGGATCGAGTAGTTGGAGATATCTATTAAGGGCATCTGAATTGTTGGCTCTTGATGAAGTGTTCCCCCTATCACTCCACTCGAGGATGATTAGAGTCCTAAAGTTGAAAAAGGTAACTATTTCGCTTTACTTTCTTTTCTCTAGGTCGGGAAATTCAGAATATCTCGAAACTTTGTTTGCATATCTAGACATGCTTATTCACTTGTTTAAAGTGGTTTTATTCATTAGCGTGAACATTCATGTCATTCATTTGAATATGCCAGTATTAGAAATAGATGTTTCTCTCCCAAGTTTCTCCCTCCCTTTGCTTCTCTACCTTCACAAGGTAGGAGTAAGGCTGCGTACACGCCACCCTCTCCAAACTCCACTTGTGGGATTACACTGGGGGTATGTTGTTGTTGTATGCCAAGTCTCTTCCTTTCTCTTTATCTCATGATTTGAACTTGTTCCAAGGGATTCCTACTGATCTTCGTCGCCATTAGAATTGCATAGACATTATAACAGAAAAATGAATCTAATAGTTTGCTTTATCGCTCTCTCGTCTATTCAGGTATGCAGTCGAGGTACCACATTGTTCAACCAATCATATCTCATTTGTAGCTTTTCGCCTTGGGAAACAATTAGTTGAATTTCTCTGGTTGCGACTTGAGTAATTTGGAATGAAATCATGAAAGAGCCTTTCATGGAGTGAAGATCTTCGCGAACTCACATAGTCCAGACTTGTAAAGGCAATTGTATACTACTTTTGAACAATCACCAGAGGTGCTTTTGTTGAGAGTTCTTAAATTACAATGTATTCTAGCTACTCTAGCTTGTGAGAGGTTGTCTTTAAATTCTATGAGTTTTCTGTCTTTAGATTCAAAATTGAGCCAACTAGAAAGCGATAGCTTGATTCTTTCTCTCAATGAGTTGATTTTGTATTTAGGAACACTCTGCTTCGAATGTATTGTTCAGAGATGGGATTCAGGATTTGAGTTTATAGATTTTTGTTCAAATTTCTACCACTTTTCGTCTAATTTGTTGGGTTCAAGACCTATTATTTGGACTAAGTATAATTGTAGACATTTTATAGGGTCTAAGCTGAATTTTTATTTTGTTGATCAGGGTCTACGCTGATCTTTTAATTTTGGGATATTTGTTTACTAAATGTCAACCATCTTATTTTTCTTGCAATTTATAGGTCTAATAAAGACCACGGTCTAAGAGCTCTTTTATACAAAATAAAAATCTTATGAGAAAAATATTAAATAATGATCTAAAATTTATAAGTCAAATGCTAGATGACAATATAATATTTTGTCCATAAGATTAAGCTATACTATAAACAGATATTATATCCGACTCTAATGTTGTCTGGAAGAACAATTTTTCACACACTATATTCGCACAACTTTTAAAAACAAGAACAAAATCAAATAATGGCTTAAAAAAGATTACATTTGCGTAAGGGAAAGTTACACATTTGACTAATAGGCCAAAAACTAAGGGGTCGTTTGGTAGAGTGTATAAGAATAATACAAAATATGATGTATTAATAATGCTTGTATTAGTAATACTTATGTTAGTTATGCTTGCATTAGTTATACTTGCATTTATCTTATACAGTGTTTGGTTTGGTATATTAAAAATAACATAGATTACATAATTTCTAATTTTTTTTTTTTTTTTTTACAAAAATACCCTCTATATATATGACGGAAAGGATGTGGAAAAAATAATGAAGGATAATTATGTCTTTAATCATGCTAATGCTTGCATTAGAATCCATTACATTACTAATGTCATTGATTTTGAGGTATTAGTAATACACACCTCAATACACAATAAAGTGCATTAGTTATACATAGGCTAAAAAAATAAACCAAACAAAAGACTAGTAACAAACGAGACTAATACATATATTATTCTTTTTAATACACTCTAGCAAACGAGCCCTAAATTTTGGGTTAAACCCAATGTATAACCCAACAACTCTTGTCTTTCTCCAGTCTGAAATTGTAGTTAAAAACAAAAAAAGAAAAACACACACACAAAAAAAAAAAAAAAAGGTCAAGGTCAAAATCTCCAGCTTGTTTGTTTTCTAAGATAGAGAAGCAATTAAGCAAATGTCCCAATTTTGGAAACCAGGAAGTGAAAGGCCTCGTCTTGTAGATGATGAAGAGGGTGGCGTTCTTCTCTACACTACCTCTTCATCCTCTTCCTCCGGGTAATTATTATTATTATTATTATTATTATTATTAAAATCTCAATGTTTCAATTAGACACTCGAACTAAGTCTTGTTCCAATTGAACACCTCTACTCCTATAAAGTGTTGCAATTACACAGTTCCAATTCAAATTTTTGGAAAAAAGAATTACGCATGTTTTCATTCATCTGTTAGATAGTTAAGTTAACCACATAAAATATGTCATCTATTCTTATTTAGGCGAATTAGTGTAGTTAAAGAAAATGACATATTATATGTGGTTTAACTTAAATAATTTTTTTTTTTTTTTAAAATCTCAATCTTTTTTGCTTAATACATATTCGATTTAACTAAGTCTTGTTCCAATTTAACACCTCTAGTCCTAATAAAATGTTTCAAATAGACACTTTCGATTAAGATATTGAAAAAAAAGGAATTGCGCATGTTTCCATTCAATCTATTAGATAGTTATGTTAACCACGTAAACTATGTTTATCAATTTTAATTATATGCATCAAGCTCAAGTAGAAAATGCATGGGATTTTACGGCTTATTTAGGCGAATACATATAGTTAAAGAAAACATACATATTTTATGTGGTTTAAACAAATGAGAACATGTGCAAAAATTCAAAAATTTGAAGCGAAAGTGTCTAATTGGAACACTTCATTAGGAGTTGAGAGGTGTTCAAATTGAAACAGGACGTAGTTCGAGTCTCTAGATGGAATATTTTGGCAAGTTTAATTGTGTAGTAATATTTTTGGAATTTCAAGATTTGGGTATGGGAGTTTAGAGAAGCAAAGGCAGAGGCTGCCTGTGTACAAGTACAAAACTGCTATTCTTTACTCAGTGGAGACTCATGCTACTACCATTATTGTTGGAGAAACGGGAAGTGGAAAAACCACCCAAATTCCTCAGGTTAGTGGTCTTGGTTTCTGTAAAGTTTCTATTTTTTAGATGTAATATGATGTGAAATGTCCTCCTTGGCAACATATTTGATCAATCAAATGTTTGACAGTCTTGAACTTGTTGGGATTGGCTATATGAATCCTCAGACCTCAATATTCGTTATGTTTTAGTTATTCAGATGCTTCATCATAGACTATTTTGCATTTGACCATCGTTCGGGATTGTGGCGGAGCCAGGATTTCACTAAGGAAATTTAAAATATAAAGAAGAAGACACACGAAGAAACCATGAGATTTCAACATATTGTATATATACAGCGTGGAATGTTACTCCTCTAGCTCTAATGTGGGTCATTTGGAAAGAGGGTAATAGGAGAGCTTTTGAAGGGGTGGAGATGAGTTTCGCTCAATTGAAAAGTAGTCTCCTCTCCCTTAGTTTTTTGGTGCACCCATGTAGTTCCTGTTTGTATAGAGGATCAGGTGTTCTTTGGAGAGAACCATATTTTGTAGGTTTCTCCTTTTGTTGGTATATCTCTTGTATACTGCCAAGTTGGCCTTGTTATATGATCAATGAAATACCTTACTGGATAAAAAAGAGATAGTATATATGCATAAAAAGGAAAAGATTGACCTTTCTACGCAGTGATGGTGTCAATTGACTCGCCTTGGACAAAGTTGGCTCTGCCACCATGAATTTAATAGGGGATTCAAAAATATGCCTGACTGCATCTTCATCACTTCACTTATATCAAGGGGATTCAAAAACTTAAATACTTTTCACAGTGTAATTTTTCCGATGAATTTCCTTATATGTGGTTTGGGGGAGGGAGGTTGTGCATCATGTGAGGTTGTACTAGTAATAACTTTAAGTTGCAAAGAGTGGAAGTAATGTTTATATGTTGGTAGGAGCAAGAGATATATGGAGGGGCGAAGTAGAAAACGGCTAACCTCATAACTGCAGTAAATTGTTTTCCCTTTTTTTTGTTTAAAATTCTCCAATAGTTTTGGCAACCAACCTGCAAAAATAAGTTTACCGAAGGACATTTTTTCTATTAAACATATTACTGTCAAGTGGAACCATAGGTATAGTATCTCTATTATTTGTCTAAAACATGTGAGTGAACATTTTGTTTTAGTTTGTTTAGAGAAATGAACTCTTTTAGAAACTTGAAAAGTTTGACGGTACTTGATACATTTAATGTGTGCAGTACCTGAAAGAAGCTGGTTGGGCTGAGGGAGGGCGCATGGTAGCTTGCACCCAACCAAGGAGACTGGCAGTCCAGGTGCTGTATTCTGTTCCGGCGCTCTATATGCTCTTCATAGAGTGAAGTTTTCCGTCTTCTTATATGTATGTCTGATATCATTCTAATCGAGAGCAGATGCAAGCAGAATGAATGCTTGTGAGGGACAGATATATTTGTACTTGTAACTTTGTTTTGGGGCTCCCCTGGATACTTGTCTTTACAGTTAAAGTTTTCAGTAGCTACTCTACTTTCTTGGTTAAGAAAGTGACAATCGCTACTGTTGACATCTTGTTGGCCCAAACATATGATATTGAAGATCAATGCGGACATCCTGCTCATAATATTTTGGATCATAATGTTCCTTATGGTTCAGCTATTTTGATACACATCTTTCAAGTCTTAATCTTTTATAGTGCAGGCAGTTGCTACAAGAGTTGCCGAAGAAATGGATGTTAAACTTGGTGAGGAAGTTGGTTATACTATTCGATTTGAAGATATCACGAATGAGGTGGGAGCTCTTTCTTTGTACTTACCATTTTGTTGGGATAAAGGAAATAATCTTTTGCTTCATCATAGGTATTTTTAGAGTTCATAAGTTCCTAAAAGAACAGATAAATCTTTTGACATCTGCTGGGATTGCATATTTCAAGATGTTAGGTTTTATGATTTTTTCCCAGGAAAGAAATTAAGTTTAGTTTGGTATTGCTACGTAACTATGTTGACCTGAAATAGTAATGGTGGTGTTCTTGCCTACAGGAATTAACTAGGGTCAAATTTCTTACTGATGGAGTTCTGCTGAGGGAAATGATGGAGGATCCTCTATTGAGCAAGTATAGGTACTGTTTATGCCTTGCAAGGGTTCGAACCTCCTTTTCTATTTTCTTCATCATCTAGTTGCTTTAATTCTATTATTTACACCCTCGTTCTTGACTTTTGAGCTTCATGAAGTTCAAGTTTCAATCATTTCAATGTTTATTAGTATATTGTGTTTGGTAGAGATGACTGAATTTTTTATTTTTTTTTAAAAAACGGGGGCAGCCCGGTGCATTAAAGCTCCAACTATGCGCAGGGTCCGGGGAAGGGCAGGACCACAAGATATCACATCAAACTGGAACTAATATAAAGTGCACAGTTTATAGTGTAAATCATTCAATGTTTATTAGTTTGAATTGTTTCATCCAAGGGCGTGACCTACTCGTCAATGAAGTGGGTGAGAATCATGGGAGACAAGGTTCAAATTCTAGCAAAGATTAAAATGCTAGGTGATTTCGTAGTTCTTTCAAATGTTGGTGGACAGAGTTACCCCTTATCTACGTGGGAGGTACCAAGTCCCCGATGAAATAGTCGAGATGGGCGCAGGCTTCCCGAGAACCACTGTTACAAAAAAAGTATTAGTATGATTTGTTGGAGTGGAAATATTGCCATTCTATGAAAGAAGTCAAAGCTATGGAATGTACTAAACTAGGAAGTTGGTCAACAAAAGGGACAAAAGGATTACAGTTTTTCATTGGTTGCGTCACTTTTCCAGTTTATCATGCATGTGTTTTTGGGCTCTTACACTGATCTAAAAGTTAAGACTTGACGTGCAGTGATATAAGTGTTTTATTGTTTAGACTCTTGTTTGTTGTTCTCACAATTCAGGAGCTACAAATGATGTAGCCAGGTTGAGGTTCCATAAAATGCAATTAGATGCTATTAAGATCGATCGTCTAGATTCTATCTCGCAGGGAACTCCTTGAGATTGAGCTCTGGTTGGGGTGAAGTTTTGTATTTTATAGTTATGGCTAACTTTAGACCTATAATTTGCAAGTGCAAAGATGAATTGATACCATAAGTACGAGTTGTGTTATTAGAGGCCTACCCTGAGCATGGCTAAGACCTGAAGCTAGGTGCAGCGGAGTTTAGGGATTCATCTCGCTTAGTTCACTCATTATTACTGAAACCTAGGTGGTAAAGTTTGTGCTGAGTGCTCAGAGGTGCTATCTTGATATGGCAATACTTAACAATTAACATAGTTGTCAAAGTGATATATTAATTGTTAAGGAAGCATTATGGATGACAATGTCAGTGACTAGTAATAGGAAATCAGAAATTTAATATAAGAAAATTGTTCACTATTCTGAAAAAAACTTAAAATTGTATTCTTACATCAAAATCACTAAGCAATATGATTTTGGACTTGATTAACATGGTTTTTTACATGTCTCACCTGATTGCAAAAATTTCAATTTCTTAGACCAAATAACCCTTGTTTTTATTTTTAATTATCTTTCTTGTGTTACATGTTTGTATGTGTACACACTTTTTATTTTTCCGCGTTTTTTTGGCAATGCACATGATGGGCTGCTCTTAGAATTGCTCTAGCACTTGTCTCTTTATTATGCTTTTTTCCTTTCACAACAATCATCTGTCCTGAAAGCTGTCTTAATTTTGAAGTAGCCTGATTTCTTTCCTAAAAACTCAGACGTGCGTATGAAATTAATCCACTTTCTACTTCTAGCATATATTGAAAATTTCTGTACTGGAAGGAGAAAATTGTATCTGATCTGTCTTTCTAATCATACAGTGTGATTATGGTAGATGAAGCTCACGAAAGGTCTCTCTCAACGGACATCTTATTGGGACTACTGAAAAAGGTCGATCAGGAAGTACTCTGGACTGGTTATCGTATTTTCTTATCGTTTAAGTGCACTTAGTTTAATTCTTGTCTCTTAAAATGTTATTTTTTCCTGTGGCTCTGCAAATTTAGATTCAAAGGCGTCGGCCTGAGCTGCGTATTATAATATCATCAGCTACGATTGAAGCAAAATCAATGGCTGCTTTCTTTAATACCAGGTTGGTTTCTTCTTGTGACGAGTGTTTACCGCAGCTTTATAATTCTATACTCAAAAATTCTAATCTGAATCTTCTGCATGCTTTCTATTGATGCAATTTCTCAGCGGGTTATGCTTTTGTATTGAGTTGTATTCTCCGACTGGATATATCATGTACTTTTCACCTTGTTGGGATAAGTACCTTGTCTTATTTTGAATATGTAGTGGAAGATGTGACCTTTTCTTGGACCAGAAAGTTCAAGAACTGGTCATAGCTAAGTAAATTGTTTCCAGTACACTTCCCTTTTAGTGTTAAATCATTAGCTCTGAAGGTTCGCCCACAAGGTCTTTGTGGACAGTGGAGGTATGCAATCTTTTCTATCCAGGGGGTTAAGAGGGTTGAGGTATGCTACTGGCATCTTGGAGTTGTTCGATAATGTATGGAAGAGTTTGAATGCATGCTATCAGTTCTTTTCCTCAAGACTCAAGTTTTGGCTATAGACTTTGTTGAATTGAGTAGAGAAGACAATCCCGAAAATAAAGATTGAGCTGATCTTATGCAACCTTTGGAAAAATATCAAAAACAAGGATTATTGTGTATTACTTTTTTGATAAGTTGTTTCGGAAAGCTAATTGATGAATATTTAATGGGGTTTAGACTAAATGAATACTTACTCTCAAAGTCGAGAATGAAAATAATGTGAATACTCTTTTAACTTTTGCTTTATCACTCACATTTGGTTCCTGTCTCTTGTCTTTTGGTATTGTTTTGACACAAGGATATAGTGGTCCTTGTGACTTAATTTTAAGCGATCTCAACTTACTTCTTCATTTGTGACCACACTCCTTTTGTGTAAGTTTAGTTAAAAGGAAGTTCAATGAGTCATGGTGCTAGTTAGTTGGTACATTAGTGAATGACGTTTCCTGCCTTTGTCTGAGCAATGCTTGCATAGGATTTTATCCATGCTATTGAGAACAAAGACAGACTCTATGGTAAAGATTGAAATGACTTTTGGAGAGGCATGCGGTTGATTAGTTACTAGAGCTACAGAAAAACTTGAACTACTTATTTATTTTGATAACTGTGATGTCCGGGCTAGCTTGCACGCACCTCGACTATTTCCTCGGGATACTTGCTACGTCCCACCAACAACAGGTACCAGGTAACCTTGTCCATCAAGCCTTAGAGAAATGGGAAGAAATCACGTAATGTCTTGTCTCCACTGGGATTTGAATCTGAGAACTTATGGTTCTCCTCCCACTTCATTGACAACTAGGCCACACCCTGGATGAAAACTTGAACTACTTAAAGGAATGTCAAATGCGTAATTCTTAATTTGACACCTTTGACACTTCAGTATCGCGAAGTAGGAAACCTTATTTTTCCTATGCTCTTCTGAGTAACACTAGTTTTTCTGTGCTTCAACTTTCGAGCAGCCTTTGATCCCTTTGTATGCATGATAATTTCCGCCTGCATCATATTATTTCATTCTAAAAATCAGTAGTTTCTTTTTCACAGTTACATATCTTCTTTTAGTGTCTAGGTTTACTGTGTGCACTAACACTTTTTTATGTGACCAAAAATTAGCAGAAGACGACGTGAGCAGGAGCAAGGACCAATAAAAGAACCTGCTATTCTGTCAGTTGAGGTATATGGATTTGAGAGACAATCTCTCTGTTCTGTCTGCTTTGTCTGCACAACCAAAAATTAATGAAGTTATTAACTAGATCGCTTATTTAAATTACAGCATGACTATTGAATCATTATATATTCTATGAACATCTAGGGTAGAGGATTTTTTTATGATTTTCTTTGGTTGATTTGCAACCTTACTGAAGTATCATCTTTTTACACTTTGATCTTCTAGGGTAGGGGATTTAATGTAGAGATATTCTATGTTGAAGATCCTGTTTCTGATTATGTTCGGGCCGCTGTTTCAACAGTGATGTCGATCCATGAACAGGTGCACTCTAGAGCATGACTTCTTTGAACTATTTCGCTACATTATGCTCAAATGTGAAAAATGTTGGGTTTAGTTCTCAATGATGAAATCACTTTTGTACCTTTGAATTCCCACTTGATGATAATGTGCCTACAGCATAGCAGTTTCTGGCACCTTTGCTACATCGAGTTCCGTCGATACTTTGAAGGATATGTCTAATGAAAATTTTGAAGCGCATGTAAATAAATTTCCAAAGACCCGTTTAAGTTGAGGGGGGTGGGTTATTCAGACAATTCTTGGTGCAGAAACACAGCTGAATGTTATGCCTTCGTGATCCTGTTTCATTTGTCCACAATGTGTTGCATGTGGCCTCCTGTAATTGATAACTTTCCAATTATTTCTTTCTTCTTTGATTCATAATATACTAACATACAGCACTTGATTTATGGCTCTTCATTTATACTTGTAGGAACGGATGGGAGATATCCTGGTGTTTCTAACTGGTCAAGATGATATTGATGCTGCAATACAGTTGCTCACTGAAGAAGCCCAAAGTAGTGGGAAACAAGGTAGCAAATAATTCTTAGCCGTTGCTAAGTCTTAATAGCATTGCTAACAAATAATGGAAAAGTGGTTGTAGATGAATCCATTGCCTTGTATCAGATCAAAGAAAAAAGAAATAAAGGATAGATAGCATAATTTTTTCAATTCACTTTTCTTGCAGGACTGGTTACTGTGCCACTATACTCGGGACTTCCTCGAGCCGATCAGGTAGGGTAATGCATCATGCAGTTTTTTAGGTTAAGATTTGTTGAACTTTTCACTAAATGGTTCTGTTTCTTCTCAATTGTACAGGACCTTGTGTTTTCCCCTACTCCCAGAGGAAAAAGAAAAGTGATATTTTCAACAAATATTGCTGAGACGTCATTGACTCTAGAGGTATAAATCTGAGACCTCGGGGTCAAATCTTTTGAGGCATACATGTTATTACGTTTGTCTTCATCATAATCCTGAGGTGAAAATTTTCTTTCTTTTCAGGGTATTGTGTATGTTGTTGATAGCGGGTTCTCAAAACAACGTTTCTACAACCCGGTACTTTGTTTCTCTCTGTTTGACTTGACTCTTTTTCCATGCTTTCTGATCCGCTTGTTATGGGTTGATCTTGCTGCTGTTATTCTGATAAATTTCTACACACACGTCGATGTTGGACCTCATTTAGTAGCAATTTTCTGAGTCGTCATTCTGGTTTTGGGCACCAAATCAGTATTGCCATGTGTTACACCCGTTACCTGTCTAAAGATGTCATTACTCCCGACTGTGCCTTTATATAAACTTTTATAATAAGCTTGCGTTCTGGAAGCTTGAATTTTTTATCCCTAAGCCCCCTCATACAACCTGTTGGTCACTTTGCTTCATGTAAACAAGGATGCTCAAAACATGCTTTAATGAGCAAACGGGGTGTGTCACTATAAAGTGTATGATCTATATGTTACTATCCAATACTTCTGAATTCAGCTTTCCTCAATTCTGTTGATTCAATTTCTGGTAATTACTGCATAAAGAATGCAGTTTATACATGGCAAAAGGAATGCAATTCATACATGCCAAAAAGAATGCAATATATGCATGTCATTCCTGATATTGCGTTTTTATGTTGGATCTGCTTTAAATCAGATTTCAGATATTGAGAATTTGGTAGTGGCACCAATATCAAAGGCATCTGCTCGACAAAGGGCTGGTAGGGCTGGAAGAGTTCGACCAGGGAAGTGTTTTAGGTAGGTGGTTTACCACATATTATAATCTGAAACTTACCCTAGAAGCACCACGGAAGGATACATATCATTATGTAATATTGATTTGTCTAAAGCTTAATACTCTCCCTAAGTCCAAAATTGTTATATCATATCTCCAGTTTGGTTTGGCCTTAATTAATTTTAACATTGCTGACACGAAATATAAAATTTTCATAATCTAGGATCACCTTATTTGTGTCACTAATTCTGTTTTTAAATGACTGTTTAATTAGAAAGTAGAGAATTCTTAATTTGTCTCTAGTCCTGGGGATTTTTATGGTTACCTTTCCGTTTAAGAAATATAATTGTTGACGTTTCTATTTTTCTGTTTAGGCTCTACACAGAAGATTATTTTTCCAAAGAGATGTCTGTGGTGGGAATCCCTGAGATACAGAGATCAAACCTCGTTTCCTGTGTCATCCAGGTATGTCTTTCTTGAACCAAGAAGATGCTAGTGCCCTGCTTTTTCTAGCAATGACTTGTTCTTTTCCTGATGCGTGTGAGCTGTATATATGACCTCCTTATCAGGGAGGCTGTCTAGGTCATCTGCCCTGGAAAAATTTCATGCACGATGTTTTATCATTTGGGAACTGAAGCATTATTTTCATCATTTTTCTCAATCCTCCAACAAAAATGAAAGGTTGGAAGGAAATGAGACCACTATTAATAGATTTCCCTAAATTGCATGCTTTTGCTCTACAATATCAAGTATTTTGTGTTCTTTCTTATCTTTCTTCATTTCAAAGGTTATCCTTTTTATTAATCTTCTATTTCTGCACATTGATCTAACTCAATATATCTGACTTCTGGGAAGCAAATAAAAAGTTTTTATTCATGAATAATGAAATTTCTTTTATGCTTTATTTTCCATAACACCATCAAGTTTGCTGATTCAGGAAGCTTCTACTCTTAATGAGGGTAATTGGCTAATTCAGTCAAGCAAAAACTATTTAGTTATGTAAGGTTAAGATTTACTATTCATGTGAACTTTAAAGGGTTCTAGGCATAACTAACAGTTTGCAAGGGGACATGACACATTAAACGGTTCACTTTAGAGGTATCATATTTGTAATCTCTTCTATAGAAATTGAAAATGTAATATTCCACTGATTGATTAATCTAACTCCAAACCTTTAAATTTCAGTAAATGTTTTCTATCAATAACTCAACCTCTTTCTGTAAGTATGACACGTTGAAATGAATTGTTGTGTTGACTTTTTAAGTTTCATCTTTTCATCTCCTTTTTGGAGTGTCAAATCTTCAAATTCGAGTCTGATCCTATTGTTTCAGCCTGTCATGAAATTTCTTGGATATTAGCTAATAATGTTTTTTTATCAATGTCCCAGTTGAAGGCCTTGGGCATCGATAATATCTTGGGTTTTGATTGGCCAGCATCTCCATCAGCTGAATCGATGATTAGAGCACTTGAAGTACTGTACTCACTTGGAGTACTAGATGACGACGCCAAACTCACTTCACCTACTGGATTTCAAGTTGCAGAGATTCCACTGGTAGGCTTCTAACCGGCCTTCTCGTGTTCTCCATTAAATTTCCTCACATGCTTCTTTGCTGTTCAGTGCAAACTTTTTTATTTCCTGCTCCATTAGTATGACTTGTAAGTTGGATTCTTCCCGTCAAATTTACAATTTTGCTACCTTTTTATGACACTTCTCACCCAAAACTACCCGCCCCATTCTCCAATAGAAGTATTAAAAAAGGAAATCCATCATACAAAAGTAATGAGCAAGGAATATTTACGCAATTAAAAAAAATAAAGTAACACCTATGGGAGTGGCCAAGCGGTCGATAAAGTGAGATGAAAACCAAGGGATCACGTTCAAATCCCAGCAGAGGAAAAGAAGTGATAGGTGTTTTCTTCAACATTCTGTCTAATTCTTGGCGGGCAAAGTTACCGAATACCTATGCTGGTGGAAGCGAGCAAGTACTTGGTAAACCTAACACCATGATTACAAAGAAGAAAAGGTCATGAAGAGTTCTGCAACTGAGGGGAGAGAAAGAGACAATTCTTTTGCTCCCACTGGATAATCGAGATTTGATTTCGTAGAAGCATTTGCTTTGGGGATGGTAGTTAGACACTTAGAGTACGAATATTTGTTGCCAGCTGCTGTGGTTGAGGCAACTTGCTTAAACTGCAATACTGAACTCTTTTTCCTTTGTTGTCATCACTAGCAATTGGAAGATCAAGTCTTGAATTTATTCCTTTTCTTCTGTAACGTCTAAATGTTAATGAATAAATACCAGTTTCCACCAAGAAAACTTATGCTGTCTACTATAAATAGCTCTCTTATACTGATGTACTTTGTGTTGTTGAGTGTCATAGGTGTGAGATCAATAGGAAGTTGATTAACTCGATGTTTGATGCTTTGTTGAAGGTCTCTCGGTTCATTATGATTATGCGATGTAACTCTCCAATTCATGTCTAAATCAACTCATAGATCTAGTCTTCTTTTTATACACTCAGTTCTTGAAACCTGTATTTTGTGTAGGACCCATTAATATCTAAAATGATCTTAGCTTCTTGTGAGTTTGGATGTTCGGAGGAAATAATTACCATTGCTGCTGTGCTCTCCATACAGGTAAATCCTCGTGTTTCAAACCTTAATTGATTTAGCAATAAAACAAGACTTCTATCTTTTGTTAGACCAACACATTTTTAATTTTTGCAGTCTATTTGGATTCCTGTTAGAGGAGTACAGAAGCAGTTGGATGAAGCGAAATTGAGATTTGCAGCTGCCGAGGTTTTTTGGTTTCTTCTTTTTGCTTATTAGTTTCACCTCAGTAATAATTTATTTGCATTATTCTTGAAGTTCATTTACTTGATGCATTGCATAAGCAGAAATGTTTTCCTAGTCAAGAATTCATATTGGTGGGAAATAAAAAACGACGGATATTGTGTTTTTTCTGAGTTCTACAAACTAATCACTCTGCTAACTATCATCATTGAGGCTTAAAGCCTTAAACAATGTCTGTTAAAGTCCTATAAAATAACACATGCAATTAGAAAGTTCATATAGAGACAGTACAGTTGGTAAGTTTTATCATAATATATCATCTCTGAACTAAATTTCTCATCCGTAATTGGAATTAAGATTGCTGCCGATTTGTTTCTAGTTATTTACTTGTTTAGTCTTCTTCCAGTAAATTCATGTGTAATTTGATGTACCTTTGCAGGGTGACCATGTCACATTCTTAAATGTGTATAAAGGATTCATTCAGTCTAATAAATCTTCAAAATGGTGTCACAAGAATTTTATAAATTATCATGCCATGGTAAGTTCTAATCCAGCTTCCATTTTGCATGTTCTATTTTTTACTTTTTTGCAATGTTTCACAAACTATTCATTGTTTGGGTTTGAGGTGCCCATTGTGACATCCTTGATTTTCTCTCCATTACCTTCTATATGCAGAGAAAAGTAATTGAAGTTAGGGAACAGCTGAAAAGGATTACACAACGGTTGGGCATAGGATTGAAATCTTGTGAAGGGGATATTCAGGTAACTTAATTTGCTCGCCAAGGGTTTATTCGTGGGCTTAGGGATTGCAGCTTGGTCTCTTTCTTAATAGCAGCATATTTTTAAAATTTGTTTAAATCTTTTCTGGGGCAGGAGTAAGTAAATTTAGTCATTTTGCAGGCAGTAAGGAAGGCAATTACAGCAGGTTTTTTTGCCAATGCTGCCCGTTTAGAAGTGAGTACGAGATTTTGTTTATGTCTCATAATTTGTAGTTTTTATGTCTTGAAGGCACACTTCCTTTCCTTTTCTATTGTCTTTTCTCCCTTCAGTTTTTCTGATCTGAACATATTTGATAACGTCTGTTGCTTGTCTTTGAAACAGCCATTCAGTCACAGTGGCATGTACAAAACTGTCAGAACTTCTCAAGAAGTTTATGTTCATCCTTCATCTGTGCTGTTCAGGTACTTTTTTTTTTTCATTTACATTTTATAAGGGCCAATAGGGGAAGGGGAAATTGGGGAGGGGAGTACAAGGTGGGGAGTCAAACCCTCACCAGCAAGGTGAAAGTTTAGATATCCAACCAACTGAGCTACTATGATACATATTACATCTCTGTTGATATTTAATAGCTTGGTTCATTTGCTGATATTATGGAGAAGTAACGTTATTTTCCCTAATTAGTCGTCATAAAATGTGGAAATAGCATTGTTGCTCAAGTGCTCATTAAGCAAAGCTATACTTTTTTTCTGATATCAGAGAAATACAATGTGGTGGGCTTTTGGCCAGACTCTAGTTAGCTCATAGGTTCGGAACTCCAATGAGTTTAGGTCCAACTTCTCTACACTTTTCCCAACTTAACTATCAGGCTTTGTCCGCGTCAGCGTTCAAATACGTGAGATGTGCCTAACCGAAACATCACGTGACGCTTCCTTAACGGCGGATCAAAGGCCATGTGGGCTACAAAGAGCTATATTTGTCGAGTCAAATACATTAAAATCAGTCTCTGTCTCAGAATTGTTGCATCATATTGTGGCATGGTTTGATCTGGAATCAGTTCCTTTTCTCGCCATATTTCCAACGAGAGCATAGTTGGACTCGTTTTGTGACTGCATGTTCATGTCTGGGAACATCACGGATTTTGTATTAACATTTGCATATTCTTCCTTATTAATTTAGGATAAAATAGGAAGAAATTAAGCTTGATAAGTAGAAGTGTTATTATGCTGTGTTACATCTTAAGTAACGTGCTTTCTTGAATTTAACAGGGTCAACCCGAAGTTTATCGTGTACCATTCTCTTGTTTCAACTGATCGTCAGTACATGCGAAATGTCATTACTATTGATCCTTCTTGGCTAACGGAGGCTGCACCACATTTTTACCAGAAGCAGCTGCATACTTCTGTTCCTCAATGTTGAACAAAATTTTCTTGCATGCTTCTCGGCAGCCTCATTTTGGTCTGAAAAATTTGTTAGAGTCATTTGTAAACCTTTTTAAATACATTGTAAATTGGCTATACTTTCTCCCAATGGTGGAGTTACGTAGGATAGAGGGAGATCAGTTAAACGTCTTTCGTTTGAAAATTCTACTGTGTATATAGGTCAGGTCGAATATTACTTTTCTGTACATTATATTATATTGAACATTCTTAACAAAATTGATCGCTTTGCCATTGCCAATGTTTAGATTTCATTTAGATGTTATAGTATAAAAGTACGCAAAAAATTAGCTTAATGATTTTTTGTACCAAGAAGATGGATTGTATTTGTTAGTCAATTTATAAATACATTGAAGATATTTCTTCCCCACAACAACAATAGCATTGACAATGTAGTCGTTAAAGAGTTTTGTTTCGGAGGAGATTATACTGCCAATAGTTTTTGTGCTTTCTTTTATATTAGCATTCTCATATATCATTGACCAAATCATATCAAAATATTATGCTTCTTTTAGTATAGTTTTCTTTGTCGTCTAATTTTTTATCTTTACAATTATTAGCTTCCACATGTCACATTGATTATTTGGATCCCAACAACTTCTCATGTACTTATTTGTATTTTGAATCCCCTTAACGAAAATCTTGATTTTGCCACTATAATACTGAGCATGAAAGAAGTCTTGGTACACAAATTTAATCAACATTGATAATACTCAACTTAGTACATAATTGTATTTTCTCGAATTATAATTAGAGTACAACACACACACACACACTCGAATTATAAGTAGAGTACAACACACACATACGTACACACACTCAGAGTGATTATTTAGTAGAGAATAATGTGTACGCAAATTTTACCTCTACCTTGAGAAGATAGAGAGACTGTTATCGATAAGTCTTCAACTCACACATAAATATATTAAAGCAGTTCGAGAACACACAATACAATTAGTACATAGTTTTAATTAGTAATTAAGAAGTAAAATATCTGCAAAGGCCAAGCAGCTGGTCACCACACTCACAACAGTCAGCCCAATTGTTACAATGTTTGTCTGTGCCATGCTGTTAATAATATGTTCAGCTGCATCTTTAGATTTGTCAATTGCTCCTTCAGCTGCCTCTTTAGCTGCAGCTGCATCTTTACCTGCAACATCAAAATTTATGTACGGTATCAAATATTGTATTAGTTAAATTATTATAAACATGGACGGATCTAAGATTTTATGTTTACGAGTTCTAAACAGTGACGTAGGTAGGAGTTTTTGTAAGCAATGTCCGTATTTGAAAAAAAAAATGAATAAATGATTTTATATATCACTACAGTCTACAACAATAAGCCGTATCATTTTTTTAAAAATATTTACACCCTATTTTATTTTTCTTATTATCTATACAGTATACATTCATAGTATCACGTAACACCACTTTGATACAAAGGGTCATGCCCCTGATTCTGAACTCATAACCTTTTTCGTTTACAAGGTTCAGAGTAGATTATAAGTAAAAAAAAAAAAAAGCACAAAATATAAGTTCTGAACCGAACCTTTAACATGTACTATTGTAAATCCACCCTTAACTAACATGTATTAGAGATTTTCAGTGTTGCGATAATAAATAATTAAGATTACACAATTTCAACATTGTATTAGAGCAAACTAACCGTCATTAGCCGCCTCACCCGCCTCAGGTAAAACACTCACAGGAGGGATTTCTGAAAATGCAGCAACCTGTGAGGATATTATTATTGAAAGAATAGCCAAAGAAAGGCAAATAAACAGAAATGCCTTGGAACTGCAACCCATTTTTATTTTCCTTTGAAGCTTAATTAGTGTTTTTGATATTTGAAATTAAAGGATGAAGAAACTGATGGCTTTTATTTATAGAAGTTTATATAATTTTGAATGAATAAATAGTACTCCTTCCGTCCCAATTTGTACGATGTAGTTTGACTCAACACGGAGTTTAAGAAAGAAAGAAACACTTTTGAAACTTGTGGTCTAAAATAAGTTATAGATATTTATGTGGCTATAAATCATTTCATTAATGGTAAATTGGCATTTTAAAGTTAAATTGTTACTAAATGTAGAAGTGTGTCATTCTTTTTGGAACTGATTAAAAAGGAAAGTGTATCATATAAATTGGGACAGAGAGAGTACTAGAAGGGAGTTATATCATGTCAGTGCTAATTGACTAATTATTATCAAGCCAAGGTGGATGATTGGCTAATTATTGGCCTAGTTGGATTTGATTAACACGAATTATGTTTCGATCGATATTTTTTTTTTTTAGTTTGATTTTATAACGCTTTATCAACACGAGACTAACCAACTAACCTAGACGGGTAGGCAATCTTTCATTATGTTAGGTAAATAAAAAAATACATGTTACAACTTGCTTCTAATAAACAAAGTAACAAACCATCCAGTTGTGTCTAAGTCGTTGGCATGTCAACATTCATGTGTTGTAGATATCATGCAAGAGAAAACAATTATTTACTTGGTTATGCAAGATGGAAGTTCTTTTTAAAATATAAGTTTAAATTCTTTCGATATTCTCTTAAAATCCCTACTCAATTAAACACCGTTAAAATAGATTTCAAACCACGTGCATGGGCCCTGAAATCAATGCACGTAGAAAATGTCAAACGGTCACTTATAAGTTGACTTATCAAAGACTCTTCCATAGAATCGGTCAGAAAACGTACGACGAGCCAAAAATTGTGATGGAGAGGTAAGTAGTATTATATCATTCTTAATTAAAGATTTCGAGTTTGAACCCTGGGTATGGAGTTACTTTTGGTAGAGAACGTTTTACCCCATAGTAGGACTTTTTGGTACAAATTTAAATTAATCGGGCTCCAATGAGGGTACCGAATACCCAAAAAAAAAAAAAAGGGGGGACAAATCTCTTCAATTTGCTTTAAAACTCAGGAAAAGTCTTCCAGAAAATGACCTAACAATACAACTAACAAAAATTTTGATTTGACGGAAATTTTAATGATGTTTTATATAGAATCGGTCAGAAAACGTACGACCAGCCAAATTTCAATGAATTTTCGATCGGACTTTAAAGGATTTTCATGTGGCAACTTTTTTCTACAGTAGGACAATTTTTGGGCACTGGATATTTGTTACATATGACAACTAGAGCATCCGCAGACAATCGGGAATGATCTTTTATGACCATTTACAAATTGAATAAAGAAAAATGACCTGTTCAGATTTCATATATGTAAAAATGAAGATCATTTGTAAAAGGGACTTTCAACTAAAGGTGTCAACTGGGCCGGGCCGGGCCAACCTGTACCCGGTCCATTATTTTTCCCCGGTCTTGGGCCGGTTTCGGGCCGGGCCCAATTCTTATCGGGCCGGGCCGGGGTGAACAGTAAAATTCCCCCAAACGGCCCAGCACCGGCCCATTTAATTTTTTTGACCTGTTAATGGGCCGGTTTATCGGGTCCCGACTAAAAAAAATTGTATTTTGAACCTTGATTGTTTTTTAATATACATTCAATATATATACTATTTAAAATATGACTTTAAAGAATAAACATACACATATATACGTTCAATATATACTACATTAACGAATACACATACATATATACATTCAATATATACTACTTTAAAGAATAATCATACACATATATACATTCCATATATACTACTTTAAAGAATAAACATACATCTACACATTCCATATATACATTCAATGTCAACTACTTTAAAGAATACACATACATATATACATTCAATATATACTACTTTAAAGAATACACATACATATATACATTCCATATATACTACTTTAAAGAATAAACATACACATATATACATTCCATATATACATTCAATATATACTACTTTAAAGAATATACATACATATATACATTCAATATATACTACTTTAAAGAATACACATACATATATACATTCAATATATACTATTTTAAAGAATAAACATACACATATATACATTCAATATATACTACTTTAAAGAATATACATACACATATATACATTCAATATATACTACTTTAAAGAATAAACATACACATATATACATTCCATATATACATTCAATGTATACTATTTTAAAGAATAACCATACACATATATACATTCCATATATACATTCAATATATACTATTTTAAAGAATAACCATACACATATATACATTCCATAAATACTACTTTAAAGAATAAACATACACATATATACATTCCATATATACTACTTTAAAGAATAAACATACATCTATACATTCCATATATACATTCAATAGATACATTCCATATATACTACTTTAAAGAATACACATACATATATACATTCAATATATACTACTTTAAAGAATACACATACATATATATACATTCCATATATACTACTTTAAAGAATAAACATACACATATATACATTCCATATATACATTCAATATATTCTACTTTAAAGAATATACATACATATATACACTCAATATATACTACTTTAAAGAATATACATACATATATACATTCAATATATACTACTTTAAAGAATAAACATCCATATATACATTCAATATATACTACTTTAAAGATTATACATACATATATACATTCAATATATACTACTTTAAAGAATACACATACACATATATACATTCAATATATACTACTTTAAAGATTATACATACATATATACATTCAATATATACTATTTTAAAGAATAACCATACACATATATACATTCAATATATACTATTTTAAAGAATAACCATACACATATATACATTCAATAAATACTACTTTAAAGAATAAACATACACATATATACATTCCATATATACTACTTTAAAGAATAAACATCCATATATACATTCAATATATACTACTTTAAAGAATATACATACATATATACATTCCATATATACTACTTTAAAGAATAAACATACATCTATACATTCCATATATACATTCAATAGATACATTCCATATATACTACTTTAAAGAATACACATACATATATACATTCAATATATACTACTTTAAAGAATACACATACATATATATACATTCCATATATACTACTTTAAAGAATAAACATACACATATATACATTCCATATATACATTCAATATATACTACTTTAAAGAATATACATACATATATACATTCAATATATACTACTTTAAAGAATAAACATCCATATATACATTCAATATATACTACTTTAAAGATTATACATACATATATACATTCAATATATACTACTTTAAAGAATACACATACACATATATACATTCAATATATACTACTTTAAAGAATACACATACACATATATACATTCAATATATACTACTTTAAAGATTATACATACATATATACATTCAATATATACTATTTTAAAGAATAACCATACACATATATACATTCAATAAATACTACTTTAAAGAATAAACATACACATATATACATTCCATATATACTACTTTAAAGAATAAACATCCATATATACATTCAATATATACTACTTTAAAGAATATACATACATATATACATTCCATATATACTACTTTAAAGAATAAACATACATCTATACATTCCATATATACATTCAATAGATACATTCCATATATACTACTTTAAAGAATACACATACATATATACATTCAATATATACTACTTTAAAGAATACACATACACATATATACATTCCATATATACTACTTTAAAGAATAAACATACACATATATACATTCCATAGATACATTCAATATATACTACTTTAAAGAATATACATACATATATACATTCAATATATACTACTTTAAAGAATAAACATCCATATATACATTCAATATACACTACTTTAAAGATTATACATACATATATACATTCAATATATACTACTTTAATGAATACACATACACATATATACATTCAATATATACAACTTTAAAGAATACACATACACATATATACATTCAATATATACTACTTTAAAGAATACACATACACATATATACATTCAATATATACTACTTTAAAGATTATACATACATATATACATTCAATGTATACTATTTTAAAGAATAGCCATACACATATATACATTCAATAAATACTACTTTAAAGAATAAACATACACATATATACATTCCATATATACTACTTTAAAGAATAAACATCCATATATACATTCAATATATACTACTTTAAAGAATATACATACATATATACATTCCATATATACTACTTTAAAGAATAAACATACATCTATACATTCCATATATACATTCAATAGATACATTTCATATATACTACTTTAAAGAATACACATACATATATACATTCAATATATACTACTTTAAAGAATACACATACATATATATACATTCCATATATACTACTTTAAAGAATAAACATACACATATATACATTCCATATATACATTCAATATATACTACTTTAAAGAATATACATACATATATACATTCAATATATACTACTTTAAAGAATAAACATCCATATATACATTCAATATATACTACTTTAAAGATTATACATACATATATACATTCAATATATACTACTTTAAAGAATACACATACACATATATACATTCAATATATACTACTTTAAAGAATACACATACACATATATACATTCAATATATACTACTTTAAAGATTATACATACATATATACATTCAATATATACATTCAATATATACTACTTTAAAGAATATACATACACATATATACTACTTTAAAGAATAAACATCCATATATACATTCAATATATACTACTTTAAAGATTATACATACATATATACATTCAATATATACTACTTTAAAGAATACACATACACATATATACATTCAATATATACTACTTTAAAGAATATACATACATATATACATTTAATATATACTACTTTAAAGAATACACATACACATATATACATTCAATATATACTATTTTAAAGAATAACCATACACATATATACATTCAATAAATACTACTTTAAAGAATAAACATACATATATATACTATATTAAAGAATATACATACATATATACAATATTCAACAACATATACTTTTATGCTATTATATTAATAGTAGTGAATTCATACAAGATAATCAATTTAAATTTTAAATGGAAAAAATATATAAAGAGTAAATGAATTTAATATTTGATTGATTGCAAAATGTTTGAAAATTTACAAGTTACAAGGTTGCAATTACATTTCACTAATTTCACAAAGTTAAATTGAAAAAATGAAAATTCAATTGATTAATTGTAAATTCTACAAATTTTTCATCATTTTTTCCAATTCACCCATGTTAACATTAACGGGAATTGGCTGTGGATTGTCAAAATCAATGGCACTAAAGCCATGTATTGGACTTGATTGTGCTGAATTCTCTCTTGAAGTCATTATTTCTTCAAGATCTTCTTCGTCTTCCGGCTCCACGAACATTCCTTGATTTCTTCGTTCTGCTCTAATCCAGTCTCTAAGGCAAACTAAAACATTCATGGCATTGCCTCCCAATGTGTGTCGGTTGTCTCCAATCTGCTGCCGTCCTTGACTAAAAGCGCTCTCTGATGCAACGGTTGACATTGGAACATTCAATATATCTCTAGCTAACACTGAAAGTACAGGATATTGTCTTTCATTATTCTTCCACCATTCCAGCATGTTGATTCTACCTCTAGGATCCTCTGTAGGCTGCATAAGATAATACTTAAGCTCTTCCCGACTTACGGTTCTATGCGATGAAGGCTGCAATCTATTCCAAACAGATAGATCAGAAACACAATAAGCAGGCATATTATGTGCCTGTCTTTTAGAAGATGATGGTTCCTCAGAACGATGGGGAGCGGGGGTCGGTGTAATGTGTGACGGTAAAGCATTGTCAAGTAAATCAGCATAATGATTGTATAATGTGCTCATGTAACTACTCGCATCAGACATAGCCGTAAACAAAGAAGGTTCTTCATTAGCATTTACTCCTAAAGCAGAATAAATAAGAGAAGTAAATTCGGACATAGTATTATATTTCATACATGGATTTATTATAGCACCAACTAAGAAAATAGGGGGAAGCGAAAAAAAATACTTTTTAAATTTATCAATCATTGCCTCAATAGCATATTTGTAACCTGATTTAGACTTATACTCGTTAAGCAATAAAGAAATGTCGGCTAAATAAGCTAAAATATTACAAACAGTAGGATAATAAGCTCCAGAAAATTCAACCATAGCTAGATAAAATTTTTACAAAAAATTAACAATATCATCAATTTCAGCCCAGTCTGAATTTTGTAACATACAATCGGGAAAATCACTAGCAAATTGGTTAAAAGTCATAGTAATAGGAACTTTATAAATATTGCAAGTATTTAAGAAATCATATGTAGAATTCCATCTAACATCTATTTCTTCAGGCATTAATCTCGATCTAAGTCCATTTTCCTGACATTTTCTTTTAAATTCGGCAAGTCTAATTTTTCTATTATTTCCTTGAATAAAGCCAACTGCAAGTCTAACTTTTTCAATAGCAGGCTCAAAAAAAGCAAGACCATCCTTTACAATTAAATTATATATATGGCAAGCACACTTAACATGAAATATTTCGGGTAACGGTGGAGAAAGTTCAGTTTTTAACAACTCAATAGCAGCGTTGTTGTTAGATGCATTATCAAAAGATATACATAAAACTTTGCCGTCAATACCATAATATCTTGCAACTTTTGTAATAGATTCAGAAATAAATTTTTCAGTGTGTCTACGGTCTTCATCATACAAAAATGCTAAAATACGTTTTTGCATAACAAAATTACTATCTACCCAATGACAAGTAATTGTTAAATAATCATTTTTATTAATAGCACGACCAAGATCAGAAGTTAAAGCAACTCTACATGAAAGATTTTTTAATAATGCAGATAAAATAGTAAACATATTGGGCATGGAGTCTAAAAATATCAGACCGACAAGTACTTCTAGGAATACCCTGAAACATAGGATTATAAATTGCCTGAATATAATGAATAAAAACATCAGAAGAAGCAAAAGAGAAAGGCAAACAACCCACAGCTATCATTTTGGCTATTTCTTCACGATCCTTCATTTTATTATAATTCTTAACTAATAGATCGGTTTTTGGGTTCAATCTAGTTTGACTTGGGCCCCCAACTGTCTCACCACCAGTTACCTGACCTAGCTCTATTGGGTGTTTCTCCTTCAAATGTCTCGACAACTGACCCGTACCTCCTTTATTACCCCCGGTCTTATGCTCGTATTTTACCTGACAAAGATCGCATTCAACCTGAGTGGTTCCTTCTATTCGGGTATAAAAATTCCACACAACACTAGTTTTTTTACGAGATCTTACAGGGGGCCGGGGAGGAAGATTAACTGATTCAGATTGAACATTAACATTACCAGATTCGGGTGTAACATCAACATCATCATTTTCATCTAAATCAACAGAGTCTACTTCATTCTCTTCTTCTATACCATAATTTTCTTGAGCCTCAAAATAATTCATATCGTGACCACCTACACGTATTTCATTCTCAAATGGTTCGCTAATTGGTACCGGAGGCACACGAGTATATCGAGCATTTGAACTACCTCTACCGGAACCAATTTGTTTCTTACTACCACTACCACTACCACTTCCGGGACAAAGATTTCTAACACTTTTACCGACTTTCCTTAATTTATCCATATTACCAATTAAACTAACAATTATTCAAAAAACACAAAAAAAATCTAAATAAATATTCAACAAATAATACACTAATTAAAAATTAAAAGTAAGAGATGAAACGATGATACCAAATTTTTGAAGTACTCTAAAGTTGGTCAATTGAGTACTTTTGGAAACTTCAACGTAGTATTTGTAATTGCTAAATAATAAAATATATAGAACACTTTATGAGATAATTTTAGCAAATTTGAGAGAGAATAAGAGAATGAGAATTGAGATTGTAGGAAATATTTTTTGAAATGACATGTATTTTTTTTTTTTTTAAAATAAAGCCTAAAAAGGCTGTTTGGCCGTTGGGCCTCAACGGACCAAAACAGCCTTTGCAGGCTGGGGCCCAACGGCCCAGAAAATTAAAAAAAAATAAAAAAATAAAAAAAATCTTACCGGGCCGGGCCGGTGCACCGGTGGACCCGGTCCGGTTTTCTAACTGGGCCGGTCCACCGGTTTCAATGCCGTGTCCGGCCCAGCCCCCTAAAAACCCGTCCAGCCCATTACCCATACCGGGTCCGGTCCGGTCGATAAATGGGCCGGTCTAATTGGGCCGGTTCCGGGTTGACCCGGCCCAGTTGACACCCTTACTTTCAACGAAAGATAAGTTTATAAAAGACTGCAAAACCAAATCTCGGTACATAACTTATCTCAAGCTAATCTAGATAAATATCCTGCATATTATTTCGATAATCTGGATTATCTTCTTGGATACAAAAATTTGGTACCAAAAATGTCTGAACAAATCGAGCAACAAACTTTTGATCAACTGAGTTCTTTTTATGCACACACACACACACAAAAAAAAAAAAGAAATTAGCTATGATCTTTGTTAATTTATCGCTGAATTACTTGTAATTAATTTTTTTTCCAAATAATTTATTGCTAATCCTTTGTCAAGTAAGATTAACAATAATGAATTAGCGAAGAATCTTGTTATTTAGTTATAAAAATCGTTCGTCGTTGTTTTTTAATAGTGATATTCGAATATTAATGTCCAATTTGTAACTCTATCGATATGACTGAAACTGAACGATTGACACTATTAAAACTCAAAGGCGAAGTCCCTTCTATGCTTCAAAGGAATATAAAAGATCACCTTGTCTAAGTCCCTTCTATGCTTGGAAGCGTATACTAATGGCTTCCTATTAATAATGACATATGATTTAATGCAAGTTATGATTTATTTTACAATTTCTTTTAGGAAATTCATACATATTAGAATTTATTCCAAAAATATCCCACAACAATAACAACATACTCAGTAAATTTTTAAAAAGAGGGTATGTGGAGGGTATAGTGTATGTTGACCTTACCACTACCTCGCGTAGACGGAGAGATTGTTTCCGAAAGATCCTCGACTCAAGTGTACCAAATTCAAGTAAAAGAAGAAACAGATAGTGAAAAAAATATATCGATCAATAAGGAAAGCAGTCAAAACCTACAAGAAAGGAACAATAACAACAACAAAATAATGTGATAACTGAAACACAATAGACAACCTATGATGATAGTAAATATCAAAAACAAAAACTACAAGAATATGGCTAGTACTACGACAGACACCAACAAGCCTAAACCTTTGAAAAACTATACGAAACACTTCACTAAAGTAGTCTCCAACCTATTCCAAAAATATCAACTTAACAGAATTATATGTCCTTTTCATAATTGATTTTTAAAAGTAACCTATGTTATTAAAAAATAATTACATAGCCGATGAATATTAGCCCTACACATCCCTGCCTAGTGAATTCGATTTTTTTTTAAAAAAAACAAATAGACCACTTAACACCCAGACCTACCGACACAATAAAAGAACGAGGAAGCTAATCGGCTTAGCCACTTGCCATGTGGGTCCTACCCGAATACTAGTCAACAATCAAATTTTGTGGTTCTTAAGGGACTGGATTTATATGTGGCTTTTAGAAGCTGTGGCTAGATTCTTTTATATATATAAACATGTAGAAATAATAAATAACCCAATAACCAATATATTAAGCTAATTAGTATCTACTTTATATATAAATAATTTTTTTGCACAACATGATGACAAGAATGAAATCTTTTCTTGATTCACAATCTTATGAGTTGTTTGGTTGCGTAGACCAAAATCTTTTCAATATTATTTTTTAATTAATATAATTAATACGATATATTTAAATTGATCCCGTAAAAAAATGATTTTTGCATGACAGGTAGCTAGATGCCGTGGCAGAACCGTCCTTTTTTAAAGGATGTCAATTGGCATCTTTCTATTGAAAAATTACACTATTATAGATTGGCGAAGTTTTATTTATGCATATGTATTATTTTGTTGATATATATATATATATATATATATTTTAATTAATGGGATTTTTAAAACTCTTTTTATTGAAAATCTTATCTAGCGTTTGGCAATAGACTCCCAATTTTTTTTTTTTTTTTGGAAAATCAGATTTGGGTGAAGTTTGTTGGATTGAAGTTTCAATTCTCTTCAATACTTTTTCGGCCTATCTCTACCTCTTTTGTAACCATCCATGACGACCAACCTTTCACATCTCCGCACTGGTCCGTATATTTTCTCTTCACATACCCAAACCATCTAAGTCTCGTTTCCCACATTTTATCCTCCAACGAGTACAAGCCTACCTTGTCCCAAATATCCTCATTTATAATAATTTTATCTCTCCTAGTGTGCCCATACATCCATCTCAGCATCCTCATATAGTAACTTTTCAACTTTTGAATGTGGGAGTTCTTGACTGACCAACATTTCACTCCATATAACATAGCTGATCTAACCACCGCTCCATAGAACTTGCCTTTAAGTTTTGAGGGCACCTTCTTATTACATAAGACTCTCAAAGCGAGCCTCCATTTCAGCCACCCTACACCAATTTCCCCATGACTTCAAATAATAGACCCAATATACTTAAAGACCTGGGAGTCAAGCCTCACCTCCACATCATCTGCATTATATGTATAAATTAGTCACATATTTTATCATACATCGTATTTCTGTTTTATTCCAACGAATAAACATTCATCAATAAAATCCATTAAATAATTATGTTATTATTTAATTCCCGTAGTATAGATTCGTATATTATCTTGATATATAATTTGTTCACAAACCATACCACCCTTATGAACACAATATTAAGTTACGAAATTTACTATTGATCTTGTTGTCTACTAAATAATGCATTCAAATTATCATTTTTTTTTAACGTTTAAATCTTTTATATTACTGGAGTCATGAAATGTTACTTTGTTAATTATAAAACTACTGAGTGAAATTGGGTGAGTTGGATAATGATCTATTTAAATTTTAAATTGTTAATTCCGCCCATGTTGATCCATTCAAATTCGACCAATCAACCCATTTACCATGTATATCTAGTTCCTTTGATTCTTAAGGGCTTCTACTACTTTTTTCCTTATTTGATGATCATTCCAAACGACTAACAAATCACTAAAATTGTTAAAAAAAGAAATCGAGAGGGTCAAAAGTTACGTGTCAGACTTACCAAAACTTTATTAATTTTCCTTCTGTTCACCAACAATGATATACGTTCTGCATTTGATAGTTTTTCTTTTTCACCCCGCCAACAATGAAATGAGCACAGTGGTTGACAAGTAACAGTATTATTTTGAAATTTGGTAAATTAAAATTACATCTAATACTCTTCTCTTTCTAAAAACAGATATTAAAATAATTTTTCAACGAAACATGAATCATATTAGATGAAAAAGCTTCCCAAAATTGTTGGACTGAATTTGTTTAAATTAAGGAAATGCCAGGCAAGGCAACGCATCAAACTTTTTTTGGAACCCCAAGAAGCCCACAATCTCTGTCACAACCTCTGCCCTTCGGATGAGCACTTCAACTTCATTGTGCAATAGTTCGCAAACTACATAGGAGATATAAACAACACTAGATCTCCCACACGAGAGACCCACCTGCCAACCCCACTCAACCATGCCCTTATGGGCACAACGCCTCAAACTTAAAAGATCAATTTAAACAAAGTGATGCTTTAGGAAAATATTATTTTCATGACTTTAATTCACAATCATAAAGATATTATTTTTACACGAATCTTTAGGAAAAATCTCGATCACACGATGACAATAAACAACCAATAAAGATAAATAAACTTCCATTAGACTTCAGAAAACAAATGAATTTGTGGGAAACTAGAATTTTACTAAAACTATATATACCACTCAGACGGTAATTTCAAAAACTTTAATCTCTTATCCTTCTAACATGTCACACAATTTTGGTTAAATTTAAATATCCCTAAGAGTGTAATAATTTAAGATTTTCACGATTACAACATGCACCAAACAATAAATATATAGAGCACAGAGGGATCGAGGCTCGTGATACCAACTATGATAAGATTACCTCTAGCTATGATAATTAAGTGTAGAAAGTAGTGATACCGTAGACCTGAAACACAACAAAAAAAAGAGACTCATGGAACAGTATGGTGTGATGAAAACACAAGCTTAGCTTATATAACCAGTCAGACATGGAACCCACAGTTAGACATCTTTTCTCTCATAAGTCATTTATTTAAGAGTCCAACCTCATCTAAAATCTTTCCAGATATTATCACCAAATAATATAAATAAAATAATTATATAATTTGATATATTAATATAAAATCGATTACTAATGTATGAAAATCTAACATGCCGTTCATGCATTTCTACCTGAAGAGACTTATAAAAGGACATCTTGATCATTTTGGTGTTTTAATTATTCCAAGATCAGTTCTCCCGCTATTGTTATCTTGCGTAGAAGGTCGTATAAATTAATACAACAATTGTGATATGACATTTAATCCTATCCTAGAACAAAAGAATTCAACCAAACACGTAAAAATCGCGTATTAAATCCCAAGATCATTATCATCTCTTATCCCACGAATCAAACGAACCTAATTGATTCAAGGTTCTGCTTTTCCTTTAGAGTTATGTGACGAATTTTCTTCGTCCAACATAATCTTCATAAGGATGACTTTAACATAAACTTTTTTGAAAACTAAATTATGAACTCAAGAATTTTTTCACTCACTTCACCTACCAAAGAAAATTGACTTGTCCACATTTTCAATACGTAATTAATTCAATACACCCCTTACATGTCTCCTAACATTTCCAAATAATACCCTTTCCTTCAATCTCTAATACATTCAATTCTACTATAAATAAAGCCCAATTATGCATTAATTTCTTCATACTTTAATTAGTATAACTAAGCTTTGAAGATGAAGAAAAAAGAAAAGATGGATTCCAAGGCATTTCTGTTTCTTGGCCTTTTTTTGGCTATTTTTGTAATGATAAGCTCAGCTAAGGAGTTGGCTAAGAACTGTAAGATTATTTGCTCCTTTTATTATTTGTCTCTTGAGATACTGAATTTCTTATATATTTAATTATTTGACATATATATTTGCTAATTTTTAAATTTTACAATTGATGTAGCAATGAAATCGGATAACAAGAATGATGTACATGGTGATGGGCGTGGTGGATATAATGGCGTTGGCGGATACTCTGGTGATCAATATAACCCTCCACGTGGTGGATATAACGCTCCAGGTGGTGGATATAATCCTCCAAAAGACCAATATACCAATGGATATAAACCCGCTAGTGGAGGATATAATCCCCCACGTAGTGGTTATAAGCCCCCAGGTGGTGGCTATAAACCTCCACATGGCGAATATAACGGATATAAGCCTCCCGATGGCGGATATAACCCCCCGCATGGCGGATATAACCCTCCACGTGGCGAATATAAACCCCCACATGGTGAGTATAATAATGGATATAAGCCACCTAGTGGCAGATATAACCCTTCAGATAGTGGACATCACCCCCCACGTGGTGAATATAAACCTCCAGGTAGCGGACATCACCCCCCACATGGTAAATACAATCCTCCAAGTGGAGGTCATGCATGATTAAGTGACTAGCCAAGCCTCACAACAAATAATCACGCAATATTATGAAACCCTAGTAAGTAGTGGCAAGATGTAATAGCTGGTAATACTCTTGCTACTTTAGATCTTTTTATATTCATAAAGTGTCATCCAGTTCATATGGATGGTTGGACATGTAATATTTTGTTGTATAATATAACACAATATAATATTGTGATGATATGTTTCCATTACATACGTTTCTTTTTATTTCATACCTTATTATTAAATTACTCCCCCCATCCTTAATTACATGTTCTTTCGTATCTTGAAATTTAAATTGTCTAGATGACATTTTAAAAGATAATTTTTTAATCATATCATATTGACATAAGAAGAATTTTCACTTGCAATATATTTTCATATGATTTTTTAAATTTCAATTTTAAAATATGAAATTAATTAAATTTAATTTCAAAAATTAGTAAATTGACTTTCATAAAACATAAAGTGACACTTATTTTGGGATCCAAGGAATACTTCCCACCCCAAAGTTACAATACAAGCTACTCCAAATGGAAAAAAGACTAATTATAAGCAGACTCATGATTTTCTCGATTGTGTTGAATTATTGGAAAATGCAACTAAACAGATAACTCTTACTGTCTTGTATTTATAGGGTTTTCAACTAAAATCGAAACAAGTGGCATGATTATTATTTTTAAACCGACTTATGATTTGATTTGACCTAATTTAGTGTTCTAAAAAAATGGACAATCTATATATAATTTTGCTTGGTATTAACCTATAAAAAGTTAAACCAAAATTATACTAGATTGCATGTAATAGTGTTTAAGCTTGTGCACAAATCTCATATATAATTTTTCTTGCCAATAGGTGGAGATTATGATTTGCATAAACCGATTAGGCTAATCCTTTCCCGAGTACGTATAGATATTAAATTTTTCTAGTGGTATGATTAAAGAACTCTTCTAAAAATATTTGGATATATTTTGATTGTTATAATAACGAAATGTTAGTATAAAAAGTCGGTCACTAGCAAGTAGCACCATATACCAAATTCCACAAATATAACATTTAGAATATATAAAATCCACCTTTAGAATACTTAATTTAAATTCAGCAATAATATAGTGTTATAAAAAGTGGAACAGTGATAACAGATACAAAGAAAATACACATAACTTCACTAGGATTTCACTCAAAATTATTTGCATGTCAATAACATGTAAACGAACAGGGATGTACGTATATATATTAAGTTCTCTGAGACTCGTAGTATTATTATTTAACGAAACATGACATGATGACCATCCATCCATAGTAATTGACTGGAGATTTATGATATATATTCTTCATATATTTATACCTTATTAGTACGTAATTAAATTAATTAGTTGCGAGGCATTCCTCCATACCAACCACCTCTAGGATATCCTCTGCCATAACCATCACCAGGATAATATCCACTGCCACCACCAAATCCTCCCCCTCGAAATCCTCCATATGATCCTCCTCTGAATCCTGGTCTTGGAAGTCCTCCCATTCCAGTTCCAGGAAATCCTACTACTAGAAATTTGGCATCATTTACCTCATTTGCATATCCTGCACCAACAATCATACATATTCATGTTAATATTTAAGGGTGACAATTGGATTGTTCATATGTTGAATTTATACTGATCAAAATGAATTGAATCAATAAATAGATCAATATCCAGAATTTTATTTGAATTGAGACGGATTGGATTAAGATGGGCTAAATGCAGAATCATATCGGAACTCTTGCCAAATTTTGATTTCTTTGTTTGTTTCTTATAATTTTTAACCACCGAACAATCATTGAATTATTTAGAATTATTTGAGGTATGGAGGGGTAAATAGGTATTTGTCCTATACATAAAAAAGAAGAAAGACTAGTTTTGTAAGACTTTTCTTATGGGGGATAAAAAAGGAAAGCCCCCAATTAATGTAGTTTACCCAATTTATTGTAATTGCAATTTGCAATTGTAGGACCTGCATTCTGCTGGCTGGTGAAGAGAATTAAGAAACACTAAAGACAATCTTGACTTCTTCCTTTCTCAAAAATTAATGACATAATTTTGTTATAGTCAAATCTCTTTATAGTGATAATGTTTGGTTAAAAATTTCACGGCTACTATATTGAGATGTTTTATATGTAGTGTTATTGAGTCAAAATTGCCGGCGAAATGCATTGCCCTTCCACTGTATGCAACCGTCCTTCCATCATATTTTGTATGTTGACGTATTGGTGCATGTTGCCAAATATACCGCTAATCATGATGGACCTAACTTGAAAAGGAAATAAAACATGATTGTGAACTACATAAACTCGTTAGTAGAGAATAACAACGACTAGCAGTACGATAAAATCTGATAAAAAGGCTGAATAGACTGTCTTCGAAAACTAACTAGAGTTGCTTTCTCTCTGTCGGTTTAATTTGCCACTAGTGGAACCTAGTATCTGCCATCCATCTCTATGGAAACGTAACCACACTTGATAAATAGGTGAAGAATTACCAACAAGGGTTGTGGTGGAGTGGTAAGTACTCCTTCACCCTTAATCAGAGGTCTCGGGTAAGAGTTCCCCCGAGTACGGAGTTGCCTTTGTTAGGGAATGCTTTATCTCTCAATGTGGGACTTCCCGGCATAAATCCGAATTTAGTCAAAATCCAATGTGGATACCGAACAGGCGAACACTGGGCAAAAAAAAATAGATGAAGAATTATCTTTGGTTATTTTTGTTATTATTCTCTTGGTGTGGGACTAACAAAATATGTTGGTTGTTGTATGTTTTGGATTGATGACTTGGTGTGTGGGTACTTTGCATTGACTTATAGCCCGTTTGACCAAACTTATTTTTCCCTAAAAGTGTTTATTTTTCCTCAAAAATGTTTATTTTAATCTTTTCACCAATTAAAAGTACATACACTACCACAAAAATAATTAAGAGACTAAAAGAAAATACATGCTGACCAAGATTTGTTGGCAAGTTGCCACAATTATAAAGACTAAACAAAACAAACAAAACACAAGTAACCACGTACCTTACTTTTACTTGTTTCCGATAAACCTTCAATTTAAGGATAAGTATATCAAGGCAGTTCGAAAACACAATACAATTAATACTACATAGTCTTAATTAATTAAGAAGTAAAATATCTTGAAAGGTCAGACTACAAGAGTCTATTGTACATAATCTTATGCTGCATTTCTACAAGAGGTTGTTTTTCTTGCTTCAACCCGTGACCTCCGATCTTGATCACATGACATCAACTTTATCGGCTACTACCGTTCATAGTCTTAATTAATTAAGAAGTAAAATATCTGCAAAGGCCAAGCAGCTGGTCACCACACTTACAACAGTCATAGCAATTGGTGCAATGTTTTCCTTTTCCATGTTGTCAACAATATGATCAACTACATGATCTTTAGATTGACCAAATGCTGTTCCAGCTGCCTTTTTAGCTATATCTTCAGCTGCAACATCAAAATTATTATACGTAGAGACGACGAATGTAAGATTTTATGTTTACGAGTTTTGAACAAACACCTTTTTTTTTTTTGTATATATTGGGTTCAGAGTAGATTATAAGTTGAAAAACCCAAAAAAAAAAAAAAAGATTTTGAACCAAACCTTTAACATGTATTACTATTGTAGAAATCCACCCTTAATTAACATGCATTCGAAATTTTCATTATTGCGATAATAAATAAATAATTAAGATTACACAATTTCAACATAGTATCAGATCGAACTAACCGTCATTAGCCACCCCTGGTAATACGTTCACAGGAGGGATATCTGGAATTATAGCAGCTTGTGAGGATATTATTATTGAAAGAATAATACCCAAAGAAAGGCAAACAAACAGAAATGCCTTGAAACTGCAACCCATTTTCCTTTTTCTTTTAAAGCTTAGCTTATGATATTTGAAATTAAAGGATGAAGAAACTGATGGCTTCTATTTATACAATTTTGAATGCATAAAACAATAGAAGAACAGATAATCTTTCATCACATCAGGTAAATAAAATAGTACATGTTTCTAATTATAAACAAACCATCTAGTTGAGTCTAGGCTGTTGGCATGTCCATATTGTGTTTAACAATTATTTACTTGGTTATGATACGTGCATGCACGTTCCTATTGTGTTCTATCTATATGAAAATGTGTATTTGAAATTAAAGGATGAAGAAACTGACGGCTTCTATTTATATAAAATTTTCAATGCATAATAATACTAGAAGGGAGTTATATAATATCATGGCTAATTGACTAATTATTTAGCCAAGTTGAATGATTGGCTAATTATTGGCAGAGTTGGATTTGAGTAAGCCTAAACATATTTAATTTTACTACTTGTTATATGTATTACTTGATAATTTCCTCCATTTCAAAATAAATAATATTTTTGTCTTTTTATTTAATTTTAAAATAAGTGATTTTTACATAATCAATAAGACATTAGTGATGTTCTTGTTGTAAATATATTATAAATGTGATGTCTATGACTTTAAAGTATCATATCCACCATTTTGTGTAGTAATACTCACGCCTTCACTATCACTTGATGTATAATAATACACACTTGGATACTTGAAAGCGGATATGAAAAGATCTCAACTTTTGTCTCTACATTTCTTGTCTACAATATGTTTCAAAATTATTGTTTTTTAGTTTGATTTTACGACACATTATTAGCACGAGACTAACCAACTGAGCTAGCTAGACGGGTAGGTAATCTTTCATGACGTGAGGTACAAAAAAATATTACAAGTTACAACTTGCCTCTAATAAACAAATTAATCAACTAGTTGACTCTAGGTCGTTGGTATGTCAATATTGTGTTTTATATATCATGAAAGAGAAAAACAATTATTTATAATTACTTGGTTATGAAAAGTCATTGCTAGTATTTTACAAATGGTTAAAGATTTCTATATATCCAGTTGTGGGAAGGTGAGCTTACAACTGTCGAAGCAATTTAAAAGTACTATTCCTTCCCTATTGCACATCCTATTATATATGTTCTACATGAAAATGCATATTTCATATATCCTTGAGTCCGAAACCTAAAGGAACACTTTTTTTAGATAAAATACCTAATGGGCCATTGAATTTTCAAAAAAATCAAAAGGGATAAATTGCTGGAAGCTCAGCGACTCTCCCTTTGGCTAAATGATCACTGAGAAATGGGTGTTTCTCTTTAATTTTTTTTTTTAAAATTTCTTAAGGGTTTGTCGCTGGGTGTCAGGTGGATTGAAGTCGCTGGGTGTTAGGCGGTGTTATGTACCAATTGTCCCACATTGAAAAAATAGAGAAATGCTAATGAGTTTATAGGCTAAATGAGTTCTCCCACCTATGAGACTAGTTTTTTGGATTGGACTCTCCCGTTTGATTTATAACAGATGGCTTGCAAGTTGCTGGGTGTCAGGCGACTTGCAAGTGGCTGGCAAAACGACTCATAAACATTTGGTCCACTAACTTGTGAGGCAAAAAGATGCCTCACTTAACTATACTTGGGTAGAATTAGATAATTAATCCTTTTGTTTGAATACATTATAACCCGATGGAGATTGATGGTTATATATATTTCAGTGGTGAATATAAAATTTGTGTATTTTGAGTTGAGAGAATATAGCGAAAGGAAATTAAACCAAGGCCAACATGAATAGCCAACTTGGTACATAAACACTATACTCTTCACCAACTAAAAGTGCATACATTACCACAAAGTTAATCCAAAGACGATACATGTTGACCAAGACTTGTTGCAAGTTGCAACAATTACAAGGACTAAGTAAACAAAACACAAACTTAAAGAGTAATTTTACAAGAGGAAAGTGAATAGGGCTTCTATTCATAACTTTCCTTTATTCACACACCATACAAGTAATTAAGTAGTCTTATTATGGACTTCCATATGAACCTCTTATGAATTTCTGATCCTAGCTTTAGTTGCCACAACAGTAGTCACAACGGCCATCACAACTTTTGCATGTTTTACAATATATAACTTTGCCAGCTTTGACGATTTTACCAAGACCTTTCAGTAAATGGCGCCCAACTCCTTTGGACTCACTAATGTTATTTCCATTCATTGCTGCATCAAAAAAATAATGTAGTATATTATAAAAGTCAGTGGCAGAACCAAATATTTATATATTACGAGATTCAAAAATAAAATAGAGTGTCACACCTATAACTAATGCAATAAGTCATGGGTTGGGTGAAATCAATAATATACATCTGTTGGCATTCTAGTCTCCGTTCTCATTTTCTTTAATAAATATAAACTATATTGAATTTGAACATGTAATATAACAATTTTTGAACGCCCATTACCACTATATACTAAAATTATCTATTTCTTCACGAGAATTAAACAATCATATACTCCCTCCGTTCTAAAATACTTGACCTACTTTCTATATTTGTTTGTTCCAAAATACTTATCCCACTTATAAAATCAAGAATATTTTGAGCATGCATTTTCAATTTTACCCCTAGTATTACATTAAGTATTACACCAATTTCAAGGATATTAAATATGAATGACAACTACCTATGTGACTCTTTTTCTTTCTTTTTTGACTGCATATGACATCTTTTCTTCTTCTTTTTTTTTAAAAAATTCTCTTGTTTAGATTTGTGGAACTAAAGATACCGTATGAGTAGTTAGTGAATATAAAGAGTCAATAATGTATTGGAGTAGTAAGTGAATATAGATAGTCACTTAGTAAGTAGCAATTCATGCATTCCATCAATTAAAGACTTCTTGGTTTCAATATCCATCATCATTGTTTAATTATTAGAGTACAAGGGTAAAAAAGTAAAATTAGACCTTCAATCATTGACATCTTAAGAGGTGTGTCAAGTGCAAAGGGGCCAAGTATTTTGGAACGGAGGAAGTATAAAAATAATATTTTTTTCCTATATATACAATACAATTTTCTGGCGTAGAGGACCCACAGATATCCTTCACCGGAAAATTAAATTGTACATATATGTATTTTTTCGAATGTATATGCTCCTATTAGTGAATATTTTGGTTCTACTTTTGCTTCTATGATTAATCTTATATTAATCATAGATTAACCTAAAATAAAGGAGGAAATTTTTATGAAGATAATTTTCAGAGAAGAGAAAAAAGAAAATAAAATCTTAATTTTCTTTAAATAACTTTCCTAGAAATTTGAAAATAATTAGTAGATGAAGCTGGAAGTAAATAAACCTTGGGTCAGTGGAACAGATGCCTCTGAATTCATCTCCCTTGCAACAATTTGTGAGGACATTATTAGTAGAATAATCAAAGAAAGGCAAACAAAAATAGTATTTTTGGAAACCATTTTGATTAACAAATTAAACTATTTTGGAATTTCAAGTTTTTGGTTTTCTTTTTGCTGATGAGAAAAGACATGCATTTCTTCCCTATTTATAGAACTCAATATAATGCTTCATGCAAAAATCAGAAAAGAAAATAGGAAAGTATTGAGGACTTACTTTGAACAACTTGCTTATGCCGACAAGGGTTGTGGTGGAGAGGTAAGTACTCCTTCCCCCTTATTCAGAGGTTTCGGGTTCGAGTCCCCCTGGGTACGAAGTCACTTTTGTTAGGGAGTTTTTTACCCCTGATGTGGGACTTTTTGACATGAATCTGAATTTAATCAAATTTCAATACGGATATCGAACACCAAGTGGGAAACTAAATTTAAAAAAAAACAACTTGCTTCTAATGAACAAACCTTCTAGTTTGACTCTTGGTCGTTGGCATGTCAACAAGGGCGGCTCAAGCCCCTTGGTTGGCTTGAATCATTGGCCTTCAATTTTTGAAAAAATTAATAATATTTTTTTAATTTAAAGTCTTTTTTTTTTTGGTTTGTATTTTTAGATACAAAATTGTTAATATATTTCTTATAAAAGTATTTTGAGATGCAAAGTTGTTTCTTTTATTTTTGTACGAATTTTTTTCTATAAATAGTATTCCTTTCGTTTTAATTTATTTGTCTATTCTGACTCGATATAGAGTTTGGTATTTAAAAAAGTAAAGAAGATTTTTGTATATTATAATCTTAAACTAAAATATATAGAGTAAAAAGTAAAGAAGATTTTGAATATTATAATCTTAAACTAAAATATATAGAGTACACCAAAATGTTCTTAAACATGTCACGTAGAAAATTGATATTAAAAAATTAACAAGAAATATTTTTTTTTAAAGCAGACTAAATGTAAATACGAACAAATTAAAATGGATAGTAAAAAATATTTTTTGAAAAAAAACTATAATAATTTGATAATTCTATTATTACTAAAGATAAATGAGGCCCTCAAATTTAATAATTGAAATGCCTTATTTTCGAAGGCGTAGAGCCGCCCCTGCATTCTAACAATGTGTTATATATAATCATGAAAGAAAAAAAAATTATTTACTTGGTTATGGAAAGTCGTTACTATTATATATTTTACAATGACAAGATTTTTATTTAGTGTTCATCTTGCTAATCATCTTTGATTTTGTTTGATATATTGATATTCTATTTTGATGGGTATAGATTTACTGTTCCTAAATGTTATAGAAAATGTTATGTGGATTACGTTCTTCATTTCAAACTAAACGGTACTTTAAGCCTTTTATTTTATTTCAAAATAAGTAGTGTTTTATATAATTAAGAAGACGTAATGTTCTTATTGTAAATATATTATAAAATGTACATGTTTAAAATTTCAAGGTGTAATTTCCACTATTATGTGAAGTAATACCCTTATCATTAATTACCATCTCTTCATTGTTCTCCTGTACCTCCATAATCTTCCCCGCATTTTTAAAAGGTTCCATGTTTAAGACAATCTTACAAATAGCCTTTTATAATAGTATAAATAAGATATGATATGTGATAGATTACACATTTGGATACTTAATTATCTCGTCGCTACATTTTTTGTCTACCGTATGTTTCAATATTATCATTCTTTTTATTTTATTTCACATATCGCTCTTCCAATTTTACCCTTATTTACAACATCATGTTTATCGGGTCATGGACTTATGTTAATTAGTTGTGTGTTTTGGATATGACTTGGTGTGTGGGTATTTTGAAAAAATAACATAAACATACACCTTAACTTACCATATTTACACAAATATCCATCCTTACAAAGTAATTACAAAAATCTCAACTAATTATGTATTTTCGTTGAATGTATCGGGAGTTAATTATGTATCTCGATAGACCCAAAATAGGAAAAAATGTATCGGGAGCTCATTATATATCTTTACAAAGGAAAAAATATATCTTCGTTGGATGTATTATGTATCTCGAAAGACTCAAAATCGAAAAAAATGTATCGGGAGCTAATTATGTATTTTTACAAAGGAAAAAATGTATCTTCTTTGAATGTATCGGGAGCTAATTATGTATCTGGACAGACCCAAAATCAAAATTTTCAGTAATTAGGCACGATATGGGGATTTCTATAATTAAGCTTGAAATTATCGGAATTTATGTTGTTTGCCCGGATATTTTTGGGTTGACATAATTAATACTTTTACCGTAACATTGCCTACTAGTCTATACTTTATTAAACGTGTGAAGGTCCTTATAAATGTTGTTTGAACTTTTTGCCCTTCATTAAAAGAGTCTCCAATAGACAAAATTATCTTTTCCTATATTCCTCAAATAAAATTCTAATTATACATAAATACTAATATATATTACTACAATAATAGTATTATATTTAAAAGTTCCAAAAATAAAATCCTCCTTAAATTAAAAATCCAAAAGTTGCCGATTTTTACTGAATTTTTTTGTCCAAAAATAAAATCCTCCTTAAAATAAAATTCCAAAGTTGCCGTTTTTTTTACTCAATTTTTTAGTTCAAAAAATAATTGATTTTTCCTATCTAAAGCTGCCCTTCTTTTACTTAGTTTTTTTAGTCCAAAAACAATTGATTTTTCCTATATTCCTCATGTAAAATTCCGATTACACGAAAACATTAAGAAATTAATTAAACTCTTTATTTAATCTAGAAAAGAAATTATAATATTTAACACTTTTAAATCAATTAGAATTTTAACTTATATAAAAAAAAAAGTTCTATGATTTTATTTAAATAATATGTTGATCAAGCTGTACCACAAAAATGTGGTCCTTCTTCAATTTCTACTTTTCTTCTTATTCTTATTTTTGGTTTTCATTCAAGTTTTCTTTCATTCATTATCATCATCCTTTGTGTCTTTTTTAAATTTATTTAATTAATTTAAAGATTATAGATAAATTATACATAATCAACAAGTGACAATATATTCTCCCTTTTTAACAATTCATGTTTCTCTTTCAGTAAAAACGTGTTGGCCGTCGGATGAAATAGATGAAAAATTCAAAGATTTATCTCACCGAAAAAAATCAAGGTTTATATTAGGGGAATGGTGGCTTTCTTTTTGGTTGCAGTACGTTTTACTCCTTTCAAAGGTATTCGATAGTTTTTATGCTATTGTACAACACTATGTTCCTTTTAGACATAGGATTTCTGTGTCTTATGCCACCTTTCTTTTCTTAATAAATTCATTAATTTAATTACATCCCTTTTTAAGCGTATGACTTTTGCATTTTTTATCTTCGCACTTAGAAATGTTGTTTGAATTTTTTTTTCCTTCGTTAAAAGACTCTACAATAGACAAAATTGTATTTTCACTTTTTTCCTCCAATTATTAATTCATTATTTTTATAGTATTTAAAATTGAGGAATTCTAAAATATATGGTAAAAGAAAAATATATGGTAAGAAGTATTAGAAGAATTAATTATTAAGGAATCCTAAAATATATGATAAAAGAAATATACATATATATATATATGTTAAAAGTGTCGTTTACCCAGTCATACTATTGGGTAAGCTTCTTTTTTAAAAAAACGTTGAATCATAGTTGAAGTAATACACCGTATTCGTTTGATTTTTGTAATGGTAAGCCAAGTAGAATTTATTGTCCTAAGCCATTATATTTTTCTCTATATAAACTTTTTCAACCTGTAAAATTTTTATCACATTACTCTTCTTTTTTTCTATCTCATTTTTTATTGATTGATCAATAAAAAAAATAAGAACGAATTCTAGCAATTTTTATTTTTTATTTTTTTGGTTCTTTTAGTGTCATCATGTTTTTTAGTTTGTCAAATTCATATGACTTGAGGGTTACAATGAAAGGAGGTACATCTATAGCCAAAAACAGATAATAATTTCACTCTCCCTCCGTCCTATTTTAGTTGGTCATTTTACTAAAAATAAATGTCGCATATTAGTTGATCACTTACTAAATCAAGATAGAATTAATTAAGTTTTTCTCATTTTACCTATACAATTAATTACAATTTCAATGTCCATTCCTATGCCCAATGAATATCATTAATATGAGTGAAGGATAAAATAGTAAAACTCATCATTTCTTTTATGATTTCTTAATCACCGTGTAAAATGGAATGTGCCCAACTAAAATGGGACGGAGGAAGTATATGTAGCTTTAGATTGGTTGTCAGAAAATAAATATGATTATAATTAATGTCTATGGGAAAAATACATGTATAATTATTTTTTGTGAGTCACAACTCATCTGTCTCACAAAGGTAAGGATAAGGTCTATTATTACACTGAGTATGTTATTGTGGTATAATTATTTCTTGTGAGCCGAGAATCTATTGAAAATAGTCTCTTAATTAAAAGATTTTTTATTGATTGACTTTGTTTTATCATAATACTTCCTGTTATTGTTAATTTGTTACAAGTATTTATGTTATTGTTATGCTCATAATAATGTAGTTTGTTTTTCCTTTCTCTTTCCTTTTTTCTTTCTTTCTTTGTTTAATTGTGACACTAAAGTATCATAAGTTTACGAAAATATTTAATTTAAATCAAGAGTTGTTACTCCCTCCGTCCCATTTTAGTTGGTCATTTTACTAAAAATAAATGTCTCATATTAGTTGATCACTTACTAAATCAAGATAGAATTAATCAATTTTTTTCCCATTTTACCTTTTCAATTAATTACAATTCCATTGTCCATTTCTATGCGGAATGAATATCATTAATATGGGTAAAAGGTAAAATATTAAAAATTATCACTCCATTTGTGATTTCTTAATCACCGTGTAAAATGAAATGTGCCCAACTAAAATAGGACGGAGGGAGTAGTTTTTTGTATTGTTTGGATTTTTATTTTGTAAAAATATATGTACCATTTAAAATATATCATTAGCAATTCAAGTTTTTTGTATTAAATAACTTGGGATAAACGTGCAACACACGTTCTCATAGACTAATAATAATAATAGTGGTGGTGCCACTGTACTTTTAACTTCATAATAATGGGTGAATATTCAGTATTTCATAGAGAAAGAAAAAGCAGCCATTTAGAATTGAAGATGATCTATTGCAACTTGCTGTAAACCTGAATTGTTTCGAGTGAATAATATATTAAAAGATTTAAAACATTTAGATGAGCTCATATTTGTTTAGAGGAGATTTGAGTTGGCTAGGATATAAAAAAATATTCTCGTTGAGGAAGATGAATTGTTGCAACGTGCAATGTATTAGTATTGTATAAACAGTTTATGAATGTATATACATCTTTGATACATAATTATACATTATTTATATATATTTATATACTATTTATACAATATTCATACATTATAAATAAGTTGCATATACATGCAGCCATTTTATTAAAATTCTTTTTTTTTATCACCTACACACTCAACGGCCCAGCACACAAAGAGGAAAAATGGGCCAATTATCCCTTTAGAATAGGATGATTCAGTACCCTTTTTAAAAATTTGATATTGTATATCACAATAATAGATTTATGATCCTTCGGGATGGCTTAGTTGGTTTGGAGGGCAGTCATCCACATGGGTGACCCGGGTTCGATCCCCCCTCAATGCCTTCCGAGTCGAGCCTGTCGCACAGGGCTTGCCTAGTGCGGGTTACATCCCTTGTGTGGTTTGCATGCTATTACACAGTAGGGGGTTTACCCAGTGTGCACAAAGTGCTCACCACAGAGTGCTCACCCAAAGGGCAAAGACTGTGACAGAGGTTGTAGCGGTTGCGGGTTATTCTGGGGTTTCAAAAAAAAATAAAAAAAATAATAGATTTATGGTCAGGTTACTTAACAAAATCTTGACAAATCATCAAATTTCAATTTATGAAAAAACTTACTTTGTCACAATAATCGTGAGGACTTCTAGTTTAAGATATGATTTTTATTTGTCAATCTGACATATTCACTGCGCTTAATTTGTTCTTTCTCCCCTTATGGCCTTATTAATATGTCATATCACTCGCCAAAATGAGTAGATCACTACAACAATAAGCGGGTGTCACTTTTTATATTGGGATAATTTCAAATATGTACAATAAAGGGGGAAGAAGAAGAAGAAGGTGGAGGAGGAGAAAGTAGGAAGAAGAAGAAGAGAATGTCAGCCATTTTTTTGGTAAATAATATGGCCGAGTGGCTATTACTCGTAATTATCCCTAAATAATTTGGGGGTAGGGGAAATGGGGAGGGGGATTACAATGTGGGGAATCGAACCCTCACCAACAAGGTGAGAGTTCAGGTATCCAACCAACTGAGCTACTAAGATTTCCGAGGTGCCTAAGCCCTTGATTTTGAACTGACAAACAAACTTGTCATTTTTTCAAAAAAATAAAAATAAAAATACTTACAACCTATTTTATTTTGCTTATTATCTATACATACATATTTAGAAAAAATTGCGACAAAGCAGTATCACGTAACACCACTTTAATGCAAAGGGCCACACCCCTGCTTCTGAACTCACAACCTTTTTTGTATACAAGATTTGAAGTAGATTATAAGTTAAAAAAAAATCCACAATATATAAGATCTGAACCAAACCTTTAACACCATTGATTAACATGCATTTGAGATTTTCAATGTTGCGAAGTAAATAATTAAGATTGCACAATTTTAACATAGTATCAGAGCGAACTAACCGTCATTAATCTCTCCCGTAAAACGTTCACAGGAGGGATATCTGGATTATAGCAGCCTTTGAGGATATTATTATTGAAAGAATACCCAAAGAAAGGCAAACAAACAGAAATGCCCTGGAACTGCAACCCATTTTTTCTTTTACTTTGAAGCTTAGTAGTTTATGATATTTGAAATTAAAGGATGAAGAAAGTCATGGCTTCTATTTATAGAAGTTTAAATAATTTTAAGCAGGTATATCATGTCATGGCTAATTGACTAATGATTAAGCCAAGTTGAATGATTGGCTAAACATATTTAATTTTACTACTTGTTATATGTATTACTTGGTAATTTCCTCCATTTCGAAATGAATAATATTTTTGTCTTTTTATTTAATTTTAAAATAAGTAAGTTTTATATAATCAATAAGACATTAATGATGTTCCTGTTGTAAATATATTATAAATGTGTTGTCTATGGCTTTAAGGTAAAATATCCACCATTTTGTGTAGTAATACTTACACCTTCACTATCTTCTCATTGATCTCCTATACTTGATGTATAATAATACACACTTGGATACTTGAAAGCGGATATGAAAAGCTCTCAACTTTTGTCTCTACATTTCTTGTCTACAATATGTTTCAAAATTATTGTTTTTTTAGCTTGATTTTACGACATATTATTAGCACAAGACTAACCAACTGAACTAGCTAGACGGCGGGTAGGTAATCTTTCATGACGTGAAGTAAATAAAATATTGCAAGTGACCACTTGCTTCTAATAAACAAATTAATCAACTATTTTGACTCTAGGTCGTTGGTATGTCAATATTGTGTTTTATATATCATGAAAGAGAAAAACAATTATTTATAATTACTTGGCTATGAAAAGTCATTGCTAGTATTTTACAATGGTAAAAGATTTCTATATATCCAGTTGTGGGAAGGTGAGCTTACAACTGTCGAAGCAATTTAAAAATACTATTCCTTCCCAATGTACATTATCCTATTATATATGTTCTACATGAAAATGCATATTTCATATATCCTTGAGTCCGAAACTTAAAGAGACATTTTTTTTAGGCAAACAAAATACCTAGTGGACCACTGAATTTTCAAAAAAATCAAAAGGGATAAATTGCTAGAAGCTCAGCGACTCTCCTTTTGGCTAAATGATAATTAAGAAATGGCTGTTTCGCTTTAATTTTTTTTATTTCTTAAAGGTTTGTCGCTGGGTGTTAGATGGATTGAAGTCGCTGGGTGTTAGGCGGTGTTATGTATCAATTGTCCCATATTGAAAAAATAGAGAAATGCTAATGGGTTTATAGGCTAAATGGGTTTTCCCACCTATCAGACTAGTTTTTTGGATTAGACTCTTCCATTTGATTTATAACGTTGGTGCTTTCATTGAGAGTCCCATGCGTGGGGCCGTGACTCGGACTCGTGGCCTGTGTGCCAGTGGTGGTGGCCTGGACCCAAGAAGGGTGTCAGCCATGACCAACGAGGATCGATCCACGCGTGGAGCCGCGACTCGGAGTGGTGGCCTGGACCCAAGAAGGGTGTCAACCATGACAAACGAGGATCGATCCACGCGTAGAGCCGCGACTTGGAGTGGTGGCCTGGACCCAAGAGGGGGTGCCAGCCGTGACCAACGAGGTCACTGGTTCTCAACCAGATGCGATTGTTATGTACCAATTGTCCCACATTGGAAAAATAGAAAAATGTTAATGGGTTCTCCCACCTATCAAACTAGTCTTTTGGGTTGGGCTCTCGACGGCTTGTAAGTTGCTGGGTGTTAGGCAAGTTGCAAGTTGTTTGGTGTCAGGCAGGCGACTTGCAAGTGGCTGACAAAACGACTCATAAACATTTGGTCCACTAACTTGTGAGGCAAAAAGAAGCCTCACTTAACTATACTTGGGTTGAATTAGATAATTAATCCTTTTGTTTGAATACATTATAACCCGATGGAGATTGATGATATATTTCAGTAGTGAATATAAAATTTGTGTATTTTGAGTTGAGAGAATATAGCGAAAGGAAATTAAACCAAGGCCAACATGAATAGCCAACATGGTACATAAACACTATACTCATCACCACCTAAAAGTACATACATTACCACAAAGTTAATCCAAAGACAATACATGTTGACCAAGGCATGTTGCAAGTTGCAACAATTACAAGGACTAAGTAAACAAAACACAAACTTAAAAGAGTAATTTTACAAGAGGAAAGTGAATAGGGCTTCTATTCATAACTTTCCTTTATTCACACACCATACAAGTAATTAAGTAGTCTTATTATGGACTTCCATGTGAACCTCTTATGAATTTCTGATCCTAGCTTTAGTTGCCACAACAGTAGTCACAACGGCCATCACAACTTTTGCATGTTTTACAATATATAACTTTGCCAGCTTTGACGATTTTACCAAGACCTTTCAGTAAATGGCGCCCAACTTTTTTGGACTCACTAATGTTGTTTCCATTCATTGCTGCATCAAAAAAATAATGTAGTATATTGTAAAAGTCAGTGGCAGAACCAAATATTTATATATTACGAGATTCAAAAAATAAAATAGAGTGTCACACCTATAACTAATGCAATGAGTCATGGGTTGGGTGAAATCAATAATATACATCTGTTGGCATTCTAGTCTCCGTTCTCAATTTCTTTAATAAATATAAACTATATTGAATTTGAACATGTAATATAACAATTTTTGAACGCCCATTACCACTATATACTAAAATTATCTATTTCGTCACGAGAATTAAACAATCATATATAAAAATAATATTTTTTTCCTATATATACAATACAATTTTCTGGCGTAGAGGACCCACAGACATCCTTCACCGGAAAATTAAATTGTACATATATGTATTTTTTCGAATGTATATGCTCCTATTAGTGAATATTTTGGCTCTACTTTTGCTTCTATGATTAATCTCATATTAATCATAGATTAACCTAAAATAAAGGAGGAAATTTTTATGAAGATAATTTTCAGAGAAGAGAAAAAAGAAAATAAATTCTTAATTTTCTTTAAATAACTTTCCTAGAAATTTGAAAATAATTAGTAGATGAAGCTGGAAGTAAATAAACTTTGGGTCAGTGGAACAGATGCCTCAGAATTCATCTCCCTTGCAACAATTTGTGAGGACATTATTAGTAGAATAACCAAAGAAAGGCAAACAAAAATAGTATTTTTGGAAACCATTTTGATTAACAAATTAAACTATTTTGGAATTTCAAGTTTTTGGTTTTCTTTTTGCTGATGAGAAAAGACATGCATTTCTGCCCTATTTATAGAACTCAATATAATGCTTCATGCAAAAATCAGAAAAGAAAAATAGGAAAGTATTGAGGACTTACTTTGAACAACTTGCTTATACCGACAAGGGTTGTGGTGGAGTGGTAAGTACTCCTTCATCCTTAACAAGAGGTCTCGGGTTCGAGTCCCCCTGGGTACGGAGTCACTTTTATTAGGAAGTGTTTTACCTCCCGATGTGGGACTTTCTGACATGAATCCGAATTTAATCGGATTTCAATACGGATACCAAATACCAAGTGGAAACTAAATTTAAAAAACAACAACAACTTGCTTCTAATGAACAAACCATCTAGTTGACTCTTGGTCGTTGGCATGTCAACAAGGGCGGCTCAAGCCCCTTGGCTGGCTTGAATCATTGGCCTCCAATTTTTGAAAAAATTAATAATATTTTTTTAATTTAAAGTCTGTTTTTTTGTTTTTTTTTTTTGGTTTTTATTTTTAGATACAAAGTTGTTAATATATTTTTTATAAAAGTATTTTGAGATGCAAAGTTGTTTCTTTTGTTTTTGTACGAATTTTTTTCTATAAATAGTATTCCTTTCGTTTCTATTTATTTGTCTATTCTGACTCGATATAGAGTTTGATATTTAAAAAAGTAAAGAAGATTTTGAATATTATAATCTTAAACTAAAATATATAGAGAACACCAAAATATTCTTAAACATGTCATATGAAAAATTGATATTAAAGAATTAACAAGAAAGATTTTTTTTAAAGCGGACTAAAAGTAAATATGAACAAATTACAATGGACAGTAAAAAATAATTTTTTTAAAAAATCTATAATAATTTGATAATTCTATTATTACTAAAGATAAATGAAGCACTCAAATTTAATAATTGAAATGCCTTATTTTCAAAGGCGTAGAGCCGCCCCTGCATGCTAACATTGTGTTGTCTATAATCAATGAAAGAAAAAACAATTATTTACTTGGTTATGGAAAGTCATTACTATTATATATTTTACAATGACAAGATTTTTATTTAGTGTCCATCTTGCTAATCATCTTTGATTTTGTTTTATATATTGATATTCTATTTTGATGGGTATAGATTTACTGTTCCCAAATGTTATAGAAAATGTTATGTGGATTACGTTCTTCATTTCAAACTAAACGGTACTTTAAGCCTTTTATTTTATTTCAAAATAAGTAGTGTTTTATATAATTAAGATGACGTAATGTTTTTATTGTAAATATCTATATCTATAATCTATAATCTATCTATAATATATTAAAAGTGTGAAGACCCTTTGAAAAGTGATTTGAACTTTTTGCCCTTCATTAAAAGCCTCCACAATAGACAAAATTGTCTTTTCACTAGTTTTTTTAATATTTAAAAATTTAAGAATAATAATTTTTACTTTCCTACTCCCTCCGTCCCAATTTATGTGATGTACTTTGACTTGGCACGGAGTTTAAGAAATAAAGGAAGACTTTTGAAACTTGTGGTTTAAAATGAGTTATAGATATTTGTGTGGTTGTAAATCATTTCATTAAGGGTAAAGTGGGTATTTTAAAATTAAATTGTTACCAAATATAGAAATGTGTCATTCTTTTTGGGACTGACTAAAAAGGAAAGTGTGTCATATAAATTGGGACAGAGGGAGTAATATTTATTACTTTGAATCCAACTAAATATTGTGTATTAATTTTTTCCTTATTTGAATTATGTAGTTTAGGAGTTTCAAACCAACAAATATTGTGTATTAATTTTTTTCTTATTTAAGGACTCTTTATATTATGTAACCTAGGAGTTTCAAACCAATTAATTAGTATTGTGTATTAATTTTTTCCTTATTTAAGGACTTTTTATATATAAATGAGAATACCTTAAAATGATGCTAAAGCAACACATCTGACTCACGTGAAGCTTCTTTCATTCCAAAACATTGGATTTTTAAGTAAGTAAAGCTATAGTTTATTTTTTGTTGTTGAATTTTTTCCGTTGTCCTTCAGTTTTGAGCATTCAAGTATTATGTTTCTTTTTTATATTTTAATGTAATTCAGATTTATATTTGCACTCGTATTTTGTGGTACTCTTTTCGTGTGTTTTGTGTTTTGTGGTATGTTAAGTTAGTCAAGATCTATGTCTCCTTTTGTTTGTAATTTGTGAATAATTTGGGACAAACGAAAATAGTACATTATTCTTGCATAAGATTTTTTTTTCCTTAGAAAAACAGACCTTATCATGTTGCCGCAATTTTTTTTGTGATTTGAGGTAAGTTTTTTTTAAATTTTAGTATGTTCTTGAAGTTCACAATAATAAATTATCATGTATTATTGATAGATAATTGCTAACTAAGAGGTTGTTTTGTGAAATTTTGATAGTGTCTATGATTGAAGAGACAAACTTGATTGTGATTTGAGGTAAGTTTTTTAAAATTTTAATATGTTCTTGATGTGTATAATAATATATTATCATGTATTCTTGATAAACAATCGCGGTTTGAGAAGGTTTTTTTTTTTTTTTTTTTGTGATTTTTGTATGTTCTTGAAGTTTTTAATAATAACTTATCACGTATTCTTGATAAAAAATTGCTAATTGAAAATTATTTTTTTTGTGTGAAAACACGTTTAGGTACAAAATTTTCTTACCAATTAAAATTTTGATAGTATCTGTGATCTGTGGTAAGTTTTCTAAAATTTGATATCTAATTACCTTCTTGTGATGCCATAACGTTATCTATCATGGGGAGGAGGTGGTACTGATACAAGAAAAGAAAGGGGCGGCAAGCATTTTGTAGGTCAATCTGGCCCCATAGAACAGGAGAGAGGTAATTGTTTGACACTTGCATTAGTAATTGTTTGACAATAAATAATTTTGTAGGCTCACTATTTTCCATTAATAGTATGAGGGTAACAATATTCATGTAAAAATAACCTCTCTATCTCTAAAATGGGAAAAAGTTTGTGTACCTTCTATCCTCTTCGAACATCACTTTATAGGATTAATTACATTGGGTATACTGTTGTTTGATAATAATATCAATGTGGCCTGATGGATTCAAAATATGGTAAAATAACTCTTCCTCAATGTGATTCTAAAATCTAGGATTTTAAAATCAATTAAAAATTATACCTGATTACTTTTAATAAAAAAAGGACTACATCCATAAATTGTAATATGAGATGAGTCAACCTCGACTCATGTAATGATTGCTACTATTTAAGGAAGGATACAATTTTTATTCAAAAGGCGATGTACTAAACATATTTGATTTGTGAGTCCACTAAAAGAATAAAATACCAATTCCACGAAGGATAGAATAAATTCACTTTTAGTATGTGTACGGATAATAGATTGCCTGATTAATTTGAGTGTGAAGTCGATTTTTTTGAACAACTTCAAAGTGTGATGTATTATTATTTAGTTATTAATTTAATATTTAGAACTTTAAAATCAAGTAAAAATACGCTTACTAAATCTTAATTAGGTAGGAAGTACTAAAATTTAGGAGTTTAATTGAGTAAAATATTACCTTATATCAATTTATTTTTTATTTGAACTATTTAACATAACTATAAATCGTCCATATTACTTTTGTTAATTTAGGGCTTTGAAATCAAGTATAATTATGTTTATCAACTTTTTTTTTATTTGGACGGTGTAGAAAGTCTTAACATCTACTTTAAGTTAATTAAAATATCAATTACCTCATATAAATTATGCTCTCAACTGAACAATGTCACATAATTTTGTAACTAAATATTTAAATATTTGACAAACAAATACATGCAATTTACTTCTTTCATGACATTAATCACACGTGCAACGCACGTGCATTAAACTAGTATTATAAAATGTACATGTTCAAAACTTCAAGGTGCAATTTCCACTATTATGTGAAGTAATATCCTTTTTATTAATTACCATCTCTTCATTGTTCTCCTGCACCTCCATAATTTTCCCCGCATTCTCAAAAGGTTAATATATATTCCATGTTTAAAACAATCTTACAAATAGCCTTTTATAATAGTATAAATAAGATATGATATGTGATAGATTACACACTTGGATACTTAATTATCTCTTGTCTCTACATTTTTTTGTCTACCGTATGTTTCAATATTATTATTCTTTTTATTTTATTTCACATATCGCTCTTTCAATTTTACCCTTATTTACAACATCACATTTACCGGGTCATGGACTAATGTTAATTAGTTGTGTTTTGGATTGACTTGGTGCGTGGGTATTTTGAAAAGATAACATAAACATATACCTTAAATTATCATACGTATACAAATCTCCATCCTTACAAAATAATTACAAAAATCCCAACTAATTATGTATCTTTGTTGGATGTATGGGGAGCTAATTATGTATCTCGACAGACCCGAGGAGGTTTGAGTTGGCCAGGATATAAAAAAATCAGCTCGTTGAGGAAGATGAATAGTTGCAACGTGCAATGTATTAGTATTGTATAAACAGTTTATGAATGTATTTACATCTTTGATATATAATTATATATCATTTATACATATTTATATAATATTTATACAATATTGATACATTATAAATAAGTTGCATATACATGCAGCCATTTTATTAAAATTCTTTTCTTATCACCTACACACTCAATGGCCCAGCACACCAAGAGGAAGAATGGGCCAATTATCCCTTTAGTATAGGATGATTCATTACCGTTTTTTAAAATTTGATATTGTATATCACAATAATAGACTTATGCATATACAGTCCATATACCATATTGATACACACCCTATATCACATTGATACTGTTTATATAGAGGGGGAAGTTATTCATATACAGTCCATATACTATTACACACTCCCTATACCACATTGATGTGTTTTCTATACATAAAAAGTTGTGCATATACTCTCCACTCACAACACTGTTGCAGTTTATAGAGAAAGAACTTATGCATATACAGTCCATATACCATATTGATACACTCCCTATACCATATTAATACTGTTTATATAG